>OX328101.1:44856796-47777450 GCA_946811185.2 Hippopus hippopus
CCTTAAGTTTTCGCCCATTTTCAGTGAAATCTGGCATGTGTGGAGGGTGCATGCCTGGCAGTTTGCCAAGGACTGCATAACAGCCTTCAAAGAAGACTTAAAATCCACTTTTATGCCGATTTTTTTCACTGTTTTCTATCGATATTTTCGGGCGCCATTTCAAATGGCTCAAAGCTTTCTGATTGGATGATTGTGGGGGTGTGTCTGCAATTTGATTGGCTGATTGGGCGCAATATTGAATTTCTCAAAGTTTTTCTGATTGGATAATTTGAGGACAGGGACGAGATTTGATTGGCTGATTGGACGCCATTTTGATTTTCTAAAAGCTTCTGTGATTGGATAATTTCAGAGAGGCCTGAGATTTGATTGGCTGATTGGAAGGGGGGGGAAATCTCTGTATAACTATGTTAAATCTTCGGGTCATTTCAGCCTATTCAAAGGAAAAGAGGGTTTGACCCCTGCACCAAGACCTTTTTTGGGTCCCGATGGTCAGAGGTTGAATCCCCAACTTTGCCATTTTATCTATTTTATCTATTTTTATTATTAGTCATTCTTACATCTTATTGTATTTCATTGGCCTATTTCTAAATTCTTCAAACAAGAACAAGATTTCTTATTGGAAAAAGTTTATGCAACAGCAACCGGTTGCTTCTGAATCAATGTTTTTGCACAGCGGTTAAACATAAAATCGACTTATGACTCACGCAGTCACCAAAATTGGTTCAGTGTTTTTCGTGACCCTGGTAAGAAAACCAATTTTGTTTACCTTTCTTTGATTTGTGCAACAGGTATCAGTTGCCTCCGAACGTGTCCAAGTTGATTTTATGATTTTATGCACAGCACATAACGGTCACGTATGGGTGGGATAGTCATCGTAACCAATTCAATGGCCCTAGTAAGAGAAAAGGAAAAAAAAAAATTCCAATATTTGACTTAAGCAACAGCTGTCGTCTGCTATGGAATGTGCCGCAAGTCGATTTTTCATGTTTTCGCGGGTGCGTAACTGGCACGTATGAGACGGTAGTCAACGCAACTGGATTTCTTGTCACGGTATAAAGAGATTTAAAAAAAATAAAAATTTAGTTCCCTTTCTTTGATTTATGCAATAGAAATCAGTTGTTACTGAAAGAGTTTTCAGTCTTTTTTAGCCACTTGTGACACTATTTTCTGGGATTTCTACACTGTACATTGATCATCTTAGCATATTCAAAGTATCAATGCAAATTCAATGGCCCTAGTAAGAGAAAAAGAAGAAAAAAAAATCCCAATATTTGACTTAAGCAAACAGGTGTCGTCTGCTATGGAATGTGCCGTTAGTCGATTTTTCATGTTTTCGCGGGCGCGTAACTGGCACATATGAGACGGTAGTCAACGCAACTGGATTTCTTGTCACGGTATAAAGAGATTAAAAGAAAAAATTAAAATTTAGTTCCCTTTCTTTGATTTATGCAGTAGGAAGCAGTTGCTACTGAAAGAGTTTTCAGTCTTTTTTAGCCACTTGTGACACTATTTTCTGGGATTTCTACACTGTACATTGATCATCTTAGCATATTCAAAGTATCAATGCAAATTCAATGGCCCTTGTAAGAGAAAAAGAAGAAAAAAAAAATCCCTATATTTGACTTAAGCAACAGGTGTCGTCTGCTATGGAATGTGCTGTTAGTTGATTTTTCATGTTTTCACGGGTGCGTAACTGGCACATATAAGATGGTACTCAACGCAACTGGATTTCTTGTCACGGTATAAAGAGATTAAAAAAAAAACGTTTAAATTTAGTTCCCTTTGTTTGATTTATGCAATAGGAAGCAGTTGCTACTGAAAGAGTTTTCAGTCTTTTTTAGCCACTTGTGACACTATTTTCTGGGATTTCTACAATGTACATTGATCATCTTAGCATATTCAAAGTATCAATGCCAATACAATGGCCCTAGTAAGAGAAATTGAAAAAAAAATTGTTCCCTATATTTGACTTAAGCAACAGGTGTCGTCTGCTATGGAATGTGCTGTAAGTCGATTTTTCATGTTTTCGCGGGTGTGTAACTGGCACGTATGAGATGGTAGTCAATGTAACTGGCTTTCTTGTCACGGTATAAAGAGATTAAAAAAAAAATTAAAATTTAGCTCCCTTTGCTTGATTTATGCAATAGGAAGCAGTTGCTACTGAAAGAGTTTTCAGTCTTTTTTAGCCACTTGTGACATTATTTTCTTATTTTCTGGGGTTTCTACACTGTACATTGATCATCTTAGCATATTTAAAGTATCAATGTGCAGTATGGCATTTGGCCTGCATTAGAAACGCAAATCGAATCAAGGAATCAGGGGAAGTCACTCTTGCAAGGTGCGTGCTAGAAGGCACCAAAACAAGGTCTTCTGTCACCCTGTTTCCTTAAGTTTTCGCCCATTTTCAGTGAAATCTGGCATGTGTGGAGGGTGCATGCCTGGCAGTTTGCCAAGGACTGCATAACAGCCTTCAAAGAAGACTTAAAATCCACTTTTATGCCGATTTTTTTCACTGTTTTCTATCGATATTTTCGGGCGCCATTTCAAATGGCTCAAAGCTTTCTGATTGGATGATTGTGGGGGTGTGTCTGCAATTTGATTGGCTGATTGGGCGCAATATTGAATTTCTCAAAGCTTTTCTGATTGGATAATTTGAGGACAGGGACGAGATTTGATTGGCTGATTCGACGCCATTTTGATTTTCTAAAAGCTTCTGTGATTGGATAATTTCAGAGAGGCCTGAGATTTGATTGGCTGATTGGAAGGGGGGGGAAATCTCTGTATAACTATGTTAAATCTTCGGGTCATTTCAGCCTATTCAAAGGAAAAGAGGGTTTGACCCCTGCACCAAGACCTTTTTTGGGTCCCGATGGTCAGAGGTTGAATCCCCAACTTTGCCATTTTATCTATTTTATCTATTTTTATTATTAGTCATTCTTACATCTTATTGTATTTCATTGGCCTATTTCTAAATTCTTCAAACAAGAACAAGATTTCTTATTGGAAAAAGTTTATGCAACAGCAACCGGTTGCTTCTGAATCAATGTTTTTGCACAGCGGTTAAACATAAAATCGACTTATGACTCACGCAGTCACCAAAATTGGTTCAGTGTTTTTCGTGACCCTGGTAAGAAAACCAATTTTGTTTACCTTTCTTTGATTTGTGCAACAGGTATTAGTTGCCTCCGAACGTGTCCAAGTTGATTTTATGATTTTATGCACAGCACATAACGGTCACGTATGGGTGGGATAGTCATCGTAACCAATTCAATGGCCCTAGTAAGAGAAAAGGAAAAAAAAAAAATCCAATATTTGACTTAAGCAACAGCTGTCGTCTGCTATGGAATGTGCCGCAAGTCGATTTTTCATGTTTTCGCGGGTGCGTAACTGGCACGTATGAGACGGTAGTCAACGCAACTGGATTTCTTGTCACGGTATAAAGAGATTTAAAAAAAATAAAAATTTAGTTCCCTTTCTTTGATTTATGCAATAGAAATCAGTTGTTACTGAAAGAGTTTTCAGTCTTTTTTAGCCACTTGTGACACTATTTTCTGGGATTTCTACACTGTACATTGATCATCTTAGCATATTCAAAGTATCAATGCAAATTCAATGGCCCTAGTAAGAGAAAAAGAAGAAAAAAAAATCCCAATATTTGACTTAAGCAAACAGGTGTCGTCTGCTATGGAATGTGCCGTTAGTCGATTTTTCATGTTTTCGCGGGCGCGTAACTGGCACATATGAGACGGTAGTCAACGCAACTGGATTTCTTGTCACGGTATAAAGAGATTAAAAGAAAAAATTAAAATTTAGTTCCCTTTCTTTGATTTATGCAGTAGGAAGCAGTTGCTACTGAAAGAGTTTTCAGTCTTTTTTAGCCACTTGTGACACTATTTTCTGGGATTTCTACACTGTACATTGATCATCTTAGCATATTCAAAGTATCAATGCAAATTCAATGGCCCTTGTAAGAGAAAAGGAAGAAAAAAAAAATCCCTATATTTGACTTAAGCAACAGGTGTCGTCTGCTATGGAATGTGCTGTTAGTTGATTTTTCATGTTTTCACGGGTGCGTAACTGGCACATATAAGATGGTACTCGACACAACTGGATTTCTTGTCACGGTATAAAGAGATTAAAAAAAAAACGTTTAAATTTAGTTCCCTTTGTTTGATTTATGCAATAGGAAGCAGTTGCTACTGAAAGAGTTTTCAGTCTTTTTTAGCCACTTGTGACACTATTTTCTGGGATTTCTACACTGTACATTGATCATCTTAGCATATTCAAAGTATCAATGCCAATACAATGGCCCTAGTAAGAGAAATTGAAAAAAAAATTGTTCCCTATATTTGACTTAAGCAACAGGTGTCGTCTGCTATGGAATGTGCCGTAAGTCGATTTTTCATGTTTTCGCGGGTGTGTAACTGGCACGTATGAGATGGTAGTCAATGTAACTGGCTTTCTTGTCACGGTATAAAGAGATTAAAAAAAAAATTAAAATTTAGCTCCCTTTGCTTGATTTATGCAATAGGAAGCAGTTGCTACTGAAAGAGTTTTCAGTCTTTTTTAGCCACTTGTGACATTATTTTCTTATTTTCTGGGGTTTCTACACTGTACATTGATCATCTTAGCATATTTAAAGTATCAATGTGCAGTATGGTAGTTGGCCTGCATTAGAAACGCAAATCGAATCAAGGAATCAGGGGAAGTCACTCTTGCAAGGTGCGTGCTAGAAGGCACCAAAACAAGGTCTTCTGTCACCCTGTTTCCTTAAGTTTTCGCCCATTTTCAGTGAAATCTGGCATGTGTGGAGGGTGCATGCCTGGCAGTTTGCCAAGGACTGCATAACAGCCTTCAAAGAAGACTTAAAATCCACTTTTATGCCGATTTTTTTCACTGTTTTCTATCGATATTTTCGGGCGCCATTTCAAATGGCTCAAAGCTTTCTGATTGGATGATTGTGGGGGTGTGTCTGCAATTTGATTGGCTGATTGGGCGCAATATTGAATTTCTCAAAGCTTTTCTGATTGGATAATTTGAGGACAGGGACGAGATTTGATTGGCTGATTGGACGCCATTTTGATTTTCTAAAAGCTTCTGTGATTGGATAATTTCAGAGAGGCCTGAGATTTGATTGGCTGATTGGAAGGGGGGGGGAAATCTCTGTATAACTATGTTAAATCTTCGGGTCATTTCAGCCTATTCAAAGGAAAAGAGGGTTTGACCCCTGCACCAAGACCTTTTTTGGGTCCCGATGGTCAGAGGTTGAATCCCCAACTTTGCCATTTTATCTATTTTATCTATTTTTATTATTAGTCATTCTTACATCTTATTGTATTTCATTGGCCTATTTCTAAATTCTTCAAACAAGAACAAGATTTCTTATTGGAAAAAGTTTATGCAACAGCAACCGGTTGCTTCTGAATCAATGTTTTTGCACAGCGGTTAAACATAAAATCGACTTATGACTCACGCAGTCACCAAAATTGGTTCAGTGTTTTTCGTGACCCTGGTAAGAAAACCAATTTTGTTTACCTTTCTTTGATTTGTGCAACAGGTATCAGTTGCCTCCGAACGTGTCCAAGTTGATTTTATGATTTTATGCACAGCACATAACGGTCACGTATGGGTGGGATAGTCATCGTAACCAATTCAATGGCCCTAGTAAGAGAAAAGGAAAAAAAAAAATTCCAATATTTGACTTAAGCAACAGCTGTCGTCTGCTATGGAATGTGCCGCAAGTCGATTTTTCATGTTTTCGCGGGTGCGTAACTGGCACGTATGAGACGGTAGTCAACGCAACTGGATTTCTTGTCACGGTATAAAGAGATTTAAAAAAAATAAAAATTTAGTTCCCTTTCTTTGATTTATGCAATAGAAATCAGTTGTTACTGAAAGAGTTTTCAGTCTTTTTTAGCCACTTGTGACACTATTTTCTGGGATTTCTACACTGTACATTGATCATCTTAGCATATTCAAAGTATCAATGCAAATTCAATGGCCCTAGTAAGAGAAAAAGAAGAAAAAAAAATCCCAATATTTGACTTAAGCAAACAGGTGTCGTCTGCTATGGAATGTGCCGTTAGTCGATTTTTCATGTTTTCGCGGGCGCGTAACTGGCACATATGAGACGGTAGTCAACGCAACTGGATTTCTTGTCACGGTATAAAGAGATTAAAAGAAAAAATTAAAATTTAGTTCCCTTTCTTTGATTTATGCAGTAGGAAGCAGTTGCTACTGAAAGAGTTTTCAGTCTTTTTTAGCCACTTGTGACACTATTTTCTGGGATTTCTACACTGTACATTGATCATCTTAGCATATTCAAAGTATCAATGCAAATTCAATGGCCCTTGTAAGAGAAAAAGAAGAAAAAAAAAATCCCTATATTTGACTTAAGCAACAGGTGTCGTCTGCTATGGAATGTGCTGTTAGTTGATTTTTCATGTTTTCACGGGTGCGTAACTGGCACATATAAGATGGTACTCAACGCAACTGGATTTCTTGTCACGGTATAAAGAGATTAAAAAAAAAACGTTTAAATTTAGTTCCCTTTGTTTGATTTATGCAATAGGAAGCAGTTGCTACTGAAAGAGTTTTCAGTCTTTTTTAGCCACTTGTGACACTATTTTCTGGGATTTCTACACTGTACATTGATCATCTTAGCATATTCAAAGTATCAATGCCAATACAATGGCCCTAGTAAGAGAAATTGAAAAAAAAATTGTTCCCTATATTTGACTTAAGCAACAGGTGTCGTCTGCTATGGAATGTGCTGTAAGTCGATTTTTCATGTTTTCGCGGGTGTGTAACTGGCACGTATGAGATGGTAGTCAATGTAACTGGCTTTCTTGTCACGGTATAAAGAGATTAAAAAAAAAATTAAAATTTAGCTCCCTTTGCTTGATTTATGCAATAGGAAGCAGTTGCTACTGAAAGAGTTTTCAGTCTTTTTTAGCCACTTGTGACATTATTTTCTTATTTTCTGGGGTTTCTACACTGTACATTGATCATCTTAGCATATTTAAAGTATCAATGTGCAGTATGGCATTTGGCCTGCATTAGAAACGCAAATCGAATCAAGGAATCAGGGGAAGTCACTCTTGCAAGGTGCGTGCTAGAAGGCACCAAAACAAGGTCTTCTGTCACCCTGTTTCCTTAAGTTTTCGCCCATTTTCAGTGAAATCTGGCATGTGTGGAGGGTGCATGCCTGGCAGTTTGCCAAGGACTGCATAACAGCCTTCAAAGAAGACTTAAAATCCACTTTTATGCCGATTTTTTTCACTGTTTTCTATCGATATTTTCGGGCGCCATTTCAAATGGCTCAAAGCTTTCTGATTGGATGATTGTGGGGGTGTGTCTGCAATTTGATTGGCTGATTGGGCGCAATATTGAATTTCTCAAAGCTTTTCTGATTGGATAATTTGAGGACAGGGACGAGATTTGATTGGCTGATTGGACGCCATTTTGATTTTCTAAAAGCTTCTGTGATTGGATAATTTCAGAGAGGCCTGAGATTTGATTGGCTGATTGGAAGGGGGGGGAAATCTCTGTATAACTATGTTAAATCTTCGGGTCATTTCAGCCTATTCAAAGGAAAAGAGGGTTTGACCCCTGCACCAAGACCTTTTTTGGGTCCCGATGGTCAGAGGTTGAATCCCCAACTTTGCCATTTTATCTATTTTATCTATTTTTATTATTAGTCATTCTTACATCTTATTGTATTTCATTGGCCTATTTCTAAATTCTTCAAACAAGAACAAGATTTCTTATTGGAAAAAGTTTATGCAACAGCAACCGGTTGCTTCTGAATCAATGTTTTTGCACAGCGGTTAAACATAAAATCGACTTATGACTCACGCAGTCACCAAAATTGGTTCAGTGTTTTTCGTGACCCTGGTAAGAAAACCAATTTTGTTTACCTTTCTTTGATTTGTGCAACAGGTATCAGTTGCCTCCGAACGTGTCCAAGTTGATTTTATGATTTTATGCACAGCACATAACGGTCACGTATGGGTGGGATAGTCATTGTAACCAATTCAATGGCCCTAGTAAGAGAAAAGGAAAAAAAAAAATTCCAATATTTGACTTAAGCAACAGCTGTCGTCTGCTATGGAATGTGCCGCAAGTCGATTTTTCATGTTTTCGCGGGTGCGTAACTGGCACGTATGAGACGGTAGTCAACGCAACTGGATTTCTTGTCACGGTATAAAGAGATTTAAAAAAAATAAAAATTTAGTTCCCTTTCTTTGATTTATGCAATAGAAATCAGTTGTTACTGAAAGAGTTTTCAGTCTTTTTTAGCCACTTGTGACACTATTTTCTGGGATTTCTACACTGTACATTGATCATCTTAGCATATTCAAAGTATCAATGCAAATTCAATGGCCCTAGTAAGAGAAAAAGAAGAAAAAAAAATCCCAATATTTGACTTAAGGAAACAGTTGTCGTCTGCTATGGAATGTGCCGTTAGTCGATTTTTCATGTTTTCGCGGGCGCGTAACTGGCACATATGAGACGGTAGTCAACGCAACTGGATTTCTTGTCACGGTATAAAGAGATTAAAAGAAAAAATTAAAATTTAGTTCCCTTTCTTTGATTTATGCAGTAGGAAGCAGTTGCTACTGAAAGAGTTTTCAGTCTTTTTTAGCCACTTGTGACACTATTTTCTGGGATTTCTACACTGTACATTGATCATCTTAGCATATTCAAAGTATCAATGCAAATTCAATGGCCCTTGTAAGAGAAAAAGAAGAAAAAAAAAATCCCTATATTTGACTTAAGCAACAGGTGTCGTCTGCTATGGAATGTGCTGTTAGTTGATTTTTCATGTTTTCACGGGTGCGTAACTGGCACATATAAGATGGTACTCAACGCAACTGGATTTCTTGTCACGGTATAAAGAGATTAAAAAAAAAACGTTTAAATTTAGTTCCCTTTGTTTGATTTATGCAATAGGAAGCAGTTGCTACTGAAAGAGTTTTCAGTCTTTTTTAGCCACTTGTGACACTATTTTCTGGGATTTCTACACTGTACATTGATCATCTTAGCATATTCAAAGTATCAATGCCAATACAATGGCCCTAGTAAGAGAAATTGAAAAAAAAATTGTTCCCTATATTTGACTTAAGCAACAGGTGTCGTCTGCTATGGAATGTGCCGTAAGTCGATTTTTCATGTTTTCGCGGGTGTGTAACTGGCACGTATGAGATGGTAGTCAATGTAACTGGCTTTCTTGTCACGGTATAAAGAGATTAAAAAAAAAATTAAAATTTAGCTCCCTTTGCTTGATTTATGCAATAGGAAGCAGTTGCTACTGAAAGAGTTTTCAGTCTTTTTTAGCCACTTGTGACATTATTTTCTTATTTTCTGGGGTTTCTACACTGTACATTGATCATCTTAGCATATTTAAAGTATCAATGTGCAGTATGGCAGTTGGCCTGCATTAGAAACGCAAATCGAATCAAGGAATCAGGGGAAGTCACTCTTGCAAGGTGCGTGCTAGAAGGCACCAAAACAAGGTCTTCTGTCACCCTGTTTCCTTAAGTTTTCGCCCATTTTCAGTGAAATCTGGCATGTGTGGAGGGTGCATGCCTGGCAGTTTGCCAAGGACTGCATAACAGCCTTCAAAGAAGACTTAAAATCCACTTTTATGCCGATTTTTTTCACTGTTTTCTATCGATATTTTCGGGCGCCATTTCAAATGGCTCAAAGCTTTCTGATTGGATGATTGTGGGGGTGTGTCTGCAATTTGATTGGCTGATTGGGCGCAATATTGAATTTCTCAAAGCTTTTCTGATTGGATAATTTGAGGACAGGGACGAGATTTGATTGGCTGATTGGACGCCATTTTGATTTTCTAAAAGCTTCTGTGATTGGATAATTTCAGAGAGGCCTGAGATTTGATTGGCTGATTGGAAGGGGGGGGGGGGAAATCTCTGTATAACTATGTTAAATCTTCGGGTCATTTCAGCCTATTCAAAGGAAAAGAGGGTTTGACCCCTGCACCAAGACCTTTTTTGGGTCCCGATGGTCAGAGGTTGAATCCCCAACTTTGCCATTTTATCTATTTTATCTATTTTTATTATTAGTCATTCTTACATCTTATTGTATTTCATTGGCCTATTTCTAAATTCTTCAAACAAGAACAAGATTTCTTATTGGAAAAAGTTTATGCAACAGCAACCGGTTGCTTCTGAATCAATGTTTTTGCACAGCGGTTAAACATAAAATCGACTTATGACTCACGCAGTCACCAAAATTGGTTCAGTGTTTTTCGTGACCCTGGTAAGAAAACCAATTTTGTTTACCTTTCTTTGATTTGTGCAACAGGTATCAGTTGCCTCCGAACGTGTCCAAGTTGATTTTATGATTTTATGCACAGCACATAACGGTCACGTATGGGTGGGATAGTCATCGTAACCAATTCAATGGCCCTAGTAAGAGAAAAGGAAAAAAAAAAATTCCAATATTTGACTTAAGCAACAGCTGTCGTCTGCTATGGAATGTGCCGCAAGTCGATTTTTCATGTTTTCGCGGGTGCGTAACTGGCACGTATGAGACGGTAGTCAACGCAACTGGATTTCTTGTCACGGTATAAAGAGATTTAAAAAAAATAAAAATTTAGTTCCCTTTCTTTGATTTATGCAATAGAAATCAGTTGTTACTGAAAGAGTTTTCAGTCTTTTTTAGCCACTTGTGACACTATTTTCTGGGATTTCTACACTGTACATTGATCATCTTAGCATATTCAAAGTATCAATGCAAATTCAATGGCCCTAGTAAGAGAAAAAGAAGAAAAAAAAATCCCAATATTTGACTTAAGGAAACAGTTGTCGTCTGCTATGGAATGTGCCGTTAGTCGATTTTTCATGTTTTCGCGGGCGCGTAACTGGCACATATGAGACGGTAGTCAACGCAACTGGATTTCTTGTCACGGTATAAAGAGATTAAAAGAAAAAATTAAAATTTAGTTCCCTTTCTTTGATTTATGCAGTAGGAAGCAGTTGCTACTGAAAGAGTTTTCAGTCTTTTTTAGCCACTTGTGACACTATTTTCTGGGATTTCTACACTGTACATTGATCATCTTAGCATATTCAAAGTATCAATGCAAATTCAATGGCCCTTGTAAGAGAAAAAGAAGAAAAAAAAAATCCCTATATTTGACTTAAGCAACAGGTGTCGTCTGCTATGGAATGTGCTGTTAGTTGATTTTTCATGTTTTCACGGGTGCGTAACTGGCACATATAAGATGGTACTCAACGCAACTGGATTTCTTGTCACGGTATAAAGAGATTAAAAAAAAAACGTTTAAATTTAGTTCCCTTTGTTTGATTTATGCAATAGGAAGCAGTTGCTACTGAAAGAGTTTTCAGTCTTTTTTAGCCACTTGTGACACTATTTTCTGGGATTTCTACACTGTACATTGATCATCTTAGCATATTCAAAGTATCAATGCCAATACAATGGCCCTAGTAAGAGAAATTGAAAAAAAAATTGTTCCCTATATTTGACTTAAGCAACAGGTGTCGTCTGCTATGGAATGTGCCGTAAGTCGATTTTTCATGTTTTCGCGGGTGTGTAACTGGCACGTATGAGATGGTAGTCAATGTAACTGGCTTTCTTGTCACGGTATAAAGAGATTAAAAAAAAAATTAAAATTTAGCTCCCTTTGCTTGATTTATGCAATAGGAAGCAGTTGCTACTGAAAGAGTTTTCAGTCTTTTTTAGCCACTTGTGACATTATTTTCTTATTTTCTGGGGTTTCTACACTGTACATTGATCATCTTAGCATATTTAAAGTATCAATGTGCAGTATGGCAGTTGGCCTGCATTAGAAACGCAAATCGAATCAAGGAATCAGGGGAAGTCACTCTTGCAAGGTGCGTGCTAGAAGGCACCAAAACAAGGTCTTCTGTCACCCTGTTTCCTTAAGTTTTCGCCCATTTTCAGTGAAATCTGGCATGTGTGGAGGGTGCATGCCTGGCAGTTTGCCAAGGACTGCATAACAGCCTTCAAAGAAGACTTAAAATCCACTTTTATGCCGATTTTTTTCACTGTTTTCTATCGATATTTTCGGGCGCCATTTCAAATGGCTCAAAGCTTTCTGATTGGATGATTGTGGGGGTGTGTCTGCAATTTGATTGGCTGATTGGGCGCAATATTGAATTTCTCAAAGCTTTTCTGATTGGATAATTTGAGGACAGGGACGAGATTTGATTGGCTGATTGGACGCCATTTTGATTTTCTAAAAGCTTCTGTGATTGGATAATTTCAGAGAGGCCTGAGATTTGATTGGCTGATTGGAAGGGGGGGGGGGAAATCTCTGTATAACTATGTTAAATCTTCGGGTCATTTCAGCCTATTCAAAGGAAAAGAGGGTTTGACCCCTGCACCAAGACCTTTTTTGGGTCCCGATGGTCAGAGGTTGAATCCCCAACTTTGCCATTTTATCTATTTTATCTATTTTTATTATTAGTCATTCTTACATCTTATTGTATTTCATTGGCCTATTTCTAAATTCTTCAAACAAGAACAAGATTTCTTATTGGAAAAAGTTTATGCAACAGCAACCGGTTGCTTCTGAATCAATGTTTTTGCACAGCGGTTAAACATAAAATCGACTTATGACTCACGCAGTCACCAAAATTGGTTCAGTGTTTTTCGTGACCCTGGTAAGAAAACCAATTTTGTTTACCTTTCTTTGATTTGTGCAACAGGTATCAGTTGCCTCCGAACGTGTCCAAGTTGATTTTATGATTTTATGCACAGCACATAACGGTCACGTATGGGTGGGATAGTCATCGTAACCAATTCAATGGCCCTAGTAAGAGAAAAGGAAAAAAAAAAATTCCAATATTTGACTTAAGCAACAGCTGTCGTCTGCTATGGAATGTGCCGCAAGTCGATTTTTCATGTTTTCGCGGGTGCGTAACTGGCACGTATGAGACGGTAGTCAACGCAACTGGATTTCTTGTCACGGTATAAAGAGATTTAAAAAAAATAAAAATTTAGTTCCCTTTCTTTGATTTATGCAATAGAAATCAGTTGTTACTGAAAGAGTTTTCAGTCTTTTTTAGCCACTTGTGACACTATTTTCTGGGATTTCTACACTGTACATTGATCATCTTAGCATATTCAAAGTATCAATGCAAATTCAATGGCCCTAGTAAGAGAAAAAGAAGAAAAAAAAATCCCAATATTTGACTTAAGGAAACAGTTGTCGTCTGCTATGGAATGTGCCGTTAGTCGATTTTTCATGTTTTCGCGGGCGCGTAACTGGCACATATGAGACGGTAGTCAACGCAACTGGATTTCTTGTCACGGTATAAAGAGATTAAAAGAAAAAATTAAAATTTAGTTCCCTTTCTTTGATTTATGCAGTAGGAAGCAGTTGCTACTGAAAGAGTTTTCAGTCTTTTTTAGCCACTTGTGACACTATTTTCTGGGATTTCTACACTGTACATTGATCATCTTAGCATATTCAAAGTATCAATGCAAATTCAATGGCCCTTGTAAGAGAAAAAGAAGAAAAAAAAAATCCCTATATTTGACTTAAGCAACAGGTGTCGTCTGCTATGGAATGTGCTGTTAGTTGATTTTTCATGTTTTCACGGGTGCGTAACTGGCACATATAAGATGGTACTCAACGCAACTGGATTTCTTGTCACGGTATAAAGAGATTAAAAAAAAAACGTTTAAATTTAGTTCCCTTTGTTTGATTTATGCAATAGGAAGCAGTTGCTACTGAAAGAGTTTTCAGTCTTTTTTAGCCACTTGTGACACTATTTTCTGGGATTTCTACACTGTACATTGATCATCTTAGCATATTCAAAGTATCAATGCCAATACAATGGCCCTAGTAAGAGAAATTGAAAAAAAAATTGTTCCCTATATTTGACTTAAGCAACAGGTGTCGTCTGCTATGGAATGTGCCGTAAGTCGATTTTTCATGTTTTCGCGGGTGTGTAACTGGCACGTATGAGATGGTAGTCAATGTAACTGGCTTTCTTGTCACGGTATAAAGAGATTAAAAAAAAAATTAAAATTTAGCTCCCTTTGCTTGATTTATGCAATAGGAAGCAGTTGCTACTGAAAGAGTTTTCAGTCTTTTTTAGCCACTTGTGACATTATTTTCTTATTTTCTGGGGTTTCTACACTGTACATTGATCATCTTAGCATATTTAAAGTATCAATGTGCAGTATGGCAGTTGGCCTGCATTAGAAACGCAAATCGAATCAAGGAATCAGGGGAAGTCACTCTTGCAAGGTGCGTGCTAGAAGGCACCAAAACAAGGTCTTCTGTCACCCTGTTTCCTTAAGTTTTCGCCCATTTTCAGTGAAATCTGGCATGTGTGGAGGGTGCATGCCTGGCAGTTTGCCAAGGACTGCATAACAGCCTTCAAAGAAGACTTAAAATCCACTTTTATGCCGATTTTTTTCACTGTTTTCTATCGATATTTTCGGGCGCCATTTCAAATGGCTCAAAGCTTTCTGATTGGATGATTGTGGGGGTGTGTCTGCAATTTGATTGGCTGATTGGGCGCAATATTGAATTTCTCAAAGCTTTTCTGATTGGATAATTTGAGGACAGGGACGAGATTTGATTGGCTGATTGGACGCCATTTTGATTTTCTAAAAGCTTCTGTGATTGGATAATTTCAGAGAGGCCTGAGATTTGATTGGCTGATTGGAAGGGGGGGGGGGGAAATCTCTGTATAACTATGTTAAATCTTCGGGTCATTTCAGCCTATTCAAAGGAAAAGAGGGTTTGACCCCTGCACCAAGACCTTTTTTGGGTCCCGATGGTCAGAGGTTGAATCCCCAACTTTGCCATTTTATCTATTTTATCTATTTTTATTATTAGTCATTCTTACATCTTATTGTATTTCATTGGCCTATTTCTAAATTCTTCAAACAAGAACAAGATTTCTTATTGGAAAAAGTTTATGCAACAGCAACCGGTTGCTTCTGAATCAATGTTTTTGCACAGCGGTTAAACATAAAATCGACTTATGACTCACGCAGTCACCAAAATTGGTTCAGTGTTTTTCGTGACCCTGGTAAGAAAACCAATTTTGTTTACCTTTCTTTGATTTGTGCAACAGGTATCAGTTGCCTCCGAACGTGTCCAAGTTGATTTTATGATTTTATGCACAGCACATAACGGTCACGTATGGGTGGGATAGTCATCGTAACCAATTCAATGGCCCTAGTAAGAGAAAAGGAAAAAAAAAAAATTCCAATATTTGACTTAAGCAACAGCTGTCGTCTGCTATGGAATGTGCCGCAAGTCGATTTTTCATGTTTTCGCGGGTGCGTAACTGGCACGTATGAGACGGTAGTCAACGCAACTGGATTTCTTGTCACGGTATAAAGAGATTTAAAAAAAATAAAAATTTAGTTCCCTTTCTTTGATTTATGCAATAGAAATCAGTTGTTACTGAAAGAGTTTTCAGTCTTTTTTAGCCACTTGTGACACTATTTTCTGGGATTTCTACACTGTACATTGATCATCTTAGCATATTCAAAGTATCAATGCAAATTCAATGGCCCTAGTAAGAGAAAAAGAAGAAAAAAAAATCCCAATATTTGACTTAAGGAAACAGTTGTCGTCTGCTATGGAATGTGCCGTTAGTCGATTTTTCATGTTTTCGCGGGCGCGTAACTGGCACATATGAGACGGTAGTCAACGCAACTGGATTTCTTGTCACGGTATAAAGAGATTAAAAGAAAAAATTAAAATTTAGTTCCCTTTCTTTGATTTATGCAGTAGGAAGCAGTTGCTACTGAAAGAGTTTTCAGTCTTTTTTAGCCACTTGTGACACTATTTTCTGGGATTTCTACACTGTACATTGATCATCTTAGCATATTCAAAGTATCAATGCAAATTCAATGGCCCTTGTAAGAGAAAAAGAAGAAAAAAAAAATCCCTATATTTGACTTAAGCAACAGGTGTCGTCTGCTATGGAATGTGCTGTTAGTTGATTTTTCATGTTTTCACGGGTGCGTAACTGGCACATATAAGATGGTACTCAACGCAACTGGATTTCTTGTCACGGTATAAAGAGATTAAAAAAAAAACGTTTAAATTTAGTTCCCTTTGTTTGATTTATGCAATAGGAAGCAGTTGCTACTGAAAGAGTTTTCAGTCTTTTTTAGCCACTTGTGACACTATTTTCTGGGATTTCTACACTGTACATTGATCATCTTAGCATATTCAAAGTATCAATGCCAATACAATGGCCCTAGTAAGAGAAATTGAAAAAAAAATTGTTCCCTATATTTGACTTAAGCAACAGGTGTCGTCTGCTATGGAATGTGCCGTAAGTCGATTTTTCATGTTTTCGCGGGTGTGTAACTGGCACGTATGAGATGGTAGTCAATGTAACTGGCTTTCTTGTCACGGTATAAAGAGATTAAAAAAAAAATTAAAATTTAGCTCCCTTTGCTTGATTTATGCAATAGGAAGCAGTTGCTACTGAAAGAGTTTTCAGTCTTTTTTAGCCACTTGTGACATTATTTTCTTATTTTCTGGGGTTTCTACACTGTACATTGATCATCTTAGCATATTTAAAGTATCAATGTGCAGTATGGCAGTTGGCCTGCATTAGAAACGCAAATCGAATCAAGGAATCAGGGGAAGTCACTCTTGCAAGGTGCGTGCTAGAAGGCACCAAAACAAGGTCTTCTGTCACCCTGTTTCCTTAAGTTTTCGCCCATTTTCAGTGAAATCTGGCATGTGTGGAGGGTGCATGCCTGGCAGTTTGCCAAGGACTGCATAACAGCCTTCAAAGAAGACTTAAAATCCACTTTTATGCCGATTTTTTTCACTGTTTTCTATCGATATTTTCGGGCGCCATTTCAAATGGCTCAAAGCTTTCTGATTGGATGATTGTGGGGGTGTGTCTGCAATTTGATTGGCTGATTGGGCGCATATTGAATTTCTCAAAGCTTTTCTGATTGGATAATTTGAGGACAGGGACGAGATTTGATTGGCTGATTGGACGCCATTTTGATTTTCTAAAAGCTTCTGTGATTGGATAATTTCAGAGAGGCCTGAGATTTGATTGGCTGATTGGAAGGGGGGGGGGGGGGAAATCTCTGTATAACTATGTTAAATCTTCGGGTCATTTCAGCCTATTCAAAGGAAAAGAGGGTTTGACCCCTGCACCAAGACCTTTTTTGGGTCCCGATGGTCAGAGGTTGAATCCCCAACTTTGCCATTTTATCTATTTTATCTATTTTTATTATTAGTCATTCTTACATCTTATTGTATTTCATTGGCCTATTTCTAAATTCTTCAAACAAGAACAAGATTTCTTATTGGAAAAAGTTTATGCAACAGCAACCGGTTGCTTCTGAATCAATGTTTTTGCACAGCGGTTAAACATAAAATCGACTTATGACTCACGCAGTCACCAAAATTGGTTCAGTGTTTTTCGTGACCCTGGTAAGAAAACCAATTTTGTTTACCTTTCTTTGATTTGTGCAACAGGTATCAGTTGCCTCCGAACGTGTCCAAGTTGATTTTATGATTTTATGCACAGCACATAACGGTCACGTATGGGTGGGATAGTCATCGTAACCAATTCAATGGCCCTAGTAAGAGAAAAGGAAAAAAAAAAATTCCAATATTTGACTTAAGCAACAGCTGTCGTCTGCTATGGAATGTGCCGCAAGTCGATTTTTCATGTTTTCGCGGGTGCGTAACTGGCACGTATGAGACGGTAGTCAACGCAACTGGATTTCTTGTCACGGTATAAAGAGATTTAAAAAAAATAAAAATTTAGTTCCCTTTCTTTGATTTATGCAATAGAAATCAGTTGTTACTGAAAGAGTTTTCAGTCTTTTTTAGCCACTTGTGACACTATTTTCTGGGATTTCTACACTGTACATTGATCATCTTAGCATATTCAAAGTATCAATGCAAATTCAATGGCCCTAGTAAGAGAAAAAGAAGAAAAAAAAATCCCAATATTTGACTTAAGGAAACAGTTGTCGTCTGCTATGGAATGTGCCGTTAGTCGATTTTTCATGTTTTCGCGGGCGCGTAACTGGCACATATGAGACGGTAGTCAACGCAACTGGATTTCTTGTCACGGTATAAAGAGATTAAAAGAAAAAATTAAAATTTAGTTCCCTTTCTTTGATTTATGCAGTAGGAAGCAGTTGCTACTGAAAGAGTTTTCAGTCTTTTTTAGCCACTTGTGACACTATTTTCTGGGATTTCTACACTGTACATTGATCATCTTAGCATATTCAAAGTATCAATGCAAATTCAATGGCCCTTGTAAGAGAAAAAGAAGAAAAAAAAAATCCCTATATTTGACTTAAGCAACAGGTGTCGTCTGCTATGGAATGTGCTGTTAGTTGATTTTTCATGTTTTCACGGGTGCGTAACTGGCACATATAAGATGGTACTCAACGCAACTGGATTTCTTGTCACGGTATAAAGAGATTAAAAAAAAAACGTTTAAATTTAGTTCCCTTTGTTTGATTTATGCAATAGGAAGCAGTTGCTACTGAAAGAGTTTTCAGTCTTTTTTAGCCACTTGTGACACTATTTTCTGGGATTTCTACACTGTACATTGATCATCTTAGCATATTCAAAGTATCAATGCCAATACAATGGCCCTAGTAAGAGAAATTGAAAAAAAAATTGTTCCCTATATTTGACTTAAGCAACAGGTGTCGTCTGCTATGGAATGTGCCGTAAGTCGATTTTTCATGTTTTCGCGGGTGTGTAACTGGCACGTATGAGATGGTAGTCAATGTAACTGGCTTTCTTGTCACGGTATAAAGAGATTAAAAAAAAAATTAAAATTTAGCTCCCTTTGCTTGATTTATGCAATAGGAAGCAGTTGCTACTGAAAGAGTTTTCAGTCTTTTTTAGCCACTTGTGACATTATTTTCTTATTTTCTGGGGTTTCTACACTGTACATTGATCATCTTAGCATATTTAAAGTATCAATGTGCAGTATGGCAGTTGGCCTGCATTAGAAACGCAAATCGAATCAAGGAATCAGGGGAAGTCACTCTTGCAAGGTGCGTGCTAGAAGGCACCAAAACAAGGTCTTCTGTCACCCTGTTTCCTTAAGTTTTCGCCCATTTTCAGTGAAATCTGGCATGTGTGGAGGGTGCATGCCTGGCAGTTTGCCAAGGACTGCATAACAGCCTTCAAAGAAGACTTAAAATCCACTTTTATGCCGATTTTTTTCACTGTTTTCTATCGATATTTTCGGGCGCCATTTCAAATGGCTCAAAGCTTTCTGATTGGATGATTGTGGGGGTGTGTCTGCAATTTGATTGGCTGATTGGGCGCAATATTGAATTTCTCAAAGCTTTTCTGATTGGATAATTTGAGGACAGGGACGAGATTTGATTGGCTGATTGGACGCCATTTTGATTTTCTAAAAGCTTCTGTGATTGGATAATTTCAGAGAGGCCTGAGATTTGATTGGCTGATTGGAAGGGGGGGGGGGAAATCTCTGTATAACTATGTTAAATCTTCGGGTCATTTCAGCCTATTCAAAGGAAAAGAGGGTTTGACCCCTGCACCAAGACCTTTTTTGGGTCCCGATGGTCAGAGGTTGAATCCCCAACTTTGCCATTTTATCTATTTTATCTATTTTTATTATTAGTCATTCTTACATCTTATTGTATTTCATTGGCCTATTTCTAAATTCTTCAAACAAGAACAAGATTTCTTATTGGAAAAAGTTTATGCAACAGCAACCGGTTGCTTCTGAATCAATGTTTTTGCACAGCGGTTAAACATAAAATCGACTTATGACTCACGCAGTCACCAAAATTGGTTCAGTGTTTTTCGTGACCCTGGTAAGAAAACCAATTTTGTTTACCTTTCTTTGATTTGTGCAACAGGTATCAGTTGCCTCCGAACGTGTCCAAGTTGATTTTATGATTTTATGCACAGCACATAACGGTCACGTATGGGTGGGATAGTCATCGTAACCAATTCAATGGCCCTAGTAAGAGAAAAGGAAAAAAAAAAATTCCAATATTTGACTTAAGCAACAGCTGTCGTCTGCTATGGAATGTGCCGCAAGTCGATTTTTCATGTTTTCGCGGGTGCGTAACTGGCACGTATGAGACGGTAGTCAACGCAACTGGATTTCTTGTCACGGTATAAAGAGATTTAAAAAAAATAAAAATTTAGTTCCCTTTCTTTGATTTATGCAATAGAAATCAGTTGTTACTGAAAGAGTTTTCAGTCTTTTTTAGCCACTTGTGACACTATTTTCTGGGATTTCTACACTGTACATTGATCATCTTAGCATATTCAAAGTATCAATGCAAATTCAATGGCCCTAGTAAGAGAAAAAGAAGAAAAAAAAATCCCAATATTTGACTTAAGGAAACAGTTGTCGTCTGCTATGGAATGTGCCGTTAGTCGATTTTTCATGTTTTCGCGGGCGCGTAACTGGCACATATGAGACGGTAGTCAACGCAACTGGATTTCTTGTCACGGTATAAAGAGATTAAAAGAAAAAATTAAAATTTAGTTCCCTTTCTTTGATTTATGCAGTAGGAAGCAGTTGCTACTGAAAGAGTTTTCAGTCTTTTTTAGCCACTTGTGACACTATTTTCTGGGATTTCTACACTGTACATTGATCATCTTAGCATATTCAAAGTATCAATGCAAATTCAATGGCCCTTGTAAGAGAAAAAGAAGAAAAAAAAAATCCCTATATTTGACTTAAGCAACAGGTGTCGTCTGCTATGGAATGTGCTGTTAGTTGATTTTTCATGTTTTCACGGGTGCGTAACTGGCACATATAAGATGGTACTCAACGCAACTGGATTTCTTGTCACGGTATAAAGAGATTAAAAAAAAAACGTTTAAATTTAGTTCCCTTTGTTTGATTTATGCAATAGGAAGCAGTTGCTACTGAAAGAGTTTTCAGTCTTTTTTAGCCACTTGTGACACTATTTTCTGGGATTTCTACACTGTACATTGATCATCTTAGCATATTCAAAGTATCAATGCCAATACAATGGCCCTAGTAAGAGAAATTGAAAAAAAAATTGTTCCCTATATTTGACTTAAGCAACAGGTGTCGTCTGCTATGGAATGTGCCGTAAGTCGATTTTTCATGTTTTCGCGGGTGTGTAACTGGCACGTATGAGATGGTAGTCAATGTAACTGGCTTTCTTGTCACGGTATAAAGAGATTAAAAAAAAAATTAAAATTTAGCTCCCTTTGCTTGATTTATGCAATAGGAAGCAGTTGCTACTGAAAGAGTTTTCAGTCTTTTTTAGCCACTTGTGACATTATTTTCTTATTTTCTGGGGTTTCTACACTGTACATTGATCATCTTAGCATATTTAAAGTATCAATGTGCAGTATGGCAGTTGGCCTGCATTAGAAACGCAAATCGAATCAAGGAATCAGGGGAAGTCACTCTTGCAAGGTGCGTGCTAGAAGGCACCAAAACAAGGTCTTCTGTCACCCTGTTTCCTTAAGTTTTCGCCCATTTTCAGTGAAATCTGGCATGTGTGGAGGGTGCATGCCTGGCAGTTTGCCAAGGACTGCATAACAGCCTTCAAAGAAGACTTAAAATCCACTTTTATGCCGATTTTTTTCACTGTTTTCTATCGATATTTTCGGGCGCCATTTCAAATGGCTCAAAGCTTTCTGATTGGATGATTGTGGGGGTGTGTCTGCAATTTGATTGGCTGATTGGGCGCAATATTGAATTTCTCAAAGCTTTTCTGATTGGATAATTTGAGGACAGGGACGAGATTTGATTGGCTGATTGGACGCCATTTTGATTTTCTAAAAGCTTCTGTGATTGGATAATTTCAGAGAGGCCTGAGATTTGATTGGCTGATTGGAAGGGGGGGGGGGGAAATCTCTGTATAACTATGTTAAATCTTCGGGTCATTTCAGCCTATTCAAAGGAAAAGAGGGTTTGACCCCTGCACCAAGACCTTTTTTGGGTCCCGATGGTCAGAGGTTGAATCCCCAACTTTGCCATTTTATCTATTTTATCTATTTTTATTATTAGTCATTCTTACATCTTATTGTATTTCATTGGCCTATTTCTAAATTCTTCAAACAAGAACAAGATTTCTTATTGGAAAAAGTTTATGCAACAGCAACCGGTTGCTTCTGAATCAATGTTTTTGCACAGCGGTTAAACATAAAATCGACTTATGACTCACGCAGTCACCAAAATTGGTTCAGTGTTTTTCGTGACCCTGGTAAGAAAACCAATTTTGTTTACCTTTCTTTGATTTGTGCAACAGGTATCAGTTGCCTCCGAACGTGTCCAAGTTGATTTTATGATTTTATGCACAGCACATAACGGTCACGTATGGGTGGGATAGTCATCGTAACCAATTCAATGGCCCTAGTAAGAGAAAAGGAAAAAAAAAAATTCCAATATTTGACTTAAGCAACAGCTGTCGTCTGCTATGGAATGTGCCGCAAGTCGATTTTTCATGTTTTCGCGGGTGCGTAACTGGCACGTATGAGACGGTAGTCAACGCAACTGGATTTCTTGTCACGGTATAAAGAGATTTAAAAAAAATAAAAATTTAGTTCCCTTTCTTTGATTTATGCAATAGAAATCAGTTGTTACTGAAAGAGTTTTCAGTCTTTTTTAGCCACTTGTGACACTATTTTCTGGGATTTCTACACTGTACATTGATCATCTTAGCATATTCAAAGTATCAATGCAAATTCAATGGCCCTAGTAAGAGAAAAAGAAGAAAAAAAAATCCCAATATTTGACTTAAGGAAACAGTTGTCGTCTGCTATGGAATGTGCCGTTAGTCGATTTTTCATGTTTTCGCGGGCGCGTAACTGGCACATATGAGACGGTAGTCAACGCAACTGGATTTCTTGTCACGGTATAAAGAGATTAAAAGAAAAAATTAAAATTTAGTTCCCTTTCTTTGATTTATGCAGTAGGAAGCAGTTGCTACTGAAAGAGTTTTCAGTCTTTTTTAGCCACTTGTGACACTATTTTCTGGGATTTCTACACTGTACATTGATCATCTTAGCATATTCAAAGTATCAATGCAAATTCAATGGCCCTTGTAAGAGAAAAAGAAGAAAAAAAAAATCCCTATATTTGACTTAAGCAACAGGTGTCGTCTGCTATGGAATGTGCTGTTAGTTGATTTTTCATGTTTTCACGGGTGCGTAACTGGCACATATAAGATGGTACTCAACGCAACTGGATTTCTTGTCACGGTATAAAGAGATTAAAAAAAAAACGTTTAAATTTAGTTCCCTTTGTTTGATTTATGCAATAGGAAGCAGTTGCTACTGAAAGAGTTTTCAGTCTTTTTTAGCCACTTGTGACACTATTTTCTGGGATTTCTACACTGTACATTGATCATCTTAGCATATTCAAAGTATCAATGCCAATACAATGGCCCTAGTAAGAGAAATTGAAAAAAAAATTGTTCCCTATATTTGACTTAAGCAACAGGTGTCGTCTGCTATGGAATGTGCCGTAAGTCGATTTTTCATGTTTTCGCGGGTGTGTAACTGGCACGTATGAGATGGTAGTCAATGTAACTGGCTTTCTTGTCACGGTATAAAGAGATTAAAAAAAAAATTAAAATTTAGCTCCCTTTGCTTGATTTATGCAATAGGAAGCAGTTGCTACTGAAAGAGTTTTCAGTCTTTTTTAGCCACTTGTGACATTATTTTCTTATTTTCTGGGGTTTCTACACTGTACATTGATCATCTTAGCATATTTAAAGTATCAATGTGCAGTATGGCAGTTGGCCTGCATTAGAAACGCAAATCGAATCAAGGAATCAGGGGAAGTCACTCTTGCAAGGTGCGTGCTAGAAGGCACCAAAACAAGGTCTTCTGTCACCCTGTTTCCTTAAGTTTTCGCCCATTTTCAGTGAAATCTGGCATGTGTGGAGGGTGCATGCCTGGCAGTTTGCCAAGGACTGCATAACAGCCTTCAAAGAAGACTTAAAATCCACTTTTATGCCGATTTTTTTCACTGTTTTCTATCGATATTTTCGGGCGCCATTTCAAATGGCTCAAAGCTTTCTGATTGGATGATTGTGGGGGTGTGTCTGCAATTTGATTGGCTGATTGGGCGCAATATTGAATTTCTCAAAGCTTTTCTGATTGGATAATTTGAGGACAGGGACGAGATTTGATTGGCTGATTGGACGCCATTTTGATTTTCTAAAAGCTTCTGTGATTGGATAATTTCAGAGAGGCCTGAGATTTGATTGGCTGATTGGAAGGGGGGGGGGGGAAATCTCTGTATAACTATGTTAAATCTTCGGGTCATTTCAGCCTATTCAAAGGAAAAGAGGGTTTGACCCCTGCACCAAGACCTTTTTTGGGTCCCGATGGTCAGAGGTTGAATCCCCAACTTTGCCATTTTATCTATTTTATCTATTTTTATTATTAGTCATTCTTACATCTTATTGTATTTCATTGGCCTATTTCTAAATTCTTCAAACAAGAACAAGATTTCTTATTGGAAAAAGTTTATGCAACAGCAACCGGTTGCTTCTGAAATTGTCGTAAGTCATTTTTATGCTTTTGCGCAGCAGTTAAAATGCAATTGGTTGACATGTTTTTATGTATTTTCTGAAGGACTAAGGTATGTATTTTTGGAAGCAAGGGATTAAGCAATGTGTGAGGCTTCAAAGATGGTCGATTTCAATCTTTTTTCTATGTAGGAAAAACTTGTGGTGTGACACCAACAGTCATAGCCCTTTGGTCTCCGTTTCGCATTTTGGTTCAAACTTGTGAAGGGAAGAAGGAACGGTCATGACCTCAAGATCATTACCTTGCGTAATTCATGGATGTAATAAGTACTCTTCTTATCAAAATTGCATTGAAAACCTACCTTTCTCTATCATTTCTAATTTTCACCATGGCCAATTCGAAACCACGGCCAATTCGAAACAAACTGTTTCCATATAACACACACTCATCCCGCCTTCGTCGTTCCGAAAGAACTAAGAGTGAAGGCAGATGCATAAAACTTTCCACGAAACAGGTTCGTCTAATTTCACAAATTATAGTTTGTGTATTTGATTGATTAATCGGTTGGAGTTAAATGCCGTTTTGAAAGTCTATGCCATATCACGGCGGTCAGTGGACTTGGACTACGTTCATCCTACCTTCCGTTAGTCCAAATATTTAGACGTACACATGCTTGTTTGCCGTTCAGCATTTATCTATCGGACATTTCACGTTTTACTTTAATTTACAGTCAAAACGTCCCACAGTCAAAACGTCCCACTGTCAAAACGTCCCACTTTTGGTTAAAACGTCCCCCCAATTTGGTTAAAACGTCCCACTGTTCCAAAAAAATGGTCAAAACGTCCCACTTCGAAATTTTTAGTTCTTATCAACAACTGATAAATGTTGTAGCGGTTGAAAAATTAAATCAATTTTGGCATGAATTATAAAGAATACAATTATTTTTTAACAGGTTTTGTTGATTTCAATTGCAAGTGTGATAAATCCGGTACAGGTGCAAAGGAAAATTCGTTAATTGGTCGGCATATAATGACGGAATATTATCAATCAACTAGTTTTGGAATTGTTCCTTTTTGCCGATAAAGCAGAATTTCGAACACAAGTTTATTTCTAACATTTAAATAATTATCACCGTTCGTCCAGCCTTACCCGATCTTGAAATTGTACAAGAGGAGTGTATGGGACTTTTGATTAGTATTTGTGTAGTTTATCAAGTATCTTTTTTTTTACAAATAATGATGAAAACTCAATAGTATATATTTTAAATGAAAAGAACAGACTAGACTATGCATTGAAAATAAGTCTGTAGAATTTTACAATTTGTTATATATTGCGTGAAGTTTATTCACAGATTGAGATGGAATATCTGTACATTTTGTGTAAGAAAGAAAACGCAGCATGCTCTCCAGTGTTTTTGCAATCGATGTGTACATGCAATATTATTATATTATTATTGCTTTGAGTAGGAAATTTAAGATAGATTTTATTTATGAATTATGCAGATGCTTTTGGCACCACACAGATTCATATTAAATTAATATGTCATCTCAGATAAAAATCACATGTACTGACCTTTAACCTCACGATCCCCAGTTTTAATAAGTATGGGATAGAAAACGAGTGCCGTGGTATATGGGAAATATACACGAGCGTTAGCGAGTATATATTTCCCATATATCACGGCACGAGATTTTCTGTCTTACTTAGACCACCTGACTATTTATTCGTGCGTTTTATGTCATATGTTTATGTAAGATAAAAAGCTAGTTACAAAAGGAGTCGTCGTGACTGTTAAAATGAAAGTTTTGCACCTGGTTCAAAAGAGGTAAATATTAGGTACACATTCATAAATATCAAGAATGCTAAATGATTCATTGTGATTTTTAATCAGAGTAAACCTATTTGTGGAGTGTCGAGATCGAACTTGTATTTGCAATATTTTGAAAACGTTATATTTCGATTGATGTAGAGTGTCAAAGACTAAAGAGACTTTCATCGTTTAGAACTTAATATGTTTCTCTTATAATTTGACAGAACTGTTCTATTTTACTACTAAACACATGGAATGTTGATGATAATTTTTTTTTTTTTTTTTCAATAATGTTCAATACGTGAATTGCGACCAATTTTTGAAAGCAATGTCAAGTCCGTATGTGAAAATTTTGTAAACTTTGTAGAGCCATAAACTTCGTAGAGCCATACAGCTTAACCTTCAGGCTGCTAAGCGTGACTCAAGGATCTGTTGCGGACAATGTAGATTCAGATCAGACTGCACAGAACATGCACAGTCATGTACACTGTCCGATAAGGCGATCTTTTCCCCAAAAATATCTTTGAAATAGCAAACTTTGGGTTTTTTTTTTTTTTTTTTCCTATTGGCTTGAAGGTTTCATTTCACTTATTTAGCAGGTTAAGGGTTGAAAATTACTAAAAGCAACATATTCATGCGTAGGTGCACTGTCCTTCATGATATGACCTTTAAGCTTGGCTATTTAAATAGCGTTAAAGACCAATGCAAACTAAAGAGCGCAGTCGAATTTGTTGTATTTTTTCAGCCAAAATAAGTGTTTCATCTTTCTCAGATTTAAGAAAAAAAAATGGTTGTAAAGGCAATGGTATGTTTTGAAAAGCCAAAATGTGAACATAACAGTTTTTTTTTTCCAAAACGGAGCCTTATTAGCTCCACTGGCCGAAGGCCAGCGAGCTATTGTCATGGCGTTGTGTCCGTCGTGCGTCCGTCCGTCCGTTCGTTCATCCGTTCGTCCATTCGTCCCTGCGTGCGTCCGTAAACTTTTTCTTTAAAAAACTTCTCCTCAGAAACTATTGACTGGATTTTTACCAAATTTCACAGGAATGTTCCTTTGGTGGTCCTCTTTCAAATTCCTTCAAATAATTGTGTTCCATGAAGAATTCTGGTTTCCATGGCAACCAAAGTAAAAAACCTTTAAAAATCTTCTCCTCCCAAACCGCTATTTGGATAGCATTGTTATTTTGCAGGAATGTTCCTTAGATACAGGTTTACAGAATTCCTTAAAAAAAAAAATGATCTGTCAAAAAACATGGCTTTTATGGGAGACTCATTTTCCTTTTATGGTATAAAGTAAAATCTTTGAAAAATTTCTTCTCTAAAACTATTCATTGGATTTCATTGTTGTTTTGCAGGTAAGTTCCTATGGTGGTTGTCTACCAAATTGTTTCTTCAGTGAGCTAGCGGGCTATTGTCATGGCGTTGTGTCCGTCGTCCGTCCGTTCGTCCGTGCGTGCGTCCGTAAACTTTTTCTTTAAAAAACTTCTCCTCAGAAACTATTGACTGGATTTTTACCAAATTTAACACAAATGTTCCTTTGGTGGTCCTCTTTCAAATTCCTTTAAATAATTGTGTTCCATAAAGAATTCTGGTTGCCATGGCAACCAAAGTAAAAAACCTTTAAAAATCTTCTCCTCCCAAACCGCTATTTGGATAGCATTATTATTTTGCAGGAATGTTCCTTAGATACAGGTTTACAGAATTCCTTAAAAAAAAAAAATGATCTGTCAAAAAACATAGCTTTTATGGGAGACTCATTTTCCTTTTATGGTATAAAGTAAAATCTTTGAAAAATTTCTTCTCTAAAACTATTCATTGGATTTCATTGTTGTTTTGCAGGTAAGTTCCTATGGTGGTTGTCTACCAAATTGTTTCTTCAGTGAGCTAAAATGCAGGATTGAATGATAATTGTTAAAAACTTCCTTTCGCCATCATAGAAATATCAGGCCTGTGGAGCGATACAGGCACTCAAGCGCCTCTAGTTGTCACCTACCTTGATATGCGAGTGTTTCATGGTTTGATCCTTTCCATTTATTTTCCTTAACATATTCCAAATGGTTGTCACGGGAGTTCTAGCATTAAGTTTAGAAATGAAATCTTTCCAAGATGATCGTTTTGCTCGTTTAATAGTGTGTCGAGCCTTAGCTCTCATAATTTTGCAAACATTTAAGTTCGATTTTGTTGGATATTGCTTGAAACATTTTAAACTGTCTTTACGTTTTTTAATAGCTTATTTACAATCATCATTAAACCATGGCTTTTTCTTCTTAAAAGTATTTGTTGAAATCTTTGGGATGCACTGATTTGATATGTCAATTAAAGTTTCAGTAAAAGAAAGCATTGGATCTTCTGAATTTTCAAAATTGTCAATCAGTAATTTTTCATGGCAAAGAATATTAAATTTTTCCCAGTTAGCTTTTTTAAAATTCCATTTTGGAATTTTCTCATCTTCTGTTTTCTCAGTTTCTTGTATAATGATAGGAAAATGATCACTTCCATGAGAATCTTCACATACTTTCCATTCATAATCAAGGTACAAGGAAGGATGGCAAAGTGAAAGATCTATTGCTGTGAAAGAACCTGATCCAGGATGCAGGTATGTATGTTGATTGGAATTTAATAGACATAAATTATTCTCTGCAATGAAATCTTCAATTATTTTACCTCTATTATTGGTATCTGAACAACCCCATAATTTGCTATGTCCATTAAAATCACCACATATGATGTAAGGTTGAGGTAGTTGTAATAAAAGATTTTCTAAATCATTTTGATCTATTCTTTTATTTGGTGGGATATAGATAGAGCATATCGTTATAGTTTTATTTAAAGATGCTTTTATTGCTATTGCTTGTAGATTTGTGTTTAAGTCTATCTTACAATGAGAATGTATTATGATAGAAGAACCACCAGATGCTCTTTGGCAATCATTATGTATGTAGTGATAGGAAGAATAATTGCAAACTTCCAAGTTATCATTCGGGGTTATAAAAGTTTTTTGAAGACAACAAATGTGTGGATTTAATAAAGATAAAAGAATTAGTAATTCATTAAAGTTGGCTTTTAGACCTCTACAATTCCATTATAAAATTGAGTTTTGACCCATTATACTTGTATATTGGGAGTTTGAATTTACTTAAAAGTTATTTGACTGAGGAGTCAATTTCCAATTCCATATCTTCTAAACTTTCAAATTTATTTGCCAGCTTAATAGGATCCTGTGACCCTTTCTTCTGTCTATTTGATTGTTGTTTATCTTTTTCTTTTTTATCTGGTTTATTTTTCTGGCTTTTATTTGGTGATGTAGGGCATGAATTAGATCTAGAAGCTGATCTTGATCTTCTAGAGTCTTTTGTTTGGTTAGATTTTGAACCTGTTTCAGATCTTTGAGGTGGTTCGACAGATGGAGACGTAGATTTTGAGGAAGGCTTAGTGCCTTGCTCAAAATCCATGGGATCATACTGTGTTCCACAAGTTCTTGTCTGAGGTTTTGCTGCTGCTGATTGAACTATCTTAGAGTACCTAGGTTCAAAAGCTGTCTCATATTGTTTTTTTGCCTCAAAGTATGAAATCTTTCTTATTGTTTTAATTCTCAATTTCCTTTTCTCTTTTCCAGACTTCACAGTTGGTTGATCTTGCACTGTGATCTTTTTCCACAATTTACACATTTGAAAGGTTTCTGGCAGATGCTAGATGTGTGTTTGGATTCACCACATGTATCACAGATTACTGCATCTGTGAGCTTGCAGTTGTCTTCGTGGTGTCCAAATTTTTGACAATTAAAACAGCGATAAGGATTTGGGATGAACTGTTCCACTGGTACTGTATGATAAAAGATTCTAATACACTGAGGCAAAGTGGTGGTGTTAAAAGTGAGGAGTTAAAAGTATTGGTTTCAACTTGAACATTATCTTTTTTTATTTTGAATCTTTTGCACGCAACAACTCCTTGCGGTGCAAGATATTCAATAATTTTTTCCTCTGTTTCTCCTTTCAGTACCCTGTCTTTCACAATTCCTCTGGATTTGTTAAGTGAGTTGTGTTCTGAGACTGAGACTTTCAAGTTGTAAAACTTTTTAACTTTTAATAGAGATTCAGTTTGACTTGCTCTTGATGTTTCAACGAGTAGCAGTTCGTTTTTTAATTTTTTAACTGATTTTGGAGTGCCTATTAAACTTTCTATTGTTTTTCCTATTATGAAAGGAGATAGAGATGTAATGGGCTTTGCCTCCTCACTTTTGATAACCAAGAACTTTGTATTATTTAAGTAAGACGTTTCGTTTTCATTATTCTGTCGGGGTCTTTTGTTTTGGGAAGCCATGATTTTGTTAGTGTAATTTCAATAGCTATGCGCTCCACCCTCCTCGGAGCCCTACAAGGGGACGTCTAATGGAAATGGGTTTCCTATTTCCGACGCCAGAGCTACATAGCTATTATACTTAACAAACCTTAAGTGAAGAGAAACTAAAGGTCTATTAATTAGACCATCAGCCGCCGCTTTATAAAGGAAAACAATGTAAAAGATAAGAAAAAAGAAAAAATCTAACCCGGTTGGTATCATAAGATACAAAAAAAGAAATATAGATAAAAGTATGTAATCCTAAAAGCTAAACACGACCGAGCCGATTGAGACGGGTCGGGCCTAACCCATCCATCTCATCTATCCGAGGCCAGGGCCAAAGCAGTGTGTTGAGTGCTGGAGATCCCTGGGCACTCTCAACTGCCAGGATCCCCTTTTCCGGCATACGAGATGCCACCCACGGCAAACAAGTGGCTTCTGAATCAAAGACAGAAATCTTTTATCAGAAGAAAGTTTGCTCAATGAAATATTTTCAATCAAGAAAGCTTTAGATATAGGGTGTTAGCATGATAACTTTAATGATTAGAGCTGATAACTTAGAGCTTACTAGAGTTCCCATTATAGATCTCTACTTGTAGGTAAGGTTCTAAATACAAGTATGCCAAACGTTTCAAATTCTTCAAACATATAGTGCTAGAGATTGGAAAAGGTGTTGACGAATACAAGAACAAAACATAGATGTTATACACAGATGTTGTTATACTCTTCGTGCAGTGTGCTACCCACTGGCACAGATGATACACACACAAATGAGCATGTTAGTATATGAGACAGGAAAGTATATAGGAAAGATATGTCTTCAAAAAATGAAAAAATAAAAAAATCACTTTTGGAATGAAAGATTTGTTCTGGAAATCATTTGATCTTAATTTGTCTTGTTCTTCAGCCACTTTTATGTTTTAATTTTGGGTTTGTTAATTTTTTTCTGGAAATATTTAATCGTATTGACTTTAGTGTTTTTATTTTCATATTTAGGTTGATTTTGTTATTGTTATTTTTTTTTTCTAATATTTACTTTGAATTGAATTATTTTGGACCTGTTTTATTAATTTTAGTTTTATTTTTTATCGGTTTCCTCTGTTCCTGGGGACTTTTACCACCCATATGCCACAGAGGCAAAGGCAGCCACCAATTTCTAAGGCCCCGAGTGGCGGGGGCCAGACTGGTTTGTAACCGGTTATAACCGCTGACCTGGTCAGTACTCATATTGACAGGCTTTTTGCCAACCTTGCATAATTATATGCACAGAATCGTGTAACAGTGGCGGTTTGCCAGTATTAACTCTTAATGCACTGAATTTATAATCTGGACCTTTTTAAATGGGAAAAACAGGCCAAAATAGTGCTATCTAAAGGTTGTTTCTGTTAAAATATGTAACATGGTAGCAGACAGTGCAGATCAAAGATCGGACTGCACATTTTGTGCAGTCTGATCTTGGTCTGCACTGTCAGCAAAAACAACTCAAGTCGGTTCCAGGGCTTTGAGGGTTAATGTGCCCCTAAATCCTATCACAAGAGGAATATTGTGTAAATATAAACATGAAATACAACAGCACTGACTTTAGTGCCAGTAGTGCTATCTTCCACAGTGTTTTTTTTTTTAAGCACAGTAGACGATAAAAAACACTCAATAATAAATCGGTACAACCCTCTTATTTTTTTCTAAAACTGTAATTGTTACACACCCTCACTCCAGTCAGTATGTAGTTACCAACATTTTTTTACCAGTCACAGTATTTCTTTTGGTTTACTTCTAAATATTTTACACCAAGCCATACCAAAACACAATTATAACTCAATACAACATTTACAAATTCCAACAATTATGTACCTTATATGCTTCCAGATAAGCATGCTTCTACTACCCATGATTACACTGCAAGAAAACAGCAGTGCTCCTTTTCCAGCATACTACTAAAAATACAGGAAAAACTTCAAAAAATCAATGGTTTCAAAGTATATCCTCAGAAAATATGCTCTAAACCTGAAAATCTCTACAAGATAAAACAAAGCTTACTAGAACTCTTCCAAGCACACACAATCACACCATCCAAGTAATCACTTCTTCCTTGCAAAAATACATGTCGAAAGATGCTTGTTGTTCCCTCAATTTATAGCAAAACATGGCTTGTTATCCCATGATCCACACAATCCATGTGCAGATAGGACAAGCACAACCCTTTACAAAAATAACACGCGCACACACACACACACACACACACAGCACTCTTCACTCCAATACAGCATTTAAACTTTTAAAACCCACATAACATACACAATCTCTCTATCTACCCTTCACATAACATATGCATTACCCTTTATTTCAAACTACATTAAAACTGAAAATCTCTGAGCTTCATAAACCAATTAACCTATTTATTTTGCTATTGTTGTGCAACAAGTTCTTACAACATGTACTAATCAATCCCAATTATTTCTTTCAAAGAAACTTTAACTAGCTATTGTGCTGTGTTGTGAGTAAATCCAACAGTTGACTTCTGTCCATGGTGGGATTCAAACCAAGATCCTTTGTTGTGAGTGGGTCAACACTGTACCCCTGCACCACTATCTCCAGGTTTAAACTAGTCCCACTTTTCCTACTTTTTTCCTACTTTCCTACTTTTTTGTTCTATTTCTACTTTTTTCCTACTTTTTTCAAAAAAACCTGCCACTATTCTTACGTCTTTAATGAAAGCGAAAATAAAAAGAAATGTATCTTTTAACCCTTCCCAAACAACCAATTTTATACTTTTTCATTTCCAAAACATCTTCAGATAATAAATTCAAATTTGGTAAAAATGAAGTTGGCTCTCTGATAGGGTCGAAAACATTGTGGGAAAAGGAGAAAATGCTGGCGACCAGCATTTTCTCCTTTGCCCACAATGTTTTAAAAGTCTTCTTTCCCAGGGTAGTGAAAACCTGGGATTGTTTGGTAAAGGGTTCAAGTATTTAAGCCTGTTGCAGAATGAAACTCGCTGTAAGTTACGATATTAGGACAGATGTTATATTCTGCTAATTGCAGAGTGTTTGATTGATTGATTGTATGATGTTAAACGCCGTTTCCAACACTATTATAGTTATATCATGGTGACCAGTGCACCTATCTAAGCTTTCCTGGAGTTATTTTTACCAGTACTCCTCACAATTTTTTTCCAAGCGACTGGCTGCTTTCCCACGGAACCATCGTCCAAACAATGGTCAGCGATGGGTGAGGAATGAATCCTGTCCCAATGACTATCATCAATACTCGGAAAAAAATTGGCTGAGCCAGGGATCAAACCCACAACCTCTTGTTTGCAAGTCCTGCACACTACTGACTGAGCTACCGGGGTTCGGCACAGAGTGTTTGAACATACTACTGTTGACCTATTATGCAAACTTCATGATGTCTTTCTGGGAAATGTGTCCAAACCATCAGGGTTCCATCTAGAATTTTGTCAGAATGGGCCAGTGGCCCATCAATATTTTAAAAAGGGGCCACCAGTATTTTGAGATGGGCCAGCACTTTTTAACAACCAAATAACCAGGATCTTGGCATTTTAAAAGCTCAATTATTACTGACTTACCATATAAAGGAAGTAAATCCAGATAATTTACTGCTTAATTGTGTATGGGGATAGTGATTGAGTTGTTAAGAGGTCAAAATATGTAACAACACTAAAAATCATTTGTTTTAAATGATTGCTGTATTATACAAGTGACTTGTATTACAATTTTTTTTGCATCGTCATAACGAAGCCAGTGAAATTGAGGCTTTTGTAGCCACTCAGTTTGAACTTTTTTTGCATATGATTTCCCAGCTTTCCCATCAGCTGATTGTTTTTCACCATTAGTTTCACCCGATTGCTGCGTTTTTGCTTGTTTGGTGGAATTTCCGCCAGAAAAGAAATCACCGATTCGTTTCTGTGTTTGCATTACCGACATGTTTTCAAAAGCTGGTTTCCATCGTGCTCATTCATGTGCCGTGAATATCCGAATACCAGTAACGCTGTCCGTGTTGCTGCGACGCTTTGCAGTCAAATTTCAATACTGCAGAAAGCGTCTTCTAACACTGACTCGCTAAAAACTATACTAAAAAAAAGTTAATGGCGGCGCACAACGGAATTGGAAAAGCACTGATGCATTGGATTTTGCGCCGATCCGGCGCACTGGAGTTTCAAAAATGGGCCAAGGACTTTAAAATCGCGTCATTGGCGCAAAAACGCAGCCTAGATTGAACCCTGAACCATTGGCCATTCTTGCCTTAGAAGTTGACAGCAACATCCAGAATAAGATCTCGGAGCCACTTGCAGTTAGGCAGCCCAGAGGTCACACCTTTTATAGGGGCATAACATAGGGGAGACTATTGATATCTTCTTGACTGTTAAAAATTTGGCCTAGACCTGTTAGTTTAAACATATTTATTTTACATCAATTGAGAAACAAGTTCTTACAACTTATGCTAATCTCTCTCGATTCTGCTTCCTCAGAACTACACCAGTACTCGCACTAAATGTGTGGGCCAATGAACAATCCCGAAGTTCACACCCGCTCCGGGGCGGGGTATCGAACTCTGTACCTTACGGTTATGAGGCCTACACTCTACCTCACAACCACGGGCACCACCAGACATGGGAGTCTGCTGCATAAAGCGTATTTCAAACGATACGACTATGGTCAGCCTACTTGAAATTGAACTCATAGACCTGTATTATGCATTAGACCATGTATGTAGCAGGTTGACCAATCAGGTCCAGTATTTCACAAGAATATGTCAAAGATACAACTCCTGCAGTTGTATATCTTGATATACAATGCTAGTATATCCCACGCATGAATTTCGACAATTTTTGTTTGCGATATTGAGTTGAGGCAAAATGTACCCTGAAGGGTACAATAATTTTGAAATGTGACTTGGTGAACCGGATACAACATTTCGATAAGTTAGTGCAATACTATTGTAAGTGCCTATACAATGTCCAAGCAATAAAAATTAGTATTGGGCTGATCTATCGATTCACTTAATCAACCTCTTGAACATAGTGTGGTTTTGAAAGTAGAAAAATAAGGCTGCAGTTAGGGAAAAAAAAAACTACAATGTTCTCAATTTGGCTTTTTGTCTTGATGATATCTCAGACAAGTTTGAAAATGGGCCATGTCGGGTCAAAAACTAGATCACTAGGTCAAATCATAGAAAAACCTTGTGTACACTCCAGAAGCCACATTTTCTGTCCAGTACTCTTGAAAGTTGCTCAAAATGTTTGTCTTGATAATATTGCAGACAAGTTTGAAAATGGGTCATGTCCGGTCAAAAACTAGGTCACTAGGTTAAATCTTAGAAAAAGCTTGTGTACATTCCAACGGCCACATTTTCAGTCCAATTTCTGTTCTCTTTCCTATTTTTTTCCTAGCACTTTAAGGGCGATCTGACCCAGTTTCTATGCCTTGTGTTTTGAATTTTGTTGATTCTTACCTAAATTACATATTGCGAAGAGTTTGTTTTGTCTGTGAATCTGATAACTTCTGTTCTTATTGTACGGCTCGGTCAATATCAGACTATTAACACTTTACCAAACGATAAAAATTTAGACTGGTCCAATTGAAAGGATTTGCAGACAACAAATTAAATGTAACTGAAATGATGATTTTTGTTTGGGATGAAGAAGAAAACATTGTGGGAAAAGGAGAAAATGCTGGTAACCAGCATTTTCTCCTTTTCCCACAACATTTTCAAAAGCCTTCTCCTACAGGGTTGTTAAAACTTGGGATTGTGAGGTAATGGGTTAATACTTGTTGAATGGTATTGTTGAATAAAGGTTGGGTGGTGGTGGGTGAATATGTGCAGTTTCTCAGTTTCCTGTGACAGAAATGTGAAAAGCTCAAATCACCAGTTGATATTTAGAGCAGACTGCAGAAACAAAGAATCATGAAAAAGTACATATATACATGCACATTATCAATGTCCATTGTGAAACGTGTACTTCAAACCTTCGGTGAGGTGTAAGATCAGACTGCTCATAACATCTTGATAAATTATATCATTCTGTACATATGCAGATGCATAACTAAATGTTTTATTTCTGATGGGATTTTTTCTCTCAGGGACAGTGGCCAAAAAGGTGTGAAAACACATTTAAAATTTAATTATTATCATATCATTTAAAATGACTGAAAATATTGTGAAGATGGTAATCTTCTATTGTGTGGTCAATGCAAGTGTTAGTTGCTGGCAGAAAAATGAATTCCAAAATCAGGCAAAAAGTAAATGAAATACATGTATAGGGTGACTTGGCCACTTTTAACCTGGTTTTGAAACCCCATTCTGGCTCCAAAAATTCCAGAAAAGACACTTGTCTTGTAGGACAAGTTACTTCAAAAAAACACTTGCCCTGCTTTGATCCTCACTCACCTGACGAGAAAACCCTGTCTAATATTTGACTCTGACATTTTTTTCAGACCAAACAGAAACACTAATTGACCTTTCTGTAAATGCTTGTTTGGCACACCCACCTTAGTAACGCGTTATTTCGGTTGTCAAGTCTGACAAACAAACCAGAGCATTGTGTCGCATACAAAGAGAAAGAGCATTTATTTCAGATATATTCCGTCTGATATTTTGCTCTAGGTTAATTACCCCCAATTTTTTCCTCCAACTTTCTTATTAATTTAAACTTAATCGGCAAGTTAACCAGAAAAAATACTTAAAATAATGTCATATTTATGAGGAAATGAGAAGTAAAAATAATGCAAATATGTTTGTAATTCCATGTGCGGTTTCAGCATTTCAAATAAAAGTACGCTGTGAGTAACTTACTGTCGGCAAGATGTATGATTACTCAAAGGGGCGTAAGTTTTTAAGACATTTCATCGGTATGTAACATAATTTGATTGTAAACAATATAGGAAAAGGATTTACAATTTAACCCTTCACCACACAGTCTTGTCCTTTGTTGACCTTGAAGAAGGAGACTTATGAAAATATTTCCCTCTTTTCTTGGCTGTTTTTAATCCTTTCAAAGACAAATTTTATCACTGGAGCAACATTTGTCGACAGCAAACGTTTTCAAAATACACTTCATTTTGTTGTCAGGTTAAGAGTTAATTAATACCTCTAATACCTGTTTTGAGTCTTAGAGGTGCAATAGTATTTATGTTTAAAATGCTTGAATTTTTTAACCTTTGCACATCTGAAAAGTGGTACATGTCATAAATGTTCCAGTTAGGCATCAGTTTTAACCCTTGGTGCGTGAAGAATGTGCTGAGTGTGTAGATATAGATCAGACTGCAAATAGTATGAAGCCTAGTCTTGGATTTAAACAATCTGCTACTTACATTATTCAGGATGCTTACAGTAGATTTAGGTCTTACTTCTATTCTGTTCTGTTTCAGAGGTTCAGTTTAAAGGCAACTTATCTTAATTAAATCAACTTTTGATTTAGCCACATTTAAGAGGATTAGCACATCTGCCATTTCAAAGGTAAACTGTTAATTTGATAGGATGTGTGTTTGATTGCAAACCAAAGTTGCGGCCCTTAAATCCACTTGACCACCCATTGTCTCAGTATATCATTGAAGTTTAAAACAAACTGCCATCAATGATATTAACAAGTTTGTTAAGTGATGGCACACTTACCACATTTTAAAATCATCAAACAACTAGTTTCCCTTACCCGAAATTGAAACTTTTCTGTTGAATCAGACAATCTATGAATGTTTGAAATGCATGTAATTCAGTGTAATTTGTTATCGAATATGATGTTGAGACGACTTAACTAGCCTCACAAAAACAATAAGCATGTTAAATTCAATTATTCTTTTGTAAAAAACTGAGGTATGTTTAGGTGTTTAGGTGTTTCATTCTTTCGAAATGAAGTTCAAAACTTTGCTGAAACATGTACATGTATTGCAGTCCTTCACCCCCGAAATTCAAACTTTTTGTACTTAACTTTGTGTAAATAAGTTAAAGCATCTCTAAAGTTAACAAGGAAGTAGGCTTATCTTATCACTACGGATCCATATATTCTGGTTACCAGTATTTTCTCCTTTTTCCATAATGTTTTCAAAAGCCCTCCTTCTGAGGATCTGTATTAAAGGGTCAAGCAAAATGAAATTTGAAGGTAGCTATTCAACAGACCTTGTTGGCGATTGAAACAGCGATTTTCTTAATGGGGGTTTTCTATGCCTTTTTTTTTTTTGCAAGTTCTTCCCAAAATGACATTTACACATACCTTTGTGCATACATTACGATCCTTATTGACCCATGATGGATGAAGCTGTTCACGAGGTCTTCCACATAGTTTTATCCACCGAATACATTTTTCAAGATGTGTTTTCAGCTTTGGAAATGGGACAAATTTAACTACAATACAAATAACTTTATTCTACTTCTCAAGTACAATAGAGTACATAAAGAGGAATTGAAAATAACAATTAAATGAGCAAAATAACATTTCACATGGTCAATGTAGGTAATTTATGGTAATCGAAGAGGTAGGAAAAAAAAAAGAGAAGATAAGAAAAAATAAGATAAAAAAAGACATGAAAAAATAGGGCGGTAAACCCATTGTCCTCTCGGAAACAGATTTGCAGAAGAGGGTTTTCAACACAAGTTAATAAACTATATACAGGTTCTGTCTATTTGTGAGAGCTTGGTGGCAGACGGAGAAGCTACTTGCCGCCCCTTCCACCACAAAGCTCTCAACAGTAGCCAGTTGCCAAGCATAGAGCAAATGGAATGAACTCGTCTTGCGGAAAGCAATGGGTTTAAAAGAACAAACCTTAGTTATGCAAAGTGGCTTAGGATCAGACAGCATATAACTTGCTGTCTGATCCCAACCTCGCATTCTTGGTCAGAGAGAAAACTACATTAACATACAAGAAATAACATTTGAATAAATTCAATTTCTGAATGGATTGGGTTTTGACTTTTCATGATGCGCGCTTCACGGCTTATCTTACAGTTACAGGTTTAAAGTGGCGAAAAATTCTGACAGGGAAAGAGTAGTCAGGGATCATATATAACATACAAGTAGGATCCCTGATGCATGCAAGAATATAACTTCCCATTGGGAAAGCCTGCATGGCTGTATAGGCAAATACTTAACTAGATAGCAAAATAACAAACAACCTTACTTAAAGAGCAAACTAACAAACAAACAAGGAACATCTATGTACACAGAGGGGTATGGAAAAACATGTATTATCTTAATAGCTACCATCTGCGTTAGGGGAAAAAAACTGCTTCATGCATTCTATTTGGATAACGATTATCAGTGTCACACAATGGGTAACTTAACTCCTTTTCACCATTTCACAGACTTTATTTGACTGATAATACAATTGCTGTTTTGATAAATTAGATAGATACGATAAAATTATCTCACAATTATAACAAATTGTGTCTAACCTTATTGTTTACATGATGCCCAATGCTATGTTTTGATTGGCCGATAAGACCTGCCAAGACCTATCAATCAAAATCGGTAGAAAGGTAAATTATATTGTCTTGCGCAACAAACATTAAATACTGGGTTTCAATAACCGGTGCCATTTATCCAATCGAGTTATAGAAATTAATAAAGCCAAAATACCATAGTTTTTTTATAACCGTTTTCCGGAAAGTATTTGTGTTATTGTTAACATCATTTGTCTTAATAATAAGGAAAGTCACTCGTATTGAATTAGATCCACCCAAAGCATATTAAAATAAAGTAATGTAGGTAAAAAGCCCACCAGGTGAAAAGCCCACTAGGTAAAAAGCCCACTGGACAAAAGCCCAACGGTGAAAAGCGCAATGCCCTTAAATGAAAACTGGACAAGAGCCCACCAGTACTACAAAATGAATAGATCTTTAAATTAAAATGTTCAAATGAATTTATGAATTTATAACCTGTTTTGTTTATGCAATATTCTGAGTATGCATGTAATAATTTTGAAATACTGACTTTATAAAGCATTTTTGTGAGTGATTAGTAATTTTAATTATTAATGGTATCATAAAACTAATATATTAAATATTAAATCTTTACCAAACAATCCCTGTTTTATATTACTCTGAGATAGAAGCCTTTTGAAAAAACATAGTGGGAAAAGGAGAAACCAGCATTTTCTCCTATTCCCACAATGTTTTTCACCCTGCTGGAAACAAATTTCAATTTTTGAGTTACATTTAACTTATTGTCTGCAAGTTCTTTCAATTCGGACCAGTCTACAATTTTGTCGTTTGGTAAAGAGTTAAAAGGGTCTGTTATTTGATTTAACCCTTTACCAAGCAATCTCTGGTTTTTACGACCCTGAGATTACTTGCCTTTTGAAAAATTGCTGGAAAAGGAGAAAATGCTGGTAACCAGCATTTTCTCCTTTTCCCACAATGTTTTCTACCCTACTGGAAACAAATTTCAATTTTTGAGTAAGGTTTATTTTGTCGTCTGCAAATGCTTTCAATTAGGACAAGTCTAAATTTTTGTCGTTTGGTAAAGAGTTAACTATGTATATGGAGATAAGTTGTTGTTTTTTAAATATGACTTTGTTTATTATACAATTTACACATTTTATTGATCATGATGAAATTGAAATACAATAATAATAATAAGGAAGATCTTAAGACTGAAGAATGCAGTCTTAAAGGCAATTAAAGGTAAAGAGTATATTAAATTTTGTCTTTTAAGTTAGATTTATTTCATAAATCAACTTGGTTTCTCAATAGGAACAATTACTAAATGGTTGTATTATTACATGCAATTCCCACTTTTCCCAAAATGTTTTGTGATAAAAATCCTATGGTTTCATTTTTTTCTAAGAAATGTTTTAGTATATACAATTATTTCATATAGGAGTGGGCTTTTCACCTAGTGGGCTTTTGTCCATACCGCATTAAGAGTTGTCATTTTGTGATAAGGGGTTAAAAGATGGCTCAAATTATGGTATTTGTCATTGGAAGGGTAAAAAACATTTTGGTTAAGTGTGAAAATGGTTGTCAAATTGTGCAAACTAGTTATCATATCATTGTATCGAGGATAGTAGTTTAGTTAACCCAGTTACTTATTACTGAGTGACTTGTTACTGCAGTGCCCTCAGTTACAAGAATTACTAAAGGTAACTTCCCATTTCGTCTACTTCCCATTTCGTCTACTCCCATTTCGTCTACTATTTCTGCAATTGTTCCCATTTCGTCTACTCCCAATTTTACATCCATTTTGTCTATTTTCCCATTTCGTCTACTCCCATTTCAGCTACTATTTCTGCTGCATATATTTTAACCCCTTTCCCAGTTCTTCACATAAGCCAAGATTTTTGGGTGGAATTTGAATGCATTAATTTAATTTTTACTAATTTGTGACTTTTTTTTACTAAAAACTTTTTCAGTTCTCAAACAAAATTTGATATGATTTATCTAACATAAAATAATACTCCTATATTAAGTGGACTTTACTCAAAATTTAATACTTTTTAATCAAAAGTTTCCATTTGAGTAAGAAAAAACTTATTTTATTTTTTTCAAATATGTCTTATATTCACAGTAAATTTAACAGACTTTTATCCTTATCAGGAGAATATAAAAAATATACCATCTTTTTTCAAAATAGTCTTTTTAAAATATCAAATTAAATTCAATACTTCTTTATCAGAATTTTTATATAATTATTTGAAAAAAAAAGTTTTTTTTTTTCAAATAATTCTTTGAAATAAGTTCTTTGTTTATTATTCAAAAGTACTTTAACATAATCATTAATCAATCTCAAAATGCATCATCTTCATCATTATCATCGTCATTACCTTTAAAATCAATCAAAAAAAAATTCATATTTATGTAAACATTTAAGATAGACATCATATCATTTGAAATTTGAATTAATTTAGATAACAAAAGGAAAAGTGAAAAGGATCTATACTTTATTTCAAATAGCAATTATTATTTGCTTTCTTGAATTGAAATGTGTGTATAATCTATCATTAAATTAACTATGGACACAGTCAATCAATTACATTTTACAATAATGTGAAAAACCTGGATAAAACCTATTTATAGGGGTTTCCTGTGATCTAGACAATGAGACTTAATTTTAGGATTCAAAAGATAATAGCTTTGATGTCAGCTTAATTATCACTGTAGATGAAATGGGAACTGAGTAAAATTTTGGAGTAGACAAAATGGGAATGAAATACAGCAGACGAAATGGGAAGTAGACGAAATGGGAATAAACCTTACTAGAAAAGTGATAACAGAGTTTCTTTATTGGGAATATTTGGAGGACATAAAAACACAGACTGCTAACTTTTTAATGCTGCATGGTACAGTTTTAACTTAATCTGTTACTGTACAAGCCAAACTTATACCTACTTTTACCAAGAACTGTAACACAGTACACCCAAAATCAAAAATTATCAGGAAACAATAATTTTCAACAGTATGTAAAAAATTGTGGAAAAAGAGCAATAACTGCATGTTCCAAGAAGTTATTTATTTCACCCTAATGGTTTCTTAATCTGTCAACTAAAGAGGTAAACACCAATGTATTTGTACAGTAATTATGCCCCCCTTCAACGAAGTGGGGGTATATTGCTTTGCTAATGTCGGTCAGTAGGTCAGTAGACCTTACCTTGTCCAGATAATAACTAGACACAGAATTGACCTAGGTTCGTCAAATTTGAAACAGACATGCGTCTTGGAGTGTAGATGGTCCCTATAGATTTTGAAGTCAATCGGTCAAAGGTCAAGGTCACAGTGACCATCAACATGTTGATATATTGACCAAACCTTGTCCGGATGATAACTAGACACAGAATTGACCTAGGTTCGTCAAATTTGGCACAGACATGCGTCTCGGAGTGTAGATGATCCCTATTGATTTTGAGGTCAATTGGTCAGAGGTCAAGGTCACGGTGACCGTCAACATGTTGATATATAGACCAAACCTTGTCCGGATGATAACTAGACACAGAATTGACCTAGGTTCGTCAAATTTGGCACAGACATGCGTCTCGGAGTGTAGATGATCCCTATGGATTTTGAGGTCAATTGGTCAAAGGTCAAGGTCACAGTGACCGTCAACATGTTGATATATTGACCAAACCTTGTCCGGATGATAACTAGACACAGAATTGACCTAGGTTTGTCAAATTTGGCAAAGACATGCGTCTCGGAGTGTAGATGATCCCTTTTGATTTAGAGGTCAATCGGTCAAAGGTCAAGGTCACAGTGACCGTCAACATGTTGATATATTGACCAAACCTTGTCCGGATGATAACTAGATACAGAATTGACCTAGGTTCGTCAAATTTGGCACAGACATGCATCTCGGAGTGTAGATGATCCCTATTGATTTTGATGTCAATCGGTCAAAGGTCAAGGTCTTATTGACCGTAAACATGTTGATATATAGACCAAACCTTGTCCAGATGATAACTAGACACAGAATTGACCTAGGTTTGTCAAATTTGAAACAGACATGCGTCTCGGAATGTAGATGATGCCTATTGATTTTGAGGTCGGTCGGTCAAAGGTCAAGGTCACAGTGACCGTCAACATGATGATATATAGACCAAACCTTGTCCGGATGATAACTAGACACAGAATTGACCTAGGTTCATCAAATTTGGCAAAGACATGCGTCTCGGAGTGTAGATGATCCCTATTGATTTTGAGGTCAATCAGTCAAAGGTCAAGGTCACAGTGACTGTCAACATGTTGATATTTAGACCTAACCTTGTCCGGATGATAACTAGACACAGAATTGACCTAGGTTCATCAAATGTGGCACAGACATTCGTCTCGGAGTGCAGATAATCCCTATTGATTTTGAGATTAATCTATCAAAGGTCAAGGTCACAGTGGCCTTCAACTTAATGATATTTAGACCTAACCTTGTCCAGATGATAACTAGACACAGAACTGACATAGGTTCTTCAAATTCTGTACAGGTATTCATCTTGGAGTGTAAATGATCCCTATCGATTTTAAGGTTAATCCGTGAAATGTCAAGGTCACAGTGACCACCAGATGATTCAGGGCACACGCTGCCATTCGCCACTTGAGCCATTTGCTCAAAAAAAATTAAAGTGTCTCAAAAATCATCATATGTGGCTCAACTTGTGGCTCCAACATTTTATTCGCATATTATTGGGGACATAGTAAGCATCGAAGTTGACTGAGAAAAAGCTGAAGTCGAACGCATGTGCTGAAAAGAAAATCAGTAACCCAGTCTGTGTATCGGCGACTGTTTACAATCTTGTATGTATACACATGGCGGTGTGTATTATTATGCGAACTGTTGACAGATTATCACGTTTAACAATTGAAGTGGGCTATAAATCAAAAAGATGGCATCGATATTTCCCAATCAATTCTTATGATATCAGTTTATGAACTGTGCTACTTCCTGTATCAATGTGGCAGTAGGGGGGCATGACTGTTTTACAAACAGACATCTTGTTACTTAAGACAGGGATCGTATATAGAGGGATAGGCAACGCAACTGGAGATAAGACCAATTATCGATTTTTCACTGACTTACCTGTACAGCGTCCAATAATCTGTTGTCGTTCCTTGCTAGTCATTATCTTAATATTTTAACATGTCTGCAGTGGATATCTATTGCAAACAATTCGGGAAAAGCAGACATCGCCTGTTGAAGGATTAAGTCCGTCCAATGTTTTGGAAGTGGGCTGCTTTTGTCCACTCCCTGTATTTGACATGATCACAAGTGGGATATATCAAGTTGTGTATCTGTCAAGACACATTAAGTGTCATCTTCATTTTCATCGACAATACACATCATTGAAATTAAACATTTATTTTCTGATTTTCTTCCCCAAATGTTTCAATTTGGTCAAGTCAAAAGCTTGTCATGTTATCAGGAGTGAAAAACATTTCACTTGTATGTAGTACAATGTATTAGGCCGGTAAACAGAACAGAACAGAATTTGAACAGAACAGAATTTTATTGCTATAAGTAACTAACAGTACTTTTAGCAAACAAAATTAAAAATAAAGTCGTGAAAGATTAACAGTGAGAAACTATTTTGTACATAACTGATCTTTTGAAAATATTTTTGTTCTTTTAAAGCAACTCCCTTACAAAATGAGGTATCGAAATCTTTAGTTCAGAATAGAAAAAAAACTTTTAGAGAAATGTTTTCATTGCCGGTAGTGTAGGATCAAGATTCAACTGCACGTTCAGTACAGTCCGATCTTGGTTCTCACCAGCCACAAACTATATAATTTAATGATACCTTCTAGACGTTTTGCTGGTGTATCTAAAGTGAAGTAAAGAAAAACAGTTATAGGCATATTGGAATTTGGTTCTAGGTGAGAAATTTCAAATTAGCGGGCAGTGCAGAATCAAGACAGAGCTACATATTCATGCCGCTCGCTCTTGCTCCACACTTGACGCACAATGGAGACTATGATCATGAAAGTAACATGGATAATTAAAGACTAGTTCCCACACAAAACCGGTAATATAAATATAAATAAATCTTTGACTTTTGAAGTTTACGGCAGTATGAGCGGTTATAAAGTACTCTGTAGTCATGTATAAAGACTGATGATATATTTTTTTTTCAGCCAGTAATCTTTGACATACAAAAACAGTGTAGCATCAAGATCAGACCGCAAATTACTGCAATCTGATCTTGCTCCACACTTCTTACAATATGTATTTAGGCCAAAAAGTAGAGATATTAAGAATTTTTCTGGAAAAACAAATCAGGCATTTGGCATTTTTAGTAAAGGTGATACAGAGTCAAGATCAGACTACATCCTTTCTGCAGTCTGATCTTGACTCTTATCCACCATAAACTATGATCATGAAAGTAACATGGATAATTAAAGACTAGTTCCCACACAAACCGGTATTATAAATAGATCTTTGACTTTTGAAGTTCATTTTTACTTATAATGTCTTAATATTGTGGATGGTTTAGATTTGAAATCAGACTGCATGTTTTGTGAAATATGAAATCAATCTACACCAACCACTATCTATGGCCCTACTTATTCTTATGTAAATACATATTTTTATATTGATAATAAATATAATAGTACAATTAATTACTGAATAAGCAAGAAAATGCTTCTGGCTTTCAATGAAAAAAAGATGTATTCAGAGAGATTTATAATAGTTTGTTTATTTCTACTAATCATTAGGTTTTCAAACTTTTTCAGATTTGGCCATGTTTGTTAATAAAGTTTAATGTATTTTAATCTCAGGTCCCTATAAAATGGACAAATTAATAAAAAATGGTATTCGGTTTCAATTTGATTTAAATTACACAATTTACATAATCTATCTTCACAACGTATTCTATTGTATCTTCCTGTTTCGATCTCAAGATCGTGCGAAGATGTCCTGAATCTTGTTAAACTATATTTAAATTTGTTGTCCAGTTGAGAATTTAGATATTGTTCACATGTAAATTGATGTTTGTACATTCTATAGTAAAATAGTCTTTGTGAATTATTTATTTCAAAATACCATTTTTAGCTCCACTGGCCGAAAGCCAGCGGGCTTATGTCATGGCCTGGTATCCATCGTTCATCCGTCTGTCCGTGCGTCCGTCTGTGTGTGCATGCGTTAACTTTTACCTCAAACATCTTCTTCTCTGAAACTAAACATCCAAATTTGATGAAACTTCACAGAAATGATCGTGCCATGGTCCTCTTCAGAATTTCTTGAAAGAATTTGATTTCTTCAAAAACTCTGGTTACCATGGCAACAAAAGCAAAAAATATTGAAAATCTTGTCTGAAACCATAAGGCCCAGGGCTACCAAATTTGGCATGTAGTTTTGTCTAATGGACCTCTGAGAAGTTTCTTCATATTATAGCCCTGGGGTCAAAATTGGCCCCGTGCCAGGGATCACAAGTTTAACATTGGCTTATATATAGTGACTTTAATTTAAATATTAATCGAGGGAAATAGCTTCTGTTATAAGAGATAAAGTTTGTTACTGTTTACCTCTCTTGATTATCAAACTGCAATGACACATGATTGATGTTGATATTCAAGTTTTTTGGATAGGACATGTTCTGTTGTCTGTCAGGGAGAGTGATTTATTTTGATGCTAGTAGTTATGCTCACATCAGTGGAATATTAAAGTAAGGTTTCTGCCATTCAGTTTTCTTTCCAGAATGTTACCTTTCATGCCAATGAATAAACCTGCTTGTATACACTGAGATAATCTTTGCACTTAGGAAGATATGACCTTTTTTTTGTTGGGCACGGGGGGAAGTTATGTTTTCCAAGTAAGTTAACTACCATACAGACTTTTTATGCTATATGTCTCTGCAATGCCATTTAAGTGCATGATAACGTTAATTTTACTCTTTAAGAAAGGACAAATGTTTTGACTGGACCAAGTTTAAAGCCATTACAGAAGACAAATTGAATGTAGCTTAAATGATTATTTCCGTCTTTGATAGGGTAGGAAATATTGTTTGAAAAGGAGAAAATACTGGCTGACAACATGTTGTCCTTTTCCCACAATGTTTTCAAAAGCTTTCTCTTTAAAGGTCATTAACACTTTGATCTGTGTGGCAAAGGATTAAAAAGCCAGTGGAGCAATACAGGGCCATCATGGCCCTCTTGTTGTTGATATTGATCCAGGATTCTTTGCTCTATTTGCGAGAAATTGATAGAGAGACTTAATTGGTTTATCCATAAATTTGATAATCCTAATTTATCTAAAATCCTTTTTACATTAAATGCCCAGTTTAATCCACCGTAACTTTCATTGTTATTTGCGTCATCTCTTAGTATAAAATACATCTGTTTTAGGATTGTGTTATCTTCATTATTTAGAATTTTAATCCAGTATTGTATGATATTACATTCTCTTTTTACTAATAATGGTACTCTTCCTGACTCACCATATATGGCACCTAAGTTGGTTGATTTTTTTACCGATAAAATTTTCCTACAAAATTTAGTATGTACTTATTCAATCCCTTGTGCGTTGTGTGTTCCCCATATTTCTGAAGAGAAATGAAGTACTGGTAAAATGAAAGTATCGAATAATTGACATTTTTTATCTGTTGTGAACTCATAATGTCAAAATATTGAATAAAGATTATAAAGTGATTTTGATCCTTTCTCAGCAAACAATTTCTGTGTTTCCATCTACCATTTTTATATAAAGTTACTCCGAGGTATTTAAACTCTTGCACTATTTCTATTTTTTCTCCATATAGATAAAAATTATATAGAGTATTCGCCCTGCCTTTCTCAAAAATCATGCACTTTATTAATATTTATTTTTAAATAAATTTTTTTACAATATATCTCTAAATTTTTTAGCGAACCTTTTATCGCCTTTGGCGTAGTGCCTATCAATACTTAGTCATCTGCGTACAATAGCATAAATATTCTAAGTTCATTTAAAGTGAAAATACCATTTAAGTCTTAATCAGTATTTTCAAATATATCATTTACAAACATCATGAACAAGAGACTAGAACTTGGATCTCCTTGTTTCATGCCCTTTTGTGATAAGATGTGTTCAGTAGTAGTATCACCTATTTTTATAGCAGATTTTACACATTTATATATCGATTTTATTGCATTTACCATTTTTGCGCTTAAGTTTTCTTTAATCAATTTTTGCCATAAAATGGATCTATTTACAGAATCAAACACTTTTCATAGTCAATGAATACACAATATAATTTTTCACCCTTACTTAATGTTTTAGATATAATGGAATGTAGAATAAACAAACAGTCTGTTGTGCTTTTACCTTTCTGAAATCCAAATTGAAAATATGATATTTTATCATATTTCATAGTCCATTTTGTGAGTCTATTTAATAGAATTTGTGAATAGAAATTACTTAAAATATTATTCAGTGTAATACCTCTATATTTGATGAATTATTTTTATCTCCCCCTTTAAATATTGGAACTATATAGCCTAGTGTCCATGCTTCCGGATATGTGCCTTTTTCAAACAAATGATTATATGAATTGAGAAGGCATTGTGATATAACTTCATATGCACTTTTGATTATTTCTGTGGATATTTTGTCAGGCCCACACGCCTTATTATTTTTTTGTTGAAAGACTGCATTTCTTAATTCTGTCTCTAATATCGGACTGTCCAAATCTTCATCATAGACAAAATCCGAGTTCAAAAATTCAGTGTTTTCACAATCGTAATCAGAAGTTGCTAACAGAGACTTAAAATGATTGTAAAGGCTGTTGGCTTCTGGCATCTCTTCATTGTCATTGTTCGATTTCTTCTTATTGATTTCCTTCCGAAAAGATCAAGGTTCAGTTTTCGCATTGTTTTCCAATCTGTTACCTTCTTTTATTCATTCATTCATAGTTGGCATTCCTTTTTACCTTATTATATCTATTTCTTGAATTCACAAAATTTATTTGATTTTCTTCACCTTTGGCCTTGTAATATTTTTTTCTAGAATTTTTAAATTCTTCTTTAGCCTCTTGGCAATTTTGATCGAAGCATGCTACATTTCTCATATGTTTTCGCCTATTTTGTTTTTTGTTCTGCTTCATCACTCCAAAAACCTTTAAAGCATTATAATATAAAAATGATGATAATCTTTCAATCGCTGAGTTTGAGTCTGTTATTTCATTATTCAAATTAGTTAATGCATTTTTATCATTTGCCAATAAGATTCTAAATTCATCAATTTTTTCTTCATTCCATACTATCTCTTCTTTTATCTTATTTTCTTTATTTTGTTGGACATGCTTTATTTCAGGTTTCTTAAGTAAACTGAAGTATAACGAAGAGTGATCAGAAAATTCAGTTAAGTCTTGTATATTAAAGTCATAAATATTTATGAGATCACGTGGCTGTATTAGCAAATAATCCGTGACACTATTTCCACGTGCTGAACAGAAAGTATATTCCCCTATACAGGCATCTTTATGTATACACCCATTTACAATCACATGATTTGTTGCTTTGCAAAGATTTAAAAGTTTCCGCTCATTTGCATCAATCACATGGTCCTTGTTTTTTCTGATTGTAACGTTTTCAAAATCATTGTTTAGATGGGGGTTGCCCTCCATGTCACAATAATCACTTAAAGTATAATCGTTAAGTTCACTTGTTTTGAGTTAAAATCACCCGTAATGAAAGTTTTCCCTTTGTCGCAATATTTATTGATACTTTTTTCAAGTTCTTCATAAAAGCAAAAATCATTTTGTTTTAATAGCATTTACCTGGATGGAGGAATATAGCAGGCGCAAATATAGACATTTTCTTTGATACTAAGAAGATTCTGATCGATTTTTAAACACATAGATCTGTTAATAGCTATATACCCATTTTTCAAAAGCAAACTACACAAAGGGCATATAAAACCAGAAAACTGCCTTCATTGCTCATTCCCGACTTTTAACAACCCTGAGAAAGAAGCCTATATAAAACATTGTGGGAAAGGAGAAAATGCTGGTAACCAGTATTTTCTCCTTTTCCCACAATATTTTCTACCCTATCAAAGTCAGAAATCATCATATTAACAAGATGTAATTTGTTGTCTGCAGATGCTTTGAATTTGGTCCAGTCCAAAAATTTGTCATTTGGTAAAGAGTTAAATAGACCTTCCAGTACATTTTCAGTTCAGCTTGCAGCTACTCTTAAATCAATGTCTTTGACAGTGAAAAAAAAGGAGATTTTTCTGCAAAATGGAAAGCGATTTGTGAACTGTCTGAAAAAGTATGCTGGTGAAGTGTGAGCACCTGCCTGCAGCTCTGTTCCTACTTTTCTACAATGGAATCAATTACATACACAAGTGGCCTTTATAATTGCATCAATTAGAATTAACCTGTACCTTACAGCCCCTGTGTGTTTGATGACTTTGGAATATTTAAAGCTTTTTGAAAATACTGTCAGAAAATAACAAAATGCTAGCATAGCACATGTACATGTACCTGTTTTCAGCATTTTTATCAGCAGTGATTAATACCATTACTTTCATTTGTCGTCTGCTAACACTTTCAACTGGGGATTCCAAAGGCACCCAAAAAATCTTTCTTCAGTAAAAAATAGTCAGTAGCAGAATTATTAGAAAGAAAAGACAAATCTGCAATTATCCCTTTGCCACACAACTCTGAGTTCTAATGACCAAGAGAAAGAAGCCTTTTGGAAACATTGTGGAAAAAGGAAAAAATGCTGGTTTACCAACATTTTCTCCTTTTTCCCAAATGCTTTCTATTATATCAACAACAAATTCCATAATTTGAGCTGCATTTTAATTGTTGTCTGCAAATGCTCTCAATTTGTACAAGTCTACTTCTGTGTTGTGTGGAAAAGAGTTAACAGTGTGGCAAAGGAAAAGTTGCTTGTGACAAGCAATCTACTAACTTTGAATGCTTTGATTTTGGACCAATTTGAAAACAGTATAAGTTGTGTTGGACTTTGTACAAATTTGACTTTTCACTCCTCATACAATGGACAGAGTTGGAAAACATTTGTTAAGTTGCTGCCAGAGATCAGTTCTTTTCAAAATGATATCAGATTTTGCGCTATTAAAAAAAATATGTTTTTGTCTTTCTTTCAAATGTTTGTCATTTTTGAAATTTGCAAAAAAATTCACACTGTATTGAGTAAGTTTATGTTGAAATTGATATTTAATTAAAATTTCTCCCTGGAAAACCTCAAGGTCATGAATATTGAGCTACATGTGTGTTACAAAATTAAATGGTGCTGAAAAATGTGTTTCTCTAGCAAGTTTTAACTTATTGCCCAATAAATTTGATTTTGAATAAATCCACTGTAGAAATCTTTGGAAAACAGTAGAACAAGTACCAATCTTTTTGCTATAAAATGTAACATGTAAATGGTTGGCTGGTTGCTTCCACAAATGCTTTTTAGCTCCACTGGCCGAAGGCCAGAGAGCTATAGTCATGGCGTTGTGTCCGTCGTGCGTCCGTCCGTCTGTCCGTCCATGCGTCCGTAAACTTTTTCTTTAAAAAACTTCTCCTCAGAAACTATTGACTGGATTTTTACCAAATTTCACAGGAATGTTCCTTTGGTGGTCCTCTTTCAAATTCCTTCAAATAATTGTGTTCCATGAAGAATTCTGGTTGCCATGGCAACCAAAGTAAAAAACCTTTAAAAATCTTCTCCTCCCAAACCGCTATTTGGATAGCATTATTATTTTGCAGGAATGTTCCTTAGATACAGGTTTACAGAATTCCTTAAAAAAAAAAAGATCTGTCAAAAAACATGGCTTTTATGGGAGACTCATTTTCCTTTTATGGTATAAAGTAAAATCTTTGAAAAATTTCTTCTCTAAAACTATTCATTGGATTTCATTGTTGTTTTGCAGGTAAGTTCCTATGGTGGTTGTCTACCAAATTGTTTCTTCAGTGAGCTAGCGAGCTATTGTCATGGCGTTGTGTCCGTCGTGCGTCCGTCCGTCTGTCCGTCCGTTCGTCCGTGCGTGCGTCCGTAAACTTTTTCTTTAAAAAACTTCTCCCCAGAAACTATTGACTGGATTTTTACCAAATTTCACAGGAATGTTCCTTTGGTGGTCCTCTTTCAAATTCCTTCAAATAATTGTGTTCCATGAAGAATTCTGGTTTCCATGGCAACCAAAGTAAAAAACCTTTAAAAATCTTCTCCTCCCAAACCGCTATTTGGATAGCATTATTATTTTGCAGGAATGTTCCTTAGATACAGGTTTACAGAATTCCTTAAAAAAAAAAAGATCTGTCAAAAAACATGGCTTTTATGGGAGACTCATTTTCCTTTTATGGTATAAAGTAAAATCTTTGAAAAATTTCTTCTCTAAAACTATTCATTGGATTTCATTGTTGTTTTGCAGGTAAGTTCCTATGGTGGTTGTCTACCAAATTGTTTCTTCAGTGAGCTAAAATGCAGGATTGAATGATAATTGTTAAAAACTTCCTTTCGCCATTATAGAAATATCAGGCCTGTGGAGCGATACAGGCGCTCAAGCGCCTCTAGTTTCATTGAATGTAGACTTTTATCTCCTAAAACTTTTTCACTGTGGTTAGTTGTAGTTAAGCCATGGTCACATTTACGGTCATACATGTAGTTGTTCGTAGTTAATTTCAAATGTAGTCTGCTACTACAGTCAACTACGTTGAAGTACGTTCAAAGTAGGTTCAAACTTGGCAATATAGAAAGTCTAAGTATGTTGAACTACGTGTAAGTACGGCTAACTACATTCAACTAAATGCAAAGTGGCTAGGGTAAACTAGGGTACTACTACCTCTAACTACGATTAACTATGCTAAACAATGCATAAACTACGTCCTAAGTACGCACAACTACGGTGAATTAAGGTCAACTGCATTAAGCTACGGTAAAACGTTGTGGTTGTGCCTGCTCAGTATGGGTAGGCTGCAGTCATTGTACTTTTAACTACTGTCACATCCAGACCTGGGTCCAATTACAATTGTAATTTAATTAATTGTAATTAATTATAGTTTTTCTGTTATCTTAAAGTAATTGGTAATTGATGTAAAAATGAATTACTTTAATAGAAATTAATTATTAAAAGAATATAATGGGTAAATAATTAACAATATTAAAATCAATTACTTTTCAATTACATGTAGCAAACAATGCAACAAATATACCCTTGGCAAAAGACAGGTTTTTATTCAGTAATTATTTTTACCTTGGAGTATAAAAATCACCCTTGGTTATCACCTAAAAAGGTGTTGCCGTATCATTCATGAATGTTAAACTGTTGAAATGGATAAACCCTGTACCCAAACTGTCTAAATTGTAAAACCTTTCAGAGGTCAAATTAAATGTAGCTCAAATGCTGGAACTTGTCTGTAAAAGGGTAGAAAACATTTTGGGAAAAGGAGAAAAAGCCAATATTTTCTCTTTTTCCCACAATGTTTTCAAAAACTGTGTGTCTGAGGGTCGTTGAAAGTCAGGATTGTTTGGAAAAGGATTGTATGGTAAAGAGGTAATCTGTGGTACATTCATCATAGCTGTGTTTTTTACATTTTATCAGGGTCATTGAAAGTCAGGATTGTATACAAAAGGATTGTATGGTAAAGAGGTAATTTGGGGTACATTCATCATAACTGTGTTTTTTTACATTTTATCGAATAAAAAGATCTACTTCGTTCTTTAATTATTTACCAAACTAGCAAAATTTGGGATCTAGCAAACTAAAAGTATATGCAGATGATAGATCAGATGGAGCTCGAATGAAAATTTCTGTCTTTGATAAAGTAGAAAACATTGCAAAAAAAGGAGAAAATGCCAGTAACCAGGATTTTCTCCTTACCTCGCAATGTTCTCTGAGGCTTTATCTTTCAGGATCATTAAAGCTTGGGCTTGTGTGGTACCTAGCAGGTTAAAGTTTCATACTCTATTTATAAATATAATGCCAAATGATCAAAAAACAATTATGTATTTAATTCATTACTTTCATGGAAAGCAAGTAATTACAGTCAAACTTCGGAAGCTCGAACACCCCAGGGACTAGGCAATTTGTTTGAAATATCGGTAGTTCGACGTATCCATATTTCAAGGTACGACGTGGTCGGTGAACGAGTTACATGTATTCTTATTGCATATTTATGACTTTTGTATTTGGAAATATCATACAGAACACACCACATACCTTGTCATTTTACAGGAATCGGCTTTCTAATTAGTGAAAATGGCTTGTTTTCGGCCGAAATCGATACGCTCTGTTAATGTTTTTTCTTTTTTTGAGAGTATCCATTTCGGCCGAAAGCAAGCTATTTTCACCAGTTAAACGGCCGATTCCTGCAGTCATTTTCTTTGCACATATCTAAAAGTCATTTTATCAGAAAAGAAAGGACATTTGCAGATACCGAGAGCGAAACATCACCTTCTTTTTATTCTAATTATAACTACTATCAACGCTACATGTGCGGATTAAGATCACAGCTGCAGTTAATGAAACCTAATGTGTTGAAAAGCAATACTCTTCATGCAAACATACCGTCACAAAAATGACTTGACCACTAATTTATGTCAACCACTTCGAAAAACAAAAAAATTAAAAGCAAAGCGAGTATTCAATCACGGCTAAACAATTTGTAATTGACACTTTGATCAAGTGTGTGTATATTTTACAGTAAGTGTTAAAAACATGCACCTTATCCAATATTTGACGGAGGATTACTGGCGTATCCAATTAACAGTGTAGGTGTGAAACCCAATGTCTGATTGTTGTCTAACCCTTTGTTCGACTTCTGAGAGGTAAAATACACAGGAAAATGAACGACGGGACCGTGATATGTGTTCGAAAGTTCCAATTAAGGATTGTGCGAGCTTTCCGAGGTAAAACAATATGAATTATATAGGGATTTTGTCGGGACCGATATCGTTGTTCGAGCTTTCTTTGGTATTCGAAATTGCCCATATTCGAGCCACCGAAGTTTGACTGTATAATCATAATTTAATTGAAACATTTCTATTTTAACTGTAATTTATTAATTACTTTTTAAAATAACTGAATCCAAATCTGGTCACGTTTTATGTAGTTGACCGTATTAGGGAATTACCGTAGTTGAACGTATTAAAGATGCCCGTCTACAGCCGGTAAGCAAAAACACTGTTAAATTTCAAACAATTTAGAGTGGTACAGAAATCAGTCCTTTGTGTAAACATGGATAAATTACTGACATATATGGTGTAATTGAAAAAAAAGAAACACGGAGATTTGTATCAGAAACCAAACATTGGTCAGAAGAAAACTGGCTGACGATCGAAGCTGTAAGCAATGGCAGTGCATCACGGAAATTTATCGTTGGTTTCCGCCTAGAGTCGGATACGGTGTAATTTGCATATAGGCCGCGACCTCCGTCTGAAAATCGAGGCTGCAACAGAGAAGCCTCCATTTTCCTTTGTTTACCTAGTTAGACGAAGGGCGAAGGTCAAATATAGTCATGTGACAGAATGCATGATCTTCATACGGATCTACCCGAGTGTATAACGGATATATCGAAATCTTCGATTCAAAAACCGGAAACGACGAGTCTGTTTACATGGAAGGCCGCAACTCAGCGAAATGCATTTTCTATCGACCGTAATCTAAGCAACCTTGCAACCGTTAGGCGCAATATTTGGCATGAAGGTATAAGAATGACTATAGTTTGATAAAATAAAGACAAAATGAGTTAAAACTGGCTGAAAATGAGTATAAGGGCCTCTTTAAACAGACTACGGTTAAGTACGGTCAATTACAGTTAACTGCAGTCAACTACGTTCAAACTACAGTCACTGTACGGTCACAACATCATAGTTAACAGTAACAAATTTTTGAACATATCCAAAAATTATGTGCTTACTATGGGCAAATCGTAAGTTCAAACTACGTACATTACTACATTGAACTACGGTTAACTAAGTGTAACTACGTTCAATATGTTTAAGTAGGGCCATCTACGTTCATTCCCCACTACGGTCTACTACGTAAGGTGTGACCATGGCTTTAACGATGATAGTACAAGTATTGTGTATGATATGAGATATTATTAGTATGTTAAACCAACATTATGATCCTGGTATATACTTCTCTCCCTCAACAGAGATTTTCAAGTGGAAACATAGCCAACTCTATTAATATATGGAATATGCTGCATTGTTGGCTGTGATACAATTGCAAAATGTTGAAAGCAACCAACCTGAACACTTTGCCAGACAACAAAATTTTAGACTTGTCTAATTTGGAATTATTTGCAGACAAGAAATGCAGTGTGTGACTTGTGTATTTGTTGAGAAAATGAGAACATGCTTGCCAACATTTTCTTCTTTTTCCACAATGTTTTCAGATGTGTAAACTATTTCCCATGGTAGTGAAAACTTAGGACTCAGGAATACTGGCATTTGTCACAGATTATTAGATAACTCCTTACTTCAAATGGCTTATTAGGCTGTAGATACTGAATGTACTGTGTTGTTTGAAGAAACAAAAAGTACCGATATTTCAGATTTAATACTTGTACTTTTAGTGTTTTATTACAATAGTATGAGTAGTGGGAAACCAACATCATGATTATCAGAGAATTTTGCACAACACAGATACACACATCTCTCCCTCAAAAAATATATTGATGAGGAAATGCAACGTGCAGCTTGTGAAGACTGTTGTACAAATTCAAAAAACAAATGGATAAGTATAATGGCTGCTATGATACAAATGAAAATGTTGTGAAATATTGCAAACTGAGCAAGGTTCCATCCTTAACTATTTGCCAGATTACAAAATTTTGGACATGTCCAATTTGAAAGCATGTGCAGACAACAAATGAAATGCGAGTGAAATTAAGAGACTTGTTTTTCCAGAGGAAATGAGAAAATGTGACATTTACTTACCGGTAGTTTCTTCTTTTTCCACAATGTTCTGGAAGTATGGATATTCCCCAAGTTAGTGAAAACTTAGGATTCAGGAATACTGGCATTTGTCACAGATAAGTAAATAACTCCGTACTTCTAGTGGCTTATTGAGCCATACATACTAAATATACTTTGATGGTAGAAGAAGGTAACAGCTTTCACATTCGAATACAAGTCAATTCACTTTAGCATTTTTCTTGCAGGTTTATACAGATCACAGCTGATTGGTCTTTATTAGTTCAAGTTTTCAAGCCCAGCTTCAATTAATTCATACTGGCACACTTTATGCAAAATTACAAAACCATCTTCAATGTCATTCTTCTGTTCATCAAAACAGTATTTTGACAGCTCTTGAAACCCTGTTTTGAAGTATTTGTACTGTCACAATATATACTGAACCAAAAAAGAAACTTCCCCTGTGTTTAAGTGCAAATGCAATGTTATTTAAAAAAATCAAAATGTCAGATGACCTACATATATTCGGGCGAACGATTATGTGTCCGATAAAACAAATTTTAACTCAATTGAAAGCATTTTGCAGAAGAAACCCGCTGAAAGCGATTTTCACGTGCATGCACGGACCAGTATAATTCGTGTATATTTTTTGAAACCTTTCAGTCTAATTTTATAGACTTTCATGTCAATAAGAAAAAGACGTTGAAAAAAATTAAATTCTTTTTAGTTTTTTTTATTTTTGATATGCCTAGAATTCCGCAAAATTTACGCGAACGTGCCATTGGCATGCTTAATGCTGGTATGACGATGAATGCTGTTGCTATGAATATTGGATGTTCTACTCGTGCTATTCGACACCTTGGGCAATGTTTTCAAGCAACAGGGCGTACGGAAGATTGACCACGTAGTGGACGTCCTCGCGTCAAGATGCGCGGCCAAGACTGCTATATTCGGAACATCCACCTGCGCAATCGCTTCCAAACTGCCACAGCCACTGCTGCTAACACCCCTGGTACACATAACAACCGTGTATCTGCCCAAACTGTGCGCAATCGCTTGCGCGAGGGTGGGCTACGTGCACGTCGTCCATATGTTGGTTGTGTTTTGACGCGACGTCACCGTGTAAATCGTGTTAATTGGGCACGTACATACCAACGCTGGCTTAGACAACAATGGAATAGCGTTCTTTTCTCTGACGAGTCGAGGTTTTCCATTCATCGAGGTGACGGCATGGTTCAAGTATACCGTAGGAGAAATGAACGTTATGCAGACTGTTGCGTACTTGAACGAGATCGTTTTGGGGGTGGGGGTTCTGTCTTGGTCTGGGCGGGCATTGCACATGGCTTTCGCACTAATCTCATCGTTATCGAAGGGAATTTGAATGCCCAACGCTACCGAGATGAAATTCTTGCGAGGCACGTTATCCCACTGTTTCAAAATAATGCCAATATCATTCTTTTCAGCATGATAATGCCACAAGCCATACAGCTAGGGACAATGTGAATTTCGTCAGGGCAAATAACATTGCATTTATTAATGACTGGCCTGCCAAAAGCCCTGATCTGAATCCCATTGAACACCTTTGAGATAATTTGGACCAGCGTGTTAGACGTCGCCCTATTCCACCGTCAAACGTCATTCAGCTAAGGCAAGCCTTAATTCAAGAATGGAACAACATTCCACAAGCCGAAATCAATACACTTATCCGTTCTATGCACCAACGATGCCAGGCAGTCCTTCATGCTGAAGGTGGTCATACCCAGTATTAATTTGTGATTTTGGTGAGCGACCCCTTCTGCATTTTAACTACCATTTCACTACTTTTGGATAAACCCTCAGCAATAATTTTTTTTCACACAAAGTCGCAATAAAATACTCTTTCAATGCATATAAATCTAGTTTAATCCTGATTTTTATATTTGTGTATATCTGCACTTAAACACAGGGGAAGTTTCTTTTTTGGTTCAGTATATATCTGGAACAAAAATAGAGAACCAATTAAATTTAAAATATCTCTTCTTTACAAAAAGTAACATTTCAATTCTTCAGTTACATTGCAAAATATGGTTTATTTTCACAGACTTAAAACGAAAATTTGTTCAGGATATCGCCAACTATCACAGATCCAATCATTTTTAGCTCACCTGAGCACGAAGTGCTCAAGGTGAGCTTTTGTGATCGCCCAATGTCCGTCGTCCGTCATCCACAATTTCTTTAAACATCATCTCCTCCTAAACCACTGGGCCAATCTTGATGAAACTTGTCAGGGATGTTCCTTGGGTGAAGCTCTACCAAAGTTGTTCAAGATGTTGAATTCCACCCATAACTCTGGTTGCCATGGCAACCAAAAGGAAAAAAATAGCAAAATCTTTGAAAAGCTCCTCTGAAACTAGAAGGCGTGGAGCTTTGATATTTGGTATGTAGCATCTCCTAGTGGACCTCTACCAAGTTTGTTCATATGATACCCCTGGGGTCAAAACTGGCCCCGCCTTGGGGGTCACAAATTCGAACATAGGAACAAAGAAGGAAAACTTTAAAATTCTTCTTTTCTGAAACTGGAAGGCATAGAGCTTTGATATTTGGTATGTAGCATCTCCTAGTGGACTTCTACCAAGTTTGTTCATATGATGCCCCTGGGGTGAAAACTGGCCCCGCCCCGGGGGTCACAATTTCGAACATAGGAACAAAGAAGGAAAACTTTAAAATTCTTCTTCTCTGAAACTGGAAGGCATAGAGCTTTGATATTTGGTATGTAACATCTGTTAGTGGACCTCTACCAAGTTTGTTCATATGATGCCCCTGGGGTCACAAGTTCGAACATAGGAACAAAGAAGGAAAACTTTAAAATTCTTCTTCTTTGAAACTGGAAGGCCCAGAGCTTTGATATTTGGTATGTAGCATCTCCTAGTGGGCTTCTACCAAGTTTGTTCATACGATGCCCCTGGGGTCAAAACTGGCCCCGCCCCAGGGGTCACAAGTTTAAACATAGGAACAAAGAAGGAAAACTTAAAAATTCTTCTTCTCTGAAACTGGTAGGTATAGAGCTTTGATATTTGGTATGTAGCATCTCCTAGTGGGCCTCTACCAAGTTTTGTTCATACGCTGCCCCTGGGGTCAAAACAGGCCCCGCCTCGGGGGTCACAAGTTGGAACAAAGGAACAAAGAAGGAAAATTTTAAAATTATTCTTCTTTAAAACTGGAAGGTGTAGAGCTTTGATATTTGGTATGTGGCATCTCCCAGTGGACCTCTACCAAGTTTGTTCATATGATGCCCCTGGGGTCAAAACTGGCCCCACCCCAGGGGTCACAAAATTGAACATAAGAACAAAAAAGGGAAAATTTTAAAATTCTTCTTCTGTGAAACTGGAAGGCTTGGAGCTTTGATATTTGGTATGTAGTGAACCTGTTCTAAGTTTGTTAGCCCACCTTAGCACAACATGTTCAGTGAGTTCAAAATTGGGTCACCTGGGGTCATAAACTAGGTTACTAGGTCAAAGAAATACCTTCCGGGCACTCTAGAGGCCACATTTATTGTTCAATTGATTTGAAAATTGGTTAAAATGTTTCTCTTGATGAAATCTAAAATGAGTTCAAAATTGGGTCACCTGGGGTCATAATCTAGGTCAAATTAAAGAAATACCTTAAAGGCACTCTAGAGGCCACATTTCTTGCCCAACTGATATGAAAATTTGTCAGAATGTTTGTTTTGATGAAATCTCGGATGAGTTTGGATTTGGGTCAACTGGGATCATAAACTAGGTCACTAGGTCTAATTAAAGAAATACTTTTAGGGCACTCTAGAGGCCACATTTTTTGCTCAATTGACTTGAAAATTGGTCAGAATGTTTGTCTTGATAAAATCTCACATGAATCTGAGTTTGGGTCAACTCAGGTTATAAACTAGGTCACTAGGTCAAATTAAAGAGATACCTTTAGGGCACTCTAGAGGCCACATTTTTGGCTCAATTGACTTGAAAATTGGTCAGAATATTTGTCTTGATCAAATCTTACATGAGTCTGAATTTGGGTCAACTCAGGTCATAAACTAGGTCACTAGGTCAGATTGAAGAAATACCTTTAGAGCACTCTAGAGGCCACATTTATTGTTTAATTGATTTGAAAATCGGGTAAAATGTTTCTTTTGATGAAATCTAAGATGAGTTCAAAATTGGGTCACCTGGGGTCATAATCTAGGTCACTAGGTCTAATTAAAGAAATACCTTTTGGGCACTCTAGAGGCCACATTTATTGCTCAATTGACTTGGAAATTGGTCAGAATGTTTGTCTTGATTAAATCTCACATGAGTCTGAATTTGGGTCAACTGGGCTCATAAACTAGGTCACTAGGTCAAATTAAAGAAATACCTTTAGGGCACTGTAGTGGCCACATTTTTGGCTCAGTTGACTTGAAAATTGGTCAGAATATTTGTCTTGATCAAATCTTACATGAGTCTGAATTTGGGTCAACTCGGGTCATAAACTAGGTCACTAGGTCAAATTAAAGAAATACCTTTAGGGCACTCGAGAGGCCACATTTATTGCTCAATTGACTTGGAAATTGGTCAGAATGTTTGTCTTGATAAAATCTAGGATGAGTTTGGATTTGGGTCACCTGGGATCATAAACTAGGTCACTAGGTCAAATTAAAAAAATACCTGTAAGGCACTGTAGAGGCCACTTTTTTTGCTCAATTGACTTGAAAATTGGTCAGAATGTTTGTCTTGATTAAATCTCACACGAGTCTGAATTTGGGTCAACTGGGCTCATAAATTAGGTCACTAGGTCAAATTAAAGAAATACCTTTAGGGCACTCTAGAGGCCACATTTCTTGCTCAATTGATTTGAAAATTGGTTAAAATGTTTCTCTTGATGAAATCTAAAATGAGTTCAAAATTGGGTCACCTTGGGTCATAATCTAGGTCACTAGGTCAAATTAAAGGAATACCTTTAGGGCACTCTAGAGGCCACATTTCTTTCGCACTTGACTTGAAAATTGGTCAGAATGTTTGTCTTTATGAAATATTGGATGAGTTTGAAATTTGACCACCTGGGATCATAAACTAGGTCACTAGGTCAAATTAAAGAAATACCTTTAGGGCACTCTAGAGGCCACATTTATTTCTCAATTAACTTGAAAACTGTTCAGAATGTTTGTCTTGATAAATATTTTGATGAGTTCTAAATTGGGTCACATATGGTGATAAAGTAGGTCACTAGGTCAACTTACGGAAATTTCTTTTGGATGCTCTAGATGCCACATTTTAAGCTCAATTGACCTGACAATTGGTCAGAAATTGAAAATTTGCACATGGAGTGAAATATCGCCTATTGACTCAGGTGAGCGATCCAGGGCCATCATGGCCCTCTTGTTGACTAATGTGTGGTACTACGCTTCAACCTTTACTGAATTAACCCCTTTTTAGGCTGCACTTTTCTTTACCTAGGATTCGATAAACAGCTGAATATTGATTTTAATGCAAAACGAAATACTTACTGCTTATAAATATGGTAATATCTGAAGTTGAACTCAATTATTTCTAAAAATGAAAAAGGATTGCTACTACTATTACTAGGGTCTCGCAAATTCACCATATTGGGCCGCCATCTTGCAACAAAGACCGAAAATAGCCCAGTTTTTGAGCCCACAATTATCTAACCTAGGAATCGAAAACCAGTAGATTTGATTTTAAAGCAAAACGAAATACTTAATGCTTATAAACATGCCAATATTTGAACACATTTATTTCTAAAAATGAATTGGAATCCCTACAACTACAACAAGAGTCTCGCCAAATTCACCACATTGGTCCTGCATCTTGTAGTGAAATACTGAAATGGCTCCGTTTTGAGCCCACAATTATCCAACCTAGGAATCAAAAATCAGTACAAAATTGGCTTTAATACAAGGAGATGTATTCTATCACATGATTTTTTACCAACATGTTGCTATTGGACGCTACTTTATGTACTTGTAATTGATTTCTATTGCACATCACCAACTCCTCCTTCAGCCGAACATCCGCTTTGGGCAAACACGATTAGACCATGAATTTTGAACACCAAAATAAGTATATAAAACAAAATCTCAGAAATAATTGATGTTACAGATATTCTTAACATGTAATGATTAGGCAACTTAGCTGTTGAGAAGGACGTATGGGAAAAGCACGCAAAATGTTGCTTAAAAAAAGTGACCGTCGTATGCAGAAATTCAAGATGGCCACCATTTTTAGCTCCACTGGCCGAAGGTCAGCGGGCTTATGTCATGGCCCAGTGTCCGTCGGGCGTCCACCCGTGCGTCTGTCCATGCGTGCGTTAACTTTTTTTTTCAAACTTTTTCTTCTCAGAAACTACCCGTCCAAATTAGATGAAACTTTACAGAAATGATCCTGCCATGGTCCTCTTTAGAATTTCTTGAAAGAATTTGATTCCTTCAAAAACTCTGGTTGCCATGGCAACAAAACTGAAAAATATTGAAAATCTTTGAACATCTTCTTGTCTGAAACCATAAGGCCCAGGGCTACCAAATTTGGCATGTAGCTTCATCTAATAGACATCTATCAAATTCCTTCATATTATCGCCCTGGGATCAAAATTGGCTCTTTCCCGGAGATCACAAGTTTAACATGGGCTTATATAGTGACTGTAATTTAAAATAGTAATCAAGGGAAATAACTCCTGTTATACAAGGTAAAGTTTGTTACTATTTACCTCCCTCGATTATCAAACTGCAGTTATACATTATTGGAGTTTGGTATTCAAGTTTTTTGGAGAGGAAAGTTCTGTTATAGGGAGAGTGATTTATTTTGATGCTAATGGTAATGCTCACATGAATGGAATGTTTAATTAAAATTTTTTTCAGAACTTTACCTTTCATGCTAATGAATAAACCTGCTTGTATTCACTGACATTATCTTTGCATTTAAAAAGATATGACAGTTTTTGTTTGGCGGGTGGGGTGGAGGTTATGTTCTCAAAGTAAGTTTATTACCATACAGACTTTTTATGCTGTATGTCTCTGTCAGTGCCTAATAAGTGCATGGTATGTTAATTTTACTCTATAGGAAATGACAAATTTTTTTTACTGTACCAGGTTTAAAGCCATTGCAAAAAGACAAATTGAATGTAGCTTAAATGACTTATTTCTGTCTTTGATAGGTTAGGAAACGTTGTGGGAAAAGGAGAAAATACTGGCTGACAGACATGTTGTCCTTTTCTCACAATGTTTTTGAAAGCCTTCTCTTTCAGGGTCATTAACAGTTCGATTTGTGTGGTAAAGGGTTAAAAAGCCAGTGGAGCGATACAGGGCCATCATGGCCCTCTTGTTTTTCCTTTGCGTTCAATTCGAAAGAAGTCGGTGAAAAACCGAAAGTTATACCGCAGTTCCTATCCTTGTGTATATAAGATCCCTGCTTAAGGCAAGGAGTTCCAACAGAAGTTTGCTATCCAAGCCCTTATAAAAGCAAAAGAAAATTATAGCAGAAAATGGCTGTTTTCTAAGTACAACTTTTAAACTTCCATGTTGTAAGTGGTAAACATATTCACTCAAGCAGTGAAAGATCCAGGTTCAAATCCTGGTGGAAGTAAGAGTTGGAAAAGGTTCCAGCTATTTCAGAATAGAAAAAGAACAAAGATAAAATTAACTATGCGTTTAGGCTTATCAATCAAGGATTATTTTATGAAATAAGTTTCCTTTCCTTAATTACACAGGTTTTTAGCTCTACTGGCTGAGAGCCAGCAGAGCCTATGTCATGGCTGGGTTTCAGTCGTCCGACCGTCCTTTAGTCTTTTTCTTGTTTACGCGCTCAAGTCTGCATTTGTTGTCAGATTTTCATGAAACTTGTACAGTTTGTTTATCTCATCAATAGCTTGAACCCTACCGATTTTGAAAAAGTTCCAACGAACAGTATGGGAAAAGTAGCCATTTCAAGTTGAAAACTTCCATTTCTTGTTTACGCAATAAAGTCTACATTCGTGGTCAGATTTCAGTGAAATTTGCACAGTTTGTTTATCTTATCAATGGCTTCAACCCTATAGATTTTGAAAAAAAATCAAACAAACAATATTGGAAAAGTAGCCATTTCAAGTTGAAAATTTCCATTTCTTGTTTACACGATCAAGTCTGCATTTGTAATCAGATTTTTGTAAAACTTGCACAGTTTGTTTATCTCATCAATAGCTTGAACCCTACTGAGTTAGAAAAAAATCCAGCAAATAGTATGGGAAAAGTAGTCACTTCAAGTTAAAAATTTCCATTTCTTGTTTACACAATGAAGTGGTAGGATTTTCATGAAACTTGCACAGTTGCCTTGTATCATAAACAGCTTGAACCCTATTGATTTTGAAAAAAATTTGACAATCAGTATGGGAAAAGTAGCCATTCAAAGTTGAAAATAACCATTTCTTGTTTAGGCAATGAAGTTCACTACATTGATCCAATTCTCCTGAAAATTGCAAAGATTGGTTCATCAAGGGATTGAACTCTATCAAAAGTGGAGAAAATCTAGTAAACTGTTCAGGAATAGCAGCCATTTGGTGACTTAGTATTGTTTACTCAACAAAGTCCATATTATTAGTCACATTTCTTTGAAATTTGCTAGGATTGTTTAATACAAGGCATACTGAAACCCTGTCATATTTGGCTGGATTCCAAACAATTAGTTTTGAGAAATTGCACTTCATTTTTTTTTTGCCTACTTATGCTATCTTAGTGGGTTCAAGCCCAGTTGCAAGAACACATTTTTGTGTTTTTTTCTTTTTGCATCATGAATTCATAATGTATGTTAGCATAAAAGCAAAATCACTGCCAGTAGAGCAATTTCAGGCCCTCAAGGACCTCTAGTTTAGCTTAACCCTTTACCATACAATCCCGACTTTTAACGACCCTGAGAAAGAAGCCTTTTGAAAACATTGTGGGAAAAGGAGAAAATGCTGGTAACCAGAATTTTCTCCTTTTCCCACAATGTTTTCTACCCTTACCAAACCAAATTTCAATTTTTCAGTAACATTTATTTTGTTGTCTGCAAATGCTTTCAATTTGAATCGGTCTATAATTTTGTCATTTGGTAAAGAGTTAATCAGGGCACAAAAACTTGGAAAGGCATTTCTTTATTGAGGGGGATGGGCGCAAATTTTTGGTTTCTTTTTTGGTTGCACAACCAAGATCAACAGGTACCATCTTTAGCGCAGTCTGTTGTGTACAAGACTTGAGACCAGGCAGTTGCTGGTGTTAATCCCCAGCTTGCCCAATTTCTTTCTGAGAATTGATGATAAACATTGTGACAGGATTCATTCCTTTCTCATAGCTGTCCCAGATCATTGTTTTGACAATGGTTATGTTTGAAAGTAGCCAGTGACTTTGAAAGAAGATTATGCAAAGCACTGACAAAAAGAAACTCAAGGAAAGCATAGATAGGTACACTGGCTGCCATGACATCAATGAATTCATGTTGAAAACGGTATTAAACACCATAAAATTGATTAATTTTATCCAGATTATACATGTTGTCAAAACTATTTAACTCTTTACCAAACGACAAAGTTTTGGACTAGTCCAAATTGAAAGCATGTGCAGACCACAAAATAAATGTGAATCAAAAATTGAAATTCAATTTGGGAAGGGTAGAAAACATGGTGGGAAAAGGAGAAAATGCTGGTTACCAGCATTTTCTCCTTTTCCCACCATGTTTTCAAAAGCTTTCTTTCTCAGGGTCGTTAAAAGTCGGGATTGTGTGGTAAAGGGTTAAACATTGCTGAAGATATTAACACTTATCCTGCCAAATAAGTTAAATGGAACTTTCAACTTGCTGCCTCTAGTAAACACCTGAATGTTTTTATTTCAAAATTATTTTTCGGTGAAATTGTGCTTTTTGTGCTTAACTTCTTTCCAAATTACAGAATTTTTAGTCTGTTCCAAATGAAAAAGAATCTGCTGAAAATGATTAACTGTTACGAGGAAACTGAAATTTCTCTTTTTAAATGTAGAATTTACTAAGCATTATGAGAAAAGAAGGAAATTTTGGTCACCAGCATTTTCTCTTTTTCCCACAATGTTTTCAGAAGCCATTTTCCTCAGGGTTGTGAAAATCCTGGATTGGTTTCAAAAAATGCATTAATTGCCATAGATCTACATATAGTGCCTTTCTGACAAACAGTGAATGAGAGGTTTTTCTTTTATGTTTTACTAAGCAGATATCCTGCTGGTTGAAGTTATATGATTCTCATTCTAAGATTCCCTGTATTGAATGATTGGATTCTTGCTCCGGGTGCTGGGCTTTTTGTTGAAATGCCCTTTGGGAAGACACTTCAGAGCCCTGGCCTGATACACATGAATATGTGAGCTGTTGCTGTGATAAGACTGTAATCATGTTGAAAGCACCACAAAACACCTGTAAATGAATTAATTTGATGATCAAAAGTTTTCAGTGTTTATGATTCTTGTGTATTGGTCAGGATTTTAGATGGATTCCTGCTATTTAGAACTGACCACTGTAGAAGATGCCTCCAGTTTACCTCTCAAGTCAATGACAAGTGACATTACTGAAAAAAGTGTTGAATTTCCATTTTTATCATCTGAACACAAATAGTTCACTCTTTCCTACACAATCCCAAGCTTTAATGACCCTGAGAAAGAAGGTGGTTGATAAAATTGTGGGAAAAAGAACCAGCATTTTCTCCTTGTCCCACAACGTTTTCTACTCTGTGATGAAAGTCCCATCCTCTGTGCCACTTTTAATTTGTAGCTTGGGAATGCTTTCACTTTTGAAATGTCCATAATTCTGTTGTTCCGTAAATAGTTACAGGATAAGAGAACCCAAAACCATTAACCCTTTACCAAACAATCCCATGTTTTAACAACCCTGGGAGGGCAGGCTTTTGAAAACATTGTGAGAAAAGAGGACAATGCTGGTAACCAGCATTTTCCTCTTTTCCCACAATGTTTTCTACCCTTTCAAAAACATATTTCTATTTTAGAAACACATTTCATAATTATGTTGTTTGCAAATGCCTTCATTTTAGACTAGGAAAATATTTTATCATTTGGTAAAGGGTTAAGCTTTTACCAAATAATCCTGTATGTTAATAAGCCTGTGGAAGAAAACTTCAGAAAACATTTCTGTAAATGGAGAAAATGTTTGTAATCAACATTTTATTATTTTTTCACAATATTCTACCATTTCAAACACCAATGTCATTACTTTAGACTAATTTTTATGTCATCTGTATGTGCTTTCAATTTGGATAATATCGAAATTTTGTTGTTTGGGAAAGAGTCTCTGTTGTGCCAGTTTCAAATTTGTCTTCTGCAGGATGCTGTCCATTTGAGAGCATCTATAATTTTTCATTTGGGAAAGAGCTGAAAATCTAAAATACTTTGAAACAATACAGTATGATTTTTTAGAGTATTGCAATGTTTAGTGGAGCAAGGGAAAGCACTGAAGTACCTTACATACTGAAATTTGCTATTAGCTCCCTCTATTTAGCACTGCATCAGACAACAAAATTCCACATTCATTCACAATGAAAATGTTTCCAGACAAAAAAATGAATGTGCAGCAAATGATTGGCTTTTTTCTGCAAAAGGGTAGACATCATTGTAAGAACAGGAGAAGATGCTGGTTACCAAAAGTCGTCTTCTTCAGGGTCATCAAATTGGTTAATAACTAAAGGCTGCTGCTTAGAAGGTTTACGATAGAAATAAGCCATGGTTAGAAGTAGGTGGGGGACAGTTGTGTAGGGAAAGGTGCCAGGATCAAATCCTGTGATGACCAGGGTCAACCTTTGGAAGTACCCTGAGTACTGGTTTATCGCAGCGGCCAGTGCTCCTATCCATGCTTTCCTGGAGTCTCTTTTACCAGTGTTCCAAACAATTTTCTTTCCAATCAATGGCTGCTTTCCCACATAATCATCATCGAGATAATGGTCAGCGGTGGAAGAGAAATGAATCCTGTTGCAATGACCATCATCAATCCTCAGAAGGAAATCAGCCGAGCCAGGAATTGAACCCACAACCCCCTGTTCTCAAGTCCTGCACCACACCGACTAAGCTACCAGGGCTTGGCGCCCGAGTACTGGTTATGGATTCTAGGAAACAATGATCAAAAGTGATTGATTTAACTCTTTATCAAACAACAAAATTTTTGTGTCGACCAAATTGAAAGCATTTGCAGATGACAATTTAAATGTGGCTAGGATTATGAGATTTGGCTGTGAAAGAATAAAAAACATGTGGGAAAATGAGAAAATGCTTGTTACCAGTGATTTTTCCTTTTCCAACACTATTTTACAAAGGCTTTTTCTAAGGGTTATTAAAGTTTGGGATTGTGTGGTAAAGGGTTAAGTCATGAGCTCATAATATTTTACACGGGCTTTTTTCTCAGGGTTTTTAACCCCTTACCACACGATCCCAAATTTTAATGACCTTGGGGAAATATGGCTTAACCCTTTCCCAAATGGCAAATTTTGGACCAGACCAAATTGAAAGCATTTTGCAGATGACAAATTAACAGTTGCTAAATAGATGATTTTCTATATGATAGGGTAGAAAACATTGTGGGAAAAGGAGAAAATGCTGGTTACCAACATTTTCTCCTTTTCCCAAAATGTTTTCAAAAGGCTTTTATTCCTGACCCGTAAAAGCCAGGTTTGGGAAAGGGTTAAATTTTGTGAGATGTGAAAAATCTAAATACCCACCTTTAATGCATCTCTGTGATGTATTATACCAAGCAAGACATCACATAGTAATGGGTCCATAAAATTCTTAATCCTTTTTTTCTATCCACCCACTGAATCATGAGGTAGAATTGTCTTTGGACAAGCAGAAAATTTATAAATAAGAATTTTTTTCAATCCAGGTCAGCATGCGCAGGCTCACATGGGTCGATACTTTTTGCTAACACATTAAACCCTTTTTCACAGAGCATGACTCAAATAAGATGATACAACCTCTATTACCTAGAAAATCAGTTTAAATCATTATGACAGAAAACCGGACACTTTCTCTCCAGATACAGTACCACCCGTCATAATTAAGGGAGGTAAATAATAACAACTGTTATTGACGTGAATGAGTTATTTCCCTTTGATCATTTCATTAAACTTAACTGAAGCTTGATGTGAAGAAAAAGCCCATTGCAGCTATTTGCTTTGATGTTTCAAAACCATATCAGGATGTCTGAAAAGAGGTCATCAAAGTATCATTATTGCCAATTCGGAAGGAATCCTAGGCTTTGGTTTGTAAAAGCAGATTTTCAATGTTTATTTCACAACTTTGTAGCGATGTGTTTCAAAGGCAATCAGAATTCTGTATGAAATCAAATTTGTGAAAGAATTCTGAATGGGACCATGGTAGAATCAAGTTTGTGAAGTTATGTCAAATTTGGTTCATAGGTTTAAAGAAAATGTTTGAATTAAAAGTAAACGCATGCGTAGATTCACACACATAACAAGAGGACCATGATGGTCCTATATCACTCACCTGAGTACTAAGCAGTAAAGGTCTACAATGAAGATAAATACCAAATATCGAGGTTCAAGGCCAAATGGTAATGAAGCAAGAGCGGCAAATTGTCGCAAGATACACCCGTCCCACCGCCAGTTGTCGAGGAGCTATAATAATCGCAAAGGGCAGGTAATGCAACAAACATATTTATCAAGTCTCAAATCAATTTGATTTGAGGTGACAAAGAGTCCATTCCAGACAAGCAAGAAATACTGTAAAAATGAAGATCAAAGTGGAATTACTCAAAATCCGCGCTAGGTAGAGTTATTGTTCTTGCACACTGTACTCCGTAATATTGCAACAAACATGCATACCAAGTTCAAAGTCGTCCTGACTAGAGATGAAAAAGTTATATTCAGGACAAGCACTAAATGCTGTAAAAATGACGATCAAAGGGAAATAACTCAAAGACAGCACAAGGTAGAGTTACAGTTCTTGGGCACTGCACTTCCAAATATTGCAACAAATAAGCATGCCATATTTCAAGTCATTCCTACTTAAGATCACAAAGTTTTGCTCCGGACAAGCACAAAATGCTATAAAAATGAAGATCAAAGGGGGAATAACTCAAAATTCGTGCTCTGAAGAGTTATGGTTCTTGTGTACTGCACTCCATAATTTTTCAACAATCATGCATACCAAATTTGAAGATGTTCAGACTAGAGATGACAAAGTTATATTCTGGACAAGCAGAAAATGCTGAAAAAATGACAATCAAAGGGAAATAACTCATAGACAGTACACGGTAGAATTATGGTTCTTTCGCACTGCAGTCTGTATTATTGCAACAAACACAAATGCCAAGTTTCAAGTCAATCGGACTCTAGATGAAAAGGTTATGCTCCGGACAAAGAACTATTCTAAAGAACTTTCTAATTCAAGGGCAAATAACTCCAGTCGTTCTGGTCCGATTAGGCCCTTAATCCAACTTATCCGAGATCTTATGGTAATATATATTTTGACCAAGTTTGGTGCTGATTGTTTAAAAATTGTAGATGTTGGAGTGTAAACAAGGTCAAATATGTCAATTTTTCTAATTCAAGGGCAATTAACTCCAGTCGTTCTGGTCCACTTAAACCCATTATCAAACTCATCCCAGATCTTATAGTCATAAGTATTTCAACCAAGTTTGATGCTGATTGGTTGAAAATTGTAGATCCTACAGTGTAAACGAAGTCAAATATAGCAATTTTTCTAATTCAAGGGCAATTAACTCCAGTTGTTCTGGTCCGATTAGACCCATATTCGAACTCATCTGAGATCTTATGGTCATATATATTTTGACCAAGTTTGGCGCTGATTGGTTGATATTTGTAGATGCTAGAGTGTAAACAAAGTCAAATATAGCAATTTTTCTAATTCAAGGGCAAATAACTCCAGTTGTTCTAGTCCGATTAGACCCATAATCAAACTCATCTGAGATCTTATGGTCATACATATTTTGACCAAGTTTAGTGCTGATTGGTTGATATTTGTAGATGCTAGAGTGTAAACAAAGTCAAACATAGCAATTTTTCTAATTCAAGGGCATATAACTCCAGTTGTTCTTGTCCGATTAGACCCATAATCGAACTCATCCGAGATCTTATGATCATACATATTTTGACCAAGTTTGGTGCTGATTGGTTAATATTTGTGGATGCTAGCGTGTAAACAAAAAAATGTGAACAGACGGACAGACGACGGACGGACGGAAGACGGACAGACGACAGATGCCGACGGACAGTGAGTGATCACAATAGCTCATCCTGAGCACTTTGTGCTCAGGTGAGCTAAAAATGAAGGAGCTAGAGAGTAAACAAAGTTAAATTAAGCAATTTTTCAAAATTCAAGTGCAAATCACTGCGGACATACTGGTCCAATCATGCTGAAAATGGAACTCATCCAAGATTTTACGATCATGGAAATTCTCTTCAAATATGATTAGGTTTGGTGAAAAAGTGAAGGAGCTAGAGAGTAAACAAAATCAAATTAAACAAATTTTCAAAATTCAAGGGCAAATTACTGGTCCAATCATGCTCAAAATGGAACTCATCTGATGATTAGGTTTGGTGAAAAAATGAAGGAGCTAGAGTGTAAACAAAGTCAAATAAAGCACTTTTCAAAATTCAAGGGCAAATAAATCAAGACATACTACCCAAATCCCGCTCAAAAGGAACTCATCTGACATCTTATTGTCATATATATTCTGTTAAAATATGATTAGGTTTGGTGTACATTATGTTAAAATGTGATTAGGATTGAAGAAAAAATGAAGGAGCTAGAGTCTAAATGAAGTCAAATTCAGCAATTTTTCAAAATTCAAGGGCAAATAACTCTGGACATACTACTCCAATCACGCTCAAAAGGAACTCATCTGACATCTTATTGTCAAATATAATGTTAAAATTTGATTAGGTTTGGTGAAAAAGTAACGGAGCTTAAGTGTAAACACAGCAAATTTTAGCGATTTTTCAAATTCAAGGGCAAATAATTCTGGGCGTACAGGAAAATCAAGGATCCCACAACATAGGGCAAACTTCCATCCAACGTCCATAATTCAAGGTATTTTGGTAGATGTCTACTAGACGATGCTAAATGCAAAATATGACAGTTCTAGCCCTTACGGTTCAGGACAAGATGATTTTTTAAGATTTCCTGCTTTATCTCTTTGTAAAATCCTGAACCCCACAACAGAGGGCCAGTTTCATCCCTGGACCAAAATTTGTAGCATTTTGGTACAGATCCACTAGACAAAGCAACAACCCAAATATGAAAGCTTTAGCCTTTACAGTTTCGGACAAAAAGATTTTAAAAAAATTTCCTTCATTATCTCTATGTAAAATCTGGGAACCCACAACATAGGGCTCATTATGACACTATGGTTATAATTTAAAGTCTTTTAGAAGGGGTCCACCAGACAATGCTACATGACATATATGAGAGCTCTAGCCCTTAAGGTTCGGGACAAGAAGATTTTTAAAGATTTCCTTCTTTATCTCTATGAAAATCCGTAACCCCACAACAAAGGGCCAATTTCCACACAAGGGCAATCATTTGAAGTATTTCGGTAGAGGTCGACTAGATGATGCTACATGCCAAATATGAAAGCTGTAGCCCTTAGGATTTAGGACAAGAAGATTTTTAAAGATTCCTTCTTTATCTTTATGTGAAACCTGAGACCCCACAACATAGGGCCAATTTCCACACCAGAGCCGTAATTTGAAGTATTTTGGTAGAGGGTCACTAGATGATGCTACATGCCATATATGAAAGCTCTAGCCCTTATGGTTTGGGACAAGAAGATTTTCAAAGTTTTTTCTTCCGTTGCCATGGCAAGCAGAGTTCTTCATAGAATTTAAATCTTTAAAGTATTCTGAAAGTGCATCACCTAAGGATCTTTTCTGTTAAGTTTCATTGAAATCTGTTTGCCTTTTTCAGAGGAGAATATTTTTTATGAGAGCTCTAGCCCTTAAGGTTCAGGACAAGAAGATTTTTAAAGATTTCCTTCTTTATCTCTATGTAAAATCCGTGACCCCACAACAAAGGGCTAATTTCCACACAAGGACCATCATTTGAAGTATTTCGGTAGAGGTCGACTAGATGATGCTACATGCCAAATATAAAAGCTGTAGCCCTTAAGATTTAGGACAAGAAGATTTTTAAAGATTTCCTTCTTTATCTCAATGTGAAATCTGAGACCCCACAACATAGTGCCAATTTCCACACCAGAGCCATAATTTGAAGTATTTTGGTAGAGGGTCACTAGATGATGCTACATGCCATATATGAAAACTCTAGCCCTTACGGTTTGGGACAAGAAGATTTTTAAAGTTTTTTCTTTTGGTTGCCATGGCAACCAGAGTTCTTCATGGAATTCAAATCTTTGAAGTATTCTGAAAGTGCATCACCTAAGGATCATTTTTGTTAAGTTTCATTGAAATCTGCTTGCCAGTTTCAGAGGAGATGATTTTTTAAGTAATTGTTCACAGACGGACTGACAGACAGACATACAGACGGACGGACGAACGTCGGACGGTGATCGATCACAATAGTTCACCCTGAGCACTACGTGCTCAAGTGAGCTGATAACAGGCACAGGGCTGTAGACATTTTAAGCTCGCTTGGGCCGTAGACATTTTAAGTTTGCTTGTCTGCAGCAAATGGAGCTAAAAATTATCTTTCTCTGCCAAATCCATGCTGCTCCACAAGTGTACAATACTACTGAACCTTGCCCAGGCTCTAGTGATAACAGTATGGTGCATGGCTAAGAGCCCTTTGCTCCAGTATCCCTTACTACCCTTAACTATCCACAATGTTTGTGTTTCCCATGAATGTCTTCATACAGTGCAGTGGCCAGTATATCACCAAAGGACCAAACCAGTTTATCAGTAGAGGAGGAATGATTCATGTGGCAAAAATTGTTGTCAAACATGGTTATGACTCTTTGCTGAGCCAGGATTTGAACTCACAACCCATTCACAATAAGTCATGCGCATTACCAACTGAGCCAAAGGAATGTTAGAGCGAGGAATATACAAACAAAAAGTATTATTATACTGCAAAGGAATTTCACGTGATCTGATTGGATAATATGTTCCGAATATATATTGCTGTACACTGGCAAGCTGCAGGGAAAAGCAGTTTCCCTGAGACCATAAAACAGGAAAATTTACTTGAGTACACATTTGAATGATAAGACTTTGCAGTGTAATAAATTGGTTGTCCAAGTCAGGTGGCAGGGCACTTGGAAAATTTGTTCACGGCTGTGGCTAATCACTTGGCCACCTCAACTTCAGCTTTTGGGTACATGATTCCCCACAGTCATGAACATGTTTCAGAGTGCCCTGCCACCTGATCAGACATTTAATAAAGTATCAAATTAAGAGAGGAATACACAAAGATAACCACAATAATCAAATTCTCTGGTATTTATTGTAACAGTAGTTTTAATCTAACATGCTGATTAGCATAACCAAAAATCATATGCTTTTAAAAGTCTTTACCAAACAGCAAAAATTTGGACAGGACCAAAACCAAAGCATTTGCAGACTACAAATTAAATGTTGCTAAAATAATCATTACTGTCTTGGATAGGGTAGAAAACACTGTGGGAAAAGGAGAAAATGCTGTTTACCAGCAATGTTTTCAAAAGTTTTTATCCTCAGTGTAGTTAAAACTCAGGATTGTGTGCCAGTAGTTAAGGATGAACTCAAAGAAGGCAGATGAATCATGCTCTGTGAAAAGGGGGTTTAATGCATCTGCAAACAGTCCAAACAGGCTGACATGGATCAAAACTTTTTGCTCTTCCTAAATTTTCTGCATGTCTAAGGACCATTCTACATCATGGTTCAACTGGTTGTTAGACAAAATTGATTTTATGGATCCCCAATCATACAACTTGCTTGGCATAACCCATCACAGAGATGCATTAACCCTTTTCAACACATTCCCAAATTTTAACAACTCTGAGCAAGAAGCCTTTTGAAAACATAGGCGTTAAGGGAGAACATGCTGGTAACCAGCATTTTCTTCTTTTCCCACAATGTTTTCTAGCCTGTCAAAGACAAATTCCATTATTTGAGCCACATTAAAATTTTCGTTCACAAATGCTTTTAACATGGATAAAAATACATTGTGTTAACTCTTTACCAGATGACAAAATTTTAGACTGGTCCAAATTGAATGCATTAGCAGACGACAAAATTAAAGTGAATCAAAAATTGAAATTTGTTTTGGAGAAGGGTTGCAAAACATTGTGGAAAAAGGAGAAAATGCTGATTACCAGCATTTTCTCCTTTTCCCACGTTTTCAAAAGGCCTCTTTCTCAGAGTCATGAAAACCCTGGATTGTTTAAGAAGAGTTAAACCCCCTTTTGCCATTTACTTTAGCTTCACCTTAAGAATTGAAATTCACAAGTACAAATTGATTTCATCATAGGAATATCAAAAATACACATAGCGACCCCCTAAGGAAAGGGTCTTTGAAGATGTTGTGAAAAACTAGCTGGTACCCAGCATTTTACTCTCTTTCCCACAACGTTTCTTTTTTTCTTCTAATGACAGACAAATCCCATCATTTGCACTACAAATTTGTAATTCGTCATCTGCAGAATTAATGCTCTTAATTTGGTCCAAAATGTTGTCCTTTTGCTAAGAGTAAATTGCACTATATGACAAGCCACATAAGGATCATAGTGGCCCTGTTTGCTGGTTTCCTTCTGTTTTCTCTGGTTTCCTTCAGTTTTCTCTGCAGTGTTTTCAAAAACCCTCTTCTTTAGGTCGTAAAAAGCTGGCTTATCTAGTATAGGGCTAATTCTTTACCAACAAAATTTTAGACTTTTCCTAATGCAAAGCAATTGAAGACAACAAATCAAATGCTGCTCAAAGTATGGTTGTGGGAAAAGGAGAAAATGCCAGCCCTTTTCTTCACGGTCATCAAAACGTGACTGTATGGTAAAAAGTTAACAATGACCATATTTCAAACACGGAGAAAAAAATGAATTGCACAGTTGAGTCTTGTCTTTCAGAAAACTAGGAATGAACAGACAGCACCTACCCCAACATTCTACCTCCCAATCCAAAGTTTTGAAAATATTGTGGGAAAAGGAGAAAATCCTGGTTAGTAGGAAAAGGAGGAAATGCTGATAACCAGCATTTTCTCCTTTTTTCCCACTAGGCTTTCTATCCTTTTCAAAAACAAATACTATCACTTGAGAAACATTTGAACAAATGTCTTTAAAACTCTTTCAATATGACCAAGTCTAAAATTTGAACCTTGAATTTAAAGGAAGCTATTCGGATTTTTGTGAAATCACTAAACTTAAAGAAATTGATACAGGGTGTTTCATAATATATGTCCTTATTCTAAACATGAATATTGTCTACACATGTAAGATTAAAATAAATTGAAAGCTACTACCTTTTTGCTGACATAATAAAATTTTATGTGATATACAATACACAGACATTACCTAAACATTCTTTGATACACTACACTTTTTCTGACAAGTCCATTTCACAACAAGTGTCCTGCATCACGTCAATTCTGGGACTTTAAATAACATCAACTCTTTGTTTAGAGATTATCCTAGAAGGGTTTACAAGCAGCAAAATGGGTTTAGAGCAACAGAGAAATTGGGCTTTCATATTAAACAAGAGGGCCATGATGGCCCTGTATCGCTCCACTGGCTAATATGTAAAATCCCTACATGCCAAACATTACAATACTTGGCCAATTGGTTTTGAACATAAGACCCCTGAGACAGGACTAAAATTGGTAGCCTTAGTTCATATGGTTAGTAACAAGAAGATTTCTAAAGATTTCACTATATAAGCCCATGTAAAACTTCTGACCCCTCGAGATGAATCAAATTCCACCCTAGGGCTATAATTTACGCACCCTTGGTGAAGGCCCTCTAGATATAGCTACATGCGAAATTTGGTAGCCCTACGCTTTATGAATAAGTACAGGGAGATTCCTTAAGTTTTCTCTATATAAGTCCATGTAAAACTTGTGACCAAGATCACACTCAGTAATGAAATTTGTTTTGCAGAAGGGTTGAAAACATTGTGGAAAAAGGAGAAAATGCTGATTACCAGCATTTTCTCCTTTTCCCACAATGTTTTCAAAAGGCCTCTTTCTCAGAGTCGTGAAAACCCTGGATTGTTTGGGAAGAGTTAAACCCCCTTTTGCCATTTACTTTAGCTTCACCTTAAGAATCTCAGGAATTGAAATTCACAAATACAATTTGATTTCATAATAGGAATATCAAAAATACACATACAGGAATACCTAAGACATTTGTTCAAATTAACCCTTTACAAAACCATTCCCTGTTTTAGCGATCCCCTAAGGAAAGGGTCTTTGAAGATGTTGTGAAAAACTAGCTGGTACCCAGCATTTTACTCTCTTTCCCACAACATTTCTTTTTTTTTTCTAATGACAGACAAATCCCATCATTTGCACTACAAATTTGTAATTTGTCATCTGCAAAATTAATGCTCTTAATTTGGTCCAAAATGTTGTCCTTTTGCTAAGAGTTAAACAGTAAATTGCACTATATGACAAGCCACATAAGGATCATAGTGGCCCTGTTTGCTGGTTTCCTTCTGTTTTCTCTGGTTTCCTTCAGTTTTCTCTGCAGTGTTTTCAAAACCCCTCTTCTTTAGGGTCGTAAAAAACTGGCTTATCTAGTATAGGGCTAATTCTTTACCAACAAAATTTTAGACTTTTCCTAATGCAAAGCAATTGAAGACAACAAATCAAATGCTGCTCAAAGTATGGTTGTGGGAAAAGGAGAAAATGCCAGCCCTTTTCCTCAGGGTCATCAAAACGTGACTGTATGGTAAAAAGTTAACAATGACCATATTTCAAACACGGAGAAAAAAATGAATTGCACAGTTGAGTCTTGTCTTTCAGAAAACTAGGAATGAACAGACAGCACCTACCCCAACATTCTACCTCCCAATCCAAAGTTTTGAAACTATTGTGGAAAAAGGAGAAAATCCTGGTTAGTAGGAAAAGGAGGAACTGCTGATAACCAGCATTTTCTCCTTTTTTCCCACTAGGCTTTCTATCCTTTTCAAAAACAAATACTATCACTTGAGAAACATTTGAACAAATGTCTTTAACTCTTTCAATATGGCCGAGTCTAAAATTTGAATCTGGAATTTAAAGGAAGCTATTCAGATTTTTGTGAAATCACTAAACTTAAAAAATTGATACACTGAATTCAGAAAGGTGACACCTGGGCAGTCGGTAGTAAAGAAGACAGACAAATATGGGGGGAAAAAAATCATTGGTATTTTCTTAATCTACTGTGTAGCCTCTTAATGTATTTTTAGATTTTGTTTCAGATTTTTACAAAGACTTGTGGGAATATCATGTGATCAATACACATTCCGATTATAAGGATTCTTATTCAACTCCATACAATGACCTCATATCTGATGTAATAAAGAGACAGAGATACCAAGTACAAAACAACCATCCTGTTATATAAATGCCCAAAGTTACACCTTTTCACTGAATAACTGAATAGCTTATGAGATTGCAATGGAAAATATATAGTTGTATTTATTATTATTTCCAGAGGAAAATATATAGTTGTATTTATTATTATTTTCCAGAAATTCTGATTTCTAGTTTAAAAATTAAGTAGTCCCCTTTAACTTATTACCCTATGACAAAATGGCATAATTGTACACATTGAAACAGTATGCAGAAAACAAATCAAATGTGGTGCAAATGATGGCATTTGTCTTTGAAGATATGGAAAACATTTTGGAAAAGAAGAAAATGCTGGTCACCAGCATTTTCTTCTTTTGCCATAATATTTTCAAAAGCATGTTTCCTCAGGGTTGTTAGGACAGTTTGGCACAGGGTCAAAACAATTGAAAACATACATGCATATTTGAAACAGCAGAAATAATCACCATTACACAGATATAGCACATGTCCCAATCATATCTTGAAATACAATATTGTAAAAGCCATTTTTCGCTTTCAATTATTCTCACATTTGCAGCAGAAATTATAACAGTGAAACCTCGGATACTTGAGATGTCAAAACATAGTGGCAGATGCAGAAATTGCTTGTCTAAAGCAATTCTTCGATACCTTTGAATGTTTTTGAAGGTTACCATGTCAATAAACTTTGCAGCTCCTATAAATGACTTCTTACTTATAGCAGAGGACCATATTTGACAAGATTGTGGCAAAGACGAAATCCCTCAAAATGACGAAATCCCTCATAATGACCTTTTACGCTCTGTCACAATCTTTTCGTATCTAATCACGCACTAATTACTTGTAAGATGACAGAAATTGATAGATGTCCATATTGAAAGCATCTGCACAAAACATATTAAAAGCTGCTAAAATAATGTGATTTGTCTTTGTAAGAATAGAAAACATTATGGATAAGGAGAAAATTCTGAATACCGACATTTTCTCCTTTGCCTAGAAAGCTTTCAAATGCCTTTTTTTGGGTCATAAATACACGGGATTTTATTTTGTAACAAATTAAACCTTTCTTTCTGTATTTTATCTTTGTTTCAAAAACATGATTTCAAAATCATATGCTGCATATTTGTATCTGTATGTAACAACATGTAATAACAGTTTGTGCTTGAAGTCTGACATCATAAACATAAACCAAATAATCGGTTTCACTGTTACAGACCACACTACGGTTTATGAAAACCTCCATGCAACAAAATTTTAAAATGGTCCATGTTGAAAGCATCTGCAGATGACAAATGTAGGTCAATTGATGGGGAAAGGAGAAAATACTGGTTACCAGCATTTTCTCCTTTTCCATCAGTGTTTTCAAAAGCCATTTTTTTTTTTCCCCAGGGTCATTTAAAAGTCTTATTATTTGGAAAAGGGTTACACGGGTTACATGTTTCCCACTTTGGTTGCATCTTATATCAAACAAACCACCTGAATACAGTTGAGCTCTAGTTTTTGTACATTTTTACACTGTTGGTTAGTTTGTATTAAAGTTCCCCTTCTGTGCCTTCTTCGAATGGAACACAATATCTTTGACCATTTACCTGTGAAAATAAAACTCAATATCAAAACCTTGATTATATTTAAGCATCAACATATTATTGCCATTAACAGATCTGATGATTGTCTCATCTTACAGTAGACCACTTTAGAAAAAAATCCAGTACGAGTAAGTAATTACATAATTGTGGACCCATAAAATCCATTTTGTCTAACAACCAAATGTATCAAGAGGTAAGATGGTCCTTGGACAAGCAGAAAATTTACAAATAGCAAAAAAGATTGACCTATGTCAGCCTGCACCAGATACTTGGTGGCATGGTTGACAAATGTGACCTTCTGTTCCAACCCTTAACCCTTTACAACACAATCCTCACTTTTAACAGTCCTGAGAAAGAAAACTTTTTGGGAAAAGGAGAAAATGCTGGCAACTAGCATTTTCTCCTTTTCGCGCAAAGTTTTCTACCCTTCCCAAAACAAATCTGAATTTATGAGTGACATTTCTTTTGTTGTCTGCAAATGAGCCATGCTCTGACAAAAGGGGGCTTAATGCATCTCCGTAAATCCATCATAACAAGGAAGCCATTACATACTTATGGATCCATAACAGCCTCTTTTTATAACAACCGCCTCAATCATGAGGTAGACTGGTCCCTGGACATACAGAAAGGGCGTATTCCTTTCGCTACTCCGAACACTCTGAACACATGTTCTAGATCAATGGAGTATTTCGGAACACGGTGCCGTGTTCTTCAGAACATGTTCTGACTGTTCTAAATGAAACGAGATGCAGCGCACCTGCTGAACGCGTAATCACGTGTTACAAAATGGCTGAAAGATGAACAATTGTTCAGGGCGAAAACAGCATGAATCCTGAACAGACCTCACACAAGTGCAGGGTGCTCTAGATCCATGCTGAACGCAAAGTTGTTTTGTTGTTTCCAATTGTCTTCCCATTTCCTCCCGTCTTGGCTCAAATAATCTTTGAAAAAAGCTCGGAATACTCCAGTCCATGTGACCAGAGTAAAAATCAAAGTGCTGTCAGCACAGTGATCAGTTGACACTCAATTAGTTGCATTGTGAAAAAAAAATTGCAACAAATCGGATTTTGTCATCATTGAAATATTTAGGTGAAAAATAAAATATTTTGAAAACATTATGAGAAAAAAAGGAGAAAATGCTGGCAACCAGCGATTTCTACCTTAACCTCATTGTGTTCTACCCATCCCAGAACAAATTTCAATTCTAGTCACATTGATTTTGTCGTCTGCAAATGATTTCACTTTGGACAAGTCTAAAATTCTGTTGTTTGGTAAAGAGTTAGGTGATTGTAACAACTAACCCTCAGCAAGTTGTCTTGAAGTGATTTAATACACCTGTACCATTTCCCTATTTTCAAGAAAGTTTGCAAGACATTTAAAGGTAAATTATGACATGGTTTAGACAAGCTTTCTAATTGTCTAGAAAAGGGGATTGGACACACTGTAGACCATCAATGTTGTTATCAAGTTAGAACAAATGTATCTAACATTTTGTGTGTGTGTGTGGTGTGTGTGTGTGTGTGTGTGTGTGTGTGGGGGGGGGGGGGGGGGGGGGGGGGGTGTAAGAACAATGTTCCGAAAATGCTCCATTCAGAACATCATTCCAGAACAGTGCACATGTGCTGAAATATTCCTTTCGCCCCTTCCAGAAGAGAATTCCGGAACATAGTACATTGTGCCAGAACAGGTGAATGGAATACACCCAAAATTGACCAATAGCAAAAAGTTTCGGCCCAGGTCAGCCATGTACTGAGAATCCTTAAAAATCAATATTTTGAAAACATTTCAAAAGCTTTCTCCCTCAGGGTTTTTACAACTCAGGACTGTTTGGTAAAGGGTTTACTTAGATAAAAACAATACTATGAATGATCCGTTAATGTGGTATGCTGAGTTCTAGACAAAACAAACAGACCCCTATCAATCTATTTATAGTGAACTTACCTCAATGTCATGTTCAAGCACAAATGGAGGGATATCCAATTGATCTGGATTGATGGTTGCATACAAAAACTGAACACCTTTCAAGGAATGCACTTTAGTTTTAATATCTGATGCAGTAAATGTGGTGAAAAACCATGTTGCAAACTGAAAAAAAAAATAAAAAGATGTTCATTGTCATGTATCACAGTATTTTTCATCATATGCCTTATTTCTAAAACATTGCTGACCAAAATGTCCCAGTGAATTAAAACTATCAAAATTGATGATTGTGACAAGTTTTGATTTTCTATTTACTGTAGATCTAAAATCAAAATCCTGTTATGTAAGCTTTTTTTGTCCAGGACATAAATATCTGCCAAGAACAGAAAAGGTCTCATATAAAGCTCAGGGCATATATACCTGTGATTCAATTTGTTTTAACACAGTATGATACATAATTCTTAAAAAACAGTTGTGTGATAAGAATCAGACATTTATTGGCTTTCGAAATGAAATTTATTTATCTCTTTACCAAACAACAAAATTTTTGACTCATCGAAAGAGAAAGTTTTAACAGACGACAAAATAAAGGTGACTCAAACGTTGAAATTTGTATTTAAAAGGTTAAAAAAAACATTGTGGGAAAAGGAGAAAATGCTGGTTACCAGCATTTTCTCCTTTTCCCATGATGTTTTCAAAAGCCTTCTTCCTCAGGGTTGTTAAAAGTTGCAATTGTGTAGTAAAGGATTAATCTTATTGACAAAACAGGTTTGTAAGCTTGCTTAATAATATTTTTCTAGACTCATAAATAAAGATTGATCTCAAATTTAAGCTTATTGCAGATCCTATATATCCTTTTAAATCACATCCCTAAAGCTACACTTACACAGAGCTTGTGATTGTTATGAGACCGCTCTGCGACTGATTTACCAGTGATTGGGTTTGCAACTGATGAGACCACTGCAACTAATCTATGCCCATATATGGACATGATCACCAAGCAGTTGGCAATAAGGTTTGCAACCAGTCAGCAATTGTGTGGAAATTAGTTGGCAAGTATTCGCTGCATATTCGGCTATTGTTCTGCGATTTGTTGAGACAGTTTAGTGAGTAGTCGGCGAACCTTCGGTTACCGGTTCGATTCTGAATGGCCACTTAAATATGTAGGTGATTGAAATCTATATTCTATCTGTAGAGATAAAACCATTTCTATTCACGTCATCAAAATATGCAATAGGTATGTAATTACAGTTGTTACAACTGCAAAGAAATAACCAGAATGCTGCTGCATTTGCTTTGATGGTCTCTTCAGCTGTCTTTTGTCTCCTTTCAGCTTCCTTCTCCGATACTTCAGGAGGTGGTGGGATTTCCTTGTTTTTCGTCCCTGGTCTACGGCCCATGATGAGGAACTGTTGTGGACTGATCAAGTGCCCAATAAATAGTGACCTCGTGAATCTGGCTGAAGTCGGTGACTGATCTGCGCATGTTTGAAACCATGTTGCAGCTGATCGGCAACTAATCACCACAAGTGCGCAGATAGTTCACCTCATCTTCGCTGATTACTTGCAGACAGGTCCGCGTAAGGTTGCCAAGAGTATTCAGCGAAAAACAAACGCCGACAAATCACTGATCAGTTGGCAACTAATCTGTGATGAAGTTGAGGCGGTGTTGCGACCTCTCTACCACAAAGTAATCGCCACCAAGTTTTTGTGCACGTTCAAAATACTGGCTGCAATTAATTTAGTCCCGCAACCTTTCAGCGATGCCATTGCAACCTCTCAGAGACCTTTGCAAGTTCACTGCGATAGTATTTTTTTTTTAGTCGCAATGAAGTGGCATGGCAGTAACAAGCTCTGTGTAAGCGGGGCTTAATGAAAACACATTGCAAAATGTCTAAGAAGATGGAAAGAGTGAAATGAATACCTTTGACCACCATGTTGGATGAATGATATAAAATGACTTCAAGTTCTTCTTGTACCTGAAAGAAGTAAGTTCTATAAATCAGTAATATTTCAATCTAACTTCAATGTACCATGGAAAGCAACAGTTAGACTGATATTATAAGCAGTGCTCTGGCAATGTTGGATTTAATGCATCTCCCTGATGCATTATACTATGTAAGTTATCACATGGTTATGGATCTATAAAATCCATTTTGTCTAACAACCAACTGAAACATGATATAGACTGGTCCTTTAACATGCAGAAATTGACCGATAGCAAAAGGTTTAACCCTATACCAAACAATCCCGTGTTTTCATGCCCCCGAGAAAGAAGCCTTCTGAAAACCTTGTGGGAAAAGGAGAAAATGCTGGTAACCAGCATTTTCTCCTCTTCCCACAATGTTTTCTTCGCTTCCCAGAACAAATTTCAATTTTTGAGTCACATTAATTTTGTTGTCTGCAAATGCTTCCAATTTGGACTAGTCTAAAATTTTGTCGTTTGGTAAAGGTTTAAACCAAGGTAAGCCTGTTTTTGAAATGTGCAGGGTGTCTTGGGTAGAAACTGTTTGCAGATGTACTAAACCCCTTTTCACAGAGCATGGCTCGTATCTATTCTACATCCACTCTAAGATACATTCTTACACCGTATATCAATCACTCTTGATGATTGCTTCCTGGGACTTTTCCCAACACTCACACCACAGTAGAGGTAGTTTTAAAGGATGACACTGTTGATTGGATGATTTTAACTTGGAACCTTTGATGTAACGGGCTGCTGATCTTTCCCTACACCACCGTTACCAACAACTAGTGACGAGATGTAACCATGCCATGTAGATTTATGAGAGCCACTTGACATGGGGGAAAAGTTAAAGAAAAAAAAATCTTACTTATGATCTAGAGCGCTGTATATTGTTTTCAAGGCATTCATGGGAAGTAGATTGGAACTGGTTGTATTGGTGTGGAAATATACAATCACATAGTCCTTCTCTACAATGGGGTCTAACAGTCTTATAGCATACAACAGTGCCTGAAAAATCAAAGCACAAAGAGTAAGTTTTGATCATTTGAACAAGATACAAAAGTGCTATAAGGTTTCAAGACAAACAGGTAAGAACTATTTGTATTTGAGTGAAAAAAATATACAATCACATACATGTATTTCTTTTCCACATTTGGGTCCCACAGTATAAATGCATATTCTGATAATTCCACCATATGTTAATTTAATCATAGCCCAACTTTTATTAAGCAAGCCCCTAAAATATACTCAGCATAATCGACCCCTCACCAAACAGTCAACAAACATCCCAGAGGAAGAATGCTTCTGAAAACATTGTGGGAAAGTGAGAAAATACTGTATTGGTCTGATAAAAAATGTTTCCAAGGTAGATCAAAGCAAAATGATACATGCCCTGAAAAGTTTATACTATAACATGATAATCTGAATGTATTTATATATATTCATTAACAATCATATTAGATCTAGAAAATATTTGACAGTATTTAGATCTAAGATCAGGCTGCATGTCATATTTAGGAGTAACGGAGAATTTTCTTTCCTGTGTATAGTAAAACACTATACATGGCAAACAACAAAGTGCTAGTACTAATCATGAAATACCTTTTCCAGGTCAATTTTATCTGCAGGAAAGTTTTTCCCAACAAAAGCTATCACAGGTCTACCAAACCTATCCTGTCCCGTTCTGTATAAACATCGTAATAAGGCAATCTCTGTTAAATCTTCTGATCTTGCTCTCTTTAATAATCTCTCATATCTGAATGTACAGAAAACACAAAATAAATTCCATTAAACACATGAATCAAGGCATTTTGTTTGTTTGTTTGTTTGTTTGTTTGTTTGAGAAGCACAAGTTCCTGTGATAGAATAGTTTCCATTAGAATTTAAGCAAAATCAGTTGCAGGGGTGTGCAATTTTTCAATTTTCCCACTAGTCCACGGACAAGTTGGACTGACTTTTCTACTTGTCCGCAGTTAAAGTTTACTTGTCCAAATTAATAGAGTAAATCAGTTGTGTATTGTAAATTTGTTTTGATGAATCTCACCCTGCAGTCATATGCTCTTAAAAACAATAAAAAAAAAAAGAAGCTGCTTGTAACTTTCTCTTACTCAGGTTCAGAGTGACAACTTCCAACCTGACGGCCAGTAGAATTACCATTTCACTGTCAGTTTCAGACACTTATTAGCTTTCACTTATTGTTTTACGGAGAGATTTATCTAACTGAACCGTTTAAAGTCATTATCAGAGCCAAAAAAAACAGTTTGAAATGCCTTCGATCAGACGATATCAAACCGATCTTTGTTGTGTGATGGGTTTTCGCATTTTTTGTAGCGATCTGTGTTTCAGGCCAGTTAATTATTGGAGTGGGATTTCTGCATAATTTGACTTAGATTTGTCAATTAGGCTTACATTTAACTTCAAATCTATAATTTTACACTATATATGCGGATTAGTAACATTAAAAAGTTTACATAAGCAACATACCACCTTGATTAGCTGTGAGAAAGAGCGACCCATGCATCCTTCACACTTAATAATTATTGTGTGTCAGAGTTTTGATCTTTAAAATATAATGCATAGATGTGACTTGTTGCCTGTAGATTCTCTTGTGCTTCAGTTTAGAGACATTTCTTTCTAACTCGTGCCAATTGGCACCACTGGCGATCAACAATGGGAGCCACGAAACCAGTGCGTGCCTACCCGTTTCACTTCATATTTCTGTGCATGATTATTCAATTAAATGCGTGAATTACGCACATATTAACTTGACTTGGAACCCCAAGGCTGAGGTTTTCCCAAGAATAGAGCTGAGGTTGTATCTGCGGACAATGGAAACATTCTACAAAGATGACAGTAGTGTATTAGAACTATCATCCTGTCAGCACCAATAAAAGGCAGCAAATCGGCTTTTCTTAAACACAAGCTTGTGCTTTGCATCATATTCTCTGTCTCTCTGTCCCTTAGACTTACGCTTTTCAGGATGTTTGAACCACCAGATCTAACGGCGAATTTATCCGTTTGCTAAGTGCAATAAAAACCACTTCGCAACTGTTTTATCAGGCATCATATTACTACAACACCGCAAATTTGTCTCGATATGGCCAATAGATAGCATGTTTTTCTATTGAAGCTAAAATAGTTTGTAACATAAGAGAGTCTATTTCTACGAAGTACAGACGTGGGTTATGCAAAAGTTTGAATAAGTAGAGCATTTGTGAGGATCGTCATTGATATAAAAACAGCATTTTCTTATTATTATGTATAGCTCCAACATTCACTTGCCCGCGGACAAGCACTCTGGAAAAATCTCCTTGTCCGCCGGCAAAAAGTCCCGAGTCGGACAAGTCGGGCATAGGAATTCCCCACCCCTGAGTTGAAAACTGTCGTCCTTCTGGAGAAAAAGCAAAAAAAACTGTGTCCACAAAGCAACACTTAGACAGACAACCTGACTGCAGCATTTTATAATTATTTTCTTTCTTCATTGAACCCCTGCTTTTTTCTTTTGGTTATGAAAAATAAACCTTTTCTTTTGATCTTTCAGCTTCTGTTCTATAGTGTTCACTTGTGACTGTCGTTTCTTTACGTCTGGATGTTCCTCCATACTAGCAAATGGATGCTGTCCTATACTACCATTGATGGATTTACCAAATTCTTCGTTGAGATCTGTAGTCTTTTCAAAATCATGATCTGTAATATAATGGACTCTTTTATCAGATGACAAAATTTAACTCTTTACCACACAATCCCAAATTTTAACGACCCTGAGAAAGAAGCCTTTTGAAAACATTATGGGAAAAGGGGAAAATGCTGGATACCAGCATTTTCTCCTTTTCCCACAAAGTTTTCTACCCTTTCCAAAACAATTTTTAATTTTCCAGACACATTTCAAATGTTGGAAGGAGAAATTGCCTTTTCCAAAATGTTTTTAAGCCTTTTTAAAATGTTTTTAAGCGATTTGTGCATGTGTATGAGAAAACCAGTCCAAGAAAAGCACAAAGGAAAACAAACTTAAATTATCCAAATTCCTTTTCAATCTTCTGTTACAAGCAATTTTTTATTCAACTCTTTCCCATACAATGCCAAGTTTCAATAACTATGACCAAAAAAGCTTAAGAAAACATTAAGAGAAAAGGAAAAATGCAGGTAAAAAGCAATTTCTACTTTTCCTACAGTGTTTCCACAATGTTTTCTTCCCTTCAAAAGACAACTTTCAGTTTTGAGTCTCATTTATTTTGTCATCTGCTAATCCATTCAACTTGGACAAGTCCAAAATTTAATGGTCTTGTAAAAAATTAATCAAACATTTAAAAAATGGTCTGCTGCAGAACCAAAAAAAAAAAGCTGCTTACAAATGTGAAAGTAACTGCAACAAACATGTATAGAAGAACAAACCTGAACTTGGTATAGTGGGTTTGTCCACAATTCTGATCTGTCTCTCTGGAATTATGGGCTCCCCCATTTCATTCCCAATATCTTCTGGTAACTCCGATAGGCCTTCCTGCTCTTCTTGTGGACTTCGAGGGAAATACAGAGGTAATACTTTCTTATATGCATCCTGCAGGGACAATCAAAAGGTTAACATTGAGGAAAGAAGAAAAACGTTTGAAAATTCACATGCTTCTCCATGACTCATGGGTAAATAAAATTTTGATTCATGATAAACGTATTACTTCAGAAACAAAACAACCTCACATCTTTATAAAAATTATCACATAGCAAGCTTAAGGAAAATTCACTTGACCCTTAACCCAACAATCTCATGTTTTCATGATTCTGAGTTAAAAGATTTTTGAAATCATTGTTGGAAAAGAAGAAAATGCTGCTTTCCCACTTTGTTTTCTAATATTTCAAATACAAATCCCATCATTCCAGCTTCATGGCAAATTTAGCTCAAATAATGGGACTTGTCTTTGACATGTAGAAAACATTGTGGGAAAATAAGAAAATGCTGGTCATAAGCATTTTCTCCTTTTCCCATCATGTTCTCAAAAGTTTTTTCTTTCAGGGTTGTTAAAACATGGAATTACTAGGTAAAGTGTTAATAGAGCATCCCTTGGGGGTCGATTCTATTCATAGATCAAGCATTCAAGCTAGTACCATATGTATTTAACTAGGCTGTCCCTGGCAGATGTATGCCCCAATCGATTGCCCTATCACTTGATCACTAAAAAATCCTAAGGCCATCAATCCTGTGATAGCCAACCAATCAAAATGAAAATTGCAGATGCACAGGTTCCAATTTAAGGAGGGTTCCGTTTAAAAATCAGCCAAAATGGTTCAAAACTGTAAAAGAAGAAGAAAATACAAAAAAAGTTTAAAGACAGAGGGACAGGCACAGGGACAAATGAACTATCTGATTCAAGTATATTTGCCCCCCCCCCCTCCACCCCACCTCCGCTCCCTAACTTCATAGTGTGGGGATAGGAGGGGGCAGTAGTGGTGTATAACTATACTTACCAATGTACTGTCATCACAGACAAAAACAATACAGTCAAAGTCAGTGCCATACTTTTCAAGAAATCTTCTCACAGTTCCTGTAAATTTATTTCAAAGCAAAAATTTGTTTCTTGTATATTGGGCTATCTAGCTTTACTGTATGAATATCTGCATCTTAATCCTTTACCACAAAGCACTGAGCAACAAGGCCTTTGAAAACATTATGGAAAAAGGAGAACATGCTGGTAGCCAGCATTTTCTCCCTTTCCCACAATATTTCCTGGCCTTTCAAAGACAAACAACCTTTCCACTCATGGCACTTATTGTTTGTTTGTTTGGTGATTAACAACAGCATTTCAATTATCACAGCAGCTTGTGCACTTATCCATGCTTTCCCAGAACTCCTTTTATCATAACTTCCCATAGCAATATTTCAAAGCCAATGGCTACATTCCCTAAAAAAAATCAGGAATTTGATGTACACCTGTCACCCCGAATTTTCACAACAAAAAAACCTGTACAGTGTCGAGTAGTGTGATGATATACCCTGCATTGTATTACTTTTTGCTTGGGTTCCCATTAGACTGGTCAAATTTTATGTTAAATATTCAATCATCTGCCACTTGTAAAAAGGAGCCTTTATCCTCTAAACCAGTATTTCTTTGAGGTACTTACTGTTTTCAAATTTAGTTGTCAAAATTTACAGTATTTTGTTGTTCAAACTTTTAATAACAAAAATGAAGGGAACATTAATGTTTTCTGGGGCTTGTAATTACTTCTCAGAGAGTAAGAAAATTTTGACATCTCATGCATCCTTCGGTCGTGCAAAATATCAAATTTTCCCAACCAACTTGGAGAAAATACAAGCCCAAGATCTTAACATCAACTTAATACTTTGTATTTATTTCATGCTTTTCAGTACTTTATTGAGAAATATCGGTAGGATATTTTTTATATTTCATGGTTACGACCAGTGAAAAATACCGATTTTAATTTCTAACTCTTCAATTGAAGGCTGAAACAGGAGTTACCGCACACAAGTTACATAGGTAAACAGCGCGTGCCATTCAACCAGATGGATATATGACAATTTACCCTACATTTCTCGCGCTTTAAATAATATTGTAATGCGTTGTTATGCAGAGGGGGTACTCCATGGGAAATTACCCAAAACAACAGTACTGGATTTTGATGTAATCCCCCCCCCTCCCCCCATGGGGTTAGAAGCATGAAATAAATGGAATTTTTTTTTTTTCGGTGAAAGATCAAAATTTATTTCATCAAGTGAACATCATTAGTAATTTTTTCACTAGTTGCGCTGGCACAGCCACTCATGAAAATATTACTGATGATGTCCACAATGGAAATAAGGGATTCTTTCCTTTTTTTGTGATATCCTTGGTGCTGATGTGCCTCATATGGTTCTCTGCATTTCCATCATATTTGACTTTTTATTTGAATATGTTGTGTGCTACTGTTAAAACCAAATTATGTACATTCAGTGCTAAATAGAAAATAAATAAAAAATAAATAAATACATGAAATAAATTTCGATTTTTAACCGAAAAAAACAGATATGTTATATGTATCTAATTCATTATAAAAACTAGAAATTTGTTATTGTGGTTGATTTTTCAGTTTTAACTAGATCAATGATACTTACTGGCAGCTATATGAGCTCCATCTTGTGGAGGATAACCACGAGTGATGGAGTGTATGCAGCATAGACCAAGTGTCCTCACAGAATTTTCCCTAAAAAAGAAATAAGAGCAATTGTATTGAACAAGAAGACCTTAAAGGCCTTGAATCGCTCACCTCAAATCAATGATATCAATCTAGAATTCATGTTCTGATATGTTTGCAGACAAGAAAGAGGCACCATCTAGAAAGATAACAAAAAAAATATTGACAACTCCTGGCAGATGACAGGAATAACATTTAAGCATTCTCTGCTAAGCTGAAGACTGAAAAAGCTTTGCAGCTAAAGATTTGGAGCAGTATCTTGTATAAATTTACAACTGACAATTAATGCAAATGCAAAAAACAGCATGTGAGAAAAGAACTTTAGCGTAACAACATGTATTTTGGCAAATCCACATCATTGGTCCAGCTCAAAAGACTCTATGCACAAATTCAGTCAGTTTTAGTACTCCCTTAGCTTATGTAACAACCTGGAAGCACTTAGTAACAGACCATAAGGATGTGGTTTTTATCCATACCCTAGGCAGGTAACAAACCATACCACTAACCTGGCAAGCTGAATCACATTTCTATAACTACTATACAAGGCACCCTCTGCAGCTGTGACATACTTTACGTTGTAACGTGGACCAACTGTGTGGATAACATAGCGAGACAACAAACCAAAGCCCTCTGTAATCTTGGCTTCCCCTGTTTTACACACTGAAAAATACAAAAAAATCAGTTGCTATGTTATTTTCTCCTGTTTAAAGCTCTTTTCCACATTACTCAAAGTGGTGATTACTTGAGTGATTGTATGTATTTAACGGTTTCAACATTATTTCAGTTTTACTGCAGCCGCCAGCACACCTATCCATGCTTTCCTGGAGTTTCACCTACCAGTACTTCGCATAATATTCTTTCCAAGTCACTGGCTGCTTTCCAACATAACCATGGTCAAACAATGGTTAGCAGTGAGAGAGGAATGAATCTTCTCACAAGGACTACCATCAATCCTCCACAAGAAATTGGAAAAACTGGTGATCGAACCAGATACCCCCTGTTCTCAAGTCCTTTACGCTACCAACTGAGCTACTGGGACTCGGCTCAGTGGTGCACCTATCTGTGCCTTTCTGAAATTCTTTCCAAGCCACTGGCTGTTCTTCAACATGAGCATAGAGGAAACAATGCTTAGCTTTAAGAATGGAATGAATCCTGTTACAAAAATAATCAAATATCCTCAAAAAGGGTTTGGGATTTAATTGCACCAGCCTGAAATTACAGACCCTATACCTTTTTACTGACTGAGCTGGAAACAGGAAAAAATGCTGGTACTAGAATTTTCTCCTTTTCCCACAATGTTTTCTACCCTTTTAAAGACATATTCCATGAATTAAGCCACACTTAAATCTTAAAGCTTTTGTAAACAATGTGGAAACAGAAAAAAATGCTGGCACTAGCATTTTTTCCTTTTCCCACAATGTTTTCTACCCTTTAAAAGACATATTCCATGAATTAAGCCACTTTTAAATTTTTGTCTGCATATGCTTTCAACCAGGGCTCCGGAAAACCGACAAAATGCCGGTCCAGACCGATTTTTGAGTTGCCGGACCGATTAGAATTGCGAAAACATACCTATAAATCGGTCCGAGTTTTTCAAAGCAATTCTGGATCTATATTTGCGTATAACACCAACTGTCAATAAAAATCCACAAAACACAGCTAGGGTTCAGGGTTTTCACACATTACATCCAAGCGTGGAGAATATCCGATAACGAGTTTACCCGCAAGGCACAGATTAGGTGATTCCCCGCACGTGGACTGGTTCTTACGTTGTGTTCGCAGTTGGCCAATATTTTTGTTTCAGTTTCATGCTTGATCGAGCAAATGATATCGAGTTTGCATAATGTATAATTGGTGCTTGTGAATGGGGTTTAGAACCGACAATAATTTTAAACATGTTTGAAGTTTGAGGCCGCGTCTTTAAAATACAGGTCATCAAACATTGCGACAATTTTAATTGCCGCTACTCGTGAAACAAATTTGTAGTATTCAAAAAAAAAGAGAAGCGTATAAAACGAGACGAGTATGGCTGTCTATTGCTGTTCGAATGAAATCGAAATGGCTCTACAACAGAATATCCTTGCGATGTTCAAAAAGTCAAATGACAGGCTTGGCAACCCTAGTCATCTTGACAAACAAATCCAGCCTGGGCAACTGGATGGCTCAAAAAGTCGGACTGGGGACCCGACAGAGTCGCAGAGTTGTACTAGCAACTCAAAAATAAGTCATATTACCACAGTTAATGACAAATTCAATTGGCCTGGGCAACCAATTGATGATGCGGATGCATCTACAAAAAATGTTTTTTCTGTCCTAAAAAGCAGCAAACAGAACCATGAACTAAAAACGAAAACTAAGAAAAGAAAGCTTAGTCACGGCAATTCCATGGAACAAAATACAAAGCAGGCAAAGACTGAAGATACTTCAGCTAAAAAGTCATTTAAAAAATCTTGGTTAGACGAGTTTAAGTGGCTCAAGTTTGAAAATGACGCAATGTTCTGTTCTCTGTGTATTTTGCACAAAAGCAAGTCAAAATTCTCACTGTCTGGCTCAAAGAATTTTCGTATCTCTACATTACGTGAGCACGAGAGCAGTAGCGGGCATGTAAATTCTGTACAGCTTGACACAGAAACTCAGTCGAAAAAAATACCATCGGTATCAGATTGCATAGTAAAAGAATTCGACAAAATAGAAGCCGCTGTATGCAGGCTTATTAGAACGGCATATACTGTTGCTAAAACGAACTTGCCAATATCTATGTACTCAGAGCTCTGTCAACTGCAATTATGTAACGACACGTGCTTAACGAAAAACCTCTATCAAGAAGACAGTGCTTGCTCTGAATTTATAAGTCTGATTTCTGATCATCTTGATGAGACACTCTTGGTGAAATTAAGAAATAGCCCGGCGCTGGGGCTAATGGTGGATGAAAGCACTGATCTAGGCCTAGAAAAACACACGATAGTATTTATCAGTTACATCGATAATGGCTCCGTGCAAACCAAATATTTGACTTTGATTAAGTTGGCATCTGCAGACTCGAGTGTCGTTTATAATTCATCAATAAGCTACTTCAGAGCCTGTGACATAGATATTTCCACAGTTTATGGGTTTGGTTCCGATGGTGCTGCTGTTATGACGGGTAAACACAATGGTGTTGCCAATCGACTGAAAGAACAAAACCCGTACATGCTGTCAATGCACTGCGTAGCTCATAAACTTGCTTTATCGAGCCTTGATGCTGCAAAATCAGTGAAAGAAGTGAATTACTATGAAGGAGCATTGCATTCAATACATGCATATTTTTGTCGATCAAGTAAAAGACTTGAGCACTTACGAGTCTGGCAGGAAGTTTTGGATGACCCAAAGATTAAACCTTTAGCCGTCCATCAAATCAGGTGGCTTAGCTTTGCAAATTGCGTGACTAATGTCCGCAGATCACTTAAGTCTCTGTTAAAATCTCTACAGAGCGATAGCGATGACGATCAGATGGCTGAATCACTCTACTGTGCCATGTCATCCTACAAATTTTTATTTTTAACTCACTTTTTTAGCCATATAGTGAGTGATATTGCTCAGGTATCACGTAAATTCCAAGAACGGAATTTACATTATTGTGACCTGCACGAAACTCTAGTTGCTGTGTGCGATTCTATTGAGCAACAATATTTGGTTGAAGAGCCAACCTATGGTAAAAATTTAGGTGAATTCTTAGAAAGTTACAGAAATGCGCAGACATTTCACGATTTTGAAATAAAACGCCATCCCAGGGATGCTAGGCTACCCGTAGTCGTGTCTGAATTCTCACGTATTCTCAAAGATAGCATACAGAGTCGGTTTCCTCGGCTAGAAATCTGGGATGCTCTTTCTATCTTTAACCCAGAAATGTTCCCTAAGTCAGTTGAAGAAAAGGCCAAATTTGGCTCTGACAAAATGAATGTTCTGTTGGAGCATTTCGGTGAGAAAAGGGGACCTGATACACCCCCTGTGTGTGCTGATGGCGCAAAACAAGAATGGTCACTGTTCAAGAATCACATGTTCGCAAAATGCGGAAGAATACCAGCCACCGAAAAGCAGGAAAGGCTGACAATGTCTTCCCTCGCCGAGGAAATGCTTTCAGCAGAACATTTTCAAAGGGAATTTCCTAACATGACAAAGCTTTTAGCTATCAGCAGAATACTGCCTGTCAGTTCTGTTGAGTGTGAACGTGGGTTTTCAAAGCAGAACCTGATCAAGACACGACTGCGATGTAGTCTGAGCGTCAAAATGTTGGACAAATTGATGCGAATTTCTATCAATGGACCTGCACTTCCTGAATTTGACCCGTTGCCAATATTTCGCGCTTGGCGTACTAGAATGAGTGCAGGTCGTCACATTTTCAAAAACACAAAAGGCCAGAACAAACTTTTATAAGTTTAATCTGGACTTTGCTATATGGTAACATTTATGTATATTTCATTGTAAGAATTTAATCAGGATTTAATAAATTAATAAATAAAATGAAAAAAAAAAAAATCCCCTGTTGAAGACGGATGTGTTGGGCCTCGACGTGGCACAGGGGCGAACACTGCAATTGAATTATGATTGTGATCAAGCAGTGGCCAACTGCAACACAACGCTATTGGATGTATAAAAATTGACAAAAGAAAAACGTTGAATGAATGAATAATTTTAATTGTCAAATCGACGTCGATGGGCACCTTCTGCTACATTGCCGGAAGTGCAATTTTATACATAACCGGAAGTGTAGGATGCCATGCGTGAACAAGGTACGACTGTCAACTATGCTTTACTATTGAATATTCGTCTGCGTATGTCATTCTCAATCATGTAAGCTTGAACAAAAATCCATCACAAGAAAGAGAAACCTGCAACAGAAATTGATATATATTATGACATTTAAACCAAGCAACGATCAGGGGTGGGGTAGGTCAGAGACATAAGCATGCGACTTTATTTATATGCCTCTGGGTACCGAGTAGGGGTACAATAGTATTGGAGGAGGGGAAGGGGCCGGCCTGGACCGATTCAGATTGAAAAATTTCCGGAGCCCTGCTTTCAACATACACAAATCTAATATTTTGTCATCTGGCAAAGAATACTGTGCTGAAATCTTTACCAGATGATAAAATTTCAGTCTTATCCAAATTTAAAGCATTTGCAGACAATAAAATTCAATGTAGCTCAACTGGATGAACTGTCTTTGAAAGGATACAAAACAACAATAGAAAAAGAGAAAATGGTAAAGGGTTAAAAAACTCTGATTTACCTCTAATATTGTTCTTCACTTCTGCCACCAACTTTGGACCTGCCTTCTCGTACAGTTTCTGTGTCAATGGTGATCTTTCTGACATTTTTTCATTAGTTGAATGGACAATGGCATGGACACTCAATTCTGTGATATCCCCTTTCCTGAAATAGTTCAAAACTTCAATAACCTCATTCTTATGATTGGTGATAAAATAATTGAATGTATTGTGTTCAACACCATTTTAAATGCTTTTCTGGTGATTCTCTTACCAGTACTCACGCAAATTTCTTCCCAAGCCACTGCTTTCTGTTCCACATAGCCATCCGAATGAGTGAGAAATGAATCATATAGCAATGACTCTATTGATCCTTCAGGAGGTAAAATAAATATGCCAACTGTAATCAGTAGGTAACCATTTAACTTCTTTTCTCACCATGTTTGTTTTTCGGTACTTTTTTCAACAATGAATGTTTTGGTTATGTCACTGCAACCAGTGCAACTATCAGTGCCTTCCTGCAGCTAATTTTACCAGAACAGTGTACAAAATTCTTCACAAGCCACCGGCTGCTATGAGGCTTTTCAAAATACATCAAAACAATATTCAGCAATCTGCACTGAGAAAGGGATGAATCCTGTCGGAATGAAAACCATTGATCAAAAGCAACCGCAAGATTTTAATTCCTATATGTTACTAATTGAGCTACCTGGCTCAGGAAAAGCCTATCTCTAGGAGGTAAAAACATGGCTGGTTTAGTAAAGGACAATTCACAAAGCTTCAAAATAGTGTTGAAAAGAGACAAAGTTTATTTTTTACCACAAAATCACTTTTGAATTCAAATCATTTCTCCAAGGAAATGGTGACATCGGACTAGCATTATCTTGTGTTGTTTGCCTACTCTCATCCTCCACCATAGGCAACAATGTGAAATTCCAGCGTGTTAAACTTTCTGGATGAACGACATTGTCTCTTGCTCCAAGAGGGTCCGACGGAATTCCGTCTTCATCCATTATAACCTGAAATATTAATACTTCGGGTTTTTTCCTACTAATACATGAAATTTTGTTTCAGTTTTTACATTTCATAACTTAATCCTTCACCAAACAATCTCATAATCTTTGGAAGAAGAAAGAGGACTTTTGAAAACACTGCGTAAAAAGGACAAAGTGTGGGTAACAGGCATTTTCTTCTTGTCCTACAAAATATTTCTCCTCGATCAGTGACGTTTGGCTGGTTCACTTTTGAATTTACCTTCTTGTCTTAACCCTTTATCAAACAATCCCAATTTTTTCATTGACCCTGAGAAAGAAGACTTTTGAAAACATTGTATGGCAATCAGCATTTCCTCCTTTTCCATTGTTTTCTTCCGAAAATGAATTTCTATTTTTGAGTAACATTTATTTTGCCATCAGTAAATGCTTTCCATTTGGGCTGGTTTGCAATATTGTCATTTGGTAAAAGAGCTCTTTACAAAATGATCCCATATTATTTGGAAGAAGAAAGAGAAAATGAAAACATTGTAGGAAACGGAGAAAATGATGGTAACCAGCATTTTCTCCTTTTTCCACAATGTTCTCTACTCTTTCAAGGAGAAATCCTATTATTTGAGCTACACTTACTATGCTGTCCTCAAATGCTCTCATCTGAAAAATAATCTGAAATTTCTTTCTGTGGTAAAGGGTTAACCCTCAGGCTGCTAAGCATGACTCAAGGACCTTTTTGCAGACAGTGTAGCTCAAGATCAGACTGCATAGAATGTGCAGTCTGATCTTGGATCTAAACTATTTTGGGAGGTATTTTCAAAAAAAAAAAAGCCCCCCCCCCCCCCCCCCCCCAAAAAAAAAGCCTTCAAAACAGCAACATCTAGGCTGTTACTATCGGCTTGAAAGTTTCATTTCACAAATTTAGCAGGTTAAGGTTTGATCCACACTTCCTCATCTTATACTAACAAAAGATTAGAAAAAAGTCAACTTCCTGAACTCAATCCTTAATCTTCATATCACAACTATAGTTGGCATTTGCAGCCAATGTAGATCTAAGATCAGGCTGCATCAGACATTCTGCAGTGTGACTGATCTTGGATTTACAATTTTCACTGTGTTGAAAAATTCTTGCTGAAAAAAGAAGGGCAATGATTTGCTGTACTTAAGTCTTTATCCCTGACGGAAAATGTCTGTTTTTATTTAACTGGCACTCAAAGGGAAAAGAGGTCCCTAGCACTTAACTGTTCACCACATAACAAAATCTTAGACTGGTCCAAACTCAAAGCATTTGCAGACGACAAAATTTTTAATTAAACATTGCTCATGAGGAGAGAATTGTTATTGACAGGATATAAAACATTATGGGAAAATGCTGGTTACCAGTATTTTCTCTTTGAAGACTATGTTTTCAAAAGCCCTTTTCCTAAGGGTTTTTAAAACTCTGGATTGCTTGGTAAAGAGTTAAACCAACAATGTCAAGTTTTAACTAGATCTACTCATAAGTGACAATGAAATCATTTGAGCCATAGTTGTCATCTGAAAATGCTTTCAATTTGGGCAAATCTGAATTTTATTGCCTTGTAAAAGGTAAATTTCTTAAGCTTACAGCTTTAAAAAAAAGTTGAAAAAAATCCATGATATCTTTATAGAAGATACATTTATACAAATTATATATCTTATACATTATATCAACCTGTACTCCAAATAAAAATGTTTTCAAGTTGAACTGTATTTTTAATATGTTTTCCACATCATGCAAAGCCATTTCCTGTTCTCCAAAGTATATCAACTCCATAATTATTGTGCACCGAAATATTTCTCAAAAGTGTCACTATCTGCATTTCAACATACCAGTACTGTATGCTTGTGGCAGGTTAGTTTGTTTATGCCTTAATCCTTTACCAGGACAATAAAGTTTCAGTGTTGTTCAAGTTCAAAGGGTTTGTATACAAGAAACTGACTGTAACTCATATTACAGAAATTGTCTTTGACATGGTAGAAAACATTGTGGAAAAAGTAGAAAAAGCTGGTAAAGGGCCTTTTCTAATGTTCCTATGCTGTTTTTGAAGGTTTCTACTCTGGAGTTTTTGGTAAAAGGTAAATCCTTTATCAAACAAGCAAGCGTTTTATTGACCCTGTAAAAGAAGGATTTTTTGAAAAACTCCTTGGAACAGGAGAAAATGCTTGTAACCAGTATTTCTTCCTTTACCCACAATGTTGAAAGTTTTTCACCTAGTTAATTTTTGACTGATGAAACTTTGATACAGTCAAAAAGAATACAATCCCACAAATTTTCTTTTCTCTAAAGATCAGATAACAGAACACTTCAGCTCAGATTAAAGATCAGAATCTAGCTTCTGTTCAATCTAACCAGAATCTACACATAATTATTGCTACTACTGAATCTTGTGGTATGCAAAAAGTTAACTCTTGACCAGACATCAAAATTTTAGACTTTATACTGAAAGCATTAGTAGACAAATTATGGCTTAAAAGATGTTAATTGATTTCAATGGGTTAGAAACATTGTGGGAAAATAAGAAAATGTTGGTTACCAGCATTTTCTCACTTAACCACCATGTTTTCAAAATCCTTCTTCCTTGAGTTATTAATCCTTTACCACACAATCCCAACTTTTAAGCCCCTGACAGAGAAGCCTTTGAAAACAATGTAGGAAAAGGAGAAAATGTTGGTAACCAGCATTTTATCTTTTTCCCACAAAGTTTTCTACCCTTTGAAAGACAGATATGATCTTTTGAAAAATATTTGTCATCTTCAAATGCTTTCAGTTCTGACTAAGCGAAGTTTTGTCGTATGGTACAGAGTTTAAACATGGAACTGTTTGGTATGGATTCAGAATCAGGATACCAGCTGTTCTTGTCGTCATCAATAGAAATATTTAACCCTTTACTGCACAATCCAGTTTTTCGCAACCTTGAGGCGGAGGGCTTTTCAAACTATTGTAGGAAAAGGAGAAAATGCTGGTAACCAGCATTTTCTTCTTTTCCCACAATGTTTTCTACCCTTTGAAAGAAATTTCCCATCATTTGAGCCATATTTCAGTTTACCGTCGCAAATACTTTCAATTTGGACCAGTCTAAAATTTTGTCATCTTGTAAGGAGTTCAGACATGATCCACAATCGAGACTTTCAGCAATCTTCTTGAGGAGGAAGGCTTTTCAAAATGTTGTGGAAGGGGGAGGAAATGCTGATAAGCAGCAATGTCTCCTTTTCCGACAATGTTTCCTACCCTTTCCATCATTTAGCCACATTTTAGGCTGTCATCTGCAAACACTTTCAATTTGGACCAGTCTAAAATTTTGCAGATAAATAATGGAAAATATTGTTGTAAAAGAACTAATCAGTTGAATTCTGAAAGTGAAATGGAAATTGTTGTGTGAAAAGAAGCAATTACTTCATTTTGTTTGAGACACTCCTTTAACTTGCAATGTTTTACAAGCTGCCAAGGTCACAGATCTATAAAGTTGTACTGGGTACTGCCCTCAAATGGGTTGAAGAGTAAATTTCCTGGTCTTGGTTTCCTTTAACCTTTTACTGCACAAACCTGTGTATTAACGACCTTCCCAAAGAAAAAGGCTTTTGAAAACACTGAGAGAAAAGGATAAAATGCTGGTAACCAGCATTTTCTCCTTTACCCACGATGTTTTCTATCCTATCTAAGACCAATGGCATTATCTGAGCAAAATTGCATTTAACATCTACAAATGCTTTGAATTGAGAAAAGTCTAGAATCTTGTCATCTGGTGAAGAGTTAACTCTTCATGCAGACAACAAAATCTAATACTTGCCCAAATTCGAAGCATTTTGCAGACGACAAATGAAATTTGCATTAAATAATAAGTTTTGTCTTTACAAGGGTAGAAAACATTTTAAGGAAAAAAGAAAATGATTGTTACAAGCATTTTCTCCTTTTCCAACAATGATTTGAAAAGTTTTTTTCCAACAAGATTACTGAAAGACTGGATCATTTGGGTTAACAGTTACATGTTACTCATTTCTTCATGAAACAAGCTGGTAGCAGACAACTTTGGTAGGTCCAAAAATATATTGTTTGGTAACTGGTTAATTGAGTTATATCTGATAGCCAGTGCACCTATCCATAAATCCTGGAAACTGTATCACCAGTGCTTTGCACAAGACTCTTTCCAAGTCGCTGGTAGCTTTCTGACATAAACATGTTTTCTACCATTTCAAAACATATTCCATAAAGTGATCCACATAAAACATTGTATGCCATAGGGCCTAACAAAAAAATATTCTGTGTTTAGGGTTTCGGACCGATATACTGTAGGTAGGTTAGGTAGGGATTTTAATTTTTTTTTTCCAGAAACTTTATACATGGACCATGTACCAAAATCAAACTCGACAGATTTTTTTTTTCCAATCGTAGCGTAAAAAATTTAGGGTTGGCAGCATTTTCTAGGTAGGGTCTGGAAACCCTAAACACAGATATTTTTTTTGATAGGCCTAGTCCTAAAATTCTTTCAAGTCAAACGAGTCTAAAATTTTGTTATCTGGCAAAGGGTTAATTTTCAAAGTTAGAAGGATGTTTTCGACGGAAACTTCGTGGTCGAGGTAATGAATCGAATAGCGCTAAATGTTATCAACTTGATAAACAACCCCTTTCTTCCTAAATGAGGGCAAACACCATTATAAACCTAAGAGCGCCGAATAAACCTATCAGACATTTTCATTGCAGATATATGACACAAATAATTGCAGTTTAATGGTAGCTTTTGTCTACAGTGTTTCAGCAAAGTGGACAGTGTAGATCAAAGATCAGGCTGCACATTTTGTGCAGCCTGATCTTGATGTACACTGGCCACATAGGCAACTTTAGTTGTGAAAGGCACTTTAGGGGTTAATTATGTTGGTACAGTGGCCATGAATCTATCCCTGCTAAGCCCTTAACTGCAGATGTTACTGTACAGGCCTTGAAACTGGGGGGGGGGGGGGGGGGGCTGCTGCTTCAAATCTTCAGTTTGTTTGTAAGGACTTTAATGCTATCTTTAACCCTTTACCACACGGCAAAATTTAAGACCTATCCAAATTGAAAGCATTTGCAGACGACAATTTCATAGTGGCTCAAATGACACAACTTTTCTTTGATAGGGTAGAAACCTTTGTGGGAAAAGGAGAAAATGCTGGTAACCAGCATTTTCTCCTTTTCCCATAATGTTTTCAAAAGCCTTCTCTATCAGGGGTGTCAAAAGTCGTCATTGTGTGGTAAAGGGTTAAAGATATATCTATACTTGTTTTCAGGCAGTTTTCAGCCAATTTTTAACCCATATCATCCTTATTTTATAATACTATAATCATTCTTGTATCTTCATACCAAATGCTGCCCCTGATGGCTGAAGATTGCGCAGATAACAACGATAGAAAAGGCATTTCATAATTTAAATGCCTTCAAAGCAACCGCTGTTGTCATTTCCAGTTGTTAATGAGGACAAATCCCTTGTGGTTTTCTATCCCTTATATCAAGTATATTGGCAATTTGGCTATATCTACACAGCTGAGCCATTCTACAAACTTACAAGTTTTCACTGTGTTTTTTTCTTTATAGCAGTAAGGATGTATCTTTACCAGCTTAGGTCATATCACAGTGGTCAATGCAGCTACACATGTGTTTCCTGGCTTTCTCACACTAGTACTGACCCAACTTTCTTTCCAAGTCACTGACTACTTTTCTCACATGCATCAGGGGTAAGAGGCGAAAAATCAATGGAGAGAAAGTTTGCCTCAACCTAGTATCCAACCGGCAACCACCAGGTCAGGAGTCAGATACATTTAACACTGAGCTACCCAGACAGACTCATATCTTCAGCTGGGTAAATTTCTTTCGAAGGATTGATGATGGTCATTCCGAAAGGATTTATTTCACGCTCACCAGTCCACTGATGATTGTTTATAAAATGGTTATGTGGGAAAGCAGCCAGTGGCTGGGGAAGAATATTCTGCTAAGTTATTAGTGAAAGAAACTTCAGGACAGCACAGATAGGTACACTGGCCACTACCAAATGACTGAAATAATGTTGAAAACAGAGTTAAAACTCAAACAAACAGAACATCTATCCCAAGGCCCTTGATTTTCTATAATTAGTACGAGGGAGGGTCAGAAAGTTCATAGAACAGCGTATTGGGTCAAGCATAACACAACATTTCTGTCTGTATTTTGACAACATATCACCACTTTGAACACATCGAGTTCACTTGTCACAACATATTTGTGTGATTCTCGGAGGTATTGCAAGTTACTGACCATCAAGCAATGATGGAAAATCAAAATGTTGAGTTTAGGGCACAAGTCAAGGATTGCACAAGCTGCTATTCGCGAATGTAAGTTTGAACAACTAAATCACCCACCCTACAGTCCAGATTTGGCCCCCAGTGATTATTACCTATTTAGAAATTTGAAATCCCATTTGCGGGGAACCAGATTTCGTGATGGTGATGAACTCAAGGCTGCCACAGAGGCATGGTTTGAGGACCAAACCGAAGACTTCTATTTCAAGGGTAAAGACAGTCTGAAAGAAAAGTGGGCTAAGTGCATCAAAGTAAAAGGGGACTACATGTATATTGAAAAACAATAATACAACATATAGTCTGGTGCTGAAATATATACCTCGTTCTACGAACTTTCTGACTCCCCCTCGTACTTCACACAACACTCTTTCTGAGTGACTGAAAACTTTCCCTCATAAACATAGCTTAACCCTTTACCAAACAACAAAATTTTAGACTTGCCCAAATTCGAAGCATTTGTAGACAACAAACAAAATGTGACTCAAAAACTGAAATTTGTCTTTGGAAGGGTAGAAAACTTTGTGGGAAAAGGAGAAAATGTGGGTTACCAGCATTTTTTTCTTTATCCACAATGTTATCAAAAGTCGACTTTCTCTGGGTCGTTAAAAGTCAGGATCGTGTGGAAATCACTGATTGTATAGTGTTAAATGCCATTTTCAACATTATTTAAGTTGTATCACAGCGGCCAGTGCACCTATCCATGCTTTCCAGGATTTTCTTTTACCAATACTCTGCAAAATATTCTTTCCAAGCCACTGACTGCTTTCCCACATAACCATCATCGAAAAAATGGTCAGCGTAGAGAGAGAAATGAAACCTGTCACAATGACTATCATCGATCCTCGGAAAGCAATTGGCTAAGCTGGGAATCGAACCAGAAATCTCCTGTTCTCAAGTCCTGTACGCTACCAACTAAGCAACTGGGGCTCGGCAAGGACTGTGTGGCAAAGGGTTAATGTGAACACTGTCAGTGGTGAGAAAGAAATAAATCCTGTCTAGATAATAATCATCAATTACTGAAAAGATCCCACCTGAGCTGAGATTTGAACTCCCAATCTCATGATTAACTCTATACTACATGACAAAATTGTAGACTTGACCAATTTGAAAACTCTTGCAGATGATGATTTAAATGTGGCTCAAAAAATGGAATCTTCTTTTTTATCAGGCAGAAAACATATTTGGAAAAGGAGAAAATGCTGGTAACCAGCATTTTCTCCTTTTCCTACTATGTTTCAATGGCCATCTTTGTAAGGGTCATTAAAACTCAGCATTTTATGGGAAAGAATTAACTCCTTCCCCAAACAACAAAACTTTACACTAGTCTATACTGTAAGCATTTAAAGATGACAATTCAAACGTGGACAAAATGATAAAATTTATCTAAGAAAAGGTGGAAAGCATTGCAAGAAAAGGAAAAGCATGCTGGTTAACAGCATTTTTTCCACAATGTTTCTAACAGTCCTCCAATCTGGAGGTCCCTGGTTTGATCCTTACTTAAAGCACTTGGTTTTAAATTGGTTTGTCCTTGAATAAGACATCTATGTTGCCTAGCCTAGTACTGTTGGAAGCCCGGGCATATATAAATAAGTGATCTGTTGCTTTGATATGACTGGTGTAATGTTTAAAGTGGCATAAAACACCACTAACGCAATCAAGCCAATCAACATCATAATTATTATGTAAAGCTCAAAATACTGAATCATTAACAGTGCTTTACACTGCTTTCAATAATACTTTAGTCATATCACAGAGACAACTCACTAATTAATCAATTTTGTTTCCTATGTTTCAATAAAACTAGGCTTGGGCTCAGCAGTGCATTTCCAAAGAATACACCCATGAAAAATTAAGAGTCATGTGTGAGGATCAAACCTCTAACCTCAGTATCAGAAATCCACCACCTCAACCATCTCAACCACTCAGGACAAACAAAAGCTGGAGAAACTAGAACTTCTTTTTCTACAAAAATACAGATGTCTCCCCCCTTTTTGGTGTCAGAAGGATTGATATGTGACCAAGGCAATTTCTAACTGAAATAATGGTCATTTTTCTCTAACGGTTTTCAAGTTAGAGAGCGGACACGAAATTGTATGTAAAATGAGTAAGAACAATAATCATAGGGAAATAACTCGAAAAATGCAAGCCAGAGTTATGGTTCTTGTGCATGACACTTTGTCTCATGGTGCTTTACAAATGTGTGAAGTTTTATCAAAATATCTTAAAAGGTTTTCAAGTTATAGAGCTGACATGATTTGTGACGGAAAACAATCAAAGGAAAATAACTCGAAAAATATACAAGCCAGAGTTATGGTTCTTGTGCATGACACTTCATCTCGTGGTGCTTTACAAATGTGTGAAGTTTTATCAAAATATCTTAACAGGTTTTCGAGTTATAGAGCAGACACGATTTTTGACGGAAAATAATCAAAGGGAAATAACTCGAAAATATACAAGCCAGAGTTATGGTTCTTGTGCATGACACTTCGCCTCGTGGTGCTTTACAAATGTGTGAAGTTTTATCAAAATATCTCAAAAGGTTTTCTAATTATAGAGCGGACACGACGTGTGACGGACAGACAGACAGACTGACAGACAGACTGATGGATGCATGGGGAAAAACAATATGTCTCCCGACCCTGACGGGGGGAGACATGATCAATCTAGAAATAGGTATGTAACCCTCATGCTATAGAAAAAACATTGCAAAAACAGGTCAAGTTGCCTGCCACAATGCTTTTCAGCTGCTGTCTACTACAAGTGCAAGATATCTTATCCAAAAGCTTTGCAAAGCTATTGGATAAATAGCAAAACTTTGCTGATGTTAAAAAAATCTGACCAGGTTAAGATAAAGCTTGATAACAGATAAAAGGGCAAAATATGTTACCAGTTACCCTTCTCTTACACAGAGGTGACTGATCAAACATAAGATGCTGAGCAAAACTGTGTAAGCCACATAATAAAAGTATAGACTTGTCCAATTTATGGACAAAAAAATAAATAGGACTTAAATGATGAGATTTGCCATTTGAAAGAGTAGAAAACATTGTGGGAAAAGGATGCTGGTTACAAGCATTTTCACCTTTTCCCCCACAATGTTTTCAAATGCTGTGTTGGGTCGATAAAACTAAGACTATAATTTGTCTATACAATGTCAATTATTTTTTCTAAACAATAAAGATCAAGATCAGAACGCCTTTTCCAACAATGTTTTCAAAAGCCTTTGTCCTTAGGGCTGTTAAAATTTGGGACTGTCAGTATGGGGTTCAATTATTTAACTTTTTACCACACCACAAAATATTTTAGGCTAGCCCAAACTGAAAGTATTTGCAGACGACAATTTATATGTGCCCCAAACGATTGGGTTTGTTCTTGAAAGGTTAGAAAACATTGTGGGAAAAGGAGAAAATGCTACCAGCATTTTCTCCTTTTCCGACAATGTTTTCGTAAGTCTTATTTCCCAGGGTCGTTAAAACGCAGGATTGTGTGGTAAAGGGATAAGGGCTTTATAAATCAAAATCAAGTCAATTCAAGGCTCATTTGGTCCGATCATCAAACAAAATATGAGACAGTGAAGTTAAAATATCATAAGGGCATGGTGTGATCTAAATACATGTATAGGTCTTCTGAAAAAACATGAAGACTTGCCAAAGCGTTAATTTACAAAATAAATTTATGTAACCCTTTAGCTCACAATCCTGATTTGAGTTTGATGTCTTTTTCAAAACATTGTAGGAAAAGGAGAAAATGCTAGTAACCTGCACTTTCTCTTTCCCCCTCAATGTGTTCTCATTAGAGCCAGCAGTTAATTTGTCCTCAGCAAATACCTGCAATTTGGACAAGTATAAAGTTTTGTTATCTTGTAAAGATTTAAAAACCACTGAGGTTTCAGAGATGACACAATATATACATGTAGTATCAATTATTGATGTTTTCTATTAGAACTCACCATACTACCATCTTTATATGAATAAGTATAATACTTTAATTAGTATTTATTTACCCTTTGTTACACAATCCTGCATTTTAACAAACCTAGGAATAAAAAAGGACTTCTTCACACATGTGGAAAAAGGAGAAAGTGCTGGTTACCAGTATTTTCTTTGTTTCCCACAATGTTTTCTACCCTTTCAAAAGCAAACTCTTAGGTCTGCAGATCCCTTTCATTTGGCTAAGTCTCATTTTCTGTTTGTCTGGTACAGGGTTACTTTCAAGGATGTTTTCGAAATCTGTTGCAGTTTTGTGTCACAATGTCATAAACTGAATAGCGCTAAATGTTATCAAATTGATAAACAATCCTTTTCTTCCTAATTTACATGAAATTTCAACATCTGCATGGAGGAAAACAACCATTGTTTTGTATGTTACTCATTATGTCATTGACAAACAGACAATTTTAAATTAATAATGATAACAATCATAATTTTATCCCTGTAAAAAAGAGCATATAAACCCTTTATTTATTGTGTCTGTGAATATAACCCTTAAAGTCCCTTCAGTAATTATAGTTGCCTGAGGGGCCAGTCTAGATCAAGATCAGACTGCACAAAACATGTATGATTATCCCCACTTAACCACTTTGCTAGGACGGTCCTGACCTTGAAATTGCACTCATTTGGGTCTTATTTCTAAAATGAAAGAGACTGTTGGTTTTATTCAATAATTGAAAAATTTTTATAGGGGAATAAAAGCTAAATGCTCACAAAGTCATAATTACTCTATAGTCTCTACCTTTCATATTAAAGTTCTATGAACTCTTCTCCAAATGTAACTGTGTTTTCATAACAATAAGAAAAAACAGTTTTTGATAAATTCTGGGTAAAAGTGAAAATCTCTGGTACCCAAATATTTCCGCAATGTTTCCCATCCTTACAAAAGCAAATAACATGCCATTAACCACATCTGTCATCTTCAAAATTGGACAAGTCTAAAATTTATCACTTGGTAAAGAGTCAATTCTTAATAAAATGCTTACAATTTTGTATCATGTAAAGTTGCCTATGCAAAAGACTATGTTTGCTTCAGAAAAATACTTCTGAATTTGAAATTAGTACAAATAATCTCAATTCTGCAATAGGGTAGAAAAACCAATATCGGAAAAATGACTGCTGGATAAAAGCATTCTCTCCTTTTCCCACTATGTCTTCATGAATTTTCTTCCTCCGAGTTCTTAAAACTCAAGACTGTGTGTGCAATGGTTGATTCATGATGAACAAGGTGGCTTTCAAAGTTTCCTGTTGTAAGCTTCAGGAGACAAAAAGTAGCAAAGCAAAATCTTGAAAACAAATTTACAGTGGGCAAACTTAGGGTTTAGGCTGGGAGATGAAGAGTGCAAATGTGTGTGTGTGGGAGAGAGAGACAAACTAACTGACAACAGAATCAGAGAAAGAAAAAAAGACAAAAGAGAGAGAGAGAGAGCCTGAAAGTGAAAGACAGAGAGAGACACAGACCTTAGCAATGAATCCTTTGTTTTTTGAATGAAAGAAATCGAGATTGATAGAGGCCCGACAGTCTATTCCATCACTGCAATTTGTCACCCTTTTTTTTTTTGTCCTGTGTCGCTCCTTCCTGTTTAACTCAACAACTGTCAAAGAGTAAAGGCTTGCTAATAAATGCGTTTCGTCCTGAACAAGTGACGATTGAAAAGACAAAGAAGTATGTTTTTATTCACAGATCCGTTAGGTGTTCTATTACGTAGATGCACGTGACGCGTATTTATTACAGCGTAACTTTCTGTTTCGGTTCGCAATTTTTTCCCAAGCCGTCGTCCATTTTCAAATCATGTGACGAGGGGAACAAATCGCATTATATTGCAGTACTTACACAGTTGATAAGATTAGAAGTATCTCGAAGCTACGTTGTTGTTGTTTTGTTATCAGAAGCGCCCAGAGAGTTTACGTCCACTTTCATTCCATAGTTCAATGATAGAATATGAGAACACTGCACATGAATATGCAGCGTCTTAATGCAAATGAAGCATAGCAGAAACATTAAATTTTGTTTAATCCACTTAATAATCTTAAGGGAATGTGAAATACACAATTTGAAACTGTTTACTCTATTTCAGTATTTCGGCTTTTGCCTTTATCAAGAAACTTGACATGAAATTGATGCCTTCTACATATTGTGACAATTCTCAAACCACCATTTTTAAATTAAATCAAATTTTTAAATGAAGTCAAATTTCTTGATAAAGGTAAAAGCCGAAATATTGAAATAGAGTAAACAATTTCAAATTGTGCATTAATTTTTTACCAGACCACAGTATTTTGGACTCATCTATATTGAATACAATAGCTGGTGACAATGCAGTTAAATCAAGTACCTTACCTTGCTGGCAAAATTCAACGATTTCTGCTTTTCCCACATTATTTCTGAAGCCTTTTTCCCCAGGAACGTGCCTTTCTTTTTTCATTTCTTTCAGGACATAAAACTTTTACATTTGTACAGCAATATGCATGGATTTTCACAAAATTTCCACAACGATAAATGCATATTTTTATTTGTCAGCCAAAACTTTTTTCTGAGGGCTTACCATTTAACAGGATTCGTTCATCTCCCCAACAGATCATAGTTTCAAAGAAAGCCATTGGTTTGTTGGAATCATGGTTTGTATAGTAATGATAAAAAACTTCACAAATGGACCGTGGTCCACTGGCTACTATGACAATGACATGGCCATAAACTGCTGAAAACAGCATTAACCCTTTACCAGAAAATCCAGTGGTTTTCATGACTCTAAGGAAGACGGTGTTCGAAAACAACACAGGAAAAGGAGAAAATGTTGGTAATCAGTATTTCCTCTTCCCACTTCCCTTTGTATCCTTTCTTAGATAAACGAATCATTCGAGCCACACTGAAATTGTCATCTGCAAATGTGGACAAGTCTACTACAGTCTGGTAAAGACATAAACAAACAACAAAGTTCAACTGTAGCTACCTTTACACCATCTCTTACCTTGTAGCCTGGGAATAATCTCCATCAAGATAAAACATCTGAAACTTGCTTATATGGAAAGCATTAAATTTTGCAGGAAAAAAAAAAAAAGGATTTGGCTCGAAAGACAGGACATGTCTTTGAAAGGGTAGAAAACATCATAGGAAAAGGATAAAATGCTGATTACCGGTATCAAAACTCTTTTTCACCAGGGTCTTAACCCTTTACCAAACAGTCTTGTGTCTTTCTGACTCTGCCTAAAAAGACTTTTGAAAACATAGTGGGAAAAGGAGAAAATGCTGGTAACCAGCATTTCCTCTTCTTCCATAAAATTTTCTACCCCGTTAAAGAACTCAAGTTCATTTGTACCACTTTTGGATTTGTCTTCTGCAGATGCTTTCAATTTGGAAGGGCCTAAAATTTGTCTCTTGGGAAAAGGTTAAAACCATGGATGGAATTAAAATGAAAAGTCCAAATTTTTCTCCAGAGATACTTAGTGGGAAATAGTAAGAAAAAAATAGGCTTTACACATGATAACATTTGCCTATGGGATTGTTTGATAAAGGGATTAAAATTTTTTCGGTGCCCAAAGGAAGCTATCCAGAGCAAGTAACCTTTTAACCCTCCTGCTTTGACCTTGACCTTGGAGCCTGGCATTTTCAAAATCAGACCTTTAGGCCTGTATTCACCAACCGTTCTTAAGAACATTCTGCTTCTCGTCCTCATAAATTTTATAGATTTGACAGCAACTTAACTTCTGATTGGCTAAACCAAATGGTACAGCAAATCAAAGGTTGTGTTATTTCCTTAAATCTAGAAAGAGACTTAATAAGAATGAAGTTAGGAATGGTTTGTGAATACAGACCCAGGATTTCAAGAAATATTATAGCAGACATGAAATTGTTGATGGAGGGATGGACGGACAGATAGATAGAGGGGTGATCAGGTGCAAAACATAATAACTACATGTAGTTATGTCCTTTCTGTTATATAAAAAAAAATGAACATTATGATAACATTTGACCAGCCTGCATAGCTCAGGTGGTAGAGCGTAAGACTTGTAAATATCAAGTCTTGGGTCACTTGAGGATGTGGATTTGAGCCAAATGCTGGCCACCCAATATTACTAATAGTCTTTCAGATGAGTTGTCAAAACAAGGTCCAGTGTGACGGTGCTTTACACCAAGCACATTAAAGAACCAGGTGTACCGTTGGTAACTTAGGATAGGTTTTGTCCTGTATCTTGCACTCTTCCCCATAACAAAAACTAACTGTCTTCAGGGGATGTCGCCCATATGGGCAACGATAGATAAACGCAAATTCAATCAATAACATTTGCCCATGATTGTAATATTGCATGTAACATAACATTCTGTAACACAAATATTTCTTAACGATAAAATCAAACTAATCATCTCATTACCCCCTTTCTGAAATTCAAACTTGCTGCAGACAACTCTGGAACCATCCTAGTAAAATAGAGATTAGATCTATCAATGTGAAACAAGGTTTAATACATGAACACAAATATGTTTAAAGACATTGTGGTAAATGGAGAAATTGCTCATACTGAGTAATTTCTCCTTTTGCCACAATGTTTTCGAGAGCAGTTTGCTGCTCTGTAAGATATGTAACCATTAGGAAGTAATGAGTAAAAAGGAGAGAAGAGAGCAGAGCTTTGGTTGGGGTGAACAAAAAATGAGACTCAAATGAATCTAAATACATTGTAAATGAACTGTTTTCCAAATTTCATGGAGGTATTATAAAAAAAGGGTGTTAACCTTTTACCAAAAAGTTACAAGTTAAAACAACTTTGAGAAAGAAGGCTTTTGAAATCATTGTGAGAAAAGGAGAAAATGCTTTAACCATCATTTTTTATCTTTTCCCACAATGTTTTCTACAGCCAGGCTTTTGAAAACATCACGGGATAGGAACAAAATGCTTTGACTTAAACACAACATCAAGGGATAGGAACAAAATGCTTTGCATCTGTGTTTACCATTATGTTGTTTAACAATACATGTACATGTAATTGTAATGCTGAATAAGGGATCAACATAATAATGTAATTTTTACCCTTATGTAATTTTGGACCAGAGGCCTGTAATATGAATAGAATTTACAGTTGAGTTTAAATGATTACTGTAGTGAGCAGTTATCAGGTAAGAGGCGACATTTGGATGTGAACGAAGACGACAGACACTTCCTTTTAGTTATAACTCCCAATGTTATAAAGGGTAAGGTCTGCACTTTAAATTGTATTGCAGTTCTTAATTTAGAAAGTAACACAATATCTGATTGGCTAAACCACTGAATGGTTTGGCCACTCAAAAATTCCTTTACTTTGAAATTTAGTGACTTCTTTGAGTGTACATTACAGTGGTTGATGAAAACCTGGATTTGTATTCACTAACCATTCTTAATTTCATTGTAAGTCTAATTCTAGATTTAAGAAAGTAAAGCAGCTTCTGATTGGCTAATCCATTTGGTTAAAAACTTCTTGAGAATAAGACAAGGAATGTGCTTAAAAATAGTTGTTGAATACAATCTCTGGACAGCTTTTCGTGAGAAGGTACATCAAGATCAGATTGCAGAAATGTGCTGTCTGATCTGTGATCATAAACATATGATGTTTCATGAATAATGAAAAAATTAAACATGAAAAAATGCTTTTGCACTCTAGGCCATTCATGACATCAGAAGCTGATAATTTTTCACATACTCAAATAAATCTCATATATTGTTAATCAGACAGTAAAAAACAGAATTCTTTTTCATGGCTTCCCTGTTTAGCAAACAACAAGATTTTAGACTGTTCTAAATTGAAAGCATTTGCAGACAACAAAATGAAAGTGACTTTAGAATGAAATTTGTCTTCAGAAGGGTAGAAAACATTGTGGGAATAGGAGAAAATGCTGGTTACCAGCATTTTCTCCTTTTCCCACAATGGTTTTGAAAGGCTTCTTTCTCAGGGTCGTTAAAAGTTGGGATTGTGTGCTTAACCTTTTAAGTGATATATAAATGAAACAGACATTCTTAGACAGTACTGAAGATGCAGAGATTGTAAGTTGAAGGCTGGTTTTGTTGGATTATCTGGCACGGAAGCTGACAGTGTAGATCCAAGATCAGACTACACTTTTTTGGTGTCTGACCTTGATCTACACTTTCCGGATCAGCAACTAAATCTGAGTTCAGATCTATACAGGTTCATGTGACAGTCCCAGATGTGTTTGCCAAATTTTGGTGTGGAATCTAAAAATACCTTAGGAGGCCAAACATCATTTCAAGGAAATACCTCTTTTCTTTTTTTTCCTCTTACACTTTTCTTTCTTATCTATTGATCTTTAGTAAACAACTGTTGTACTTTACCAAATTCTGTGATAAAACATTTTTGAAATCAGGTTTGATTATAAAGATGTAATTAGCTCCCTTTAACAACATTAACTTTTGATCCACAATAAAATTGCTATCATTTCCTTAAAATAGTCTGTCTTATTTGCCGTTTGTAATGACTTTTTATTGTCTTTAACCCTTTCTAAAACAATCATGAGTTTTAAGGCCTTGAGGAGGAAGTCTTTAGAGAACCTCGTAGATGAAAGAGAAAATGCTGGTAAGCAGCATTTTCTCCTTTTCCCACAATGTTTCATAATCTTTCAGAGCCATATCCATCATCCTAGCCACATTGGATCTTTTGTCTGCCAATGTTTTTAATTTGGACCAGTCCAAAATTTTATCCTTTGGTAAAGAGTTACATTAGTCTTTGATATTTATTTGTTTAACCTTTTTCACAACAATCCTTTGTCTTTATGACCCTAAGCAAGAAAACTTTGGAAAATATGGTTGAAAAGGCAAAAGTGTTGTTTACAAGCATTTTCTCCTTTTCCCACATTATTTTGTACTTTTTCAAAGAACATATTCCATCATTGAGCTCTGTATATTATTTGTCAAATGTAGACAATTTTAATTTGGTGATATCTAAAATTGTGTTTAATAGTAAAGAGTTACTTGGGAATAGGATGATTTTTTTTATTAAAAACTGATTTAGTCAAAAAGCAACAATACATCTCATAATGTTAAAATGACTAACATATTCATTTTCAGTCAATTTTGTCTTAATTTATTACACTTTTGTCACTCTTGTGGCTTCATGCAAAATAATACCTTTGACAGTTGCCAGGTTGCATAGACTACAACCCATAATACAATTTTTCCTTCACTTCCTTGTTCAACTGAGGGTATCACATAATGCTTTTCATAAGACTGTTTACTACCTTCAGTGTGCATATTAAGGAAAGCAAATTAAATGGAGTCAAAATACTCTACACAGGTATGCTTTAACAAGAACCTTGATCACAAGAGCTCAACACAGAATTGCTTGTCAATGTAAGGATTTGATATCAAGGAATGATTTGCAAGACAATAGAAATACATATGTGTAAGTAAACAGGGTTGCTGAAAAAACATGATCCTACAAGAAGATTACCCATGTCATAATTGCAAATAGACTTCAAATTCTAGGTTGGGTATGCAAATGATTCTGACTGGAATCCAGTTATAAACAATCACAACTTCCCACCATAATTTAACACCATTATTAATTGCAACTTCCTAACATTATTTAAGTTTTGACCCTATTCAGATTTCAATCCCTTGGACCATATCGGCAATTCCCAAGTCTGTAAACTGGGTCTTAACTGACTGAAAATGAATATTTTTGACACTGTAAGGACATAAGAACAAGAGGGCCATGATGGCCCTGAAGTCGCTCACCTGAGCCTTTTGATCAAACATGACCCATTTCCAATCTCTTCCGAGATATTAAGACGAACACTTTGACAAACATTCATTAGTATTGGGCTTACAAATGTGGCCTCTAGAGTGCACACAAGCTTTTTCTAGAATTTGTCTCAGTGGCCTACTTGACATGTAGAAATTATCAAGACATACATTCTGACAAACTTTCATGAGTATTTTAGAGAAAATGTGGCCTGTAGGGTGTACAAAAGGTTTTTCTGAGATTTGACCTAGTGACCTAGTTTTTTATCCAACATGACCCATATTCATACCAGTCTAAGATATTATCAAGACAAACATTCAAAGCAAATTTCAAGATTATTGAACTGAAAATGTGGCCTCTAGAGCGTACACACAGTTTTTCAAGGATCAAACTTGGTGACCTAGTTTTTATTCCATGTGACCCATTTTCAAACTCATGCAAGATATCATCATGACAAACATTCTAACAAAGGTTTAAAGAATATTGGACTGTAATTATAGTACAAAAGGTTTTTCTGAGATTTGACCTTGTCACCTAGTTTTTTATCCAACATGACCCACTTTCATATTAGTCTAAGAAATTATCAAGACAAACATTCTGACCGAATTTCAAGATTATTGGACTGAAAATGTGGCCTCTAGAGCTTACATAAGGTTTTTCTAAGATTTAATCTGGTGACCTAGTTTTTGACCTGACATGACCCATTTTCAAACTCATCCAAGCTATCATCATGACAAACATTCTCACCAACTTTAAAGAGCATTGGACTGAAAATGTGGCTTCTGGAGATTACACAAGGTTTTTCTAAGATTTGACCTTGTGACCTAGTTTTTGACCCAACATGACCCACTTTCGAACTCATCAGCAATATTATCAAGACAAACAATCTGACCAAATTTCAAGAGTATTGGACAGAAAATGTAGCTTCTGGAGCATACACAACGTTTTTTTTAAGATTTGACCTAGTGACCTAGTTTTTGACCCAACATGGCCCATTTTCAAATTTATCCGAGATATCATCAAGACAAACATTCTGACCAACTTTCAAGAGTATTGGACTGAAAATGTGGCCTCTAGAGCGTACACAAGGTTTTTCTAAGATTTGACCTGGTGACCTAGTTTTTGACCCAATATGGCCTATTTTCGAACTCATCCGAGATATCATCAAGACAAACATTCTGACCAACTTTCAGGAGCATTGGACTGAAAATGTGGCTTCTAGAGCGTACACAAGGTTTTTCTAAGATTTGACCTGGTGACCTAGTTTTTGATCCGACATGACCCATTTTCGAACTTGTCCGAGATATCATCAAGGCAAACATTCTGACCAACTCTCAGGAGTATTGGACAGAAAATGTGGCCTCTAGAGCGCACACATGATTTTTCTAAGATTTGACCTAGTGACCTAGTTTTTGACCCGACATGACCCATTTTCAAATTCGTCCGAGATTTTATTGAGACAAACATTCTGACCAAGTTTCATGAGTATCAGACCGAAAATGTGGCCTCTAGAGCGTGCACAAGGTGAAAAAGTTGACGACGCACGACGGACGCCGGACACAGCACGATCACAATAGCTCCCCATGAGCACTTTGTGCTCAGGTGAGCTAAAAAAAAACCAAGCAATTTCGTTGAAAATGATATCCCCCGCCGAAAAAGACCTTTTCAAAAACTTACACAACCTCGTAACTCAAAATCACTCCCAGTCGGCCATTTTGCATCAAATCAAAAAATAAAGTTTCACGAAATTCCATCCAATGGTGTTGGAGATATTGTCCCAAACGGACACACGGACAGACAGAAGGACGGGCGGAAGGACAGAAGGACGGACGGACAACACTAAACTATATCCCTCCACCTTCAACGGGGGATAAAAAGACATGGTAATGATGCTTTGCAGGCTAATCAACAATAAAAAAATTCACTGATATCACATGATTTTCATGAAACAACATTCTGAAACTGTCTGATAGTTTCTTTTCACAGATACCAGATCACCCTCAACTTGTTGGACAAGTAACTTGAGCCTGATCATTTGACCTCTCTCTGTCTCCATCCCCATCCTCTGAGCTACTCAGCCGGTACCCCATGTTCATTAACATCACTTCCAGGGGATCAGCATTCATTCTCTTTTGATTGGCTAAGGCTGCATCATCAGAGTTATCAACCTCTCTTTCATTTTTGGATCCATCCTGAAAGCAAACAAAACAATGCTTTGAATCACTAAATGTTGCTAACAAATAAGAGGGAACTAGAACTGTAACAGGTGGACAATTATCCTGAAACACTGGATCAGGAAAAAAATCCAAAGGGCTAAAACTCCTTTGATAGTACACCAATTACAAGTATAAAGAAATTGCAGGTGCACAAGCTCCCATGGTAGGAAAGCCTATATATTAAAATATCATCAACAATGAGGCAGATGACCTCATTCCATTAACTTCTTCCAGAGTGTGTATGTGTGTGTGTGTGGGGGGGGGGGGGGGGGAATTATTAAAAATCTAAAGGACTTGCAAAATTTGTCTTTCTTTCGAACAACAAAATACACTCACTTCAGGTTGTGGAGTCCACAGTCTGACCACTGGATCAATACCACTAGTTGCTAAAAGACAATATGATGGATGTGGCTGAAGACAGTTAACGATGGAATCATCGCCACGCAAAACTCGGACAATGTTTGTTGAACTTTTCTCCCAGATAAAGAATGAGCCATCATCTGAACCTGCAACCACGTACTGACCATTACTGAAACAAAAAGAATGGCAAGTTGTTGTATCTTTGTTCATCTTTGTCTTGGCTAGCATAATTATGTACCTCCTTTTAACCCTTTACTACACAATCCCGACTTTTAACGACCCTTAAGAAGAAGGCTTTGGAAAACATTGTGGGAAAAGAAGAAAATGCTGGTAACCAGCATTTTCTCCTTTTCCCACAATGTTTTCTACCTTATCAATGAGAGAAATAATCATTTTAGCGACATTTAAACTGTTGTCTGCAAATGCCTTCAACTTGATCCAGTCAAAATATTTTGTCGTTTGGTAATGCATACAGTTGACAATTTAGGGATCAAATTGCTAACAGATTTGGTACATACCATCTAAAGGCTGATAATGTGCTACCATGCAATCTATCACAGTTCCAATCGCTGGCAGAAATATATACTGTAAAACTAGGATAGAAGTTGCCAAATTTTGTTCTAGTTTTACATTACATTTTTCTGCCAGTGACTGGAACTTTGACAGGCCATAGTAAAAGACATGGTCAGACTCATAATAATATCTATACTATAAAATGGTATGAATTAACTTTGTATTTTAAATCATGAATTGTTTTCTTTTGGCCACAAAATAATAGTGTACCTTAATTGACTAAAACGGAATAGGTGTTAGGCAAGATTTTGGACCGCTTGGGTAAGTATATCAGCTGACACTAAGGCATTTGAGCTGCACTCTGTGAAAAGGGGGCTTAATGCATCTGCAGGTCCGTCTGCGCAGTCTGCCGAAACTTTCTGCTTTTAGTAAATTTCTGGAGGTCAATGGAGTCAAGGACCAGTCTACTTCATGATTCAAATGGTTTGTTAGACAAAGTGGATTTTATGAATCTTCAGTTATGTGATGTGTTAATTGCTTTGTACAATGCGTTACGGAGATGCATTAAGTTCCCTTTTACCAAAGCACAGCTCACTTCTTTCGAAACATTGGATATTTCTGTCTGTTTGTCTGCATTGAGTACCACAGCCAGGTGCTTTCACCATAACTATCTGGCTGATCTCCACTTCTTTTTGTAGCAACTAGCTTGTCCTGACACCCTTTGATTCTCAAAGGTGTGGCATCCATAAAGCATAGTACACAAGACTGTGTAATGTAGTAAGAATGGAAACAAGCAAAACATTCTTTTATCACTTCATAGTACCTCTTCATAATTACATCCTTTTATTACTTCATAGTACCTCTTCATAATTACATCCTTTTATCACTTCATAGTACCTCTTCATAATTATGTCTAAAACTGATGAAAAAAAATACGAAACTTTCCAACCAATAGTAAAAAGGCAAGTATCGCAATTTCATCCTATTTCTTTTCGATGGAAAATCTCACTTTATGCCAGACAGTGTAGATCAAGATCAGACCACACATTCTGTACAGTTTGATGTTGACTTACACTGTCCGCAAAAGCACACCACTTCGCACTTAGCAGCCAAAGGGTGAAACAGCACTCTAGATTCAGTGTGTTTTAGGATTCTGAGCCCCTGGTTATACCCCTGTTCCCTTAATGACATTTTACACAAATTTTGCACACATGGTAATTGTTGACGGCAGTATGACACATGACGGGTGCCGGACACAGCAGAGACAGTATAGATCAAGATCACATGAAAAGGAGATACCATTCTTATAGAAGATTAATACTGTCTTAGATATAATTTATCCCTTTACCAAGCAATTCAGAGTTTTAACAACCCTGAGAAAAAAGGCTTTTGAAAACATAGTGATAAACAGCAGAAAATGCTGGTCACCAGCATTTTCTCCTTCGCCAACAAAGTTTTCTTCTCTTTCAAAGACAAAATTTTAGACTTGTCTGTATTGAAAGCATTAGTAGACAGTTCATCTGATGAGATCTGTCTTTGAAAGGGTAAAAGAACATCGTGTAAACAGAAGGAAATGCTGGTTACCATGTTTTCAAAAGCCTTATTCCCCAGGGTTGTTAAAACACAGGAAATCTTTACCAGAAGACAAACTTTTAGACTTGTCTGTATTGAAAGCATCAGAAGACAGTTCATCTGATGAGATCTGTCTTTGAAAGGGTAAAAGAACACTGTATAAAAAGGAGGAATCACTGGTTACCATATTTTCAAAAGCCTTATTCCCCAGGGTTGTTAAAACACAGGAAATCTTTACCAGAAGACAAACTTTTAGACTTGTCTGTATTGAAAGCATTAGTAGACAGTTCATCTGATGAGATACGTCTTTGAAAGGGTAAAAGAACATTGTGTAAAAAGAAGGAAATGCAGGTTACCATGTTTTCAAAAGCCTTATTCCCCAGGGTTGTTAAAACGCAGGAAATCTTTACCAGATGACAAACTTTTAGACTTGTGCACTTTGAAACATGTCATTTGTAGATGATAAGATAAATGTAGCACAAATGATCTGATATGCCTCCAGACTTTATGCTCAGCGCCATCAAAAGGTGAGATCGTGTCATAAAGGGTTATTAAACTGTCAGGGTCTCATGTTGGTGTCAGTGATCTCTAAATATGTTTTTTTTTGGAAAGGGTGGGCTACAAAATACTTTTGACCATATTTAATTTGTCATCTGCTATTACTTTGAGGTTGGACAAGTCTATGATTTTGTTGCCTGGTAAAGATTTAAAACTTGCAATGTTGTTGTAAAGGGTAAATTAACCAAAAGGGTTGCAGTCAGTAACCTTTGACTGGTTTTGTGGCTACAAAATATTTTGCATAGGATACACATCAATTTCCATTTCAATGAATAGCACATAAATAACTCGGCATATGTGTCCACTTCCCTTTCCTATTGTATTATATGCTACACCACTTCATCTTCAACTACATCCTTGATCCTCTGACCCCTCTACCAGATATTCCTGAATTTTAACAACCATGTGATAGGAAAGCATAAGAAAATATTGTGGGAAAAGGAAAAACTGCTGGTCATCAGCATCCTCTCCTTTTTGCACAAAGATGTCTACTCTTCCAAAGACAAATCAAATTATTTAAGACACATCTATTTTGTTGTAGACCTGCAAATTCTCTCAATTTGGAGAAGTTTGAAATTTGGCAACTGGTATGGAGTCAACACTTGATCTAGCACTAGCGGACAACTTATTCATGCAGCCGCAAACCACCTATAAAAATGTTGTGACAAATTTAATGGTGAACTAACTTACACAGATAAATTTATACTTTTCAGTTACACCCCTGTAATAAAACAATTCATATGGATGATCCTTATTTCACAAAACAAAATTTTAGCCTTATCCATTTTGAAGGCATTTACAGATGACAATTTAAATATGGCTTAAATGGTGCAATTTTTCTGTGATAGGGTAGAAAACATTGTTTTAAAAAGCTTCTTTCCCAGGGTTGTTAAAAATCAGCATTGTGCGGTAAAGGGTCAACTCTCTACAATAGAGCAAACTTTTAAGCTTTGTTCAAATTGAAAACATCAGTCTGCAGACATAATTCAATGTAGCTATGATGGTACATTTTCTGCTTAAAGGGTAAGAAATAACTTGGGACAAGGAGAAAGCCCTAGTTACCAACATTTTCTTCCTTATCCACCACCGTTTTTCAAAGCCTTCTTCCTCAGGGATGTTAACAAACAGTCCATTGTTTCAACGACCCTGGGGAAGAGGCTTTGTGAAAACTGTGTGGCAAAAGGGGAACATGCTTTTTACCACCATTTTCTCCTATTCCCACAATGGTTTCCTTCCCTTTTAAACACAAAATTCTGTCTTTTGAGCCACATTTAACCTGTTGCCAGCAGTTGCTTTCAATATGGAAGGGTCTGCATTTTTTGTCATTTTGTAAAGAGTTTACAATGGGGGATATTTTAGTAAGGTGTTAACCCTTAGGCTGCTAAGCAAGACTCAGGGCACTTTTGCTGACAGTATAGATCAAGATCAAACAAACTGTGCAGTCTGATCTTGGGTCTCCACTGTCCACTGGGGTATTTTTTTCCCCAGTGAAATCAACTTTGAAATCACAATATTTTGGTTTTTACTGTTGAGAGGAAAATTTTGTTTCATTTATTTAGTAGCTTCAGGGTTAACCCTTAGGCTGCTAAGCACGACTCAATGACCTTTTTGCAAACACTGCAGATCAAGATCAGACTGCACAGAACCTGCAGTATGATCTTTGATCTACACTGTCCGATAAGGAGATATTTTCCCCAAAAAAATAGCTTTGAAATAGCATATATCTGGGTTTTTACTATGGACTTGAAAGTTTAATTTTAGTTATATAGCAGGATAAGGGTTAACACAGTTTCTGTGTGAGTAGGAGTAGACGGCTATTTCCCAATACCTTGCCAGTTTACAGCCTTCACGCGAGTTACTGATTATTGTGTAAACTCATTCTACAGTAGGAGAAAATGTCATAGATCGGTAAGAATTTTTTATTATTATCAGCTACTGTCTGTAATCCACTGATGTATTTATGTTTTACCATCTGCTTTTTTTACAATAATTTGCATAATTATCTTTCTGCAATTATACTTCTGTGAAATACAGTATGTGTACATTAGAAAACCCTTATTTAGTGAAATTTTAGGCTTACTCATTGTGGATAAGTTTTCATAACCCTTTACTGCATAATCTGTACTCTAGCAACCCTGGGGTAGAACACTTGAAAACATTATAGCAAAAGAAATATGCTGATAAACAGTATTTTATCCTATTCCTACAATGTTTTAAATCTACCCTTGCAGAAACAAATCCTATCCTTTGAGCCAAAAATGCTATTAAGGCTGAGCCTGAAATTTTGCTGTGTAGTCACATGAGAAAGTGCTGGATAAAATGTGAAGAGTAACTGTAGATCTAGCATGTACATTCTGATATTAATTATTTTTTGTCAGGCTTCAGTTACATGTGGATGACTTCTGAGCAGACATACCTTAAAGTAACAATCAAGGCCAAAAGTAAACAAAGTGGGTGTTTAAATGCATTTAAATTTATATCATTCCATTTAAAAGTAGGGAAACTAATGTGAAGATGACAATCTGTCATCATACGGTTGGTCCCAGTGTTAGTCACTGACAGAGAAACTAATTTCAAAACTGGGTTAAAACCTGCTAGGTAGTTGTGTCTTTTATTTATTTTTTGCCTGATTTTAAATTCTTCTTTCTGCCAGCGACTAACACATGGCCCGACAACACAATAACAGACTGTCATCTTCACAATATTTTCTATACTTTTAAATGGTATGATTTAAATGTATTATGACACCTGCTTTGATATTTAGGACTCTACTGGGCCTTTAACTCAGGTGAGCCAAGTTTTATAACCTATAACCCTTTACCAGATGCCAACATTTCAGAAAACCCAATGTGAAAGCACATTTCAGGCCGCATATTAAAATGTGGCTAGAATGATCAAATCTTGTCTCTAAGATAGCAGAAAACATTGTGGGAAATGAAATGGAGAAAATGCTGGTTACCAGCATTTTCTCCTTTTCCCTCAATGTTTTCAACAGCCCTCATCCTCAAGGTTGTTTAAACCATAACTGTTTGGTACAGGGTCAAACTGCTAATAAGTTTAACATGTTTTCAGTCATTAGTAGAAAAAAAAACAAGAGGGCTATTGGCCCTAAAGGGCTCACATGAGTAAAGTCATCTAGTATGGTTGATAAAACTAAAGAGATCCTGGTTGTGATGATGTAAATCACATGAATGTATGTGACCTACTTTTAAAATGACTTGACCAATTTTTTAGCTTATCAGAGATTTCGTCGCGACAAAAATTTTGACCATACTCCTATTTCATGAGTATCAGACTGAAAATGTGGCCACTAGACTGTACACAATGTTTTTATATGATTCGGCCAAATGACCTACTTTTTGATCTGTTGTGACTGAATTTTGAACTTGTCTGATATATCATCAAGACAAACATTTTGACAATGGTTTATGAGTATTAAACTGACAATGTGGCCTCTAATGCATACACAAGTTTTTTCTATGATTTGGCCTGGTGACCTACTTTTTAATCTTTTCTGACCAAATTTTGAACTTGTCTAAGATAACATCAAGAAAAACTTTTTTAAAATGTTCCATGTGTATCAGACTGAAAATGTGGCCTCTACACTGCACACAATATGTTTTTAAGATATGGCAAAGTGATCTACTTTTTGACATGATGTGACCCAATTTCAAAGTGTTAAGATACCATCAAGACAAACATTCTGAGCAAGTTTCATTAAGGATCAGACTGAAAATCTGGTATCTATGGTGGACACATGATTTTGTGCTAAGATTAAGCCCGGTGACCTACTTTTAGACCTGATATGATCCAATGTCAAACATGTCTCTGATATTATCAAGACAAATACCGAGACCAAATTTCATGAGTATATGGCTGAAAGTGTAGTCTCTAGAGTGCACACATGGTTTTTCTAAGATTTGGTTCAGTGACCTCCTTTTTGACCCCCACATGACCCAATTTCACCACATGACCCAATTTCAAACTCATAATGAGACATTATCAAAACAAACACTCTGACCACTTTTCATGAGTAAAGGGCTGAAAATGTGGCCTCTAGAGTGCACACAAGGTTTTTCTAAGGTTTGGCAGGGGTGGGGACCTATTTTTTGACCCAAGATGGTCAAATTTCAAACTGTTCCGAGATTTCATCAAGGCATATACTCTGACCAATTTCCATGAGTATTAGATGTTGCCACTAGAGTGCCCACAAGGTTCTTCTCAGATTTGGTCTGCTGATCTACTTTTTTACTCAAAATGATTCAGTTTCGGACTTGTGTGAGAGTTTATCAACACTCTGACAAATTAGGCCTAAAAAAAAAAAAAGTTTGTTTAGGGTAACGTCTCCAAAAATGTTAGGTAGGGTAGGGACGAATTTTTTTTTTTTTTTTTTTTAAACTCCCCCCCCAAAAAAAAAAAACATTTTGAAATGGTGGTATTTGCTTTCGAAAATGGAAAAAAAAGAGAAAATGGTGGCTACCAGCTCTGAGTCCCTTTTCTCATTATGTGTTCAAAAGACCTCTAGTCTGTCACTAACTTTCTGATTGTGTGGTAAATGGTCAAATTCTATCTAAACTATACTTCTATATTTGCATCTTTTTTCCCCACTGAATGCTGTCCACTTTTGTTTAACTCTTTTCTGAATTGAAATTTTTTAGACTTGTCCAGATTAAAAGTATTTGCTGACAACAAAACAAATGTAACTCACAAATTGAAATTTGTTTTGGGAAGGGTAGAAAACATGGGAAACAAAGAAAATATGGGTTTATAGCATTTTCTCCTTTTCCCTCAATTTTCCCACAATGTTTTCAAAAGTTTTTTTTAAGGATTGTTAAAACTGTGGATTGTGTGGTAAAGAGCTTAAACAGCTGAAAAAGTGAAAAACATTTATTTGCAAGTTTCTAAATAAACTGAATAAATACTAGAATGTTTCATTTGTTTTTATGTTTAATACCCTCCCCCTCCAGAACACTTTAGAGGACTATATATATTATACTGATTTAAAGTAAACATTTTATCTGTAGAAAAGTTGGGTTTACAAAGGTTATGCATATTGTTTTTTATCTAGAACACACATTCTTTACACAACTTTGAAATTACAAGTATCCACTTTTGTTGTCCTTCAGAGTTATAATGTGAAACAAGAGTGTCGTCATCACAATATACGCCGCCACATGGCTGCTATTTCAAGCAGCTAGCTTTAGAGACTAAAGTGTTGGAATTTCTAGCACCTACCTGGGTAGCTCAATGGATATATTGTGTTACTTGTGATCTAAAAGTTTTACACATGGACTGATGGATGGAAAGACGTACGCACAACAGACTCATTGGTCATTGGCTTTGATTAAGCAATAAAAATATGAAGTTCCATGAAATTATGTCCATTAGTTGGAGATACATTGATGAAAAACATTTTTTTCCCATGACACAGCAATAAATTCCAAAACCCTGACAATATGTGCTAGGTCAGATGATCTGTGAAAATTTCATCCAAATCCATTGAGATATGTCAAGTAATTAAAGAGATATTGGTGAAAAATGAAATATAACATGAAACCCCCTTTTTCCATGATGCAACTATAAATCGCAAAACCTTGACAATGTGCACTAGGTCACATGATGAGAAACATTCTATGAACATTTTATCCAAATCCGTCATGATATGTGGGAGGAGTTGCGTTCACAAGAAACAGACTTTTGTAAGGATGGACGCAGTTTAAATTTGACATGAAGCCCCCTTTTTCCATGACACAGTGAGTAATAAATTCCAAAACCCTGACAATATGCGCTAAGTCACATGATCTGTGAAAATTTCATCCAAATCCGTTGAGATATGTCCAGTATCAATTAAAGAGATATGTCCAGTATCAATTAAAGAGATATTGGTGAAAAATGAAATACAATATGAAGCCCCCTTTTTCCATGATGCAGCTATGAATTGCAAAACCTTGACAATATGCACTAGGTCACATGATGAGAAACATCCTGTGAAAATTTTACCCAAATCCGTCAAGAAATGTGGGAGAAGTGCTGCTGCTCCTCAATTTTATATAGATCAGACACATTTTACCTGGAAACTAAAGTGGCATCACTTGCCGGAAGTGTAGGAGAGATTAGAAAGCCTTAGAAAATTTTTGCATAGCGGCTCCTAGCCTAGGCAGTTTCAGGTTTTTCTCTAAGACCAGGTAGGGTAAATCAAGCTGAGTGAAGGGGGGGGGGGCCAGAGCGAGAACAAGGCAAGTTTGGGTAGATTTATATTTTCCGAAAGAAATTATTGTTGCCTCATTGTAACAAAGATAGAAAAAAAAATATGAAAATACCTGTCTAATATGAAGACCTATCGACGCTTGATACAAATCTAAACTTCTATCGTTGCCGTCGTCTAGTTTAGTCCACAGTCCGTCCTGTCAGATAAGTTGCAAGAGAAACGTCCATTAAAATTTTTCGAATGTTATATCTGCATTGAACACCTTAATTGTTCGTAGTTCTGGAGCATGCCAGCACTTTTGCCGAATGATGTTTAACAGAACTTGTTCAATCTGAAATCTAGCAAACCGAAAGTAGCGACAATGCACTACAGAACCGGAAATGCGGTGATGACAACAGAGATGACAGGATCCTGTCTATATTTTACGCGAAGAAAAGCGAAAATCACAAGTAAAAGTTCGTTACACAGTCTGTATAGTACCGCAGTATTTCGGGCGTGATTTATTGTAGAAGATAAAACTGGTACCCGTTTGTCTTTTGTAACCGTGCGATAGGATACGAACGTTCGATAAACAGAAGTTCCTGTGTGGAGTTAGCGAAAAAGCCCGATCTCTCCGCCTGCTTGTATGTATTTTTAGAAATGGAAAACCCACGTTATTGCGTTTGACAATTTGTATTTAAGGTCGGTTCAATATACTCCGATACACGGTAGCTTTTGTACAGGCGTAGGAGTTTTCATGCATAATTATGTATGTAGTAGTAGTACACGATTGTACACCTATAATATAATGCGCAATATTTGCCGAAACAGGCGTCCTGTGACACAGTATACTGGTGTAATCGAATTTCGCCAACGCAAGGGAAACTGCTCTTGCGGATTGCACAAAACAATGGTAATTTTCTTTCTGGTTAAATATCTATGCACTTGTATCCAAATACTTTTGTGAAAATAATTTTTACCACTTAAAAAATCTAAATTTATCTGTTAAAACATCGCTAGATGTGAGACAGTACAAAGTCGCCATCTATAAAAAGAGTAAGCCAATTTCGACAACTCTGGTTTTCCAAGAATTAGAGGCCTCAAAGAGGGTAAAATGAAATGAAAAATTCACAGCATCATTTCAGCAATATTCATTGCCTCCCTTGGATATTAACTCTACGTTTACTTCCTACAAGAAAACCTGAAGAACATAAAACGAAACGCAGCTCTCAGAAAACAAAATCGGCATTTATGTGATTTTTCGTGTAATTATTTCTGTTGTGGCACTGAAATATTACAATCTAAATCAGAATGACAGTGTTGGGGATAAACAGGCTGTAAATTCAAAAAAAGATAACCTTTTGTAGCTCACAGAACAAAGGTATTTTCTTGTCTTTGTAGTAATTTTTGTACCTGATTCAATCTATTTTCTTAGGAAAAGATGAAATAAGGACCCCTCTTTCATTCATATGGATATATTTCCCTTTAGGTGTCCCATACGAAACTTCGGCTATTAAAGTTCGAAAGATAACCAGTCAAACCGAAAATAGACGACACAAAAAAAGTTTTAAGCTAAAAGAATTTTTTAAAATCTGCATATAAAGGAGACACCTGAAAAGTGATATTAAAATGGCGTGGAAAAGCATGTGAGAGGTCGCTTGTGAACTTTTTTCCTATTGATAGGCATTTTTCTGTCATTAGATTCAAATGACAGTTCAAAACACCTTTGCTGCTAAGATATCAATCATTTCCGTGAATGGATGATGTCACAGATACAAAAATATTGCCCGAGAACATAGTTGGCGAAATTCGATTACTGGCGAAATTCGCTTACGCTCCTATATGATAAAAGGCTGATTTTTTTTTTTTTATGGGAAGACAAAAAAAAAAATTAGGGTCGGGGCAAAATCTCCAGGTAGGGTCGGGTTACCCGAAACAAACTTTTTTTTTTTTTACGCCTTATCATGAGTATCTGACTGAAAATGTGGCCTCTAGAGCACACACAAGGTAATTGTTGATGCCCGGACAACAGATGACAGACAGACAACATAGGCGGACACAGCACATTCCCAAGAGCTCACCTTGAGCACTTTGTGCTCAGGTTAGCTTCTGACCAAAAATATTGCACATTTTTTGTCAAAAAGAGTAATAATTGCAAAAAAAAAGGTAAACAGATTTTTTCAGCCACTGGTAAAATAAACCCAAAATATTGCATTTTTGAGGGGTTTTTTTTTTTTGTCAAGAAAATCTCATAGCATAGTGTAGTGTACATCAACAATCTGACAGCCCTAAACTTGATCTATGCTAATTGCATAGTCCTGCCCAGCAGCCGAAGGGTTATTATTTAGAAATTTCTTATTCAACTTACATTTCTTTTGCTTTTTACACCACTCTCTCATGTCTCTGCAGTATTTCAACCATATTATGGATGGATTGATTGATTGATTGTATGGTGTTAAATGCAATTTTCAGCATTATTCAAATTATATAGCAGTGGCCAGTCACTAATCCATGCTTTCCTGGAGTTTCTTTTACCAGTATATAGCACCATATACTTCCCAAGCCACTGACTGCTTTCCCACATAACCACTGTTGAAACAATGACCAGCAGTGGAAGAGGAATGAATCCTATTGCAATGACAGTCATCAATCCTCGTAAAGAAATTTGCCTAGCTTGAGACTGGAACCAGCAATCCTGTATTCTCAAGTCCTATATGCTACTGACAGTGCTACTGGGGTTCAGCACTCTATCATGGAAGTAAGTGCACCTAACAAAACCTTCCTGTTATTTCCTTTTACCAGTGCTATGAACAATTCTGCACTAGCTCCTCTTTCAAAAATTTAATTGATGAAAGCCATGAGATTGGAATGAAATCTGTCATAATGACATTGTATTAACCCCTACAGTGCGAAATAAAACCAACAGAAATGTTCATTCTAGAAATGTGAAACAATTAAATGTAATATCTGGATTTCTTTTGTCTACACAGTTTAAGCAATGCCAAAAGTTTAGATCAGAGATCAGGCTGCATGTTTTGTGCAGCCTGATCTTGATCTACACTGACCGCAAAGACAACTATAGACATGAATAGTGCTTTAAGGGTTAATACGAAAAAGGATTTGACAAAGCTGAGTCTAGGAAAGTATTACTAGACCAGTACAAATTATTTTGTCACAATGTTCTCTTGGCTTTTATAGGGGTCTATCAAGTTTTCATTCGGAAAATCAAAATTTCCTGTAAAACACTGATACATACAAATAGACATATTTTTATAAGCAATCATATAAAAATATTTCATTACATGTATTCATTTAAAAGGTGTAATTTTGGGCGTTCAAATAATGGGGTGGTTGTTTTGCAATACATCACTCTTGTCTATTTTATTACATCAGTTTTGGCATCATTGTATCAATTTCAATACAAATCCCATAATGGCTGCATGCAATCAATCATGTGACATGCCCAGAAGTCTTTGTGAAACTCTGGCGCAAGATTTTAAAATACCCTAAGAGGCTACATAGCCTATTAAGGAAATACCTATGAAAAAAAATGTTTTCCTAACTTTATACTTCTCCTTTACTGATTGTTTTGCACATATCGCCTTACTTATTTCAATAATAAATAGTTTTTGAAGTTTTGTAAGATTATAAAAATCTGAATAGCTTCCTTTTAACATCTTATACACCAGAGAGTGCTTGTGTGGGGAAAAAAATGAAACAAAAACACTTGCAGATGACTCCTGCAGCTGATGACTTTTGAAAACAACATAGTGAAAGGAGAAATTGCTTGTACTAACTTGTATTTTCTCCTTTTACCACAAACCTCTCATATGTATTAAAACTCTAAGTAAATAAAATTGTCAATCATTGATTCATCATGATCCCTCAAATGATCTGTGCAGATGCAAGCATTCAATGACCCAGGTGATCACCTCTTGGGTCCGTATTCACCAACCGTTCTAAAAAATGTTCTTTGTCTTATTCTCCAAGACTTTCCAAATTTGAAAGTAACAAGTTACCATTTGGTTTAGCCAGTCTGAAGATGTGGTACTTTCAAACTTGGAAAATCTGGAGAATAACACTAAGAATGTTCTTAAGAATAGTTGGTGAATACCAATCTTGGATACTGATTCTATTTAATGATGAATGGAATACCATTATTACAGCCATCTTGGTTGTCCATTTATGCTTACTGAAGTTGTCCACTGAAACTTTGCCTAACCAGGCAGTCATATAGAATAAAGGTTGTTGGGATGAGCAGGGTGAATGAGGGGTGTGCACAAACAGGTCATTCCCATCCCCCCAAATAATTTTTGCCTAGTAAGTGATTGACTAAAGTGGAGTTTAACACTGTTTTAACAGCTTAGGTCATATCATGGTGGTCAGTGCACCTATGCATGTATTTCCCGGCTTTCTCACACCAGTACTGACACAACTTTCTATCCAACTGACTACTTTCTCACATGCATCAGAGGTGAGAGGCAAAAAATTGCTAGAAAGAAAGATTGCCTCAACCGGGTATGGAATCACAACCACCAGGTCACAAGTCCGATTCGCTAACCACTGAGCTACCTGGGCGGAATGCTTAGTAAATAAAAGTATGTACAGTGATTGCAAGGTTAGTTTCCCAGAGTATCAACAGTATGATTGTAACGCTGACAGTAAGCACAAAACTGCATCAATACTGACAACAGCTTCAACACCGACTTCAATATGATGATCATGCTGTAACCCAAACAATCAAATAGGCTGACTGTGGCCCCCCCCTCACCTTTTGCTTCTTACGTCACTGTGGGGTTATGTTTTAACTACATTTTGTATATAGTGTGTTTTTTAGCTCCACTGGCCGAAGGCCAGCGGGCTTATGTCATGGCCTGTTGTCCGTCGTGCGTGCGTCCGTCCGTCCGTCCGTGCGTTAACTTTTTTTTAAAACGTCTTCTTCTCTGAAACTACCCATCCAATTTTGATGAAACTTCACAGAAATGATCCTGCCATGGTCCTCTTCAGAATTTCTTGAAAGAATTTAATTCCTTCAAAAACTCTGGTTGCCATGGCAACAAAACTGAAAAATTTTGAAAATCTTTGAAAATCTTCTTGTCTGAAACCGTAAGGCCAAGGGCTACCAAATTTGGCATGTAGCTTTATCTAGTGGACCTCTACCAAGTTTCTTCAATTTATAGCCCTGGGGTCAAAATTGGCCCCGCCCCGGGGGTTACAAGTTATACATGGGCTTATTTAGGGAGAACTTTAAAATTCCTCTTCTACCTAGCCATAGGGCCTAGAGCTACCAAATTTGGCATGTAGCTTTATCTAGTGGACCTCTGCCAAGATTGTTCAAATTATAGCCCTGGGGTCAAATTAGGCCCTGCCCGGGGGTAACAAGTTTTACATGGGCTTATATAACAAGTTTTACATGGGCTTATATAGGGAGAACTTTAAAATTCCTCTTCTACCTAGCCATAGGGCCTAGAGCTACCAAATTTGGCATGTAGCTTTATCTAGTGGACCTCTGCCAAGATTGTTCAAATTATAGCCCTGGGGTCAAATTAGGCCCTGCCCGGGGGTAACAAGTTTTACATGGGCTTATATAACAAGTTTTACATGGGCTTATATAGGGAGAACTTTAAAATTCTTCTTTGACTTAGCCATGGGGCCTAGGGCGACCAAATTTGGCATGTAGGTTTATCTAGTGGACCTGTACCAAGGGTGTCCAAATTATAGCCGAGGGTCAAATTTGACTTCGCTCCGGGGGGTAACATGTTTTACATGGGCGGGCTTATATAGGAAAATCTTTCGCATCTAGCTATAAGGGCTAGGGCTATCAAATTTTGCATTTAGCTTTATCTAGGGGGTCTCTATCAAGGGTGCCCAAATTATAGCCCAGGGGGTCAAATGTAGCCCCACCCCAGGGGGTCACAAGTTCTACATGGTCTTATATAAGGAAACTTTAATAATCTACTTGTACATAGCCATATTTAGGCCTAGGGCTACCAAATTTTGCATGTAACTTTATATAATGGGCCTCTACCAAGAGGGCCCAAATTTTAACTTTGGGGGTCAAGTTTGACTTCACACCAGGGGTCACAAGTTTTACATTGGCTTTTATATAGTGAAAACTTGATAAACCTGTGTCATGGATCACATATTTTACAGGGCCTTTTATTCAGCAAACTTGTTTTACATGACTTTTTATTGGGCAAGATTAAAAAATCTTTTTGTTTATAACCACACATTCTAGTTTCATATTGTAGGTCTGGGGTCAAAATTGCCTTCATTCCAGGGATCGCAAGTTTAAGATGGGCTTCAAAATATTGTCACTTCAATTTAAACACTAATCAAGGAAAATAACTCTTTTTTATGAAAGATAAAGTTCGTTACTATTTACCTCCCTTGATTATCAAGCTGCAGTGATACATGATTGGTGCTAGACAAGTTTTTTAGCTCCACTGGCCGAAGGCCAGCAGGCTTATGTTATGGCCCGTTGTCCGTTGTGCGTCCATCCGTATGTTAACTTTTTAGCTCATTTGAGCACAACGTGCTCAAGGGGAGCTTTTAGCATTTGTTTCAACTCAATAAAAGAATTTTCAATCATACACCAAAACAAAAAATTATCATCCACATATCTGACTGTGTTTACAAACTATGAAGTGTTCATATTAATACACCATGTCTAATGTTTGATGATGACTAGCTTAGAAAAAGTATTAGTAAAATAAGTTTGAAAAAAAATCTTAGTGATTTATTATGACAATTGTTAGCACACATGTAACTCATTACCAAACAATAATATTTTAGGCTTGTCTAAATCGAAAGCACTTGCAGACGACAAAATAAAAGTGATTGAAAATTTGAAATTTGTTTTGTGAACAGTAGAAAACATTGTAAGAAAAGGAGAAAATGCTTTTCTAAAGCCTTCTTTCTCAGGGTCATCAAAAGTAGGGATTGTCTGGTAATAGGTTAAAAAGATATATTTCAAACTGAGATTGATGTATATACTTATTTTTTACTGGCACTGAAGGTCCGTCCGTCCATCTGTCCGTGCGTGCATTAACTTTTATTTCAAACATCTCTGAAACTACTTATCCAATTTTGATGAAACTTCAAAGAAATGATCCTGCCATGGTCTTCTTCAGAATCCCATGACAGAATTTTATTCCTTCAAAAACTCTGGTTGCCATGGCAACAAAACTGAAAAATATAGAAAATTTTCAAAAATCTTCTCTGAAATTGTAAGGCCTAGGGCTACCAAATTTGACATGTAGCTGTATCTAGTGGGCCTCTACCAAGTTCCTTCAAATAATAGCCATGGGGTCTACCAAATTTTGCATATAGCTTTATCTAGTGGGCCTCTACAAGGAGGGCCCAAATTATAGTCCTTGACCCAAGTTTGTCCCCACACCACAGAACACAAGGTCACCAGTTTTACATGGGCTTTTGTAATGAAAACTATCTTAAGTCATCATGTTACTAACCATTGTAAAGACTTAGGCTATTAGATTTAGCCCTGTCTCATGGGTTTCATGTTTTACAGGGCTTTTCATTGAGAAAAATTTGAAAATCTTCTTGTTTATAACATTCAAGAACTGAATTATTTGGTATGGAGCTTTATATTGTGGACCTCCACCAGGATTCAAATAATTATAGCTTTGCGATCAAAATTGGCTTTGCCCATGGATCACAACTTTCTCGTAGGATTAGATAGAAAAATGTTTGCATGTCCTCGTGTTTGAAATCAATTTGCTGAATATTGTAATGTTTGGCTTGTAGTGTTTTTACTTAATAGCCAGTGGAGCGATACAGGGCCATCATGGCCCTCTTGTTTTATTTTACTTTGTACAGGTATGCTTGTAACAGGACAGTTATGGAGGTCAACACACAAATTACATATCGATTCACAAGTATACAGAATCATACAGACAACAAGTGGAGCTGCATGTCTTCTTCCATGTTCACCACCACATATGCTGTTTTGACCACCATATTTGCCCTCCTCTCCATATTAGGAAATGTGCTTATTCTGACAGTCATAAAAAAGTATCCAATTGTTCGAGGGCCAAACAACAAATATTTGATGTCAGTTCATCTGTCCGTCATCCATTCAATTATGGGCGTTACCCTGTTAACATACGCATTTGAATCTATAGCTTTCAATAATACATTTAGTGCTATCCGTCAGGCTTTAGTGATCACGCTGTTTACAAGTAATGGTGGGTCTCTGTTTACATCAGCTTGTAAACGAATATTTGTGACATTGTTTCCATTTGAATTCTACGCCAGAAAGGAACATGAAAATAAAGTATTAAGTGTTTTCATAGTGATAGTGTGGATTTTAGCATTATTTACTGGATTCATTTCATTCTCAGTCCATAACAGACACCAAAACAATACAGATATAGTCCAAATAACAAACTGGAGTGCACTTTCTCTGTCTTCAACAACAAGGGCAGCTGCTCTCACACTATTCTTCATTTTCACTTCTATCAGTATTATTTTCTACATCATAATTTACTTTCACTTTAAAATAAGACACAGAAAGTTAAACACATCCATCACAAGAATTCCACAACCTACGATAGTGTCAATGTTTACATTAACTGTGTACACATTTTGCTGGGTACCATATGTGTGTGTTTTATTGATGCTAAGAAAAGAAAATATGCCATGTTGTGCATGCTACTTTCTGTTACTTATAGGATTTTTAGACATGTCTTGTAGCTGGATTCTCTACCCTATAATTGACCAGAAATACAGAAAAGCTATTCTCAATTTACTCTGTAAAGTTAGCATGGAAAACTAATCATGGATCCATTACAATACAGCGGGTTTTTTTCCGTACATTTTTAGAACCTTCAGAAAGCAGCTTTTGGAAAAAATGTGGGAAACTGAGCAATTGCTTGTTGCTAGAATGTCTAGTCTTGATTTTCTTTTCTTTTATTTCTTTATTCTTTAGTTTTTTAGTATGTTTAACACCATCTTCAACATTATTTCAGTCATATCAAAGTGGCCAGGAAACCTACCTATGGGCTCAAGGAGTTTCAACTACCTGTACATTGCACAACTCTCATTCCAAGCCACTGGCTGCTAATGAAACATAAACATTTGTAGAAACAAATTTGCTGCAAACAAAAACTTATTTGTATATCATGATACTCAACAATTTTGGTTTAACACATGAATATGATTATGCAAAAAACATTGTGCCGGGGGAGAAATTGCTCAATATGAGCAATTCATCATTTTGTCTTGATGTTTTCAGAAGAAATACATTGCAAAGCACAATCAGTCATCTGCCCGGTTATATGAGTTAACCCTTTATCACACAACAAAACTCAGACTCATCTAAACCGAAAGCATTTGGATGAGACAAATTCAATGTAACTCAAAAGATAATGTCTGTATTTGAAATGGTAGAAAACATTGTCAGAAAAGGTCTTTGAAGTGGTGGTAAACACTCTGGGAAAAGGAGAAAATACTGTTACCAGCATATTCTTCTCTTCCCAAAGTGTTTTCAAAAGCTTTCTATTTCATGGTTGAGATTGTGTGGTGAAGAGTTAAGATTGCTAGAGGTACAGATGTCATACTCCAACTCTCATTTCTTGGCTACGGATAATTCTTATGTGTGGTGCCCTTTTGTAATAAAGTGTGTTAGGCATAAGGATTTTGTCTGTAAATGTAGGGAATTGTCATATAACATATCTTGATGTACTGTTACCCTATTGGTCTTATAGTTAAAATCTATTCATTTCATTAAATTTTTATTATTCAAGTTGGTGTTGTTTTCTGTGTTGCAGTGAGTAACAGATTGTTCATGAAAAAAAACTATGATGAAGTCCCCAAATGACTATTTCTGTATCACCTACTCTTTTAATTTTATTTCAACTTTTTACCAGATGACAAAATTTTAAGGCCTCCCAAAAGTAAGCAGGTCTGCAGATGACAAATGTTACTTAAGGATAGGGCACCCTAATGGGATTCATGTAAAATCGCCTTTCATTGCCTAAATTGTACAGATTCAGCTAAGACTCGGGTAATCTGTAATTAATGCGGGGAAGCAGCGTCTATCGGCCGATGAAGTACAGATTACCTGAGTCTTAGCTGAATCCGTACGTTTTTACGGCAATGAAAGACGGTGTTACACGAATCCCATGTGGGTGCCCTATCCTTTAGTGGATTTTCATTATTTGTATTTGAAAGGTAGGAAAACATTTTAATAAAAGAAGAAAATGCAAGTAACCACGTTTTCTGGTCACAAGCGATTTCTGTTTTCCACAATGCTTTCAAAGGCTGGCTTCCTCAGTGTTGTTAAAACGTGGAATTGTTTGGTAAAGGGTTATACATTTTTATTATTCCTTTATCTGCATTTTCAAGAAGTCCTTTTTTCACACCAGTGCAAGAGTAGAGCATCAGCCTCTAGACCTTTTACCAAACAAAGCTGAGTTTTAATGACCCTGAGAGGGAAGCATTTTGAAAACATAGTAGGAAAGAGAGAAAATGCTAGTAACCAGCATTCTCTCCTTTTCCCACAATGCTCTCTATCCTTTCATACTTAAAAATCAATTTTTGTGTCAAATTTGTCATCACAGATGCTTTCAATTTGGAAAAGCCCGAAATTTTGTCATTTGGTAAAGACTTAAATAACAGGTCTGCAAATGCTTTACCAGTATTTTCTCCTTTTCCTACAATGTTTTCAAAAGCAGTCAGATGTATCTTAATTAAAAGAATTTGCTAACAACAACAACAAAAAATGTGACACAAATGATGGGCTTTGTCTTTGAAAGGGTAAAAAATATCATGGGACAAGGACCAAATGCTGGCAATCAGCATTTTCGCCTTTTTCCAAAATGTCTTCAATATCATTCTCCTTTTAGGTCTGTAAAACACAGGATTGATTAGTAAGCTGTTAACATAAGTTAGACTATGTTTCAAGGTTGAAAAATACTGCATGGTTTTAGAAGATAGACTGACCATTCACAAAATTACCAGACAAGCTATTTCTAGAACAACCAAAAACAAGGACAAGTGGCACAAAGGACATTAAGGACAAGAAATTATCTCAGAATGATATGTACAAAACATAGTGGTAAAAAGATCAATTGCTTGTAACAAGCACTTGCTCTTTTTCTCACAATGCTTTCAATAGCTATCAATTGCAGGAGCATGTAGTAACTGTAACTTAAAGGTAACTAGGTGGAAAATTGAGTCAGTACTTGAAGATGTAATTGTGATTCAGAAGGCCCGAGTTAAATCCTGATACAAGACACTGCAGTTTGATCTCATTTTACAGTGCTTTTCATATAAAAATACTAATACACCTTAAGAATATTACTAAATTGGTAGCACAATCTATCTATATGCAGAGTTAACTGTGTATCACAGGAGCAAATTATAGACTTGTAAAAACTGAAAGCATTTGCAGGACGACAATTTAAATGTAGCTCAAAAGATGGAATTTGTATTTGATAGGGTAGACAACATTGTGAAAAAAGGAGTAAATGCTGGTTGCCCACATTTTCTCTTTTTTCCCACACTGTTTTCCTAAGGCTTCTTTCTTAGGGTCATTAAATCCCGTTTTTTTTTGTGGAAAAGGGTTAAGCAGAGGGGCAACTGGAGAAATTTCTCATCTTGAGTCCGGGTATACTTTCTGTATCTGTCACAATGTTTTCAACAGTTATCCATTGCAGAGGCATTAACCCTTTATCGCACAATCCTGACTTTATATGACCCTGAGGAAGAAAACCTTTGTAAATATTGTGGGAAAATGTAGAATGCTGTTTGGCAGCATTTTTTTCTTTTGCCCACAATGTTTTCTACCCTTCCAAAAACAAATTTCAACATTCAAAGTCAAACTGATTTTGACATCTGTATTTGTTTTCAATTTGGACAAGTCTAACATTTTGTTGTTTAGTACAGAGTTAATGCATGCTCATATGAAGGTTTTGCTAAGACCAATATTTCAAACTGGATCTAAACAGTATCAGCAAAGGTTCAAATCAGTTGCATTCAGCTTAATCTAAAACCATTAATGCTTTAAAATCATACATGCTTCATGAAAGCTAAAAAGATGATTCTAACAAGTACTCACAATACAGGTTATAGCGAAAAACTAAAGATAATTACTGCTCTTCAAATCTCTTTTTGGAGTAGAAATTAAGGATGAGACACTCTTACCTCCCAAAAAAGTTGGCTTCTTTAATATCTGTGGTGGTGTTACAGTGTCCACAGAAGCGAGATTCGTAATCATTGGCCTCGGCCCTCCATATCTCTTCCAACTCTGAGGGTTGCATTTTCATTTGGCTAAGGTAGTCATGCCCTGATGACTTGGAAGGTTTATCATCTGTAATGATTTAAATCATTCTTTTAACCCTTTACAGTGCAGTTCTCAGTTTTAATGACCCTACCGAAGATCCCTTTTGAAAATATTTTGGGAAAAGGAGAAAATGCTGGTAACCAGCAATATTTTCTATCCTTCCAAAAAAAATAAAATTCAACTTTTGAGTAACATTTTTGTTGTCTGCAAATCCTTCCTATTTGGACAGGTCTAAAATTTTGTCATATGGTAAAAGTTAACCTTAAATCCCCAAAAAAATGCTTTTTATGTTTAGGCAATTGATAGTTTTTGTGGACGTGGGAAAAGGAACCACTGCTTGTAAAGTGCATTAGCACCTCTAGACACAGTATTTTCCATACGATATTAAATCTTTTTCATTCCTTCAAGTAATTACACCAGTTTTGAGATGGTCTAAAATTAGCCTATACATTAACCCTTTACAACACCACAAAATCCAAATTGAAAGTATTTGCAGACGACAATTTCAATGAAGCTCAAATGATGCAATTTTTTTTTTTTTTTTTTTATGGTGCAGAAAACTTTGTAGGAAAAGGAGAAAATGCTGGTTACCAGCATTTTCTCCTTTTCTCACAATGTTTTCAAGAAGCTTCATCCTCAGGTTTCTTAAAAGTCATCATTGTAGGGTAAATGGTTAACCCTTTACCACACAATCCTGAGTTTTAACAACCCTGACAAAGACAGCTTTTACAAACATTGTGGGAAAAGGAGAAAATGCTGGTAACCAGCATTTTCTCCTTTTCCAATATTGTTTTCCTCTCTGGCAGGAGTTCCATAATTTGTGCAACACATTATTTGTTGTCTTCAAATGCTTTCGATTCAGACCTGTCTAAAATTGTCGTTTCATATAGAGTTCAGTCTTACACTAGATGACAAAATTGTACAATTGTACATTTTGAAAGCACTGGCAGATGACAAATTTAATGTTACTCAAGTAATGGTATTTGTCTTGGAAAGGGTAGAAAACATTGCGGGAAAAATGATTAAAACACAGAATAGTTTGATAACAGGTTAAAGGATGAAGCATTAGAATATCTAGAATATTTTACAATATAAGTGTTGTTTTTTTTTTTTCCTGCCAGTATTTTATTTCTGTTATGTCTGCAAACCTACTTAGGGCTGCAGAAATTAAATATGCATACTTCAATGCCCCATTTTACCTGTCCACAATACATTATCAACAAGAGGGCCATGATGGCCCTGAAAACGCTCACCTGAGCCTTTTGATCAAACATGACCCATTTCCAATCTCTTTAGAGATATTAAGACAAACACTCTGATAAACACTCATTAGTATTGGGCTTACAAATATGGCCTCTAGAGTGCACACAAGCTTTTTCTAGAATTTGTCTCAGCGGCCTACTTGACATGTAGAAATTATCCAGACATACATTCCGACAAACTTTCATGAGTATTTGAGAGAAAATGTGGCCTGTAGGGTGTACAAAAGGTTTTTCCGAGATTTGACCTGGTGACCTAGTTTTTTATCCAACATGACCCATATTCATACTAGTCTAAGATATTATCAAGACAAATATTCAAAGCAAATTTCAAGATTATTGGACTGAAAATGTGGCAGCTAGAGCGTACACACGGTTTTTCAAGGATTAAACTTGGTGACCTAGTTTTTATTCCACGTGACCCATTTTCAAACTCATGCAAGATATCATCAAGATAAACATTCTAACAAAAGTTTAAAGAATATTGGACTGTAATTATAGTACAAAAGGTTTTTCCAAGATTTGACCTTGTCACCTAGTTTTTTATCCAACATGACCCATTTTCATACTAGTCTAAGAAATTATCAAGACAAACATTCTGACCGAATTTCAAGATTATTGGACTGAAAATGTGGCCTCTAGAGCTTACATAAGGTTTTTCTAAGATCTGACCCAGTGATCTAGTTTTTGACCTGACATGACCCATTTTCAAACTCATCCAAGCTATCATCATGACAAACATTCTCACCAACTTTACAGAGCATTGGACTGAAAATGTCGCTTCTGGAGCATACACAAGGTTTTTCAAAGATTTGACCTAGTGACCTAGTTTTTGACCCCACATGGCCCACTTTTGATCTCGTCTGCGATATTATCAAGACAAACATTTTGACCAAATTTCAAGAGTATTGGACAGAAAATGTAGCTTCTGGAGCATACACAAGGTTTTTTAAGATTTGACCTAGTGACCTAATTTTTGACCCAACATGGCCCGTTTTCAAATTTATCAGAGATATCATCAAGACAAACATTCTGACCAACTTTCAAGAGTATTGGACTGAAAATGTGGCCTCTAGAGCGTAGACAAGGTTTTTCTAAGCTTTGACCTGCTGACCTAGTTTTTGACCCGACATGGCCCACTTTCAAACTCATTCGAGATATAATCAAGACAAACATTCTGACCAACTTTCAAGAGTTTTGGACTGAAAATATGGCTTCTAGAGCGTACACAAAGTTTTTCTAAGCTTTGACCTAGTTTTTGACCCGACATGGCCCATTTTCGAACTCGTCTGAGATATCATCAAGACAAACATTCTGACCAACCTTCATGAGTATCGGACAGTAAATGTGGCCTCTACAGCATACACAAGGTTTTTCTAAGATTTGACCTAGTGACCTAGTTTTTGACCTGACATGACCCATTTTCGAACTCATCCGAGATATCAATAAGACAGAGATTCTGACCAAGTTTCATGAGTATCGGACTGAAAATGTGGCCTCTACAGCGTACACAAGGTTTTTCTAAAATTTAACCTAGTGACCTAGTTTTTGACCCGACATGACCCATTTTCAAACTCGTCCGAGATATCATCAAGGCAAACATTCTGACCAAGTTTCATGAGTATTGGACTGAAAATGTGGCCTCTAGAGCGTACACAAGGTAAAAAGTTGACGACAGACGACAAACGACGCATGACGGACACCAGACACAGCACGATCACAATAGCTTACCATGAGCACCTCATGCTCAGGTGAGCTTAAAACAGATGGCTTCCAGTTATAGGGTTATGTATGAAAAACATGGGTGTGGTCAATCCCAATATGAAATGACGTTATTCACTTAATTACATTGATCTTAGCTCCATGTGAAAATGTTGATCACATATTACTGCTGAATAGATGTAAGATTAAATTTTTTTTATGAAGATTTAAAGCCTAAATAGCAGTCCCCATTCTATAAAATTGTTTATTACAATACTTGTATTCTACCTGTATTTCTCTTTCATACGAAAGTCTTAAAAAACACAAGCAGTCAAATTCTAATATTGCAAATATGAACAAGAGGGCCAAGATGGCCCTGGATCGCTCACCTGAATTTTTGAGAGGACCATAGCCAATTTTTTTTAAGGTATTGAAACTTTGGAAACAAAATCATATTTGCGAAGCAATTTTGAAAAGGTCACCTGTAAAAGTCATTTCAAAATCTGTCACCACCCCTACAATCATCACCACAGCAATGAATTTGATAAATCAGAATTCTGCAAATAAATTTTTGGATAGATCACCCAAGGTCAATTTCTTGAAGAAGAGCACATGCTCGATAGTGACTAAAAACATAAGTCGAACAAGAGCACCACATGCAGGTGCCAACAATTGGCTGTTGTTTTTCGACGGATAAAAATTTCCCTAACAAATTTTGAAAAGGGTCACTCTAGGAACATTTCTGTGAAATTATTTCAAAATCTGACCAGCCGTTTCAGAGAAGAAGAATTTTTAAGAATTTCTTCATTTCTGTATAGTGCAAGTGGGCCCCACCACCCATCAGAGCCATGTTTCTCGACTTCAGCATTTTGAGAACAATTTTTGAAAAGGGTCACCAAAGGAACATTTCTGTGAAATTATTTCAAAATCTGACCAGCCGTTTAAATATTTTTAAGAATTTCTTCATTTCTGTATAGTGCAAGTAGCCCCCATTCACCAGAGCCATGTTTCTTGACGGATCAAAATTTTGTGAACAGTTTTTGAAAAGGGTCACCCAAGGAACATCTCTGTGAAATTATTTTAAAATCTGACCAGCCGTTTCAGAGAAGAAGAATTTTTAAGAATTTCTTCATTTCTGTATAGTGCAAGTAGCCCCCATTCACCAGAGCCATGTTTCTTGACGGATCAAAATTTCGCGAACAATTTTTGAAAAGGGTCAACCAAGGAACATCTCTGTGAAATTATTTTAAAATCTGACCTGCAGTTTCAGAGGAGAAGATTTTTAAAGATTTTCTTAGAAAATTCCATTTGGTTGCCATGGCAACCAGAGTTTTTGATGGAATCAAATTCTGTGAACAGTTTTTAAAGAAGACCTCCCAAGAAACATTCTAGCCAAGTTTGGTCTAAATTGGCCCAGCGGTTTAGGAGGAGTTGATGTTTAAAGAATTGTTGACGACGGACGACGCACGACAGACACCGGGTGATCCTAAAAGCTGCCCTTGAGCACGTTGTGCTCAGGTGAGCTAAAAAAGGTTAGCACCTACCTATTTCCTTCTGTTAATATGATATTGTTGTCTGCTTCACTTAATCAACTTTGTGAAACTCATATCAAATACATGTGTAATTTGCAGAACAGTTCAGGTGAGCTTATGAAAAAAAAACATACCGGATTCTGTTTTGGCAAATATGGCTGCTCTGATATCTTTATCCAATTGTTCACAGGCACGAGAGGTTGCATAATCCGGGAACTTGGTTTTGAAATGGTTTAAACACTCAAATGCTTCTTTTGGCCAACACAGTTCATTCAGGCACTTTGCCAATCTGAAATGCGCCTTCAGATGATTGAGATCGAGGCGTAAGGCATTGTGACAATCTCTAAGAGCTGCATACATATCCCCATCCCTGAAAATACCATCAGATGTATAAATAAGAGCACTGCATGCGGGTGCCAACGATCGGCTGCGGGTGCTTTTTCAGCGGAAAAAAATATTGTAAAGGTTACCTGCCCTCTGGCAGTAAACAACTACTGAGAGTTTGAGGTAAAAATTAGAGATATCAGAAAATGTCAAAGTTTCTGGTATGACAATGACAACACAGACAATGGCTATGACAATACCTCAACATTTTCTTTAAATCATCCAAGCTAACAACTTGGTCAATACATAGAACTTCGTATAACAGACTTATGAAATTTTCAGTATGTATGTACGAGGTGCAGTCGGAAAGTTCTGGAACTGGTCAATTTATAAGCATACTAGCGTCCCGATCATGCTAAAATTTGCTACACATATAAGCGTCATCTCACCCTTTTTGTTTGCATATGTTTAAAAACAATTCATTTGATAATTCGCCCTCAGAAGAAACTAAACAATTGGTGGGTACTTAGTTACGGAGCACTTTAAAAATTTAAGCGTGTAGGAATTTCTTGATCATAAACAAACATTAGAAGTTTGATTAAATGCAGTCATAACGTTGTGAATTTTTGCATGGAGTCACACCAACGTTATTTCAAAGTAATTCTGAACAATCAGTGTGATCTGTTCATAATCTTAAATTTGACGAGCATTTTTGATAGCAAAGGAAGAATTTCTGGATGGACAAACGTCAACATCAAATGATCACACGGAGCAGCGTGCAGTCATAAAGTTATGTGTCGGAGCCGGAATGACGCCAACAGACACATAGAAATTCATGAATCATATAGAGGTTGCACAGAAAGTAACCAAAAGTATTGTGTTTGACTGTCATAGGCGTTTTAAAGATGGGCGTTTGGATTTAAAGGATAATGCTAGATGCAGATCAAAAGATTCCAGTGAAGTCAAGAGGGTGGAGAGCATTGTTTTGTCAGACCATCAAAAATCAGTGGGCGAAATCGCTGATACCGTAGGACTTGGCCACGCAACTGTGGATAAATTATTAATGTAACATTTTGGAATGAGTAAGGTGTGTGGATCCCTTGACTATTAACTGCAGAAAACAAGCAAAACAGAGTTGCCAATTCGATTTGCCATTTGATCCGCATTGGGAAGCTTTGAAAAAGAGTAGTATAAAAGTGTTTTCCACAACTTGGTAGACTGCTATTGAAAGTGTGCTGCATGCAAGAGAAAATGCTTTGAAAAACAGTGACAGGTAGAATTGGTAATGGTTACGTCCAATTTAACGCTATGCTCAAGTAAGAAGATTCCTGACGTCAAAGTGCTCCTTGCAGTATAAGATTGTACTAATTTGAGACGCTAAATATCGGTCATAAATGTACAAACACCCTTAAGTCATATATTGATGTGTAGAAAAATTATCTTTCCTATCAAAGTATTATATTAAAGTATTCTGCCTCGGGACATGCCGACGTAACAAGAGCAATCCTGAAACATTCAACTGCACCTCGTATGTATGTATGTATGTATGTATGTATGTACGTACGTACGTATGTATGTATGTATTCGAGTTAAACACCGTTTTAACAGCTCAGGTGTTTCCTGGCTTTCTCACACCAGTGCTGCCACAAATTTCTTTCCAAGTCACAGACTACTTTGCTCATGTGCATCAGAGGTGAGAGGCAAATAATCACCGTAAAGAAAGAAAGAAAAGGCATTTCACCTTTCGAATGCCTTCAAAGCAACCGCTGTTGTCATTTCCGGTTTTAAATGAGGACAAATCCTTTGTGTTTTCTATCCCTTACATCATATACATGTATATTGGTAATTTAGCTATGTCTATACAACTGAGCCATTCTACATTCTACACACTTTAAAGTTTTCACTGCGTTTTTTCTTTCTAGCAGTAAGAATATACATGTCTCTTTAACAGCTTAGGTCATATCACAGTGGTCAGTGCACCTACGCATGTGTTTCCTGGCTTTCTCACACCAGTACCAACACAACTTTCTTTCCAAGTCACTGACTACTTCGCTCACATGCGTCAGAGATGAGCGGCAAATAATCACTGTAAAGAAAGTTTGCCTCAACCAGGAATTGAACTCTCAACCATCAGGTCAGAAGTCAGATAGGCTAACCACTGAGCTACCTTGCCAGGCAAAATTTTGAGTAAAATGGACCGAAATATTGCAATTTGACTGCTATAATTGTATGAATATTTCACAGAATATTGAGTAGTGCAGATCCAAGTTCAGATAGCATGTTCTGCACAATCTTATCTAGATCTACAATGTCCATAAAAGCAACAACAGTTGTGATTCCTGGCTCAAAACATCTTCACAAATTACCTCTAATGTAGCATTTTTACTTCTTCTTAATTCAGTAAAACTTTTAAACAAAAAGTTTAAAAAAAAAATTAGTCTTTTTCTTCACAAACCGTTGCATTTTTCCCCCCAATTTTTTCAGCATATCTTTGCAAAATTTTGCAGCAAATCTAAAAATACTCTATGATGCTACCTATCTAATTCATGAAATATAATAAAAAAAGAACACCTTTTTCTTACAACTTGTCTTTGTTATTTTACAATGGTTTGTAAGCTTTTACCCTACTAAATTCAGTAATGAAATAGGTTTCAAGTTTGGCATGATAAGAAAGATCTGAACAGCCTGCTTTATCTCTCTACCATACAATACACTTATAGACTGTCCAGAGTAAAAGCCTTTACAGACATCAGCATAAATATGGCTCAAATTACATGTATTTGTCTATGAAAGAGTAGGAAACATGGTGGGAAAGCCACAAATGCTGATTACCAGCATTATCTCCTTTTCCCAGAATGTTTTCAAAAGTCTTTTTGGTCAGGGTCTTTAAAATACAGAATTATATGGTAATGGGGATAAATATACAATTAATTTGTTTAGCACCCTATAGGTTAAACTAACCATTTTCTTTTCATATAAGCAGCAGCTCTGTTGCCATAGAGCATAGAGGCATTTGGGGCCCTTGCTATAGCCTGGTTATACAATATTATGGCTTTGGTGTACTGTTCTTTCTCAAAGTAAGCATTGGCTTTCTTCTTCAGTGCATCAACACCCAATGGAAGTGGCCTCTTGTCTGACTTTGCTCTGGGGTGAAGAAAAGAAAGTACAGTCAAATCTCGGTAATTCGAAGTGATAGGGACCGTCAGATTTTCTTCGAATTATCGAAATTTCGAATTTTTGAAAACAGCAGTTTTCGGAAATGTTCGCAAGTTTCCATTCGGTAATGATATTTGACACACAGTTTGCCCGTAGGCGATGTATAGAGACTCCTGTATTAGCATTAAAAATGATGAGCAAAGTTTCTCATCGCTCCTTATGCTTGACAACCCTTGAAAACAAAACAACATGAACTTACCATTTAATTTTATTTACATCCTACAACAGCGTGAAATGTATTATCAATTAGTCTCATACTGATGGACTAATTTACCAATAAAAAAGCAGGATAGGAATGGCTCATGTGAGTGGCCAGCAACGATCTGCATCAGAATGCAATAAGCACACTGTTGAAGTTCTTTGCAGGCAATCCACATTTTACTAGTCACGTCCGTTATGCACTTGTCACAACTCGGCCGATTCCGTAACTACTTCTGACTTGATCAACGGATCACCCGAGGATTCCCAAATGGTCTGTTATTTTTATTTCCTACTTTTACTTTCAACTGTCCTTGAATTCTCCGAAAATAGTCTACTTTCAGTTTCCCCAAAATCTTACTCGATACAGTTCTAATATATTTCACATTCATGATACTTTCACTTTCACTGATCGTCCATACGCTGAAAAAATCACGTGATCAATGTTTATTTTTTGTAATGATGCCCAATCAGCATTTAATCAATTAGGGATTATCACTCAAGCGGGTTAACGATTTGACAAGGTGTCAGTTACCTGTATATGCAAAATTACAATGTACCTGTTAAATAAATCAGGTGTGTAACAATTGATGTTTATTGCTCAAAGGAAACGTGACCTGTATGCTTGACTGAGCTGGACATCTTTTAACTTCGAACTTTGAGATGGATTTTAACGGGAATAACTTTTACCGGGACTGACAGATTTATTCGAAAAATTGAATTTTTCGAATGATTGAAATTCGAAAAATTGGTAATATTTTTACATAAAATAATAGCGAAATACATCGGGACTGACGGTAAGCTTCGACAAATCCGGTAGTTTCAAAAAATCGGCGTTCGAATGAACGAGATTCTACTGTAAACAAATGAGATAACGTAAAAAAGATTTAATTTTCCTTGCCATATAATCTTTTATTTAAATGCTCACAATGGTAAAAGAAAAACAAGATCACCATATGTGGTTGCCATAGCTTGGCTGCAGTAGCTTGATATTCAGTAGAAATTCTAAGTCAAAAAGTGGCATAACTGTGACAAAAATACTTTGATGGTTACCTATCCTTGTTGTATGCATTCCCCTTTGATAGTTAACAACTATTCAGAGTTTGAAGTAATATCTTAAGTAATAACAGAGATATCATAAAATGTCAGTTTCTGCACAACAAGGTAGATGGAGATGACTATGTAAGGGCTAAAGCAATATCTCAACATTTTTTTCTAAAACAGCTGAGCTAAAAAATACTGGTAACAAGACTTGTCCATCTTGAAACTGTTTGCAGTTGACAACCCAAATATGCATCAATTAACTAATCTTTGAAAAGGTTCAATTCATAGTGGGAAAAGATGATCTATGAACCACTATGTTTTCAAAGGCCTTTTTCCTCAGAACTGTAGAATAGAGGACTGTTTGGTAAATGGTAAACCAACAATAACACCAACTGTTAATAAAATACCACTGACCTATTCTTGTATGGATAAGCGTTTAAATGAACTGAAATGTTTTCAAAAGCTTTATTCTACAGAGGCCACAAAAAGCCACATACTTATGTGGTAACAGGTAAAACATGCTTTTAAATTTCAAATAACTTTTCCCTACTTTGTACACATGAGTAATACCATATCTTTCCCTAGTCGTTCTCAGGTACTTTGTATCAATACATTACTGTATTATTGTTTTACATCTTACTTTCTAACATCTGCTCTTTCCTCTGTGGGTGATTCCATACAGGAGTCGGAGGTCATAGCCTGTATATGCTTGGCAACTCCATTTGTGACCCCATTTGAGGCACCATTCTTATAGGTACTGAACCCGTTCATGCTGGAATGACTAGAATCTGAAGAAAAATATTTATCATACTTTTTTAACCCTTTACCAAACCAATCCACGATCATTAACCTGGGAGAAAATTTCCTTATCTTAATAGTCAAAAACTGACAAAAATGAGCATTCTAATATTTTACGTAATGTTTCTGTGAGGGATGACTTAATAATCATAACTATATTTGTATGACGTCAGTAATATCTTTCTAGCTCAGAGTCTAAACAGTTACAGTACATTATAGTGCTGTGCCTGAATATGAAACTACACAAGTGATGAAGTTACAGCAATGAAATTTTCAGATTATAATCCACTGATATTTTTCTATAGCCAATACTGAATAGAATAACTGCAGAATAGAGTGACATGTGAGAAATGAAAAATATCCACCTCATTATCTTGTGCCAAAAAAAAAAAAAACAAGAGGACCATGATGGTCCTATATCGCTCACCTGAGTACTAAGCAGTAAAGGTCTACAATGAAGATAAATACCAAATATCGAGGTTCAAGGCCAAATGATAATGAAACAAGAGCGGCAAATTGTCGAAAGATAAGCCCATCCCACCACCAGTTGTCAAGGAGGTATAATAATTGCAAAGGGCAGGTAATGCAACAAACATGTTTACCAAGTCTCAAGTCAATTTGACTTGAGGTGACAAAGTTCCGTTCCAGACAAGCAAGAAAAACTGTAAAAATGAAGATCAAAATGAAATTACTCAAAATCCGCTCTTGGTAAAGTTATTGTTATTGCGCACTGTACTCCATAATATTGCAACAAACATGCATACCAAGTTTGAAGTCGTTCTGACTTGAGATGACAAAGTTATATTCTGGACAAGCACTAAATGCTGTAAAAATGATCAAAGGGAAATAACTCAAAGACAGCACGAGGTAGAGTTACAATTCTTGTGCACTGCACTTCCACATATTGCAACAAATAAGCATACCATATTTCATGTCATTCCTACTTAAGATGACAAAGTTTTGCTCCGGACAAGCAAGAAATGCTATAAAAATGAAGGTCAAAGGGGAATAACTAAAAATTCGTGCTAGGAAGAGTTATGGTTCTTGTTCACTGCACTCCGTAATTTTTATACAATCATGCATACCAAATTTGAAGATGTTCAGGCTTGAGATGACAAAGTTATATCCCAGACAAGCAGAAAATGCTGTAAAAATGATGATCAAAGGGAAATAACTCATAGACAGTACGAGGTAGAGTTATGGTTCTTTTGCACTGCACTCCATAATACTGCAACAACTACAAATGCCAAGTTTCAAGTCAATCGGACTGGAGATGACAAAGTTAAGCTCCGGACAAAGAACTATTCTACAGAACTTTCTAATTCAAGGGCACATAACTCCAGTTGTTCTGGTCCGATTACACCCATAATCGAACTCGTCTGAGATCTTATGGTCATATATATTTTGACCAAGTTTCGTGCTGATTGGTTAATAATTGTAGATGCTAGAATGTAAACAGTCAAATATAGCAATTTTTCTAATTCAAGGGCAAACAACTCCAGTTGTTCTGGTCCGATTAGATCCATAATTGAACTCATCTGAGATCTTATAGTCATAAGTATTTTAACCAAGTTTGATGCCGATTGGTTAAAAATTGTAGATGCTAAAGTGTAAACAAAGTCAAATATAGCAATTTTTCTAATTCAAGGGCAAATAACTCCAGTTGTTCTGGTCCGATTACACCCATAATTGAACTCATCTGAGATCTTATGGTCATATATATTTTGATCAAGTTTCATGCTGATTGGTTTATAATTATAGATGCTAAAGTGTAAACAAAGTCAAATATAACAATTTTTCTAATTCAAGGGCAAATAACTCCAGTTGTTCTGGTCCGATTACACCCATAATCGAACTCATCCGAGATCTTATGGTCATATATATTTTGACCAAGTTTGGTGCTGATTGGTTAATATTTGTAGATGCTAGAGTGTAAACAAAGAAATGTGAACGGACGGACGGACGCCAGACGGACGGACGACGGACGCCGACGGACAGTGAGTGATCACAATAGCTCATCCTGAGCACTTCGTGCTCATGTGAGCTAATAAACTCATGGCCATGAAATGTAATTTTTATGCCACCAGACCTCATGATGTGGCCATGATATAATTATCCAATGTAAAGGAGCGTCTCACACTCATGAAATTTCAGTTCATTGGATAATTATCCCTCAGCCATGGGATATTAACTATAAAATAGTCACATGTTTTAGCAACACTGGGACAGAGGACTTTTGAAAACATTGTGGTAGTTACCAGCATTTTCTCATCTTTGGACAATGTATTCTACCCTTTCTAAGACATTTCCATCATTTTAGCCATATTTAATTTGTCATCTGCAAATCCTTTTAATTTAGACTTTTCTAAACTTTTGTCACCAGGTGAAGAGTTAAATCATTGCCAAAAGATACAATAGTTGTGGTCACTAAACATTAAGTGGCCTCAGGATACTTACAGTGTGGTAACGTAATATCTAGTGGCCACAAGGTACTTGAGCCATGGTAACTAGATTTTAAGTGGCCAGAAGATACTTAGGCCATGGTCACTAAATAATAATTAGACACGAGATACATAGGCCCTGGTAATTAAATATTAAGTGGCCACAAGATTCTTAGGCCATGGTCACTAAATAATAATTAGACACAAGGTAAGTAGGCCGTGGTAACTAAATATTAAGTGGCCACAAGATTCTTAGGCTGTGGTCACTAAATATCAACCCTTTACCTGACAACAAAATTTCAGCATTGACAGGATTAAAAACACTTGCAGGTGACAATTAAAATGTGGTTCAAATTATAACCTTTGTCTGATCCAGGATTTGAAAAAAGTGGGGGACTGTCCCCCATCACTCTGAAAAGTATGGGAGATTTCTAAAAAGTATGGGGGATTTCTGAAAAGTATGGAGGAATCAAAATCAACTTCAAAAAGCAAGATAACAGAACTAATTTCTTTTGGATCATTCATTTAACCCTTTCAATTCTTTTCAATTCCTCAGCCTTGTTCATACCTAACATGAAATCTTAATTTGAAACTTGAAAGTAATAGCTGTAAATAGAAGTTAAAACGCTAGTCTAGTCCCTACGCTTTCATCAGTTCTACGTCGCACTGAGCGTGACGTGTATGTTGAACAACAGATTTTCCATGACTAATTATTCGCCTTTATTGCCAACCGGTTTATGCGTACTTAAATCAGTAACTCGACGTTTTTGTCTATCTTAGAAAACAGAATTGTCAATATCGTCTGCAATTTGTTTGGGGTTACATGCAAAAACTTATCAACTTCCGGAAGTCGGTATTAATACGAAACTAATAACGTAATATCAAAATAAATTCATCTTGACAGCCTCGTATTTGGATGGAAAGGCAGTATTTTGCTCGTATTTATTTTGATAAATAAGAATTGGAGACCTGTTATCGATCTATATTTAAATCCAGAAAAAAAAATGGCAGACATTTTTGCGTAAAATAAAAATCCCATTCAGCATCCTCGGGTTATGTAGGTACGGAATCGGCCGAGTTGTAATGAGTAATAAAAATCCAAGAGGTCAAAAAGGGAAGTCACTCACTCACTCTTGACTCATAGGAATGATCTAATACAGTTCAGGGATCGTAAATTACATGTTATATACGATCCCTGTAGAGTTGTGCTGCCCGTGAAAGCCATTTTCACATCGGCATTCGAGCGTTAATCAGTTATCAAACACTAATTACCTAATTATTTTTTGTGTGCGATTGTTGCGCACTGGTTTTGAAATTGTGCGTGAATGAAGAAAAAGTTGCGAGATTCTTGCAATCGCGCGCTCTGGATCAGACACTGTAAAAGGGTAGTAAACATTGTGGAAAAAGGAGGAAATGCTGGTTTTCTCACAATATTTCACAAAACCTTCTTCTTCAGGTTCATTGAAACATGGTATTATGTGGTAATGGGTTAACTCACCAATGAGATATTTAGTCATTGTCACAAGATACTTAAGCTGTGGCCACTTAATATTAACTGGCTATCAGATGTTTAAGCCCTTTACCAAACAAGCCCTGGTTTTAACGAGAGAAGCCTTTTGAAAAAATTGTGGGAAAAGGAGAAAATGCTGGTAGCCAGCATTTTCTCCTTTTCCAACAAAGTTTTCTGCCCTTACAAGGACAAATTCCGCCATTTGAGCCTCTTTTGACTTGTCGTCTGCAAATGCTTTTCAATTTCAACAAGTCTAAAATTTTGTTGTTTGGTAATGGGTTAAGCCCTGGTTACTAAACATTTATTGGCTACACCATATTTTTTTTTTCTCGTACATCCCCTCTCTGCTGCCATATAGAATAACATGCGTGAAAGAACAATTGTCACCTTTAACAAAACCATTGGATGCCAGCACCATCGATATATCAAACTTCTGCATTCTTCTTTTCTTGTTCACATCATACAGGTAAATTTGTTCTCCGCCCAAATTCACAAGCAGTTCATTGCCGTCTGGACTAAATGTGATATAAGTTGCGGCCAGAGCTCTTAATTTCCGCCTATAATCATCTTTCTTCTGTGGGATATGACCTGATAAGTGAAACAATGTCAAGTAAATCCTTTACTAGATAACAAAATTTTAGAGTTGTCTATATTGAACGCATTTGCAGGTGAGACATTAAATTTAACTTTGATGATGGGATTTGTTGTTGAAATGGTAAAAAACGTTGAGGGAAAATGAGAAAATGTTAGTTACCAGCATTTTCTTCTCTTCTCACAGTGTCTTCAAAAGCTTTCATTCTCAAGATCATAAAAACATGAGATTGCTTTGTACGAGGGCAATTCAAAAATAACGTAGACAGGCCATATTACCAAGCTGTTTAACATGATATTTTTATGACTATCTAATACAGTGTAGCCAAGTATTTTTACAGCTTATATATAAAATATCTCGGACATCGGATCGCTGGTTGTCTAGATAAACCATGTTATGCTACATTACCATAGTGACCATGGCGCAGTACAAATTACGTCGCCCGACGTTATCAACATCATTTTGGAAGCCTCACCCAACAGCTTTTCCAAATTCTCACCCTTGCACTCTATACAACGTCTTTACCTGTGAATCTATTCCTGGAAAATAAATTTGTACCAATTCTTTTCGATCCCAGCTATTATGATTCCTGTTTCATACTTCAATTTCTCTGTTGTGTTCATCACATTGCTGATGCGACTGATAGGTTTCTTGTCAATTTTTCGCTTTTCTTCCCTGGTTTATATCGTCCTATCCAGATGTTCTTCCCACTGAAAATGTCAATGCTGCTTGTAGGCTAGGGCTCGGCACATCTTTGGCTTAAGCACCGCTTTTTCCAGCATCTCTCTCATCTCAGATGGTGTTTTTTGGGATGCAACACAGAACTTTCTCATCAGACTTGCTCCATGGCTTCGGAAGACGTCATGTTTTTTCTCCAAAACAAATTTGGTTGCTTTGGTTAATAATTACTTTTCAAATAATCCTTGCGAATTTGACGTTGAAATACAAAACAAACAATGATGTATGATCATGCTAAATGTATGTACAGTTTTACAACGTTTTGCCACAGGAAGTAAGTAATTATGAGCTCAGTCATGCGATGTAAAAAATCGAATGTTGAAATTCTTTGGGTTGCACAGTGTGTCTAAACTTCCGTTGCTGTAACAGCCATAGTTTTGAGTAAAATGGAAGGATATCATACCCATGCTAATTAATGAACTAGAAATAAGTTAAATATTATGTATACCAATTTTTATAAATTTCCATCAAGCCTAAGGGTAAATATCAGTAGTGTCTACGTATTTTTTGAATGGCCCTCGTAAATTGTCAACTTAATCACTCTTGAACCCAAATTTAGGCTAGACAGCTTTTGAAACACCCCTAATATAATACATGTACCTGCAAACCATTGATCAATATTGATGGAAAAGGAGAAAATACTGATTGCCAGCATTTTCTCTCTTTCCCACAATGTTTTCTAAAGAAAACAAATACAAAATTTAAACACGTAAGAAAATCTTGAGTAAAACAATTATAAATACCTGGCACATAATAGTCCACACATCCTCTTGGTAGTGGAAATTCTTCTGAGGATGAAAATCTGAAATATATATATATATAAAGATATCAGTGGCGCTCTAGCAAAAGGGTGTTCAATGCAGTGCCGTGATGCACTATATCTTGCATGTCGTCACATAAACATGATTCCACTTCTGCTTTGTCTCACAACCGACTGGATCATGAGGTAGAATGGTCCTTAAGCAGAAAATTTACAAAGAGCAAAAAAGCTTCCACAGATGATAATTCAGTCTGCACGACTGCGCAGGCTGATATGGGTCGATACTTTTTGCAGATGCATTAAAACCCCTTTTTACATTGCATGACTCATATGGATTAATTTGTTTATACAAGTACTTGTATGTGAGCCATGCTCTGGCAAAAGGGGGTTTATTGCATCTCTGCAATGCATGATACCAAGCAAGTCATCACCGTATATTTTCTGCTTTTCCTATAATGTTTTCAAAAGGCTTTTTCCTCAGGGTCATTAAAACACGGGATTGTTTGGTAAAGAGTTAAGTTATTAAGCAGGTTGAAGGTTAACTCTTTACCAAACAACAAAATTTTAGACTTGTCAAAATTGAAAGCATTTGCAGACGACAAAATAAACGTTACTCAAAAATTGAAACTTGACATTAGAAGAGTAGAAAACACTGTGGGAAAAGGAGAAAATGCTGGTTACCAGCATTTTCTCCTTTTCCCACAATGTTTTCAGAAGACTTCTTCCTCTGGGTCGTAAAAACCAGGGATTGTTTGGTAAAGGGTTAAGGTCTAGGCCTCGTCATGTGATCAATGCCACACTTGGAAACTCTACCAAGATTTCCTGTGTAAAAAATAGCTGCCATACCCTTTTACCATGTGACAAAGATTTGTACAAGTCCAAATCCATATAAATGCAAATTTGAAGATTGAATGTGGCTCAAATGCTGGGATTCCTCTCAGAAAGAGAAGAAAAAACAGTAGCAAAAGGGAGAAAAATTGCTAGTTGTCAGCGTTTTGACCAGAGGAAAATAATGGTTCAAGCCTTTTCTTCTCTTCCCACTTTGTTTTCAAAAGCCCTCTCTCTCAAGGGTATTAAATCACAGGATTGTTAATAAACAGATTAAACTGAACCCACAATTCAAATTATTTCATGCCTCAAAAATTAAGGTAATAGTATACAGACCTGTGAGGTCCATCCTCAGAATTTTTCAAACTTTGGCACGACAACATTCTTCTATCATACACACGCACATAAGGATCATTTGCCCCAACAGCCATCATTTCTGGCCGAATTGGATTGACGGCAATACATTTAAATTCTACAGGTCCGCCAACATGAGAGTCTAGGTTGATGAGTACATTTTTAGCATTTCCTTTGCATAGTTCGGGACAACGAAGGTCAAATTCCCTATAAAAAAGAGAAAAAAAAGTGAGGTCTGAATTACATGGTGTAATTTCATATTATTTCAGTTATATCACAGCAGCCAGTGCACCTATCCATGTGTTCTTGGAGTTTCTTTCACCAGCACTATACCCAACATTCTTTTTAAGCTACTGGCAGGTATTTGCAAATACTGAACTAAATTCTAGACTGGTGAATATCAGTAAGTCATTCAAGCCAATTAAGCAACCAAGACTGAAAATTACATAAATAGTAATAAAATAATAAATAATAATGAAAAAACAAAGAAAAAGGCATTTAACTCTTTCCATACCATAGACAACACCAGAAGCTTTTGTGGACAGTGTAGATCAAGATGAGAATGCAGAGAATGTGCTGTCTGATCTCTGATCTACACTATCCACTGCTTTATTCTGGATTATGAGCAAACTGTTTCTTGATCTTGCAGCAGAACTATTTTTTTAGCCTTTGAGAATATGCAATTTATCTGTTCGGTAGTGAAAGAGTTAATGACCAATCATGTGCTTAACTTCACTTTCATGTGGGCAAGACAGCTGTTAAACTCTTCATCAGACAATTACATTTTAGAGTTGTACATTTTGAAAAAACATTTGCAGATGACAATTTCAGAATGGCTCAAATGATGAATTTTTCCTTTGGAAGGGCGGAAATCATTGTGGAAAAGGAAAAAAATTCTGGCCACTCTTTCTCCACAACATTTTCAAAAGCCTACTCCTCTACGATCTTTACAATACAGGATTGCTCGATAAATTTTTAATGCACATCCACACTTCAGTGCATGTGGCTTAGGTATAAACTCTATCAAGAAGTAATTGTATTATTACTACAGAAAAAGTCTAATTACATAACACATCCATCTTCCGCTGCGCTCCAAAAGACAAATGGTTCCTTTGGTGAGGTTGCGATCCTTTTGACTCTACTTGCGTGACATGTAAAAATATTGGTTGTCTCTTTGGTACTGACATCATGGACTCGTATTTTACTGTCAGCAGCTCCCGTTACCACTGTGTTATCCCCTGAATTCGGTAAGAACTGAAACCAAAGTTGTACTATGTTATTTTCACTAACATCTTTCCTCAAGATATTATTATACAATGACATGCATATCAGAACATAATGTTGTTCAGTTTATTGACCCATGTTGAATAAGATCGGGCTGCAGAGAACATGCAGTCTGATTTTGGATCTACACTGTCACCTACTTTGTTATGTTACAATCTTGAAATTGCACTACCTTAGCTGTTCTGTCTCACAAACATGAGCACTGCATATGGGTACCAACACCCAGTTGCAGTTGCTTTTAGATATAGATTTTCAGCAAATATTCAAAGCTGAACAAGAGGGCCATTGGCCCAAAAGCACTCACCTGAGTAGAGTCATCTATGGTTAATAAAGCTGAAGAGATCCCAGTTTAAATGATGTAAAATGCATGTGTGTAAGCGAGCTACTTTTTGACCAACATGCTCTTCCTTTGAACTTGTCAGATATATCATCAAGACAAACAATCTGACAACATTTTATGAGCATCAGACTGAAAATTTGGTCTGTACACTGCGCACAAGTTTCTTCTAAGATTTGGCCCAAGTGACCTACTTTTTGATCTGTTGTGACCAAATTTCAAACTTGTCTGAGATTTCAAATAGACAACCTTTCTGACCTAGTTTCATAAGTTTAAGGCTGAAAATGTGGCCTCTACACTTCACACAAAGTTTTTCTCAAATTTGGCCCAGTGACCTACTTTTTACTTCACATGACCGAATTTCGAACTTGATCAAGATATCATCAAGACAAACATTCTGACTGAGTTTCATAAGCATCAGGCTGAAAATGTGGCCTCTAGAGTGCAAACAAGGCTTTTCTCTGATTTGGCCAAGTGAGCTACTTTTTGACCTGACATGACCCAAATTCAAACCTGTCCAGGACATCATCTAGACAAATATTCTGACAAAGTTTCATGAGTATCAGGCTGAAAATGTGGCCTCTAGAATGCACACAAAGTTTATCTAAGACTTAGTCCAGTGACCTACTTTTTGACCACACAAGCCCCAATTTCAATTTTGTCTTAGATATAATCAAGACAAACATTCTGACTACATTTAATGAATATCAGGCAGAAAATGTGGCCTCTAGAGTGCACAAAAGGTTTTTCTAAGATTTGACCTTATGACCTACTTTTTGACCAGACATAACCCAATTTCAAATTTGTCTGAGATATTATCAAGACAAACATTCTGACCAAGTTTCAAGAGTATCAGCTGAAAATGTGGCCTCTAGAAAACACACAAGCTTTTTCTAATATTTAGCCCTGTCACCTACTTTTTGACCCAATGTGACCCAATTTCGGTCTTATCCGAGATATCATCAAGGCAAACATTCTGACCAAGTTTCGTGAGTTTTGGGCTGAAAATGTAGCCTCTAGAGAGCATGCAAGGTTTTTCTCAGATTTCGCCCAATGACCTACTTTTCAACAATTTCGAACTTGTCTGATATATCATCAAGACAAACATTCTGACCAAGTTTCATGAGTAACTGACTGAAAATTTGACTTCTAGAGTGCACACAAGGTAAATGTTGACGGCTGGACGACACACAACAGATACAGCACAACAGACATAGTTTCAAGTAAACATTTTCAGGAATGACAGATAATCAGATACTACAAAATGTCAAAGTTTCTGCACAACCAATTCTAAGTCTGCACAGACAGATCTGGGTCAATACTTTTCAATTTAGGTAAATTTTCTGCAAGTCCAAGGACTATTCTATCCCATAAGTTGGTCAGTTGTTAAATAAAATGGATTTTATGGATCCATAGTTATGTGAAAAACAAGCATAACCTTTCACTTTTTACACTTTTCAGCACCTGTTTTGGTCCACATGTCTGATTTCCATGAAATTGCCACAGAATGATAGAGCTTGAATGCCGTTTCCAAATATGTATGCATCGTATGGCCTGCAACAAGCGAAAAGGGGCATTCGAACATTTGCGTAAAGTGTTGTCTCAGATCAGCCTGCGCAATCCGCTCAGGCTAATCCGAGACAGCACTTTACGGCTACATTAGATTTTGTGTTACAGTAGACTTGTGCAAAACAGAAAATTAAATAAAAACAGAAAGTGTCGTTTCAGATTAGCCTGCACGGACCGGGCAGGCTGATCCGAGATGACACTTTACGCAAATGTCCGAATACCACTTTTCGCGTGTTGCAAGCCATAGAAGGGCATGAGTAACTTATGACCATGTTATTCTGAGGTACTTTGTTGTTTATAGGATGCTAGGATTTATACGAACCTTAACTGAAAAAATATTTCCCTGATGGCCTGTCCTGATACATCCCAATTTTCTCCTTAAAAATGGATCCCATATCATCACTTGAACATCATCTGAACCACTTGCCAATAGTCTGAAAAATAATCATTATTGAGATCAGAGCACCATTAACCTTTCACAAACAATCCTGGGTTTTAAAAACTTTAAGGAAACTAAAGATTTCTATACTCATCACTTCAAAAACAAAATTACTTACTTTATAATTTTGTCAAAATTCTACCAATTTTTCATGCGTCGTCAAAACAAAAACTAAGTGATTGTCCCTGGACAATCAAGATCTAAGGTTACATTGCATATTTTGACTGTCTGATCCTGATCTACACAGCAATAAAGCTCAACAGTTATTGTAAAATGTTTCTAAAGGGTTAACATATGGATACTTACGTTCCTTTCTCATTCCATTCAATACAATTAACACAACCCATGTGTCCTTCAAGTTCACAGTCCAGACCAAGTCGCTTTATCATGGATGGTGTCACCTGCAAACTTCTTTGGAAACTGGTATTGGTGCAAGCCTGAAAAAGGAAAAGTTTACTTTTTCATGTACATTGTATATAATTAATTCTTAAACCTTATTTTGATCACTTACTGTTAGGCTATTTTCAGGCCTACATGATTTCACCATTAACGCTTTGCCACACAATCTCATGTTTAAACCACCTTAACTCTTTCAGCGCCAAATATATAAACTTGATATTTTTCTATGCCTGAAAATAGAATCCACCGAGACTCAAAAGGATTTTTGTCTCATAGGCTTGACTAAACAAGCAGGCAGAAAAGATCCAAGATCAGACTGCACGTTCTGTGCAGTCTAATTTTGATCTATGCCGTCCGCAAAAGTCCCAGTTTTCGCCTATGGCGCCGAAAGGGTTAAAGAGGTAAGCTTTTGAAAAGAGTGTACGAAAAGGAGAAAATGCTGATTACCAGCATTTTCTCCTTTTTCCAAAATGTTTTTATCCTTTCAAAGACAAAACCCATCATTTAAGCAACAATGAATAAGTGGTCTTCAATATGGAAGAGTCTAAAATTTTGTCTTTTAGTTAGACTGTTGCAAAAAATTAAAGCAACTGACAATTACCTGAAGCAGTATCATTGTTAGAAAAAGGGCAAAATTACTTATTGTAAAGAGTTCTTGCTTTTCCTACGTGCTTCAGAGTAGCTGACTAGAGGCATGCAAACCTCAAATTTGTACAGTATTGAGTAGAATGATACTTTTAAGTTGTGAAGACGTTTGAACTTTAATCTATTCAAACAATATCTATGACCAGTCCCTGCCACTAGAATGTCTCTCTTGATAAAGGTCTAATTTTCTATAATAGTCTTTTCATGTTCTGTTCTGTCGGACTAATGAGAACAGGTCTAAAAGTGTAATGAAGAATGTTCAGATTCATTCAGTGACCTGTTAAGGATGGTCTAATCACAGAGTGCTGTCTGAAAAGTACTGGATACAGAAATGACTAAAATATTCCTGTAAAAATTTGGATAATCAAACTGATTTCTGCTTTTAACTCTTTACCAAGCGATAAAAATTTTGACTTGTCCACATTTAAAAGCATTTGCAGACGACAATTTAAATGTAGCTGAAATGATGGTAACTATATGTGAAAGTGTTTAAAACCTTGTAGGAATTTTTTTGTTGGTATTGGTATCTAACACCGTTTTAACAGCTAAGGTCATATCATGGCAGTCAGTGCATCTATGCGTGTGTTTCCTGGCTTTCTCAAACTACTACTGACACAACTTTCTTTTCAAGCCACCTTCTGTGAGAGGCGAAAAATCCGCAGATAGAAAGTTTGCCTCACGTGAGTATTGAACCCACTACCACCTGGCCACAAGTCAGATACACTATCCATTGAGCTACTTGACAGGCCAAATCTTTCGAAAAAGGAGAAAATGTTGATTCCCATCAATTGAGCTAGATTTTATTGTCTGCAAATGCTTTCGAAATAATCTAGTCGTATGGCAAACAGTTAAGGAGTAAAAATGGCATTTTACAACTCCAATTTTACCGAAACGTAAAATAAAACAAGTTTAGAACGCAAAAATATAACCCAAATTTAGTAACATGATCATGCATTGGCATGTAAAAATACTTACGTGAACTTCACGATTCATTTTTCTTTTCAGAATTTGTGGATCAATCGTGAAATCCATGATCTTCAAATCTTCGCTTCAAGTCTGTTTTATCGTTTATAACTGATAAATAAGTATATTAACAAAGTGTTAAATGTTCAGTCATGCATCATTTCAGATGTCAACAAACTTTGCCATCTACTGAAATGTTGGTTTTCCAACCTCGCAGTTTATTCCTGTGTTGATAAAGGGTTCGAAATCATTTTCGAATTTTTTATCATTTAAGAGTGGCGTTCAACAATGACAGTTCCCAATAAATACTTCTGTACATATGATTATAATTTTTCAGGAGAGAAAGTAGCCAAATATTGGAAAAAATCTCGATGTATGACAGCTCTGTTCGAAATTTTTAAAGCGAAAATTTATGCTAAGACTATCTATTAACATCAGTTTACTTATCAAAAACTCTTTTAATAATTTTTTAAAAATAATTTTTTAAAATATAAAAAATGATTTTTATTGACAATTTTACAACTGTGAATTACAAAAAATGCCAAACCGAATTGTCGTACTTTCGTAAAATTAAGAATTTTATTATTCACTCAAAATTCGGACGTTTCGTTCCTTTGAAAATTCGTACCTCAAATCTTCGAGGTTTGTTCAACTTAATTTACTTTTTTCCCCGAGGAGAGTGTGTATAAATATAGGCCCAGCATTTTTTTTTTACCTAATCTTGATCTTAGATTTCCGCATTTCTACTCATTGTTTCAGTCATATAGATAACTTAAAACGTTTTTGTAAACAATTTTGAAACTTCTAAGGATAAGCGCTACTAGCCAAATTAGATTCTTGGTTATGCACCTTGACCAAAGATTTTTATTTGACTGACAAATCTTTATTTTTGGCAATTGAAAACCATTAAAACGACGATAATGATGAAGGCAAAAATGATGACATCGGAGATAATGACGATAAGGATGATAATGTTAGATTTAGATCTAGATGAGGTCAAACAAGGGATCGGATGCTATATACCACGATACGATCCCTCTGTTCAAAAAACATGAACATGCAAAAATATATTTTTTGCAGCAAAGAGAGTGGATTTTATCATATCCTAGAGATAGAAGACAGGAAAGGTCGCACTTTGCATAGGCAAGTGTGCTTTTCAGAATAGAATGAAATCTGAAGAAGTAGAAATTCCGATCGTGTGATTTCAAACGGTATTTTCTGCATTCGAAACACTAGGCTGCACAGGGGCGTAACCAGGGGTTCAGAATCATTACGCACTCAGAATTGAGAGTGTTATTACACCCTTAGGCCTTTTTGTTTTTAGCGCAACGCAGTGCACGGTCTTTGGTCGACAGTGTAAATTAAGATCAGACTGCACAGAACAAGGAGTCTGATCTCGATTTACACTGTCCGATGCAGTGATATGTTCCATCGAAAGGAAATACGATGAAATCGTAATATATGGCCTTTTACTATCCGCTGCATTTTTGAAGTAGCAGTTTTAGGCATAATTTTGAAGATGGGCTTGTTCTATAAAGTGATAAACGGATGGGTTTTTTTTTTTTGGAGTAGCGGTATTTGCTAGCTTAGTTAAACATATTTATTTTACATCGATTGAGAAACAAGTTCTTACAACTTATACTAATCTCTCTCGATTCTGCTAGCTTTTGACCTACTTTTTTTTTTTTGTACTGATAACAAATCAATAACTAGAAGTTTATGATTGGTAAAAGATGTGGACGTGTTTAATCTAAGGGCGCCTGCCTATTCGCTGGCAAATTTTACGCCGTCCATCTCTTTAAAGATATTTCTTATTTCTATATTACACACTTGCGTATTTTGCGCTATGGACGCTACGCCTCTGCTTCAATTTGGTTAGACATTGATCCCTCACTTTGGTTGGACGTTGATCCCAGTCTTTTTTCATGTAGATCACATTTGCCGATTTAAAAGCGCTTTTAAGACAACTTTTGTTTTTTATGCTGTCAATGTATATCAGATTTAAACTGCTTGAGGACAGTAAGGATCGAGATCAGAACTTACAGAAAGTGCAGTCTGATCTTTAATGTGCACAGTCCATTTTTAACTATGTACAGTGTATTCATTCTTTAAGTGTAATTTACGTCCATTGTACAACACTTGTATCAAATTGGTCTTCTTTCCTGAATGGATAAAGTGCATTTCATTTATTGACCTCCCTGAGAGATTTCATCATGATAGTTTCATCCGCTTACTTCCTAGGAAGTACTCGTATTTGCATGCTTTCAAATTGTGTTGGGTGTGAGGAACGTTACAGGGATAGATCTGCGTAGATTTTTTCGATGCGGCTAAACGTGCTGGCTTTTGACCTGCTTTTTGGTTCTGATAACGAATGCATAGATCTAAATATATATAATATGTTATTGGGTGAAAAAAAAGGCATGTATACTTTAACGACTCCTGCCTATTTTCAGCAAAATTTACGTCGTCTATCTTTTTTTGAAAAATATTTCTTCTTAAATCATTCCACAGTAGGCGTAGGTGAAAGGAGGCAAGAACAGGCCCGGCACCTTTGAAATATATTTCATCGAAACGAAATGTATATTTGACAAAATAAGTATATTTTGCTTCATTTTTTTTTTTGAAAATAACTGTATTTCTGTCCAGGTTGCTTTGTACTTCATCGAAAGTAAAGTCCTTTTCTAGAATTCCTTTTCGGAGAAAGAATTCCTTTTCGACAATGCAGACACAAAAAAAACTTGAAGAAAATGGCGTCAGCCGAACAAGCCGCAACTTCAAAAGCGGCTGATGAGCTAGGAGAAAAGAGCAAAGATCAAGTTTTTGATGAATTCTATTCAGAGGTAGTCGATGTCCAAATTTTTGTTTGACAAAAAAAGCATGACAACGATAAATGTTTCAGCATAGACGAAACAGAACTTTCTATGTGAAAACGGGGTTTCGTCCCTGGGCTTGTTCGTCCAAAACTTTCCTTAACCCTATACCAAACAACAAAACTTTTGATTAATCCAAATTCCAAGCATTTATAGATAAATTGAATGTGATTAAAATGGTTGTAATTGCTGAAGAAATGGTGGAAAACAACTTGTAAAAAGGAGAAAATGCTTGTGATATTAACATCTCCTTTTCCCATATAGGAGCGCAAGCGAATTTCGCTAGTAATCGAATTTCGCCAACTATGTTCTCGGGCAATATATTCGTATCTGTGACATCATCCATTCACGGAAATGATTGATATCTTAGCAGCAAAGGTGTTTTGAACTGTCATTTGAATCTAATGACAGAAAAATACCTATCAATAGGAAAAAAGTTCATAAGCGACCTCTCACATGCTTTTCCCCGCCATTTTATTATCACTTTTCTGGTGTCTCCTTTATATGCAGATTTTAAAAGATACTTTTAGCTTAAAACTTTTTTTGTTTCGTCTATTTTCGATTTGAAAGGTTATCTTTTGAACTTTAATAGCTGAAGTTTCGCATGGGGCACCTAAAGGGAAATGTATCCATAAGAAAGACAGAGGGGTCCTTATTCATTTTTTCCTAAGAAAATAGACTGAATCAGGTATAAAAATCACTACAAAGACAAGAAAATAGCCTTTTCTGTGAGCTATAAAAGGTTATCTGTTTTAGATTTACAGCCTCTTTATCCCCAACACTGTCATACTAAGTTAGATTGTAATATTTCAGTGCCACAGCAGAAATAATTGTAACACGAAAAATCACATAACTGTCGATTTTGTTTTCTGAGAGCTGCGTTTTGTTTGATGTCCTTCAGGTTTTCTCGTAGAAAGTAAATGTAGAGTTAATATCCAAGGGATGCAATGAATATTGCTGAAATGATGCTGTGAATTTTTTATTTCATTTTACCCTCTCTGGGGCCTCTAATTTTTGGAGAACCAGAGTTGTCGAAATTGGCTTACTCTTTTTTTGATGGCGACTTTGTACTGTCTCACTTCTAATGATGTCTTGACAGATAAATTTAGATGTTTAAGTGGTAAAACTTATTTTTAAAAAAGTATTTGAATACAAGTGCATAGATATTTAACCATAAAGAAAATTACTATTGTTTTGTGCAATCCGAAAGAGCAGTTTCCCTTGCGTTGGCGAAATTTGATTACACCAGTATAATGTTTTCCAAAGCATCCTCAAGGTCGTTAAAACATTTGAGTGTCAGATACAGAATTAAATAATTACTAGATGACTGAATTTTACTCATTTGTTTTTAAATGGCAAATAGAATGTAGCACAAATGAAGGGTTTTGCCCTTGGCTTTCTTTAGGACCTCTCCTTTGTTTAACCTTTTACCAGATCACAAAATTTTAGACTTGTCACTCTTGAAAGCTTTTGAAATGTGCCTCAAATTTAAGTATTTGTTCTGAAAGGTTAGAAAACATTGAAGGAAAAGGAGATAATGCTGGTTACCAGCATTTCCTCCATTTCCTCCAATGTTTTCAAAAGCTGTCTTTCTCAGGGTCATTAAAGGGTAACTCTAGGCCAAAATTTTTATTTCAAAATCAGATAAAACTATACTAGAGTATGTTAACAAAAAAATCTTAGCGTGCTGTGATGCTTAGTTCACGAGATATAGAGGTTTAAACTTCGGATTTTCACCTGTCTGAAAGTCGCTAATTGAAAAAATTGTGACTTCTGGTAGTCTGCCGTGACGTCACAAGTGTGAGAAGACATGGTTGCTATATATGAACTAACACAGAAAACTGAGAAAACTGCATGAAATTTGCAAAGATATAAATCGCTTTATCAAGTTTCAATCACTTGTCTACTGCAGAATTTCAATCTCTATCGCTCTTACATCTTACTACAATAATAGGAAAGAAATTTTAAATGAATTAGCCAAGTGGAGATACATGTAGTACTTATGAAAAGGAAAAGTTATTCTTCTAGTGGGGAACAAAACTATTTTGAAATTCATTTCTTGAAGTTGTTTCAATTATACCACTGTCTCTGTCTCATCAACGAATTTTTAAAGATAAATAAAAAAAAAGAAATAATAACTTAAGATAGTTGAAATATGCCAAAAGTCTCTTCTACTAAGTGGTAGAAGGAACGTTGCAATGTGTAAAGGAAATCATTCGAGTACAGTTCTAAGACTGTTTCTACCAAATATAGGACACCATCGATCATTGAACGGTCTACACATCCTGTGCAGTCTGATCTTGATCTACACTGTCAATGTCAGCATTTTACATGTCTCCTTCAGCTTGGGAAGAATTAAAAGCCTTGATCTACCTTAGAAATCATATCCTCTCTTTAACATTCACATACAACATTAAATCCAGCACACATCCTAAATTTGCCATTTAAGTTGAATCCATTTTTTTCACTCGATCTTCATTTATTTTCCTACGTGTTATTTTCACAATTTCAAATTTGTTTCTTTCATCAACAACAACGTTAAAAGATTGTCTGAATTGCCTCCTGCCTTCCTGCCCGCCATATCAAGCAGTAAACATTTTTGATCGTCTGCAAAATACAGGGTCATTCCATTTCCTAAATACTGAGGCATGTTAGGCGTAAATTTAAAAGGAAATATCAACGCGGACAAATATTATTTGACTTTCTTTTTCCATATTTCTTGCTGTAATCACGTACGAGATAACAGATGCTGACCATAAAAAATTCAGCGTAAATTAAAAATTTATTACAAACTTTACACAAAAGTTTAGTGCGCCAACCTTTTATTTTGAGAAAAGAATTGTGTGTTCCATCAACGTAAAGGGGCAGAGGGTTAATTCGCTGCCACTTTGATGTTGGTATCGCACCATCGTGGTCTCACATTTTTTTTTTGCAGCTGGAGGTTAACAAGCACGTGTCATAAACATGTTATGTACAAATTTACTCTTTTGTTTTCACAACCATATTGAACCCTTTTTCTTATAAAATGTAAATGGAATTTGGAATTTTACACAGGTTAAATGGGTAAGTCGAATGTCATAACTTTTGTATTTTCCTCATTCATACGATCTTAAATAAAAAAAAAAAAATCCCATAATCTGCTTGTCGAATTTCTATTCTAACTACCCTCCAACTCTCTCTCTCTCTCTCTCTCTCTCTCAAGTAAGTAATATGAAAGAGATGGATAATCAACAGTGATATTACCATTGATTTCTTGCCCCATTTCAATTTCTGTGTGGCCCCAAGGCTGCTGAGCGCGACTCAATGACCTTTTGTGAACAATGTATATTAAGATCACACTGCACAGAATGTGCAATCTGATCTTATGTACAGTGTCCAATACGGAGATATCTATCTCCAAAAACCAGCAGTATTCGAACTTTTGCAATCGGCATAAAGGTTTATTTAACCTGTTGAGGATTAATGGTAGATCTGATATTAAGCCACGTCATTCGGTTTAGACAGACAGACAGCAGACTGACGAATAAATAGTCATATCCTGGCTCTAAATAGTGCTTAAACTCGGCACCCGGTTTACGATAGAGATTTTTGTGACAAAAAAAAATCGTCTCCTGACATGAGGGAGGATAAGGTTGTGAGAAAAAAGTCAGTATCAGAGCAAATTAACAGTACACAGAAGCCAAAATAAATGTGTGGGTCACACTTTCTACGTCACATCCGGTTTATCGAAGATTTCACAAACTCGCACAGGTGTGCAAACCACATTTTCGCTAATAATTCTCTTTTTACGAAAGACATTGAAATATGGTTTTCAACTTTAAGATTGTTTTCATTTAAGGATTCTTATATCCAAAAATAGCTTTGGTCTGGAGTTACCCTTTAAGTAATGATTGAATACTAACGGGTTAAATCACAAAAATCATATTGTCTCTAGCTCATATAAGATTGCTCTTATTGTAAGATATACCTGATTTACTGTGGATTTGCCTCCAGCATTTAATCTTCCATGTATCGGGAAATTTTTAATTGAAGATCAAGTAAGTGAAAAACATTTCTTCATTCTATCATCGAAAATGTTAAACAGATTCATCTGAAAAAAATATGGACTTTACACATTTGGGTTCTACTGTTTTCTCTCTTTTTTAAGGTCAAGGCCATTGAACAGCATGACTCATCAATGACGTCAAAGCAGCAGATTGACAGGCTTATGAGACCAGGCTCAACCTACTTCAATCTCAACCCATTTGATGTATGATCTGCTAAGCATTCTCATCAGATATTGAATTATTTTTAGTTAAATTTTCAAAACTCCAAGACATATCCTCTGACTGGATTATGTACTATTTGAAATTAGTGCAGCCTGTGACGGAAAAATCATTTGGTTTGTTCTGTCATTTCATACATTGTTTTACAAAGAAAACATCTTTTAAACCTTTTGCTATATAACTACAATTTTTCATACACCTGCAGTATTAAGTTTTTGCTAAGTCTGTACATTTATGAGTTAGGCTTTTACCAGACAACAAAAATTTTTAATCATCTGTATCAAAAGATTTATCTTTTATAGCAGTATGACTGGATTAAAAGTAGCCTATTTTTCACAAGAAATAGCTTTCCTGCTACAAAAAAAAGCTTTTTATATGACATAGTATGTTGTGTCTTGGAGATTTTTACTGTATATTTAATTGTTCAGAACATTACATTTTCACAACATTCCAACATGCTCCTAATTCTCATGCAGGAATGTATCTGACATGTATTTTCTAGTTTGTCTTTACAGTTACTTTACATTGCCTATTTCATTGTGGAAGTCTTTCAAATATCTTTTAAAAAATGGTTGTGAAATATGTACCAAAAGTTTCTTAGCCCTTTACCACACAATCCCAAGTTTTAATGACCCTGATGAACAAATCTTTTAAAAACATTGTGGAAAAAGAAGGAAATGCTAGTAACCAGCACTTTCTTCTTTGCCCACAATGTTTTCTGACCTTGCAATGACAATTTCTAATTTTTGAGTCACATTTATACTGTTGTCTGCAAATGCTTTCAATTTTGACACGTCTAAAACATTGTCCTTTGGTAAAGAGTTAAATGAATGGGGCCAATGAAAAGCATGTAAAATTTATTTATAGAAATAATTACCTTGAATTGTCATTTCAGGTCTTACAGATTGACCCTGATACACCCTTGGCAGCTATAAAGAAAAAGTACAGAATGGTATGTCTGTGTTTTATGTTATATACTTGCATGGTGTTACACAACATACTTTTGTTCAATAATATGACCTTGTCAGGCATACCTTTGCTTTCTTATTTGAACCCGATGATTTGATTTATCTTCAACAGAATGTACAAGCTCATATTCAGTTTCACAGTCATATATCATGGTACTTGTTAAACTGTGCTGTGCGGTCTAATCTTAATCTGTGCCTTCTGCAAAAATCTGTTTTAGCCTTTATTGCTGCAGGGTTTATAGTCTACCTTGGCTTTCACCTAGAACACAATCTAGTACATTTTGATTGTATAAATATTTTTAAAACTCAGATTTGCCTTTTCATATCTGCTTCATTGAATGTAAATTTCAATATGAGTCATGCTATGTGAAAAGGCGGCTTAATGTATTTGCAAAAAGTGTCAACCCATGTCAGCCTGCACAGTTCATGCAGGATGACATGGGTTGAAAATTATTGCTATTTGTAAATTTTCTGTATGTCCAAGGAGCATTCTACCTCTGAGTATAGAGGGTTGTCAGACAAAACAGGTTTTATGGATCCGTAATCATGATGACTTGCTTGGTATAATGCATCACAGAGATGCATTAAGCCTCTTTTTTTCTCAGAGTAGGCTCATATGCTTTAGCTGCAAAATAAACAATAATTTTGTCGTCATATATTAATCTACACTGTCTGCAAAAGCACATTGACTTGGGCCCACCAGCTTAAGGGTTAATTATTTTTACCCCAATAGCTAAATAAAGCAGTATTTACTTTGTTATTAAAATTTCTCTTTTTGTTTTCCTAATTCAGATGTCAATTTTAGTACATCCTGACAAAAACCAAGAAGATAAAGACCGAGCCCAGACTTCTTTTGAAGGTAAATACCAGTTTCTTTAACTCTTTACCAATCAACAAAATTTTGGACCAAACCAAATTGAAAGCATTTGCAGACAACAACTTAAATGTTGCTAAATTCATAATTTCTCTTTGATAGGGTACAAAATATTGTGGGAAAAGAGAAAATGCTGGTTACCAGCATTTTCTCCTTTTCCCACAATATTTTCAAAAGCCTTCTTCCGTAGCGTCGTTAAAAGATGGGGTTGTGGATGTGAAGGGTTAAGATTACAAACAAAGCAATACTTTCATTTAAGAAATTGTTCATGAAAATTGAGATGCACGTCAACCATCATTTTTTTCACATTTTATCCTGCAAATAACATTTTTCATCTTGCAGCAGACCTTTTTTGCAAACATTTTGACCAAGGAGAAATTGTCCATAATGAGCAATTTTTTTTCTCTTGTGTAAATATTATCAGTTGAGTTTGTTTATTATACCATATCTCCTTTTAATTCTCCCTTTTTTTTAAAGGATGTTTTGGAAGTGGTCCATTGCAAATTTGTTTCTGGTGTTAATTTCTCTTATATGGTTTTGATGTACAAACCCGTATTTAAAGACCACCCAGTGGCAGGTGGTCTGATGATGCAAGTTCAATACAAATAATTGAGGAGGAGATAAATAATTAAAACAGTGGCTTGTTAAGTTTAGGAAGTCTCTCAGTCAGGTTTGACTTCCATTTAATTCTTACCTTTACCAGACGACAAAACCTTAGAAATCGAAAGCATTTGCAGACGACAAATAAAATGAGGTTCAAATGATAACATTTGTCTTTGAAAGGATAAAAAAACATTCTGTTAAAAGGGAAAATGCTGATTACCAGCATATTCTCTTTGTCACAACAGAATATTTTCAAAAGCCTTCTTCTAAAGGATGGTTACAAGCCGGGTTTGTGTGATAAAATGTCGAAGAGGGTTTTCTTTCTTTAACAGCTGTAAACAAGGCTTACAAGACTTTAGAGAATGAAGAGGGCATGAGAAGATGTAAAGAAATAGTGGACGAGGCTAAAGAAAGAGTTGAAGAAGTGGTAACTGAAGATGCCCTCTTGCTATGCTTTACATCATCGCAACTTTTTACCAATCTACAAAATCTTAGACTCATCTAAATTGATAGCATTTGCAGATGACAAGTAAAAAATGTCTTAACCCTTTACCACACAACAAAACTTTGCACTTGTTCAACTTGAAATATTTGTAGACAGCGAAATATATATGGCTCATATGGTAGGACATGTGTCTAAAAGAGAAGAAAACATTGAGGGAAAAGGAGAAAATGCTGGTTACTAGTATTTTCTCCTTTTCCCACAATGTTTTCATAAGGCCTCTTTCTCAGGGTCATTAAAATTCGGGATTGTGTGGTAAAGGGTTAATAGAGAAGAAGTAGAATGAGGCTCAAAATATAGGATTATATTTTGAAAGGATAGAAAACATTGTGGGAAAAGGGAAAAAAGTTGGTGACATGTTTTCAAAAGTTTTTTTTTCTCTTGGAGTCATTAAAACAGGATTATTTGTAAAGGGTCAATGTTTAACATACTTACCCAGTACTTAAATGGTATACATTGAGCACAATAGCTCAGATGGTAAAATACAGAGCTTGAAACTTAGGGGTGACACGTTGGATTCCCCAGCTCAACCAAATTCTGTCCAAAGATTGAGTGTAGTCATTGTGACAGGACTCATTCTTCTTTCACCACTAAATGATGTTTGACAATGTTGATTGGAGAAAGCAACCAGTGGCTTGGAGAGAATAATGTGTGAAGTACATGTACTTGTAAAAGGAACTGCAGGAAAGCATATATAGGTGCAGTGGTTACTGGGATATAACTAAAATGACATTAAAAGTGGCATTAAACAACAAAAATGGATACACTTGCTGCTCTACAATTTTTTGTGGCTGCTTCCCAGGTATATTTAGTACTACTTCTGAAATCTATATGCTTACACCTCTCAATGCAATTTCCTTGTTTGCTGACTCAAAATGTCCATCTCACTGTGTTAGTTGTATTAGAATTATAATTGTGTTTTGAATCAAGTTGAGGATTCATTATTCACCCCTCAAAGAAGTTTACATTTATAAATTTCTGCACTTGCTAGGTGATTTAGAATTGGAGCAGATATTTAGAAAGGTTTGATTATACTGTACAAAGTGTCTGTACTTAACTGAAGTGACAGGTTGGTTGAAACTGGTGATAGAGTCCTACGTTTGAAAACCAATTTTTGATCATATTTTTACATGGTTTGTGAAAAAAAAAAATGTATTAAGAATAACAGTGGCAATATTCACTACAATTCTAAATTCAGTTTCATTCTGAATTCTAAGTCTAATATCTCATTGACTGAGAGTCTGTGGCAGAGTGTTCCAACCAATCAGACAGTAGAGCCTGTATTCACCAACCAACCTTAATTTCATTCTATTTCAAGATTTAGGAAATAACACTAGTTCTGTTTGCTTAAACCATTTGGTTTAGTCAATCAGCAATAATTATTGTGTTACTTCAAATTTAGAAAGTTCTGGAGAATAAGCCAATAAGACCAAGAATGTTCTTACTGGCCCTAGTGGTTGGATTTAAAATTGAAACTAAAATTTTTAATAGTTGTGAATATGGCCATGTTCTATACATGTACATACATACTTTTCATTAAAAGTTACCGGTTAAAAAAGATGTAGAGGCAAAAGCCTTTGGTCATGATCTTCTCTTAATCCTTTTTCCTAATGTCACACAACTTGCGGTTTTTTTTTGTGTATTTTTCAGATCAAGACTCAAAGAAAAAAGTTAAAGAAAGAAGGAAAACCCACAGATGTTCCTGAGGATGATCCGGAAAAAGTAAATCTTTGTATCAAAATGTTCCAAGCCATGCCTTGAAAATAATCAGCCGTTGAACAATATTCTACTTATTGTAAAAAGAAAACATAAATGGCATAATGTGGGTGTGTTCAGTGTTTTTAAGCTTAAAATTAAACTTAATGAATACACCATATTTATAACCCAGTAATAAGCTTTTGAATATAAAGTAAGCTCTGCTTTTCTGCTGAACTTCAACAGCAAAAAAAAGTTTGTCTACAGTTTAAAAGTTTATGGCTGATTATTAAATTGGTATGGTTATAAGTTTTACGAAATGTTTTATTGTTTAGCTTCAGCATTATATACATTCAAAGGCAGAATTTGTTTTTTGAGAAATTACTGCAGAACTAGTCTGTTGCATTGATGCAGGAAGAGATGTTGTCTTAATTTCTATGCCAAGTGCTGGTTTCACAGTGCTCAACCAAAACATAGAAGAGCACTTCCACACAGTGCTTTCTTCTTAAAAATTGATGAGACAGGAAAGACTTATTTGCTGGCCTGCCTCTTATTTATATCTGGTCTATCTGTTCGATTGTGTCTTCTTTGTAAAAGATACTGAATGAATTTAAGTATTTGAAGATACATGTATTTCAGGCTTAAATTGAAGAATATCCAATATTTTGTGGTTTTTGAAATGCTGTGGTGGGGGGTAAGGCAGGGGGTTAGCTTACAGGTGGACCATGTTTAATCAACAGGTTTGGACGGAGTTTGGTCAACTGTTATCCTGAGTTGACCGATGTGAAGAAGCACAGAACAGCAAGTCGACCTTCACTTTCTAGTGTGATGTATGGTAAATGTTATGCTCAGGTAAAAGGAATTTTTGATGTATTTCCTACAGTCATATTGGTCAGCAATAAGATACATGGTAAAAAAAATGTAAAATTTAAAAACTATTGATGTATTTTATATTTAACCTTTTACCAAACAATTATGAGTTTTAACAAGCTTGAGGAAGACACCTTTGGAAAAAAAATATGTGAAATTGAGAAAATGCTTGTAACCAGCATTTTTTACTTTTCTCACAGCATATTCTACCCTTTTTAAGACAAATCCCAGCATTTGAGCCACATTTAATGTACATCTACAACTTCTTTCTGTATCGATGAACCTAAAATTGTATTGTTTGGTAAAGAGTTAAAGTGCTTGGTTATCTTTATTTTTGCCTTTCTTTATATAATTCTTACACTGAAATTAGAGGCCATAGATACAGTCTGTAAAGTCAGGATAAGAATTGTGTAGAGAAAGACGGGTTAAGATCAGGAAGTCTACCAAAAAAAAAAAAAAAAAAAACAAATGCTGTGAAGTTACTGCTGATTGCTACAAATATATGCTAGATCTTATTCTAGGTGTTATGCAATGTAAACATTTTCACTCTGATTCTTTATGCTTCAAAAGTCATGAAATCAAGCAAGAATATGCTATATTGGATTGGTTGAACAATAATCTCTAACACTACAGAAGATAGATTATCAGAGAGCAACAGCTTAGGCATTGTCTATTGTTAAGGATTCAAAATGTTTCAAACCAGTCAGTTCTATTTCAGTACAAGCACGCAGTGTATGTTCAGACATGTAAATTATTTGCTGATTTGGAAAGAATGAGAGTTGAAAAAGAAGCTAAGGATATGCATGAAAGGTAAGAAAACTATTTACTGGTACATATATTTATCCTTATGCAGAAGTTAATCACATATATCTTTTTTCTTTACAAAATGTCACCCCATGAGAGGGATTAGATTCTGAAAATTTTTCTTAAGTATCTACCTATATAATTTTAGCTCGGTTGTTTTCTAAGAAGTATTGTCACAGCCCTGGCATTGTCATCTGCCTCATCATGCAAAAACTGACATTTTATAATATCTCTGTTATTACTAAAGATATTTACTTCATACCCGGACTAGTTGTTAAGTATCAAAAAGGAGATAATACAACAAGGCAGGTAACCATCAAAATACATGTACTTTTGACACATTTATGCCTCTTTTTTTTTTCACTTAAAATTTTCACTAAAAGCAACAGCAACCTAGTGTTGGCACCCGCATGTAGTACGCATTAGCTTAGCTGTATTTAAAGAAAAGATTTAGGTATTGACATAGCCCTGTTGTTATCTGTGTTGTTGTGCAAAACTTTCTTGACATTGTCTCATATCTCTGCTATTACTTCAAAATATCTACTTCAATATCGGTCTAATTGTTAACTATCATAAGGGGAACTATACCAGACAGGAAGGTGAATCTCAACATAGTTTTGACACAATTATGCCATTTTTTGACTTGGAATTTGCACTGCAGCCAAGTGTTGGTACCTGCACATGGTGCTCTTTTTTATGTTGTGGTGTTAGTATGAACTGAGCCTAGGCATGCTTTGGAAGACAACAAAGATCAAAATTAGACTGCACATACTGTCCCATCTTGGATTTCAAGATTTTCTGGTGTGAATGCTGAAATGATCACAATATTATTTGTACCACCCCATTTCATAATGAAATTCGATTTCATTTTATATTGTAAGGGAATACAGGCAAAGGATTGCTAGATTGTAGTATTATGCCTTGTAATATTTTCATGAAAAAAGGACTGTTATCATTCATCACATACATGGTGTGCTTTTCCATACTTTACTGCAGAAAGAGGAAAGCGGAGGAGGAGGTTCTGGAAAAAGAAAAGAAGGAAATAGAAGAGGAGTGGAACAAGAACTTTGAGGTATTAACTCTTTACCATATTACAAAATTTTAGTCTTTTCCAAAGTGAAAGCATTTGCAGACCACAAAATAATCATATGTTAGTCAAAGCATAAAATTTGCCTTTCATAGGGTAGAAAATATTGTGAGAAAAGGAGGAAATGTTGGTTACCAGTATTTTTTCCTTTTCCGACAATGTTTTCAAAAGCTGTCTGTATCAGGATTTTTTCGCTTTTGTTTAAAGTTGGCATTGTGCTGTAAAGGTTTAATTCTTACGACAAATAACAGACTTGTACAAATTCCAAGCACTTGCATAAGACAATAAAAAGTGGTGAAAATTATGAAATTTGTGTTTGAAAGGGTTACTAGCATTTTCTCTTTTTCCCACATTGTTTTTGAAGAGTTTTTTTGCAAGGGTTTTTAAACATGTTTTTTATTTGGGTAGAAGGCAAAATGCAATTTTTTTTTTACTTTTGCTGAGTTTAAAATTTTGTCACATATTAAAGAATTAACTCTTTACCACATGAGAAAAACTTACACTTGTCCAAATTGAAAGCATTTGCAGATAACAATTGAAGTACAGCTCAAATGATGGAAATTGTCTGTGATAGGGTAGAAAACATAGTGGTCCTTTTTCCATAATGTTTTCAAAAGGCCCTTCCTCAGATTCGTTGAAATTGGATTGTGTGGTAAAGGGTTATAGTTGATTGATTGTATGTTGTTTAACACCGTTTTCAATATTTTAGTAATATTGCGGCGGCCAGTACACCTATCCATGCTTTCTTGGAGTTTCATTTTACCAGTACTCAGCACAATATTCTTTCCAAGCCACTGGCTGCTTTCCCACATAACCATCATTAAGGTAAAGGGTTATAGGAGAAATAGGAGAAAGTGCTTTTTTTTTTGTGGGGCGGTTGAAATAAGTGGTCTGGTAGAAGACATTAATTTTTTCTATGGGTGGTTTGTGTAAATAAAAGAAGGGGTTTGAAAATTATCATTATTTTGAATATCCTCCATTGTCATTTTACAGGCAAGTAGAGCAGGAAGAGTCGACAGCTGGCGACAGTTTACTTCAGGAAAAAAATCCAGCAAGAAGATGAAAGGTGCATTCCGTCCACCAAAACCCAAACTGGAGAAGAGATAACCTCTGGAAACATGAGTTCATTGCTAGTGTAATGTACTGTACTATCATCAGTGAAACTTGAGACTCAGAATATCATAGTCATACCATTCTTAACAGGGCTTCGCAAGGATCATTGTCTGTAGCTTTATCTTTTTCTGGGCTTAGGACATTTTTAGCTTGGTTGTTTTTTGCGGGAAACGTCAAGTATTGGCACAGCCCTGGCATCATTTGCATCCTCATTGTTCGGAAAACTTTGAAATTTTATGATATATCTGCCATTACTGAAGATTTTAATTCAAAATTGGACATGTTGACCTCTGAAAGGGTAACCCATGCCAGTAGGGCAGGTAACCCTAAAAATATTTTGACAGAGCTATGCCTCTTTTTTTTTAATTAAAGTAGTTCTGTTGCTTAGAATTTAACACACCCTATTAAATTCTTAAAGAAACTGCAGCATAGCTTTGGCACCCACTTGAGGATATGTTGTTTGTGCTCTTGCAAATAGACAACAGACCTTTATGGAAACTGTTGTGACTTGCGACCCAGAAAGACGTAGATATACCAATCTATAGGCTTTACAGGGATTATTGTGTATACCCTTAACCCTAAACGGAACAACCTCATGTGTTACATACCCCTAAGAAGACTTTTTCAAACATTGTAGAAACAGAATGGTTACCAGCATGTTCTCCTGTAAATGGCAGTGTTTTCAAAGCCCTTCTTTTTTAGGGGTCCTTAAAATTCAGATTGATTGGTAAAGGATCTTTGAAAGGGTAAAAAAAAAAAAAGTGTGGGAAACCAGCATTTTCTCTTTTTCTCCACAATGTTTTGTACCCTTTCATAGACAAATTCCATCATTTGAGCCACAGTTGAGTTGTCATCTTCTCATACTGTCAAGTTAGGAGAGTAAAATTTTTTATATAAAGTAAACTTAATACATGAAATTTTCAATCCTGAGGCAGACCACATTCGAAAACATTGTGGCAATGTGAAAATAGGGGAAAAGGAGAAAATGCTGGTTCACACATATTCAATGATTGATATCATCAAAATTTTACCAATAATGGTTTTACAAGTTTAATTCATAACTGGAGGTATAGAGTCAACATCTGAAAGAGATTGTTGGAATCAGCTTTTCACCTTTTTGCCAGCATTTCTGTCATTTGCTAGGGATTTGTGCATTGCTTTCACTGAAGATGATGATCAGACAGATTACAACATGAAGTCTGATATTAGATCTACATTGTCAAATATTATGTAAAATATTTTGGCCAAAGCAGCTTTGACATTTTAAATTGTTCAGATTTCTCAGACCAAACTTCTCATATATGAATGAGTGGAATTTCACTTTTCCTGATACATGTATTTTCAGATACTAGCATGTTTTTAGAATTAATGTATGAACATGATATCTGTATTTTAGTAAGATTTGATCTCATTAATTTAGTTAAGTTACATAAAAAAACAGCTCTGTTTTGTCCTGTATCTGTTATACCTTTCTTCTACTGAGCAGATGTCTGATAGTTGTGGCTCTCAAATACAGTTAAACCTGTCTTAGTGGCCACCTGTATAAATAAAGTATTCTGTACAAAGCTACATCTGCTAAAGAGTAAAATCTTTTTACACTGCCTTTCTTGTGGCATAGGTAGAAATATGATATTCATTCTATACATATATGTATATGAGTGACCCTCTGGAAAAATAGGGTTTAATGCATCTCTGGGATGCATTATATAAAGTTAGACATCACATTATTATGAGTCCATAAAATCCATTTTCCCTAGCAACCAACTGAATCATGAAGTAAATGGTCCTTTGATGATGCAGAAAATTGACATATCAAAAAGATTTGATGCATGTGAGTCTTTGCAAATTGCCCAAGCTGACATGGGTCTATACTTTTTGCAGATGCATTAAACCCCCTTTTGTAGAGAATGACCAGTATGTTTATGTTGTAGCTTTTCCATTGCTTTAACTCTTTACCAAACGACGAAATTTTAGACTTGTCCAAATCGAAAGCATTTGCAGATGACGAAATATATGTGACTCAAAAATTGAAAGTTGACTTTAGAAGAGTAGCAAACATTGTGGGAAAAGGAGAAAATGCTGGTTACCAGCATTTTCTCCTTTTCCCACAATGTTTTCAGAAGGCTTCTTCGTCTGGGTCGTAAAAACCAGGGATTGTTTGGTAAAGGGTTAATAGAGCTTTGAAAGACATTTCATATAGTGTTGTATGGACAAAACAATCATCTTTGTTGGGCATACCAGTTAAAACATAGTTTTTGTAGAGTGATCTGAAAAGTAAAATGGATTTTATTTTCATTCCTGTTGAGTTTTATTTGCCTTTGGCAAGGTCTTGTGTTTGCTTTTCCTTCCATTTCATTGTTGAATATGCTGCAGTTTAAGTTCAGCCTTTACCAAACAATCACATTTAACCCTTTACCAAACAATCCCTGGTTTTTACGACCCAGAGGAAGAAGCCTTTTGAAAACATTGTGGGAAAAGGAGAAAATGCTGGTAACCAGCATTTTCTCCTTTTCCCACAATGTTTTCTACTTTTCTGAAGTCAAGTTTCAATTTTTGAGTCATGTTTATCTTGTCGTCTGCAAATGCTTCCAATTTGGACAAGTCTAAAATTTTGTCGTCTGGTAAAGGGTTAATAATGGCCAAATGGAAGAGAGATTTTGAAAATATTTTGGGAAAAGGAAAAAATGCTGTCAAGATATCCAAAGATTGTGTGGCTGACACACGGCTTTACTTTGGTATAAAAGTTTGAGTTTGGAGGAAACAAAAAAGAGAACGCACATATTGCTACATGTTGAATTAAACACATATACAAAATAAGCCAATGTAATGCATATGGAAAATTAAACTTTAAAAGTACAGACTAATTGCCATGTTGCAGAAAAAGAGTACAAGCAAGGGAGATAATAGAAGCAATGCCATGAAAACATACGTAATCTCCCTTTGACCATAGGAAAAATGATGCAGAACTGGTTGCGTGGAAATTCTTCTAAGATATTCAAAGGAGGTCCAACTAAGTGTCATAAAGACCCGTTTGCAAAGAATTTAAACATGAATTTTAAGATTTTCACGAGATTAACCCTCGAAAGCATATTATCCACCATGTTGCCGAAGAGAAGCAAGGGAAATAATAAATGCACTTCTCATTCAGACATGAGTTATTTCCCTTGGACTATAGAATAAATACCAAATCCAAATGAAGGACCTGGGATGGTAATTCAGTGGTTAGCGTATCAGACTTGTGACCAGGTGATTGCGAGTTCGATATCCGGTTGAAGGAAACTTTCTTTCCGGCGATTTTCGCCACTCACCTTTGATGCATGTGAGAAAAGTAGGAATTGACTTTGAAAGAAATTTGTGTCAGTACTGGTGAGAGAAAGCCAGGTAACACATGCGTAGGTGCTCTGACCGCCGTAATGTGACCTAAGCTATTTAACGGTGTTAAACTCAATTACTATAACTACCTAATGATGGCCCACTAAACAACATATTTACCAGTTTTGCAAATAATTTAAACATAGATTTTTAGATTTACAGGTTTTCATTGTCATAGCAACAATCATTCATAAAATGTATTTCTCTGAAGGATGATTGTCGCGAAATGATGTCAAGATTGGATAAAATCCAGTGAACACTGCAAGTGGGTGCAGGTTGTACTGGGATAGAACACTGGCTTTTCATATCAGAGAGCTTGGTTTAGAATCCCATAATCATCATCCAGCACCAAATGACCCGTGTGTGAGTACAGGTTAGTTTTAGAGGTGATTGATTGATTGAATGGTATTTCATGCCACTTTCAACATGATTTCTGTCATATCATAGCTACAGCTTCCTTACTTATGTGTATCCTAGGTTTCATCAGTTAGGTTTAGAGGACACAATCATCAATTCAGATTACAATAAAGTATGTGTAAAATGAATAGATTTAAAAGAGTTACAAGACCCTGAGGCAAAATGAAAACATTGTTGGAAAAGGAGAAAATGCTGGTCACCAGCATTTTCTCCTTTTCCCACAATGTTTTCTACTCTTTTTAAAACAAATATAAAATTGTTATCTTCAAATACTTTCACATTTGGAGAAGTCTAAAGTCTGGTAAAGAGTCAAAGGTATGAGAGGATGTAGAACTTAAACACTTGTAACATTTATTCAGAATTTTTAATTTCTATTTTGTCTTTTTTTTTTTTATCATCATGATACAGGTATTATTATGTGGAAATCTATGATCGAGACAAAATAAACACTCTTATATTACAAGCTTTGTTTGATTTTCACATAAAATACTAATCTATTTACATCTACAAAATAAATACAACAATGTACACACAGTCTGTTAGTATTCCCAATTTCCTTGTGTTACATAGGGGTAAAAAACATTTGTAAATGAGAGACTAGTAATAGACTGCAATTTTTTCTGATTAGATAAATCTGATCGGAATCTATTTCATCATTCACTCGGATCCAAATCTACTTCATCAACAGCTATATGTTACTTGATTGAATCACTAAACCATCAATGAATTCCATCTTTAAAAGTAGACTGATGCAATTTTTAACTTTCAAAATGGTCCTGTGTAAATAAAAGTAAAACATAATCCTTCATTTTTTATATTCATTTCCTTCTTTACAAACCATTCAATTTGGATTCTTAGTCTAATTCTAAACTAGGAAAGTATTCACTAACAATTTTAAAATGCATGTTTAATTTTTGAAGTAACAAAATTTCCAATTGGCCTTAACAAACAGTTCAGTCAAGATTATATTTAGCCAGTGGGAAATTGTGTTACCTTGAAATCAAGATAAAAGAGAACTAGAATAAGAATGCAATTAAATTGATAGGTTGATTGTATGGTGTTTTACACCACTTTCAACATTATTTCAGGCATATCACAACAACAGTCCACATATTCATATATTTTCAGGGTTTCATCAGAACAAAGCTAAGATTTTAAAGTATCTTGGGCAAGAACACTCCTTCAAAAAAATCCAGTGCTTCCATTGAAGCTTCAACCTGGGTGCCTCCAAGTTGTGAGTCCTACACCTTACCACTGAGAACCTTGAATGCAATTTAAAAACCTTGCTGATTAAAGCTCAAAAAATTTTCAAAATTCAGACATGTTGAACAAAATGCCATATTGGCTCAATTTATGACCCTGCTTTGGCCAATAAGAGACAAATTAACAGAAGAAAGCGTGACTGTTTGCTGAAAGAGGTTGCTCCATTCCCCTCCATATTTATCATGCCAATGGGTAGTTAACAAGATACCTTTTCACTCTTTTCTCTAGGCAATATTTTGTGTCTTTCTGGAGCAATTTTTCAAAAATGAATAGGCAAAAGGAAAAATTACTTGTGATAAGCAAATTCTCTTCTCAGGCAATGGTTTTACTTGGTTCATATATCAATTCTAAATTTTTGTTTCAGAGATGTTTGAAAAGTTAACTACTGCAAAATAAAGCTGTCCTTACAGGAATTACAAAATGGTAAGAGGAAAAAAGCCAATCTTTTTCAATATAGTGAACACATTTGGACCTAGTCAAAAAAGATATCTATTCTATTTCAAAGTTCTAAATCCAATGAAATGCAAAGAACCTGACTGTATGATGCGTCTGTTGGCAAAAAACAGAAGAAATCAAAACATGAACTTAAAACAACCTTTTCTCTCAATTATCTGCAAGGTGTATAATTGAACATAGTTGAGCAAACCTAGTTGTGATGAAAAAATCTGACTTCAGCAATTAAACCTTTTCCTAACATAGCTGTGTTATAATGACTTTTGAGGAAAGAGGCTTTTGAAAACATTCAAGAAAAGAAGAAAATGCTGTTATCAGCATTTTGTCCTTTTCCCAAAATGTTTAACGACCTTTCAAAGACAAATCCCATCATTTCAGCCACACATACTTGTTTGTCTGCTTTATATTTGAACCAGTCTGTTTTTCATCTGGTACAGAGATAAATAAAATTCGAATCAAAATAGGGTAAAAATATCAACCCTTTACCACATAGTGGGAAAAGGAGAAAAAAGCTCATAACCAGCCTTTTCTCCTTTTGCCAAGATGTTTTCCATCCTGTCAGAAAAGTTTGGTTCATTTGTATCACCTTCATTGTCTGTAGATGCTTTCTATTTGAAGGAGTCTAAAATTTGTAGTTTGGTATAGCGTTTTTTCTGTGCGATGCTTTGCTGCTGTAATTTTAACCTAGCACAATTCAGACTAGTTTTAGACAACCCACAAAGTATTTAAAGTAAAATGATGACTATTTAACAGAAAGAAAAATGTCCTTTGCAAAATAATATGGAAAACATTGTGGGAAAAAGAACTTGCTACAGGCTATTGCTCCTTTTCCTTTACAATTTCCATCAGCAGTCAGCTGCAGGGCAGGAAAAAAACGTGTTTAAATCGTGATAACTTTGCAATACATTAAATCCATGATGTCCTTTGCTCTCACCCATGTCTTGAAATATCCGAACATGGTACATGTATACACAAAATTAAGCTCAAAAACATGTTGGATGTATTCACATTTAAATTTTACCAAACTATCTTGTGCTTCTACAACCCTCATGAAGACCACTTTTGAAAATGTAGGCTCCTGAAAACATTGTGTGGGAGAAAGGAGGAAAGACTGGTAACTGGCATTTTCTCCTTTTTCCACTGTTTTCTATCCCTGTATATTCCATCATCTTATCCACAATTAAACTGTTATCTGGGAGTGCTTTCTGTATGGGTAAGGAAGAATTTTTGTCATCTGGTAAAGAATTAAGATTGCTTAACAAGTCTTACATACAACTGGTTTTAACACTTTACCACACTTTACAAAATTTTGAACTCAGTCAAACTGAAAGCATTTTGCAGACAATAATTTAAATGTGACTGTAATGATGGACTTTGTCCTTGATAGGTTGAAAGCATTGTGGGAAAAGGAAAAAATGCTGGTTACCAGCATTTTCTCCTTTTCCTACAATGTTTTTTCAAAAGGCTTCTTTCTCAGGGTCATTAAAAGTCGGATTGTGTGGTAAAGGGTTAAACAAAAGCACCCCATGGGGCTGCCAACACTCAGCCACAGTTCCCTTTCTAAAAATTTCCGAGTCAAAGAGAGGGCATAACAATCAAAAACGGATACCTGTCTGTTGAATGGGTTACCCTTTTGATAGCTAACATCCAGTCCCAGTTTGGAATAAATATCTTTAGAATGACAGATATTATAAAATGTCAAAGACTTTGCACAACCAAGACACAGACGACAACAGAGCTATGACAACTTCACTTTTTCTTCGAAAACAGCCGGGCTGAAAAAAAAAGCACAAGTGTTAAAATTTCAAGGCCATCCTTACCGCAACAAGCCAAAATTTAAATGACAGCATAAAACAAAGATCAAATTGCATATTCTACACAAGCTTATCAGTAATCATCATCAGTAGAGACAAAGCACCTTAGTTGTCCTTTGCAAAGATGTAACCAGAATTTAACCCTTTCCAAACAATTCCTCATTTTAACAACCACGAGAAAGAGAGCTTCTGAAACCAAAATGTGAAAAAGAGAAAATGCAGTCTTTCACAGAGACATTGATTGTACTGTTTGAGCCACATTGTCTTCCTTCACTTTGGATAGGAGTAAAATTTTGTTGCATGGTAGAACTGAATCATTACCCAATTACAAAATTTTTGATCTGTCCAAATGAAAAGCATTTGCAGACAACCAGTGGCCGAGATGATTGGATTTGCCTTCGAAAAGCTGGGAAACGCATAGTGAAAGGAAAAATGCTAGTTACATGTACTAGCATTTTCTTCTTTGCCTGCAGTGATTTCAAAAGCTGTCTTTATGACGACTGTTAAAATTGGGAATTGTGCGGTAAATTAATAAGAATCATTCGGCATTCCTTGTTGAAACTGACATATGATGATGACATTATTCTTTACACTGACAGACAGAAATCTTTGACCAGTTGCACTTTTTACTCTAACCCTTTACACAACAATCCCAAGTTTTAACAATCTTGAGGAAGAAGGCTTCAAAAGATTGTGGGAAAAGGAGAAAATGCTGGTGACCAGCATTTTCTCCTTTTCCCAATCTTTTCTACCCTTCCAAAGACAAATTTTACCATTTAAGCCACATTTATCATCTTCAAATGCTTTGGATTTGGACTAGTCAAAACTTTTGGCTTATTCATAACGAGTTAAATACTTGATAATCATGAGTTAACTTATGGGTGTTACCCTCTTGCTTGCCAAACTAGATCATTACTTGTCACCAGTCAAGAAAATTTCCGACTCTATCAAACTGAAATAAATTACAGATCACTTAATGTGGCTGAAATGATGGAATTTGTGTTTGAAATGATAGAAAACACTGATAACCTTCACTTTCTTCTCCCACAAGTAGGCACATGAATTTTATATAGATTGATGCTAATAATTCAACAACCGCGTATGTGAAATAAGTTTTAAAACTTCACAAGGTTATTTTAAATGATGCCCCTTAGTAAAAGAAAGAATTTTGAAACAACAAACAGATACTTCAGAAGCCAGGGTAAAAAATCTATAGATTTGATTCATATTTAGTCCTACCCTAACTCACAAGATTCAGCACTTTTTCATACATGACAATATAAATGTGTTTTTCACTCTGAAATAATGGATATTTTATTTCAATCACAATGTTTACTAAATGCAAGAAAAGTTGTATTGGTTGGCAAGATTTAACCATAACATCTGCATATTCCATGAACTCTACTTCCACAAAGCTCATCTTAACCTTTTTATCATACAATCCTGAGTTTTACTAACCTTGAAGAAGAAAATTTTTGAAAACATGGTGGGAAAAGAAGAAAATGCTGGTTATCAAAAATTTCTCCTTTTCGAACAATCTTTTCCATGAAAACTCTAATCATCAGGGTAATATTTAATTTGTCGAATGCAAATGCCTTCAATTTGGACAAGTCTGAAATATTGTCATCTGGTGAAGGATTAAAAAATGCCTTGTTTACTAAAACCTTTGTTACAATATCTTTTCTGACCCTAGTAAAGCCACAAAGAACTGGTCTTCAAGGAAAACGGCACAGAGTTTGCCATTATAATTCTTGTCTTGGTTCAATATTGTCACACAAAAAATCCTTTTCCGACTATGAAAACTTTCATAACATATACAGTATGTAGCTACAAGTTATTTTGCAAACTTTTGTCAGAAATCAATTAATTTCTAATATCATTAACTGGCAATTTCATTTTAAAAGAACTAAAAGGCCCACTAGCTGCCAAATGTAAACAAGGCGTGGGTTCAAGTTTTGTTTCTGTTCTGTATGATGTGGGGGTAAATCCGACAAATTAAACTCGTACCATTTAAAAGTATGGCTATTATTATGAGTCTAATCATGTGTTTGATGGAATTTAAGTTCCAGTTGGTGGCAAAAAAAAAACCATTGTAAGACTATAAACAAATGTTGCCAACTCATAATAGTATCCATAATTTTATATGGTATGAATTAAACTTGTTTGCATTTTGACTCCAAAATTGTTTACTTATGGCTGCTAGTTTGCATTTAAACTGAACCATCAAAATGCTGACTACATATCCCAGCCAAGTCCCTTAGATAGAGTGGATTGATATTGAAACATAACAAGAAATACGAAAAAACAATTACTGGTTGAACCTTTTGCAAACAATCCTTCATTTTAATTACCCTAGGGAATGGGTCCTTTGAAAACATTGTGTGAAAAGGAAAAAATGCTGGTTACCAGCATTTTCTCCTGTTTCCCACAATGTTTTCTTAGCTAGACCAAGATTCTGTTAATTGGAAAACTGTTAATTGATCCATAAAAATGCTTATGCACATGTTCAAACAGGGACAGAGTTATTCCAGTATACCCTAACAAAAATTTATTCTGCAGAGGGTATAAAAATTCATGTCTATTACTGATCTATCAAAGAAAAAGCCTAGCATGTTGTTGGAATTTTTTAAAGTCTAATAGGCATACAGAGGGAGACAGCAAACTTTCAGAAACACAACAAAACATGTGCCCTACTCTACAAGCTAGACCTATCATTGTCTTTAAAAAGTCTGAAACACTTTATCATATACGTGTACTTGGTGCTACTGGACACTCCTGAAGAGCACACTTTATGTCTACTAGAGACATTGTAACTATATAAGAAATTGCTCGTATTTCACGCACCAAAGGACTGTTAAGTCAGTAAAAGCTTGTGTTCAGTTTAAAACTCCTCTACAAATTATGGAATCTGGCTTTGACAACAAATTGAGAATTTCGTTACTCAATTTAGGAATTAAAGCTAATAGAAATACATCTAACAGGAAAAACATTTCTTACCAGTGATTTGTAACACTTCATTTCATTGGCTAAAAGTACTAGAAATTGTCATTCAGGAGCCAATGAAATTTATTCATTAGTTAGTCATGTGCAAAAGGTTTTGTCAGCTAAATATCCCATGGTACACAGATGCAATGTAACTGAATAAAAGTATCCTGGCTGACTGACTATCAACTTGTGGCACTTTTATGGAAAGTGTTGATCCAGATAAGAATGAGCAGTCTGCTCTTGGATCAATACTGTTTGATACTGTTTAACCCTTTACCAGTCAACAAAATTCTAGATTTGTCAAGACAGATAGCATTTGCTGATGACAATTTCCATTTGGCTCAATTTGGGATTTGTCTTTGACAGGGTAGAAAACATTGTGGGAAAAAGAGGAAATGCTAATTACAAACATTTTCTTCAGAAGCTATCTTTCTTAGGGCCACGATTGTATGGTAAAAGCAGTAATCTGAACGCTTCACTTGGAGCTGGATCCCCTATAGAGTAATTACTTCCAATCACTGAATCACGGTCGGAATTATAACGGACATGTTATTTCACATACAGTTCACCTACGCAGCTGCCCTACGATCACAGTGAAGTTTTAACCTAACCGTATCTGACCTAGTTTTGTGTTGTTATCACACTGGGCCATTCTGCATAGAGGCACCAGACTTGACTGCGCTGTCGTAGGATTCTAATGCATCTTTGGCTTGAGTCCTGAAACAATCAAAATATCTTTAACATCATTTACATCCAGAGAAGTCTTTACAAGACGACAAAAACTTTAGACATGTCCAAATTGAAAGCATATAAAAAATTAATTGAGCTTCTTATGAGTTGTCTTCTGACGAGACAGGAAACATCGATAGAAAAGGAGGACTGGTTACCAGCGTATTCTCCAGTTCGAACAATGTTTTCCAAAACCTCTTTCCTCAGGCATGAAATTGTTTTGTAAAGGGTGAATGAATTGACTCCTTTTCTCACCACTTTTTTTTTTTTTTTTTTCCAACTTAAAGGTGTTTCTTTACTTTCCTTACTAAAACTCTAAGAAAATTTGTTCATTCATACCTAGAGACTATTTTAGTTTGTTTGGTGCTAAATGCCATTTCCAACCATTTTTCAATCATACTACAGAGACCAGTGTACTCCTCCATGCATCCCTGGGCACACCACTGCCTTAAAAACCGATTTTTGTAATATAATCTAATACAAGTGGTAAAAAAGTAAAGTTTTTTAAGGTAAGGCAAATTCTTTTCTTGGTTTGCATTCAACACAATGAGAGAAAAACAGAAAATGCTCCAGCAAAGTAACTGCTCCTTTTCTACTAATGTTTCAATAAGCTGTCTAAGGAATGTATAACACATTGAAGGACCGAGAAAAGTGTGTATGTAGTGATGGGCTGAAACTCTGTCACAAATCTCAAATGGTCACAAACAGTGACTTAATTACCCTGCCAAGTGCATGACAGCGTCAAATGCTCAAACCCCACATGTATTACAAACAAATTCCAAGGGGAGATAATCCTTCAGAGCCTAGAAGCAGACCTCCAACAAGAGCACCACATACCTGCCAACATTCAGCTGCAGTTGCTTTTCACTGAAAATTCAAAGTCTAAAAAGGGACATAACTGTGTCAAAAACACTTTGATGGTTACCTACTCTTATTGTATGGGTTCCCCTTTTGACAGTTAACAACTTGTCCAATTTTATATAAATGTCTTAAGTAACAATGGAGATATATTATAAATTACAAGCTTTTTGCACAAAGACAGCGCAGATGACGACAGTGCTAGGACAATACCTTGACTTATTCTCCGAAAACAGCTAAGCTTTATTGTGTCCTGTAAATCAACTGTTAACGAGACAAATACTGAAGTTGGAACTTGTGTGTAGTGTTTAACACTATTTCCAACATTCTTTAAGTTATAGTTGGCAATGCCAGCACTTTTCCATGCTTTACCGGACTTTGCACAGTACTCTTTCAAAGCCCCCCAAAGGTCATCTCTACCCTTTATCACACAATACTGAGTATTAACAGCCCTGAAAAAGAAAGCTTTTGAAAAACTTGAGAGAAAGGTAACCAGCATTTGCTCCTTTTGCCAATTTCTCTTCTATCAAGGACAAATTTCATGACTGGACCATATTTGTCTTCTGCAAATGCTATCAATTTGGATTTCTCCCAAATTCAGTCTTCAGGTAAAAAGTAATATTCTCACCTAATGTCTTCAAGTTTATCTACAGAAGTGCCTAAATCATCTGTTGTAGGACCATTTCCCTGAATCTTGCTGTCCACCTTCTCCCCATCCGTACAGTTGGATGGTGACGCCTGTTTCATTAGACCAACTTTGGTTAAGAAACTGAAATATAAAACCAGATTTTTATGACATTTCAAATTCTATTTGCCTGAACTATTTCAACGCATCTGTTAAAATCACAGTTCTATACATAATACAATTTTATGACTTCAACAAATCAACTTCATTAATAGTACCAAGTAATTGTGCCAGTACTCCACTCCCATTCATGTCATGTGCCAAAATATGTATTGCATATGACAGTATGCGCAATGTACACTTCAAATATAACATCTCAACCTGATTGACTTTTTTATCAAACAATCCCTGGGTTTACGACCTTTACAAGGGCTTTCGAAAACGCTGTGAGAAAAGGAGACAGTGCTGGTAACCAGTATTGTCTCCTGTACACCATGTTTTCGACTCGATCAAGAACAACAGCCATCACTTGAGCCTACCTAGCTAAATTTGTTGTTTGCAAACGCTTTCAAGGTTGAGCAGTCTAAAACTTGATTATATGGTAGATTTAATATTGCTGATGACACTAACAATGTGAAGTATTGCTCTTCTTCATACTAGTCCTCAGAATCCTTCGACCTTGGTCAACAAAATACATTTATTCAATCTTAACTCTTTAACAAACGACAAAATTTAGGCTGTTGGTCTAAAACTGCAAGGATTTTCCCACAATATTTTCTTCAATTTTGAAGCCAAATCTTGTCAATTGAGTCAAATTTTATTTGTCATGTGCAAATCCTTACAATTTAGACCCAATTGGGAACAGTCTATTTCAACTACCAAACAAGAGGGCCAGGATGGCCCTGGATCGCTCACCTGAATTTTTGAGAGGACCATAGCCAATTTTTTTTGAGGTATTGAAACTTTGGAAACAAAATCATTATTTTGCCAAGCAATTTTGAAAAGGTCACCTGTAAAAGTCATTTCAAAATCTGTCACCACCCCTACAATCATCAGCACAGCAATGACTTTGATGAATCAGAATTCTGCAAATATATTTTTGGACAGATCACCCAAGGACAATTTCTTGAAGAAGAGCACATGCTCTATAGTGACTAAAAACGTGTCGAACAAGAGCACCACATGCAGGTGCCAACAATTGGCTGTTGTTTTTCGATGGATAAAAATTTCCCTAACAATTTTTGAAAAGGGTCACCCTAGGAACATTTCTGTGAAATTATTTCAAAATCTGACCAGCCGTTCCAGAGAAGAATAATTAAGAAATTCCTCTTCATGTCCCTATAGTGCAAATAGCCCCGACCACCAGAACCATGTTTCTTGACAGATCACAATTTTGCGAACAGTTTTTGAAAAGAGTCACCCAAGGAACATTTCTGTGAATTTATTTCAAAACCTGACCAGCCATTTCAGAGAAGAAGAATTTTTAAGAATTTCTTCATGTCTGTATCGTGTAAATAGCCCACAGCCATCAGAGCCATGTTTCTTGATGGATCAAAATTTCTCAAACAATTTGCGAAAAGGGACACCCAAGGAACATTTCTGTGAAATTATTTCAAAATCTGACCTTAGATTTCAGAGAAGAAGAATTTTTAAGATTTTCTTCATGGCCGTATAGTGCAAGTAGCCCCCCCGCCCCCACCCCATCAGAGCCATGTTTCTTGACGGATCAAAATTTTGCGAACAGTTTTTGAAAAGGTTCACCAAAGGATCATTTCTGTGAAATTATTTTAAAATCTGACCTTAGATTTCAGAGAAGAAGAACTTTTAAGAATTTCTTCATGGCTGTATAGTGCAAGTAGCCCCAAGTCACCAGAGCCATGTTTCTTTACGGATCAAAATTTTGCGAACAATTTTTGAAAAGGGTCACCAAAGGAACATTTCTGTGAAATTATTTTAAAATCTGACCAGAGATTTCACAGAAGAAGAAATTTTAAGAATTTCTTCATGGCCGTATAGTGCAAGTAGCCCCAAGTCACCAGAGCCATGTTTCTTTACGGATCAAAATTTTGCGAACAATTTTTGAAAAGGGTCACCAAAGGAACATTTCTGTGAAATTATTTTAAAATCTGACCAGAGATTTCACAGAAGAAGAATTTTTAAGAATTTCTTCATGGTCATATAGTGCAAGTAGCCCCAAGTCACCAGAGCCATGTTTCTTTATGGATCAAAATTTTGCGAACATTTTTGAAAAGGGTCACCAAAGGATCATTTCTGTGAAATTATTTTAAAATCTGACCAGCCATTTCACAGAAGAAGAATTTTTACGAATTTCTTTATTTCCGTATAGTGCAAGTAGCCCCCAGTCACCAGAGCCATGTTTCTTGATGGATCAAAATTTTGCGAACACTTTTTGAAAAGGGTCACCCAAGGAACATCTCTGTGAAATCTGACCAGCCGTTTCAGAGAAGAAGAATTTTTGAGAATTTCTTCATATCTGTATAGTGCAAGTAGCCCAAAGTCACCAGAGCCATGTTTCTCGACGGATCAAAATTTTACAAACAGTTTTTGAAAAGGGTCACCCAAGGAACATCTCTGTGAAATTATTTCAAAATCTGACCAGCGGTTTCAGAGGAGAAGACTTAAAGAATTCTTAGAAAATTCCATTTGGTTGCCATGGCAACCTGAGTTTTTGATGAAATCAAATTCTGTGAACAATTTTTAAAGAGGACCTCCCAAGAAACATTCCAGCCAAGTTTGGTCCAAATTGGCCCAGCGGTTTAGGAGGAGTTGATGTTTAAAGAACAACGCCATGACAATAGCTCGCTGGCCTTCGGCCAGTGGAGCTAAAAAGCAAAACTACAACTAATTACACATACAGGACGAACATTCAAGGAAAAGTTTGCTTTTCACCAACATGGAATCACTGAAGGGAAAAGATACAAATGCTGGTTACAAGCAAATAGGAGTCAACTTCATCTGCATAAAAAATTTTAACTGCGCTGTAAACTGTAAAGGGGGCTTACTGCATCTCCATGATGCACTGTACAAAGCAAGGCATCACAACATTAGACACCCCTAAAATCTGTTTTGTCTAACAACCGACTGAATCATGAGGTACACTGGTCCTTTGGCATGCAGAAAATTTACCAAAAGCATTGTCAGCCTGGGTGGACTGCAATACTTTTTGCAGATGTATAAGCCCACTTTTCACAGAGCATGGATGAATTATTTTCTGTCAATCACAAACAACACTGGGAAAAGATCCAGTCTTCTGCAAAGAAGATTCTGGAACATCATCTCACTGAATTGTAAAAATTTCCTATCATACTGAACACAGGTGGAACTTTGTGTCTTTTAATTCTTTACCTAACGACAAAATTTTAGACTTGTCCAAATTGTTTGATTGTATGGTGTTAATGCCTTTTTCAACATTATCTCAGTTATATTGTGGCAACCAGTGCAACTATCCATGCTTTCCTGGAATTGTTTTCTCCGCTACTCTGCACAATATTCTTTCCGAGCCACTGGCTGCTTTCCCACGTTATTATCGTCAAAGCAATGGCCAGCGGTGAGAGAGGAATGAATCCTGTCGCAATGCCTATCATCAATCCTTGGAAAGAAATTGGCAGAGCTGGGAATCAAACTAGTAACCCCCTGTTCTCAAGTAGTGTGCACTACCAACTGAGCTACCAAGGTTCATATGTATGGCTTGTCCATACTGAAAGCGTTTGCAGACCACAAATTTATGGAGTCTAAAATATTCCATTTGGGTTTTGGAAGCGAAGAAAACATTGCCGGAAGAGGAGAAAAAGAAGCTTTTTGAAAACATATGGAAACAGGTGAAAATGCTGGTAACCAACATTTTCTCCTCAAACAAAGTACTCTACCCAAACAAGTTTTAATTTTTCACATTAATTATGCTGTCTGCAGATGCTTTCAACTTGGACTAGTGTAAAATTATGTCGTTTAGTACAGAATTAATCAGCATAAAGCTAAAGCATAATCTTGTTTTCTTTGTGAACAGTGTAAGGTCAATCTGCACAGAACATGCTCTCCCTGGTCTTTGATCTAAACTGTCAAAAAATTTGTTAGATATGCTATGGTACTATGTACTCTGGTTAGAAGGAAACCATTTCAATTGCAATATTTAGGTCTTTTTACCTGACGAATTAGGTCTATTTAATTTACCTAGAGCTAAAAGGGTTAATGACTGAGAAAAATACAAGTGAACCAAGCTCTGTGAAAAGGGGGCTTACTGCATCTGTTCCCGGATGCCTTCAGTAAAGACAAGAAGATCTAATCCCCACCTTTCCCTATCCTATGTTTTCAATATTTTCGTTTCATACATTCATCGAAGTTTTTACCTCAGTATTAGAGTTTTTAGTTTCCACCTATTGTTTCATACAGATATTCATGTAAATTTACTGCTTAAATAAATCAAAGCTGAAAAGACAGTCTGAAGTGCCTCTTATCAGATATCAAATTGACATTTTCTTGTGTCATGGGTTTTCGTGTTTTTTGCAGCGATCTTTTTTTCATGTCACTTATTTTTTTTGCAAATGATATGGCAAGAATTTGTCAATAAGGATTGCAGTCGTTTCAAAACAAATTACATCAACAGTTGGATTAACATTATCATCACGCTTTTCATTAAGAACATGTCAGCTTGTTAAGTTCTGCGACGCATGGTCCTTCATACCTGAGACTCACTGTTTATGTAGAATTTTGTAGCCTTAAGACATCAATTGTTGCCAATGCCTCATTTTCAGAGACATTTTTCCTAAATTGTCGCATTTGGTGCCACTGGCAATCAACAGGGAGAGCCCTGCAGTGAGGCTATTCATCTGCATAAAACAGATGACAAGCGTCTATTGATGTGATCAAATATTCTAACAGTCTACGATTTTACAGTTTTAAATGATTATTACAAGACCCATGCAAATTTTGTTCCATTATATTTTGCCATGATCATTCATCGACAATTGGTTGTGATTGTTAAACACTGATGTAAACAATCTATTAACCAAAAATCTCTAAATATACAAGATACTATAAAATATACTTTGATACTTTACATGCAAATATGACAAAGGAATATATCTGTATTAAATAATTTTATTAATATCTAGTACATGTTTATTGTATACAGTAACCTCTCTCAGTAATGTATACGATGTACACAAAATGAAAATGTAAAGAAATTTGTCCCAAACACAGCATACCAGCGTAGTATATGAAGATGTGATGAAGTCTGATACTGATTCCTGGGCAGAGCTAAAAAGAGGTATTGCGGGAAGCCAAAATACTCATAAGCAGATCTGCTTTGGTACGAGATACAGAGTAGTGTCATAGGGCTTTTGCTTTAGTGTTTTCAATAGTAGCCTGCATGAAGTAATGAGTTGGCCAATCTAAAGCAATATTTAGCCCTTTACCACACAATCCCAAGTTTTAACTACCTTCAGAAAGAAGGCTATTGAAAACATGTAGGTAAACATCATATGTCTTTTTCCTGTAACGTTTTCTACCACTTCAAGGACAGAGCTCATCATTTGAGCTACATTGATTTCATAGTCTGCAAATGGTAGAGCGTAAAAGTTTGTTGTTTGGTAAAGGGTTAACTTAATCAGATATTGTCAAACATCATTCCTACGACGATTTGTAGACAGCCAAACACACAGCAAACTTTTATGGGGAAACAATCCAATACGATTCCTAGAGAACTTTAGTGCTTGCAAAGCAAATGTTGCAGGATACATATTTAAGCAAGAAGTATGAAATACAGTGGCAATCTTAAGCATACATATTGCATGCAACATGAAAATTTCAGATCCATATAGTGGTCTTTTCACATGTTCAGTGTATTGAGTAAATAGAATGCAATGTTGTTTTATGGAGTATTGACAGCTTGGATAATTTAAGCCCCTTGGTATGCCCTGGATAATCTTCAGTGCTTAGGCTGACAGTTCAGATCAAGATCAAACTACAGAGATGCTGTCTGATCTTTGATCTACACCAGAATACATTTTGATGAATTGTCAAGGATAATTGAATATATATCCATCAAACTATCAGGATCTTGCAGAAGTTTTAATGATTTAGATTGAAATGAATTCATTTTTACCAGACAAAACTTTTGAGACTTGTCCAATCGAAAACATATGCTGGAGGCAAATAATCTCATACTCAAATGATGGGATTTGTTGCTTAACCCTTTACCACACAATCCCGAATTCTAACAACCCTAAGAAGAAGAAAGCCTTTCTTTTTTTCTCACAGTGTTTTCTTCCCTTTCCTGGACAATAGCATCCTTAAAAGGGTTTTAGTTCTAGAATGAAAATGTCTGTTGGGTTTATTCAGCACCCTGCATAAAGACTGAATTTCAATGCAAACAATCCACAATTTCATGTTGAGATTTAGGTGCAAAATTGTTTCCATAGGTACGGAAAAGTAATATTCATCTACAAAATTTATACTGTCTAATTGTGGAGACAGGTGAACAAAAAAATATACTGTTAACACCAATTAATAGTTAAAATGATGCAAATTAAGATGTAACTACACTAAATAGATATACATCACTAAGTATAACTCAACACCACCATTGTAAACAATAAAAAAAAAATATAAACAGCCATGCAACCTCACACTCTACAAAGTAAACTGGTGCCACCACACACAATAATAACCATCATTAAAATCAAACAAACATGACTTTGCTGGAAAAACTGCTAATGCAAATATTACGTTAATACAACAGTGTACATGTTTGTATTGCTTCTAATTTTTTTTTTCTAAAATGTTTTAATGCAAGTCTAGGGCATCTGACTTTCTGTATCATTTCAAATCAGGAGTTAAAAAAAGTCAACCAAATCAAATCCTCAACTGTTTGGTCCTATAATGTATTTCAATTTTGTCAAGATGGCCATTTTATGACTGTCCTGTCCTAGGTATTGATCCCTCAAACCAATTCCCTATTTCCTTTACTAAACTTTTCATGTAAATCTGAAAGTCCTTGAAAAGGTTAGTAAGTTAGACACACTACTTTTGATTGCAATTAAATTTTGAAGAAAGCAAAAAAAAAATATCAAATTTAGAACTGCATCTCTTATTCATTTACAGAAATCACTTATAACATAAGTTAATCCTTAGGCTGCTAAGCGCCACTGAAGGACCTTTTGCAGTCAGTGTAGATCAAGATCAGACTAGGGAGGTATTTACCCCTACAAAATAACTGAAAAAACAATACTTAGATTTTTACTATAAGCTTGAAGTTTTAATTTATTTAGCAGCTTAACCCTTTACCACACAATCCCGACTTTTAACGACCCTGAGAAAAAAGCTTTTTGAAAACATTGTGGGAAAAGGAGAAAATGCTGGTAACCAGCATTTTCTCCTTTTCCCACAATGTTTTCTACCCTTCCCAAACCAAATTTCAATTTTTCAGTTACATTTATTTTGTCGTCTGCAAATGCTTTCAATTTGGACTAGTCTATAATTTCGTCGTTTGGTAAAGAGTTAAGGGTTAAACAAATTCAGCAAAGTCAGTTAAAAAGAGGTCCAACTTCAGTTTGCTATCTAAGGCAGTATGTTTATAAACATGCTCAAAAATCTACAACAGTCAACATGTAAACTTGAATTATGAAAAATTCTGATTTTTTTTTCTAAACACCAATGAACATACAGATCTGATTTTTTTTTTTTTTAATACATGTACACGTAAGTGCTTAAACTGACTTGAAGTTGGATCCCTGTTATGTCTAAAAGGTTTTTAAAACACCATGTAACTATAGAAATATGTGTGTGAGAGAGAGAGGATCTAGGAATAAGTGGCGTGCACTCACTTAAAATTATCACTTAGATCCGCGTCATCCGCACTCTCGTCAGCCGTACTCGATTCACTCAATAAAGTGTTATACCTTTAAATCAGAGTAAAGTGTGATGCATACATATACATCTACCTGCAAAGTTCTATACACTCACAAATCAATATGTGAAAACATGCAGTGATAAAAAACTATGGAGAAATATATCTGAGCCATGCTTTGACAAAAAGAAGGTTTGATGTATCTCTGTGATCCATGATACCAAGCAAGTCATCAAATAGTTAGGGATCCATAAAATCCATTTTGTCAGACTGAATCATGAGGTAGAATGAATCATGAGGTACACTGGTCTTTTAACATGCAGAAAATTGACCAAAAGCAAAATGTTTTGGCCAACATCAGCCTGCGTGGACTGCATAGGTTGACCTGGGTTGATACTTTTTGCATATGCATTAAGCTCCCTTTTTACAGAGCATGGCTCATCCGCTTTATCATAAGCCCAGACTAGAGGAGACTTTCAGTATCTAAAAAATATTATTTCCTTGTTAAAAATGTTTGTTCTTGGTGCTCATAAGAACTGTCTCCATGAGACAATTTTATGCTGTACTGAGAACATAGGTTTAAATTAGAACAGGATATACAGTGTTGCTTCCAGGATTTCTGCCAAGAAGGGAGCTCCCCCATGGCATTAGCAAAAGGGGTTCATGCACTGGTGTGATAGATCTACTGAAAAATAACACCATTCTTTTTTTCAGTGTTCCCACTAGCTTTTTATTTCAAGGATACACTTACCCCCGAGCTGTAAATCTAGAGTTAAGATTTCATATTTTAGGGTATGACAATAATGGTTCTCAACTAGAGGCAAAGCGATCCATATTGATGATTTGCAGCAAAAAAGTGTGTTATATTAAGATATTTGTGGAACTTTACAGCTTAAAGTCATTAAAAAGCTGAAAAGACAGTCTGAAGTGACTCTGATCGGACAATGTCAAAAAGAACATTTTGTTGTGTCATGGGTTTCCGCCTTTTTTGGGCCAATTAATTTTTCATGTCCGTTAATTTATGGATAAGCATTTCCGCATGATTTGACTAAAAGTTGTCAATAAGGGTAACAAGTAACTTCAAAACCTGTCATTTTACACAAGATAAGCGGATAATGGCTTTTTTTTACATTTTTTCTTACATGAGGTCTCGCGTGTAACCGAAATTTGTTACGTGAATTTCAATTCTATTATCTATGACATGATTTACGCAATAATTTGCGTGAGTGGGAACAGTTTTTTCCTTTCCAAACTAGATCTAGATCTATAACACAAGTTTCAAAATCAAACAATGCTGATGATGGTTCCTCAATTTAAATAATTTAAATGATTATTAACTGATTTACAGTTCTGACAAAACCCTAACTTGACCGTGGTGGTTGACGAATGACCTTCAATTTTTTTTTTTTTTTTTTTTTTTTTTTTTTTTTTTTGGGGGGGGGGGTTTCGTCTTTTGATCAAACAAATCCCTTTACAAAGTTCATAATTCGTTTAAGTGGCATCTTTAATCCTGCTTTAACACACCAGTCAGAATGTTGAACACACTTAAAGTTGCCGCGCGAATGTACTATGATCTTTTTTAATCCGGAAATGTGTAACTACACATTCACTGTGCACGCGTAGAAAATAGTGGTTCCCTGCTTATTAAAAAGAATTCAATATCGAGATCGGACACCATATTTGGAATTACTGTTCTCGAATAGTCTAAAAATAGCGATGAGTGTAATATCGATCGATGTGGGGAAGCTTCGTCAAGACTTTCCTTCTCTTTCAACTGACTGACTAGGGCCCAATTATTTTTTTTTGCGTGCAGTGGTTTCTTGTTTCTATGCGAGTTACAACGTCTTTGTGCGATTTCTCCCCCATCAAGTTCGGGAACTTGCACGATAGAATAAAACTAGAAATAGGTGTGTCAGAGACACGGATGCCCCCGCTAAATGGTATTGGTCACAGATATGTCATATGAGTGAATCAATAGGTATTACAGAAAAATGTTGTTTTGGATAACAGCTTAGACAGTGTTAAGAAGGTTTGTTATATATATAGCCAAGCAGATAAAAGATTATTTATACCTGATAACAAAATTGAGGACTGGTCCAAGTTGAAAGCAATATGCAGACAATAAATTATATGGTTTGTATTGCATATGGTAGAAAACTTTGTGAGAAAAAGAAGAAAATGCTGGTTTTGAGCATTAACTTCTTTTTATTCAGCGTTTTCCTTAATCTTTCAACTGAGGGTTACTTATACTCAGGATTATGAAGATTTTAACTTGAGGAATGAGAGTGAGAAATACAGCAATAATAATTACTTTGTTGGACTTCCTCTATGAGACAGGAACAAATTATTGCTGAGCAGGATATAAAACTGGGTTGAACAGTCAGTTTAAACATTTGACCTTCAACTGTGACCTTGACCTTGGGCGTATCGAAACAAACTTTTCGCATGACACTCGTACTTGTTAAGGAGAACAAGTGTGCTTAGTTTTTTTGAAATCCATTGATAAATGTAGAAGTTATGCTCCGGACAAGGTCAATTTAAACATTTGACCTTCAACTGTGACCTTGACCTTAGGCGTATCGAAACAAACTTTTCACATGACACTAGTACTTGTTAAGGAGAACAAGTGTGCAAAGTTTTTTTTGAAATCCATTGATAAATGTAGAAGTTATGCTCGGGACAAGGTCAATTTAAACATTTGACCTTCAACTGTGACCTTGACCTTGGGCGTATCGAAACAAACTTTTCGCATGACACTAGTACTTGTTAAGGAGAACAATTGTGCAAAATTATTTTGAAATCTATTGACAAATGTAGAAGTTATGCTCCAGACAAGAATGGGACACACACACTAACGCACGCACGCACACACTAACACACACAGACGGACACAGTTAACTCTATATGCCCCCCCCCCATTTCATGGCGGGGGCATGAAAAGGGGGGATTCCTGCAATCACGCAGCCTGGATGCAACACTGAATATACTACTTTTTTATCCCAAAACTATCCCCTCTTATCTGTAATTCTGGTCTTCTTCTGATCATTCTATGGATTGGGCCATCAAATATTCTATACCAAAAAGTGCAACCAATTATTTTACAATGTTAAATGAAGATGAACAAAAGAAAATACCAGTGAAAAAAATTAAATAAAATCAAAAGAATCTGCAAATAGGTTCAGAATCAGCTAGCATACTGACAGTTACGAGTAAAAGGTTTATGTTGTAAAAGAATTCTTTGCATTAATGAAAGAACTAACCATGGAAAATGGCTGTACCTTTTAATTCACTACCACATAATGAGCCATGCTCTGCAAAAAGGGGGTTTAATGTATCTGCAAAAAGGCATGGATCCATGTCTGCCTGCGCAATCAGTGCAGGCTCACATGGGCCAAAACTTTTCCCTATTGGTCAATTTTCTGCATGTCCAAGAACCACTTTTCCTTGAAATCAGTCAATCATTCGACTAAATGGATTTTGTGATCCATAAATGTGTGATGACTTGCTTGGTATCATGCATCACAGAGATGCATTAAGCCCCCTTTTGCCAGCTCATGTATATATATTTTTTTTTCCTTGGGACTGCAGTAGACAAGAGATAACATTAAAGGAGAAACGGACTAATCAGTGCCCCCTTTCCTCAAAAAGTTTCTCACCATTCAAAAAGACATTTTTCTCTCCTTCAAATGTTTCTCATATACCAGATGATGAAATTTGTAAAAGTGGGTAGTCTTTCAGTATTGCCATTGATATAAACATTTGGCTTAAAAATTGGTAAGTGACTCAGTGGGAAGCCATTTTACATGGTTCAAGGGATAAGAAAATTATACCACATAAGAATGTCTATGGTAGTTAAAGGGAAACCTTCTATTTGCAGAGATCTCAAACACTAAAACAATTGTTTTTCTTCTAGTCTGACTTAATTGCTGATGTATATCAGATAAGTGGTACCATATTTAAGTGCCCAAAAGTTTTCACCCTTTGAGAGCAAAATTTATCAAATACTAGTACATACTTTCAGTGCAAAAGTCATATTTATCTAAATTCTATGGGAATGAATGCCTCTGAAGCCATCAAGCAGTGCAAATACATGATAAGACTGTATGTTCTGTGCAGTCTAATCTTCATCTACACTGTCCTAAAAATCACTCAAGCTGAGCTGAGTATTCTACTGGTTATCCAATATTCAAAAACATATGCGAATTCAAATCTCAAAGAAAAAAAGAACATTAAAGTTTCAATCCTTTAAAAGAGTAACTTTGGTCGGGATCACATTACAACAGCTACCATTGGACATTCTTGTATAGACATTGAGAGCAAATCATCAACCTTATTTATTCAAAGGGCTATAAGGCATTAATTACCCTTTAAGCATGACCATGACTCTGAAACATTCAAAATTGCATTGTTTCTGTAAGATTAGAATTTGAACATTTGAAAGTTAGATAGCTGTGATAATGAAATGGACACTTCAAGTTTGTTAAGATAGATATTGCACACGTCAAGGCTGTTTTGGGGCTACAATATCAGTCGTCAAAGTAGATTCAAAATAAGACATTAAACAAATCCAGCCATTGAATTCATTACAAATAAAAAACAAGATGCATAGATTAAGTTATGATCATGCATTCAAGCAATCATCTGACAGTGCTCAAGATCACACAAAAAAAAATGTGTTACAGTATATCATTTTGGTCTACTGTAGATGGTGCACATGGTATACGATATTGCATTATAATTGTCATTTTCTTCTCAAAAACTTGGATTTGCCTTGAAAACATGAGATTGTATACATATATACAATTTGCATTCTCTTTTACCCTCTTATGTGTTATTCTCTTCCACTCCATATATGGGCCATGCTCTGTGAAAAGGGGGCTTAAAGAATCCATTTTGAATAACTATTGAGTAATGAGATAGAATGGTCCTTTGACATGCAGGTAATTGACCAATAGCAAAAAGTTTCGGCCCAAGTCAGCCTGTTTAGACTGCCCAGGCTGACCTGGGTCTATACTTTTTGCAGATGCTATAAGCCCCCTTTTCATGAGCATAGCTCAATTATGCTTATATTTTCCTCCTCTATCACTTTGCTCTTATAATAAATACCTCTAAATTCACTTTGGTGTACGGATATCAAAATACTGAGATCAAAATCAAAAGACACCTCACCCTTTACCATATAATCCCGCATTCTAACTAATCTGAGCAAAAAGGACTTCTGAAACACGGAGGGAAGAGATAACACTGGTAACCATCATATTCATCTTTTACCACAGTATTTACTAGCCCTTATAAGACCTACTTAATTGTTTGATACACATTTTGTTTTCTGGAAGATCTTTCAGTTTAGAAGAGTCCAGAATTTAGTTGTGTGATAAAGATTTAGCTCTTTATCAGACAACAAAACTTTCAAATTTGTCCACAATGAAAACATGTGCAGAGGACAAATACAAGAGGGCCATGATGGCCCTGAAGTCGCTCACCTGAGCCTTTTAACCAAACATGATCCATTCTAAATCTCTTTCAAAAGTGTACACAAGGTTTTTCTAAGATTTAACCTTGTGACCTAGTTTTCAACCCGACATGACCAATTTTCAAACTCATCCAAGATATCATCAAGACAAACATTCTGACCAATTTTCAATAGTATTGGACTAAAAATATGGCCTCTAGAGCAAACACAAGGTTTTTCGAAGATTTGGCCTAGTGACCTAGTTTTTGACCCAACATGATCCATTTTCGAAATCGTCTGAGATATCATCAAGCCAAACATTCTGACCAACTTTCAAGAGTTTTGGACTGAAAATATGGCCTCTAGAGCGTACACAAGGTTTTTCTAAGATTTGCCCTAGTGACCTAGTTTTTGACCCGACATGACCCATTTTCGAACTCGTCTGAGATATCAAGACAAACATTCTGACCAATTTTCAAGAGCATTGGAATGAAAATATGGCCTCTAGAGTATACACAAGGTTTTTCTAAGATTTGCCCTAGTGACCTAGTTTTTGACCCGACATAACCCATTTTCAAACTCGTCCGAGATATCATCAAGACAAACATTCTGACAAACTTTCAAGACCATTGGACTGAAAATATGGCCTCTAGAGAATACACAAGGTTTTCCTAAGATTTGCCCTAGTGACCTAGTTTTTGACCCAACATGACCCATTTTCGAACTTGTCCACGACATCATCAAGACAAACATTCTGATTAACTTTCAGAAGTTTTGGACTCAAAATATGGCCTCTAGTGCATACACAAGGTTTTTCTAAGATTTGCCCTAGTGACCTAGTTTTTTACCTGACATGACCCATTTTCGAACTTGTCCACGACATCATCAGGACAAACATTCTGACCAACTTTCAAGAATTTTGGACTGAAAATGTGGCCTCTAGAGTGTACACAAGGTTTTTCTATGATTTGACCTAGTGACCTAATTTTTAACTCGACATGACCCATTTTCCAACTTGTCCGAGATATCATCAAGACAAACATTCTGAACAAGTTTCATGAGTATCGGACTGAAAATGTGGCCTCTAGAGCGTACACAAGGTAAAAGTTGACGACGGACGACGCACAACAGACGACAGACACAGCACGATCACAAAAGCTCACCATGAGCACTTTGTGCTCAGGTGAGCTAAAAATGTGGCACAAATACTAAGATTATCTTTGAAAGGGAAGAAACCACTTTAGGTCAGGAGAAAATGCTGGTTACCAATATTTTCTCCCATTTCCAGAAAGTTTTCTCCTCACAAAGCCTTTTTCCCCAGAGTCAGTTTAGCTCGGGCTTTTTTTGGTAAAGGGTTAATCGTTAAAAGGCTAACCAAACAGAAGAGTTATTCATGCCTATCAGAATGTTAACAATCAGTGTTTACACTACACTACCCGTTACATTTGCTACGTCAAACAATACTGCAGTGATACCTACCCATCGCCCTGGGCTTGGGCGTCCCTGGAGGTGACAGTTGAAAGATCACAGTCAGGATTGGAAGAGCTAGGACTACGAGGGGACTGAGGGACATCCCCGTCATCATCCGGAGGAGGATTGGAAGGAGGGGTCGGAGGTTTGTCTTCTGAGCTACAATACAGTGAAGTTACATTCAATCTTATATTACTCAAATCCAGATGAGCCATGCTCCATGAACAGGGGGTTTATTGCATCTGCAACCAGTATTGATCCAGGTCAAGCTGTGCAGTCTGTACAGGGTCAAAAATTTTTGGTTGATCAATTTTCTTCATGTCAAAGGACCAGTCCATCTAATGATTCAGTTGTTTGTTAGACAAAATTGATTTTATGGATCAAGAATGACATGCGGGGTATAATGGATCATGGTGATACACTACACACCCTTTTCCTAGTAGAAGTTGTAATTTTTTGTTTGTTCTTTACCAACACTGTTAATGAAGATCAGGCTGAATGGATGAGCAATACGATCTTGGATATAATCCATCCAATATTTTCTGAAGTAATGAGGTTTTCTGGCCTGAAAACCTTCTATTTGAAGCATTTTGATTCCTCATTAAAACTCTTAAAGTTAAGCGTATTTATTTATCAGCAGTCATAAGGGTAGACAGATGTTCCATATGGTTTTGTTTGCTTGTGATCAACATTATTTCAATTAAACAATGAAAGCCGAGGCACCTATCTTTGAGTCCTGGAATTTCTTTTACTACTGATTGCACAACACTCTTAATTATTAGCTCTGTGTTTTCTAAGTGAAGCACCAGGCTCAGTTTATTGGTTCAAATGAAAAATGTACAGAACAGCTCATTTACTCAATGAATTTGGACAGTGTTTTACATTGCTTTTAAACTTTATTTAAATCACATTACAATGTCAGCTGACAAGTTTTCAAAGCTTCATCAGTACTAGGCTGAAGATTTCATGTGCCTTGCTAAAACATACTCCAAGATAAACCCAACTCCTCAGCTAATGATCCAACCCAGGACTCCCAGATTGGTGATCCAACACAATCATTTAGCAAGTCTTAATTCACTGATTTAATGTTCTATACCAGTTTCATCATTATTTCAGTCACATCACAGTCTGCTTATGCATTTCACTGGTACTTGACTTGGGCTCTAAAATACCTTGCAATAGGGCACTCCCATGAGATCACCATGTGGTCCTGTGGTGAAATCCTAAATAGTCATGCCAAAACAGTTCCACATGCTCACCTTATATTCTCTGGTGATGTCGAAGAATCAGCTTCAGCAACTGTCACAGACTGCGAGCTATTTTCACTGTTGCCTTGTTTATCTGTTTGGCCATTACTATCACTAGGCAGCTCAGATGAACTGACTTCAGAATTAGGCATACTATCTGTATCAGGTTGCACTTCACTTTCTTTTGTGTCTATAGAGTCATTGTCCTTAATATCTACACTACTTGTTGTGGAATCTATACTTTCTAATTTTATATCTGATTGTTGTGGGCCTTTCTCATCTTTCATATCTGCCACTGAAAAAAAATCCAGCCAATTTTTAACACTTTATATCCTGCATACCAGGATTTGTGTCCTGTAGCTTTCCACTTCTGAAAACATTGTGGCAAAAGCAGAAATAACTCACAATGAGTTACTTAAGAGTCAAGAGTCAGTAAGATGGTAAAACATGGGATCAGAGAAATTAAATCTATCTACTGATTAGACTCATTTGCACTGAAATAAACTTCACAGAGAATTCAGATTTCTCCCCTTCCCTGTTGCCCCCCCCCCCCCCCTCGTTCAAGAAAACTGCAGATATTAAAAGCCTGTTGTGAAAATCACTTCCACTGTATGGGCCAACCTTGACCGACGTGACACAGTTTGTAATACATTGATAGAGAACTATTAGATGAAGCTACCTTAACTCTTTACCATAAACAAACAAGAGCGGCAAATTGTCGCAAGATACGCCCGTCCCACCACTAGTTGTCAAGGGGGTATAATAATCGTAAAGGGCAGGTAATGCAACAAACATGTTTACCAAGTCTCAAGTCAATTTGACTTGAGGTGACAAAGTTCCATTCCAGACAAGCAAGAAATACTGTAAAAATGAAGATCAAAGTGGAATTACTCGAAATCCGCACTAGGTAGAGTTATTGTTTTTGCGCACTGTACTTCATAATATTGCAACAAACATGCATATCAAGTTTCAAGTCAATCGGACTGGAGATGACAAAATTATGCTCCAGACAAGCAGAAAATGCTGTAAAAATGACGATCAAAGGGAAATAACTCAAAGACAGCACGAGGTAGAGTTATGGTTCTTTTGCAATGCAATCCGTTTTATTGCAACTAACACACATGCCAAGTTTCAAGTCAATCGGACTGGAGATGACAAAGTTATGCTCCAGACAAGCAGAAAATGCTGTAAAAATGACGATCAAAGGGAAATAACTCATAGACAGTACAAGGTAGAGTTATGGTTCTTTGCACTGCACTCCCCCTTAATGAGATCTATCCACCCATGAAATTTCATAACCGTAGCTAGCATAGTTTTGGAGATATGCTCTGCACAAAATTCAAGTATGAATATAAACAAAGGGAAATAACTCAAAAATTAAGTAAGCAAGAGTTATGATTCCTGTGCACTGCACTCCCCCTTGATAAGATCTATCCACCCATGAAGTTTCATAACCTTAGCTAGTATAGTCTTGGAGATATGCTCCGCACAAAATTCAAGTATGAAAAACAACAAAGGGCAATAACTCAACTAGAGGCGCTTGAGCGCCTGTATCGCTCCACAGGCCTGATATTTCTATAATGGCGAAAGGAAGTTTTTAACAATTATCATTCAATCCTGCATTTTAGCTCACTGAAGAAACAATTTGGTAGACAACCACCATAGGAACTTACCTGCAAAACAACAATGAAATCCAATGAATAGTTTTAGAGAAGAATTTTTTCAAAGATTTTACTTTATACCATAAAAGGAAAATGAGTCTCCCATAAAAGCCATGTTTTTTGACAGATCTTTTTTTTTTTTTTTAAGGAATTCTGTAAACCTGTATCTAAGGAACATTCCTGCAAAATAATAATGCTATCCAAATAGCGGTTTGGGAGGAGAAGATTTTTAAAAGTTTTTTACTTTGGTTGCCATGGCAACCAGAATTCTTCATGGAACACAATTATTTGAAGGAATTTGAAAGAGGACCACCAAAGGAACATTCCTGTGAAATTTGGTAAAAATCCAGTCAATAGTTTCTGAGGAGAAGTTTTTTAAAGAAAAAGTTTACAGACGCACACACGGACAAACGGACGGACGGACGGACGGACGGACGAACGGACGGACGCACGCACGCACGGACGCACGACGGACACAACGCCATGACAATAGTTCGCTGGCCTTCAGCCAGTGGAGCTAACAACAATGAAATCCAATGAATAGTTTTAGAGAAGAAATTTTTCAAAGATTTTACTTTATACCATAAAAGGAAAATGAGTCTCCCATAAAAGCCATGTTTTTTGACAGATCTTTTTTTTTTTAAGGAATTCTGTAAACCTGTATCTAAGGAACATTCCTGCAAAATAATAATGCTATCCAAATAGCGGTTTGGGAGGAGAAGATTTTTAAAGGTTTTTTACTTTGGTTGCCATGGCAACCAGAATTCTTCATGGAACACAATTATTTGAAGGAATTTGAAAGAGGACCACCAAAGGAACATTCCTGTGAAATTTGGTAAAAATCCAGTCAATAGTTTCTGAGGAGAAGTTTTTTAAAGAAAAAGTTTACGGATGCACGCACGGACGAACGGACGGACGGACGACGGACACAACGCCATGACAATAGCTCTCTGGCCTTCGGCCAGTGGAGCTAAAAATTAAGGAAGCAAGAGTTCTGATTCCTGTGCACTGCATTCCCCCTTGATGAGATCTATCCACCCATGAAGTTTCATAACCTTAGCTAGTATAGTCTTGGAGATATGCTCTGCACAAAATTCAAGTGTGAAAAACAACAAAGGGCAATAACTCAAAAATTAAGCAAGCGAGAGTTATGATTCCTGTGCATTGCACTCCCCCTTGATGAGATCTATCCACCCATGAAGTTTCATAACCGTAGCTAGTATAGTCTTGGAGATATGCTCTGCACAAAATTCAAGTATGAAAAACAACAAAGGGCAATAACTCAAAAATTAAGCAAGCGAGAGTTATGATTCCTGTGCACTGCACTCCGCCTTGATGAGATCTATCCACCCATGAAATTTCATAACCGTAGCTAGTATAGTTTTGGAGATATGCTCCAGACAAAATTCAAGTATGAAAAACAACGAAGGGCAATAACTCAAAAATTAAGCAAGCAAGAGTTATGATTCCTGTGCACTGCACTCCCCCCTTGATGAGATCTACCCACGCATGAAATTTCATAACCGTAGCTAGCATACTTTTGGAGATATGCTCCGGACAAAGAATGGGGACGCCGCCCGCACGTCCGTCCGCCCGCCACGGGTGATCCCATAATACGTCCCGTCTTCGACGGGCATATAAAAAGTGGACTCGTCTACACTGAAAGCATTTGCAGACAACAACTTAAATACAGCTAAAATGATGGGGTTTGTCTTTGATATGGTAGAAAATACAGTGGAAAAAGGAGAAAATGCTGGTTACCGGCATTTTCTCTTTTTTTTTTTTAACGTTTTCCAAAGGCTTCTTTCTCAATCATTAAAATCAGATTTACTAATTGTTTGCATGGTCTTTAAGGCCATCTTCAACATTAACAGCATAAACTGACCATCAGAAAACCAAAAGTGTCTCCAATGACCTGCATGTATACTAAGATGTAACCAAGATGATGTGGTTGTAGTTGTAATTAACCCTTAGGCTGCTAAGCGCGACTCACTGACCTTTTGCAGACAGCGTAGATCAAGATCAGACTGCACAAAACGTGCAGTCTGATCTTGGATCTACACTCTCTGATAAGGAGATATTATTCCCTAAAATATACCTTTGAAATAGCAATATTTGGGTTTTTACTATCAAATTGAAAATTTCATTTTAGTTATTTAGCAGGATAAGAGTTAAATCAATAATGTCACAATTTTCCAGTGGCTACCTGTGACACTGATTCCCAGTGCACTGATTGCAGGAACCAACTGTTGCTTAGTGTTACTGAAGCTGTGGTTGGCTTCCAAAAATTTCTTATTAATAGCAATTCTTTATCCCTCTCCCCTTTTTTTTCCACATGGTTTTAGGTAATTAACTGGTGATCTCTGCAGGCAAAAAATAGGAATCAGAAGGAATTCAATTGGACTCCACTTTTCTGTGGGTCAAATAAACTCAATTAAATCTTAAGCAAATGGAAAAACTACTTAGATAGGACGCTGAAGTGTCTTACCCAAAGACACCACCACGACAACCTAGCAACTCAAGTAAGGATCAACCCGGGACCTTCAGGTTTCAAATCCTACACCTTTACAATAAAACCAGGAAAGATGCCAGAGCCATCATAAAAGCTCATCTGGAGTACTTTGTACTCCGGTGAGCTAAAAGAGTAAAACTGTCCTTACAATAGGCATTTGTTCTTGAGCTAGGTGCTGGTTCTGTTGTATCCATCGCAACAGGTGAACTACTTCTGGGCTCTGACTTCACACTGGTAACAAAATTGGATTAATCTATTACAACAAGTGACAAAAATTTGAACATGAAAGCATTTGCAGACAAAAAATATGATGTAGCTCAATAATGTGATTTTTATATGAAATAGCAGAAAACATAGTGGGAAAAGCAAAAAAACTGGTGCTTACCAGCATTTTCTCTGTTTCCCTATCTTTTTTTCAAAACTCTCTTAAACAGGGTTTTTAAAACATGAATATATTTAGTGAAGGCCTAACCATTATTATCCATACTTAGCAATCATCTGACACATATGCAGTTGACTAGTATCGTAAAAAACTTCATAAATCAACAACCTTTTACTTAACCCTTTACCACACAATCCCGAGTTTTAAGACCCCGAGAAGGAAGCCTTTCAAAAACATTGTGGAAAAAGGAGAAAATGCTGGTAACCAGCATTTTTCTTCGTTTTTCACAATATTTTCCATCATTTGAGCCACATTTAAAAAGTCTGCAAAATGCTTTAATTTTAGACGTCTACATTTTTGTCCAGTGGTAAAGAGTTTAGTAAATTTTGTAATTCATATTTTGCATTCTAAGGTTAAACTCTGTTCCAGGGGAAGAAAATTACATCCTCCCCTCAACTGGGTGCCTTGTCACTGGACCAGGAAGAAATTAAGAAGGCAATAACCCCTGTATTGGTCAACCTATCATAAAGAAAGTTGCAGATGCACAAGTTCACATGGTATGACCTCCAATAAAATTTCAGCCAAAATGGTTGGAAACTGTAGGAGAGGAGGATGTTGAAAGAAGGACAGACAAGCAGACCTGATGCATGTATATTCCTTTCACTTTGCTGCGGAGGATATAAACATAATGTAATTCACAGTTTGCTTTCTAAGGTTTGACTCTTTACCACACTACAATAGTTTAAACGAGACCACATTAATAGTTTGTGAGGACAACACAATAAATAATGCTAAAATAAAGATTTCTGTCTTTATTTAATAGATTAGAAAACATTGTGGGAAAAGGAGAAAATCCCGGTTACCAACATTTCCTCCTTTTACCATAATGTTATCAAAAACATTTTTTTTTCAGGGTTGTTAGAAGTCGGGATTGAGTGGTAAAGGGTTAACTAGATCATTCTACATGTCTACAGGGAAGCTCCTGAGATTTAGCTATTTTATAAGCATCAAATTCCTCTAATGAGATCCAGTTTTAGCATTTTAAAGTTGAAAAAATCTTGAAATGAATGAAAGATATGATATGCTAAAACCTAAGAAAATCTCGAAGTTTTTAGCACCCATGTTATTTTTGTCCTCTTTTATCTCCATTTTGTACACAGGACCTAATCAGATTAGCCCTACATCAGTTTTGTATTTGAAAGTACAACAAGTATGAGAAAAGGACATATCTAGTATTTAATATTTGATCCATTAAAATGCTATCACAGGTGCTAAATTTCTGTCAAAAGAATAAAATCAAATCTGTCAAATAGGAAAACAACACTCTCTTGAAGAATGGCTAATTTATCAGGGAGAATGTGACAGAGTGTGCTGTGCATTTTCTAGCTTGAGGTTTTTGTACCCTTTGGTAACTGGAGTTTGGGGTACACAAACAAAGATGGGGGTTCAGATCTAAACTACATATTAATTTCATTAAAATATCAAGTTTTAATGACAGCCTATCAAAAGATAGACTGTTTTCATGTGACATGCGTAAACAAGATTTTATAGATAGATCTACATCTTCACTGTTAAAAGCTCTTCAAACACTTTAAGAACCTTTCCTAAAATGTGCAAGCATTTTTGGCAAAATCAATTCTAATGTTTGCTAAAACAAGCAGCTAAGTGATATACCATGGAACTGGTCCAATTCCTGTAAAAAATCTATCAAATCGGCAGTGTGGGGCAATCAGTTTAAATGCAAAAATGATTATCACTTTGTAACCGGAAGAGCAAACCAACTAGGTATTGGTTGTACAATCGGTTTCTCCATTGAACTGAGAATGCCTTTTTGCTTTAAATACTTTGACAATTTGTCTACATGATATTAAGTTTATAAAGATGTGGTGTTTTGTACTTTAATTTTTTTTTACTTTATTTAATATCATTTAATTTGATCTTTAAATTTTAATTTCCAAACCAGTTAAAAAAAATTTAGACATATTTCAAGCATTTGCAGACGGACCCCCTCCCCCTTTAGATCTATATTTTCATTTCATAAAACAACAATTTTTTCACTCATGACAGAATTTTAGATTCCACTTATTGTTTTATTCAGGGATTTGTGTAAATTCAGTTTAAATTCATTATTAAAGATAAGAAGATAGTTTGAAGTCACTCTGATCGGACGATGCCACGCTGATCATGGTAGTGTCATGGGTTTTCACGTTTTTTTTGGCGATCAATTTTTCATGTCAATTAATTTCTGGAGAAGTATTACCACATGATTTGACATCAGTTAGTCATTTTGAATAGCAGGTAACTTTAAATTCTGTCACTTTACACCAGATCAGAGGATTAACACCGTTATTACGTTCTCGTAAATGACTCGCCAGCTTCATTAGATCACGCACGTGTCCTTCATATTTTATACTGATCGTGTTTAGCCCATATTTCTGCCGGATGCGCACAAGCTAGTTTATATGAAGCTCTTGACGATAATTTCATGCGTCAGATTGACAATTAAGCAAATATTTTTCAGCGTCAAAGACATGTCATTTCAAATTTCCAAGCGTCAAAACCCATTCTCGGGGATCAAATAAGAAACTTGCCGAGTTGTCGAGTTTTGACAAGACATCCATGGACAAAAACTTCTTTCTCATTTTTCCGGCCAATGTTCGTGTTTGTTATCACTATATTGAATCCTAGAGTGTGATTAATATCAGTCACAAAACCAAGCGCTACAAACCAGTATTCACGTTTCACGACCGAGCGAGCTTCGGTACCGACTGCAATCGATTCCGGGATTTCTCAAGAGCTAATCGCAATCGGAAGCCAAAACCAAATGACTTTCGACTATAGCCAATCATTGGCCCACCACTACAAATCGGACTACAGTGTATGAATGAAACTTTTCCCCCTTTTTCGGTCGCTTCGGCATTTGAGTAGCACGTACTGTTAACTTCGGAAGATAGTTGCCGATCCCCAGCTCTGACATCCATTTGTTATTGAAAAGAACAAAGATAATTTAAACTGAGCCATCTTTCGCTAGCAAATAATCAAATTGCAGCCAATATTTGTCCCCTAAAACGAAGGGCTTTGTTAATGCTTTATTGTTTTACAATCCTAGCGGCAAAAATGTTAAAAGTCGGCAAACCGATCAAAACACAGCCGCAACATTTTGGACACGAACAATATAACATCATACGATAACCTTAGAACGTTCCGGTTCAGCATCTATATTTAGAATCGGGAAACCCTAAGCAAGAGTGAATGACTGTAAACATTTCGGTGCAAATTATCCCCGAAATTACAAAATTCTTTGAATTTCATTGTTTTTAGGGCGAGTGCGTTTGACGGGAGACATTAATGACCGAGATCAGCCCGGACAAAGGAAATGCAATGGGGCAATAAATTTTATTGTTACGGCATCTGGAAATCTATTGACTTGCAATAGATACGAGATAAAGGGGTACCCCCCCTCCCCCCCCCAAAAAAATTTCTCCTCAGATTTAAACGATTTGGAAAAATGACCTGGTCGGCCCCTGAAAATACGGAATTCCGTCACAATACGGAAAACTTTTACCCCTGTGTCTATGCCAATCACGTTAAAAATAGTGAAGGTCTGAGAGGTTAAATTTAGGACAGTCTTGCTGACCAAATACTTACTTCTTTAAATCTGAGAAGTTACTAAAATCAGCCCAGTTGTCCTTCATTTCATCTTGCGGTACTTTGTTTGTGAATTCTGCCCATTTCTCTCCAGATGTCTCCTTTGACTGTGCACCATTGTCCCATGGTGACGTGTCCATTGCAATAGGCTCCACATCTGGATTGTTCTCAAAATTAGCCACCCATGCTGCAAAGAAAAATAAAATGATGAAAAATTGTTTTTTTCTCCTACCTACAGTTCTTTCAACTTACATACAAAATTTACTTCTGATGCTTTGACTGATTATTTTTAGAGCAGCCACAAATTATAGCAAAGAAAAGTAAAAAATTTAAAGAAAGGAAACCTTATTTTTAAATACTATCAAAACAAGCAATATGCATAAAGCAAATAATTGGTGCTCTGGCAACGTAAGTTTAATGCATCTCAATGATGCATTACACCTAGCAAGTCATCAAATAATGATGGATCCATAAAATCCATTTGTCAACACGCCACTGAATCATGAGGTAGGATGGTCCCTGGAAATGTAGAAAATTTAACAACAGCAAAATATTTTGACCCAGGTCTGACATGGGTCGAAACATTTTGCAGATGCACTGAATCCCCATTTTCCAGAGCATGGCTCAATCAATTATAAAGCCTTTTATCCTATGGACAATGAAATGAAGAAGATGTACGTAATGGCTTCTTTTTCTAAAATGACTTTTTCATTGAGAACTTTCCCTCAAGGAATCTATCAGATTTTAACAAAGATCAATCTATTACTCCTCTATTACTCCAAATGGTTTCTATACTAAGATTTGGAGACTTTTTTACCTTCATTTGGGTCGACATCCATTTTCTCTCCTGAGGCAGAAGCAGGCTGCTGAACAATCTTCTTCGGTGAATCCAGCTCTTCTTCACTATCTGTGCTGTCATCACTTCCATTTCCCCCTGTTTGGCTGTATCCCCTGACTGGTACTCGACTGAAATGTCACATGGCAGTCTACTAACACAGTGTTCCCATGCCTTTTTTAGCATGGGTTTTTTTTTGCACCCCCTGAGACTGACAAAATTTTCAAACTGGGGGTACACCCAGGGCTTTCATTAAGAGCTGGGGGCCGGGGATTTCCCCCGTCTATTTTGACCGAACCTCCTGGTTACTTTTGTCCTACAAAAAATTGGCTGATGGTGTTTTTTTTTAATCCATAATATAAAACTCTGAATAGAACAGCATTATCTGAATGTTTTTACAGGTTATTTTGCTTATAAAACATTACCCTGTCACTAAAAACGTAATAAAATTAACCTCACCTTCCGATCGGTCTCGCGAATAGTTTGTTTACAAAATAATGCCGGAAATTGGTCTTTTTTACTGCTCGTTTCGGCCCAGTCGTTTCGGGTCTTACGTAGTTTCGGCCTATAGTCAATTTTTGGGGAGGGTCACCGTCTTCAGGGTAATGTTTGGATCTCTGTTTATTTGAGGGGTCCGAAAAGGTGTCCCAGGTAATAAAGTCAGAATCATCCGGCCAAGGTACGGAATCGGCCAAGGTGTGACAAGTGTACATTACGCTATCTTAATCATTTCGGACAACCGCCTGGTTTTGTTCCGTAAAGGGTTTTTCGTGTCGCAAGTTTGCAAACAGTTTTCGATTGAAAGCGCCACTAAAAACAAAGTTGAAGCCCAAATACAAAGAAGAAACGATATTCAAAATGATCAGCCCAATCTCCGAGGCTCCGAGTAAAAATGGCTTCAAAACCACCACTGGTTGCGGTACGACCAAGATAAAAACGTCATGTACTGCCATCTCTGTTGGGAATGGCACTGTTCTAAAAGTAAAATCGTATCAATCAGTACAATTTTAAGACATTTTAAGAGTAAGGATCACGCTGTAGCTAGATCTAACCCTAAATCGCGGTTGGATTTTAAAACTGTTGTCAAAAAAGTTGACTCTCGGAAATCAACAGGAGTATTTACATGCATGAAAGAAGTGTAGTTCGGTTGTGTACAGATGAGATTGTCGCACTTCTTTGTATTTAAAGGATTAGTCTAGCAGCATTCAAATTTCAGTGTTTCCAATAGATTTTTATGTTAAGGTTACACTTACGCCTGAGCTTTAAATCTGGGGTAAGATAGCATGTTAGAGGGTATGACAATAATGGTTCCCAACTATTGATAATTTGCAACAAAAAAGTCTGTTTTGTCAAGATATTTGTGTAAATTTACGGCTTAAAGTCATTAAAAAGCTTAAAAGACGGTCTGAAGTGACTCTGATCGGACAGTGTCAAAAAGACATTATGTTGTGTCATGGGTTTCCGCGTTTTTTGCGCCGATTAATTTTTGCTGTCAGTTAATTTCTGGACAGATATTTCCGCATGATTTGACATAAATTTGTCAATAAGAATATCAAGTAACTTAAAAACCTGTCATTTTACACAAGATAAGCGGATAGTGGCCTTTTTTGTCTCGCGTGTAACCAAAATTTGTTACGTTAATTTCAATTCTATAACATGATTTACGCAATATTTTTCGCGAGTGGGAACACTGAATTTGTTACAGAATTTTACAAAGTTGAATTTTTCTGATCCTCTAAGTTTATGTATGTGACATTCAACTCAACTCAAAATAGGCTATGATACATCGTAGACTTAGAAGAATCATTATGTTGGAACTTTGTAGCAGAGTGGGGGCTGACTTTATATCCACTTCTGTTCAGTTTTAAGCTTGTTTATATCCCTTTTTTTGTTAATTTCATCGGCATTGACAACAATTTTCTCATATGTTTTTAAAAAAACAGAGCTTGTCAGAGATGAAGTTTGTCTATATGCTAAAGTTGTGCAACTTCCTGTCGAGTCACCACCACCTTCTGATGATGACTGGTCGGAGAGTGAATGTGAAAATGAATGGTAATCAGCAGTACATTTTAAAAGTTGTGTGATGAAAATGCCCAAACATGCTTTTAGAATTCTGTATTTGATTGTCTTTTTCTCATTTTATGCATGATTTATGCACAAAACTGACAGATAAATCAACAAAACTAAATTCAAACTAGAAATAGGTGTGTCAGAGACACGGATGCCCCCGCTAAATGGTATTGGTCACAGATATGTCATATGAGAGAAGCAGTAGGTATTACAGAAAATTGTTGTTTTGGATAACAGCTTAGACAGGGTTAAAAAGGTTTGTTATATATATAGCCAAGCAGATAAAAGATTATTTATACCTGATAACAAAATTGAGGACTGGTCCAAGTTGAAAGCAATATGCAGACAATAAATTATATGGTTTGTATTGCATATGGTAGAAAACTTTGTGAGAAAAAGAAGAAAATGCTGGTTTTGAGCATTAACTTCTTTTTATTCAGCGTTTTCCTTCATCTTTCAACTGAGGGTTACTTCTACTCAGGGTTATGAAGATCTTAACTTGATGAATGAGAGTGAGAAATATAGCAATAATAATTACTTCGTTGGACTTCCTCTATGAGACAGGTACAAATTGGATCGAATATTAAGACACTGGACTAAAGTTGAAGGGTAGGTTGCAGCCTCAATATTCTCTGGCATAGTTCTTTAGATGAGTCTTTTTAAAAACTGAAACTGTATCTTCATATCACAATTCTGCTGAGCAGGATGTAAAACCGGGTTGAACAGTCAGTTTAAACATTTGACCTTCAACTGTGACCTTGACCTTGTGTGTATCAAAACAAACTTTTCGCATGACACTAATACTTGTTAAGGAGAACAAGTGTGCGAAGTTTTTTTGAAATCCATTGATAAATGTAGAAGTTATGCTCCGGACAAGGTCAATTTAAACATTTGACCTTCAACTGTGACCTTGACCTTGGGCGTATCGAAACAAACTTTTCGCAGGACACTAGTACTTGTTTAAGAGAACAAGTGTGCGAAGTTTTTTTGAAATCCATTGATAAATGTAGAAGTTATGCTCCGGACAAGGTCAATTTAAACATTTGACCTTCAACTGTGACCTTGACCTTGGGCGTATCGAAACAAACTTTTCGCATGACACTAGTACTTGTTAAGGAGAACAAGTGTGCGAAGTTTTTTTGAAATCCATTGATAAATGTAGAAGTTATGTTCCGGACAAGGTCAATTTAAACATTTGACCTTCAACTGTGACCTTGACCTTGGGCATATCGAAACAAACTTTTCGCATGACACTAGTACTTGTTAAGGAGAACAAGTGTGCGAAGTTTTTTTGAAATCCATTGATAAATGTAGCAGTTATGCTCCGGACAAGGTCAATTTAAACATTTGACCTTCAACTGTGGCCGTGGCCTTGGGCGTATCGAAACAAACTTTTCGCATGACACTAGTACTTGTTAAGAAGAACAAGTGTGCAAAATTATTTTGAAATCCATTGATAAATGTAGTAGTTATGCTCCGGACAAGCATGGGACACACACACTAACGCACACACTTATTAACACACTAACACACACACACACACACAGACGGACACAGGTAACTCTATATGCCCTTCCGCCATTTCATGGCGGGGGCATAAAAATACTATAGACTCATCTTCAAGAGCCATTGTTGATTACCTTTCATTTTGAAATTCCAAAACTTTGGGGATGAAATTACTAGTAAAGTTAAGCTTCATTGAGAAGAAGTTCTGTTTTATTTGATCCTTTTCATTATATTCCCCTCCATGCTTCTAAAGAAAAGGGGGGGAAATGGACAAGAAATGACACCTAATAGCCCCCTGGATATGTGGTTTTCAATGTCTGCAAACACCTAATTTTCCTTTTTGGCCGGGGGCCTTTGGCCCCCTGGACCCCCAAACAGGGGGGGGGCGCTGCCCCCATGACCCTCGCTGGTGGAGGACCCCCAGACCCCCCCTTCTACTTTTGGAAATTACCCTTCTACTTTAAATCTTATTGAAAGCCCTGGTACACCGTAAAAAACGGGGGTGCAAGACTTAGTGTTAAGTTATGTAGTGCATGGTTTTACTTTCATCATCAAACCGTACTGTAGCCAAGAAAAGATATTCAGCCAGCTTGAGCTGACCATTGTTTCAACGATGATTGCATGGGAAAGGCTTGGAAGTGAGCAAAGTACTGGTTAAAAAAGCTTCAGGAAGGCATGGATAGGTGAAGTGGCTGCCGCAATGTAACTGAAATAATGTTGAAAATGGCGTTAAACACCATACAATCAATCGATAACCCAGCCTGACTCAAACCTTTTCTTCCAACATTTTTGCAGTTGTTACCATATTGGTACTTTTATTGTCATCTACAGTGTAGACAGCTTTGTTGCAGCCAGTGTCCTCCACAGTTCTGTAAGTTTCAACTAGGATGACATTGTTCTACAGTTTAAATCAACAGACACCACAAATTGACGCCATTAATAAAAAGCTAGCCACAAAAATTTGTATCTGTCCTACTATAAATAATCCTGAGTGAGAACCAGTCTTGTATTCTCTTTCATATTAACACTAAAGCAGGGTACCAGTATCTATTATAAGAAAAAACTTGGATTCCTTAATACACATTTGGAAGTCCAAGAGAAAAATGTTCCATAGAGGAATCGGCACCGAATTCGAACGATAGAAAGGGCTTTTGCAAGCATGGTTTTCTGTATGTGCAGTTTACGCAGATTTTGACTTGTTTCAAACTTCTTACATGTTTTAATCAATTTGTACTTGTTTCACATACATATGTACTTGAATGGGAACACTGCTAACACTTTCTCTGATGTAGGCACCTTTCTTAATCTCTTCAGTGTACGGAATTTGAAAACAAAGAGAATTCGATGAAAATGAGCTATTTCTTGATTTGTCATAAAGTTTTCTTGTCAATGATATCTCCTGAGAGCCTTCAAAATGTGTAAATGCAGTAACTATTATACAGTGGTGGGAAGGGAAAGGGGATGGGTAATTTCACATAGTTTCATATAATTTGTGAAAGCATCATATTTTTTAAAACAGAGGATTGAAATACCACTAAGTTAATACTATAACTAACCCTTCAGCTGCTGAATAAGTCATATCAAACGTTCAAGCTGATAGTAAAAACCCAAATACTGCTATTTCAAAGTTATTCTTTGGGGAAAAACATCTTCTTGGACAGTGTAAATCCAAACTCGGTCTGATTTTGATCTACACTGTCCTCAAAAAGGTCTCCGAGTCGCGCTTAGCAGCCTAAGGGTTAACAAACTTCAAGTTACCAAAAGGTAATCATGCAAATCAATTACTGTATTACTTACTCTGACCATTTACTCTGGGTTGCTTTAGGAGAGAATGTTATTTCTTTTTCTTCCCAGATATCTTCATCGCTGTCATTGTCCAGTGAATGTAATCTCTCGTTACAGGTTTGTTCAAACATAGATGCATTAGGTCTCTGTAAAGAAGAATAATTTACAGAAAATGTGGCAAAGAAAATAAATACCATTTTATTTATACTAACCACATATTCTACATATCTAAATCTGGAAGAAACATGGTTTTACTAGCAATCTGTCTAACTGATAGAAGAAGTCCTTTCATGTACAGTTAAGTAGCCAAATCATTTCATCCAATTCCAAAACCCATTGACTTACATACATTTTATTTGTGCAAAAAAAAAATCAATTATGCTGCTTCTGATCATGGGATCATACAGAACAAGAGGACCATGATGGTCCTATATCACTCACCCGAGTACTAAGCAATAAAGGTCTACAATGAAGATAAATACCAAATATCGAGGTTCAAGGCCAAATCATAATGAAACAAGAGCGGCAACTTGTCACAAGATATGCCCGTCCCACCGCTAGTTGTCAAGGAGGTATAATAATTGCAAAGGGCAGGTAATGCAACAAATATGTTTACCAAGTCTCAAGTCAATTTGACTTGAGACTTCAAAGTTCCGTTCTGGTCAAGCAAGAAATACTGTAAAAATGAAGATCAAAGTGGAATTACTCAAAATCCGCGCTAAGTAGAGTTATTGTTTTTGCGCACTGTACTTGGTAATATTGCAACAAACATGCATACCAAGTTTGAAGTCGTTCTGACTTGAGATGACAAGTTATATTCCAGACAAGCACTAAATGCTGTAAAAATGACGATCAAAGGGAAATAACTCAAAGACAGCATGAGGTAGAGTTACAATTCTTGTACAATGCACTTCCAAATATTGCAACAAATAAGCATACCATATTTCAAGTCATTCCTAGTTAAGATGACAAAGTTTTGCTCCGGACAAGCAAGAAATACTATAAAAATGAAGGTCAAAGGGGGAATAACTCAAAATTCGTGCTATGATGAGTTATGGTGCTTGTTCACTGCACTCCGCAATTTTTCAACAATCATGCATACCAAATTTGAAGATGTTCAGGATAGAGATGACAAAGTTATATTCCGGACAAGCAAAAAATGCTGTAAAAATGACGATCAAAGGGAAATAACTCATAGACAGTACGGGGTAGAGTTATGGTTCTTTCACACTGCACTCCGTATTATTGCAACAAACACAAATGCCAAGTTTCAAGTCAATCGGACTGGAGATGACAAAGTTATGCTCCAGACAAAGAACTATTCTAAAGAACTTTCTAATTCAAGGGCAAATAACTCCAGTTGTTCTGGTCCGATTAGACCCATAATTGAACTCATCCGAGATCTTATGGTCATATATATTTTGACCAAGTTTGGTGCTGATTGGTTGATTATTGTAGATGCCAGAGTGTAAACAAAGTCAAATATAGCAATTTTTCTAATTCAAGGGCAAATAACTCCAGTTCTGGTCCGATTAGACCCATAATCGAACTCATCCGAGATCTTATGGTCATATATATTTTGACCAAGTTTGGTGCTGATTGGTTGATATTTGTAGATGCTACAGTGTAAACAAAGTCAAGTATAGCAATTTTTCTAATTCAAGGGCAAATAACTCCAGTTCTTCTGGTCTGATTAGACCCATAATCAAACTCATCCGAGATCTTATGGTCATATATATTTTGACCAAGTTTGGTGCTGATTGGTTAATATTTGTAGATGCTAGAGTGTAAACAAAGAAATGTGAACGGACGGATAGACGGACGGACAGATGGACAGACAGACGGACGACGGACGGACGGACGCAGACGGACGGTGAGTGATCACAATAGCTCATCCTGAGCACTTCGTGCTCAGATGAGCTAAAAATATTGAGATATAAAGCGAGGTTACTCCAGTTATTTACACTATGATAGTAGTATTCACTGCCTGATATCAAGTTTGTAGCTCCCTGAACCCCAGTGGTGCTATTTATCCGCTAAACTGCCATAGACGTCAATGTAAACAAACAGTTTAAGAAAATATTGATCAGTTTTTAAACATCTGCAATTATAATCATGTTAATTTGCATCCAATCTGAAAATGTATGATTCAATGTCAGATTTATTGTTCTTTACCTCCATGTAAGTTTAATTACTATGACTTCATTTTTAAGGCCAAAATAAATTTAACACTAGAGTTGGAAATAGATGTAAGTCTATGGGAATTCAGACTTCGATAAAATATTTCAAGGGAATCAAATGAACCCTGTTTGACAAGGTTCAGTGAAAACGCTTAAATTATATATCCATGTAATTATTGGTATACCAAGCCCAAATAAGATGCAGGGTGTGTTGGAAGGGCTGATCAATTTCTTAAACTAATAAATTATTTTTTCACTATATCCTATATTGTGAGTATCAATTTGAATTGTCCCCACAAGACAATTCTAATGAGTACTAACAACATAGGGTTTAATGAAAAACAATCATATATCAATCTTTGAATGCACAGAAACTCAACTATACCACTACGGGTACAAAGATTTAGTCCTCAGATCTGCATGCATGAATCTGTTTAGAAAGACCTAGTCCTATGTATAGATATTATGTCCATGGTACATTTTACTGTTATAATAATATTGATAGTTGAACTTACTGTGTCATCATTCACACTGACAGCAAAGTCAATACTGGATATTCTATCTGTAAACGGTGAGCTGCAAAAAAAATTAGATAAATACTTATGGCACATGATGTTTAACTCTTAACAAAACAACGAAATTCTAGACTTGTCCAAATTGAAGGCATTTGCAGACAAAATATCACCTGAGGCACAACCGTTTTCTTTTTTTTGTATGGGTCAAAACACTGAAGGGGGAAAATGAGAAAATGCTTGTAACCAGCATTTGCTCTTTGTCCCACAATGTTTTCAAAAGCTTTCTAACGGTTGTTTGAATTCGGGATTGTGAGGAAAAGTGCAAAGAAGAAAATATTTGCCAATAGATAAAATATCAAAATAAATTGAAGATAATGCATGAATCCTGTCGCAATGGCAATCATCAATCGTCTGAAAGAAATTGGCCTCTTCTCTTCTCTTCTCATGTCCTGTACGCTATGACTGAGCTACCGGGGCCAGGAAGCAAGAAGGAGAACTTGTTCTTGTGCAACTTACTTCTCTCTGCCAAACAACTTTTTCAAACAAGAGGGCCATGATGGCCCTAAAGTCGCTCGCCTGAGTCTTTTGACCAAACATGACCCATTTTCAATCTCTTTTGAGATATCATGACAAACAATCTTCTAAGCTTTCATAATTATTGGACTGAAAATTTGGCCTCTAGCATGTACACAAGCTTTTTCTAGAATTTCTCTCAGTGACCTACTTTTTAGCCAACCATAGCCAATTTTCCCACTGTAGATATTATCAAAACAAAGATCCTGACCACCTTTCATAAGTATTGGACAGAAAATGTGGCCTATAGAGCATACACAGGGTTTTTTCTAAGTTTTGACCTACTGACCTAGTTTTTGACCCAATATGACCAATTTTCGAAGTCTGAGATGTCATCAAGACAAACATTCTGACCAAATTTCATGTGTTTTGGACTGAATATGTGGCCTCTAGAGCATACACAAGGTTTTTCTAAGATTTGACCTAGTGACATAGTTTTTGACCCAACATGAACCATTTTTGACCTCGTCCGAGATATCATCAAGTCAAACATTCTGACAAACTTTCAAGAAATTTGGACTGAAAATGTGACCTCTAGAGCGTACACAAGGTTTTTTTTTAAGATTTGACCTAGTGACCTAGTTTTTTGCCCAACATGACCCATTTTCAAACTTGTCCGAGATATCATCAAGACAAACATTCTGACCAAATTTCAACAATTTTGGACCAAAAATGTGGCCTCTAGAGCATACACAAGGTTTTTCTAAGATATGACTTAGTGACCTAGTTTTTGACCAGACATGACCCATTTTCGAACTCATCTGAGATATCATAAAGACAAATATTCTGACCAACTTTCAAGAGTACTGGACTGAAATGTGGCCTCTAGAGTGTGCAAAAGGTTTTTCTAAGATTTGACCTAGTGACCTAGTTTTTTACTCGACATGACCCATTTTCGAACTCATCCAAGATATCATCAAGACAAACATTCTGACCAAGTTTCATGAGTATCTAACTGAAATTGTGGCCTCTAGAGCGTACACAAGGTTTTCCTAAGATTTTACCTAGTGACCTAGTTTTTGACCAGACATGACCCATTTTCGAACTCGACCGAGATATCATCAAGACAAACATTCTGACCAACTTTCAGGAGTTTTGGGCTGAAAATGTGACCTCTAGAGCGTACACAAGGTTTTTCTAAGATTTGAACTAGTGACCTAGTTTTAGACATGACCCATTTTCGAACGCGTCCGAGATATCATCAAGACAAATATTCTGACCAATTTTCCTGAGCATCTGACTGAAAATGTGGCCTCTAGGGCGTACACAAGGTTTTTCTAAGATTTGACCTAGTGACCTGTTTTTGACCAGACATGACCCATTTTCAAACTCATCTGAGATATCATCAAGACAAACATTCTGACCTAGTGACCTAGTTTTTCGCCTGACATGACCCATTTTCAAAACTCGTCCGAGATATCATCAAGACAAACATTCTGACCAACTTTCAGGAGTATCTGACTGAAATGTTGCCTCTAGAGCGTACGCAAGGTTTTTCTAAGATTTGACGTAGTGACCTACTTTTTGACCAAACATGACCCATTTTCAAACTCGTCCAAGATATAATCAAGACAAACATTCTGACCAACTTTCAAGAGTCTTGGACTGAAAATGTGGCCTCTAGAGCGTACACAAGGTTTTTCTTAGATTTGACCTAGTGACCTAGTTTTTGACCCGACTGAACCCTTTTCAAACTCGTCCGAGATATCATCAAGACAAACATTCTGAACAAGTTTCATGAGTATCTGACTGAAAATGTGGCCTCTAGAGCGTACACAAGGTAAAAGTTGACGACGCACACCGCACGCCGGACACAGCACGATCACAGAAAGCTCACCTTGAGCACTTCGTACTCAGGTAAGCCAAAAAGAGGTTACAGCAAGAGGCAAACCGCCATGACAGGGTTTGAAACTGAAAAAGAGGGAGTACACTGCAAAATCAGAGAAACCATTTAATACCCCCTATTAGTTAATAGGTGCTTAACAATTTACCACACAATCCCTTCTTTTATCCACCATGAGGATGAAAGTTTTTTAACACATTGTGGAAAAAAGAGAAAATGATGGTAACCTGCATTTTCTCCTTTTCCCGCAAAGTTTTCTTCTGACCTTTCAGAAACAAATATAAAAATTTGAATCATTTGTTTTCTACAAAAGCTTTCAATATTGAAGACTCTAAAATTTTGTCTTCTGGTAAAGGGTTAATGCTTCCACAGTAGACACCTTAAGCAAAAATGGAAAAAAGCAGCAATAACTAGTTAAATTTAGTACACCACTTTTCAAAAATGTTAATGATATTCAAAAAACTCTTCTACTGTAGTCTTTATAAAAACAACACAATTTTAGAACTATCCAACCTGAGCAAATTATCATCCCCAGTCCAATTAAGTCATCTCTGAGAACTTTTGTGTATACTTGGTAAAAATATGACCAAGTCCAACAAGACAGCATAATATTATTAGGTCAGATACAGCACCCATAACGTAGACAAAACAGTAGCTAACCAATAATGAGAATAAAAAATGAGAAATTAAAGCCTGAACATACTTATTAGACACAATATTGCAATGAAATGTGCCTCTGTTAGTTAAGATAGTTGAATTTGATTGTCTTAAATGTTGCAATTGATTTTTGCTTGTAAACATATTATAGTACCGGAAATAGGTGTAAAAGTAACTGTAACTTGAAGTATTCCACTAATAGAAATAAAAAGTATTGCAATGACAAAGAGGAGGTGGCTTTAAAAAAAAAAGATTTATCTCTGTAAGAGTAGAAAATATTGTAGATCCCTAGCTTCCATGATATAGCGTAAATACAACTGGAAATGGGTCTGAAAGAAAAGGAACCATAAAATCAGGAAAGTCTACTCACTCAGACTTCTCCTCTTGCTCTCCGAATTCCTCTTCATTAAATCCAAATTGGTCGATGAAGTTGGAGGTCATCTGTTGCAGCTGATAATCAGAGAAGGCCTGATGAATAATAAATCAGGCAACATAATGCTAAACCAGCATATAGCACAACCATACCAAATAAGGAGACATGCAGACACAAAGACTGGAGTTCTACTCTACACAGGCATACAGATGATCATGCTATCAGTAACTCAAAACAGCAGAAAGTAGATAGAAAGCAAGTGAATAATCCAGATTTTGTATTATAAAGCTACATAAAGAAATAAGACAGTGTCATGTAACAGCATATCACAATCCTAAAAACACTAAAGGTTTAAAAGGGATGTACAAGATTTTGTATTTATCAGCATAAAGATTGAGATACCCAGAATTTTACACCAGCCCCAAATGTCCAGCCCTGTATATAACACCTTATTACGTGTACAGGACTTTATTTTTCCCTCTCACAGATGACTTCTACAAACACTATGCCAAAAGGAAAACTTGTCTGTATAAATGAGCTATTTGTCCTTGCACCACAATGTTTTTTCACAGGTATTAAATCAATAAATTTTCAATTCATGATGATTTTCCATATTTCCTATGGACTAGTAGTACCTTATTTCAAAATATTCTTCAGGCAAGTTGTTTCTGGAGATAACATGTTCCATGGTAAATACTTTGTGTCCATGAATAGACAGGAATTCCTATATATGATAACATGGTGGTAGTAGTAAAACGGTAGTTTCATGGCTTCATTTGAGTACTATGGCAGCATTAACCCTTTAACACACAGCAAAATTCTACATTTTTCTGAATTGAAAGCATTTTAAGACAACAAATTACATGAGCATCAAATGACTGCATTTGTCTCTGAAAGGTTAGAAAGCATTGCCAGGAAAAAGGAGAAAATGCTGCTCACAAACATTTTCTCCCACAATGTTTCAAAAGCTTTTTTCTCAAGGTCTTTAAAAGTCAGGCTTATGTAGTAATGGGTTAACCCTTTACAAAGCAACCCTTTACAAATCAACCCTGAGTTTTAATCACCTTGTGAAGGAAGCCTTTTGAAAACATTGTGAGAAAAAGGAGAAAATGCTGCTTAACTGCATTCTCTCATTTTCCAACATTGTTCTCTATCCTTTCACAGACAAATCCCACCATTAAAGCGCATTTAAATTGTTGTGCTTTAAAATTGGACCAGTCTGAAAACTTTGCTGTATGGTAAGGAGTTGAGACAAACTGTATACATGACCAATACATGCAAGCAAACCAGTGAGAGAAAACATCAACAACACATCACTAAAGAACAGAAAGTTATCCCTTCCTAGAATATCACTGTAGAGTTCTACCAAGGATCAATCACTATTCAGAAAGAGGACAGTAATTCCAATGGCCTTGAAAAGAGACATTTTCATAATCAGTTGGTTGTAAAAATTCTAAACTTGAAAAATACAGCATAATCTCAATCTTCCTAAATTCTAGGTTTCTTTTATTCATAATAAAGGCGCAGTAAAGCATGGGGAACAGTCATGTCATCCTCAAGACTTCAATACTATAAAAACTACTATTACATATGCTTAACAGAGCCACATTTTTCGGTAAGTTTGGCTTTCTTTAAAGGGTAAGTTTGGCTTTCTTTAAATTATCATTTAGTATTAAAAATTGATACACATGTAGTAGAATCCCAGCTTTGGGACAACACTGTAATGGCATGCCCTGGTAGCAACATATGAACAATGCTTTTAACTGAAAACCGGATGAAGATGAAATGGTTTTCAGGTGGCTTTGGGCAAGTCTAACCAACCAATACATGTGGTCCATCAGTGATACAAATGATTGGTCACTTATAATTAGAAGAAAAGCAATTAGTATACATCTGAGTTAGGTTGTATAACAACAAGAGCCGTAGTAGACGGATTATGCTCCCCGAACAGGTCTCTTTTTAGGAAAGTGAAGGCTGTCAGTAAATGGTTGGTCACAGGAGAGGAGGGTGGGGGTCAAACAGGCTACTTGTCAGTGTGAACAATCTGTAAATCAAACATTACTATTAGTGATGGCAAAATTGTATGAAAAAAAATCAGATTTAACATTTATAAACTTCGTGTTTGAGTTTGTCATTAAGCCCTCTTTTTCTATAACACAGCTTAGTATAAATAGGAAAGAATGAAATCATAGTCTGGGGCTTTTGATCAGCAACATATATCTTGAATAGTCTTGAAGAAACTGGGAAATGTTTAATTTCAGAGTCCAAAAAAACAAAACCTAAAGTTATAAGACATTAAGCACCCTTTTCTCGTAATATGGTTTTGCATAGATAAAAAAACAAGGGCACATGGTGAAACTTTTAATAAACAATATAAATGTGAAGTTTCATGAAATTTTGACGAAAACTGAAGGAGATATTAGTAAAAATTAGAATTTTACAAGAAACCCCCTTTTTCCAAGACACAGCCTCATATCGGACGGAAGGATGGACAGACAGACAGACAGACGGACGGACAGACGGACAGACGGACAGACAAAGCGGCGACTACATGCTCACCCTTAGGGGAGCATAAAAACAAAATAATCTGTCCCGGCTATTATAATAAAGATTCAAATAGAGTAGAAAATACTCTGCTATTAAGATAAAGATACAAAAGAGTAGAAAATACTACAACTACTACCACTACTACGTCTACTTTCTAAAGAGACAAGAACTCACACAGAGAGATCTGCATGCAAGCCCAATAACAGAGAGAAACAAAATGAAAAGCAATGCTGGTTGGCCTGATAATTAAAAGTAACTGTGAATGAAATGTTACAGAGCATGTTTAAATGTATAAGTGTAAACATTGCGGTAAGAGAAGAAATTGCTCATTGCAAGTTCTCCTTTTGCCACATTTTCAAAAGTGTCTGTTGAGTGGGAACATGTTTTCTACATAGTAAAATCATCATCTCCAAACCTCAATACAATGTATAAACAGCATTTCATCAAACCTTTTCCAAGTAAGCCCGACTTCAGAAGACTCAAAGAAAGAAGGCCTTCAAAAACATAGGAGGAGAAATTGCTGATGACCAGCCTTTTCTCCTTTTTCCACATTGTATTCTACCCTTTATTAGATTTGTCGTCTGCAAATGCTTTAATTTGGCCAAAGCTAAACTATCAATCATGCATTCTCCTTTCTCTTCTTAATTTCACTTTCACTGGTAATTTATCACTTTTGCAATTTGAATGCCACAAATCTGACGTTTTATTTTTTTAATTCCGCTTTTTCATTCACAGTTTATGGTATGGTTGATGCTAATGGCATAATGGCATACAAGCTATTACAGGTTCAATCTTATATAGACAATGTAAAACAAATGATTTCTTTAAATTATTCTTACTATCAAAGGTTGACTAACAATTTTGTACAAGACAAAATCTAGGAAAATGTTCAATCCACACTATCTGACTCAAACTTTTTGTGATGTAATAGAAAAACAGACAATTCAATAAAGGCTCCTTTTCCCACAATGTTTTTATCCCCTTCCATAGACAAATTTCAGTTTTTGAGTCACATTTCAGTTGTCCTCTACAAATACTTCCAATTTTGACAAGTCTAATATTTTGTTGTCTTGTACAGTTAGATTGATGACATGTTTCCTCTCATGTTGTCCCAAAGATTGACCAATAACAGCCAGTATCACAAATATCTTGATAATATCAATTTCACACTACAGATTTACTGAATGAATTTTTCAGTACACAAATTATTCATAAAAAAAACAACTCTCTCTGTTAGAAGAAAAAAAATGCAAAAGGGGCAATATTTCTCTGAACTTTTTATCAGAAATCAAAGTTTTAGACAAATCCATATTAAACCCTTTATCAGGGAATCCAAAATTTTAAACAATCTTTAGGAAGAACTTTTTTTGAAAACATTGTGGGAAGAGGAGAAAATGCTGATTACCAGCATTTTCTCCTTTTCCTACAAGGTTTTCTACCCATTCAAAAAAGACCGCCATAATTTAGTGCCATTTAATTTGTTGTCTACCAATGCTTTGAATTTGGACAAGTCCAAAATGATGTCATTGGGAAAAGAGTTAACTCTTTACCAAACAGCAAAGTTAAGATTTGTCCAAATTGAAAGCATTTGCAGAAGACAAAATATATGTGACTAAAAAATTAAATTTCTGTTTTTTGGATGGTCAGAAATCAGAGAGGAAAAAAGGAGAAAACAGTAATAACCAGCATTTTCTCCTATTTTCACAATGTTTTCAAAAGCTGTCTTCCTCAGGGTCGTTTAAAGTTGGGATTGTGTGGTAAAGGATTGAAAGATTTGTTGGCTCAAATTTGTTCAAAAGAAAGAAATGCTGCTCGCCAGCATTTTCACCTTTTTCCAAGATGTTTTCAAAAGCTTTCTTTCCCTGGGTCATTCTGGACCTTTTTAGTAACAGGTTAAATTCAATCCATAATAACCACATAATCTGCACTGATGTCATCAAGTTTGGCAATATGTTTGCTACTTGTGGACTTTTATGACAGTCTTTCTGCTTTGCATTTTGACATCTATCTTCAGCGGTTTTCATTTCAAACTGCGTTTTTGTACCAGTACCCAGTTTTAATTTTCATGCAACAAAGCTAGATTTACAAGTGGTGTCATTTCAGTTTGAAACATGATTTGCAGTTTTTGGTTGATAAGAAATGAGTAAGAATATCTAATCTGCATGCCGATTTTTTCACCGGCTATTAGTGACCAATATATGCATGGTTGATTTGTCATTACTTCTTGAGAATGCAACGCAGGTTAAAGAGAAGGTAAAGTTTTGAAATTTTGTTTTTAGCTCTGAAAGATCTGCTGATTTTTCAGCCGTCTCGTCCATGAAGGCCAAGTACATTTCCAAAAGAAAGTCATGTAACCCACTAGTCAAACATCCAATAGGTCTTCCTATGACATATTAGACTTTTAATGTGTATTTTTTTCTTTAACATCCAAGAGCCCTAAGCAAAATAACATGCTCATTATATATTGCTTACCCCAATTTACCATTTTCTCTATCCTAAATTTGCTTTGCACATTATCTCATTGTGCTACTACTACAATTTAACCATTAATTTCAACAATGAAATAGAGAATTTCATCTATCCATGGTGGATTGAACAACAAATAAATAAATGACCCAACACTTGTTCATAACATTAGACCCCCTTGTGCAATATGGTCTGCACAGCAAAAATTTGATGAGGGTCAAATGGCCCACATCAGACATATGCTGTAATGAATCCTGCTTCAAGCTCAAAAATTTAGACTAAGACAGAAACAAAAAAGAATTTTGACTTCATCTCCCTTCATCCAAGACTATTTCAACCCTTTATCAAACAATCCTGTGTTTCAACTAATTTGGGCAAGAGGGCTTAGGAAAAAATTGCAGGAAAAGGAGAAAATGTTGGTTGGCAGCATTTTTTTCTTTTCCAACAATGTTTTCAACCATTTGAGAAACAAACAACAGCACTGGAGCCAACACTGATATACTGTCTGCAAATCTTTCCATTCTTAAAGAGTCTAAAGAAACCAAAACGTTACCTGTTGCATAGCTGTGTCTTGAGGGAATGGAATGTTACTAAAGTCTGCATCGTCATCCTCACTGCTAGATGCAAGAGCATGACCTGCGCGGACCTACAAACACATTATCATAGGCAGAATGAACTTTTATGCTGCTCAGTATATAAAGCATTTCCTATCATTATACAAAATTTACTACTTGAAGCAATACCCGGGGCTATTTTCACCTCTGCACATTATCTGCAGTCCTATCTTGCTAAATACTCACTGTCTGCAAAAGTACACTTTGTTGTCCCCAACATATTAATAGTGACCTTTTATTGCCACTGTAATTGCATTTCTGTCAAGTACTTGTGTTGTATATGTAAACATTGCTCAAATACATTACAAGATACCTCTCCATATAATCTAAGGTTGCAATCAGTTTGTGTTTATAATTAATTATCAAGAACATTCAAAATTACTGCAAACTAGTCTAAATCACATTCAAAATTACTGCAAGTCCAACTCAATCATCAATAACAATTGTTCACGAGGAGCCTACGAGCAAAAAGAATTATAAATGTACAGTGGTCAAGATAGTAGCTTTCAAAAAATCTTTCCGAAGGCGAAGTGATGAAGAAAACTGCAGATTACCAGTTCAATTGTGTTCTTTTTATTCGTCTCTGCCAATGAGCCTGCAAGAAATGATTCCCACTTCTCTTTAGCTTCTGTAGGTAATTCTGGAAAACGCACATTAACACAAAATTTCTTTAGTTGTGACAGTCAGCTTTTTTCCAAAGAAGCAAGGAATTTAACAATTGTACTACAAAGAGAACTTGATAGCAAGGAATTTAACTTGTGACAGCTATATTTTCATTGGACAATACAAAAAATATGCAAGTCCCTGTAGTTTGATACACCCCTTGTTTTATAAAACTACAAAATTTCAGGCTGGTTAAAACTGTAGGCATACGCAGACAAAAAAACTAAATGTGGTACAAATGGTGGGATTTGTATCAAAAAGAGAAGGAAACATTGTGGGGGAAAAGGACAAAATACTGGTGACCAGCATTTTCTTCTTTTCAACTATGTTTTCAACTGTTTTCTTCAAGGTTGTAAAAGCTAGAAATTGTTTGGCAAAGATTTAACAGAACTTCTCAAGAACTGAAAGTTTTATGCCTTTCTATACTGCCACAGCATTTTACTCACAACTTTTGAAAACCTTGTGAAAAAATGGACACCTGCTTGCTAAAAGCCATTCATGCTTATACCTCTTTGATCTGTCTTAAAAATTTCCTTTCCTACAATTGTTTTCCTATTGCATCTGTTGTAATGATTATTTTTATTTCATGCTTTTCAGTAGGTTATCGAGAAATATCGGTGAAATATTTTTTGATATTTCATGGTTATGACCAGTGAAAATACCGATTTTTTTTTATTCTTAACTCTTCAATTGAAGGCGGAAACAGTTGTTCCCACGCACCAGTTACCTAGGTAAAATGTGCATGCCTCACAACCAGATGGAAATATGACGTAATTTATCTTACATTTCTCGCGCTTGACGTAATATTGTAATGCGTTGCTATGCGGAGGGGGTACACCATAGGGAATAACCGAAAAGAACTGTACTGGATTTTGATTAAGGTCCCCCCAGAAAGGGTTAAAAGCATGAAATAAATAGAATATTTGTCTTTTACGGTGAAAGATCGAAATTTAGTTCATCTCGTGAACATCATCGGTAATATTTTCACGAGTGGCACAGCCACGAGTGAAAATATTACCGATGATGTTCACTCAATGAAATAAATTTCGATCTTTCACCATAAAAAACAAATATCCTCTATGTATGTCTAGAAACGGTCTGCAAGGCAACTGGTTCAAATAAATAGCTATTTGTTGAAGTTACAGTCAAAAGAACTCACCACTGACTAAAGTTTTAACAGTTTCTACATTTTCACCCTTTTCCTGAGCATTTACGATATCATTGGCCAGCCTAGTTAAGTGACCCATGAATCCCCGCCTTCGTCCACCTTTATTCCTGGGGAAAAAAATCATCATGTTTAACATAATCAGTACTAAATCAATTTTTTTCCCCACCAGTACTTAACTGTTTTATTCCGAAATCTATATCTTTCTCAGTTACACATATTTTAGCAAAGTTACATACTACAAATTCTGATAAATAAATCATTGTTGTTAAAACTAAGCAAAGCTGAACTCATGAAGAAATCTGGACAAAAAAGTCCTTCATTTGGTGAGGGTTTAAACAATCGCTTTCCAAAAAGGCAAATCACCAAAAGTTCTGTGTTAACCCTCAAAGGGCCTTTCACTACTATAGTTGCCTTTGCAGCCAATTTAGATCAAGATCAGACTGCACAAAACATGCAGTCTGGTGATCTTTGATCTAGTCTGTCTGCTTTGTGGAAATACCAAACAAAAGGCAGCATTTATCTGGGTCTTTATCTAGAATGAAACTGTCCATTGGGTTTACTGGGGCTCTAGGGGTTTAAAAAAACCTGTTTTAAGCATAGACCCTATCATCAATTTACATCAGATGTAAGGTATACTTATGTGTAGTTTGACCGAACTTATCATATGACTACCATGATATGATACCATCTTTAGATGACTTCTGGCTATGATTTGGTAAGTGAAACAATACATTTCTATATAGAAATTTACTAGGACAGACAACTCATGTGTAAGAAAAGGATGCAACAGAGAACTGTCTCTTGTGTAATGAATAACATTCTGTTCACCAATATTCACTGACTTGTATATGTAACACTAACATTTATGCCTTTTCACATCTTCACACTACTACCCAGTGCTTTCATTAAGCGGACATAGACATAATATACGTCTGGAAAATTCCAACAAGAGGGCCATGATGGCCCTGAAGTTGTTCACCTGAGCCTTTTGATCAAACATGACCCATTTCCAATCTCTTCAGAGATATTAAGACAAACACTCTGACAAACACTCATTAGTATTCGGCTTACAAATGTGGCCTCTAGTGTGCAAACAAGCTTTTTCTAGAATTTGTCTCAGTGGCCTACTTGACATGTAGAAATTATCAAGACATACATTCCAACAAACCTTCATGAGTATGAGAGAAAATGTGGCCTGTAGGTTGTACAAAAGGTTTTTCCGAGATTTGACCTAGTGACCTAGTTTTTCATCCAACATGACCCATATTCATACTAGTCTAAGATATTTTCAAGACAAACATTCAAAGCAAATTTCAAGATTATTGGACTGAAAATGGCCTCTAGAGCGTACACGGTTTTTCAAGGATCAAACTTGGTGACCTAGTTTTTATTCCACGTGACCCATTTTCAAACTCATCCAAGATATCATCAAGACAAACATTCTAACAAAAGTTTAAAGAATACTGGACTGTAATTATAGTACATAAGGTCTTTCCGAGATTTGACCTTGTGACCTAGTTTTTTATCCAACATGACCCATTTTCATATTAGTCTAAGAAATTATCAAGACAAACATTCTGACTGAATTTCAAGATTATTAAACTGAAAATGTGGCCTCTAGAGCTTACATAAGGTTTTTCTAAGATTTGACCTGGTGACCTAGTTTTTGACCTGACATGACCCATTTTCAATCTTATCCAAGCTATCATCATGACAAAAATTCTGACCAACTTTAAAGAGCATTAGACTGAAAATGTGGCTTCTGGAGTGCACACAAGGTTTTTCAAAGATTTGACCTAGTGACCTAGTTTTTGACCCCACATGGCCCACTTTCGAACTCATCTGCGATATTATCAAGACAAACATTCTGACCAAATTTCAAGAGTATTGGACTGAAAATGTGGCTTCTGGAGCATACACAAGGTTTTTTTAAGATTTGACCTTGTGACCTAGTTTTTGATCCAACATGGCCTGCTTTCAAATTTATCAGAGATATCATCAAGACAAACATTCTGACCAAATTTCAAGAGTATTGGACTGAAAATGTGGCCTCTAGAGCGTACACAAGGTTTTTCTAAGCTTTGACCTGGTGACCTAGTTTTCGACCTGACATGGCCCACTTTCAAACTTGTTCGAGATATCATCAAGACAAACATTCTGGACAACTTTCAAGAGTTTTGGACAGAAAATGTGGCCTCTAGAGCATACACAAGGTTTTTCTAAGATTTGACCTGGTGACCTAGTTTTTGACCCGACATGGCCCATTTTCGAACTCGTCTGAGATATCATCAAGACAAACATTCTGACCAACTTTCAAGAGTATTGGACTGAAAATGTGGCCTCTAGAGCGTACATAAGGTTTTTCTAAGACTTGACCTGATGACCTAGTTTTTGACCCGACATGGCCAATTTTCACACTCGTCCGAGATACCATCAAGGCAAACATTTTGACCAACTTTCAGGAGTATTGGACAGAAAATATGGCCTCTAGAGCGTACAAAAGGTTTTTCTAAGATTTGACCTGGTGACCTACTTTTTGACCCGACATGGCCCATTTTCGAACTTGTCCGAGATATCAATAAGACAAACATTCTGACCAACTTTCAGGAGTATTGGACAGAAAATGTGGCCTCTAGAGCATACACAAGGTTTTTCTAAGATTTGACCTAGTGACCTAGTTTTTGACCCAATATTACCCATTTTCAAACTCATCTGAGATATCATCATGGCAAACATTCTGACCAAGTTTCATAAGTATCAGACTGAAAATGTGGCCTCTAGAGCATACACAAGGTTTTTCTAAGATTTGAGCTAGTGACCTAATTTTTGACCCGACATGACCCATTTCCGAACTCGTCCGAGATATCATCAAGGCAAACATTCTAACCAAGTTTCATGAGTATCAGACTGAAAATGTGGCCTCTAGAGCATACACAAGGTAAAAAGTTGACGACGGACGACGAACGACACACGACAGACTATCACAATAGCTCACCATGAGCACTTCCTGCTCAGGTTAGCTAAAAAACGTCCAAAAAATGGAACTGGACGCTTTTCATACATCGGGAATATTCCAAAAATTTCCGCAAATTCAAAGCTCCGCATTTTACCTGTTTTCATAGAACTAGGGATTTAAACATCCGGAAGAACATGTGGCGATTAATCTAATCGAGTACCCGTCACATATACATAACAAACTTTACAAACTTCAGTTAATGTCACATAATCGCATACATGTGTCAATTTAAAACCGGGTATCACCTTGACAACCAATTACCGCAACGACTAATCAAGGATGTCAATTTAAACACTAATTGTTTTGAACTTTGTCCTACAAAGGCAATGTAAATTACTTGTCCTTAATCTGAATGCCAAAAAGGTCAGCGGATTATCCAATTACCGCTTTTCTAACCAATTTTTTTCTAATTAAAAAAATTAAGATCAGAAGTTATCTGTATGATAAAAAAAAAATATTTTGACCAGTAATATCAATTATAAAGCTCAAAAAGATATAAATATGAGTTGGGGGGGTTCAGAGTTCTCGCTTGTGCAAATTATTGCGTAAATCATGTTACAGAATTGAAATTCACGAAACAAATATTGTTTACACGAAAGACCTCATGTAAGAAAATACATGGACAAAAAAGGCCATTATCCGCTTATCTTGTGTAAAATGACAGGTTTTGAAGTTAATTGTTATCCTTATTGATAAATTTATATTTAGTCATGCAGAAATACCTATCCAGAAATTAACAGATGTGAAAAACCGGTCTGTGCAAAAAACGCAGAAACCCATGACACAACAAAATGTCTCTTCGACATTGTCTGATCAGAGCCACTTTAGACTGCCTTTTCAGCTTTTTAATGATTTTACGCCGTAAATTAATATAGATATCCTAATATAACAGACTTTTTTTGCTGCAAATCATCAATATGGATTGCTTTGCCCCTAGTTGGGAACCATCATTGTCACATCCTGTAATATGAAATTTTACCCCCAGATTTTCAGCCCAGGGGGTAAGTGTACTTTTGAAACAAAAAGCTAGTGGGAACACTGGGTGTTATTTATCGTCAGTAACCATGTAGCGTACTAGGTTAAAATATCTAAATATGTCTTCTTACGGTGTTGTAGAGTTACCGTTCGACAAAAGTAAATGAAAACGAGAAATGATATAAAATAAGTTGTTCACAATGTTTTTGCTGTATATTTTGTCAAGTCTGTAGTATGAGAGGTATTACATTAAAAGTTAAAACCATGTGCTGTTGATACTCATCAGAATTGTCTAATTGTTGATATTCTGATGACCAACAACACTGGGTTTTAAGGAGAACTGTGTAATACATTTTAGGCAGTCTAATTTATCACATTTATTGTTGGAATTTAAATGTGAAAAGTATTTTTCGCCTAAGTGCAACACCAAAACTTCCAGAATTATCACCAAAAATTTCTGAAATTCTGACCTGGAATTATAAAATTCCTGAAATCAGCCCTTAATGAAAGCACTGAATACCTTTCTGAAGAATGCTGAGTAAAAAAAAAAACACTTATAAATTCATTCCTAGAAATTGGTTCTTTTCCAACAATGTTACATTAAATTTTTCAACCCGTCAGTCTTCTTCCACATGTAATTTTTTATGCTAGGTCTGAAAGTTAATTTACATACCTATCTTGAAGCTTTATCATTCCTTGGGGCTTATATGGCATTTTTGTTCCAACAGAACATTTAACCTAACCCAATTCATTGATTGATTGATTGTATGGTGTTTAACGCCGTTTTCAACATTATTTCAATTATATCGCGGCAGCCAGTGCACCTATCCATGCATTCCTGGAGTATCTTTTACCAGTACTCCGCACAATTTCCTTTCCAAGCCACTGGCTGCTTTCCCACATAATCACCATCGAGACAGTGGTCAGCGGTGAGAGAGGAATGAATCCTGTCGCAGTGACTATCATCAATCCTCGGAAAGAAATTGGCGAGCCAGGGGTCGTAGCCAGGGATCGAACCCTGGACCCCGTGTTCTCAAGTCCTACACGCTACCGACTGAGCTACCTGGGCTCGGCTAACCCAATTCAAGTTACTAAACGTTAGGGTTGACTATTGAGGCCAAAATCTACTATTGCGATAGTATTGACATTGGAGAAAATACTATTGCAATAGTATTGATATTGCCCGTGACTATTGCAATACTATTGGATGAATTGCAAGAGATGAATTTCACCAAATTACATCTTGAAACCATGTTTTATACTAATACTTTCTCCGAGTAGTTTAAATTCTACTTGAGTACATGTTTTGAATAGCAAATAAAGGGGAAAATAGAGTTAAATGCAAGATGCTCAATAAATTTCAATGACTATTTTTTCTAAATGCAGATGGTTCAGAAACAATTTAACATACCTAATTACTCTAAACTTTTGAAGAAGTCAACTTTTACGTCTGACTGATATACCACAGCATGCAAAGCACGAAATGCTGGCAAATGCTGATGGTTCATAAACACACCTAATAAAAGAGTAATTATAAAGCAACTTTGATCTTTTAAAGAAGTCACCTTTCAAATGTGAGCCCTTAAGTTTTTTTTAAGTTGATAGAATTTATCTAGATTTACCCATAATTGGCCAATATATTCAGACAGAAAAAAAAAAAATGTTTAGTCTCCAAATCTTTAGGAAATTATTATTCTGAAAAAAAAGGGGGTGGCCGAAATAATAGGTTCCACCTTGTTGTATGTGTATCCAAAACAATAAGGATAAAATCCGACAAATTTAGATGTATTTACAGTACCGCTGAAGGAGTCAAAACTGTAGTAGACCTATACATGTAGTTTCACCATCTTTTTAATATTGAAATACATGTTTTAAACCAGTGTTCCCTCAAGCTTTCTATTCCAAGGGTACACTTACCCCCTAAGCTGTGAATCTGGGGGTAAGATTCCATATTAGAGGGTATGACAGTAATGGTTCCCAACTAGACGTAAAGCATTCCATATTGATGATTTGCAACAAAGAAGTGTGCTACATTAAGATATTTGCATAAATTTACTGCTTAAAGTCATTAAAAAGCTGAAAAGACGATCTGAAGTGACTCTGAACGGACAATGTCAAAGAGACATTTTGTTGTGTAATGGGTTTCCGTGTTTTTTACACAGATCAGTTTTTCATGTCTGTTAATTTCTGGATAGGTATTTCCACATGATTTGACCAAAAACTAGAGGCGCTCGAGCGCCTGTATCGCTCCACAGGCCTGATATTTCTATAATGGCGAAAGGAAGTTTTTAACAATTATCATTCAATCCTGCATTTTAGCTCACTGAAGAAACAATTTGGTAGACAACCACCATAGGAACTTACCTGCAAAACAACAATGAAATCCAATGAATAGTTTTAGAGAAGAAATTTTTCAAAGATTTTACTTTATACCATAAAAGGAAAATGAGTCTCCCATAAAAGCCATGTTTTTTGACAAATCTTTTTTTTTTTTTTAAGGAATTCTGTAAACCTGTATCTAAGGAACATTCCTGCAAAATAATAATGCTATCCAAATAGCGGTTTGGGAGGAGAAGATTTTTAAAGGTTTTTTACTTTGGTTGCCATGGCAACCAGAATTCTTCATGGAACACAATTATTTGAAGGAATTTGAAAGAGGACCACCAAAGGAACATTCCTGTGAAATTTGGTAAAAATCCAGTCAATAGTTTCTGAGGAGAAGTTTTTTAAAGAAAAAGTTTACAGACGCACGCACGGACGAACGGACGGACAGACGGACGGACGGACGCACGCACGCACGAGGGACACAATGCTATGACAATAGCTCGCTGGCCTTCGGCCAGTGGAGCTAACAAATTGTCAATAAGGGTAACAAGTAACTTCAAAACCTGACATTTTTCACAAGAAAAGCGGATAATGGCCTTTTTTGTCCATAAATTTTCTTACGTGCAGTCTCGGGTGTAACCAGAAAATGTTACGTGAATTTCAATTCTATAACGTGATTTACGCAATAATTTGCGCCAGTGGGAACACTTTTAAACATTATCTTACCTTTTTTAGCCCGAGAAAGAAGAAGCTTTCTAATACAAGTTAAGTCATAGTACAGAAGTGGATGGTATAGATCCAAGATCAGACAGCGTGTTCTCTTTAGTCTGATGTCTATCTACACCATCCGCCAACGCTTTGAAAATTACCATCTTGCCATCAGCAGAGTAAATAAGAACGACCACAAATGTAGATCTATATTACAAGTCACCTGTCTACAAGATGCCTGTCGGCCTGTATATGGGTACACAAATGTTTGCAGTAAAATTTGGTTAAGGGGTACGACGTAACATGCAAATCATTCGAAGCAACAGGGTTGTAACGCACCTGTTTAGTTTAAACTGGTCTACTCCAAGAAACATAGATCTGGCTGCAGGTTGACCTCCAATCAATTCAAAGTGACTACGCAATAAGCCTATTTCATGTACGATTTACACCAGCTGATAGTGCTTTTTTGCATTTAGTAATATAGCTGTTTCAAGAATATCCCAGTCGTGTCATGTTTTGTGTAGTCAGCATAAAAAAGTCAGGCTGTTTTCTAAAAGTAATTCCTTGCAACCGAAATAAAAGGAATGCATTCGAAATGGATTACTGATAAGTAAAGAAAAGAAAGAACGAGGTTTAGTATTCATTTTTCATAGTAGATTTATTTATTGCTTATGGAGGGACAACACGCATGGTTATGGTTTTTAGCTGTTTTGGCAGCCTGTCTAGATTAAGATTAGACAGTAGGCAGACTGTTTGGTCTGATCTTTGATATAAATCTACACTATTCGCTTTGGTGAGAAGTTTTTAACAAAAACACCCTTAGTGTTGCAATTATTTTAGTCTAATTCCATGACTTAAAATTACCGGTGAGTTAGTCAGCTCTCGAAGGATTCGTTTTCGTAACGATGAACATTGCAATGCAAAAAATTAATATTATGCAGCCAATCATTATTGAAAACATATTCCAAAAAAAAACCTGTCAAATATTTTGGGAAATTAACATTACAGAATGTCCGAATATTTAGGAAAACTTGCTTTTGGAAATGTTCAGAGAAAGGATTAAAAATAAATTATTTTTGAAAATAATTTAACGTGTCCGAGCTCTTAGGGCGTCCGAATACATTAGCAAATTGCGGTATTTTCTCTCTCTTTCTTGGCAGTGAAACTATCGAAACTATTGATATTTGAGGTAACTATCGGTGATAGTTATCGATTTTCAATGAAACAATCGATGCAGTATCGACACGCTCGCCATCGGGATCCATCGATAGTCCGATGTATCGTTACACCCCTACTAAACATCAGCACTAGAAACCAATTCAAGAAGATATTATTACTTACTGATCTTCTTCATTTGAATCCCATTCTTCTAAAATTTTCTCTATAATTTTTACATCTGTAAATAACTGAAATGAAGTAGGATATTAACAACTGAGAGTTCAAAAAATAATTGAGCCATGCTCTGGTGAAAGGGGGCTTAATGCATCTCCATGACACATGATATCAAGCAAATCATCACATAATTGTGGATTCATAAAACCCATTCTGTCTAACAATTGACTGAATCTGGAGGTAGAATGGTCTGTATACAAATTATGAAATAGCATAAAGTTTTGACCCATGTCAGCCTGTGCAGACTGTGCAGGCTAACATGGGATGATATGTTTTGCAGATGCATTAAGCCCCCTTTTCATAGAGCATAACTGAAATACAAGGTTTCTGTCAATTGTAAATATAAGAACTTACAGTACAGACATTATCATATCATGTAAGATACACTTTGACTTTCTAATTACCTGTTAATAATGAAATTAACAAAAAAAACTCAGATGCAACCGTTCTTTAGAGATGAAACTCTTAAGTTTACTGAAAGCTACGGATTTCTAGAGTAGAAACAACAATAATTGAAAACATAGTTGCCACATCAGCAGTATATTCTTTCACATGCATAGTTTTTTTCTTTGCCAAACAATCCTGTGTTTTCACGAACCTGAAGGTGGTTTTTGAAAACACCACGGGAAAAGGAGAAAATGTTGAAGAAAAGCATTTTCTCCTATTCCCACAATGTTTTCTACGATATCAGACAAATCCTATGATCTGTTAAATATTTGAATTTTTGTCTACGAATAATTCCAATATGGACAAGTCTAAAAATTTGTCAGGTGACATAACTTGAGCTTGTTCTTTAGTGAATGTACATGTATTTGCAGAAAACAAATTAACATAGCTTAAATTATGGAAGTCGTCTTCAAAAGAGTAAAGAACATTGTAGGAAATAGAGCAAACGCTGATAATCAGCATCTTCTCCTTTCCTTAAAGCATTTTCAAAAGCTTTCTTTCTCAGGGTCGTTAATCCAATAATCCCGAGGGTTAAGACTAAGTTGTTTTCATTGTGAATGTGGTCTTGTCAATACAAGTCATGATGTGTGTTAACCCTTTCCCACACAATCCGAAATTTAATGACCTTCAGGGGTCGTGAGGTAGAGCATAGGCCTCGCAACCATAATGTCCCCAGTTCAATTCCTGTGAGTGGGTGTCATTTTGGGACTGTCATTGGCCCTACATTCAGTGCGAGTACTGGTGCAGTTTCCAGGAGAATCGAGAGAAATTAGTGTACGTTGGAAGACCTTGTTTCTCAACAGATGTAAAATAAATAGTTGTATGTTTAAACAGACAATCATGTATGCTATATCATGCAAAGTATAATATGACAATAGAATATATAAGTCAAAACACATGTCTTTTTCCCATTCTATTCAGCTTCAAGTTTTCATCAGATTTTGAGACACAAAAAGTGATCTGTATGATAGGTTTATACATGTCAAACTCACCTGATTTAAAAGAGGGCATTCCTTGTTTCCTTCCACTTCAACAGGAGGGTTGGTGAGTATTGTATATAAACATTGTGTTACATGGGTGTGCAAAAAGTTATTCCATATGTATTTGAAGTATAAATCCTGTAAGTAAAACAAAATGTGTTTAAATTCAGCTCGAGAATTTCTAAAGGCTCCTAAGTTCATATTCATAGGTGAAAGTCCGATGCTTAAAAGATCCTGAACCCTACAAATTTATCAACTTTATTGGGAAAGATGAAGAAAAAGTGATATTTCAATGGCTTGAAAACCCTGAAATCAGGTATAAACATGAAGAATTTTACCCTCCAAAAGTCCTTTCCTTCATTGCACTAGCCTGATCAACTTGGTAAGTCAGTCTTTGCTATCTGCATTGTCAAATTGAACATTTGCACCATAATAATTAAAACCTGTCCATTATTGAGCATAATATTTGTCTAACAAAATATCCACTCACCAATAAAACACTAATGGTCCCTAGATGGGATAATTCTTTATTTATAGAATGTGTATTAGTTATAAGTAAAGAAGCTATTAAACGGCTAGTCTGTAATCTGGTATTCCCCAATGGTGGGTCTAAGTTTCCAACAGTTGACGGCATAGAAATAAACCTTTGCTGTAAACAAAACAAATGAAAAATCTTAAGATCAACAAAATGAATTTTCACAGGTACATTGTATTAACAAAAACAACTTTTACTAATTTGAACTTAAGCCTGATCACCAAATTTAACCATTTCATGTTATTACAAACAACATGATACTATTTCATGCTTGGTTTTTTTTTTTAATCAATAATCATTTTCACCTACACTGGTCATTCCAAATTCTATCTAATTTATCAATCAGATTATTCAAAATATAAAAAAAAAAAAAATTCAAAATATAAATAAAAAACCATCTCAATTGCCAAAAAACTATAGGCTGAACAAGAGAAATGGTTCAAGTAACTTGGAAAGGATTTACTCCTCTTTAACAGTTTATGATTGTTTAAACTGTTTTTCTTGAATAGCAGCCAGTCGCTTGGACAGAATGCTTAGTACTAGTAAAGAGACACCATGAACATATCAATACCTACATCAGTACATGTCATGATTCAATTACTGTTGAAAAAACAGAACTAACCATCAAATTGATCTATAACCAATTAACTGATTTCTATAGTCTTAACTCTTTACCAAACGACATAATTTCAGACTAGTACAAATTCAAAGCATTTACAGACAACAAACTAAACAAGATTCAAAAATTGAAATTCATTTTGAGAAGGGTAGAAAACATTGTGGGTGAAGGAGAAAATGCTGGTTACCAGCATTTTCTCCTTTTCCCACAATGTTTTCAAAAGCCTTCTCTTTCAGGGTCGTTAAAAGTCGGGATTGTGTGGTAAAGAGTTAAACTGATTTCTGGAGCAAAAGAAAAGACAATAAACTGGACACAAAATAAATTTCTTACCTTGGGAGGTTCTACTAAGATAGAATGAAAATCTTTAAGCCTGGGACAAATGGCTGTCAGGACATTGTTTGCACCGGTGAACATTTTCTCGGGTTCCATGCCCAACATTTGTTCTCCTGAATCTTCAGGACTGAAATATTCAAATTGGACCCTTTTTGAGGAGACAATGTGCTTTTTTCAAAACACATGCCTTGAAAACAATGACTGAAAAGAAGAAATAAAGCTTAAATAGTGATCTTGAACAGTTCCTGACCACAAAAGTACAGAAAGTTTATAACAGTATCCTGCTAAAAAGCAGGAAATGTAGACCAAAGATCTGACTTAACCATGAACTTTCTGTGCTGTCTAATCTTGACCTATGCTATCCACAAAAGCAACCAATTCCAGGTTCAGCACTTAACTCTATACCACACAATCCCTACTATTAACGACCCTGAAAGAAAAGGCTTTTGAAAACATTGTGGGAAAAGAAGAAAATCCTGGTAACCAGCATTTTCTCCTTTTCCCACTATGTTTTCTACCCTATCTTGGATAGAAATCATCAAATTAGCAACATTTAATTTGTCGTCCACAAATGCTTTGAATTTGGTAAGTCCAAAATTTTGTAGTTTGGTAAAGAGTTAAAGGCCCACCCAAAGATTAAGGTGGACTGAGTCACTTTTCCTCTGAATATGTTATCCTCTAGAAAGACAGCCACTGAAACTACTTCAACCCTAAGGACATTTTCAAACAATTTTACTTGCTTATGCAGACAGAACAGATCAGGATGAAGCTATACAGAGTAGCATACTTATTTTGGGTATCCCTTGTCTGAACTTTCAAGTCATATTGTGACCCCAAAATTTTGGATTGGCAGAATCAAGGTTCACTTTACCTAATGAATATGTCAATTAATTCAACATCATTATTGAGATACTTGTAACAAGTGCCCTGAACATGGGTTGTAGCAAGTTATGAAAAAAAATTCTCTTCATTACCTTTAAAGCTACATCTAAACGTTTTCAGCAAGTTTTTTAACTGTTTTATCTTTATTTTGTGAAACTATAATCATTCTTGTATCTTCATGCCAAATGTTGACCCCAACGGTTGCAAGGTTGCACATATTATGACAGATAGAAAATACATTTCATTCTCTTGTGGCCATCAAAGGACTGATTCACTGTTGTCTTTCCAATTTTAAATCAAAGACAAGTCCCTCAAGTTTCTTTATCCCTTAAACCATATATATCAATTATTCATCTATTTTTACACTGCTAAACCATTCTACACACTATCAAGTTTTAACAGCGTTTTTTCTCTCTGGCTATAAAGATGTATCTATAAAATCCAACCCCAACCTGTAACACATGGTATATGAAGTAAATGTAGTATTCATGGAGTTCTTCAACATATACAATTTTTACATAATCACTTGACATATGTACGTGACTTTTGATATACAAGTCAATAATTTCCTCTTGAAACAAATTTGCAGCAAATCCATATCATATGGCTATGCTCCAATATGGATGGATATTATTTCGTAAAAAAGCATTCAGGTATAAGGATAAACTGCTTGTGCTTCATCTTCAGCCACAACATTTTGGAAAGTGCTATGTTGCAAGACAAAAAAAACATCTGCAGGAGGTTAACATGACAAGCCTTTACCACACAATCCCATGTTCCATCACCCCAACAAAAAAATCTTCTGAAAACATCATGGGAAAAAGAGAAAATGCTGGTAACCAGAATTTCTCCTTTTCCCATGATATTTTCTACCCTTTGAAAGTCAAACCACATCATTTCAGCCTTATAAAATTTGTCCTCTGTAACATTCAATGCTTTCAAAATGGATGAATTCAAAATTTTGTCATGTGGTAAGGATTAATCCAGTCTATAGACCCATACAATCTATATACATCTTTCAGTTCTTGAAAGATAATAATAACATACTGGAAAACCTTACTTACCCCTGCCGTTTGCACTCTAATAATGTCTGAATTACTGATAGGCCATTAACGATGACTGACTCTGACTTCTCTTCCGCTAACATATTGTCTAACAGTTCTGATACAGTATCTTCCCTACAATGTCAATGGTGATAAGGGTTAAAAACAAATTATAATGCATTTTTATCAACAGCAGAGATAAGCCCACTGAACCATGCAGGACTTACAGAAATAACTATATCATCATCAAAGTCCCATATTCACCAACCTGTCTAAATCCAATTTCAATACTAAAATTCTGGAACTGGCCATCTTAAGACAAAATCTCTCAGAAAATCACATGGCTAGTCTTCAAAGTCAGGTTAAGAAAAATAATTAGAATGTTTGGTGAATGTTGCCCCGTGACTGGTCCAAGATACCTTATTACAGTGTCTTTACCACGTTCCAGTATCAATTGATTACAGGTTACCATTTCATTGAGTATCAAACCATTTTCACAGTAATTAATACAAGTACAATCATCAATAAAAGCAATTTACTAAGAAACTGGATGTATGTAGACATATCTGCCTGAAATAATACTGTAGATAATCTAAAGTTTTTGCCAACCCAGGCACAAACTTTCAGTCTCCCTAGCTATAAGGTCTTCATACTATAATCAGTGCTCAATAACCAGGTTTAGCATCTCATTTATCAGAAAACAGACTTAATGTGAGCTTCTGTCCTTATTACTTTTTGGACAATTTGTTTCTTTGGTATGTATGCCTCTTTGAACAGTCTGTCACAGCAGCCAGCTGTTACAGAACACTTACGATTGGGGATGGGATTGATTCTAATTTCAGGGTTTTCTCTTGCTATTTTTTTCTTGTGCCATCACTTGCGCTAAATGAGAAAAGTTAAGCCAGATTGAAATAATCAGAGCCACCTGTTGCCAATTTTAAAATGAAAGTACAGAGGGTCAGGCATGACAAAGGATTGGTCAATAAACTATCGTCTCATGGTTGTGGCATGAGCAATAAAATGAACAAGAGAACATTTGGTTTTATCAGATCTAATAACTCATAATTATCTCTGTTTATTGTATTAGTGCAAAAATTATTTTTGTTAACTATGAAAAATCAACACCTATTAAGTTTTAAAACTAGATCTATCATCAATGTCTGTAAAACTACTTTGACACAAGCAGAAATAGCTTTTGTAACAAAGTTCTAGATAGAGACCTTTTTGAAACATATGGAAGTTTAATTGGTGCAAACCAAACAACTACAAAGTCAATATGCAAATACATTGTTACAAAAGTAGAAGTTGCTCATTTAGAGAAATTTCTTCATCTGTAACACAGTTTTCAAGAGGAGACAATTTATTTTTTTAAAGATACAGAAGTTAAAATGTTAAAAACCAAAGCAGTAAACTACAACAAAATTTTCCGAAAGGTGGGCGATTAATGGAGGTAAAACGATTTGGAATATTCTGAGGACGACGATGACATCACTGTCCGGGTTTTAGTCAGTGCAGACTATGACGCAGTTGCCACTTTCGAAAACCATAATGTAAAATGCAGAATATCCATTTTACCTGCGATAATGATTCATTTGGACATTTAGTAACATTCACCATGTATATGGGACACTGGCCATTGATACTTTCACTCTTTTTTTTTTTTCAAAGTTGACAAATTTTGTCTAGCCAGAAGTTTATAATGTTATCGGAAGTATGTATATTCGGATAGTCAGGTTTAAATGACATCGATTCATGAAGTAATTTGGGTTACACCGATGCCGTAGTTTATTTCATCTGATTTATTTCAACTTTATCGAGGTATTGGCTGTCAAGGGGACCATATAAGGCACCAAGATATGAAAAATATTGGCGCTAGTCATTTTCGCCAATCGGTGTTTTCTCGCACCACATTTAAAAATTTATCACAAATGACGCCAAATGCGAAGCCCAGTTGAAACCCTGAATTTAAGTAATCGAGTAATTGGTCACTCTTTCGATCGAGTACTCGAAAGGATACATCGAGTTTTATCCAAATGTTTTCAAGTATAAGTTACTATCGAGAAGTAGATCTATATGCCTAGTGTTATTAACATACATCACCAGGCTGAATACCAGCATTTAGCATCTGAAATGATCAGTAACAAAGTCAATAAGAAATAGACCTAACAAACATCAAATTGAAATGCGTAAACAGAGTGGCCAGTGTTGGTGTGAAAAATTCTGCATTTTGTTTGACACCAAATTGCTTACTCAATCATTGCAAAGTAATAATAAATTACAGTAAAACTCCTCTATTGAGACCATCCATAGTACTTTTAAAATTTGGTCTCAGTGGTGGGGTGGTCCGATTTCCGGGTTTCACACGCCTACATTTTGAAATAAACCCTGGCTCTGCGTAGACTTGTGCAGGGCTAAATGATGTGAATAGTAAATGCATTTCATTTAGGGAAGCCTAAGTACACAAATGAAAATGACAAGAACATTTTCATGTTCATTGAAAAGTTCTATGTTTCTTGAACCTTATTAAATAAATCCACCTGTAAAAGCATGTCAATTCATAATTACTTATTTAAAACAATCATAACCAGGTATGTACATAAATTAACTAAATGAATCTGAAGACTAAAGAATCTAGTGTAACTGATTGAACTTTTATTCTCATTTTTGATCTGCTTTTTTACTTCCTGTAGTCTCAAGAACTCATATTACAAGTGCCAATTTTCATTTTAAAACAAAGATTTTCCAATATGTGCTGATCCTTGAACGTTTGACGTCTATGGAAAATCTCACCCCCTTTTTCTTTTCCATTTTTATCCAGTTGATTATTCGAACAATCTTGCTACTCGTCGATCTAACAGTCATCGTGGTCACTTGTTTACAATCACATATTCGTTACGGTAATAATACAGTATGTAAAGTGTCAAAAACAAATTGATAATCCCATCTCGATCACCACTAAACCCAAGCGTCTTCAATAAATCGTTATCACCTGGATGTTGACATGTTTGTCATCCGGGTCAGCGACGTGTGATGAACGCTTGATTACCGCGTGAAAGCCGAATCGATGGTTTAAAGATATCAATTCACAGGTCGTTTGATTATGTTATGTAACATCCTGATCAATTAACACAATCATGTTACAAAAGTCGATAGACAAACAAAAGACCAATAATTGATAGTCAATTCCATCGGACCCAAGAATATTCGTACATGTGGCAGAGTCTGTGGTTCGCAATTACTGAAGCGTGAAAATTAGCTGTTCGTAAAGAAGTTATAGAAATCGAGAGGTCGTTTCACTGGGCTAAAATCTACAGGTAAATTCATATTGGTACTGAAAATGGTGGTCAGAATTTCGGAATAGCAGGGTGCTCGTATTTCCAAGTTCGTGATCATCGATCTTTAAGAAGGAAAAATTCCATTCTGACAAAATTTGTTCATAGTAGTGGGTTGCTTGTACTGTCAGAGTGGTCTTGAGGAGAGGTTTTACTGTTTTACAAATTGAGGAGTCCTTACACAGTAAGGCATTAAGTGTAATTGGCCCTTCACACTTCCTTTGTCATTTTCATTGATCTCTCTAACATTTAAATGTAAAACTATCTTGAAGCAGGAAAGCTAGAATTATACAAAAAAAAGAACCCAAAAGTCCAATTTCCACTTTCCTTCAGGAGTACTTGATCACTGATATTGCTTATCAATAATCCAAACATTCTATTGACTACTCAAGTACTCAGGTATTCATTCCAATCCCCAATATATACACATCCACAGTATTTCAACCAGAAATTCACATAGTAAATTTCCCACATCAATGGGCGCTTTCTAACATTCAATAAGTAAAGAAAAATGTTCACAGAGAGATGGATTACTACTAATCCTGCCACTAATCCCTGGAGATAATTTGAGCTGATTTGTGATTCAAACCCACATATCCTAGTCTAGACCACTAGCCCTGCATATGACCCAACAGTTTCAGGGGCTTGACACTTTGTCAAATTGGGATTCAAACACCAAACCAGTTATAGCATCTACAGAATCTCCATTATTTATATGTTAGCTAACTAGAGACAAAGTCTTGGTCTGAAGCCTGCGGTTTTCATGTCTTTAGTATTGGGCCGACAGTAAAAGCGCAAAATTCTTTCCAAAACGAACAAACAAACACTCACTGTTCTATACTGGCAAGTAAAGGGTCTTGATCTGCTCTGTCCTGTAACTGTATCACTTGTTCTCTTCCAAGTCGTATTATATCACACAAACTTTGGGCAGCATTACAATGAATCTGCAACAAATCAAACTGGCTAAATACATAGTATTATCAGGTATATAATGTTATAAACTCACCAGACAGCTTAACCCTTTACCAGACAACAGTAACTCAGACTTATCCATTTTGAAACCATTTCCATCAAGACCTGTAGTTCAAATGGTAAGTGTAGTTCAAATGATAATATCTAACTCTGACAGGGTAGAAACTACTTTGTGAATGGGAGAAAATCCTGGTTTCCTGCATTTTCTCCTTTTCCAAAGGTATTTTCAAAAGCTTATTTTCTCAGGGTCGTTAAAAACTCTGGATTGTTTGGTAAAGGTTAACCCTTTACAGAACAATCTTGTTTCAACAGCTTGAGGAAGAAGCATTCTGAAAACCCTGTTCATTGTTTAACCCCCTGCAAATGAATTCAAGAAGGCAAATATCTGATTCTGGGGGACATTCAGAAAATTTAGAGGTCCACACTCAAAGAAACTGGGGGTCAGGAAAAAAACTGACTGTAGGTAAAGGAGAAAATAACTATAATCAGTATCTTCAAAGATAAGCAAATAACAAAAACTGGAAAAAGAACAAACCAGTGTTGTTGATTCCTAAAAGAGAAAAGCTTTTGAAAGCAATGTGGGAAAAAGAGTAAGTGCTCATTACCAGCATTTCTATCAGTATTTTCTGCTTGTTCAAAGCAAACTCCTATTATTTGAACCCTGTTTATTGTTATCTGCAAATGCTCTCTCATTGAGTAAGCCTAAAAGTTTGTTGTCTGGCAAGTCAGACTGTCCACTTCTTAAGTAAAACTTATTGTGAAAGATCATTCTGACAATTGGGAAACAAATATATGGAGGAAACGTGACTTTCAAGCTTTCTCACCCCCTAAGTGCCTTTTACAACAGTAGTTGTGTTTGCAGTCTGTGTAGATAAAGATCAGACTACAGAAAACATGCAATGCAGTCTTTAATCTACAGTTTGCTTTGCTCAGCCATTCTGGACAAAAGTAACCTTGAAGTTGCAATTATTTTGGTATTTCTAGACTGAAAATGTGCGATGGGTTTATTCCACATTCTACGGGTCAAAAGAAATTTTCACATAATGTACAATAAATATATCCATCTATATGTAAAAGCTTCTTACGTCTTCATCATATGCACTGGTTATACATGCGACTAGCCTTTTCACAATTTTTTGCTCGTTTAACCACTGAAAAGGAAGAAAGGAAAAACAGGTTGCTTTTTGTACTCTGCAGTTCCATCAGCATCAATTTCATGTGTATGTTGAAAAAACTGCTGCATGGACAATCAAAGTAAAAAAAGTAGTGCAAAATATTGCAAATAACAAATCATAAACTATTATTATTATATTGACCAATTGGCCAAAAGATTGCTGTCAGTTATACACTTCACATTACAAACAGAAATCGACATCTTCCAAAGGATGACCATTAAAATGTGAAAAAAAGTCACATGCCTTTAATTCCTGCATCAGCAATGAACAAAAAAATATTGCAATAAATTATATAATTTAGGCTTCAAGTCTTTACAAAACAACAAAGATTTAGACTTGTCCATATTGAAAGAATCTTCATATGACAAATACCACTTAATTAAAGGAGAATGCTTTTTAAAATAGAGAAAACATTATGATCATGGGTGAGGAAGAAATTGCTGGTTACCAGGATTTTCTCCTTTTCTCAGTATTTTCAAAAGGCCTCTTTCTTAGGGTCAAATAACCCTGAATTGTGAAAGGGTTAAATACCAAACTGGTTTCTCATAATTTTTCTAAATTTTACACCAAAAATCTTTTCCATTATCCTCAGCTTCTGGTAATTTTTTTTTTTTTTTTTTTTCGAGCTAAAAAAATGTCCTCTTCATTCAGGATACACTTGACCATACATGTAATGCTTTAAACACCTGACAGAATTTTAAATCATTGCCACTTGGGTTGGTGCAGACAACTTTTTTCATGCTCAACTCAGCTTAGCATATTTCATAATTACTTAGAACTGACTGGAAACACATCACAGAGCAACTTTCTCACTGTTCTAATTTCCCTTTCCTTTTTTTTAAATGAGAGTCTTTATTTTTCATCGCAGTACTTGCAGAAGCACCAGTGAAATTGAAAGTTTGTGCACACGCCCAGTTAAGCATTAACTTCTTAAGCATGGGTCATGTTTAGTATTTTCATTCAGAAACAAAAAAATACATTTCATAACCCACCTCTATCATGGCACGTCTGATCTCTGGGGATTCAATACAGGTTAGCAATCTCAACAACAAATCCATGATAGCAGAAGTGCCAATATGTCTAAGAAGTAAACCTACAAAGTCATTTTTGGCTTTCAAAAAGTCTAAAATCTGAAAAAGAAAGAAAAACAAGAGGACCATGACGGTCCTATATCGCTCACCTGAGTACTAAGCAGTAAAGGTCTACAATGAAGATAAATACCAAATATCGAGGTTCAAGGCCAAATCATAATGAAACAAGAGCGGCAAATTGTCGCAAGATATGCCCTTCCCACCGCCAGTTGTCAAGGAGTTATAATAATCGCACAGGGCAGGTAATGTAACAAACATGTTTACCAAGTCTCAAGTCAATTTGACTTGAGACTTCAAAGTTCCGTTCCGGACAACCAAGAAATACTGTAAAAAAATGAAGATCAAAGTGGAATTACTCAAAATCCAAGCTAGGTAGAGTTATTGTTCTTGTGCACTGTACTCGGTAATATTGCAACAAACATGCATGCCAAGTTTGAAGTCGTTCTGACTTGAGATGACAAAGTTATATTCCGGGCAAGCACTAAATGCTGTAAAAATGACGATCAAAGGGAAATAACTCAAAGACAGCACGAGGTAGTGTTACAATTCTTGTGCACTGCACTTCCAAATATTGCAACAAATAAGCATACCATATTCCAAGTCATTCCTACTTAAGATCACAAAGTTTTGCTCCAGACAAGCAAGAAATGCTATAACAAGAGGACCATGATGGTCCTATATCGCTCACCTGAGTACTAAGCAGTAAAGGTCTACAATGAAGATAAATACCAAATATCGAGGTTCAAGGCCAAATGATAATGAAACAAGAACGGCAAATTGTCGCAAGATATGCCCTTCCCACCGCCAGTTGTCAAGGGGGTATAATAATCGCAAAGGGCAGGTAATACAACAAACATGTTTACCAAGTCTCAAGTCAATTTGACATGAGACTTCAAAGTACCGTTCCGGACAACCAAGAAATACTGTAAAAATGAAGATAAAAGTGGAATTACTCAAAATCCAAGCTAGGTAGAGTTATTGTTCTTGCGCACTGTACTCTGTAATATTGCAACAAACATGCATACCAAGTTTGCAGTCGTTCTGACTTGAGATGACAAAGTTATATTCCGGACAAGCATTAAATGCTGTAAAAATGATGATCAAAGGGAAATAACTCAAAGACAGCACAAGGTAGAGTTACAATTCTTGTGTACTGCACTTCCAAATATTGCAACAAATAAGCATACCAAATTTCAAGTCATTCCTATTTAAGATGACAAAGTTTTGCTCCGGACAAGCAAGAAATGCTATAAAAATGAAGGTCAAAGGGGGAATAACTCAAAATTCGTGCTAGGAAGAGTTATGGTTCTTGTGCACTGCACTCCGTAACTTTTCAACAATCATGCATACCAAATTTGAAGATGTTCAGGATAGAGATGACAAAGTTATATTCCAGACAAGCAGAAAATGTTGTAAAAATGATGATCAAAGGAAAATAACTCATAGACAGTACGAGGTAAAGTTATGGTTCTTTCACACTGCACTCCGTATAATTGTAACAAACACAAATGCCAAGTTTCAAGTCAATTGGACTGGAGATGACAAAGTTATGCTCCAGACAAAGAACTATTCTAAAGAACTTTCTAATTCAAGGGCAAATAACTCCAGTTGTTCTGGTCCAATTAGACCCATAATCGAACTCATCCGAGATCTTATAGTCATAAGTATTTTGACCAAGTTTGATGCTGATTGGTTAAAAATTGTAGATGCTAGAGTGTAAACAAAGACAAATATAGCAATTTTTCTAATTCAAGGCCAAATAACTCCAGTTGTTCTGGTCAGATTAGACCCATAATCGAACCCGTCCGCGATCCTATGGTCATATATATTTTGACCAAGTTTGGTGCTGATTGGTTAATAATTGTAGATGCTAGAGTGTAAACAAAGTCAAATATAGCAATTTTTCTAATTCAAGAGCAAATAACTCCAGTTGTTCTGGTCCGATTAGACCCATAATCAAACTCATCCCAGATCTTATGGTCATATATATTTTGACCAAGTTTGGTGCTGAATGGTTAAAAATTGTAGATGCTAGAGTGTAAACAAAGTCAAATATAGCAATTTTTCTAATTCAAGGGCAAATAACTCCAGTTGTTCTGGTCCGATTAGACCCATAATCGAACTCATCCGTGATCTTATGGTCATATATATTTTGACCAAGTTTGGTGCTCATTGGTTGATATTTGTAGATGCTAGAGTGTAAACAAAGTCAAATATAGCAATTTTTCTAATTCAAGGGCAAATAACTCCAGTCGTTCTGGTCCAATTAGACCCATAATAAAACTCATCCGAGATCTTATGGTCATATATATTTTGACCAAGTTTGGTGCTGATTAGTTGATATTTGTAGATGTTAGAGTGTAAACAAAGTCAAATATAGCAATTTTTCTAATTCAAGGGCAAATAACTCCAGTCTTTCTAGTCCAATTAGACCCATAATCGAACTCATCCGACATCTTATGGACATATATATTTTGACCAAGTTTGGTGCTGATTGGTTAATATTTGTAGATGCTAGAGTGTAAACAAAGAAATGTGAACGGATGGACGGACGACAGACGGACGGACGACGGACGCCGACGGACGGTGAGTGATCACAATAGTTCAACCTGAGCACTTTGTACTCAGGTGAGCTAAAAATGAAGGTCAAAGGGGGAATAACTCAAAATTCGTGCTAGGAAGAGTTATGGTTCTTGTGCACTGCACTCCGTAATTTTTCAACAATCATGCATACCAAATTTGAAGATGTTCAGGCTAGAGATGACTAAGTTATATTCCTGACAAGCAGAAAATGCTGTAAAAATGACAATCGAAGGGAAATAATTCATAGACAGTATGAGGTAGAGTTATGGTTGTTTCACACTGCACTCCCTATTATTGCAACAAACACAAATATCAAGTTTCAAGTCAATCGGACTGGAGATGACAAAGTTATGCTCTGGACAAAGAACCGTTCTACAGAACTTTCTAATTCAAGGGCAAATAACTCCAATTGTTCTGGTCCGATTACACGCATAATCAAACTCATCCAAGATCTTATAGTCATATATATTTTGACCAAATTTGGTGCTGATTGGTTGATATTTGTAGCTAGAGTGTAAACAAAGTCAAATATAGCAATTTTTCTAATTCAAGGGCAAATAACTCCAGTTGTTTTGGTCCGATTACACCCATAATCAAACTCATCCAAGATCTTATGGTCATATATATTTTGACCAAGTTTGGTGCTGATTGGTTGATATTTGTAGATGCTAGAGTGTAAGCAAAGTCAAATATAGCAATTTTTCTAATTCAAGGGCAAATAACTCCAGTTGTTCTGGTCCGATTAGACCCATAATCGAATTCATCCGAGATCTTATGGTCATATATATTTTGACCAAGTTTGGTGCTGATTGGTTAATATTTGTAGATGCTAGAGTGTAAACAAAGAAATGTGAACAGACGGACGGACAGACGGACGGTGAGTGATCACAATAGCTCATCCTGAGCACTTCGTGCTCAGGTGAGCTAAAAATTTCCTTTATTATCTCTATGTAAAATCTGGGAACCCACAAGATAGGGCTCATTATGACACTATGGTTATAATTTGAAGTCTTTTAGAAGGGGTCCACCAGACGATGCTACATGCCATATATGAGAGCTCTAGCCCTTTAGGTTCGGGACAGAAGATCTTTAAAGATTTCCTTCTTCCAGGGCCATAATATGAAGTATTTTGGTAGAGGGTCACTAGATAATGCTACATGCCATATATGAAAGCTCTAGCCCTTACAGTTTGGGACAAGAAGATTTTTAAAGTTTTTTCTTTTGGTTGCCATGGCAACCAGAGTTCTTCATGGAATTCAAATCTTTGAAGTATTCTGAAAGTGCATCACCTAAGGATCATTTCTGTGAAGTTTCACTGAAATCTGTTAGCCGGTTTCAGAGGAGAAGATTTTTTATGAGAGCTCTAGCCTTTAAGGTTCGGGACAAGAAGATTTTTAAAGATTTTCTTCTTTATCTCTATGTAAAATCCGTGACCCCTTAACAAAGGGCCAATTTCCACACAAGGGCCATCATTTGAAGTATTTCGGTAGAGGTCCACTAGATGATGCTACATGCTAAATATGAAAGCTGTAGCCCTTAGGATTTAGGACAAGAAGATTTTTAAAGATTTCCTTCTTAATCTCTATGTGAAATCCAAGACCCCACAATATAGGGCCAATTTCCACACTAGGGCCATAATTTGAAGTATTTTGGTAGAGGGTCACTAGATGATGCTACATGCCATATATGAGAGCTCTAGCCCTTACAGTTTGGGACAAGAAGATTTTTAAAGTTTTTTCTTTCGGTTGCCATGGCAACCAGAGTTCTTCATGGAATTCAAATCTTTGAAGTATTCTGAAAGTGCATCACCTAAGGATCATTTCTGTGAAGTTTCATTGAAATCTGTTTGCCGGTTTCAGAGGAGATGATTTTTTAAGTAATTGTTCACGGACGGACGGACAGACAGACGGACGGACGCCGGACGGTGATCGATCACAATAGCTCAGCCTGAGAGCTATGTGCTCAGGTGAGCTAAAAACCCCATTAAACCATAGTCACCTTATACATGTATTCAATTTCAATTATTTCTCTACCAACTGAACTGTTTTGTCTTGTTTTCAACATTATTTCATTCATATCGCAGAGATAATTCATTTGTTTCTGTTTCCTGTGAACTAGTGTTAAGCTCTGGCTCTGCAGTGCCTTGGCTAAGGACAATCAGGAAAAATCCAGCTCTAAGGGAGAAGTAATTCATCACAGAAAGAGGCTTAATGGTACAAGGAGTGAAACTCCATGACTGTGGTCTAGAATAGTTAGCTTTTCAAAAAAGATTTCCGAGACTTGGATTTAAAAGTTGAGGAATAGGTTTCAACAAGGTAAGTCTTCCAGACCACAGTCATAGAGTTTCACTTCTTGTACAATTAAGCCTTTATCAGACAACAAAAATTTTAGAAATGTCCAGTTTGAAAATAGTACCTGCTGACACTGATAGTAGCTAAAGACGGGTTTGTAATTGATCGTGTAAAAAGCATCTTGGGAAAAGGAGAAAATACCGGTCACCAACATTTCCTACTTTCTCAAATGTTTTCAAAAGCCTTTCTTGAATGACGTAATCAAACAAAAGATGATTTTGCAAAGGGTGAAACAAAACATCGGTAGAAGTTTTTACCATTTCACTCTTTCTTGTGATGATGAGGCCCATTACTTTACTGAAGAAACTTGCTAACAGAGGATTAAGGGGTGTGGTGTCTGTGTCCAAAAACCCATACAGTTTGTTGACCAGGTCATCTGTGCCTAGAGCATCATTGATTTGTGAAACATCCGACGTTAACAGCTCACAGGCAGTATTTGGATATCTGTAAAAGAAGAATTCTCAACTGTTAGAGCACTCAATACAACAAATAGACATTTTCAGCAAAGAAATAAAAAGTCTATTGATAAATGCAGTATCATGTCTGCTTTTGTACAGAATGTCTTAGCCAAGCTGAATTTTTACTGCAGATAAAAGATCAGACTTCATATTTTGTGCACTCTGATCTTGACCTGCAATGGCCACAAAGGCAAGAAAACTTCAAAACGACACTATAAGGTTATAAGTCTTGGATGACCTAGCCAGAGTTTCCTTTTACAGTGTTAAAGTATATAAGCATAAAAATCTTCTTGGACTCAAAATACCAACAGTCCCTGAGACGCAAACAAAACTGTTAATCAAACAACATCTGTGACAAAAATAACAAAAATACAAACCTCCTGACTCTTACTGCAGAAACTGGCCAGCTTAATTCCAAATCTTCTACAATTATATGTTGACCTGCATTTATATACCATGATGTAACTGGGCCTATCCTATGTGATTATAGTTGTATTTAAATCAATTGAGTTTCTACCCGCATAAGAGTACTATAGTGATTCCCAGCATATTCATTTTTGCAGGAATCAACTTTTCCTTAGCATTACTGAAGCTGACAATGGCTTCCGGAAACTTCTCCTTAAATGGCTTATTTTCTTTTACATGTTATATGATAGGATATTAAGGTCATGCTTTATGCATGCAAAATGGGACTCAGAAGGAACTCAATGGACTCAACTTTTTCAGTGACAATGAGTCCCGTGGACTCAACAAAACACAAGATCAGACTGCAGGACTCATGCACCCTAGTCTCGATCTACACTATCCACAAAATCAATGTAATGTGTGCTTTGTGCTTTACATCATGGCTAAACCGGTTGAATCTGCAGACACTTGTTCAGTTCCACTTACTTGTATTTAACTTTCTCTTCCATGTCCTCAGACGGTTCCTCTGTGATCAATTTTACAAGCTCTTCCATGTTCTCTTGTTCAACCAGACTGTGAGTGAACGTAAAATCAGATATTTTAGCAGAAAGAAAAAAATGACCAGTACAAACAAAATTTTACACCCCTGTAAAATGGACATTAGAAAAGCATTGTGGAAAAAGAGCAATTGTATACAGGGACATTAAACAAGATTTTGTTTTGAAAGTATTTCAGAAAATCCTAACAAAGGCAGCTAATTTCCATTTGTGTGCAAAAATGGCTTTGAAATAAAAAATACGGTAAGAAATATAACCAGAAAATACATGATTTTTTTTTATTTCTACTGTAAAATTTTCTATACCATTTGTGACAAATCTGTAATTTCACAGAAAGGGATTTATCCATCTTAACACTACCAAATATCAATTTGCTCAGCAGCCCAGTAGTACAGTCGTCGTCTCTGAATTTCGAAGGTTGTGGGTTTGATTTCCTGCGGAGGCAATTTTTATCCCAGCATATTTTTTGTTGTTGTTGTTGTTTTTGCTTTTCCCCATCTTGGGGATAAGTGGTCAAATGCTTATGATTTTTCCTAATAAAATATCAACTTTAAACCCTCCCCCCCCCACCCCCCCCAAAAAAGAATTCAGCCAAAATCTGGTTTGCAGTGATTCATTTACCTGCGCGCCCCTCAGGAATGGCGCATAAAAATCTCTGAGGACGCAGATTTTTAAAAGATGTGCATCTCTTGGCGCATATGTTTGCTGGTCGGTGCGACTGCGTTCCAGGTTTTATCTTTTAGAATATCCTATTTTATTATATACCTATTTATGATCCGAGTAAAATATGGACGTTATCTAACTCTGCAACACAACTTGACAGAAAACTTTTTCGTATCAGTCTAGCACCGTGTGTAGAGCATAATCATGTACACAGACTACCGTGCATATTGACATTCGGGTCTTTTCGCCAAATTCCTAACACGTTGGGCCCGCATGATAAAGAACAAAAAACTTTTTTAATGTATTCATAGCTGTTATCTGTTACTTCTCCTCTATTTTTTTCAAAAATTGTTTCTATGCAGAACTTAATTTTGTCCGATATCAATGCCCATTACATAAACATGTTGTTTCAAAAGGGCATTTCCATATATATGCTACTTTACGATACACTCATGAGCTTAAGAATCACAATTCATAATCACACGCTTGACTTGCCTCCTGAGTAAAAACGAAAAGAAATAACAATCACTGACTACCTTTTCAGTGTATAAGAAATAATTTTTTAGTCACAGTTGTTGTCTTTTTTCTTGTAGCGGCTCTAGGTAGCAACCGCCATTTTTAAATCAGGGCCTGCTCTGGCTTTTTTTTTTTTTCTTTCACCACTATTTTTGCCAATTTAAAAAACTTTTCGCCACTTTTTATATTTATGAGCCATTTTTTTTCACACTTTTCCTAATTTATTAGCCATTTCTTTCGCCATTTTTCTTGATTTATGAGCCATTTTTTTTCTACTTTTTCGCTACTTTCCTTTTTTACCACCATTTATCCCCCTTTATTCCGTTCAGGTATCAGACACAGAGAACAGGGTTATTTATGTTTCTTTCAATTTTAATTCATTTGTACAAACATGAAAACATGAATGATGAAAATTACATAAAGTCTTTTATCATGATGGGGATTTAATCCTTTAGCAAATGACACAATTTTAGACACATCCAAACCCAAAGCATATACAGACATCAATTTAAATGTTGCCGAAATAGTGGAAGATTGTCAAGTTTTCGTGGGATAAAGGGGTAGATTTAGCGAGTTAGTAACGGATATGGATCATAACACTCTGCTGTCTTGTCTAAACTGACAAAGTTAATAAAGGATAACTGGTGTCACCCTTTGTCTTTGATAGACAATATATCATGAATATAGCCAGGTCGGGAATTTTTTAAGGCGCAGACGTCGCCCTGTAGCTTGTTCCCTCCTTCATCTTTTCTCCACTTATCTCGTGAGTTGAGACAAAGAGTGAAGAATTGCCGATAAAAAAACTTTCGCCACTTATTTTCGCCAGTTAAAGAAAAAATTCGCCACTTGTTCAGAATTTTTGCATTTGGCAAAAATGGCGATCGGCAGCGCGGGCCCTGTAAATGCATACTGATCTATGCAGACTCACCGTTATCTATGCATATTCATCCACCATTCATAAATATTGTACATATATGTGCAAAGAAATGTAGTTCTCTAAACTTTTGGTTATTTGTATTGATATTGAAATGTTTCTTTACAGTTATTGTGGTGAGGTATCTAATAAAAGGAATATTACATCAGTCTGCATTTCTGTTTGGTCATATCATGTCTTGTTGCGTGTGTAAAGAGGTGAATACTGGATTCGACCTTCGGTCTCACCCGATAATTACCTCTTTACACATGCAACTCGACATGATCCGACCACACAGAAATGCAGACTGTTGTAATATTCCAGCTACAGTTTGCGAGAGTAAGGCTCAGGGTTTCCATTTACGATGTAAAAGTATCTATATACGCATGAAAATCAGCTCGGACGCAAAATAAGAAAGCTGATTGCGTCCCTGGGACGCAGTCAAAATTGGGTCAAAACAATAACTTAAGTAGACTACAACAACACTGAAAGCAATTCAAAATACGAAGATTTAACTCTGCCTGTACAAACTGACCATCGGAATTCCAAAATGTCTATAAATAGAACTTGGTACACCAACATATAAACTCTAAAACAAATCTCTTTCCTACGACTGGTTACCCGCGTTTCGTCTATACTGAATTTCCCGGCGAACTGAGCGGGACAACAGCTGTTGCTTAGCGCTTGTATGCTGAAACAGAAGATGGCGTCCCAGGCAAAAAAAGAAAATTTTTTTCGATCTTTCCAAGACCAATTGCTGAAAGATCCTGCCTTTAAAGATCGGTTAGTGAAATACACTGATGATTCAGATTTTGCATCGCATGAAGTGATTGATTTGCTTTGAAACCAAGCAAAAAAATATTTTCACAACAGGTTGTACAGACTTTCACAGAAGTTCAATCGTATCTACAGCATATTTCGAGCGACAGGCACCTAGGTGCTCAGCAAATTAAGTCTGCGAAACCTTTTACCAGTCCACACAATCCTGACTTTTAACAACCGCAAGTACAAAGGCCTTTGAAAATAGTGTGGGAAAAGAAGAAAATATTTGTAACAAGCATTTTCTCCTTTTCCTTCAATGTTTTCTACCCTTCTTTAAACAAATTTCAGTGTTAGAGTCACTTTTCTTTTGTCGTCTTCAAATGCTTTCAGTTTGGACAAGTCTAAAATTTTACTGTTTTGTGAAGAGTTAGATGGATTGGCTTGTTAACCTTATAAAAAGGAAGACCAAATGACTATGTGAAAACAGAGGAACAGTCTTGTGAAGTGCAAGGTTTTTCCTCTTCTTCATTCTATCTCCCAACCAAGCGGTCTTCATTAAAAATATGATTTACGGAAGAAAAACTGGGACTCAGAAAAAACTCAATGGGACTCAACTTTTTCAGTGGCACTGGGTCCCAGGGACTCAGTAAAATTTTATTCAAATGGAAACACTGAGGCTGATTTTGAGTGGTCACTTAAAATCTAACCAATCAGCTGTGTTCTTACAATACAATCTGACAAGTATGGCTTCCCATGGAAAACCAAAGTAATATTTGTTGCATTTTGGGTAGTAATTTGTGTGTTTTCCTGGCTTTGTCATGTCATCCAAGAAATACCCAAAGCTGGACATGAAATAAAATGGTATTAAGGTTGTAGTTTATTGATTAATTTTGTAATGAGCACCCAACTTGGCAAGTGCAACGATTTTAACAAATTTGGATACCACAAAAAGGGGCCCATAAATTTCACAGATGTCCCATACTCAAGGGTAGTGGGCCCTCTGTCCCACTGTTTCAAATTTGTAAAAATATCACTGGATTTAATGCTCCTTTACAATAGGTTTAACTCTTTACCTGATGACAAAATTTTAGTCCTGTCTACAATCAAAGAATTTAGAGACAAAAACTTTGCTGTGGCCTAAATGGTGGTACACATACTTGTCCTTGAATAAATAAAAAAAAATTATGGCAAATGAATAAAATGCTGGTTACCAGCATTTTCTTATTTTCCCATGATGTCTTCAAAAATCTTCATCAGGGACATTTAAACTCAGGATTGTGTGATAAAGGGTTAAAGCAGTCTATGACTTAAACAGTGTTCTGCCAAGGAAGGGGTGATGTACAAGGGTGAGACTTTTTGCTTTAAAATCTATTTGAGAATTAGTCTTGTTTGTGTTTGTGCTTCTTTTTTTTGCAATTTTATGGGACAACTTTCCCTTTCCTGAAAAACCCTTGACAAAATGCAAGAGACAAGTGGGCTTAGAGTGTTGACCTGCCAGAGAAGAGAGGTAAAATATTTGTTACTCCACATCTTTGTCATCTTTTTAAGCACAAAACAGGTGAGAATATTTCCTCATTCTTGGTCACTTCACACTCAGCTTTCACTAAACCTGGCCACCTTGTAATTTATGCAATTTTTAGAATTTTAAAAACTAGCCACAATTGTTAATCCTGTATCTGCTGACCCTTTGTTATCAGTCATGGAGAAAAAAATCTGGCAGGTGGGGGCACACATTATTTGCAATGCAATCAAGGCATAATAAATTTACAAATAAATCTATATTAGTAAATATCTTACAAAGTTATCAGTTTCCTGTTCTGAGCTTTGCATTCTTGTAAGATGTCATCTTCATCCATCAATTCATGCAGGGTAACATTCTGCAATAACATATATACAAATTTATGCTTACTGAAACTTTCAGAAAAATAAAGTCTCCATTTTTTTTTCTCTTTTTTTTTAAAAAATGCCTTGTCTAAACAACAGTAAACTAGAGCTATCACTAAACGTGATCAATACCCCCCACCAGCTCCTTGTCACAAAACAGGTCTTTGTCACAGAAAGCAGAATGGTTTAGTACAAAAGTAAGAGTTGAAAAAATTTCAAGGGAAGATAACTTCATTGTGGGGGGTATAAAAATAAAAAATCAAATACAGTGTCTGATCCAGGATTTGAAAAAATTGGGGGATTGTCCCCCATCACTCTGAAAAGCATGGGGGATTTCTAAAAAGGATGCTGGATCAAAATTAACTACAAAACATAAGAAATAGAACTAACCTCTTTAGTATTGACTTAAACCTTTCAATTCTATAGTTCTATGCCTTAGTCTTGTTCATACCTAATACAAAATCTTACTTTAACAATTTAAAGTCATAACTGTAAATCAAAGTTGAAACGCTACTGTAGTCCCTACGATTTCATCAGTTGCGCTGGCCATGACTTGCATGTTGAATAATAGATTTTTCCAAAACTGATCGTTCATCTTCACTGCCACCCGCTCTATACGTAAAGATATCAGTAACTTGATGTTTTTGTCCATCATAGAGAACAGATATATTTTCGGCTATTTGTTTCGGTTTACATGCAAAAAATTTATTTTCGGCTATTTGTTTCGGTTTACATGCAAAAAATTATCAACTTCCAGGAACAGGTATTAATCGAAACTATTAAAGTAATAGCGAAATAAATTCATCTTGACAGCTTTGGTATGTATTTGGATGGAAAGGCAGTATTCACTTATATTTATTTTGATAATTAAGTGTTGGAGACATGTAATCGATATATTTAAACCAAGAAGAAAAACAAGAGGGCCATGATGGCCCTGTATCGCTCCACTGGCTAATACTTGGCCAATTGGTTTTGAACATAAGACCCCTAAGACAGGACTAAAATTGGTAGCCCAAGTTCTTATGGTAAGTAACAAGAAGATTTCTAAAGATTTCACTACATAAGCCCATGTAAAACTTCTGACCCCTGGGGTGGGGTCAGATTCGACCCTAGGGCTATAATTTGGGTACTCTTGGTAGAGGCCCACTAGAAAGCCACATGCAAAACTTGGTAACTCTAGGCCTTATGACTGAGTACAGGGAGATTTCTAAAGTTTTGTCTATATAAGCCCATATAAAAATTGTGACCCCTGGGGCGAGGCCAATTTTGAACCCAGGACTGTAAGTTGGGCAATCTTAGTAGAGGCCTACTAGATAAAGCCACATGCAAAATATGGTAGCACTAGGCCTTATGGCTAGGTGCAGGGAGATTTCTAAAGTTTTCTCTATATAAGCCTATGTAAAACTTGTGACCCCCCTGGGTGGGGTCAAATTTGACCACAGGGCTATAAGTTGGGCACTCTTGGTAGAGGCCCACTAAATAAAACCACATGCAAAATTTAGTAACCCTAGGCCTTATGGTTTCAGACAAGAAGATTTTCTAAAGTTTTGTCTATATAAGCCCATATAAAAATTGTGACCCCTGGGGCGGGGCCAATTTTGAACCCAGGACTGTAAGTTTGGCAATCTTAGTAGAGGCCTACTAGATAAAGCCACATGCAAAACATGGTAGCACTAGGCCTTATGGCTAGGTGCAGGGAGATTTCTAAAGTTTTCTCTATATAAGCCTATGTAAAACTTGTGACCCCCCTGGGTGGGGTCAAATTTGACCACAGGGCTATAAGTTGGGCACTCTTGGTAGAGGCCCACTAAATAAAACCACATGCAAAATTTGGTAACCCTAGGCCTTATGACTAGGTACAGGAAGATTTCTAAAGTTTTCTCTATATAAGCCTATGTAAAACTTGTGACCCCCAGGGCTGGATCAAATTTAACCCCAGGGCTATAATTTGAAGAAACTTGATAGAGGCCCACTAAATAAAACCACATGCAAAATTTGGTAACCCTAGGCCTTATGGTTTCAGACAAGAAGATTTTCAAAGATTTCCAATAATTTTAAGTTTTGTTACCATGGCAACTACAGCTTTTGAAGGAATTAAATTCTTTCAAGAAATTTTAAAGAGGACCATGGCAGGATCATTTCTGTGAATTTCATCAAAATTGGCTGGGTAGTTTCAGAGAAGAAGGTGTTTAAAATAAAAGTCAACGCACAGACGGATGGATGGAGGGATGGACGCACAACGGACAACGGGCCATGACATAAGCCAGCTGGCCTTTGGCCAGTGGAGCTAAAAATGGCAGACTTTTTTTTTCATAAAATCAAAGTCTGTGAGGTAAGAAAGGGAAGTCACTCTTGATCCATAGGAATGATCTGATGCAGTCGTGCTGGCTGTGAAAGTTTTTTTATGTCAACGTTCGAGCCTTAAGTTTAAATTAACAAGTGATCAAACATTAAATGCCCAATTTTTTTTTTCGTGTGATTGTCGTGCAATGGTTTTGAGAATGTGCGTGAGTGATGAAAAAACTTGGGCAATTCTCGCAATCACGCGCTCTAGATCAGACACTAAAATACCATCTGCCATTCAAAATTAGGCAAAAAAATTAACTGTTTGAAGTCATACATAGGCTATCAAGCATAAAAAAAATTAACTTACCTCTTTGTCAAGAAGAGTGTCAATGTGTGATGTTGTTAGGAGATTAAATTTCCAAAACATCTTGATATCTTCTGAAATTATAAACAAATGAGTTTAAGAAACTCATTTAAAATTTAAAATTGAAAAAAACACAAGCAAGACTAATTCTCAAATAGATTTGAAAGCATAAAGTCTCATTTAAGAACAATAGGGGATTATTACTTGTTTCACTTTAAATTTTGATTGACCATTTTAATTGATGCAGTGATAGAATGCCTTGGATTTCAATACCGCTAAAAACAGCGTTGGCAAGTTAATGAAACCAATTAGATATCATTAATTTGTTTACATTCTTCGCTTAAACCACCGCTCTTTAAATATCGGCGAAAAAAAAAAAGGTTTGCTTAACCCTTTGCCACAAAATGCCGACTTTTAACGACTCTGAGAAAGAAGCCTTTTGAAAACATTGTGGGAAAAGAAGAAAATGCATAACCAGCATTTTCTCCTTTTCTCACAATGTGTTCTACCCTATTTAAGAAACAAGAGGGCCACGATGGCCCTGGATCGCTCACCTGAGTCAATAGGCAAAATTTCACTCTACGTGCATAATGCAATTTCTGACCAATTGTCAGGTCAATTGAGCTTAAAATGTGGCCTCTAGAGCGTCCACAAGGAATTTCCGTAAGTTGACCTAGTGACCTACTTTATCACCCCAGGTCACCCAATTTAGAACTCATAAAAAAATTTATCAAGACAAACATTCTGAACAGTTTTCAAGTTAATTGAGCAATAAATGTGGCCTCTAGAGTGCCCACAAGGTATTTCTTTAATTTGACCAAGTGACCTAGTTTATGACCCCAGGTGACCCAATTTCAAACTCATCGGATATTTCATCACGACAAACATTCTGACCAATTTTCAAGTCAATTGAGCAAGAAATGTGGTCTCTAGAGTACCATAAAGATATTTCTTTAATTTGACCTAGTGACCTAGATTATGACCCCAGGTGACCCAATTTTGAACTCAGATTTCATAAAGAGAAACATTTTAAGCAATTTTCAAATCAATTAAACAATAAATGTGGCCTCTGGGAGCCCTCAAGGTATTTCTTTAATTTGACCTAGTGACCTAGTTTATGACCCAAGGTGACCAAAATTCTGATTCATGTGAGATTTTATCAAGACAAACATTCTGACCAATTTTCAAGTCAATTGAGCAAAAAATGTGGCCTCTAGAGTGCCCACAGGGTATTTCTTTAATTTGACCTAGTGACCTAGTCTATAATCCCAGGTGACCCAAATCCAAACTCATCCGAGATTTCATCAAGACAAACATTCTGACGAAATTTCAGGTCATTTGAGCAATAAATGTGGCCTCTAGAGTGCCCACAAGGTATTTCTTTAATTTGACCTAATGACCTAGTTTATGACCCCAGGTGACCCAACTTCGAACTCACCGAACACGTTGTGCTCAGGTGGGCTAACAAACTTAGAACAGGTTCACTACATACCAAATATCAAAGCTCTACACCTTCCAGTTTTAGAGAAGAAGAATTTTAAAGTTTTCCTTCTTTGTTCCTATGTTAGAACTTGTGACCCCCAGGGCTGGGCCAGTTTTGACCCCAGGGGCATCATATGAACAAACTTGGTAGAGGTCCGCTAAGAGAGGCTACATACCAAATATCAAAGCTCTACGCCTTCCAGTTTTAGAGAAGAAGAATTTTAAAGTTTTCCTTTGTGTAAACAAAGTCAAAAATAGCAATTTTTCTAATTCAAGCGTAAATAACTCCAGTTGTTCTGGTCCGATTACACCCATAATTGAACTCATCCGCGATTTTATGGTCATATATATTTTGACCAAGTTTGGTGGTGATTGCTTAATATTTGTAGATGCTAGAGTGTGAACAAAGAAATGTGAACGGACGGACGGACGACGACAATAGCTCATCCTGAGCACTTCGTGCTCAGGTGAGCTAAAAACTAGAGGCCCTTGAGGGCCTGAAATCACTCTACTGGCAGTGATTTTGCTTTTTTGCTAACATACATTATGAATTCATGATGCAAATAGAAAAAACACAAAAATGTATTCTTGCAACTGGGCTTGATTCAATGAAGACAGCATAAGTAGGCATGGTGAATTGAACAAACAGTGAAAAAAACTGAAGTGCAATTTCTCAAAACTAATTGTTTGGAATCCAGCCAAATTTGATAGGCTTTCAGAACGCCTTGTATTAAACAATCCTAGCAAATTTCAAAGAAATGTGACTAATAATGTGGACTTTGTTGAGTAAACGATACTAAATCATCAAATGGCTGCTTTTCCTGACTGGTTTACAAGATTTTCTTCACTTTTAATAGAGTTCAGTCCCTTAAAGGTGGCCCTTCAGATTTTGGGACGAAAATTTTACAAAAATACAAAAAAAATCATCCTTATACTCCCAAAGCCTTTTATTTTTCATTCATAAAACCCCAGTAGTCGAAAACCAACCGACAACAAGAGAAATTAGAGATTTACTATGGTCCAGGTCGACACCAACGGGAAACACGGTCTATTTTTACAAGAGCAACTTGCTCATTTACATACCGGAAATACACAAACGAAGCTTCAAACATAGCGTCCGAAAAAGACATTATGGAAAATAATTACAGTCAAGCCGTGTTAATCCAGACACTTCTGTTTCCTATGGATGTTTCCGGATAAGCCATTTTTCCGGACTAGAGAACTGGGATCACCAAGACTTCCATGTTGATAAGGGACACAGTGCTTCGTAAAAATTACAATAGCGTATGATTTACACTTGTATCGGAGTATGTTGAACCGACCTTAAACACAATTTTCAAATACAATAAGGTGGGTTTTCTTTTTCTAAAAATACAATACAGGCAAGCGGAGAGATCGGGCTTTTTCGCTAACTCTACACAGAAACTTCTGTTTATCGAACGTTCATATCCTATCGCACGGTTTACAAAAGACAAACAGGTACCAGTTTTATCTTCTACAACGAATCACACCCGAAATAATGCGGTTGAGTTCAGACTGTGTAACAAACTTTTACTTGTGATTTTCGCTTTTCTTCGCGTAAAATATAGACAGGATCCTGTCATCTCTGTTGTGATCACCGCATTTCCGGTTCCTGTAGTGCATTGTCGCTACTTTCGGTTTGCTAGATTTCAGATTGAATAAGTTCTGTTAAACATCATTCGGCAAAAGTGCTAGCATGCACCAGAACTACGAACAAATAAGGTGTTCAATGCAGATATAACATTCGAAAAATTTTAATGGAGATTTCTCTTGCAACTTATCGGACAGGACGGACTGTGGACTAAACTAGATGACGGCAGTGATAGAAGGTTAGATTTTTATCAAGCGTCGATAGGTCTTCTTATTAAACAGCTATTTTCCTATTTATTATTTTCTAACTTTGTCACAATGAGGCAAAATGATTTCTTTAGGGTAATATAAATCGGGTCCGACGAATCACCGAAATACCGAAATACCACCGAAACACCGAAATACCCCTATTTTTTTTTTAATTATTAAACTCAAATATTTAAGTTGTGGTTTTTGATACAAATTGTTATCATATTGATGAAGGGGGGTTGTTTTAAACCTAGTGTCAAAATAACAACATGCCGTTTTGGCCCGACGTACGTGAAGAATGTGCACCGGAACAGCCGTACTGTACTGTAAATATCTAATGAAATACCTGCTTTACGTAGTAAAATCGGTTGATTCAGGAACGCTTCCTCCGTAATATCACTACAGTACCTTTTCAACAAAGTTGGTGTGTCTGAACTTTATCCATAAGTATCCTAGAAAAAAAATAGTTTTTCATTTTTGTATTGGGAATATGAGATTAAATCATCGCCAAAATAAAAGCCGGCAGCCATTTTAAATCCGTGGTTAACACGTTACCAACATAAATTGATAAGACAATTATAATTCCGCCTACTAATAATCGTATCACTTTAAACATAACAATGACAAACAAACACATCAGACAAGTTGGATAATGTTAGCCGAACACCTTCAATTATGATCGCTTCACTTTAACAGAACAGAACAGAATAGAACATGCAGAGATACGTGGGTGTTTCGACGGGTCAGAGACCTACATCATGCAATGTCTGATTTGAGTCTACTTCTTTCGCAAATGAAGTGGATTGGCGCTCTCTTTTGTGTGTTTTTACCATTCAAAAAAATAATAAATATACTGAACCAAAAAAGAAACTTCCCCTGTGTTTAAGTGCAAATGCAATGTTACTTAAAACTAGAGGCGCTTGAGCGCCTGTATCGCTCCACAGGCCTGATATTTCTATAATGGCGAAAGGAAGTTTTAACAATTATCATTCAATCCTGCATTTTAGCTCACTGAAGAAACAATTTGGTAGACAACCACCATAGGAACTTACCTGCAAAACAACAATGAAATCCAATAAATAGTTTTAGAGAAGAAATTTTTCAAAGATTTTACTTTATACCATAAAAGGAAAATGAGTCTCCCATAAAAGCCATGTTTTTTGACAGATCTTTTTTTTTTTTTTTAAGGAATTCTGTAAACCTGTATCTAAGGAACATTCCTGCAAAATAATAATGCTATCCAAATAGCGGTTTGGGAGGAGAAGATTTTTAAAGGTTTTTTACTTTGGTTGCCATGGCAACCAGAATTCTTCATGGAACACAATTATTTGAAGGAATTTGAAAGAGGACCACCAAAGGAACATTCCTGTGAAATTTGGTAAAAATCCAGTCAATAAATTCTGAGGAGAAGTTTTTTAAAGAAAAAGTTTACGGACGCACGCACGGACGAACGGACGAATGAACGGACGGACGGACGCACGACGGACACAACGCCATGACAATAGCTCGCTGGCCTTCGGCCAGTGGAGCTAAAAATCAAAATATCAGATGACCTACATATATTCGGGCGAACGATTATGTGTCCAATAAAACAAATTTTAACTCGATTGAAAGCATTTTGCAGAAGAAACCCACTGAAAGCGATTTTCACGTGCATGCACGGACCAGTATAATTCATGTATATTTTTTTAAACCTTTCAGTCTAATTTTATAGACTTTAATGTCAATAAGAAAAAGACGTTGAAAAAAAATAAATTCTTTTTAGTTTTCTTTATTTTTGATATGCCTAGAATTCCGCAAAATTTACACGAACGTGCCATTGGCATGCTTAATGCTGGTATGACGATGAATGCTGTTGCTATGAATATTGGATGTTCTACTCGTGCTATTCGACACCTTAGGCAACGTTTTCAAGCAACTGGGCTTACAGAAGATCGACCACGTAGTGGACGTCCTCGCGTCACGACGCGCGCCCAAGACCGCTATATATTTGGAACACCCACCTGCGCAATCGCTTCCAAACTGCCACAGCCACTGCTGCTAACAACCCTGGTACACATAACAACCGTATATCTGCCCAAACTGTGCGCAATCGCTTGCGCGTGGGTGGGCTACATGCATGTCGTCCATACGTTGGTTGTGTTTTGACGCGACGTCACAGCGTAAATCGTGTTAATTGGGCACGTACACACCAATGCTGGCTTAGACAACAATGGAATAGCGTTCTTTTCTCTGACGAGTCGAGGTTTTCCATTCATCGAGGTGATGGCAGGGTTCGAGTATACCGTAGGAGAAATGGACGTTATGCCGACTGTTGCGTACTTGAAAGAGATCGTTTTGGGGGTGGGGGTTCTGTCTTGGTCTGGTTGTGCATTGCACATGGCTTTCGCACTAATCTCGTCGTTATCGAAGGGAATTTGAATGCCCAACGCTACCGAGATGAAATTCTTGCGAGGCATGTTATCCCACTGTTTCAAAATAATGCCAATATCACTCTTTTTCTGCATGATAATGCCACAAGCCATACAGCTAGGGACAATGTGAATTTCCTCAGGGCGAATAACATTGCATTTATTAATGACTGGCCTGCCAAAAGCCCTGATCTGAATCCCATTGAACACCTTTGGGATAATCAGGCAGTCCTTCATGCTGAAGGTGGTCATACCCGGTATTAATGTGTGATTTTGGTGAGCGACCCCTTCCGCATTTTAACTACCATTTCACTACTTTTAGATAAACCCTCAGCAATAGTTTTTTTCACACAAAGTCGCAATAAAATACTCTTTCAATGCATATAAATCTAGTTTAATCCTGATTTTCATATCTGTGTATATCTGCACTTAAACACAGGGGAAGTTTCTTTTTTGGTTCAGTATATAAGTGATAATGTCATATTGATATAATTCTTTAATCTAGATTGGCGTATACGTATAGGCCAGACACGCGAGTGTTTCGGTGATTGTTCTCCACACGAATAAAATGATAAATATTAATAAAATCATTCTTCCCAATAATGAGTAATACTTTGATTTAGTGTGCTTTCTGTTAAAGAAAAAAAAAAGAAAAATCCAGCATATATATCAGTTATCTGAACCCAATAATAAAAAAAATAGGGTATTTCAGTGTTTCGGTGGTATTTTGGTATTTCGGTGATTCGTCGGACAGATATAAATCTACCCAAACTTGCCTTGTTCTCGCCAAAAAGGAAGTTTGCTGCAACTGGATGTCAAACCTGCAACCACCAGGTCACGAATCAGATATGCTAACCATTGAGCTACCTGGCCGGACAGTAACAGTTCAAAATTAAGATATCATCAGTGTTCAATCTAGCTTTGCTTGTAAGGGTGACCAACGGGCCCCCAGACTTTGAAATAGGGCGCCATTTTGGAAAACTGGGGGCCACACATAAAAATCGTACTTTATTACCGTAATGTTAACCTTTCTATTTAACAAGTGTTGCCATTTTATTTAATAAGTATATTCTCACTCATTATTTATGAATACCATGCTAATAAAACTACAACCTTGTTTCCACCATTAATTTAATCCTAAAAGAAAAGTGACGAATTACACATGTAAATGGTAAAATGCTGAAAATTCTGAAATCCCGTCGCAAGGGATTTAACTTTCCTGATGATCACTCAAAATAGAGTTAAATTCTCACATCATAAACCAACCAACTTTTGAACTGATCGTCAGGGTGCCAGGATAATTTGCAGCAAAAAGGTCTGTTATATTACGATATCTATGTAAATTTACTGCTTAAAGTCATTAAAAAGCTGGAAAGGTAGTCTGAACAGACTCTGATCTTCAGGGTGCTTAAACCTCCTAGTGTATATCTCTATATTCCTCTTTGCTCGAATACTATGCATAATGAAATAAGAGGGCCATGATGGCCCTTAAATCGCTCACCTGAGTCATTTGACCAAACATGACCCATTTTCAATCTCTTTTGAGATATTATGACAAACATTCTACCAAGATTTTCATGAGTTATTGACCCGAAATGACCCACTTGCAAACTGGTGCAAGACCAACATTCTGACCAAGTTTCATGAGTATTGCATTAAAAATGAGGCCTCTAGAAAGTAAACTAGGTTTTCTAAGATTTGACCTAGTGACCTAGTTTTTGATTCAATATTACCCAATTTTGAACTCTTTCAAGATATTATCAAGACAAACATTCTGACCAACTTTTAAGAGTTTCGGACTAAAAATGTGGCCTCAACAGCATACACAAGATTTTTCTAAGATTTGGCCTAGTGACCTAGTTTTTGATCAGACATTACCCATTATCAAACACCTTTTAGATATCACTAAGACAAACACTCTGACCAAGTTTCATGAGTATTGGACTGAAAATGTGGCCTTTAGAGCATACAAAAGGTTTTTCTAAGATTTGACCAAATGACCTAGTTTTTGACGCGACATTACCCATTATCAAACTCTTGAGATATCACCAAAACAAACATTCTGACCAAGTTTAAAGAGTATCAGACTGAAAATGTGGCCTCTACAGCATACACAAGGTTTTTCGAATATTTGACCCAGTGACCTAGTTTTTGATCCCACATGACCCAAATTTGAACTCATTCAAGGTCTCATCAAGACAAACATTCTGACCAAGTTTCCGGAGTATCGGAATGAAAATGTGTCCTCCAGAGCGTACACAAGGTTTTCCTAAGATTTGACCTAGTGACCTAGTTTTTGACCCCACATGACCCATTATCAAACTCGCCTGAGCTATTATCAAGACAAACATTCTGACCAAGTTTCAAGAGTTCTTTACAGAAAATGTGGTTTCTAGAACGTACACAAGGTTTTTCTAAGATTTGACCTACTGAACTAGTTTTTAACCCAACATGACCCATTTTCAAACTCATCTGAGATATCATCAAGACAAACATTCTGACCAACTTTCAGGAGTTTTGGATTGTAAATGTGGCCTGCAAAGCGTACACAAGGTTTTTCTAAGATTTGACCTAATGACCTAGTTTTTGACCCCACATAACCTATTTTTGAACTCATCCAAGATATCATCCAGACAAACGTTCTGACCAACTTTCAAGAGTTTTAGACTGAAAATGTGGCCTCCAGAGCGTACACAAGGTTTTCCTAAGATTTGACCTACTGACCTAGTTTTTGACCCGACATGACCCATTTTCGAACTCCTCCGAGATATCATCAAGACAAACATTCTGACCAACTTCCAAGAGTGTTGGACTGAAAATGTGGCCTCTAGAGTGTACACAAGGTTTTTCTGAGATTTGACCTAGTGACCTAGTTTTTTGACCCGACATGACCCATTTTCGAACTCGTCCAAGATATCATCAAGACAAAAATTCTGACCAACTTTCAGGAGTGTTGGACAGAAAATGTGGCCTCTAGAGCGTACACAAGGTTTTTCTAAGATTTGACCTACTGACCTAGTTTTTGACCCAACATGACCCATTTTCGAACTCATCCAAGATATCATCAAGGCAAACATTCTGACCAAGTTTCAGGAGTATTGGACAGAAAATGTGGCCTCTAGAGCGTAGACAAGATTTTTCTAAGATTTGACCTAGTGACCTAGTTTTTGACCCGACATGACCCATTTTCGAACTCATATGAGATTTTATTGAGACAAACATTCTGACCAAGTTTCATGAGTATCAGACTGAAAATGTGGCCTCTAGAGCGTACACAAGGTGAAAAGTTGACGACGGACGACGGACGACAGACGACGGACGCCGGAATGATCACAATAGCTCCCCATGAACACTTCGTGCTCAGGTGAGCTAACAAAATCAGGTCAATAAACACTTCTCAAGCATAGTTTGGATTGTAGATCAAGATTACACTGAACAGAAAATTCAGTCTGATCGTTAATCTGTCCAATGTAGTTAGATTCTCTGGACAAAAAGAATTCTGAATCAATAATTTGGAGTTTAATGATATTGCCTTATTTTTTTTACTTTATAACTCTGAAGGACAACAAAAGACGTGGATACTTGTAATTTTAAATTTGTGTCCAGAATGTGTGTTCTAGATTAAAAAAAAAAAATGCACATCCTTTGTAAACCCAACTTTTCTACAGATAAAATGTTTACTTGAAATCAGTATGTTATCTGCTCCTCTGAAGTGTTCTGGGGGGTATTAAAAATAAAAAAAAACGAAACATTCTAGTATTCATTCAGTTTATTTAGAAACTTGCAAATAAATGTTTTTCAATTTTTCAGCTGTTTTGGCTCTTTACTACACAATCCACAGTTTTAACAATCCTTAAAAAAAACTTTTGAAAACATTGTGGGAAAAGGAGAAAATGCTATAAAACCATATTTTGTTTCCTAAAATGTTTTCTACCCTTCCCCAAACAAATTTCAATTTGTGAGTCACATTTGTTTTGTTGTCTGCAAATACTTTTAATTTAGACAAGTCTAAAAAATTTCAGTTCAGAAAAGAGTGGACAGCATTCAATGGGGAAAAAAGATGCAAGTATAGTGTAGATAGAATTTGACCATTTACCACACAATCAGAAAGTTAGTGACACTGAGATAGAGGTCTTTTGAACACATAATGAGGAAAGGACACAAAGCTGGTAGCCACCATTTTCTCAAGGTTTTCTACATTTTCAAAAGCAAATACCACCATTTGATCCATATTAAATTTTTTGTCTGCAAATGCTTTAGGTTTGGACAAGTCTACATTTTTTCTGGTGGTAAAGAGTTCAAGCTCTTTCAAATGCTTTGGGAAAAAAAAAATTTGACCCTTACCCTACCTAACATTTTTGGAGACGTTACCCTAAACAAACAATTTTTTTTTTAGGCCTTATCACTGCACATGATGCAAACTCTACACCTCTAGACATAATATCAAAGCCTAGCCCTGTAACTTCCACAGATAATGATTCCCTTGTATCATATAATGGCCGGAAAGCAGTTCTGCTGAAGTATTAACTCCGGCACCCATGGGTATACCAGTAACAACAGTAGTGTTAAAAAGGGCTATAAGCCTGTATGTGTAAATACTGTGAGATATTTGGCCATGGTTTAAGCAGTTACAGTATAACTGTTAAATTTGTTTCAATTATAAAATTGTTGCAACTTTCTGTTTATGTATGTACACTGCCATTAATTTGTTTATTGATGTACCTTGAAAGTCAGTCTGCTTTTTCCCAATTTGGCCAAAATCGCGCATGAAATTCCCTAAGTGGAAGGCTACGGCCCCTTCCCAATTTTTGGAAAAAAAGCCCTGACATATATTAACAGATTTGGTGGTCTAGTATGTAGAGCATGCATGTATGACAGTAGTTTTCTCAGGTATGAACAATAAACTTAGACAATCTCACACTAGTTTTTTTTTTTTAACCCATAATGGGATATACCACAGAAAGGCATCAATATCAGGACTGGTCTCTTTCTTCGCAGATTGCTTTCATATGTCCCACTTGGTTAGCTTGCAGAAGCATTTTATAACGAAGCTACCCAAATAGTGGTTTGATATTATTACACTTTTGGCTTTTTACAAGCTTCTGGAACTTAAGTTTTTGATCACAGACAACCACAATAATTGAAAATAGGTCATCAATGGATTCAAAGTGGGTGGGGTATGGGAAGCACATATATTCAGAAATCTTGTGGACGTCATTATGCCTCACCTATATTCTGTACTGCTAAAGGAAATGAATTCTTCTAAATTAGCTCCTCGTCATGTCATATTCACCAAAGTCTATTCTTACAAATGTTTTTCGAGGACAAAATGCGTATCGAGCAAACGGGACACCTCCAAGACTAATGTAAAATAGCAATGTAAATACTCTTAAAATAGACGCGTAACAGTCAATTACATAGTTGTGAACAAAACCACAATCTAAAAACAATTGTTCACATATAGAAAAAATATCTAGATATGCTGGCAATGACAGAACAATATGCTTTATTTCAAACGGGCGGGAATGGCACGAATTTTACTTTCCAAAATGGCGTATTCGAAGATGAATATCCCACAAGTCATTGTGTATTCTCGTGAGATCCCGTCTCTATAAATAAACATTAAGAAAAGTTGACGATCGTATAAAAAAGGGAAATATCACAGACAAATTATTGTGACAGCTATCAAAAGGTATTTCTAATGATAGATGGAATATTTCTGATTTAGTTGACGATTTCCACAACTATTGTTTTATTAGTATTTTTATTCAATGATGAATAAAATTCCATATCTCTATGCTCCAATAACAAAATTTGCATATCAAAGCGTCATTGCACATGCGTATTCATTCAACTTTCAGAACCCGTGTTTGCTAAGGAGGAAACAGACGTATCCTGGATTTAGATACAAAACACAAAATAAATCAGCTCAAGAGGAATCAGTTGTCGTGACAGTTGGCAAGTACTTTCAACATTAACATTTTCTACCTACTTTTGAATTTCTGTGTGCTTTTTTCTCAACTTTGACGTGTAAATTCCATTGACCCATATCAAATCATTAAAAAGCCCCGTTTTGTGGGTCGTTGGCCTACTCTTGCCAAGTCTTGGTCGTTGACACGAAACACTTGTAGAGATGGAACTGCTAAGAAACTTCCAAAAACTGTAATTCTATGTGGTAAGATTTTTATAAGTTATTAATTAAGTCTCCTAACTTGCTAATTTCCAGTCGTCAAGAAATGACATTTCTTTTCAGATAAAGATTTAAAAGAAAATTCTCATGTGTGTGCTTGACTGTACAAAAATTCAACCAATCGCGGTAAACTGTCTTTGTTTGGTAACTATCAGGAAAATAAGCGAAATAACCCATAGGGTCTATTGCCATGGAGATATTTTTCTATTTATTGATGTCAGGATGATGACAGTTGATCTTATCACTTGTCAAAGTTCTGTAACATTGACAGTATTGACATTATGAAATGTTTCTGAAGTTCTTCAAACACTTTTCCTAGTTTTTTTTCCTCAATTTCATATCAGAGGACAAAATTAGTAGATTAAGCTTAAGGAGTTTGTTTTTTTTTATCTAGATCAAGAAGTTTTTTATCAATCAAATGATGGTCTTTAGCAAATAATTCAAAACTGTAGTATATCTACTTTAAGAGCCTGTCATAACTGTTGATGGAAAAAGAGAAATTTCTTACCTATAAAAAAAAAATCTCCTTTTTCACAGTGTTTCCTTCAAGACCTGCAACATCAGCTTTTGAAGTTGTAATCTGCTGATACTTTAAATTTGGATGAATTTGAAATATGTCAATAAAGAAAAGGTTAAAAGAAATCTATTGTCAGCTTCCAATATCTATTTAATCCTGATACAATAAAGATTCGTTTTTTTTTTTAACACCAGATATTTCATTTAAAATATATTTGTCATTTTTCAAATAAAGAGAGAAAACTCGTGAAGATAGATCAAGTAATTATTAGATTTAACATTGTTGGAAAAGGTGATATTGCTGAGAGATCTAACCAGTTCAGAGTAAAACGTCTGATTAACCCTTTACCACATGAACCTCAGTTTTAACATCCCAAAAAAAAGAGGCTTTGGAAAATATTATGTGAAAAGGAGAAAATTCTGGTAACCAGCATTTTCTCCTTTTCACACAATGTTTTCTACCTTGTCAAAAACAAATCTCAGCATTTGAGCTGTATTTAGTTTCTCCTCTTCAAATGCTTTCAATATGGATGAGTGTAAAATTTTGTCGCTTGGTAAAGTTTCCTTCCAATGATATGAACCAAAATTGTAAAACTTCAAATTTATTTTGGCAGGAAAAATGTAACTAAAACAGACAATTTGGATCCAAGACCAGACTGCACAAAATGTGCAGTCTGATCCTGATCTACACTCTTTGAAATAGTATGGAATACAGAGTCAAGGTTAGCTGCCAAAGGGTAGAAGGATAAAGCTACTGTTTGCCATAGGTTATCAAAGCAACAGTTGCTGGCCCTTAACATTCCCAATATTCAATATGATGATGTCACACAGTGCGGTAACCACTTAAGCGTGAATTACTCTTTACTACACACACTCTCCACTGTTTATTCATAGCTAGGAGAGTGGGTGTAACTATCCAATGATTCATTTCTACACCAATACCTTACAAGTTAAAACAGTTGGCTGTGTGTGAACCTTGTAACACAACTTGTGAAAGGTTTTTACTGAAGATTAATTTTGTCCTCTTGTTGTGTGTTTCAGGATATATAGTGATTGAGTGGAAATTTAACAAATTGGAAATTTTATTTAACTGAACAGCAGAGGAAAATGTTCAGTTTTCACAAACCAAAGATTTATAGGAGTAACAATGGATGCTGCATCTGCCGAGCCAAATCCTCAAGCTCGAGATTTACAGATAGCTCAAAGTATGAACAGGAATTTGAAAAATGTTTCCGCATCCGAGAAAAGCGGTGTGGTGAGATTTGTAATGCCTGTGTGCTGTTGGTGAAACGATGGAAGAAACTGCCAGATGGAACTAACAGACACTGGAATCATGTAAGCAATATATATGCACCTTATTGCTTTTTTTTTTAATCTTTTGTATAACACATTACCAGTGGTAGGATTTTTTTTTTCTTTCCATGAGACCACTTTTGAAAATTATGGCAAGAGGGGAAGTTGCTCATTGGAATTAATTTTTCCTTCCACAGTATTACAAATTAAGTCTTTACAACAAAAAATCTACATGTCAACTACCAAAGATATTGAAAAGATTGTGTAACAAGCAGAAAATGTCTGTGCTCAGCATTTTCTCCTTTTTCCACAGTGTTTTCTACCCTATCAAAGACAAATCCCATCACCTGAGGAACATTTAATTAAAAATGACACCTGCAACATTTTTAATGATTTATTTTAGACCATTCTAAAATTTTATTATTTGTAAAAGATTTAGACCGTAAAAGGTGTTATGTCTTTGTCAATACATAATAGATTGCACTGTTTGTTTGTAAAGTAAAAGTGTTATTTTGCGGTGGGGTTTCTTTTACCGGTACTCCACACAGTATTCTTCACAATCCACTTGCTGCTTTCCCACAACCATCAAAACAATGATCGGCAATGAGAGAGGAATAATCTAGTAGCAATGACCATCCCCAATCCTCAGAAAGAAATTAGTTAAGCTGGGGATTCAAACCATTGACCCTCTGGTGTCATACACTAGCCACTACACTAGTACTAGGCTGGGCTTACATATTGTATAGAAGTAATGTTAGTAGCAGTGTGCTGCTGATTTTTTCCACAGAGATTTTCATGTTGAAAAAAATTACATTTTGGTCAGGCTGTGTCTTCAAAGTTTTCCATTTGTAACATTGTTTAAAGATTTTGGTTTATATTGTAACAGTTTTGTTGGTTTCAAATAGATGTATTTAAACCGTTAAAGTGGCTGTCATAAGTTAAGTTAGATTTCATTATCAGCCTTCATAAAATCAGCAATCTAACCCAGTATGTATAGTGTTTGCCAAGTTGTCATGTGGTAGAGAGTTAAACTGTTTTTTTCTTCATAAAACCACAATTATGATGAGGTAAAAGAAGCAAGCAGACATTTTATGACATTCAAGGGTTCTTTTTGTACAAAAATGCTGTAGGTATTTCCATTTCAGGATAGTGGTTAGGTGCATTGTTCATCACATATGTCAAGTTGTCATTCATTAATATTCAGGTTGTATTTGTAGTTTCTTCCTTAAACCCTTTACAACACAATCCTGAGTTTTAACGACCCTGAGAATGAAGGCTTTTGAAAACATTGTGGGAAAAGAAGAAAATGCTGGTAACCAGCATTTTCTCCTTTTCCCACAATGTCTTCTACCCTATTAAAGACAAATCCCAACATTTAAGTAACATTTACTTTGTTGTCTGCAAATGCTTTCAGTTTTGGTTGAGTCCAAAATTTTGCCTTTCAGTAAAGAGTTAACTCTTTACCAAACAATCCCTGGTTTTCACGACTCTGTGAAAGAAGCCTTTTGAAAACATTGTGGGAAAAGGAGAAAATGCTGGTACCAGCATTTTCTCCTTTTCCCACAATGTTTTCTACCCTTCCCAAAACAAATTTCAATTTTTGAGTCACTTTAATTTTGTCGTCTGCTAATGCTTTTAATTTGGAACAGTTTAAAATTTTGTTGTCTGGTAAAGAGGTAAGCTGCACTATTTACCCATAGGCAGCTTTACCCTTTGTAAGAGGCTAAAATTTGTAATTTTGTATAGGGTTAACTCCTGTCCAGATAGCAAAATTTTAGACTTGTCCATTTTAAAAATATTTGTAGAAGAGGTATCATAAGTTCAAATGATTGAATTTTTCTTTGAAAGGGTAGAAATATTGTGGAAAGATAAGAAAATGTTTTCTCATGAAATTTTCAAAAGGCTTCTTCCTCTGGGCTGTGAAAACTTGTTGATTGTTAGGTAAAGAATTTGGTTACTTTGATTTGAAAGAGCTGTACAAACAAGAGACATATATCCTACATCTATCAATGAAATTCAATAGAAAGATTAGAGAACATTATTACAAATCAGGAAACTGCACATTTGGAGCGTTTTCTCCATTTGTCCTGGTGTTTTCTTCAAAAATATTCAGTGAGAGAAGCTTGATACAGGGGTGTGAGTTTTCCTTTTTTTAGATGATTTCGTCTCTTCAAAACTAAAATTGGAAATACAAAACTGTCCCAACTCATAACGATCTACTAAGAAATGATTTATTTAGTGAAGTGTGTGAGGAAATGGTTCATGGTTACACAGTCAGGAAGTGTGATATAGCCCTAGGATGCAATATGTCAATTAGCTGACACAGCTGTCCACCTTCAAGGATGTTGAGCTATACTCTGGCATAAGGGGGCTTAATGCATGTTTGCAGAGCATTATACCAAGCAGTTCATCACATAATTATGGATCAATAAAATTCATTTAGTTTAACAATCAACTGGATCTGGAAGTAGAATGATCCTTTGCATGCTGAAAATTTACAAATAGCAAAAAATATTGACCCAAGTCAGCCTGCGCAAACTATGCAGGCTAACTCGATACTTTTTGCAGATCTATACATAAAGCCCCCTTTTCACAATGCATGGCTTAGATATATTGGTCCATCATCTGTCTGAAAAACTTGGAATGATTAACCTGTCTAGGGCTTTACCTGGAATTAAGTGCTGATATGGACTGTGTAGATCAAAGATCAGACTGCACAGAGTATGCAGTCTGATCTTTAATCCACACTGTCCAAATCTTTGCAAGGTATTCTGTCAAGCAGCTTTGAAATTGCTTTATGCATCGTAAGTAGTGACAAGGAATGTCGATTTCATTTAGCAATCTACTGACATCATGGGAAAAGAAGATGTTGTTTTTTCCTTTTGCCATGATTTTTCAATACATTTATGTGTATTTATTATGACAGTTTATAATTGTTTACCCATTCACCAAATGGCAAAAGGAGATAGTTATTATTTTTCCTTTTTCCACAATATTTTCATTCAAATTCATATTTTTATCAGCTCATAATTGTTTATAATCACTTTTTGGAAGGATGCACTAAAGCATTTTCTCTATTACCCTCAATGTTTTCAGAAGCCTTCTTTCTTGATGTCATTAGAAGACACTTGGGTGGTTAAGAAAAGGGTTTTAACTCTTTACCAAACAACAAAATTTTAGACTGGTCCAAATTGAAAGCATTTGCAGCCGACAAAATAAAAGTGACTGAAAATATGAAATTTGTTTTGGGAAGGGAAGAAAACATTGTTTTTTCCCACAATGTTTTCAGAAGGCTTCTTTCTCAGGGTTGTTAAAAGTCGGGATTGTTTGGTAAAGGGTTAAAAATCTGTTGTCCAATATCCAGAGAACGTGCAGCGCCGTGTTTCATATGCAGAGAACTTGCAGCATGAACTGGGGTCTACACGAAGTGATATTTCATGAAACATGGTAGGCAAAACAGCATGAAAGTTGCAATATTTAAGGAGGTCTTCTCCCTGAGGTAAACATCAACTTTCCTCTGATCGGTGCTCTTCCAGGTTAACCCTTTACCACACAATCACGACTTTTAACGACCCTGAGAAAAAAGTCTTTTGAAAACATTGTGGGAAAAGGAGAAAATGCTGGTAACCAGCATTTTCTCCTTTTCCCACAATGTTTTCTACCATTCACAAAACAAATTTCAAATTTTCAGTCACTTTTATTTTGTCATCTGCAAATGCTTTCAATTTGGACCGGTCTATAATTTTGTCGTTTGGTAAAGAGTTAACATCTGTACATGAGGTAAATTGGTCAACCTTTGATGTATTGGATTAAAATTCAATTGAATATTTAATCGGTTATTGACCGAAACCAGTCTGTTCATCTCATACAAAGTTGGGGACAAACTGGGTGGATAAACCTGCAGTAGTCCTAAGTTATAGCAGATGGTGAAGTTGGGTGATTTTGGGTCTAGGGCAGAGTTTATGAGGTCATTTTAAGGGCTGTATTTCCCATTATCCATTTAACTCTTTACCACACGGCAAAGTGTAGACTTGTCCATGCTGAAAGCAGTTGTAGACAACAATCTAAATGTGCCTCTTTTCCTACAATGTTTTCAAAAGGCTTCTTCGTCAGGGTCGTTAAAATTCAGGATTGTGTGGTTAAGGGTTAACCAAGCAGTCCCACGTCATAACAACCCTACTGAAGAGGACTTTCTGTTGGAAAAGAAGCAAATGCTGGTAACCAGCATTTTTCCCTTTTTCCTGCAATGTTTTTAACCCTGTTTAGGGCAAATCCAATAAATTGAGCTATTCTTTAATTGCCAGTCTGCAAATGCTGTCAATTTTGATAGGTCAAAATTTTTTTGTTTGGTAAAGAGTAATGTGCTTCACACAGCATATTTAAGGAAAAGCTTCATATAATAGGAAGAATCAAAATTTGAAGGAAAGCAATGTTTTTTTTGTAATACTAGTAATGTTAAACATTATTCATGAAGGAGTACCTGTACTTGTAAAAAAAAAACAAATGGTCCTTTTCCGGCAATCTTTCTAAAGCTAACCCTTTCATTTCAACACATTACCCTCTGTATTGCAGCAGACTACCTTTGAAAGCACTGTAGCAAACGGAGAAATTGCTTACAATGAGCAATTTCTCTTTTCATCACAAAGGTTTTTTCATTTCATTTGTAGTGCTAAATAAGTTAAATGGGGGATATTTGTATTGCAATTTCAAAGCTCTTTATGTCAAACTACAATGTATCTGGCATTGAAGCAGTCAGTGTAAAACCAAGATCAAACTGCATGTTCTTTGCAGTCTGATCTTAATCTACACCCTCAGCATTAGGAATTACATTGTGACCAGCACTACAATGGTTAATTATCATTTGTTATTACTTTGCAAGGATGTTTTCAAATTTGTTTTTGTGTTTGCCCAAAGCAATTATTCATTGTCTTATTTTCTTGTGCACTCGACAGACTGACTCCCTTTGTATACACATATAGCACCTTGGGATAGCTCTGATCTCTTGTGGAAACCTGCAGCACAGTGAAACAATTTTTACTGCCAGATCCTCAGGTTTCCATAGTGTCTGAATATGTATTGTATGAATTATGTTTGGTATGACCTCTGTTCTCTGTATACATGAACCACTTTGTATGAAAGAATCCAGTGTTTTACTAAGCCTGAGGAAGAAGGGTTTGTTTTTTTTCTAAACATTGTGAGGAAAGGAGAAAATGCTGGTATCCAGCATTTTCTCCTTTTCCCACAATGTTTTTCAAAGCCATCTTTTTTAGGTTTGATAAAATATGAGATTGTTTGGAAAGGTTAAAGTATGCATAATGAGGTTTGCAGAAAGTTTAGAATTTCCCCATGTTGTGCTGCAGACAAGCTTGTAAGAGCCATTGAAGGAATAGCAAGGTCCATTTTTATTGGAATGCTTTCAGTTTGGACAAGTCTAAAATGTTCACTGGTAATTTGAAGAGTACTAACTAAATGTTGCTCAAATAATTAGAAATGTCTATGAAAGGCTTGCAAACATAGTGGTAAAAGGAAAAACTGCTGAGTGCCACTTAACCCTTTACCACACGGCAAAATTTAAGACCTATCCAAATTGAAAGCATTTGCAGAGGACAATTTCATAGTGGCTCAAATGACGCAACTTTTCTTTGATAGGGTAGAAAACTTTGTGGGAAAAGGAGAAAATGCTGGTTACCAGCATTTTCTCCTTTTATCACAATGTTTTCAAAAGGCCTCTTTTTCAGGGGCGTTAAAAGGCGTCATTGTGTGGTAAAGGGTTAACCCTGTATCAAACTATTGCGTCGTTTAATGACCGTCTGGGAAAAGGCTTTTGAAACAGTGAGAAACAGGGAGAAAATGCTGGTGATCAGCATTTTCTCCTTTTCCCAAAAAAGTCTCAACTCCTAAGGACGAATCCCATTGTTTGAGCCACAATTAATCTTTCATAAATTTGCAAATGATCTTAATTTGGACAGGTCTAAAATTTTATAATTTAGTAAAGAGTTTGCCCTTAGCTTTAAAGTGCTATATATATAGCCAGGTTGGGATGTAATACATCAAAACATGATAATTTATGTATGTCACTAAACTTTTTATAGTCAGTTTGTCCCACTCTCTCTGTGTCAGTATGGCAATTTTCTACCTCCCCAGGCTTAGTTTATCTTGTAAATTGTCTCAAAGTCCTGAGGAAGAAGGATTTTTAAAAACATTCTGGGTAAAGGAAAAAATTCTGGTGACCAAAATTTTCTACTTTCACAACAAAATTTTCTGCCAACTCTGTCTAATACTATGTCAGTGTAGCAGTTTTTCACTTTGTAAGAAAAGGAGAATAACCTGCAATGTTTTCAGAAGCTGCTTTCCTCTGGATATTGAAATTACACAAAAGATAAACTAAGCGCAACTCACTGACCTTTTGCGACAGTGTAGATCAAGATCAGACTGCACAGAACATGCAGTCTGATCTTGGATCTACACTGTCCGATAAGGTGATATTATTTCCCAAAACATACCGTATTTCTCCTAATTAAAGCTCCCGGGAGCTATGCAAAACATAGATAGGGAGCCTTTATTTTGTACCCAATTTGCAAAGCAAGAAGTCTGTCCAGTTTTGTATTTCTTTGTGTTTTAGTGATTGTTAAGAGGAAATATTAATCAAATTAGAGGAAATAGTCATCAAATTCTTCAAATATTATTATTTTAATCAACTAATGTACATTAGGTTATCAAGATTTAAGGGTTTTCTGGGTGGGGGAGCTACTATCAGGGAGGGCGCTTTTATTAGGAGAAATACAGTAACATTGAAATAGCAATATTTGAGTTTTTACTATCAAAATAAAAATTTTATTTTAGTGATTTAGCAGGATAAGAGCTAAAAGTGAAGAGGTGACATAGAGAGAGTTGGCAGAAAACTCTACATTTTCTACTTTACCAAGAATACCAGTAGTTTCTATTCCTTACAGGGATATTCCAACATTTGAGCCATGTGCAATTTGTCCTCTGCAAATGCTTTGCATATGGACAAGACTACTTTAAAATTCTGTTATTTTGTAAATAGTTAACCCTTTACCATACTATGCAGAGTTTTAACGACCCGAGAAAGACGGCTTATGAAAACATTGTGAGAAAAGGAGAAAATGCTGGTAACCAGCATTTTCTCCTTTTCTCACAATATTTTCTACCTGTTAAAGGAAAATACTATTATTTTAAAAACATTTCAAGTGTAGTAAATGCCTTCAATATGGACAAGTCTGTGTGGTTAAGGGTTAAGACAACTTTTTGATAACTTAATAGGGTCCTATCTGACACAGTAGCTAAGACTCATAACCATCCAGGGTTCAATCTCTGCTGGAGGCATGGATTTTTACTTGTAGAGTCTTTGCAGATTACTGGTGAAACCCAGGCCACACATGAATATCAAAGTAAGCTGTGACTGGTTTTAAGGGAAATAATGTTGAAAGAGGTGTGAAACATCAATCGATATTGGTAATTAAAAAGAAATGATCAGAGAACAAACTGAAATTGGTGCACTAGTATTAGCAAATACATGTAATCCTGTCAAAGCTCCTGTCAGTTTAATTATTTCTTATTAACATTTTATGAAGGGAGAAAAATGGCTTAAACCTTTACCAAACAATCCCTGGTTTTTACGACCCTGAGACAGAAGCCTTTTGAAAACATTATGGGAAAAGGAGAAAATGCTGGTAACCAGCATTTTCTCCTTTTCCCACAATGTTTTCTACCCTGCTGGAAACAAATTTCAATTTTTGAGTTACGTTTATTTTGTCGTCTGCAAGTGCTTTCAATTTGGACAAGTCTAAAATTTTGTTGTTTGGTAAAGAGTTGAGCCCTTTTCCACACAATCCAGACTTTTAACAATGTTGAAGAAGACCTATGGTATCCAGCATTTTCTCCTGTTTCCCCCCCCACAATGTTTTCTACCCTACCATAGATAGAAATTATCATTTGAGCTACATTTAAATTGTTGTCTGCAAAAACGCTTTCAGTTTGGTTGACTGCAAAGTTATGTAATTTGGTAAAGCGTTGAATGCAGTGCTGTCATTTGATCTTCCCTCCAAAGTTCTTTCCAATATAAAGTGAGTTTGTTGTGATAATGAAACCCAATGTGGCTGGCTGACAACTCACTGTGACCCAGTGACCTACATTTGTGTGCATCTGGGGAGAATCTGGGACAGAGCTGTGGTGTAAAAATAGAAAATACATCTACAAGGTATGGTGGCTGATAGCGGGATAAAGAATTTCTCAGAATATACTAAACACAGCCTGTATCTTATCAGCTTTGGTACATGCAAGGAAAATTAATGTCTTTGTTTGCTGGGTGTTTAACACTGTTTTTAACATTTCGTCAGCTATTTGACCCTTAGAGTGCAGAATAAACCTATCAGACATTTTCAGCCTTGAAATTTGACCCAAATAACTGCAATTTCGTGTTTGCTTCTGTCCACATTGTTCAGCAAAGCAAACACTGTAGATCAAAAATCAGGCTGCATATTTTGCAAGGAAGAGTTAACCAATAAACCCAGTGGATTTTTTCAATCTAGAGTTACACCTAAGGGATAATACCGGTAATTTGTGTTTGCTTTTTGTGTACCGTGTTTCTGGAAAGCAGACAGTGTAGATCAAAGATCAATCTGTATGTTTTGTGCAATCTGATCTCGATCTTTGCTGGCTACAAAGACAACTAGAGTAGTGAAAGGTGCCTTAAGGATTTAAACTCGTAATTGTGTTGTAAAGGGTTTAAGTGATTAATGCATATGATATTTGCAGACTCAGCAACTTGTGGAAGAATGCCACTTGTTGGCATTTAGAGTAAGAAAGCAAACAACCGTGTTGAGCTTACAAAGAACAATGCATAATCTGTCTTGACACCTACATGTGTAATAATTTGTGTGCCTCAAAATCCTTTCCCAAACAATCCAGAGTTTTGATGACCCTGGGGAAAAAAGCTTTTAAAAACAAAGGTAACCAGCATGTTCTTCTTTCACACAATGTTTTCTACCCTAAGACATTCCATCATTTGGGCCACATTTGAACTTTTTATCGGCAAATACTTTCAGTATGGACTATATTCGATATTTGTCATCTGCTAAAGAGCAGACCCCTCCAGGTTTGGAGCTCAGAATAAATCGTACAAACTTTGCAGTCACATACTGATAATTAAAACTAAGCGTAAAGTTATTGCCAGAATTCTGAGTATTGTACAAAATTCCAGATGGCGTAGATCCTAGATCAGACTGCATAGAATATGCATTTTTATCTCAATCTACATTGACTCTTTACTACACAATCTGGAGTTTAAACGACCTTGAAGAAAAAGTCTTTTGAAAACATTTTGGGAAAAGGAGAAAATGCTGGTAACCAGCATTTTCTCCTTTTCCCACAATGTTTTCTACCCTTCCCAAAACAAATTTCATTTTTTGAATGTTTGTCGTCTGCAGATGCTTTGAATTTGGACCAGTCTTAAATTTTGTAATTTGGTAAAAAGTTAAATTTTCTGGATTTCTTGATCTACATGGTTTGCAAAGACCAACAGTATTGTGGTTTTGCAGTAATTATAATAATTTGACGAAAAACAATAGCTGTATTTTCTGAAGGTAAAACACTTAACCCTGTACCATATGACAAAGTTTTAGACTGGTCCATATTTAAAGCACTTGCAGACAACATTTCACAAGTGTTTAAAAACAAGGGATTTGTCTTTGATAAGACAAAAAACATCGTGGGAAAAGGACATGCTGGTTACTATTATTTTCTCCTTTTACGAAAAATATTTTCAAAAGCCCACTTACTCTGGGTCGTTAGGAATTATGTTGTAAAGGGTCAAGACAAATCTTTCAAGCAACAAACAAATCTGAAAAAGTTCTTTTTACAATAGTGCCTTTCAGTTTACTCTTTACCAGACGAAAAATTTTTAGCCTTGTCCAAATTGAAAGCATTTGCAGACGACAATTTCAGTGTGGCTCAAATGGTGCAATTTTTCTTTGATAGGGTAGAAAACTTTGTGGGAAAAGGAGAAAATGCTGGTGACCAGCATTTTCTCCTTTTCCCACAATGTTTTCGAAACTCCAATTTCCTAGGGTCGTTAAAACTTGGGATTGTGTGATAAAGGGTTAAATAAATGTGAAACATGAAATCATAATAACTATTAAGAATAGTGGTGTTAATAAACAGAAAGGCGATAACGCATTGATGTAAAGGGTGAAGTTATGATTACTAACAATACAAGATACTAGGGACATGGATTATGAGTACATTGTTCCTTTGTCATAATGTTTTCAAAACTGGTCTGCTGCAAAGGTGTTGAAAAAGTAATCTAATGGAATTTTGGTAGAAAGATGAGGAATTGATCAAGTGATTGATTGATTGAATGGTGTTTGTTGTCGCTTTCAACATTATTTTATGTCTGACATAACAGCATCAGCTTACACATCCTGGGTTTCATCAGTACAAGGGATCTGAAGTGCTTTGCCCAGGACATTTCCAAGAAAAACTCAGTTCTATCGGCGAGGATGGAATGCTGGTCCTCAAGGTTACGAATCCTTCACTTATTACTGAGCTAAGCAGGAACAGGGGTGGGTGGGGGTGGGGGGGGGGAAGGCTCTAAAATTGAGCAGACATCGTGACCCAAAAAGGAATACCCATGAATAAGACTTGACAATAGAGTTACATGGGTTTTTACTCACTTGGATGAACATCTTTGTATAGACTGAGAAGAACAGATAAAACTCTTGTCATTAACCCTTTAAGTATCTATCACACTTAAAGTTACTCTTGCAGCCAGTATAGATCTAAGATCAGACTGCACAATATGTGCAGTCTGATCTTGAATCTATACTGGCTGCTATTACACAGACCGTCTAACTAATAGCAGTCCTAAAAATAGCAATTATTTAGGGTTTTCTTGTCCATACTGAAATTTAATAAATGTAGAAATTAGCATGCAAAGGGTTGCATATTGTATATTGAGAAGAATGTTAACTATGCCAGAAGAGATCCATCAAGATTTGCTCAATTTATTTTGAGGGCCTCAAAAAAACAATTGGGGCATAGCTTATCAAAGTCCCTCGGTCATTATCCCCTACCTCTAAAATAGACATTATCCCTACCCCTAAAATAGACAAAGTGGTCAAAGGCCCCTTCTTGATTTTTCGATGGCAGACAATATTCCCTTCATGAAATCTCTGATATTTGATGAAAGGGCTTATGGCCACCTCTGAGATGCCAAAAAGAGGATAATGTCATTGCAGAATTGAGAAGGGGCTTTTGTCCGCCTTGTCTATTTTAGGGGTAGGGTATAATGACCAAAAGGGCTTTTGACTGCCATTTATAAAGCACAAGTGCTACTTCTTGATTTCTTGACCAGCCCGCATAGCTCAGTTGGTAGAGCGTAAGACTCGTGATCATGAGGGTGTGGGTTCGATTCCCACGGCTGGCCATCTAAAATTACTAATAGTCTTTCGGATGAGACGTTAAACCGAGGTCCCGTGTGACGGTGCTATACACCGAGCACATTAAAGAACCAGGCGTAACTTAGGATGGGTTTTGTCCTGTATCCGCACTATCCCCCGTAACAATACTAACAGCTTTCAGGGGGCGTCGCCCATATGGGAAACCAGTGGCGACGATAAATAAACACAAATTCAATCAATCTTGGTTTCTTACATGCTCACCTCTAGTTGGCCGGAAAACACAGTCTCTCTAGAAAGTTCTTGTCCAGACTGGGAGTCGATACTGCAACCTTCAGATCGGTAGTTTTAACTGCACCATTGTCCAACCTTATGTTGTAGCTGTCAGATTTAGTATCAGTATAACCAATGATGAAAATTGTAGTCTAATCAGCATGGCAAATGAATGGAGGGGCTGTTTCAAATTAACACATTCAGTAATATCATTCACACCAAACATTAAATATATAGGATAATGAGTGACCCCATGCAAGGGCCCACTTCATAGATAGAGGGGGTAGGGGCTGCATGTTTTATTCACATATCAACCCATTATCTGATAAGCCATGTATACTTACTTTGGAGTTTCCCAATATTGAAAGCACCTGAAGAAATATGCATGTGTATGGATAGACAGCATGGTGAATTTCTGGTTTAAATTCCAGTTAAAGATTTTGCATGAAAAATACTGTCCTCTATGAGAAGTTTTTTCACCCATTTCAGTATTGTAAGAGAGATTTCTGTTAGTTTTTGGCTATTTGTTCTGTTGTATAAAGAGGGATAAGGGTCAAGATAAACTGACCAGGTTGTGGGCAGCTGCTGTCAGCCCTCCCATGTTCACTGCACACTTCACTCATTATAGTGATGGATTGCAGATGGAAGATAATAATACCTTTAGTATAAAATCTCTTCACCCATTACCCATCAAAGGCTTAGTTGCCTTTGCAGACAGTGTAGATCAAAGATCAGACTGCACATTTTGTGCACATTTATACTGTCTGCTTTGCAGAGGCATTCAAGATAAAGGCAGCCTTGAAGTTGCTCTTATTATGGCCTAAATTCTAAAATCTAACTGCCTGTTTGGTGTATGTGGTGCTTTAGGGGTTAACAACCTCTGAGAAGACTTTTAAAAACACTGCAGGAAACTGAAAAAATGTTGGTGTTAGTGCAACTTGCGGGTGCAGCTGCTGTTTGTGAATTTTTTACCCATTCTGGCTGCTTGAAACATTTGTTTCACAGACGATCTTATATTAACAAAGAAACAAACATGTATGCTTTGTCAGGGTTGATATTTGAATAAAGGTTAAACAGCAGGAAAATAACAGACAATTTTTGGGTAAGAAAAAGGGGATTGAAGGGGTCATCTGATGATGGGTTGCATGCTGTATGTTATAAATCATGTACAATTTTACATACATGTGTTATCATGGTATCCATGGAAATTAATGTTTATCAAGAGCAATCTACATTTACTATATCTTCAATACATAGTTCTCTCTGCCCCAAATTTCTCAGCAGGAATCCTTTCTAACTTTTTTCCTCCCTCTCATGTCATTTTACCCTTAAAGCACCTTTTGTAACTGTAGTTGCTTTTTTGTTGTCAGTTTGGATCAAAATCAGACTGCACTAAACATGCAGTCTGGCACGTGATCTACACAGTCTGTATTGTTTAAAAGGAACCTTAATATTCAATTTATTTGGGTCTTCTTTCTTAAGGTTCAAAATATGTTAGGTTTGTGAGTCTCAGCATTGAATGCAAGAAAAGGCATTGAATGCAAGAAATTTTAGAGAACCTAATGCTGAAAAGAATGATAATATTACCTAGAATTTTTCCTGACCATATGTTTGCTTGAATTTGGACCCCCACATTTTCTGAGTGTCTAATAAGGTTAAAACTTTGCATTCTTTAATTCACCCTAAGGGTATCAAACCCTTAGATTCTGACATCAAGGTCATGTGACTGGGTATGCCATCTTAGCCAAGCATTTCACTAGAATTTCAAGAACAGCGAAATATTATAATGTTAAAAGTTTCAGGGCCTGAGCAATTTGCTAAATTGTAATATTTGGATACTAGGCACAAACATGCAAATAAGGCAAGTGTCAGAATTCACAAAACAAACCAGTCAGTACAAAAATAAATTTACAATCTATTTTAACATGCTGATATCACTTGTACCAAGTTACCTGACCTTATTTTTAACTCTACAAAGAGATCCTTCACTTGTCATATTTATTTAATGATTTCCCTCAAACCATTACCACACAATCCCCAGTTTTAATGACCCTGAAGGAGGCTTATCAAAATATTGTGGGAAAAGAAGAGGAGAAAATGCAGCTTACCAGCATTTTCTCCTATTCTCGCAATTCTTTCAGCCCTTTTTAGGGACAAATTACATTATTTGAGCCACATATGATTTTTTGTCTGCAAATGCTTTCAGTTTTTACCAGTCTAAAATTTTGTCTTTTGGTAGAAAGATAACTCCTTACATCACTATGTTGTGTTGTAACAGCCCTCAGGAAAACAAGTTTTAAAAATATTGTTGGAAAAGGAAAAAATACTGGAAACCAGGGTCTTCTACTTCTCCCACTATTTCTTCTTTTTAATAGACAAAAATTTAAAAAAAAGTGTTGTTACTATTATAATGTTTCTAATGCCTTTAACCAGTCTGCAGAATTGTGGACTACTCCATACTGAAAGCAATCACAGATGGCAAGTTAGATATGGTCCATTTGTTAAAATTTGTACTTCAATGGTTAGGAAAGGTTATTGGAAAAGAAGGAAAAGCTAGCAATCAGCATTTTCTCCCTTTCCCACAATGTTTTCAAATTTTTTCATTCATCAAGGTCATCAAAATACTGGATTGTTTGGTTAACCCTTTACCGCACAATGCCAACTTCTAGCGACCATGGGAAAGAAGTCTTTGTGGGAAAAGAAGAAAATGTTGGTCACCAGCATTTTCTCCTTTTTCCCACAATGTTTTTTACCCTATCAAAGAAAAATTGCACCATTTGAGCCACATTGAAATTGTCGTGTGCAAAATTAATGCTTTCAATTTGGACAAGGCTAAAATTTGTCGTCTGGTAAAGAGCTAAGAGGTGAAAGATAAAAAATGTTGTTGAATAAATTATCATCAAGATTAATAAGTTGTTAAAATATTGATTGATATAATGGTCCATTTAACACTTTATCAAACGGAAAAATTTGACTTGTCCAAATTGACAGCATTAATAGACGACGAATCCAGTTTGGCTGAAATGATGGGATTTTCCTCTGAAAGGGCAGAAAACATAGTGGGGAAATGAGAAAATGATGATTACAAGTACTTTCTCCTTTTTCCACAATGTTTTCAAAATTCCTCTTTCTAGATGTTGTTAAAACTGGGGATTTTGTTGTAAAGGGTAAAAAAAAAATTGTCAAAATTGAAAGCATTTTGCAGACGACAAAATTAATGAAAAGTCGTCTTGAAATTTTCTTTGAAAATGTAGAAAGCAGAGAATGGTAACATGCTAGTTACCATTTTCTACTTTTCCAACAGTGTTTTCAAAAGCCTTGTTATTCAAGGCTTTAAAACTGGGTACTGTGTTGTAAAGCATTAAAACAGGGATATTTGTAAGAGTTAAATTTAGTTTAAATGGAACACATATATCAATTTTAAAACATCCAAAATATGGAATATGTTGTAATGTTTATGTTCATATTCATAGTAAACCTCATTGTTAAATGGGTTGGTTATGTCATTCTATTACCTGAACCCATTTACCTCCTGAAAGAAATTTAACCCTTTACCACACAGTCCTGAATTTTAACAACTCTGTGGAAGAGGCCTTTTGAAAACATTATGGGAAAAGGAGAAAATGCTGGTAACCAGCATTTTCTCCTTTTTCCCCCACAATGTTTTCTCTCCTATCAAAGGAAACTACTATAATGTGAGCCACATTTCATTTATTGTCCAAAAATGCTTTGGGTTTCTACAAGACTAAGATGTTGTTGTGTGGGAAAGGGTTAATCAGAAGTATGTAATCCGTTACACAATCCTGAGTGTTAACCACCCAAACAATAAGGCTCTGTTGAAAGTAATTAGGGAAAAGGAGTAAATACTGCTAACTAGCATTTTCTCCTTTTACCTCAATGTTTTGTAACTTTTCAGACGCAAATCTAATCATTCAAGGCATTTTCAAACAGTCTTTTGCAAAAGCTTGTAGTGTAGAAGAGTTATTGTCTTGTAAAGAGCTTACGCATTTAACCGGATTACCACACTGTCCCAAGTTTTAACGACCCCCAGAAAATATGCCTTTGAAAAAATTGTGGGAAAAGGAGAAAATGCTGGATACCATTATTTTTCTCCTTTTCCGACAATGTTTTCCAAAGCCTCAGCAGCTTCCTGGGGCTCATTAAAACCAAGGGTATGTGATAAAACAGCCTTGTTGAATATGGACTGTCAACAATATTATAAAGACTTATAAAAAAGTATGGCAAAAGGAGAAATTGTTCATTATTAACTCCTAGAGCGCTGTATAAGACCATCAAAAATGTTCATCCTAGAAATTTGACCCCAATAATTGCAATTACATGATTGCTTTAGTCTACAGTGATTCAGCAAAGGGGACAGTGTAGATTACAGATCAGGCTGCACATTTTGTGCAGCCTGATCTTGATCTACACTGCTTGCAAAGGCAACTATAGTTGTGAAAGGTGCTTCAAGGGTTAACAAGGAACATCGCAACTATTGGAAAGAGAAAGTAGCCATTTCTATTAAAGCTGAATTTGACGACTATTTTTATACTTTTGGAAAATGAAAGTCTGATTGTGCATGTTTACTTGGATACCACAACATTCAGATTTGATCCTTTTCCCAACAATCCTAAGTTTAAATGACCCTGAAGAGAAAGACTTTTGAAAATATTGTGGTAAAAGAAGAAAATACTGTTAAACAGCATTTTGTCCTTTTTTGACAATGTTTTTCTAACCTTTGAGAGACAAAACCTGTATTTTTAGCTATATCTAATTCCTCAGCTGCAGAATGATTTTAATTTCAAATACCTCTTTACCAAAAAACAAAAGTTAAGACATCTAAATTTAAATTTCATATTTGTAATGTCGAATGACTATGAACTTTTGTGCTTGTCAATAAAATATCTGTATCTGTATCTTTAAAGCATTTGCAAACAACAAATGAATCTCTAATAGTTGAACTTCATTCTGCAAGCTTAGAAAACATTGTGGGAAAAACAAGAAAAAATACTAGTTACCAGCATTTTCTCCCATAATGTTTTCAAAAGCCTCTTCCCTCAGAGTCATTAAAAGTCTGGATAAGATAAAGAGTTAAAGTGTGGGTGTTGAATGCCACAGTCTATATCAAGATCAGGCTGTAGAGAATTGACTGTCTGATCCTTGATCTACTCTGTCTGCAGTTTTGTAAAACTTTAACCCTTAACCTGACAGAAACTTCTTTGTATTGAGAGGCCAAAGCATTCAGAAGAGGATGAATTGGTGTGGCTCAAATTATGCGATTTGTCTTTGATAAGGTAGAACAAATTCCTCATATTGTAGAATAAGGGAAAATACTGGTTTCTACTTGGTTGGTTGAATGGTGTTTTAGCTGCTTTCAACATCATTTCAGTCATATCAAGGCAACACTGTGCTCGGAAGAATACCCCAAGTTACCGTATATAATGGGGGGAAAAAACTGAAGTACATGTATTAGTCAGAAATCAGCAACTCTTTAGCAAACATCAAATCTTAAGACAGGTCCAAATTTGGAGCATTAGCAGACAACATGTTGTTGAAATAATGGGATATTTCTTTGGAAGGGAAGAAAACATTGTGGGAGAAAGGAGAAAATGCTGGTTACCTACATTTTCTCCTATTCCCACTATGTTTTCAAAAGCATTTTTCCAAGGGTAGTTAAAATATGGGATTGTTCAGTTACAGGTTAATTCAACATAAAAATCTGTTATTGATGTGTATTACCAGAATGTGGGAGAACACAATATTTTCAGGAAGTATATTTCACAAAAGAGCAGACTTAATCATTGATTATAGATATTGTTAATGGGTGACCTCAACCCACACAAAGTTCACCCATTATCTTCAGGAGTGGTTCTGATAAATACGGAACGCCCATTTGTTGTGATTTGCTTATCTGTTTGGTGTTTTATACCATTTTCAACACTATTTCAGTTATGTCGTGGCAGCTAGTGCTTTTCTGAAGTTCCCTTTTACCAATACTTTGCCCAATATTCGTCCCAAGCCACTGGCTGCTTTCCAATATAACCATCATCAAAATAGTAAACAATGGTGAGAGGGGAATGAATCTTGTTGCAATGAATATCATCATTACTCAAAGAAATTGGCCTAGCTTAGGATTCAAACTAGTGACTCTTGGTCTCAAGTCTTTTACACTACTGACTGAGCTACTTGGCATGGCAAGGGCCCCCCATCAGTTGTGCAAGTAGCACCTATTTTGGCTGTGTCATACAAATACAACTGTTTATGTTACTGTAATGGATAGGTGCTGTAGCAGTGATTATAGATAGGTTGATTGAAAGGTGTTTTATGCTACTTTCAACATTATTTCAGTCATGTCAGAGCAACAGCTTACATATTTACATAGATCCGGTTTTAACCAGTCCTAGGCTAGGGATCTGAAGAATCACTCCTAGGGACACTCCCACGAAAAACCCAGTTCTGTCAATGAGGCTCAAACCCAGGGTCTCCAGCTTATGAGTTCTATATTTTACTACTGAGCCATGCAGGACCCCTCAGGAGTAGTTCAGATTTATAAATACAGAACACTCCTAATGAAATTTTGTGAAAGTAGCACATATTTTCATTGTGTCATACAAGTACATGTACTATAAATATCTCAAGGTAATGTTTCTGTAATAGACAACCACTGTAGGAAATATTACAGGAAAAGATAGGGTTGTGTTACACAAGTTAGTTAACTCATTACTACGCAAACCAGAGTTTTAATGATCCTGAGGAGGAAGGCTGGAAACCAGAATTCTTTCTTTTCAAACAGTGTTTTCTACCTTTTCAAAGACAAACTCCATCATTCTAGCCACCCATGATTAAATTTCGTCATCTATAAAATTAATGTTTTAAAGAATTTTGTGATTTGGTAAAGGGTTAAGCTGTCAGAATCATGAGTATAAAGTTTGATCAGTTTGATGACATAAGGGCGTGGGGATAAAGAGGACAGTATGACTCGGCAGACATATTTGAAATTCGTCAGATCTGATAACCTATTTGATAGTTCAAGTCCACCTCACTTTAATATTTGCACAACCCTTTTTCTATGTACACAAACAAACCTCCACCCCCTCAGTAAGTTTCATGTTCACTTTGTCTCCAATACATAGGCAAATACATGGTAGAAAACACTTTCCTTAAAAAAGTTACTATTGTATGTTTATTCTATGTCATATGAGAAAAATCTAAACAGAAGAATTTGTATCATTTTTTGTGCTTTTTGTACCATGGTGTCTCAATGACCCTAATTCTTCACCAAATAATAAAGATTCATACTCATCCAAATTGAAAGCATTTGCAGACGATAAATGTGATTTCCATGACAGAATTATCTTTGAAAGGAAAGAAAACTTCGTGGGCAAAAAAGAAAATGCTTTTCTCATTTTCCTACAATTTTTTTTCGAAAGCAATCCTCTTTTGGGTCGTTAAAACTCGTGACTGTTTGATGAAGGGTTAACATTTGAAGAAAAATCTAATATTATGTTGTGTACTGGGAGAGATGAAGTATGAGAAGGAAAATAAAAGTGCTTACCGGGTATGTAATGCCTAGCCGATTTTTTCTCCTCTTCCCACAATGTTTTCTACTCTTTCTAGGGACAAATCTCATCACTTGAGTGGCATTTTATTTGATGCCTGCAAGTACTTTTAACTTCAACAAGACTACCGTGTTTGCTATTTTGTAACCAGTGAAGAATCCGAGAATGCTTGGTTGTTTGGTGTTTAGCTCTCGTAATTGCAGTTGTATCGGAGCGGCTAGTGCAGCTATCCTTGATTTCTTTAGGTTCCTTTTTGCGAGTACTTCACTCAGTATTCTTTCCAAGTTACAGGCTGCTTCTCTTTATGGACATCTTCAGCAAATAATGTACAGTGAGGTATGAGTCTTGTCCAATTGACTTTCATAAACCCTCAAAAACAATCCGGCAGAGCATGGAATTGCACCTGTAATCCTAGGATTTCAAGTCATAAAGCTAGCCACAGTGCCACAGGGCTGTTTGAGATTGCTTTAGTTTCAGTATTGTATGTGTACAAAGGGCTTTACACATGTACCAGGTAAGGGATTAGTGTTTCTCCAGGATTTTTAGTGCCAGTGGCTAATTAGCCAGATTTTCAAAATAGCAACAGTGACCAGAGGCAAGCCTACATTAGCACATACTACAAACAGAGGTCTTTGAACTCTTGAACCGATACTAAGGCCAAATGGTCACTGCTGGTCAGTGTTGAGGTCATTTATTATTGGCATGCCTCATGCTGAAAATATTGATGAATGTGCGGTTGATATTGCATTAATTGCAGGCAGGTATAGACACGAGTAGAATTTAATACCCATACATCAAATTAATTTTTACACTCATTTTTTTCACTGTTTTTCTTGAGAAAATATTCGGGCGAAAATAGAAAATGAAAAATTCGGTCATTTTTTGATGGTTTTGTGCTGTATGAACCTGTTCAACACTGTCCACTAGAGGTTGGTGTGTTGACCATGACAATCTAAGAGTGGTCAATTAACTCTTAGCAGAAAACTAAATTTTTGACTCTGCAAATTTAAACATTTCCAGACAACAATTTTTAATGTGATTCAAATAAGCAATTTGTCTATTATTGAGTAGAAAACTGTGGGAAAAGGAGAAAATGCTGGTTACCAGCATTTTCTCTTTTTCCTCAATGTTTTTAAAGGTTGCTTATTAAAAGTCTGGAAACCATAGGATTGTCTTGTAAAGAGTTGTACATGACTCATATAGGACAGAGTATTGTGTTACCAGGACAATATGAACTGGGACACAATGTTTACCTTGTCAATAAGATGGGCAAGTGTTGACCTTTTGTATCAAGGTAAAGTAGGCCATCGATTGCAGCCTTGGACACTATGCTCTGGTACAACCAGGTGAACTGTTTAACGCTTTACCAAACGACAAAATTTTAGACTGGTCCAAATTTAGAGCATTTGCAGACGACAAAATAAATGTGACTAAAAAATTAAAATATGTTTTAGGAAGGGAAGAAAACATTTTGGGAAAAGGAGAAAATGCTGTTTACCAGCATTTTCTCCTTTTCCCACAATGTTTTCAAAAGGCTTCTTTCACAGGTTCGTTAAAAGTCGGGATTGTGTGGTAAAGGGTTAATAAAAAAAATCTGAGTCCTTATTTATGAACTATTCTTTAAAATATTATTTGTCTAATTCTCAGCCCGCCCAGATACCTCAGTGGTTAGCTTATCTGACTTGTGACCTGGTGGTTGTGAGTATGATACTCAGTTGAGGCAAATTTTTTTCTTCTGGCGATCGTTTGTCTATCACCTCTGATGCATGTGAGAAAGTAGTCAGTGTCTTGGAAAGAAAGTTGTGTCAGACATGGTGTGAAAATGCCAGGAAACACAGTCATACATAGGTGTGCTGACTGCTGTGATATGACATAAGCTGTTGAAACTGCGTTAAACTCCAATCAATCAATCGTCTAATTGTCAAGAATTTTCTAGATTTGAATGGAACAAACTAACAATCAGAAGTTGTGTTACGTTCAAATTTAGAAAATTCTCTAGCATAATATTATCTCAGGATAATAAGAATTGTGGGTGAATTTTGAATACAGACCCTGATGTTTTAATGACCCTTAGGTTGATTGATTGATTGATTGATTGTATGGTGTTTAACGTCTTTTTCAACATTATTTCAGTTATATCGCGGTGGCCAGTGCACCTATCCATGCGTTCCTGGAGTCTCTTTTACCAGTACTCCGCACAATTTTTCTTTCCAAGCCACTGGCTGCTTTCCCACATAATCATCGTCGAGACAATGGTCAGCAGTGGGAGAGGAATAAATCCTGTCGCAGTGACTATCATCAATACTTGGAAAGAAATTGGCTGAGCCAGGGGTCGTAGCCAGGGATCGAACCGTGGATCCCATGTTCTCAAGTCCTGCACGCTACCGACTGAGCTACCAGGGCTCGGCAATGACCCTTAGGAGGAAAGCTTCTGAAAACTTGGCAGAAAAAGGAGAAAATGCTGGTAACCAACATGTTCTCCATTTTCCACAATGTTATGTCTGCAATAACAAAAAAAAGTAATAACTTTGTTGATAGGTACAAAATGCGTAGTAACTGAGCCCGGTAACTTAGACTGGTAGTGTACAGGGTTTAAAACTGCGGGAGATTTTTTTTGACAATTTTTTCCAAGGATTGATGATAGTCACTGGAACTGGATTCAGTTCTCTCTCACAACTGATCATTTTTTCGACAATGGTCAACTTTTGTATGAAAACAGCCAGTGGCTGGGAAGAACAGATAATAGAAACACAGATAATAGAAACTCCAGGAGTGCATGGATAGATGCATTGGCTGTCGCAATAAAACTGTAATGGTGTTGAAAACGGCATTAAACATCAAACAAACAATACAAACTAAATGAATAACACTGAGTGAATCTGAAATGACAGACATACAGTTTAACCCTTTTCCCTACAATCACAAGTTTTAATGACTGAAGAAGAGGGCTGTTAAAAACACAGTGAGAAAAGGAGAAAATGCTGGTAACCAGCATTTTCTCCTTTTCCCACAATGTTTTCTATCTTATCTCAGATAAGTCCCATCAACGGAGTCACAGTTTAATTTGATTGGTCGTCTGCAAATGCTTACAATTTGCACAAGGGTAAAATTTTGTGTGTATTAAAAAGAGTTAGGAGGACATTGTCTTGTGTATTGATTTCCTTCCTGGATTTATATAAGAGTTTCTGTAAAAGACAGGTTGTTAACCTTTTGAAATGCCTTTCACAACTATAGTTGCCTTTGCGGACAGTGTAGATCAAGACCAGGCTGCACAAAACGTGCTGCTTGATCTTGGATGTACACTGTCCGCTTTGCTGAAACACTGTAGACAAAAACAAACATGAAAGTGCAACACTCTATGGGTTATATTTCTAGGATGAAAAGGTGTAAGAGGTTTATTGGGTACTGTAGGGGTTAACCTTTTAAATGCCTTTCAACTACCAAAGCTGATTTATAGGAGCGTTTAGATTAGGATCAGAGTGAGGGCTTTACAAAGTCTGATCGTTGATCTGCATTCCCAAGTGTATATTGTGAGCGGCTTTATCCTCAACTATACAATTCCGAGTTTCAACCTTGGATGAAAAGGGCTTTTGTAGCTATTCCGGGAAAAGGAGAAAAAGCTTCTTTTCCTACAGTGTTTGCATACTCTCTGCAAATGGTCTTTAGTTAGACAAATCTGTTGTTTAGTAAAGATTCAAATTAGCTGCCTTGAAGTGTTTTTGGCTTCTGAGTAAAGTATGTATGAAAAAGATCTTTTGCAATCCATGAAAATGAATGTGGGAAGACGTTGTTGTCAACAATGGACACATAAGCAATTTATCCTTTTTTCACAATGCTTTAAAACGCAGTCTTTGGTATACAGGTGGTAATTGATCTGTAGGTTTCATTATCACACTATACATTAATGTGTTTCTATTTTCAGTTTGTGCTAATAATGTCATTAAAGATCAGTCACACAGGCTTCAACTAAGTTTAAAATAGATTAGCTAGCTAATTTTGTCCCTTCCTCTAATAGCAAAACTCCGTTGTCTGTGCATGTCATATTCTTCGAAGATTCGACCTGTCTGCTATGACGCGTCACCCTCCCATATACTTGGGAACAGTAGGGCCCATACTGAAGCTATTACCCAAGCCTATAGGGGCTGTTTTAATAAATTGCCGGTGCATAGGTTACATGCTAGCTGATCATAGCTGAATGAATCACACCAGGTATCGTTTTATTGAGTAAACATTTATTTTATTTTGAAATTCAAAGTAACGGTTGTCGTTTTAAAAAGTAGCCCGGTTTTGAACTCAGAATGCCCAAATTAGATAGATGTGTATTTGTAGAATGCCATCTAGCGGGAGATAATGGCAAAACTCAACTAACACTTACAGAGATAGTAGATGCAGATCAAACTGCCCTTGTGGCCAGTGCATTATGTGCAGTCTGAACTGTGATGTGTTGGGCTGTTGGCAATTTGGGAAATAAGTTTTAGCAAAAACCCCAAGGACATTCCAATGGTGTAGTCCTGATCGAGAAAGTCCATGGCATTTATTTACTGCTTTAACCCCTTTACCAAATGACAAAATTTTAGACTGGTCCAAATTGAGAGTATTTGCAGATGACATATTGAATGTAGCTCAAATAATGGTATTTGTGTCTTAAAGAGAAGAAAACATTGTGGGAAAAGGAGAAAATGCTGGTTACCAGCATTTTCTCCTTTTCCTACTATGTTTTCAAAAGGCTTCTAGCTCAGGGTCGTTAAAACTCGAGATTGTGTGGTAAAGGGTTAACCCCTTAACCAAATGACAAAATTTTGGACTCCACCAAATTGAAAGCATTTGCAGATGACAAATTCTATAAGGCTCATATATGGAGACTTTGTCTTTGAAAGTCTAGAAAACATTGTTGTAAAAAGAGAAAGTGCTGGTTTGATTACCAGCGTTTTCTTGTTTTCCCTCAATATTTTTCAAAGTTTTCTCTTTCAGGGTTGTTCAGACTCAGATTGTGTGGTAAAGAATTTACCTTTTATTAAAGAATGCTATGTTTTAACAACCATTTAGGAAGAAAGTTATTGAAAGCAATGTAACAAGAGGAGAAAATGCTTGTTATCATCATTTTCTCCTTTGTTCACAATGTCTTGTACCCTTTCATGGACAAATCCCATCAAATAAGCCATATTTAATTTGTCATTCTGTTTCAAAATGCTTTCAATTTGTACTTGTCTGAACTTGATGTCATCTGACTAGTAGGTTAGGCTTAACCCTTATCACGCAATCCCAAGTTTCAACAACCCAGAGAAAAACCATTTTGAAAACATTGTGGGAAAAGGAGAAAATGCTGGTAACCAGCATTTTCTCTTTTTCACACAATTTTTTTAATACAATCTGAATCAAGTACTCAATTTGTTGTCTGCAAATATTTTCAATTTGGTCCAGTCTAAAATTTTGTGGCGTGGTAATGGGTTAAATAAGAAAGATAGGGAAATGAAGATAAATCAGGTCAACTGTACCTTATAATGGTTAGGTGCTGAAAATTGTGACAGATGGACAGTTTGATATTAGGTGTTCCTGAAATAATCATGTACAATAATGACAGACAGTGACAACCTATACTTATTCAACAGTATTGATCCACAGGTGAGCTAGTCCATTATTGATTGCATTTGATCATTAATTCAACATTCACTAGTATGACAGTGTGTAATAATTTGTTTGTTCGTATTGGAGTTTAACGCTGTTTTAACAGCTTAGGTCATAATTATCATTGTGGTCAGTGCACCTACCCATGTGTTTCCTGGCTTTCTCACACCAGTACTCACACAACTTTCTTTCCAAGTCACTGACTACTTTTCTCACATGCATCAGAGGTGAGAGATGAAAAACTGCCAGAAAGAAAGTTTGCCTCATACGGGTAAAGAACCCACAATCGCCAGGTTGAGATCAGATACGCTAACAGCTGAGCTATCCGGCTGGGCGTAATTATTAGTCTCAGACCGAGTTATGTTTAGAGCGTTGAGGCACAACTTGTGTATGTTGTATTGAGAAAGTTGATCAAGATGAGACTAGACAGAGCAGTCGGTATTATCTTGAAGCCCGGCTTGTCCAAGGAAAGCAGCTATTTTTATTGGAAATAATGTGCAAATACTGTAGAAAGAAAACTGAGAAACACATGAATAGGTGCATTGGCTATATTGATATGACTGAAATGATTTTGGAAACAGGGTAAATCTATCAAGTTTATTTATTTGGGAAAGAGATTTATAAACACAAAGCTAACAGATTAACAATGATTTCTATCCATTCCAGGTTGTGGATGCACGGGCGGGTCCAGGAACAAAGTCCACACTCAAGATCAAAAACAAACTCAGTCCTTCCATGCAAAAATACAAATCTCCATTGAAAGCCAAACGCTCATCATCATCGTCAGTCTCATCACAGCAGCAACAGAGTTTCTCCATTCCCAGTCCCCTTCCAGATGAATTGTCAGGTAAGACTTTGTGTTAAACTTTGTGCATTCTCTATCATGGAATCTTTACCAAACGACAAAATTCTAGACTTGTCCAAATTCAAAGCATTTGGAGATGACAAATGTAACCCAAAAGAAGGAATTTGTCTTTAGTAGGATAGAAAACATTGTAGGAAAAGCTGAAAATGCCAGTAGCCAGCATTTTCTCCTTTTCCCACTATGTTTTCGAAAGCCTTCTTGCTCAGGTTTGTGAGGTAAATGGTTAAACCCTTTACTCATGTTTTAATGACCCAGAGGAAGACAGCTTTTGAAAACATTCTGGGCAAAGCAGAAAATGAGGGTAACCAGCTTTTTCTCGTTTTCCCACAATGTTTACTACCTTTTCAAAAACAATTCCCCTCATTTGACCCATTATCTCTGGTTCGTCATCAAGATATGCTCTCAATATGTACACATTTTTTGCGCCTGACTGAAGCAAAAAATAGTTGTGCATAAAAAAATAAGTGAATAAAGTCATTCAGAGACAGAAAAAAACATTGTGACAAATGCAAAATATTCTTCAATAAACAATTTTCTGCTCTGTCACAATTTTATTTTTGGCCATTTGTTGCCATTTTTTAAAACTCTTTACCAATTGACAAAAAATTTGGTGTCATACAAAGTGAAAGCATTTGCAGACAACAATTCAGATATGGCTGAAATTATGCTGGTTACCAACATTTTCTTATGTTCCCAAAATGGTTTCTTAATCAGGGTCATCAAATCTCAGAACTGTGTGATAAAGGGTTAGCCATAAATCATTTAGTGTTAATGTTATAATTTATGAAGTTTGCGGATGTTAAAAAAAAAATTGTAACCATTCAGACTCCCTTGCATACCAGAGTCAAGAAATATTGATTTTTAAGTAATTATCATATGATTTATGGCCCCTATGACCCCATGTAGCAGTTAGGGTGGAAATAATAACCAGAAAACGGAAAGGGGATACCAAAGTGAAAGGCCTTCTGGGAAATATTTCAGGAAGTTCATTGAACTTCCTATTTCAGTTCATGAGTGATGATGGGCACCATTGACCTTGTACTGGGCTTCAATCTCTATGTATAAATCCTCTTAACCCTTTACTACACAATTCAGAGTTTTAACGACCTCGAGGAATAAATCTTTTGAAAACAATGTGGGAAAAGTAGAAAATGCTGGTAACCAGCATTTTCTCCTTTTTCCCACAATGTTTTCAACCCTTTCAATGATGGTTTTATCATTGGAACCACATTTAACTTGTCATCTACAAGTACTTTCAAATTGAACTCCTCTAAATATTCCTTGTTTGATAAAGGGTTACCTCTTTACCAGACAACAGAATTGTCAGTGCTTAAAGCATTTGAGATGACAAATGTAAGGACCAGCCTACATAGCTCAGTTGATATAGGCCTCGTGAACATGATGTTTCGGGTCACTTGAGGGTATGAGTTGATTCCTTCGGCTGGCCATAAAAAATTGCTAATAGTCTTTCAAATGAGACTGAGGTCCAGTGTGACAGTGCTATACACCGAGCATGTTAAAGAACCAGGCATAACTTAGGATGGGTTTTGTCCTGTATCTGCACTATCCCCCATAACAATACTAACAGCCTTTAAGGGGCTTTGCTCATATGGGCAACAGGTGGCAACGATAAATGAACTTGCGTTCAATCAATCAAATAAATGTGACTCCAATACTGAATTCTTTGAATGAAAGGGTAGGAAACAATGTGGTAAAAGGAGAAAATGCTGGTTACCAGCATTTTCTCCTTTTCCCACAATGTTTTCAAAAGACTTTTCCTCAAAGTCATTAAAATTCAGTATTGTGTAATAAAAGGTTAAATCTTTATCAGAAAATGAAATTTCAGACTGGTCCAAATTGAATAGAGAATCCGCAGACGACAAATGTAGCACAAGTGATGAGATATGTCTGCAAAATGGAATCGTTTGGACAAGGGTTTACCCTGAGAAAGTACTCTTTTGGAAACATTACGGAATATGGAATAAAATGTTGCCGGTATCCTGGTTAATACATCTCAGGCCACTGTACAACCCATTTCAAGTGACTGTACAGATTTCTTTTCTCAAGGTTCTATTTCAAAAAGAACAAGGAAGACTGTAGTCAACTTTGTTATCAAACCTTGAAATGTTTTCACAAAAATATGATTAAAGAAACTGTTTATACATTTTCCTGGAATTCTAAGTCCCATACAATCCCAAACACTGTGTACTTCCGGTACTACACTATGGTGTGTGACTTGTTTGTTGTCATTATGGCAAAAAATTTTGTGAGTGCAGAAAAACTTGAGACTCACTGAGCAAAGGATGATTTATGGCAACATACTTTAACAAAACTTTCACAACTAATGCTACTCTCTCACTATTGCGTATCAGCGGAGTATTGTTTACGCGGGTCAATCGCCAAGAACTGAGGCGTATTTTGTTCAAAATTAAAGACACGACATATGTACGACGTTTCTGTGGCGTTCCTGTGGCATATCTGTGTTCGTATGGAGTTCAAGGGATGTAAAGTACGGCGTACTAAGGCGTAAGCGTGGCGTATGACGTGTTGCTGTGGCATAACCGCTTTGTTAGCACGAAGTTCCTTTCTTATGTGCAGCCTTGATGTTGGGTAAATACAGAAGGTCACCGACGGAAAACAGCTCTGCTCACTTCGTTGCTGTCATTCGTTCAAAAGAAGTCAAACCTATCATGTTAACCAATATGTTCGTGTGATGTAATAAGTGTTCGAACTACGTTCCCGTGGCGTCACTGCTGTGTTGTTTTCGCTTTTACGGCGTATGTGTGACGTGAGCATGACGTATCAGAGCTGCTACATTTGTGCTACGTATTTTTAAGTGCAGACTTAAAAAAATGTCGCAACTCCGCGTACAAGGAGATCGTGCTGTGTACCAAAGAGTATTAGCTACATAAGTTGACGTTACTGCGGCGTTGTCGTGGTGTTCCTTTCTTATCACGATACGCCGTACATACACAAGCCGATACGCAATTGTGAAAGAGCGTCTTTAGAATGATGAGCTTACAGTATTCAGCATATACCAGGAAATACCAAAATATTTCTGTAAGTTGGCATGGGCAGGGTCAATTCATGATGGTGTAAAGGCACCTCGAGTGTGTAATCAAACCACATCTACTATTATTGAAGAGAAAGGGTTAAGGGCCTTAGTTCCTGTTCAACAAGAAATAAGTGGGTCATAACTTGATCAGATGTCTCGAATCATAATATATTGGACTTATTCTCCATGTTTTTATTTCCTGCATATCCCTACAATCTGGAGAAGTCTAAAATTTTGTCATGGCTGTGTTGAAAGTTAAAGAAGCGGTATAATGGGCCAAAGAAAATTCCTGTTTTACAAGAATTAATAATTTCATCATAATAAATTAGGTCTCAGATTATGTATCAGGCTGGCTCTCCATATTTTTATTTTCAGCTTATTCCTTCACCACTCTATCCCAAATTTGATAGTGCAGACGGAGAAGGCTTTTGAAAACTCTGTAGGCAAAGGAAAAAATGTGGATATCCAGCATTTCCTCCTTTTGCCATGATGATTTCTACACTTCCAAAAGCAAATGCAATCATTTGAGACACATCAAATATTATGTTGTCTGTTATTCTCTTCAATTATGAAAAGTCTAAAACTTTGTGGTCAGGTAAACAAGGGATTTATCAAAAAAGTTCCTCTTCAGGGAGAAATAAGTGGGTCATAATTCCTTCGTATTTCTCATATCACATTGGAGATCCCCCTATTTTTTTAGCTCACCTGAGCACAACGTGCTCAAGGGGAGCTTTTAGGATCATGCTGTGTCCTGGGGGGGCTCTGTGCACTGTATGGACTTAAAGAAGTTCTTTGAAATTCTTCTTCTCTTAAACCACTTGTCAGATTTTGAAGCAATTTCAAAGAAATGTTCCTTGGGTGCCCTTTTTGAAAAATTGTTTGCGAAATTTTGATCCGTCAAGAAACATGGCTGTGGTGGTGGGGGGCTATTTGCACTATATGGACATGAAGAAATTCTTAAAAATTCTTCTTCTCTGAAACCACTGGTCAGATTTTGTAATAATTTCACAGAATTGATCCTTTGATGAGCTTTTAATATTCATCAAAAGACTGTGTAGGTATTTTGATGAAAAGGGCTATTGCAGAGGTCAACCTATACCAGGTGAGTGCACTGGTGAGAAATGCTGATCAATATGCACACTTTCTACTTGATGTATTTGATAGCTATGTATTGCAAGAGGTAATATGAAACTTATCTTTGGAATACATGCATAATATTTCACCAGTTATCAAAATGGCATGTATCTTGGTGTTAACCGTCTTGTTGTTCACCATTTCTGTACTTTATGATAGATTGTTTTCTGAATTCTATACAAACTTTATATGCTGAATTCTGATTCGTCCAAAACATGGCTGTGGTGATGAATGTAGGGGTGCTGACAGATTTTGAAATTATTTTTTCAGGTGACCTTTTCAAAATTGCTTGTCAAAATAGTGATTTTGTTTCCAAAATTTCAATACTTTAAAAAAAATTGGCTATGGTCCTCTCAAAAATTCAGGTGAGCTATCCAGGGCCATCTTGGCCCTCTTGTTTTTATTTGCTGCAAATCCATCAAATTTGGAGAAGGTAAAAATTTTGTTGTCTGGTTAAAAGTTAGAGAGAAATATTAAGTTGGTCATTATTTCATCATTGAAGTCTGGAATCATATATATATCGGACTAGCTGCTGATGTTTTTATTTTTATTGCAACTCTTCCATACAACAAAATAGATCTATTGTCCGAAGTAAGGGGATTTTTAGTCAATAAATCAAATGTAGCTTCAATGACTGGATTTGTCTTTGAAATGGTAGAAAACATTATTGGAAAAGGAGAAAATTCTGGTTACCAGCAATTTCTCCTTTTCCCATATTGTTTTCACAAGCCTTCTCCTCTGTTGTCTTGAAAGAATTGGACTCAAGTGTAAATGTAGATCACTTTTTATCTGTTGGGAACCAGATGGTGTATGCTGATAGAAACCAGCCATATGTCTATACGTATGTCAGTTTGATATTGACCTCCTTTTTGTGCGTGAACCCTGAGTCACTGACCGCTGGGGAGTTGTATGCATGACCAACTTTCTGCCTTCTCGGGAGAAAATTTGAACCCCTTAGAATGTCAATGAAAACAAAGAAATTTAGACTGCTTTTTTTTTTTTCAGCTAGTTGGATTCAAATCAGACTATAATCTACAAGTTTGATCTTAGATGTGCACTGCTGCGTAGATTGCATGGTACTCCCGCTAAGTAATCTTTGAATTGTAACTCCAAAAGATTTTATGCTTCCTGAATATTTACGCTTGAATGGTAATATTAAGCCTAAATACAGATACTCCAGTATACAGTGTAGGTCATGACCATAAGGCACAGTGGCACACTATGAGCAGTTTTGTGTAGATGAAGATAAGGCTGCTCAAAACGTGTTGTCTATTGTTGAATCTATGCTGTTGACTATGTAACTGCTATTTTTGTGACCAAAGACTTGAAAATACAAAAATAATTGAACTTTTTTACCCTATACCAAACAATGCTATGTTTTAAGGACCATCAGGTAAAATATGACTTTGACAAAATTGTGAAAAATGTGACAAATCATTAGTAACCTGCATTTTCTCCTCGTCCCATAATTCTTTGTTCAGTTCAAAGATAGACCATTTTATTTCAGCCATCTTTCAATTTGTGGTCTGTAAATGCTTTCAATAATGGACAGTCCAACAATTTTTTATGTCTGGTAAATGTTGGAAATGAAAGGAAATTGAGGAAGACCAGTTTCAGTGATAATCATTACACATTTAGTTCCCAGCTTTTTTGCTTGTATTGATTGGTCCTGTGTCGACCCTTCACCAAACAAACCCGAATTTTAATGAACCCAAATGAGAAACATGTCTGAAAACATTGTTGGAAAAGGAGAAAATGCTGGTAACCAGCATTTTCTCCATTTCCCACAATGTTTTCTACCCCTTTCAGAGACAAATTCTATTAATTTAGCCACATAGATATAATTTATCATCTACAAAAGCTTCCAGTTTAGTGGAATCTAAAATTCTTTCGTCTTGTAAAGAGAAATTATTTTCATTGCTTTAATCCTATACCAAACAACCTTGTGTTTTTACAACCCTGAGAAACATGGCATTTGAAAACATTGTTAGAAAAGGAGAAAATGCCAGTGACGGTATTCATTACACATCTAGGCTTTTCACTGTGTGTAGATTGAGGCTGTGTTTTGTTTCCATAATGAATTATGTTAAAGATACATCTTTACAGCCAGAAAGTAAACAAACACTGTTAAAACTTGACAGTGTGTAGAATATAGCCAGTGGTGTAAACGTAAACAAAAAATCGATATAAGGTGTATGGGATAAAGAAACTTAATGGATTTGTCTTCGATCTAAACTGTGGTTGTGATGTCTTTGGATCGCCTCAAGAGAATGAAATGCATTTTCTATCCCCCATAATCTGTGCAACCTTGGAACTGTCAGGGGCAACGTTTGGCATGAAGATACAAAAATGATCATAGTTTCACACAATACAGATGAAATTGGTTAAAAATCAGGATGAAAACGAGTAAAGATGTATCTTTGAGCCTTAACCAAACAATCCTATGTTTATACGACCTTGTAGCAGAAAACATTGTGAGATAAGGAGAAAGTGCAAGTGACTTAGTAATCATTTCACATTAAAGGTCTTGGCTTTTCAGTGTTTATTGATTGAGGCTGTGTTTTGTCTCTGTCACTTCAACCGTTTAATTATGCACTATATAGATCTAATCCCACATTTTTACAACCCTGAAAAGAAGGCTTATGAAAATATTGTGTGAAAAAGAGGAAATGTCAACATCGTGAGAAAAAGAGAAAATGTCAGTGAGTATAGAAATCATTAAATAATTTAGGTTGGGACTTCTGTGGGTTTTATTTGAGCTTGCATTTTGTCTGTCAATCTAACCCTTTTCCAGACAAGGCTGTAATTCATTGGATAGCTCTTTGCCAAACAACAAAATTTAAGACTGGTCCAAATTCAAAGCATTTGCAGATGACAAAATAAACTTGGTTCAAAAAATAAAATTTGTTTTGGGAAGGGTAGAAAACATTGTGGGAAAAGGAGAAAATACTGGTTACCAGTATTTTCTCCTTTTTCCACAATGTTTTCAAAAGGCTTGTTCTTCAAGGTCGTAAAAACGGGATTGTGTGGGAAAGAGTTAAGGCTTATGCTTTGTAATCCAGTGCCTTGGACACAAGTAGCAAGCTATTCCCCCAACTCCTTTTAATGTCTTAGAATTGGGATTCCCAAATTTTCTAGATCCCCCCACCCATTCCCCAATTGTATGTTGGCCTTTCTGTACCCAATTTGGAAGGGGTCAAATGACACCTTTATGGGAAAGTCTGGGGAAAACCCTAAATAAAACTTATTTTGCTTGTTATATAGGGATGGCCTTAGACAAGGCATGGCAGAGCTCCAGCCTAATATTTGAGAAACCTAAAAAAAAAATAGGATAAGCACATTGGTTGGAAAGCCTTTTGGTACTTAAGTGCCTTTTATAATGATAGTTACCTTTTGCAGCCCATCTGTAAATCAAAATCAGACCACAAAGCTAGCAGTCTGATCTTTGATCCATATTGTCCTTCGCGGAGACATTCTGGCTATCTTTAAACCCTTGTAGCTCTAAACTTGGATTTAATTGTCGTTGACAGTTTAGATCAAGATCCAATTGCACAGAATGTGCAGTCTGATCTCACATGTATATTGTCCCCGTATCAGACAAAAACGGCCTTTAAAGTGCAATGTCTGCATCTTTAGAACTGATTTATTCATCTGTGTAGTGCTGCAGGGGTTAATTTTCACTGCAAATATCAAATTAAAGCCAAGGGCACTTCAGGTCATCCCCACAAATAGCTTGCACATGATCGCTGTAGAGCTAAAACTTAGCAAGACTTCTAACAAAACCACCCAGTTAGGATTATATTGCAGTGCATTCTGCATCTCACTGTTAACCCGAAGACTTCCAAGCATGACTTACTGACCTTTTGTGGACAGTGTAGATCAAGATCAGACTGCATAGAACATGCAGTCTGATCTTTGATCTACACTGTCCGGTAAAGATGTTTTCCACCAGAAATTACCTTTGAAATAGCAAAATTTGGGTTTTTACTATTGGCTTAAAAGTCCCATTTCATTAATTTAGCAGGATAAGGGTTAACTCTTTGGCTACCAACTACTAGTATGTAAATTTTACTTTTTATCCCCCGCCAAAGGCGCAGGGATATAGTTTTAGCGTTGTCCGTCCGTCCGTCTGTGTGTCCGTCAGGGAGAATATCTCCAATACCATTGAACGGAATTTCGTGAAACTTTACACGTGTGTACAATAACCCATTTCGCCGATATACTTTTTTTTTTGGATTTGATGAAAAATGGCGGAGTGGTAGCGATTTAAGTCACACAGTCAAGTAAATTTTTCGGCGGGGGATATCATTTCAATGAAATTGCATGTTCAAGGTTTAGAAGTAAATTTTCACTATCTCTTTACCAAACGGCAATATTTTAGACTGGTCCAAACTGAAAGCATTTGCAGACGACAATATTAACATGACTCAAAAATTGAAACTTGTTCTGGGAGGGTAAAAAACATTGTTGGAAAACGAGAAAATGCTGGTTACCAGCATTTTCTCCTTTTCCTACCATGTTTTCAAAAGGCTTCTTTCTCAAAGTCGTGAAAACCCGGGATTGTTTGGTAAAGAGCTATAAATGAAAATGACTGAAGTCTTAGTAAGTATCTTGTAGCAAATGGTATAGATCTAAGATCAGACTGCACATTCTGTGCACTCTGATCTTTATCTACATTGGCTGCTGAGATAACACTAGTTTTGAAAGGGGCTTTAAGTGTTAACCCTTAACCTGCCATATAACTGATATGAAACTTTCAAGCAGATAGTAAAAACCTAAAATTAATGTTGCTGTTGCAATGTTATTTTGGGGGCAAAAATATCTCGTTATGGGACAGTGTAGATCCAAGATCAGGGTGCATGCTCTGTGCAGTCTGATCTTGACCCAAAATGTCCTCAAAAGGTCTTTGAGCTGCACTAAGCAGCTGAAGGGTTAATACCTAGTCATGTCAGTTGTATGAGAGAGATGCTGGGGTGTGTTTTGTTGGTTGGTCAGTAACCACAAGTTTTCCTGGTCACACAGTCATTTGCATGTGACCTTAGGTGACCTTTGTCATTTTCTTTCATCTTGCTTTGCAATTTTGTTATTTTGCTGCAGAGAATGAAATTCAGCTGAGAACTCAAGTGTTTGTGCCTTTATCCATGTTTGAACTCAATTTTTATCCCCACCTTTCAATCTCCATCAGTAATAGCAGCATTAGAGTCTTCTGCAGACAGTGTAGATTAACATAAGACTGCACAAACGATGCAGTGTGAATTTGATCAATCATCCAAGCCACTTGATTATAAAAAAAAATTATCTGCATCAACGGTCATGTGTGGCTCATTGGTGTTGTGGCTCAATGGTGTAGGTGTAGGACTCAGTAGCCTGGAGGCCAGGGTTAGAGCCTTACTCAATACACTTGGTTTTTTGTGGGAATGTCCTTGGGAAAGATAATATATTTTAGAGCCCTAGCCAAGTAATGGTGAAATTCAAGACGCACAGCTGTTGCTGTGATATGACTGAAATAATGTTGAGAAAGGTATTCAACCTCATCAAATCAATCTGCATTTGCAGTTAAATTACACAGTCAAGCATTGAAATGAGACAGTGACCTGCATTTTCCCAACTTTCCCACAATGTTTTTACTACATGTATTTAACCCTTTACCGCATTATCCCGAGTTCAAAAGACCCTGAAGTAGATAGCTTTTGAAAACATTATGGGAAAGGAGAAAATGCTGGTAACCAGCATTTTCTCCATTTCCCACAATGTTTTCTGACCTTTTAGGGACAAAGCCTATTATATGACCTTAATGTCTTTAAATGCTTATAATATGGACAGGTCTAAAATTCTGTTATGAGGTAAACGGTTAAGATACAAACCTAACATCATAATTATTATTATAATCATCCTAATTATAAATTTTTAGTTTGTCATCTGTAGAGGCCTTGAATTTGAAGGAGCCGAAAATTTTGGTGTCTGGCGAAGATTTTAAGGTTTGATTAGTAGAAATTCATGTTAAAACATTATGGGCAAAGAAAAAAGAATTTGCTTGTGAGCAATACATGTTTCTCCTTTTCCAACAATGTTTTCTACTCTATAAAAAAAGAATTTCATCACTAACTGCATTCGACTTGTAATCTGCAAATACCAAGTCTTAGTTATGTGGTATGGTAAAGAGTTGAATCATTCTTTGTAAGATCCTGGCAATATGGATAAATTCAGAACTGCAATTCTAGATTGATTGTGACCCAATTTCCCGACACATTCCTATGTGCTCTCTCCCGCATACTACAAATCAATTATTTGTCTGGATCTGGGGAACATTTCTGAAAATTCGACAGTCAGTCAGTAGTAGGATGTGGTACTAGACTCTGCTAACAGTGAAAATCATCAATATTCTGCTTTAACCCTTTCATACATAAAGCCTTGGTTAATGGAAGTTAGCTGTAAGGCAGTTTTTACTGTCCCGGTAGCACAGTCAAAAGCATACAGGACTCGAGAACAGGGGGTTTCTGTTTCGAATCCCAAGGAGGAGTCCTGTGTGACTCAGTGGTAAAGTGTAGGACTCGTGACCCAGAGGCCCTGAATCAGAGCCTGACTGGAAGCACTAGGTTTTTCGTTTCAAACAAAGTGTTAAAACTCAGGATTGTGTGGCAAAGGGATAATCCTGTACCAAACAGTTCTGAGTTTTATTCCTTGACCACATTATAAAACTTTAGACTGATTTTATATGAAAGCATTGCAGATGTTAAATGTGGGAGTTGTATCTTACAGGGTAGAAAAAATTTTGGGAAAAGGAGAAATTGCTGGTTACAAGAATTTTCTTGTTTTCCCACAATGTTTTCCAAAGGCCTTTTTCTCAGGAAAAAAATCCAATGAAGGATGGTATTTCACTGGCAAATTATATAGTATTGATTTGTCATAGTAGAATGATCGTGTGAGGATAGAGAAGATTTTGCGTACAGTAGGCATTGTTTACTATATTGACACTACGTATGACTGAGTATGTTTGCGACAACAACATATGAATTAATCTTGCATCACGGCTGGCCTTGGATTTCCTGAAATAACCTGTTTTTCTGAGGGAACTATATTGGCAGCTTTTTTTTCTGTTGCTGTATATCTATTAACTCTTTACCACACAACAAGAATTTAGACTGGTCGAAATTGAAAGCAAATTTTGCAGACTACATAGTGTGGAAAAGAACAAATGCTGATTACCAGCATTTTCTTCTTTTCCCACAAAAATTTCAAAAGTGTAATCTTTTAGGGTCTTTAAAACTGCAAATTATGTGGTAAAGGGTTAACTGGGAGTGATGATTGAGTGTTGCATAACATCTATGAATGAAGACTTTTTCCTGTTACGCAACCTTTATGTAAAAACGCAAGAAAATCGTGAAAACATTGTTGCTAATAAAAAATTTGTTTATCATGAGCTTTCTTATCTGCAATGTTTGACCAAGGTGTTTCATGAGAGGGGTCAGTTGTTCCTGAACTCTACATAACAATCCCTTGTTTTCACGACTATTGGGAAGAGTCCTTTTGAAAACATTGCAGAAAAAGGAGAAAATGCTGGTTTCTCACAATGTTTTCTACCCTGTCAAAGAATTTTTACCACTTTCAGATTTGTTGCCTGCAGATACTGTCAATGTAGAAGAGTCTAAAATTTGTCATTAGACTTGTTAGAATTTGGGTTAAACTTGCAGAAATTGGCGATACTATCAAACACAGAGTGAATTCAAAGATAAATTTTGAAAAGTTCTGTGCAGAATCTCACCTTTGTGTTGTAATTCTGATGGAAAATTTTTGTTACTACAGATATTGGGTGATTGTAAAATGTCCCAGAATCACTGCCTTAGCAAAACATAGCATGTCCCATGATACTTGTTAGTTTTGCTGTTGGTTTTTTTTAGCTCCACTGACCGAAGGTCAGCGGGCTTATGTCATGGCCCGTTGTCCGTCGTGCGTCCGTCCGTCTGTGCGTCCGTCCGTCCGTCCGTGCATTAACTTTTGTTTTAAACATCTTCTCTGAAACTACCCATCCAATTTTGATGAAACTTCACAGAAATGATCCTGCCATGGTCCTCTTTAGAATTTCTTGAAAGAATTTTATTCCTTCAAAAACTCTGGTTGCCATGGCAACAAAACTTAAAAATATTGGAAATCTTTGAAAATCTTCTTGTCAGAAACCATAAGGCCTAGGGCTACCAAATTTGGCATGTAGCTTCGTCTAGTGAGCCTCTATCAAGTTTCTTCAAATTATAGCCCTGGGGTCAAATTTGACCCCGCCCCAGGGGTCAGAAGTTTTACATGGGCTTATATAGGGAAAACTTTAGAAATCTCCCTGTACCTAGCCATAAGGCCTAGGGCTACCAAATTTTGCATGTGGCTTTATCTAGTGGGCCTCTACCAAGAGTGCCCAAATTATAGCCCTGGGGTCAAAATTGGCCCTGCCCCAGGGGTCACAAGTTTTACATGGGCTTATATAGAGAAAACTTAAGAAATCTCCCTGTACTTATTCATAAAGCGTAGGGCTACCAAATTTCGCATGTAGCTATATCTAGAGGGCCTTCACCAAGAGTGCGTACATTATAGCCCTAGGGTGGAATTTGATTCACCCCGAGGGGTCAGAAGTTTTACATGGGCTTATATAGTGAAATCTTTAGAAATCTTCTTGTTACTAACCATATGAACTAGGGCTACCAATTTTAGTCCTGTCTCAGGGGTCTTATGTTCAAAACCAATTGGCCAAGTATTGTAATGTTTGGCATGTAGGGATTTTACGCATTAGCCAGTGGAGCGATACAGGGCCATCATGGCCCTCTTGTTTGTATCATTTTGCACCCTTTTCTTGTTTTTTGCCTGATTATGTCAATTTTCTATTTAGACCAGACTGAAGTTTTGTACAATCTGATCTTGATCTACACTTTCTGCCAAAAAAAAAAACTTTTCATGTTGAGTTGTGATGCAGCTTTCCAAAACTTTACCAGGTGACAAAATTTTAGACCCGCCCATATTAAAAGCATTTGTAGTCAACAAAATGAGTGTGGATCAAATTGTAGGATTTTCTCTAAAAAGATAAGAAAAAATTGAATGACAAGGAGAAAATGCTGCTTACCATGTTTTTATCTCTTTACCAAACTGAAACAACAAAAATGTTGATTTGTCCAAATTGAAAGTAATTGCAGACGACAATTTCAGTGTGGTTCAAATGGTGCAATTTTTCTCTGATAGGTTAGAAAACATTGTGGGACAAGGAGAAAATGCTGGTTACCAGCATTTTCTCCTTCTCCCACAATGTTTTCAAAAGTTTTCTTTCTCAGGGTCGTTAAAAGTTGGGATTGTGTGGTAAAAAGTTAAATGCTTTCTTCCGCAAGGTCATAAAAACAGGATTGTTTAGTAAAGTATGACATAAGGATATGTTTACCAGTATTAACTTACTAGTAAACATCAATAAGGATCTAACTGAAAATCGACTCTTTACCAAACATGTTTCCATGACCCTGAAGTGGAAGGCTTTTGAAAACAAGTCCTATCATGTAAATCCACTTTACCACACAACAAAATTTTAGACTGATTAGAATTGAAAACATTTTGTTTTCTAATAATAACTTAGGCTCAAATGGTACAATTTGCCTTTGAAGGGACAGAAAACATTATGGAAAAAGGAGAAAATGCTGGGTTCCAGCATTTTATCCTTTTCCTACAATATTTTCCCACAATGTTTTCAAAAGTACCTTTATTAAGGGATTGTGTGGTACAGGATTAATTAGTTGTCTACAAATGCTCTCAATGTGGATATGTCTATGTTTTGTTTTCTAATAAAAGATTAATTCAAGAGTCACTCTCAAATAGTAAGGGAAAGGCACTTCAGTAAAGTATCACAAGTTCGTACAAAAGGCAATAGAATCTAATTCACTACCTCGTACAGAAAACTTTCTGTGAATGACAGACATCCAATTTCAAAAATTTTACAGGGTCCTGTGTGGCTCAGTGGTAAAGTGTAGGACTTGTGTCCTGAAGGCCCTGGGTTCGAGCCGCACTGGCTCCACTGGGTTTTTCACAGGAGTGTCCTTGGGCAAGACACTTCAGAGCCTAGCCTAGTACTGGTGAAACCCAGGAAAACGTGAAAATGTGAGCTGTCGCCGTGATATGACTGAAATAATGTTGAAAGCGGCGTAAAACACCATTCAAACAAACAAAAAAAATAAAAAAATTTACATGCATAAATTAACTCTTTACCACAGGACAAAATTTTGGACGAGGTCAATTTGAAAGCCTTTGCAGACGACAAAATTAATATGACTCAAATGTTGAAGTTTCTAGTGGGAAGGGTAAGAAACATGGTGGAAAAAGGATAAAATGCTGGTTACCAGCATTTTCTCCTTTTTCCACAATGTTTTCCAAAAGGTTTCTTTCTCAGAGCCGTAAAAATGCAGTATTGTTTGGTAAAGGGTTAACTCTTTACATGACAGCAAAAGTTTTGGGCTTGTATGTAAATGCAGTCTGTACTTGTAACTATGTGGATCAAATGAAAACATGTAACCCTTTATCAAACAACGAAGTTTTTAACTTGTCCATATGCAAAGCATTAATTTTGCAGAGAATATTTTTATTTAACCCTTTACCACTCAATGACGCCTTTTAACGCCCCTGAAGAAGAGACCTTTTGAAAACATTTAGGGAAAAGGAGAAAATGCCTGTAACCAGCATTTTCTCCTTTTTCCACAAAGTTTACTACCCTATCAAAGAAAAGTTGCGTCATTTGAGCCACTATGAAATTGTCGTCTGCAAATGCTTTCAATTTGGATAGGTCTTAAATTTTGCCGTGTGGTAAAGGGTTAACCCTTTCCCAAATGGAACATTCTAGACTCTTTCTAATTCAAAACATCTGCAAAGGACATATTGAAAATTAGTGCACATGAGCTTAAGGTCTCTGATAGGGTAGAAAACATTGTGGGAAAAGGAGAAAATGCTGAATACCAGCATTTTCTCCTTTTGCCTCAATGTTTTCAAAAGCCCTCTTTCAGAGGGTCGTTAAAACTCGGGATTGTCGAGTAAAGGGTTAATGTGCCTCAAATTGTGGGATTTCTCTCTGAAAAGGATAGAAAAATGACGGGAAAAGGAGAAATGCTGGTTTTTAGCTCCACTGGCCGAAGGCCAGCGGGCTTATGTCATGGCCTGTTGTCCGTCGTCCGTCCGTCCGTCCGTCCGTGCGTTAACTTTTTTTTAAAACGTCTTCTTCTCTGAAACTACCCATCCAATTTTGATGAAACTTCACAGAAATGATCCTGCCATGGTCCTCTTCAGAATTTCTTGAAAGAATTTAATTCCTTCAAAAACTCTGGTTGCCATGGCAACAAAACTGAAAAATTTTGAAAATCTTTGAAAATCTTCTTGTCTGAAACCGTAAGGCCAAGGGCTACCAAATTTGGCATGTAGCTTTATCTAGTGGACCTCTACCAAGTTTCTTCAATTTATAGCCCTGGGGTCAAAATTGGCCCCGCCCCGGGGGTCACAAGTTTTACATGGGCTTATTTAGGGAGAACTTTAAAATTCCTCTTCTACCTAGCCATGGGGCCTAGGGCGACCAAATTTGGCATGTAGCTTTATCTAGTGGACCTGTACCAAGGTTGTCCAAATTATAGCCGAGGGTCAAATTTGACTTCGCCCCGGGGGGTAACATGTTTTACATGGATGGGCTTATATAGGAAAATCTTTCGCATCTAGCTATAAGGGCTAGGGCTATCAAATTTTGCATTTAGCTTTATCTAGGGGGTCTCTATCAAGGGTGCCCAAATTATAGCCCAGGGGGTCAAATGTAGCCCCACCCCAGGGGGTCACAAGTTCTACATGGTCTTATATAAGGAAACTTTAATAATCTACTTGTACATAGCCATATTTAGGCCTAGGGCTACCAAATTTTGCATGTAACTTTATATAATGGGCCTTTACCAAGAGGGCCCAAATTTTAACTTTGGGGGTCAAGTTTGACTCCACACCAGGGGTCACAAGTTTTACATTGGCTTTTATAGTGAAAACTTGATAAACCTGTGTCATGGATCACATATTTTACAGGGCCTTTTATTCAGCAAACTTGTTTTACATGACTTTTTGTTGGGCAAGATTAAAAAATCTTTTTGTTTATAACCACACATTCTAGTTTCATATTGTAGGTCTGGGGTCAAAATTGCCTTCATTCCAGGGATCGCAAGTTTAACATGGGCTTCAAAATATTGTCACTTCAATTTAAACATTAATCAAGGGAAATAACTCTTTTTATGAAAGATAAAGTTCGTTACTATTTACCTCCCTTGATTATCAAGCTGCAGTGATACATGATTGGTGCTAGACAAGTTTTTTAGCTCCACTGGCCGAAGGCCAGCGGGCTTATGTTATGGCCCGTTGTCCGTTGTGCGTCCATCCGTATGTTAACTTTTTAGCTCACTTGAGCACAACGTGCTCAAGGGGAGCTTTTAGGATCACCTGGTGTCCGTCGTGCGTCGTGTGTCGTCAACAATTCTTTAAACATCAACTCCTCCTAAACCGATGGGCGGATTTGGACCAAACTTGGCTGGAATGTTCCTTGGAAGGTCCTCTTTAAAAACTGTTCACAGAATTTGATTCCATCAAAAACTCTGGTTGCCATTGCAACCAAATGGAATTTTTTAGGGAATTCTTTAAAAATCTTCTCCTCTGAAACCATGGGTCAGATTTTGAAATAATTTCACAGATATGCTCTTTGGGTGACCCTTTTTAAAATTTGTTCGTAAAATTTTGATCCGTCAAAAAATGTGGCTCTGGTGAATGGGGGCTTCTTGCACCATATAGAAATGAAGGAATTCTTCAAAATTCTTCTTCTCTGAAACCGCTGGTCAGATTTCGAAATAATTTCACAGGATTGTTCCTTGGGTGACCCTTTTCAAAAACTGTTCATAAAATTTTGATCTGTCAAAAAACGTGGCTCTGGTGAATGGGGGCTTCTTGCACTATACAGAAATGAAGGAATTCTTTAAAAATCTTCTCCTCTCATGGGTTTCATGTTTTACAGGGCTTTTCATTGAGAAAAATTTGAAAATCTTCTTCATTATAACATTCAAGAACTGAATTATTTGGTATGGAGCTTTATATTGTGGACCTCCACCAGGATTCAAATAATTATAGCTTTGCGATCAAAATTGGCTTTGCCCATGGATCACAACTTTCTCATAGGATTAGATAGAAAAGTGTTTGCATGTCCTTGTGTTTGAAATCAATTTGCTGAATATTGTAATGTTTGGCTTGTAGTGTTTTTACTTAATAGCCAGTGGAGCGATACAGGGCCATCATGGCCCTCTTGTCATTATTTTCTCCTTTTCCCATAATGTTTTCAAAAAGCCTTCTTTTTCAGGATTATTTAAACACGGGGTTGTGTGGTTAAAGGGTTAAGTTTGAAAGGGTTAAATATTTTGGGAAAAGGAGAAACTGCTGCACACATAACGTTTTTGAAAGTTTGTTTAAAGTAACAATAAAGCCCAATAGTAAACATAGCAGGTGTTTAAATGCATTTGAATTTATATCATACCATTTAAAAGTATGGAAATTATTGTGAAGATGACAATCTCTCATTGTACGGTCGGTCCAAGTGTTAGTTGCTGACGGAGAAATTGATTTCAAAACTAGGTTAAAACCTGCCGGTTAGCTGTGTCTTTTGTTTACTTTTTGCCCAATTTTAAAATTCTTTTTTCTGCCAGCGACTAACATATGGCCTGACCCCATGATAACAGACTGTCATCTCCACAATATTTTTCATACTTTTAAATGGTATGATTTTAATTTAAATGTATTATGACACCTGTTTTGATGTTTTGACCTTTGCTGAGCCTTTAAATAACTTTTTCTTCTTATTTGTATCCTTTCAGGTTACGAAGACAGTCTCGACAAATCAGACATGTTTTCACAGGGTATGTCGGACAGTGACGACTCCGACTCAGAAAATGCACCCATCCCAACAAGACATATCAGCAAAAAGAAAACCACAGAAGAAGAAATAAGCCAATTCCTTGATCTCACTTATTGGAAAAGGTAAATAGTTTCCTGAATGCACTAGACAGGGTACATCCTAGAACAGGCAGTACTTAGTGCATAAGTGCATAGTCTGATCTAGATCTCCACCTATAAAATAAATCCTGGGTCTGTATTCACTAACCATTCTCAAACATTCTTAGCCTGATTTTCCAAGATTTTCAAAACTTGAAAGTAACACAACTTCTGATTGGCTAAACCATTAGGTTTAGCCAGTCAGAAGTTGTAATACTTTTAAATTAAGAAAATTCTGGATAATAAGACTGAGAATGTTCTTAAGAATGGTTGATGAACATGGGCCCTGTAGTTGTAGTGTTAGGCAAAACTTTTTCCAGCACTGTCTGTTCAGTAGTGTCTAAAGTGACAAACCTTTTGTAGGCAACAAAATTTTAGACTTTTCCAAATTGAAAGCATTTGCAGACGACAGACTACATATGGCTCAAATGATACAGTTTATCTAAAAAATTACAGGAAACATTGTAGGAAAAGGAGAAAAATGGTTACCAACATTTCCTCTGTTTCCCACAATGTTTTCAAAAGCCTTCTTCCTGAAGGTCGTAAAAATTTAGGATTGTTAGGTATGGTCTTAATAGCCTGTATGGTTCTATCATCAAACATGCTGCCAAGATGGTTGCTTTTGGGATTTTTTTTTTTCATGTTTGAACCCAAACCTGGTGACCCCTACACTACTTACTTAAGCTTAAACCCTTTATCAAACAATCCAGAGTCTTAACAATCCTGAGGTTGGAGTCCCTTTTGGGAAAGTTAGAAAATGATGGTAAGCAGCATTTTCTGCTATTTCCACCATGTTTTTGTGCCCTTTCAAGTACTAATTCTGTCAATTAAGCCACATTCAATTTGTTGTTTGCAAATGCTTTCAATCTGGAAGAGTCTAAAATTTTGTTGTTTGCTATATTAAAACTACTTAACCCTTTACCACACGCCAATATTTTAAACATGTCCAACTTAAAAATATTTACAGGCCGCAATTGAAGTTGGGTCCAAATGATAGGGTTTGTCTCTGAAAGGATAGAAAACATTGTGGGAAAAGGAAAAAATGCTGGTTACCAGCATTTTCTCCTTTTCCTGTAATGTTTTCAAAAGCCTTCTTTATCAGGGTCGTTAAAAGGCGGCATTGTGTGGTAAAGGGTTAAATGATAATTTCTAGCCCACATTTAACGCTCAAATATTTGATTTCTTTGCTCTTTATTTTGGAAAAATCTCACCACTTTCAACATTGTAGATCCAAGATCAGAGTGCATATTCTGTGCATAGTCTGATTTTTGTCCACACTGCCTGCAAAACAGCGTAATTGCCTAGGGGTTAAAAAGCCTGGACAGAGTATTGCTGTTGGCACTTTTTATGACAATCTTATGATACTGTAGAGAACCCTTGTAACACACCTAGTACAATTTTTATCATTAATAAATTTCAAGCTATCCTAGTTACATATCCTATCTTTGATGTGGTTGCTGTAAGTTTTGTGTATTTAAGGTAACAATTTCTGCAGTAGTATACAATGTGTTCAAATCTAACTCAAGATGTTATCTCTTGTAGCCATGATACCTACATTTACTTGCTTATGTTGAAACTATAGACAAAGATCAAAATGCATAAAACATGCAGTCTGATCTTGGATCTACACTCTTTGCCAAATATCCATCTTCGCAAGCCAAGGTGACAGTCACTATGTAGGTCTTAAGATAGCAATCGTCACCTTGGCTTGCGAAGATGCCAAATATCCTGACAAAAACAGTTTTGAAATTGCAATACCTGTATCTTCAGCAATGACTGAGAATGTCTTTCATTTATCTAGCACAACAAGGGTTAACCAATGGTTTTAATGACCCTGAGGAAGACGCCTTTTGAAAACATTTTTGTAAAAGGAGAAAATGCTGGTAACCAGTATTTTCTCCTTTTCCCACAATGTTTTCTTCCCTATCTAAGATGAATTCCATCATTTGAGCCACATTTAAATTGTTGTCTGCAAATGCTTTCAGTTTGGACAAGTCTAAAATTTTGTCATTTGGTAACAACTTAAAAAAGATGATTTATTTCAGTTTTTGTCCGAGATGGGTCCTTGGCCTTTCAATAAATTTTAAGTGCCTCAACCATATTGTACAAAGGGAGATAGACCAGCATTATGAAGGAATTGAGCTTTCAGGCTAAATTTTTGCTTGCTGTTCAATCCACCATGAATGTTTTTTGCATTCATTTAGCCTACCTTGTATTTCTTATCCTGCCAAGCAAACTAAAAACTTGTTTGGGGGGGGGGGATTAAGGGTTAAGGGGCATATCATATAATCTTTGTCTGCCCATAGATTTACATCCATATTGAAAGCATTTGGAGAACACAAAGAAAATGTTGCTCCAATGATAAGTTTTGTCCATGAAATCATGGTGGAAAAGGGAGAAAATGCTCCCCCAATATTTTCAAGTCTTTTTCAGAAGTCTTGTTTGGTAAAGTGCCAACATTGAGAAATATTGGACAGGAAGGAAATAAGTAAATTATGACCAAAATGACATGGGAAACTTCCCTTTTCTCAGAGTGTTTTCAATATTTTCAAATGCCTTCTCTGTCAGTGTCATTGAAACTTAGGATTGTGTTGTAAAGGGTTAAGGGCCTAAATTGTAGACATGTCAAGGAAAAGTGCTCTCATTAATTTTCATAGCTCTAAAATGAAATTGGCTCATCTATTGTCTCATCTGTATTATAAATAGAAGACAGCATGTCTATATATGGAAATTATTGTGGATTAATACAGAGTGATGTCTTCAAAGAGAGCTTTTGCTTTGCTAGAAATTCTATAGTACTCCCAGAAGTACCTTTTAACCCTTTATGAAACAATCTTGTGTGATGACTCTGCAGAAATAAGTTTTTTAAAATAATTTTTGAAAAGAAGAAAAGAAGCATTTTCTACCTTTTCAGAAAGGAAACCCATCTCATGAGCTGCATGTAATTTGTCATATACAAATATTCTCTATATGGATAAGTCTAAATTTTGTCATCTGGTATAGTTTGATGAAAAATATAGAGTTCAACAATGAAATTGCTCTTTGTTACTGGAGCATGATAAAGAATGTTCTTCATTATTTGAGGTAGATAAAGAATGTTCCTCTTCATTATTGGAGGTAACTAGCAAATATAATATAGCCAAGCCATCAGTCATCAGTTCATCCATATTTTATCCTACTAAAAAGAAACTTTAATTGTCCAAAAATAGAATATACAATTACAGAGGGTCTAAAAACAGAAAGATAATTTTGAAATGTGTCTATTTTGGGCTTAGTTTTGTTAAGGAATCTAGTTAATTGCATTCTGTTCTACATCATGTGAAATTATAACAAACTGTGTTAGATGTAAACTCAGCTTGTCCCAAAGCAAATGCGTAGTAGATGTTTGTAAACATCTTTGTTTTTAAATTTAACTATTCATTAGTTTTATGAATACTAACCCTTGTAGTGCTAAATAAATGAAATGTATGCTTGCATATGGCATGGTGTTATTAGCCATTTACAACATTATTTCAGATATATTGGTACAGTCAATGCACCTATCCATTCTTTCTTGGAGTTTCTGTTTTCCAGTACTTTGCATATTTTTTTTTTCCTAAACCACTTGCTGCTTTTCCACATAACCATTTCAATCAATTGGGCCTATCAAAAAAATATCTGTGTTTAGGATTTCCCTACCCTACCTAGAAAATGCTGCCAACCCTAAACTTTTTACGCTATGATTGAAAAAAAAATCTGTCGGTTGTGATTTTGGTTCATGGTCCATGTAAAAAGTTTCTGGAAAAAATAAATCGCTACCTACCCTCCCTACAGCATCTCAGACTGAAACCCTAAACACAGATATTTTTTTGTTAGGCCATATCAGCAGTGAGAATGAATCCTATCACAATGACAATTGTCAAACCTTCGAAAGAAATTGGCTGAACTGGAGATTCGAACCAGTCACTCCCTAACCCCATGCTTTCAGTCTCTGTGCATTTCCATGTAAGCTACCAGGCCCAGGACAAGTCATTATGAAACAAGTAGAATGTGCAATTTCAAGGCAGTTATTTTCAGAATGTAACGAAAAAAAGGGACAGGTTAATGCCAGATCAAGCTGCACATTCTTTAAAGTCTGATCATGACTTCAGGTTCAGGGCTCTAAGTGTTTTGGCTTGATACAATAAGTTCATAAGGTGACAACATGATTTCAAAAGTAGAAATTGGTTGTTTCTTGCAATTCCTTCAATGGCCAAAGACCAGTAAGCTTGTGTCATTTTACATCATATTTTCAAGGGCAGTCCTGTTTGAGGAGATGTAAACAATAATTGTATATCAGTTCGGTTGTAATGGGTTTGAGAGAAAAGCCAGACATGGTAAGGGTGCCCAGACAGAAATAACTTACTACTTTGAGCCAATAGCAGTTTCTAGAGGAAACAATCTGTACTTTACATCAAAACCTGTGGGAGTGTGAGTATGCTGTAAACCCTTCATGCTTTCCTAACCATAGAGGACACAAGAATCTTGTGAAATGGAAAGATCAAGATCAGTCTTCACAGAAGGTGCAGTCTGATCTTGATCTACACTGAAGGATTTTCATGCAAAATATTTAGGTCATTTACAGCTACAAGATTTTACTATCTGTGTCTAATTAAAAGTATCTGTTTATTTTTTTCAGGCCTGTAGTGTAAATTAGGAAAATAATGAAAGAAAAAAGAAAATTATGCCCAAAATTATACTCACACAAAGGAAAAGCCTTCAAAATATTTGAGGAACGACTAACCTAAAAATTGCTTATGACAACTCTTTTAGATGCCAAATATACTGACCTAATTCAAAGACTGATAATACGTCACTGGATCTAAAAAAGATTTTTTTCGTACTCATTATAATATCCAAGATCAGACTGCATGTTCTGTGCATTCTGATCTTAATCTTTGCCATCTGCAAATTTATACCCTTGTTTTTACCTATGGCACAGAAAGGATTAAATTCTTTTTATCACAATGTTTCCAAGTTAATCTCTGATTAAGATTTGGATCTATGAGGAAGGAATTGAATTGATGTAATTAACCTGAACTCTCTGTTTCTATTTTTATCAGGCTACAAGGTTGTACAGTTATTTGATAATCTGCATTTTTTTTTAACCTGCCTGTTAGTGTGGTGTTTAACACCGCTTCAGACATTATTTTCAGTTAGATTGTAGTGGCTAGCGCACCTATCCATGCTTTCCTGAAGTTTCTTATACCAGCATTGAGCTATAAGTTCTTTCCAAGCCGCTGGCTGCTTTACCATGTAATCATCATTGAAAGAATGATCAGCAGTGAGAGAGGAATGAATCTGTTACCACATCATTCCTTGGAAAGAAATTTGCCAAGTTGGGGAATCGGAATCGAACCAATGACACCCTGGTTTCAAGTTGTGCCTGCCTGTACTTATTGATCTGAAACCTTATAGCATCAAGCAAAAATGTAGCTGCTTTGGCATACAGTGCAGGTGGTGATCAGTTTACACAAAATATGCAGTCTGATATTGATACTTGACCTAATATGTCTGCAGAGATCTCTAGAATAGAATGTTAATGGAAATCGACAAAAAAAAATTTCATTTTAAAAATATGCAAGGTCATGCGAAGTGCTCTTGTGGTATTACTCATCAGAATTCCATTGAAACAAGTATTGATCACCATGGAGGATGGATTGAAATCCCCATATCTTGGCCCATTTATCATACAAAATGCAAGTTTTTACTTGCCTCCCTGACATGATTTTGTGGCAAAGAACTACTTTTATCCTATACCTAACAATCACAAGTTCACACAATCTAACATTCTAACAACATGGACAAAAAAGCCTATTGAAAACATTGTGGGAAAAGGAGAAAATGCTGGTAACCAGCATTTTCTCCTTTTCCCGCAATGTTTTCTTATCTCTCAAAGACAAATGCCATTATTTTGGCCTTTTAAGTGCTTAACTCTTTACCAAACGACAAAATTTTAGACTTGTCCAAATTGAAAGCATTTTGCAGACGACAATTTAAATGTGACTGAAAAACTAAAATTTGTTTTGGGAAGGGTAGAAAACATTGTGGGAAAAGGAGAAAATGCTGGTTACCAGCATTTTCTCCTTTTCCCACAATGTTTTCAAAAGGCTTCTTTTATAGGGTCGTTAAAAGTCGGGATTGTGTGGTAAAGGAATAAGGCCTATGGACATTTTACAGTCTAGAGTAAGACCCAGATAGTGGTAATTTTGTGGTTACTTTCTGTCTGTAGTGTTTCAGCAAACCGGAGAATATGGATCAAAGATAAGACTGCATGTTTTGTGCAGTCTGATCTTGATCTTCAGTGTCTGATAAGGCAACTTTCATCACGAAAGGCACTTTTTGGATTAACATTGGCCCATCTGGTCGGGCATAGCTAGTCAAATAAAACCCTTAATGTACTTATTATTTATTCCTGGATGTATATTGTTGACCTTGTTCATTCATGTGAGTATGGCATGCTAGATATCAAGGGGAAAAACAGGTCACATTTATATAACATACACAAAGTTATGTAGGTCACTGTGATCCTAATGAGTGTGTCGTTGCTGGGATTTTTTGATGGGAGAAATGAGATGCAACCCATAACTCATACTTTAATCAGCGTGACTCACTGACCTTTTGCGGACTGTGCAGATCAAGATCAGACTGCACAGAACGTGCAGTCTGATCTTGGATCTACACTGTCCGATCAGGAGATATTTCCCTCCAAAAACTAAGTTTGAAATAGCATTACTCGAGTGTTTACTAGCAGCTTGAAAGTTCAGTTTAATTTACATAGCAGGATAAGGGTTAATATGGGGCTCTTCTTTCTAGAGGATGAATAATGAACATAACTACCCTAGCCACATAGATGGAATCAATTTTTATGCAGGAGGATTGTGTGGGAGAAAGTTTTTAAAGTTATTCAGCATCACAAAACTAGATCAAGCTTTGATAAATACATGGTGTCGAGTTACTGCAGACAGACATCACATGTTAAACATGAGAAGCCAAATAAACCCAACAGAAATAAGACCCAGATGAATTCAATTTCATTGGTGCTGTTTTCCAGAATTTCTCAGCAAAGTTGACAATGTAGATCAAAGATCAGACTGCATATTCTAGATATATTTTGTCAAATATTGCTCTACACATGCCACTATAGCAACACAAAACTTCTGAACAGGGCCTAAAGGGTTAGCCTTTATTTAAAGTCTAAGTGGGAGAAATTTAATGAACCATTTTAACTTTAACAAAGAAAAGTGGAGTTGTTCAGACATAAGAGTTATGTAACACACCCCTCAAGGGTAATTGTCCACATTACCAGCCTGAGGCACCCTCTGGTGAAATTTTCTGCCTAATGTGGCAGACCCCTTTTCAAAATATGGTGTCGAAAGGAGAAATTGTTCCTGTAATGAACATTTTCTCCTATTGCTAAAATACCAGACATAACACTCTTTGCATACTTTTCCCTTGATCTCGATCTGCAATTGCCAGGCAGGCAAATGGTTACCACTTGTACAAGGGCATCTTCTTTCTATTTAAATCCTTTACCATACAGTGGTGTGTTTTAATAAAGCTTAAAAAGAAAGCTGTTAAGAAAATTGTTTGAAAGAGAAAATTGCTGTGATACTATGGTATCCATCATTTTCTCAACATTTCTTACTCTTTTGTAACCAAAACATTACAGTGCATGACTTACCAAGCAAGCCATCACATACTTATGGATCCATGATATCCACCTTTTTTTACAACCAAGTTAATCATGAGATAGACTGGTCCTTGGGCATACAGAAAATTGACCAATAGTGAAAAGTTTCGGCCCAGGTCAGCCTGCACAGACTGCGCAGGCTGACCTGGGTCGATAGTTTTCGCAGATGCAATAAGCACCCTTTTCAATGAGCATGGCTCAAATATAAAGCTACAAGAGAAGGGTAGTGCATTATCTCCCGCTAGATGGCATTCTACAAATACACATCTATCTAATTTGGGCATTCTGGGTACAGAAACGGACTACTTTTCAAAACAACAACCGTTACTTTGAATTTCAAAATGAAATGAACGTTTACTCATTGGCCATCTATTAAAACAGCCCCTACATGCTTGGGTAATAGGCTAATAGCTTCGGTATTAGCCCTACTTTTCCCAGGTATGTGGGGATGGGTGATGCGTCATAGCAGACAGGTCGAATCTTCAAGAATATGACATGTGCAGACAACGAAGGGTGGTGTATTTTAGGCCCTTGATCAAGAAATAAACCCATCAGACTTTTCACTCCTGCAAAAAGTGACCCAAATAACTACAATTTCAAGATTTTGTCAGGAATCCCATGGCAAAGCAGACAAGGTAGATCAAAGATCAGACTTCATGTTTTGTGCAGACTGATCTTGATCTATACTGGCCGTGAAGGCAATTAAGGTTTCGAAAGAAGCTTTAACCTTTCACCCTACAATCCTGAGTTTAAACGAACCTGAAGAAGAAGGCTTTTGAATGTGATCGTATTTCACTGAACAAACTTGGGAGACCCTTATTGTTTTACATTGAAAACATTATGGGAAAAGGAGAGAATGCTGGTAACCAGCATTTTCTCTTTTTCCTACAAGGTTTTCTTCCCATCCAAAAGCATATTTCAATTTTTGAGACGCATCTATATTGTTGTCTGCAAATACTCTCAGTTTGGACGGGTCTAAGATTTTGCAGTTTGGCAAACAGTTTAGGATTTAGAATTCAATGAGCCTAATTAAGTGGAACCAGAGATAACCTTAGGGTCAGTGGGTCACTTGAACATGAACTGTGGCTCACAGGATGATAGGATTTCCATGCAAACATGCATGTAACACATTACTTTAATAAGGTCTTTTTTTGTGTGTGTGGGAAAACATGCTCATTTAGACAGTTGACTCTTTACCTCACCACCCTGAGTTTTAAAGTCCTTTAACCCTTTACCACACAATCCCGACTTTTAACAACCCTGAGAAAGAAAACTTTTGAAAACATTGTGGGAAAAGGAGAAAATGCTGGTAACCAGCATTTTCTCCTTTTCCCACAATGTATTCTACCCTATCGGAGAAAAATTGCACCATTTGAACCCCACTGAAATTGTCGTCTGCAAATGCTTTGAATTGGACAAGGCTAAAATTTTGTCGTGTGGTAAAGGGTTAATGATGGAGGAGGCTTTTAACCCTCTACCACACAATCCCAACCTTAAATGACCCTGAGGAGGAAGGCTATTAAAAACATTTTAGGAAAAGGAGAAAATGCTGAAGCTTAAAGTTTTTGTCGTCTGGTAAAGAATTAAACTTTTGCTCTTATGCCAATCGGCCTATCATCAGTGCTTGAAAAACTGATTTTTCATAGTACTGAAATTCCTGTTTTCTACTTTCAGGACTAAAGTATGTTGTGGTATCATCTTCAAGGGGATGAATGGTGAAGTCTTAATCGACCCCCAACTTTTGCGGCCATGTTGGTCATGTCACAAAGGAAAGTCAGCCACCAATAAAAACACAGAGCTTTCAAGAAGCACATCTCTGGAAGATACAGACAGTAATTCAAGCACCCCTAGTTTAGGGGCAATGGACTATTACGAATCCAATACTATAGAACCAGAGACACCACCCGATAGCCCTCCCAACAGCCCTAAAAGTAAACTCACAGAGACCGCAAACACACTGGCTCAGCTACAAAAGTGCACAACCATGATGGATTTTACGGCGCCTGTGTCATTAACAATGGAATGTTAAAAGTTATAGTGTATTTTGGGGGAAGATTTAAAAGTCCTGCAAAATTTTACTGTAAAATGATGACATTTTTACATGTTTGATATCATCCTCCCTTGGCATGCTAATAATATTATAATGGATTGCTTTTGTGGCTAGTGTATATCAATATCAGACAACACAAAATGTGCAGTCTAATCTTGATCTGCACGGTGCACTATGCCAAGACATTGTTGCCAAAATTAGCATTAAATTTTCCATTTTATTTTTTGGCACATTATTCACCCACCATTCTTAATTCTCAATCTTAATTCTCAAGAATTTTGTAAATTTGAAAGTAAGGCACTTTGTAGGTGGCTAAACCCTTTTGATTGGCTAAACAAATGGTTTAGCAAACCAGAACTTGCTTTACTTTGTAAATCTAGGATAAGTCTATGAATGTAATTTTAGTTGTTATATAGGGATCGTAGCTGTACAGAATTTTTGGTCTACACTATTTTCTGGTAAATACGCAATGAGAAGGGGGCTAGGGGAGGTTAATACAAATCTTTAGTTTCACTCAGTTAGTGTTCCATGGTATCATGCCATAAAATGTCACATTTATGCAGAAAAAATTATGCAGAACCAAGCTTGGTTTAAATCAAATGGACAAAAGAAAGTCTTTACCAAAAAAAAAAATGTCACGTGGCTTATCAGGGATTAGTTGAAAGGGTGATTCTACTTGCCAGTATATATTATTTATTTTTATTTGTGTGTGGTGGCTGTGATTGAATCATGGCTAGGGTGGAGTGGAAATACTATGATGGAAATGGAATAAACTTAAGCGTCATTTTTATGCCAATGGAAAATATCTCAGTTGTGATTTAAAACTCCAAGTACCAAAGTACTTCTGTGAAATGAATACACAGAGTTTGCACAGAAGTGAGGGGTGGTCATTGAATTTAAAAAAGAACATTATTTCTTCACTAATTCCTATGTCGTGGGTACTCATTGGATTCCAGTGAGTACCCACGACATAGGAATTAGTGAAGAAATAATGGAATTGTCTCATTGAGATATTTTTAGTACCTACAACATAGGTTATTAGTGAAGTACTAAAGAAAAGTTTCTTTTTGAACTCCAAAACACCCAATACTCACTAAAAATGTTTGTACCTCTGTCAGACAAAACAGGAAGCAGTGATGACTTACGAAGGTCAAACCAACAAACGGGTTTATTTTAGCATGACTCTTTTTGTTTTAGCTCAAGTTTTGAATATTGTTTTTTTTTTTCACTTTTTTAAATCAAGGTAAGATCAGAAAAAAAACTTCACTTAGATCTCAGGAAAACAAAAGAAGAAATATGTGCCCAAAGTTATAACAAAGCATTAGCACGGTAAACAATCTTTCCATCATTAAATAAATTCGTATGAGATTTCATTTTATGTTGTCCAGTTAGAATGCTCATACTGCTAGTGTTTCATTTCCATGACAAAAGTCTCATGCAAGCGCTGCAATAAACACATTAGTACATTTCTATGGGTTTTTGACCTTGAAAGAAAGGTAACATGTTGCATTTAACTCTTTACCACACAATCCCGACTTTTAACGACCCTGAGAAAGAAGCCTTTTGAAAACATTGTGGGAAAAGGAGAAAATGCTGGTAACCAGCATTTTCTCCTTTTCCCTCAATGTTTTCTATCCTTCCCAAAACAAATTTCAATTTTTGAGCCACATGTATTTTGTTGTCCCCAAATGCTTTCAATTTGGACAAGTCTACAATTTTGTCGTTTGGTAAAGAGTTAAGATTAAGTGAATATCATTTTAAAATGCATAGCATTCATGGGTAAAAGATTTAACTTCCTTTTTTAAAGGAAATAAAAGAATAAATGTTTCATTCTTTGCCAAGCAATCATTTTTTTTTTTTCTTTCGACTTGTATTGAGCAACATGTTGCCATGGTGATTCCTGTTTCATTTGACTATGTTTTACAGAGATAGTAGAAATTGGAGTTTATCTTTTTACTTTTATGTGAATTGGTTTCCATGTTTTTATACAAGTTTCTACTTTGAATGTGCATCTAGTCTGTTTAAGTTGACATCTTTTTTTTTGTCAAACTATTTTGTTAAATTTCATACTGTTCATACTCGGTCCTGCAATACATAAAGTCTTGAAACCCTTAACAAGATAAAGATATTTTAGACTACCAGTAGCCGATATTGGAACCATTTGCAGGTGATAAATCAAAAATGGATAAAATTGTAGTATTTGTATATGAAAGCATAGAAAACATTTTGGGAAAAGAAGAAAATGCTAGTTACCAGCATTTCTTTTCCCATAATGTTTTCAAAAGCCTTATTCTTTAGGAATAAGGATAACTTTGTAAAGGGATCAAGGTTTTATATGACAGATTTTCAGACAGAATGTGTGAAAAAAAAAAAGGGATGCATTTTTGCAATTGCAGGACAGGAGATGTTGTATGACTCAGTACAAAGAATGATTTCACTAAATTTTTTTTTTCACTTTTATAAGAAAAAATATGAAAAGAGACAGTGAGGGTGGTGGAGAAGTTTTATACATATGTAGTTTACATATGTTCTATTGATGTGTGACAGTTTTAACATGATTCAAGGATAACGGAGTGTGTGGTATCAGATCCATTTGTCACAAAGTTACCATGGCGCTATCTTAACCCTTAACCTTTTACCAGACAACAAAATTTTAGCCTCGTCAAAATTGAAAGCATTTGCAGATGGCAATTTCAGTGTGGCTAAAATGCTGCAACTTTTCTTTGATAGGGTAGAAAACATTGTGGGAAAAGGAGAAAATGCTGGTTACCAGCATTTTCTCCTTATCCCACTATGTTTTCAAAAGGCTTCTTCCTCAAGGTCATTAAAAGTCGGGATTGTGTGGTAAAGGGTTAACTCTTTACCAAACACAATCCAGAGTTTTAACTACCCGATAAAGAAGGCTTTTGAATATATTGTGAGAAAAGGAGGAAATGCTGATCAACAGCATTTTCTTCCTTCCTCACTTTTTTTTTTACTCTTTCAAAGACAATTTCTATCATTTGAGTCACATTTTGTCTCCTGCAAATGTCAATTTGGGTAAGTATAAAATTTTGATGTTCGGTAAAGAGATAATGCTGTTTGTTCTTTATGCTTTTCTTGCAAGAGGTCTTTCCCCGTTTTTGAAGAGTATGAAATAGTACAAATGAAGAAGTTCATATTATGATCTCATTTACATTAACGTGGTTCTGTTGGAAAAAAGTCCAGTGAGGGTATATTTGTCGTTTTGTCTCCTATGCATGCAAGTCTGTATAACTAATGTCAAAATTAGACTACTTTCTACCTGATATATGAAATAAAAAGCACATTAGAGTGGGTTTTTGAAATGAATTTCCTGGATGATTTTGTCCTTCGTTTATTAATTCTTTCAGTTCTAGTTGGCACCACTGGCTGAATGTCAGCAGGCATTGCACAGTATCAATCATGTCTGCATGTGTGCTTTAACTTTTATTTCATGCTTCTTTTCTTCTGAAACTTTAAAACTAATTAAAGTTTTTTACCATGGTCCTGTTTAGAATTTTTTAAAATAGTTCTATGACTACATCTACCTGTGGTTTTCAGTGGCATCAAAAAGAAAAGAACTTAAAAAACAGAGAAATACCCAACATTGGAAGTTGGACTTTGTGCCCATTTAGGATAAATATTTCTTGGGTAGTTTCTTCAGGTTCTTTGATGATATCTTGATTTGTCAGCTAAAAAGATGGTCTTTGTTTGACTTATTTTCTCTGTATGGGCAGTCTTTGAAAGTCTATGATACACTACATAGCCAGTGGAGCGATGCAGGGCCATTGTATCCCTTTTTCCCCACATGTTATTCATGATGGCCCTTTTTGCTTGTCTCATGTAATATGTCATCCTCTGTGAATGAATGGCGAAAGTGTGGAATTCATAATGCAGGTTCCCAAGTTCAATCCTTGCTTGAGAGTCATAATGAACAGGTCCTTAGGAAATGCACTCCTGCCATAGAGCTGAAAGACTACCCAAGAATTATAGATTAGTGTACTTTCACAGTTGTATGGCAGAAACATTACCAGAAATTACTTTCAGATACCATCAAGTCATATTCATGTTACACATGTCACACTTGTGTGAATTCAAAGTGATGCATTGAGCAATTGACAGTTAAATAGTGTTGTGGTATGGAAAGAGAGAAGAAACTTGTATGTGAGAACTCTCCTTTTAGTTTTGAGTAATGTATTTGGAATTTCTCTTCAAAGAAAATGTTGTGAAGTGTTGTTTTCTTTTTCATCAGTTAATACAAGTTCAGATGAATTTTTAGACCTTTACCAAACAACCCTTCAGATGAAAGCTTTTGAGAAAATTGTATGGAAAAGGGCAAAAGGCTGGCAAGCAGCACTTTTTACTTTTTGCACGTTGTTGTTTCCCCTCCAAAGACAAATGAAATCATTCTAATGAAAAAGACGTGTCACTTGCAAATACTTAGGTCTGGACAAATCTGAAATTCTGTCATCTGCATTACCACACAATCCCTAGTTTTAATGACCCTCATAAAAACAGGTTTTGAAAACAATGTGTGAAAAGGAGTAACCAGCATTTTTCCTCACCCTCATTGTTTTCTTCCCTCTCATAGACAAATATTATTTTTAGCCAAGTTTAATTTGTTGTCTGCAAATGCTTTGAGTTTGGATGGATTTAGAAGTTCATTATTTGGTTGCAAGAGTTGGAAGTATTGATAGAATGCTGGAGATTCCATTTTGTTGTCTCAAAACAAGAGGTAGAGTTTTTCATGAACACTGGCATAAAAGCTGTATATGTACATTTTGTAAATATCTGTCCTATTTATTATCTATTACTGTTTTCTATATTCTATATTTTATCTGTTTGACATCTTGTTTGTTTGTATGTTTGTCTAAATCTGCATGTATAATGATTCTGTTGTCTTCACATGCACTTTGAAGATTTTTATACCTTATTTCAAAGAAATGATTTCATATATTGTTATGGCAGGCATAATTACCTCCCTTTAATGGATGCAAATGAGATAGGCTTGGCAAAGTGTTATAGTACTTTTGCAGATATATCAGCTGATGCTTAGTCTGAACTACACAAAGTTTTAAAGACCCAGAAGAAGCTATTTAAGAATGTTATGGTTAAAGAAGAAACCAGCATTTTCTCCATTTCCCACAATGTTTTCTTCCCTATTTAACTCAAAGTCTGCAAATTCCTTCAATGTGGAAAAGTATGAAATTTTCCTCTGTGGTTAAGGTTGAAATTAATCAGTTGAAATGCTGGAGTCTCAGTCTGTTTGTCTGCAATAACTGATCCAGCTATGCACCCTATCTGTATTTGTTCAAGATTGTGTCATTTGCTCTTTGGTATGCCCTCTATGATCATAACAGTTGCAATAAGCGAAAAGGTATTGCTTTATGCTTTACGGATTCAACTCTGTGAAATCATCTAAAGCATGAACAACTTTCAGGCGTTCCAAGTCTGAGGTATAATTCTACAAGGTGCTTGTAAAGAGTAAGTTCTTGTCAATGAAATTATATTGATGTTGAAATATAATTTATTATTTATTAATTTTTGTATCGGAAGGTGAGTGATGTTTGGACAGTTATTGTTTATCAAATGCAACAGGTACCTCACAAATGATTGAAAATGTTTTAACTTTTTGACAAATTTTTAAAGCAAAAATAACCAAACCTCCAATATTGAATTTTTATCCCCCCCCCCCCCCTTCCCCAAGAAATGATTTAGGGGGGTACTCTCAAATGGACCTTTCTGTCTGTCGGTCCATTTATCTGTCTTTTGGCATGGAGAAATGTGAATATTTGTGTTGCAAACTCCTCGCACAGTTTTGCTGTCACTGTTTTTTAACTCTTTACCAAACGACAAAAACTTACGATCTATCCAAATTGAAAGAATAGTGCAGAGGACATAATGAACGTAACTGAAAATTGTAGATTGTTTTGGTGAGGGTTAGAAAACATTGTGGAAGAAGGAGAAAATGCTAGTAACCAGCATCTTCTCCTTCCTCCACAATATTTTAACCCTGTAAAAAACCAAGCTCCATCATTTGAGCAACAATGAATTTTGTTTTCTGCAAATGCTTTCAAATTGGGCCAGTCGAAACTTTTGTTGTTTGGAAATGAGTCAAGTTATGAGAACTTGTCCCCTGGAACGTGGACCTTTTTGTGCCAAATACGGTACATTTAAGATGCGGACATCATTCTGCTTACTTTATCAAAGCACTTGACTGGGGTACTAAGTCACCCATTGTAACAGTTCTACTTTGCTCGGCTGTTTTCAAAGAACATGTTGGGATATTGTGATAGCATTGTCATTTTCTGTGTCATTGTCATCTTGCAAGAACTTTGAAAATTTACGATATCTCTCAAATTGGCCTAAATGAAGATACTTCAAAAGTGGGCAGATGTTTATCATCAAAGGCGGAACCTAAACATAAAGGCAGGTAACCCTGAAAAAAAAATGACAACAGTTATGCCCCTTTTTGACTTTGAAAATTCACTTAAAAGGCATCTACAGCTGAGCATTGGCACCCGCATGTTCTGTTTTAACTGGAACCATGTTAACCCTTTACCTGATGGCAAAATTTTAGACCTATCCAAATTGAAAGTATTTGTAGATGACAGTTTCATAGTGGCTCAAATAGAGCAGTAGAGCAATTTTTAGCTCCTCTGGCCAAAGGCCAGCGGGCTTATGTCATGGCCCGGTGTCCGTCCGTGCGTGCATTAACTTTTATTTCAAACATCTTCTCTGAAACTACCCATCCAATTTTGATGAAACTTCACAGAAATGATCCTGCCATGGTCCTCTTTTGCATGTAGCTTTATCTAGTGGGCCTCTACCAAGAGGGCCCAAATCATAGCCTTTGGGTCAAGTTTGGCCCCACACCAGGGGTCACAAGTTTTACTTGGGCTTTTATAGTGAAAACTTTATAAATCTTGTTACTAACCATAAGACCTAGGGCTACTAAATTTTGCCATGTCTCAGGGGTCTCGTGTTTTACAGGGCCTTTTATTGAGGAAACTTAAAATCTTCTTGTTTATAACCACACATTCTAGACCTATATTAATTGGTATGGGGCTTTATCTTTTGGACCTCCACCAGGATTCAAATAATTATAGCTTTGTGGTCAAAAATGGCTTTGCCCTGGGGTCATAACTTTCTCATTGGATTTTATAGCATAACATTTGTATGTCTTCTAGTTTAATACCTACTGGCCAAGTATTGTAATGTTTGGCTGGTAGTGTTTTTACTTATTAGCCAGTGGAGCGATACAGGGCCATCATGGCCCTCTTGTTCTTTGATGGGGTAGAAAACTTTGTGGGAAAAGGAGAAAAATGCTGCTTACCAGCATTTTTCCTTTTCCCACAATGTTTTCTAAAGGCTTCTTCCTCAGGGTCATTAAAACTCCTCATTGTGTGGTAAAGGGTTCATCCTGTTTCCTTGATCCTTTTTCTCATCTCTGTGTTAGTCTGAGTGCTTAGTTATTTATTCATAATTTCTATTTTTTTCCTACCAAATAAGACTACAGTGAATAACATGTCTGAATGTATAAGTATGTATAATAGTGAAAGATAAATTGTTGTACATGTAGTTTCCGAATTCTCATTTCGTAAAATGTGAATGTTTTACTTTAGCATACTCTTTTCAAATACAGTATGAAGGATTAAAATCTCATGTTAGCTGAGACATAATCTTGCATGATCTTTACCAAGCAACAAACTTGTTTAGACCCTAGCTTTAGGTGCTCACAACAACATTTATTCATTCATTCATTCATTCATTCACTCATTCATTCATGTCGGAATTCAATGCATTTGAAGCAGATACAAAATATTTGCAGCAAATATGATAGGATTTGTCTATGAAAAGGTAGAAAACATTGTGGGAAAAGGAGAAAGTGCTGGTTACCAGCATTTTCTCCTTCTTCCCATGTTGATTTCAAAAGCCTTCTGCTTCAGGGTTGTTTAGCCCTTTACCACACAATCCCCAGTTTTAACGACCTTGTGAAAGAAGCCTTTTGAAAACATTGCGGGAAAAGGAGAAAATGCTGATAACCAGCATTTTCTCCTTTTCCCACAATATTTTCTTCTCTTTCTTAAACAAATTTCAATTTTTTAGTCACATTTATTTTGTCGTCTGCAAATGCTCTCAATATGGACCAGTCTAAAATTTTGTCGTTTGGTAAAGAGTTAAACTTTGAATTGTTTAGTAAAGAGTAAACTTTTAGATCTTTAAGAACATTTAAGTTGTGTCTTTGCAATTTATACAGATGAAGCAAAGACTTATATTCAGTGATCAGACTGTACATACTGTGAAGTCTGATCTTGGTCTTCACTGTCCAATAAAGTACCTTATATTTAATTCGGCATGCTTATGGTGTAGCTCAATGTCTTAGAAATATACAGATTATATACATGTAGCATAATGACAAGCATTTTATGGCTTATCTGATACCCTTTTAGATACATTTCACCTTTTCTCCATTCCTTTGTTCACTGTTGATAATCATTAGAAAACAAAGGATGTAGTAGGTACAAAATGTATAAAAAAAAAAATAGTGTAATCAACTGGTTGTGTGTAATTCAAAATTGGCTACATAAATGGGGTGTGATGCATTTACCAACTGCATCACACGCCATTCTCGTGACAAAATTTTAATCTCACACACACCCAGCTATCCTCTCTATGTCTGTTTAAATTTTGTAAATACAGTCACACTTATATTGAACAAGCAGCCATGAGATACTAGTAACTGAAAAATGCTTGTTAAAAACAGGTGCTTGCTATTAAGGTGAATTTCTTCTTGTTTTTTCCATTTTGGAACTGAAGTGATTGTCTTTCAAGAAAGGCTGACTGCTTATTTAAGGTGACTACTGTGCCAGCTTTGACTACATTCGAAAAGGATTTTGCATAGAGGGAATAAAGGAATCTTAATATATTTTTCATCTGTTGCCAATCTATTCTGTATACATGTAAATGCTTTACCTAAGGACAAAATTTAGCACAGGTCAAAACAGGAAGCATGTGCAGATGATGAATTCTGTATTTCAGATGATGGAATTTGTCTTTAAAAAGATAAGGAAAACACTGTGGGAAATGGAGAAAATGCTGATTATCGGGAGAAAACCAGTATTTTGTTCTTTTCCCACAATATTTAGGAAAGCCTTCTTCTCCAGGGTCGTTTGAAAGTGGTATTGTATGTCAAAGTGTTAACTTGAAAACCATACTGTGATGACATTTTCCTCAATATTGATTGGGAAAAACAATGTACCAACCTATTTCATCTTTTTTCAAGCAAAATTGCTTTCTTTTGAGATAAATTATATGGAAAATTTCATTTCCTTTTTATGAGCGTAGATCAAAGAGGGTAATATTAATCTGACCAAATCATATTTAACCCTTTACCACACAATCCCAAGTTTTAGTGACCCTGAAGAAGAAGGCTATTGAAAACATCGTGGGAAAAGGACCAGCATTTTCTTCCTCCCCAACAATGTTTTCTGTCCTTTCATAGACAGATTTCGTCATTTGAGCAACATTTGATTTTTCATCTGCATATGCTTTCAATTTGGACGAGTATAAAATTTCGTTGTTTGGTAAAGAGTTAATCTTATTACCTTACCAAACAATCCTATGTTGTTGTGATGCACAGGAAGGGGGTCTGAGAAAATATTGTTGAGAAAGGAGAAATTGCTGACAACCTGCATTTTCTCCTTTTACCCACATTTTTCGCCCGTGCAAAGACAAATCCCATCATTTGGGTCAGATTTAATTTGTTGTCTGCAAATGCTTTGATTTCAGGCAGCCTAATATTTTGTGGTCTGTTAACCCTTTACCACACAATCCCAAGTTTTAATGACCCTGAGAAGTAAGCCTTTTGAAAACATTGTGGTAAAGGAGAAAATGCTGGTCACCAGCATTTTCTCCTTTTCCCACAATGTTTTCTACCCTCCCAGAACAAATTTCAATTATTGAGTCATGTTAGTTTTGTCGTCTGCAAATGCTTTCAATTTGGACCAGTCTAAAATTTTGGCGTTTGGTAAAGAGTTAAAGCATTAAACCGTCTTTGTTTGGTTAAAACACTTTCCTTTTAAAAATATTCATTGATTGATTAATGATAAACACATAAATGTAGATTAGGTACTACCGACAGGACATAGTGGCAAATGGAAAAACTATTTTTTTTTAAAGAACATGTACGTAAGCTTCTAATTCTTTCAAATAAGTCATTAAGTCATTCATAAAAAAGATCAGGCTCAAAGAGTGAATTATTAATCTCCTTGCATTGCACCAAGGAATATAATGTAAATGGTATTTGTACATAATAGAAATTAAGTCATAGAATTTATTTATTTTATTATTGTGGTACTTGATTAAGACTTATTATTTATAAATTGAACTTAATTTACTTGCAAAAGGATTTTGAAGTACCTATTTGACTTAATCTGAAGAACAGCATGCTTAGCCAGGTACCAGACAACCCCAAGTAAAAAAGCTTTTGAAAACATTGTGGGAAAAGGAGAAAAAGAGAGCAACAAGAACTTGCTCTTTTTCCAACAATGTTTTCTACCCTTTCAAAGACTTAAGCCATTATGATCTAAGTTTAATTATTTGCAACTGCTTTCAATTTGGACAAGTCTAAAATTTTATTATTTGTTAAAGGGGTAACCCTTAACCTAACCACAAATTTTTGACTCACTGATTTTGGAAGCATTTGCAGAAAGTGAAATAACTACTTTAAATAATGGAATGGTGCTTTTGAAAGGGTAGAAAAAATAGTTGGGGAAAAACCCACCATTAACCCTTTGCTATACAACCCGGAGACAGGATACTTTTGGAAACATGGTGGGAAAGGAGAAAATGCTGGTTACCAGTATTTTCTCGATTTCCCACAATGTTTTCTTGTCTGTCTCAGACACCTTTTCTCTTTTGAGCTACATTTTATTTGTCGTCTGCAAATCTTAATTTGGAAAGTAAAATTTTTGTCATCTGGTAAAGGGTTAAAAACAGAGGATTATTTGATGAAGAGCTGTAGAGCAATAATCACTCTGGATATACAGGGAAATTTATTTTATGTCGATAAAGAAAAAAAAGGTGAATCTCTATTGATCAGTTTTTTTTTTTTTGCTCATTCATTTTGTTTGAAAAAAATTGGCATTTATCATTTTGATGTCTTAACTCTTTAACAAACAATGCCGACTTTTTACAAGCCTGAGGAAGAAAGCGTTTGAAAAATTGGAGGGAAAACTAGAAAATCTTAGTAACCTATTTTTTAGCTCCACTGGCCGAAGGCCAGCGGGCTTATGTCATGGCCTGTTGTCCGTCGTGCGTCCGTCCGTCCGTCCGTCCGTCCGTGCATGCGTCCGTCCGTCCGTGCGTTAACTTTTTTTTAAAACGTCTTCTTCTCTGAAACTACCTATCCAATTTTGATGAAACTTCACAGAAATGATCCTGCCATGGTCCTCTTCAGAATTTCTTGAAAGAATTTAATTCCTTCAAAAACTCTGGTTACCATGGCAACAAAACTGAAAAATTTTGAAAATCTTTGAAAATCTTCTTGTCTGAAACCGTAAGGCCAAGGGCTACCAAATTTGGCATGTAGCTTTATCTAGTGGACCTCTACCAAGTTTCTTCAATTTATAGCCCTGGGGTCAAAATTGGCCCCACCCCGGGGGTCACAAGTTTTACATGGGCTTATTTAGGGAGAACTTTAAAATTCCTCTTCTACCTAGCCATAGGGCCTAGAGCTACCAAATTTGGCATGTAGCTTTATCTAGTGGACCTCTGCCAAGATTGTTCAAATTATAGCCCTGGGGTCAAATTAGGCCCTGCCCGGGGGTAACAAGTTTTACATGGGCTTATATAACAAGTTTTACATGGGCTTATATAGGGAGAACTTTAAAATTCTTCTTTGACCTAGCCATGGGGCCTAGGGCTACCAAATTTTGCATGTGGCTTTATCTAGTGGGCCTCTACCAAGAGTGCCCAAATTATAGCCCTTGGGTCAAATTTGACCCCACCCCGGGGGTCACAAGTTTTACATGGGCTTGTTTAGGGAAAACTTTAGAAATCTCCCTGTACCTAGCCGTAAGGCCTAGGGCTACCAAATTTTGCATGTGGCTTTATCTAGTGGGTCTCTACCAAGAGTGCTTAAATTATAGCCCTGGGGTCAAAATTGGCCCTGCCCCGGGGGTCACAAGTTTTACATGGGCTTATGTAGAGAAAACTTAAGAAATCTCCCTGTACTTATTCATAAAGCGTAGGGCTACCAAATTTCGCATGTAGCTATATCTAAAGGCCCTTCACCAAGAGTGCGTAAATTATAGCCCTAGGGGGGAATTTGATTCACCCCGAGGGGTCAGAAGTTTTACATGGGCTTATATAGTGAAATCTTTAGAAATCTTCTTGTTACTAACCATATGAACTAGGGCTACCAATTTTAGTCCTGTTTCAGGGGTCTTATGTTCAAAACCAATTGGCCAAGTATTGTAATGTTTGGCATGTAGTGATTTTACGTATTAGCCAGTGGAGCGATACAGGGCCATCATGGCCCTCTTGTTCTCCTTTCCCCACAATGCTTTCTTCCCCTTCCAAAAACAAATTTCAATTTTTCATTCACATTTATTTTGATGTCTGCAAAATGCTTCATATTTGGACATTTTTATTGTCTCTATTATAGATCTTTTGCAATAATCTGTTAATTTGTTCCATAATTATTACGTTTGTCTCTGTTAAAAATTTAACGTCAGAAATCAGAAAACAACCTTTTACAACAAAATCCCGACTTTTTTCCACTCTGAGAAAGAAAGCTTTTTAAAAACATTGTGGGAAAAGGAGAAAATGCTGGTAACCAGCATTTTCTCCTCTTCCCACAATGTTTTCTACCCTATCAAACACAGAAATCATCATTTTAGCAACTTTTAATTTGTTGTCTGCAAATGCTTTCAGTTTGGTCTATTCCAAAATTTTGTCATTTGGTAGAGTTAAAAGAAAACTTAACCAGACTGGAACCTAGTCTAGTATCTTGAAAAGAATATGACAAAAATTTAACCTGTATTATATTCTTTACAAATGTACCGGTTACTTTGTTTAACATTGTCTTTCTATCCGTGTTATGTCAATTTCTGTATGTAATATTTATTAGAAATACCTGACATATTTTTTTGTGTGTTGTTTTATGTAGAACTTGTTCAACACAATAGGTTTGTACTGTGCATTTTGTGTGTGTTTGTTCATCCTAACCATGTCTGAATTGCCCCCACCCAGTCCTTTTGTGACTGTTACGAATTGAATTTTGATCTTGTGAAGCTTATGCTCTTACAAACAACTTCATTTGTCTTGTAGTAGACAACTTATTGCTGGTTGTCAGGATCTGCTCCTTTTTCCACAATGTTTTAAAAAGGCTATATCCTCAGGTTAAAACACAGGACTACATGTATGTTAAAAAAGGTAAATTCTTGTTGAGTAACCATGTTTTATTCCAAGTGTCTACTGCAAATTTTTGTTTGAGAAGGCAATGAGAAGTATAAGTGTTTCCTTTCCAAGTTCCCATAATACCTCACATGTCCAGGATTTGATCATGTGACATTGATGCACTGATTTGATTGGTGCTTTTTTTGTGGAGGGCAGTGTGTGCCCCACTAAGTGATACAATCATTTCCACGCAGTATACAATAATAATACCATATGAACATTATTTTCATATTGCACATAAGGTACAAAATACCACGACTACCTGAATATTTTCTATTTCAAAATCTTCAGTCTTTCGTTTCAGACCAATTGTTTTAACCCTACACCAAACAATCCCATGTTTTAACAACCTTGAAGGAGAAAACTTGCAAAAACATTTTGGGAAAAGGAGAAGATTCTGGTAACCATAATTCTCTCCTTTTTCCACAATGCTTTCTACCCTTTCAAAGAAAAATATCATTACTTGGGCTATACTCAGTTTGCGCCATCTGCAACTACTTTCAGTATGAACATTTTCTAAGATTTTGTCATCAGTCTGACAAAAAGTTATGGTCTGTTTATTAATTCTTCCTTATGGCACATTGAACTCTCATTCAAATTGAAAGCATCTGCAGATAAAGTATTAAAAATTTAGTTCAAATGAGCTGAAGTTCCTTTGTAGGATAGAAAACATTGTAGGAATGGAGAAATTGCTTGTTACAAGTAGTTTCTACATTTGCCAAAATGTTTTTAAATATAGACAGCATGAGGCTATATGGTTTTGACCACTGTGTTGCAAATAGACATGTTGTGTCAAAAGTACTCTGTATAAGTCTGTTGGCTTGATCATATTTGTACATGTTATTTATTCAAATAAATCTTATATATGAGTCAAGCTCTGTGAAATGGTGGTTTAATGCACATGCAAAGAGTGTAAACAGAGGTCGGCCTGCAGACCCCACACAGCCAGCACAGGCTGACCTGAGTCAAAACTTTGTTATTGGTAATTTTCTGCATGTTAAAAGATCGATCTAACTCATTGTTCAGCTGATCTTTAAACATAATAAATCCGTATTATGTGACAACTTACTTTGTATAATGCATTACTAAGATGCATTGAACTCCCTTTTCCCAGAATGCTTCTCAATTATGTTTTTATTGTAAATGTAGTCTATTTATAGTTATGCCTTGAATGTAAAGCCTTTGTATTTACTATCTCTTTGTTCAGTTTGACATTGTCTTGTTAGGTACACAGTAAACATGTGTAAGAGAGAGTCATCAGAAGGCATCTTTGTTGACCTTTGATTCAAGGTCAGGCTTTGGGTTCAATAAACACTCTCTGGTTGGCCCACATTGAAGAAATTCAAATTATGTCTTGTGGGTCAAAGATGGCATCCTTCCTGGAGAAACATTACTCAACTCTTGTGGGGAGATATATGCAAGAGCTTTGAAATTTAAATGTTGCTGATTGTCTGCACTATTTTCAAATTTATTCTTTCAACTCAGATGAGCGATATAGGGCCATTATGGCTCTCTTTCTGATCTTTAATTCAAAGTTTGGATGAAAGATTTGAGGGAAAAAAATGTCTTCATTTATGTCAGTGTACAGTCTGAAAATCCTAGTCTAAATTATTGAACCATTTGGAGGATTCAGATTCTTATGGCTTTGACATTTTCCTTGTACCCATTACTGTTGTACATGGTTAACTCTTTACCACATATCAAAGTTTTAGATTTGAGACAAACTGAAAGCAATTGCAGACAACAAATAAAATGTTGCTCAAGTCATAAGATATGTCTTTTTTAGGGTAGAAAACATGGTGTGGTTACCAGCATTTTCTCCTTATCCCACTATCTTTTCAAAATGCTTCTCCCAGGGCCATTAATACTTGAAATTGTGCAGTAAAGCGTGAAAGAGATCTATCAAATTTTAGTTCCAAGTTCCAAAAAGGAAATATATAGGAGGATAAGGAAACATTTTTCACTTACACCTTTTTTTTTCTCTCAATTACTTGGAAATTTATATGGGAAAAGGAACAATGGCTCATACTGTTCTCAAAAGATGTTTATAGGTGGGATAACAATCCAGAGCATAGAAAATTTTGAAAAACAAAAAACAGCTTTTGGTGTTAGAACTCAAAGTCTGGGACCAAATTCACTAACCATTTGTATTCCTCAAGAATTTTCTTGATTTCAAAGGAACGTAATATCTAATTGACTTTACGAATGATTTAGCCAATCAGAAATTGTGTTATTTTCAAAACTTGAATACATGTTGTAGGAAGGCTACTTGGAATGGTTTGTGAACATGGGTCCAAATTTTTTAGCCTTCTGTCATGGTATGTCCAGAGAGCTTTGTGAAACTGCATGATGAAAATCTTAATAATGTTGTAGCAGACCCATTTTCAACACTGTTTTTATCATCAATACCACCATTAGAGTAGATTAGATGTCCTGTTTGTGTTCCCATGATGCTAGAAAAAATGTAAGCATATGTTACCATGGCAACCAATTTTTTAGTGTGGGAAAAATGATTGATGAGAGAAATTTCATGGCATTTCTTTTTTACCTGAGGACTTTTACTTGAGATTAACTCATTGCCTACAGATACTAATTTGCAGCAGACAACTTTGAAAAAATCCTTATGAAAAATTAAATATGGATGTATCAAGGTTTTATCCATGTACCCTTTACCTAACAATCCTGTGTTTTAAAGGCCTTGAGGAAAAAGGCCTTTGAACATTGTGGAAAAAGAAGAAAATGCTGGTAACCAGCATTTTATCCTTTTCCTACAATGTTTTCCATTACGAGAACAACTTTCAATTGTGAAGCATTTGATTTTTCATCTGCAAATTCCTGTACTATATGAACAAGTCTAGAATTATGTCGTGAGGTAAACAGTTTTGGTTCAGAGATGGTCTAGTACATGAATATGTCTAAAATCATGAAGGCTAAAAGGAGAAATTGCTCATTTAGAAGTAACTTCTTTTCCTAAAATGCCTTTCAAAACTTGTGTGCTGCATAGACAAAAAAAAATGTCTGTAGGTGATAATGAGAGTGAATGACCTTGACCTAACTGTATCTCATTACACAGTCATTGATTGTTTAAATGATTTTTTTACTCGGTGCCAGAGATCAGTTGCTATGGAGATCTGTATTCAATTTTTTATAAATGAGATAACTGAACGTGAAATTCATGTAATTTTAATTGGTTAGAAAAAAAAGAGAAAAGGATTCAATAAAGTTGGATATGTGTAAATAAAACTTTGTTGATGTTGTTTATTACAACCACTGAAGCCAGTGCTATAGATTTCAAGGGGCATTATAAAATTGCTGGTTTCCAGACTCAGTGCTTCTCCAGGTGTTCAGCCCTTTACAAAACAATCATGTGTTTTTTTATGGTTTTTAGGAGGAAGATTTGAGAACATTGTGGGAAAAGGACAAAATTATGGTCTCGCATTTTCTCCTTTGGTCGTAAAAGTTGTGATTATTTGTTCCTTTAATTCAAAGGACCAAATAGTCTTCATTTTTCTAGCACTGCCAGTCCTGTACAAAACAAGCTCATGATTTCACGGCCCTGGGGAAGCAGGCTTCAGAAAACTTTGTGTGAAAAAGAGAAAAAGCTTACCGGCTTTTTTGCTGTACTGTTTTTGAAGCTGAATGATTGCAAAAAATCTGAACAGTTCCCTTTAACCCTCATCCTGCTAAAGAGGTTAAATAAAATTTTCAAACCGATAGTAAAAACCCGAATACATGTAATGTTATTTCAAACTTATGTTTTGGATTAAAAAAAAATTACCTCGTTATCGGACAGTGAAGATCCAAGATCAGACTGCACGTTCTGTGCAGTCTGATCTTGGATCTACACTGTCCGCAATAGGTCAGCGAGTCGCGCTTAGCAGCTTAAGGGTTACCCATTGGGTTCGAAGGACCCCAAAGACAGCGAATACATGTATCTAACTTTTGCAACCACTGCTTGGAGAAATATGCTGCCCTATATTTAACAATAGAAGTCTAATTTCGCTGATCTACATTATGATGGAGACGGGAGTAACAGACGACAAAAATCGATGCAGCCGATAATTATGCAATATTGAGTTTACTCCAACCTCGATATATTGTGGCCGGGAGCTCGAGCGAGCAGTGCTTTGATGATCCAGAGATGCAAGAAAACGTAGGCTGTTCTGTAGCATTCACAGCTTAAATTTCTTATTAGGATCACATAGAGCAAGATCAGATCTGTTGTTTGCATCTTTTGATCTATAGCTTGCCAGCTACTCAAACAAACCATGTAAATTGCTATTCGGGTCATGTCTGCTGGCAAAACGGATGTCCGTTTAACTCTTTAACAGACGACAGAAGGTAAGCCTCGCTCACACCGACAGCACTTGCAGACGTCGTATTAGATGCGGTACAAATGAAGGGATTACTCTTTGAAATAATTGGAAACTTGATAATCGGTGAAAATGCTGATAAGCAGCATTTTCCCCTTTTCCCGCAATGTATCGATCAATTTCAACAGCCTTCCTTCTCGGAAAGGTGCAGAGTTAAAAAACTCTGCAGCTGGTCTCATATTATATCAAGGTATTTCAACCTGTTCCAACAATTTCCGAGTGTCAACTAAATGAGTCCAGACAGCATGACAACGATTGGATTTCGAGAATTCATCGCCTTCCTTTCAGGTGAAAAAGACAAAAATAAAGATACATTTAATAATTTCGTTTGTCTCTTGAAAGCAAAATAGATACCAGAGAGGTCAAGGTCATTCGCTGGTATACCAGGAACTTGAGTCAATACGTGTTACATGTTCTCTGCAAGCTCTATCGGCTCCGTACATTATGCTAGCGGGATTTTGCATCGATAATTGCTTCACAGATAACTTGCATAAACATCGAGGTCGAACACATCGGAGTCATGCTCTGGCAAAAGGGGGTTTAGTGCAACTCCGTGATGCATTATACCGAGCAAGTCATCACATAATTAGGGGTACATAAAATCCATTTTGTCTAGCAAACCGACTGAATCATGAGGTACACTGGTCCTTTGACGTGCAGAAAATTGACCAATAACTAAAAGTTTAGACCCAGGTTAGCCTGTGCGGACTGCGTCGATACTTTTTGCAGATGCATTAAGCTCCCTTTTCACAGGGCATGACTCATTGTTAATCAATCGATTTCTTACAAGTATCTCTTCACCAAACAACACAATTTCAGGATAGGCTAGCCGGAATTAAAAGCATTTCAGACCCCAATTATAGTGGGTTGAATTGATGGAAGTTGTCTTTTAATGGTGAAAAAAACAAGAGGACCATGATGGTCCTATATCGCTCACCTGAGTGCTAAGCAGTAAAGGTCTACAATGAAGATAAATACCAAATATCGAAGTTCAAGACCAAATGATAATGAAACAAGAGAAATCTCACAACTGTTATAGAGGTCTAGGCCCTTAGGTTACCCAGAAAAATGATACTACAGTGTAAACAAAGTCAAATATAGCAATTTTTCTAATTCAAGGGAAGATAACTCGGGATGTTCTGGTCCGATTAGAACAATAATGGAACTGATCCGAGATCTTATAGTCATAGATATTTTGACCAAGTTTGATGCTGATTGGTGTATGTTTGTAGATGCTAGAGTGTAAACAAAGTTAAATATAGCAATTTTTCTAATTCAAGGGAAGATAACTCCAATCGTTCTGGTCTGATTAGACACATAATCGAACTCATCCGAAATCTTATGGTCATATATATTTTGACCAAGTTTGGTGCTGATTGGTTAATATTTGTAGATGCTAGACTGTAAACAATGTCAAATATAGCAATTTCTCTAATTCAAGGGCAGATAACTCCAGTCGTTCTGGTCCGATTAGACCCATAATCGAACTCATTCGAGATCTTATGGTCATATATATTTTGACCAAGTTTGGTGCTGATTGGTCTATATTTGTAGATGCTAGAGTGTAAACAAAAAAATGTGAACGGACGGACGGACAGACGGACGGACGACGACGGACGGTGAGTGATCACAATAGCTCATCCTGAGCATTCGTGCTAAGGTGAGCTGAAAACATTGTGGTTAAAGAAGATAGTACGCATCTGTAGTTTACTACTTAAGAACCATGGTATTTATCATGCGTTCAGCTAAGGCATAAAACTTACGATGCGCTAACCATTCTGAGAAAGGAAAACCAAGTTTTTATCAATAGGTGAAACTCTCCAATTCCTTGTTCTCTTTCTCGGAAATAAAAACAGATGTTATTTTTAGGTTTCATTCGGCACATACAATACGATCATATATTACTCTTATATGTTGTATTGCTAATTCTATAAAATATTACTTAATATTCATGTATACATTGCATGGCAAGAAATGTGATACAGGCAAAATAGAAAACAATTCTGACCATAAGTTCTTACAACTAAAATTTCGTGCATTGGCCCGCTTCGTGGCTTACGCTAATGTACGACTAGGAATAATCGAAATTTACGAAAGGTCAGATGATATGAATATTCATTTCAAGTCAAAGATACTGATAGGCTTATGTCTCTTCTTACGTGATAAAATTATATTTCCGCCATATGTCCTCACAGGTTCTTACGTGTTGAGACAACCTTTCGTCACCACTTACACTAATACTCACGTTTCCACCCACCCACCTTTCTCTCTCTCGTTCTCTTCCCCTCTCTCTCTCTCCATCCCTCCCTCCCTCTCTCTCTCCCCCTCTCTCTAATAATCAATAGTCTGCCGAAAATCTACCATCATTAATTACTCGAATCTTTTAACTCTTCTGAAAACTAAAGTCTTTGTTTTGAAGAAATATTGTAGTTATTACTAGATCTAGACTTGAAATCTAACATGTTTAAGCTTGTTCAAATAGTCTGTACATTCCATTGTGAGTAACATATCCATATATGGATAAGTGGGACACAGACGTTTCGCCCAGTTTCATTCATGATATTCATGGCTCTTCGCCTCGATTGCCCTTTATAACGGAATACTCAAATCAGCAGAAAACCAATATTTCTGACGGAAGTGAAATTTTCATCCAATGAATGAGAGATTGCTCGTCTTCTCACCAATGAAATTTCGGGTCACCGATGACGTGTTGAGCATGTTTATGCACTTTGACATGACGTGATAGTAATATGGTATGCTAATGATTGACGTTAAGTTCATCCTTTGGGTAACTTTCACAACTCTAGTTGATTTAGCGGTCATTGTAGATCGCGATCAAACTACACTAAACGTGCAGTCTAATCTAAGGTCAACTCTGTCCGCTTTGCTGAGACATTCTAGTGACGAACGACACTGAATGACATAATTCTACTCTCAAAGAATTTTATTTTGTTCACGTGGCGCGTCAAGAATGTGCTACCTTGCGTGCCCGTCAACGCCCTCAGACTATTTATGGATGAGACGTCTGAAAAAGTTTTTATTTTCAAATTGCGTATTACATCTAAATATATGATGAGTATTTTGATCATCTGTCACTGAAACGAATGGATTTACGGGTGTGGACCAATTTTGTCGTGAATTGTTGTCCCAGTGTTTCTTTTAAAACCCGTCAATTTTCTACCGAACTCCCCAGGGTTGACTTTTTACAGAGCAGTAGGTCTACGTGTTCTTTCGACCCTGGGGAAAAGAATTTGAAAACATTGTGGGTAAAAGAAGAAAATAAGGGTCTCTGGCATTCCCCCCCCCCCCACATTTTCCACAATGTTTTCCATCGTTTCATAGACAAATCCCATCATTTGAGCTACATTAATTTTATTAGTCCACAAATGCTTTCAATTTGGGCTTGTCTAACATTTATCGTCTGGAAAATAGTTAACCCTTAGGCTGCGAAGCGCGACTCACTGACCTTTTGCGGACAGTGTAGATCAAGATCAGACTGCACAGAACGTGCAGTCTGATCTTGAATCTACACTGTCCGATAAAGAGATATCTTTCAACCAAAACTACCCTTGAAATAGCAAAACTTTGGTTTTTACTGTCGGCTTGAAAGTTTTATTTGAAGTTATTTAGAAGCCTAAGGGTTAACATGGGGGACAGATAATTCAGGTATTGTCGACTTCGAATCCCGCCTCGGCACAAAGTTTTAAGTGGGTATTTGAAGGTCATTGTGACAAGATTCATTCCTCTGTTACCGTTTGAAATAGTGTGTCGACTTTCTTTTTGACTTAGAAAAACAGTCATTAAGTAAAACACTAACCTAGAGCTTAGTTTTCGTTTCATTTCCTGAAAGTATGGATTGCAAGAATCATCTTATCATTCTGACTTGTAGATCTACAGAAATATTCAAAAGACATAGATATACTGATAAGGAAATGACAGTGCATTTCTTTATTACATAAGTCACGAAGGGGGGGGGGGGGTTAGAAGCCATTGCTTGTAACAAGCAAATGCCCCCCCCCCCCCCCCCCCCCCCAATGTTTTTGACGTCGACGTAAATAATGTAGTGGTATTTCTATGAGTTAATCGCTGTCATCTCTGACCCAGTTTTGGCGCAAATATTTTTGAAACACAGAATCACTAGGTTAAACGTAACAACAGAAAGGTCAATAATATATTTTAAGCTGGTTTGCTCCGCCCTCCTGTCCAATAAGATCGATGATGACTTTGTAGGATTAAGGTCCCTCCGTGCTCTAGGCATATATGGTATGGACCATTAGAGAGAAAGAATCGGATACAAGGAAATCCGGGTACAAGCCCCTAGCTCTTCTTCGAATAGACCTTCTTGGTTCTTTTACGTGCCCGGTGTAAAGCACCGATACACGCGAGGCTACCTCTGGGTTTCAAACCAGTTCACCTCCAGTTGGGTGGGAGACACAAGGTGTCTCAGAAAGGTCCTGGCCAGGCCGGGTATCGAACCTCGGACCTCAGGATTGATAGTCCAGCGTTTTACCGCTGCACCACCGCTCCACCCTTTGTCCAACAAGATCGTCGTCCATTTGTATTATATATATTGGCAACCTTTTACTAGAATACAATAAGCTATGGACTATTTCAAGCATTTGCAGACGACACATTACAGAAAACTCATTATGTTTGGACCTTCTTTCAACTGATATAGAAGATACAATGGGAATAGGAGAAAATATCGGTTTTAAGCATTTGCTCGTTTTTCCTCGATGTTTTTAGAAGTCCTCTTCCACAGGGTCGTTTAAACACGTGAATATTTGGTGGTAAATGGCTAATCTTTCTATCATTTAACTACGCGAAATCTAGTGCTATAATAGTTAACCCTTGTCCTTCTAAATAAAAGAAATTAAAACATTCAAGCCGATAGTATAATCCCAAATATTGCTGTTTGAAAGGTACTTTTGGAGGAAAGGTATCTCCTATCGGACAGTGTAGATCCAAGATCAGACTGCACATTTTGTGCAGTCTGATCTTGATCTACGCTGTTCGCAAAAGGTCAGCGAGTCGCGCTTAAGTAGCCTAACGATTAAATGTCACATGAGCGTATTTCCTGTTATCTAAATGTATTTCCGCCATTACTTTGCGCTGGTGAGTGTCTTTGAGCTAGAAAGCTCTTCGCACAGCCCTATTTCCAAGACCAATCATTGCTTTCAACATAGACAAAATTGAAACAGAGTAAAGGATTACATAGAGAAATACAGAAATGGACCGTGCTCTGTGAAAAAGACTTTGAATTTGAAAAAAGGATCGACCATGTCAGCCTGCGCAGTTCTCGCAGGCTGACATGGTCGACACTTGCTATTTGTGAAATTTCTTCCTGTCAAAGGACCATTCTACATAATTATTCAGTCGGTTGTAAGACAAATTGGATTTTATTGATCCATAGTTATGTGAACATAGATAGAGAGAGAGAGAGAGAGAGAGAGAGAGAGAGAGAGAGAGAGAATATGAATAGAACATAAAGACCAAGGTTTAATCCTGTATCAAACAATCCCGAATTTGAACGACCCTGGGGTGGAATATTTTTTGAAAACATCTTGGATAAAGAAGAAAAGCTGGAAACCAGTATTTTCCGTTTCCCGCAATGTTTTCTACCTTTTCTAAGACAAATTCCAACATTTCAGCCACATTTGAATTGTCATCTGCTAATGCTTCCAATATGGACGCGTCCAAAATGTTAACGTCTGGTAAAGAGTTAAAGGAAAGAATGTCAACAAAAGTGACAGGTTTTGACAGGGCCAATTCTTCACAGCTTTTTGACCCACAAACACAGATTTGAAGCGTGATCGAAACACTGTAACCTTATACTTAACTCTAAAAAAGACGACAAAATTTAAGACTCTACCAAATCCAAAGCATTTGTAGACGGCAAATTAAATGTAACTCAAATGATGGGATTCGTATCGAACCTCGGACCTCAGGATTGATAGTCCAGCGTTTTACCGCTGCACCACCGCTCCACCCTTTGTCCAACAAGATCGTCGTCAATTTGTATTATATATATTGGCAACCTTTTACTAGAATACAATAAGCTAGAAAACAGGTTTTGACAGGGCCAATTCTTCACAGCTTTTTGACCCACAAACACAGATTTGAAGCGTGATCGAAACACTGTAACCTTATACTTAACTCTAAAACAGACGACAAAATTTAAGACTCTACCAAATCCAAAGCATTTGCAGACGGCAAATTAAATGTAACTCAAATGATGGGATTCGTCTTTTAAATGGGATTGAAAACAGTATGGGAAACCCACAAAATGCTAGGATTTTCTTCTTTTCCCACAATGTTTCAGACAGCCTTCTCCCTTTGGTTTGTTAAAACACGGAATTGTTTGGTAAAGAGTTGAACTGCTAAATATGGGAAATGAGTAAATCTAGCCAATAGTTAAAGCCCGAATAATGCGATTTCAAGGTACTTTTCGCTCGAGAAATCTCATCAATTTGGACAATGTGGATTCAAAATCAGACTGCTTTCACTGTGCAGCCTGATCTTGGATCTAGGCTGTCCGCAACAGCGCACTGAGTCAAACTTACTAGCATAAGAGTTATTTCTCTCTCTCTTTCAGATAATTTTGCAAGTGCAAAATTTGCGATTCGCAAATGACAGCAAATGAAAAAAGAGAGTCATTCACTGTAAAAAGGGGGCTTAATGCATCTGAGAAAAGTATCGACCTAGGTCAGTCTACGCAGTCCGCGCAGAATGACCTGGACCGAAACCTTTTGCTTTTGGTGAACATTCTACAGGTAAAAGGACTTGTCTACCTCATGATTCAGTCCGTTATTAGAATAAATGGAATATGTGGATCCATAATACTGTGATGACTTTTCTGGTGTCATTAATCAAGGATATGCATTAAGCTCCCTTTTGCAAGATCATGGCTCAAATCTTTACTGTGAAAAAAAAGGCATAATAAATGAGCCATGCTCTGGCAAAAAGGGGGCTTAATGCATATCCGTGATCCATGGTACCAAGCAAGCCATCATTTAATTATGGATCCATAATATCCACTTCTTTTAACAACCGACTCTATCATGAGGTACGCTAGTCCTTGGACATACAGAAAATTGACCAATAGCGAAAAGTTTCGGTCCAGGTCAGCCTGCGCGGACTGCGCAGGCTGGCCTGGGTCGATACTTTTCGCAGATGCAATAAGCCCCCTTTTCATAGAGCATGGCTCATATTTTTCATTAACATTTATGAAAATATCAAATCAAAAAGAAAAAAAAATATGACGTTGACAAGCATTTCTGTTTTTTTTTTCCACAGAGTTTACGATCGTGGTTCCTTGCAAGACAAGGAAGAGTCGTCAGCACATCCAAACGGACACAATATGAGAATATTCTCGCAAAAGGGGGTCAGTTAATGCATCTCCGTGATACATTACACAAAGCCGGTCATCACATAATTATTGATGAATGAAAGCCATTTTTCTGGCAATTGACTGAATCATGAGGCAGAATGATCCTTTCACGTGCATACAATGTAAAAGTATAGTGTTAAGACCCGGGTCGCACAGACTGAACGTGGTCGATACTTTTTGCAGATGCATTAAGCCCCCTTTTCACAGAGCATAAGTTATACAGAAAGCGTCTTTGAACTACTAGAATAAATTGCTGTATATACATGTATATACATGTATATGGTCTGGCAAAAGAGGGCTTAATGCATATCCGCGATGCATGATACCAAGTAAACCATTGCAGTATTATTGATCTATAAAATCCATTTTGTGTAACAACCTACTGAATTATGAGGTATACTGGTCCATTCAGCTGCAGAAAATTGGCAAATAGCAAAAAGTTTCGGTCAAGGTCAGCCTGCGCGGACTGCGCAGGCTGACCTGCATCGATACTTTTTTTGCATATGCGTTAAGCCCCCTTTTCATGGAGCATGGCTCATTTACACTGAGAATTAAAATTGTGTCTTGTAAGCTGCATTCAAACCATGAAATAAACATGATCCTAAATATAGACATGCCAAACAGGTGTCGCCTCCTCAGTGGAACCAGGTGCTAGTCTTGCAGACGAAAGTCCAGGAAATGTTTATTTCACTTCCTGTCGCTAACACTCCAAGTATTTTTGTCGTTCGAATAATTCACAGTCTTTAAGCACCTTGGTGAAACTCAGAAAAACAAGTGTTTTGCTTTTTAATGCGTACAAGAGATGCAAGGTCTATCCGAAAAGGAATTTATATGTGCCGTCGGCATGCTTGAGGCAGGAAGAACACCGATCGAGGTATAGCTGGACAGTTTTGAGTGCCAGAAACATTCTGAAACCTATAGGGAGACGTCATCAGATCACCAAGGATCAGGGCGACCCCGTGTCTGTTAAACAGTAGCCGAAAAGGAGGAATCTTTGATACAAACCTTCGTCTAGCTATGCATGATTGACGCTAAAAGTCGCCAACTGACAGAGGTAAGCCATCTCTACTACGTTTAAATTGTGCACGGCCGAAAGAACAGATGGCGAATACAGGGCATAGCAAAGAGTTTAACCCTTTACCACACAATCCCGAGTTTTAACGACCCTGAGAAAGAAAGCTTTCGAAAACATTGTGGGAAAAGGAGAAAATGCTGGTAACCAGCATTTTCTCCTTTTCCCATAATGTTTTCTATCCTTTAAAAAAACAAATCTCATCATTTGAATCATATTGAATTTGTCGTCTACAAATGCTTCAAAACTGGACTAGTCTAAATTTTTTTCCTATGTATAAAGTGTAAAAAAAAAAACCCTCCAACATACTTCCTGTGTCTCCATATTTAAAGTGACGTCTGACAGCGAGGTGTTGCCGAGGTCTAATTGTCTAGTTAGTATTCAAGAAGACAAACGTGCGCCTTGTGCACTTTCGAGAATTCTTAATTCGTGACCTGTGGTAATTTTGAACACTTCTACGATCATTAAACCTTTATCAACATTATGCCTTCTGGAGAAGGAAGCTTTTGAAAACAGTGGAAAGGAAGGGAAAATGCTAGTAAACGGCACCTACTCCTTTTCAAAAAATTTGTCTGCCATTTTCAAGATAGTCCATATTTGAGCAATATCATATCAAATTTTGCCGTCTGCCAACGATTTAAAATTAGGCAAATCCAAGATTTTTCCGTCTGTTAAAGAGTTAACAAGATGGAAAACACTGAATATCAGACACCGTCGGTGCCATCAAAATGCTGTAGGATCACGTGACCGCATCCATTTGTCACAATCAGCGCAATGACAGTAATTTGGTTAATTATACGGCTGCAGACCGTGTCTTTCATTATTTAAATTCGATAAAACGTGCAACAATAACAGTTGATCCGAAGCGAACCAATGTATTAGATTTCACGGGAGGGAGGGGTGATTATCCAATTTATTGAGGACAGCAACTGTCATATGCCACAAACACTTGGCGCCCATGCTGTATCATCCGAGCCTGTATGAACAAGCCACCCTTGTTAACATTCTTGGTTTAGCGTTCGAGAATTTGCTAAATTTCAAGAACTTTACACAATTTCTGGTTGGCTGAACCAAACAGGTTAGCCAGTTACAAATTGTATTACTTTCCAACAATAGAATATGACTAAGGATGCAGTTTAGAATGGTTGGTGACGGAACCAGGGTCCGTTTTCATTAACCATTTTTCATAACATTCTTGGTGTAACTCGTGAGAATTTTCAAATTTTAAGGTAACGATATTTCGTATTGGCTATACCAAATGGTTTAGCCAATCAGAAACTGCGTTACTTTCTGATAAGACTATGACTGTAATTTAGAATGGTTGGTGAAAACGAACCCAGATTTTTTGGATGTTGTTGCAGTCTTTGCCAAACGACACAATTTTATAGATTTTTTTTTAAATTGAAAGTATTTGCTGGTACTTTTTAAGACTGAAATCATTTGCAGGTGGGAAATTCACTGTCGTTCAAATGATGAGATTTGTCTGGTAATCTTCACTTCCTCCTTTCATCACAATGTTTTCTACTCTTTCAAAGACAGTCTAGTAATTTGAGCCACACTTGATTTGTTGTCCGCAAGTCTGTAATTTTGCCGAATGTTGTAGAATTAATGTTTATTTATAATATCAATGACGAAGTAGGTTTCTTTTTTGAAAGAATGTTGGAATTTTGGACGAAATGCTAAAATGAGTATCTTTTCTGCCTTTTGTGCTAAATTCTATCAATCGATGTATGTATTTTTCCCTAGTGAACTAATGTCCGGATTTAAAGCCCCAATAGCGACTAAAAGTAAAATAATGCTGGTATTAAAGTCCATTAAAACCTAAAACATACCAATGACAAGTATGGAAATCATTGTGGGGAAGATGATCTATTACTGTATGGTCGGTCAAAGTGTAAGTCGCTGACAGAAAAATGCATTTTAAAAGGTCAAAAGTTGCCAGGTCATTCCATATTTTGTTTACTTTTTGCATGGTTTTAAAATTATTTTTTCTGTCAGATACTAACAGCTGGACTGACTTTACAATAACAGATTGTCATCTTTAAAATTACTTTCATAGTTTTGAAAGGTATGATGTAAACTCTACTGCATTTTAACACCCGCATTGTTTATTTTTGACGGCCATTGGGTCTTTAATGATACTATACTAGTAAGAGTCATAAAACTTCACATTCTTCGCAAACACGAGTGACCTTGTCATGAATCTAAACAATGAGTATCGAAACTAATAAGTGGACTGTCGCTGTAATATGACCGATATATTGAGAAACGTCATATCACTCTTTACCACGCGACAAAATGGTAGACATGTCTAAATTGAAAGCATTTGCAGACAATTTGATTGTGGCTCAAATAATGAAAGTTTTCTTTGAAATGGTGAAAAACATTGTGGTAAAAGGAGAAAATGCTGGTTACCAGCATTTTCTCCTTTTCCCTCAATGTTTTCAAAAGATTTCTTCCTCAGGGTCGTTGAAACTCGGGATTAAATGGTAAAGGGTTAAACAAATAAAGCAAAGAGTTAGACGTTAAGTAATTTCAGTTGACCTTTCTTTGTGTGGATTTCATAAAAGTCAAATTCCTGCTTACTGTCAGGTTGCCTACCACTATTCTCCGCCAGTCAAGCAAAGATCAAGATCAGACTGAACGGTCAGCCTACACCGTCCGATAATCTATTAGATATTTAAAAAACGAACAGCTTTGGCATTGTTATACGGGTACAATCGAATCTGTTTTCAGGGAGACGAGCCCCTTCTCTTCCTCGGAAGTAAGAAAGTATTACAGTCATGCTCTGTAAAAAGGGGGCTTAATGCATCTGCGAAAAAAATTGACCCAGGTCGGCCTGTGCAGTCCGCGCAGGCTGACCGCGGCCGAAACTTTTCGCCGTTGGTAAATTTTCTGTATGTCAAAGGACCAGTGTACCGCATGATTTAATAGGTTGTTATAAAAAACATACGAGTATTTTAGGATTGTATAATACTGTGATGACTTTCGTGGTATCATGCATCACGGAGTTGCATTAAGCTTCCTTTTGCTAGAGCATGGCTCATTTACTTTGTCGTCCGCAGATGCTTTCAATATGGACTAGTTTAAAAATTTTTACCCACTTGACGGTGAAGATCCGAAAGTCTGTCGGTTAACCCTGTGCCAAATAATCCGGAGCTTTAAGGGACCCTGAGGATAAATGATCTTTGAAAAAATTGTAAGAAAATGAGATTATGATGGCAACCAGCATTTTCTCCTTTCCGCTCATTGTTTTCTATCTTTTCTAAAACAAGTTGCATAACTTGAACCATATTTATTCTGTCGTCTGCAAATGCTCTCAATTTGGACAAATCTAGAATTTGTCGACTGGTTAAACAGTTTTTAACCCTATACCAAACAATTCCGTGTTTTAACAACCCTGAGGAAGAAAGGCTTCGAAACCATGTGGGAAAAGGAGAAGATGCTCGCAAGTACTAACGAGTCGTTCAAATGAAGTAAACTACTTTTGAAAGGGTAGACAACATTGCGGGAAACGAAGAAAATGTTGGTGACCATAACGACTACCATCTTTACTTCAGCCACATTCGATTTGTTGTCTACAACTGTCTCCAATCTTGAAAGGTCTGAAATTTTGTCGTCTGGTGAAAAATTCTTTCTGAACAATGAAGATTCGAGATTATGTTCATTAACTCTTTATCAATCAGTCCCGAGTTTTTATCGACCCTGAGGATAAAGGGCCTTTGAAAACGTTGTGGGAAAAAGAGAAAATGCTGGTAACCATAATATTATGATATTTTTCACAATGTTTCCTACCCATTTGATGACAAATTCCAAATTCAGGGCCACAGTTAATTTGTCGTCTGCAAATGCTGTGAATTTGGAAAAGTCTGCAAATTTATCATTTGGTAATCAGTTAAGTGGGTCTTTAAAAAAACAGTGACATTTTACTGCATTTATGATAACAATTAACCCTTATGCTGCTAAGTAACTAAAATGAAATTTTCAATTCGATAGTAACACCCCAAATTATTCATATTTCAAAGATATGTTTTGGGGAATAATATCTCCTTATCGGACACTGTAGATCCAAGATCAGACTGCACTTCTGTGCAGTCTGACCTTGATCTACACTGTCCGCAAGAGGTCGGCGAGTCGCGATAAGCAGCCTAAGGGTTAACATTTCCTCGAGAAAACTTATCTCTTAATATAGAAATAAAAAATAACGTTTCATTTTTTCAGTGACATTCAACTTGAATTTCCTGCTAAATTAAGTCTTTTACCAAATAATCCCATGGTTTTAACGGTCCCGAAGTAGAAAACGTTGAATACATTGTAGGAAAAGGAGAAAACGCTGTATGTAACCAGCATTTTCTCCTCTTCCCACAATGTTTTTTAGCTCACCTGAGCACAACGTGCTCAAGGGGAGCTTTTAGGATCACCCTGTGTCCGTCGTGCGTCGTCCGTCGTGCGTCGTCCGTCGTCAACAATTCTTTAAACATCTTCTCCTCCTCAACCACTGAGCCAATTTGGACCAAACTTGGCTGGAATGTTCCTTGGGATGTCCTCTTTAAAAAGTGTTCGCATAATTTAACTCCATCAAAAACTCTGCTTGCCATGGAACCAAATGGAATTTTCTAAAAAACTCTTTAAAAATCTTCTCCTCTGAAACCGCTGGTCAGATTTTGAAATTATTTCACAGAAACGTTCCTCGGGTGACCCTTTTAAAAAATTGTTCGCGAAATTTTGATCCGTCGAAAAACATGGCCGAAGTGGTGGTGGTGGGACTCTTTACGTCCAGCGGTGTCAACAATTCTTTAAACATTTTCTCCTCCTAAACCCAAGGGCCAATTTGGACCAAACTTGGCTGGAATATTCCTTGGGAGGCCCTCTTTCAAAACTGTTCACATAATTTGATTCCATCAAAAACTCTGGTTGCCATGGCAACCAAATGGAATTTTCTAAGAAATTCTTTAAAAATCTTCTTCTCTGAAACCGCTGGTCAGATTTTGAAATAATTTCACAGAAATGTTCCTTGGGTAACCCTTTTCAAAAAATGTTCACGAAATTTTGATCCGTCGAAAAACATGTCCGTGGTGGTGTGGGGGGGGGGGGGCTCTTTGCGTCAAGTGGTGTAAACAGTTCTTTAAACATCTTCTCCTCCTAAACCGCTGGGCCAATTTGGACCAAACTTGGCTGGAATGTTCCTTGGGAGGTCCTCTTTCAAATTTGTTCACAGAATTAAATTCCATCCAAAACTCTGGTTGCCATGGTAACCAAATGGAATTTTCTAAGAAATTCTTTAAAAATCTTCTTCTCTGAAACCGCTGGTCAGATTTTGAAATAATTTCACAGAAATGTTTCTTGGGTGACCCTTTTCCAAAAATGTTCACGAAATTTTGATCCGTCGAAAAAGACTTAAAGAAATTCTTTGAAATTCTTCTTCTCTTAAACCACTTGTCAGATTTTGAAATTATTTCACAGAAATGTTTCTTTGGTGCCCCTTTTGAAATACTGTTTGCGAAATTTTGATCCGTCAAGAAACATGGCTGTGGTGGTGGTGGGGGGGGCTATTTGCACTATACGGACATGTAGAAATTCTTAAAAATTCTTCTTCTCTGAAACCACTGGTCAGATTTTGAAATAATTTCACAGAAATGATCCTTATATTATGCGCCTTTTTTTAGTTCGGCTGTTTTCGAAGAAAATATTGAGGTATTGTCATAGTCCTGTTGTTGTCGTCTGCGTTGTTGTTGTCATTGTGCAAAAACTTTGACATTTTGTTATATCTAGGCTTCCACTAAACACATGTACTTGAAACTTGGAATAATTGTTCACTAGTAAAAGAGCAACCCAACAAGGGCAGATAACTCTAAAATCATTTTGTCCAAATTATGCCCCTTATTCGACTAAAAATTTTAACTTACTATCCAGCACCCAACAGCCAATGGTTGGCCCCCGCATGCGGTGCTCTTGTTCGACTTAATATTTTTAGCCGCTATAGGGCATATGCTCTTGTTCAAGAAATGATCCTTGAGTGACCTATCCCAAAATTTATTTGCAGAATTCTGATTCGTCAAAAACATGGCTATGGTGATGATTGTAGGGGTGGTGACAGATTTTGAAATGATTTTTACAGGTGACCTTTTCAAAATTGCTTGGCAAAATAATGATTTCGCTTCCAAAATTTCAGTACAAAAAAATTGGCTGTGGTCCTCTCAAAAATTCAGGTGAGCGATCCAGGGCCATCTTGGCCCTCTTGTTTTTTATATCTAAGACAAATTACATTATTTGGACCACACTGATTTGTTGTCTGCTCAGTTTTTCAAAAAGGACAGGTCTAAAATTTTATCGTCTGATAAAGAGAATAAAAGATAGGATCATAATTACCTGCTGCAGGCGATTTTTGCAGCGGCCCTCACAGTAATTAATTTCTCCTTTCGCCACAATAAGTGAGCTGTCGCCGTAATATGAATGAAATAATGTTGAAAGCAACGTGAAAATCAATGATATTAAAGCTTAATTCACCCCCCCCCCCTTTTTTTTTTTTTAATTTAGAGTGATTTTTTCAATGTCTTTTGCTGCAAACTCAATTAAGTTTGTTTGTATGATGTTTAAGGCAGTTTCAACATTATTTCTGTTTTATCTCGGTGGCCAGTGCACCTGTCAGTGCTTTCCTGTATTTTTTTTTTTCTTTTTAACAAGTAATTCTTACCAAGCCACTGGCTTCTATTCTGCATGAATATCCTCGTAACAACAATCAGCGTTGAGAGAGGAATGAATCCTGTCACTATGACTATCAACAATCTTCGGAAAGAAATTGGCCAGGCTGGGGATTCGAATCAGCGATCACCTGCTTTCAAGTCCTGTACCCTACTTTGCCACTATGACTGGCCCACTCAATTCAGTAGATGATGAGCTAAAATCTCTTTCTCTTCATTTATCGATGGCCACAATATTACTGATATATTGATGGTGAAATCCTTTTTTGTGGTTTTTCTAATCGACAACATCTCTAATCGATACTTGACTCCCCGATTTGAAGCTCAAACAAAGGACTTCGTGACCTGTAAAACATGAATTTTATAATCAGATAAAAAGTAAACAAAAGAAAGAGCGACTTGGCAACTTTTTCTACCAGCGACTAACTCTTCAAGATTCAAGATGCATTAAGCTCCCTTTTCACAAAGCAAGACCCATTTTCTTTTTTCTTTAGAAGTGATCATTGGCCCATTATTCATTTGTATGAATCATTACAATTTGCCTTTTCTTTGTTCATAATTTTGGTGTCCTGCAGGGTGCCATTCTTTCGCCGTATAGATTTATCAATTACACGATTTGGGATATTTTGAATAATTCATTGCTACCATTACGGAATCTGATTCCCTATAGTGCGACCCTAAAAGTGTGAAATTCTTACGCGGTGGGTTAGACAAAAAGAATGCATTCGATGATTTCATACAGCGCTTAATAACATTTTCTCGGCGTAGCTGAATGTGCTGGCTTTTGATCTACTTTTTGGTACTGGTAACAAATGAATAAATAGAAATTTGTGATTGGTCAAATATGTAGACATGTTTATTCTAAGACACCCTGCCCATTTGCGGCTAAATTTACGCCTTCTATCTATTTTAAAGATATTTTTTGTTAGTACAGAGAGCAAATTACTAGATCTATATTCAAATCCGCGACATTGATTCAAAGTGCATTTAGTTTTCACTCTATTATAGTGTTTTGGGTCGAAAGCTAAATACAAATACTATATATTTCTGTCGTCTGATAACACGGTCACAATATTTAACAATAAAACTCGAAAATGTACGAATTTCCAATATACCCCTGTCACCTTTTTTTCGTAACAAAAGAGGGGCAAGAAAAGAGGACGTCTTCTCGTACAAGGCAACGAACTATCGCATAGTGTTGTGCTGTTGTATGTCTTTTTATTGGCACAAATACAACGCGTAGAAAAACATCAAACGATCACAATAATCATCATTTGCTTAACCCGTTACCAAAACATGTCATTTATTAACGACCCTAATCAAGAGAGGGTTTTAAAAATACTGTGGTGAAAGGAGAAAATGCTTGTCACCAGCATTTTCTCCTCCTTCCAGTTTGTTTTCAATATTTTCAGAGGCAAATCTCATCATTTGAGCTATATTTCATTTGTCGTCGGCAACTGTTTTAGATTTGGATGATCTAAGATTTTGTCGCCTGTCAATTTGGTGAAGAGTCAATAAAATACCACCTGCAGAAAACTATTTTTCGGTTTGGAGCAGATCAATATCGGAGGGAAAGGGGGGAAAAAGAAGCACTGCATGTGTGTGCCAACGCTTGGCTGCAGTTGTTTTCCCAGGGAAAATTCAAAATCAGAAAGGGGGTATAACTGCGCCAAAATATTTGAGGGTTATCTACCCTTCTGGCATGGTAACCCTTTTTGATAGTTATCAACTTGCTCCAGTTTGATGTGAATGTGTTCAGTAATGACTGAGATAATCAGAAAATGTCAAAATGCTTGGACGACGACGACGCCAAAGACGCCAGGGTTACGTCTTTACCTTGACCTTTTTTCGACAGCAGCTGAGCTAGAAATAAAATGAGGTTTGATAACAGCAATCTGATGTTGTATCTACACTGTAGCCTTGATAAGTCCTTGATTTGTCAGGCTTATATATTAACCCTTAGGCTGCTAAGCTCGACTCACTGGCCTTTGGCGGACAGCGAAGATCAGAATCAGACTCCACAGAACGTGCAGTCTGGTCTTTAATCTGCACTGTTTAATAAGAGATTTTTTTTTTCAATAAATTACCGTGGAAAGAGCAATATATTGGTTTTTACTATCGGCTTGAAAGTTTTATATATCTCCATTTAGCAGTTTAAGGGTCAAACGATGTTTCATTGGATTGCATTTTCGTCGCCGAGAGAGGTAGAGTTTATTTGTTTGGTGCTGAAAGACTTTAAAGATCGATCGCTCCGGTCAAATCATTGTCTCGACAGCCTGATTTATTGTAACTAATTCGTTGACAAAATGAGGTTGCGTCGATCATCGAAAATAACGTTATAGATCGACATAATTTTTTATAATATTGTACCACTTGAAAAACAATTACTCGTGGATTCGTTACTTTCAAGAAATGTTTCACGCTTGACAATGGTTTTGAATAATGGCTAATTATTGTAAAGACATCGCAATGTTTGACGGGGTTTAAAGGGAGCCGTATTCAGATTTTTTCTGATCTCAAAGAACTTAGTGAAAGAGGAAGATTTATCACTTAATTAAGTTGCCATAGGCCGCAAATCGCAAGTAAAGAAGAAAGCGAAAAGTAAAAGAAATGTTTTTCAGTAGTATTTCCTTAATGGGCTATTTAGTCTCTTAAGGTATTTTAAACTTTTGCGCCAGAGTTTCGCAAAGACTTATGGGAATATCGCATGACCCATTACATGCGTCGATTATAGGGTTCGAATTCAAATCAGAATGACGACATCATACTTGATGGAATAAAGATAGACGGGAGTTACCGATTGCAAAACGATCATCCCCCTATTCAAACTAAAGAAAAAAAAAATATATATATATCACCTCTTTATCGAATGTAGTCATACAGCTTAACGTTTGCTCTGTAAAAAGGGGGCATAATGCATCTGCAAAAAGTATCGACACAGGTCAGCCTGCGCAATTCGGGCAGGCTGACCTGGAGCGAAACTTTTTGTTATTGGTCAATTTTCTGTATGTCCAGGGACTAGTTTACCTCATGATTCAGTCAATTGTTAGATAAAAAGGATTTTATGGATCCATAATCATGTGATGATTTGCATTGTCTCATGTTTCACAGAGATGCATTAAGCCCCCTTTTGCCAGAGCATGGTTCATATCTGGTTGTATTTATCGGTGTTTTACAAAAAATGTTGATTAACGGAATAAACCTAAGTAGGCTCCTTTAAGGTTACGAGGAAATAATGGGAAGAGAGCTGCGTATCTTTAAACTGTCGAAGGCTGCCAACTACCTCCACCGATTGCGTTGACACTGAACCGGGAAACAATTCAAAGGGCCATAACTCTTCAAATAGTTGACCAATCTTAACCCTGAAAGCGCCTTTCACTACTACAGTTGCTTTTGCGGCCATTATAGATCAAGATCAGACTGAACAAAACGTGCAGTCTGATCTTGAATCTACACTGTCGGCTTAGGTCAAACACTATGGACAAAAGGAACCATCAAATTGCAATTATTTGGGTCTTATTTCTAGATCGAATGTGTCCGATGGGTTTATATGGCGCTTTAAGTGTTATCCCTAAGGCTACTAAGCGCGACTCACTGACCCTTTGCGGACAGTGTAGGTCAAGATCAGACTGCACAGAACGTGCAATCTGATCTTGGATCTACACTGTCCGATAAGGAGATATTTATCTCCAAAAATTAAGAATGAAATAACATTTTTACGGTTTTGACTAGCTGCTAAGCGCGACTCACTGACCCTTTGCGGACAGTGTAGATCAAGATCAGACTGCACAGAACGTGCAGTCTGATCTTGGATCTACACTGTCCGATAAGGAGATATTTATCTCCAAAAATTAAGAATGAAATAACATTTTTACGGTTTTGACTATCGGCTTGAAAGTTTCATTTAACTTACAAAGCAGGATAAGGATTAACGAAAGTATCAGGCACGTAAGTTTGTGTAGTAGGTAGGCTCCCATTACTGAAATTGGTTCAAAACTTTAGTACAAGAGGGCCGAGTCACCGGTACCGCAGTTGGTAGTGTACAGGACTTGAGAACAGGGGGTCGCTGGTTCGAATCCCCAGCTCGGTCAATTTTCCCTCCGAGGATTGATGATAGTCATTGCGACAGGATTCATTTATCTCTCATCGCTGATCATTGTTTCGGCGATTGTTAGGTGGGAAGGCAGCCAGTTGCTTGAGAAGAATATTGTGCGGAGTAATGGTAGAAGAAAATCCAGGAAAGCATGGATAGGTTTACTAGCTGCCGCGATATAACTAGAATAATGTTGATTGGTGTTAAACAGCATACAATAGTACTAGAAGAGGACACAAAGTAGCGTCGCTTGACGGACAGACAGTTGGACAACTTGATTACGGTATATGCCAAATGACTTCGGCTTGGGGTGTGGGTGGAAAGGATATTGAATAGCTATACACGTCAGATGCTCGTGCAGTCAAGTAAATGTAATTAGAATCACAAATGAAGCTGGACGTTTTCTCTCATTGGTTGGTACCTAGCAACGGAACTATTTGTGGGTCAATGCCCGATATATCGAGAATTAAGTCTTTGTCGTGACCAATTTTTTGTCGCCCTATTTTTTTTTGTTTTCAAGAAGAAAACAGTAGACAATGTATTGATTATATCAGCGACCATCTTTACAGAGCCGTCTTAACCTTTAGGTTGCTTAGTGGGGCGACTCTTAAGTGCTTCTGCGGACAGTGTAGATCAAGATCAGGCTGTACAGAACGTACAGTCTGATCCTGGATCTACACTGTCCGATATAATTAGTTTTACAAGGAAAATAGTGACTTTGAAATAGAAATAATTTGGTTTAGCTTTTGACTTGGATTTTTTGAAGACAATTTAATTAGCAGTGAAAGGATCAACTCATGGCCACTGACCGACATTTTGCCGGACATTTATGAAAGCAATGTGGTAAAACGAGACTTACTTTTAACCATTTACAACACCATCCCTAATTTTTACGACTCGTAAGAAGGTTTTTGAAAACATTGTGGGGAAAAGAAGAAAATGCTGGTAATCAGCATTTTCTTTCTTCATCGCAATATTTTTTTCCTTTTTTTTTTTTAGACAAATGCCAAACTTTGAGCCACGTTATATTTGTCGTCTGCAAACACTTCGACGATGGCTGAGTCTAGGATTTTCTCGTTTGGTTAAGAATTAAACTAGTAATGTCTCCTTGGTTCCCAACATTTTCTCGTTTTCCTACAATGTTTTCATAGGACTTATTTTTTCTGAGTCGTTAAAATGCGGGTTTGTTCATTACCCCATTTGTTTGTGAGCAACCTTAGTTATTGTTACTGCGTGAATGAATGAATTTGCGTTTATTCATCGTCGCCACCGGTTGCCCATATGGGCGACGCCCCCTGAAGGCTGTTAGTATTGTTACGGGGGATAGTGCAGATACAGGACGAAACCCATCTTAAGTTACGCCTGGTTCTTTTACGTGCTCAGTGTATAGCACCGTCACACGGGACCTCGGTTTAACGTCTCATCCGAAAGACTATTAGTAATTTTAGATGGCCAGCCGTGGAGAACGAACCCACACCCTCAAGTGACTCGAAACATCACGTTCTCGAGTCCTACGCTCTACCTTTTGAGCTATGCGGGCTGGTCTTGGTACTGCGTCAATCACGAGGCCTTTTATAAATAAATAAAGGGAAGTAACCTCTATTACTCCTCCTTTAAGACTAGCAGATTTATCGCAATCTTGTTGGAATATCTGCTATGAAAGCTCACTTTCGGTGCATATGTATGTTAAAATCAAGCTCTGTGAAAATATGGTTTAATGCATTTACCAAAAAATATCGACCCATGGCAGCCTGTGCAGTCTGTGCAGGCCTTCCACTGTCGTTTTTTTTCTGTAAAGTTTCTGCATGTCAAGGAGCCATGCTACATCATGATTCATCCGGTTTTCAGACAAAATGGATCCATATTATGTGACGCCTTGCTTGTTATAATGCATTACAGTGATACATTACAGACTCTCTTTCACAGAGCGCCACCCAGATTTTTTCAATCGTGGACAACATTACTTTTTTCAAACTTTTGACTAACTGATTGTTGACGTTGTCCAATGAATATGTGATTTTTTTTTCTCATATAACCAAACGTGTATCTGCGAAGAACAAAACAGAAGCACTCTAAAACATTGTGATAACAGCACATGTATTACAATACTACAGAAAAACAGTGTAAGCGCCTCCTCTATCGAGCCCTAAGCATATTTTACTTTTCCCAACGGAAGTAGATTTACGGAAATGTACCTGTAGTACGCAGGCACCTGTCTTAACTCCTAGGCTGCTAAGCGCGACTCACTGACCTTTTGCGTACAGTGTAGATCAAGATCAGACTGCACAGAACGTGCAGTCTGACCTTGGATCTGCACTATCCGACAAGGATATATATTTTAACCAAAATTAACTTTGAAATCGCAATATTTGGGTTTTTATTATCGACTTTAACGTTTCATGTTATTTAGCAGGATAAACGTTAAGCAGGTACATTCTAGTGTTCCAATAGGTTCCTGCATAATAAGGATTGGACTGTATTTCACAATGCTTTTGACATTGTAGAAACTCCGATCATCTTATAGATGTAAAGGATGACCAATGGAAAAAAAAAACATTGAGTATGAAGATATGGTCATTATGCAGTATGTCCTAAACTTTCGTGGTGTTAATCATGTAAGGGCGAGTGACCTTCCAAAATTGGCATAAGCATTCAAAATAGAACATCTGAGGATGAATTATTTGGCGTGCTTCTTAATCAACCCTTACCAGACAATTTCGTTTTTTACGACCCTGAAGATGAAAGCCATTTAAAAGATTGTGGACAAGGGAGAAAATGCTAGTAACCAGCATTTTCTCCTTTTTCTACGATATTTTCTACTTTTCAAAGACATCTTGTCATTTAAAATACATTTATAAGACGTCTGCATGTGCTTTGAAATTGGACTAGTCTAAAACTTTGTCGTCTGGTAAAGAGTTAAATAATTATCAGATGGCAGAGAATAGGACTACCCTGGTGGTGATGGATACCGAAGTGCTTCCGGGTCGTACTAGGCTAAAGTAGTCCCTCTTCAAAACTTTACACCAAGCACATCTGCTTCACATTTATATCAGAGAAAATGGAGGGGTGGGTCTGACATATATCGGGAGACTGTTTGTGACCACATAAAGGAACGTGGTCTACAAACAAGGCCCGTATTCACCAACCATCCTTAGTTTCATTCTTGGTCTTATTCTAGGGTACTATCTTAGTATCGTTGGCTTGCGAAGATGTCTTCGTGTATGCCTAAGCATATTAACGTAAATTTGATTTGTAAATACTTTGATATCTACATAAATTCAGTTATTGAATACGAATTGTAGGCTCGGTTCATCTGTAGAGGGTGTCGACCCTTGTCGACCTGCGCATTTTGCGAGGGCAGACCTGGGCCGAAACTCGACTCTGATGGTTGATCTATGCATGCCTCGTGGCCGTTCTATTTCCAAATTCTGTCAGTGTTGGACAATATGGGTTTATGGATCCATTGCAGAGTGTGTCTTTGCTTGGTATAGCGTATCTCTGGGATGCCCTTCCGTCGGTGCATGGCTGATATAAATATATATATGTAAATAATCATGTAAATATGTGTATATTATGTGTAGGCATAGATACGTGAAATTTTTGGCTAAGTCGGAGGGAAACATATGTTGGATCAACAAATCTCTAAATTAAATTAAGTCCGTCAGTTGCGCACTTATTTCAGGAAATTTATTTATTGTCTGTGTTCATGTGTACTTGCTGGCTATTCGATGTCTTACTGTATTCAACTGCATAGTATGTTAACCATCCATACCTGTCTATAGTTAGGGTAAGCCTTGATCTTATTTTCTTTTAGTCAAATACATTTGCTATTACAATTATGCCTCTATACAGTTGTTGAACCCTTTTACAAGAAAAGGTGCAGAAATTTCTCTTTTCACTGCACTCTGTATGAAGCTGACATTTCTATTTAGATTTTAAATGATGTAAACCTTGGACTATCTTGAAAGTGCAACTTACTGCATTTATCACGTCATTGTATATTGACCAATGCCCTTCTCGGACAGTGTGGATTGGGATCAGTCAGCACATAGCGTGCGGTCTGACTTCCGGTCTACTCTGGCCGTTAAAAAAAATATATATTTAATGTCGAACATATCTGGATTGCACTCGTCACAACTCGGCCGATTCCGTACCTACATCTAACCTCGTCCGTATCAAGGAGATTTCCATTTTGAAATGAGAATCACGTGATTCTATATATAGCGCGCCACTGACAGTCGTTTAGCAACGACATAAACAACCTCGATGAAGTTATTCACATCTGTTTATCTGTTTCAATCGAAATTGATAAACCACGTTAAATAATGAATGTACGAACTGTTTGTCAACTGAACTGAAATATAGTTAGAAAGGTTTTCGATAGAAAATTGAAACTCAAGTTTTCTTTTTTAAGAGGAGCCTTACAATTTTCAGAACGGTTAACCGGCGTATTTCCGGGTATGTACCGATCTGGTGCATATCAATCCACCAGTTACAGCCGAGGGATATGATGGCTCCCATCACCCGAGGTATGCCGAATGATCTGGATTGGTCAATATCGATTTCAAACTCTTACAGAAGTCATAAACAAATGGATGTTTCTAACTCTTTACCACACAATCAATCCCCACTTGTGACGACCCTGAGAAGGAGGTCTTTTGGGGGCGTTGTGGGAAAGGGAGAAAATGTTGGTAAATGGCATTTTCTCCTTTTCCCATAATTTACCCTTACAAAATCAAAGTTCAATTTTTCGTTCATGTTTATCTTGTCGTCTGCAACGGTTTTGAATTTTGACTGGTCTCAAATTTCTTGTTGTTTGGTAGAGAATTAAATCACCTGTGAGTATTGTTGGCTGCTTTGATGGTAAAGGTTCTTGTCAGTATCGGCTAGTATGGGTTTACGGTCGGACTCGCTTTCTGCGATATCCGATTGGGATCAACAGTTTCCGTAAATAACTGTTGATTTTAATTAGTTGCTAGACGTTACTCAACCCCCCCTTTTTTTTTCTTTTTTCTTTCTTGCAAATTAATGACTTGATTATAATTTCAACATGCACCGGATCTTTATGCTGTGTTTGATATTGTCTACATATCCACTTCTTCATAAATTCGATTTTTATGTATTTTTCTGTATGTATAAGCATATTAAGTGAATTTGATTGAATACTTACCTTGATATTTATGTGGATTTGTATGTGAGTATAGGTGTATATATTTTTTACGTTGCATACGTTTGCGTGTGCATGTGTTTCCGGTTTGTGCATAAATGTGTATGTATATACACATATGTGTACATACGTGCTGTTTATGTATGTGTAGATATGTAAACATATTATGAGTAGCATGTGTATGCAGTAGTGGCTAAGTTTGGAGGAATACACCGTTACATACTCACCCAAAAAATGTATGTCTTACAAGGGCAAGTTATTAACCTTCTGCTTTTTTTTTATCCTGTTATGGTGATGAGAAAAAAAAAAAGCTAAATGCTGTGCAGTTGTTTTCTGTGTTGCAGAAAACAATGCAGAAGGAAGCGTAAGGTAGTTTCACTAGCAGCAAAAACCTTTCATTTTTTTTAAACTTGTCCAATGATATATCTGGTTTTCATTCATGTATTTTTGATATATCTGGTTTTCATTCATGTATCTTTTTAAGTCTTAAACTTCTTCTTTTTTTCCTTGTCCGTCTTTAACACAGGCTTTCTAGGATAATGATCAGTCATAAATTACCACTATTTGTTTTATCAAGTTTAGCTTCTCTCTCTTACATTTCAGCTAGAATTGATTACATATATTTTTTACCTCTCTATATTACTGTAGAACTATGTGAGTCGGTTGGGTCCCCACATTTTGGTTGGTCGGTTGCGAACTACGAAATCTTCCGGCAGCCTTGTGCCAAATCATATCCTGAAACTTTTGAGCCGCCGTAGGTACTGATATAACCGTCTGGCGCGCGGCTATCGGAACTTTTTATGCAGGTACCCACGGCTGCTGCAGGAAATATCGTTTTGTCATTCACCCGCTCAGAGTTTTGTACTTTCATCTATGTAATCATCTAACTCACCTCATGAGACTAACTATTCAATATACCAACACCTCTCTAATAAACACACTTGTCATATTCTTATACAATATTTGTTGTACATTATTAATTTTGTCGGGAGATATCGAGACCAATCCCGGTCCGATATCCGATACCTCTAACACCACGGCTACTTGTATTTCTATTGCCCATCTCAACATACGAAGTATACGTAATAAGATAGAATTCATATCTGATTTTTTGTCCGACTTTGATATATTGTGTTTCTCAGAGTCATTTAGACCGTACAGTCTTAGACGAAGACTCGACTATTGATACACACGGAAGCAGCATATACAGACAGGATATGACATCACATTCGGGTAGGCTTGTTGCATATGTCTCAAATTCCCTTTTTTCAAAACGGAGACTTGACTTGGAGCACAATTTAGTTCATTCAATGTGGATTGAAGTCAAATATCGGTCAACATCATTTCTTCTTTGTACTGTGTATCGTTCCCCTAACACAACTGTTGCATTCTGGGACTATTTCAATATTTCCTTAGAAAAAGCTCTTGAGTCTAATAAACGAATAGTTATTGTAGGAGATCTAAACCGAGACCTACTCGACCCGACTGAATACCATCTCAGAAATGTTATATCTTTTAACAACCTCACAAATTGTATCACAAAGCCCACGCGTGTCACAACACACTCAGCAACACTGCTTGACCCTATTCTAGTCTCCAACTCCATTAACGTTATCCACGCTGACACCTTAGATATTGATAGTATCATAAGTGACCATAAAGCTACACTTGTTTTATTTAGGTTTCACAGTACCCCTTTAACATGCTTGAAAAGAAAGGTCTGGTTTTATAACCGAGCCGATTTTATTGACTCAACCAATTGATAAACGTAAAAAATTGGAACGTAATGTTGTCTTTTGATATAAACGAAGCATGTGAATATTTTACTTCTACCCTATTAGAAATGATGTCAATATGTATACCATCAAAAGAAGTCACCATCAGACCCAATGACAGACCGTGGTATGACTCTGAAATAAGGCGACTGAGTAGACAACGCGACAGACTTAAGAAAATCATGACGAAACGAGGACAAACTTCGGATTGGCTTAGATATAAAAACATAAGAAATAAGGTAAATAATTTGATAAAACATGCCAAACAGCGATACTATAGTTGTCTTGATGAAACAATTTCAAACTCTCGCATCAATGACCCCAAAAAATATTGGAAATATCTCCGCAGTCTCGTCAACATGAACAAGAAATCTGACCATATTCCAATTCTTAAATCCAACGAAAATAACGTCGAAATATTTCATTATACAGACATGGAGAAGGCAGAATGCTTGAATAAATATTTCTCACCTATTTCTACTGTAGATGATTCTAAAGCATGTTTACCCCCTTTTCATCCTAAGACTTGTAATATACTGAACATAATTTACATCACTTGACAAGAAATAGAAGACATAATCAGTACTTTGGAAGTAAATAAAGCAGCAGGCCCCGATTTAATCAGTCATAAATTACTAAAAAATATTAAACAGAGTGTATCTAAACCCTTACAAATCCTATTTAATAAGTCATTACAAGATCAAACTTTCCCTCAAAAATGGAAACATTCACTAGTTAATCCACTTTTCAAAAAGGGAGATAAATCTTTAGTTTGCAATTCTCGACCAATATCTCTTTTAAGTTTTGTCGGTAAACTGATGGAAAGGTGTGTATATAAGCATCTGTTCAACCACCTACACTCAAATCATCTACTCTACGAAAAGCAGTCTGGTTTCTTGCGGGGACATTCAACAGTCCATCAACTGATCGAAATATATCATCAAATCGTTTCTGCTTTAGATGTAAAACAAAACCTATGTATTGTATTCTGCGATTTATCGAAGGCATTCGATAGAGTCTGGCATAAAGGTCTTATCTTTAAACTTCGCCAACTTGGCATCGACGGTCCCCTTCTTCAATGGTTTAAAAATTATTTGTCCAATCGTCAACAATCTGTTATTGTTAGAACTGCCAGATCTAAAACAACATCAATAAATGCAGGCGTTCCTCAAGGATCGGTTCTCGGGCCATTACTTTTCCTTGTCTACGTGAATGATATTTCAGACAATCTCTTAAGTACATCTCGTTTGTTTGCAGATGACACCTCACTAGCTTGTACAGCAACCCAAATTGCAGACATTGAGGGCATTCTAAATCATGACCTGCTTATTGTATCCAAATGGGCAAAACAGTGGCTGGTGTCGTTTAATCCCTCAAAAACCGTAGCTATGCACTTCACAAACAGAAATGTTCAGCCACCAGATTTATTGTTTAACAATGTTCCAATTCAGTTTGTTACGAATCATAAACACCTTGGATTAAATCGAAGTAGTAATGGTAAATGGCGTGAACATATTGATAATGTAACTCAGTCTGCAAACAAGATCCTGGGAATTATGAGATCTTTAAAATTTAGGCTAAAGAGAGATTCTCTCAACCAAATATATGTATCTTTTTTGCGACCACTTCTTGAATACTCCTCAGTAGTCTGGGATAATTGTACTATGACGGAAAAGGATCGTCTGGAAAAAATTCAAGTTGAGGCCGCAAGAATAGTAACGGTATTACAAGATCAGCTTCTACTCTTGACCTGTACAAAGAAATTGGTTGGTTAACATTAGACAATAGGCGCAAATATCAGAAACTTGTACTTATTTATAAAATAGTCAACGGCCAGACTCCACAATACTTATGCGATATCTTTCCTTTAAATGTTAACGCAAGAACTAATTATTTACTCCGCAATGCTAATGATATCGATTTAGTTGCTTGTCGAACTGAATTGATGACGAAGTCTTTCATTCCATCAGCAGTTACTCTATGGAACGAACTCTCCGATACGGTGGCACAAAAGTGACATGGAAGATATATTTTATACTACGTGCGCACGCAGTAGCTAATACGTGCGCACGTAATACTACTGCGTGCGCACGTATTACTTATTACGTGCGCACGTAATAGCTACTGCGTGCGCACGTAATAACTAATACGTGCGCACGTATTAGCTACTGCGTGCGCACGTAGTATAAAATATATCTTCCATGTCACTTTTGTGCCACCGTACTCCGACGATATTAAATCCTTGGAATCTTTGTCGCAGTTTAAATCTCGTATTCTACAGACCTTTCAAGTTTCTGATGTTCCAAAACACTATTTTGTCGGTAAACGTCATCTGTCTGTCATACATACAAGGATTCGTAACAGATGCAGCAATCTGAACTTTGACCTTTTCTCGAATTATATATCTCAAAATCCAAGGTGTAGGTGCAGTTACGATCAAGAAGATGCTGAACATTATTTCTTCAGATGCACACAATACACAGAACAGAGAAATAATCTCTTTCAAAATTTACATCGATTTCATCCATTAAATATTAACATTCTATTGTATGGATCCGATAATCTCAGTTTCGAAGACAACTCAACGATATTTATGACTGTACAAACTTATATAAAGGATACTGGACGATTCAAGTAATCCTGCAGCAGCAAACGATAAATATTTAACCAATCCGCCCCAATCTTGGGACCCCGCTGACTTACGATTCATCTACTAGTAATCATTTAGTTAAAATCTTAAAATCTGAGGTTTTTTTTTTTTTTCCTTCACTTTCTTTTATTTTAAGAAATGTATTTTTTTTTTTTGTATTTCACCAATAGAACTTGACTTGTTAATTGCCATTACCATGTTAGTGAGTAACTGGAACAAAATTGTCGTCCAAAATAAAATGAAAAATTAGTGCAATATTAGAAAGCCAAAAGTGAAAACGGGCGACACTAAAAAATGTAATTTCATAAAGGGAATGACCGAATCTAAGTTGTGAGAACTTGTGGTCAGACCCTTTTGCCTAGTCGTTTGATTATGTATATTGTTCTGTACTGTAAATTTTATTCTTGTAACCTAACTTGGCAATAAAATATGTTTAAACTAAACTTGATTTAGAAAGTAATACATCTTTTGATTGGCCAAACCGTTTGGTTTAGCCAATCAGAAGTTGTTTTACTTTCAAAGTTAAAAAAATTATTTGGAATAAGACATGAATTGTTCACAAGAATCATAATTGAATACGGACCCAGTAAGGATTTTTTTTTCACTGTGAGTTTCTTCTAGAGAAGTTGCTCGTATTTAGTGTGGAATAGCAATAGTGCGACCATTTGATGTGCTTTTCTCTAATTAAATTCTAGTGTAGGTCATTAATCATATATAGGAGAAAAACACAATAAAGTGCTGGGCTTGTAAGCAAAGCAGAGGATCAAAGATAATGATTTTCGCTCTTATTTTAACGTAACAAAAAGGACTTGGTGTGACATCCTGTGGGGTGTGTGTGTGTGGGGGGGGGGGAATTCAGGGAGGTAACTCAAAAGTGAAATAGTATGATGAATGGGTGGTTGTTTCCCTTGTAGTTTAAATTGAGTTAGAATTTTATAATTCATCTCAAAAAATGGCATTGGTATATGAAAATCTTGGATCGATTCCAGTTGGAAGTACAGGTCACGTGGGAGTGTCCTTTAGTAAAGCACTGCAGCATGTACTTATGAAACCCAGGCATGATATGACTGATATGTTTCCGTGGTACGATTTAACCCTGTGTCAAACAATCCCGTGTTTTAACGACCTCAAGGTAAAAATGACAGTGTATCTATCCGTATTTTTCTGGAACCCTTTTAACCAGTACGTCTCACAACACTCATTCAAAGCAACTTGCTGCTTTCCACATACAAATAGTCGAAACAGTGTTCAGGGGAATGAAACCGGTAGCAATGACTTCTACCAGTCCTCAGAAAGTGTTTACCTGAGCTGGGATTTGATATAACGGCCCAGATTACTCGCCTTATACGTAAGAGCAGAAGGTGACAGAGGAACGAACCTCGACTATCATCAATCCTCAGACTAGCCCAGATTATTACCAACTGAAATGCCAGGGTCGGCTCTGAATACAACAATATACATTTGTTCAGTAACATATTTTAATCGACACGTTTACAAATATATCTTTTACATTGTGGAAAAAAATCCTAAACACGCTTTAGATATTAAATTTCACACAAAAAGTCTTGAGCAAGTGTGTACAGTTTTCAAGTTCTCATTTATACTAATTGAGCCGTGCTCTGTGAAAAGGGGACTTAATGCATCTGCAAAAAGTATCGATTCAGGTAAATCTATGCAGTCTGCGCAAGCTGACCTGGGCCGAATTTTTTTGCTATTTGTCAATGTTCTGCGTGTCAAAAGACCAGTGTAACTCATAATTCAGTTTGTTGTTATACAAAATGAATTTTATGGATCCATAGTTTTGTGATTACTTGCTTGGTATAATCAGGGATCGTCTATATATTAAGTATACATGATCCCTGGTATAATTAAGGAATGAAGAGAATTTTTATTTTTTCATGGAGGTATGAAAAAAAAAAAACCTAATCACACTTTTGTATGAAACCGCTTCGCGGTTTCATACAAAAGTGTGATTAGGTTTTTTTTCATACCTCCATGAAAAAATAAAAATTCTTTTCATTCCTTATAATTTAGTATTATAGACAACATACACCCACGGAAATAATTCAAACTGCATTCATTTTCTTTATTTTTAAATCTAACGTTGGAGTTTCTAAAGCCCCTTCCACTCATATTTTTATGGCGCCAGAATACAATAGGGGAGCGGTTTTCAGATTCCCAATACTGAAAATTAACCAATAAAACGAAAGTAAATGAACACGGCAGTGTGTAGGACCCGCACTGAGTAACCTTCATCGAAAGTAGTTCCGGCATTTTTTTTTCATGGAGCTATGAAATTTTTTTTTCAGCCAATCAGAACTCGCCAATATTCATGAAAACAACTGATATTAAATTATTGCATCATGGAGGACATACCTTTGACCCTCTTTCGTCAGAGCATCGCTCAATTACATGTACCATGTGAAACAAATTTGCAGGACATAACTTTAGTTTTACACATATGCGAACAATCTCATGTTTTAATGACCCTTACAAAGAGGACTTTTAAAAACAGTGGGAAAAAGAGAAAAGCGTCTTTCCACGTTTACACTTTTTTTCCCCCTACCCATTCAAAGAAATATCTCAGAACCGTATATTCTTGTCGTCTGAAAATGGTTTGAATTTGGGGATGTCTAAAATTGTGTCGTTTGGTAAACAGTAGAAAAATAAACCGTGTGACAGTCAAAATGAACTGAGCATAAAACAGTAGATCAAAAAGAGAAACTACTGTTTAAAGGTGGTTATTTAGATTTTTCACATCTCACCGAATTAAAAAATATATATATCACTGAAATTTATATGAAAAAACAATACAAATCATCAATAATTAAGAATTATAAAATTACAAAAAAATTTTTTTTTGATGGTGTTCCCTTAAAAGGCTACGTAGCCTCTTAAGTTATTTTTAGATTTCGCGCCAGAAATCAAAAAAGCATTGTGGGAACGTCAAGTGACTGGCACGTGACTAATGACGCTTAAATTACATAACATAACAAACATGTAATTATTTTCCATAATGTCTTCTTCGGACGCTATGTTTGAAGCTTTGTCTGTGTATTTCTGGTATGTAAATGAGCGAGTTGCTCATGTAAAAATAGAACGTGTTTCCCGTCGGTGTCGACCTGGGCCATAGTAAATCTCTAATTTCTCTTGTTGTCGGATGGTTTTCGACTACTGGGGTTTTATGAATGAAAATTAAAAGGCTTTGGGAGTATAAGGATGATTGTTTTTGTATTTTTGTAAAATTTTCGTCCCAAAATCTGAAGGGCCACCTTTAAGAGCAATTTCTCGTTTTACTATATTTTTTGTCGATATAGGTCAGCTGAAAGCTTGAAGAAAAAGATCATCGACAGAAACTGATAAACAAACACAGCCTAACAATGATTCAGTTGATATTATTTCATGGCATATAATGTCAATGAGCCATATTCTGGCAAAAGGGGGCCAAATGCATCTCTGTGATGTATCATACTAAACAAGTCATCAATCAATTAAGGATCCCTAACCCTTAAATTCGTTTAGCCCGACAATGGATGAATTAATGAGGTAGAATGGTCTCTTGACATGCAGAAAACTGGCCAATAGCAAAATATTTCGACTAAGGTCAGCCTGCGCAAACTGGTCGACACTTTTTGCAGATGTATTTATTAACCCTTTACCACACAATCCCAACTCTGAAGAAGAAGACTATTAAAAACACTGTGGGAAAAGGAGAAATGCTTGTAACCAGCTTTTTCTCCTTTTCCCATAATGTTTTCTATCATATCAAAGACAAATTCAATCATGTGAGCCACATTTAAATTATCGTCTGCAAATGCTTTGAATTTGGACAAGTCTACAAATTTGTCGTTTGGTCAAGAGTTAAACCCCCTTTTCACAGAGTTTGGCTCAAATGTACATGTACATAGATAAATTTAATAAAATGATAAACCCGTAAGTATTTATGACTCGAATTTTAACTTTAACACTCAAAATAAACGTTGAAAGATTCAGATTTTCTTTCGTTATAATGATAGTGAAATGAAATATTTACAAGTCCTGTTAGTTTATTTCTTCCGAAATAGAGATGAAGGAAGGCTATTATCTGAAAAAAAGGCACAATTATGATTTTCTGTTGCCTGTTATGATTAGCACCAATACACATGTAAAAGAATTTCTAACTTTTCTACCTGTAGGCTACGTCTTGAAACAAGAGTCGTAGTTGCGATAATCTGGGATTAACCCTTACAGAGCGGAATAAATAACATGACATCTTTCATGGGAAAAAGAGGTGGAAGTTTTGTAATTTCAATGTCGTTTTGGCAAGAATATATTTTTAAGTAGCGGACAGTGTAGATCCAAGATCAAACTGCACGCTCAATACAGTCAGATCTTGATCTTCACTTTCTGCAAAAGCGCACTGTATTACGATCAGCAGCCAATGATTAAGTACATTCACTGTCTTTTATAGTTTTCACAAAGCAGCGTCTTTGCTATCCAAGGGCGACGATCACCACGTGGCTCTAGAGAAAATGTAGAAATCGTCATCCTTTGGCTAGCTAGAGTAACGAAGTGATCGTTACCGTTGGTTGGCTAGAGTAACGCAGTGATCGTTATTACCCTTGGCTAGCTAGAGTAACGCAGTGATCGTTACCCTTGGCTAGCTAGAACAACGTAAAAATCGTCACCCTTGGCTAGCTAGAGCAACGTTGCGATCGTTACCCTTGCCTAGCAATGATGACAAAGCAGCTATGATTACAAGTTATTTTTAACTCGCCTGTTTGCCCATAAAATCCAAAATAATGTAATGGTCCTGTCGTTGTGTACATCGTTGAAGTCTGCGGAAACTGAAATATCTTGTCATATCTCAATCATTACTAAAGATATTTACTTCATACTTGGGATAGTCGTTAACTTTCGAAAGGGGACACATAGAAGATGATCAGTAAACCCTGAAATGTTTTGACACAATTATGCCACTTTTTCAACTTAGAAATTTTCAGTGAAAAAGCTTTCGCACCCATATGCGGTGCTCTATTCTCGTTACCTGATCACAGATAGATTTTACATTCCGTGAAATGGTACGATCGAACATTTCTGTGGATATTTTATTATACAACTGGAATAAACAGGAAAACATTTACACATATTGGGTTTCTTTGTCCACTGGTCTTTTTCAGGGCTGTATCTGTACTGGGGCATTTCCTCTTTACCGTCATCCGAGTCTTCGGTCGGAGTTCCACCGACAAGATATATACGTTTATCTTTAACAAACATTCCGAAATGCTTTTTTAAGACAGGTTGCTGGGCGCATAGGTGGGAACTTCCGGTTGATGGGTCGAAACAAATTAAATGACCTTGACCCGTTGCTATGTAGATATAATCACTAATAGCAACAGCTTGACCACATTTGAAAGCAACTGGTAAATTTTCCAGCTGATCAACCTTGTTGCTTTCTAAATTGAACCGTTGAACTGTTGCCACTGGGCCAGCACTTGTGCGTCCACCAAAAACAAATATAGAATTCCCATGAGAAATCCCGATAGCTGAGTACACGTGTACCGGAAGTGATCCTTTCACAGACCAGGTTTTTTCCTTTACATTATATTCCTCGATAGAGTCTACTTCTTTGCCACCAAACACGAATATACGTTCATCCCGTACAGAAACCATAACGTGTTTAGAACGACCGTGATGCATCTTGGGAACTTTCTGCCAGCTATCCATGATGACGTCATACTTCCACATTAAATGTGAACTTTTACTCATTCCACCTGACACAAATATATATGGCGAATGTTTAACATCGCAGGAACAGCAGCGGAAGCCTTTGTCAAATGTTTGTGACTTTGCAAGTTTGCACTGGAATATTTCCTTTTTCTGAGAAATATCAACTACAATCGCCATTGACTTTTTCCCTTTACCAGTCGCCTGTGCTGAAAAACAGATATAAAATTCCGGAAGAGAGGTTTCATCCGGGTCTGACAATAACGACAGAGAACGTTCATATCCGGTCTCTGATTCCATCGCAATTATTTCCCTGCAAGACTTACAGTCACGAAAACACTCCAGTATTTTATCCTGTTGATTGACCGAACAAAAGGTAAAACAGTGCATTTTTAATTGCTGAAGACACAGAGATTTCGCAACGTGGAAAAAATAGTGAAGATTTTCCGTTGTAATACAGATTTCGTCTATTTTCCCTGACGACAGATACGTTGCAATGGACGTTCTGATGTTTTCCGGTGTTCCGTCTAGATATGTTAACACATTGTTCGTGCATTCGTCACGAAGTTCTGTCTCAATAGGAATTCCAGTCAGAATATTTTCCGATATCTGTCGAAGTAGACGACATCGCTTGTCATTTACCGGACTAGTCGGGTGGCATATTTGACCCGTCCAGATAATCCCTTTTCGATTAAACTTTTTACGTAACTCGGGTACTTCAGATTGTGATTCTTCAGTCTGCTGCGCTTCGTTTCCCGTGTAGTTTTCCCCTCTCTGATTTTCTTGTAGAATGTCACAAATGATCTGACTCGTCAAGGATAAAGTTTTCTCGTCTTCTTCTTCACAATCAAATGATGGCTGTAGCGGCGCTGATTTTTCCTGAGAGGCCATTTCTTGAGTAGCGACTCTATTTTCTTTGCTGAGGAGAAAGAGAACAAAACAAGCTTTAAATGTGTTTTTTTCCTTAAATTTGTTGCATGCCATTAACTCTACCAGACGGCAAAATTTGTGACTGGCCCAAAGTGAAAGCATTTGCAGACACCAAATTAAATTCGGCCTACGTGATGAGATTTGAGTTTGGAAAAGTATAAAACATCGTGGAAAATGTAGAAAATGCTTTATTTTCTCCTTTTCCCACAATTTTTACAAAGGTCTTCTTTCTCGGGGTTGTGAAACATCGGGATAGTTTGGTAAGGGGTAAAATTGTAAATGGGCCTAAAAAGATGTTAATCGGCGAGAAGAATCCCTTCTCACTGTCTATCATCAATCCTCTAAGAGAGTAAAAAGTAAAAAACACAGGATTTTTTTTTTTGAATAAAACTTAAACATGGAAAAACTTTTTCAAACACGAAATCTTTCCAGTGGTCTGGAAAAATCTTTTTTTTTTATTTGGCTACGATATATCAAGAAAAAAACGAGCCATTTCAAAATAATTATCTTCAAACTGGCACAATTTATTCTTCATGCATGACAATAAGCATAGAGACTGAAATATTAGTTCACTTTACCTCTCATGTCATGTACATTCACCTTTAGCTATTTAATCCTGAGATTACGATGGACAACTTCGGTTGCTTTTGCGGACAGTATAGATCAAAGATCAGACTGCGAAGAACGTGCAGTCTGATCTTTGATGCAGAACCATCTAAGAATACACGGTAACTTCCATGAATAAAAACCCATCTGAAAGAAGTATTAAATGACCTCACGAATGACGTAACACAATGTTTATCTCAAACGTGTTTTAGATTAGAAAATTCGCAATGGGTATAGTGTACTGAAAATAAGGGTGGTTATGGGACAAAAAAATATAGGACCAAAAACTCTATGAACGAAATCGTTAACCCTTTCTGCGCTATATACATCTATATAAACTCGACCTCTGTCGGCGGCTGAAAATACAATCCACTGAAACTGAGAAAGATTTTTATCTTACAGGTTTGAATGAACAAGCTAGCGGTATAGATCTAAGATCAGACTGCACGTTCTGTGCAGTCTGATCTTGAACTATGCCGTTCGCAAAAGCCCCTTGTTTTCGCCTTTGGCGCTGAAAGGATTGAATAAATAAAGATAATGTATTCTACCCAATCTCGTTGTTTTGGCTCCAGCTTGATAGAGCTGATGTTATTTATGATACTGATATATTTGATATACAACCATCTTCTGTATTCATGAAATATTTAAAGTTTAATTCTTATTCTAAGACTGACCATCTGATTAGCTTAGACAGAACGCATCAGCCAATCAGATGGTTAGATTTGGAATTAAGACACAGAAAAAAATGTGAAAAATTAGATTCAGGGAATTCCCTTGTAAATTCAGTGGGACTTAGTTGGTTTCAAACAGTAACAATACAGCAATATTCTCTTCATTTGAAATCCAATATATTGAAGCATCATTCCATTCATTTGAAACGTCGTATTCCAGAGAGCTGTGCTATTTTTATGATTTTCATTGTAATGCTTTTTATTAACTAATACGGAAAACGGTAAATTTCCACTGAATAGTTTGCAACGTTAGAAAACTGGTCTTTGCCATACACTGGACTAATACATTTATTTCCTGCCTTTCGGTAGTTTATCGGGAAATAATGGCGGATTATAAGGTTTGATAATTGATGGTTTCGACCAGTGAAATTTACCGTAAATGTCTCCGTAACTCTTCAATAGTTACCTAGGTAAACAGTGCGTGCAATTCCCCCAGACGGAAATATGACGTAATTTACACGCATTTACCTTACATTTCTTGCGCCTTACGTAATATTGTAATGCGTTCTTATGGGGGGTACGCCACGGGGAATTACAGAAAACAACTGTACTGGATTTTGATGAAAGTTCCAACAAAAAAGGGGTTAGAAGCATGAACTAAATAGAATACATTGTATTTTTTTTTCAATGAAAGATTTCTTTTTTTTCATTGAGTGAACATCATCGGTAATGTTTTCACGAATGGCGCAGCCACTCTTGAAAATATTACCAATGATGTTCACTCGATGAAATAAACTTCGATCTTTCACCGAAAAAAACAAATATCCTCTATCTATTTTCACTAAGTAAAGCTCTTTCGGTGACTGACCAATATGGGTAAAAATATTACGCAGTAAGTAAATAGATGATATGTGTACAGACTTGAAAACTGAACCGAGTACAGACGTGTACTTTGTGTTTGCGTTAGAATACATGTATGTCAATATCAATAAACCGTTTAAACCTTTACCAGACAGTTCGTGCTTTAACGATCCTAATAAAAAGGGCCTTTACAAACATTATGGGAAAAGGAAAAAAATGGTTGTAACCAGTATTTTCTCATTTTCCCACATTTTACTTATCGTTTCTAAGACTGATATTATTATTCGAGCCATATTTGATTTGTTGTCCGCAAATACTATCAATTTGGACCAATCTAAAAGTTTGTCGTATGGTAAGGAGTTAATTCCTAAACGCTTTTAGGGGGAGATAGCGAACAGTGAGGATCACGATCAGACTGCACAAAACATGCAATCTGATTTTGTATTTAAACTATTAGATAATTTGAATTATGGGGGGGGGGGGGGGAGGGAAGGTCTACACTGTCCGATAATATGAGATATTGTGGAAAAAGCACTGAAACTGCCCCATCATGATTTTTTCTTGAGCTCTTGGTAACAAAGTCTGTTTTCGTTTAAATATCTACGTTGGATTCTTAGCTCTTCACTACACTAGAACTCTTTAGAAAGCATTTAATAGGCGACAAAATAGATATGGCCCAAGTGATGGAAGTTGTCTTTGAAAGGGTAGAAAACATTGCGGGAAAAGGAAAAAAATGCTGGTTACCAGCATTTTCTCCTTCCCCCACGATGTTTTCAAATGTAAATTTTCTAATGGATCATTAAAACACAAGATCGGTCGGTAACGCGTTAAGTAAAGGTTCAACATTGATATCGTTAGCTTGATAATGATTAGGATAGATCTGTATCATTTCAAACGGGAAGAATGATTAAATAAATGTTTGTTTTTAAGCCGCTTTCAACATTATAACTGTCATACAGACGGGAAAATAGGGTCATTGCTATTGATTTTTGTTTCTGTAAGTTTTCTGATGAAAATAAACATGTGAGCCATGCTCTGTGAAAAGGAGGCTTAATGTATCTGCAAAAAGTATCGACTCGGGTCAGCCTGCGCCATCCGCGCCGGCTGACCTGGGTCAAAATTTTTTGCCATTGATCAATTTTCTGCATGTCAAAGGACCATTCTACCTCATGATCAAGAAGGTTGTTATGCAATATTGATTTTATGGATCCATAATTATATGACGACTTGCTTGGTATCATGCCTCATGGGGATGCATTAAGCCCCCTTTTGCAAGAGCATGGCTCATGTGGAAAAAAAAGTTCTGTTCTATTCTTTTCATTAAAACATTACCATGATCAGTCCATTTATGTCGTCCTGCAATAGACCAGTTTTGAAAACATTGTGGTCAAAAAAGAAAATGCTCACCACGAACAGAGAGGAACAGATCTATAGAAGCTTTGATGCTTCCGTTTCAATCCTTTTCGTAATGTCTTGTTGTAATTGATTAAAATATGTTATTATATTGAATAAAATATGTTTAAACTAGCGAACATTTTTTTTATGTGCACTGTGTAAAAACAACGAGACAAGGATTTTTACAAATGGAGAAATACAAACATGCTGTATATAAATCAATAAAAAACTTCGATTTTTATTTATCGTTTGCTTATCAAAGCAATATATTGCGTTTATCAGACATAGATAAATGACGAAGATCGATGATCGATAGAATCAAATAGAAAAGAAGGGTGAAAAAAATAAATAAAACTGAGCCATAAATCTGGTAAAAGGGGGTTTAATGCATCTCCGTGATGTATTATACCAAGCAAGGCATCACATAAATGTGATGGATCTATAAATTCCATTTTGTCTGTCAACCAACTGAATTATGAGGAAAAATGGTCCTTGCGCATGCATAAAATTTATAAATAGCAAAAAGTTTCGACCCAGGTCAGCCTGCGCGGACTGCGCAGGCTGACCTGGTCGATACTTTTTGCAAATGCATATGCCCCCCTTTTCACAAAGCATGGCTGTAAAAAAAACTAGTTATGCTTCAGTAAGCGTTGATAAATAAAACCCAGGCTAGATAAAGAGTAATGCTAGTGCGAACCCGAATGGAAAAGTTTTATTTATTATGATTTTCTTTCCTTCACTTAACTTCGGAAAAGATATGCTCTGCCGGAATGGTATTTAAGGAAAACTAATCGGCAATAATTTTGAAAATCGTGTACCGTGAGAGAGTTAAGAATACATTGTGGCAAAAAGAGAAATTGCTCCCTACGAGCTATTTCTCTCGTTGCCATAATGTTTTTCATAGCTGTCTCTGTTAGATGTATATTTTATTTGAAGAAAGCGTATATGAAGTAAAGAGTTGATTATAAATTTTCTTTCATAAGCTTATAAAGCCAAGTATTCAGTGGATTGCTGTGACCCAAAATTTGCACGTGTGTGCCTCTGACGTCTTTGTGGTACGAAATGTAATAGAGACGAATCAGCATAGTAGACAAGTTAGTTGGAATTGGTTTGAAAACAAAAACAAAGAGAGAGGTAGGGGAGAGAGAGAGGTAGGGGAGAGAGAGAGAGAGAGTGAGAGACAGACAGACAGGGCAGAGAGAGAGATAGAGACAGATAGACAGAGGGAGAAAGGAGAAAATAGGGGCTAATCTGCTTGACCTAGGTCGGTAAACACGGACATTGTTTTGGTCCGCGCAGCGAGATTATTGGTCAGGAATGAATCCTTGAGCAGAGATAGTCTGTTACCATTTGAATTAGGTTGTTTGGTTGTAAACGCCGTTTTCAGATACATTGCGGCGGACAGTACATCTATCCATGCTTTCCTGGAGTTTCTTTCACTACTACTCCGCGCAACATTCTTTCCAAGCCACCGGTTGCTCTTCCGCGTAAACCTTGTCGAAACAATATTCTAGGGTGACTTAGGATTGAATCTTCTCGAAATGACAATCATCGATTCCCGAAAGATTTGGCGGAGCTGTGGTTCGAACCAGGGACCCTTAATGGCTTTTAAGCCCTTTACTTTACTGACTATAAGCTACCGGGCTCAGCAAAGAAGTCAAAGAAACTAGTATTGCAGATCAAGGTCAGACCGCGCAGTGTAATCCGAAGGGCATCGAAGGTCTTGGCACGCACAATCGAGGATTAATCCTTCACTAATCAATCCCGAGAACTTACGACCCCGAGGAAGAAGGCTTTTTTAAACATTGTGGGAAAAGGAGAAAGGGCTGTTACCAGCATTTCATTCTTTTTCAACTATGTCTGCTATCTTATCGAACACAAACTCTGTCACTTTAGGCACATTTAGTTTGTTGTCTGCAAATGATTTCAATATAGGCGAGTCTAAAATTTTGTCACTTAGTACAGAGTTAACCTTGCGTATGATAGCAAGAATTAACCTTGTTATTTAACCAGAATAAGCATTATGGGACACGCTGGGACAAGCAGGGTTTAACTGGACTTTCTTATACCGGACTATTTTGAACCCTTTCAATGAATAAAAGAAAAGACCACCATTTAGTTCTGGGGATATTTATAAAATTTGCGGAGTCTAAAGTCAAAGAAACAGGCTGCCAGGGTGAACCCATGACACGGAAAATCAAGTTAAGGCTATACAATAAGTATGTTCGGATCTTTCGCCAACATTGTTTTTTTTTGTATTAGTATACTATCACAAAATAGAGCTCTTTTTAAGGTGGATAAATGTAGCTTTCGCAGGCAGCAAAGATCAAGACCAGAACTTGCAGTCTGAAATTAGATCTTCGCCGCAAGCAAATTGATTGCACATAATGAGCAAATGCTCTCTTATTTATTTTATATATCCTCTTATTTATTGTGGAATTGCAATATCGGTCGATGGAAAGAAAAAGTGATTTTTTCAGACTAAAGGGGTAATATAAGATATACAGCAATTTTGATCTGTTCTTTAAAAGAGAGAAAAGGAGAAGTCAATAATTATCTAGCATTCAAAAAAATAATAAACTAAAACTTTGAAAAGTTACAACTGAACTTACGTTTTGAAAAAAGAATTCAACTTACCTTTAAATATTATAATTATGTTTACACGACTTTATTCTCCCTTTCTGTCACAGATATGAAACTAGTTCAACTATAATACACATCATATTAAATATTTAGGTATATGTATAGTTTAACGGCAATAATGTATCACTGAGAACAGGTTCTCAACCCCTTGAGTTAATTTGGCTCACTAAACAAAACCCAGATAAATCTGAAAACTCCTTAAATTATAAATATACAACAGTTGGAGAGTATTCTATTTACATATTGAACAAAACGACGGTTTTGAAATCAATCTGAAATGACAACATACTATTAAAAGATAGCTGTATATCAGTTTACCTTTAGAAAGAAACATTTATTTGGTTCAGAATTACAATATCATTTCAGATTAAGGTCAGGCACGGGTGATGCTTCTGGAACAATTCCGAGAAACTTAAATTTGATTAAAATTATGAACACAAATAGAAAAAGTCTGTTCTTGCTTCTTTTTAACCGCTGGATTTTTAGAATTTAATTTTATCTAATCACTTCAACGTGTTTTTTCTTGTAAATTTCATTCAAAAGGGGTAGTTACTCATGACCTTTGTGATAAAAACAGAGTGGTTATTTACTTATAAATTATGAATAAAGACAGCCAAGCTCAAAAATGTGGATCGGTTAAGTTCATGTTGTTATTTAAAATTTTGATAATCAGTTTCTAATACACAGATATAGCTGTTCTCCATTAAATATGCCTTACCTAACTTTCAAAACCATTGTTATTTTTTTTTATCGATATGTAAACAGAATACCACCATACCCTTGTAGATTTGTGGTAATATACTCCGAATATACATTAACATTTTTTTTCCGAAATAAATAAGAATACCTGTTCTTAGTTTTTGTATCGCACTTTTATGCACGACTGACACTATATCGTTGTTGAATTATAAATGTCAGCGTTTCCCTAGAAGGCTTGGATTAAATATCTTCAGTATGTATTTTCCTTTTCTATTTATAACCATTATATTTAACGTTGTTGTGGAAAACGCAGTATATTTCAACCTGGGGATTTTCCGCGTTTATCTTTGTTTATCATAAACTTAATCATATAGAAATGAACTTTATAAACTTACTTCAACATACACGCCTTGTTTACCGAATTGTATGCAACGATATTTGATAACATTGTGGCAAACAGGAGCAGTTACATGTACTTGCAACAAGCCATTGCCCCTTTTTCCAGAACATTTTCTATACGATTAAAAAAGACAATTACCTGTCCTTTAAAAGTTCTCCTTGTCGACACTTTCTGAAAATAACCAGTTTTGTAATGACATAACTTTTTACCAGACGACAAAACTTTCGACTTGTCCAAATTGACGACATATTCAATAGTAGCTTAAAAACGGGACTTGTCGATGAAGGGTAAAAAACATTGTGAGAAAAGGCGAAAATATCTATGGCCAGCATTTAGGTTTCAACTTTTCCCACTTTGTTTCGAGCAGCCACTTTCTTACAGGTTGCAAAAACCAAGTACATGTATTGTGTAGGATAAACCTGGCTAAAACTTAACTCTGAGGTTGCCAAGCACAACTCTGTGCGCGTTTGCTGATAGTGTAGATCAAGATCAGACTGCAAAGAACGTGCAGTCTGATCTTGACCCAAACTTTCCGCTACGATGAGGTTTTTCAGTAAAAGGCTACTTTGAAATCCGAGTTTTTTTTCGGATTTTACTACAGGCGGGGTATTTCAATTTGACCCCTTGGCGATCCTGGGGTAGTTTGCTTTTATAAAAATTCGTAGGGAAAAGGAGAAAATGCTGGTAACCAGCATTTTCTGTTTTTTTCCTAAAATGTTTCTACCTTTTTTATAGACAACTTTTGATTTGTTGTCTGTAAATGCTTTCAATTTGGACCAGTCTATGATTTTATCGTCAGATAAAGGATTTAATTAATTCAGCAGGTTAAGGGTTATGCACTGTGACCGACATAATCATTTAAAATCGAACTTGTGAAATGTGTGACTCTTTTCAAATGTACCAACTGAAAAAATTTGTATCATTAAACCCTGTACTACACAATCCTGAGTTTTAACGACCCTGAGAAAAAAGGCTTTTGAAAACATTGTGGGAAACGGCGAAAATGCTGGTAACCAGCATTTTCTCCTTTTCCCACCATGTTTTCTACCCTATCACAGCTAAATGGCATTATTCCAGTAACATTTAAATTGTCGTCTGCAAATGCTTTTAAGTTTGAAAAGTCTAAAACTTTGTCGAATGGTAAAGGATTAAGTCCCTTGCTAACCTCAAAAGGTAGTTTTACCTATTGACTGCTTGATCGATGAAATGTGTATATACCTATCTTGAACAGAATTATATGCATTGCAAATTCGGTGGCTTTTTTTTTCCAAAAAGGAAAATTTCAGCATATCAAATCTGTACTAGAAATCTGAGGTCAAACTGAACTTTTTAAACGGAGCCCGATCTTGCCCTACATTATTGATAAAAAAACACTTATTTCTCTGTCAGCGTGCTTATATTTAAGGATAATGTTAAAATCCTTCCGTTTATCAACATCGCTAATACTTCTGTTAAATCGGGAAAGGAGCCGATGGCTGAAATAGATTATCATGTATACTACCGGATCCGTTTTATTTTCTAAATTCTTGATTACATTCTAATTCATTTCAAATTCGCTAAATTTCAAAGAAACACAATTGCATATAGGCTAAACAAAATGGTTTAGTTAATCAGATATTGTGTTACTTTCTGAACTTTGAATTAGAATTTGGATGCAATTTGGAATGGCTAGTTAATACTGGCCCTGGTTAGAACATCTCTCGAAACATGTGAATAGATGCTTAGACCGTTATAACTGAGATACAGTGGAAGACGTCGAAAAAGTATTTATCTATTATCCGGATTTGAAATCGCCACCTTATCATAATTCATCCATCATTCTTTGCTCCCTGGACTCATCTTCTTTGAATAGATATTAGTCCTTATCCTGCCTAGAAGAAACTTTCAGACGGACAGTAAAAAATGAATTTGTCTCTTTAAAAAGTTTTTTTTGGGGAAAAATATCTGATTATCGGACAGTGTAGATCCAAGATCAGACTGCACGTTCTACACTGTCCGCAAAAGGTCCTTGAGTGGCGCTTAGAAGCCTAAGTGTTATAAATATGTATCGGCAAGAAGTGCAGAATTCAAACAGGATTTGGACATTCTTTGTACAAGCGCACATTCTCTGAAAATCCAGGAAACCACAGTCAAACTAGCATACAAATAGATAGAATTGATAGCAAAAATGAATTTTCGAAATAGACGATACAAATTAAAAGCATTTGCAGACAACTTGATTATGACTGGAGTTATGAGACTGGGTTGTGAAAGAGTAGAAAACAATGTGGGAAAAGGAGCATTTTCTCCCTTTTCCCATTTTTTCTGAACTCTTCTTTATAAGGTTAAATGCTCCTCGTTTCTATCCCTCATCTTAGTTTGCGATAATGTCTAAAAATAACCTACTAGTTTATGGTGATGTATTTAAATACACCTGTACAGGTACACGTGGTCACTGTCCTCTTGCAACAATTTCGACAAAGGTGAAACACCTTGAAGGCACAGGAATGACAAATATTGGACCATCCTGCGGTTGGGAAACTCCTGAGGATGATCTATTTAAAGTATACTCGGGAAAACCGGTACCGCTCCCATGTAATGTTTCAATCACGGAAATGATTATCTATTAAAGCACTTTTCACTAATGTATTGGCCCTTGCGGCCAGTGAAGACCACGATCAGACTGCACAAAACATGCCCTCTGATCTTTAATCTACACTGTCCGCTTTGCTGAAACACTACAGAAAAGGTCATCTAAGATCATCTAGGTCTTATTCTAGTCTGAAAATGCTCATTGGGTTCATTTGCCGCTTCAAGGGTTAATGCGAATGAACTTAACTTTGAGGCTGCTAAGCGCGACTCAAGGACCTTTTGCGGACAGCGTAGATACAAGATCAGACTGCACAGAACGTGCAGTCTGATCTTGTATCTACGCTGTCCGATCACAAGATTACCCCCCCCCCCCCCCATACCTTTGAAATAGCACATTTTGGGTTTTTTACTATCGGCTTGAAAGTTTCATTTCACTTATTTAGCAGGACAAGGTTTAAAGAAGATTTATACAATTATGGATATTTACATAGGCAAGTACTTTTGACATGTAGAACACGTTGTCGTTATATAAAAATGGTACAATAATAAATGTCAGTTTTTTTTCTTTAAATTCATATTTTTGCAAACTTAATGTACTTCTTACTGTGACCTGAAGTCGTATTATTTCTGTCTCAGTTCCTTTAGATATTACCATTGTGTTTAATTCTAAATTTTTTTTTTCTACATTTTTGCTTCTTTTTTTATTATTAAGCACGGAAAAATAATACGAAATATACTTTCCCCCGCAAACAATACGAAACTGGACGGTACATGCAGTAAAAAGGTGCAAATTTTGCCTTCAAATAACGGTTTGGTCGCTTTGCAATCGGTGTCTCCGTCTATTTCTTTTTAAGATCAAGTATGGCGTCTTCGTGCTTATCATGCTCCCCGAAAAGGGAGCATATAGTCGCCGCTTTATCCGTCCGTCTGTCCGTCCGTCCGTCTGTCCGTCCGTCCGTCCGTCCAAAGCCATTTCTCCACAACCCCTGGACCAAATTGGATGAAACTTCATATATGAACTCTTTAGGATATTGCGCCGATGTACTTTTCTCGGTTTTCCAATTTGACGCTGTGTCATGGAAAAAGGGGGTTTCTTGTAAAATTCCAATTTTTTACTAATATCTCCCTCAGTTTTTCGTCAAAATTTCATGAAACTTTACATTTATATTGTTTATTAAAAGTTTCACCATGTGCCCTTGTTTTTTTATCTATGCAAAACCATGTTACGGGAAAAGGGTGCTTAATGTCTTATAAGTTATTGCCCTTGGTAAATTTTAACTTTGGTTTTTTTTTTTGTCCAGGGCATAACTTAGAAAGTATAGAAGGTAGTAACTTCAAACTTCACACACAGATAGATCACATAATGGAGAAGTACAGTGTACAAGAACCATAACTCTTTCCTATTTATTTTTGGGGTTATTGCCCTTTTTAAATCTTAACTTGAAATTTTTGTCCAGCGAAAACTTCCAAAGTAAAAAAGGTAGTAACTTCAAACTTCATATACAAACAGGCCACATCAAGGAGAGGTGCAGTGTACAAGAAACATAACTCTATTCCCACTAGTTTTAGAGTTATTTCACTTTGTAAATTTTAAATTTTGTTTTTGGTCTGTAGCATAACAGTTACATATAAAATGACACCTGTTCTGTGACAAGGCGCTTTGTGGGGGTATGCTGCACTTTTGTGACAGTTCTAGTTTCATTCTTTCCTATTTATACTAAACTGTGTTATAGAAAAAGAAGGCCTAATGACAAACTCAAACACGAAGTTTATAAATGTTTAATCTGATTTTGACAATTTTGCCATTACTATAATAGTAATGTTTGATTTACAGATTGTTCACATTGACAGGAAGTTTTACTCCACTGTTCCAAGAGGTATGTCCCTTCTTTATTTAATTATTTGAACATTGGCAAATGCAGTTTGGCAGACGGGACCAAACACAAGTAGCCTGTTTCACCCCACCCTCCTCTCCCATGACCAACCATTTACCGACAGCCTTCACTTTCCTAAACAGAGACCTGTTCGGGGAGCATAATCCGTCTACGACGGCTCTTGCTTGAATACGAACCCACATAATCGACCTATGCTTTTGATCATGGAAATTCCCAAAAACCTTTACGAAGTTCTGGCAAGAAATCTGAAATAACCTTATGAAGCTACGTAGCCTATTAAGAACATACAACTGAAATATATTTTTCTCACATTTGTCTTTCTTCTTTACAGATACTTTGCACCTACTGCCTTACTTGATTTAATAAAGAATAATTTTCAAAGTTTGGTGAGATAAAAAAAAAGATCTCAATGACCCTTCGTTAAAATGGAATGCAACCAGAAATAATTTTACCAGTTTTTGAGAAACCCGTATCAGAATCATAATTTTAATCCATCTAGAAAGATGGTTTTAAAACTACGATACAGACAGAACTCCACATAGAAAACTTGTGGAGTATCCCATTAAAGAAAATTAATGGGTTTTTTTCAGATTTCGTATCATAGCTTTTGTTTTCTTGTGAGGTGTTAAATGCCGTTTCTAAGATTGCTTCATTTATATCGCGGCGGCCAGTACACCTTTCTTGCTTTCATAAAGTTTCTTTTACCAGTCTTATACGCGATATACTTTCCATGTTGCTGGCTGCTTTCCTATTCAACTATCGTCGAAACAATGATCAGCGCAGAGAGAGGAATGAGTCTTGTCGCAATGACTATGATTTCATCCTAGCTGCCATCGGGTAGCCGCGCTTGTGCAGCGAGGAATGACTGCCTTTTAAAATACATGTACACTAGATGGTAAGCCATTTTTACAGCCCAGTCGAAAGAGTTCATGTTCGATAGTTTAACCCTTTACCACACAGTGCTGTGTTTTAACGACCCTGACAGAAAAGACTTTTGAAAAATTGTTGGAAAAGGAGAAAATGCTGGTAACCAGCATTTTTTCCTTTTCCCACAATGTTTTCTTACTTTTCACAGACCAGTTCCATTATTTGAGCCACGTTTGATTTGTCGTCTACCAACGCTTTAAATTTGGAACAGTCTAAAAAATTATCGTTTGTTAAAGAGTTAAAGTTTGAAAGTTCGAATTCTAGCGACTGAAATTGATGTTTGTGTTTTCCCGACTAAGAGTAGACAGTCATCTCCGAATGTGTTTTTTTTTCTTTCAAAGTATTAACTTTCTTCTAAAAATGATTTCAATTTCTATCTAAATTAAGTCAATTTTAAGAAAAATAACGACAAAAAAAAAATAGTTTGTTTCATGTATTTAACCTGCGTGTAAGGGAGCTAACTCTTGATATATAAACCTACCTTATTTTCGTCTTAGTTACTTCCCGTGCAACGAGGAACTGATATTTCATAATTTAAGCTCTGTGTATTTGAATAAATAGCGTCATGCGTGGCTCAGTGTTTAATTGTAGGGTTCTTAACCCGCAGGCCCCTGGTTCGAGTCTCACTGGAAGCACTGGGTTGTTCACTGGAGTGTCCTTGGACAATACACTTCAGAGCCCTGGCCTAGTACTTTTGAAATTCAGGACATACATAAATATGTGAGCTGTTGCCGTGATATGTTTGAAATAATGTTGAAAGTGGAGCGAACTCATAATTCAATCAATTAATAAATCAATCAATTTGAACTGAAACTCGACGACAACGGATGATATGCCACGCCACAAGTAATGTATTGCTTTCCTCCACCGCCATTACAATTTCATGTCACGGCAACAGCTCACTTATTCACGTGTTTCATAGGTTTTACTGTTACTAATCTGGGCTGTGCAGCGTCGCCGCTTGCCTAAGCAGGCAATGTTGCAGGTGAGATTCGAACTAATATGCTCTTGATGAATTATTCAACACTATGACCAGTGAGCCACGTAATACTCCTGCCTTAACCTTTAACCACTCAGTTTCGAGATTTAAAAACGCATTTGGGCAAGCCTGTCGTAAGAGACACCTTAGACCCAAGATCAGACTATATTTTCAGTCCCGTCTGATCCCGATCAAAATAGTCCGGTTGCACCACTAGCATACTGAAAGCTGATACATGGCAATTGATTTCTATGGCAGAAGTTTCACATGAGAGCTAAAACAGACAAATAAAGAGTAGCAAAAACTATTTATCTTCATATTTACTTTTATTTGTAGATTTTTATTTATTTAACAACAGTTTTGCAATTCAAAATGCAGCATACAATACATTTTAAAAAGAATATTTTTCTTCTTGGTTAACAATTCAAATTATACTGTCACGGTAGATCAAAGATTAGATTGTACCTACTATGCAGTCTCATCTTGCTTTACAATGTAGCATAGAATGAAAAAAAAAAAGGTTCAATCTGACCTTGATCTACATTGTACACACGAGCACTATAGGTGGTTGTAAGCATTGTATCTAAACAATACTGACAGTGAAGATCTAAGATCAGGTTCCACTATAGTGCAGTCTAATCTTGATCTACAAAAGTACGCATTAGTGCTTTTGGTTGTGCGAAGCATACTAGTTGTAATAATATAAACTGACCAGTGAGTAATAATATAAATTAGGAAAACGTATATTGACTAGCATGTAGGACTAGATGATAAACTGACTTGACTACAATTCTATTTTGGTGTCGATATACATGTATAGAGATAAAAAACATTGTATGAAAAGCAGAAAATGCTGGTCAACAGAATTTTCTCCTTTTCCCACAAAGTTTTCAGACGCCTTTATCTGCAGAGTCGTTAAAATAAGAGGCTAAGAATCCTCACTAAAAAATAACCTTATGACAAATGGCTGTTGAATACAGACATTTTTTTTCATGATTTCTGACAACTTAAATTTTGGGAACTTTAGAAGCTAGTTCCTTAATACAAATGACTGTTGACTACGAGCGATGACCAACACAGGTTTTATTGTAATTATCCGCCATTTATGATTTTTAGCACCTAAAACTGATAACAAGAAATTCATACATAGCTTTGATAATGAACTGACATCAACATTTTTCCATTTTTTTCAGAATGAATTATGTGTTTTTGTCCAAAATTAGCGACTAATGAAATGACGAAATCTCATAACGATTCAAAATATATGATACAAAATTTGATTAGTCAGCACATTCACGTGATCTGGATGACATAAATAGACACCAAAGTGGGTATATTCGTGTATCTTGTTTGAATATTTGAGAATGAGTCGGACCGTGTAGATACATGATTAGACTGCACTGAACATGCAGTCTGAGCTTGAACTACATTGTACGAAAAAGTAAACTCGCTTTTGCTATAGAAAATATTTTGTCCTGAAAAGCCTACGTTTGAAGCTGAATTCTTGTTCAGTTAGTGATGAAAGCAGTCATCAGATGACTTTAAACATATTTACAAAGAATATTGAAAAAAAAAAAATGTGAGTCATGCTCTGTGAAAAGCGGGCTTAATACATCTGCAAAAAGTACTGACCCATGTCACGGTGCGCATTTCGTGCAGGCCTACATGGGTCGAAACTGTTTGATATTAGTCAATTTTCTGTTTGTTTGAGAATCATCATACCCCTTGATTTATTCAGTTGTGAGACAAAATGGATTATAACATATGGATACATAACTGTATAATAACTTGCTTGGTATAATGCATCACAGAGATTCAAACCCCCTTTGCCAGAGCATGGCTCACGTAAGATAGAAAATTTCAATGTCAGACGATACAATGTTAACGTGAATGCATAATGCTTTGTAATGAATGTTGCCATTTTACTGCAAGAAAAAGATATTAAAACGAAATTTTTACACTTCTAACTATAGACAAACATACACAAATGTACATGTAATTATCAACAAAACAAACGATGTAAAAAAAACCCACATCTGTAAGAATATCGCCTTCACCGGTTGACACAGTAGAGTACTAATTTACTCATCGTTGCTCTTTCCTATCATCCTAACAGTATTGCAGCAAAATCAGTAATTGCTTACAATGAACCAGTTGATATAATCAAAGCGCTAACGCACTGAAGGCAGCGGATTTTTTTTTCTGGCTCCGAATACATGCTACTAATTGGTGTGTTCTATTATTTTTTTCCTCGTAAACTAATATAAATAAAAACGGAAAGTTCTCCAGTGAACTCTTACCCTTGAGATTAGGGTACGAGTTCACCAGGGTCCGAGTTCTCCAGCTACGAGGTATGTTATTGTATAAATGTGCCAGATGGTGGATAGGTGTTAAACCCGCACGGTTTTTGTTTCATTTAAGCTTAAAAATCTTTTGGTACCTTAAATTAAAAAGACAACTGAAACATGTTGTTTTAATTTTTTCAGAGAACATACAGTATCAAGTTGAACTGCTTTGTCTGAATATCATTGGCAGAACTATTTTGTTAGTGTACGAAACTGGTTTTGTTTACACGCGTATGCAGGCAAAACCTGTCGGAAGCAAAATTCTGACCTAGATAAAGATATTAGGCTTCAAAAACCAGTATATACATGCACACGTGATGTGGGAACTATCACAGCGGGGTAAACCCGCTACCAAAAACGAGAGCTTTTCAAAATATTGTTGTAAAACGACAAATGCTGGTAGCCAGCACTTTATTCTTTTCGGCTACATATGGTTTAAATGCTCTGGCGTAAGGCAGTTTTATGCATCTCCGTGGAGCATCATACCAAGCAACTCATTACATAATCTTGGATCCATCACAGCCATTTTGTCTAACAAGCGATGGTTCTTGAACATGCAGCAAATTTACCACGAACAATAAGTCTCGACACAGATCAGCCTGCGCGGACTGCTCAGGCTTACATGGGTCGATACTTTTTGCAGATACATTAGACCCCCTTTTACAGAATATGATTCAAATTCTTTTAGTATGGACCATTCTAAAACTCTGTTATCTGGTAAAAAATTAAATACTATGTAGAGAATCTTTGGATAAAATGAAGGGGGAAAACAACTAATTTCTTGTAAATTACATTTGAGTATTTCAGTTCATTTTGAGTATTGGTTTTCGGGAAAATTCAGTGAGGAACATACTTGCAAAATAAGTAAATTTGAGTACATAATGAGCATGGACTATTCCTATGAAAGAAAAATTCCAAGTAATGAGAATTCTATCAATATTTCTGCCACAGTATTTTCATCAAATTTAAAAATTTGGAATTACAGATTAATTTAGAATGGTTAGCGAATACAATCCATGGTCCCACGATTACTTTTTTGCCCCTCCCTAGAGTGTTTTATCTGCATTAATTGTGTAATTACTACAGGATTTTCAGATTAACAATTTTTATAACTAATCCTGTCACACGCGACCATACGTGTATTTTGTGAGAGTGTGGATCAAGACCACATTGAAGTTGTAATCTGCATTTTTTGTAGTAAACAAAAATCTGTAACTTTGTTGTTTGGTAAAGAGTTTGGTAAACCATTGTCAATGGAGAGCTGTTATGTCCGTTTTAAATGCATCCTCAAAAGTGTTATAAATGAGCCACGCTCTGTGAAAAGGGGGCTTAATGTATCTGCAAAAAGTATCGACCCATGTCAGCTTGCGCAGGCTGACATGGGTCGAAACTTGTTGTTTTTTTTTGTAAATTTTCTGTATGAAAAAGGACCACTCAACCTCCAGATCTAGTAAATTTTTAGACAAAATGGATTTTATGGGTCCATGATTATGTAATGACTTGCTTGGAATTATGCACCACGGAGATGCATTAAGCCCCTTTTTGCCAGAGCATGACTCAAATTGTTAAAATTTGGGTTTGAAACAATTACAATTTATATCAAACCTATCCGATTTGGCTCGCTTTGGTTTGGCTCGCTTTAATTTTCGTGTAGAAGGAAATAAACATTCTATTTTCATCACAAAGGCAGTTCATAATTACCTCCTTCGGAGCAAATATACGTGAAAAAAGGAGAAAAACCAAGAAAGTGAAATAAACTGAAATTTAACATGTATTCAACAACTGAAAATAAGTAAATTTACAATTGCTCTATTTCTGCCCATTAAATTAAATGTAATTGAACCAAGTAGGTTTCATGCATTTGCATAAAGTATCGACCTTTGTCAGTCTGTGCATTCTGCGCAAGCTATAATGGTTCGAAATTTTTATTAGTAAATTTTCTGCATGTCTAAGGACAAAACTATCTCATGATTCAGTTGGTTGGTAGACAAAATGGCTTCCATGGATCCAAAATCAAGAGATGACTTGCTTAGTATAAAGCATCACAGATAAATACTAAACCCCATTTTGTAAGAGCATAGTTTGATTATTTCAGAATTGTGCTGGATTTATTACTCATATCTTACCTACGGTAACCTGCAGGCTGATTAAAATCTTAACTCTTAGGCTGCTAAGTGCGACTCACTGACCTTTTGCGGACAGTGTAGATTAAGATCAGACTGCACAAAACGTGCAGTCTGATCTTGGATCAACACTGTCCGATAAGGAGATGTTTTCCCACCAAAAATAAATTGAACTAATATTATTCGTATTTTTACTATCGGCTTGAAAGTTTCATTTCATTTATTTAGCACGATAAGGGTTAAAGAAATGATAAGCCCCTCCTTTGCATACCTAAAGAAAATTTGCTTTTACCCTCTAACTTTCACATAAAAACTGGTACGAAAAATAGCACTATAATCAAAGGATTGAACTGGTTTATACGATTCTAAAATCACTACATAATGGCTGGGTTGATTCTCGAGATAAAGTGCTGAATTTCTCGTCTAAATCAGAATCTTTCCACGGCTCCTCATAATTAGCTGGTATTTTGGCTATTGTATTCTCGTTTTCTTTTATTTCTTCATAAATGTTCGAACTGTTATGGGACTCCGCCGAGTATGTGCAAGATGACGACGATGACGTCACGTATTCCGTAATCGTTGGTAACGGACGTGACGACATTGATCTTGATAAAGTAGAGACTGGTTCCTCGTAGGCCTGGTTTTCTAACCTAACTACCGGAAGTCGTCCGATATCTGTACTTGCGTACGGACGTACTTCAGCACGTGCATTGTCTCTTTCAGTTTTACCCGGTTTCGGGAGACATAGTTTCATGTTCCTCCAGAAGAAACGGTCGATACTTTTCATAGAATATTTGGTTTTCATACGCGATTTTATGATTGGATCGACCACGGATGTATCAATTTTACCAAGGATCACTAGCACAAGTCTTCTTAACGAATCTTGTTTCACACACTCTATAATATACTTTAACCACATATTGTCATAAACATGGTCATTGGACAGCACTACAATGGTTCTGTGACTGTATCGCACACCATTTTCTATAAAATGAGGCATTGAACTGCCATTTGGAAAATCACGATGTTGAACCAACAGTTGGTATTTGGGATCGCCTCTTTCCAACCTCAACACTAACTCCCTGATGACATAAGCGTCGTCATTTGGATGGTAGGCAACAAATGCATCATAGTGACGTGTCTTGTCATATAGTATATCTTCATCACTTGACTTGCACCTATACTTAGCACACAACCAGAACTTAGTAAGTCCGGTTTTAAAAAGAACGATAATAACCAACAATAAAATAAAACAAGACCCAACCATCACCGGGATGAAAACCTTCATGTGTTTCTCAGGAATATATATACCAAGAACTTCACTTTTAACGTCATCAGTTTCACCATTATTTGTTTTACTTGAGCTATTTCCCTCAGGATTGGATATATATGGTACCTTAACAGAGTCTGCCTGCAGACTTTCCAGGTATTTCCTCGTGTTTAAATTTGTCTCCGGACCTTCACATATGTTTTGATATTCGTCTAAGTGTGTCAGTTTATTTCTGCTATTTAAAGAATGCACTGTACAATTGATTCTTACTGAACGCGCGAGGATAACATCTGACACATAAACAAACGCCGAGGGGTTGTGCTTTGCTGAGAAATACATGGCACAGTCACACGCCCATGGATTCGAAAAAAGGGTAATATCCTGGTAAACAAACACTAAATGAGACGTATAATCATCCATGTGTTGTAGAAAGTTATGGGACAAGCGCAGTTTTTTCAGCCCTTTTATATTGTCAAACACACCGGTTTCGATATAAGATATCTGGTTATGATCAAGATGTAGTTCTAGAAGGCTGTCTAAACCTTCGAACATGGCTTTTCTCAAAGTTTTCAAGAAGTTATACTGCAGATGCAGCTCCAAAAGATTATTTAGGCCGATACAGCTGCGATTTTCGAGAAGGAAAACGGCACTGTTGTTGAGATACAACCACTTCAACTTGTGCAATTCAATGAAGGCGTGACTCTGAATTGTTCCGATATCATTACCACTTAGATCTAGCTTTGTTGCAGTCTTTGGCAGAAACTTCTCGACATCTGTTAGGTTTCTCTCAGAACATTGAACATAATGTATATTACTAACATCGGCTCCTTTATAGCAATCGCATTTATTTGGACAAGTGTACTTACAATTACACGCTTTATAATCACAGCAAAGACATTTTCGAGTACACAATTCATTGTATTTGCACAGAAATCTGTCCTTTGGCACTAGATATATGGGAGAACTCGGAAAATCGTAGGCTCCACTGCACACAGTTTCATTTAGGCCAACTATTACGGGTCCTTTTAAGCTTTGAACCCAGTTTCGAAGCCAAAGTAAATTACAGTCACATATTAAAGGATTACCCTTGAGAACAAATGCTGACTGTGAATATGGTCCGTTGGTTATCATCATGGAATCCTCAGATAGAGTTTTAATTTTGTTAAAACCGATATCAACCATTCTGATTTCACTCAGTCCATAGAAAGCTCTCTGACGTACATGTTGTATGTTGTTATACGATAGGTCCAACATTTCCAAAGCTTCAGGGAACATGTACCGCTGGAGAATGTCCCGAATGTTGTTGTGGCTGAGGTTTAATTCATGCAGTTGTTTCATATTTGCGAACGTTTTGCCAATATCTTCTATTTTATTCTGTTGAAGAAGAAGCCGTTGAACTGTGAGTTCCATGAACATTGCCGGGTGAACGTACTGAATAGCATTCACGGATAGGTCTAAGTTCTCTATGGATTCACATGGCTTAAACAACATTTCACTTATTTCAGTGATTTTGTTCCTTGACAAATTAACATCTTTTATTTTCTTTTGACCTTGGAATGTTGTGTCTTTTAATTCACCTAAAATGTTGTTACTTGCATCCAACACTACTAAAGAAGTTAGTCTTGTCAAAGAAGGGAGCTCTGTCAAGTAGTTCGACGATAAGTTTAAATTGATAAGTGAAGTCAGTGAATGAAAGATATTTGGGCTCATGCTATAGAGTTTGTTGTCCTGCAATTCAAGTTTCGCCAAAACAAAAAGACCATAAAACACTTCGTCATCAATAACGTGGAACTCGTTTCCAGCTAAATTCAACGACCGAAGTCTTTGTTGGTTTTGGAAGGTACGCGGTGCTATCGTTAGAATATTGTTATATGCTAGATTCAGATACACGAGCTGTCTTTGTTCTTCTATAACACTGGAATTAACCATTCTGAACAAGTTATTACTTAGATCTAAATACATCAGGTTGTTTGTTGACATCAATGTTGACCATGCTGAGTCATTGAGCCTGTTATCTTTCAAATCCAGTCGCAGTAAGAAGTCTGAATGACGGAGGAGTTGTTCTGGAATGTTTTCTATTTGATTTTGAGATAGATCGAGCTCCTGTAAATCCGAAGTTTTCTCAAGAAGATCATCTGGCAAGAAAGATATCTGATTTGCGGACAAGTCCAAAATTCGTAATTCGTGAAAATGAACAAACGGTTTGTCTCCAGATTTTAAAGTGACCTGGTTGTTTTCCATGACAAGAGACTCTAGGTTTGGAAACGCTTGTCCATAGTTTTCGAATTCTCCAATATCTGCAATCTTATTGTTTGATATGTCCAAAATAGTCAATAACTTCATTTTATTGTCTACAGCACACACGATTCCAACGTCCTGAAGTGTTTCTAAAGAATTCCCAGATACATTTAAGCTCTTCAAATACTTAAAATTACACAAATCTGGCATGTTTCTTAGGCCATTTCCTCCTAATGACAACGACTCGAGTTTTTCCAATGACTTAAAAGCGTCAGGGTGTATTCTTAGATTAAGTTTTGTTGCGGACAGAATTTCTACTTGTGTAAGATACCTCAAACCTCTAAAGACATCTTCCTCGACGTAAGAAAACTTACAGTTATTAAGTGATATCGATGTCATTTGGTTTAGAAATGCAAAAACGTCTTTAGTTAGCTCCACTGGAACTTCTGAATCGCAGTAAAGTGTTAGATGATACTTTTCCGACACTATATATAGAGACGGAAAATCGAATTCTCCTAGGTCCCATACGAAGCACGTGATTTGTAAATGATCTCCACTGGGGTGCGTCACGTTGCTGCAGTCACATGATTTGGGACAGTTTAACTCCAGCAAAGACATTGCTGTCGTCGACCATACAAACAAGGAAACTACAGTGATTAGCAGCAACCTGGAATAGAAGAAGTTTATGTTAAAATTGAAACTGAGACTGATGGCGGTAAATATGAAAATCGACCATAGACAATGACAACAACTGCACTTCATTCGTTAGAAAAATGTATGAGACATTTTCAGGCAAAAGGGCTCTTAATGCATCTTCGTGATGCATGATACCAAGCACGTCATCACATAGTTATTGATCCATAAAATCCATTTAGTCTAATGCAGAGAATTTAGCTAAAGCAAAAAATTTCAGCCCAGGTCAGCCTGCGCGGACTGCGCAGGCTGACCTGGGTCGATACATTTTACAGATGCAATAAGCCCCCTTTTCACAGAGCATGGCTCATATTATTTCTTTACCACACGACAAATATTTAGACTCGTCCATAATGAAAGCAACAGCAGACGAAAATGTAAAGGTGGCTCAAATCATGGAATTTCATTTGAAAGAACTGAAAACAATGACGAAAAAGGAGAAAATGCTGGTTATCCACATTTCTTCTTTTTCCACAATATTTCAAAATGTCTTCTTCCTCAAGGTTGTTAAAACACGGACTTGTTTGGCAGTGGGTTAAGTTTGTCAAAGCCACACTTGATAACATTATTCTACACTCGTTCGATAATATCTAATATCAAATGCAAACTAATGCCAGATGTTATGTAGAAAAAATATCTTAAATGCCATCTCATGCCAGATCTTATATGCAATGTGCATAACAAAGTGAAAAGAAGCAATCCTCGTCTTGAAAAAAAAATGTCAAAATTTTTTATCGGAGGATAGACAAAGCATTGATTTTGTATTAGATATGAGCAACGGTCATCACTATTTGGACATTGATATTGACAAGATCCGCCAATTGATATTTTTCTACACTCAATTGATAACATTTTATCTCAGATGCCACCGTATGTCAGATCCGAATTGTGCACAATCAGGAGAAAAGAAGCAAGCTTATAAGGAATAGATTATTCCTCAGAACATTTTTTTCCCCAGGGAATAGACAAAACATTGATTATGTGTTTTAGATATAGGAAACAGTCAGAATTGTTTGGTCATTGCTATTGGCATTATCAACCTAACTTTTTCAGCACCCTACATAATTGGCTTGCAACACGCGAAAAGGGACATTCGGACATTTGCGTAAAGTCTTGTCTCGGATCAGCCTGCGCAGTCCGTGCAGGCTAATCCGAAACGACACTTTCCGTTTTTATGTAATTTTCTGTTTTGCGCAAGCCTACTGAAGAACAAAATCTAATGTAGACGTAAAGTGCCGTCTCGGATTAGCCTGCGCGGACTGCGCAGGCTGATCCGAGACGACACTTTACGCAAATGTCCGAATGCCCCTTTTCGCGTGTTGCAAGCCATATAAACTCGACCTCTTGCGACGGTTGAAAATACAATCCAATGAAACTAAGTAAAGATTTTTTTCGTACAGGCTTGGCTAAACAAGCGGACAGTACAGATCTAAGATCAGACTGCACGTTCCGTGCAGTCTGATCTGAGATCTATACCGTCCGTAAAGGCCCTGTTTTCTAATATGGTGGGAAAGGGTTAAACAGCAAGACATATTTTTCCATTATATAGACAATTTTTCATGATTTATGGATTTAATGAAGTCGCAGATGCTTTCCAGACCTCTCCTGATACCGTGAAATTGGGGGAAAAAGTCTGACATTTTATAAAACAAAAAGAGGTTGGCATTCACGCAAGTCAAATTACAAGAAGTCATCGCTGATATTATTGAAATCATGTGACAGACACGAGACACGTGACTCATAGTCTCGGCCAATCAGAAAACTGTCGACTTAATTTTTTTAACCCAGACTGTTTTTCTTTATAATTAAGAAGCCCGTAAGAAGCAAAATGTGGTAGGAAGGGGGCACAACAACAGACCTCACTGTAACTGATCTTCTGTCTATGTCGGTGTACACATTGATTGTTCAAAGCGGAGTGTCTAGGAAATTTTTTAACAGTCTAATTCTTATTTACGTAGATCTACAAGTAAAACTGTAAATCTTATTAACTCACTGACTTATTTTTTCTAATCAAGTAAGATCTAGATATAGAGCTTAAGATTTTTGTTGGTACTTTAAGTAACAGTGGCAAAATTATTGGCGGGGTGGGGGCACTGGCGTTTTAGCAGCTTAGGAATAACAAAGATGTTTTGGAATTTCGTCCACCGTTTCAATTTATTTGGAGGTATTTACATACCCAGCTGTTACAGCAACCCCCCCCCCCCGCCTTTTTTTTCATTTTGGCACCACAATGAAGTTTGTTTAGATTTTCACAAACAACCCCACACATTTAGCTACAATATTTCCAAACCTACAACGAGGCTTTGCGAATCTGCACAATCTCAAATGCAGCGAATGCTTTCTGTAGGCGTTTTTTACTTATCTTGAAAAAAAATATTTATGGGCGCTGGAAATTGTTCAATAAACGGAGAGATAAACCACAACATGAATAATGATACGTTTTCCTCTCCCAGACGCTATCAGATAGAAACTGAGTTTATATTCCCAATGAAAATTTGATTTATCGTCGCCGTTGCGACGTCATTGATTTTCGTAAAAGACCGTAACCGTCGGTGTAACGTTTTTACTTGATATGCCCGCAGAGACTCGCCAAACCGACAGCCACTTTTTAAAACCCTTAAACTGCTAAATAAATGAAACGAAAATTTCAACTCAATAGTAAAACCCCAAATATAGCAATTTAAAAGTTGATTTCACCGGAGAGAAAATACCGTATCGGACAGTGTAGATCAAAGATCAGACTGTACGTTTTGTGACAAAACGACAAAATTTTAGACTTGTCGAAAATGAAGACATTTGCAGACGACTAAATAAATGTGACTCAAAAATTAAAATCTGGGAGGGTAGAAAACATTGTGGGAAAGAAGAAAATGCTGATGCCCATCTAAAAGTCGGGATTGTGTAGTTTAGGGTTAAATACAAACTTCGCCATAGTCATAGTCAGTGTTCCGATTCTTCTCACACATCTGAATATGATTTCGACGATGTTTGTTTGAAAGCAGCCAGTGGCTTTGAAATAGCCTGGTGAAAGACATTCCAGGAAAGCGTGGATAGGTTCACTGGTCGCCGTGATATAATAAAAAAAGTAATATAATTGATATTCCTTGGAAACATTGTTAAACACCACTGAAACAAACGTCCAGCTGATTTAGATGAGATTCAGGGCCACCGCTGGGAAATTTTGTTGATGCCTGTTGAAAAGCAGACACATTAGAAAAATAAAAAGATATTTCATATGCATTAAAATGGATTGAACTTTTCATGTAGAATTAAATATTCATGTTTTATAATGTGACGGTCTTTTCTATTATGGCCTACAACACGCGAAAAGGGGCATTCGGACATTAGCGTAAAGTGTCGTCTCGGATCAGCCTACGCAGTCCGCGCAGGCTAATCCGAGACGGCACTTTACGACTACATTAGATTTTGTGCTACAGCAGACTTGCGCAAAACAGAAAATTACATAAAAACGGAAAGTGTCGTTTCGGATTAGGCTGATCCGAGACGACACTTTACGCAAATGTCCAAATGCCCCTTTTCGCGTGTTGCAGGCCATTATCGTTTACAGTTCAACCCTTAAAGGGGGATATTCAGATTTCACAATCAAATCAAACCTTACAAAATATTTTACTGCTGATTTAAGTAAGGCAATGATGGCAAACCATCACTGAATAAGAAAGAGAAGTGCAAAAAAAAAAATCACTTTAATAGTATTTCAGTCCTTAATGGAATAGGTAGTCTCTGTGGTATTTATAGATTCCACGCCTGAATTTTGCAAAGGTATGTGGTAATGTCACATGATCAGTGGCACATGTCGATCATGTTGTATCGTTTTCAAAAAAGTAAGACGACATTACATCTATTTTCATAAAAAAAAATACACCGAATTACCGCTTGCAAAACGACCATACCGTCATTCTAACAGTATATATAATTGCACCTTTTTACTAATTGAATGATTGATTGAATGGTGTTTCTACGTCGCTTTCAAGTTTTCATTCGATCATATATCACGGCGGACATTTTTTTTTAACTGTCACTGTCAAGTTTCTTTACGATTGCAGAGAAAAATATATTTTACAGTATTTATAAGTGTTTTACGGAAAGGTTTGATTCAGATGTTACCAGCCATTGGTGAAAAAACTCAAAATATTGCAGTCTCAAAGTTTTGTTCACCTAGCAAAAACTCTTTGTATCGGACAGTGCAGATTCAAGATCAGACTGCACATTCTGTGCAGTCTGATCTTAATCGACACTGTTCGCAAAAGCTTTTAAGAGTCGTGCTCAGAGGCCAGTAGGTCGATCTAGAGGATAATTATACATTCACTTCGTACGCCGAAAAAGAACACAGGATTAAGGTACAGTAAAACCTGCCTTCAAGGCCACCTTTACTGGGCAAGTAACTTGTATACCTACTTTTACCAATCATATGTTGAATTCCAAGAGAAGGCAAATAATGGTTACATTGAGATATACCTGCTTTAAGCAAGCGCCAGTATATCAAACCTTTACCAAACAATCCCATGTTTTATTGACCCCGGGATGGAGGACTTAAGAAAACATCGTGGGAAAAGGAGAAAATGCAGGTAACCAGCATGTTCTCCTTTTCCAGCAATGTTTTTACCCATCCATGGACAAATTTCAATTTCTGAGTCACATTTATGTTATCGTCTGCAAATAGTTTGAATTTGGACACCAGCTAAGCAGAAGTATCCAAGGCGTGTTTGCTGAACCATTAGGCTGCTAAGCGCGACTCAAGGACCATTTGCAGCCCATGCAGATCAAGATTAGACTGCACAGAACGTGCAGCATGATCTTGAATCTAACTGTCCGATAAGGAGATATGTTTCCCTGAAAAATACCGTTGAAATAGCAAAATTTGGGTTTTTACCATAGGCTTGAAAGTTCCATTTCACTTACTTAGCAGGCTAGAGGTTTAATTTACAGTTTGACTGTACAAGTATAAGCGTTCATGAAGCATTCAAAGATAGATTACCGATAAGCCAATCTCTACTGTTCTCCGGTCGTGCACGTATAATCAGCAGTAATTACCCATAATCACACTCCTACAACTTCCTCGCATCCAGCCCATTTCTGGTGCAATTTTATCGCAAAATCTTACAGAAAAATCTGATATTAGTTTTTGAAGCGTATGATTGATATAGTTTATGTACCATATCAGTTACCTCTCTTGTATGACAAGGTAGGTCATTCAGTGAGTGTTGACTGACATCAAATTGCAACGATTTGTTGCAAGTACTGATTTCAGTCCCTACTCATCAGGTTCCGTATCCACAAACCATTCTTAGAAACATTCTTAGTCTTATTCTAAAAGAAAGAAAATCTTCTTATTGGCTATACCAATTGATTTAGCCATTCAGAAGTTGTGTAACTTTCTAAATCTAAAATTAGACCAAAAATGCTCATAAGAATACTTAGTGAATCGTACAGTAATCGCATATAATTAGTGTATATACAATCCATGGCTAGATGCAACACAGAACAGAGGCAAAGCGTTTATATAAATCAGTACGATTGAAAATTACCATTTAACTCATTTTGTTAACTATAAACACTACTTCCTGAATCCATCATTTTATGTGTAATGGGCCAGAAGCCTTATTATTGAATAAACTTTGTATTGTATTGTTAAAGCAAACGTAGTTCATGAAACGCATTCACAAAAAAAACCAGGAATTTCCGAAATATTAAAAACAAGCATTGTTGATTTACTATACTGTTTGGTTCAATCAATCAGAAACTGTGTTAATTTCTTAAGTTAGTATTAGACTAGGAATATTATTAATATCATAAAGCACATAGTGGACATTATGTTACTTTTAAAATTAGAACTTAAAATGGAAAGACAGCAGGGTCCATTGAGGGATGACGTTAAGTGCACTTTTTTTTTTCATCGTCATCAAACTTTAATTCTCTTGGGATGCCCCATCCATCCATCCCATCCATCCATCCATCCATCCATCCATCAACCGAGCCAGCCATTTAGCTGGGATGCTCCATCGATCCATCCATCCATCCATCAATCCATCCGTCCATCCATCCATCCATCGCATCCATCCATCACATCCCATCCATCCATCCATCGAGCAAGCCATTTAGCTAGCCATGTAGTCATCTATGCATCCATCCATCGATCGAACCAATTACCAATTTTTGTCATAATATTTTCAAAAATTGTCTAACATACGAGCCAAGAAATTTGTATGATGCATAATTATACCTTAACCTCTTACCAAATAATCCTGTGTTATAACAATTCGGAGGAAGGCAGCTTCAGAAAACATAATGGGAAAAAGGAGAAAATGCTGGTAACCAGCATTTTCTCCATTTCCCCACATTGTTTTCAAAATTTTTAGGGACAAATTTCTCACAAATGCCATATTGAATTTGTTATCTACAAATGCCTTCAACCTGGAAAAGTACTAAGTCTTGTCGTCTAGTAAAGAGTTAAGGGGGTATCGTTGCCAATGTAAACAAAGCGTTTCTGATGAGCAGTTTGCGTGCCAAGAAATTCCGAGTAAATTGCTGGAACCAGTGTACATGATCTTAACGATAGTGCTGCATAGAGAGCTAGTGTAGAATGTGAATTGTAAACTCTACTGGCAGAGAGAGAGAGAGAGAGAGAGAGAGAGAGAGAAACAGAGACACAGAGAGAGAGAGAGAGAGAGAGAGAGACATACAGACACTTTTTTTTTTAGCTCACCTGATCACAAAGTGCTCAAGGTGAGCTTTCGTGATCGTGCTGTATCCGTCGTCCGGCGTCCGTCGTCCGTCGTGCGTTGTGCGTCGTCAACTTTTAGCTTATGAAACTTGGTCAGAATGTTTGTCTTGATGATATCTCGGACGAGTTAGAAAGTGGGTCATGTCAGGTCAAAAACTAGGTCACTAGGCCAAATCTTATAAAAACCTTGTGTACACTAAAGAGGCCACATTTTCAATTCAGTGCTCTTGAAAGTTGGTCAATATGTTTGTTCTGATAATATCTCGGACGAGTTCGAAAATGGGTCATTTCGGATCAAAAACTAGGTCACTAGGTCAAATCTTAGAAAAACCTTGTGTACGCTCTAGAGACCATATTTTCAGTCCAATACTCTTGAAAATTAGTCAGAATGTTTGTCTTGATGATATCTCAGACGAGTTTGAAAATGGATCATATTGGGTCAAAAAATTGGTCACTAGGTAAAATATTACAAAAACCCTTTGTACCTTCTAGAGGCCACATTATGAGTCAAATAGGCATGAATGTTGGTAAGAATGGTTGTCTGGATGTTATCTCGAACAAGTTTGAAAATGGGTCATGATGGGTGAAAAACTAGGTCACTGGGGCAGATCTTTGAAAAATCTTGTATATGCTGTAAAGGCCACATTTTCAGTCATATATTCTTGGAATTTGGTCAGAAAGTATGTCTTTATAATATCTTAGATGAGTTTGAAGATGGGTCACGTTAGGTAAAAAACTAGGTCACTAGGACAAATCTTAAAAAAACCTGTCTTACGCTCTAGAGGCCACATTTTCATTCCAATGTTCATGAAAAGTGGTCACAATGTGACTCATTATGTCTTTCTTGATGATATCTCATATGAAATTAAAATGGGTCACATCAGGTCAAAAATAGGTCACCGGGTAAAATCTGTAAAATATCTTTTGTACGTTCAAGAGGCCATATTCTCTGTCCAATACTTATGAAAATTAGTCAGAATCTTTTCCTTGTTATTAAATGATATTGGAAATGGTCACATTGGGTCAGAAAGTAGGTGGCCAGGTCAAATCTTGAAAAAACCCTGTGCTCACTCTGGAGGCCACTTTTAACTGTCAAATAGTCATGAAAGGTGGTCAGAATCTTTCTTTAGATAATATCTGCAACACGTTGCAAAATTGGCTATGTTGGGCTAAAAAGTAGGTCACTGAGACAAAATTATAGAAAAAAGTTTTATACACGCTAGAGGCCAAATTTTCAGTAAAATACTTATGAAAGCTCGTTAGAATTTTTGTCATGATATCTCGGAAGAGACTAGAAATTGGTCATGTTTGGTCAAAGGCTCAGGTGAGCGACTTCAGGGCCATCAAGGCCCTCTTGTTTAAATATTGTTTTTAGGCAGTAAGAATTTTTCTTTTCTTACAAAATTATGGGCGAAGGCCCACTCTGCACTTGATCAAACTGTCAAAGCACTCTGTAAAACGATTCTAGTCTGTCAGGGCCTTCATATACTACATGATGGTCCCGGGGAAAATGAATTTGTTCTTAAGTTGTCCATATTCGATTCCCGCTCGCAGCTTGAGAATGTACCTCTACAAATGACTGTGCAGCCCAAGCACAGTTTGTTACCTACTGAAAAAAAAATTGAGTAGGCGACTTCTCTGTGCTTGGGCTGCACAATAGCACAGTTTGTTACCTAATGAAAAAAAAAAATGAGTAGGCGACTTCTCTGTGCTTGGGCTGCACAATAGCACAGTTTGTTACCTACTGAAAAGAACAAAATGAGTAGGCGAATTCGAAAAGATCCCTTTCTCCGTTTTCCACATTTTTTTTTGAAGATTGGTCTGCTGCAAAATACACGGAAAAAATGGTCTGTTGATTTGCATCCAATCTATTCAGCTGAGATCGAGTCATAAACGATCGTATTAGTCACGTTCATACGTTAATATGTAATATTATTTTACTATACCTTTGGGTTGCAGTGTGCAGCGGTTGCTGCCCTATTTCCAATAACCCCGACAATAAGTTATATGACATAATTACAGGGTGAGGTAAATTTCATTTAACCCGTTACACCATGGACAGTTTCCTCACTTGTCGAAAGTCGCCATACATAATTAGTAAAGTACATCTTTATAATATGGATAAATTCTGGACATTAAGAAGTATTGAAAAAACATTGAAACAAACGGAGGAAGCGTTTAACTTTCTGCGTCAAATGCGTCTATTGAACAGGTGGAACGTTAGAGGACTAAGATACATGCTGCTATTACGATGTTAAACCGGAAGAGCATGACACATCGCTGTTACGGAAAACACTATTGATCCGTACTTTTACATGCCTTCTACATTGTCTTCGTTTTCTTGACAATGAGAGAGAGAAGAGAGAGCGAGAGAGAGAGAGAGAGAGAGGGGAGGGGAAAGAGAGAAAGCGGAATCATACATTTATTTCATCTCGCATGGCACTGATACGGTGTTAAACCGAAAGTATAGATTGCACCAACGTCGACATGTATCGCGCAATGAAAAGTAACCTCAGTTATTTTACATGCATTTAAAATTTCACTCCATCAATTAAATCTCCAGCCAAAAAATAATCGTTTGTCAACAAATTACAAATTGTACAAGTTCTCCTTTGGCCAAAGTGTTTTACCTATATTCCTAAATTGATCATTGAAGTCTCCTTACAGACATTATCAAAGAGAAATTTCTCTCAGTTCTGCTTATTGTTTCTAAGATCTCTATCTTAAAGGCTGGACTACAGAATGGACGGCAGTGTAGATCCAAGATAAGAACGCACGTTCTGCGCAGTATTATCATGATCTTTGGCGTCAGCAAAAGCCCGTTTGTTCGCCTAAGCTGACAGGGCTAAAGTCTGAAAAAAAAAAAGATTTTAATTTTGTCTATTTGTCAGTCTAAGCGTTAGATGCTGTCCAGAAGCAAAATGAAAAAGATCTTTGTAGTGTATAAAATCCAGGTGTACGCAGTCAATCAGTAGTCATGCGCGGATTTACAAACATACCCCTGATGAAAGAAGTTACAGAAAATGTTTGTTCATCGCTTTGCAAAAGTCGGCATACTTCTACGATTCAGCGCATGATAACAGCGGAAATTGTGGACAGACCATTTTGGTTTTACTGTCTAAATGGGAGAGTCGCCTAGAATGCCAGCCTCGAAAGAACACTTAGTTATTTATCGCAACATAGAAGGCAAATAAATACCCTAAATAATTTCTTTTGGTTTTCGTCTGGGGAAGGGCCTTCGTGCTGGATAGGTGCAGTACCCACCTTGATGCTGCTGAAATACTGCTTGACCTTCTAGCAAACAAGTCCGAGTTTTAACGACCCACCAGGAAAAAGGCATTTGAAAGCATTGTGGGAAAAGGAGAAAAATGCTGGTAATCAGCATTTTCTCCTTGTTCCTCAATATTTTCTACCCTTTCAAAAACAAATCATTTTTTTTTTTAAATATTTCATTTGCCGTCTGCAATTGCTTTCAATTTCTAAACTGACTGAAGTAATGTTGAAAGCGGCGTAAAACACCATTCAATCAATCAATCAATCAATCAATCAATCAATCCAGTTTCTAAAATTTTGTCATTTGAAAAAGAGTTTAAACGGCGTCAAACACCAACCCATTACATGTATTTATTTTCAAAGATTGTAGCAGGTTTGAAGGCTTTAGTCTGATGTACATTTCATTTGAACTTCGACCTTTATGTTATTTCCCAGTCGCAAAATTCAAAGGGCGTTGACAGCCTGACATTCTAGAAGAATGATGTCACATTGAGAAAATTACTTCCGAATGGCGGGGGAAAAAAATGTTCAGCTCTGGCTTTACTTGGTGATCTGTCAACGTTATGACAAAGGTTAAGCGTAGCTTTACCCTTAGCCAGCCGCATTAACCCTGTACCGAACTCCAAACTTTTAACCCTAAGGCTGCTTAGCGCGACTCAAGGAGCTTTTGCGGACAGTGTAGATCAAGATCAAGATCTAGTCATTATAGGAGGTTAAGGGTAAACGAACCTGAGAGAGAAGGCTGATAACCAGTGTTTTCCCCTTTTTTCCTCACAATGTTTTCTTACTTTCAAAAATTAAATCACATCATATGAGCAAAATTTAGTTTGGTGCTTTTAAGTTGGACAAGTCTGAAATTCGTCTGATAAAGGATGAATAAAATGGGCTTATTTAACTTTTTACCATATAATGCCGACTTTTAACGACTATCAAAAAGAAAAGCTTTGAAAACATTGTGGGAAAGGGAGAAAATGCTGGTAACCAGCATTTTCTCCTTTTCCCGCAATGTTTGCTACCTTATCAAAGACAACTTTCACAATTTTAGCCACGTTTAGTTTGGTGTCTACATATGCTTTGGGTTTGGACAAGTCTAAAATTCTGTCGTATGGTAAAGGGTTAATAAGCAAAACAACAGAGAGAAATAATGCTGTTTCAAAGTTTGTTTTGGCCAGAATATGAATGAAAAAAAAAAAAAGCGAACAGTGCAGATCCAAAATCAGACAGCATGTTCTGTGCCGTCCTACCTTGATCTACACTGTCCGAAAAAGCAACTTTAAGTCTTAACTAGACGACAAATTTTAGTTTCGTCAATTTTAAAACCATCTGCAGACGAAAAATTGAAATTGACTTAGATAGAGGGATTTGTCTTTGAGAAAGTAGAAAACATTGTGGATAAAGCTAGAAAATGCTGCTAACAGCACTGGCTCCTTTTGCCACAACCTTCTCATAGCCTTCCTCTTCAGGGGCCGAGCCTTCTACTCAGTCGGTAACGCACAGGGCTTGAAACCAAGGGGTCTCTGGTGGAATCCTCAGCTTAGCCACTTTCTTTCCGAGATCAATCATGATCATTTACACAGGATTCATTTCTCTCTCACCGCCGATCATCGTTTCGACAAAAAAAAAAGAAATGGTTAACAGCCAATGGCTGGGGAAAAATACTGTACCTAGCAGTGGTTAAAGGGAACTCCAGAAAAGCATGGATAGGTGCACTGGACGCTGCGATATAAATGAAATAATGTTGAAAATGGCGTGAACTATTAAACAGTGAAATTCCTCTTCAAGGCAATGAAAACATGGCATTGTGTCGGTAAAGAATTACAGGGATATATATAGATTTTTTGTCAAAACTTCTGAATTTCAAAATTTCATATTTTTTAGCTCACCTGAGCACAATGTGCTCAAGGGGAGCTCTCAGGATCACCCTGTGTCCGTCGTGCGTCGTCAACGATTCTTTAAACATCATCTCCTCATAAACAACTGGGCCAGTGTCAACCAAACTTGGCTTGAGTGTTCCTTGGGAGGTCCTCTAAAAATTGTTCACAGAATTTGATTCCATCAAAAACTCTGGTTGCCATGGCAACCAAATGGAATTTTCTAAGCAATTCTTTAAAAATCTTCTCCTCTGAAACCGCTGGTCAGATTTTGAAATAACTTCACAGAAATGTTCCTTGGGTGACCCTTTTCAAAACTTGTTCGCGAAATTTTGATCCGTCGAAAAACATGGCCGTGGTGGTGGGGGGCTCTTTGCACTGTATGGACTTAATGAAATTCTTTGAAATTCTTCTTCTCTTGAACCACTTGTCAGATTTTGAAATAATTTGACAGAAATGTCCCTTGGATGCCCCTTTTGAAAAATTGTTCGCGAAATTTTGATCCGTCAAGAAACATGGCTGTGGTGGTGGGGGGCTATTTGCACTATGCGGACCTGAAGAAATTCTTAAAAGTTCTTCTTCTATGAAACCACTAGTCAGATTTTGAAATAATTTCACAGAAATGATCCTTTGGTGCCAAATTATGCCCCTTTTTCGACTTAGAATTTTAACTTACTATCCAGCACCCAACAGCCAATCGTTGGCACCCGCATGCGGTATTCTTGTTCTTTTTTTTTTTTTATTGAAGTTATTGAAGAAAAAGTTTTGGAATAAAAAAAAAAATTGGCTATGGTCCTCTCAAAAATTCAGGTGAGCGATCCAGGGCCATCTTGGCCCTCTTGTTTTGTATTCTTTTTCATGTATTCACTCCACATAAAAGTTACCACCTACAAACTTCACTAGATAAAAGTTATATGCTTTCAGAGTTGTTTAACCCTTTTCTACACAATTCCGGCTTTTATCGACTTTTAACGAGAAGATTTTTGAAAACATTGTTAGAATAGGAGAAAATGCTGGTAGCTATAGCATTTTCTCCAATTCCCACAGCGTTTTCTACCCTATCAAAGACAGAAATCATTATTTTAGTAACATTGTTGTTTAGCAAATGTTTGGAATTTTTGTCAAGGCCAAAATTGTGTCGATTGGTAAAGAGGAACTACATATATATCGTAATTACTGATCCATGAAACCCATTATGTTTGACAACCGACTGAATCGTGAGGTAGTTTGGTCGTTTGACATGCAGAAAACAGCAAAAAGTTTCGACCCGGGTCAGCTTGCTCGGACTGCGCAGGCTGACCTGGGTCGATACTTTTTGCATATTTAAACCCCCTTTTCGCAGAGCATGGCTAGTATATAAAATTTTGTGTAGTGATATACATGTAATGACTTTCAATACTGATAGGCATTTATAATGAAGTTATTAAAGAAGAGGCACCAACAAAAGCATTGAATAACAGGAAATTTACTTTTAGACAAAAAGAACACTGCACATTTCCCTTTTAATTATTTCCTTACCAAAGACGGCATAAGAAGCTCTTGTGGACAGCGCAGATCAAGATAAGACTGCACAGAACGTCCAGTCTGATCTCTGAGCTGCACGGACCAAGCTGTGCCTTCATGTAGCAGAGGAACTGTATTTGTAGCCTTACAAAATATGTAGTTTATTTATTTGGTAGTGAAAGAGTTAATATGCAGAGCTAATGGCTTATTATGAGTCTAATTATCCCGAGCTAGTTACTGTGAACAAGGCCTAATGAATACCATACTTACGACGTAACTCTGTAATTATAACTTGGTCTCGATCTGAGTTCCAGAGCTATAAAACTACGTGACATTTGAAATTTGCTCCTTCACTTTTTTTCTCACCTTTGTCCGTATCTTCTCCCCCCTCTCTGCCTGCCTGCCTGCCTGTCTCTCTCTCTCTCAAAACTACCAGTGACAAAAATAATATTTCCAAAGACGTCTTTTTCCCTGGACCTTATAATGCAATTTGTATTAACTTTGAAGGGTTTGTAGGGATATAGGCAAAAAAGACATGGATTGCTGGTGAGTATTTGTAATCTAATAAAGCCTAGTTACCCTGGTAATATTTTCGAACCTGTCATGTTAACGAGATAAGTATGTTTCATTATGGAGACTTTTACGTAATTACCGCTGTTTTTCTCATATGGGTTGAATTTCCTTTCATCTCATTTTTACCATCCCGGGGAAATGTACTGTTGAAAACATAGTGGAGCAAGAAGAAAATGCTGCTTACCAGCATTTGTTTTTCTTTTCCAGTGGATTAGGGGTCCTGCATGGCTCACTGGTAAAGTGTAGGACTCGTGACCTGGATGCCCCGGGTATGAGTCTCACCAGATCCATTGAGTAGTTTCGTGGGAGTGTCCTTGGGCAAGACACTTCAGAGCCCTAGCCGGGTACTGGTGAAACCCAGGAAATACATGAATATATGTCGCCGTAATATGACTGAAATAATGTTGAAAGCCACGTAAAACACTATTCAATTATTCATTTTCTTTTCCAACAATGTTTAGTGCCCGTTCAAATAAAAATCCAATCATTTGAGGCACGTATAATTTGTCGCATACAAACGCTTGGAAATTAGAAGAGTCTAAAATTTTGTCCTCGGGTAGATTGTTACACGCACGATCGAATGTTGGACCTTTATCAAAATTAAAAGTTATTGCAGACGGCAAATTAAACGCGACTCCAATTATGTAAATTGTCTTTCAATGTTTTCATTTTCCTCAATGGTGTTAAAAGCTGGGATCGTTCGGAAAATGTTTAAGAAAAACTCGACTTATGCTTTAGGTATATAAAAAAAAAGGGACTCAGTAAGTTTCTCGAAGAACTATTACATGTTTGTCATCATCGAATGTTAACCCTAAGGCTGCTAAGCGCGACTCAAGAAACCGTTTGCAGGCAGTGTAGATCAAAATCAGACTGCACCGAACGTGCAGTTTGATCTTGAATCTACAATGCCGGTAAAGAGTTATTTTCCCCTAAAAATGACTGAAATGGCAACATTTAGGTTTTTACTATCGGCTTGAAAGTTTCAACTAATTTATTTAGCAGGTTAAGGGTTAACACCGTAAGATCCGAACCGTGCTGAGCAAGCACCAAAGGAACACTAAGAATGTGGTTGCTTAAGACAAGTGTTTGCTTAGTGCAGATATATTTCTACTAACACCTTCTCTTTGATTTAAGTATATATCCTCGCTTAATAAGGTTGCTTGCTTCATGACAGTTGTCGATAGGACAGGCCTTGATGCATTTTGCAAAATCGTTCAACCTCTATTGTTGAAAACAGAAATTAAATCTAAGTCTTCGCTCTCATACACAGAAGGTTATAGAAAAAAAAAATACCCAAACAATGAACCAGACTGGCTTAAAAGAATCGGCATCACGATTCAAACAAAGAACTGACCGTTTATAGGATTTCAAAATTCATCAATCATTTTCAAATAAACTGTCAAACAGTTATAAAGAAGATTTTCTGCACTACAGCCTCGTTCCTTTGAAGTCTTTGGCCGCGAAAATGGTAATCTTTTCCTCAACAAAATACAATTTACCTATTTTCACGATTTGAATTGAACCGACATCAATCAATCAGTAAATCAATTAATGAATCAATAAACCAACCAATCAACCAATCAACCAACCAACCAACCAACCAAACTAAACCAACCAAACCAACCAAACCAAACCAGCCCAGCCCAGCCCAGCCCAGCCCAGCCCAGCCCAGCCCAGCCCAGGCCCTACCCCAACCCCAACCCCAAGCCCCAAGCCCAAACCCCAAGCCCCAAACCCCAAACCCCAAAGCCCAAGCCAGCCAGCCAGCCAGCCAGCCATCCAGCCAGCCAACCAGCCAGCCAGCCAGCCAACCAACCAACCAACCAGCCAGCCAGCAAGTCAGCCAGCAAGCCAGCAGGCCCGCCCGCCGGCCCGCATGCCAACCAACCAACCAACTTAAAGTAGTATTTGTCTCAGCAGCAGTACATTTTGGTTACGGTTTCACGGTCTGTTTTTCGAGTTTCAAAAACCAAGCACTGACACAAGAATAAGAAGAATAAGGCATACGTAAAGGCTGACTAAAATTTTTGATAATTCACCGATTTTTGATAATTGACCGATTATTGCAAGTACATTATCACACTTTCTTTGTGTAAAAATGGAATGTTTTATCGGTAGGTCTACAGAAAGCCTGCACAAGTCATAGTTTAATCGATAAATTTAATTTCAGGAAAAGTTGTAAATTTATGTAACGGGTGAGGAGGTTCAGTTATAAATCACTACTTCAATTTGCATAAATTTGTCGCATTTAGGGTTTCAAAATTTATGCATTTCCATCTCCCATAACCCCTTTACCAGATAAGCAAATTTTAGACTTGTCCATTTCAAAGGCATTTGCAGACGACAAATTAAATGTTACTTAAAACATGAAAGTTTTCTGTTAAGGATATAAAATATTTAGAAAAAAAAGAGAAAATACTGGATTATACAGCATATCTTCTCTCTTCCCAAGATGTGTTCAAATGCATTGTTCCTCGGGTGAACAATGTATACTTTAGGGTAAAGGGTTAACAATCCCATTGCATGTATTAAAAGCTCTGCACGCGTCAGGAATCCTCCACTTAAATTTAACCCAACTAAAAGCTTGTCGTGCTCTCTGAAAACCTTTTAGCAAACAATCCAGAGTTAAACGACCCCGAGGAAGAAGCCTTTTGAAAACATTGAGGGAAAAAGGAGAAAATGCTGGTAACCAGCATTTTCTCCTCTTTCCACATGTTTTCTACTCTTTCAGTCGCAAAACCCATCATTTGAGCCACATTTGATTTGTCGTCTGTAACTGCTTTCAATTTGGAACAGTCTGGGATTTTGTCGTTTGTTAAAGAGTTAAGTCTTAACCTGCCAAATAATTGCTATTTCAAAGTTATTTTGGGGAAAAAACATCTCCTTATCGGATAGTGTATCGTATCGGACGGTGTAAATCTAAGATCAGACTGCAGTTTGATGTTGATCTACACTGTCCGCGAAAGTTTTTCGAGTCTTTGATTTAGCCTAAGGGTTAACTCTTTATTAAACGACAAAATTTGAGACTGGATCAAATTGCAAACATTTGCAGACGAAAAATTAAATGCAGCTCAAATGACGAGTTCTCTCTTTGATAGGGTACAAAACGTTGTGGAAAAAGGGATAAATGCTGGTTACCAGCATTTTCTCCTTTTCCCTCAATGTTTTCAAAAGGCTTCTTCCTAAATGTCGTTAAAAGTCGGGATTGTGTGGTATAGGATTTTCTCTGTACCATAGGACAAAATTTTAGACTCGTCTTTATTGATAGCATTTGCAGACAACAAATTTAAGTTGGTTCAAATGATCGGTTTTGCCTTTGAAAGTGCAGACCAAAAAAATGACAACCTTTTCCATTACTTGCATTATTGTCGAAATCTTTTTTCTGGTAACGAGCATTATTCCTTCTTCGTCGATGTTTTCTACCGTTTCACAGACGAACTTCAACGTTTCAGACACATTTAAATTGCCGTCTGCAAATGCTTTCAATTTGGACAAATCCAATCGAGCTTAAATATCCTAACGCCATTCTACAAACGGTAATTTTCTTTGTTGGCCGAACTCTTTTTTCTCTCAAATAAAGGGCGTAGTTTGGTTTCAAGGAAATTAAACAATTTGTGAAATATGCCGGTTTTGCCGTTTCCCTGGCGACGGTTTTAATGAAATAATGTAGTAATAGTGCACGTCACGTACAAATTAGAGAAATCCGACCAGATGACTGGGGCAGACTGCTGCTTTGTAAAGGTTATGCATAAAATGTTTTTCCCGTTGTTTTCTTTTGAAGGAACGTTTCCAGGTTTGTTTTGCTGTGAATTCGATTTTTTTGGTTAACACTTAGGCTGCTTAGTGCGATTTTGTAGGCTTTTGCGGACAGTGTAGATCAAGATCAGACTGCACAGAACGTGCAGTCTGATCTTTGGATCTACACTATCAGACGAGCAAAAGTTTTAAATGGTAACCTAAGGGTTTTCACTATTGACTGGAAATCTTTGATTTATCTTGCAGCTTAAGGGTGAAAAATTGAGAGATACTTTGCTCTCCGAGCATAAAAGAGCTGAACGTTTGCATGCAGTAAAAGGTGCAAATTTGGCGTTCAAATAACAGGTGCTCGCTTTGCAGTCCGCAAACATCGTACATATACACACTGTATAGATAAGCCATGTTCTGTGATTGGGGGCATTATTGCATCTGCAAAAAGTATCAACTCATGTTAGCCTGCGCATTTCGCGCAGGCTGACATGGGTCGATACTTTTTGCTATTGGTAATTTTTCTGCATGTCTAATGACCATCCTACCTCCAGATTCAGTCAATCTTTAGATTGAATTAATTTTATGGGTCCATAATTACGTGATGACTTGCTTGGTATAATGCATCATGTAGATGCATTGAGCCTCCTTTTGCTAGAGCATGGCTCATGTCTTATCGGATCAAGTACAGCGTCATCGTACTTATTAGCTCGGCTGTTTTCGAAGAAGACGTCGAAGTATTGTCATAGCCCTGTCATCGTCACCTGCGTCGTCGTCTGCGTCTGTGTTGTGCAAAAACTGACGTTTTATAATATCTCTGTTATTACTGAAGATATTTGCTTCAAATGTTGATAAGTTTATTACTATAAAAAAGGGAACCTAAACAATAAAGGCAGGTAACCATTAAAGTTTTTTGACACAGTTATGCCCCTTTTTCGTAAAGAATTTTCACTGAAAATCAAGCAACCGCAGCCGAGCGATAGCACCCGTATGCGGTGATTTTGTTTGAATTATGATCGAGCATAATCGAGGCATGGTCACGTTACATTTCTAATATCCTATGTGGAGTTCTTTTGTGAAATCTAAAACTCTCTTAGGGGGCTACGTAGCCCATTAGGGAAATACCAATACAAACGCATTTTCTTTACAGTTGTCTTTCTTATTTACTGATAATTTGTCAGCTATCATATTACATGAATTATGAATCATTTTTAAGTTTGTCGAGATTATAGAAATATGAATAGACTAGCTTCCTTTAACCTTTTCTTGTAGATATTTCTCAAAGGGCTCGAAACGTAGGGTCACTGGTTTGATTTCCCAGCTCAGCCAAGTTCTTTTTAAGTTGATGAGGATCATTGCGACAGGATTCATTCCCCTCTTACCGTGGTATCTCAGTCGGTGATGAACAGGGTGTGAAACCCAGGGTCGCCGGTTCGATTCCCATCTGGGCCAAAGTCTTTGCAATGATTCATGAGGGTCACCATGTAAGGTTATTTTTGGGTGCTAAAATTAAACCACTGTTGTTGGTACTCACAAACCAATTACCACAAAAAATGCTTTTGGTAACAAAACACCGATTTTGCATGAGAACAACCCAATTCTGGACCTTTTTATTTATGAAATTAACGCCAGCCTGTAATTAGCAAACACCTAGGGTCACTTGAAATGTGACGATTTACCGCACAAGTCAATCCCGACTTTTAACGACCCTGAGGAAGAAGACTTTAAGAAACATTATGGGAAAAGGAGAAAATGTTGGAAATCTAAATTTTCTCCCTTTCCCACGATGTTTTCTACCTTATCAGAGAACTTAAGCTCATCTGTATCAATTTCGAAATTGTCGTGTGCACATGCTTTCAATTTAAAAGAGCCTAATATTTGTCATTTGGTAAAGGGATAAGATAGGTGCTGGCTTAGCCCAAGTACCTTTTAATATTTTTGCCTTCTCTGAGAACTCAATATACTAGCCATGCTCTGTGACAAGGGGTCTTAATGCATCTGCGAAAAGTGTCGATCAATATCAGCCTGCGCAGTCCGCGCAGGCTGACCTGGGCCGAAACTTTTCGCTATCGGTCAGTTTTATGCATATCAAAGGACGGTGTACCGCATGATTTAGTCGGTTGTTATACAAATTGGATTTTTAAGGATCCATAAATATGAGCCGTGCTCTGGCAAAAGGGGGCTTAATGCAACTCCGTGATGCATCATACCAAGCAAGCCATCACATAAATATGGTTCCAAATAGCCACTTTTTTGAACAACCGACTCAATTATGAGGTAGACTGATCCTTTGACATGCAGAAAATCGACTAATAGCGAAAAGTTTCGGCCCAGGTCAGCCTGCGCGGACTACGCAGGCTGACCTGGGTCGAAACTTTTCGCAGATGCATTAAGCCCCCTTTTCACAGAGCGCGGCTCATATATAATGATTGTCTAGGTATGATGTAGCACGAAGGTGCATAAAGGTCCCCTTTGCCAGAGCATTGTTCATATTATATTTGCTTAAATACAGATGCTTGCTTATTACAAGTGATCACTAAAACATGATGTACTGTACTGATATTTCATTGTTTAGACAAAAATAATTTAAAAAAGACAAAAGTAGAGCGAGAACAAAAAAAAAAAATCTGCGCAATTCCTTTGTAATCAGGATCAAAAAAGTATTATCAAAATTATGAAATGTATCTGATTATTTCATAAAATAAATCATAAAATAAATTCACGAAGAAACTATAAAAAAATTTACTTACATGTTGGAAAACCTTGTCATTTTCGCCGTAGAATATCTAAATAACACTCCAAGTCCAAAGAAACACTTGTGTAATTTTCACATGATTTGTATTTAAAAACCACACTTGTCTATTTGATGCAAATCCTCTTTCTTTCAAAGAAACTACATAACGTATAATCTGCAAACAGTCTCAGCTGAATCGCTATAAATGTAACATGTGCGCTGCTTTGAATTCGTCTGCTGTTACTAGATTATCTTCGGCTGCTTTTTTTCCACATTCAAAGCGCGTGCAAAATTGTTGTTTTATATTTTCTTCTATTCAGCCTCCAGTGTGACTCAATGCCTTTTGCCAGCGTCCCTGTTTAAAGAGTAATCTTTTCCAATACACACTGGACCGTTAACCGTTAGCGTTTTAGATCGCCTATAAGGCATCTGAAATAATCACTTTTAACTCTTTACCAGACGACAAAAGTTTACTCTTGTCCAAATTAAAAACTTTAACAGATGACAAATTAAATGTTGCTGTACTGGTATACTGTTGCTGAAATTTTAGAAAACATTGTGGGTAAAAGGAGAAAATGCTGGTAACCAGCATTTTCTCCTTTTATCCACAATGTATTCAAATGTCTCCTTCCTCGGGGTCCTTAAAATTCAGGATTGTGTGGTAAAGAGTGTATTAATCCGCCTTTGTTCCCATCCGATAGTAATGTCCTTTATTCCGCAATTCAAGGAAACAGTGTAGTAGTGTTGTAACATTGAAAAAAAAAACATTAATAATTGATTTTGAAATTGATTTTTCATTAGCAGGTATGAGCGTAATTGTCATAATTCACCATATGTTCAATAACATTTCATTTTCCCAGTGTCTTGAGAGCATATCCCCTTGTTCTAACAAGTCTATCATGCGAATTACATGTATACATACAGCTCGCGTATACTGCTCGTGTTTACTTACGCTCTCCATATTGCTTATATAATTGCGCATGCTTACACTTGCCTTTTGATTTACAAATTATTTAAAACTGTTGGCGTGTGCTTACGCTCTCCCTTTTTGTATACAATCTATGTAAAACTGCTCACGCGTGGTTACGCTCACTTTTCAGTTTATAACTGCTCGAGTATGCTATAGATTGCCTTTACGTTCACAAAATTATGTAAAATAAACAAAACGGCGCATAAACCCTTTACTACACAATCCCGGGTTTTAACGACCCTGAGAAACCAGCATTTTCTCTTTTTCCCGCAATGTTTTGTATCCTTCCCAAAGTAATTTTCAATTTATGAGTCTTAATTTTTATTTTTCTTTTGCAAAAGATTTCAGTATGGACTAGTCTAGAATTTTGCCGTGTGGATGAGTACGGATTTGTTCGAGTTGCAGCAGACCGCTGTTGTAAACATTATTGCCACAGGAAAAAAACTCGTTCTGAGCGAATTCTCTTCGTTTTTTAACGCGTTCATATATGAGCTGTTACTTCATCATGGCCATCCGTATTTTACAATAACATTTTTAAAGTTGCCTGCTGCTTTTTCTTTTCAAAGATAAAATTATCTAACGCTTTACAAAACGATCCCATGTTTTAAAGACCCTGACAGAGAATTGAAAGGCTTTTAACCCTTAACCTGCTAAATAACTAACATGAAACTTTCAAGTCGATAGTAAAACTCCAAATATTTTCCCATTTTAAAGTTATTCTTTTGGGAAAACTATCTCCTTATCGGATAGTGTAGATCCAAGATCAGACTGCACGTTCTGTCTAGTCTGATCTTGGATCTACACTGACCGCAAAAGGTCCTTGAGTCGCGCTTAGCAGCCTAAGGGTTAATACGCTGTTGGAAAAGAAGAAAATGCTGGTAACCAGCATCTTTTCCCCTTCTCCATCACAATGTTTCCTACACTTACAAAGATGAACTCCATTTAAGGTAGTGGACCCGTAATAGAAAACAGCTATTTCCACTATAATATTATCCTACAAAATTTGCTATGATTAAAAGTGAGTATTATTGTACTACTTTAACCGAGCCACTTTTTCCTTTTTTTCCCTTCTTAGAATTATCATTTATAAATCTGAAACCACTATATTCTCATTACAAAGGGAGATAATAATTACCTCCCTTTCCTGGAAACTAACAAAAGTATCAACAAATAATTTCAAGATAGACATCAAAGGAATATCTGGTCGGTTAAAAATGTGCAAAAGTATTATATCGGTATAAATCCTTATTTATCGACTATCAAGAAATTTTATTCCATGTTGCACTAGAAGCGTTAGGGGTCTACTACCTTAAGTCACACTCAATTTGTCATCTGCAAACCTTCTCAATTCGGAAGATTCTAAATTTTAGCCGTTTTGGAAAGAATTAATTATCATCTAATCATGTTTTCTACTTCACGTTCTTATGAACCTTTTACTAAATAGTCTCGTGTTTTTTGTGATCTTAAGGAAATAGGCTTATAAAACTTTTGTGGGAAAAAGAGAACCAGTATTTTTTCCTTTTATCACAATGTGTTCAAACTTCATCAAAGACAAATACTACTAACTTGATTTAAAGCACATTTGATATGTCGTCTGCAAATACTAGTACTCAAATTTGGACGAATCTGCAATTTGAACGTCTGGTAAAGGGTTTAGTTATCGTCTAGTTTTGCAAATCCACTAATCAAATTAATAATATCTCTTTCAACACGAAATGAGTACCACGTGATATATTTCCATACTTAATTTAAGCAATATCACCAAACAACGGAAGAAAAACATGAAAACACTGTTTCGCATTTAACTGAACCTGGCGTCTGGTTGCCTGAGTACCAATAAATCTGTCTTCCAGAAAACTTCACTTGATTCTGGGAAAGTTCTTATTGGCTATCTGGCAGCGGTGCTCGTGTGAGTTACTTCATGCGTGACTTTTACCACCACGCTTCGTCAAAATGTCCTGGTTTTCTGTTTCTTGGTTCTCAACCTGAAAAATATACCATTAGTTTGTTACCGTCTGATATTACGTTTACCAACCAATAAAATATTGGACTCTTCCATACTGAAAGCAATGGTAGACGACAGTTGAACATGTGGCTTAAATGGTGGAATTAGCCTGTAAAATAGTGGAAAATATTATAATGAAAAAAATTGCTGTATACGAGCATTTGCTCATTTTCCAACAATATTTCCAATAGCTGTCTTCTACGGGATCGTTAAAACGTAATATTGACAGGTTTAGGATCAAACTTAAAACGTCTAGAATAAACTAAGTGAACGTTTCAATTTCAACAGCAAGAACCCGAAATATTTCGGATAAAGTTTATTTTCTACGTAGAAATCTCACCGTATCAGATAGAGTGACTATACGATTAGACTACCATTCATTTCAGTCTGATCTTGATCTTCATTGATCGAAAAGCCAAATGAAACGCACTTACCAGCCTTAGAATTAACACATTATCATTTGCAAAACATTGTGGCGATTCCTCCTTTTGCCACAATGTTTTTCTTTGTTTTCAAGTATTAAGCCTTATCCTGCCTTGTCTCTTGTTTACTACTCATGTTTCTTATCTAATGTTTTGTCAGTAATAAAAAGTAAATTTCATCTAGAAGGTCATACGTTTAAACTGGTCGCCAGCATTTTTTCTTTCCTGGGGGGGGGGGGGGGGGGGGGGTCTTGCGTGGGTCAGTGGTACGCTCGTAAAGTGCAGAACATATAACCTGGAGACTCTGGGTTTTAGTCTTACTGGAAACAAAACATTTTTTGTAAAGCTCTAGCCAAGCACTGGTGAAACCCAAGACATATATGAACTGATGAGCTGTAGTAGTGAAATGACTCAATTATTGTTGAAAGCGACGTCAATCAATCAATCAATCAATCAATCCTTTCTTTCTTTCTTTCTTTCTTTCTTTGGTTCTTCAAAACACTAAACTTTTCGGGGTAAAGGTTTGATGGGCAAGCGATGAAAGCAGATATGTCCGTAAAGCCAATTATTTCATTTACATCAAAGGTCTTCCTTGATTAATATAGAACTTCCTTACTTACTGAAATTGCCTATACTCATGACTTTTATGTCCGCCGTAAATACATTTGACCTATGCTCTGTAAAAGGGGGCGTAAGTAATCTGTAAAAAGTGTCGAGCCAGGTCAACCTGCGCAGTCCGCGCTGGCTGACTTGGGTCGAAACTTTTTGCTATCGGTTAATTTCTTGTTGGTCAATTTTCTGGACGTAAAAGTACCAGTCAATTCAATAAGTTAGGAAAAATGGATTTTATGTATCCATAATTATGTCATAACTTTATGGTATGATGCATCACAGAGGTGCATTCATTTTTTCTCCCTGCGACCAACACTTTAACCGACTGAACATCAACAGATTGTCATCTTCACAACAATTTCCATACTTTGAAATAGTATGATTTATTCGTTAATTTAAATGCATTTTAACACCTACATTGTTGCCCACTACTGGGCCATTAACGTATATTAACCCTAAGCACGACTCACTGACCTTTTGTGGACAGTGTAGATTAAGATCAGACTGCACAGAATGTGCAGCCTGATCTAAGATCTATACTGTCCAATAAGGGCATATTTCCCCCAAAAGATTACCTTTTAACCCTATAGCTGCTAAGCCCGACTCACTGACCTTTTGCGGACAGTGTAGATCAAGATCAGACTGCACAGAACGTGCAGTCTGATCTTGGATCTACACTGTCCGATTAGGAGATATTTTTCTTCTTAAACTAAGTGTGAAATAGCATTATTCTGGTTTTTACTATCGGCTGGAAAGTTTCTTTCAGGTTGTTTAGCAGGACAATATTTGGGTTTTTCTAGCGGCTTAACAATTTCATCTCGCCTATTCAGCGGGATAAGGGTTAAGATTTCGAGCCTAAATTTTGCAATACTTCGTTTGGAATACCTGCACGTCGATTATGAGGGATCGTATTTAAATTAGTACGATGACGTCATATTTTGATCTCATCGAAAAAGACGGAGTCACCGACCTGTTCTGTTCTGTTCTTTATTTAGGCGGCAAAATTGCACCTGTTTTAGTGAATGTAATCGTTAGGTTTCTCTGTGTTTGCAAGGAAAAATATTCTTCTGTTTTAGAATAAAAACCATGATTAACGGCGAAAAATCTTTATAGGTCCCTTTAACCCTCATCCTGCTCAATAACTGAAATAAAACTTTTAAGCCGATAGTAAAAAACCCAAATTTTGCCATTTCAAAAAAAAAAAATTTTTTTTGGGGGGGGGGGGGGAGGATATTCCCTTATCGGAAAGTGTAGATCAAAGATCAGACTGCACGTTTTGTGCAGTCTGATTTTGATCTACACTGTCCGCAAAAGGTCAGTGAGTCGCGCTTAAAGCAGCCTAAAGGTTAAGTGAGATACATTATAAGCTTGCAGAAATTCTATTTTCTAGCTCCTACTGACAATCTCTATTTTATTTGTAATTATCTTTTCCGACATTTAAAGATTTGGTGTTGCATTACTTGGTTTTCCTTTTATAGGTTTAATTTTATGTAGTTTGAAACCATGAGTTTCTTTTTAAAAATTCGTTATTTTCGTTTTGCTGTGGGATTGGTGTCTCTTTTTTAAAATTCAAATTACGAAACTTTGAACATTGACAGGAAAACTTCCTTTCCTGAAAGGTTGTCCTTGGGTGTTTATAACAGAGGCGTTTCAAAATTGGGCTTCTAAATGAGTACTAAGAAAAAAAGTTTGCAAAATAAGCTGAAGTTAACGCGTTGTAGTGAATGAACGATTGCTCCTCTCTCTCTCTCTCTCTCTCTCTCTCTCTCTCTCTCTCTCCCTCTCTTTCTCTCTCTCTCTCTCAATTGCATTTCCGTAAGATATTACACCAGGCTAGCCATCACATAATTATGTATCCATAAAATACATTCTGTCTTGCAACCGACTGGGTCACGATATGGACTGGTCCTTTGACATGCAGAAGAATTTCGAGCCGGGTCAGCCTGCGCAAACTGTACAGACTGACCTGGTCGTTACTGTTTGCAGATACATTTAACTCTTTTCACAAGGCTTGACCCATATATACGAGTATCCAAGGATAAAAAAAAATAATCAAGCCCTGTGCCTTAAAGAAAAGGAAATATGGAACATCTTAGCCAATCCGATGGCGTATTTTTTTCTTATCTAACCTTTAACTCTTTACCAAACGACAAAATTATAGACTGGTCCAAATTGAAAGCATTTGCAGACAACAAACAAACAAACAAAAAAAAAAAAAAAATGTGACTGAAAAATTGAAATTTGGTTAGGGAAGGGTAGAAAACATTTTGGTAAAAGGAGAAAATGCTGGTTACCAGCATTTTCTCCTTTTACCAAAATGTTTTCAAAAGGCTTCTTTCTCAGGGTCGTTAAAAGTCGGGATTGTGTGGTAAAGGGTTAATTTGCTAAAAAAGTTAAACAAAACTTTCCAGCCGATAGCGTAAACCCAAATATTGCTAATTCAAAGTTATATTTTGAGAAATAGAATATCTTCTTATCGGACAGTGTAGATCAAAGATCAAACTGCACATTCTGTGCAGTCTGATCTTGATCTATATTGTCCGCTAAAACTGCTTGAGTCGTGCTAGCAGTCTAAGGGTTAAAATTAGAAAAATAATGTAGAAATATTTTGTGAATTCGGCCCGAAGGGGTATCCGAAGAGATACGAGGCCGCATTAAAATTTAACAGGATAGCAAACGTCAAGAATTCCGGATTAGAGAACTTATTTTAGGATATTTATGAGGTTTAACTCTTTCCCACATGACCGTATTTTAGACTCGTCAAAATTGGGAGCATTTGCAGACGACAAATTTGATACAGCTCAAAAGACATTTCTGTCTTTGAAATGGAAGAAAACATCGTGGCAAAAGGAGAAAATGCTAGTTACCAGCATTTGTTCCTTTTTCCACAATGTTTTCAAAAGGCTTTCTCCTCTAGGTAGTTAAATATCGGGATTTTGTGGTTTAAGACTTAATCCTTTCCCTTTTAAAAGAAATTTTGTGGACGACGTTAAAACATCCCTTGTAACATAGGGATGGGACATGATCACTATAAAGTGAGAATCGATACATGGATGTCCATCACATTGCAGCGATTGCCGGCGAAAGAAAAATAAATACATGTATAGCTCAAAATAATTGATGATTTCTGACTTTGAAAGGGTAGAAAAACAATGTGTGATAAAGGAGAAAATACTAGTAACCAGCAATTTCTTCTTTGCCCACAATGTTTTGGAATAAAAAACCTTGCATAGGGTCGTTGAGAAGGAGGGGTTATGTGGTAAAGGGTTAAGGTCGGCCTTGTAACAAAGACTGAAAAACGATCTGGCTCCAAAGAAACTTATTCAATAGTTTCGGCGATCAGCTGTCGCCGTCGGTTCCTGAAAATGACAGGAAAAGTTTGTCTCATCCGGGACACGGGAAAATCTACTTGTCCTGCAAATTTTCGATGCCCCCTTTTTTTAGTTAACTTTTGTTAAAATGTCGGACAGGGTATATCCAATGATCGGACTGCACGTTTTGTGTAGTTAATCTAACACTTTCTACACTAGCAACTCAAGATGAACCTGGTATTCTCAGGTCTATATTAAAACAACTTTAAAAACAAGAAAAGCATGAAACCATGCTAAGGTTGGCTAAATATTGGACAATGTAGACCGGAGATCAGACTGCTCGTACTGTGCAGTCTGATCTTGGATCTACACTGTCGGCAATGCATTGGCAGAGTAAGGATTAAATCACATCTGAATAAAGAGTAAGAGAAAACATATGAAATACGAAAAGAGCGTAAAAATCTGCTAAAGAGCTGTGGTGCTTTTAATTCTAACACGTTTTCCCGAACATCAAAGATTTATTTAAGCACATAATGCCGTTGTTCTCAGATCAAAAGACTTTATTTCTTTCCCTCTGAAACTATCTTTTGACGCCTCTACCTATGAATTCTATTTCAAAATGTTGTGACAACTAAAGAAAATGTTTAAAATGAATTTCGTTCATTTAGATCTACTTTAATTTTTTCTCCATAGTTTCTACACTAAGGATTTAAATAGACAAGTTTTGGTGAACTCTTTTTTAGCACAAAAATGCACATATGTGAGGTAATATGGGTTACAGGCAGACCTGGGGTAACTGTAATCTGTAATCATGATTACTTGTAATTGATTACAATTTCTCAGTAATCGATATGTAATCTGTAATCAGGAATTTTCATAATTACAAGTAATTGTAATGTAATTAATTACATTACAAAATGGCATGTAATCATGATTACTTTGTGATTACTTTATGATTACTTTCTTACAGTATATAAAAATCAAACAGTATTACAGATAGAGAAAACCATGAATGAATATACATCTCTGATTTCCTGTCCTTCTGTACTTAATACTTACATGTAACTATAAATTAATTGCTATAGCCAAAGCAGCGCAAATAGGCTTCTAAAAAGGAAAACTAAATATCTATCTGTCCATAATAACAATAAATTGACAAAATTGAAAGTAATGAAGAATGCAACAAAATAAATAGGTTTCAGAGAGGAAAAGAGTCTCAACTTATATTTGACAATTAAGCAAAGAGATCAAAAATAGATTAACTTGCTGTTATTTTCCCCATCAAGGCAATTATGGTGACTAAAAGTAATGTTCATCAGTGATTGAAAAAGATGTACTAGATTATCTTGTCTAGCTTTGTAAAGATGTGAGAAAATACATATAAATATATGAAGTGGTTCATAGTTTCATTGCCTGTAGAAAGAATCATTTCATCTTGGTGAAATAATTCTGTTCGTTGAAATATTTGAAAGAAATACAAGTCCATGTGTTTTAACATTTAGAGATTCCACCAGGTGCTACTGGGACTGTCAAAGTAAAGTGTAAACATTAAACTTCATCCATATCAGGATAAGATGAGACAAATTCCAACTTCACACATATGAAGGTATGTTAAGGGTTACGAGGAATGGCCGTCCTGTTTCACAAGGTCATTTCTTTTACAAAGGAAAGAATTTGCCCCCTTTCTTGCAAATTGTGTTCTTTAATAGTAAAACTAATGATAAGAGAGGTTGCATTTCTTTGTCCTTCATTACATAACAAATAAATCTATTGCTTTTTTCAAAGTCGTCGGCTTAAATATGTCCAAAGAGCTAATGTGCAACAATGTTTTGTATTACAAGATACATGCATAATTTAAGTATACGTAATATTGTATGTCTGTGTTAAAAATAGCGATCCACGAGTAGTTTGTGATAAAAGTACATGCCGTTTAAAATCAGATTCTTATAAAGTCAGACTCAAAATTATGTTTTATTCACTGAATCCAGAGAAGTAATGGCTTGCAATCTAACAATGAGTAAGAACGGGAAGCGTTAAGACAACATTTTTTTTTTCATAATATTTCCATAATGAATACGTACGGTAGCCTCTTACGGTACTTTTAGTTTTCGCGCCAGAGTTGTGTAATGGCGTATGGAAATTTCACACCATCAATTACACATGTCGATAGAAAATAGAAAAAAACTTAAGAAATATTGATTGCCTTCTCATTTTAATGGCGAAACCCTATGGTGCGCGTCGAGGAGAAACACGTTTTAGTGTCGTCTTACTTATTTTCAATCCTTATTAACACACGACTACCCTTAGGCCACTTCCTTTGTCTTGCAGCTGACGAAACTTGAAAATATCTTGGAAAAAGGAAAACATATTGATGTATTATCGGTATACCAAACAATCCTGCGTTTTAACAAGTCTGAAAAAAAAATGTGGAACAGAAAATGCAGTCTGCAAATGCTCTCAATTTAGACAAGTCTAAAGTATTTGTTGTTTGGTAAGGAGTTAAACATTAATTCACGTCGATATAATTGAGTCGTGCTCTTTGAAAAGGTGGTTAAATGCAAAAGGTATAGACACATTTCAGTCTGTGCAGTCCGCGCAGGCTGACCGGGGTCGAAACGTTTTTGCTATTGGTAAATTTCCTACATGTCAATGGACCATTCTGACCCGTGTTTCAGTCGGGTTTACGAACAAAATGGATCCATACCATTATTACTATGTGACGCTTTTCATGGTAAAATGACTTATTAAGATACATTAAATCCATTTTCCCCGAGCGCCGCCCAATTGTTGTATTACTAGGTCTCCTGCTACAAATTTTCTTCAAGAGTTTAGGAAAAGGGTTCCTTATACGTATTTTTGCATAAATAAACCGGACTTTTTAATATCAGCTGGAAAAGAGCCAAAAAATTGTTCACAGCTTGTTTGGAAATCCTTTCTTTTGTTATGCGGGACACTGATTGAACGATTGACTGACTGATTGATTGATTGGCATTTTAAGCCGCTTACAATATAGTTTCAGTTGACAGTTTAGAAGAACCTAGAAGTTAGATCGACGCCCTTGTTGCGTAACAGCTGTGATTTTTTTTTTATGGCAAACGGTACAATATAAATAGAGATTACAGCTGCACACAAGATCGATACTTTAATACCGACCAATGATGAACTTTCTGTCTCATCGTTCAATTAATAATTATTTGCTATCCGAGAGTCAAGGCTGTGTAGAAGAAGACTGTTACGTCACAGAAGTGACTTAATGTCAATTTGTACAATACAAGTATAAGTAGTGATTACAACTGCATTAATCAATGCAGTTACAATAAGTATATAAACAAATTGATCTTCTGAGTTAAAAAACGCAAAACATATCAACTTTAAAGGGAGTTGTTATATCAATGAACTGTGTAGCCTAAGACAATATCAAGCAAACACCATCAATAAACAAGAATGAAAAGCACAAATCAAAGTACTGAAAGTACTGACGGACTAGCGAATTTGAAATAAGTGGCTATGATAAATGTAAAACTTGGTTGGCTGATACAAGACTGAAGAAAAATTGTCAAATTCTGTTACTGAGTCTGTTCCAGTTCCATCGGTTCATTCCGGTTATTAAGTCCAATCCGATCTAATTCAGATCCAGTTCAATCCATTGACTTTACCCGACGCTCTTGACTATTTACTTCTCAAAACAAGAAATGTCATGAAAAACTTCAGTTTGTTAACTTTCAATTTAAAACAGGTTATTTCGTTGAAATGATATCTCCCGCCTAAAAGGACCTCTTTAGATAGGAACATATAAGAGGTATTGTGTTTTGCATGAACAAGTGATCTTTTTGTTATTGGTCCATAATGAAATTATCCATTAAGCCCCCTTTTTCCATAGCATAGCATTTCATTAGATAAAAACAAATAGTGATTGTCTGTGGCTTATGATGAACAAGATGAATATGAAGTTTCATAAAATTTTGTGCAATAGTTAAAGAGATATCAGACCATAATGGAAATATACATCGAGCCCCCTTTTCCGATGACACGGCATCAAATAAAAAAAAAAAAAAATTACTGGCGGACTATCGTAAGAAATACATGTATGAACTGTTCCATCAATTTTCATCAAGGATTTTACAAAATGTCTGTCCGGACAGACAGACAGTGTAGATCAGGATCAGACTGCACAGACTGTACAGTCTGATGTTTGATCTACACTATCCGATAACCCTGGGGATATATTTTTCTCAAAAATATAACTTTGAAATAGCAATATTCAGGTTTTTACCATATGCTTGAAAGTTTTATTCAACTTTTTTAAGCAGGTTAAGGATTAAATTGAATTATATAGTTAATCAAAAGCACAAGGTGCAATAGTTAACTTTTTAACTCTTTACAAAACGAAAAATTTTACACTCCTCCACATAAGAAGCTGTTTCAGACCATACTGAAGTTAAATGTGGCTCAACTGATGAAAGCATATTCTATAAGGGCTGAAAACAATATTAGAAAAAGAGAAAATGCTGGTTACTTTTCCCGCATCGTTTTCAAAGGGCTTCTTCCCCACTTTCGTGAAAACTCGGTATTGTGTGGTAAAGGGTTAATATACAAGATGTAAAATAACAGTTTAACATGTCAGTTTCACGTTCACAATGATCTAAATAATGAATGACTAAAGGAATGACAAGGGTTCCCTGTCCAGTGAGGGTTTGTGTAGCTGGGATTTGCTACAAGTTACCTGGAGGTATCTATTTTTAGATCCATTCATAATTTTGTGTACTGCTGTGAAGGAATCAGTGATGTGAGCCTGATTTGCATAGGTCACTTAATTTACATATAAGCAAACATCATGCACCTTATCAATGACACCTTGTACAGTCTATTACTTTTTAAGTAGACATGTTCAAAACGGGATGGTAGAGGGTCTGTGTTTTTTGTCAAAATTGTCATATATGACAGAATTAAGATTCTTAACAGTAAGGAGTTATTTTTCTCTGAGGCAGTATTTGGCAACTGTGGGTTTTTTTGTTTACATTGAGTCTGGCTCAATCTGGATGCCTATAGACTAGCTTCGCTAGTCTAGAAATTAATGGTATTTCTTCAACAGCATAAGTAGCCTTTCAAGGTATTTTTGATTATGCGCCAGTATTTCGTAAAGACTTGTGGGAATGTCCCATGAAGGATCGATAATGTAGTGTCGTATTCAAATAAGCGTGATGACGTCATACAAGAAATTTTGATTTATGATAGAGAAATGGGTCCCTAGTGTGGGTTTGCCAGAATATTTTATAAAATAACGGACAGGGTAGATTCAAGATTGTGTAGTCTGATCTTGATCTACACTATTCGCAAGTGACTGTCATCAATCCTAGGAGAGAAATTCACCAAGCTAGAGATTCGAACAAACGACCCCCTTTTTTTTACCGACTAAGTTACCGTCCTCGGTGTTTCCAGTGTTCAACAACAAAAATTCTATCCCCTTCTTTAAAGTAGCAGAAAACTAAATTTTTAACCCAGAAAAAATTTTTGATGAGAAAGTTAACCCTTATCCTGCTGAATAAAAGAAATGAAACTTATAAGCCGATAGTACAAACTCAAATTTTGCTACTCTAAAGGTATTTTTATGGGGAAAATATGCCCTTATCGGGTAGTGTAGATCAAAGATCAGACTGTACGTTTTGTGCAGTCTGATCTTGATCTACACTGTCCGCAAAAGGTCTGAGAGTCGCGCTCAGCAGCCTATGTGTTAATAGATCTATTTTGTAAGGAAAAATCATAAGGACGGCACTGAAAACGATTCAATAAATTCAGTTATGGTTTAAGTTGCTCTTTTCGTTTAAAGGGTCGATTATAAACATCCGTTTTATTTGGGGATGTGTATTGATTAAAATGTTCATCATGGCCCCTGAAGTGTTATAAAGACTTTATGTAAATGAGACAAACGGCTGGTCTGTTTGCATGTGATCGTAACTCATCGACGCGTGACGGTTATACAGAACAGAAAAGAACGGAACAGAACAGAACAGGATCCGCAGTCACCAGCCATTATTAATGATATTCCACGTCTTATCTCAATATTTCTTTTTTCAAAATTTCAGAGTAACGTAACTTTTTATTGCCAAATGGTTTAGCCAATCACGAATTGCGTTACCTTTCTAAATCTAATCATAGACAGGACTAGGAACGCGACTTAGAAGCGTTGGTGAATATGTGTCCAGAATCTGTCAACATTTCTGACTTGATTAATTGATTGATTGATTGATTATATTGTGTTTAACACCGTTTTCAACATTATTTTAGTTATATCGCGGCGGCCAGTGCACTTATCCATGCTTTCCTGGGGTTTCTTTTACCAGCACTCCACACAATTTTCTTTCCAAGCCACGGGCTGCTTTCCCACATAATCATCGTCGAAACAATAGTCATCGGTGGGAGAAGAATGATTCCTGTCGCACTGACTATCATCAATCCTCGGAAAGAAACTGACCAAGTCAGGGATCGAACCTACGACCCCCCTACGCGCTACCGATTGAGCTACCGGGGCTAGGCATTTTCTGACTTGAACGTCACCAATGATTGTCAAGAAACGAGAGCTTCATTCGGACATATTGAAATTCTTTATTGTAACTATGTGCAAGATGTATAATTCGATGAAGTTTATTCATGTACGTAAAACTGGTGATTATAAAAAAAAGTTACACATTTGTGTGAAGGCGAATTAAAAGAAAAATATGGGCAATCTAAAACGAAATGCAACAGCCAATAAATCTCGATGATAGGAAGTTGCCATTGAATAGAATAAGACAGAATAGCTCCTAAAGTTAGGCCTCATCTATTATTTTGTTTCTTTTCCGATCCGTGATAGTCAAATCTCCGTGCCTGTTGAGAAAATAGCAGGAAGTATGGTGAGGTGCACCGTCTGTCTATAAACTTATGGTACATTATGCAATACGGTATATTTATCAGGGTAACAAACATTAATTTAACCTTTTGCGGACAGTGTAGACCAAGATCGGACTGCACAGAACGTGAAGTCTGATCTTCGATCTGCACTGTCCGATAAGGAAATACTTTTCCCCCAAAATACCTTTGAAATAGCAAAAATCTGGGTGTATACTATCGGCTTGAAAGTTTCATTTTAGTTCTGTGGCAAGATAAGGGTTGACAACAAAATTTCATTTCAATTTGATCAGTCTAAATAGAAATCTAACATCATTATGGTAGTTGCAGGGTTTGTTTTGCTTGCCATGGACGAAATAGAGCATCAGTGTTTTTGATTGTGGCTTTTATTTATACACGCAAAAATAAGGACAGAAAAAACATCGACTTTTGAATCTACTTGATTGGGTCTTCCTTTTGAACTCGTTATTACATATTAGTTTGAATATTATTGTCATTAAAGGCCATCACTGATAGATAGAATGAAGATACGTTTGATACTGAAAAAACAAAAACTGGGAACGATGCGGGCGTAGGAAAACCTCATCTCAAGCTGACGGCCCGCGTATTGAACCGTAAATATTGCAGTAAAGATATCTTATTTCTTTTCATAAAACAGATCAATGTAATGTACAGTGCAAGATGACACGAAATCTACAATTCTAGAACTATGGAAAAGAGTAACAGCAGAACATTCTCTTTCACGGTAACGTGCAGCTGAAGCGTCGGGCATGTGCAGACCGAACTGGTTGACTGACATTTTCCGTGTAGAATTCTACTTTCACAAGACACCTCGTCTAAGCGTTTCTGCACCCAGCGTTATATACTCTCTTTGAGCTTAAGCTTACATTAAGATTGAGGTAACCTGTTGTGAATCATGGCTTGACAATATACTAGTCTCTCTGTGCTCTAGTTGACATCCGAAGCGAGAAAACCTAATCTGGTTCTTTGCTGGAAGCTGATTGCATTATACTTTCTTTGTGCTTTAGTTAATATCAAACGTTAAACCCCCCCCCCCCCCCTCTAATCTGGGTCTCCACCAGACGCTTAAGACGTTACAAGGTCTTTTTGTGCCCCAGTACACCCAGTATGAGTCATTGCTGGACGCCTATAGTCTGTTTGTGAACTAGTTTATATCTAAATTGAGAGAACCCAGAAATACATCGTTGTCAGTTTGATGACTTGAACAACAAAGATGGTGACGAAACAAAAGCATCTCTTGATCTGAAGCAGAGTGTTAACCCTTTGGCACGACTCAGTGAGCTATTGCGGATAGTGCAGATCAAGATCAGACTGCACAGAACATGCAGTCTAATCTAAACCTACGCTGTTCGATACGGTGAGATTTTGCCTGCGCAAATAACTTTGAAACCGCAATATTTTATTATTTTTCACTGGAAACTCTCATTTAAATCTTAATTCTTTACCAGACGACAAGTTCTCGTGGACTTTCCACTTTGAAAGCCTTTGCAGACGACAAATTCTGTATCGTTCGTCGTCTGAAATTCGTCTTTGAAAGGGTAGAAATTGGAAAAAATGCAGGTTACTAGCACTTTATTCTTTTCCCACGATGTTTTCAAAGGCCTTCTTTGTTAAGGTCGTGTAAACTCGGGACTCTGTGCGGGAAGGGTTCAGGACTGAAGCCCCATGGGTAGGAACGGAACTTGGCATTAATAATTAATTACTGACCGTATTATTACAGAGAATATTGTTAATGTTCATAAAACCGTAAAACATTGATTGATATTTCATCGATTTTTATCGATAAGATAGCGATAAAAGAGAGGCTGATCAGCGGTTCTTTAATCTAACCCCTTACCAAACAATCTTGGGTTTTAACATCCGTAAAAAAGAATGGTTTTTGAAAACCTTTTGGAAAAAGGAGAAAATGCTGGTAACCAGCATTTTTTTTTCTTTTCGGACAATGTTTTCCACCTTTCCTAATATGACAAATCATATACTTAAGCCACATTTAACTTGTCGCCCGCTAATGCTTTGAACTTAAAAAAGTCTAAAAATTTGTTGTGTGGTAAAGAGTTATATCTTTACCAAACGACAAAAATTTAATACTCATCCAAATTGAAAACATTTGCAGACTACAAATCAAATGTGACTCAAATGATGAGATTGTTTTTGAAAGAGGAGAAAACATTGTGGGGAAAGGAAAAATGCCGGTTACAAGGGTCTTCTTCGGGGTCGTTAAAAGTCGGGACTGTGTTGTGAAAGATTATCACATAAAAAGCTATGGGTGATTTAATTTTGTATCGCAGCTGCCCGTTTTTGAAAACACTGTAGAAAAAGGAGACATAAATCTAGACGTAAAACGTAAAGTTTTATACATGTACATGACAGCTTTTTTTTAAATTTCTAAATAAAATAGCTTGCCCATAAATGTGGCAATTCTTTTGACGGAAAATGAATCAACTCGACTTTGTTGGGGGATTGGTTTATTATTTCACTGAAAAGCAAAAAAAAAAAAATTTTCGTCGCAGTGAAATATCAAGAAGCGAACGGTGAAGATCTAAGATCAGACTGCACGTTCTGTGCAGTCTGTGTCCGTATTCACCAACCATTCAAAAGAATACTCTTAGTCTTATTCTCCAGATTTTTCCAAATTTGAAAGTAACACAACTTCTGATTGGCTAAACCATTTGGTTTAGCCAATCAGAAGGTGTGTTACTTTCAAATTTGGAAAATCTTGTAGAATAAGAGAAAGAATATTCTTGAGAATGGTTGGTGAATACGGACCAGCTGATCTTGATCTACGCCGTCCGCAAAAGCTGTTTAGGTTTTCCAAGACGGCAAAAATGTCAAGAACGCATTAACCCATGTCTCGTTGTATTGCGTTCGCATTTATATCAAGTACCATTCAAGTCAAGATTCATAATCAGGCTATAATGGCATGGTATGTTCGAAAAATATAATTAAGGGAAAAATCCCCTTTCCACTAAACATATAGTATGCAGGAAGTTAAGTCATTATCAAGTTTTAAAAAAACATAATGTGATTTGGTCAATGCTCATTAGTTTATTTTCTTTTAGTTTACTTGTATTTATCGTCGCTACATGTTTACCCGTGTGAGCGACGCCCCCAGACGTCCGTTAGTCACTTTAGACTGGGGGATAATACAAAAATCAAGACGAACCCCACAGTTTAAGTAGACCCTTTAATACACCATCCTGAGTTTAACGACCCCGACGAAGGAGGCTTTTGAAAACATTGTGAGCAAAGGAGAACATGCTGGTTACCATTTTTCTCTCCTTTTAGAGACAAATCTCATCATTTGAGACACATTTAATTTTTCGTCTGCAAAAGCTTTCAATTTAGACAAGCCTAAAATATTGTCGTTTGGTAGAAAGTTAACTAATTAATTATTAAAATGTCGACTGTTACTTATCAAGGAAAGGTGGGTGGGGGCTTGAGCTCACGTGAGGACTTTGTACCCGAGTAAGTGGTGTTAGATCTATTTGCAATTAAAACGTAGAGAAATCAAGGACATTAAGTGATGGTGACAATAGACGGAAAGAAGATATCGCACTTTTTATAGTTACTATTCCCAATTGTTTATATATCTCCTTAGGCAACCCACATCATTATGCAACAATTGACCCATATTGCTATCAAAACAGAACACAACAAACTAGAAATTTTCTTCGACTCATAAGCATAGAAACTCAACGGTCAGAACATCTTATGTCAAAGCATACAAAATAACTGACATATTTTGATATACGAGTACATGTATTAAACAATAATTGGCCTGCAACAGGCGAAAAGGGGCATTCGGACATTTGCGTAAAGTGTTGTCTCAGATCAGCCTGCGCAGTCCGCGCAGGCTAATCCGAGAGGGCACTTTACGTCTACATTAGATTTTGTTCTTCAGTAGACTTGCGCAAAACAGAAAATTACATAAAAACGGAAAGTGTCGTTTCGGATTAGCCTGCGCGGACTGCGCAGGCTGATCCGAGACGACGCTTTACGCAAATGTCCGAATGCCCCTTGTCGCGTGTTGCAAGCCATATAAATGAGCCATCCCCTGCAAAAGGGAGTTTAATACATCTCCTTGACTTATAGCAAGTCATCACATGATAGTGGATCTATAAAAACCATTTTGTATAATAATCGGCTGAATCCTTAGGAAGAATAGTCCTTGGACACGCAGAAAATTTTCCAAAAGCAAAAAGACTTTCTGTAGATACACTAAACCCCTTTTCACAGTGCACGGCTCAAATTTTTTAGTGGACATACAGTAATTGCTAAGCCTGATTATGTCAGAGTGTTTTTATATGGATCTTATTTTGTTATATTTTCATATATATTTGTTCTATATCTGTTGATATTTACTGTATATCTATTGAAATATCACGTTATATGATCTTTTGCCCGCATGTTAAAAGTATGTAAGGCTAGTAAGCGTCAATGCGCATTCTGTGCGTTCTGTTCTGTGTTCTGATATACCAGTAATTGTCACGAGGACTTAACTCTTTACAAACAACAAAACGTTGGCAGTATCCTGATGAAAGCGTTTGCAGACGACAGTTTAAAATTGGCAAAAAAATATAGATCTATGGAACTTAATTTTGAAAGAGCCGAGAAAGAACATAGCAGATAAAAGAGAAAATGCCGGATACTGGTATTCTCACCTTTTCCTACAATGTTTTCAAAAGTTGTCTTTTTCAATCATTTCAGTTATATCGCGGCATCTAGTACATCCATCTATGCTTTCTTGGAGTTTCTTCCACCGGTACTCTGCAAAATATTTCTCCCAAGCTACTGGCTGGTCTTTCACATAACTATCATCGAAACAGTGATCAGCGATGAGAGAGGAATGAATACTGTCGCAATGACCTTCATCATTCCTCGAAAAACAATGGCCAAGCTTGGGGGTGGGATTCGAACCAACTACTTCTTGGTTTCAAGCCCCGTATGTTACCGACTGAGATACCTGGCTCTAATCTCCTCCTTTTAAAGGGGGTTTACATGGTCTTTTCGTAGTAGATTGTGAAGCACTTTAAGTAACAATAAAGGCCAAATGTAAACAAAGCGGGTGTTTAAATGCATTTGAATTTATATCATACCATTTAAAAGTATGAAAATTATAGTGAAGATGACAATATGTAATTGTGCGGTCGGTCCAAGTGTTAGTCGCTGACATAGAAATTAATTTCAAAACTAGGTTAAAACCTGCCAGGTAGCTGTGTCTTTTGTTTACTTTTTGCCTGATTTTAAAATTCTTTTTTCTGCCAGCGACTAACATATGGCCAGACCACACGATAAGAGACAGTCATCTACACAATATTTTCCATACTTTTAAATGGTATGATTTAAATTTAAATGTATTATGACACCTGCTTTGATATTTTAGCCTTTACTGGGCCTTTAAAGATAGTTTTAAATGCGCCATGTTCTGTGAAGTAGTACAATTGTACAAATATTTTCTTCTTCCCATACTGTTTTCAAAATTTTCAAAATCCTTCTTCCGGAATGGTTATAAAAAAAACGAGGTTGTTTGGTAAAGCGTTAGACATAATCGTATCGCAAAGCCAAGACTTTGTTTTTCCCAGAATTCCCCTGACAGTTGGGGGATCAATGTAAATCTTATTATTAATCCTTTCAGTGCCAGAGGCCAAAGTAGGGTCTTCTGCGGACGGCATAGATTAAGATTAGACTGCACAGAACGTGCAGTCTGATCTTAGATCTATACCGTCCGCTTATTTGGTCAAGCCTCTGCGATTAAAAAAATCTTTTCTGAGTTTTATTAGATTGTATTTTTGGCCGTCGAAAGTGGTTGAGGTTATATATTTGGCGCTGAAAGAGTCAATTTTGACAGGGTTGTATGCTCTCATGGCGTCTAGATGAACAGCATCTTTGATAAATTGGTTTTGGCCGGGGAACAAAATAGATGTGCGTGTTTCAACTGAAATATTCATAACGTCTTCACACTCATGGAGACTGCGTTCACATTCTATTTGAACGACGCCGAAAGGGAATTTAATGCATCTTCGTGCCGCATTATACCAGGCAAGTCGTTGCATAAAATGGGTCCACTTTGTCTGAGTACCGAGTGAATCATGAGTTAGAATGGTATTTTGACACGCAGAGAGCAAAGAAGGGCGGAGTTTCTACTCATCCTGTGCTGCGTGAACTGCGCAGGCTGACATGAATCGATACTTTTTACAGATGCACTATTGACTGAATGCTGTTTTACACCGCTTTCAACATTATTTCATTCACATCACGGCGACAGCTCACATATTTATGTATTTCTTGGATTTCATCAGTACTAGGCTTGGGCTTTGGATGTTACTTGCCCAAGGACACTACCACGAAAAACGCAATGCTGTCAGTGAGGCTTGACCTCGGGGCCTCCAGGTCACAAGTCCTACACTTAATCACTGAGCCATGCAGGCCCCTTACAGATGCATTAAACCAACTTTTAACAAAGCGTGGCTCATTTGTATATAGCATTGCCAATAATTTTGCTTTTGCACACTTTTGGCTAATGGGTAAGTTGATTGATTGTATGGTGTTAACGCCGTTTTCAACTTTATTTCAGTTATATCGCTGCAGCTAGTGCACCTATCAATGCTTTCCTGGAGTCTCTTCTACCAGCACTTCGTACAATATTCTTTCTAAGCTACCGGCTGCTTTCCCACATAACCATCGTCAAAACAATTGTCAGCGGTGGGAGAGGAATGAATCCTGTCACAATGACTATCATCAACCCTCAGAAAGAAATTGGCCTAGCTAGGGATCGAACCCACGACCCCCTGTTCTCAAGCCCTACATGCTACCGACTGAGCCATCGGGGCTCGGCGCTAAGGGGTAGGTAGAAGCATTTCTTGCTGAAAATCCAGACCAACAACATGATATTGTTAAAGCCTTGCCGAAGAGGATTTGAGTTTGCAGTCTGAGCAAATACGCTTTGTCAACTGTACGACAGGTAGTCGATTTGAATCATGACCATCTGATATCTCATGGTAAAAAAAGAAATGGAGAGGCTCAAAGTGTTTTCTTGTGGATGGAAAAATTAGTTCCATTCTAGTAGAGATTAAAGATCGAGATCAGGCTGCACATGATAGAAATTCTGATCTGTGATCTCATATTATAGTCTGTTCGATTTATTTTGTGCTGTAGGTTTACACTTGCTTTTATGTAAAATATTACAGTATATGTGTAATTTTTAGAATTTTACATATAATGACAATCTGTAGAGGGCTTTGTTTTCCATGCATGTGCATCTTATTATATAATTATGATAGTAATGATAATAATAATGCTATGTTATGTAAACTATTGTCTGCAGTTTTTCTGAATATGCACGAAAGTCTGCCCATGATAAAACTATTGTCAAAGTAAATAACATCAAGTGTAACGAAATTTGGCTCATACATATTGATATTCCCCTTATTAGATTGCCAAATAAACCCAACAGATATTTTCAGTCGAGAACAAAAACAACTTCAAGGTTGCTTTTTGTCCAGAATATTTTGGCAAGGCGGACAGTGTAGATCAAAGGTCAGACTACACATTCTCAGCAGTCTGATCTTGATCTACACTGGACGCACAGGCAACTACAGTTCTGGAAGGCGCATTGGTTGTTAAAGATAGTCTCTTCACGTCTATTAGATTGCCTTGGATTCTTTTTTTTCTGTACTTCAGTGATTGATTTCTGAAAGTATTTTGTTTGCTATCCTAGGCTTAAAAAAAAAGATAAAATTTGAAATAATAATAAAATAAAAAAATTCAAATGAGCCGTGCTCTGTGAAAAGGGGGCTTAATGCATCTGCGAAAAGTATCTGCCCAGGTCAGCCTGCGCAGTTCACGCAGGCTGACCTGGGCCGAAACTTTTCGCTATTGGTCAATTTTCTGTTCGTCAAAGGACCAGTCTACCTCATGATTAAGTCAGTTATTTAAGAAAGTAGCTCTTGTGGATCCATAATTATGTGATGATTTGGGCCGGTATCATATATAAAGGAGATGCATTAAGCCCCCTTTTGCCAGAGCATGGCTCAAATGCTTTGAGTCTCACATTTTGTCATCTGTTAAGGAGTTGATAAACTGACTTAGCTATTAGCCCCTATTCTGCTAAATAACTTAGGCGAAATGAAACTTTCAGACCGATAGTAAAAACCAAGATTTTGCTATCTCAAAGGTATTTTTTTTCGGGGGGGGGGAGTGGTGGGACGTAGGGAAAGATATCTCCATATCGGACAGTATAGATCCAAGATCAGACTGCAAGCTCTGTGCAGTCTGATCGTGATTTACACAGTCCGCAAGAGGTCGTTCAGTCACGGTAAGCAGTCTAATGGTTAAAATTCCGTCGCAACAGATCGTATGGTTTATCATACAGGAATAATTATTGATATACATGTAGTTCTGTTGTGGAATAATATTGTCAAAGAACCAAATAATATTTGTTTGAAGAAGCCGATCCGATGGCTTATCAGTTCCTAGCCTATTCGTGCACTTTTAAAGTACAATAAAAAAAAGGTATTTGCATGCTGTATGTTTGCTTGGTGAATCATTCCTGTTAAGTATGCGAGCTCAACTATTCGATAAAAGACTGTTGGAGTTGGAGAGTAAGAAATACGCTTTATATTTCAAAATAATTTTACTCCAATGTTTTCATGTCATAAAATGATATATTAGCCCTACTGACGCAGGTTGCCAAACAACAGTAGACTGAGAAAAAACCCTGTAAGTTCAGATCGGAGGCAACTTATACATTGGATAAGAGTTTGCCTCGTAACAAGTGCACAGCTATAAAACTAAATAGGCCATGATATTACGAGACATGTACTTCGAAAGTTTTCTTGCCTTTGTAATTTAATGTTTTAAATGTTTATCTGAGGAGTGGTTTGTACTTAAAATTAGAAAATGACCCCTTTCATTGCCAAAATAGACATAAACAGTGCCTTGTGAGATAAAAAAAATCGGACATCTTAGATCAAGATCAGACTGCACAAAACGTGCAGTCTGATATTGATCTACGTTGTCCGCTAATTCTCTGTAAGTGTTGATAAAACAGAACATTTTTTTCAGACGGATTTTTTTTCCGAGGTGTCGAGTCTTTGGCAACCATCGAGTTAATCAGACTTAACGGCCAAATAGCGGCCAAAAGAAAATAATTCAGGAGTTAAATTGCAAGCAAATTTAATTCACACCGTTTAAAGAATATACAAGGAGATTTATACCGTACTAGATCTATGGCAACTTTAAGTCTAAAATTAAAGTTGCAAGCAGTTTTAGGATTCATCATTCTACCAATGACTGGAATTTGACAGACTGTTTTGAAACACATTGTCAAACTCATAATGATATATACTTTTAAATGGTATGAATCAAACTTGCCTGCAATTCGAGCCCCTTCCTGTCCCGTATCGTTTCCCTTTTGCCGCTAATTGGCCTTTAAGGTATGGCTGCACTTTAAAGCTGCATAAAACTAGATTTGACCCATCTTTTTTTTTTAAAAAAGAAAGTTTATATTTAGTCTGGAAAAATCATTCGGACCTGGTCCTATATGTGCAGCATGCTTTTGGATCTACGCTGTCCGATATAGCAATATTGTTTTTGCCATTGGCAAGTTGAAGATCGCAATATTTCTGTTCTTTTAGACATAATTATTGGCTGGAAATATTTATTGAAATTACTTATCAAGTCACAAATTTTTGTACTTGATCCAATTTGACAAGATTTACGGACAGAAAATTAGATGTATCTTAAATGATCGAAGTTGTTTTTAAAATGCAGAAAACATTGATAGAAAAGGAGTACATGCCGATAACCAGCATTTTCTCCTGTTCCCATAATATTTTCGAAATCTTCCTTCCTCTGAGGGAGGAAACACGAGATCAGTTGGTAAATAGGTCAGGTATGAAATAACTTCATAATTATTATTTTGTTTCAATCTTTTCAGAACTTCCTGGTGAAAAATGTTTTGCACATGCAACTTTGGGTATTTTCTAATCAAAATGAACCATGCTCTGTGAAAAGGGGGCTTAATGCATTTGCGAAAAGCATCGACCCAAGTCAGCCTGCGCATTCCGCCAAGGCTGACCTGGGCCCAAACTTTTCGCTATGGATCAATTGTCTGTATGTCCAAGGACAAGCCTACCTCATGATTCAGTCGGTTGTTAAAAAAAAGTTGCTGTTATCGATCCATAATTATGTCATGGCTTGATTGGTACAATGCATTGCGGAGGTGCATTAAGTCCCCTTTTGCCAGAGCATGGTTCATTAAAATTAATTTAATTTATTTCGCTATCTAGGGGTTGGAAATAAACAGTTGACTCAATAAAGCACTCGATAAACTTACCAGAAAAACCTCAAAGAAAAACAAATTTCTTCGAAAATCCTTCAATAACAACGAAGCTCACACGCACTTAATAAAGTTCACGAAATTACTCAACAGATCACAGAGTCGACAAGTTTCTTATTTTTCACAGATCAAATAACCGTGGAATTTTCTTAACCGATAACCTTTTCTACAAAAAAAATCGCAACATTTTGCGTTACATGATAATGTTTATTTCTGGTATTTCAGTGTAAGTCAACGTGAAATGAACCTTGACAGGACGAGAGGCAAAACTAAACGCAGATCTCCTTTCCACTTTTCTGAGGCCCTTTAGTGTATTATGTCTTTATGATATTCAAGTGTTATTCTACATTATTTTGCGGGATCTTCTGAGTTGGTGAAGGTGTAGGATTCGTAATCATGTGGCTCTGAGTTCGATCCTCACTCGAGGCCACAGGCACTCGAGTGTTTTTGACAACATTTCGTTCTTATATATCAGGCTATAGAGGGCGATGTTTGTATAAAAAAAAAACATATTGCACCTTTGCTCGAGGCGCGAGTTTCTTTCGTTAGAGTGTTCTTGGGCAAGACACTTAAGAGCCCTAGCCTAGTACTTGTGAAACTGAGAACATAGATAAAAAAGCGAGCTGCTCCGTGATATGACTTATCTAATGTTGAAAACAGCATAAAACACTATTTGATTAATAAATTAATCAAACGAGTAGAATATTCTCTTTATAATCAGTAGTCGGTTGTTGCAAGATGAAATAAAGTCGACTCCAGTGGATAATTTGAAACCGTCTCGCAGAACCTCATTTCAACACATAAAAACACGAGAGTGGATATTTTGGCAAAAGGAGAAATTGCTCGTCAAGAGCAATTTCTTCCTTTGTCAGAATGTTTTAAAAAATATCTCCTGCAAGATGAAAAAACAGTGTCTGCAGGTGGTTATATGGTAAACCTCATTCAGACCCTCATTTTAAGCAGCCCGTACAACATCCGGTAGGTCCGGAAGTCGGGAGAGGGGGTGTTGAAAAATGTCTAAGTGTTAATTTGACAGTATGAGAAGACGTAAATCTAAACAATGGACGCTGTTGTTCTGTATCCAAAACAGGTTTTCTCTGTATCTCTTTTCGAATCTGGTGGACCTTATCCGCATTGTGCTTGAGCCGAAAGGTTTGCAATCATATAGTACTGGTTTGTTTCCAGCCTGCAGAGAGGAGTCTTTAAGAAAAGTGTGAGCTGTTAATTCTATCAGTTCGAGAAGACGTGAATTCAAACAATGTAAACTGTTGTTCTTCTTCTACAGATTTTTTCTATACATATTTTTTTTCAGTCCGAGAGTGCTTATTGGAACAGTTTTAAAGCCGTCAGATTTGTGATCAGAAAGTCCTTGTTTGTACCTTACTGGCGGCCTGTTCTGTATCAGTACGGGTCTTTTCTCCTATATTTTTGTTCTGAATCTGAGGGTCCGGGTTGGCACAGTGGTAAAGTTGTCAGATTTGTAATGAAGAAACCCCTACTCGATCCTCGCAAGCGATAACTGGTCGCCTGTGAGCTTCCTGAGCTCTGCAGAGCTCCTGCCTTAATTTAATGATACATAGTATAAGAAAATATGAATAGGTAAGCAATCGCCGTTACACGACTAATATACTGTTGAAAGTAACATAACACACAATCAAAACTCTGTCCAAAAGTGTATGCAAAGGGCTTTGGTTGTTACAGAGGTTACCCTATTTCAATGTGACCATGTCTTTTTGGATATATGTTGTGTAAAAATAGACTCACTTTCTCTCTCTCTCTTTCTCTCTCTGTCCCCCTCTCTGGGTCTATCCCCGTCTCTCTCTCTCTCTCTGTCTCTCTCTCTCTCTCATCCCCGAATATAATGATCATTTCAAGCTGTAAAATATGTTTCATTTAAATTTTTAACACCAATGTAATGCATCCGGCTTAGTGAACTGAATATCAAGTTATTTTGTATGTAAAACTCACATTTGACTAGCATCATTTCGAGTGACATATGACAAGATAATGATACGCATTTTCGTAATCATGAATGATATCATTTTAATGCAGGAGCCAGATCGTGGGAAATACCGCCAGGAATCCAGTCTCTAAGTATCGTTAATGGGTTTACTACTTATCCCTTTACTACATGAAGAAAATGTCTTTTGAAAAACATTGTGGGGAAAATGGGGGAAAATGCTGGTAACCAGCATTTTCTCCCTTTTCCCCCAACGGGTTTTGTACGCTGTCAAAGACAAATGGCATCATTTGGGCCAAATTTATTTTGTCTGCAAATAACGTTACTTTCAATTTAGACAGGTCTAAAATTTTGTCGTCTGGTAAAGAGGTTACCTTTTTTCTCTCCTTAAACAAATTTGCAGCAGACAACTCAGAAAACGGTGTGAAATATGGATATTCAACATGGTTATTTGTTAAACCTCTGCTATAGGTGAAAATAATGAGCTTTTGCAGATAGAATAGATCAAGATCATACTGCACAGAACGTGCATTCTGATCTTTGATCTTTACCGTCGGCTTGTATACTCAAGTTTATTAGATGAAAATCTTCCTAAGTATCATTGTATGATATTTTCAGCCGTCTAAAGAGGTAAAGGGTCAATAATCTGGCTTGCAACACGCGAAAAGGGGCATTCGGACATTTGCGTAAAGTGTCGTCTCGGATCAGCCTGCGCAGTCCGCGCAGGCTTATCCGAGACGACACTTTACGTTCATATCATATTTTGTCCTACAGTAGACTTGCATGAAACAGAAAATCACACACGATCGGAAAGTGTCTCTCGGATCAGCCTGCGCGGACTGCGCAGGCTGATCCGGGACGACACTTTACGCAAATGTCCGAATGCCCCTTTTCGCGTGTTGCAGGCCAATTATATTAATAAACTGTAAAAAGGCTATAACAAATGGAAAGGAAAAATGCTTATTACAAGCAATTTTTGCCGGCATTATATTTTCACACAGGATTTGCCACGAGATGCAAATAATCTTATACTGTTAATTGTATTCTCAGTGTCCATCCAGTGTGAAGTGCTATTCAACCAACTAACCATAATGTGGCGACAAGCCTAACCTTAACCCCACCCACGCAGTGACCTGGATATTTTCTAAGTGTATTGGACTAAGTCATGTGAAAAGTCTTGCGGTAACATCTTTTGGCAAATCGATGGAGTAAATCTAAACTTAAAATTTGCAATGTACTGTCACAAAGCCAAGCTGCATTAAAAAGAGCGATTCAGACTTTTATAATCTCACCAAATGTCAAAAATAATTAATCGCTGAATTACGTAAGGCGATTGTTTATAAAGAAGAAAGACAAAACAAAAAAAAAAAAGTGTTGTTTCAATAGTATTACCAGAGTAGGCTACGTAGCCTCTTGAGGTGTTTTTAGATTTTGCGCCTTAGTTTCGCAAAGACATGTGGGAATATCACACGAACTATAAGACACAGTTACGTGGATTCGTATTCAAATCTGAAGGATGACGTCATGTCTGATCTCACAAAAATAGACGGAGTTTCTGATTGCAAAACTCCATTATTTAAAAGCCCAAAATTGCACCTTTTCAATGAATGTAACCTTAAAGTTTCTATACGAGACAAAGAAAAGTATCTCTAGTCGTATTTATCGGTATTTTATAAGAATTTTTTTATTTACAAAACAAAAACTACTCGTATTCAACCTCCTTTAAGTATGGGGTACCCTAGTGCGGATTCCTGTAACATCGCCTTTCATCGCCGAAAAACGTACGGATTCAGCTAAGACTCGGGTAATCCGTAATCGATCGGCCGATAGATGCTGGTTCCCTGCATCGATTACGGATAACCCGAGTCTTAGCCGAATACGTACGATGAAAGGCGATGTTACACGAATCCCATTAGGGTGCCCTATCCCTAAGTCAAATAGCGTTAAAGGAAAAGGGGAAAGAGGGGGAAAGGGGTCCTTTCAATTACTGGAATAGCGCCAAAAAAATAGAATTGCTGTACTAATTACTACTGAAACAAATTTTTCTTATACTCCTCTTTCTTATTTATTCATGATTTGCAAACTATTGGGGTACAATATTCAGTGATAAGACTCTTTTTTTTTAACTTTGAGATGATTAAAACATTCTGAATAGCCCCCCTTTAGCCCTTTGCTGAACAGTCCCAACTGTTAACAACCCTACTGAAGAAGCCTTTTGAAAACATTGTGGGAACAGGAGAAGATGCTGGTAATCCGCATTTTCTCCTTTTTCCACAATGTTTTATTCTATCCCAAAAACGAATTTTATCTTATTTTTTTGTCTGCAATAGCTCTCAAATTAGGAAAGCCTACAGTATTGTCGTTTGGTAAAGGGTTAAGTTTTGAAGGATGTAAGTCAAGAGCTGCGCACATTGCTGAAACACCACATTAATGAGGCGTTTCCTTAGAAACTAGACGACCACTTATATTTGAGACTCGCGAACGTTTCACCTTATGGTAGTACGTATATAACAAGTACCGTATAGTATTGCGCAATTCCACAATAGTGTTCATTATTAGATTACCAACATTGAATGAAAAGAATGCAGAAAGTTTCCATTTTGACATAGGTCTATGTAGGTGAATTGATCAATTGTGTGGTGTTTAGCACCGTTCACAGCATTATTTCAGTTATATTGCCGCTACCAGTGCATCTATCCATGCTTTCCTGAAATTTCTGTGGCAAGTACTTCGTACTTTATTCTTTCCAAGACACAGGAAAAAGGTACAAATTTAACGTTCAAATAACGTAATGGTGGCCTTGAAAATCGGTTACTGTCCATTTTTACACGATCAAGAAGACGGATTCCAGTAAGGCTAAAAATAGTAACATGCTTCTCATTTAAATACACATGATCAGTGGCGGAGGCAAAACATTTGGCTGATAAGCCCAAATTCCCATAAGTCTTGTAGTGAAATAGCATTATATTAATTATCAATGAAAGGTTGTGATGGCAGAATTAAAAGATTTTGAGATTTTCGAACAAGTTGGTTTATCTGACTATGCCAGAAAACTTTCATCGTGTGATTTAGCTGTATATTGAAAAATTAAGACTTGATACTGGAGATATTTTACCTGCTCTATATACAAGATTGAAAACTCATGAGGTTGAATGATGTAGAGCTTTGACCAGGCATTGCCTATCCAGATATTTATCATTACTTTGTTGATACCCCAATTTAAATAAGAATAAATGATGAAATTCAATGTCACAAGGGTTTTTTTTCCCTAAAGTACATATATTCTACGGAAAAAAAAAACAAATATATTTCATCAGAAATTGGCAGTCTCTTCACCCTTAGGCTGCTGAGCGCGACTCACTGACCTTTTGCGAACAATGTAGATCAAGATCAGATTGCTCCGAACATGCAGTTGAATCTTGAATCTACGCTGTATGAGGAGATATTTCTTTCTCCAAAAAATAAGTTTAAAATATCATTTTTCGGGTTTTAAATATCAGATTTAAATTTTTATTTTACTTATGTAGCACGACAAGGGTTAAGCTTTCTGAAATCTTTACACAACGACAAAGTTTTAAGCAAATCCAAAAATTTGAAAGCGCTTGCAGACAAAAAATGAAATGATGCTCAAACAATTAGGTTTTTGTTTTATATGAGAGAAAACATTGTGGAAAAAGGAGAAAATGCTGGATGTTAATTTCTCCTTTTCCCGAAAGGTTTTCAAAACACTTTTTTCACAGGTACATTAACCCTTTACCATACAACAAAGTTTTGCCTTGTTCATATTGAAAGCATTATGCAAGCGACAAATTGAATGTTACTTAAAACATAATAAAATGTCAATAAAAGGGTAGAAAACATTGTGGGAAAAGGAGAAAATGCTGGTTACCAGCATTTTCTCCTATTCCCACAATGTTTTCAGAAGGCCTCTCCCTCAGAGTCGTTAAAAGTCGGGATTGTGTGGTTAAAGGTTAAAACACAGGATCCTTTGATGAGGAGTTAACTCTGTACAAATCTACAAAATTTTTAGACAGGTCCAAATTGAAAGAATATAAATTTTTAATATGGAAGACATATATTAGCAGATACAATATTGCAACGTATTTCACGCCATAGCAGTGGACAAATTAAATAGGGCACAGATGGTGAGTCTTTTATCAGAAAGAGAAGAAAACATTGTGGAAAAAGGAGAAAATAGTGGTTAACATTTTCTCTTTTCCCAAAACGTTGTCTAAACACTTTTTCCCCAGGGACGTGACGACTCTTTATTAAACGATAAGAAGTTGGACACATCCAAGTTGCAAGCATTTGCAGAAGACAAATCAAATGTGGCTCAAATTTGCCTTTGAAAGCATAGAAAACAATGTGGTAAAATGTATACTGCATTATCCTTGAGTGCACCGAGGGAGTCCAAGATTTCTTGGGGGTTTCCCTGATTGGGTTCTATTTACAGCTCTTTCCCATGCCTACCTCCTTCATAAAGGGTATCTTGGAAATATTTTGTTATGAAATTCCTTTTTCTTTATCTTGTCTTTTACTTCAATCCATTACGCAACAGCTATTCAACATGTTTACTTGTGGAATGAGGTTAATCTACACACTGACTATCACTGACCAGTGTGTAATTCATGTACAAATGGAGACTTATCAGTTACATGTAGCTTTCTGCCTCTTCTAAATATTTATCAGGTGCCCAGTCAGGCGTTGCGAAACTGAAATCCGTCTATATGACGTCGTGGTACTCATTTGAATACGATCACGCATGACTGACGCATGTTTTTGATCATGTGACATTCGCATAAGCCTCTGAAAATTTCTTGCACAAAATCTAGAAACGTCATTAGGGTCCTGTGTGGCTCTGTAATAATGTGTAGGACTCGTGACCTGGAGGCCCCGAGTTTCAGCCTCACCGGATCCACAGGGTTTTTCGTGGGAGTGTTCTTGGGCAAGACACATCGGAGCCCAAGCCTAGTACTGGTGAAACCCAGGTAATACATGAATTTGTGAACTGTCACCGTGATATGACTGTAATAATGTTGAAAGCAGTGTAAACATCATCCAATTACCCAATAATAGAAACATCATAAGCGGCTACGTAGCTCATTTAGGAAATACCCTAAAGCATATTAAATCGAAGATATGCTATCGATTGCAGGATGTGCATATTTGCAGTATCTTAGATCTACAATACGGGTACCACGGTTATTTCGGACTTTTAAATAAACTTACTTTATTTTAGCTGTGTGTTATTCATACCAAATAATAAAGCATTTACTTTGCAATATTTATAAAGTTAAAGTGAACGGTATGTTTAAATTACCGTGGTACCCGTTTTTGCAATGTTCGCTATGCGACGATTCGGGAACCGGTGTAATTTGAACGAACTTCCGTTGCTTTAAAACATGGCTGCTGCGAAACCTTCTAGTATTTATAATATACAGAAATAAATGTAAGTTGTGAAATTTAAAGTCATGGAAACCACGTGCCTATGGTTTTGTCTCTAACAGTTTGACAGAGTGGAAAACATTATCGGAAAAGGAGAAAATGGCTGAATCCATCCATTAGTATATGGAGTACATCCCTTTTTCGCATGTCTTGAAATCAGACCTGAAATAGGTTATATACTGTACCTAAGAAATTTTATCAAAACTCCTTCCCCTCCGGATGTGCATGTTTGCACGTATCTTCCGTTTATCTTAAAACGTGCATCTGCGAAAGACCAAATCTTATCGCAAAATACAAAAGTAATGTTGTTTATTCTTGGTAAGATAGGCGTCAAACGTTTATCTAACTCAACTTCACTTGAAGTTGTTATTTCCGATGCATCTTTACACTTTCAACGCCATAGGCGATGAAGGTGCTTTAGCGGACGGCATAGATCAAAATCAGACTGCACAGAACGTGCAGTCTGATCTTGGATCTACACCATCCGCTGTTTTAGTCAAGCTTATGAGATTAAAATCGTTATTACGTTATTTTCAGTAGATTGTACTTTCGGGGTTACGTTATTTTCAGTAGATTGTACTTTCGGCCCTCGAAAAATGCTGAAATTATTTATTTGGAGCCAAAAAAGTTAATACCGACGCACTTTCTTTTTTGCCAGCATTTTGTCCTTTTCTCACAATCTCCTTAAGGGGTCCTGCATGGCTCAGGGGTAAAGTGTAGAACTCATGACTTGCAGGCCCTTGGTTCGAGTCTCGCTGGATCCACTGGGCTTTTCGTGGGAGTGTCCTTGGGCAAGAAACATCAGAGCCATAACCTAGTTCTGGCGATAATCAGGAAATATATGAATATGTGCACTGTCGCACTGACATGTCCAAAATAAAGTTGAAAGCGATGTAAAACACCATTTGATTAATCAATCAATTAACGTTTTCAAAGGTCTTCTTTCTCAGAGTCGTCAAAAAAAGGTTTGTTTAGTAAAGAATTAATGAAAAGTTATATCAAAGGAGAGAAGAAGTTCTTGTAGTGGTAGAGCACAAACGCCTCTCACGTCAGAGGCTCTTAGGTTCTAACCCTGGATGTCACAGTCCCTTTGTCTGCAGTCGGTGTCCCAGCTAGGCGCTTTGACCGTGTTTCCCAGGTTTGTCTCGCTTTTTTCTCTGGTCTCGGATACTGCAATGGGTACTGCGATGCTATATACTGCATTGCCTTGACTCTCACATGACCAGTACCATCGTAGAAGATCGAACCAGGATCCGATTTCAGTTCCAGCGGTTTAACCACTAAGCAGTGGTGGAACCATTAACTCTTTACTAGGTGGCAAAAATATAATCCCTGTCAAAATTGAAAGTATTTGCAGACGAAAAATTAAATGTCATTCAGAATATGATACATGTACTTGTCTTTCAAGTGGTCACTAGCATTCTCTTTTTCCCTCAATGTTTTCAAAAGCCATATTTCACATGGTCGGTAAAACTCGTGACTGCGTGATATAGGGATAACAGTGGTACTTGCGATCTAAAGGCAAAATGAAAGTTCGGTGAAAATGAAAACTATATAAAACGAGATTCTCACTGGGTCGTTCAATCAATAATCTTCAATTTCCTGCCAAACTTTTAGTTTAGATTGGAAATTTACATAAACTAATTTATCTGCGTGTATAGGATTCATTTCCTCGAATGAAGTAGCCTTCTTTCGGTAATGTTCAATTTTATCAGATAATTCGAAACATGCGAGTTTTGCGTTTTCCATGATTAACCTTTAGGCTGCTAAGCCCGACTCACTGACCTTTTGCGGACAGCGTAGATCAAGATCAGACTGCACAGAACGTGCAGTCTGATCTTGGATCTACACTGTCCGCTAAGGAGATATTATTCCCCAAAACATACCTTTGAAAAAGCAACATTTCGGTTTTTACTATCGAATTAAAAATTTCATTTTAGTTATTTAGCAGTCTAAGGATTAAGCCAGAAACCGATAGCTCTTTACCATACGACAAAATTTTTAGACTCTTTCAAATTTACAGCATACGCAGAGGACAGATTTATTGCGGCTCAACTGAGCCATCTCATCTTTGAAAGGGTATGAAACATGGTGGGAAAAGAAGGAAATATAACAGACTGTATAGTAACGGGTACTATAGGGTAGAGCCTAACCCTGACCCTAACCGTTCAAGAAAAAGTTTATCCCCTTACAAATAAACCATGCTCTGTGAAAATGGGACTTAATGCATCTGTAAATCGTATCGACCCAAGTCAGCCTGTGCAGTCCGAAAGTTCCTGCTTTTGGTAAATTTTCGGCATGCCAAAGGACCAGTGAATCTCATGATTCAGTCAGTTGTGAGACAAAATAGATTTTATGGATCAATAATATAAACATGCATGGTATCATGCATCACGGAGATGCATTTAGTCCTCTTTTGCCAGAGTGTGGCTCATGTCCATTTGCTCAGGAGTAAATAAGCGCCGCAGGGTATCGATGAACGGTAGTGACTAACATCTATGGATGTCATTTATAGGCCAGCAAATGGGCCCACAAAAAAAAAAAGGCCAGCTGGAGCCGGCAAAAAAAAGGCGACATTTTTTACCTACTCTAACTTACTATTCATTCATTTGAGACTAGTATTAAAAAGTTGGTCAAAAAAGCAATTTATGCAGCTATACCGAAAAATAAAAACGCTTTGCAGTTCACTTCAATAAATTATTTTGTTTGGTCTTCTCTAAAGCATTTATTCTAACCTTTTGCTTGCAAAACTGCCCCCCCCCCCTTTTTAACCAAGCCGAGAAAGCAGACCCTTTTAAAATATTGTTGGAAAAGAAGAAAATGCTAGCTACCAGCATGTCCTCTTTTTCCTACAATGTTTTCTGCACTTTCCTGGACATATCACATTGTTGTAGACATATTTCATTTGTCGTCTGCAAATGCTTTGGATTTGGACTTGTCTAAAAATTTTTCGTCAGGTAAGGGTTAAATCCTGCCATTTGAAGGATATGCAATTTCCAAGCAAGTCATCATAGGTTATCGTAACTCCACATCCAGTTTTGATAATGCCTTCATTTTTTGTTGAAACAATTTCGTTTCTATAGAAACTGCCATTTTGTGTTAGAATCACGGAGCCTGTAGGGACAGTTAGAAATGTCACTTTTGTCATTAAACTAATGGACAGATTACCATGATTTTACTATCAACCATTTTCCCCCCTTCTCAAAAATCGTTGTCACTCGTGGTGCCTTATCATTTTTTTCAACTCTTTACCAGGCGATGAAATTTTTGCACTAGTCCATATTGAAAGCATTTGAAGACAACGAATCCAGATCTATGTCCCGCAAATGATTGGATTTATTTCCGGAAAAGTAAAACATTGTGGGAAAAGGAGAAAATGCTGGTCACCAGCATTTTCTCCCTTTCTCCCAATGTTTTCAAGAGTTTAATGGCCCAGGGTCATCTAAACTCGGGATTTCTTGAAAAGGGTCAAGGTCGAGAACGACGGATGAATGACATACATGCGCAGATGATATTGCCTTCAAGGTTATATAAATATAATGATTCATCCTTAATGTAGCTTTGGTAATTTCAACAAATTGTGTAGGTCATTTGTTAAGATCAGCAAGTTGCAACAAAGAGCAAAAGGTACAAAGCGGACAAATTACACGAGAGCAGGCAAAAAGACTCAGGCATCCGTATTGATTGGTTTTCCTTTTGTATATCGTCGCCACCGGTTGCCCATATGGGCGACGCCCGCAGAGGGCTGTTAGTTACATTACGCGGGATAATGCAAAATATATGACAACACTCATTGTAGGTTATGATAGATACAGGTGGCCAGCCGTGGGGATTAAACTCACAGCCACAAGTAGGCAAAGATTTGACGTTCTCATTGCTCAACCATCGGTTGGACTGGACAATATCCACCATTTCAAAAAGAATTAGTAAATGTATAGATCTATGAGTCCATTACAACATCCATTCAGACTAAGGCAACGGACATTTCTTGAAACTTTTATTAGCCTAAGCTGATAAAGCTACACTCAGCAACTCAAAACTCTACCCAGCCTTATCTTATTTGCATTAATTAAAGGGAGGTCATTTTATTAGCCATAACACATGAACAGAACATAAAATGAAAATGAAACTGGTTAACTGTGCTGTAAAGATCAGACTACTGTTCCAAGCATATTATGAGTCCAAAGTGCTCAGATTTATCGATCGTCTGTGTAAAAAATATCATTTTAAAGGGAAAAATAGTGTTTTCTTTAAAGACGGGAGGCTTTTTGCACCATTGGAGTTTTAAAGTATAGTATTTTTGTTTAAAATTGTCAAATAAATTTATCTGGCCAGCAGATAACTTGCTCGGTGGTTTACAGTTCAAGAAAAACGTAATTAGGGGATGAAGAAAAAAAAGTTCCACCAATTTGTCCAAGACTCAAGCCACAATAAATCAATAGCGAGAGTAAGGTCCTTTCTGATGAAAACTGTTTCCTATCCGATCAAATTAACTCTGGTTGACAGATCTCGCATTCTTTTGTCGCGCTTGCGGTGCTCGCGATAATTGACAATTTTTGGAACAATATCCGTGGAAAAAGCTCGTGAGCCTGGTCTCCCAGGGGAATCCTTTGTAACCCTATTTGATATCCCTTTACTTAATAAAAGTTAAAAGCTCGTTTCTTTGTAAGTATTAGATAGAGTAAGTAAATAAGTAATTGTTGATTACAGTGACATGTGTAGAAGCAGAAAATCATACTGACTTTTTTTAGACAAATTCAATTAATTTCAATTTGATTTTGTTTCAACCAAATTTTATTTCAATTCCTTTGAAAATCAAGTTGAGTTTGAATTGAATTTGACAATTAAAACAAGAAAAAAAGTAACAACACTCGGCCACATGAGCCTATATGTCACTTTTAAATAACCTTTAAAAACTAGACCTATGTAACTGTTCCTGGGCAATGTCAATACAAGTTAGGACACTTCCATGGATGGATGAATGGATTGAAGGATATTAGAAAGGGAGGGAGGGAGGAAGGAAGGAAGGAAGGAAGGAAGGAAGGAAGGAAGGAAGGAAGGAAGGAAGGAAGGAAGAACGGACTGACGGATGATCAAACTGACGAATTAATAGGTGGATTGACGGAAAGGTGAGTTTATCGATTGGTGTACTGGTTACATAACAATAATGATAGTTATAATAATAATAATAATAATACGACAATGATGTTGTTGATGGTTATTATGATGCAGCTGCTGCTACTACTGATGATGATGATGATACAGAAGAAGGCGGAGGAGGAGGACGCAGAATGGAGATGAGAAGGAATGGAGGTTGGAGGAGGAGGAGGACTAAGGTAAGCTCATACTCCGTATATACGTATGGACCTAACTTGTGTCTTTACGATAATGATGAAACGTCGAAGACGACAACGATGATGATGATGATGATGATGAATTTGTTTCATTTCGATTCTTCCGTGATCTTCGCATATTTGATATGAACCGACTTTTTTTCCTTAGAACAAAATAATACAGTATGTCGAAGCATTTCACGTATCAAATCAAAGAATACAAGATTTACAGTTTCATCTAATATCTGAGATAATCTCTTTCGTGAAATATCATTTTTGTTCACAAAAATATGGCTTTCTCTGCTTTAGACTGGAAACATTATAATAAAAGGAATATTGTTTTTGTATCTGAAGAAATTCTAAAAATTTGATTTCTAATGGGGAAAAATGTCAGAAATGATAAAAATTTGCAAAAACTTAAGAAAAATTTGCACAAAATAGAGTATAGGATTATCATGGATGAAAGCGTTCACCTTTTACCAAACAATTCCGTGTTTTAACTCTTTACCAAAAAACAAAAATGTCGATATCTCCAAATTGAAAGTATCAGCAGACAACAATTTAAATGGCACTGAAATGATGTGGTTTGGTTTTGATAGAGTAGAAAACATTGTGGGATAAGGAGAAAATGCTGTTTACCAGCATTTTCTCCTTTTCCCACAACGTTTTCAAAAGGCCTCTTTTGTTCAGGATCGTTAAAACTCGGGATTGAGTGGTAAAGGGTTAACAAACCTGAGAAAGAAATCTTTTGAAATCATCGTGGTAATCAGCATTTTCTCCTTTTTTCCGCAATGTTTTCTATCCTATTAGAGACAACTCCAATCATTTAAGCCAGATTTGATTTGTCGTCTTCGAAAGCAATGAATTTGGACAAGTCTAAAACTTGTCGTCTGGTAAGGCGTTAATTTATTTTCGCAGTTGGATACGCGACCAGAAATGAAATACAAAAATAAATGTGTTTTTTTACGCATTAGCCTGTCAATTTCATGTGTCACTTTCTGAAAACAAATGTCTGTAATTTGATGTGATCGATAAATGAGCAATTTACTGATCGGGTTGCCACGTTGTTTTCACATTGATACCCTCGTCTTACAAAACACCAAACTCATTTTCATCTCACTTGCGTAAGCAATCATTTTATTAATATGATTTTTACAGAATAAAACATAGCTTATTTGTCAAAAACTGTACATAGTTTATAGTCATACCTATTTTATATAAAAAATGGATTAGTCAAGCGATTTCTTTCAATATTTTATTATCAAATATTAAAGATACATATATACTCGTTTTTAGCCAGTTTTCACCAGTTTTTAACCCAATTCATCCTTATGGTTTAAAACTATAACCATTCTTGAATCTTCGTGCCAAATGTTGCCCCTGACGGCTGTAAGGTTGCACAGATTACGACGCATAGAAAATAAAAAAAATACATTTCATGTTTTAGAGGCCTTCCAAGCTATCGCTGTTGTCCTTTCCGGTTTGAAATAAGGGAAAATTTCTTGAAGATTTCTATCCCTTACACCATGTATAGTGGTAATTTATCTATGTTTACACAGCTGAGCTATTCTATACACTTTAAATTTTTAACAGCGTTTTTTTAATCGCTAGATGTAAGGATGTATCTTTAAATACATGTACGTGAATAAGTGAAATGGATATTTTCAATAGTACTTTACGTTACTTTACCTGACAGATTTTTGAAGAAAGCAATTGCTTTGAGCAATTGCTTGGTGCAAATAATTGTTCCCAAACCACTCCTTTCCTCTCACACATTGTCCAAGAATGTTGAAATAACGATACACTTCATTTCCCAACAAATGCTTGTTATCTCTGAAATTTTTTATTGTCACGCTTTGGTAGTTATTTAATATTTCCAAAAGCCTTATTCTTCAGGGTCTTTAAAACTCGGAATGATTTGGTGACATGTCAAATGTTCGAAAAGTTGCAAGTTGGTAGAAAGAAAATAGTTTTCCAGACCAATGAATAAGCCCGAAGATATCGTTTTGCGGTTCATGAAATATGGATTCATTATCGACCGAGAGGCTGTGATTTATTATTGTGTTTTAGTTCGAACGTCACCTGATACCGGCCATTATAGCAATTAAAGCGGCGTAAATGACGCGAATTTATTGATATCACTTATCCTGAATTGGAATAGACTCAATTCTTTACCACGTGGCAAAACTTTGGACGTGTGCAAATTGAAAGCATCAGAAACGATAACTTTAATGTAGCCCAAAAGATGATTTTTTGAAATGGTTGAAAACATAGTGGAATGGAAAAAGTATACTTGTTACAAACATTTTCTTTTTCCCACTTGTTTCAAAAAGCCTTCTTCCCCAGGACTGTTTAAAGTCAGGGTTGTTTCGTAAGGGTAAGTTGCCTGGAATACACTAGAAAATTGATTAAAACGAAGTGAAAATAATAACAGTACATAATTATGGAGGTGTCAATCCACGAATGACAAGACATAAAAGACGTTGCCATTTAGTTAACGCACTTTCAGGTGAACTTATATTTTCCAAGAAAGGAAAAAGTATTATCAAAAGCACACCGATGCCAGAAATAGCCATTTCAGGGGTCAAATTGGAGGCAATTTCACACCATTTAATCCACACCATTTAATAGTATTGATATTTTTGTAAAACTGGTAGTTGGCAACTTTTCAGTTTTACAATTCACTTTTCTGCCCAGCGACTGGGCCATTGACTGACAGGACTGTAACACATAGTTAGACTAAGAATAATATTCATACTTTAAAATGGTATGAATAAAATTTGTTTGCAACTTGACTTCTGATTTGCTTACTTTTAACCTTTAAGTAACAATGCATTTCTGTCTGCGAATCATATCGTGAGTATGTACATACGCATCCAAATCAATGACGTCATTTAGCGCATGGTACGGAAAAAAAACGGATGTCTTTTCGCTATGGAAGTATGGTAGCCGTCAAAACCAAGTGACTAGTGCATGAAGCCATGAACATACATGTAAAAGTCAAATCCTTTCATGTAAGCCGCATTTAATCCTACGTCAGCATTATTCTTAACCCTTAGGCTGTTAAGCGCCACTCACTAACCTTTTGCGGACAGTGTAGATCAAGATCAGACTGCACAGAACGTGCAGTCTGATCTTGGATCTACACTGTCCGATAAGGAGATATTATTCCCAAAACATGACTTTGAAATAGCAATATTTGGGTTTTTACTATCGAATTGAAAATTTCATTTTAGTTATTTAGTAGGATAAGGGTTAATAACGAGCGAAGCTCGTTTTGCGGTAACACAGTTCTAGATTTTCAAAAATGAAATTCCGACTTCGTTCTGGGTTTTAGTCTAAATCTAAATAGGGATGACTAAAAATTGAGTGTCTTCCGGTTAGTCGCACAGCGTCACACGTATGACAATCTTTCGCACAAGTACCTGATTGGTCAAAAATGACAATAATTATCTACCGATAGGATGATTACTTAAAAATAATTATCAGTTTAATGAGTACAGATTATCTAATTTCTTACTTACTTTCAGCGTATTAAGCGTCTTTTTGTGTATAAACATACGCAGCGATCTATGCTAGCAAATAATGACGTCATTAATCATACTATTCTTACGTCATGCACGAGCCGTTTTTCGCGGAAAACATTGTGTCGAAGAAATCGTGACTAAACTAGTTTTTTGGCTGTTTCAAAATACCATTTACAGAGAAAGCCGGATTTATGATCTGTAGAAAGGGGGGCTTAATGCATTTGCAAAAACTATCGACCCAGGACGGCCTGTGCAGCCCGTGCAAGCTAACATGGATCAAAACTCTGCTAGATCTATTTTTCAACGTTCTAGATCTACATGTCAAAGGATTAGTTTGCATGCCTTTTGATTCAGTCAGTTATCATACAATATGGATGTATAATTATGTGATGACTTGCTTGGTACCATGCATCACGGAGATGCATTAAACCCTCTTTTACCGCAACATGGTTCAAATATATTTATTTAATGTTACGAAAGTTTGTTAATATATCGAACAGTTTGGCGTTTTTTTGCCATAAGTTGGATATCTATCCGAAAACTCGGCAAATTTCTTTCCTAGGATTGTATTGATGATAGATCTAGATCTAGTCATTGCGAGAAAATTCATTCCCGTCTCTGCACTAATCACTGTTTCAACGATGGATTTGTAGTAAAGCAGATGGGATTAAAAAGAAAAGTCACATAGTCTATAATCTGATTTTAGCGATCTAAGCACCCTGATTTTAAAGAAACTTCAGGTAAAACGTGGGTAGACCTGTGCACTAACGAAGAAATGAAGAAAGATTTTGTTTGTTTGTTTGTTTGTTTTTTCTTTTGTGTGTATATTCATTGCGGCGGCAAGTGCACCTACCATGCGTTCATTAAGTTCCTTTTACCAGTAGATCTACTCTGCTCAATACTAGTATTCTTCCCAACCTACTGACCGATTCCTCGTAAAAATCAAAGTCTCTCTTGTATAGATCTAGATCTACATGCAGTGAGGAAATGTTCCCGTAAAATGGTCTTTACAAGTATGTGAACCAATGATCATTCTAAGATATTTTTCTGGACATAAATTAAAGAAATTGTCAGCGAACTGTCTTTATTTTTTTTTCCAGGAAATCAGGGACAGTTCGCCCTATTTCACATGTATAAATCTACGAAAGAAAAATGCTTTCTACTTTTGACAACGCTCAAAATTAGTTTTGGCAAAGACGAAATTCGAACTCAAAACCCGTGACTTCAAGATCTAGAATCTAGGTCGTCATTTGAATTAATAGATATTTGTTCCACAAACCATTCACGTCGCTCGTATTGAGGCTTTGCCTTTTTCATATTATATGGATTAGCGTAAACTGATGTCGTCTGGTAAAGCGGTAAAGATACACAGTAGACAGTACAATGTAAAAGGATGCGCTCTCTTGTGTTATCTTACATTATCTATTGATGCAGCTGTGCAAATCTGGGTTCAGGCCAACAAGCGATGAGTGTTTATACACAGTAGAGAACTTGTCGATTGAAATGTTGATTTTAAGCTGTTATTTCCTATTTTCCTTTAAATTTACAAACTACTTATCATACTGAAAGACCACCGAGGGTGGGGGAAACAGGGCAAGTAGTGTCTAGTAGACAGAGCTATTTTAATTCTGAAGCACGTGTAGGCAAAAAATAACAAGTGTTTCAAATTATAAAATTTGTCTTTAAAATAGTAGAAAACACTGTGGAAAAAATAAGGAAAGTGCATTGTTACCAGGAAATGTCGATTTATATGTAGGGTTTGAGTCATTATTTCCGATTTTCCTTTAAATTTCTAATCGCCAATTTTCCTTTAAATTTCTAATCGCCAATTTTCCTTTAAATTTCTAATCGCCAATTTTCCTTTAAATTTCTAATCACCGATTTTCATTTTCCTTTAAATTTCTAAACGCCGATTTTCCTTTAAATTTCTAAACGCCGATTTTCCTTTAAAACCCTTTACCACACAAAAATTATCGAGTGTAAACGACCCTGGGAAATTAAAAATTTGAAAATATTGGGAAAACAGCATTTTTTCCTTTTCCCACAATGTAAAAAGAATTTCCTCCTTTTTCCACAATTTTTTCTAACATTTCAGAAGAAAATTCATTTCTTTGAGCAACATTTAATTTGTCGTCTGCAAATGCTTTAAATTTGGTTTAGTCCAAAATTTTCTCTTTCGGTATAGAGTTAAGTTTAGAATCTACTTATCAAAGTAAGATCTTCTGGGGGAAAAGAGGTTGCAGTATTCAAAAGATCTACTCAACCTCTACAAGACGACAATTTTAAACTCCCCCGTATTGAAAGAAGACAAGCCACATGTGTCTCAGATGAAATTTATCTTCGAAAGGGTGGAAGACAATTTGGGAAACAAGATTTAGTTTGCCTAGTATCCCGCGGCACATGGATATTTAAAGTGTAATGGAACAAAGCATCGTGAGGTAACCGTAAACTGATCCAGTTATGTAATACCGACACAGGTTGGCAGTATCAGGGGCGGTAACTAGTCTGGGGTAACCTTCCACGGCATTATATTCCGCTAGATGGCATTCTACAAATACACATCTATCTGATATTGGCATTCTGGGTACAGAACCGGACTACTTTTCAAAACGACAACCGTTACTTTGATTTTCAAAATAAACGTTTACTCAATAAAACGCTACCTGGTGCGATTCATTCAGCTATGATTAGGTAGCATGTAACCTATGCACCGGCCATTTATTAAAACAGCCCCCTACAGGCTTGGGTAATAGCTTCGGTATAAGCCCTTCTTTTCCCATGTATATGGGATGGGTGATGCGTCATGGCAGACAGGTGGAATCATCGAAAAATATGACATGCGCAGACAACGCCTTCGACGGCTTCATGCACTTGAACGCATTATCTCCCGCTAGATGGCATTCTACAAATACACATCTATCTAATTTGGGCATGCTGGGTACAGAACCGGACTACTTTTCAAAACAACAACCGTTACTTTGAATTTCAAAATGAAATAAACGTTTACACAATAAAACACTACCTGGTGCGATTCATTGAGCTATGATCGGCTAGCATGTAACCTATGCACCGGCCATTTATTAAAACAGCCCGTACATGCTTGGGTAATAAGCTAATAGCTTCGGTATAAGCTCTACTTTTCCCAGGTATTCGGGGATTGGTGATGCGTCATAGCAGACCGGTCGAATCTTCGAAGAATATGACATGCGCAGACAACGGGTTGAACGTTTTATCAGTCGTAGACAACCACTTGACAAACAAGTTTACCATAGACTGCCACAAAGTCCGATGCTGCACATTTACCGATATCTTTTAAGAAAGATGCAGATATAGAATTCTATTGCACTGTGACAATTAATGTATTGACTTTAGCAATATGATATTTAGCTCCGCTGTTTTCGAAGAAAACGTCGAGGTATTGTTATAGTCCTGCTGTTGTCGTCGTCGTCGTCGTTGTGGTGCAAAAACTTGGATATTTTATGATATCTCTGCTATTCCTATAGTTGTTTACTCCTAACTCGGACTAGTTGTCTACTATCAAAAGGTGAACCCATACGACAGGGGCAGCTATATACCAAAGTATTTTTGACACAGTTATACCCCTTTTCGACTTGGCAAATTTCACTGAAACTTAATCATTTTTAAATGCAACTACAACCAAGCATTGGCTCTCGGATGCGATGTTCTTATTTCGCCCATAATCATTCAAATATATAAATATTTAAGTGATATATAGGATCTGACACGAGTTGGCGCTTGAGATAAAAATTGTATCGAACGAGTCTTGGCATAAGATGAATCGGTGACACAGCAGAGTAAACTTTTTATGGAAAATAAATAATCTTTCAGTTGGAATGACACGGGAAACACCGTCAAGGAATAATTCATTTTTACGCATGTGTTAAAAAAAATAAAAAGAGAAGTGCAGCTGTGCGAAACCCATATTTGTTTGGTAATGCATTAAACCCTTTCAGTACCCCAAGCAAAATCAGAGGCATTTGCGGACGGCATTGATCAAGATCAGACTGCACGTTATGTGCAGTCTGATCTTGGATTTATACCGTCCGCTTGTTCAGTTTCAACTGCAAGACACGAATATTTCAGAGTTTCATTTGATTGTATTTTCAGTCGTACCTAAAGGTCCAGTTTACATATTCGGCGCTGACAGTTACAGCGAAATTTAGACCAAGTAGTCATCTGACGGAGACATAATAGCGCTCACTAGCACCAACTGAATACACGATAGCTCTTCCGTTTTATGGAAGTTCGTCAACTCGGCGCCAGTGTCGCATGCAGTCAAGTGTTTGAGTCCTATTAGTGAAGTTCTATAATGTCGTGCAAATTGGAAATATGGCAAGATTTTTATTTGCAAGAGTGTAATAGAGAAAGTTCTGGAAAATTGCAAATGTTTTTTCCTTGAGTATTTTTGCAGCATACGAAAAACAACGATTTTTTCCTCAAAACACGCATTCCTGATTGAATAACAAAAATACTGAAAATTATATAAATTGGTTTGTAGAGCATGCAATGCTAGTCCAGACAGGGCTGGACGTAACAATAAAAAGTAAACAAAAACTCTAGAGTTGCTTCTTAAACGAACCCCCTTGGTCTGTCTGTCTGTCTGTCTGTGCATCTCTTTCTTTATGTCTGTCTCACTTCTCTCTCTCTCTTGCAGATTTGCAAAATCTCCACCCCCCCCCCCCCCCCAAAAAAAAAAGAAAGGAATATCCGAGACATGTTAAATTTGTGTACATGTATCTAACCTTAATTTATGTTGGGTATCCGTGGATGTTTTGTGAGTCATCTGCTGCAAACTTGTCTCATAAGGTTATAAGTTCGAACATTGCATGCCCTCAAATCACCTAAAATTGCACCAAGCAACCCAAGTGTCATGTCAATAACACAATATAATTAATTAATCCTTTACCAAACAATCTAATGTTTTAATAACTCCGATGAAGAAGCCATTGTAAACTTTGTGGGGAAATGGAGAAAATACTGGTAACCAGCATTTTCTCCAACCCCCATCAATGTTTTTTACCCTTTCAAAGACAAAATTATTTGACCCACACTTGGTTTCTAGTCTGCTTTCAAATGTTTTCAATATGGGCGAGCCTAAAATTGTGTGGTTTTGGGAAGGTTGAGTGTTTGCTCACGTGATTAAATGTAAACATAGGCACGTGCTTGTCTGAATGTCTGAATCTTTGATTAACATTTATGGGTACAAACTCCCCCAATAAATGGAATGAACAAAAGCAGAAATCCTTTGAAGTTTGCGTGAAAGGAACTGAATAATTTGTCATCTGGAGCATGCCGAGCACTGGTACAAATCATGGATACACATCTTCATTCTGCTGTCCTGTATTCACCAACCATTCTCTATGTACACCATTCTTAGTCTAATTTTCAAGGCTTACTCTTAATTTCAAAGCAGAGTAGTTTCTGATTGGTGGAGCCAATTCGTTTAACCAGTTAGAAACTTCCTAAATTTAGATTTAGAGTAAAATGAGTGATAAATACTGCCCCAGATCTCAGTTTTCAGTGGTCGAGAACCAACCCTGGTGAAAATTTCCATGTATGTGAAATCTAATAGTAAGGTTAAAGAAATGTTTTACAAATGATACTCAGACTGTAAAATGATTTCTTTTTTAAAGAAATAGATTTAAAAAAAAAAAAGAAATACTTAGTATAGACAACAAAACATAAAAAAATCCGCCTTTAACCCTTCATAGATCGCGCAGTCTGATCTGGGATCAATGTCGTCCGCTTGTTTGGTATATAGCCAACAAGATAGAAAGCGTACTCATTTTCCGCGGGCTTTTATATTCAGTCGTCGATGAAGTCCATGAAATGTTCGGGCGCCGTTTCCAGTACTCTGTTGTGTCGTTTGACTCACCCCTGAAACAATTTTGCATCACACTGAAACTTTATACAGATGTACCAACTTAAGAAAATGCGGTCACATGACAACAAAAGTGAATTTTCTCGCGTAAGTATCTTGCTTTACGTAGCTAAATGTCTGCAGATAATTGGGGTCACAAATTAGAAGTTTCAAAATAGAATATCAAACATGGGCTATATGACCCATAGACTGAAAGATTAAAGGGCATCCAAAGACCTGTAGGTGATTCATATCGCACACAGAAAAAAGCAATTAAGGGACAGGAAAAATACTTCATCAACTTGTCTGAGGGTCTACTCGACAAAACTCAGTATTGATCATTATGTGCCGCCTTACCAGCAGACAATGTATCGTTCCACATGACAAATGTTTCTTTTCCAAGCACATCACTCATGTTCTGGCTATCCTGATGCTCTTTGCGATTTTTATAGACAGAGATTAGTTACACATCTATGCAGTCTTATCTTCATCTTCAATCATCAAGTAATGTTCTAAAAAGGATTTTTCAAAGTTTAAAAAAATCAAGGTCGTAGATGCAAAACGGACAGATGGCTTAAATGGCAGTATCCGATTTAACGAGAATAAGGGTTAACACTGGATGACAAATCTCATGGTCTTTTGTTGATCTGGCGGCGCGCGAGATAATATTGACGATTCTGGGAAACAATATCCGTAGACAAACTTTCTAGTCAGAACGTCCCGTGGAGCGGTTTTTAGCCTATTCAGTTTAAAGAACATGTCTAAATTGTTTGGCATGAATCAAAATTCATTTCAAACACTGATAAATAATCCCTAAATACATATGTCTCTGCAAGCGAAAGCAACTGGGTGGTTAAATTTAGGAAACAGACGCAATTTTGGCGTTCGAATCGCGGGACGGTCGGTCTGCAATCTGGAACCCCGTCTATTTCCATGAGAGCAGATTATGACGTCATTCTACTTATTTGAATACGATCCCAAGTAATCGACACGTGTTATTATTCATCATGTGGAAACTCCAATAAGCGTTCACGTTTTTGCGCGAAATTTTAAAATATATGTACCTTCAGAGGATACACTGTAAGGAAACACCATTAAACATAATATTTCTTACAATTATCTTTCTTATTTATTGAAGTTTCGCAAACCTTTGTCGTACTTTTTTCTTTTAATTCTAAAGTTGTATATGACTGTAAAAATCTGAATAGCGCCCCTTTAACCCTTTACCAAATAATCCTGCGTTTTAACGACCCTAAAGAAGAAGGTTTTTGAAAACATTGTGGTACACCGTCAATTTGTCATATGTGAATACTTCCAATTTAGACAATTTAGAGCCCCCCCAAAAATTGATCCCCTGGTAAAGAGTTTTTAAAACTATCTGCATCCAGACAGATATTCATACACAAATCGCAGCACGACTTAATTTCTTATTGTCTCTTGAAGCAATCTTGTGGCACACAACACCCCCACAAAGTATGGAAAAACAACATGGACTGGAGTTTTATTTATGAATGCAAGTGAAAACTTGTTGCAAGGAGAGAAATTGCACGTTTAGAACAGTCTGATCTCGGTCTTCACTGTCAACAAAAGTGTCATGAATACATTCCTGGCATTTATTTAGTTTAAACCGAAAGTGACGAAGTTCTTTCTTTCTATGACTTTCGGTGATTTTTATCAGAGACGTAAAATCACATTTCACTAATCATTCTAAATTGTATTTTGTCTGAGTTTCAAAATGACACAACTTTTTGATTGGCTAAAACAAAAGAAATTGCCAAACGTTCTACATCAAGAATTAGACTAATGCTTTTTAGACGGGTTGGTAAATACGAGCCCTGTCTTTTCTTTTATCTGTCCCGGATTTATTCACCGAGAAGAAATATCATAGAATATTGAAATGTAAATCAATTTCTGATTTGGTTTAACTGGATGGTTTAGCCAATCAGATGTATTGTATTACACTCTGAATAGAGAATTAAACAAAGAACGCTTATCAGCAGAGTTCTAGACAGAGGGAGTGATTTTGATTTCAAAATTGAAAGTATTAATCATTCTCCACTGAAACCTATGTTGTAGGAATTCATTAGAATCTCTCATCGAGACGATTCTAATAAGTACCCACAACATAGGGTTCCGAAGAGAAATAGTGGATTAAGAATACTATCACTCCCTCTTATTTTAGGCTCTGCTCATCAGAATGCCTGTTTGATACAGCCCCCCCCCCCCCCCCCCCTGTCTTTTCTGCCATCTTTGCAAAATTTTATTCACCGAGACAAAACGAAAAAGAACATTCAATTTTCTCACTGGCTATGGCAAATGGTTAACCTTATCAGAAATTGCGTTACTTTCTAAAATTAGAATAGTTGTTAAATACGGGCTCCATTTCCCCTGAAATCTTTACCAAATCTATCCAGCGGTACGGAACACAACAGAAAAATTTCAGCAGGGAACACATTCACTGACAAAGGGCTTAAGCTTTTTCTCTATTTGCAATCCCAGTGAAGCAATTCTGTTATACCGTAATAAAAGGCAGGATATAGAATGAATTTTCTGTGATTCTTTATCAGAGATCTGAAATTGCAATGTTATTTATATGCATGCGTAGATTGTAAATCTAATTCTAGATCTATTTTGTCGTGCAACTGAAGTATGATAATTCTGTGCTTTACAAAATCTTCACCAAACATTGCAGTGCTTTGACGACTCTGTAGAAGATGGTTTTTGAAAACATTACGGAAAAAGGAGAAATTGCTGGTAACCAGCATCTTCTCCTTTTCCAACAATGTTTCCTACACTATTCAAATATGAATCCAACGCTTAATTTGTGGTCTTAAAATGCTTTCAATTTGGAAAAATCTGAAATTGAATCACCTTGTAAACAATTCAATTTTCACAGTCTTTGTTCCTCTTTTGCTTGTCGTCATTTTCACTTACAGTAGTACACAATAAAATGATTGTATATTTTTAAAGGTAGGCGTTTTTACGCCGTTTTCAACCATATTCCATTAAATTTTTGTCTGCACCACGTGCATCTATTCATGCGTTCCAGGCGTTTCCATTTATCAGCGCTATTCACAAACTCTCTCCAAGCAACTGGCTGCTTTTCCATATAAACAAAGTCTTAACTTCTCATACAACTCATACAACTGGTTGCTGGCTTAGTACAGTTTCTTGCTTTCTAGAGGTGGGCAATAAGTCAGGTTTTACTCCAACTACTTCTAGAGAGGGTAACTTCCCATTTCGTCTACTTCCCATTTTGTCCACTCCCGTTTCGTCTGTTATTTCTGCATTTTATTCCCATTTTGTCTAATCCTAATTTTACACCCATTCCGTCTTCTGCTGCATTTATTTTACACCCTTTCCCATTTCTTCACATCAGGCAAGATTTTTGGGTAAAATTTAAATGCAATAATTTGATTTTTACTACTTTTGTGTCTTTTATTTACTAAATGACAATTTTTACTAAATGACATTTTTTTTTTTTTTTTTAATTTACAAACAAAATTTAATACTTTTTGTATCAGAAGTTTTCATTTGAGTAAGAATAAACTTAATTTTATGTTTTCAAATAACTCTATTTAAATTTTCAAAGTAAATTTAACAGATCTTTATCAGGAGAGTAAAAAAAAAAAGTGTTCAAAATAGTCTTTTTAAAATTTCGAATTAAATTCAATACTTCTTTATCAGAATTTTCATTTCAGTATTTAAAAACTTCATTTTTGTCAAAATTCTTTTTAAAAAGTTCATTGTTCTAAAATGCCTGAATCTTGCATGATATGGATAAATTAACTAAATAAATATATCTTAATTATAACAGTAGACAAAATGGGAACTGAGTAAAATTTTGGAGTAGACAAAATGGGAAGTAGACGAGATGGGAATAAACCCAAGAGAGGTTAGCAAGTGACATGTTTCTGTCAAGCGGGTTCAGTACACCAGTACACGAAAAAGGACACAAACAAATCAAAAGATTGAAATTCTAAGATTTTGCCATAATCGCTATATCTCGTATTTAACAGTAACAATAAAACAAAACAAAGAATCAATTTTAAGAATCTTACCCTTTGGGGTGCCTAAGACACAAATTACACAATATCAGCAATAAAAAAAAAAACAACCAAACAAACATCATGTTGCGATTCTAGTGTTGTTTTTCGCCAGAATTTATTAGCATAATAACGGTCAGAGAGAAGCTTATATAAGACTTGCGTACCTTATTGGAGAGGTCATCAGACCTCTCCAACAGTGGTGAGTTTAAAAGGCAGACTGCCACATAATTTGCTGTCTAAATCCATTTTTCTTGCGAAATTGTTCTGATACACAGTCTGTTTCGTCATGGTTTTGTAAATAAAGCGAAATCAAAAAACCGAAACAGGAAATAGACGTGGTTTATTTTTATATGACGAATTTCAGAAAAGATTTGTTATATTAATTTGCCATGGTTGCAAATGACCTCTCAAATAATTGTAATTTTTCATTAAGCAAATAAATCTAAGCAGAAGAAAAAATAAGAAGAATTTCGTTAAAAAAAGAGAAAGAAGACCGCTGTACAAGATCATGCGACTTGAAAACGCGGAAAGAAGGTCAAATGACCGTCATGTAAAGCATAAGAGGTTTCTACGCGGCGGCCTTTTTACTTGTTTGTTTGCATGTACCAAAATATATTGAAATTAAAAAGCTAATAAACTATTTGAAAACACGGATGCTGACCTCTCCTGGCTTCTTTTGTAAAGAAGCCAACTCGTGCAGTCTAATCTTGATCTGCATTGCCTGCAGAAAGAAGGGCGATTTGTCGCTCTAAGGATAAACTTTTCCTTTCGAAATGTATAACGGGACATCTGTCGACCGGAAGTTTACGGTTGATTGGTCGACCGGAAATGAATATTGACACCATCACGTAGTTTACCCTTTCCTCGCGAAGTGCGATTTTCAGTTGCCTTTTTGCAGACAGTGTAGATTAGGATCAGACTGCAACGTGCAGTCTGATCTTGAATCTACACTGTCCCATACTTTGTGAATCCTTCTGGCGAAATAAAAAAAAATGTACTTGGGAAGTCTTTGATATTTTTTACCGACTCAACCAGCCGAAATTAACTAATTCACTTATTTAGGGCATTAATCCTCTAAGCAATTCCGTTTTTAACGACTATGCGGAAAAGGGCTTTAGAAATGTTGCGGAAAAAGGAGAAAATGCCGGTAACCAGCTCTTTCAAAGACAAATTCTAATCATTAGAGCAACATTTAATTTGAAGTCTGCAAATGCTTGCCATATGGACCAGTCTATAATTTTGTCTTTCGTTAAGTGTGAGATCTCACATGCGGTACAAGAATAGATCACTTTACAGCTATGATTTATGCGTTTTTAATTGCTGGGGGTAACGATTAAACTCCTCCTCAAAATTGTTTGTTTATTTGGTTTTATCGCTGTTTTCAACATTATCGCAGTTATATCAGGGCAATCAATGCACCTATGCATGCGTTTCTGGAGTCTTTTTTTTTTACCATTACCTCGCGCAATACTTCTTCCTCAGAGTAAATAGTCGACGAAATGTAAAGCGACGAGAGAGGAGTCAATCCTGTTGCAATGACTATCATCAACCCCACAACAGAGTTTAGCGGAACTGAGATTCGAACTTGGGACCCCTGGGTAGCCAACCTATCTACATAGCTCATCTAAAAAACAACTAATGCAGAAAAGATTAATATAAGCCTCAGATACAACTATATTGCTTTGATAACTTTTTGGAACCGGATAGATCCAGAATTTTCTTGAGTCTGTTCAAGGTCGACAGTGCTTGCCATTATACATATATTCTGTTTCTTCCGCTTGACGATCTTTTTCATCATGTCGGAACCACTTTGAAAATCATTATTACAAAAGGAAAAATACTTTTAAAGAGCATTTTTTCTTTGTGTCACACTTTATTGATCTACGTTGAAGTTTTCTATTGTTTATCGCAAAAGAAACCTTGAAAGACAAACAATTAATACTCAGAGCGCCGAATATTCCCAGCAGGCATATTTGTCTAGAAATGAGACCAAAATAATTGAGCCACGCTCTGGCAAAAGGGGGTTTAATGCATCTCCGTGATGTAATTATACCAAGCAAGACATTACATAATTGTTGATCCATAAAATCCATTTTATCTAACAACCGAGCTGCAGGAAATTTCTCTATAGCAAAAAGGTTTCGTCCCAGGTCAGCCTGCGCGGACTGCGCAGGCTGACCTGGGTCGAAACTTTTTGCATATGCATTAACCCCCCTTTTCACAGAGCATGGCTTAATTACAATTTCATGGTTGATTTTGTCCAGAATGTCTCAGCAAAGCAGACAGTGTAGATCAAAAATCAAACTGCAAGTTTTGTGCAGTCTGATCTTGATTCACAGTGACCGCAAAAGCAAACATAGTTGTGAACTGCGCTTGAGGGTTAAGCAAAGTGTAAAAAAAAAGTACATTTATGAAAAGGCGAAATCGGAGAACCCGGGAATTCGGTAGTTAATGTGCGGGATTTGAAATCCATAAGAGTTGCTCGTTCGATTTCTAAGCTCGCATAAAATTCCTTCTAAGGTTTGATGATTGTCATTGCACCAGGATTCATTCCACCCTAAACGCTGAACATTGTTTTATCAGTACTTATTAGCGAAAAAGCACTTGTATAAGAAGCTCCACAAACGCATAGATATGTACATGGGACGCCGCGATAAAAACTAAGGTTGAAAGCGGTGTTAAACTCCTAATATCAAGTTAAAATTTGCACAGAAAAACTCATCAGCGGAAGTCCTTGTCATACAAGTCTTCTTCGCATGACGTTTTCATTCGTGTCGAAACTAAGGGAAGTAACTCTTTAAAGCAAATAAACTTAAGTACAAAGGAAACTATAGAATTACAACCCCTGTTACTTTCAAATTGATTTCCCGTCGAAACAACTCAGATTTTAGATAATCAAAACATTTCAGTCAGACTTTTTTCTTTATCATTTGCCTGCAACACGTCTCTGTTGAAGATTTAATGACAGAAGCTCATGACAATATCTCAATATCTGACAAAAGGGACAATTTCCAAAATTTATCTCTTAATTTTAATGATCATCTTTACTTTTAAAGCGCCTTTCACAAATATAGTTGTGGCCAGTGTAGATCTAGATCAGACTGTACAAAACGTGCAGTCTGATCTTTGATCTACACTGTCCGCTTAGCTGAGACATTCTTACTAAAATAAACATGATACTGCAACTAGGCCTTATTTCTTGACTGAAAATGTCTTGTTAGTGTATTTGGCACCCTAGTTGGGCAAATAATTTCCTCCATTTTAGTCAAAAGTTGCACATATCAAACACTGTAAATAAGATGGTGGATTTGGGTTATATATCAGGCTGTAACCTTTACGTGTGCAAAGTAAATTAATTTGACATTCATAGGCATAAATACATGTATTGTAATTTCGTGGTAGATTTTGCTGGGTCACTTTACAAAAAGTATGGACAGTATGGACCCAAGATCAGACTGTATGTCGACCATCAATATTCTACTATAATATAGCCATAGTCATTATAAAATAATAGACTGGTCAAGATGAAAGGACGAAAATTATCCAACCCATTTCCTCATTTCTGTCTTGTTACCATGGATTGTAGCACAAAAATTGTCAGTATGAGATAGGGGAGACCGAGGCAAAGTGATGCATTTTTCACACTTTTTGGATTTTTTCTAATATTAAACCGTACAGAGCTCTATGAGCAATGGGTTCAGAAAATACAATCAATTTGGAACATACAAGACTGAAACTATTTAATCAGGATGGATCAACGATTTATAACAAGTACAAAAAGACGGATAAATGTAACACTTTGTCCCATGCTTTGGAGCAGAGTGTTACAGTAACCGGGGCAAAGTGATACATTGCTGAATTTCAGCAAGGCAACCCATTTTTTGCCTTCTCTCAATTGCACCCATTCTTCCATTCTGCTCCACTGCAAATCTTATCATTTGAAAACGTGAAGAAAGATGCTTAGCCAAGCCGAAGGAGTTATATCAAGGGGCAATATTCATATAGCTATTTCACCAGCGTTTTCAGTTTGAATTTTATCTTACCCAGTACTGATTCCATTGAACGCAGGAGATCTACAACATGTACTTTGGGCAGATGTGTAATTACGTTCCTAGATTCGAGCCCGGCCGACTAGCTCAGTGATTAGCCTATCCGACTCTTGATCTTTCGGTTGTGAGTTCGATACCCGATTGAGGCAAACTTTCTTTTGAGCGATTTTCGTCCCTCACCTCTGATACATGTGCAAAAAGTAGTCAGTGACATGGAAAGAAACTCGTGTTAGTACTGGTGTGAGAAAGCCAGGAAACACATGCGTAGGTGCACCGACCGCCGTGATATGACCTAAGCAATTAAAACGGTGTTAAACTCCAATACAATCAATCAGTCAGTCAAATAATCCTAGTTTCCTACCATACTACGAAGAAAAAGTACATATTTAGCCCTAATCTACAATATATCAGATTTTTACAAATCATTTTTAATTTAACAATGGTTGATTTAATGTTTTCTATTTCATTGGAATTGATTTTTCCAAGACTGGTTGATATTTGAGAGTGCATGAACACTGTAACACTTTGCCCCAAGTGCCGTGTAACACATTGCCCAGATTGTAGTACCGTGAAAAAATAAGGTCTATATAAAAATCCGAAGAAACAAGAACATTGATTCATATAGCATTGTCATTCTCAGGATACACTCTAACTATAGGCTGGACGATCCATAATGCCTCGAGTACAAAACGAAACGACATTTAGGAAAATAATGAAAATTTACTTCCATGTCCCAAAACGTGTCGGGTCCTCTTCATAAATTAACGGTAGGAGGGATCTGCCCACGACATAGCTCATAAGATAGCGGATTCAAAACTCTCTCACTGTGTAGGGTTCATGGTGTAATAAATGACGAAATTACAAAGTTATCTCAAATGTACCACTTTGTCCCGTGTATCATTTTGCCCCGGTCTCCTCTATTTAGATTTTGTTCGTCAATGTTTGAACTGCATTATGTAAATTTAACTTTTTATCATTTATGATGTATTATGTGAATTTGACAAAAAACTACCGAGAGAGAGAGAGAGAGAGAGAGAGAGAGAGAGAGAGAGAGAGAGAGGAGAGAGAGAGAGAGAGATTATTTGATGTAGTAATCAGAATGGGAGGTTAATAAATACCCTGAATGAATAGTGAACTAAAGGTTACAAAATCTACTAATCCAGCAACAAACTGAATTCGTAATTTCTTGTACGTCTTTGAAATACATGTAGAATCGATTAACTGGCTATAAATAATTAAGTATTAGATAAATTGAAAACGATTGAAAATTTGTCTATCTGAGATTTTCATGCCTAAGCTTATATCAGGTTATTTTGTCTTCAAACTGAATATGTGATGCTACCACTTTGCTTGTCAAGAACAGCGCTGATTCCTTTTTTGTTCCTTAAATAACCCTTTGACAGATGTTCCCACATTTTATCGACCCTGAAAAAGAAACATTTTCTCCTATTTCCACAATATTTCCTAAACTTCAAGAAACGAGTCTTCAAGCCACACTGAAGTTGTTGTCTGAAAATGCTTTCAGTTTGGATAAGCGTACAAGTTCATTTTTTTTTAAATCTAGTGAAGAATCTAGAAAGCCTTTAGTATATACAATGGTATTTGTGTTGGTACATGTATTTGTGCTAGTATTTCTGGTGGCATTCCAGCTCATAGTCAAATGTATTGAAAAAAATAAAACAAATTGCCATATCCGTAATACATGTATGACTGGATCTTCCTTTGTGCTTTAACATCAATGCTTTTTAGATATGAATCATGCTCTGGCAAAAGGGGGCTTAATGCATCTCCGTGATGCATTGTACCAATCAAGCCATTATTATGAATCAATAATAGCCACTTTTTTAACAATCGACTGCATCAAGAGGTAGGCTGATACTTGGACATACAGAAAACTGACCAATAGCGAAAAGTTTCGGCCCAGGTCAGCCTGCGCGGACTGCGCAGGCTGACCTGGGTCGATACTTTTCGCAGATGCATTAAGCCCTCTTTTCACAGAGCATGGTTCAATTATATTTTCCGCCCCGTCTATCTTTCCCAATCTCCTGCATCAGTTCTTCCTCTCGTCCCGCTTTCCCCTTTACCAATCCACCCATTAATCAACCAATCCAGTTAGTGACTTATCATTCCAGCTATATGTCCATTCGTAATATCATAATTCATATAAAACAAATCAAATGAAATTAGATAAATCAAGCGACCTACCAGTCAACAAAACCTAGACAAGCAACCGATCAAACAACCAACAAGTCTCCTCCTACATGTACATGCCAACCAACTAACAAGCCAGTCAACCTACATATCGGTCTCTCTCACTCGAATCAATATTTCAGATTCAATCACTCGAATCAATTAATCAATCGAATCAGTCAACAGATTGAATGGTTCAATCGATTGATCGATAGATCGGCCAACCAGCCAGCCATCGACCGACCGACCGACCGATCTTTCAATCAATCAATCAATCAATCAACCAATCAATCAATCATTGCAGAATCTTTGAAATCTTTGGAATGATCAATCGATCGTATGAAGTTAACCCATGACCCATCGCAATTGATTAAGGTCATCAAGATCATGGATCAAGATCTAGACGCCTACTTGTGCAGTCTGATCTTGCTCGATATTTCCCAGCTTTTTAAAAATCACCCTACCTACATAAAACCATTAAAATATTCATAAACGACATTTTTCAACTTTAATAACGTATTTCAATTCAGTGCTTAATTTTTCAAGGTCACCGTTCAGGAAACAACCCCTTGTTCTAGATTGCGATTCTGAGGAAGAAACTCCTTAGAAAACAATGCGGGAAAAGGAGAAAATGCTAGTAACCTGCATGTATTTTTTTTATGCAACTAGATCTACTTACAAAATAGACAGGTCTAAAATTTTATCGTCCGCTAAAGAGTTAAATGTGAAGGCCCTAGTAAGAGCAGTATTAAATTTCACGGTTATAAAAAATCTCAGGTGTTTTGAAAAATTTCAACAATTAAAATGATCGACTTTTTATCGTTTCTCTTTATCTATACACTCAATCTTGATCCTTTTCTATTGACCGTATAGATATCTACATATTCTACACACTGACATTCTCTATAGTTCTTTAACTCTTTACCAAACGACAAAATTTTAGACTTGTCCAAATTGAAAGCATTTGCAGACGACAAAATAAACGTGACTCAAAAATTGAAACTTGACTTCAGAAGAGTAGAAAACATTGTGGGAAAAGGAGAAAATGCTGGTTACCAGCATTTTCTCCTTTTCCCACAATGTTTTCAGACGGCTTCTTCCTCTGGGTCGTAAAAACCAGGTATTGTTTGGTAAAGGGTTAAAGGGGATTAAGTAGTCTATATAGATTTTTTTCCTAAACCAAAATTTGTTAAAAAGCAGTAATAAATTGTAAAAGACATATACCCTTTGCAAGCATAAAGAAACTGGACGGTTACATTTTTTTTTTTTTTGTGAGTTTTGTGATGGCCGTTTTGGAATCGGTAAATCCATCTATTTCTTATGGCGTTAGATCTGACGTAATCACGTTCAATTGAATACGATCAAACCACATCGATGCGTGTTGCTGACATTCCCACAAGTCATTGAAATATTCTGGTGCGAATTCTGAAAATAATTTTTGAAGGTACGTTATCACTGTAAGAAAATACCATAGAATCAAAACCGCTCTGACATTTCTCTCACGTATTTACCGATGGACTGCAAACCATTGCAATCAAAGTTCGATGGGGAAAGAACCATGCTCTGGCAAAAGGGGGCTTAATGCATCTCCGTGATGCATGAAACCAAGTAAGTCATCATATTATCATGGGTCCATAGAATCCATTTCGTATAACAATTGACTGTATCTGAAGGTAGAGTGGTCCTCTTTCGTGCAGAAAATTTACAGATAGCAAGAAGCTTCGACCCATGTCAGCCTACGCGGATTACACAGGCTGACCTGGGTCGGTACTTTTTGTTGATGCATTAAGTTCACTTTTCACAGAGCACTGCTCATAATTGAAGTTAAGAATGATTATGAAAATCTGAACAATCCCCTCTGACAGCCGACGGAATGTTAGACTCACCCATTTTCAAAGCCTTTGCAGACAAAAAAAAAAAAAACGCGACTTAAATGATAGTTCTTTCCTTGAAAGGTAGAAAGTAGGTTTGGTTTATTTGGTGTTCAGTTTTGGTTTCTATGTCTATTTGATTTATCGGGCAAGCTATGGGTAAAGTATTGATTATATAAAACATTTCAGTACTTATTTATGGCTCTGTACCTAGATCATTTATCTCTATTATAAAAAAAAAAATCTTTCAAATCTCTCAATTCACATTTTATGACAGCCCGTTCACTTATAGAGTTTCTATTGCGGCGCAAATCGTCGATAAAGGCTAGCTCATAAAATCGTAAACGGTTTAAGGAAGAAGGACGAAGATATCCGAATTCGTAATAGGTAAAAATACGGAACCCTTTCAGTGCCACTGTCAAACCTAAATCTTATCCATTTTTTTTCCCGAACTGGTGCTCTTTAGAAAATGCAAAGTATTTTTAGGTACGAAAATATTGAACACGGAAAAGTCAAAGAAATTACGAATGGACCGAAGAAAGAAGGCTTTTTGAAATTATTATATGCAAAGAAATAAATGTTTTAAACCAGGATTTCCTTTTTTCCCCACTATGTTTATCACCCTTTTATAGACAAATCTCATCTTAATTCTTCGATACCAGACTGATGTCACTCCTTTCGATGACCGAAATTTGAATGACGGCTTCAGTTGCAGGGTACATCGTGAACCTCTCACATTAAAGTTTTGGGCTCGAATAAGGTGATGAGCGGGATCAATCTCTGGATCTACTCTTATTTCTGCGCGAGTACTGGCTAAGGTTACGAGGGCACAATCATCGGGAATGATAAGGTGTGAGAACCACATGCTTCACAACGATTGTAAAGAAATAAGTTTAAATAAAGTGACGATGAAGTTACAATTAATTTGCTGTAGTGTTCAATTTCAACGTCTATAACCGAATACATCTATACAACAGCTGGAGGAGCGATCCATACTTCTAGAAGCTGTGAATAACACGACACTTTTGCTGTAGTATAAGAACCATGGACTAATGGAATGGTAAAAAATCATCATCACGTGGGATAAATCTCATACAACGCTTTATTGGGTGATCCAGTCGAAACTTTATGTGTAAATATACACATATAATCGGGTCATTGGTGAACAATATATTGGATGCTTGCTTTCTTAAAGAGACATCTCTGCAGCCAGAGAGTAAACAAACGCTGTTAAAACTTGACGGTGTTGTAATCTAGTCATCTGTGTAAACGTAAATAACAAATCAATATAAGGTGTATGGGGTAAAGAAACTGTAGGGATTTGTCTTCGATTTAAACCGGAAACTGTGGTTGTCATGTCAATGGCTAGCCGCAATAGAATGCAATGCATTTTCTATCTGCAGTAATCTGTGCAACCTTGCAACTATCAGGGTCAATATTTGGCATGAAGATACAAGAGTGATTATAGTTTCATAAAATAAAGAAACAGAAGGTTAAAAAACTGGATGAAAACGCGTGAAGATGTATCTTTAATCCTTTACCGAGCAATCACGGGTTTTAACGACCCGAGGAAGAAGCCTTTTGAAAATATTGCAGCAAAAGGAGAATGTGCCGGTAACCAGATTATTTTTAACTCTAATAAAGACAAATTCTATCTTTTTAGACACATTTTTTTTGTGGACAGCAAATACTTTCAGTTTGGTCAAGAGTAGAATTTTTTAGTCTGGCAAAGAGTTTAGGACAAATTAATTTAACTTGGGGGCTGTGTTCATCTGGAAAAATATTTCATTTGCTATTTTTAAGGATTCGGACATAAGTCGATATTCAACATGTGGCGGTATAGCAACACTTTTCTTGGAGAATAACTCTATTGGTCCATGCAAGACATCGTAGATTGGAATAAAAAATCTCTACCTCCTCAATACAAGACTGATGTCACCGTTTTTCGATGACCCCAATTTACGTGACGGATTTAAAATTCATTTTGTAGACGGAGAGTGGAATTAATTTGAGAGGATTTTGGGAAGACAGCATTATAGAAGATGTGATGCAAATTTAGATCTAGTTGTTTTGGTTGATTATCTCATATATTGGTAAGCTTTAATTTTATGTTTTTTTTTCTATTTCTATGCATTAACCTTTTCCTTGCATAAAGCGACCTTTTATGTCGATATTTCGGCTATTTATTTTAGACATTACGCAGATTTAGTGGTTTATAGCGGGTTCTCTCACTTCGTCGTAAGCTATACTCTGTCTGACTTTTTTACTTCTTACAAGGTATTTAACCATTTCGTGCGTATGGAAACTTTTGATGTCTTTTGCGAAGTGTGCAGAATAAGATCAGACTGCACGTCCGTGCAGTCTGATCTTATTCTGCACCCTTCGATACTCCGGCTTATTTGGTTCATAACATTCCAATAAAATGTCATCAACTGGTCCTTGACCGTCATCGATTAATTTTGATTTAGCTTTTGCAGACAATATAGATCAAAATCAGACTGCGTTTTGTGCAGTCTGATCTTTGATCCACACTGTCTTATTCGGAGAGAATTTTCCGGCTTTAAACCTTTGGTATCGCATTGTACAGGTTTTTGTCGTTGCTGACTGCAAATTTTCACTTATTTATAAGTTTCAGGATTTGTAAATCATTTCAAGTTTGACAGGCTAATGAAGTCTTTCAAAATTATACAACATAGAGGAACGCCACCGTATTTGGAAAAAAAAAAAAAGCACTTAACTTTAAAGCAGACGACAAAAAGTTAGATTTGTCTCTTTTGAAACCATTTGCAGAAGACACATTAAAGGAGGCTCAAGTGATAGACTTTGTCTTTGAAAGGGTGGAAAACATTTTGGGAAAATGATAAAATGCTCAAATCCAGTATTTTCTCCTATTCCCACAATGTTTTCATAAGCCTTCTTTTTCAGTATTGTTAAGACTCTGGATTGTTTGGTTTGGGGATTTAATATCAGAAGATGAATAGATGAATAGCGTTTTAAGGCCCGTCGACAACTTAGGTCATATTGGGCGCACTTACTTAGTAAACAATAATGAACATACATGTGCAACAACATAAGACAAACATGATAAATGTAATATCAGAAAGAGAAGGTGAGTGGTAGTAATATATCCTTCTTGCAACCTCATTTCTTTACTCTCTAACAAACGACAAAATGTTAAAGTCGTCCCTTTTCAAAATTTTGCAGACGACAAATTAACTCTATATCAAACGACACAATTTTAGACTGGTCTGAAATGAAAGCATTTGAAGACGACAAGTAAAATGTGTCTCAAATGATAGAAGTTTTTTTTTTTCTTGAAAGATTAGACATTGTGACGGAATTGTCTCGGGATTGTGTGGCAAACGGTTCAAAGTGGCTCAATAGGTAGAGAAAATTGTGTAAAAAGTTCTTTTTCAACCGATAAAAAAAAGGATAGACAGAAAAGGACAAAACAAGAATACACTAGACTTATTTATATAACTTCTTTTTACTTTTTCATTTGCAACATGATTTATCCCGTCCAGTGCCATTGGCGAAAACAGGTGCTTGTGCGTGCGGCATAGATCAAGATCAGACTGCATAGGACGTGCAGTCTGATCTTGGATCTATACCGTCTGTTTGTTTAGTCAACCCCATGAAGGTAAGAATCTTACTGAGTTTAAGTAGATTGTATTTATAGCCGTAGAAAGAGGGCGAGTTTATGTATTTGGTGCAGAAAGAACTTACAGTTAACCAAACAAACCCGTGTTTTAACGGTCCAAGAGAAGAAAGAATTTGAGAAAATTGCTGGAAAAGAAGAAAATGCTGGTGACCAGCATTTTCTTCTTTTCCTGCAACGTCTTTTTTATCCTTTTGTAAGACAAATACCGGTAGTTAAGCCAAATTTGATGAAAGAGATAATTATTTCGTAAGAGAAAGTGAGAGTGTTTGATACATTTTTTTTCATCATAGTATAAGAGGTAAAGTACGAAAATATCGCTTTTGTCGGCATGTAAGCTGTATGGATTGTTTCCAGTCCCTGACAGACATTTCTGACCATTCATATCACAATCATATTGATTATAAAAGATGCGTTCATGTGTTGATCTAATATATGTATATTTGAGATGTCGCAAGAGAGTAACAGTAGGTATTTAAAGTATTCATGTCCGGTAGTAAAGAATTTTATTAACCTGTGTGGCATCGTCTAACTCAACAGCAATTGTAAAATCTTCCTTAAATTCCTCCTGCATATCCCTCTCCTCCTCCTCCTGCAACTTCGTCTCCTCCTCCTTCCCCGTTTCCTCCGTCTCCTCCTCCTCTGTCTCTTCCTCCTCCGCCTCCTTCGTCTTCTCCTCCTCCTTTAGGTATTCCTCTGATTCCTCTTCCGTCTCATTCTTTATCTTATCCTCTCTTATCCTGTGACTAATTCCCCGTTTCCTTCTTTGTCTCCTCTGCATCTCCTGCTCAGTTTTCTCTGTGTCCTTGTTCATCTCCTCCTCCGTTTCCTCCTTTGTTTTTTTTCTCCTACTCCCATTCTGTGTTCCCCCCCCCCCCCCCCCCCAATCTACTCGCTTGCCCCCTTCGCATTCTCCCTTGTCACTTCCGATTTTTCCTTTATCTTCTTTTGTATCTCTCTTTATTCTCCTACTCTCTCTCTACTTCATCCTCTTCCCATTATCGTCATCTTCGTTTTCAACCCCTTAGTTTGCGTCGTTCTCGACGTGCTAATCATCAGCATCATCAATAGCAGAAGCAGTAGCTACATTGAAAAAGTAGTAAAATCAAATATAACACCATCAATATTATGGATGCAAATATTATTTTCAAGTAAAGATATGATATAAGGCGATAGACAACACGTCTTGAACTTTAAGGGTAAGGAATTTGATACTCTTGTAATGATGATACAAAATCTATTAATCATACCATTTCTGGAATGATTTGCTACAACAAAAGTTCAAGAGGGAATATTTGTAGACATTCAATTTTCCATGTCCAACATTCGGAGTGTTGGCAATAGAATACCTCAAATAACATAACAGACCACGGTGACAGAGCAAAAGATCTGTGCGGAAACAATTAAGATAGCATCGTAACGAACGGATGACTATAGTGTAAGTTTGTAACTTTGTTTTCAACTGTGATTCGATTCAGGGTCTCAAAATACATTTACGTAAAGAAAAAAAAGTGTTTCGTATATCATTTCAAAAGATTTGGTAAGTGTTACAAGACCTCGCAAGTTAATCCCATGGATTTGTTTGTATTATATTAAAACATAACTTTTTTGTTGACCAAAGTTCGTAAAGATCTTGTATGAAGGTATTTTATTGAAAGAATATTTTATAGATACACAACATTTACGAACTTCATTTTATTTATAATTTTGATTTTATTGGGTTACCTGCATGTTTTATGGTAACAGGAATCTTCATCATATAAACGAGATCATTATGGCGACATTTGGTTTTCATTCATGGAGTAGAAGTAGTGATAGGTAGATCCCAAAGTCTATTTTCATTTCATTTTCGTAATTTCTTTTTACCCTCCTTCATTCCTGCGCCATTTCCTCACCTCTCTTCCCCTCCTCTCTCCTAAGCCACATTTAATTTTTCGTTCGTAAGATGTCTCAAATTCAAAAAGTCCAAGACTGTGTTATTTGGTAAACAGCTGAAAGAATCAACGATACTGTCGTCTTATTGAACTCAAGCAATAATAAAAAAAATAGTTTGTAAAACCTTTGTGCATTTTTGATCAGGTATCGAAGAGTGAAGAGCAAAGTCAGATAGCATGGATGTGCAGGCTAATTTTGGTTTACACTGATCGCGAAGGACATCAAAGTTCATTACACATAGGATGTTACTTAAGTAATTTGTATGCTTGCAATTGCTTTGAGGGTTGAAAGACATCGAAAGTTTCTAAAAAAAAAATGGATAAAAGTACAAAGTTTAATCCTTACGGCGCTATAGGCGAAAACAAGGGCTTTTGCAGAAGGCAAAGATCAAGATCACACTGCACAGAGCTTGCTGTCCGATCTTCGATCTTTACTGTCCACTTGTTCAATCCAGCCAATAGAATTAAAATCTGTATGAGAATCGGTGAAATGTTGTTTCAGCCGTCGAAAGAGGTTGAGTTTATACAATTGGCGGAGAAAGTATTAAAGTTTATGGCACGTATAACCCAATAAATGCGTCCACGTATGGTGAAGGGATTAAGAGGAGATACAATATTCTTTTTATTGGTGACAAGGGCGGTTTATTTCAATAAATATTAAACTCTGTCTCTTCAATTATCAGTTCATAAAAATCTTTCAATTATTCAAATCAGTAAATATAGGGCAACACGCTGAGCGCGGACCGTAAAGAAAACACCCTTACCGTTTCATAAGTTTTCAGCGCGGACCTGAGTGAAAGCATCTCAATTCGTCTCCCTAGTTTACAGGTCTCCAGCACCGCGTCTAGATGACTGTTTTTCGTTTCCAGCAAATTTATAAATTTGTTTGGTGATCAACGCCGTTTTCAGCAATATTCAGCTATATCGCGGCCGCAAGTGCACATGTCTATGTTTTCCCGAAGTTTCTTTTACCTGTACCTGGAACAACCGTCGACTTTCCATACAGACATCGTCGAAGCAATATTCAAAAGTGATATGAATGAATCCTGTCGCAATGTCCATCATTAGTTCTCAGAAAGAATCTGGTTGAGCTGATAGTTAAAACAGGGTCTTCCGAGTTTAAAAACCGGTAAATTTACGTTACCGACTAAGCTACGTAAATGGCTCGGCTTGCTGCGAACTGAAACTGTGTATCAGCTGTGAATAAAGTGTATCGGACTATTGCATAAACATAATTTAGCTGAGAGACAAACTCGGACGCTCTGTCTTTATCATAAACATGTCATACACACTCGTGAAATGAATGAATTGGACAAATAACTTAAGATAACGCAGGAAGAATGAAATCGGAGATTTCTAATTTCAATACGTTATCGCACAAATACGACTTTTCACGTCTATGAAATGAAATACAAGAGAATGGAAAATAGTCATAGTATTTAAAAGACGACTGCCCAAATATACATATTTGAGTCGTGCTTTGTGAAAAGGGGGTTTAGTGCATCTGCAAAAAGTATCGATCCAGGTCAGCCTGCGAAGTTCTGCGCAGGCTGACTTGGGTCGACACTTTAAGCTAGTGGTTAATTTTCTGCATGTCAAAGGACCAGTTCACCCGTTATTCAGTTGGTTGTTGGACAAGATTGGTTTTTATGGATCCGTAATTATGTGCTGACTTGCTTGGTTTAATGGATCACGAAGATGCATTAAACCACCTTTTCTCGAGAGCGCCGCTTATTTGCATTTGCATTGACAACAAGTAAAATTTCGCAACTTTGTTTTACTCTTATAACACGATGCAAGGCCATAACATGGGGGCGGAGTAGGGGTACTAGGGCAGAATGAGCTGCCCTCCAATAATTTGGGATGTGTTGGAAAACTTATAAACTCCTAGGATGACCGAATCAAAAAGGCTCAAATAAGTTTCGAAATAAAACCTGCCGTCGTTCTAAATAGGTCTCAAGCCTGAGGAAAAGAACGATGGGTTTTTATAAAAACATATACGAGATTGCAATTGCAATATTTTTCTTTCACGTCATGAATGAGGCATAAGATTTTGTCATCTGGTAAAGAGTTCATAAGCCTTTGGTAAAGATATTGCACAGCAAGAAAAGAGACGCGCTAGAAAGGAATGTTCGAGGGCGAAGATGTGTTATGACTGTCCGATAGATAATCTGTTACTATATTTAAGTGTTTGTGATAATAACTTTAAATCTATAACATAAAACGGGAAGCTTTTCATAGTGCTTTATAGCAAAATGGATTGTTTTAGTGCGAGTTTGGTATTTTAATCTTGGCAGAGGATGTTTTCACAAGTTTTTTTAATACATGAGTATTTTAAAGTCACTTTTTTGTCTTGTAAAGTTAATGTTCTATTTTGAAAATAACCTTGTTAAATTTGTTAATCATCATGAATTTAGGTTAAGTACACAAATACATTTGAAAACTTTGTGGCTTTAGGCAAAATTGCTGGTTTCAAGCAATTTCTGCTTTTGTCACAATATCCAAACCCTTTTTCTATTCCAAGACGAATTATACTCCTTTAACTTCTGTATGATTTAAATAGAAGTTTCCAACCAGTAGTAAAACCCAAAATATTGCGATTTCAAAATTTCTTTACCATGAAAAACCTTACCGTTTTGGACAGTGTAGATTCAAGATTAGAATGCATGTTCCGTGCAGTTTGATCTTGATTCACACTGTTCGCTAAAGCGCCTTGAACAGTACTTTATACCCAATTGGTTAAGATACTGGTTATGGACGCATGTTGTGATTCAACTAAATGTAATTGATTTTTATTTGGTTTTCAGTTAAACTTGAACAAAACATTTGAAATCGAGGACTAAATATGTAGACAAAGATGAGATTGCACGGATATGCAGGCTAACCTTGGTCTAGACTTTATGTAAAATATGATGTAGCTTGCGATATACCAGTTAATCCTTTCAGAAACCATATGATTTATAGACTTGTTCAATCAGAACAAATCAAATATGGTTCAAACGATAGGACTTTGTCAGAAAACACTGTGGGAAATGGAGAAAATGCTGGAAGCCAGCATGTTCTCCTTTTCACACAATGCTTTAAAAACGATCTCCCTTAAGGTCGTTAAAACTCAGGGTTATATAGTAAAGGGTAAAGATATACAGATAGTTTACCAGCAGATTCATATCATGTCGAAAGGTGGAGACAAGATCAGGGTGTACGGATCTGCAGGCAAATCTGGTCTACACTGTGCGCAAAGGAGTGTCAGTCAGAGGCTGTGACATGCAAGACAATGGTAAAGGTCATAGTTCTAATATTTTACTTCCAGGTTCACATTGAAGTGACATCATGAAGTGAAACTATATGTCAACAACGGCCGCTTGTGATATTTACAACTCGTGCCAGCTTACAATTCTGACCAAAAAAAAGTGGAGCAGACCGTACAAAGATGGATTAAATATTTGTGTTTGATTTAACGCTTGTTCAACAAGGTGGAAATAAGCATGGATTTTCAAGTGGATTACAAGGTATAGAGAAACAGTTCAACTAATACTTTCTTTACATATCCAATAGTAAGCATTGTGTATTTACGATGTATTGGCTTGTGGAATTAGGGTATGACTTAATCGTTTTTAATTCATATTATTTAATTTCAATAAAACTTTAATTCGGCGATTAAGTAACTATTTGTATATTTCTTTGAATACACACTGACATATTCTTTGATTCAATGGTTAACAGCGAACAATGTCAGTTAAAGTAGGTGCTCAAAATGATAATGTGACGTTAAGAGGATTAAACCAGGATCCATACGGACTACCGGTGCAGGATGACTCTCCGAGAAAAGAGCATGTGAAAGGCCAGTCACAAATAAACAGATCTAGGACCCTCATTGGAGGTATACGGGTACCAAATTTACGAGATCTTGATAGTAAATACGTCGGAAAAACAAAGCCAACTTCTTGTCGGTTTGACATTGTGGAGCGAGTGGAAACAATTATAAAGCCTGGATCGTATGGCCCATCGGAGCCTAGACAAGGCATGGCGGCAATTAAGTTTGAAAATTCGAAGGATGCTGGTTTACAGAAAATGTCGGTTTCTCGCCAACCCACTTTCCACACGAGTCCCAACAGGTCAAGCAATGAACTGTACGCTGTGGACAAGCTAGGACCTTACCACTGGAACCAGTGGGTGAAGCTTGGAAGAAACAAAGATGCTAGGGACGTTCTGTATCGAAATACTTATTGTATGGAAAAGGACGAGTTAAGATACAGGTCCCTGACTCTACCCAGAATTTCTCAAGATAAAACATTTACAATTGAAACTGCTAAAGATGCCAACAAGTCGATAACCGAAAAGCCAGAAGGAGAGAGCGACCACGTGATCTTTGCGAAACAACCACGTGGTACTGTAGTCCGGTTTAGGGAATACATGCGGCCTGCCACGTATGGAGGAGAGGGTCATTCTTTAGAGATAAAGAGATTTAAATCACAAATAAATCAAATACACCATTACACAGCCATTCGAAACGCGTTTCCCATGATTCGTCAGGATTCCCGCCAAAGTTCACGGCGATCGGAGCGCCCTCTGAAATTTGAAAATTCTCGATACACAGCAAGGAGCAGTAAAGGGACGCTCTATAATAAACACATTTACCCTGCTTACAAAAATGCCTTCAATCGCGATTATAGTTCGGCAGACACATTTAGGGAATACCTTGAATCTCTCCAAAATAATGGCATCATTAAACCGAATTATGACGTCATCAGCCGCGAAAACTCACGCTATGAAATACCGCGGTCGGCTGACTATGAAAATCAAGTGTTACAGTCGGTACAGGAGGTAAACCAACCTAATGTAGAAGAAGAGAATGTAGAAACAACAAAAGTTGAAGAAACTAACGGTCAGCCTAAAGACAGTCGGTCTCAAATCACTGTGGAAATCAAACAATCATGGACTCTCGATCAAGAAGATCAAATCACACCACGTGATATGCCCGATGGGCCTGAACATCTAGACAATATCTCGTCAGTGCGTGGTAGCGTCATGGTAACAAATGATAACGTGGCTCTACCAAAAACTAGTAGTATAATTGAATCGAAGTATGAAGGCCCGCGGAGCATCGTGGGCTCTATCCCACATGAGGATAACGGGTCCACATGTCCGGCCAATACACCGACCCCGGATGATCAATTGTAAAATTTCGGAACGTATTAAAATGAGTCATGCACTGGGAAAAGGGGACTAAATGCATCTGCAAAATGTATCGACCCAGGTCAGCCTGCACACTATGAGCAGGCTGCCCTTGTCGAAACGTTTTTCCTATCAGTCAACTTTTTGCTTGTCAAAGGATCACACTAGCTCATGATTCAACTGGTTTTTAGACAAAATTGGTTTTATGTATCAAGAATTATGTAATTAATCATGGAGATGCATTGAACCCCTTTTTGCCAGAGCGCCACACAGTTGATCTATTACAGTGTATTTTGTCTGCATATGTAATATACTCCTAGAATGTAGACGCTATAACCTGACTTGCTTTTTGAGGACCAAGAATCAATTCTCGATCTCTGTCAAATGTTTTGTGAAATATTCTGACTTAAAAGCCCTGAAATTTGCAACAGCTCTGGCAAAAGGGGGCTTAATGCATCTCCGTGATCCATGGCACCAAGCAAGCCATCACATACTTAGGAATCCATAATAGCCACCTCTTTTAACAATCGACTTAATCCTGAGGTAGACTTGTTCTTGGACACACAGAAAATTGAACAATAGCGAAAAGTTTCGGCCCAGGTCAGCCTGCGCGGACTGCGCAGGCTGACCATGGTCGATACTTTCCGCAGATGCAATAAGCCCTCTTTTCACAGAGCATGGCTCAATTATCTTTTTCGTTTTCTTTTTAAAACTGTCTACACTTTTGTCAAAAGTAGATCAAGCATTTAAGTGTCATTGGAGTGATTCGATCTTATTTCTTTCCAAAACTAATTAATATTTTTTTTCAACGAATCGTGAACTACATTCTCAATTTTTTACGTTGTGTTATCTGCTTGCCGAGCATACCGAGGAGTAATATCGAGTTAAAGTTTTGACCTATGGTTTTTATATGTAAAAGTCGATATGGGATGCAACACGCGAAAAGGGGCATTCGGACATTTGCGTAAAGTGTAGTTCCGGATCAGCCCGCGCACTCCGCGCACTCCGCGCTGACTAATCCGAAACGACACTTTTCGTTTTTTTATGTAATTTTCTGTTTTGCGCAAGTCTACTGTAAGACAAAATCTAATGTAGAAGTAAAGTGTCTGACTGTCCCTTTTCGCGTGTTGCAGGCCATATTATATCACTAGTATATAAACAAAATGTCCAAATACATGTAATAACACAAAAGTATTTTGTATTTTGTACTTTTGAATTATTTCATATATTTTGGAATGTAGCTTATCGTTTGACCCTTTACCACACGACAAATATTTAGACTTGTCCACAGTCAAAGCATTCGCAGACTAAAAATTAAATGTGACTTGAATTGTAGAAGTTGTCATTGGTAGACGAAATGGTAGAAAACATTGTGGGAAAGGGAGAAAATGCTGGTAACCAGCATTTTCTTCTTTTCCCACCATGTTTTCAAAACGCTTCTTTTCTCAGGGTCTTAAAACCCGGGACTGTGTGGTAAAGGGTTAAAAATTTGTTTGGGTTTAGTCTATATATTTCTATCGAAAACCCATTTCGTGTAACCCAAAGTAAGTGACATAGCAATGGCTTTCAGCTGTATCTCTGTTATTTATAAATAGTTCACGACTAACTGTTATCGGTGCATGTTCCTTTTATAAAAGATCTGTTGTTTTCACTCGTTTTGTATTTCTTTAATTTTTCCCCCAAATTACCTACCTGTACGACCAGAATTATTTATAATGTACAATTTTAGTTTTCACTTAATTCTCCGTCATGCTACAATTATTGCGTCTTTTTTCCTTTACCAATTGATCCTGAGTTTAAATCCTTAAACTGCTAAGTAAATGAAAGAAAAATTCCCTCTCGTTGATAAAAACCAAAATAGTGCGATTTCTAAGTTGATTTCAACGGAAAAAAAACCTAATCGGGCAGTGTACGCTCGTAGATCCAAGATCAGACTGCACGTTCTGTGCAGTCTGATCTTGATCTATACTGTCCGCAAAAGCGCTCCGGGTCGCGCTTAGCAGACTAATGGTTAATGACCCTGGAGAATAAAGCTTTTGAAAACATCGTGGGAAAAAAATAAAATGCTGGTAACCAGCATTTTTACTTTTTCCCGAAATGTTTTCTACGCTTTTAAAAGGCAACTTCGATCATCTTAGCCACATTTAATAGGGTTTCTGCTGTTGCTTTCGAATTGGACAAGTCTAAAATATTATGGTTTGGTGAAGAGTTTTAAAAAAAGGCACTGATACAAAAAAGATGCATCTCTGGAGTATATAACTTTATGTAACTTCCTCATGGTCACACTTCCCCAAAAATGAGTGTGCCCCAGATTTTCGATCTAAATATTCACACCGGCAAAAAATATGGTAAATTTCTTTTTTGTTCACATCATTTTGTAATTTTCCAGCAATGTTTTCAAAATTCTTCTTTCCTGGTATCGTGAAAACATGGGATTGCTTGGAACTGGTTTCTTCTTCTTCTTCACAGATTATAACGGCTGCTTTCAAATTAAGAAAGAAACCACATGCACACACTTCCGTCTGAAATAAATGACACTATTGTTCGGAAAGGTAGACTTTAATTTGGAAAATGATACAAAATAACGTATTCACAACTAATAAAGGAATATACTTAAAGCAGCATTTAAAGCTGTATTTTGTCTGTATCGAATTAAATGGGAAAAGATATGCAAAGTTAATAATGTTATCACCGAAATACAGAAGCATTGTATCCATAAAAGTTGACACGTTTTGAATCACGTTTGAAATCCCTGGGGTCTGGTACGGGCTCTTGGTGGTCTATGTGTATCCTGAAAAGGAAATCGAAATTTGATTTAACGTGTACTTTATAAATGAGTGAAACTCTGGCAAAAGAGGGTTTAATGCATCTCCTTGATGCATTATACTATGCAATTTTTCGCATTTATAGATCTATAGTATCCAAGGCGTCTAACAATTTACTAGATCTAGAGCTTGAATAGTCCTTTGTAATGCAGAAAATTTGCAAAAAGTAAAAAGTTTCGACCCATGTCAGTCAATCTGGTCAATTACGTGTCAATCTGGTTAATGAAGAAGACAGTGTTTATGTAGTTTAACATTTAGATATTTACATTATGAACTATGCTATCGCCAAAGGGGGCTTAATGCATATCCGTGATGCATTATACCAAGCTAGTTATCACATAAATATGTGAATTAGTCTAACAAGCAACTGAACCTGGAGGAAGAATGGTCCTTCGACAAGCAGAAAACTGACAAATTGCACTGGCCAACATGGTTCGATACTTTTGCAAATGCCTGAAGCCCCCCTTTAATAGAGCATGGCTCATTTATTGTTTACCACATACTGGTACAAAAGGGGGCTTAATGGATCTCCGTGATCCATTATACCAAGCAAATCATCACATAATTAGGGATCCATAAAATCCATGTAGTCTAATGAATGACTGAATCTGGAGGAAGAGTGGTCCTTTGACATACAGAAAATTGACCAAAAGCGAAAAGTTTCGGCCCAGGTCAGCCTGCGCGGACTGCGCAGGCTGACCTGGGTCGATACTTTTGGCAGATGCATTAAGCCCCCTTTTCACAAAGCAGGGCTCATTTATATCAGCCGTGCTCTGGCAAAAGGTGGCTTAATGCATCTCCCTTATACACGATACTAGCCCAAGTCATCACATAATTATGGATCCATAGGAGCCACTTTTTTCAATAACCGACTTAATCATGAGGTAGGTTGGTCCTTTGACAAAAAGAAAATTGACCAATAGCGAAAAGTTTCAGTCCAGGTCAGCCTGCGCGGACTGCACAGGCTGACCTGGGTCGATACGTTTCGCAGATGCATTAAGCCCCCTTTTCACAGAGCACGGCTCAATTATGCATCTGTTGACCGATGATTGATTTGATAATCACTCGGGGCCGCATTCAACTAAAATCTTAACTTAGTTGTTATTCTAAACTTAGTTACTAGCTATCTGATTGGCTGAAACAGAATTTCTCAGCCAATCAGATGTCTAGTTTTGAAATTAAGAATCAGAATTGAGTTATTTTACTGGTTCCTGAACATGGTCCAAAAAAATCTTGACTTACTTAGTATGGGCGTCTGTTTTGTTTTTGAATCCAATAACATTTGATACACAAGGTATTCGGAGATTATGCTTTGCTTCCCTGAATGTCCAAGAGTTTCGATGTGACGCCATGATCTGCTGCTGTGCTTGTATCTGTTTCTCAAGTATTCTTCCGATGACGCTTACTTCCTCTCTCTTATCAAGAAGTTTTGCTCTCGTATTAGGAAGTTTAGACTTTTGCATTGTCCAAGGACCGAAGTAATCCGAGTATCTGTTGCTATAACGATGATGAATTCCGTGGCGATCTAGATACGCGGATGAATATTCGTTTTCTGTGCCCGAGTTGTGCAGTGATGATGGTAACTTAAAGTTGTATACGTGTGATAAAAGAAAGGGTTCCAGATCCTCATCCGATGTTGTGTTGTCTTTCCAGGGGCCAAAAGCGTCCCCTTTCGCCGTATCATTAATATCTGTGACCTGACCATTGTTGTCATCTTTATTATTTTCTTGATTCACTGTTGTATTGTTTATTACGTCACTTCCGGGTACGTTCCTATCGGCTGTCGTATGTTCACCATCGGAAACACTACTAGCTTCACAATGTTGGCATTGTGGTTCATCAGTTAATTCCGTTTCTTCTGACTGCATTTCTTCTGTAATATCCGTAGGTGGCTGGTCTTGTAAAGAGTCCTGATTCACTGTGTTTGTACAACAATATGGACCGGGATCAGGATAGCCTGTGATATTGCAATATGGTGACGGTTCGGCAAGATGACGACAACCCTCCAGGAATTGCCTGTCACGTTCCTCTTTGCGACGCATAAAGTCTGCTGTATCTGAATATGTTAGGTAGTTGTATCAGCCAACCACATTATGGCAATGACAAAACTTTATTGAATAAAGGCCGTCCGCCCATAACAAAAATCTTTTGTACATTTCGAATACAAACTCAGTGGATCCAGAGTATTTATTTAACTTTGTATGGAAGCATAGAAATTGGCTTTTTGAGAAAAAGCATCGTAATTATTACTTCTATGTTTAAGCATTTTAGTTTCTGTTTTGAAAATCATAAAATGCTACGTTTTCAAGGACTTGCTTTCATTCTTTGAAGACATTAATACCTAGCATTTATTTCAACTTGGACATAGGGGAAAAAATCCGCAAATCTAGGAAGCGATGATAGATTTATTTAAACGGTATCAATGGACATAATTTCACCCTTATTTGTAGATGATAAATAAAATATAGCTCAAAAACGAGTTTCGTCTTCGCATGGGTAGAAAACATTGTGGGAAAGGAGAAAATGCCGGTTGGCTGCATTATGTCCTTCTCACAATAGGCTAGTATCTAAGGGTCGTACAAGTACGGGGCTAGTTTATAAAGGGTTAATATAATAAAATTTTGCTCACATTATTGACATATTCTTTCTTTTTTAGCTTTTCTTTTCCTCCTTCCGGATACAATCACTATGTAATGCAATGATGCTCGTATCATTCACAACTTTTAATTCTAAGGTTTCCTTTTAAAAAATATTAACGCTTATCCTGCTAAATAAAATCAAAGCGTTGAGAACGCTGAAGTGGTATATGTCAAGGAAGCCGTTGTGTGGAATTAATAATTTGAAAGAAGACGTAAATGTTATTCAAATATTGGCTTGAAAGTCAACCTACTAGGCAAATAAATACCTTTTTGTTTGAAGGGAGAGTACTCATGACAAAGAATTATTCGTGTATTGGTGGTCATCCTTTGATCATTAGGAGGAGTCAGGAGTAACGTCCCTTGACAGTAGGATGCATGATGGATAAAGAGAGAAACCATGTGAATATATCGAATGAAATTAAGTTTGTACCGGAAAACTATGATTTTGAAATATCTTTGGCCGTTTACATTTAATTTCCAATATTACAATCAATTATTTCGATTTATAAATATGCATGCCCAATCATATGGAGTAGCGCGCAATCATGGGATGAACAAGTTATGGGACGAACTGGTTTTGGAACGAAAAAGCCCAAGACCAAGCGATCGGTAGACAAAGTTTGTATCATTGCGCCAACAGAAGGCTAAGAGCGAGTGAAGCTAATTTCAATCAAATATTACTATTTGCACGATCGATGGCCTCGCCGAGTGTATTTTAACATGTCATTTCCACTTACATATCTGAGTGCTACCGAAAAACTCATTTGCCTGAGATTAATTGAGTTTAATTGGGTTTATTTCCTTCGCCTTTGCACAAAATACGATACATTGTCTTAAAAATTCAATATTGAACTCATAGTGATATTGTCTTCGACAAATACCACAAAAATGGAACTTTCAAACTGGTAGTAAAAACACAAATATTGCTGTTTGAAAGGTATTTTTTGGGGAAAGATACTAGCTTATAGGACAATGTAGATCCAAGACCAGACTGCACGTTCTGTGCAGTCTGATCTTGATCTACACTGTCCGAAAAAGGTCAGTGAGTCGCGCTTCGCAGCCTAAAGGTTAAAGGAGACTTACCTCTATACGTTAGATCATATCGGGACGTTCTATAGAGTCTTGTGATATAGTCGGATAGAGCACGGCGAGTTGCTTCCCCTAGCACGTATGTCTGTCCATCTGTATAAAGTTTGAAACATTATCATTGAGCCATGCTCTGGGAAAAGGAGGTTTCATGCGTCTTCGTGATGCATTATAGCAAGATAGTTTTCACATAATTATAGATCCATAAAATTCTATTTTGTCTAACAACCGACTGAATCAGTAGATGGAATGGTCCTTGGGCATAAAATTTACAAATAGGCAAAGATTATCAACCCATATAAGCCTGCGCTGACTTCACAAGCTGACATGGGTCTATACTTTTTGCAGATGCCCTAAGTACCCTTTCCACACAGCATGGCTTATATTGTTGCAGTACGGAAGGTCAATGAACAAGTGTGGCTACATAACAGTATACAAGAGAGAAGTACCATTAAAGTTTGCGACATACAGCCATGTGTTAAAAAAGACTTTTCATTCGCTGGCTTTTGAGATAAAATTTAAAACATAAAGCTAGTCCGGAAATAGAGTTCATAGATCAATTAGATTCGTCGAAGGTTTGTCTTCAAAAGTATTTGTTTACGCCTCATTTAAACAGATTTGTTTCAATACCTCATTTTTATCATGCCCACTATGTACCGCTCACAGATAACCCGGTCGCTCTTAATGTGAATATTCGATATTCCAGCAATATGTACGAAACCAGGTACTTTTGCAAATGGCATAGATTAAGATCAGACTGCACAGACCGTGCAGTCTGACCTTGGATCTATACCGTTTACTTTTTTCAAGCTTGCATGATAGAATATAATTCTGAGTTTCTGTGGATTGTACTTTCAGCCGTTGAAAGAGGTCCAGTTTATATGGCCTGCAACACGCAAAAAGGGGCATTCGGACATTTGCGTAAAGTGTCGTCTCGGATCAGCCTGCGCAGTCCGCGCAGGCTGATCCGAGACGGCACTTTACGATTACACTAGATTTTGTCCAACAGTAGACTTGCGCAAAACAGAAAATAACATAAAAACGGAAAGTGTCGTTTCGGATTAGTCTGCGCAGAGTGCGCAGGCTGATCCAAAACGACACTTTACGCAAATGTCCGAATGCCCCTTTTTGCGTGTATATGCGGTTGAAAAGGTTAGGGAATTTATACTAGAAACCGTATTGTGTAAAGCGAAAACGTCAAATGTCATACAAAGCCAAACAGCTTGTAGGAAAAATCTCTACTCATTCAACTTTTTTTGCACTTTAAAGTTTCAACTCTTAGAGCACAAAATAAACCCAACAGTTATCTTTAATCACGATATCAGATCGATATAATTTCAGTCTCCAGATTCTTTTCGTCAGAATGTCTCGGCATAACGGACAGTGTTGATCAAATATCAGACTGCAAATTTTGTGCAGCCTGATTTTGATCCACACTGGCCGCAAAAACAATTATAGTTGTGAAAGGTGCTTCATTGAGCTACCTGTTATAGCGAAGATTACTTGTAATATAGAAACTCATATAGCATACATGTACTTGCCTTCCGTTTTTCGCAAAGGATCATGGGTAGGAAACAGCTGTTTAGCAGTATCTCGATGAACACGGCGGCTTGTATTGCTTGGTGAGTATTGTAACACGCTAGAATGGTTATAACAAATAGTAATTTCAGTTACAATAATTCAACTGAAAAATGCAATTCCAAAAGAAATTACAGTTCATTTTTATATAATATCGATGAAAAAAGGGGTTAGCAGATTTTAGAGAGAGAAAGAGAGAGAGAGAGGCAGAGAGTGAGAGGCAGAGGCATGCTCTGTAAAAAGGGGGCTAAATGCATGTGCAAAAATCTGGCATGTACCTTTTGCTTTTGGTAAATTTTCTACCTGTTAAAGGACCAGAGTACCTCATAATTCAGTCGCTTGTTATGCAAAATGAATTTTATCGATCCATTATTAAACGATGACTAACTTGGTATCATGCATCACGGAGATGTATTACCGGTAAACCCCTTTTGCCAGAGCAAGGCTCAAACATATTGTCAAAAAATAAAGTTAATTCATGTAGGCTGTAGAAGGTAAGTACAATTCTAGTTCGTGTTTCAGTTACCTTTAACCCTTTAGGCGCCTTGGGCGAAAACATGGGCTCTTGCGGACTGTATAGATCAGATCAGACTGCACAGAACGTGCAGTCTGATCTGAATCTATACCGTCCGCTTGCTTGCTCAAGTCTACAAGATAAATTTCCTTCGGAGTTTCAGTGGATTGTACTTTCAGCTGTCTATAGAGGTCGAGTTTATATCTTTGACGCTGAAAGAGTTAACAGACTAAGGACAAAAAAAGTGTCAGTACACAGTAGAAAGACCTGCTTAGCACTTATCCCAGACCAGACCGCATAGCTCAGTTGGTAGTGCGTAAGACTCGTGAACTTGAGAGTGTGGGTTCGATCCCCACGGCTGGCCATCTAAAATTATTAATAGTCTTTTGGATGAGACGTTAAACCGAGGTCCCGTGTGACGGTGCTATACACCGAGCACGTAAAAGAACCAGGCGTAACTTAGGATGGGTTTCGTCCTGTACCTGCGCTATCCCCCGTAACAATACTAACAGCCTTCAGGGGGCGTCGCCCATATGGGCAACCGGTGGCGACGAGAAATAAACGCAAATTCAATCAATCAGCACTTATCCTGCTAAATAAATGAAATGAAACTTTCAAGCCGATGGTAAAATCCCAAATTTTGCCATTTCAAAGGTATTTTTGAGTGAAAAATATCTCTTAATCGGACAGTGTAGATCCAAGAACAGACTGCACGTTCTGTGCAGTCTGATCTTGATCTACATTGTCCGCAAAAGGCCTTTGAGTCGCGCTCAGCAGCCTAAGGGTTAACAAATACGGCTGAAATCAACAGTCCAGTAACTGCTAACCTTCTAGACTGTGCTAATAGCATTTAGAAAGTCTTTAAGTTTTAACGGGTTTGCAACATGGTCACTCCGACAGGGGCGCCCTACAACAATGACGAAAGAGAAGAAAGGTCATTACCTGACATCGTGGTGCGTCGGTTTGGGATACCTGTAAAAGTAAATTAAAGTTATGTTCACCGTCGTAAGCTTTGTTCCCACATGCATTTCTATAAATCATAAATGATATCAGTAAATTGTTTTACCTGAAAAGTTCAGTTTTAACCTCACTGCTCGTGCATTTTTGTATGGGTCTCTGTTCAGCGTGTTTGTGTATTTTTGCTGTTTTTTGACGCTTATGTATGAGTACATAAAATTGATGAAATTACATAAGTTTGGAAATACAATGATTGAGTAGAATATAAAAATGATCATTAATGGCAGGTTTCAGCATGCGGAAAAAGAATTTCTTTGTTTGAAGTAGGATCAAGTGATGCATATCTTGGTGAATACCAACATTCAATATTTTGGTGTTCAGTTGAAGAAATTACAGTGATTTTTCACCAAAAAAAAATTAGATCTGTCGTCTATATATCTGTGACAAATAACCTTATTTCTGTCGAACTAAATATGATGAAAAAATCTTAATCATCTAAAGTAATCGTAGATTACCAGTAAATGAAAATTTCTTACCCACAGTGAAAACCCGAAACATTGCGATTTTTAAACATTGCGATTTTTAAGTTATTTACCTGGGAAAAATTACGCCGTATCCGGCGATGTCATTCCAAGATCAGACTACACGAGCTGTGGACCTCAACTTATTTAAAATAATAGTTTCAGAATGTCCTCGTATTCAACCATTATTCATATTCAGATAGTTCATTAATCTATTGAGAATTTCTAAGCAAACTTGTTTCACAAGAAAAACATTGTACATTTTGTAAACCAAGATTAATATTTTGTTTTCGCGGAGTTCGTGATTACCTCAAATTCGTGAAAAATAAATCTTCGTGAAAATGTCAAACAACTGAGAAAAAGCGAACAATTTTAGCCGCGGATATTTTTTCGTATAAAATTGATGTATATTGAGCAAGTTCAGGGTCAATTCAATGTACTTTATTCACCTATTTACCATACAATTTTACACCTGTTCATATTGAAAGCATAAGCAGACGTCTAGACGTCTAAGCAAATGTGGTTCAAACGATGGAGGTTGTCTTTGAAATATGTAAAAAGCATGTTGATAAACGATAAAATGCTAGTTGCCAGCATTTTCTACTTTTCCCACAAATATTTTTTCAAAAGTCTTCCTCCCCCTTCGTCGTTTAAACTCAGGTTTAATCAAAATGAACGTGAGGAAAAAAAATCAAAGTTTACATGTATCCTTCATATTTGGACGACAACACGTCCGGAACAGGGTGGCAGCAGTCGAAATTATTTCTCCTGGAATGTAAAGCAAGATACAGACTCAGTTACTGAACACGCTAACAACATGCATGTAAAAGGATGGCCTTTGACAACGTTACATACTGCTTAACCAGCATTTACTTTGCTTGTATCGAACCAATCAATGAACCAGTTTTTAAAAGCCATTCTTTGGTATGATTGACTCATTGAACAAACTTTGCAGAGGCAACATGGTCAACGGGAATGTAATTTAAAAACGGACCAACACGAATGGGAACATTTGAGATAATGAGCCATGCTCTGTGAAAAGGGGGCTTAATGCATCTGCAAAAAGTATCGACCCAGGTCAGCCTGCGCAGTCTACACAGGCGGACTAGGACCGAAACGTTTTGCTATTGGTCAATTTTCTGCATGTCCAAGGACCAGTTTACCTTATGTTTAGGTCGATTGATAGAAAAAAAGGCTTTTATGGATCCATAATTATGTGATGACTTACTTGGTATGATGCAACACGGAGATGAATTAAGCTCGATTATGCCGGAATATGTCTAATATATTGGATCTAACTTAAGTTGGCATTTGACATAGAATTTCATAAAAGCGAGTCCAGAAGAATTAAACGAGCTTAAAGACATTTCTTTCCTGGCGAGTTTGATAAAAAATTGTCTAAATACTAAATAGCCAACTAGTGTCAGATTCTTTTTATCAAATAACTTTATCTCAAGAATTATAGCTATGTTTAAACATTAGATCTTTGCGAAACCCTCATATTCGTGAATGAAACCTACTCACTCATTTATAGGAGGTACGTTGGGCTGAAAATAGTTCCAAAGAACCTGAAATGTAATTACTTTATTATAAATGTTAATATGAAACAAGCCGTAACTTTTTTTCGGTCAGCATTTTCGATATATGAATCGACCGTGTAATTTGTAACGGCTGTGTTTTGGGGAATAAAATACAGGAATACAGTGATCTACGAAATGGCGTCACATAAATATCCTATGACGTCACAAAACCTGATATCACACACGTGTAAAAGAATTGTAATGGGTGTATTACACAGAAAACAATGGAGTTATGCAATGAATTGGTTTATGACATAACCTCCCTTGTTTTCTGTAAAATATACACATTACGAATTTTCTTTTTTTGTACATGTTTGAAATAAGGATAGTGTGACGACATATGTAGTATATAGAGAATTTTCCTTCTCTTCCTGCTCCTTTCAACCTCTATCCACCTCTCTCTCTCTTCCCTCCTCCTTTCACCTCACTTCTCTACTTTTCTCTTTCCCCTCACTCTCATGCTCCTTCCCACTCCCTCTCTCTATCTATCTATCTCTGTCTCACACTCTCGCTGTTTCTTTCTCCCCCATCTCTCTCTTGTCTTTCTTTCTTCACTTTTTCTTTTCTCCTCTCTTCTCCCTATTCTCTCCTCATTCCCTCTTCTTTCTTCCCCCTCTCGCTCTTCGGAACAGCGTTGATGATAAAGAACATTACTGGACGCTTACCCACTACAGGAGTTCTGCACACCACTGTTCAATATCAGATTGTCTTCTCCCCACCTTTTATCACTACGCACCGGATCGGAATACCTTGGCAATGGCGGTAGGCTTACACAGGTCGCGCTAAAAGGCAGAAAATTACACGGAATTCTAAATCTTATGGAAATCTTAACGAGCAGCCATTTAAATATCCCCGAAAATAAGTAATGAATGAAAGAAGGGGGCATGTATTATTACTCTTTTTCTCCCTATATTTCGCCCAACAGACGGTATCAAGAAGGAAAAAACGTGTAGATGTAAATTGTTTTTTTATGGAGTGACGTTTTTCATCCTTTGTAAAGACTGTTGGCCAAGATGGTGAATTTTTAATTTGTGATATACATGTATACATTGTTCTATAAATCCGTGCAATGGTATCTACGTGTGATAAAGATGAAATGATTTTTCTTTTGTTTTCCATAAATTATTGAGATCCTTGTCCTTCCTACCAACATTCTCAAGTCTAATTTTCAATATTTTTCTAAATTTCCCAAGTAACGCGATTTCTGGTTGGATAAACCATTTTTTTCTGTCAATCAGAAATTGCGTTACTTTTTACACAAGCTGAAATTAATCCTTTATCTGTTTATCAACATTTTCTCCTTTTCCCTTATTGTTTTCAAAAGCCTTTTTCCACAGGGTCCTTAGATCACAGGATTTTCTGGTAAACGTTTTACAGTCATGAACCACATTTTGTCCTTTACCTACAATGTTTTAAAAAGCCTTCTTCCTATGGGTCGTAAAAAAACGCTAATTTTATCTGGTCAACGTGTTAAATTTATTCCACTTTTTCCCTTTTTTCCCACAATGTTTCCATAAGCTTTCTTCCCCGGAGTCGTTAAAATACAAGATCGTTTGGTAAAAATGTTAGTCATACCAAAGAACCGATGCTAAAGTTGACTGAATGGGGCTATAATAAATAAATAAATAAAAAATAGATGAATAAATAAATCAAAAAGAGTAAAAAAGTAAATAAATAAATAAATAAATTTCCTCTTCAACAGTCACATACTCTGATGATCGCCTCGGCATTTAATTAAAAACTGAACAATTAAATTTTATTCCTTTTTGCTATTGTGCTCTCCACATTGGGCTATTTCCCCCCCCCCCCCCCCCTTTTCGGCTTTTTAGTAGTAAATCGAGTCGGAGCGATTCAGAATGATGATCCGCGATAAACAAATAATTACAAATAATCAGTATGGTGGACCTGCGCCAAGTGCAAATGCCCGGGAAAATGCCTTTTCTATGTGAATGTACTTACTTCTGCCTGCTAAACGAGTCTTTGTACCCAAGAGGTTGTGAATGCGACCCGTTCAATACTGGAGGCAAGGAGCCAATTCCCTGGTAAGCTACGTTCGGTAGGGCGCACAGAATCGAGCCCGACATTTCTAAATATTTCTTTTAATTCTTGTGGCCTTTTTCCCTCCGATACGTCAGTGATTCATTTTGTTGTAATGATTTATCGGACTGTACAAATTTCATGGACACGTTGCCAGCGTCACACGAAACGCTACTTGAGCAGGACGTTATTGTGACGTCATCTGTTTGAGTTTAATCACGTGACTTCCGTTATTCATTGTTCCCTTGTTCTAATCATGGGAAACACCCCCCTCCCAAACGTCTTCTCTTTCACCCAATTAAGCACCAGTACCTCTTTTTACGCCCATGAAATAGATGGCCTTGGAAACAATCTGGGTAAGAGTAATTGTTTGCTAAATAAATCACAAAACATTTTCGTTTCCTTCAAATATTTATCGTGTCATTGGCAATATCAGTATATGTAAATGGTGGTTTGTATCAAAATGTAGTCCTATCTAAGAATAGGCCGAATTGCCACGGACTACCTGGAAAGAAATTTAGTTGTTTTCATGTTTCAGACCGTAGTACTAAGCAATTGGTATCACTAATTATCAAAAACAAAATCTCCGTCACAATCATATTTATCATTGGCATAAAATAGTGCTTAAAATGAGGGAAAACTAATGCGAAGCTACAGTCTTTAACTCTTTAACACAATCCAGACATCTAACGACCATGGAGAAGGCTTTTGAAAACAGTGTTGGAAAAGGAGAAAATGCTGGTAACCAGCATTTTCTCCTTTTTCCACAATGTTTTCTACCCCATCAAAGTCATTAATCATAATTTGCACTAAATTTAATATGTCGTCTGCAAATACTTTCTATTTTGTATAGGTCCTAAATTCTGTCGTTTAGTAAAGAGTTAAACAAGAGGGCCATGAAGGCCCTGTATCAGTCTAAAGTCTTACAGTCAAGTCACGATTGGCATGGGCAGCGATATCAATTCGTAAGTATTCTACAATGCAACAATATTTCATTCAGCAAATTACTCAAGATTTTACTTTTATTCACAGCTGTGTTGACGTCAACCAGAATTCTTCGTGGTATTACATTCTTTGAACAGATTTTGAAGAGGATCATGGCAGGAGTATATCAGTGCAGTTTGGTCAAAATGTGTTCTGCGATATCAATAATGTCACATGGCGGACACAGGGCCATGGCAAAAGCTTGATGGCCTTAAGCCAGTGGAACTTAAAACTAACAACAGCAACAGCACTATATATCTTTAGTTTTTATTTGTCGCCATCATGACTTAGAGCCATGATTTTCATATCAACATTATATATGACAAGATCATGTGACTACTGTAAGAGCTATCTCATATCATAAACAAACAAAAAAAAAAACTGGCATAAATCGAGAGCTCCACGCATAGGTTGTTCACAAGGACAGTGAAGATCACGATCAGGTTGTAAAAAATAAGCAATCGTAGGTCTATATGGTCAGCTTTATTGTGAGATATTCTTATGAAAAATAAAATAATTACACTGCCAGGACTATTTGGCACTTTTTCAACACATGAACTATTCCATTAAATTCAAAAGGTGCTCTCTTTTTTTCATGTGTACTATCAGTTTTTTTATCGAAAAGAAAAATCATGTTCTTGTTTTATACTGCCTAACAACCACCATATCTATCTTTCTTTTTTAAAAAGAATATTTATATCATCTATTTGACAAATCAAGGTATGACACATCTTTCTAAATATCACAATTTTGATGCTGTGATTTATGCTTACCACAATGTTGTTAAATATGAGCAATGTTAAATACAGCTTGCTAACAGAAAAAAAAATGTCACAAACTATACATGCTATTTAACAATTGTGACTGGATCTTGACACAATTATAGCTTTCTTTTTTTTTTCTATGAATTTTTATCGTTATATACTATTTATACAACCAATACGGTTTTGATTGATAAATTACATACATTATTACAGGCATACATGAGTAAAAGGCTGCTTTTTGGAAAAATCCTGAAATCTTACAAATTTATCAATTACAATAAGGAAAGGGAAGAAAAGTAGCTTTTTGATGGCCTAAACATCCTGAAATGAGAAAAAAACCTGAATACTTCCATCCATGATGTAAAGTATTTATGTTGATCCCAAGCTCTCTGCCACACAATAACCAGTTTTAATGACCCTAAGAATGAAAGCGTTTGAAAACATTGTGAAAAAAATAGAAAATGCTGGAAATCAGCATTTTTTTCCTTTTCCCAGAATGTTTTCTACTCTTGGATAGAAAAAAATCATAATTTGAGTCACATTAAATTCGGTGTCTGCAAATGCTTTCAATGAGGAATGAATCTAAACTGTTGTAATCTGGAAATACAAACAAAATTGATGACATAATTTTAAAACATATATCATCAGATCTTTCTCCATCTTCAATCAAACTATTAAGAAACATCTCCCATAATATGGTTTGCAACACGCGAAAAGGGGCATTCGGACATTTGCGTAAAGTGTCGTGTTGGATCAGCCTGCGTAGTCCGCGCAGGCTGATCCAAGATGGCACTTTACGTCAACATTAGATTTTGTCCTACAGTAGACTTGCGTTAAACAGAAAATCACACACCATCAGAAAGTGTCTTCATGGATCAGCCTGCGCAGGCTGATCTGGAACGACACTTTACGCAAATGTCCGAATGCCCATTTTCGAGTGTTGCCGGCCATATATCACCGACTATTGCAACTTCACCCAAAAGTATGATAAAGTAGTTTCATAATTTTTAAAAATAGACATTCAATATTTATGCACTTCCACACAACATCCTCTTTTTGAATCTCTTACACAAGTTCCATACAAGAGTCCTATGTACAAGCCCATTTCCATCCTCAAAATCAAGATTGATTAATTGAATGGTACCTAATGCCACTTTCAACATCATTTCAGTAATATCACAGTGACAGCTTATTTATTCAAGTATGTACCAGGCTACAGCTCTGAAGTACCTTGCCCAAGTACACTCCCATAAAAGAAATGTGACACCTTCACCACCCTGGACCCTTTATTTTTTGAGAACTTGTTATTTTGGAAACTATTACATCAAATGTTAGCATGATAAAGATTGATGACAAGGTGTGAGCCACCACTGTGAGAAATTCAGGTAAGTTAACTCTTTCAGCGACAAGCTAATGTTCTGGCAAAAGGGGGCTAAATGCATCTCCGTGATCCATGGCACCAAGCAAGCCATCACATACTTCTGGATCCATAATAACCACTATTTTCAACAACCCCCTGAATCATGAGGTGGATTTTTCCTTTGGCATACAGAAAATTGACCAATAGCGACGTTTCGGCCCAGGTCAGCCTGCGTGGACTGCGCAGGCTGATCTGGGTCAATACTTTTTGCAGATGCATTAAGCCCCATTTTGAAAGAGCACTGCTCATTATTATTACATGTCATGCTCTGTGAAAAAGTATTAACTGCAGGCTCACCTGGGCTGAAAAATTTTTGTTATTGGTCATTTTTCTGCATGTCAATGGACCAGTCAGTTGGTTGTTAGACAAAATGGATTTTATAGATCCTTTATCATGTAATGACTTGCATGGTATATAGCATTACCGAGATGCATTAAAACTCCTTTTGGCATATACATTCAACTGAAAACCAGAAATATCTATATTTTGTAGGCGTCAATAAACATGCAAATGATGTAGATCTGACGTCCGAGCAGTTTGAGTTTATGGCATATGATACTGTAAATCTCAGAGTACTAAGTAAGTCAAAATGGACTTTATTCAGTCAGAACAGAAAGACCAAAACATTTCATTGTGATTGGTGTTTTTGCAAAAAAAAACTTCACAAAATAGCTGACAGATCAAAGATCAGACTAAATGTTCTGTTCAGTCTGATCTTGATCTACACTGTCTGCAAAAGGTAGTCTGATCTTAATCTCCATCACTGCACAAACAGCTTCAGTTGTGCATAGCTTTCTAATAGTTAATATGAAACAAACAATAAAGCAATAAATAAAACAGCAACTTGGTGTTGTCTTGGGTTTCAGAGAAATCAGGCTTGTATATAGGACTGATAAGGTAATACTTTTCTATTCGGATTCACATTTGGTTCAATTATGAAGAGTATGGACTAAAAGTTGTACATGTATTTCATTTCTATTTCAATCCTATGTGTGCTTAGTAAATGCAGTGGATCTTTCTAATAGGGAAATTCAGCAAAAAATTGCAATTTCAAAGTTGTTTTGCTTGATTTAGCCTATGTTACTAAGTAGTGAACAGTGTACATCAAAGAACAGGCTGCATGTCTGATTTTGATCTAAGCTGTCCTTAGAGGCAACATAAGTTGTGCTTTGCTCTTAATCCCTGACCGAAAGACAAAATTATGGACTTTGACCAAATGGAAAGCATTTGCAGATGACAAATTCAGTGTAACACAAATGACAATTTTCTGTCTTTGACACGAAAGAAAACATTGTTGGAAAAGGAGAAAATGCTTGTTTCCAGAATTTTCTCTTTTTTCCCATGACGTTTTCAAAAGCCTTTCTTTTTCGGAGTCTTTAAAATTCTAGATTGTATGGTATATGTGTAAGGGGTTAACTTCTTCTTTTCTTAATGTTTTATGGAATTAACCAGGATTCCAAAGCAAAAGAATGTAAACCCCTAGGCTGCTAAGCACGAATCACTGACCTTTTGCGGACAGTGTAGATCAAGATCAGACTGCACAGAACGTGCAGTCTGATCTTGGATCTACTCTGTCCGATAAGGAGATATTATTCCCCAAAACATAACTTTGAAATAGTAATAATTGGGTTTTTACTATCGAATGGTACATTTCATTTTAGTTATTTAGCAGGATACGGGTTAAGGTGGACAAAGAGACAGCACATACTAAGTGTTTGACACAACTTCCAACAAATCACATGAACGTACACTCATACACATACACTCACACAATCACATACTTGAAAAATCTTACCTCCTTCATTTACACTTTATCGCGTATCCTGAATAGGAACCATGAGGAAGATGCATTTAAAAATTTTGTGGAAAAGGGAGAAAATGATGGCAACCAGCATTTTCTCTGTTTCCCATAACTTTTCTAACCTTTCAAAAGAAAAACCCCATAATTTGAGGTCCATTTCTCGTCCTCATATGCTTTGAATATGTGCTATTCTAAAATTGTGTTCGTTTTGTAAAAATTTTAGGGTGACGCATGTATTTGTTCATAGTAAGTGAAGTAAGCAAATCAAAACAAAGACATACAGACGTACAAACTAGTAAAAACAACTTCATTATAACATGTAACATCCCACTCATTTACAATCTCAATCACTACACAACACACTTTACTACACCAGTTCACTTCATCTACCACACACCATTCTATTTGATCGACAAAATACATTGCACAAATGACTGTCTAACAAGAAGTATGCATTGACCCAATACATCCCATAAATGTCTTTTTGTGCCTCATGTGGTGGACCCCATTTTGAAAATGGTACAAATTGCTTTTTTTTGGCAATTTCTTTCTGATACAATGTTTTTACATGTATAAAAATGTTCTTTTAAAAACATTGTGGAAAAAGGGAAACCAGCATTTTCTCCATCTCCCACAATGATTTCTACCATTTTTAAGGCAAATCCCATCGTTCAGCCACATGAAATTTGTCGTCTGCAAATGCTTTAAATTTGGATGTATGATAAACAAGAAAACTATGATGGAAATGTTAAGGTCAACACTTTTCAACTCTCTCTCATTTGAATAATTCAGTAAAGTTTTTTTGTATGTTTGTTTTTATTTTCATTTTTCTTATTTTTTTTTCAATTTTTTCACTCTTTCAAACTGTTTTTAGATTTTGTTCTCATTTTATTTACTTTTTTTTTTGTGCAAATTTATGAAAACCATTTTACTTTTTTTTTTACATTTTACCTTTTTATCTCTGTGAAATGCATTATGCATCTGCCATATTCATATTCACATACTTTCAATCACCAGACACAAATATTTACAACATAGAAATATATTTTTGTCTTGTAAACAAAAAAAAAAAGCAGTAACTTCTCTATTTATTTTAACCCTTTCAGCGCCATTGGTGAAAATAGAAGCTTTTTGTGGACGGCATAGATCAAGATCAGACTGCACAGAACATGCAGTCTATTTTTGGATCTATACTGTCCACTTGTTTAATCAAGCCTATTTGATAAAAATCTTTCTGAAATTCAACAGATGGTACTTTTAGCTGTTTAAAGCAATTACATCTATATATTTGCCACTGAAAAAAAGTTTACTCAGTCCGTACTGAAATGAATAACATCATATGCCACTGTAACAAATGCAAAATACACATTCAGGTATTCACATGTACATGAATACAGATGAAAATATTGTGGTAAAAGTAGCAAAATTTCATCTCTACCAAATGATCCAGTGTTTTAACTACCCCTAGGAATAAGCCTTTTGAAAACATTGTGGAAAAAGAATTTTCTCCTTCTCCCACAATGCTTTTTACCATTTCAAACTTAGATATCATCTTTTGGGTATCTTTACATTAGTCATCTGCGAATTCTTTCAATTTAGATATGTCTACAGCTATGTTGTTTGGCAAAAAGATAAATAAGGAATTTCTCCCTTTGCCACAATATTTTCAAAGGCGATCAGCAAAAAGTGCTTGAGCAGAAAATATAGTTCCTCACATGATGACCTAGAAACAATATTGCACATCAAAATACTAATTCAACAAAAAGTAAGCTTCAACTTATGGCATGAATAATCTGATATATTCATAATAGGGCAAGGGAAAGAAAATTTTAATCATTCGTTCACTTGTTTCAAAGTAAGATTCTTTTACATCATGTGAATCTATAACTAGTAAGAGCATTCTGTGCAAGACTTTTCAAGACAAGCAGGTGTTTGACTGCAGGTGCTCTTGAATTAAAAATTCTGAGTCAATAAAAAAGGGGGATAACTGTGTCAAAAATAGTTTGTGGGTCACCTGTCCTTGCTGCACGGGTTCCCCTTTTGATAATTAGCAAGTGGCCCGAGTCTGAAGGGTTTATTTTCAGTATCAAAGTTCAAACAATTTTTTGCACTACAACAAGGCGGGTGACACATATGACGACAGGGCTACAACAGTACTTCAACATTTTCATTGAAACCAGCAGAGCTAACAATTATTATATCTGATCTACTCCAAATGCAATTGATATCTAAGTTATTAAGAGTCACCTGCAATAAATTGTTTGAACAATTACTACTGGTTTAATGAACTCTGACATACATGTACATTTAATTAAAGGAAAATGAAAAAAATGTATATTTAGAGAAAAATATCCAGAACTTTTCAACTGAAAAAGCAGGAGAGGTATGTAAGTGGCATAGATTACAAACATATACATGCAAGGCAATATGCCCCACCCCCTTTTCCACTTCTAGGGGAAAACAAAAAAGAACCAGCTGAAAAAATGTAACATTTTACTACTATTGACCATAAAATAAGACTTAACTCTTTACCAGACAACAAAATATATGAGTTATCCAAATTGAAAGTGTTTGCAGACAACAAATTAACCCTTTCCCAAACGGCAAATTTTGGACCAGACCAAATTGAAAGCATTTTGCAGATGACAAATTAACAGTTGCTAAAAAGATGATTTTTCTATATGTTAGGGTAGAAAACATTGTGGGAAAGGGAGAAAATGCTGGTTACCAGCATTTTCTCCTTTTCCCACAATGTTTTCAAAAGGCTTCTATTCCTGACCCGTAAAAACCAGGGATTGCTTGGGAAAGGGTTAAATATGGCTAAAATGATGGAGTTTCTCTGTGAAATAATAGAAAAAATTGTAAGAAAAGGAGAAAATGCTGGTTACCGGCATTTTCTCCTTTTCTAACAATATTTTTAAAAGCTGTCTCCATCAGGGTAACAAACTTAGGGCTGTTTGGTAAGGATTAACACAGATTTATACTGATTGCTATCATAGCACCTTTTGAATACCTAAGCACATGTATAACAAATGGTCACTGAAATACAAACATAGTACATAAATATCATACCCATGTGGAGAAAATCAAAGTACATACTACATCACCCTTTAGCAGATATAGTCACAAAATGTAGCAAGTACAAACATACAGAATATTATGGAATAGTAATTTTCTTGGTGCTTGTAATTGCTTGGAGCAGCATGAGAAAATTTTGTGTCATGCAAGACGGAAGGTTGAGCCAGATGTCAAAATTTTCTGTCCCTGCAATAAGCATATATAAGCACCAGGACAGTAAGTAAAACATAATATTCCTTTTATTATAAACCTACAACTGTCATGTCATATGTGATTTTATCCGATGCATATGTTTGAGCCCCAAAATTTAAAGGTATATAATAACAATGAATTCTATATTATAAATGTGTGCTTTAATTGTTTTATGAATGTAAGTAACAAACAGAATCATACTGAGTACTCTAAAGAAACACTAAAATTGTTGCAGGCCCACCAATACCTCCCACCTGTTGCTGTCATTTGATCAGTCTAAGTAAAATACCAAAGGGCCATAACTCCAGTGAAAGTCAACCAATCATAATGAAAATTGCAGGACACTTTTTCTTGAAAATTTTAGTCTCGTGTTTTGCTCAAATCCACTAACAGACTCATTTTCTAGCTTATATGAGTGTTATTGGAGACGTATTTTACCAACATTCACAGACTTTAGTAACATTCTCACATCCTGAACTGACACAAGATTGCAGAATAATCACCTTGGCAAAATAAAGCGACTTATTATACAGATTCATGTCCGTTATTTTGCCGAGTGGACTCTGGAACATTGTGTCAGCTTAGGATTTGAGAACATTACCAAAGTCTGTTAATGTTTGTGAAATGCATCTCAAATAATGAACTCAAGTAGGAAAATAAATGAGTCCATTTGCGGACTTAAAAAAAGTAACAGACTTAAGTTTTGTTGTGACACTGGTCCAAGGTGTACAAGGCCCCATGCTAGGGAGACTTCTATTAAAATTTTAGCTGAATTGGCTAAAAACTGTAGAAGGAGAAATGGTCACAAAGTAGCATTTACAAAATAGAGAGCTAGACAGACACACAGATGGACAAACATCTTGATTTCAGTACACACCTACCCCCTTGCGGGGGGGGGGGGGGGTTATAATAACTGCTTTGGACTAAAGATACCATACAGTGTTATGAGGTATAACTTCTCATACATTCATGTTGTAACATACCTCTAATATATTACAGTGAAGCATGATGTAAATAACCATAATCCTGCTGTCACCTCTATGGTCTTTGATGGAGGAGACTAAATCAAGATCAGACTGCATATTCAAGCAGTCTGCTCTTAGTCTTCTCTTTCTGCTATCCAACCAATTCTTTACCAGACAACCAGACTTGACCAAACTGAAAGCACTTTCAGATGATCTGTGGATCAAGTATTGATATTTCTCTCTAAAAGACTAATTAACTTGGTTCAAATTATGGAGATTGTATATATTAAGAGGTAGAAAACATTATGGAAAATGAAGAAAATGCTGATTTCCTGTATTTTCTTCTTTTCCAACGATATTTTCAAAAGCCTTTGTCCTCAGGGTTGTTAAAACAGGGTATTGTTTGGTTAAGGATAAATTGATTGAACTTCAGTTTTACCCATCTCTGACGAAAAGCAATAACAAGACCAGCAGCAGAAAGGTTAATCCATGTACAATAATTGAAAATCAATTTCAAATGTTACTTTCGCGAGGCATTTGTGAAAGTATAAATAACAATTCTTTTGTTCATGACTCATTCTCAATTGTGTTTCTTTTTATTGTTTTGAGCTTGTGTAACATTTATACATCGATGAAGTTCTCTAAAATTTGCAAAACCACACTTGTTGCTATGCAAGCTTGCAAAGGTTACCATATAATATAATGCATTTTGACATCCTCTGATAGTATATAAATCTAATGACAGAAGAAGCATACCACATCAAATCCTTTCAGCTTTTTTTTGCTTTTCTTTGGTACAAAAATTCTTATATGTCGGTATGTTTAAAAACACAATGAAAAAAAAAAAAAAAAGAAAATATCTTTGATTTCTTATCAAAGATCAATGAGCCCAATCCTACCTGAAACAAATCTGCAGATTCAGCATGACTTTGAAAACATCTTTGTAAAACAGTGAAATTCAACAAGAGTTCAAGTTTTATAACTGAAATTTTGGCAAAGTACAAACTGCTTGAGATACAAATTTTTTCCAAACAAGCAATTTTTCCTTTAGCCACAATGTTTCAAAATTTGGTCTACTGCAAAACTGACTCTTTACCACACAACAAACTTTTGGATTTGTTGTTACTGAAAGTAATTGTAGACAACAAATAAGATGTGGCTCAAATGATAGGATTTCTCTTTGGTAGGGCAGAAAACATTGTGGGAAAAGGAGAAATACCAGCATTTTCTCCTTTTCCAACAATGTTTTCAAAACCTTTCTACCTCAGAGTCATTGAAACTCAGGATAGTGTGGTAAAGATTTGTTAAAGTCATTTACAGGACGTCATACATTATGGATGAAGTTTGTTCATGATGGAGGTTTCCATGGTGTTCTAGGCTGAGAAAATCCTCGAGTACCATCGGGCCCTTTTGGGGGACGAAGGACCACAACTCTAGGGCCAACCATTTCATCGTTCATGCTTTTCAGTCGACTGAGCAGTCTTTCTGGTCGTCTTTTCTCCACAGAACTGTAAAATTATATTACAGTAGGTACTATACTATCCCTCAGACTGCTACGCACAATTAAACTCTTTACCCCACAACGAAATTTTGGGACTCATCCAAATTGAAAACCTTTGCATTTGTTTGCAATGGAGTTTAATGCTGTTTAAACAGCTTAGGTCATATCACAGCAGTCCGTGCAGATGACAAATTTATTGAGGACCAGGTGATGGGAATTGTCTTTGATAGGGTAGAAAACATTGTTGGAAAATGTGAAAATGCTGGGATTTTCTTTTCCCACAATGTTTTCAAAGCCCTTTCCTCAGAGTCGTTGAAACACATGACTGTGTGGCAAAGGCCAAACATTTCTTTTCAAAATCCATTTTCTTCAGTGTAGCTAAGACACAGGAGTTTGGCACAACTTCAGTTGTTTTTTCCTAAACAATGTAGATGGTGATCAAACTGCCCTTGCTTTCAGTGTAGATTAAAGATCAGACTGCAATGTATGCTGTCCATTATTTCATAATATAATTAAGTAAAATCACCCTTAATTTAAAGTGTGAGGTCTAGTTTCCTGACAGGAGTCCATATCATTTATTACACTCTTTCATGACAAAGAATTTGCACTAAGAATTGTATATGATAATTCATTATCAAGTTTGTATGGTGACAGTCTGTGCTGGTTACCAGCATTTTCTCTCTTTTCCAGAATGTTTTCAGATCCCTTTATCCTCAAGGTAATTATAAACAGTATTAGTGTGATAAAGGGCTAGAGAAAATAAGCCGTACCTAATTTTCCGCAGACTGCAGGCAGAATACTTCCCATTTCGTTGATTTTGAACAACAACAAATTCCACCTCATCCCCTGCTTGTATCTCCACACCACCATTAACTTCTGTCATGTGGAAAAACAGCTTCTTTCCCTCCTCTACCTCATAGTTCAGAAATCCATACTGCTTAAACAAAAGGGAAATGATTTGCGGTCAAGAACAGATATACTTTGTTTGCCTTGTGTCAAATGCTTTTATCAAAGTTGTTTCATTTATACTGCAGCAGCCAGTGTACCTATCCATGCTTTCCTGGAATTAAGTTGCAATGCAATCTTTCCAAGCCATTGATTGCTTTCTCCTATGGATATAATCAAAACAATATTCAGCAGTGAGAGAGGAATGTAATCTGTCACAAAAACTCTATCATCAATACATTGAATGAATATGGCCATGCTGAGGTCTTACGAACATGAAAGTTTGCAACAAATGCATAGCTCAAATACAAACCACCCTGTCTGGGATTTGACCCTGTGTGGCAAAGATCCTTGTTTATCGAGGTTTAAAAGACAAGTACACTAACCATTAAGGTAAGAGAATTCTCACTAATGCAGTTGCTAGGTATGGATTTTATACAGGAAGAAGCTAGGCTCTAAGGAAGGAGTGATATCCTGTAACAGAGGAATCAAACCATTGACTCTCTGGTTTCAAGCCCTGTACATAACATACAGGGCTCCAAAAACTGAGAGAACATATTGCTTGCTAAAGCTAATCAAATGTTGTAATCATCAAGCATTCCACACTGAATTTGAATTTTTCTTTCCTGTGTTTTTACAATACTAGGCTGGGGTTCAACCTTGCCTTACAAAACAACCATGTATTTTATCTGTCCATTGTTGTACAATGCATCAACACTGCTTACTCAAAAAATCACAGATCAACTCCATTAGGCAAAGGAAATTAAGTAAGACATCAGAATGATTCTTCCACCCTCTCTCTCTCTATGATGTTGTTAAAAGGGTATCTCATGATGTAAAATAGTGCATGCGTGTGAGTGAATTAAGCTAGAAGTATTCCACCCTATTAATATCGAGCCCTGGGCTGTACAGCGAGTCTCTGCAGGGAGAATTCAAACAAACATATATCAGCTTCTTATACTTCTACTGAGACCCTCAAATGACCACTATCTGATCAAATAAGCAAGATTATAGAATGGTATACCTTCTATTAATATTAACAAACCGTACCATGAAGAGATGAGCTGCATTCTGTCAAAAGGGGATTGAATGCATCTCCATGTTGCATTATATAAAGCAAGTCTTCATATAATTATGAATCCATAAAATCAAATTTGCCAAACAACCCACTGAATCTGGAGGTAGAATGTTCCTTGGGCATGCAGAAAATTGACCCATAGCAAAAAATTTTGGCCCAGGTCAGACTGCACAGACTGCGCAGTCTGACCTGTGCCAATACTCTTTGCAAATGAAAACTCTTTTCACAGAGCATGACTCAAGATGTTTTTGCCAAGTTATTTGCCATACATTGTTTTCAGGAAGTGACAAATTAAGGTATTTTACTTACCTTGTCTTTTACAGAATCTACTTTCGCTTTCACAAACTGTCTAACAGCTGACATTTTAACAGCTCTTTTTTCCTCTGTCAGTGTACTCACAGCTATCTGAAATTTGACTGCATCCCCTTTCTGCAGGAAATCTCTCTTATCAGATAGACTGGTTATACTGTACTGGTAAGCTACAGCATCAGGGTCATCTGGAAAGGGCATAGTAAGAGAGAATTAGATAATGAACAGGAAAATGTCTAATCCCCACTCATAGATGCTTGTTGTTTTCTGATACAATTGATTAATTGACTGTATGGAGTTGTTATGCCTCTTTCAACATTATTTCAGCCACATGATGGGGATAGCTCACTTTTTCATGTGAGACTTTATGATGAGGTTCTTCATCCTTTACCATCTAGTCCCGAAATTTAATCACCCTATGAAATACGGCTTTTGAAAACATTGCTAGAAAAGGAGAAAATGCTAGTACAGCATTTTCTCATTTTCCCACAATGTTTTCTACCTTTTCAAGCCCAAATTTCAATTTCTGAGTCTCATATATTTTGTCACATATAAATGCTTTCAATTTGGACCAGTCTAGACTTATGTTTGGTGGTACAAAGTTAAGTGCCCTGCCAATGGCGTTAAAAAACTCAGAAACTTGGCTGATGATCCATCCCAGGACCTAAGATTACCAAACCTACCCTTTAACCCATTCCCAAAAAACAAATTTTAGACCCTTCCAAATTGAGAGCATATGCAGACAACAAATTTGGAAGTGTTACATATAAACTCAAGTTCTTTGACAGGGTAGAAAACACTGTGAGAAAAGGAGAAAATGCTGGTTACCAGCATTTTCTCCTATTCCCACAATGTTTTCTAAAAGCCTCTTCCGCAGGGTCGTGAAAACAAGGGATTGTTTGGTAAAAGGTTAATCTGCTGAAGCAGGCAGGACCTGTGGGGAATTAGAGGTAATAAGAATAAAGCACAAGGAATGTCTTAAATTTCCATTCATAGAACGTTGTTGTTTTCTGAAAGAAGTGAAAATTGAAAACTGTATTTGCACAATGTTTTAGTGGGAAAGTTGGGCGAACATGCTGGTGACCTGCATTTGTTTCCTTTCCAACTATGTTTTTTTTACCCTTTCAAAGACTGAGAAGACAACTCTGCTTACTTAAGCTTCAGCTTTGTCATCTGCAATGCCTTCAGTTTGGACAAATCTTAGTTTTCATCCTCCTGTGAAGTGGTTGAAGCTTGGATATTCTAGGTCCATTTATGCTAATTGCACTGTATAGGAATGTCCTTGGTAAATGCACCTTAGAGTCTTAGTCTAGAACTAGTGAGATAAACTTGTGACCTTATTTCTTAAGAGATGTTAGGTGGTTTTGATCCAAGATCAGACTGCTACTATTGCTTATTAATTAGTTTTCTTCTTTCCTGTTAAACTATGGTGAACCATATCACCAGAATTACTAGCCATTTGTGTTCCCAAACTGAGCAATGGGGGCCTGGCAGATTCACAGTTTTTCTCCTTTTCCCAGGATGTTTTCAAAAAGTCTCCTGTCTTGGTCATAGAAACAAAGCATTGTTAAGTACAGAATTTGTAAAATTAACTAACCATCACCTCCTATTTGAACCAGACCTGAATACTCCTCCTGATCTGGGTTAACAATACGCATAGGTCTGACAACTTTTCCCTGATAGACTGTTATGTCATCACCCAACTTCTGTTTTAAAACACAACAGGGCAAGGATATTAACCCTTATCTGCTAAATAACTTGAGTAAACATATCCAGTCTATAATAACAAAACAAAATGACCCATGCTCTGGCAAAAGGGGGCTTAATGCATGTCAGCGATGCATTACACCAAGTAAGACATCACCTTATTACCTCCTTATTACAGATCCATAGGATCAATTTTGTGAAACAACCAATTGGATCATGAGGTAGAATTATCCTTTGACATGCTGACAATTTGAAGATAGCGAAAAGTTTTGACCCATGCATGTCAGCCTGCGCAGGCTGACATTGGACGATACTATTCGCAAATGCATTAAGCCCCCTTTTCACAGAGGATGGCTCAAATATTTCCACTTCAGAAGTTCTTGTTCGCAAAAAATATATGAGCCATGCTCTGTGAAAAGGGGGCTTACTGCATCTGCGAAAAGTATCGACCCAGGTCAGCCTGCGCATTCCGCGCAGGCTGACCTAAGCCGAAACTTTTCGCTATTGTTCAATTTCCTGTATGTTTAGAGCCAAGTCTACCTCATAATTAAGTCTGTTGTTAGAAAATGTGGCTATTATAGAGCCATAAGTATAAGATCGCTTGCTTGGTATCATGCATCATGGAGATGCATTAAACCCCCTTTTGCCAGAGCACGGCTCATATCCTTATCAGACAAGGTAGACCAACTATGCAGTCAAATCTAAACCCACTGTCTACAAAAGCTCACTGAGTCACACTAAGCAGCCAATGAATTAATCTTTCTGTTATTGAATGAACATCACATACATTTATATGGCTGTAATCAAACATGCTTCAAACATTTGATATATGTAACACACAACCTGTTTAATAATGAAAAGAAATTTTATTCCATACATTCTATGAACTATGGGTTGTCACCACACACAGTCACTCTTTGAAATGGTTTTTACGCCACTTTCAACAATACTTCCTTCATACCATAGCAACAGCTCTCTTGTTTATGTCATTCCTGGGTTTAAGCAGTCTGAAGCTCTGCAGTGCCTTGCCTAAGGACATTCTTACAGGAATGAACTGTGATTTCCTGATTACAAATCAAGCACTCACCACTGAACCATAGATGACCACTCACATATGCAACCTAAACGACATACTTTCAGCCTTCACTAAATAGTCCCATATTGCTGCAACCCTTGGGAGGAAGCCCTTTAAAAAACATTGCGGAAAAAAGGAGAAAATGCTTGTTCTCGGCATTTTCTCCTTTTTTCCCCACAATGTTTTCTACCATTTAAAGAACAAATTCAATCATTTCAAGTAACACTTTTTATGTCCTCTATAAATTCTTTTAATTTTACCAATTACTCCAACTTTGTTATTTGGTAAGGAGTGAGAAAGTGGTCATAAAAAACCACTTACAAAATTCTGTGGAATGGTTCCTTTAGGCAGTTTCTTCACATTTTCGCCGCTCAGTTTCGAACTCTTTCTGGCCAATGTGTATTCCACCTCATCTCCAAGGTCAAGGTCATTGGCATTCCCATCACATGAACTGTGAAATAATCGATTCCATTTCATAAAGAGTCTGAGTATTTAACTTGTTTGATGCTTTATATTGCTTTCTAAAGAACTCAGCAATACCGTTGTGGATAATTATCATGTATTATGGTTTAACCCTTACCCTGCTAAATGAGTTCTATGAAACTTTCAAGCCGATATTAAAACCCAAATAACGTTATTTCACACCTATTTTGTTTGAGAAAAAATATCTCCTCATTGGACAGTGTAGATCTAAGATCAGACTGCACATTCTGTGCAGTCTGATCTTGATCTACACTGCCCACAAAAGGTCAGTGAGTTGCGCTAATATGAATACATGGGAAAACATAGCGACTCAGCTGCAGTTGCTTTTAGAGATGGTGAAAAAAGGGGCATAATTAGATAAAAACAATTTGAGAATTATCTGATGTACTGGTGGGGGTTCCCTTTTTAATAGTAAACATCTTATCCAAGTTTGAAGTAAATATCTTCCGTAATGACGGAGATATTTGAAAAAGGTTGATTTTTAGTGAAAAGTCCAGGTCAAAAAAGGAGCATAATGTGTCAAAAATGTTTAGATGATTACCTACCTTTCGGGTATGGATTCCCCTTTGATAGTGAACAACCAGTCCATGTTGGAAGTAAATATCTTAAGTAATGACAGAGATATCATAAAATGTCAAAGCATGACAACAATGACAACACAGTCAACAACAGGGCTATGACAATAATGTTTTCTTAGGAAACAGCCAAGCTAAAAAGCACTTACCTAAAGTGAAAGAACACTTCTTTATCGTGGTCCATGTTTTCAATAAATCCATAATTATCTTTCAGTGTAGCAATAAATCCCTGACATTTCCCAGTGATATTGCGCAACACCAGTCTGACATTGACAGCCATTCTGACTGGCCCTCCTGGTCTTCTCTGTTCCCCTATGTTGAAATCTACTTTGTCTCCAAACCTATAATTTACAGAAACAATGATGGATACTGTAAACCTAAAAAAATTATCTTGTGCCATTTTTTGTTAGTTCGTTTGGTGTTCAACTCCTTTTTTAACATTATTTCAGTTGCCATGGCAACTGCACCTACTGATGCTTTCCTAGAGTTTCCCATACCGGTACCAAGATTCTTTCCAAACCACTAGCTGTTTCCAACACCACATGAACATTTTCAATTAAATGGACTGTTATGCCGCTTTCGTCATAATTCCAGTCATATCTCAGCAACAGCTCATTTATTCATGTATGGTCTTAGTTTCACCAGTACTATGCTAGGTCTCTAAAGGGTTTTGCCAAAGGACACTTTCATGGAAAACCTAACTCTGTGAATGAGAGTCTATTCATGGGACTCAAATTTGAAAAGGAGAAAATGCTTCTAACCAGCATTTTTCTTCTTTATTAATGTTTTCTATCCTTTAAAAGACAAAAACCATCATATGAGCTAATTTCATTTGCCGTCTGCTTTGAATTTGGACAAATCTAAAATCTGTTGTTTGGTAATGAGCTAGGGAGGTAAAATATAGCAATGCTGTTATCGTGTTGCATTACTCACCTTGGTATATTTCGATGATCTGTGAGATCTTTATGATTGTATATAATTTTATGGATAGCACCGTCCATGTCGAACACAATACTGCCAGGTTCACCCTCCTTCCCATTTCCTGTCTTACCTAGCAAAAAAGGATAGTGAACGAATGACATACTAAGTAGATTTTTTGCACTCATCTGAACTGACAGGCGTTCCATATATAGACAATAAGAAACTTCCTTCAATGACAATGGCAAGGATAAGAGCCATGCTCTCTGGAAAGGGGGTTTAATGCAGCTGCAGAGAGTATCAACCAAGGTCAGCCTGAGCAGTCTGGGCAGGCTGACCTGTGTTGAAACATTTGCTTTTGGTAAATTTTCTGCATGTCAAAAGACCATACTACCTCATATTCAATTGGTTGTTGGACAAAATGGTTTCTATGAATCCATAATTATGTGATGAATTGCTTGGCATAATGCATCACAGAGATGCATCCTCTTTTGAAAGAGCATAGCTCATATGTAGCAGACAGAATTTACCCAAGATTAGGCTGCAAGTTTTGGGTCCAGTGCACCTATCCATGCTTTTCTGGAGTTACTTTTACCAATACTTCCCACAACATCCTTCCAGAGCCACTGGTTGCCTTCCCACATACTAGTAACCAATGTCAAAGCAATGATCAGTGGTGAGAGTGGAATGAATGCTGATGCAATGACTATCATCAATCCTTCGAAAGAAACTGGCTAAGCCAGGGATACAAGTGTTCCCCCTGTTCTCAAATCCTGTACCCTAACCACTGTGCTACCAGGCTGAAATAGCACAATGTCAAGGGTCTCCTCTCAACAATATCTCACAAGCAATGGAACAATGAACATCAGAAAAGCATATACAGTGCAAAGTTTCATTTTTCACTAACTGTCATGATAACATTATTTTCATAAAAACCGGATCTTCTCATATTGCAAAACCGAACGATCATCTGATACTATATAAGAGAACCAATAAAAGTTTCACCCCCTCCCCCCATAAAATTTCATCGGAAAACTTTCAAGACATCTACTTTTTACAAGCATTTTATCATCATGACACAATGTATTTGACAGTGGTTGGCTGCAAGTGAAAGTCACTTACTTGGACTTCTATAGACAGAGGGTTCCCTTTCTATAGTCCCTATGTATTTCTCAGGTTTCACAACAACGGACCCTATAGAACCTTTAGGGATTCCCCGAATTCTGCTGGCAACCTGACGACTAGGCTGTGTGGGATCCTGCAAGACCATATAACACCTTTATTGTTCAAACAAGACTCTAATTTCTCTGCAGTTGAAAGCTTTGGAAAAAACACATGGAAAAAGGAACAAATGCTTATGACAAGCAATTTTTCATTTTCCCACATTGTTTTCAGTGTTGCTGAAAAAATTATATGTTCCTTTCCTTCTGTAAGTAGGCTTAGTGTTTTTTGAAGGTCTAAATATAGTATGAACAACCATGAGTAAAATGAATAGGAAAAGGAAATAGATATTTAATGTGTTTATAAAAAAGATCAAAATGCATTACTGTAAATATCTCTTCATGAAAGTATTCTTAAACCTTTACCAAAACTTTCAGCTTTTTCGAGACCCTGAAAACTTACACAAACGCACTGGGAAAAAAATAAAATGAGTAGAACAATCAATTTCTCAATGTCAGCGCTACTTACATATTAATACCAGCTTATTATTTCAAACCACTGAACATTTCAATGTATATTGGGCTTGCATCATGCCACAATCATTAGTGCCCTCTTGATATAACAGCTTTTAATCTTGCCAGTGTCCTCTAATATGACAACAAAAGCTGGCTTGTGCATAAGGTCCCAGGATCCGTATTCACTAACCATTCTTACAAGCCTTCTCAGTCTTGATCTCCAGAATTTTCTAAATTCGAAAGTCACATAACTTCTGATAGCAATCAGAAGTTGTGCTACTTTCAAATTTAGAAAATCTTGAGGAAGAAGACTAAGAATGGTCTCAATAAGAATGGTTGGTGAATATAGACCCAGCCTGTGATAATTTCTACCTGTGCAACAGTAAATTCCACTTCATCATCCAGACTAGTTTCCTTGGATCTGTCCAGTAACTCACTAAAATGGAAAAACATTCTAGCGTCCCTCTCCGCACACTGTATAAATCCATATCCTTCTTTCAAGTTTACAACTGTACCCTGCGTGGAAAAAAAAAATATTTAGGTGTTGCAATCAATATAAAGAACACATTGACTACATGCAGGCAACTTTTTTTATTTGTCTAGGTGCAATGAGCAATTTCTCCTAAGCAAAAATATTTTCGCTTGAAGTCATGAATTTATCTTAATTCCTGTTGATTATTGATGTTTTAAAAGCCATTGGCTACAGGCTTTATAAAACTTGCGCCCTGATTGGCCAACACAGAATGGAATTTAGAATTAGAGTTGAATTTGGAGCGGTTGGGAAATTCTAACTAAGTTATCTTGATGAAAAACTTGAACCTATCCTGACTTGAAGCATTTCACCAAACAAACAAAAATATTTGTAAAACATGACTTACAAATTATGAATGTTCAAGAAAAAATATATAATCAAGAGAACTCACTGTTTCTCTTCTCTCTGTAGTTTTGTCGAAAGTTTCATAGAGCAATGCTATTTTTGTTGCTCTTTGCAGTTTATCACGGCGATCAGTCGCAATACTAAACTCGACAACATCCCCTGGCAGAAGAGTATAATCTCCTTGTTGGTCCTTATCACCATACGCAATTTCTGACAACCTGTAACAAATTAACCCTTATCCTGCTGAATAACTAACATGCAACTTTCAAGTCGATATTTAAAACCGGAATAATACTATTCCAAATTTATTTTTGGGAAAAAAATATATATCCTTATCGGACAGTGCAGATCCAAGATCAGACTGCACATAATGTGCAGTCTGATCTTGATCTACACTGTCTGCTAAAGGTCAGTGAGTCGAGCTTAGCAGCCTTAGGGTTAATAAGTCTCTTAGAGTAAAGAAGGTTGAATATTGAACCTGACAGTAAGACTTGCATCACATTCTAAATTTGTGACTTCGAAGACATCCCTGTAAAACATGGAATATCAAAAATGGACAGGTTGATATAGAAGTACTTTAATTTAAAACTGTGTGGGCCTTTGTATCTTCATACACACATCACAATTGGAAATTGAAGGAAAAAACTTTACTCTTTTTTTTTGAGATTAAGCAATGACCTAATAGTAGCTGTAGTTTTATTTAAATTGAGGTATGAGCCTCTTTCAGCTGGAGTCAAATAAGGCAAAAGCTAGGTCAAAATTTCTGTGGCCTCATGTGTACTAGACTGGGCTCTGCCACTTGCAGGTTCAACCAGCAAAGATCAAACTTGGAAGGCAAAAATTACAGCTTGAATGACTCTACCACTTAGCCATTAAAAAACTTCTGAACAAAGTCACTGCAGTGTAAAAGGCATGGAATTCTTAAAGTTCCCCATCTACTCATTTTTAGCAAAATTTAGAACTATGTTTAAATCAATAAATTAGCAACATCTATGGCCCCAAAGAATGAAAAGAAGTTTCAGATTTGTGAATGGAGATGATTCTTGGTCGGGAGAAAATTACGTCAGGTCAAAATTGTGAACAATGAGGGAGAGTATCAGAGTCATTTGCACACCCCCTCCATCTAAAAATAGAAAGCTAGACTACTTGTTGTTTCAACACTGGAAATAGGACACTCGTCTATTTGTAGGGTCATGTCTTTTCCCCTTCTTACAGCAATCCAAAAACACTAAATACTAATGTGCACATACAAAATTTACATTTCTGCTGTCTTTAAAATAATTCCACTGCACTCTTGATATAAAATTTCGACATCCTCCAGTAAATTGCTGTTGGATTTTTGTGACATAGATTGTTGCGACAGTAGACCTATATGGTGTATCTTGACTCCACTTTCTTGCCTGCTACATGAATATGCAAGACGAAGGTCATACACAGTCATGTGACAAGCTTCATGTGGGAGCCTAGATTGAACCAATGGATAGGAACCAAGTCCAAAATCACATTTTCTATCCGTTGTAATCTGCGCCATCTCACCGCCAGGTATAATATTTGTCATGAAGCCACAAGAATGACTCTAGTTTGATTAAATATCGACGAAATTGGTTATATTTGGCTCAAAATGAGTAAATGAATATCTTTAATGTAATTCATCCTATACCAAACATTCTCATGTTTTAAGGAACCTCAGGAAAAATCTTTTAGAAAACATTATGAGAAAAGGAAAAAAATGTTTATCTTGTTGAGTGCAAAATGCCTTCAAAATACACAAGTCTAAAATTTTATCACTTTCTTGAGAGTACAGACAGAACATAGTAATTACAAGCAATTTACTTACCCTTTAGTAGTTTCAAACTGTATACGACCACCAAGGGGATCACTTGCCCTTTTGTTTACTTTCAGGGTCTTCAGAATTTTGCCTTTCTTTCGTTCCACAGATATATCTTCAAAGATTACAGTTCCAACAGGCAAGGGTGTTATATTAACAGCTACTTCTTTTCCCTGTGAATCAAGAAAACAGGATTTCAAGACATTGTTCTGTCAGCACAAAAATAGTTTGGACTATGAAAGTACAGTGACAAAACAATATAAACAAATTAAATGACTCATATCTGACACTATCAAATTTTTGAGAGGATGTCTTGAAGTGAAAGAGTAAGGTCTTTATAACACTTTCTTTCAACTCTTTCGAAAAAGTATTAACTTTTGCATGCAATATAGGAAGTTCTTCAGAAGATTTGTAAACCAAGCTCTGGTTTGATTCTTGCTGGCAACTTGTCTTCATAACACCCAGGAAAGACATAATTTGGTCAGCTGTCACAGTGACATGACAGAAAACATTGTTGAAGGTGACAAAGATTACCCATACTATGTACTGAATATCTTGATTTGTAAGTTTGCTAATTTAGTTGTTAAGGCGTTTCATCAGTTTCAGCAAGAGCATCTTTCCTTGCCTAGTTAAGTTTCTATTACCCGTACCTCATACAACTCTTTCCAAGCCACTGACTGCTTCACACATAGACAGAGTTGAAAAGCTTGTTAAACATTGAGGAAAAATAAATCTTATTGTCACGTCTATTATAAATCGTTAGAAAGAGTTTGGGAAATCCACAATCAGAACACATTACTCTTAGCTGACTGAACTACAGCGCTTTCTTTATAATTTTCGCATAAATTAAGAAGAAAAAAAAAATTTCTGGGCAGCCAAATAGATATGTAACAAAAACGTTCTTCATTCATAAGCCTTAACCCTTTACCACACTATCTCATGTTTTAACGACCTTGAGGAAGAAGGCTTTTGAAAATATTGTGGAAAAAGTAAAAAATGCTGGTAACCAGCATTTTCTCCTTTTCCCACAATGCTTTCTCCTTTATTAAAGACAGAAACAATCAATTGCACGATATTAATTTTGTCTTCTGCAAATGTTATCAATTTGGTTGAGTCCATAATGTCGTTTGGTGAAGATTTAAGTAAATTTTTCAAAAATCATAACAAACAAAATTATAACAAACTCATAACCTTCTGACATATTCCCAGAGGGCAACTTTGGAAATTTCCATGTACCGAGTAATCAGCACAAATTAGTGTTTCCTGTGAAAACGTTGAAACAAGTGATTTCTCCTTTTTCCACCATGGTTTTCAAATAGTCTGCTGGAAAACACAGAAAGTAGGTAGCCAGTACTGGTACTAAAGTGTACCAAGATCAGTCTAAGACTTACATTTCTTGTCTGAATTTCAAACTCAATATCATCCCCAAGTAACAGTTCGTTGATGTTTCCCATGTACTCGCTGTAGTGAAAAAATATCTCCTTCACAGCATCAGCTCTTTCAATAAACCCAAAAGTATCTTTCATTGAACACACAACACCCTGATACTTCTTCAGTTTGGGCTCTATCAGCTCCAGTTTCCTTGCATGCAGGTTACCATTCCTAAAATTAAAGAGGTAAATGTATCTCTTAGATAATTTGTCAAATGGACAAACAAATCTTTTTTTTTCAGTCAGTCTTGCTTTGTTGTCTGCAGTGGATTCAGATTTTTACCCTTGACATACCCGTTATGATGATGTTTTTTGAGTTAAGTAAGTTCACCTGATCAGGTCAAGTGCAGAGGTCAGAACCCCTATTTTTCTTTTTTTTTTCATTTTCACTTATTTTCATTCTTTATCCATATTGTAACACTATATAGTTTAAATTGAGCAAAAAGAAACTGTTGAACAGACTCTGCTGAAATAGTTAAGCTGGTAAATATCTGTTGGTATCTTTTAATAACCTAACTTGCTGTAGTGAGAGCAAGCAAGCAATTAGGGTGAGCATGCTTATATAAGATTAAGTGATATCTAATTCTGAGCCCTAAATTCATAATTTTGAATTTTACTGTAATGCTACCTAAGTACCAAGTTTCATGCCCTTATAAGTGAAAGCTTTTGAAAATAATGAGGGGCAAAAAAGAGCCCCTTTTCCCACAATGCCCATTAGCTTTCCAGTGCAGAGGCTTTCTTTCTTCTCATATTTCTCCTTTCTGTCTCTTGTACCCATTTTTTATGAATGTCTAAAAATAGCCTTTGATGCATTGTGTCAAAAAAAATCTATCACAAACAAAATTTACCGTTTATCTGTAGCAATAAAGAAAGTGACTTGATCGCCTGGTTTGATTTGAGTATTTCCAGTGTTATCTACAATGTCATCTAGTCCATACGGCAAGAAGAACCATTCTCCGTTATGCTCATATGTGACACGTCCAAGGCCGTCGGTTGATCCTACCGTTGATCCCTGTGTGAACACAATAACTCTTTACTACAACTTCATGTTTACTTACATAAAGTGAAAATCTTTCACAGTTTTATCAGAGAAACAACTTAATCTCAAAATGAGCAAGAATTTTTATCACCCTGAGATGCCCCAATACATATAATTGACATTCTGAGTCTAAAAAGAACTAGCAATTAGAGCACACACAAAAACAGAGCAAGATCCAAGATCAGACTGCCCATCCTTTTCCTTTGTTTCTTGGTTGGTTGAAGTTTTAAATCTTTACTTTCTGAAACAAATTTTCAGTAGCAAAATTATAAAATATCCTGATAAAATGGATAAAACATTGCATCCTAAAGAAGAGTTCCTTATCACCTGCAACTTCTCTTTCTCTCGTAAAGCTTTTGTAAATGATCTACTTCAAGATGAAAAAGTTGCCTTCAGATAGTACTGTGTTAATTCATGACCAGATGATAAAATTTTAGAATTGTCCATGTTGATAACAGTTGTATGTAACAGATAAAATGTGGCAAAAAAAGATGAGATTTGTCTTTAAGAAGGATAGAAAACATTTTGGGAAAGAAAACGCTGGTTACCAGCATCTTCTCCTTTCCGGAAGGTTTTTCAAAAACTTTTTTTCTTAAGGGCCACAGAATTGTTTAGTAAAAAGTGAAATGAAACTCAATGCATCTTTTTGAAATCTTCAGTTGCAGTTTCCTTTGATGGAAGAATACACCTAAAGCAACATTTTCATCAGTCCTTAATTCCTTACATTTTTGGGTTTAGCTGGCTTAGCCTCTTGAACCACACTACCAATGTATCTTTCTTCACTCAGTATCTCAAACGAAACTTTACACGGATCCACTCGTACCATATCACATGCAACTGGGCGTCCACTTCTCCTATCATACGACATCTGAAACTCTACTGCATCTATAAACAGTTACAAAAAGTAAGGTTAACTTGTTGCAGTGTACAATAGAAATAGAAAGTGGAATAGCAAAATTCTTGGATTATGGTGATGCTCTGGCAACCAAAGGAACATGTAAACTATATAACTATAGTGTTTACTAGAGTGTTGGATACAAAGAATTTCTCTGACAAGACATAATTGTTCCTCATATTTCTTTGAAAGCATTCTACTATTCAACTAAAACTTGTGTCTGGCAACTGTGTACACAGGAGTCAGATCCAGGTTTATCCACAACATTATTTCTTTCAATTTAACCCTCACAGAGGTACTTTTGATAATCCAGTTACATTCACATACTGTTATTGTAAAATGTGTCAATTTTGCTTCACTGTACATGAATAAAATACCAATGAAGACAATGTTCTTCACTCAAATTTTCATCACTTGTCTTCTCCACGACAGGATCTCACACATCATTAATGCTGCCAGTATAAATTTGTTAATATCCATGCATAAAGATATGAAAATTAATTATTCCTTTACAACATAATCGCACATATTCATGACCCTAAGAAAAAGGCTTTCAAAAACTCTCTGGAAAAATGAGAAAATGGTGGTTACAAGCATCTTCTCCTTTTCCCATAAAATTTTCTACCCAGGGTTTTCCCTCAGCTTTAAAAATTGGAGGTCATTGTGTCCCTTGCCTCATTAGTTGAGGGTCATTTCTTTAACTTAGGGGGTCAAAATTAATAGGTCTCTTCGTCGTCAAGCACAGATTACTAGGCATTTCACTCATTTCTGACAGAAAGCTCGATTTCACTTTTTGACAGACAAAACATTCTCGTCCGAATCGCTGCTTGACGTGGCTTGATCAGCAGCTATAGGAAGCAGATGATAAAAAGAATGCTGCAGTTTACTTCGTTGTGACATTATTTTCCGCGAACAGCACAGACTGGTAATGTGTACTTCTATCTACCAAAGGTCGCGTAAAATATGGTATGAAATACAGAGAACCAAACCAAGACTTTGACTGGGCCCATATTTACGACACATGTCTGACGTACTTTATGGCAATAATGCGTAAACCAGTCTTATTCTATAAATAAATTACAGAAAAAACCACTTTTATCTCAAATAAAACCTGTAGTTAAAAAAAAAAAAAAAAGAACAGTGTTCGTCTGATATTGAAGCAAGAACAGACTTGGATTTATGACGCTTTATTCAATTTCCTAGATGATTTAGATATTGGAAAGCTGCTTCACTCATGACGCAGTCTCATTTATTTTGGGGGGTCATTTGAGTTAAAATCGCGTCAATGACGCAGGATTTGTGCGTCATGGAAAACCCTGCTACCACATACAAAAGACAACTTTGCCCATTTGATTCACATTTTTTTCCCCTCTGTAAACGCTTTCAGTCCAGACAAGTCTAAAATTTTGCTTTCTGGTAAAAATTTAAGAAGGCCTGAGAAAACACTGTCCTTTGATTAAGAGTTAACCTAATAAAGTGACATGACTATGTTGACATCCACTTTTTGGCTGAATCAAGCCTTTAGCTTTTAGTAAATGAAACATATTTAGACTAGTCAAAATTAATAGCATTTGCAGATCACAAAGTAAATGTGGTTCAAGTAATTATTTTTAACTGAAAGGGTAGAAAACAAGAACACTGCATGTGGGTGCCAACGCTTGGCTGCAGTTGCTTGATTTACAGTGAAAGTTCAAATATCTTTTTGATCATGAACAACTTGTTTAAGTTTTAATTACATATCTTCAGTAACAACAAAGATGGTATCAAAGCTATTGCATGAGACATGGCAGATGACAACGACGCCAGGGCTACAACATTCTTACAGATTCCCTTTGAAAATAGCCGTGTTAAAAATGTTGTTCCAGCATTTACTCCTTTTTCCAAGTTTTGTCACAAAGCTTCCTTTTTCAAGATAGTAGAAATAAGGGCTTATTAGGTAAGGGTCACGATAAGTTTTCAACCTTACCTCCTATTTGTATGGTCTCTACATCACCCTTAAACTCACTGTAGTGAAAAAACAATCTAGCGTCTCTGTCACAGCACTGAACAAACCCATAAGAATGCTGAAATCAAATTTTAAGACATTTTCATAGGTAACTCACTTTTGAAAACATAACGGCCAAAAGGAAAATGGCTCCTTATGAGAAATTTTTCCTTTAGCTGCAATGTCTTCACATGTACTCATGTAGGAAACCCTAATTTTTTACTCATGTTGATTATCCATAACTTGAACAACTGTTTTCAAAGCTATCTGTTGCAAAATTTGATTTTGGAGGTAATTAATTTAAAGAAGATCTTTGAACCCATTGCCAGATGACAAAATTATTGACTAGTCCAATATGAAAGCATTTGCAGATGAGTATTCTAATTTTGTTCAAATGTTGAATTTGTCTTTGAAAGGGGAGAAAAAATTGTGACAAAAGGAGGTTTATCTTCATTTGAAAACATTAGTCTGCATCTCAGGTAATCAGCATTTTCTCCTTTTGCCACAATGTTTTAAAGCATCTCTTAGCTCAGAATAGTCAAACCTAGGACTGTTTGGTTAAGGTTTAAGAAGTGCATTTAACACTTTAACAAATTATCTCATGTTTTCATAACCCTACTGAAGAGGCCTTTTGAAATCAATATATGAAAAGGTGAAAAACCAGGGAACTAGCATTTTCTCCTTTTCCTTCAATGTTTTCTACCCTTCTTGGGACACTTCCTATCCTTTATGCCACATTTAATTTGTCGTCCCAAAATGGTTTCAAATTTAGTCAGTCGAGACTTTTGTCATAGGGAAAAGATTTAATGAAATACCATAATTAACATGAAGACTTACCAGGAGTTTTTCTACCAGACCAGTCTCTCTGATGGCTGGAGAGTTTGCTGTTTGTGGAGAATTAGGCATTAGAGAGTTGATGAGATTTGGCGACCTCTGGTAAGATACAATGGCAGGATCTTGAACGGCTGGCGGCTGGAAGTTCTATAAAATTATATGGAGGATATGGGAAGTCTGTCTATAGGGTTGATGTTATTATAAACACTGATGAGAAACTGGAACATTGTATCTTAAAACATTTGAAAGAAATTAAAATCAAGGCATTTAATACACTATACTTGGCAGATGTTATTTTATGCTTCAGCAAACTACTTTTGCCTAGGTTGATATAACTAAGAATGGGCAATGCCTCCTTTTGTCACAACATTTTGGCATGTTAAATGTATCCATGTTAGTAACTCATAATAACCCATATTTTACATAGATGTTTTCTATGTTAATTGCTGCAAATTTTCATAAGGTTGGCTAAATTACAGAGCATAATATAACATCATTGTTTTCAGTGTCAAAAACATACCAAGTTTAAGCACTGCTTTTTTTTAGCAACTGCTTCTTCTGAATAAGTTTTCCTTTTGCAGCAATGTTTTCAAATAATAAGATTCCTATATTTGATTCCTATTTACTACCCCTACTTATTTTACATGAATGTTTTCTATACCATTAGAGAATTAACTTACTTTCCACTGAGGACTGTTTACTTTACGGCCAACAGCTGACATTTTGTTACTTCCTTCTTAGACATTAAGTAGTCAGTGTTGTTGATTTGTCCTCAGATGCTGATCCTGTGCTGCTTCAATAGTATGTTAGAAAAGGGCGGGTAAGTTTTCTCTTAATCAGCTTTATCTTTTAGGTTCAAATGTCTACGTTGTTTGTGGTTTATGTTTTCTTTTCTAGTGAATGCTTGTGTTAAAGCTCTTGTTTATTTTGCTGAAAAAAAAAAAAAAAAAATTATAAACAAAATCAAAATATAAACAAAATCAAAATATTAAAAGTCTCTTTAAATATTTGCCAATCACCTACTTACTCAAAAAGTGCTCATTTACCTTTTCCTTTAGTAGTGTCCTTGGGTAAAAAACTCGACTAATATTGGTGAAACCCAGTTCAGTTTAAATATATTAATTTTACATCGCTTGAGACACAAGTTGTTGCAGCTTCTACTATAATCTCTCTCGATTCTGCTTCCTGGGAACTACACCAGTATTCATGTGAAATGAATGGGCCAATGAACAGTCCCAAAGTTGACACCCTCTCCCAGGAATCGAACTCAGGACCTTCTGGTTGCAAGGCTAGCACTCTACCTCACGACCATGGACACCACTGCGGTGTTCCCACTTATGCAAGTTCCTGCGTAAATCACGTTATGAAATTAAAATTCACGTAACAAATGCTGGCTTCATGTAAGACCTCATGTAAGAAAAAACATGGACGAAAAAGACCCCATTTTAGGATTTTCCTCATTGAATCTCTGACTTCCTTTCTTAATTCTGAATACCCTTTGCTTATCTTTTTAAATTAAACAGGCATAGGCCTATACCTTTATATTGTCTATTGTACACACAGTATTGCCATGTAAACATTCGCAACACATACAGCGACATTAACAAGTAGATCATTGCAAAAAAAGCTTGAACCCTTTTATTCTACATCCAGGCATCGGGCGATGACGCATGTTTTTGTCTGTTAGGGAAATGTTAGGAGAGCTATCAACATTTTGCAATCTACGCCTATCTGTGTAATATGACAGGTTTTGAAGTTACTTGTTACCCCAATAATGAACTGACATGAAAAATAGATCGCTGCAAAAACCTATTCCACAACAAAATGTCACTTTGGGATTGTCCGATCAGGGTCACGACAGACTGCCTTTTCAGCTTTTTTTAAGCAGTGAATTTTAAAATAGATATTTGTATCAATTTTTTTTTATGGTGCAAATCATCAATATGGATCACTTTACTACTAGTTGAGAACTATTATTGTCATACCCTCTAGTATGAAATCTTACCCCCAGATTTTCAGCCCAGGGGGTAAGTGTACCCTTGAAATAAAAAGCTAGTGGGTGAAACCCAGGACACACCATAAATAGGTCAGCAGTCACCATGATATGATTGAAACATTGTTGAAAGCAACTGTTAATGTACAACATCAATCAATCAGTGTTTAACCGTTTACAAAACAATCCTACTAAGTTTTCTATCCTATAATAAACAGATTCTATCACTTAGCCACATTCTATTTGTTGTCAACAAATGCTTGCAATTTGGACAACTCTAATTTCTAAAATTTTGTAGTCTTGTGAAGAGTTAAGTCCTTACAAGGTGACAACACTTTCTTTTATGGACAAATTTTTCAAGTCCTCATCCTCAGGACTGTTAAAAAAAAAAAAGAATTGTTTGGATGTTAAGCCATTAACACACAATTAAGAAGTTTCACGAAAGTCTATAAGAGGACTTCTGAAGACATTTTGGGAAAAGGAGAAAATGCTGGTAACCAGCAAAACCTTCAAAACAAGTATGAATGAATCTTTTTAACACGTCATACAGAAATACTTAACCATTTTTCCCATTTTTCTTTCAACAAGCACTGAAAAGCTTTTTGATGAGTCATGAAATAATTTAAAAATTACTTTCCTGCGATGATATGACGGAGAAATTGTGATGTTAATGTGAAAAATCATCATCTATTCATTTACTAAAGAATTATGAACAAACCCTACAATCCCTTTCTCTTCCACGTAAAGACAGCTGTGTAGAAAAATGTGGCTTTGTTCCAACAGAAATTCTTTGGATTTCACTCTACACTATGACAGTAATTTGAGCTGTAAGACAAGAATTTCTATGTCCAAGACATAAAACATATTTTAAAGATGGTATTTCTGTGAGTAAAACATTTGTGAGTATAGTATATGGCTATTTTTTCCTCACCCCTTTCGCACAGTTTATCAGCAAAGCCGCCATTCAAGTCTTGTGTTGGTGTATGTAATCAGAAATACTGGAAAGGATTTTATCCAGCGGCAAGGACTTTTCACATCGAAATGTATTTTCTGTAGCTTTTAGCTTGTTTTTTTTTCTTGTATGTAGATCATATCATAGACTTAAAAATATGATAAAGAACTTTCTTAAATTATACATGAAGAAGAAAAATTTTTAAATTATCATCGCGGGGACTCTAAGAAGCAGACCTGGGGTCGAATACTCTAAAATATAGTAATTTTTAACCTTTAACCTGCTATATAAGTGAAATGAAACTTTCGACTTAATACTAAAAAAACAAAATTTTGTTATTTCAAAGGTATTGTTTTGGATTAAAAATATCTCCTTATCGGACAGTGCTGATCAAAGATCAAACTGCACGTTATGTGCAGTCTGATATGAATTACCATGTCCGCAAAAGGTCCTTGAATCAATCTTAGTAGCCTAAGGGTTAAATACAAATATTTTGCAAAGTAAGAATTATGAATACAGAAAACGAATACGAGTACTTTTTTTAAAGTATTTGAATAAGAATACAAATTGTTATAAGAGTAAAAATACTTTGCGAATCTACTCAAATGCTTTTCAATACTTTTTAATGCATTTCAATAAAATGGCATATACATGTATATTCTCTTGATATCATTACCCATAGGTTCAGTTATTGTCTTTCGTTGTGGTATTCAAGCATTGCATCCATCCATCCATCCATCCATCCATCCATCCATTCCATCCCATTCCATTCCATTCCATTCCATCCCATCCAATCAACTTATCATCCATTATCCATCGATCCATTATCCATCGATCCATCCATCGATCGGTCCATCCATCCATCCATCCATCCATCCATCCATTATTAATGTGTTGCTCTTTTCTCATATTTTACAGGTCATTGATTGTTCCCCCATCCTATACAGACTTTTATTTGAAAAAAAATAGAGCCTCATGTATTAATTTCAAGCTTAAGCCTTATATCGAATATTTCTCAGGAATAATGTATGGTCTACATCCGAAATTAGGTGTAAATAAAATTCTTGTCACGCCCGTTAGCAGGATTCTTTTCATGTAGATATATTTGAGCAGTGCTTTGTGAAATGGGGGCTTAATGCATCTACGAACTGTTTCGATCAAAGTCAGCCTGCGCAGTCCACACAGGCTGACCTTGGCCGAGACTTTTCAATATTGGTCATTTTTCTGTATGTCCAAGGACCAGTCCACCTCATGATTAAGTCGGTGATTAGAAATGTGGCTCTATGGATCCATGAATATGTGATGACTTGCTTGGTACCATGGATTACGGAGGTGCATTAAGCCCCCTTTTACTGGAGCTTGGCTCATTTATAACTGACATAGATACATCCAAAGGTGGAAATCATTGAAGAAAGCTTGTCATATTTCACTGGAATTTTGAACCTCAGATAACAGAAATAATCCATTGGGAGGAGAGAGGGTCGAAAAAAAAGATGGGAAAGATGGGGGTCACAATAAAGGAGGTCAACCTTAAAATATTAAGTTTAAGATTGAACGAGTTTTCTCCCTTAGGCCATAATATCAATAAAAAATCTCATCAATTCACACATTTGCACTGTTTGATAAAAATGAATTTTCATAATTCATCATTCATCAGAACGATTACTGAATGCAAACTCTCAACACAACAGACTGTGTCAGAAGACGAGTTTGATTATCAAAAAAATTTTATTTATTTTTACCTTTTACCATGACACCCGAGTTTCAGTGCATATTAGAAAACAAGTTTTAAAAACATTAGAGGAAAAGGTAACCGACATATTATCCTTTTTCAACAAAAATTTCTACCCTCTAAAGACAAATCACGTTATTTGAATAAAATTAAATTTATCGTTTGCAAATGCTTTTGCCCTTTGGTATAGAGTTAAAGCAAAGTTTTTACAAGTTTTCCCGGTAACTTACCTCAATTCATTTCGATTTTTCGAGTTAACCGAATTGAAGTTAAATTTGTCTGCTGGAAATTTGTTTCGTGGGGATATTACTTAACCCTTTACCAAACAAACATGTGTTTCTTTGACCCTGGAGAAGGTTGCCAAAAATAGTGTTGGAAAAGATGAAAAACAGGTAGGTATACAAGCATTCAATTCCAGTTTAATTCTTTTTCTTTTTTCTTCTTTCACTGCATTTTTCTCCCTATTGTTGACAAATGCCATCATTTAAGCCACAGTAAATTTATTGTCTGCAAATGCATTTAATTTTGGGCATGTCGAAAATTGTGTTAATTGTCTTGTACGAATTTAACTCTACATGTATTTAAGTGCTAAACTCAACTTTCAACTTTGTGGACAATTTAGATTAAAATCAGACTGCCGTTTTACAGTATACATCAATATTAGACCACACAGAATGTTTACTTTGATCAAGGATGTACAATACCTGCTAGTTTGTAAAACATTTTGGCAGAAAGACCAATGAAATGGCAACTTTTTTGTCTGTTTTCCTAGTAAGGAGTGTCCGTTTCAATTATTTAGCGCAACAACTTTTTTTAATTCCATGTTCTAAGACAGGGACATTTGTTGATAAAACAACCAAACAATCCTGAGTTAACGACCTTGTGAAGATAGGTTTTGTGGGAGAGAGCTCTCGGAAAATATTGTGGACAAATGAGAAAAAACAACCAACCAGCATTTCCTCCTTTTTCCATAATGTTTTCTATCCTATCAGAATACTTATGGTCTTTTGTACCAATTTAGTATTTGTCATCTGGAGATGTTTTTAATTTGGGAGAGTCTTAAACTTGTCATGTGGGAAAGGGTTAATTGTTCCTTCTACTAATTTCATATAGCTGGTTTTAAATTGTAAAGGTGCAAAACAATGCATGCGCTCAAATGGAGAGATAAGTTAGATGATGTCACCTATGCGTGAACCCTCGAGCGTTACATCATCTGTTGCGTCAGCTGCTTCTGCCAAAAATGGATCATGTGTTTGTAAAGAAAAGTCCTATGTACCGTTCTTGATAATTATGAGCAAACAAAGGGTGAATTAGGATTATAAATAAATAGGATAATCAACTGGTTGTGTAATATTAAAAATCTGTCACTCGAATGGGGTTTGATGTGGTTAAAAAACTCATCCTTTGAACTCGTTTTTTTTTTCAACCGCATCACACCCCATTCTAGTGACAGATTTTTAATATCACACACAACCAGTTGATTATCCTCTATTGATTTCTAGTTTTTGAATGACATCCAAAAAATAGGGGAAAAAATGAGGAGAAGCCAAACACATGTATTTATTTACCAATGTTTACTAATTTGTTTGTCGTTTTCCTGGTTTTTTTTTTATGTATTTGCTTCCTTTAATCGATTTTCTTGAAAATAAAACTAGATGTTAGTTGCATATTACATGATACTAAACTATGGCGAAATTGTGAAAAATTAATGGTCTAAGGGAAAAAACTCGTACTTACTTCAGTTTATTAATATCAGAGTTGTGTCCCTTATGGTCGTGAACAGCCTAAAACCGAAAACGAATAAACTAATTGTACAGGTTCAAAGTCAGAGAACGATCGGTAAAAAAAAATGCCGTGTTGTAATGGACTTTTAAAAATGTTTTTTATAATAGTATTATTAATATAATTTACAGATCTGAAGTTAAAACTCAATCACATAGAACTAAGAGAGCGGAAATTGAATACGAATGAAAAATTGTAACGAGGCGGTAATCTCCCTTGCATTTGATCACATTTGTAAACATAGCAACCGCCAAAACTTGAAACTGTAAGTAACGGTTTGTTTATTGTTATAAGATTTAACACAGAATGTCACATCAATGCAGTTAATAAAACATCAAATCAAGCAAATATGATCAAATAGATTGGCGCATTAAGATCTTCACACTGAAATAAATAATGTGCACATTATCTAGGTCATAGTTCACTTAGTCTGAAGCCTTTAGTCAAGGTTATCGACAATATCGTCCGAGTTATCAAAGTTTCATTTCAAATTCAATAATTTAGATCTACACTTGACTAGTAGAAAATCGAGAGTCAATAGTTCCCCATGTGTTGAAAGTTTGTGCCTTATACCAAATCTTTCCCTGCGATTGTGTAGATGTTTATCCGTAATAAAATGTTAATGTAAGTCTCGTCACACAGGACTCATTTGTGCAATAAACCCAGTCCTAGGCGGAAATCCTTGCCAAATTCCGGTAAAAACATTTAAGTATTTTTTTCAGATAACACAATTCTGTTTAAAAAAAAAAAAAAATGATTGCGGATCCTTTTATGCATTTAGGTTGGTCAATCATTTTATCTTGTGGAAGGAGGGTCAGTTCGAGGGAAATTGTCACAACAAGGGAGGTCATTCGTCATGAAATTAACTTTATGGCTGTATGAGTTTTCTCCCTTAGACCATAAAAATGAGGACAAAATCCCACCGTTCACTATTACTTGTATCATTCTGTTTGATAAAAGTGAAATCGAATATTATTTAGTATATTATAAACATTTCTTAGTAAAACACTTAAGACATTAGACCAAGTATGAAGTGATTCTTGAAAAAAAAAACCAAAAAACAGAAATTGCATATTATAAACAATTGTCTTTGAAACAAAGCTCTTTATCTAATTTTCACTGGCAACCTACCCCAATTTATCTTATATATTTACATATAAACTTGTATTTCAATCAACTTGAGGAAAAGGGTTTCTAAAAACATTGCTGGAAAAGCAGAAAATACAGGTATTCGAGCATTCAACTCCAGTTAAAAGTATTTTACTATTTTATCCTGTTTTTTTTTTTTTTTAATCCTGTTAAAAAGAATCCCATCAATCATCTTAGCCACATTACCGGTAAATTTGTCGTCTGAAAATGCTTTAATTACTGGGAAGTCAAAATTGTGCAGTCTATTACCGATTAAACTCCAAAAGTGCCAAGCTCAATTTTAGTTGTCTCTGTAAACAATAAAGTTCATAATCCGACTGCTTTTAGTAGGACAGTATGCCTCCAGATCGGACTGAAAAAAATTGGTTACCAGCATTTTCTCCCTTTCCTGCCATGTTTTCAAAAGCCTTCTTTCTCAGGGCTGTCAAAAGTCGGGATTGTGTGGTAAACGATAAAAGTGCCTTCAATCATAACTATAGTTACCTTTGCTGCCAGTGTAGATCAAGATCAGTTTGCACAAAATGTGCAGACTGATCTTTGATCTACACTGTCTGTATTGTTGAGTCATGCTAGAGAAGAGCAGCGTTGATGTTGCAGTCAGTTTGGTCTTATTTCTGGACTGAAAGTGGCCATTTGGGTTTATTTGGTGTTCTAAGGGTTGATTAACCCTTTACCCTGTGGGAATACATGTATCACATGATCAACAACAAGGATGACTAGAGTATGTGAGTTACATTGAGACAGGCGTGTCAATGACAAAGTTGCATCTTTTTATCTTGAGTAAATGTCCACTTTCTGTACGATTGCAAAGAAAAGTATGGCATGTATTTTGTAGTGTGCAACAGTCAGAAATTTTGATAATGATTCATTATGAAAAAAAAATGCCCTCCCCCCTTTCTCCTTAAGTTTTGTTGAATATTTTAGTATGTCTCGGAGGGTTCTAAATGAGAAGTTTTAGGAAGGAGAGCCTGGTCATTATTCCTATACCAGGCGACAAAATCATGTATTTAAATTCAAAGCATTTGCAGATGACATATCAAAGGTGCTCATACATGCTCTGATGATGGGATTTGCTTTCATAGAAAGAACAGAACAAATTGTGGGAAAAAAGAAAAATTCAGGTTACAACTTACAAATATTATCTCCTTTTCCAACAATGTTTTCTAAAGCCTTTATCCCCAGGGTTGTAAAACACATGACTGTTTGCTAAGGGGTTAAGTCAGTGTATAGCAAAATTGACCGAAACTTAGTGCCCTACAAGGTGTAACTTTGAAATGTGTGATTTATATGCTGTCTTAAAGTCGGATTGGATAACTCTCATTTGAACACATTTTTTTTTTTTATTTGATATAACTGAATGATAAGGCTTTTACTTTAGAATGGCCATCATGATTTAATTTTCTTTTTAACCCTTATCCTGCTAAATAAATGAAATGAAAATTTAAAGCCTATATAAAAAAAGTTGCTATTTCAAAAGTAGTTTTTTGGGAAATATATGTCCTTATCAGACAGTGCAGATAAAACATCAGACAACACGTTCTGTGCAGTTTGATCTTGATCTACTCTGTAATTTGTCAGTGAGTCACGCTTAGCAGCCTAAGGGTTAAAATCTCATTTATCTTTCCATCATCCGTTTGTTTGCAATAAGAAAGACTTTGCTGTTGATGCAAGTTGTTTAGATGCCATCAATAGACCGACCGGTGATTAAATATAGGATAACTTGCAGCATATTACAGCACATCGTCTTCTCATGGGTGGGTGTTCGCTGCGATGTTTGCGAATGCGTTTTATACCAATCCATTTAATAGTCCGTAGTCTAAAGTTTATTCGGTTTCAATTCTTTATTATCAGCTTAATTTAGGTAGTTTGTCATCAAAGTAAATATAATATGTGATAGAAAATTATCATCAAAATTTTTTTTTCATCAAAGTAATTATAATATGTGATAGAAAATTATTGCTTTGAGATTATAAACATTTTGCAACAACAACAACAATAATTTCGAGGAAGGAAAGACTTTATCGATAAACTTGTTTACAATAAACCCGTTCTAACAGAGTTAAGTCCTGTAAGTGTCAGTTATTGTCATGGTAATTTAGCAGTTCAATATTTTCTAACATCATTGCAAATATTTTTTTGTGCTATACCAGGTTAATTGTATGTAAAGACAAAGTGATATGGTCTACAGTATCCTATAGTTCGTGACAATGAGTCACAGATAATTTTTCTTACAAGACTTGCATTCGAGTCTTAGATTCTGACATTGTTTTTATATATTTTCAAAGCCACACAAATCATCAAAATGCCCCTGGAATTCTTGTTCGGGCGAAAAAAGACGCCAGAAGAAATGCTGAGACAAAATCAACGTGCTCTGAACAAAGCTATGAGGGACTTGGACAGGGAGAGGCAGAAGATGGAGCAACAGGAAAAGAAAGTTATAGCTGATATAAAGAAAATGGCAAAGCAAGGACAAATGGTATACTATTTCAAACATACTTTGTTAGTTAACTCTTTACCACATGACAATATTTTAGACTGGTCCAAAGTTAGTACAGACAGCTGTCCCCAAAGGCGATGTTACTTTTTCACTAGTCACCTCTGGGTACAGAGATGATCTAGACAAAAACAGTTAAAATCTCCGCACAGATTTTGTGCGCAAGTTTGAACTCTCGAACTCTCATGTTTTCACAAATAGAGCACAAAACTAGGTTTTGAACATACCTATTGCTTGCGTATTCAATAATCCTTAGTTTGAAATACAAATATGTTCTATTTAGATGCTGAACATAAGAAAAAAACAGTTCATTTCATCTGCTGCTCGAGTAACTTTCATCCCCGAAAATACACAAAATGGCCGCCACACACGAGAGATTTCGTCAGTTTTTTTCTGAGATTTATATGTTATAAATGCCTTAGAACTACAAGCTCTTAAGGTAATGAAAGGTTTAATAATTTGTTTTTGGTCATGTATGTTACTAAAAGTTAATTGCATTTTGCTGCAATATAGATTAAATTGACGAAACAGGAAGTCAGTATAGCGCTCCATCTTTGCTACTGGAAAATTTACAATGGACTTGAGACGGTAAGGTGCACAATAAAAGTCCAACTGTGAAAAAAATCACTCTAGCGTCTCATTATTGAGACTAGGTCCAAAGTTTACCACATGACAATATTTTAGACTGGTCCAAATTGAAAGCATTTGCAGACGAGAAAATAAATGTAACTCAAAATTTTGAAATTTTTAAGGAAGGGTAGAAAATATTGTGAGAATAGTAAAAAATCTTGGTTACCAGCATTTTCTCTTTTTCCAACAATGTTTTCAAAATACATTTTCTTTGGGATCGTTAAAAGTAGTGATTGTATGGTAAAGGGTTAAGTAACTTGGGTTTTATAGTTAGATAGGTAATTTTTCTGTACTATCCTACCTGAATTTACCTTTGTCATACTGACAATCATGATATGAAGCCTTGGTGTTTGCTAACATAAATTACAGGAAACCCAGCACAGGTCTTCATGTTAGTTTATCAGTGTCCTTCAAGTATACAAGACATATCCAATTTTTTTTTTTTCGAATAATCACAAAACTATTTCAATGAGCATGACACATCAAACACAGAGCAGCCATTTTAATATGCAGGCATATTCTGGGGAATGAGAATAAACCAACATCTGAAAAATAGACTGACCTTAAACATCCCTCGCTGACACGGTCATGTGACAGCCATTAACAGCAAAACTGGTAGAAGTATATATTGTTTTGTTTTTCAAACACAGTTTTTGCTTGAAATAATTTGTTGTTCCTTTGGTAAGGATTTTCAGTGTTAGTGAAATCACATGTATTGAATATGAGCTGTTAAACTTTGTTGATTGACCCATTTAAACTTCATTTTTCTGTTTCTTGTAGAAAATGTTATTGTAAACATATATGACATCATCAGCATCAATTTCGATAAAGAATCAGATGACTTATACTATAGAAAAACTAAATTGCAGCAAGATTTGATATTTGTTGCGACAGTGGATAAAACCATGATAAATCTTTACTAAAATGCAAAATGATAGTCTGCTCCAAATTAAAAAAAAATTGTAGATGGCATATTAAAGATGGCGTCAACTTCTTGATTTGTCGTTTGCCAGGTAGAAAACCTTATGGGAAAAGGTGAAAATGCTGGTTACCAGGGATGGCTATCTTCAGTTCTTTACAAAAACTTACATTGTTGGCACTTGTTATGATTATACCAACAATATAGGATTTTGTGATGGAACCAGTATCTTTTTTTTTAAATTAGATGACACCTTGCCCCTTTTCCTCACTTGTCTTGATTTCTGATAGTGCAATGTATTAAAATATATAGATCTAGTCATAAGAATGATGACAATTATAATTTTCAGGATGCTGTTAAGATCATGGCCAAAGATTTGGTCAGAACTCGAAGATATGTAAAGAAATTCATTCTGATGAGAGCAAATATTCAGGCAGTATCACTGAAGATTCAAACCCTAAGATCTAACAATGCTATGGCACAAGCCATGAAAGGAGTTACAAAGGCAATGCAGACGATGAACAGACAGGTAAACTAGTCTCATATTTTTTTTGCCTTTAGTAAACACAGTACTACCTGTAGATGACTTTTTAGCTCACCAGATTCAAAGTTGTGAATGTAAGCTGTTACTACAGCGCATTGCTGTCAGTCTGTCTAAGGTCACAACTTCTTAGAAGAAACTGTTGGATCAAATCAAATATGTACGAACTCCTTTGGACAAGGGGAACAAAGAGTGCCCAAAATATATGGTTTTTGTGTAAGGTTTTGTGATGAAAAACACCGCACTGTGAATGCTTACCTGTAAATGATTTCAACTACTTGATAGATTTATTATGCAGTAGTCTGGTAGTTATTGGCTAAAAATTTCAATTATTGAACAATCTGAACAAACAGTTTATTTAGAACAATTTTTTTAAGAAAGGAAACTATCTTTCTGAAAACATTGTGAGGAAGCGAATCTGTTGAGTAAGTTAGTGCTCCTTTTTCTACAGTGTTTTTAACTGTAAGGTTTAAAAAGTTGTCATAACTGTATTTGGTCAAAAGATCTCTTTTAAATTTTTTTCAACTGTTAGAAATATCATTGTATCAAAGTTTCAATTTATGTCATAATCCTTTTCCTTGATTTCTGATACCATCGTTATAATTGTATTCTCAAGCTAAAACTACCCCAGATCCAGAAAATTATGATGGAATTTGAGAAACAATCAGAAATGATGGACATGAAAGAAGAAATGATGAATGATGCTATTGATGATGCCATGGGTGATGAAGATGATGAAGAGGAATCGTAAGTCCATAATCTCCATTATCTGTTTACCAAATGGAATAATTCTTGACTGGTCCAAATTGAAAGCATTGGAAACAACTGAACAGAAGTGGATAAAATTATGAAATTTGTCCATGAAAGAGTAGAACACATTGTGAGAAAAGTAGAAAATAGTAGTTACCAGCTTTTTCTCCTTTTCCCACAGTGATTTGAAAGGCCTTTTTCACTAAAGTTTTTAAAACTTGGGATTGCATAGTAAAGGGCTAACATCTTATAACTCATTATTTCCTTTGATTTGCAGCACAAAACATGGATAGATTGCATGTTAAACATAGGAAAATAACATCAATTCAGGAAATATTCACAAATACAAGGGCAATTAAAAAATAACGTAGACAAGCCATTTTACCAAGCTGGTTAACGTGATATTTTCATGACTATCTAAAACAGAGTAGCTTAACATTTTTACAGCTTAGGTCTAAAATATCTTGGGCATCGATTGGCTGGTTGTTTAGATACACCATGTTATGCTGCATTACTATAATGACCATGGCGCAGTATAAATTACATGGCCCGACGTTATCAACATTATTTTGAAAAATTCAACCTACGGCTTTTCCAAATCCTCACCTGTGCACTCAATACAATGTCTATATCTGTGGATCCATTCCTGGAAAATGTTTTTTGTACCAATTCTTTTTGATCCCAGCTGATTACCAGCATTTTCTCCCTTTCCCACAATGTTTCTACCCTCCCTCTCAGAGACATTGGCTATCATTTTAGACACAGTTATTTTGTTTTCTGCAAATGCTTTCAATTTAGGCTAGTCCGAAGTACATGTATTTTTCTTTGGTAAAGAGTTAATGTACTCTTTGCTTTAATCATAGAATACCTAATAAACCTAACTCATTTTCATTTGGAGAATAAGACCCCAGTAAAGGCATATTCATGGATGCTTTTATCTGTAGTGTTACAGCAAGTGGACAGTGTAAATCAAAGATCAGACTGCATGTTTTGTGTGGCCTGATCATGATCAACACTTGCTGCAATGGCAACTTAAAGGCACTGTAAGGGTTGAAATGTACATTGTCATTTGAGTACCATCAAATTTTTTATGTGTTTTCAAAATATCATGGACAAGTCTAGAACTGTTGTACAGTGAAGAGTTAAACCTTTGCCAGACACCAAAATTTTAGTCTTATAACTATCGAAAGTATTGGCAAGCATCAAATTAAATGTAGTCAAAACAATGGAATTTGTGTGTGAATGGGTAGAAGACACTGTGGAAAAAGAAGAAAATGCTGGTAACCAGTTTTTTCTTCTTTTCCCACAATGTTTTTAAAAGCCTTTTTCATCTGGTCGTTAAAATACGGAATTGTTAGTTAAAGGGTGTCATGGTAGTAATGATTCACTTGTTTTCTTTTTTTCTACAGGGATGCCATTGTGTCACAAGTGCTAGATGAATTAGGTCTACAGATGGCAGATGATTTGTCAGGTAATAAATTTAGTTATTGGTACTTTTCACTGCCATGGGTTGAAGGGACTGCAAAATTCACTTTGAACATATTTGAGTATCAGAGACAAATTCGTAATCTACTGGTTAAGCCTTAGTCTTCCAAGTGTGACCCAGGGCACTTTTGGGGACAGTGTAGATCAAGATCAGACTGCACAAAAAGTGCAGTCTAATCGTGATCTACAGTGTCTGATATGATATTTTCTTTCTGTTGAAATCAAGTTTGAAATCACAATATTCGGGATGTTACCATTGATTGAAAATTTTCTTTTTATTTATTTAGTAGTTGAAGAGTTAATCAAGTAATCATAGAAGAAACTTCTTGAAAATTTTTGTTGTCCAAACTCACCAAGGAACATGCAGCGAAGCTCGGTAGCACAGTAGGTAATACTGTGCTTGAAACCATGGGGAGTCGTTGGTTAAAATCCTCAGCTTGGCCAATATCTTTCGAAGGATTAATGATAGTCAATGCGACAGGATTCATTTCTCTCTCACTGCTGATCATTGTTTCTACAGTAGTTATGTCGGTATACAGCCATTGACTTGGGAAGAATGTTGTTAGTTGTGCTGGTAAAAGAACTCCAGAAAAAAGCATGATTAGGTTCACTGGACCTGGCGATGAAATTGAAAAAAAATGTTGAAAATGCCATGACAATCAAACAAGGGGCCATACACTTAATCTTGACTTTCGACTGTGCAACCCCTGGGCCACAAAGATAACTTTTAGGGTCAGCATAGATTTAGATCAGACTGCACAGAATGTAGGGTGTGCTATTTATCAACATATCTAAATTCAGTTTGTATGATTTTTAATTCCAAGTCTGGTCATCATATTGAATTCTAAGACCAAGGCCAGTTATAGAGGATAAATATTGAAAATGATGTTGCGGTAACTTTCCTGTTCCTTGTATTTCCTTCGACCAGCATAAGAAAATTTGATATTGTGTTAGACCAAAGGTCAACCACAGCAAAAAGCTACCAGTATTACAATTATTGAAAAACTTATTCAAAAATATAAGAAATTAAAGACAACCACTAGTTTAGAAAGTAAAACCCTTTCTTCATATGAAAGATAAATATTTTGGTGTAATATTTTGAACATTCAAATCAGAACAAAAGCTGACAGTAGTCCATATGCGGGTTATGTCATAAAACCATATGGCCTGCAACTCGCGAAAAGGGGCATTCGGACATTAGTGTAAAGCTTCGTCTCAAATCAGCCTGCGCAGGCTAATCGGAAAACAACACTTTCCGTTTCTAGGTAATTTTCTGTTTTGCGCAAGTCTACTGTAGCACAAAATCTAATGTTGTCATAAAGTTCCTTCTCGGATTAGCCTGCGCTGACTGCGCAAATGCCTGAATGCCCCTTTTCGCTTGTTGCAAGCCATATTTGGAACCATATTCGACACTGTAGGTACAGTGTTTTATTAAGCTTGTCTGATTTTATCGGCATGCGATGCATGTATCTGAGCTGAAAAATTTATGGGTATAGAAAAGTTGGAATTATTTCACGTATGACTACATTACAATGAGCTATAAAATGGCTTCAGTTATCTGAATCTTTATTGACTCTGTTGAGTCTCAAATTATTGATTTTTCAGAACCATTCCAGAGCCCTTGGTATTTGGATGGGAGAGTAGTCTCCCTTGTAATTAAGCTATGGTCTTTAAATGTAAAAAATTCTGTCTGACCTTGAAATTTTGCATGTTCTATGCAGAAATTCGTAAATAAATCATTTTTTCTTGGCTTAAGTCATAATTGGGAAATAAAGAGGTCATAATGACACACTTGGGTGCAAAACTGAATTAGATGAGTACACTGCAGAACCAGTCTGTATCTGAGTCAGATTCTATAGTGTAGACATCTGGCTGAAATACAGTATTGTACCCAAGCATGTTAAATAACCTCATGTCATGTCGAAATATTTCTATGATTGGTAATCTGTTAGTACAGAGATAATTTTTTTTCTGGATTTAGGATTGCCATCCACTGGTACTTCAGTAAAAGCGGGTCCGAGCAAAGAGCCACAAGCTGCCGCTGCGGAGGGAGGTGGTGAGGATGCAGATCTTGAAGCTCGTCTTGAAAACTTGCGAAGAAAATAGTGTCTGAAAATGGCTTGAGGCTGACTTTTCAAAAGTGAACAAGAGTACAGTTAGTTTTCTCTTACAAAAGAAAAGAGATTTAGTGGCTTTTTTCTATGAAGAGAATGTAAATGAAATGATATTAACTCATTACCTCCTGCAAATGAACTTTTCCACCTTGCAGCAGCCACTTCCATAAATATTGCAACAGATGGAAAAATTGCTTGTAATGAGCAAATTCCTTTTGCCAGACTGTTTTCAATTGTACTAAGGTGTAAAGTCATGTATTCAAAAAAATTTTCATGTGGATGATCTACTATAAATTTCAAAGTCAGTAGCACACAGGACTTGAGACCATGGAGTCACTGGTTTGAATCCCCAGCTTAGCCAATTTTTTTCCAGAGGGTTGATGATAGTCATTGTGACTGGATTCATTTTTCTCGCACCGCTGATCGTTGTTTCAGCTATGATTATGTATAAGGCAGTTAGTGGCTTGGGAAGATTATTACACGAAGTACTGGTAAAAGAAACTCTGGAAAAATATGGATAGGTGCATTGGCCGCCACACTATAACTGAAATAATGTTGGAAATGACATGAAATGCCATACAAGCAAGGCAGCAAATAATTAAACAAACCCTGTGACATGACTTAAATATTGTTGAAAGTGGTATAAAACACCAGTGAAATAATCAAAGTCTATCACTTAAGATTTATTGCAGGAGGCAATGAATTAAGGAAGTGTTAATGAATGGATAGTTTATAATATAATGAATGATTTATTTATGGCTTTTGTTTAGAACCTTTTACCACACAATCCAGAATCTTAACGACTTTTAGGAAGAAGACTTTCGAAAACACTTTAGAAAAAGGAGAAAATGCTGGTAACCAGCATTTTCTCCTTTTCCTACAATGTTTTCTACCCTTTCAAATTTAAATCCCATCATCTAATGCACATAAATTTTATGGTCTTCAAATGCTTTGAATTTGGACAAGTATAAAAGTTTGTTGTGTGATATAAGGCTATACCATCAGTGAATTATTTATCTGTGTTACCTTGTGTCTGAATGCAGCACATTATCTATATGCAAAAAATTGCAAGTACTTAACCCTTGTAGTGCTGAGTAAAGGAGCAGCGCTCTGGGAAAAGGGGGGTTTAATGCATCTCTGTGATACTTTATACCAAGCATGTCATCACATAATCATGGATCTATAAAAGCCATTTTGTCTGACAAACGGCTGAATCATAAGGTAGAATGGCAAAAAGTTTACAAACAGCGGACAGTTTGGAACCATGTCAGTTTTGCAGATGCATTAAATCTGCTTTTCATAGAGCATGGCTCAAGTGAAACTGAGACATTCTCAATCAGTGTAAATTCAAGATCAGACTGCTAACTCTGTATTTACCATTGCTGAAAAGGTAGTAACTGATTTTTCTTTAAGCCTGAAATACTCCTGTTATCTCCTCATCTTTTTGAAATCTTTCTAGTATTTAACTCTTTAACCAAACGACAAAACTTTAGACTTCTCCAAATAGAAACGTTTGCAGACGACAGAATAAATGGGACCCTAAAAAAAAATTGATTCGGGAAGGGTAGCAAACATTTTGGGAAAAGGAGAAAATGTTGGTTACCAGCATTTTCTCATTTTCCCTCAATGTTTTCAAAAACTTTCTTTCTCAGGGTTGTTTAAAGTTGGGATTGTGTGGTAGAGGGTGAAATAAGAGATAGCTTCAACAGAAGAGTGAAAGGATCATGAGTATGTGTGTAAACCTTTACTTCACTACACCAAGTTTTAACGAAAAAGAGTTTTTAAAAAACATTGTTGGAAAAGGAGAAAAGTCCTGTTACCAGCATTTTCTTTTTTCCTACAATTTTTTCTCCCCTTCTAAAACAGATTTCAATTTATGAGTCGCATTTATTTTGTTGTCCACATATACTTTCAATTTGAACAAGTCTAAGATTTTGTCATGTGGTAAAGAGTTAATTCTGAAAAATGTATGTTTGACTAGCTGAATTTTTGTGAAAGGATGTGAAGGAACATACTTTTTCCTGTCAGAGTTAAAACTGTGCAGCGTAATACCTATGTGTATGTGTGGGTTTTTTTTTTCATTACTTTGCAAATGAAATAGCACCCTGCATTTAGACACTTTTTTTTGAAAACACTGGGGGGAAAAGAAACAATTTTTTAAAACAAGCAATCACTTCTTTTCCCTCAATATTTTCAAAAGTTTTGTTTGGCAGTGGTAGAAAATGTATAGGGTTGTGTTAAAATCATACAAGATTTGCTAGAAATATTGTATAAATGTACTGTTTGAAACTGATACTATAAGATGTGCAATGCTGGTCAATGCAAACTGTAAATATTTTGTTGTTGTTGTTCTGATATAAACAGGGGTCAGTTTTGCACTGAGTGATATGGTTGTTGAGTGGATTTATTTACTTTTTAGGATAAAATTCCAGAAAACAATGGCTAACTACATGTATTTAGCTGTTTACTAAACAACAAAATTTTGGACTTGTCCAGATTGAAAGCATTTGTAAGATGACAAATAAAACGTTCAATACCGGGATTCGCTCCTAAAAGGTTAAAAAACAATGTTGGAAAAGGAGAAATTTCTGTATACAGAATGCATGCACATTTTTTGTCATATTCCATGGTTGAACATTTTCCTACAAAGACTTTTTAGATATAATCTTGTAATCATATCATGTTACAAGTCTTTAGACCATTAAATGACTGTAAAATCATTATTGTAAAATATTGATAATCGGAATAAATACAACTGAAAACACTGAAAAAGAAAGTGGCTAAAGGTAGTACTTGCCCATTAGGAACTGAACAGTTTCGCCTCTTGCCACAATATTAATTTAGTATTTTGCAATCTGAGCCTGTATTTGTCAACCATTCTTAATGGCATTCCTAGTCTTATTCTCAAGAATTTTCCACATTTCAAAGTAACACAACTTCTAATTGGCTAAACCAGGTGGTCGTGTTACTTCTTAATCTAGAATAGAACTGAGAATGGAACACAGAATGGTTTGTAAATACAAAACCCTGGATCAGTATACATCAACCATTCTAAATTTGATTCTAAGTCAAATATTAGATTAATGAGCCATGCTCTGTGAAAAGGGGGCTTAATGCATCTGCGAAAAGTATTGACCCAGGTCAGCCTGCGCAGTCCACGCAGGCTGACCTGGGCCGAAACTTTTCGCTATTGGTCTATTTTCTGTATGTCGCAGGACCAGTCTCCTTCAGGATTACGACAGTTGTTAAAAAAGGGTGGCGTTATGGATCCATAAGTATATGATGGCTTCACTGGTATCATGGATCACGGATATGGATTAAGCCCCCTTTTCACAGAGCATGGCTCATTTAGAAAGTAACTCAAGTTCTGATAGGCTAAACCATTTGATGTAGCCAACCAGATATTTTGTTACTTGCAAATTTAGAAAATCCTTGAGAACAACAATAAGAATGTACCTAAGAATGGTTTGTGAATATGGACCCTAAACTTGACATACTTTCCATACTTGTTGCTCGTGATAAAAGTGGAAACATGTATGTGAGGAAAATTTTCACTGTAAAATTGAAATGTGAGAGTGTGCCTACATCAGAATGCATATTGTTCATGTCTGTTGCTTGATTTAAGTAGTATGGTGTGCATTTGAAAGTGTTGTATTTTCATTTAATCTTAGCTGATCTAAATTGGTGATAAATGATTTTAACAGTTTGTAAATACTTACGTAATTATAGTATAATAAAACAATATGTCTTTTCATTGTAATTTTGTTTTCTTTAATCAGTTAAGATGACTGACCCATGCTCTGTGAAGAGGGGGCTTAATGCATTTGCAAAAAAAGTATCGACCCATGTCAGCCTGTGCAGTTGGGGTAGGCCAACATGGGTCGAAACTTTTTGCTATTTGTTTATTTTCTGCATGTTCAAAGACCATTCTACCTCCATATCCAGTCAGTTGTCAGGCTTTATGGATCCCTAATTATATGATATCTTACTTCATGTAATGCACTGCAGAGATGCATTAAGCCCCCCTTTTGCCAGAGCATGGCTCATAGTTTTAGCTCACCTAAGCACGAAGTGCTCAAGGTGAGCTTTTGTGATTGTTCTGAGTCCGTCGTCCATCGTGTGTCATGTGTTGTCAACTTTTACCTTGTATACACTCTAGAGGCCACATTTTCAGTCCGATACTCATGAAACTTGGTCAGAATGTTTGTCTAGAAAATATCTCGGATGAGATTGAAAATGGGCCATGTCCGATCAAAAACTAGGTCACTAGGTCAAATCTTAGAAAAACCTTGTGTATGCTCTAGAGGCTATATTTTCAGTCTAAAACTCTTGAAAGTTGGTCTGAATGTTTGTCTTGGTAATATCTTGGACGAGTTTGAAAATGGGTCATGTCAGATCAAAAACTAGGTCACTATGTCAAATCTTAGAAAAACCTTGTGTATGCTCTAGAGGCCACATTTTCAGTCCAATACTCTTGAAAGTTGGTCAGAATGTTTGTCTTGATAATATCTTGTACAAGTTCAAAAATGGGTTATGCTGGTCAAAATCTAAGTCGCTGGGTCTAATCTTAGAAAAACCTTGTGTACGCTCTAGAGGCCACATTTTCAGTCCAACATTCTTGCAAGTTTGTCTGAATTTTTGTATTGGTGATATCTCAGATGAGTTTGAAAATGGGTCATGTTGTTTCAAAAACTAGGTCACTGGGTCAAATCTAACTAACCCTTGTGTATGCTCTAGAAGCCATATCAGTCAAATTCTCATGAAAGTTTGTCAGAATGTTTGTCGTGATAATATCTTAGGAAAAACCTTTTGTACGCTCTAGAGGCCACATGTTCAGTCCCAATACTAATGAAAGTAGGTCAGAATGTTGGTCTTGATGACATCTTAGACAAGTTTGAAAATCGGTCATGTTGGTTGAAAAGTGGGTCACTAGGTCAAATCTTAGAAAAACCTTGTGTATGTTCCAGAGGCCACATTTCAGTCCCATACTCTGGAGAGTTTGTGAGAATGTTTGTCTTGATGTTATCTTTAAATAGTTTGAAACTGGGTCATGTTGGGTCAAAAACTAGGTTGCCAGGTCAAATCTTAGAAAAACCTTGTGTATGCTCTTGAGGCCACATTTTCAGTCCAATACTCATGAAAGGTGGTCAGAACCTTTGTTTTGATAATATCTACAAGGGGAAAATGGGCTATGTTTGGCTAAAAGTAGGTCACTGAGAAAAATTCTAGAAAAAGCTTGTGTACAAGCTAGAGGCAAAATTTTCATGCCGATCATTATGAAAGCTTGGTAGAATGTTTGTAACATGGGTCATGTTCAGTTTGGTCAAGACTAAGGTGAGTGACTTCAGGGCCACCATGACCCTCTTGTTATCATTAAGGTAAAGCATTTGTAATGGGAAAAACAGATATCTGTTAAATTGGCACGTTTATGAATATGATACTATCGAAATTCGAAACAATTTCTCTACCTGGCTAGAATTTTGTGTCTGGCTTTCTTTAAATCATCATTTACAAATAAGAATCACTCTATTTTCATTACAAAGGTAGTAAAAGAACTACTTCACTTTGTTTGAACTTATCAGGGACTTATTTGAAAAATAAATTTAACGAATTTTAAAATTCAGATAGAAAGAGGAAATCATTTTGGGAAAAAAAGCAAAATTATAATCGTTCTCATAGCCAACATGTCTGCTTATTTCACCTGTATTTTTTTATATAGAATTATGAAGGGCCTTTGTAGATAAACGCTTATAACTTCATCAATTTTTAGCTCCACTGGCCAAAGGCCAGCGGGCTTATGTCATGGCCCGGTGTCCGTCGTGCGTCCGTGCGTGCGTCCATGCGTGCGTGCGTGCGTTCGTTAACTTTTATTTCAAACATCTTCTCTGAAACTACTCATCCAATTTTAATGAAACTTCACAGATATGATCCTCCTATGGTCCTCTTCAGAATTTCTTGAAAGAATTTCATTCTTTCAAAAACTCTGGTTGCCATGGCAACAAAAGTGAAAAATATTGGAAATCTTTGAAAATCTTCTTGTCTGAAACCATACGGCCTAGGGCTACCAAATTTGGCATGTAGCTTTATCTAGTAGACCTCTATCAAGTTTCTTCAAATTTTAGCCCTGGGGTCAAAATTGGCCCTGCCACGGGGATCACAAGTTTTACATGGGCTTATATGGAGAAAACTTTAGAAGTCTACCTGCACCTAGCCATAAGGCCTAGGGCTACCAAATTTTGCGTGTGGCTTTATCTCATGAGCCCCTACCAAGAGTGCCCAAATTATAGCCCTGGGGTCAAATTTGGCCCTGCTCCGGGGGTCACAAGTTTTACATTGGCATATATGGAGAAAACTTCAGAAGTCTCCCTGCACCTAGCCATAAGGCCTAGGGCTACCAAATTTTGCATGTGGCTTTATCTAGTAGGCCTCTAGCAAGAGTGCCCAAATTGTAGCCCTGGGGTCAAATTTGGCCCAGCCCCGGGGGTCACAAGTTTTACATTGGCATATATGGTGAAAACTTTAGAAATCTCCCTGTACTTTGTCATAAAGCCTAGGGTTACTAAATTTTGCATGTAGCTTTATCTAGTGGGTCTTTACCAAGAGTGCCCAAATTATAGCCCTAGGGTTGAATTTGATCCCACCCCAGGGGTCAAAAGTTTTACATGGGCTTATATAGTGAAAACTTTAGAAATCTTCTTGTTACTGACCATAAGACTTAGGGCTACCAATTTTAGTCCTGTTTCAGGGGTCTCATGTTCAAAACCAATTTGCCAAGTATTGTAAAGTTTGGCATGTAGTGCTTTTACTTATTAGCCAGTGGAGCGATACAGGGCCATCATGGCCCTCTTGTTAGAATGGAAAATTATCTCAAGTGAGGTGAGAAAATTCAATTTATTCTCTTTCAAATGAACTTAATTTTATGAATTTCGTAAAAAAAATCTTTTGGTCCTTTTTTTATTCCCCGGATATAGTTTTAGCGTTGTCCGTCCTTCTGTCCGTCCGTCCGGGAGAATATCTCCAATACCTTTGGACGGAACTTCGTGAAACTTTATATAGAGGATCTTGCATGAGTGTTTATGTATTATCATTTTTATCAAACGAGTTGACTAAAATTGTATGACGTGAGCCTGGGCGAGCGTCAAATACATTTTAGTCAACGAGTTTGATAAAAACAGGGATCGTATATACACAGGGATAGGCAACGCAACTGGAGTTAAGACCAATTATCGATTTTTCACTGACTTACCTGTACGGCGTCCAATAATCCGTTGTCGTTCCTTGCGAGTTATTATCTTCCTTTCAGATAATATAATTTCTTGCCGATTCCGACAATTTTTATATCCGCCAAAGAAGCGTTTAGTATGAAATGCGTTTCAATGTTTATGTCAATGTTTTTCTATTATTGTTTTTTTCAGTTAAAGTGTTATTTTTTTTATCTGGAAAATTTAAAGTGTCGACTAATTGGGCGTTTCAGATATACAGGTCATGTTGTCAGTCTTGATTTCACACGAAGTGTAAATTGTGAATGGAGATCAAAACGGCCCGGTGCCAAAACGACCCATTACCGAAACAATCCTCTTTTTCGTAGTAACTTAAGGTTATCTAATAACTTTGAAAGCTTTGATTTTGGACCAATTTGAAAACAGTATAAGTTGTGTAGGACTTTGTACAAATTTGACTTTTCGCTCCTCATACAGTGGACAGCATTGGAAAACATTTGTAAAAGACCAGTTGCAGCCAGTGATCAATTCTTTTCAAAATGATTTCTGTGCTATTAAAAATATTATGTTTTTGCCTTTCCTTCAAATGTTTTTCATTTTTTAAATTTTCAAAAAAATTCACACTGTACACAGAAAGTTTATGTTGAAATTGATATTTTAAGATTTCTCACTAAAAACATCAAGGCAGCCATGAATATTGAGCTACATGTGTGTTACAAAATTAAATGGTGCTGAAAAATGTGTTCCTTTAGCAAGTTTTAACTTAATGCCTAATAAATTTGTTTTTACATAAATCCACTGTAGAAATCTTTGGAAAACAGTATGACACAATAACCAATCTTTTTGCGATAAAATGTAACATGCAAATGGTTGGTTGCTTCCGCAAATGCTTTTTTCATTGAATGTAGACTTTTATCTCCTAAAACTTTTTCACTGTGGCAAGTTGCAGTTAATGATGGTAAAAGTATTGTGTATATGAGATATTATTGGTATATTAAACTATCATTATAATCCTGGTGTATGTCATACAAACGCCCAAAATATACTTCTCTCCCTCAACAGAGATTTTCAAGTAGAAACATTCCCAACTCTAGTAATACATGGAATATGGATAGCTGCATTGTTTGCTGTGATACAATTGCAAAATGTTGAAAGCAACCAACCTTCAGGAACACTTTGCCAGACAACAAAATTTGAGACTTGTCTGATTTGGAATTATTTGCAGTCAAGAAATGAAATGTGTCACTTGTGTCTTTGCTGAGAAAATGAGAACATGCTTGCCAACATTTTCTTCTTTTCCCACAATGTTTTCAGATGTGTAAATATTTCCCATGGTAGTGAAAACTTAGGATTCAGGAATACTGGCATCTGTCACAGATTATTAGATAACTCCTTACCACAAGTGGCTTATAAGACTGTAGATACTGAATGTACTGTGTTGTTTGAAGAAACCAAAAGTATGTCAAATTTAATACATGTACTTTTAGTGTTTTATGACAATAGTGTGAGTAGTGGGAAACCAACATCATGATTCTCAGAGAATTTTGCACAACACAGATACATACTTCTCTCCCTCAAAAAATATGTTGATGAGGAAAAGCAACACGCAGCTTGTGCAGACAGTTGTGCAAATTCAAAAAAAACAAATAGATAAGTATAATGGCTGCTATGATACAACTAAAATGTTGTGAAACATTGCAAATTGAGCAAGGTTCCATCCTTAACTTTTTGCCAGATTGCAAAATTTTGGACATGTCTAATTTGAAAGCATTTGCAGACGACAAATGAAATGCAACTGAAATGAGGAGACTTGTTTTTCCTGAGGAAATGAGAAAATGTGACATGTACTTACCGGTAGTTTCTTCTTTGTTCACAATGTTTTCGGAAGTATGGATATTCCCCAGGTTAGTGAAAACTTAGGATTCAGGAATACTAGCATTTGTCACAGATAATTAAATAACTCCATACTTCTAGTGGCTTATTGAGCTATACATACTAAATATACTTTGGTGGTAGAAGAAGCTCACAGCTTTCATATTCAAATACATTAATTTCACTTTAGCATTTTTCTTGCAGGTTTGTACAGTTCACAGCTGATTTGGCCTTTAATATTCCAAGTTTTCAAGCCCAGCTTCAGTTTTATACTAGCACACTTTATGCAGAATTACAAAACCATCTTCAATGTCATTCTTCTGTTCAAAGGATGCATCACAACAGTATGTTGACAGCTCTTGAAACCATGTTTTGAAGTTTTCGTGCTAGCACAATACATATCTGGAAAAAAAATATAGAACCAACTGAATTCCAAATTTCTCCTTTTTACAAAACGTAACATTTTAATTCTTCAATTACGTTGCAAAATATGGTTTTCTTTTCACATGGTTAGACTATAATGGAATTTGTTCAGGATATGGCCAACTATCAGAGATCCAATCATTTTTGACTAATGTGCGGTACTGCGCTTCCACTTTTACTGAAATAACCCCTTTTTAGGCTGCCATCTTGCAATTAAGACTGAAAATAGCCAAGTTTTTGAGCCCACAGTTATCCAACCTTGGCATCGAAAATCACTAGATTTGATTTAAAAACAAAAAGAAATACTTACTGCTTATAAATATGTCAAAATCTGAACAAATTTATTTCTAAAAATAAATTGAGAATGCTACAACTATCACTAGGGTCCCGCCAAATTCACCACATTGGTCCGCCATTTTGTGATGAAATACCGAAAATAGCCCAGTTTTGAGCCCATAACTATCAAACTTAGGAATCAAAAATCAGCACAAAATTAGCTTTAATACAAGGAGATGTACTCCATCTCGTGATTTTTACCAACATGTTGCTATTTGGACGCTACTTTATGTACTTAAAAAGTACTTTTGCTCGTCACTAAATCCTCCTGCCGAACATCCCCTACGGGGCAAACATGATTAGGACATGATTTTTTAACGCCAGAATAAGCATATAAAACAAAATCTCCGAAAAAATTGATGTTACATATATTCTAAGCATGTAAATATTCGGAAACTTACCTGTTGAGAAGGACGTATGGGATAACCAAGCAAAACATTGATTAAAACAGTGACCGTCGTATGCCGAAATTTAAGATGGCCGCCGTTTTCCTTTGCGGTCAATTCGAAAGAAGACAGTGAATAACCGGAAGTTATACCGCGTTTCCTACCCCTGTATATAAGATCCCTGATAAAAATGATAATACATAAACACGAATGTGAGATTCTATTCATCACATAAAACGAATGACAGACAGAAAAACATCTCGCATCATTACCTTTAGCCTCTATACCGTTCACGGGTCCATGTTTACGTTGTAGTTTGGTTTCAAATGTGTACATACACAAGTAGATAGTTCTCTGACGTTTACACCGAAAGAAGAGTGAAATAGTTTATAGAGGAGTTAGTCCACCTATTTCCGCAAAAATATTGATTTTAAGAGACTTTCGCTGCAGTTCTTGGTTTTTATCAAACATGAAAATCAAAGACTTTCCACGCGTATACGTCTTAGCAACAATGACGTCATTTTTCCCCGAGACGGCGTAACAGTACAAATTCCCGCACAAACTGTGGTTGGTTTCTCTGGCTTCACGCGCTCGTGACTGAAAACTGATCAGAACCGGGACCCAAAAAACGATAATACACTAGCGTATTATCAAAAATAAGTCATGGGTTTAATACACTGCCGGAGGAGGTTTTATGTGATAAACATGTTTACGATAGTACAATAACCCATTCCGCCGAAACACTTTTTTTTAAATTTTGATTCGATGAAAAATGGCTGACTGGGAGCGATTTTAAGTTATACGGTCAAGTAAATTTTTCGGCGGGGGATATCATTTCAACGAAATTGCTTGTTAACTTTAAAATTGTTGGTATGGTTTATATAGAATAAACAGGAAAAATACATTTTCTGAAGTTAAAAACTGACATATTTGTTGAATTTTCTTTCTCTGTGTTGAAAAGTCAAAATTATCTCAAGTGAATTCATAAAGCTTATTCATTTATCTTTAAATTGGTATACGTTTGAGTCGTTTAAAAACAAACTTTTGGTCCTTTTTACAGTTTTTTAATGCCCCTATCCTATTTTTTTTCTTTTTCGGTGATCATTCGGATTGTGCCAGAATTTACCGATGATGGCCGAGTCTTACTGTTAGATAAGCCGCCCGGGTATCTTTGCTGTGTTGCGTAATGTTATATTGACAAACGGACCCCCTGCTATGTTTATGGTATACATGTCTCCACATGATTATGAACTGGAATTTATACCAGGGTTGTTTGATCATGACAGTAGGCTATCCCTAAGATATATTATGGACGAGCTCGTATGTAATAGATCTAATAAAAGACCAGAATTCGATATTTATGAGATTATTTCCATGGATTTACAATCGCTAAGATTAAGATTTGAAATAAGAAAATGTTCGTTTGCTATTTTTTCCTCTCTTCAACTTTTAGATATTAATGCCGTATCAAAAGTATTTTCTGGCGACAGCTCACAAATTCATGTTTCCTTGCCATTTTCAAACTGGTTCTTGACCTGTCACATCATATAGAAGGCTTTTGAAAACATTGAAGAAAAAGGTTTATCACATAAAAACCTCCTCCGGCAGTGTATTAAACCCATGACTTATTTTTGATAATACACTAGGGTATTATCGTTTTTTGGGTCCCGGTTCTGATCAGTTTTCAGTCACGAGCGCGTGAAGCCAGAGAAACCAACCACAGTTTGTGCGGGAATTTGTACTGTTACGCCGTCTCGGGGAAAAATGACGTCATTGTTGCTAAGACGTATACGCGTGGAAAGTCTTTGATTTTCATGTTTGATAAAAACCAAGAACTGCAGCGAAAGTCTCTTAAAATCAATATTTTTGCGGAAATAGGTGGACTAACCCCTCTATAAATTATTTCACTCTTCTTTCGGTGTAAATGTCAGAGAACTATCTACTTGTGTATGTACACATTTGAAACCAAACTACAACGTAAACATGGACCCGTGAACGGTATAAAGGCTAAAGGTAATGATGCGAGATGTTTTTCTGTCTGTCATTCGTTTTATGTGATAAATAGAATCTCACATTCGTGTTTATGTATTATCATTTTTATCAAACTCGTTGACTAAAATGTATTTGACGCTCGCCAAGGCTCGCGTCATACAATTTTAGTCAACTCGTTTGATAAAAATGATAATACATAAACACTCATGCAAGATCCTCTATTTAAATGCTGGTTACCAACATTTTCTCCTTTTTTCGCAATGTTTTAACTCTTTAAAAGACAAATTCCATCCTTTGAGTAATGTTTTGTTTTTTGAAAATGGCTTCAAATAGAACAGGTCTGAAAATTTGTCTTTTGGTAAAGATTTAAATAACAAATTTAACCTGTGACTGTACAAATACGACTTCTAACGACCCTTCGGTTGATTGTTTACGATAAAATATGGAAACGGGCGCAATAAGTTATTACAAATTATCTGATAATCTCCTACTTTTCAAAAAGAAAAAAATACTTTCTACATCAGTCAATCAGTTATTCCTGCAAAGAGTATCAACCGTAAAAGGAATGAATATACTAGATCTAATAGATTAAAATTGACACATTACTATGAATATAGATGGAAAAGGGAGTAAAACAAGCGAATTTTCCTTTACCAGTGACTTAGCCCTTTCCCAAACAATCCCTGGTTTTTACGACCCAGAGGAGGAAGCCTTCTGAAAACATTGTGGGAAAAGGAGAAAATGCTGGTAACCAGCATTTTCTCCTTTTTCCACAATGTTGTCTACTCTTCTAAAGTTAAGTTTCAATTTTTGAGTCAGGTTTATTTTGTCGTCTGCAAATGCTTTCAATTTGGACAAGTCTAAAAGTTTGTCGTTTGGTAAAGAGTTAAAAAGTAAGCTGCTGCATAATCATCATTTACGTGTAAGCCCTTATAGACCCATGAACAATTCCAGAGAAATAGCATCGTTTTGAAATTGCTCTGTGGGGAAAGGTAATACTTAACCTTGTACCACAGAGTCCCGAGATTTAACGATCTTGTGGTAGAAAGTTTTTGAAAACAACTTGTAAAAAGTTATTGCATCTACTCCTTTTCGCGCACTGATTTTGATCCTTTTAGAGACAAATTTCATCGTTTGAGTCGCCTTTTATTTGTCATAAGAAAATAATCTAAATTTGGACAAGTCTAAAATTTTGTCGTTTGGTAAAGAGTTAAATAACAAATTTAACCTATTGTTGTACAAAATACGACTTCTAACGACCATGCAGTTGATCTCCAGCTTTTCCAAACAACTTTTTTTTTGGTCACATCAGTCAAACAGTGTCTCCCTTCTTTCACGTATTCCCCTTTTCACAACTTTTATATATTAATCGTTCATTGGTAAGAATTAGCCTAATTACTGAGGGGCTTGATTCTTCCATATTTGAAAAGACGCAACCTGTCATGATAACTTAAACCGGAACTCCCAAAATGCTCAATTCAGCAACCTGTTGATATTGCAATATCAAGGATTTTTTTAACCAACAACAAAAAAAAAAAATCGACATATGGAATCGATTAGATCCAAGATCAGACTACTTGTTTTGCGCAGCATATTATTATTCTACACTGTCAGCGAAAGTGCATTTGAATGGGTAAGATTTCAAGATCAGGCTACTTTTTTGTGCAGTTTACTAATTATTGGTCTACATTGTCAGCATAAAGTACACTTAGTCGCACAGAGCAGTTTAAGGGCCGAAAAGCAGGAAAAGCAGATATACAGTCTAGGCAAGGATTGTAAGTTTAAAGCAGGCTACTGTTACGTAACATTACATTTGTCTTATCTTTTATAGCTGCAGGCTATCGAATATCGGTAACTAGTGCACACGGTTTAAGTTCGCCAAACTCTGGAAACTCCCGAACCTTTACGTATGATATCGATTATTTTCATCGATTTCTTGGTATGCGAAACTGCTGATAAGGCATGTCCGTGAAAGTTGGCTATGGTTTCTGTTCATTAATTCAGTCCAATGTACATATATGACATGTTTTATCCATGCTCTGTGAATAGGGGGCTTAATGCATCTACAACAGGTATCGGCCCATGTCAGTCTGCGCAGGCTGACATGAACCGAAACGTTTTGCTATTTGTAAATTTCCTGCATAGTACCATTGTACCTCCTGGCCCAGATGATTGTTGGACAAAGTAGATTGTATAGATCCATAATTATGTGATGACTTACTTGGTATAATTTATCACCGAGATGTATAAACCATCTTCAGCCAGAGCATAACTTGATCGTATTTTTTTTCAAAAGTGCTAATGGCATTACCTGTGCTTTATTTTACGGTGTTAAAATATGATTATCACAAGGTTTATGAATACAATAATCTTCACTTTTTCTGTACATTTAGATACATGCACGAGATGTTTAATTCGTGGGACGTCGAATCGTAAGAAATTAAGGTCTGCAGACAGTGCAGAACAAGACCAGACTTATCAGAACGTAGTCTGATCTTAAATGAATATACACTGTCCAATATTTTTGTGGGATATTTTGAAAAAAAATACAAGCTCATAAATCAGTGTATGAATATCGTGTATGTTTGTTTTTTGTCGGAAAACTTCTGTTTCATGTCTTTAGCAGTTCAAGTTTTAACCTTTACCAAACGATCCGTCTATGAACGCCCAGGGCTGCCGAAAGAGGGAGTAGAAAACACTACGAGACAAGGAGAATATGGTGGTTACTGGTAACCAGTTTTTTCTTCTTGACCCACAATATTTTCTACTCCTTCAAAGCCAATTCCTAACATTTGAGTCAGATTCGATTTGCCGGCTGCAATGTTTTCAATTTTGGTAAGACTTAACCCTTTCCCAAACGGCAAATTTTGGATCAGACCAAATTGAAAGCATTTTGCAGATGACAAATTAACAGTTGCTAAAAAGAAGATTTTTCTATATGATAGGGTAGAAAACATTGTGGGAAAAGGAGAAAATGCTGGTTACCAGCATTTTCTCCTTTTCCCACAATGTTTTCAAAAGGCTTCTATTCCTGACCCGTAAAAACCAGGGATTGTTTGGGAAAGGGTTAAATTTTGTCGTCTGTTCACTCCTTACCAGACGACAAAACTTTTGACTGTCAAAACTGAAAGCATTTGCAGACGAAAACTTCATTGTGGCTCAAATAGAATGAATTTTTTTTAGAGAGAGGAGAAAACGTTGCGGGAAATATAAATAGAAATAAATGCTGATTATCAGCATTTTCTCCCATTCCTGCAATGTTTTCAAAAGCCTTTTTCCTCGGAAGCGTTAAAACCCGGGACTTTTAGGTACAGTGTTAAATAGCTAATAACGCCACGCCTACTTTATTTTATATTTTAAAACATCAAATACTTCCTTGAAAACAACCAGGCACTTGTGCATTTCCGTGTTAACCTTGTTTTACGGGAATATTTTCAAACACGTCTGCATCAATTTTGGGAAGAAAATCCGCGAAGGTTACCATGGTCCGTTCAGATTTACACAACCGTGTGAAATATACATGTCTATTTGTCCAGTTGTTTGACAGGTTTTATAAGCACGTGATGAAGATATTAGCATCTATGAGCCACAACAAAGTAACGTTGTGAAAATGACAGCCGTTGATGTATTACTCTGTGTCATTTACGCGCCCTTCATTGTCTCTGATGAGTATACGTCATTAAAGTAAGGGGCACCTTGGGGGCCGCTGTATGGGGGTTTAACCCTGAATCAGACGACAAAATTTTAAACTAGTCTAAATTAGAAGTGTTTGCACTTAATAAATCAAATGTGACCCAAATGATGGCACTGGTCGCAGACAGGTTGGAAAACATTGTGGAGAAAAGGAGAAAATGCTGGGTACCAGCATTTCTCTTTTTTTCCAGAATGCTTTCAAAAGCCTATTTTATCAGGGGCCTTTACACGTGTTTGGAGGAGGGTTAACTGTCAGGGAACAAAATTTGTCACTTGTTCTATATCAAGAAACATGTGAAATGCAAACGCAAATGAGAACATACTATCTTCTGAAAACACATTTTCGCTCACAGTTGTTCGCTTTTTAACGCCGTTTTCAATATTATTTCAATCACATCGTAGCGGCCTGCGCACCTATCCTAGCTGTTCTGGATTTTCTTTCACCAGTAGGCCACCTCGCACAATATTCTCCCCAAGCCCTCATAACCATTGTCGAACCAATGGTCTACAGTGAGAGAAAATTGAATCCTGTATGGACGCCTATCAACAGTCATCGGAAAGACATTGGCTGTGCTAGGTAATCGCACAAGCGACTCAAGGGTTTCAAGCATTGTGCTTTATAGATTGAGGTGGTTTCGTTCACGAATTATAGATGACATGATAATTGGCTTGCAATACGCGAAAAGGGACATTCGGACATTTGCATAAAGTGTCGTCTCGGATCAGCCTGCGCAGAGCCCGCAGGCTAATCCGAAACGACACTTTCCGTTTTTATGTAATTTTCTGTTTCACGCAAGTCTACTGTATGACAAAATCAAATGTAGTCGTAAAAAGCCGTCTCGGATTAGCCTGCGCGGACTGTGCAGGCTGATCCGAGACGACACTTTACGCAAATGTACGAATGTCCCTTTTCGCGTGTTGCAAGCCATATGACAAATATAGAGCGAGAAAGAGTCATTGCTCGTTTACACAAACATTAGAGAGAGAGAGAGAGAGAGAGAGAGAAAGAAAGAAAGAAAGAAAGAAAGAAAGAAAAAGAAAGAAATCTCATACAAAATGAATAAAATTTTGACCAAAAGTTATACAGAATGGCGCCAGAAACCATCTAATGAAACATGATGTATAGTTATATTTGTCTTTCAGTTATATAAGTTAGTAAATGAAATTTTAAAGAAAAAAAAAAGAAGAAAGAAAGAAATCCCATACAAAATGATTTTTTTTTGAAAAAAGAAAGAAAGAAATCGCATACAAAATTTATAAAATTTTGACCGAAAATAATACAGAACGGCATTTGAAACCATTGAATGAAACATGATATAAAGCTTTATTTTTCTTTCACATATACAAGTTGGTGAAAGAAATTTCAAAAAAAGAAAGAAGTCTCATACAAAATGAACAAATTATGACCGAAAATTATACAGAACAGTATCAGAAAACATCTAATGAAACATAATATAAGCTTTATTTGACTTTTACACACATAAAGTAATAAAGGAAATTTGAAGAAAAAAATATATATATGTAAATAAAAACAAAAATCTCATACAAAATGAATAAAATTATAACCGAAAATTATACAGAACGGCACAAGAAACCATTTAATGAAACGTAATATTTATTTAGAATCTTTCATCCAAGAACTGTTCGCATAGGAATGTAGGAATATCGATACACAGACAACGTGTGTAAAACTCAGCCTGCAATGGTTTATCAGTAAAGAAAAACAGCCAATCAAAACCGTTTGTGTTACCTATGCAGCAGAAGACTGACCCCCCACTGGAGCCCCGAGGCGCGCATCATCATTCATACTGCCTTTCAGCTAAAGTATTCTGTACTTATCATACATTTGTTTGGGGATAATGGCGTACTTCGTGTAAAGTGATAGAAGGGAAGTAGTTGTAATAGGTGAGTCGAGTGCATTTCTTGGCAAACTTTTTAACCAGACGACAAAATTTTAGACTTGACCACAGTCAAAACTTTTACAGAAGTTAAATCAAATGTGGCTTAAATTTGGACAAGTCTAAAATGTTGTCGTCTAGTAAAGATATAAAATAAACTCTTCAAATGAACTAATGACATACTTTCTGGGAAAAAATAGATAACTTTGTAATACAGGGTTGTATCTTCCCTTTCCTGCGTAAGATAACCTACATCACAAGCAGTGTTGAATGGACATTATTCGAGTAGAAAGAGTAACTTGTGTAAATTTCTGTCCGAACGAAAACCAAGAAAAATAGATACTTAGATGTCAGTGTTGATGTTGGTGTATTCAAATTTATGCAGCAGTCTGTATTTTCGAATTATTGCATTTTGCATGCTTCCTTTACTGTGTTGACCTTGTTTTGCATATCCGAGTGCACTGCCTTTTGATCTACTTCTTGGCATTTATTTACTAGTACTAGACTGAATGAATAGTAATTTGCGATTGGTAAAAAGAGCAAAATGTGGACAAGTTTATTCGGCGGGCTCCCGCAGGCCTATTTCCGGGTATACTTGTGGTACCAATAAGCCTTGGCCGAGGCGGTACAGTATGATTTTTTAATTTATATTTAATTTTTCGTCATCTTTGACAAAGTAGCATCAGAATTTGAGCAATGCTCTGTGAAAAGGGGGCTTACTGCATTTGCAAAATATGTTGACTCATGTCAGGCTGTGCAGTGCGCGCAGGCTGACACGAATCGAAACTTTTTGCTATTGGTCAATTTTCTGTATGTCTAAGGACCATTCTACCTCATGATTCGGTCAGTTGTTAGATAAAATGGATTTTATGAATCCCTGATTATGTGATGATTAGCTTGGTACAATGCATTACGGAGATGCATTAAGCATGGCTCATACGTAGTGGGGAAAAATGTGTCCGACTGACTGGAACCCAGCTCTACACAAGCGTTGCTACCGCTTAATAGATACGAAGGGCCCTTGTCCACAGCATAGGAAATGAGTATGATAACCCTTTTCTTGTATTAATTGGTAATTCAATATTTCTTTAAGCGTGACGCTTTATATAACCCATTACTACAGGTTATGTAACCCATTACTACAGGTATGTCTACATGTATTTGGAGACCTATCAGTATTAGCAACAATGGTCCCTTTTTTGAACGATTGGTTGGACTAACAACTACGTGTAATCTTTCCAAGGACTGATGCTACTCATTGCGACAGAATTCATTCCTCTCTCACCGCAGATCATTGTTTTGACAATGAATATGTGGGAAAGCAGCCAGTTGTTCACAAAGAATATTGAGCGAAGAAGTGGTAACAGAAACTCCAGGAAAATATGGATATGTGCACTGGCCGCAGTGCTAGTAAAAACACTCCATGAAAACATGGATAGGTGCACTGGCCACTAAGACATAACTGAAATGATGTTGAAAGCGGTGTTAAACACCATTCAATCTACAATCTACCTTTTGTAAAGTGTAAATGGAGTTGTAAAGAGTAATTTCTCCGGTGTTTACTCTTTACCAAACAACAAAGAGTTTAACACATCCAAATTGTTAGCATTTGCAGCGAATGTGGCTCTAATGATAATTATACAATGCGTACGATGAACAATTAGGTTTCTCTGATAATAAAGTCTGGGCCAGTCGAGTTGCTAGATTAGTGGAAACTTTTGGTCATGGTAATCTGTTACTTAATTTCAATATAGAAATCAATTATAGACCTTTGTTATTTCAAAGAATTCGAGACCAATATATTCAGACATGGTTCGCAAAAATACAAGATCTAGCAAATTATATTATTATCGGCTTTTTAAAACGTACTTTGAAATGGAACCCTATCTTACTGTCAAAAAAAATAACAATTTACAAATGCAGTTTGCTAGATTTCGACTATCGGCATGTCTGAATCAACTGACCAGGAAAAAAGGCGTTTTCGGAGAGCCCAGATTCATACCAGACAGCGTAGAACATGCAATCAGATCTTGGGTTTGTTAAGCCAGTTTTCTGAGATATTCTAATCAAAACAGCAGTGGTCATGTAATAGTTAGGCTGCTTTTCCACGTTTCACATATCTATTTCATTAGTTCAGTGCTTTAAGTGTAAAACTCTGTTAGATGTTTGTCTGATTAGCTACTCCATATTAGTTGATTCTCATCCTCCATATTTCAGAGTAAGAGCCCAAGGTTCACTGTAGTGATGCTCTTGCTCATTAGAATGACTCAAATACAATGACCTGTGTTGTCGCTTTTGAAGACAGTGAAAGATCAAGATCAGACTGTCCTTTGAATGCAGTGCAGATCATTAAACGTACTTATGATTATATCTAAGATCTTAATTGTCTGTCTATGTAGTAAAAAAAACGACCATGAAATTGCAATGTTTGGATATTGTTTTTTTCTGACTGAAAAAGGCCATAACTGGGTGCTTTAACTCTTAACAAAACTATCCCGTTTTTGATGACCAAGAGGAAGACGGCTGTTAAAAATATCGTAGAAAAAAAAAAAAGATGCAGATAACCATCGTTTTCTCCTTTTTCCACGAGTTTTTTTTTTTTTTTTTTTCTTTCGACGATTCAGATCATCAATTGGTCTACATTTGATTCATATGTGCAAATGCTTTCGATTTGGACAAGTCTAAAATTACATCATTTGGAAAAGGGGTGAGAGTTGGGAAGACATTACATTCTTTGAAACAAATGTGGAAGAAATTGGCCAGCCGATGTTTTGGACAGAACGATCTTGCCCAGATCAATTTAGCCAGTCAAAAAAATTAGGTAGGACAGTTTGTCCAGATAAACACGATTGCTTCTTAAAAATAGAAAAAGTTAAAGGCCTACTTGCAGCAAAAAGTAAACAATTTGTGTTATAATACAGGCATATTTTATACGACTTATTCATACCATTTTAAAGTATGGATGTTACTGATAATATCTGACAATGTATTACCGTACAGTTGTCAAAGTTGCAAAAGTTACAGAAAAGAATATTTGTATATTGTTAAACTTATTTAAAAGGTTGATAGGTACTGTTATTTAGGATAATTGATATCTAAAGCTTGATGATGGGTACTGCTGATCAGAACTGTCACATATATTTAACGTTCTATTGCTGTTAACAGGCAAACATAATTATATCTGTAGCATTCCATTAAACTACTAATTTGTAAAGGACAGTGAAAAAAGGGGATTTCTACGTGGCTCTGTTACAAGGTATAGGATTTCTATCTCATACATAGTTCAGACAACTGCCATTTGATTTGTGATTTCAAACTATTGCAGTTATTCAGTGTCGACCGATTACAGTGCTGACAGCACTTTGATTTTTTTTCGCCGTCATTCAGTGCATAAACAAGAGAACATACCTTCAAAAGATGCGATGTAGAAATCCATCCCCTACACAAATTCAACACACAGCAAAATGTCATCAATTTAAAAGTTAAGGAAGTTTTATCGTATAAGAAACTTCTAACTTTAATGGATTCAACTGAATAGCGAGTTCATCTGCACAAACTACTACGAAGACTCGATGTCATCATACATAAAAAAAGGCTTTAATATACATGTAGCAAAGGTTACAACATGGTGTCAAACACTTGTGTCTGAAACCACCTTTAACACCAACCAATTTGCTGATATGACGGTTTTACGAGCAAAGCAATTCACAATTATGACATGTACTGACCATTGGATTAACATATCAATCGTTCACTCTGTTATAGTTTCCGTATCATCGAGCTTTGATGTGAGTGAATGAAAAAGTAGGTCTATGTTCAGAGTTAAGACTACAACTACGAATAAAAATACTCTATTACATCATTGACGGTACAAGGGTAAAGGGTTACTCAATGTTAAAGTGTCAATAATTAAGAACGATCGTGCAACTGGTCTATTAACAAATAAAACTGTATATTAGACAGGTGACCTATTTGCTAAAGTCAAACAGGATGTCAGCTGTTTTGCTTTTGAAAATGTCTACCTGATTTATGGAACCCGAAATTGAACGAATACTTTTAAAAATGTCTTTTATATGAAAATATCAGTAAACTTTAGTCTAAAAAAAAAAAAAAAAAGTAAGTCTGTGTACAGAATGACTAAGAAAAAAAAAACAGTTATCTGTCATTTTTTAAGTGGCTGGGTACGAATGACTAGAACAAAGTCATTTCGTACCTACAAAATGGGTACGAAATGGTTGCCACTAGGTACGAAATGACCGAAGAAGTAGGTACGAAATGACCAAAATCGTACGAAATGACCTAGGTACGAAATGACCGGTTACCGAAAACGGCATGAAACACCATAACACCCCCCCCCCCCCCCCCGCACACACACACATACCTAAACAGTCTACAGTCTAACAGAGAGAGGGAGAGAGACAGAGACAGAGAGACATAGAGAAAGAGAGAGAAAATGGAGGTTTCATGCACCATTAATCAAATCTTTTACTTTCTTTTATGTAAAAATGAACTTGAAGAAATAATTCCTTGTTATCCCAAAAAGTTAGAGCATCACTTCCAAAGAGAAGTGTATTTAGATCTACCACACATGAAAGATATGAAATAGAACGAAGTAAAAAGCTTCTTTCATTTCGATACAGTGGACATTCAAAAAAGTAATGTTGATTTGTTTCTAATGCACCACAAACACAGAGAGGCGACTCAATTATATTTCGCATAAATAAATGGTGCTTGAGAGAACTACTTTCATTTCTTAACCTGGCATGAATAATTTGGAACCGTCTTTTACCGACAAAGAATAACTTATTTGGGATTGGTTTATCAATGTTCAAATAATTCTTAAAACTAGAAACAGACTCTAAATTTCTAATATCTTGTGGAATTGAATTCCATTCATCAACAACAGATGGAAGAAATGAATTTTTGTACAAGTCCTCGCAATGACGCACTCCTTGTTAACTTATGCAGGACATGTTTCGTCATACGGAAATCATACACGTTCGGTAGATGTCTTTCTCAGTCCTATCTGAATCTACACGACGCACAAATTATGATTAGCTTTGATATGTAATAAGCGAACAGTACAGATTCTGATCTCATACGTAAATGCATTGACTGATTTAAATTTTCAGTTGTCGCAAGTGTTACACTTTTCTCACTAGCTAGTCCATACAGCAACGTCTACAGGACTGTGTAAAAGTCGATGAATGTTCCAAAATAGTTAAACATGTATCACGTAGCGGACAGTGTAGATACAAGATCAGACTGCACGTTCTGTGTAGTCTGATCTTGATCTACACTGTCAGTTAAAGGTCCATGAGTCGCGCTTAGCAGCCAAAGAGTTAATAACTCGTATACGCTATATGACAGGAGATTAGGCCAATGCATTTCTGATCTTGACATGTCGTTATGTCATAGTCCTCGAGATGTTGCAACATGAATTTGTTAATGAGAAAAGACTGCACATGGCATTTCCGACCAGTGCGAAACGTTCAGCTTGTACTTTCACGCATCGTGGTCAGGGCTAGCTTTGAACGAGCGGCTTCCGGTAGGATTGTACCTGAATTAATTACAGTGTAGATGATCAGTAACTATTTGATTGGTAATATTTTAAGAAATTCTCTGATACTGATCAGTAACTATCTGATTGGTAATATATATATATATATATTTCAAGAAATTTTCTTATACTGTTGTGTTTTGAGATTTGTAGCTGCGTCATGGAAAAAGGGGACTTCATGTTATATTCACTCCATTTCTTGTGAGCGCAACTCCTCCCACATTTCTTGACAGTTTTGGATAAAATTTTCACAGAATGTTTCTCATCGTGTGACCTATCGCATATTGTCAAGATTTTGGGATTTATAGCTGCGTCATGGAAAAAGGGGGCTTCATATAATATTTCATTTTTCACCAATATCTCTTTAATCTCTTTCATCTCTTTAATTATTGCACATGTCTCAATGTATTTGCATGAGATTTTCACAGATCATGTGTCCTAGCGCATATTGTCAAGGTTTTGGAATTTATTGCTTTGTTGTGGAAAAAAGGGGGTTTCATGTCGAATTTAAACTGTGTCCGTCCGTACGTATGTCCATTTCTTGTGAACGCAACTCCTCCCACATTCCTTGACGAATTTGGATAAAATTTTCACAGAATGTTTCTCATCATATGACCAAGCGCATATTATCAAGGGTTTGCGATTTATAGCTGCGTCATGGAAAAAGGGGTCTTCATGTTATATTTAATTTTTTTCACCAATATCTCTTTAATTACTGGACATATCTCAACGGATTTGGATGAAATTTTCACAGATAATGTGACCTAGCGCATATTGTCAGGGTTTTAGAATTTATTGCTGTGTCATGGAAAAAAGGGGCTTCATGTCAAATTTAATTTTTCATCAATTTATCTCCAACTAATAGACATAATTCCATGAAACTTCATTATTTTTTTTTTGTTAATCAAAACCAATGACCGATGAGTCCATCGTGCGTCCGTCTGTCCATCCATCAGTCCGTGCGTAAACCTTTTAGATCACAAGTAACACAATATATCCATTGAGCTACCCAGGCAGGTGCTAGAAATTCCAACACTTTTGTCTCTATAGCTAGCTGCTTGAAATAGCAGCCATGTGCGGCGTATATTGTGAAAACGGCACTCTTGTTTACCTTTACAAAGAAAAATGCCTATTTTTGTAACATAAAGTTTATTGTATGCAAATTCTTTGAATTTGGACCTTTCTAAAATTCTGTTGTTTGATAAAGAGTTTAAGCCAGTGATTAAATGGGCTATCTGCATCGTTAGTCGTAAAAAAAGCATATGATGTATTGTGTGTTATTACATAATTACCAGATTCGTATGTCTCACAATTTGTTTTAAGCCCCTAAAGCTCTAAATAAATGAAATCAGGGATCGTTTTTATTATCCCTAAAGAAATGGGAGTCTTAAATCAGGAAGTAGACCAAAACATTCTATTTTCAATGCAAGACTACTTCATAAAAATAGGACCAGACTTTACAGTTTGATCCTGATTTACAGTATCCGTGAAAAATATGTATCTTGATGTACACTGTCCAAAAAACAACCAAAATGATACCTAGAGCTGTAAGGGTTGAAACTTGTCGAAATTTACCAGGAGCAGTTCGAGATCGGACAGCAAAGACCCTAATATTTTTTTAGATACTGTCAACATAGAAATTTTGTGTTTCTTTTAGGGTATTGGGAATATTTATTTCATTATGGACTCGAAGACTTAAGGTTATTAACGAACCTCTTACTGTACATACAACTTTTTACGTCGCTGCTGTTCAAAAGTTTGGATTGTCTTATGATTGACATTTCAATTCTTGTAGGTCTGTACAAGGTCTATGCAGAAAATGGTTCAAGCTACGTTCTTAGTTAAACGAAATATGTATGTTAATATTCACTATGTTGTGATTGGATAGATGTAGATCCTTTAAGATCTAGTTTTTCTCCCTTAATTGGTGGCTGCCATTTCAGGAATATTAGAAATGTGATATGTGTCCAACATTGAAGACCATAATAAGGTAATTTTGAAGATGCCATTAAAGGTCTCTGATTCTGGAGTAGAAATGCATAGATTCACGTTGCTACATACAGGCTAACTAACACACTTTTTGACAAGCAAGAAGATATTGTTTCAGAAGAAAATTGTTGAATGTTTGTGTGAAACATGAAATTCAAAGAAAAGATTGCCGTTAAACTTGTAAATAAATGTACATACATAAATCACGATCTCAATACCTTTTTGAATAACTATTGACTTAAAGTTCATAGTATCGCCTTTGACGCCCTATAGAAGTTTGCCCTTGGAATACTGGAACAAACGGAATATGCTGTACTTGAATGCACAATTTCTCCATTTTGAAAGTCCGAGTAGAAAATTTAAAATTCCATCGCTAATACATGTTTTTTAACATAAACATAATCACTGTATGAATTATGATGATAGAGATGATAGCAAAAATGATTTAAGGTTTCTATCTTAGCTCTTGCTTTTCTTTAGAATTCGACCATCTTTAGTCTTATGTTTTTATTTTTTTCCCCGCGCCTTAGTTCCATTTATCATAATGTTCAAGGAAAGGGGGGGGGGGGGCAGATACAAAAAAGGTATCACAATTTTCGATAGAGTCAATATTTCTGTAATTGTTCACTTAAAGATTGCGGCTTCTATGATGTCATGCATCATAAATATGTCCTGTTTGCTTATTACATATCAAAGTTTAGAAGCTACCGGTGAATCTTGTATCAGATCAGGCTAAATAAGACTATTTCCTATCGTGTATGATTTCTCTATGGCAAGACATGTCCTGCATAACTTAAGGGTGTAGCGTTGAGAGGACGTGATGGGTCGATCAATAAGTATTATAAAATTCATAGTCTTATTATCGAGAATAAGCGATAGGCATAATCTTACGTTTTATGCACGTATTTTGTCTGCTTTGGAATTCGATAGCCTCTTATATTTTATGAGAGAAATATGTCCTATCTTCCACGAAAGGGATATCCTGTAGTTCGTCATCCTGTCAACTTGTTAAAATAGAGATAAGGTCGTGACGGTTCCATTTCTAATTTTTAATGACATTACAAAATTAGGTACATGAAATTAGGTTAGATTGATTGGAGTTTTAAGCCGATTTAAACAGGAATTCAGTTTTACTGTTGCGGTCAGTGCACCTCTCCATGTGTCCCTGGCATTCCCTTACCACTGCTTACCAGTGTTCATACAACACTCTCCCAAGGCCTTAACTGCTCTTTAGATAGCATACATCAAAGATGAGAGGGAAATTAAAATTGTCAGAAAGTTTCGTTCCGACCAGGTATCGAGAGGGCCAGGGGTACTGCGAGGCTCAGTGGTAAAGCGTAGAACTCGTGACCTGGAGGTCCCGGGTTCGAACCCCTATGGATCCAACGGGCTTTTTCACGGGAGCGCACTTGGGTAAGAAGCCTTAGAACCCTTGCCTAGTGCTGCTGAAAACCAGGAATTATATGGATATGTGAGCTGTTACCGTAATATGACTGAAATAATGTTGATAGGGGTGTAAAACACCATTCTGTGACCTCTATATATTTTAGGTACAATATAGAATGTCGGAGAAGAATACAATTACTTCACTTCATACAGTCAAGTGCATGATATATAATTAATCCTTTGCCGCCAAACATGTATTTCAGATTTTTATACATATATGTATTGTAATTAATGAAAATTAGAGGTATTTTGACAGGTTAGTTTATCTAGTCGAAAAAAACAAATGGCTGTATCGCCTAATGTGGTAAGGAAACTTTAATTTGGGGAATATAAAAAAAGAAAAACTTTGCCTAACATTTTTTTTAATCAAGTTATATACTTAAACATCGATATTGTGTGACCTTTATACACACGAAAAATGAGCAATATAGAACTGGTAATGTGAAATTCAGAATTATTTTAGATGTATATTTTGAAATGCAGTTCATCGTTTATGAAATTTGTTTAAGTTTTACTTTATACCTTTTTTATCAGAAAATCCTTTGCTCGTATCCTAACCAAGTGACATGCTATCGCCGCTTTGCTATACACACCTACAGCCTGTGTATTGTTCAAGCTGTTTTGGTGGTACACATGAGTGGTAGAATCGGTTGATTGAATTTGCGTTAATTTATCGTCGCTGGAGCTTTGTTTTATGTCTCATTCGAACGTCTATTAGTAATTTGAGATGGTCAGCCGTGGGCATCGAACCCACACCCTCAACTGACCCGAAACTTCATGTCTACGAGCCCTACGCTCTACCACTTGAGCTATGCGGGCTGCTGAAGTGGTAGAATGCTTCTTTGCAAATGGCTATATAGGTTTGCATAGTCCCGTGCACTTTGAAATAACTATGGAAATACGCATATATTTAATGGAGTCTGCAAATCGCATGACAGTCTACGTCTTTGTTTAGAAGTGTATATTTCATATTTATCCCGAATGATAACCACAAAAACAATGCTTTGAAGTTTGGTATTGATATCAATTTGGTTTTCCAGTTTTATTCATCGCACAGTACTCAGGTCGTCTGTAGTTGTAAATTATATCTTGAAATAAAAATAGCACAGGATAGTCCTCCAAAAGTTGATATATTTATGTGCGTAAAGGGAACAAACGAGTTTTTAGCACTGCATTCATGAAAATTAAGAATTTTGGACATGGTTGGAGACTGATAAAGTTGTTTAGGATTTAAGGCCATGTCAATAGTTTTCGGTAAATATGTTCTCCGAATACTTGCAAGCCCTATTACCCCTCCTTTGCAATAGTGCTTCCTCTACTACCTCCAACGTCCACTTCTTCGAATAGCCCGGTATGGTATCGAACTTGTGACCTCTCGCTTCGACTTGTCCTTCTGATGTCTTTCATTTAAGGTAATACTTTGAATGAAACAGACAACAGCATTCACCGAATATTGACGGTTGTATCAGTTTTGAGCTGGTTTCTGGATAGGAATCCATAGATTATCATTTTCTTGTTATTTAGAAATGGTGACATAACCTCTCTCTCTCTCTCTCTCTCTCTCTCTCTCTCTCTCTCTCTCTCTCTCTCTCTCTCTCTCTCTCTCTCTCTCTCTCTCTCTCTCTCTCTCTCTCTCTCTCTCTCTCTCTCTCTCTCTCTCTCTCTCTCTCTCTCTCTCTCTCTCTCTCTCTCTCTCTCTCTCTCTCTCTCTTAACCGACTGATATATTCATAAAGTCATTCCGATGATGATGTGTTCACACGCCATTCCATTATAAAAAGTAGTCGAATTGTAATTTAAAGGTAGATTTCTTCTATTTTTATGTTTACTCTGTGATGACTTTCCCGCACTTTTAGGCATGAACTCCTTTATACTTTCACGAAAGCCATGGAAATTGAGCCAGTGAGTTTCAAATTTTAGACTGAATGTCGAATAACATACGTGTATTAAACAAAGTTCTAGAGGGAAAAAAAAAACAAATATGTTATATTCGTATAGATTCATTTGTAGAAATACCAATTTTATTTGCAGGCCAAGCTGTCCGCTGCGTACAGCATGTTTAACTCTTTGGAACACTCATAGATAGCACAGTCCTCGGGATGTTGCTATATGAACTAGTTCGAGAGAAAAGATCGCACCCGGCATTTGTGATTAGTAAAATTCCGAATCGGCCTATACATTAGAGCTTTGAGATCAGAAACTTTACTGTCCACCTATAACAAGATATTTGTCAGCCGTGTAGGTTCAGATTGGACTGAATGAGACCGCTAACAAGCATGTATAATTTCTTTACGACGAAAAACTTCCTGCAGAAGTTAACACCCAGTGTAACTTTGCGAGGACGTGATAGGTTGTGATAGGTCGGGATTAAATAGCCGTAAAATGATCCATACTCTAATTATCAAATTTTGTGATTATCAGGATTTCTTCAGTTTAAATAACGCTTCCGTCGTCTATTTACACATTGTGTTACATATTTTATTGCTTTCTGTATTGTAAACATCTGCTTTTTGGGCCGACTGGAAAAAATGTGTGTAAAATTGTTTGGTAGAATACACCTTTTATATAGCACGAAAACGCGTTTTGACACACCGTATGAGAAAAAGACTTTCTACACAAATCACAGAACACATATGGACAATTCCCAGTAAAAACCGTATTAGATTGTATGGTTTTTAACGCCGTTTTCAACATTATTCAATTTACATGTATATCACGGAGACCAGTGCACCTATCCATGCTTTCCTAGAATTTCTTTTACCAGTACTCCGCACAATATTCTTTCCAAGAGACTGACTGCTTTACCACATAATCATCGTCGAAACAACGGTCAGGGGTGAGATAGGAATGAATCCTGTCGCATTGACTATCATCAATTCTCGGAAAGAAACTGGCCAAGCCGTGGATCGAACCAGCGATCCCTGTTCTCGTCCTGCACGCTACCGACTTGGCCACCGGGGCTCGGCTTAGTATGTAGAACAACTGTTCTTGAAACAGAAACAACAACGAGGTCCTATAATCTCAACCCGGACTAGCCTACGCGGTTTACACAGAGGATTACGGCAACCTCATATACTTAAAGCACAGACTATAGATTATATTTTGCCCAATTTTTGTCATCCTGTCTTTTTCCTCTAAACAATTCTGGTGGGCTGCAGACTTCTCACCTTTATAAATACACATTTAGGACAGGACAGAAAACTACTATCATTCTACCATATCAAGGTTGTTACCATTTTCAAATACCTGTTAGATTTCATTCGCTACTTTACCCCACTTTACCTCGAAGCAGTGCTCAGAATAAATATCAGGCATATCTGTCCAACTGCAAACAAGTTATTTCGTTGAAATGATATCCCCCGCTATCCCCCGCCGAAAAAGATGTTTTTGATAGAAACGAATAAGAGGAGTTTATCACCTACACGTGACCCTTTTGTTATTGGTCCATAATGAATTTATACATTAAGCCCCCTTTTTCCATGACATGGCATTTCATCCGTAAAAATAAAATCACTGTCTGTGGCTTATGATATACTATATAAATACGAAGTGTCATAAAATTTTGTCTAGTAGTTAAAGAGATATTGGTACATAATGAAAATATACATCAAGCCCCCCTTTTGTATGACAAGGCATTAAATAATAATAATGATAAATAAATAAAAATGTATCGACGGACTTTAATAAGGAATATTATAGTATAGTATTCTGATACACACAATTTGTTTTAGAAAAGGACGAGTATTTTTATGAAAAGGATATATAACTAAATGTTTAATTTCGCACGTCGATTAACCCTAGCTGGTGACCTATTGATGTTAATTAAATCGAGCAAGTATAAAAGATAACCAAAGGTGCTGGGAAGTGAGAAAATCAGTTAACTGAGAGTTTCTGACCAATCATTAACAATACACCAAGCACACTTTCAATATATATCGCTCTTTAGAGGACGTGAAGTATTTTATGTGGACACCGGTTACAATTGGATTTGATTGGACAAATCTTCCAGTGATACTACATTCTGATTGACTATCTATGCACACTTTTGCACATCAAGTCAGGTGATATATTTATCTGGAGTAAATTGTGTGTCGGGTAGGGAGTGCATGATTTTTATGCGACGTTATGAGGACTTTTCAAAATTTGCAAATTTTAAACATACAGCTAAAAATGAATACTTCTATTGAAAATCATTGTGAGGACTAGAGTGCAAGTCCTCTGAATGCAAACAGTCCTCGGAACGTTGGTGTGCGTCAAGGGTCGGGTCCTTGCAAGTCAGCAAATACACACCCGCACACACACACACACACACACACACACACACACACACACACACAAAACCTAACAAACAATTAGACAGATGTAATTATTTAATTACGCGTTTTCATGACAATGTATCCACACATAATTATATATAAAAAATCATACATAATAATTATTATAATTTATCACGCTACACTTTACTCTGTATCAGAATGGCAAATTTTGAAAATTCGTCCGTGCTTGTCTTTAGGATTTAAAAAGAAAAACTGTGAGAAATGGAGAAAATGCTGGTTGTGAACCAGCATACTCTCCGTTTCTCACTATGTTTTCAAAGGACATCTTCGTCAAGGGTCGTAAAAACATGGAGTTTTTAGTAAAGAGTGAAGGTGTTCTAATTTTAGATTGTAATGTGTCAGTATACTGGCTGAAAATTTGCATGTCATTAATCCCTTACCAAACCATCCCGTGTTTACTACCATGAAGGAGAAAAAAGCTTTGACATTGTGAGGAATGGACGAAGTGCCGGTATTGTCGGCTTTTCCCATACTTTATTCCCATGCCCCTCACAAGACAAATCCCTTTATATGAATTACATTGATTTGTCGCCTGAAAACGCTTTTAATTTGGATCTTTCTATTTTTTTGTCTGGTAGTAATTTAAACTACATTAATCTGCCTCATCATATTCCAAGTCTAGTGAATTAAGAATTTCGATCCATTACCCAACGATAGTGTTTTAATGATCATAAGGAAAAGGGCTTTTAAAAAGTGAGTGAGTGAGTGGATCGGTAATGGAATGGGTTAGCTGGCATGCGGGCAGGCGAGCGAATAAGCGAGCGACTGGCTTGCTGGCTGGCCGGCCGGCTTGCAGGCCGACCGACTGACCCTACGACCGACTTACTAACTGACTGACTCACTTACTTTCTGACTAACTTACTTATTCACTTATTTAATTACTGACTGACTCACTTTTTGTCTCTTACCGACTGACACTCTTAGAGACTGTCCGAGTGACTGTGTGACTGATTGAGTGATTGAGTGACTGACCTGCTGACTGACTGAGTGACTAACATAGTAACTGACTGACTATAAGTGAGAGACTGAATGACTGACTGACTGACCGAGTGACTGACCGACCTACCGGCTAATTTATTTATAACTTTCCTCCATTTCCTTCTCGATACCGTTTGTGTTTGCCTCTCGATGCGAGATATGAAAATTTTTCATCGAGCAGGAAGCAAATTAAAGCCCCAGGTAAGTTGCTAAAGCATTACATTTGACATTAATTCGTCGTAAACTTTACAAAGTTTATAGTTTGGGTAACGTGTACAATTTGATCATTGTGTCTATAGGCAAGGTGAGCGATACAGGGCCATCATGACCCTTTTATTGTAACCGTTCCTATCCGGCTCTGAGCGACCGTGGATTTTATCCACGGGGAGTGTAGATCAAGATCAGTCTGTCTATACATGCAGTCTGGTTTAATCCACACTCAGTTTCAATACTAATTGTTTCCACATCAAATTTGATTTAAATTGACCGGTCTCTTTTTGAGTACGACAATTGGCAGAATGCGACATCTGTCGAATGGGACGTTTTGCAGGGTGTGACATTCCGTCTCCATGCATGCCTTGGACCAAAGAATCCCGAGATTTAACGACCCTGAGGGTTAGGCTTTTTGAAAACATTGTTGGAAAAGGATAAGATGCTTTTAACCCTATCAAAGGCAAATTTCATCATTTCATTTACATTTCAATTGTCGTCTACAAATGCTATCAAAATGGACAAGTTAACATTTTTGTCGTCAGGTGAAGAGTTAATAGTCTTTCATTCACTGTATAAATCACCTATACCAAACACCCCGGGTGTTGATGACCTTGAGGAAGAAGGGCATTTGAAAACATTGTGGGAAAAGGAGAAAATGCTGGTTCCACCATATAACAGAACCTAACTCTTATCCTGCTAAATAACTAAAATGAAATGTTCAATTCGATAGTAAAAATCCAAATATTGCTATTTCAAAGCTATGTTTTGGGAAATAATATCTCCTTATCGGACAGTGTAGATCCAAGATCAGACTGCACGTTCTGTGCAGTCTGATCTTGATCTACACTGTCCGCAAAAGGTCAGTGAGTCGGGCTTAGCAGCCTAAGGGTTAAGGTCATTTTTCCTAATTTCAAATTTTTAGTTTGTAGCAGCTTGCAGTTTAGAAGAGTCAAAATTTGTCGTTTGGGAAAGGGTTAACTGGCTTATAGATAGAGCTAGATGCAGCCGGACGTATTGATTAACTCTAGATTGAATAGCGGCCATATTAGTCAAATTTTAATTCCGTGTATTTATATATATATTGAATTATTATTATCATCATCATCATCATCAGTATTACTTTTAAATTGTCAACATATATGCGAAACTTATCACATATGTTTAAATGCAGTGCATTTGTCCCAAATAAGATACATGTACTTTTCAAAATTGAAAAGAGCGTTTCCAGAAGTGTATCAAGAACGAGGCTTAGGCTGTAGATAAAACTGAAAAAGCAGAGAAAGTTCGTCAGAGAGGACTTTTCTGCAATATTTCCCTCGACTTTCAATTAACAAGGATTGCTGTGAAATAATTAAAATAAGCAATACATCTCTGAAACTACCCATCCAATTTTGATCAAATTTCACAGAAATGATTTTGTCATGGTCTCCTTTCGGATTTCTTCAAAGAATTTGATTCCAATTAAAAGTCTGGTTGGTATGACAACAACACTAAAACATACGAGCCATGCTCTGTGAAAAGGGGCCTTAACTCCAAACAATCCCGGGTTTTCACGACCCTGAGAAAGAAGCGTTTTGAAAACCTTGTGGGAAAAGGAGAAAATGCTGGTAACCAGCATTTTTTCCTTTTCCCACAATGTTTTCCACTCTTCCCAGAACAAATTTCAATTTTTGAGTCAACTAAATTTTGTCGTTGCAAATGCTTTCAGTTTGGACCAGTCTAAAATTTTGTCCTTCGGTAAAGAGTTAAGTATTATGCAAAAACTATGAACCAAGGTCAGCCTGCTCAGTCCGAGCAGGCTGACCTGAGTCGAAACATTTTGTTTATCGTAAATTTTCTACATGTCGAAGGATCAGTGTACCCCATGATTCAGTAAGTTGTCACCAAAATGGATTTTATGGATCCATAATTATATGATGACTTGCTTGGTATCATGCATGTCGGAGATGCATCAAGCCTCCTTTTCAAAGAGTAGAATTCAATTATAATTTTGTTCGAGCAGAGACCATGGATGCTGTTGGCTTAATTGAAAGTCATAACAAGCTATAGTTATTTAGATTTTATAGACAGTTAAATGTTTAGTTTTCTTTTATGATAATTTATTTTGGTCGTAATCTTCGATGTATTGAATATTTACATGAAGCAGGGTTTTTATCACACCCCCTATTTCCATTTGTACCATAGAAAGAATGTTTATCTGCTACTAAATTTTTGGAAATCTTCTTGTCATTATACTGTTTGTTAGAATTCATAGATATTGGTGTGAATAATAACTTGGTTAGATGTGCTTGTATTTCCTGATATCATCTTGGTATATGAAAGAGAAATAGGGCTTTTTATAAGGGGTAAGATTGGCTTTTTTCCACTTATTGGCCACTTACGGTATATTACCGATGATATTCACTCTATGAAATAATATTTCGATCTTTCTAAAAAAAAATACTCGAAATATCCCATACCTACGAACTAGAGTGGGGTATACTGGTTTCGCCATGTCTGTCTGTCCATCCGTCCGTCCGTCAATCCATGTTTTCGTTTCCATGCTCCAACTCAAAAGCCTAGTTCTGCAATTCGTGGGTTCGAGTCCCATCGGAAGGCAATCAGTTTAGAACGATTTTACCCCCTGTTGGTAAGCAGCCACGTCCTTATGTCATTCTTCTTTCCCCCTCAAAAAGAGGGTCTGTTTCTCCTTTAACAATACGTTTACAAAAGTACTGCTGTCAAAGTTCTCCTTTAGCTTCAGTTAAAGTATATTTCGACAGGATGTGGTTTTAGTCATAACTAAACAATCTCGAGTTTTATCGATCCTTAAGAAATCCGGTTTTGAAAACAGAGTAGGAATAGGAGAAAAAGCTGGTAACCAGCATTTTTCTCCTTTTCCCGAAATGTTTTCTACCACTGACACAAGACAACTTCCATCATTGGAGCTACATTGAATATACCGTCTGCTAACAAGATCAGTTTGGACAGTCCTGAAATGTTGTAATGTGGTAGAGGAGTTAATTATTCATTTGTTTTTCTTTCATGATATAGAATGAAGGGGTGATAATATACGACGGTCTACCTAGAAGTGTTGAAAGACCAGGGCATCATTAGACAGGCTGCAAGTTTATTTCATTTAAGAGCAACAAAAAGACAGACGGACAAAACACCCAGTAGTACAGACAAAACACCCAGTAGTAGGCCTATAGACAGAGTATCCAGTGGACTTAGCGCAAGCAATATTATCTCCAATCGGATTGGCTCATCATTATGAAACATAATTTTGAAAAATGTTTTCGAGCCTGTAACTTGAAGATTTGCCTTATCGGCGGTGCGTTACTTATAGCCATACAGTATCTGGTGAACTTGTCACTATTTGTGAACGACAATGGTACTAAGTTTGGACGTAAATCCACGTATTGGAACGCGCTACAGAACCTTACTGGATTTTACGAATCGGTTACTACGACAACGAGAAAGCCAGTTAGCCTGCCTGAATGTCCAATAATTCCTACGAATCTGCGTACGTATGCTGTCCATATGAGTTTATTTACCGCATTTCCCTTTCCCGATGGTGTCACGCAGGTTATAAAAAAAAAAACCTGTGTTGTGAATACTCATTAGAAATGCTTCTTCGAGGCCTCGGATAGGCACTCACAAAAAATGGTCATACTTTTCATAGACTTACAGATACTAATATTTGATGTTTCATCGCAATCCCGGGCTAATTTTCAAAGGTAACGTTATTTTTTATTTGCTAAGCCATTGGAGTTAACCAGGGTTTAGCCAGTCAGAAAAAGTGTTACTATGAAATTTAAAAATTCTTGAGAATATTACAAAGAATGTCATTAAGAATTGTAGGCGCATACGGACCTCCAGTTTTTCTCTGAATAAACTTTCTTAAAGTTTCTGAAACAGCAAACTTTCATTTGTGTTTTATACGTATGGCGATATTGCCTATTTCAGTAGATAATTCTTACTAATTATTTTCTATTATCTAAGTATTCATTTATTTTTCAGAGGGTCGCATAAGTGTTAATACTCAAATTCCAGCCTGGGCTCATATTGAAGAGGACAATCCATCGTTAAGAGCAGGGGGTCGATATAAACCCCCGGACTGTATTGCCAGAAACCGTGTCGCCATCGTCGTTCCTTATCGGGATAGAGAAATCCACCTTAAATTATTTCTTCAGAACTTGCACCCGTTTCTTCAACGACAACAACTAGATTATGGAATATATATTGTGGAAATGGTTATTTCAGTTTTAATCATTTGTTTGTCACGTTAATTCATTATTGTCGTTAATTCATTTACGTTTTTTTTTTAATTAAGACACCGTATGTCAGTATGCTAAATATCGTAGAAGGCCGGAGCTTAACCTTTAATCAAGGGCAAAATTTTAGACTCGTATGTATTGAAAGCACATAGAGATAATATGTTGGGGGCCTAAATGTTGCTCAATCTATTCGAGTTGTCTGCGAAAGTGTAGAAAACATTGTTCGAAAAGGAGAAATTGTGGACTGACTACCAGCATTTGTCCTTTTCCTACAATGATTTCAAAAGCTTTCTCTGTCAGAGTCGTTGAAACTCGAGACTGTGTGGTAAAGGGTTAAAAGAAATTCAAGACTCAAAAGAGAACAAAAGTCTGTCTAGATCGCATGCTTGTTAAATTCTTTAACTACCAAATCAAGGTATTAGACTTTTTTTTCGTGGTCTAAAGTAGATTTCCTCTGTCATTGAAGTTGACTTTGGCCATAGTCTAGAATCAGATAGCGGATGGTGTAGATCCAAGATCCGATTGTACGTTCTGTGCAGTCTGATCTTGATCTACGCCAGCCGCAAAGGCTACTTTAGTCGTCATCCGTAGTGAAAGAGTGAAATCCGATAATAAACTGGTCCTGCAATACTATATTATAGGTTATTGCACTTGTATGGGAATATATTGTGTTGAACTCGTTCTTTTGGCGTAGCTGCCAAAAGAACTCGAGGGCAACTACGCCAAAAGAACGAGTTTAACACAATATATTCCCATACAAGTGCAATAACCTTTTTATTATATACTTTGATATTGTTTACATTATTTTCCGTGATTTAACAGTGTTTTCATCGATTTCGTTGATTTATCTTTTTAAAAACAGTCTTATTAATTCAAAAAGTGACGAGAATCTGTTTCGTCGCTATACCGTGTTTTCGCGGAATTTTCAATTTTGGCTTTTGATGACGTCACCGTTGCTAAAGATAAGTAAACAAACAAGATGGCGACCGAGGATCCTTTTTCATCGCTTAATAATTTCATCGTCGATGAACATGTTCGATAGACAAATTTTTCATAACTTTGTAGTGACTGTTATTCGGGAAACATTCTGCTTATTTTTTATGTTTTTATTAATTACTATGCATGGAAAAGTTCGTAAAATGTGATGTCTAACGATGAAGTTTATGATAATGGCGGCTGTTCATGTTTTGATTTTTGGAGAAATGGCGGGTTTTAAAATAGTTCCGTACTTAGCAACGCACGCGAAAAAAGCTCTAAAGTATGTAATATCAAAGTATGCAATACGAAAAATTATTGCATACAATGTGCCTTTTCGGGCCGTTATAAGCATGTATTAACGGGTAAAAACCGGGCGTTAACGGGAGAAAACGTGTATTAATCAGTAAATTCACGCGCCTTTAACGATCGGCTTTGTACTATCAATATCCTCGATTCGGGCCTACCTTGTAAACAACGTTCGTTCTTGTCAGATTTTCCCTAGACCATCAAACTGTAAGAACTTGAACCATATTAGATCCTTTTCATGGCTTGTCTTTGATGTTATTAGTAACACCACAAACAAAATTTTGCACAGGATCTCAGTTTAATCGAGATCTGAACAAAAAATCACTCGTGAAATGTACTCTAAACCAGCTACATCCCACCCACTTTTTAACGTGATCGGTAATTCCGTCGCTTGATGTAGATCGATCCCTCTGACGTCTTTCAGTTACAGAAATTCATATCCACTCATTCATCCTAGTTGTAATCGTCCAAACGTGTGCAAGTTTATCCCACATAAGTCCATTTTGTATTAAAAATCATTAGAAGTGAATTTACACCGAGAGAACCAAAACTGGCATACAGGACAAACGGCCCTTCACCGCTCGTAACCAAAACTTTTTCGCCGACTTCCGGTTTTGACCCATTTAGGTACAGTACATTTGAAGTTCGCTTATTTGCACTCGGGCGTTAAAGCATTTTTCAGGCCTCTGCGAATGTGAACGACCTCAAAAACGTGAATTAACCCTATAATATTACATACTTTCATCCAGTGCAAATACATGGGGACAATATCAAAGTATATAATGAAGTCTATTAGAACGCAAGAAATATTAGACCTAATCAGGAAATTCAACAGTGAACTAGAGAGTCCTCTATGTGTAAGTGGTAGATCTAGATCTAAACACTTTACAAGACGACAAAAATTTTCACTTGTCCACTTTGAAAGTATTTTAACAAATCAAATGTGGCTGAAATGACGAAATTCGTCTGTGAAAGAGTAAAAAACGTTGTGGGAAAAGGAGAAAATGCTGGTTACTACAATGTTCTCATAAGGCCTTTTTGTCCTTAAGGTCGTTAAAACATGGAATATTGTTTGGTAAAGGGTTATTGCGTAAGATTTTTGATAACGAAATCCCAGCTTGGTGCCTTTTGGCAGCACTAGTCATAGCGCCACTATATCGAAGTGCCCTAGGACATTGTTTTACAGAACCCCAGCGTAGTTCAGGGCCCCTAATGAACAATCATTCTGAACAAAATTTTAAATAAAACTATAAGACTAAGATAGGATGAAAGTGAGCTTGGATGGTAAATACGGGCCATGGTGAAACTCAAGTATTCAAGAATAAGTGTCGCCGTTATATATCTGAAATGCAAGTTAAAACGATCAAAACACAGCTCAAATAAAGAAAAACAAATCCTCATTCTGGCACACAGCACAAAAATTCTTTCATGGATTTCAGTGCTTTGATTTTTGTTTATTTTGTCTTTTTCTAGGCGGAAGGGATACAGTTCAACAGAGCTTTATTGATGAACGTCGGCTTTGAGGAAGCAATGAAAGAATACGATTATCAATGTTTTGTGTTTCATGACGTCGATCTACTCCCGGAAGATGACCGTAATCTCTACACATGTCCCTCCATGCCTCGACATATGTCAACGGCCATTGATAAGTTAAAATATAGGTAAGAAAATAAGTCCGGGTATTTGAATCTAAGAATTATTGTTTCCTCACCAAAAACTTTGTTGTTGGTGCTCTTTAGAATTTTCTTTTAGAGTTGCTGTGGCTTTGACTCATTCATAGTTCATAAAAAGCTACAGTTGAACTAATGGCCTGCAATACGCGAAAAAGGGCATTCGAACATTTGCGTAAAGTGTCGTCTCGGATCAGCCTGCGCAGTCCGCGCAGGCTAATCCGAAACGACACTTTTCGTTTTTATGTAATTTTCTGTTTGCGCAAGTCTACAGTAGCATAATATCTAATGTAGTCGTAAAGTGCCGTCTCGGATTAGCCTGCGCGGACTCTCAAATTCCATTTGTTTCTGGTATGACTGATCCCCGAGTCGTCTTCCTTCGTATTCATTGACATTATGTTGGCATGTAAAGAGTTGACTATGAAATTCCCGCGCAAAAAAAAGCTTCTTATGGACAAATGTCTAAGACTTTATGTTAAGTGTGGCCCATTTATATCTAAGCCAGTCGAGCGACACAGGGCCTTCGTGGCCCTCTTGTGTAATTGACAACAAATTAAATGAGTCACGCTCTTGCAAAGGGGGTTTAATGCATCTCCGTGACGAATTATACCAAGCAAGTAACGATATAATTATGGATCCATAAAATCCATTTTGTCAAACAACCGGCTGAATCCAGAGGTAGAATGTTCCTACTGCCCAGACCGACCTGAATCGATACTTTTTGCAGATGCATTTAAATCCCCTTTCACAGAGTATGGCTAAAGTTCAGCAGGATCAAGATTAACATCAATCCTTTACCAAACAATTCCGTGTTTTAATGAACAGGAGATACATGTAAAACCCTTTCGAAAATATCGTTAGATAAATAGAAAATGCTGGTAACCAGCAATTTCTCCTGTCCAAGACTATTTTCTACTCTGTTAGAAGTAAAACTAGTATGTGGTCCACTTTTAACTTGTCGTCTTCAAATGTTGTCAATTTAGACTGGTCTCCTTACCTCACAATCCCTAGTTTTAACGGCCCAAAGAAAGAAGCCTTATGAAAACATTGTGGGAAAAGGAGAAAATGCTGGTAACCAGCATTTTCTTCTTTTCCCACAATGGTTTCTACCCTTCCAAGGAGAAATTTTAGGTTTTTTTAAATTGTCGTCTGCAAATGCTTTCAATTTGGTTGAGTTAAAAATTTTGCCGTTTGGTAAAAAGTTAACAATGTCTTCACAGATTGCCATACCTTCAAATATTTGGAGGCGTCAGCGCGATGTCAACGAAGCACTTCCGGCTGATAAATGGGTTTTCAAATTCATACTTCGGCTGGGGAGGTGAGGACGATGATATTTATAGAAGGTAAATAGGCTTGATTTATTTTGATGTCTGTTTTGCATTTGGCAAATCTCGGGTGGTACGTTACAGTTCTTAAAATAACGTGACTCTACTAAAAAGTAGACTTGTCAAAGTTTTCAGTAGAAATGTATCTGAATATACCAATTTCGATAGAAGTTTTCTCTGACGGATGTATACACATAAATAACTGTAATAGTTGTTGTTGATGAGATGAGACAGTAGTAGTAGTAGTTGTTCAAGACAATTGCAATATTTGAGCCACACCCGAGTTGTCGTCTGACTTTTTTTTTTCCACCATGGGTTTCATAAAATATTACCTCAATGGCCTATGAATATCAGATATCTTTAATTTACATATATGTGTCTTAAAAATCATAGTTCAACATATGTGAACACACAGACCCACATGTACATGTACATGCTTGGTCTGTTCGTCCTAGACGAAAAATAGTCCCATAGAAGCTTACATCTAAACAACTTCATCTTTAATCTAAAGATGGAAAAATTGTAGATTTGTTAACGACTTTAGATTCTGACAGCTGAAAAAATAGGGGAACCTAGATAACCAGTATTTGAGAAATCAGGCGTATGATTACATAGCTTTGATAAATGACGGCACTTTTTACTTAGCTCAAATATTTGTAAATAAAGAAAATTCGTAATTCATAATTGCTCTAGATGTATTATACTAAAAAAAAAATGTGTGATAAAATGATTTGTCCATTTCAGGATTCTTTACAAGAATTTAACAGTGATTCGATATGCTTACAAAGTGGCACGATATAAAATGCTGGTTCATAAAAAAGCCACAAGTAATCCAAATAGGTAAGACTTTAACCCTTCACTTTTTACCGCACAATCTCGAGTTTTAAGAACACTGAGGAAGAAGCCTGTTGAAAACATTGTGGAAAAAGGAGAAAATGCTGGTAACCAGCATTTTCTCCCTTTTCCACAATGTTTTCTACCCTACCAAAGACAGAAATCATAATTGAGCTACAGTTAATCTGTCATCTGCAAATGCTTTCAACTTGGTTGACTACAAAATTTTGTCATCTGGTAAAGAGTTAAAGCACCGAATTGATGATTTGGACCAAAATATTTCTATTTCAAGGTTTTCTTCCGTTAGAATACGTAACGTAGTAGTGGACAGTATAGATCTAAGATCAGACTGCACGTTCTGTGCAGTCTGATCTTGATTTACACTGTCCGCAAAAACCAGTTAAGTGGGTTCCATGACCTTAAGGGTAAACGGTAGATCATGTCCCAGTCACGTTGTTAGACGCCGCTTGGATACGGCGGTCGTAAAGGTGCATTTATACTAAATAATGGCCTGCAACACGCAAAAAGGGACATTCGGACGTTTGCGTAAAGTGTCGTCTCGGATCAGCCTTCGCAATCCGCGAAGGCTAAATCGAAACTACACTTTCCGTTTTTATGTAATTTTCTGTTTTGCGCATGTCTACTGAAGGACAAAATGTATTGTAGTCGTAAAGTGCCGTCTCGGGTTAGCCTGCGCGGACTGCGCAGGCTGATCCGAGACGACACTTTACGCAACTGTCCGAATGCCCCTTTTTGCGTGTTGCAAGCCTTATTATGGAAATTGACTGAGCGTACGCTAATCTACACAAATATTTTGGCATTCGCTGAAATACGCTGGCATACGCTGAATCTCATTAGCTCAACGTTTTAAGTTCCTTGAAATACGTTTCAATATTCCTTATCAGCTCACTGCGCCAAAATGTTTTGTACATGCACAAAAGTTTTCGACGTTTGCCGACGAACAACCTATTCGCAGCCGGTTCGTTCGAACGGTTTGTTCGTCAGGAGCACGAGAACAGTCGGGCACTTCTAGGATAACAATCATTGAAAGATTTTAACGAGTTAATAACCTGTTTCAAACATTTCAAACAACAGATCTATACACATGGGCAATGCTCTATGAAAAAGGGGTTTAATGCATCTGGATAAAAAAAAAAAAAAAAAATCTACCTATGTCAGCCTGCGCAGTCCATTCAGGCTGACACCGGTCTAAACTTTTTGCTTTTGTTTAATTTTCTGCTTGTCAAAGGACCAAGAGCACGCACAAAACGTTGGACGTTCGTTGGGAGATCATTGGCTTTCGTTAATATTCATTTCAGCGAACATCGCTTAGTCGTTAAAATGTCGTTACTTATACTTTAATATGAACACATTCTGTTGTCGTTTTCAGTTCGATATGTTCGGACTCCCCCCCCCCCCCCCCCCCCTCCCCCCGAACAAATTTAATGATTGATTGAATATTTTTACGCCGCTTTCAACATTATTTCAGTAAAATCACGACAACAGCTCACATATATATGTATTTCCTTGGTTCCACCAGTACTAGGCTGGGCTATGAAGTGTCTTGCCCAATGGCACTCCCGCAAAAGGACCTATGGATCAGGCGGGGGTCGAACCCAGGGCCTCCAGGTTATGAGCCCTGCGCTTTACCATCGAGCCACGCAGGACCCCTCCATGAACAAATTTGTAGGCTTTTTGTGCGTATTAGAGTTTTACAGTTCGTTCACGATACATTCCCTCAATTCGTTATATAGAGGATCTTACATGAGTGTATATGTATTATCATTTTTATCAAACGAGTTGACTAAAATTGTATGACGCGAGCCTTGGCGAGCGTCAAATACATTTTAGTCAACGAGTTTGATAAAAATGATAATACATAAACACGAATGTGAGATTCTATTTATCACATAAAACGAATGACAGAAAGAAAAATTTCCCACATCATCACCTTTAGCCTCTATACCGTTCACGGGTCCATGTTTACAGTGTACATACACAAGTAAATAGTACTTTCACATTTACGCCGAATGAAGAATGAAATAGTTTATTAAGGGATTAAGTCCACCTATTTCCGCAATAATATTGATTTTAAGAGACTTTCGCTGCATTTCTTGGTTTTTATCAAACACGAAAATCAAAAACTTTCCCCGCGGACACGTCTTAGCAACAGTGAAGTCATTATTCCATGAAACTGCATAGCAGTGCAAATTCCCGCGCATGCTATAGTTAGTTTCTCTGGCTTCACGCGCTCATGACTGAAGACTGATCAGAACCGGGACCCAAAAATCGATAATACACTAGTGTACTATCAAAAATAAGTCACGGGTTTAATACACTGCCGGAGGAGGTTTTTATGTGATAAACAATGTTAAGGCACTCTTTAGTTCCTGAATCCTAAAAAGTAGTCTCAGTGTTTCTGTGGCTTTCGTTTGGCATAGGTGGAGCTAGAGTAACGTATGAGCCATGCTTTTGAAAAGGGGGTTTAATACTTCTACAAAATGTTTCGACCCATGTCAGCCTGCGCTTTCCGCGCAGGCTAACCTGGGTCGAAATTTTTTGCTACTGGTAAAATTCTGCACGGCAGAGGACCAGTTTACCTCATGATTCAGTTGGTTATCAGGCAAGATAGATTTTTATAAATTTTATGAGAGGAACTTGCTTAGTGTAACGCATCATAGAGATGTATTAAACCTCTTTTGCAAGAACATGGCTCATATTCAAGTTATTTTCATATGTGTAGATACATGTACTACTTTTTATAATTGTCTCCGAGGATTGATGATAGTCATTGCGACAAGATTCATTCATCTCTCACCGCTGACCATTGTTTCGACGAAGGCTATCTTGGAAAGCAACCAGTGGCTTGGAAAGAATATTGTGTGGAGTACTGGGAAAAAAAGAAAAAAAAAAAAAAAAAATATCCAGGAAAGCACGAATAGGTGCACTGGCCGCCGCGATATAAATGAAAGAATGTTGATTACTGCATTAACCAACCTGCAACAACAAAACAATCATAATAGTTCTATAACTGTCATTTACTTAGTAGGTTATTTAGCTTTCGGACTGACCTGAGACTTCTGCATAGTCTGCGACCTTCTTTCGTTCATTTTCGGACTCGGGATAGGCGGACACTTTACTGTAAACTTCATCCTCTGCGGAATAATACATACAGGTTGGCCCCTGCCGGAAAGCAGAATGATATGGCTTGCAACACGCGAAAAGGGGCATTCGGATTTTTGCGTAAAATGTCGTCACGGATCAGCCTGCGCAGTCCGCGCAGGCTAATCCGAGACGGCACTTTACGACTACATTTAATTTTGTTCTTCAAAAGAATTGCGCAAAATAAGAAAATTATATAAAAACGGAAAGTGTCGTTTCGCTGATCCGAAACGACGCTTTACGCAAATGTCCGAATGCCCCTTTTTGCGTGTTGCAGGCCATATATTCTAGAGTCTAAAACAACACCCGATCAAATTAATAAGAGCCATGCTCTGGCAAAAGGGGGCTTAATGCATCTCCGTGATCCATTATACCAAGCAAGTCATCACATAATTAGGGATCCACAAAATCCACCTATTCTAATGAATGACTAACTTTGGAGGAAGAGTGGTCCTTGGACATACAGAAAAATTGACCAATAGCGAAAACTTTCGGCCCATGTCAGCCTGCGTGGACTGTGCACGCTGACCTGGGTCGATACTTTTTGCAGAGGCATTTTGGCCCCTTTTCACAGAGCATGCCTCATATATACATGGTAAGAATGTTTAGCAATAATTTTTGCTATGCTATAAAAATATGGGTACATGTAAATTTTATGCCTTTGCGATATGTTAATCACCCTATCCCACAGGTTTCCAAATCAATGATTGTTTATAAGCTAAACTTAATTTTGTATTGTTCATAAAACGTAAAATATTTAGCTGTAAACAAGTGTTGATTAACCTTCCTTACAGAGTAAATATGTTTACCTAACAGAGCAATTATGAAATACTGTTCTGTTCACCAACTGCTTGATAATACGCCATCTTGAAATATACTCCATATTTGGACGCCAAATCATGCCACAGAGTTTACCCGAGATCTCTGCATAGACTGCGACCTTTTTTCGTTCATTTTCGGAGTCCGAAAATAGATTCGATTCCGGAATCCCAGATAAATTATAGATTTGTATTTCCATTTCAATGTACAGGTAAACGACAGGCTATAAATCAACACAATTACGATGAAGGTCTTTGATAAGGCAAGAAACATGGTTGAAAAGGAAAAGATTGCATGTTTAATGAACAATTTTTCTTCTGGTAGACATACCGACGAATCGTCCCGATTTAAGGCATTTGCAGACGACAAATTAAGTACGATTCAAGTAATGGGATTAGACCTTGGATTAGTTAAAAAAAGAAATGGAGAAAATGCTGGTTATCAAAAATTTTATGAATCATGCTCTTGCGAAAAAAAAAAAAGGGGGGGGGGTTTAATGTATCTGTGGTGCATTTTGGTAAGCTTGTTACCGCATGATAATCGATCCACAATATCCATTTTGTTTAACAACCAACTGAATCATGAGCTTGAAATAGTCCTTGGACATGTAGAAAATTTTACCAAATTTACCTTTTTCTCAAGCATTTTCTAAATTTTAAATTCTTAGGCTCAAGTTCTAAATATTTAGACTATTCTTAGGATAAGGTTTAAACATGGTAATGGTAAAAAATATTGTAGTCCTAAGGCCACTTTAACCCTTTACCACACAATGACGACTTTTGACTCCCCTGAAAGAGAAGGCTTTTGAAAACATTGTGGGAAAAGGAGAAAATGCTGGTAACCAGCATTTTCTCCTTTTCCCACAATGTTTTCTACCCTATCAAAGAAAAAATCATTTCATATAAGCCACGTTCAAACTGTCATCTACAAATGCTTTCAATTTGGAAAGGTCTAAAATTTTGTCGAGTGGTAAAGGGTTAAGTACACGAACGTTTCACGTCTTTGGACTGGTCAAAATAAGGCTGTATGTTGTGAAACGAATTTCCTTTTTTTCAATGAGCCATGGTCTGGCAAAAGTGGTTCTAATGCATATCTGTGATGCATTGTATCAAGCAAGTTATCACTTAATTATGGACCCATACAATCCATTTTGTCTAACAAACTATTCATAAAATTAACCAAAAGCGCGGACTGTGCAGGCTTACCTAGGTTAATACTTTTTACAGATTCATTAAGCCCCCTTTTCACAGAGCACAGCTCAAATACATTTTACCGTATCCAGGCGGTCACCGGTTTACTATGGCGAAACAATTTTGGGATGAAGTACCAGTGATTCCCAAAATGGAGATCGGGCGGAGGTCGGACGTGTCGAAAAATACGAAAATTGATTGGATAATTCCTTTATTTATTGCATAGATTAAATACAGCGATACATAGACGGCAGACGATGTTAACGTTTTACGTATGTGCTCTCTCAGTTCTAAGGTACCAGAGTCGGTGCGCGGCTCTAAATTGAGACTATTCTGAATTGCGTTGGTGAATATGTGCTTAAGAATTTTCTTGGAAAAGTCTAGACTTGTGAAATTTTATCATTCTTAGTCTAGAATTTAGAAAAGCTGGATGAATACGGGCACAGGGTCCGTGTTCACCAACCATTTTAAATAGCATAATTAGTTGTACTCTGAAGAATTTTCTAACCTTTAAAGTAACGCACTTTCTGATTGGCTAAACTGAGGAGTGTAACCAGTCAGAAGTTGCGTTACTTACTAAACTGGAAGAATACTAGAATGCAATGAAGAAATGTTGGTCAATACCCTGTTTAGCCATTTTATGTATATAGGCCCATACATTTTCAAAGATAAAACTGACAGTCAAACAAAAAAATCATTAACTTTTGTTGTAAATATTACAGGTACAAATTACTTAAAACAGCAAAATTACGCATGGAAGCAGACGGATTGTCAAGTTTGAATTACGACGTCATCCAAATGGAGAAGAAGCCATTGTATACCTGGATATTAGTGTCTGTGAATATGACTGAAGTGTTGAATAACTTACCTGCTCATATAGGTGCTGTTAAAAAAAAATCACCGAAAGTCAAGAAACCGGAGGTTAAGGAGCTTTCAGCAACAGGAAACCAGTCTCAAGCCCATTTGAATGGAGATAAAAACAATAAATCGTCCAACAAAAGTAATGTTAGGCTACCGCTCAAACACTCGTTTGTAAAGCCAGTATTTGTGGACTGGATTCCGGGTGATTTTAAAGGTATAATACCCCCAAATCTGACTCAATATGAGGCAGCTAAGTTCATTTTTAAACCAGTCCCTGTTGTGAAACAGCCTGGTCCGAAGGGGGCAAAAGGAAAGGCTAAACCCAAACAACAAATTATTAAGAAACAAGGAGTTCGTGGTGCTATAAATCGAGGCAAACTAAAGAAAGCTCCGTCAAAACAACAACAATATATAACTTTACGAAAACAAAAGTTACAGCAACGTCAGAAGCAAGTTCAAGCTGCGAGTATAAATTTACATGATAAACCTGCACAGAACGCTAATAACAATCAAATACCTATCCAGCAATTGCAAGGAAAACAGAACCATGCGGGACATAATATACATGGTCTTGTACGACCTGTAGTAATGACTACTAGATCTAATGTAATAAATAATGTAGATGTAATCATTTAATGTTTCATCTAAATAGGAAATGTATTGTTTGTGTTAATCGTTTATCAGTCACGTGATTTTAAGATCATGAAGGAGAAACCTTTGCAAACGTTGTGGGAACAGGAGAAAATCCTGGCATAGATGGGAACGAAACGAATGGATAATTGTTAAGAGAGTTATAAACATCGAAACTTTGCAAGCTTACAAATTTTTCACTTCCCACCATGAAATGGAAATGCGTTGGGTGTGATTCCGTGTAGTCTGATATTGACTACACCGTCCGTAAAAGTAACCGACGTTACGATCGGTAGTGAAAGAGATATAGCGAGTTTTGTTCATTCTCATGATTTTGGTGGCTCTAATTACATGTACATTTATTTATTGCTCAACTGTTGGGAAAAATGAAATAAAAATATGAAATTATGTTTTCTTTCGGTATTTGCCATCGACACAAAGTTAAACCTTTAACGAACAATCCCGTTTAACGACCTTGGAGGAAAAGAAAAATAACGCATTGTGGGAAAAAGGAGAAAATTCTGGTCACCAGCATTTTCTCATTTATCTAATATTTTATGCCCCTTTCAGAGGCGATTTCATCATTTGAACCAGATACGATTTGTCGTGTGCAAACATATTTTCAACATGTAGGCCTACGAGTCTAAAATTTTGTCTGGTTGAACGATAAATAAGTAAAGTAGCTGCATTAAAATCTATTGCGTGGTAAGGTCACTCGCTATAAACCCCAATTTCTGCTGAACAATACAGGTTGGCCGCTCCGCGAAAAAGGTATATTTCTGGACACCGAAGCAGCACCCGATCAAAATAATATGTGACTACCTAACAGAGCAATTATAACATACATACTGTACTGTACACCAATGGCTCAATAATATGCCACCTTAAAATGTGTATATTATTTAGACGCCAGTTTACTGCTTTTGACTTGACCAATCATATTTTGTATGATATATGACTCACGTGATATGAATTTCGTTTTTTCATTGGTCATAAAGACGCTTGATACCGAAAACTTGATTGTATCTGACAGAGTTATCACCTCTGATATGTTAACTAGATTGTTTGATTTGCCCGTTTTTCATTTCAACCCCCAGTATAATTTGAATTAAGTTTTACAGGATTGATCATCATGACATGTAGTTGTACCCTGCTTCCTTTGCGTTAATACCAAAAGAGTTATGATCCTTTCCGTGTTAAGTTTTCTTTGATTTGTCTGCTCTTTGGTTTTTGAAACCCTTTGTATTAAAAGGGAATAAAACTAGATTTGACACAAAATTTGTTTGGGATGAAGAAAATAGGTGATTATTTTGTAAGAAAACATTATAAGGGCGTGACTGCTTACTCGTTTAAGATTAGACATTCACAACAATAGCTCAGTGACTCTACCAACTGAGCTGTGTGTGCAACTGTGACTTTTCCATAATCAAAATCTTTTTATCCATTGTTACTCAATACCAGCTATCCTGTTACTAACGGAATAGAAAATTTTACAGAAAAAATACAAAAAACTTGTTCAATTCCTGATGTTCTCTACTTACAAGAATATTACTTTCTATGTTTTAGTTTTCAAACAAATGAAAACAGCCTGTCTTTGTTAAACATTGTCAGATGCCCCTTTTACCCTTTACAGCACATCAAAATTTCTGACTTGTCCAAACCTGAGGCACTTGCAGACAAATTAACACATGGAAACATAGCTCAAATAATTGAAGATGTTTTTCATAGGGAAGAAAACACTGTTGGAAAAGGAGAAAGTGCTGGTTACCAGCATTTTCTCCATTTCTTACAATGTTTTCAATTATCTTCTTTCACAAGGTCGTTAACAGTTGGGATTGTAAGATAAAGGGTTGAATGCTATGTTTAAAGTTAAAATTTTGTTTGCTCTTCCCCTCTTAAAACTAGTCTTATTTCATTGTAGTTTTACAGGAGCCTTCAGTAAGATATCTAGTTTTATCTTGCATCAACATGTCCATTTGGAGTGAATACTTGAGTTACTTTTGCAAAGAATACTAGGCCCCTTTAATATTAAATGCTACATCTGATATGTCAGCTCTTCTCTTCTTGGGTGTCAGTGTAATTTAAATGAAACTTTAAAGGGAGTTGTCATTCTATTTATTTTTTGCCGTGAAATCATAGGATCATTTGGTAGAGATTTAATTTTGGCGAGTCCACAACAAAAACATGCAAGTTTACATCTACCTTAATAATACAAGTTTATTCTAAATACGTTGTTATGTTTACCAAACATTAAAGAAACTAAGAAAGCACTATACATGTACAATCTGTTTATGTGTTTATTGTAATCTAAATATCTACAACATAGACAAATATCACAAAAGATGAAGGCCTGCTCCAAAATTAATTGTAAAACCAATACAAACACAAAAGCTAAAGTTAGTACAGTGTTCTTTTTTAAAACAAATGGAAGCATAAACAATTAGATGTAAATTTGACAGCTTTATGATACAGATGAAACTTAATTATAAATCAGATGAAAAAACGTGAAACTTATCAACTTTGTACGCATTTGCAGATCAGATCAGATAGTATGGCTAAAATGATCGAATTTGTCCCAAAAAGGGTTGAAAACATTGTGAAATAGGAGAAAATGCTAGTTACCAGCATTTTCTCTTTTTCCTTGCAAACTTTTCAAAAGCTTTATTTGGCAAGGTTGTGAAAACTTGGGATGGTTAGATACAGGGTTAACAAATTAAGACCTACTGAAAACTTTTTGCATACTTCTGTCCATCTTTATTGAAAACATTGTGGTCAAAGGAGAAATTGCTCATGATAAGCAATTTCTCCATTTGCCATAACGTTTATGATTGTATTTATTTAGTATTAATTCATCTTGTTTATTACAACTTTACAATACGGTAAAGAATTAAAATGAACAGTTCGTTAATTTGCCAAAAAGCTTCCCTGTCAGTTTCAAAACAATTAACCTATTATCACACAATCCCGACTTTTAACAACCCTGAGAAAGAAGCCTTTTGAAAACATTGTGGGAAAAGGAGAAAATGCTGGTAACCAGCACTTTCTCCTTTTCCCACAATGTTTTCTACCCTTCAACAAAGAAATTTCCCAAACAGATTTCAATTTTTCAGTCACATTTATTTTGGCGAATGCTTTCAATTTGGACCAGTATAAAATTTTGTCGTTTGGTAAAGAGTTTACGTAAGATCATTTGGCTTGCAACACGCGAAAAGGGGCATTCGGACATTTGCGTAGAGTATCATTTGCGCAGGCTAATCCAAAACGGCACTTTCCGTTTTTATGTAATTTTCTGTTTTGCACAAATCTACTGTAGCACAAAATCTAATGTAGTCGTAAAGTGCCGTCTCGGATTAGCCTGCGCAGACTGTGCAGGCTGATCCGAGACGACACTTTATGCAAATGTCCGAATGCCCCTTTTCGCGTGTTGCAGGCCATTTAAGATGAAGCAAAATGGAAGTTGGAATTATTACTTCATCTGTAAAAGTGTAATTAACCATAATTCGGCAATAAACTGCCAATAAATTACAATCATTTATACGTTAGTGTGATATTTAATTGTCTGTGCAAAAGTTTATCCTTTAACAAGCAATCCTGAGTTTTAACAACCCTCAAAGAGAAGACTTCTGAAACACTGTGGGAAAAGAAGAAAGTGCCAACCTTCAGCATTGTCCCCTTCTCACAAATGGTTTTCTGCCCTTCAAAAGACAAATTTCAGCTTTTGAGTATCATCAAATTTATCATCTGCAAATGCTCTTAATTTGAACTTTTCTCATCTGGCAAATAGTTAACCCGTTACTGCTCAATTCCGACTTTTATCGACCCTGGGAAAGAAGCCTTTTGAAAACATTGTGGGAAAAGGAGAAAATGCTGGTAACCATCATTTTCTCCTTTTACCACTATGTTTTCTACACTATCAAGGAAAAATTGCACCATTTGAGCCACATTGAAATTGTCGTCTGCAAATGCTTTCAATTTGGACAAGGCTACAGTTTTGTTGTCTGGTATAGAGTTGAACATGATTTATGATATAAGACACTGAAGTTAACTCTACTAAACAACAAAATGTTGGACTTGACAAAATTGAAAGCATCGCAGACAACAAAATAAATGTAGCTAAGTGATGTTTTCTGTCTTTCATTGGATGGAAAACATTGTGAGAGAAGGAGAAAATGCTGGTAACCAGCATTTTCTCCTTTTCCCACAATGTTTTCTACATTTACAAAGAAAAATTTTCTGATTTGTGCAACACTTAGTTTGTCGTCTGCAAATGCTTTCAGTTTGGACCAGTCAAAAATTTTGTTGTCTTGTAATGAGTCAAAAAGAAAATTCACAAAACATTGTGGAAAAGGAGAAAATGTTCGTAAACAGCAATTTGTCCTTTTCCCAGTATGTTTTTACCCTCTTACAAAAAAGCCCAATCATTTGTGCAGCACTTGTTTTGTCAATTTTGTCAATTGCCAATGCTTCCAATTTTGACCAGTGTAAAATTTTGTTTTTGGGTAATGAATTACAAGTTCAGACAGTCTCAGAAAAAGCAATATAAATAGAGGTTATTACACGGCTGATCAGGGCCGGAGAGTGATATCGGCCCGCCACCTTGATATCTGCCCCAAGGGCTTTAGCCCGAGGGCAGATTTGATGTGGTGGGCCGATATCACTCTCCGGCCCTCATCAGCCGTGTAATAACCTGTTTATTACATTCATTGATCATTTGCTTCACTCGACACTTCTTTTTCCGCGGGTAAATGTCACGTTCATGACGTAATCATGCATCATTCATCATGAATATCGCAACTGCAGTATAAGGACGTTTTAAATGAATAGTTCTTCATCTTCATTCATTGTTAAAAATTTAATATGATACGCATTATAAATGAGAAATAGGACAAGTGTAATAGATGATTGGTGCTTTGGATTGGGAAACTTAATCAGGCTCGGTTACCCCGGCTCAACGGATGAAATTCGCAGAACTACTAGCCTACAGACACCACGCCTTGTCCAAAAAACTTTCCCAATCCAAGACAACAACAATCTATTTTCTATTTATAGTGTCTTTGCTGGTTTTGCGATTCAATCATTGTCTGTAGTCCTGAAGATTTGTCCGCTAGCGATTGACGGACTGATTCAGCCATTTTTTTTTTCAAACTGGATGTTTTGAGAACGTTCGTTTATGTGCGAGGTTCTGTTGCTATAGATTTAGAACAAATATCTTGTCAACGGGCAGGATATCAGATATCAACCCGTTGCCCCGCCTTATCTGCCCTCACATGACACTGATATTACACCATTTTCAGCAGAAAATGTTATTATTATTAGTAACAGAATGTAATAAAGAAATGTATCTGTCTGGTTATAGTTCAACCAAGCCCAGTAGTGCATACGGTGAGGCACAGCACTTGAAACCAGGGAGATCGCTGGTTCAAATCACCGGCTTAGCCAATTTCTTTCCCTGGATTGATGATAGTCATCACAACATAATTCATTCCTCTCTCACTGCGGACCTTGTTTTGACAATTGTTATATGGGAAAGCAGCCTGTGGCTTAAGAAGAATACTGTGCAAAGTGCTGGTAAAGGAAACTCCAGGAAAGCATGGATAGGTGCACTAATCTCTGCGACATGACTGAAATAATGTTGAAAATGATGTCAAACACCATACAAACCAACAAATCAAACGTCAGTGTATTGGTGAAATATAAATGCAATACATAATACTTTATAAATGGAAATGTTTGTGACGTGGAAATTTTTGCCATTTCACAAACATGAAAAATTCGCAAACTGTTCAGTTCGCGTATTTTACCACAAGTATACCAACAAATAATGAGTGTCTTAAGTTCGCAAACATTTCACAACGCAAAATGTCTCGGTAATTCGCAAATTTTTCGACATGCGTATATATCCACGTATACAGTATACATATGACCTATATCAGCATATAATTTCACCACTAAGTGATTATCTAAGAAAATATAATATTATGCCATAATATTGATAACAATATAATCTGTAAATGCATTTGTTTTCTATTCATTCAAGGCTCTTCTCAACCAAGTGAATATTGTGATGTAGAGTAGCCATGGATTTCTCTGCCTCAATAACATTATTCCTGTAACTAAATTCATACAAGCTTTGCTTGCTTTCATTTTACATTTACCATCTATACACTACAGAATTCTAACAATTTACCAGATAACGATCTTGAGTTTAAAGAACCCTGAGAAAGAAGGCTTTTGAAAACATTGTGGGAAATGGAGAAAATGCTACATCAATATTTTTTCCCTTTCCAAAGATGTTTTCTACCTTTTCCAAGAAAATTTCCATCATTTGAGCCAACATTGTGGGTACAGGACAAAATGCTTGTTACCAGCATTTTCTCCTTTTCCTACAGTGTTTTCAAAAGCTTTAATCCTCAGGGTTGTTAAAACGTAGGATTGTGCCGTACACGGGTAAAGGAAAGTAATTTTTGTAATGAAATTGAAAATATTGTGGGAAAAGGAGTACTTGCAATTATAAACAGCCCCTTTTTCCAGAATGTTGACAAAAGCTGCCCTCTGCAGATGTAAGAAAATGTATGTATATAGTAATAAAATCATAAACAAAAGCACCACATGCTGGTGCCAACGCTTGGCTTGTAGCTTTCGTGAAAATTCTGTGTCAAAAAAAGAGCCTAACTTTGTCAAAATTATTTTGATGGTTACCTACCCTGTTGTATGGATTCACCTTATGATAGTCTAAAACTAGTCCAAGTATGACAGATATATTATAAAATGACAAAGTTTTTGGAAATTCTAAGTCAAAAAAGGGGCATAACTGTGTCAAAAATATTTTGATGGTTACCTGTCCCTGTTGTATGGACTCCCTTTGTGATACCTATGAACTTGTCCGATTTTGAAGTAAATATCTTGAATAACAACAGATATGTAATAGAATGTAAAACATTTTGCATGATGATGCAGAGAGCCACGCCTGGGCTTTAACAATGACCTGAAGTTTTCTTCGAAAACAGCCAAGCTTAAAGAGATTTTGTTGGATTGTCATTGCGCAACATTTCCGCGCATGTCTCTCTGCTTTCTTTTTTTCCTTGCGCGTAATTTTTCTCACATGTAGTACTATTATCGGACTGCCGATTTCAGCTACAAGACGTCGAGTAATTCCTGGACAGTTCTACTTTTATTGTTTTTCCATCCATAAAAATGTACTATTTCGCCTTAACCCTTTCCTAAATGAATTGAATAGGAACTTCTATATTGAAAGAAGCTGCAGATGACAAATTTAAAAAAGGTATTAATGCAAGTTGAAATGCCGCTTGTGTAAAAATATTGTGGGGAAAGGCAAAATTGCTTGTTATGAGCAATTACTCTTTTTACCAAAATGTTTTCCAAAGCCGTCCCATTCCATTGTTCAATCGAGTATATATCAGGGAAAGGCAATATTATCTTTATTGTGAAAAAGACATTAATTTGTGCTGAAAATAATTAATCTTACTTATTAATTTGAATCTTGGGTGATTTGTGTCATTTTCGTTGTTCCAAGGGAGGTAATCGAGTACTAAAATGGGAAAAGTAGCTAGGCAACCTATCATTTTTTTTGCATTTTTTGATAAAGGATATACCCATGTGTATATCTGCGAAAAATAAGAAAAATCTATGTGCTAGATTTTTTTGGAAGTCAAATAATGTCTTGACTTTCTATAATAAAATGATCTTTTAGGCGGTTATGGATGTTATTGAAACATTGATAGTGGGTCATTAATTTGAAACAAATATTAATTTCTCATCAAGTTGAGAGGATCAATCAATTTCTTATGAATTTAAAACACACAGAACATGATTTGGCTGAAATGATAGACTTTACTCACAAAATTCTGATGTTTGCTGCAATAACTGGGTTTTTGTGTAATTTGAAAGAAGGGTTATGTTCTTTATGGGCTCAGAACTTTTTTGTTCATCTGGTTAGGTCTGATTATCTCTTCATATACTTTAGCAAAAGGGGGCTTTATGCATCTCAGTTTTGCATGGTACCAAGCAAGCTATCACATGATCATGTATCCAATAAGTCCACTTTGTATAACAACCAACTGAACCATAAGGTAAACAGGTCCTTGGACAAGCAGAAAATTTACTAAAAAGCAAAAGGTTTTTGCCCAGATCAGCCTGCTCAGACTATGCAGGCTGACCTGGGGCCATACTTTTTGCAGATGCATTAAGCCCCCTTTTCACAGAGCATGGCTCATTTGTAAAAAACTGTAGCACTGTAGGCAGGTGGCAACACTTGGCAACAGTTGCTTTTGCAGTAAAATTTTAAGTTGAAAAAGGGGCATAACTTAGTCAAAAATGTTTTTGGGGTTACTAGCCCTTCTTGTATGATTTACACTATTAATAGTACACAAGTTTGAAGTGAATATTTCAGTTATAACAGAGATTAGAGAATCTGTCAAAGGTTTTTCATGACAATAACACAGACAGGACTATGACAATACTTTGACATTTTCTTCGAAAAAAAAATCTATAAAAATGTGACATATCTTCAATCTTTCTTTAGAAATATTGCATTTGCATAGTTAACATGTATTGCAATGAAAAGGAAAACCTTAACCCTTTACCACACAATCCCGACTTTTATCGACCCTGAGAAGTAGGCCTTTCGAAAACATTGTGGGAAATGGAGAAAATGCTGGTAACCAGCATTTTCTCCTTTTCCCACAATGTTTTCTAGACTATCTGATACAAATCTCATCATTTGTGCCATATAAATTTTGTTGTCTGCCAGTGCTTTCAAATTGGACTGCCTAAAATATTGTTGTTTGTGAAAGAGTTAAATCTGTTGCGGTAACTGAAAAAAGTCTGGTTCACAACTACAAATACTAGAAGCTGCACCCATAATCTCTCCCTTTACCCTTCCCAAATTTTATTTTTAAAAAGTTAATTCCCTAGAGTTGCTTACACAGATTGTTTGGAAAAGGTTTAAAAAAATTTAATGAATCCTGAGAAGTCAATGCATAAATGCTTTTGAAAATGCTGATTATCACAGAATTGCTTTATCCTTTGTAACAGCTACCACATCCCAACAAGGCACCAATGAGACAAAGCAGACAATTATGGTGAAGGCACCTAGCTGAGGCACTTTATGCAGATAGAGACATCCAATATTTCAATGGAAATGCTTCAACTTCAGCTGATATATCTACACAAGGCACCTCAACACATTGCCTTACATATTCTATTTGCATTCATTAAAGGGATGTAACTATGCTTGCCATAAAATCTTCATCACTTCATTCATCTCCCTTTTACCAGTGACCCACATTCAGTATTTTATTTCCCGCATCTTCAACTTTGGTCATTGCCTCTTGTATTTCATTTTGTGCATGCTGAATTCTGGCTCTGTTTCGTACAATCTGATTGGTCAATGTCACAAGTCTTTTTTCTTCTTCCACCTGCTGATTGGTCAGCTCTTCTTTCTCTTTCTGGGTCTTATTCAGTATTTTGTCCATGATAATGTCATATTTCAGTAGAGCATCCTCGAGGTTTGGGCCTTCTCTCACAATTGTATTAGCTACAGCAGCAAACTATCAAAAAAAGGAATATGTTATTTCGGTCAAAAACCTTGAAATGGGTTTATATATACACACTTAATAACTCTGAGATTTCATACATGTATAAAAGACCCTTTACCAAACAATCTCCTGTTTTAATGACTATGAAGAAGAAGAATTTTGAAAACATTGTGAAAAAATGAAGAAAATGCCATTTGCCAGTGTTCATTTAGCAATTAATTCCTGGCCCTTTGAAATGTTTCAAAGCCCATATCCTATCATTAACTTTTATCTTGGGCTCATAAAAATGGATCTATGTCTCAATCACCCATTATGAGACTATAGAATACCTTTTTATGATATTTTTGGGACCTCTTCAGCAGTTTCTTAGCCATTTGTACCCTTGAACCTTTCTGTTTGTCAGTGGGTAAATGGGGAATCTAATGAGCACTTATTTTCCTAACCGTGAGAATTTTCTTCAGAATGAAGTGAACAGATGCTAAACCCCAGTTTATCATTTACTCAAGCTGTCACAGATCTTTCAGTTTCTCAGTGACTGACTTGATTCTATTGATGTTTGATTGGGTAACTGCAGACCTAGGTCTTCCCAAGTAAGGGGCACCTTTGGCTGATTTGTGACTAGAACAGAATTTAGAAATCCACCTATAAACTGTGGAAAATGACATTCATTTATCCCCATAACAGCACATATCTCATCATGCATATATTTGAAGCTCAATCCTCAAGTGCTCGAACCAACTTAAAATATTTTTGCAGACAGTGTTTATCAAGATCAGACTGCACAGAATGTGTAGTCTGATCTTGGATGTACACTGTTCACAATTTCATTACAAATTCTGGCAAAAAAAACCCAACCAAACTTGAAATGAAAGTATTTTGGAGGTTTTCCCATATTGAAATTATCTACATGTATTTCATAAATTGAGCGCTGTAAGGAATAAACATGGCCAATAATATAGAATTTGTGAGCGAAGGGGTAGAAAATTGTGTGGGAAAAGGAGAAAATGCTATTTACCAGCATTTTCTCCTTTTCCCTGCATGTTTTCTACCCTTTAAAAAACAACTTCCTATAATTCTAACCACATTTTATTTGTTGTCAAATGGTTTCAACTATACTCTTTACCAAACAACAGAATTCTTGATTTGTCAAAATTGAAGGAACTTGCATACGACAAGTTTGATGTGTCCCTGAAAATTTGATCTGTCTTTGGAAAGGAGAAAACAAAGAAGGAAAAAGACAAAAAAGAGTATCATCAATAACCCAGGTCTGTTTGGTAAAGGATTAACTCTTTACCAAACAACAGAGTTTAAAACTGGTCCAAATTGAAAGCATTAACAAACCACAAATTAAATTTAGTTCAAAGGAGAATTTCCGTATATGATAGGGTAGAAAACACTAAGGGAAGAGGAGAAAATGCTGGTTAACAGCATTTTCTCCTTTTCCATCAGTGTTTTCAAAACTCTTCTTCAGGGTCATTAAAACTTAGGATTATGTAGTAAAGGGTTGAATGAGTCTAAAACTTTCCTGTTTGGTAAAAAGTTAAATCTTAGTTCATGTTGATGGCACTTATTTCACAAGAAGATTTTGAGGCTGTTGGCTGAAAACTGATATAAGGGACCTCTGCCCCACCCTCCCACCTCTAGCCCCCTTCCTTCCGTGTTTGACATCTATAATTGGATGATAGTGACACAAAAAGTAGAAAATAACAAGATAAGCTAGATTACCTCATTATGGAAACACTTGTAGGCCACTTTCCACTCCCTTGATTGTTTGACTTTGCCATTTTCACTTTCATCCATGTATTCAACCTCCAGCTTGAAGAAACATTCATCTCGAACAATCTGTATACATAATGATAAAGTTTCATATCACACAGTAATATTGCAAGTGTATATTTATTTTTGGAAAACATGAAACAGTCTATTTGTTAAATAAACTGATAAGCAAGAGTGTCATAAAGGCCCTTGATTGCTCACCTGTGTAACTACAGATAGTCAAATTTGTACAGGAAAGAAACATTTTTTCTGACCCTAAGAATGCTATGAATTCTCGCTTTTTAAGTCTATGTACAATAACAAGTGAATTTTTGAAGGCAAAATATAATACCAGTACCTCTTCTGGTTTAGAGCATGTACCGGTATCTTTCTTTTTCTATATCATTTTCAGCGAGCTTTATATTTAGCATGGCAATAAGAAGAAAGTATGCTTATATTCTGCATGTCTTATCTCGTTACCACACAATCCAGACTTTTAACGACCCCGAGAAAGAAGCCTTTTGAAAACATTGAGGGAAAAGGAGAAAATGCTGGTAACCAGCATTTTCTCCTTTTCCCACAATGTTTTCTACCCTTCCCAAATCAAACTTCAATTTTTCAGTCACATTTATTTTGTCGTCTGCAAATGCTTTCAATTTGGACCAGTCTATAATTTTGTTGTTTGGTAAAGAGTTATCTAACAAAAAGTCAAGTATAATGAACCTATGCTGGAAACAAGTATTTTCTTGTTTTGTTGTAAGAGATTTTTCCCCTTTCAAATACAAATCACATATTTTGATGTCTGTGAATGCTCTAACTCTTTACCAGATAAGCCAAAGTTCTGACAACCTTGAGGGAGAACCCTGTTAAAACATTATGGAAAGAGGAGAGAATGCTACTAACCACCATTTACTTCTTTTCCTATATAGTTTTATTTCCTTTCAAAGATACATACTACCAGTTGAACCATATTTAATTTTAAATCTCCATATACTTTAGAATTAGACAAGTCTTTAATTATGTCATGTTGTAAAGAGTAAAACAATGACCAGTATAGAATTCTACTGCTTGGTAAAAAAGTAAATATTCCCAAATAATTTGACTTAAAAAATATCATACATGTTTATTGCCCTGTGACCTCTACAAACCTGTAAGACAGATCCCTCTTTTGTTCCTCTCTTCATTCCCATAATGCAGGCCTCCAGACTGTCGTCGGCTTCAGTTATAAGTCCACTCTTGCTACAGGTGTCTTTGAACCTTGCTAGAGCCACAGTATAATAATGGCGGAGGACAAACACTTCCTTTACAACTTCATCAGCTTTTGTGATTGCCTCGTCATACTGAAATATCAAAGTTGTGTTTTACTGCTTAACACAATCCTGTGTTTCAAAGCCCCAGAGGAAGAAGGCTTTTAAAAACATTGTGGGGAAAAAGGGACAAATGCTGGTAACCAGCATTTTTTTCCTATTCCCACAGTGTTTCTTTTCTATAACAGAATTAAAGTTTATTTGCACCAATTTCAAATTTGTCATCTGCAGGATGTTTTGAAATTCGTAGCTAGAGGCTACAATTGTTTATGTGGGACAGGGGTAAACAAGATTACATTCTATTCTTTGTTTTAGAAACAATCACCCTTATCCTGCTGAATAACTGAAATGAAACTTTCGAACCGACAGTAATAAACCCAAATTTTGCCATTTCAAAGGTATTTTCACAGAAATATATCTCCTTATCAGACAGTGTAGATCCAAGATCAGACTGCACATTATGTGCAGTCTGATCTTGATCTACAGTGTCTGCAGAAGGTCAGTGAGCCACGCTTAGCAGCTGAGGGGTTAATATGAAAAATCTAGTGACTTGCTTACTTTTGAAAGAGAAGTTCACTGCTAGTTTTCTATCAGTATTCTGTCCTCAAAAAACTTAGACTGTATTATTTCTGTAATATTCTTATTATGATGTTGCATAAAAATTTTTTTACCTAGAACTCAGTTTGGAAAGAGGAACAAATCTAATAAAAAATTTCATGCTGTATGAAGAAACTTGACATTTGACTCAGGAAATGTCCCTTCTCGACAACTATCTTTTAGACTGTCCCATACTGAAAAGCTGCTTTGAAATGTCACAGTCAAAAACATTGTTCAAATGAATCACAGTGCATAGAAAAATACTTTCTGTATTTTCCACCTTTTATAAATCTTAAGCTGTCAATATGCCTAAAGAACTGAAAACTAGTTATTATGACACTCTTTACCTTCTTTTGAAAATTAACATACATTCTAATGCAGCAGTATATTATACGAGGGCTGTTCGATATGTAATGTGTATTGTACCACAGCGCGATAACGCTTTGCACGATTTCGTGGATGATGATATGCTTGAATAGCTCTATTCAATACCTTTCCAACGGTATAAACACGAGCCTTCAGCTCCACATAGTTTTAAACTTATAGTCATTTCAATAGAGCTAGTCGTTGACCACTGTTGTAAAAATGGTTGGGAAACGGATTAAGAATATTGAAGAAATTAAAGCTTATATAAAAGTTCGCACAAAACTCGGTTATTCGGTAATGCAGATTTTTACTGAATTGGGGGGAGTTTATGGGTCTGATAAGGTACCTTATGAGACAGTTCGTAGTTGGAGAAAGAAATTTCTGACTGGCACAGAGTCCGTCAAAGATGCAGCAAAATCTGGCCGACCTGTGACTTTAACAGGCAAGGCAAATGTCTCAAAAGTCAGGGAAATAATTGAAAGTGATGGCAGATACACGATTCGTGATATTGCCAACACTGTTAGCATATCGCTATTGCGGGTGCATTTCATTTTGAAGCGTATTTTGAAAGTACGAAAGATTTCTGCCAGATGGATACCTCATATATTGACAGATGACCAAAAACGGGTACGAGTACAAACCGCTAAGCAATTGCTCAAAATGTTTCCCAAATTCAATCAAAGACAATTTGCAAACATTGTTACTGGTGACGAAACATGGGTTCACTATTTCGAACCAGTAAGAAAAGTTGGAAACAAAATATGGCTAACTAAACATGGTAGAAGGCCTGTAGTTGCCAAAAGAAACATAAGCACAAAGAAGGTTCTTTATTGCATATATTCTTCTGAAGTGATGGTATAGCCGTACAAATTCCGGTGCCAAAGGGCAAACGTGTTACAGGTCGGTATTACCGAGATGTTATACTAAAAAAGGTCAAGAAATATTATCTTAAACGACTCCCTGTGTCAGGATTTAGGCATGTTCGTCTACTTCATGATAATGCTCCATCACATACATCTGAGCGTGTGAAGCAATTTTTGAAGTCGGAGAAGGTTACCGTCTTGCCACACCCACCATACTCTCCAGATCTAGCCCCATGCGACTTTTTCCTTTTTCCAAAACTTAAAAAGTTCTTATCTGGTCGTCGTTACAAGTCCTGACAAGTCAGTGCCTCAGAGGTCTACCTAAATCAGCGTACCGTGACGCATTTCAGAAATGGATTCAGAGATTGAAATTATGTATTTCAAACCGCGGAGAATACTTTGAAGGAATGTAATGTTCATTTCACTATTTGAGTCGAATGCTTTTGAGATATCATACAATACACATTACATATCGAACAACCCTCGTAAATGAGCCATGCTCTATGAAAAGGGGGCTTAATACATTTTCAAAAAGTATCGACTAAGGTCAGACTGCGCAGTCCACACAGGCTGACCTGGGCTGAAACTTTTTGCTATTTATCAATTGACCTTTAGGCTGATTTTGATTGACAGGTCTTCGCAGGTCTTTTCGCCCAATCAAAACGCAGCATTGGGCATCATGGAAAAAAAAAGGTTAGCCACAATTTGTTATAGACAAGAGATAATTTGATCGTATCTATTTAATTATCAAAACAGGAATTGTGTTATCGATCAATAAAAATCTGTGAAAGGTGAAAAGGTGTAGTTACGGATTATGTGACACTGATAATCGTTATCCAGATAGACTGCAGGGGGGAGTTAAATTCGTCCAATTTCCAAAGCCGAAAACGCATCTGGAAAAATGTCTTCGGTGGATAAAACTATGTGGAAGACCTCATGAACAGCTTAATCCATCACGGATCAATATGAATCGTACTGTATGCACAAAGGTATGTATAAATGTCATTTTAGGAAGTATTTGTGAAAAAAAAGGCATAGAAAAATCCCATCTAAAAGAAGAAAATGCTGTTTCAATCACCAACAAAGCCTGTTGGATAACTACCTTCCAATTTTATTTTGCTTAACCCTTTAATACAGACCCTCAGGAGATAGGCTTTTGAAAACATTACGGGAAAAGGAGAAAATACTGGTAGCCAGAATACATGGATCCATGGTGGTAAAATCAACCTACTTATTTTTTAACTTTAGAGATGCTTTCACTAATTTACACAAGGACAAGGATAAGTACAAAAAGTCGGGGGCTAAGGACAATGCAATAGATTTACATGTTTCAGCAAAGTTTTGAAACTCAATGAGAAAAAATGAAATGCCTAAACAAACCTCACTTTTGCCAAAGAATTAATGGAATCAAAGATGTTTATTGTTTTTGTGAGGCTAGTAAAGCCGTCTCAACCTCGCATTCGATAATAAATTACATCAAATAACATGCATTTCGAATATTCATAGATTGTCTGGTTTAACAGAAAAGTTTCAATTTTGGGTTAAGAGAAACTGGTTATTTGATGATTTAAAAATGTGTTAAGTGTGCAGTCAATTAACAAACTTGTTAATATCATTGACGGTAGTTTGTTTTATCTTATGATTTACTGAGACAACGGGTGGTCAAGTGGATTAAAGCAGCAATTTTGGTTTGCATTCAAATACATATCCTATCAAATTAACAGTTTACCGACAAACCCTTTGAAATGGCAGATGTACTAATCCACTTAAATATGGCTAAATCAAAAGTTCATTTAATTAAGGTAAGTTGCCTTTTAAGCCGAACTTCTGAAACAGAACAGAATAGAGGTAAGATCTTTAAATCTACTGCAAGTATGCTTAATACTGTAAGTAGCAGATCGTTTTAATCCAAGACTAGGCTGCATACTATTTGCAATCTGATCTATATCTACACACTGAGCATATTCTTCACGCACCAAGATTTAAAATTAATGCCAAACTGGAACACTCATGACATGTGCCACGTTTCGGATGTGCAAAGGTTTTTAAATTCAGGCATTTTAAATACAATAAATAAATACTATTGCACCCCTCAGACTCAAATAGGTATTAGAGGTGTTAATTAACTTTTAACCAGACAACAAAACATTGGATTCGTGTATTTTGAAAAAGTTGCTGTCGACAAATTAAATGTTGCTCTAGTGATGAGATTTGTCTTTGAAAGGGTAGTAAACAGCCAAGAAAAGAGAGGAATGTTTCAAAAGTCTCCTTCTTCAAGGTCGATAAAGGACGGGACTGTGTGGTAAAGGGTTAAATTGTAAATCCTTTTCCTATATTGTTTACAGTCAAATTATGTTATATACTGACGAATTGTCTTAAAACTTATGTCCCTTTTAGTAATTATACATGTTGCTGACAGTAGGTTACTCACAATGTATTTTTATTTGAAATGCTGTGACGTAACATGGAATTACGAACATATTTGCATCATTTTTACTTCTCGATTTCTCATAAACATGACATTATTTTCAGTATTTTTTCTGGTTACATTGCATATATAATTCGAGTTGATAAGAAAGTTGGGGGGAAAAAGTCAGGGTAATTAACTAGCGAAATATCAGCTAGTATAAAACTAAAATAAATGCTCCTTCTCTTTGTATTTGTACGCCATTTTCTGGTTTGTTTGTGAGGCTTGACAACCGAAATACTGTGTTACTAAGGTGGGCGTGCAAAACTCATTTACAGAAAGGTCAATTATCTGCAGCTCAGTGGACTAGTTTACCTTATGATTCAGTAGATTATTACAAAAAATGGATTTCATGGACCTATAATTATGTGATGGTGGTTTGCCTGGTGTAATGCATCACACAGATCAATTAAACCCCCTTTTGCCTGTGCATGGTTCAAATATAAGAAACCGAGTGAATTTACACAGAAAGTTATGTAAAAAATGATTAACGACGTATATGACAAATGTTTGTGCGCATCCTACTGCGCATGTATTTTTGTCGTGGATATTGAATCAAAAGTGCACCTACGTATTTTTCGCACATAATGGTAATATTATTGGTGCACTGAAACAAGTAGCATTCTCTTCGGGTAGTATTGGTGAAGAGAAAAAAATGGATCTTTGAACTGTCACCATGAAATAATCAAAATGCTGCTGACACGGCGTTACACATCAAACAAGGCAACAAATGCAGGAAATTTAAAGCTGTGGAAGTATAGCTGTTTCCACTTTGAAAATTATTGTTGGAAAAGGAAAAATCGCTTCTATTGAGCAATTTCTCCTTTTCCCACTATGTCTGCTGAGCTTTTATCCTATTTTTTTCCTTGAAAAAATAACTTCCACAGTGACCCTCAACCTTGTTTTCTGACGAAATAAGCACAGATAGGTGCCATTTTTATTTTTTCTTATTGTTTAGAATTGTAAATACTATAAGTGTGGAAATTTTAAGAAAAATCTGTCCGTTAGAAAGTCTGTATTTATTTAAGATTAACCCTAAATTTGGTCAAATTATCTCCCTTTTTAACTCAATGATCCATATACATATAACATGGATATTTGTACATTTACCATGCTCAAAATCAGACTTTTATATATTTTTTGTGCAAACGTATATGAATTTTCATTAAAATGATGTATATTTGTATATTTTTCCTTTAATTTTCCTGTTTAACTGACTATTAAAGAAAGGCGATTTAAATCCAATATAAGCTGAATTTTGGAATTGTATATACCTTTTTCAAAGGCAAATTTCTCAGAAACGAGCATGGTGACCCACATCTTTTTTTACTGTAATCTCCTAGAGACATGATGAGCTTTGTATGTGCAAAGTTTTAAAAAAATCTGTCCTCTAGAAAAATTTGTAATATACGTCGTTAAATAAACAAATGATCAAGCTATATCTACAACTAGATCTACAAGCTGAAATACAATCATGAAAGCCATGATGGCCCTATATGGCCCTATATTGCTCACCTGATCAAAATTATACACTGTTCATTTGTTTGTTTTCAACAATATTTCAACAGTAGAATTTGTTTTTACCAGTACTTTGCACAACATTCTCCCCAAGCTACTGGCTACTTTCCTACATTAACATCTTTGAAACATTAATCAGTAGTGCTAGAGTTGTGGATCCTGTATAAATGACTATCATAAATCCTTAGAAAGAAATTTGCCAAGCTGGAGCTGGCGATTTGAACTAGCAATTAGCAACATTCTGTTTGCAAGCTCTGTGTGTTACTGACTGAGCTACCAGGCTCAGGTTATTTGTCAGCGAAAAATTTACAAAATGAATACACATTAAATAGAAATAACATATACATGTATACTAAACAGATTTCATCGTCAACTTCTCAAAAACTTATTCTAAAAGCAACAAAAGCTGATGCCATTACTTTGATTATTATGGGATTGTGCATACAGCAGTCTGTCTTTACCACACTAGATCAAATTGAACACATTTACTACTGACAATTTCAAATTAGTTCAAATAATTATTTCTGTCTATGAAAGAGTAGAAAATATTGTGGGAAAAGGAGAAAATGCTGTTTACCAGCATTTTCTCATTTTCCCACAATTTTTTCAAAAGCCTTCTCTTTCAGTGTCATTAAAACTTGCGATTGTGTGGTAGACGGTTAAGGAAATATGCTAATAATACAACAAAGGAATGAATCTATGAAATTTGTAAAAAAGAAAATACCTACAAGTATCTAAATAAAGCAGGTAAAACTACAATAAGTAGAACTGTAATAAGTTAACTAATACCCTTGAACGGTTGCTTTGTCACTGTATCAGGAAAATAAATTCAAAGGGCCCCCACTGCTGTAATATTCCACCATTCGTAGTGAATACTACAGATACATAAGTTCCCATGACCTCCGAAGGATGACCTCCGTTAAAATTTCAACCAAGTATCATTAAGTTTAAGAGGACATATCAATGCATCTATGGCTGGATAGACAGACTAACTGATTCCAGTATACCTATCATCACACCCCTTCTTTGTTGTGGAGGTAAAAAAAAAATGTAAATAAATGGACTGAATTTTCAAAAATATCTTTCTAAATTAAACAAATAAAGCTAGCTGAAAAAAATAGAGTGTATCTACTATCTAGCCAGCTCCCAACCACTTGTGTGTATGTCTGTGTGTGTGTGTGTGTGTGTGGGGGGGGGGGGGAAAGGGGGGAATTAAGTTGATACCTGGATTGAATTGGCCTAACTATGTATCTAAATTAAGCAAATATAGCTAAAATAATAAAGTGCATCTAGCCACACCCTAAACCAATGTGGGGAGTATAATAAATCAAATCAATAAATGAAATGAATTTGCAAAACTATTTATCTAAATTAATCAAGCAAAGCTAAAATGATAAAGTGCATCTAGCCAGCCCCCATCCCAGTGTTGGGGTATTATAAATCAAATCAATGAATGGGCTGAATTTGCAAAACTATCTAAGTTAAGCAAAAATAGCTGTAAATATAAAGTGCATTTAGCCACACCCCAACTCAGTATGGGGAGTATAATAGATCAAATCAATAAATGGACTGAATTTGAAAAACTATCTATCTAAATTAAGCAAGTAAAGCTATAATTATACAGTGCATCTAGCAAGATAAATATTCCATAATAAAAATTTCCTGAATATTACAAGGTCTTACCCTTTCATTACCAGTTACTTCAAGCTTGATGTAATTGTAGTTTTGTAAAATCTAACATACAAATTAAGCATTAAATGTGAATAACAAACAAACAGATAATTAACCCCATAAACATAGAAAACATTTTTAGGAAAAGCAGAAAATGAAGGTTACCAACATTTTCTCCTTTTTCCACATTGTTTTCAAAACCTTCTTTTCATTTATGTTAAAACGCTGTATTGTTTGGTAATGAGTAAACACTTTACCACAAGGCAGAATTTTAGACTTGTCCATATTGAAGAAATTCACAGATGACAATTCACATGTTTTTTCAAATGATATTATTTGTCCTTGACTAGGTAGAAAGCATTGTGAGAAAAGGAAAAAATGATGGTTACCTATATTTTCTCCTTTTGTCACATTGTTTTCAAAAGTTTTCTCTCAAAGGGTTGTTAAATTGTTGTATCATTTGGCAAAGAGTTAAACAGCACATAAAAACATGTACCTGTATAAAAATTCAATATAAATATTTCTAAAATAAAGGCACAAGTGTTTATGACAAAAATAGTGTAATAAAAAGTGTCATTACTGCATCCTACATGCATTTTGATCTACATCTGCATTGTCAACAAACCTCACTGAAGTTTTGTCAGGTACTAAAGGAGCGCAGGTGTAAATTGGAGTCTTTTGTTCATAATGTCTCAACAAAGCAGACAGTGTAGATAAAAGATCAGACTGCATGTTTAATACTTTAACAGTTCAAAGTTTAATATTTAACAGTTTGGGAAAACAATGTGGAAAAAAGAGTGATTGCTTTTTACAAGCAATTACTCCTTTTCCAACAATGCTTCCATTACCTTTAAAAAACTATTTATTTTCACACAACATAGCAAAATTAAAAAAGAAACAAAAGAAATTTTGGGTTTTTTCCATCAACTTTTAGAAGTGCAAAATCCATATACCTTTTTTGGACCATGCATAAAAACAGTATCACCTTCTAATCAAGTATTTGCTTTAATATTTTACCCTTTTGTGGATGAAATTGTCATTAATTGCAATATTTCATTGTTTGAACTTTTAGTATATAATAAAAGGAATATTTTACCTTGTTGATGTCCACTTTGTGTAGTTGCTCATAAACAAAAACAGGTTTTGGTTTGGGCTGCTTTACCTTCTCAGCTGCTGGTTTCCACTTTCTTGGAATTTCTTTTTTCTCCAAGATGTTCCGCACCAGGGCCTGTATTGCCATGGAAACAGAGTTATCTGTCTGTCTAGCAGATACCATCATGCTTTGGAATGGAAACAAGAGGGCTGTGAGGGTATGAATCTCTCACCTGGCTGGTACTTACAAGTATATTTTGATGTCAAACAAACAATTCAACCTAAGATAAATTCCATCATGCTATCAGCTCTAAGCCATGAATAAAATTCATTTCTATTAGAGTTGAGAAAACCAACCCTACAGACCATATGCACATAAAAATATGATAGATGAAAATGTGATAGGAATAAAAAAGACAAAAAAAAAAAAATATCTTAAATTTCTTTAAATTTGAATGTGGTTTGAACCTAAGTCCACCAGGGTGACAGTACGGGTGTTGACTCTAATTACAGAAAGACAAAATTTTAGACCGGTTCAAGCCAAGCCCCGGTGGCTAAGTCAGTAGCATACAGGACTTTGAAAACAGGAGGTCGCTGCTTCGATCCCCGGCTCGGCCAATTTCTTTCCAAGGAATGATGATAGTCATTGCAACAGGATTCATTCCTCTCTCACCGCTGACCACTGTTTCGACGATGGTTATGTGGGAAAGCAGCCAGTGGCTTAGAAAGAATATTGTGTGCAGTACTGGAAACAGAGATTCCAGGAAAGCATGGATAGGTGCACTGGCCGCCGCTTAGGTATGTTGAAAATGGCGTTAAAAACCATACAATTTTGACCACTTCAAATTGACAGCATTTGCAGACTACAAGTTGTAAGTAGCTCAAATGAAAATTCTATCGTTTGTTGGACAGAAAACATTGTGGGAAAATGCTGGTTACCAGTATGTTTTCAAAATGTTCCTTCTTCAGGGTTGTTAAAACTTGTGATTATGTAGTATAGGGTTAAGGCAGCAAAATCAGTATGCATGGTACAAGACATCTTTCTAATTGTCTACAGATAACTCTGAAGCATTAACTCTTCACTAGACAACAAAACTTAAGAACAGTCCAAACTAAGAGCATTTGCAAATGACAAAATTTTAGACAGGTCCAAACTTAAAACATTTGCAGACAACAAATTAAGTTTGGCTCAAATAATAGTTTATATTTGAAATGGTAGAAAACATTGTGGAAAGGAAGAAAATGCTGGTATCCAGCATTTTCTCCTTTTCCCACAATGATTTTGAAAAAGATTTTCCTCAGGGTCATTAAAATATAGGATCGTTTCAGAGACAGTTAACTCGTTACCAAATGACAAAATTTTGGACTTGTCCAAAATGAAAGCAACTGTGGACGACAAATCAAAGGTGGTAAAAAAAATGACTCAATTTTTCCTTGATAGAGCAGAAAACATTGTGGGAAAAGGAGAAAATGCTGGTTTCCAGGCTTCTTCCTCAGAGTCGTTAAAGTTGGGACTGTGTGGTAAAGATTTAGGTACATCTAGGCACATTACATTACCTTCCTATAAAACTGTGCTTATCTGCAGTGTTGTGTAGTAAACTTATGGCGTCATGGTTAAACTCAAGGTCGGTTACATCTGTGCTTACTGATGCTGGAAATAACAATATGTGCACTTAATTTCTTACCAGACTTACACAATTTTAGGCTTGTCCATATTGACAGTATCTACAGAAGCAAAAGAAAATATGGAAAAAATGATGGGATTCCTTTTTAATGACAGTAGATACCATAGTGATAAAACAAGAAAATGCTAATTACCAGCATTTTCTCCTTTTACTACAATGTATTTAAAAGCATTCTTCCTCAAGGTCATAAAACTTGGAATTCTGTGTTAAAGGTTAAAGAGTCTTTCACAAATAAGGTTGTAGTAAACCACATTTCTTCTTTTCCCAAAATATTTTCTACCCTTTAACAAAAGAATTTCATCAATTTGGCCATGTATACATTGTTGTCTGCAAATGCTTTCAATTTGGACAAGTCCAAAATGCTGTGAAATATTTATATGCATGTGTCGACAAAAACTTTTTATTGCTGTGCAGTATATATACATATGTCAACAAAAGTTTTTATCCCTGTGTAATATGAATACATGAGTGTCAACAAAACCTTTTTACTGCTTTTTAACTCTTTACCACACAGTCCCGACTTTGAACGACCCTGAGAAATAGCCTTTTGAAAACCTCATAAGAAATGGAGAAAATGCTGGAAATCAGCATTTTCTCCTTTTCTCACAAGGTTTTCCACACTTTTACAGACAATTACCATCATTTCAGCTACACTTATTTTATGTTGTCTGCAAATGCTTTCAATTTGGAAATCCCCTTTTTTTGTTGTCTGGTAAAGCGTTAATATTTCTTATACATGTTTTGACAAAAACATTTTAGCACTTTGTAATATTTTATCAATTGTAATATTTATATACATTTGCCAACAAAATTTTTTTATAGATATGTAATACTTATATACATGTGTCGACAAAAACTGTTTATCTCTGTGTAATATCTATATAAATACATGTATGTTGTCATTTTTTTTTTTTTAATCGCTGTGCAATATTTATATACAGTGTCGACAAAAGATTTTTATTGCAATATAATATCTATATATATGTGTTGACAAAACTTTTTATTGCTGTGTCAACACAAACTTTTTAGCTCTGTGTAATAAAAACATATATATGTGTCGACAAAAAGTTTATACCATTGTGTTATATTTGTATACATGTGTTGCCAAAAGTTTTGTGTCGACAACTGCTTAACAGAGCTTGGAATATCTGAAGAAATAAGACATTGCTCTGTATTAAACCCATTTTTCATTTAGTTAACCTAAGCTGTTAGTAAATACATTGTATCAGAATTAGTCACTGTCTAATACGGCAAGATTTTACCAGGTTTTGAAAACATTGGTAATTAGCATTTTCTCCTTTTCTCATAATGTTTTCCACCCTATCAAAGACAGTAATCACCATTTGAGCTATACTTTTATATGTAATCTGCAAATGCTTTCATTTTTGTCACGTCAAAAATTTTATTGTTTGGTAAAGAGTTAATTCATTTTGCACTTTGAGGATTGAAAAACAACCACAACTACCCCAAAAAACCTGATAAGAGTGCTTACTTTTTCTGTTGGCAAGTTCTGTATACATTTCTTCTTCAATCTAATAAAAAAAAAAAAAGGAATTGGACAATAAAAACTGAAAGGAAAATATAAATACATTTACATGCACTACTTAATTGTGAAGTTTGTGCAGTTGTCTGAATACATAAATATGGTACACGCTTTCTGGCTTGGGCATCTAATGCGGACAAACAGACTGAGGCATCCAACATTTAAAAAGAAATGCTCGACTCTTTACCACACAATCCCGAGTTTAAATGACCCAGAAAGAGAAGGTTTCTAAAAACATTGTGGGGAAAGGTGAAAATGCTGGTAGCCACCCTATCAAGGACAAATTCCATCATTTGAGGCACATCTAATTTGTCATCTGCAACTGCTTTGAATTTGAACGAGTCTAAATCTTTGTTGTTTGGTAAGGAGTTAAGCCTCAGCTTTCTTACCTAAACAAACACCTCAACACCTTTCTGTATTATCTTTTTGGCATACATTAATCCTTTAGCAAACAATCCTGTGTTTTAATAACCCTGAGGAAGATAGCATTTGAAATCATTGTGGGAAAAGAAGAAAACGCTGGTAACCAGCATTTTCTTCTTTTCTTACAATGTTTTCTAACCCTTGAAAGACAAATTTCATCATTTGAGCAACATTTAATTTGTTTTCTGCAGATGCTTTCAATTTGGTCAAGTCTAAAATTTTGTCGTTTGGTCAGGATTAAAGGGAAGCCATTATGCTAGCCTTACTTTTTCAACAAGGTTTTTAGGTGGATAATATTTTTCATTTTTAAATGGTCATCTTCATAGGCAAAAGACCTACAGGTTAAAAGCTTTTGTATGGAATTTCATAAGCCTGGATGCACTGAACGCTACTTTTGCATCGCTTTAAATAAATGTGGCACAAAACTTGCAGAAAAACATTTTCCTTTAAGAAATGAAAATCTAACATACAATGTCAAACTTGTTTCCTAGCAACAATACAGGAAATCCAATAGGATCTACAGGAACTTCCTTGGTAACTATGACATCCACTTTTTTGTTACTGCTGTCTTTTTCAACAACTGTTTTCGTCAATTTATTTAAAACTGTCTGCTTCCAGACATTAGCCATTTCCATGGTAACAGGATTTGTCATATCAACAACAACTGAAATGAAATAACAAATTTCGATTTCTTTCTTTTTATCATGACATACAAAATTTACTACTTAGCAGTTTTGATTGTAACAAGGTTTTTCACATGGACAATAACTGAAGCAGAATGCCATCACATGTCTGAAGAACTGTTCCTCAGCAGACTGGACAAAGTAGGTCTTTCTGTCATAATAGTTACACTAACTCTTTACCATACGACAAAAGTTTGGACTTGTCCAAATCCAATGCATTTGCAGACGTCAAATCAAACATGGATCATATTTTGGACTTTCTTTTAACTCTTTACCAAACAACAAAATTATAGACTGGTCCAAATTGAAAACATTTGCATACAACAAAATAAATGTGACTGAAAAACCGAAATTTGGTTTGGGAAGGGTAGAAAACATCGTGGGAAAAGGAGAAAATGCTGGTTACCAGCATTTTCTCCTTTTCCCACAATGTTTTCAAAAGGCTTCTTTCTCAGGGTCGTTTAAAGTCGGGATTGTGTGGTAAAGAGTTAAAATGGTAGAAAATGTTGTAGAAAAAGGAGAAAATGCTGCTTTTCCAGCATTTTCTCCTTTTCCAACAATGTTTTCAAAAGCCTTCACCCTTCAGTTTTTTAAAACTTGGGGTCAAGTGGTAAGGAGTAAATCAACTCTATCAGAACATTTCCATCTAAAAACCAATTTCGATTCATGTAATACTGATTATACTTTCTGTTTATGATAATTCTATTTTCTTTTTTCATTGTAAATGAATGAATCATGTGATAGTGACACAAATTAATAGGGCATAAAGCAGATTTCCTTTCTTAAGTTACTTTTTCTTTGATAGCCTAGACAACCACTGTTACCTTTTATTCACATACAAAAATGGCTTTAAAGTTAAAGCATAGGTAGAAACAAGCGTGGAAAACACAAGAAATTACAGAGTTTTTAGTATTTTTTCCGTAAAATTCTGTTAGTTAACAGTATGGCTGTCATTGCATATCAAAGGATAAATACAGTTTTAACAAGACAGAAGTTCCTTGGCTTGGGTAAAACAGTCACATCCTGATGATTTCTATCACATATCCTCCCTTGTTTTCTGTGTAATATACCCATCACCAATTTTCTTACCTTAAACACATTTAATATCACAACTATATGACGTCATTTTTTACTTCATTTTGTATGTATTTCATAGAAGTGGATGGGTTTTATGGATATTACCGCGGGGGCATATATAGATGGTTTTGCATTTTCTGGACTATAGTTTGTGAAATATAATTATGTGATAAAAAGAATTTGACATTCGTTTGCATTTGAGATAAAATTTTATTAAACTCGCTTAATAGCATTTATCCTACACTTGTTTAATAAAGTTTTATCTCAAATGCTAACTCATGTCAGATCCTATATTTCTTACAAAATATCATCTTTCTCTCCAACCCCCCCTTTAAAAAAAAAAAAATGGGTCAAATTCTGGTTTTGTGTCCCTTTAACACAAAATCCCTACTTTAATGACCATGAGAAAGAAGCCCTTTGAAAACATTGTGGGAAAAGGAGAAAATGCTAGTAACTAGCATTTTCTCCTTTCCCCACAATGTTTTCTTTCCTTTGAAAGACAAGTTTCATCTCCCAAGTAACATTTTATTTGTCATCTTTAAATACTTTCAATTTGGACAAAGCTAAAATTTTGTCGTTTGGTAAAGGGTTAACCCTTCAATAGAAACATCTAGCTTTGTTCTATTCTCCTAAAATTCCATATGAAAAAACACTGTTCAAAAGAAATACATGTATGTAAAATTAACTCAGATTATGAAAACCCTCTTCACAAATTTAGTTCATGATAATCAATTACCAAAGGACAAAATTTTATCTTCATTCAATTGAAATATTTGTAGACACCAAATAAAGTCTGGCCCACATGATTTGATTCGTGGTAAAAAAGGGGTATAACTCATTGCTTGAAAAGGAGAAAATGCTGGACACCAGCTGGTTCTCCTTTTCCCACGAAGTTTTCTGAGGTTGCCTTCCTGATTTAAGTTACCATACGATACATGAAAAGAGGTGAAAACCACATGCCAAAATGAAAACAGTGCTTGCTATAAGACAAAAATGTTGTCTGCAGGAATTTTTGAGGTAACAAATTGGCAGAGTCAACATCCCTTATAATTATAAACATCAGGGGGAGACAGGTAAAATGCTCATAAAGAGGAATTTCTCTTTTAGCTGAAATGTTTGCAAAACCTGACACCTGTAACACAGAAAAAAGTCTTCTGCCAACTGTGAGCAAGTGTTACAGCACCCTGTAGAAGAAAGCTTATGAAAACATTGTGGGAAAAGCAGTAAATGCTGGCTACCATGATATCTCAAATATAGACCAAATTTCACCTAATGACATACATTTTACTTGTAGTCTGCAAATTCTTTCAATTTAGACATTTCTAAAACTTTGTTGTTCATGCATTAACCCTTAGGCTGCTATGCATGACTCACTTACCGGTACCTTTGCGGACAGCATAGATCAAAATCAGACTGCACAGAATGTGCAGTCTGATCTTGGATCTACACTATCCTCTATATCTTTCCTCCAGAACTAGGTTTGAAATATGAAAATTTCGGCTTGAAAGTTTCATTTCTTTTATTTATAACAGGATAAGGTGTAATAATTTTAAAATCAAACCTATTGCAGCATCAAGATTTCTGAAGTAAGATTTGTGTACATCCATGTCCTCACGTCCAGGGATATCCCAGAATGTCAGAGACACCACTGTGTTAGCTGGTACATTCAGCTTTCTTACAACATTTTCTGAATGTAAAATTGAATCAACTCAAAGAAAATTATTCAGCTAAACCAAAGGTCTTAACCCTGTGCCAAAAAATCCCCTGTTTTAATGACGCTGAGAAAAGGGCTTTTGTAAAATATCTCATTTTCTACCTGTTAATGCTTTACTAGATGACAAATTTAGCCCCTTTCACATTGAAAGCATTTGAAGATGACAAATTTAATGTTACTCAAATTATGGGATTCATTTTTGAAAGAGAGTAAAACATTGCTGAAAAAGGAGAAAATGCTGATTACCAGAAGTTTCTCCTTTTTTACACAATGTTCTCAAAAGCTTTCTTCTTCAGGGTTATTAAAACTTGGGATTGTGTGGCAAAGGGTTAAAAGAAACATCTCATCACTTAGGCCATATATTTCATCTGTCTTCTGCAAATGCTGTTTTGGTCACATTATCTAAAACAGATATGAAACAAGTATTACACTTTCATCTTCTGCAACAATGTTTCCATAAAATAGTCTGTTTCAGAATGATATAAAAAAAAATCTTCAGAAGCTTCAGAAAGAGGTTATGTGTAAATAATTTCACTACATGTATATGAAAAGGAACACTGCATATAAAATCAAAAGAAGGAAGAAATATGCGAGAACAAAGAAATTGCCTTTTTTTTAACCTTTTATCAATTTCCGCTGTGTTTTGACTGTGGAAGAAAACTTTTGAAGACAGTGTGGGGAATTGGTAACCAGATTATCAAACTTCAAGAACAAAAAATCAGATTCTTCTGTTGCAAATTGATTTCAGGGCATAATGCATTAAAATTGCCTTATATTCTTACCTATTGCCACTTTGTTTGTTGGGATATATAAAGAACTGAACTGGTTCCTCAGATATCTCAGTAATATGCTTGTCTTACCAACTCCAGGGTCACCTGATGATCAGCAAAGATATAAAACATTTATAACATATCTTACAAATTATATGTAATTTTAGACTAAAGAATGCTACTAACAATTATGTGTTTTTACCACTTAACGAAATTATTTCAAGCAAATTACAGACAACTAAAGAATACACCCTAATTGATGGAATTTGTCATTAAAAGGGTAAAAAACATTGTGGATAATGCAGTAAATACTGGTGACATCATTTTCTTAATTTTCAATGTTTTTCCAAAGTCTCTTTTATTTTTCAGGAACATCTGTATAAGAGTAAATATACCAGGTATGTCCATAAAGTTTGTGGACGTGTGCATTGCTAAAAAGTTAGCAAATTTACAAATTAGGCACAGGAAACTTATATCATCAGAAAGAGCAATCTTTTCTCAGCCGACATGTGAAAAATGGTGCCACTACTATTAATAGTTTTCTATTTATTGGTCCTAGCCTGTGCATTCCGATAAGAACCCGGGGCAGGTGTCAACGTCATTATGATGTCTCGGTATCATTTTCTGAACTTGTATTGACAACATGTCTGGTGCTTACCATAGAATCAAAATATGGTTTTGAGATAATCAAACACAATTCAGACTTTCTAGAAATTCTGACTTTCGCTACAACCCCTTTTTGGTCCAACATTTCCCTAACGCTGACCTAACGATCCTCTTCAATCATCGTACTTTTCGAATCCACCAATCCTGCAATAATGATACCTGGCTGCCCAGATCTTTCGTCGTCGTGGGTTGAATTTTCCCTGTCCGAAAATCTCCTGTACCGCTTGTCAACCAGTGAGCTACATACAGCTGGCTTTTCTGTTGCTTCAGACAGCGTTTCCATGGTACCTATCAGTGATTTCCTAAGATATGCGCCAAATTTAAAGATGGTCTGTTGTTCCGCGACGTTCAATTCCGCCATTTTTGACAAAGACAACTTCATAGTGCTATAGAATTTGTGTGCAAAAAGTTTGAACGGCTATGATGTCATTGTATATATTTTCCGGAAATTATGTCGACATTATCCTTAATTGCAGGATAAAATTTGAAAAGAGTCAGTTTATTTTTCATCAGGTTATAGACTGCAGGTGACAATTTGAAAAATAAATTTAATTGCGTTGTTCGGAGTGTCCAGGGTCCCGGTCACATCATTTAAAGCATGATTAATATCCTACTTCTTTTTGGTGCAACATCTTTGTTTTTTTTCTACATATAATGCTTAAGGTATACCCAAAGGTAATCGAGGACATAAAACTCACTGAAGTGCATTAGTTTTATTAATATCGGCATTGTCCACAAACTTTATGGACATACCTTGTACAATGTAGACAATTCCTACTGACTGAGCAACGTTCAATTTGTCGTCTGCTAATGCTTCAGTTTGGACCAGTTTAACCCTTAACCACCCAATTTCCACTTTTAACGACTCTGAAGAATAAACCTTTTGAAAATATTGTGGGAAAAGGAGAAAATGCTGGTAGCCAGCATTTTCCCCTTTTCGCACAATTTTTTCTACCATTAGAGAGATAGATATTATCATTTGATTTATCATTTGATTTACAGTTATTTTGTTGTCTGCAAATGCTTTGGATTTCATGCAGTCCAAAAATTTGCCTTCTGGTAAACAGTTAACTCTTTACCACACAATCCCGACTTTTAACGACCCTTATAAAGAAGCCTTCTGAAAACATTGTGGGAAAAGGAGAAAATGCTGGTAACAAGCATTTTCTCCTTGTCCCACAATGTTTTCTCTCCTTCCCAAAACAAATTTCAGTATTTGAGTAACATTCATTTTGTCGTCTGCAAATGCTTTCAATTTGGATCAGTCCAAAATTTTGTCGTTTGGTAAAGAGTTAAAGTTTTGTTGTTTGGTAGTTTGAACATTTGTTATAATACACTTTGTGCTCTGACAATGATACTCAATACAAAAACAAGTGATACAAATACCATACATTGAATAGAAAACAAAAAAAACCCAATGTTTTTAGTAAAGCTCTGAAGAGACTAATGCTTCCCATAGGCATACTGCCAAGAAAGTTTGCTTTGCAACATATCTTCAGATTTTCTTGGTGAATGCAAAATTTTGTGAAAAGAATTCTAGCATATGGCCAAATTTTAGGAAAATAAATCTGTCCTGAGGTTGCTGAATATTCGTATCATTATCAGAGAATATTTTCAACAATAAAAACAGATGTATAAAAGCTATGTGATGTTAACCTTTTACTCAACAAGAATGACTTTTCATAACACTGAGTAAGAAGGCTTTTGAAAAGATTTTAGTAACAGGAGAAAATACTCGTAACCAGCATTTTCTCCTTTCCTCACAATGTTTTCTAACCTTCTAAAAATAAATTTCAATTTCTGGGTCACATTTATTTTGTTGTCTGCAGTGCTTTCAATTTAGGAAATTCTAAAATTTTGCTGAGTTAACAGTCATATTGAAAACTTACCAACTAGGGCTATTTTCAGATTTGGGAGCTGTGGGGGTAGGGCATTTCCACCTGTTTTAATGAGATAAAATGAAAGAAATAAAAAAACTGATTTATTGTGAAATCCTTTCAAAAACATTGCTGGAAAATGAGAAAATGCCAGCATGTTCTCCATATTTCAACATCATCATCTGATATTTTCAAACTCTATATCAAGTTAAAAAAGGAGCTGGCTTCAAACTGGGATCACTTTTTAACCCTGTGACAAACAATCTTGACTTTTAACAACCCTTAGAAAGGAGACTGTTGAAAATGGTATAAAATGCTGGTTACCTGCATTTTCTCCTTTTTCTATAATGTTTTTCTATCCTGTCAAAGACAACTTCCTCTATTTAGTGTCTGCAAATGCTTTCAATTAGGAAATGCCTAAATTGCTCTGAAATTTTGCTATTTGCCAAAAGCTTTGCCTTTTACCAAAAGAAAAATTTCTTCTTCAACCACGATTTTTTCAAATGTGTAACATATGTTTTACTTTCGCTAATGTTTAGAAAGTAGTCTGAAGAAAGTTTATTTACACCCATTCTCAGGAGATTTGGGATTTTCATGTCGCCGCAATCGTCCGTGTCTAATGTGGGCATGTCATGATTCATTAAGATATCGAACGATAAACCTACATCTGCCCAATACATAATCACATAAAGAACCACCATCGATGAATTTTTGGCAATATGGTGATTGCTGAAATATGCATTTTGTAACGTTCGAGACTGTCGCTTTTTTGAAGTACAGTTTATACGGACAAATTTCTTCAGTATACTTAACTCTTTATTGAGACCATTTTTTTTCCAGTAAGCCTTTATATGTCCCTTATCTTAATCGGATACGCTCGGTGACATATTGATCGAATTCTACAATTATTTAACAAAAGTGTGATGTCGCCAAAAAATCAATGTATCAAAATAATGTACGATACCAAGATTTCAGTAATCATAACTTCAGAAACTGTCTGCTTATAAACATCATATTACCCTTCTAAAGACATTGACTTTGTAGACATTATGAATTATTCCAAGTTTTCTTCAAAAATTGGATCAGTCTCATGTGCACACGTTAACAGTTTGTCATGGTCTGCTGCACAACAAACCGGTGTAACGTTCGCTACTTAATTTTTTCCTAGTTCCTTTGGTGTGGTAAGAATTTTTTCGGTTCTATTAACTTCAACTAGACCAGGATAAAGAATTGACACAGCTTATTTAACTCTTAGAAAGAAGTTTGTGACATTGATTGCGCTAAATACTCGTTTCTGTAATGTACGCGATCGTAAAGTTCGATACAAAGTTTTAAAAAAGTGTGATTTTTAAACGCCACAGCTAATAGATGACGGAATTTTCCTATCATACGAAATGAATTTGACCTCATAATTGTCTCATCTTTCCTGATATTTGAATTCCGCCATTTTTTGTGACTACAGAGAGACAACAACATTTTACTCGGTAAGCGAGTTTTGCTTTGAAAATACACTGAACTTTCTTTTATCAAATACAGATCATTTTTTATTTATAAAAGACAGTCTTTTTTCAATGCAATATGTGCAAAAATACTGAGAATTACACGCTTTTTGATACTTTAAGATGAACGCGTAATGTACGCTACATTTGGTAGCGAACATTACAGGTGTATGTTAAAGGAAATGTTGGCTTAAAGATGGGAATCCTCTTAGTTGATAGCAATGTTTTCTTAAATTTTTGTCAGCTGGTTCATTTGCTATGTTGTCACCAATGATATTTGTACAAATACAAACGTAAACAACGCTGTAATTAATGTATAGATTCATAATAAATGACCTTTTCAAACGGCTCAATAAATTTGTTCTACAGCTTTATATTTCTGTCCGACCGAACGCAACCTTATATGAAGAAAACTGGTATGTCGGCAAGATTTTATCAATAGATAACAGTGACAAAACAGTAGAGATATTCTTCATGGAAAGAGAAAAGAATCTGTATTCAGTGGCCAAGGCGATCAGATAAGCTTTGGGTAAGCCTTGAAAAAGTAATATGCGTAATAGAGCCCCCATCAGAGACGGGTAAATCAAAAAGAATGTATAAAATCTCAAAAGATGACCAAGCTAAAATACTAACAATATTTTTAGGGGTGCACTGATATGTACAGGTAATATGATTAGTGAGCAATTTCTCTCTCAAGGTTATCATATGGCTTTAATGTAATGTTCGAGACTTTGCTGTAGAGGATATTAATCTATATGTAGTTTCATAGTTTCTCCAGTTTATTCTGTTCAAAAACAAACTTTATTGTTTGTTAAACACAAATTCGTCACATTGTAGTAGCATACTGTGCAGTATAAGCAATCAAATTAGACTACGCCAAATATGTAATGTTCGATACGCATTCAGAATCATTTATAATTTTTAACGCGTTTCACAATTTGTTTTCTTCACGTTTTGGTCGTTTGGTTTTGTCTTTTTTCCCAGAATGTTTTACTGAAAATATATAACATTACGTTGTTTGGAGAACATTTATACACTGTTGAAAGCGTTAAAACCTATAGCTTGCCAAGTCAATATTAACGATATCTCTTTTTTTTTTTAAAACACATGCTAAAACCAAGTCTCTATGATAAAACACCACATTATTGGCCAATTAAGGTACATTTTTATTCGGTTTTCAAGAACACTCATTGAAATAACGCCAATACAGTCAATTTCATGTAATGTTCGATACAATTTACCGGATTTGCGTAACCTTATAGCGATCTTGAATAAATTGACGAAAAGGAAAATGCATTGTTTTATTTTATAAATAATGCATTTATTTCGCATTTTATGGGTAGCAAATCATTATTTGATTTCGAACAAACAAAAAGCATTAAGTGTAAGTTGATGTAATGTATAGAAGTGAAAATGAACATAACTATTAGCAAATTACCAGTTTTAATGCAGAAGGAAAACCTACTTCTTTGGAAGCTCAGTCCCTTCAAAATTGAAAAAAATGTTAAACCACTGACTAATGTTGCAAAAGAAACTCAGAAGAGTTAATACGTACGTTACTGAAACAAGTGGATAGCCAATTTTTAATATGGGGGTTTAAGTAACGCACATTACAGAGGCAAAAACAACGACATAATTCATACTTAATCTACCCCTCACCAAAATTTTATGCCTCAATTGATGTTCAAAAAACTTCTGACGAGTAAACTTCAATGTACATGTCATCAAATGGAACATAAATAAATTGTTTTGAACAAAGTCATTTTTTTTTTATTTTGGTATTCCAAAATCCCAAATCTCCTGAGAATGAGTGTTAACGAACTCCAAAAACTGTGCTAAATTGATGATCTTGTCCCTTAACTTACCTTTGCTATATTCTGAACTGCAGCCGTTTCCCATGACGAGAACGCGATTTCACATTTGCCTCACAGCAGAGAGATCAACATTTGCGATGACTTAAGCACCGATCATCGTAGAAAGTAAGAAAAATTGTCGATTTGTTTACATAGTCGCCATGCAAAGCGAAATTACTTCCCTTGAAAAACAGCCAATCCATTTTAGCAGCCAATTCATATACGGTGTTGCGTTTAAAAAGCATAATCGTACCATATACTTCAAGTCGCCCCAAACTGAAGACAATTAGCCCCACTATGTTATATACGTTCTGTGCAGTCTGATCTTGAGCTGCACTGTTCCCAAAAAGGTCCTCGTGTCGTGCTTAGCAGTCCAAGGGTTAAAAGATATGTCTTGTTTTTACCCATGAACCTATATGAAAAGCATTTGCAAATGACAAATTCATTGAAATTTAAATGATAGAGCACAGGCCTTTGAAGTTCCGAGAATACTAAAATTTTCCTTGGTCGACCATTTAACACTTATAAAAGCATACTGGTGCATCGCCTGTATGTATTACGATAAAGAAGGAATCGCCAATGTGCTATTGATAGTAACGGTGTCCGATAATGAAAGATTCTTTATCCCATGATAGACCAATGAAAAATTCTTTATCCCGTGATAGACCAATGGAATTTCAGAGGCCTGTGGATATAGAGTACTCTTAGTTTTTTTAGCTCACCTGAACACAACGTGCTCAAGGGGAGCTCTTAGGATCGCCCGGTGTCCATCGTCCATCGTGCGTCGTCAACAATTCTTTAAACATCATCTCCTCCTAAACCGCTGGGCCAATTTGGACTAAACTTGGCTGGAATGTTCCTTGGGAGGTCCCCTTTAAAAATTGTTCACAGAATTTGATTCCATCAAAAACTCTGGTTGCCATGGCAACCAAATGGAATTTTCTAAGAAATTCTTTAAAAATCTTCTCCTCTGAAACCGCTGGTCAGATTTTGAAATAATTTAACAGAGAGGTTCCTTGGGTCACCCTTTTCAAAAATTGTTCGCGAAATTTTGATCCGTCAAGAAACATGGCTCTGGTGACTGGGGGCTACTTGCACTTTACGGCCATGAAGAAATTCTTAAAAATTCTTCTTCTCTGAAACCGCTGGTCAGATTTTGAATAATTTCACAGAAACGTTCCTTTGGTGACCCTTTTCAAAAATTGTTTGCAAAATTTTGAGCTGTCAAGAAATATGGCTCTGATGGGGGGGGGCTACTTGCACTATACGGCCATGAAGAAATTCTTAAAAATTCTTCTTCTCTGAAACCGCTGGTCAGATTTTGAAATAATTTCACTGAAATGTTTCTTGGGTGACCCTTTTCGCAAATTGTTCGAGAAATTTTGATGCATCAAGATACATGGCTATGATGGCTGTGGGCTATTTGCGCTATACAGACATGAAGAAATTCTTAAAAATTCTTCTTCTCTGAAACAGCTGGTCAGATTTTGAAATAATTTCACAGAAATGTTCCTTGGGTGACTCTTTTCAAAAATTGTTCACAAAATTGTGATCTGTCAAGAAACATGGCTCTGGTGGTTGGGGCTATTTGCACTATAGGGACATGAAGAGGAATTTCTTAATTCTTCTTCTCTGGAACAGCTGGTCAGATTTTGAAATAATTTCACAGAAATGTTCCTAGGGTCACCCTTTTCAAAAATTGTTAGGGAAATTTTTATCCATCGAAAAACAACAGCCAATTGTTGGCACCTGCATGTGGTGCTCTTGTTCGACTTATGTTTGTAGTCACTGTCGAGCATGTGCTCTTCTTCAAGAAATTGTCCTTGGGTGATCTATCCCAAAATTTATTTGCAGAATTCCGATTCATCAAAATCATTGCTGTGGTGATGATTGTAGGGGTGGTGACAGATTTTGACAGCTGACCTTTTCAAAATTGCTTGGCAAAATAATGATTTTGTTTCCAAAGTTTCAATACCTCAAAAAAAGTTGGCTATGGTCCTCTCAAAAATTCAGGTGAGCGATCCAGGACCATCTTGGCCCTCTTGTTTAGATAAGTAGAAGACATGGAGGGAAATGAAAAGTAAGCTAGTTACCAGCATTTACTCCTTTTCCCTCAGGGTTTTGAAAAGTCTTTCTCCGTAGGGTTGTCAAAACTGAGGATCGATTGGTAAAGGGTTAAATACAAACTGCTCTAATTTTGAATTCAAAGACTAATCATATCTGTTTAGTTAGTCAATGCTTGTCCAGGAACTCCGATTGAAAAACTGAATTTCAACTGGTTGGTGTATTTATTTTGTCCATGAAATGACAGTGTGATTATTCAGTAGTTATATTTATTTCAAATATTCTTCAATACCAGGGCTTAAATTACGGCAACTTGGCACTGGAATATGCAGCCTTTGGCACTTAACTTTTCACCAAACAGCATTATCAGGCTTCTGCAGTTTGAAAGCATTTGCAGAAGACAAAGGTTGTTCAAATGTTGAAATTTCTGTTTGAAAGGATAGTTCCCAAACATTAAGGGAAAAGGAGAAAATGTTGGTAACAAGCATTTTCTTCTTTTCCCACAATATACTCTGAAGCTCTCTTCAGGGCCGTTAAAACGAGGGATTTTGTTCTGCAGGGTTATGGAAATGATGGTTGAAATATGTTATACCCTCTTTTTATTGGTCTAAGGTAGGTAACAAGAAGCTGTTCAGTATTTATCCTAGTCATTTCCCTTGGGTACCTGTAGCCCGATTGATTGAACTGTTTATTCATATCATTACCTGTTCATGCGTCCCAGGTTTCACTCGTGCAAGGCCATGGCTCTGTAGTGTCTTTCCAAAGGACACTCCTGCAATAAATCCAGCACCTCAAGTAAGGTCTTAATCTGGGGGCTCCTGGGGCGGTATTCAGCAACCATTCTTAGAACATTCTTTGTCTTTATTCACAGATTTTCTAAATTTGAAAGTAACATGCCAGGACTGAATGGTTTAGCCAATCTGAAGTTGTGTTACTTTCAAAGTTACAAAATTCTGAGAAAAAGACTAAGAATGTTCTTAAGAATGGTTGATGAATGGGGACACTGGTTTTGAATCCTACGCCTTCAACACAGAACCATTTAGAACCCCCTTAGATGTAAAGGATTTGACATAAGCTCGCATTTGAGATCGATTATTAACCCTTTACCACACGACCAATTTTAGACCTGTCCGAGTTGAAAGCATTTGCAGAGGACAGTTTCAATGTGGATCATATGAAATGAATTTTCTTTGATAGGGTAGAAAACATTGTGGGAAAAGGAGAAAATGCTGGTTACCAGCATTTTCTCCTTTTCCCACAATGTTTTCGAAAGCCTTCTCTATCAGGGGTGTCAAAAGTCGTCATTGTGTGGTAAAGGGTTAAACAAGTCTAGCAAAGTTTTACCAAGCGACCCTTATGCAAGCTTGACAATATCTATAGGGTTGAATCAGGGATTGTGTATTTATACATGTTACATACGATCCCTGGTTGAATAGAATTTTGCCAGAAAGTCAACAAATGTTAAATTTTTTTTTTATAACATAATATCTCATGAATTATAGGTCAGATTTTATGAAACCATTTTCTTACATGTGGGAACTTTCATAAGCAAAACCCATCTCCCTCATCTGAAAGTAGTATAGAATTGCATCACACATTACACTGCATAATACCCATCTCAGACATGTGTAAGATAAGAACATTTATAATGTCTGTATTCTGCTGAAAACAAGGGAGGTTATGTGAGAAATTTTAAAGACTTGTAACGACTGAGAAAAAAGGCTTGTGAAAACATTGTGGGAAAATGAGAAAATGGTGGTAACCAGCATTTTCTCCTTTTCCCACAATGTTTTCTACCTTATCAAGAACAAATACCATCACATAAAAAAACATTTGAATAGTACTCTGTAAATTCCCTCAATATTGATGAGTACTAAATTTTGCAGTGTGGTTAACTCTTTACCAAACGACAATTTTAGACTTGTCCAAATTGAAAGCATTTGCAGACAACAAAATGAATGACTCAAGTTGAAACTTGACTTTGGAAGAGTAGAAAACATTGTGGAAAAAGGAGAAAATGCTGGTTACCAGCATTCTCGTTTTCCCACAATGTTTTCAGAAGGCTTCTTCCTCAGGGTCGTTAAAAGCAGGGATTGTTTAGTAAAGGGTTTAAGTTTAGGTATTACTGTCAAAGAGAAAATGACCACCTGATTTGAGAGCGAGTGATGATTCATGTGTGATCATTATCCTTTACTCTTAAATTGCTAAGCACATAGTGCTGTTTGTGGACATTGTAGAGCACAGAACATATTAAGTCCGATCTTAGACCTGTCTAAATATCAAAGCTTTAGGACTTGGGGTTCCAACAAATTTTTAATGTTTCCTTCTAAAATTCTATAAAAATATCAGACTCCTGGGTAAGGCCATTTCAAAGGAACTTGATTTTTGATTTGCCGATTCATGTGGCTGAACCATTTTAACTGAGAATTTGACTAAGAATGGTATTAGAATAGGGTAGGGTTCTGAAGTGCATTGCCAAAAGTAACTCACAGCTACAATGTGTCATATACATTGTACTTTGAAACCTAAACCATCAGCAATGTTAGTACTATAGGGACCTGTATTCACCAACCATTCGAAATAATATTCAAAATTTTAAACTAAATTAAAATGTACTGGTAACACCTTTTCTGATTGGCTAAATCAAATTGGTTAGCCAATAAAACTGAGCCATGCTCTTTGAAAAGAGGGCTAAAAGCATCTGCAAAAGGTATTGATTCATGTCAACCTGCACAGTCCGCGCAGGCCGACATGAATCGAAACTTTTTGCTATTGGTCATTATTCTGCATGTCCAAGAACCACACTTCCTCAAGATTGGACTAAATGGATTTCAAGGATCCCCAACTATGTGATACCGTTCTCGGTATATTGCAGCATGGTGCTGCATTAAGCCCTGTTTTGGCAGAGTGTGGCTCAAATGGTTTAACCAATAAGAAACTGTGCTACTTAGAAATTTGGAAAATTCATAAGAAATAGACCAAAATTAGAAATGTTGGTGAGTATGGGCCCCATAAAGACTGTAGCAGGATAACAGGACACGAAATTGTATGGATAGATGGACAGACACCCTGATATCTGCATGAACGATACCCAGCCCCTACAATTAAGTGTGTGTGTGGGTGGGTGGGGGGGGGAGGCCAGGGGCTGATTTGAATGATGAAGACCTCATGGAGATTTTTTTTTGCTTTCCTAAAGCAATGTTAGTAGCTGAGTAGCAAAAACTTTGAGCAATCCAAAAGTAGTTGGAGGTCAATCATAGATCATCATCAATCTTCCAAAAGTAGTTGGAGGTCAATCATAGATCATCATCAATCTTCCAAAAGTAGTTGGAGGTCAATCATAGATCATCATCAATCTTCTGCCCTAACAGTTTTAGTTTCACTTTACTTCTTGGGACTGTAAACTATCATTTATGTGTTCTTATTAAAAGTAGTACTATATAACAGCCATCTTGGATCCTGTCATTAGAATCATTTTAAACAATTTCTTTCACCTGTTAGAATCTAAATTTTTTTATGACATGGGACCTCCTCCGGCAGTGTGTTAAACCCAAGACTTACTTTTGATAATACACTAGTGTGTTGTTAATTTTTGGCGTAAATGTCAAAGAGCTATCTTCTTGTGTATGCACACCTTTCAAATCAAACTATAACTGTAAACATGGACCTGTGACTGGTATATAGCCTAGAGTTGATGATGGAGGATACTTTTTTGTCTATCATTTGTTTCATGTGATAATAGAATCTTACACTTGTGTTTATGTATTATCATTTTTATTAAACTTGTTGACTGAAATGTATTCGACCTTCACCAAGGCTCGAGTCATATAATTTTAGATAACTTGTTTGATAAAAATGGTAATATATATGCACTCACGAACAATACTCTATTTCATATGGTTCTGCAGTTTCTTCGAAATCAATAAATACTTGTTGACAAGAAAAAGACAAAACAAAGACAAACTTTGGAAGACCATCTAAGCTCACTTTTGCACATTATGCTCTGGTGAGCGAAATAATAAAAAGAGCTCATGACTTTCTTTTATTTAATTTCCATGGAATTCCAGGGTTATGTTGGACTGAAAAGGTCATATCCAAGTGTAACAATAGAACTGGAAAAAAAATATATCACAACATTGGGCACCTTCCAAACATAAACAAAAAAGTAATACTAATAAATAAATACAAAACTTTGGTAATATTTTTGAGAAATCACACCTGAAATACTTGGTATTTTTCTAAACTTTCTACACAACCCAGCAGAGTGCTATGAAATTAATGTGTGACCATCTTATGCATTAGTGAAAATCTTTTTTCTGAGATAGTATATCAAATGCAAAATATACAGAAGTTGAAATACAGCTAGGAAAACATGCTATTTTAGTGTGTATCTGAAAAAAAAAAAGGGCAATTGTTATTCAACCTTGATCTAAACAAATGTTATCTTAATTGTTTGTTCAATCAAATCATCCAACAACATAATGATGCAATAGGTTTTTATAAGTCTTTTCTAAGCAAATATATGATATGTCCATCTAGGGTTGGTAAATATAGTTTCAAGTTTTTGGTTGGCACACACAAATCACAGGATAGACACGAAAATTTTTTTAACTCTGAATATAAACTCAGTTTATTTTTTGGCGCCTGCAAGTTCCTCCTCTCTTGCCTTAATGGCCAAAACACCATCCATCATCTGTTTAACAGCTTCATACTCTGTCAGACCAAGACGTCTTTTGTTTGACAAGTCAAACACACCCCCTTCACTCTCAGAGTGCTCACCATGGATTCCTACAAAATACAAATAAAAGCATTTTGTATGTTTACTCTTTACCAAACAACAGATTTTTAGACTTGTCCAAATTCAGAACATTTGCAGAGGAAAAATTAAATGTAACCTACATATGAAATTACCTTTGGAAGGGCAAAAACTTTATCAGCAAGTCTTTCCTTTTCCAACAATTTTTGTGGTATTTGTCGAAGACAATACCACTATGAGTTCAATATTGAATTTTAAAGACCATGTATCGTATTTTGTGCAAAGCCGAAGGAAATAAACCCAATTAAACTCAATTTGTCTCAGACAAATGAGTTTTTCGGTAGCACTTCGAAATGTAATTGGAAATAGCATGTTAATATACACTGGGTGAGGCCATCGATCGTGGAAATACTAATTTTTGATTGAAAATAGCTTCACCAGCTCATAGCCCTCTATTGGCGCAATGATATCCACAAAATTTGTCTACAGATCGCTTGGTCCTGGGCTATTTCGTTCCAAAACCAGTTCATACCTTGGCTTGTTCGTCCCATGATTGTGCGCTACTCCATTTAATTGTGCATGAATATTTACAGATCGAAATAACTGATTGTAATGTCGGGAATTAGATCTTTACCGCCAAAGATATCTCAAAATCATAGTTTTCAGGAACAAACTTAATTTTATTCAATATAGTTAATGATCAAAGGGAGACCACCAATACACAAATAATCCTAACTTTGTCATGAGTACTCTCCCTTCAACCAAAAAGAGGATTCATTGCTTAGTAGGTTGACTTTCTAGCAAATGTTTGAATAATATTTCTCTTTTTCTTTCAAATTATTAATTCCACACAATGGCTTCCATGACAAATACCACTCCAGCGTTTCAACGCTTTGATTTCAAAAGGCATCTTATTAAGGACTGTTAAAACTTGGAAATTTGTGGTAAGAGTTAATCCTTTACTACACAATCTCATATTTTAACAATTCTCAGGAAAAAGCTTTTGAGAACATCTTAGTATAAGAAGAAAATGCTGATTTTTTTTCCTATTCCCACAATGTTTTCTCCATTTTCAATGACAAATCCCATTGTGTGGGCCACAGTTAATTTGTCAACAGCAAATGCTTTCAATACTGACAAGAAAATTTTATTTTTGCCACTTTCATACAATATGATTAGTTAGGTTTTTTACTTTTCATACCTCCATGAAAACAAGTTTCTCTTTATTCCTTAAATAAGTGTTTAATAAGATAACAAACCTCTTGGCTGGATGGCATATTTTTCACAGACTTCTTTGAAGTCGGGTTGTTTGCTGAAGTTTGGAATTTTCATGTGCACACTAGCTCTGAGAGTTGTTCCCAAGTTGGTTGGACAGAAAGTCAGGTACCCATAACCAGGTTTCTTGGCAAAATCCAGTTTCTTCTCCAGTTCATTGATAGCCTGAAATATTAAGCAGTGTTCTAAACCGTTTTTCACAGTATTCAACTTTCACTAATCACCAGGATTTTCTCCATTTTCCAAAATGCTTTCAAAAGCCATATTTTCCAGGGTCAATGAAAATGGAATTGGTTGGTATAGGGTAAAAAAAAAATCGAGTATTTGCAGACCAGCTGGGTAGCTCAGTGGTTAGCATATCCGACTCGAGATCTGGTGGTTGCGGGTTTGATATTTGCTTATGGCAAACTTTCTTTATGGTGAATTTTTTCATCTCACCTCTGATGCATGCGAGAAAGTGGTCAGTGACTTAGAAAGTTGTCGGTTCTGGTGTGAGAAAGCCAGGAAATACCTGAATTGGTGCACTGAGCGTCTTGATATGACCTAAGCTGTAAAAACACTGTTAAACTTTGATACAAACAAGCAAATCAAATATTTACAGTCAAGCTGTGTTTATCTGGGTTGAGACTGTTATCATTAGTCTATCCCTTTACAAATGTTTCAGGGAATTTGGAAATTGTCAAATCCCTTCGATTGCATAATTCACAGTACACACCAAACAATGCCTTTAATTACATTCACAGTTGACCACTGATTAGTATCAAATGACATCATCAAACAGCACATGTGAAAATAATGGTTGGTCAGTTTTAACACCTTCGTAAGTTTGCAAGAAGATTAATTTATCTACAACAAAAGGTAGGTATAAGTGTTCGAAAAATACTTTGAAGGTGTGAACCAAAATCTCGCCATCATGGGGAATCGCAAACTGGTTTTCATTTATTTTCAGTTTTCAGGGCTGCATTAAAAGATCATTTAGAAAAATAAAATTAACGTAAAAGCCTCTTTTCCTTACAAGCCGTATCCCTGAAAATTTTCACTTTTTCTGACAAATAGGCCACAGCCTATTGTCTGGAAAATATGATCATTACTGTATACATATATTTAGGCACAACAGTCAAAAACATGGTTCATTGATCTTTTGAACTTTGAACCCATTTTTGTGCATAACAATTTTATGTTCACAGTATTGAAAGCAATTCCAGGTGATTGTCAAAAAATAAAATTTAAGTGTCTATGGTCTGGCAAAGAGGAAACTCTTTACCAAACAGCAAATATTTAGACTTGTACAAATTGAAAGTATTTGCAGATGACAAACCCATTGTGTCCTAAATATTGGCATTTGCCTTTGGAAAGAGTTAAAAACATTGTGGGAAAAGAAGAAAACCCTTGCTACCAGCAATTTCTCCTTTTCCCATAATGTTTTCAAAAGCCTTTTTTTCCTAGGGTTGTCAATAGTCCAAATTGTTTGATAAAGGGCTTAACATTTTGAGAAAAACTAGGCAACCTTACTACCATACCTTCACAAGGCGTCTGTACACTTCGGCAAGGTTCCCACCTTTCTGCATAGAAATAAGTCTCAAGTGATCCTCCTCGTTGACCCAGGTGAGGAAAGTCTTGTCTTTATTGTGATAAATTCCACGTCCAATGTCCCAGTACTTGTAACCACCAGCATCTTTCAACACACTAAAGTCAAATGAAAATAATTACAAAAATAAAAGCGCCACATGCAGATGCAAAAGCTCTGCTGCCAGTGCTTTGTCCTTGAAAATTTTAAGTTACAAATGAAAGTCAATTAAGAAGGCTATGGTGCCCTTGTATCACTCCACTGCCTGTTAAATAAATTACCATGCCCTGTATTGGCATTGACAGATACAATAAATCATAAGAAGTCTGTATTATGGCACCGAGCCTCGGTAGCTCAGTCGGTAGCGTGCAGGACTTGAGAACACGGGGTCCAGGGTTCGATCCTTGGCTCGGCCAATTTTTTTCCGAGGATTGATGATAGTCACTGCGACAGGATTCAATCCTCTCCCACCGCTGACCATTTTTTCGACGATGATTATGTGGGAAAGCAGCCAGTGGCTTGGAAAGAAAATTGTGTGAAGTACTGGTAAAGAGACCCCAGGAACGCATGGATAGGTGCACTGGCCACCACGATGTAACTGAAATAATGTTGAAAACGGCGTTAAACACTATACAATCACCGTATTATGGCAGTAAACTTTCATTGAGAAAATAGCCTAGCGCGCCCCCCCCCCCCAAAAAAAAGTCACATCTATTTCAAATGCAAAGATGATATCAGTGAATACAAGCAGGTCTAATCAAGTATCATTCATAAAAAATGTTAATAAACTCTACCAAAGAGTACTTTCACAAGTACAGTTCCAAAACTTTGGTAGCAGAAAACATTTTTAAATGGCATCAATGAATAAGTTCTGGAACAAAAATCTGAATGATACAAGCCCTACTTCATATTAAACATTCAACTCATCTGAGTGTAACAGTTAATATCAAAATAAAGCTTCATGTCAAATTTGGTAGCCCTGGGCCTTGTGGTTAAGAACCCATGTTTTTTAAGGTTTTAGCGGTATAAAACATGTGACCCCAGGGACAGGGCTAATTTTGACCCAGGCAGGAAAAGGACATTAAAATGCATCTATAACAAGACAGACAGAAATCTTGATTCCAGTATGACCCTCCTGCCCTTTTCGATGGGGGAAGAGAGTTACAACAGTGAATTTAACTTTTAACCCCATGACAATGGCAATCAGTATTTTTTCCTTTTCCCACAATGTTTTCAACACCATTCTTTCTTACAACACAGTACACGTGGTAAAAGGTCAAAATTTGACCAAACAGTCCTGAGCTTTAACAAGCCTTAGAAGAAGGCATTTGAAAACATTGTGGGCCTGTAACCAGCATTTTCTCTTTTTCCCGCAATGTTTTCTACCCTTTCAGAACCAAATTTCAATATCTTAGTTCAATTCGTTCTGTCTTCTATAAGATGCTTTCAAGTTAGACAAGTCTAAACTTTTGTGGTTTGGTAAAGGGTAAATAAAGGTGGTCTGTGAGACAGGTTCACCTCGACTTACTCATCGTCGTCTCTAAAGAGGAAGTGATCTTGAACCATCTGATTCTGTGTTGCGCTGTCCATTGTAGCAAGTGGGTAGTAGTTACCTTCTAGTTCACCTGTTAATGTTTTCAGTGCTTCCACAGTGTCTTTTTCCATGTCCTCAAAATTCTGAAATGATTAACGAGGATTTGAAAATTCTTGCTCACAAGGAGATAAATTCAAATCTAGACCTGAACTCACAGACTGTTCTTAGTTGCATTTTTTGTCCAATTCTCAAAGATTTTCTAAATTCCACGGTAACGCAACTTCTGGTTGGGTTTTACCATAAATGGTCTAGCCAAACTGAAATTGTTTCACTTTCTAAATTTGGAATTAGATAAAAAATGCAGTACAGATTGATTCGTGAAATATAGGCACTAGTTGTTGCATTATTATTGGTTTGGTTTAACTGTTTACCACAAGATGCAATGTAAGTCTTGTCCAAATTGAAGGCATTTGCAGTTGACAAATGTTGCACAAATTACAAAGTTTGTCTGTAAAAGGGAAGAAAATATTGTGGGAAAAGGAGAAAATGTTGGTTACCAGCATTTTCTCCTTTTCCCACATTGTTTTCAAAGGTCCTTTTCCTTGGGATCATTAAAATTTGTAACTGTCGTGAAGGGTTAAAAACCATCATTTTTTAAAATCTTTTCACAGAGACCAGTGCACCTGTTCACAGATTGAATTGGTCTGTACTCAACAGCAATGACACATTCATAATTTCTATTGATTGCAATCTATTTTGGGAGAAAGAAAATCTTGGAATTTAAAAGTAAAGCTTTTACAGGCCAACAAATACCATCTATAGGCTGCATTATCACTGGATCAGGGAAAAAATTCAAAGGGCCACATTGTAATAATTAACCATTAAAATGAAATTTATGTGCAAAACTTCTTAGCGTAGCAAGGCTTGCATTAAAATCTTAGCTGAATTAGATTAGTTTAAACATATGAGCCATGCTCTGTTATTATTATTATTATTATTATTTAGTGTTTTAAGGCGCATCGACAGCTGTGGTCATTTAGCGCGCAAGAAGGTAATATTTAGAAATGATATAATAATAAAATGTTAATTTGATACTTAAAATCTATATTACAGTCTATATTTTATTATAAAAATCTATCTCTTTTAGGTATTCTAAAATGTTATTCTGTTGTACATGTAAAAATAAGTTTTGTAAGCTATCAACACTAAAATGTTTTGACCGTATACGGTCGAAATTTTTACAGTTTAATAAAATATGTTTTATAGTTAAAGGCTCATTACAGTTTATACATTGTGGTGCTCTCTCATTATTTAAAAGATGCACATGTGAAAACCTTGAGTGTCCCACACGACATCTTGTTAAAATTACTTGACTTTTTCGGTTACAATAAAATTCATATTTATCATTAAAATTTGGCTTGATCGCTAAAAGCTTGTTGTTAAAACATTGTTGCCATTTAATTTGACATTCAGACTTGATAAATTCATTTATTTGTTGTTTTTTGTCAGTATAAGGAATTTTTATGTTGGCTATGTTCATATTTATGGCATCCTTTGCTTCTTGATCAGCTATTTCATTACCTTTTATATTAATGTGGCTGGGTATCCAGCAGAATATTATTGACTTTGATCTACTTAAATAAACATATTTTCTGAAAAATTGTTGAATCAATGGATTTGGGTTATCAGGATGTTTTAAAGATTGTAAAACTGACATTGAATCAGAAAAAACTATGAATTTCTTGTTATTATTGTTTTGTATTGAACAGAGAGCAATGTTTAAAGCCACAGCTTCTGCTGAAAAAATAGAGCTATGATCTGGTAGTCTTATTTTGGCAGTTTCTTGCTTGTGTACTGAAGCGCAACCAACTTTATTATCTTGTTTCGAACCATCAGTATAAATTGAAATGTAATCTTTATACTGTGATTTGATTTCTAAAAATTTATTTTGATAAAATAATGGATTTGTAACTGATTTCTTATTTATGTTGAGATCAAAAATAATATTTGGTGGATCTATGGTCCACGGCTCTTTTACAGGAAGTTTAAAGGGCTTAATATTCTTTACATTTATATTTGATTCATCAAGAAGAGGTTCAACTCTTAGACCAAGTGGTTTGATAAAATTAGGTTTATTTTGAAAAAGTATTTTGTTTGGTGAATTAAAAATGTCATTGTAAACCGGATTCTTTGTATTTGAAGCCAGTTTAGTTACGTACTGTAAGGATAGTTTTTTCCTTCTATCATATAAGGATGGCTCCTGGGCCTCTGAATACAAACTTGTGACAGGTGACGTTCGGAAAGCTCCCAAAGCTAACCGAAGACCCTGATGATGAATAGTGTCCAACTTTTTCAGGTAGCTTTTCCTTGCAGAGCCATATATAATACATCCATAATCCAGTTTTGACCGTATTAGAGATCTGTATAGATTTAAAAGAGTTTTTTTATCTCCTCCCCAGTCAGAGTGGGAAAGTACTTTTAAAACATTCAAAGCTTTTTGACATTTCAGTTTCAAAGCATTAATATGTGGAATGAAAGAAAGTTTTTTGTCAAAGATAACTCCTAAAAATTTTGCTTGATCTACTATTGGAATTGGACTATTATATATTTTCAATAATGGATCCAAGTGCAACCTGCGCTCTTGGCAGAAGTGTACACAGTTTGTCTTTGTCTTGGAAAATTTAAAACCATTTTCTATAGTCCATTTCTCAATTTTGTCTAAGTTATTTTGAAGCTTAGTTTCAATTGTTTTCATATCTTTGGACCTGTTATTATTATTATTATTATTATTTGGTGTTTTAAGGCGCATCGACAGCTGTGGTCATTTAGCGCGCATGAAGGTAATATTTAGAAATGGAATAATAAAATGTTAATTTGATACTTAAAATCTATATTACAGTCTATATTTTATTATAAAAATCTATCTCTTTTAGGTATTCTAAAATGTTATTCTGTTGTACATGTAAAAATAAATTTTGTATGCTATCAACACTAAAATGTTTTGACCGTATACGGTCGAAATTTTTACAGTTTAATAAAATATGTTTCATAGTTAAAGGTTCATTACAGTTTATACATTGTGGTGCTCTCTCATTATTTAAAAGATGCACATGTGAAAACCTTGAGTGTCCCACACGACATCTTGTTAAAATTACTTGACTTTTTCGGTTACAATAAAATTCATATTTATCATTAAAATTTGGCTTGATTGCTAAAAGCTTGTTGTTAAAACATTGTTGCCATTTAATTTGACATTCAGACTTGATAAATTCATTTATTTGTTGTTTTTTGTCAGTATAAGGAATTTTTATGTTGGCTATGTTCATATTTACAGCATCCTTTGCTTCTTGATCAGCTATTTCATTACCTTTTATATTAATGTGGCTGGGTATCCAGCAGAATATTATTGTCTTTGATCTACATAAATAAACATATTTTCTGAAAAATTGTTGAATCAGTGGATTTGGGTTATCAGGATGTTTTAAAGATTGTAAAACTGACATTGAATCAGAAAAAACTATGAATTTCTTGTTATTATTGTTTTGTATTGAACAGAGAGCAATGTTTAAAGCTACAGCTTCTGCTGAAAAAATAGAGCTATGATCTGGTAGTCTTATTTTGGCAGTTTCTTGCTTGTGTACTGAAGCGCAACCAACTTTATTGTCTTGTTTCGAACCATCAGTATAAATTGAAATGTAATCTTTATACTGTGATTTGATTTCTAAAAATTTATTTTGATAAAATAATGGATTTGTAACTGATTTCTTATTTACGTTGAGATCAAAAATAATATTTGGTGGATCTATGGTCCACGGCCCTTTTACAGGAAGTTTAAAGGGTTTAATACTCTTTACATTTATGTTTGACTCATTAAGAAGAGGTTCAACTCGTAGACCAAGTGGTTTGATCAAATTAGGTTTATTTTGAAAGAGTATTTTGTTTGGTGGATTAAAAATGTCATTGTAAACCGGATTTTTTGTATTTGAAGCCAGTTTAGTTACGTATTGTAAGGACAGTTTTTTCCTTCTATCATATAAGGATGGCTCCTGGGCCTCTGAATACAAACTAATCCCAAAGCTAACCGAAGACCCTGATGATGAATAGTGTCCAACTTTTTTAGGTAGCTTTTTCGTGCAGAGCCATATATAATACATCCATAATCCAGTTTTGAGCGTATTAAAGATCTGTATTTATTTATTTATTTATTTATTATTTGGTGTTTTAAGGCGCATCGACAGCTGTGGTCATTTAGCGCGCATGAAGGTAATATTTAGAAATGGAATAATAAAATGTTAATTTGATACTTAAAATCTATATTAGAGTCTATATTTTATTATAAAAATCTATCTCTTTTAGGTATTCTAAAATGTTATTCTGTTGTACATGTAAAAATAAATTTTGTATGCTATCAACACTAAAATGTTTTGACCGTATACGGTCGAAATTTTTACAGTTTAATAAAATATGTTTTATAGTTAAAGGTTCATTACAGTTTATACATTGTGGTGCTCTCTCATTATTTAAAAGATGCACATGTGAAAACCTTGAGTGTCCCACACGACATCTTGTTAAAATTACTTGACTTTTTCTGTTACAATAAAATTCATATTTATCATTAAAATTTGGCTTGATTGCTAAAAGCTTGTTGTTAAAACATTGTTGCCATTTAATTTGACATTCAGACTTGATAAATTCATTTATTTGTTGTTTTTTGTCAGTATAAGGAATTTTTATGTTGGCTATGTTCATATTTACAGCATCCCTTGCTTCTTGATCAGCTATTTCATTACCTTTTATATTAATGTGGCTGGGTATCCAGCAGAATATTATTGTCTTTGATCTACATAAATAAACATATTTTCTGAAAAATTGTTGAATCAGTGGATTTGGGTTATCAGGATGTTTTAAAGATTGTAAAACTGACATTGAATCAGAAAAAACTATGAATTTCTTGTTATTATTGTTTTGTATTGAACAGAGAGCAATGTTTAAAGCTACAGCTTCTGCTGAAAAAATAGAGCTATGATCTGGTAGTCTTATTTTGGCAGTTTCTTGCTTGTGTACTGAAGCGCAACCAACTTTATTGTCTTGTTTCGAACCATCAGTATAAATTGAAATGTAATCTTTATACTGTGATTTGATTTCTAAAAATTTATTTTGATAAAATAATGGATTTGTAACTGATTTCTTATTTACGTTGAGATCAAAAATAATATTTGGTGGATCTATGGTCCACGGCTCTTTTACAGGAAGTTTAAAGGGTTTAATATTCTTTACATTTATGTTTGACTCATTAAGAAGAGGTTCAACTCGTAGACCAAGTGGTTTGATAAAATTAGGTTTATTTTGAAAGAGTATTTTGTTGGGTGGATTAAAAATGTCCTTGTAAACCGGATTTTTTGTATTTGAAGCCAGTTTAGTTACGTATTGTAAGGACAGTTTTTTCCTTCTATCATATAAGGATGGCTCCTGGGCCTCTGAATACAAACTTGTGACAGGTGACGTACGGAAAGCTCCCAAAGCTAACCGAAGACCCTGATGATGAATAATGTCCAACTTTTTTAGGTAGCTTTTTCGTGCAGAGCCATATATAATACATCCATAATCCAGTTTTGACCGTATTAAAGATCTGTATAGATTTAAAAGAGTTTTCTTATCTCCTCCCCAGTCAGAGTGGGAAAGTATTTTTAAAACATTTAAAGCTTTTTGACATTTCAGTTTCAAAGCATTAATATGTGGTATGAAAGAAAGTTTTTTGTCAAAGATAACTCCTAAAAATTTTGCTTGATCTATTATTGGAATTGGACTATTATATATTTTCAATGATGGATCCAAGTGCAACCTGTGCTCTTGGCAGAAGTGTACACAGTTTGTCTTTGTCTTGGAAAATTTAAAACCATTTTCTATAGTCCATTTCTCAATTTTGTCTAAATTATTTTGAAGCTTAGTTTCAATTGTTTTCATATCTTTGGACCTGTAACATATTAAAAAATCATCCACATATAAGGAACAGTTCACATCGTCATCTAAACATTTTACAATATTGTTAATCTTGATATTGAACAGAGTAGGTGAGAGGATACTTCCTTGAGGAACTCCCTGTTCTTGTTCATAGTCATCAGAAAAAGATGTGCCTATTTTAACTTTGAAAGATCTATTTGATAAAAAATTTGAAATAAACTTGGGTAGATTTCCCCTTAATCCAATTTTATGAATGTCTTTTAAAATGCCATGTTTCCACGTGGTGTCATAAGCTTTTTCTAGATCAAAAAATATGGCAACTACATGTTGTTTCTTTACAAAAGCATTTCTGATAAAAGATTCTAATCGTACTAATTGATCTGTCGTGCTTCTGTTTTTTCGGAACCCTGATTGATGTTCCGATATAATATTATTGGATTCGAGGTAAAAATTAAGTCTATTGTTTATCATTCTCTCCATGGTCTTACATATACAACTAGTTAAAGCTATGGGTCTATAATTTGTTGGATTTGTATGATCTTTATTTTGCTTAGGAATTGGAATGATTGTAGCTTTGGACCAACTTTTCGGGAAGATACCTTGTTCCCATATAATGTTAAAAATGTTTAACAGAGTTTGTAATGAAATACGAGGTAAATGTTTTAAAAGTTGATAGTGTACTTCGTCTGCACCTGCAGCAGAATCGTGAGCATTTTTTAGAGAATCTTCAAGTTCTGATAGTGTGAAAGGTAAGTTGTAGTTTTCATTTGTATCCGTTTCAAAATTAAGTTCTTCCATTTCTGCTTCTTGCTTATGTTTTTTAAATTGTGGTTGATAATTTGCAGAAGAAGAGTTTGTTTTGAAAGTTTTACCCAGGATATTAGCGATTTCTTCTTTACTTTCGTAGATTTTGTCATCTACCTTGATATGCGAGTGTTTCATGGTTTGATTCTTTCCATTTATTTTCCTTAACATATTCCAAATGGTTGTCATGGGAGTTCTAGCATTAAGTTTAGAAATGAAATCTTTCCAAGATGATCTTTTTGCTTGTTTAATAGTACGTCGAGCCTTAGCTCTCATAATTTTACAAACATTTAAGTTTGTTTTTGTTGGATATTGTTTGAAACGTTTTAAACTGTCTTTACGTTTTTTAATAGCTTCTTTACAATCATCATTAAACCATGGCTTTTTCTTCTTAAAAGTATTTGTTGAAATCTTCGGGATGCACTGATTTGATATGTCAATTAAAGTTTCAGTAAAAGAAAGCATTGGATCTTCTGAATTTTCAAAATTGTCAATCAGTAATTTTTCATGGCAAAGAATATTGAATTTTTCCCAGTTAGCTTTTTTAAAATTCCATTTTGGAATTTTCTCATCTTCTGTTTTCTCAGTTTCTTGTATAATGATAGGAAAATGATCACTTCCATGAGAATCTTCACATACTTTCCATTCATAATCAAGGTACAAGGAAGGATGGCAGAGTGAAAGATCTATTGCTGTGAAAGAACCTGATCCAGGATGCAGGTATGTATGTTGATTGGAATTAAATAGACATAAATTATTCTCTGCAATGAAATCTTCAATTATTTTACCTCTATCATTGGTATCTGAACAACCCCATAATTGGCTATGTCCATTAAAATCACCACATATGATGTAAGGTTGAGGTAGTTGTAGTAAAAGATTTTCTAAATCATTTTGATCTATTCTTTTATTTGGTGGGATATAGATAGAGCATATTGTTATAGTTTTATTTAAAGATGCTTTTATTGCTATTGCTTGTAGATTTGTGTTTAAGTCTATCTTACGATGAGGTACCGTAGAATGTATTATGATAGAAGAACCACCAGATGCTCTTTGGCAATCATTATGTATGTAGTGATAGGAAGAATAATTGCGAACTTCCAAGTTATCATTGGGGGTTATAAAAGTTTCTTGAAGACAACAAATTTGTGGATTTAATAAAGATAAAAGAATTAGTAGTTCATTAAAGTTGGCTTTTAGACCTCTACAATTCCATTGTAAAATTGAGTTTTGACCCATTATACTTGTATATTGGGAGTTTGAATTTACTTAAAAGTTATTTGACTGAGGAGTCAATTTCCAATTCCATATCTTCTAAACTTTCAAATTTATTTGCCAGCTTAATAGGATCCTGTGACCCTTTCTTCTGTCTATTTGATTGTTGTTTATCTTTTTCTTTTTTATCTGGTTTATTTTTCTGACTTTTATTTGGTGATGTAGGGCATGAATTAGCTCTAGAAGCTGATCTTGATCTACTAGAGTCTTTTGTTTGGTTAGATTTTGAACCTGTTTCAGATGTTCGAGGTGGTTGGACAGATGGAGACGTAGATTTTGAGGAAGGTTTAGCGCCTTGCTCAAAATCCACGGGATCATACTGTGTTCCACAAGTTCTCGTCTGAGGTTTTGCTGTTGCTGATTGAACTATCTTAGAGTACCTAGGTTCAAAAGCTGTCTCATATTGTTTTTTTGCCTCAAAGTACGAAATCTTTCTTATTGTTTTAATTCTCATAATTTCTTTTTCTCTTTTCCAGACTTCACAGTTGGTTGATCTTGCACTGTGATCTTTACCACAATTTACACATTTGAAAGGTCTTTGGCAGATGCTAGATGTGTGTTTGGATTCACCACATCTATCACAGATTACTGCATCTGTGAGCTTGCAGTTGTCTTCGTGGTGTCCAAATTTTTGACAATTAAAACAGCGCAAAGGATTTGGGATGAACTGTTCCACTGGTACTGTACGATAAAAGATTCTAATACTCTGAGGCAAAGTGGTGGTGTTAAAAGTGAGGAGTAGTGTATTGGTTTCAAGTTGAACATTATCTTTTTTTATTTTGAATCTCTTGCACGCAACAACTCCTTGCGGTGCAAGATATTCAACAATTTTTTCCTCTGTTTCTCCTTTCAGTACCCTGTCTTTCACAATTCCTCTGGATTTGTTTAGTGAGTTGTGTTCTGAGACTGAGACTTTCAAGTTGTAAAACTTTTTCACTTTTAATAGAGATTCAACTTGACTTGCTCTTGATGTTTCAACGAGTAGTAGTTCGTTTTTTAATTTTTTAACTGATTTTGGAGTGCCTATCAAACTTTCTATCTGTTTTTCTATTATGAAGGGAGACAGAGATGTGATGGGCTTTGCCTCCTCACTTTTAATAACCAAGAACTTTGTATTGTTTAAGTAAGACGTTTCGTTTTCGTTATTCGGTCGGGGTCTTTTGTTTTGGGAAGCCATGATTTTGATAGTGTAATTTCAATAGCTATGCGCTCCACCCTCCTCGGAGCCCTACAAGGGGACGTCTAATGGAAATGGATTTCCTATTTCCGACGCCAGAGCTACATAGCTATTATACTTAACAAACCTTAAGCGAAGAGAAACTATAGGTCTATTAATTAGCCCATCAGCCGCCGCTTTATAAAGGAAAACAATGTAAAAGATAAGAAAAAAGAAAAAATCTAACCCGGTTGGTATCATAAGATACAAAGAAAGAAATATAGATAAAAGTATGTAATCCTAAAAGCTAGACACGACCGAGCCGATTGAGACGGGTCGGGCCTAACCCATCCCTCTCGTCTATCCGAGGCCAGGGCCAAAGCAGTGTGTTGAGTGCTGGAGATCCCTGGGCACTCTCAACTACCAGGATCCCCTTTTCCGGCATACGAGATGCCACCCACGGCAAACAAGTGGCTTCTGAATCAAAGACAGAAATCTTTTATCAGAAGGAAGTTTGCTCAATGAAATATTTTCAATCAAGAAAGGTTTAGATATAGAGTGTTAGCATGATAACTTTAATGATTAGAGCTGATAATTTAGAGCTTACTAGAGTTCCCATTGTAGATCTCTACTTGTAGGTAAGGTTCTAAATACAAGTATGCCAAATGTTTCAAATATTTCAAACATATAGTGCTAGAGATTAGAAAAGGTGTTGACGAAATACAAGAACAAAACATAGATGTTATACACAGATGTTGTTATACTCTTCGTCCAGTGTGCTACCCACTGGCACAGATGATACACACACAAATGAGCATGTTAGTATATGAGACAGGAAAGTGTATAGGAAAGATATGACTTCAAAAAATGAAAAAATAAAAAATCACTTTTGGAATGAAAAATTTGTTTTGGAAATCATTTGATCTTAATTTGTCTTGTTCTTCAGCCACTTTTATGTTTTAATTTTGGGTTTGTTAATTTTTTTCTGGAAATATTTAATCGAATTGACTTTAGTATTTTTATTTTCATATTTAGGTTGATTTTGTTATTGTCATATTTTTTCTAGTATTTACTTTGAATTGAATTATTTTGGACCTGTTTTATTAATTTTAGTTTTATTATTATCGGTCTCCTCTGTTTCTGGGGACTTTTACCACCCATATGCCACAGAGGCGAAGGCAGCCACCAATTTCTAAGGCCCCGAGTGGCGGGGGCCCAAAGATCTGTATAGATTTAAAAGAGTTTTCTTATCTCCTCCCCAGTCAGAGTGGGAAAGTATTTTTAAAACATTTAAAGCTTTTTGACATTTCAGTTTCAAAGCATTAATATGTGGTATGAAAGAAAGTTTTTTGTCAAAGATAACTCCTAAAAATTTTGCTTGATCTATTATTGGAATTGGACTATTATATATTTTCAGTGATGGATCCAAGTGCAACCTGTGCTCTTGGCAGAAGTGTACACAGTTTGTCTTTGTCTTGGAAAATTTAAACCCATTTTCTATAGTCCATTTCTCTATTTTATCTAAATTATTTTGAAGCTTAGTTTCAATTGTTTTCATATCTTTGGACCTGTAACATATTAAAAAATCATCCACATATAAGGAACAGTTCACATCGTCATCTAAACATTTTACAATATTGTTAATCTTGATATTGAACAGAGTAGGTGAGAGGATACTTCCTTGAGGAACTCCCTGTTCTTGTTCATAGTCATCAGAAAAAGATGTGCCTACCTTAACTTTGAAAGATCTATTTGATAAAAAGTTTGAAATAAACTTGGGTAGATTTCCCCTTAATCCAATTTTATGAATGTCTTTTAAAATGCCATGTTTCCACGTGGTGTCATAAGCTTTTTCTAGATCAAAAAATATGGCAACTACATGTTGTTTCTTTACAAAAGCATTTCTGATAAAAGATTCTAATCGTACTAATTGATCTGTCGTGCTTCTGTTTTTTCGGAACCCTGATTGATGTTCCGATATAATATTATTGGATTCGAGGTAAAAATTAAGTCTATTGTTTATCATTCTCTCCATGGTCTTACATATACAACTAGTTAAAGCTATGGGTCTATAATTTGTTGGATTTGTATGATCTTTATTTTGCTTAGGAATTGGAATGATTGTAGCTTTGGACCAACTTTTCGGGAAGATACCTTGTTCCCATATAATGTTAAAAATGTTTAACAGTGTTTGTAATGAAATACGAGGTAAATGTTTTAAAAGTTGATAGTGTACTTCGTCTGCACCTGCAGCAGAATCGTGAGCATTTTTTAGAGAATCTTCAAGTTCTGATAGTGTGAAAGGTAAGTTGTAGTTTTCATTTGTATCCGTTTCAAAATTAAGTTCTTCCATTTCTGCTTCTTGCTTATGTTTTTTAAATTGTGGTTGATAATTTGCAGAAGAAGAGTTTGTTTTGAAAGTTTTACCCAGGATATTAGCGATTTCTTCTTTACTTTCGTAGATTTTGTCATCTACCTTGATATGCGAGTGTTTCATGGTTTGATTCTTTCCATTTATTTTCCTTAACATATTCCAAATGGTTGTCATGGGAGTTCTAGAATTAAGTTTAGAAATGAAATCTTTCCAAGATGATCGTTTTGCTTGTTTAATAGTACGTCGAGCCTTAGCTCTCATAATTTTACAAACATTTAAGTTTGTTTTTGTTGGATATTGTTTGAAACGTTTTAAACTGTCTTTACGTTTTTTAATAGCTTCTTTACAATCATCATTAAACCATGGCTTTTTCTTCTTAAAAGTATTTGTTGAAATCTTTGGGATGCACTGATTTGATATGTCAATTAAAGTTTCAGTAAAAGAAAGCATTGGATCTTCTGAATTTTCAAAATTGTCAATCAGTAATTTTTCATGGCAAAGAATATTGAATTTTTCCCAGTTAGCTTTTTTAAAATTCCATTTTGGAATTTTCTCATCTTCTGTTTTCTCAGTCTCTTGTATAATGATAGGAAAATGATCACTTCCATGGGAATCTTCACATACTTTCCATTCATAATCAAGGTACATGGAAGGATGGCAGAGTGAAAGATCTATTGCTGTGAAAGAACCTGATCCAGGATGCAGGTATGTATGTTGATTGGAATTAAATAAACATAAATTATTCTCTGCAATGAAATCTTCAATTATTTTACCTCTATCATTGGTATCTGAACAACCCCATAATTCGCTATGTCCATTAAAATCACCACATATGATGTAAGGTTGAGGTAGTTGTAGTAAAAGATTTTCTAAATCATTTTGATCTATTCTTTTATTTGGTGGGATATAGATAGAGCATATTGTTATAGTCTTATTTAAAGATGCTTTTATTGCTATTGCTTGTAGATTTGTGTTTAAGTCTATCTTACGATGAGGTATCGTAGAATGTATTATGATAGAAGAACCACCAGATGCTCTTTGGCAATCATTATGTATGTAGTGATAGGAAGAATAATTGCGAACTTCCAAGTCATCATTGGGGGTTATAAAAGTTTCTTGAAGACAACAAATTTGTGGATTTAATAAAGATAAAAGAATTAGTAGTTCATTAAAGTTGGCTTTTAGACCTCTACAATTCCATTGTAAAATTGAGTTTTGACCCATTATACTTGTATATTGGCAGTTTTAATTTTCTTAAAAGTTATTTGACTGAGGAGTCAATTTCCAATTCCATATCTTCTAAACTTTCAAATTTATTTGCCAGCTTAATAGGATCCTGTGACCCTTTCTTCTGTCTATTTGATTGTTGTTTATCTTTTTCTTTTTTATCTGGTTTATTTTTCTGGCTTTTATTTGGTGATGTAGGGCATGAATTAGCTCTAGAAGCTGATCTTGATCTACTAGAGTCTTTTGTTTGGTTAGATTTTGAACCTGTTTCAGATGTTCGAGGTGGTTGGACAGATGGAGACGTAGATTTCGAGGAAGGTTTAGCGCCTTGCTCAAAATCCACGGGATCATACTGTGTTCCACAAGTTCTCGTCTGAGGTTTTGCTGTTGCTGATTGAACTATCTTAGAGTACCTAGGTTCAAAAGCTGTCTCATATTGTTTTTTTGCCTCAAAGTACGAAATCTTTCTTATTGTTTTAATTCTCATAATTTCTTTTTCTCTTTTCCAGACTTCACAGTTGGTTGATCTTGCACTGTGATCTTTACCACAATTTACACATTTGAAAGGTCTTTGGCAGATGCTAGATGTGTGTTTGGATTCACCACATCTATCACAGATTACTGCATCTGTGAGCTTGCAGTTGTCTTTGTGGTGTCCAAATTTTTGACAATTAAAACAGCGCAAAGGATTTGGGATGAACTGTTCCACTGGTACTGTACGATAAAAGATTCTAATACTCTGAGGCAAAGTGGTGGTGTTAAGTGAGGAGTAGTGTATTGGTTTCAAGTTGAACATTATCTTTTTTTATTTTGAATCTCTTGCACGCAACAACTCCTTGCGGTGCAAGATATTCAACAATTTTTTCCTCTGATTCTCCTTTCAGTACCCTGTCTTTCACAATTCCTCTGGATTTGTTAAGCGAGTTGTGTTCTGAGACTGAGACTTTCAAGTTGTAAAACTTTTTAACTTTTAATAGAGATTCAGCCTGGCTTGCTCTTGATGTTTCAACGAGTAGTAGTTCGTTTTTTAATTTTTTAACTGATTTTGGAGTGCCTATCAAACTTTCTATCTGTTTTTCTATTATGAAGGGAGACAGAGATGTGATGGGCTTTGCCTCCTCACTTTTAATAACCAAGAACTTTGTATTGTTTAAGTAAGACATTTCGTTTTCGTTATTCGGTCGGGGTCTTTTGTTTTGGGAAGCCATGATTTTGATACTGTAATTTCAATAGCTATGCGCTCCACCCGCCATGCTCTGTAAAAAGGCAGCTTATGCATATGCAAAAAGCATCAATCAGGGTTAGCCCACCCAGTTTGTGCAGGCTGACCATGATCAAAACTTGCTTTTGGTAATTTTTCTGCATGTCAAATGACTGTTCTACTCCAGCATTCAGCAGGTGGTTACATAAAATGGGTGCTATGGATTCATAAATATGTAATGACTTGCTTGTGTCATGTATCATGGAGATGCATTAAACCCCCTTTCGCCAGAGCATGGCTAATATTCATTTTAGACTGACTGCAAAACAAGTTCTTTCAACTTATGGTAACCAGTACCTGCCCTGTGTTGTTGGTAGTTCAAAACGTTGACCCCCTCATCGTGGGATTCAAACCTGTAACCTCCTATGTGAGAGGCTAATGCTCTACAACTACACCACTGTCTCCAGTTGAATGAAAATTAAGTGTAGGAGGAGAACATGAGCACAGGTCAGACCCGTTGATGGATACAGATTCCAGTGTTTCTCTACCATTTCATAAAATAGCCCCAAAGTCTTAAAGACAATAAAGAATAAAGCTTTTGAATATATTGTGGGAAAAACAAAAAATGCTGGTGACCAGCTTTTTTTTCCTTTTTACATAATGTTTTCTACTCTTTCAGGAAAAGTATGGTATTCCATCATTCGAGTACCTTTTCATTTGTCATCCTGCTGTTAGTTGAAAGACTCCTGGGCCCGGTTTCACGAAAAAACTTAAGTCTCTTATTTTACTCAAGTCAGCAAACCAACCCATTTTCCCACTTAAGTTGACTTATTTATTTCAGATGCATTTCACTGACATTATCAGACTTCAGAAACATTTTCAAATCCCAAGTTGACAACGTTTCAGGCTCAGCTCAGCTAAATAATGGACTTAAGTCATTTTAACAGACTTAAGTCCATTATTTTGCTGAGCTGACTGAAATTTTGTGTCAACTTTGGATTTCAGAATGTTTCTTAGTCTGTTAATATTAGTAAAATAAGTTTCAAGTAACAAACTCAACTTAAGTCCGTCAGTAGACTTGAGCAAAATGAGAGACTTAAGTTTTTTCATGAAACCAGGCCCAAAATTCTTCAGTCTGTAAAGGGTTAACCCTTTACCAGAAAAATCCAGAGTTTTAATGACTCTGGGAAAGAGGCCTCATGAAAACATTGTGGGAATAGGAGAAAATGCAGGAAACCAAAATATTCTCCTTTTTTGCAACAATGTTTGCTACCCTTTAAAGAAAAATCTCCACTATTTCTGACCATATCTAAGTTTTTGTCTGCAAAATTCTTTACATTTGGAATTCGTCCAGTTATTTAAGTCTTTACCAAACGGCAAAATTTTAGACTTGTCCAGATTGAAAGCACTAGCAGACGACATTATAAATGTGACTTAAAAATAGAAATTATGTTGGGAAGGGTAGAAAACATTGTGGGAAAAGGAGAAAATGCTGTTTACCAGCATTTTCTCCTTTTCCCACAATGTTTTCAAAAGCCTCTGTCCTCAGGGTGGTTAAAAGTCGGCACTGTGTGGTAAAGAGTTAACTCTTTACCACACAATGCCGACTTAATGACCCTGAAGAAGAGGCCTTTTGAAAGCATTGTGGGAAAAGGAGAAAATGCTGGTAACCAGCATTTTCTCCTTTTCCCACAATGCTTTCTACCCTTTCACAGACAAATTCCAAAATTTGAACCACATGTTATTTGTCGTCTGCATATGCTTTAAAATTGGACTGATCTAAAATTTTGATATCTGGTAGAGGGTTAAAGTACACTCAGGTATCAATACCCTAGGTTGATCTTTATTGAGTATATAACATCTAGGTAAAAACTTTTTCTGTCCACTTACCTCAGATGTACAAGCTGGTGGGAAAGGGTACTTGGCATGACTTCTGGCAACACGGATTCTGGTTGAAATGACCAAATCACCCTCAATGTTCTTAAGTTCTGCAATTTCTTTCTCTGTCCCAAATGTCGGGGTTGGGTGATTGATGGACGGAGTTCCATGATACTTCTTGATTACTTCGTTAAACAGGTCACCGAAAGTGGTGTAGGCATCTGGATCGCAAGCATAAATGCCAACCTTACTTCCCAAGTGCAGTGTGCCTGAATTGTGAAGAAACAAGATTGATTGACTGAATGGTTTTTAGCACCACTCTTAACATTATTTCAGTCATATCACGGCAACAGCTTGCTTTTTTGTATATTTTGTGGGTTTCACCAGTACTAGGCTAGGGCTCTAGATGTCTTTCTCAAGGACACTCCCACAAAGCCCCAGCATTTTCTCTTTTTCCCATAATGTTTCCAAAAGCTCCCTTACACAGGGTCATGAAAACACTGGAAAACACCCTGTGGTAAAGGGTTTAACCATTTCCACACAAGTAGGCTTTTCATCAACCATGCCTGCAGGAGATATCTTTGGCAAAAAGCAAGGAAAAAGGAGCAAAAACTTATTTCAGGTAACTGCTTCTTTTCCTAAAATCATTTTTCTTCTTAAAAACTCGGATGTTGTCCCTACTTATTTGCATGGGATGAAGGCAAGCAAGATCTCTTCATACTCCAGCTTCAACCTTTTGTGAACCAACTAAACCCTACTGACACTTTCATTCTCATTCAAAGATTTAGGATTGAAATAACAGTACATATAGTTTCAAGGTTGCTTAAATTGTCCAGAATGTCTCTGCAGAAAGGACAGTGTAGATCAAAGACCAGGGTCCATATTCACCAAGCATTTCTAAGAACATTCTAAGTCTAATTCTCAGGAATTTTCTTAATTTGAAACTAAAACAACCTCTGATAGGCTATACCATCTGAGCCATGCACTGTGAAAAGGGGGTTTAATACATCTGCAAAAAGTATCAACCCATGGCAGCCTGTACAGACTGCTAAACTTTTTGTTTTGGGTCAATTTTCTGCTTGTTCAGTCTACCTCATGATTTAGTTGGTTGTTAGGCAAAGTTGTTCTTTGTTGACCACCTTTCATGAGTACTGGACTGAAAATTTTGCCTCTAGACTATACACAAGGTTTTTGAAAGATCTGACCTAGTGACCTAGTTTTTGACCCAACATAACCCATTTTCAAACTCTTTGAAGTTATCATCAAGACAAACATCTGATCAACTTTCATGAGTACATGTATTGAACTCAAAATGTGGCTTCTAGAGTGTACACAAGGTCTTTCAAAGATTTGACCTTGTGACCTAGTTTTTGACCTGATGCGACACATTTTCAAATTTGTCTCAGATACCATCAAAATAACAATTCTGACTAAATTTCTTGAGTATCGGACTGAAAATGAAGCCTCTAGCGTGTACACAAGGTAAAAGCTGACAACCATGATAGATGACTGACACAGCATGATCACAATGGCTAACCTTGAGCACTTTGTGCTCAGGTGCGCTATAAAATTGAAAACCCCATTAAACAACACAATCAATCAACTGTTACCTGAGTTAATGCAGTGTGCCAGTGTACCACCAAGGCTTGTTTTCTTGTCCTTCAGTTTGTTGTAAACCTCCTCTGTCAAGAGCTGACTCAAAAGAGAGTTGGTTTTCCCTTCAGCCTTTGCTTTACATAGGGTGTCCCATAGCTCAGGGAGTGGCTTTGGCTTCCAGGTCAGTGCAGACTCGGCTTTAATGATCTCCAATACTCCGTTTTTCATTTCAGTGACAGCCTCGATTTCTGTCAGTCCAAGACGTCTCTTGTTTGAGATATCATACACCCCACCTTTGCTCTCAGAGTGCTCACCGTGCACACCTGCAAGGCAAATTTGAGTCTTCTAATAACCCTTTACCAAACAGTGCTGAGTTTTAACAGTCCTGAAAACATTGTGGGAAAAGGAGAAAATGCTGGTTACCTGCACTTTCTCCTTTACCAACATCGTTTTCTATCTTGTCAAGACCAACTGTCGTTATTTGAGATACACAATGTGGTAAAAACCTGGGAAGGGGGGTGATACCTTTTATAATAGAACAAAGTTGCAAAAGTGTTCAATCACTTAAGTAGGGCAATAGCAGAAAGACTGTCAATAAATATGAAAGAGAAACAACAGAAAAAATTATTTTACTAGTACATGCAATTCCTTAAAAGGCTATCTAGCTTGGATTTTTGCCAGAATTTAACAAAGAATTGCAGGAATGTCACATGATCGATAATACACATAGATTATATGGATCACTTTCAAATCTGATGTCATCAAAATAGAGTTTCCAAGTGCAAACTGACCATCCTGTTATTGGAATGCCCAAACTGAACCTCTGTTTTCATACTTTCGTGTAAGTTTGCCAGGTTCCTGAGACAGTTTTGTTCCATGCATTTGGCTTAGGCTCCAAAAGCTACCTCAGAACATTGCAAATGTTAATCTTGAAGTGCCAAACTTAGAATTAGTTGCTAATGTGGCCAGTGTAGATAAAAAAATCAGACTGGAAAGAGTGTGCAGTCAGATCATAGATATACACTGTCCACTTCTTGGCCATAAATTCTGCTAGAATCAGCCTTGTAATTGCAATATCTGAATCTTTGCTGGTAACCAGCATTTTCTCCTTTTCCCACAATGTTTTCTACTATTTTAAACACAACTTCCATCATTTGAGCCACATTTAATCTGTTGTCTACAAATGCTTTCAGTTTGGACCAGTAGTAATTTTTGTTGTTCTGTAAAGAGATAATGCACAAAAAAGCCATACATGAGCCCTATATTCCATGAAATAATATTACTACCATACCTCTTGGTTGGAGATTGTGTTTAGCACAAATATCTTTCAAGACCTGGGGATCTTTGCTGAGCATAGGCACTCTAACATGTACACTGGCACGGAGTGTAGTACCCAAGTTGGTTGGACAAAAGGTCAAGTAGCCAAGCCCTTTGGCCTTAGCAAACTTCATCTTGGTCTCCATGTGTTTGATAGCCTGTGATAGAAATATTTAGCTCCAGATAAACATGATAATCCTTTGCCCCTGCACTTGAAAGCTTGTAGAAAAGAGGAGGAGGGGGGGGGGGGGAAGAAGAGACCTATTACATGTAACAAGCAAGTTCTACCTTTTTCATATTTACTTCCACACTGTTAAAAAAAAAAAAAAAACGGTTTCTTTGCCTTCAAAAGTTTGTCCCATAAATGCATGTGACAATTTTGTGTAGGTCTACAACTACACTGCAAAAAGAAGTGAGAAGAACTCTGGCAAAAGGGGGGTTCACACTTTCCAAAACAACAAAATTTTAGACTTGACAATATTGAAAGCAATTGCAAATAACAATGATTTCTGTTTATGGAATGGTAGGAAACATTGTAGGAAAAAGGAGAAAATGCTGTATACCATCATTTTTTCTTTTTTCCAATTATGTCTTCAAAAGCATTTTTCTCCAGTGTTGTTTTTGATTATTTGGTAAAGATATAATATATCTCCATTATGCAAAGCAAGTCATTAAATAATTATTAATCCATAAAATCTATTTTGTCCAACAACTGCCTAAAACATCAGGTAAATTTGTTCTTGGAAAGGTAAGATATTTACAAAGAGCAAAATGTTTCAACACATGTCTGCCTGAACAGAATGCGCAGGCTGGTCACATGCGTCGATACTTCTTGCATATGCATTAAACCCCTTTTTCACAAAACATGGCTCAATTACTAGTACATCAAAAACAAACTTACTTGAACAAGGCGCTTGTAGACCTGGCCAAGGTTACCTCCCATTTGCATGGAGATAAAGCGGAAATGATCCTCCTCATTCAGCCAAGTAAGGAAGGTCTTCTCTTTGTTGTGATAGATACCACGTCCAGTATCCCAGCAACTGTAGCCACCGGCATCTCCCAATACACTGTAAAAATGATAGATTGCCTGTTCAGTAGTTGAAACCACTTTGCACTGTGTTTCAATCATATGGCAGCAACAGTTCACCTATGAATATTCATGCTTTTCCTGGGTTTTAACCAGAACAACCCTAGAGCTATGCAGTGCATTCAAACATTTCACTCCAAAATTACTAAAGTAAAAGTAATGGCTCTTTTATTCTGTACTTATCTTTAATGTCATCTATATAATTGAGCCGTGCTCTGTGAAAAGGGGGCTAAATGCATTTGCGAAAAGTATCAACCCAAAGTCAGCCTGCGCAGGCTGACATGGGCAGAAACTTTTCTCTATCTTTAAATTTTTTGCTTGTCGAAGGATCATTCTACCTGATGATTCAGTCGGTTGTTTGATGAATTGATTGTTTGAATGAGATTAACACCGTTTTAAAAGCTAAGGTCATATCATGGTGGTCATGCACCTATGCATGTGTTTCCTGGCTTTCTCACACCAGTACTGACACAACTTTCTTTCCAAGTCTCTGACTACTTTCTCATTTGCATCAGAAGTGAGAGGCGAAAAATCATCAAAGGCAAGTTTGCCTAAACCAGGTATTGAACTCAAAGCCACCAGGTTGTGAGTCTGATATGCTAACCACTGAGCTACCAGGGTGGGCCGGTTGTTTGATAAAATGGATTTTATGGATCAATAATTATGGGAAGACTAGCTTGGTATCATGCATCACAGAGATGCATTAAGCCCCCTTTTTACAAAGCATAGCTCATATATGGCCTGCAACACGCAAAAAGGGGCATTCTGACGTTCGCGTAAAGTGTCATCTCGGATCAGCCTGCGCAGTCCACGCAGGCTAATCCGAAATGACACTTTCCATTTTTATGTAATTTTCTGTTTTGCACAAGTCTACTGTAGCACAAAATCTAATGTAGTTGTAAAGTGCCATCTCGGATTAGCCTGTGCGGACTGTGAAGGCTGATCCGAGACGACACTTTACGCAAATGTCCGAATGCCCCTTTTCACGTATTGCAAGCCATATAGGGTTTGAAGTCCACAAGCAATTTATGGACACATTTTGAATCCTCACTGATCCTATACTGATGATCAGATTTCAATATAGGCTTCAATCCCTTGACACAAATAATCCATGCAAGTTTCAAACAAATTGGATAAAAAATGTGGATTTTACCATGTAAAAACAAATCCAAATTTCCAACTTCAAATGGCTACTATTCCCTATATGATAGTCTAATTTTCTTCAAAATCAATAGGTTTCAATAATCCCTGATATACAAAAGGTGAAATTTCATGAAAATACAACCAAAACTGCAGACCTTATCAAATAAACATTGATTGATTGATTGATTGATTCTATGGTGTTTAACAAAATTTTCTCAGTTATATTGGGTTGACATCTATTCATTCTTTCCTGTAATTTCTGTAAGCAGCCCTTCACATAATATTCTTCCCAGGCCACAAGCTGCTTTCCCACATAACCACTGTTGAAACAATGATCAGCCATGAGAGAGGAATGAATTCTGTCACAATGACTGTATTCAGTCCTAGGAAACGGTGGCTGCACTGGAGATTCAACCAGCAACCCCCTGTTCTAAAGTCCTGTATGCTACCAACTGTACTACAATGGCTTGCCTATAAACAAACAAGAGGGCCATGATGGCCCTGAAGTCACTCATCTGAGTCTTTTGACAAACATCACCCATTTCCAACTTCTTCCAAGATATTATGACAAACATTCTAACAAGCTTTCACAAGGATTGGACTGAGCATGTACACAAGCTTTCTCTAGGATTAGTCACAGTGACCTACTTTTTTGCTCAACATAGCCCATTTTCTAAATGTAGATATTATGAAAACAAAACTTCTGACCACCTTTCATGAGTAATGGACAGAAAATGTGGCCTCTAAAATGAACACAAAGTTTTTTCAAGATCTGACATGGCGACCTAGTATTTGACCCAATCTAGTGACCTAGTTTTTACCCGACATGACCCATTTTTAAAGTTCTCCAAGATGTCATCAAGACAAATATTCTGACCAAGTTTCATGAGTATTGGACTGAAAATGTGGCCTCTAGAGTGTACAAAAGGTTTTCCAAAGATTCAAAGATTCGACCCAATGACCTTGTTTTTCATCCAATGTGATCCATTCTCAAACATGTCCCAGATATCAAGACAAACATTCTGACCAAGTTTCATGAGTATCGGACTGAAAATGAGAACTCTAGAGTGTACACAAGGTTTTTCTTAGATTTGACCCAACGTGACTCATCTGAGATATAAAGAAAAACAATCTGACAAAGTTTTAAGAGTACTGGACTAAAAATAAGGCCTCTGAAGTGTACACGAGTTTTTTTTTTTATTTGACTTAGTGACCTAGTTTTTGACCCAACATGACCCACTTTCAAAATCATTCGAGATATCATCAAGACAAATGTTCTGACCAAGTTTCATTAGTATTGGACTGAAAATGTGGCCTATAGAGCATATATGAGTTGACGACGCAAGATGACAAATGACGGACGACAAGCGACGGACGACAGACGACGGATGACAGACACAGCACCATCACAAAAGCTCATTTTGAGCACTTTGTGCTCAGGTGAGCTAAAAATAGATGAAAGGACTAACCAACAGTGACTGACAAGAAAACCACAATATTTGAAGAATGGGATCAACAGCTTTTGACAATTAAATTTTGAGGTTATGCTCTAGACATAAATCCAGAGCGTATAGTAATAGGGCACATCTTTGCAAGCCAAGGTGATGATCAGTAAGTAGATCTTATATAAGATCTACTTAGTGATTGTCACCTTGGCTTGCGAAGATGTAAAGGGCAATAACTCTCAAAATATTAGACAGAGACAATGTGATATATGCATTTGTCATTAGTGTGAAATAAAGGTGTAAAGGGCAATAACTCTCAAAATATTTGACAGAGACAATGTGATATATGCATTTGTCATTAGTGTGAAATATCTTTCTATTAAGTCTGAAGTCAAAAGATGTATACTTATGAAGTTATGCTCCAGACAAAAGAGGCGAAAAATTGAACAATTTCACAGTACTTAATGTCAATGTGATCTATCTGTGTATAACATTCAAAGTCAAAAGCTTTCATACTTTAGAAGTCATGCACTAATTTCACCGACATGTACGATAGAAAAGAAGACTCCAGTAAAAAAAAACATCGTTTTTGGGGGTAGTTATTTTTTTTTTAGCCATGGAGGAAGGAGGACTATAATGATCATGTAAACAGACTAACTCATCATCAGCTCTGAACAGGAAATGATCTTCAATCATTTTTGTCTGTGTAGCTTTGTCCATTCCATTCAGTGGATAGTAAGAACCTGCAAGCTCACCAGTCAAGGTAGATAACCCCTCGCAGGCAAGTTTCTCCATCTTTACAAAGTCCTATTATAAACAAATAATACAAATCTATTACTATTTACCACTGAGGTTAACCTTTTTTGTTACATTGAAAAATTGTGGAATTTTAGTAAAACCATAAGGTAAATGGCTTATTATGTCTTCTGTGTTTGATTTTATAGATCTATCTATGCATCATATTCCAGCTAATTATGTCAAGATTTAATGATACTATAAGTGGTCATAGAAAGATCATACTCTTTGTAAAACTGTCATGAAATTATAAGCGAAGCATATCCAAGCTCAAAGTTTTGCACCAGCCAATGCACTCATCTATGCTTTCTTTGAATTTCTGTTACCATTGCTTTGCACATTATCCTTTTTAAACCACTGAATACTTTCCTACAAAAGAATGCTGAAACTAGGTTCTGCTGGGAGAGAAGAATGAATACTGTCACAATGACTATCATCTTTCCTTGAAAAAAATTGGCTAAGCTGCGAATCAAACCAGCTAGCCTGGTTTTCAATCAATGTGTGGTACAAACTGAGCTACTGTACTCAGTAAGTCAAAAAATGCACTGGTGCACACAGAGGAATATTCCTAAATGGTTTCCTTGTCATTGGATCAGCAAAAAGAAAAGATTAAAGGTTCATAACTTGAACAATAATGACAAATTTTTCAGGACCAAATCTTCACATGGTTTGAAGGCTTCTTTTGATAATTTCATCAAAACTGATAACTACTGGAGAAGAAGAGGATACAAAACTGTCAAAGACAGAACAACAGATTCTGGTATACTCCCCGAAACTTCTCTGAGTGACTTTGGATCCGACATAAGTTGGCATTCAGGATGAAATTTTATTAACTTCTAGAGCGCTGAATAAACCCAGCAGACATTACAAATGTAGCAATAAGATCCGAATGGATGCAATTTCCAAGTCGATTTTGTCTAGAAGCAAAACGGACAGTGTCAATCAAAGATCAGACTACATGTTTTGTGCAGTATGATCTTGATCTACACTGGCAGCAAAATTAACTATAGTTGAGAAAGGCTCTTTAAGAGTTAAATGAGTCCAGAAAAATATTATCTGGTAAGCCTCTGGCAAGCTTATTAAAGTGTTTCTAGGAGATTAACAAAACTACATCCCAAAAGTTGATGATTGTTAGGTTATCTTCATCAAAAATAAAAAAATTATAGGTCAGAATATGCGAAAACCATAGACGCACACTTCAGTACTTTCATTTAGTGCTAATTTCAGAAATTTTAAAATTCCATATAGCATGGAATTTTAGCAATTTTTTATGAGAATTCAGGAAGTTTCAGATATTGTGACACCATTTTCCATATTACCGGTATATATGGTCAAGATGACAGTGATTAGTTTTGCTCTAGAATTTTAATTATTCCTCAATCCTCCTAAAAACTCTGTTGTGGGTATACATTAGAATGATCACAATGAGAAAATTCCATAAGTATTGACAAGGCATAAATAAAGGGTTAACCCCAGTATGTAGTTAAATCAGCAATAATTAAGTATCAGCTCTTGCCTTTGTAAAACTGAAATTGCAGGTCTATTTAAGCCTTTTTTTTTAGTCTTCCATCTTTGTATAAATGTCCTACACATTTGTCAACTACACTTGATTTGGTGTTCTTAGCTGCAAGACAAGAAACCCCACCCCCTTTGCTAAGCAGATTTTCCAGTATCTTTTTTTCTTATCTTCAATGATCGGTTTAAAGAATACTTTAAATTTTACCTTGAATATTCATAACTGCACAAAAACACATGAAGTTGACAAATGTTACATGACAATTGTAGAGCATGTTTTTCAAAGTCTCCTATTGCCAGTATAGTCTAAAGATACACTACAAAACCAAACATACCATATTGCACAGACGATAACAAATATCTATATCATTTTTTAAACGAAGATTCCAGGTTCTTTACTCCATATCCACACACCCACTCACCCAAACACACACATACTTGCACCTATTTTATGTATTTTCCATTTTGATTTCTGTGTTTGTTTTTTCTCTCTCTCTCTCTCTCTCTTCCCTCTATCAATAAAGCCACATTCAAGTGATGGCACAATTATATGAAAAATACAATCTTTGTTAGTCATACGAGACATCTTTTGTAAGTACATTACTGACAAACCTACTAACATTGAATTGTAAGGTATGATGGGAGATGGCCACGACTCCCATCATACCAGTTGACGTGGCGAATAAAAAATGAAAAAAAAAATCTTTTTTCCTTATGAAAACCACCTTACTCTTTCTGGTTAATGAATAGACATCTTTTCAACCAGAGAGTAAATAAACCCTGTTAAAAATCTAGTCAGCTGTGTAAACATAGATAAAAAATCAATATAAGGTGTATAAGGTAAAGAAATTGTAGCGATTTGTATTCGATTTAAACTGGAAACTGTGGTTGTTATGTCTATGGCTAGCCACAATAGAATGAAATGCATTTTCTATCTGCCATAATCTGTGCAACCTCGCAACCATCAGGGGCAATATTTGGCATGAAGATACAAGAGGAATTATAGTTTCAAAGAATTAAGAAAAAATTGGTTAAAAAACTGGATGAAAACAAGTGAAGATGTATTTTTAAGCTCTTCCATTATTTCTTATGTGGTGTGTATGCAAGTCTGCCATTAAAAGTCATTATTAAGACTAAAAACAGGAGAGACATCATGGCCCTGTACCTCAACAATGGCTTTTAAAAGAAATGTATCATGTGCTTAATTGGCACTGAGAGAGACATAAATCATGACAAGTCTGTAGGGCAATAATCATTCATGGAGAAAATAGTCCATCCCATGGTCGTTGTTTTTTTTCAAATGCATAGATGATGTCAGTAAATACAGGCAGGTGTAATCAAGTATTATTCATACCAATTATCAATGAACTTTGACAAAGACATGCTTTGATAAGATTTCTAAAACTTTAGTAGAAGAAAACATTTTTCAGTGGCGTAAACGCTGAAGTTCTGAAACAAAAAGTCTGAAATACAGAAACCCGACTTCATAAAATATTCAAGTCAACTGAGCATGACACTGAACATAAATAAATCACTCTCACTGGAAAATGAACATTTTCTATCCCAAAAACTTGGGTACCCAACATCAATCACATAAGTGTGGTTTGATAATCAAGGGAGGTTAAATGGTAACAAACTATAACTATGTATATCTGTGAAAGTGAACAAGAGTTATTTCCCTTGATCAATGTTATGTAGGCTTTTGCCATATTGGCTTCATGTGCTTCAAAACGATTTTTTGAGTTCTCAACATACAATCCTTTGTAGAGCAAATTTCCAGGGCCTACCCTAGTACTATACTAAATCTTGCTACTGGCCAACTACATGAAGCTACATACAATTTTTGATAAAAAAAAATCTTAAACGATTAGCAACCAGATTATTCTTTTAGTTTTCAGTTTGAAAGCCCATGTAAAACCTTTTGACCCCTGGGGTGATGCCAATTTTGACCCCAGGGCTATGATTGAGACAATCTTGGTAGGAGGTCTACTCCATGGAGCTGCATGCAAAATTTGTTGGCTCTAGACCTTACTGATATGAACAAAAGAATGATTAAGTTTTCACTATATAAGCCCATGTTAAACTTGTAACCCCTGGGGTATGGCCAATATTGACCCAAGGGCTATAATTTGAACAACCTACGTAAGGGTCTACTGTCTACTAGACAAAACCACATGCCAAATTTGGTAGCATTAGGTGTTATGGTTAGGGACAAGAAGATTTTTGAAGTTTTCATTATCAGCCAACATGTTAAAATGAGATACCTCTTTCTTTGCTGCTGGTGGGAAAGGCATACCCTCATGGCTTCTGGCAGTTCGGACACGAGTAGAAATGACAAATTCACCAGTTGGATCAAGATCACCCAAACCCTCAATTTCTGCGTCTGTGCCAAAGCTTGGTTCTGGGTGCTGAACATTCTTTTTGACATCCCCAGTGTGGTATTGTTGAATCACATCCTGGAAAAGATCCTTGTAATCAGCACTTGTGTAGGCTGATGGATCACAAGCATAGATGCCGACTTTACTTCCTGCATGGAGTGATCCTGAAAGTAAAAAGTATAAGATTTTACAATTAATGTATAGTCACGACATGTAGGTTCACGGTACATTCAAGGTAATCAGTATTTTTCCGTCATAACAAACATCAGCGCCCACTAGCGGCTTTTCGGGGTTTTATTTTGAGTTTAAATACCTTGACTCAGACATTTCTTGACCACAGCCAACTTAAATTTCCAACATAAAAGTTAAGAATGGAAGAAAAATATACCGGAAGTGAAAGTGATGCCGTCAGCACCTACATGCTTAACACCATTTACCTCATCTTCTAAAATCCTTCATTGCACGTAGTTTTACTAAAAACATACATGATGACGTATTTAGATCATCTGCTGGGTCATGTGGCAATATTTACAAATCATGTGCCTGCAAATTGGCGCCAAATATATCAAGTTGCATCGATTTTTTTACGAAAACCATCGAAGTCACGTGAGTCAATTTCAAAATGGCAGCGGGACTGTGGTGAAGGTAAAGGTGGATTTTCTCTCAAGTATTTGGATGAAACTGAATTATGTTTTCTATGACGCTTATTAAAAGATGAAATTAGAAAATCGTTTGATGATTTACTCTATACTCTGTTACTTACGTTTACTTACGTTTACTAACGTAAGTTTATTTATTTATTTCTTTATTTATTATTTGGTGTTTTAAGGCGCATCGACAGCTGTGGTCATTTAGCGCGCATGAAGGTAATATTTAGAAATGGAATAATAAAATGTTAATTTGATACTTAAAATCTATATTAGAGTCTATATTTTATTATAAAAATCTATCTCTTTTAGGTATTCTAAAATGTTATTCTGTTGTACATGTAAAAATAAATTTTGTATGCTATCAACACTAAAATTTTTTGACCGTGTACGGTCGAAATTTTTACAGTTTAATAAAATATGTTTTATAGTTAAAGGTTCATTACAGTTTATACATTGTGGTGCTCTCTCATTATTTAAAAGATGCACATGTGAAAACCTTGAGTGTCCAACACGACATCTTGTTAAAATTACTTGACTTTTTCGGTTACAATAAAATTCATATTTATCATTAAAATTTGGCTTGATTGCTAAAAGCTTGTTGTTAAAACATTGTTGCCATTTAATTTGACATTCAGACTTGATAAATTCATTTATTTGTTGTTTTTTGTCAGTATAAGGAATTTTTATGTTGGCTATGTTCATATTTACAGCATCCTTTGCTTCTTGATCAGCTATTTCATTACCTTTTATATTAATGTGGCTGGGTATCCAGCAGAATATTATTGTCTTTGATCTACATAAATAAATATATTTTCTGAAAAATTGTTGAATCAGTGGATTTGGGTTATCAGGATGTTTTAAAGATTGTAAAACTGACATTGAATCAGAAAAAAATATGAATTTCTTGTTGTTATTGTTTTGTATTGAACATAGAGCAATGTTTAAAGCTACAGCTTCTGCTGAAAAAATAGAGCTATGATCTGGTAGTCTTATTTTGGCAGTTTCTTGCTTGTGTACTGAAGCGCAACCAACTTTATTGTCTTGTTTCGAACCATCAGTATAAATTGAAATGTAATCTTTATACTGTGATTTGATTTCTAAAAATTTATTTTGATAAAATAATGGATTTGTAACTGATTTCTTATTTACGTTGAGATCAAAAATAATATTTGGTGGATCTATGGTCCACGGCTCTTTTACAGGAAGTTTAAAGGGTTTAATATTCTTTACATTTATGTTTGACTCATTGAGAAGAGGTTCAACTCGTAGACCAAGTGGTTTGATAAAATTAGGTTTATTTTGAAAGAGGATTTTGTTGGGTGGATTAAAAATGTCATTGTAAACCGGATTTTTTGTATTTGAAGCCAGTTTAGTTATGTATTGTAAGGACAGTTTTTTCCTTCTATCATATAAGGATGGCTCCTGGGCCTCTGAATACAAACTTTGAACAGGTGACGTACGGAAAGCTCCCAAAGCTAAACTAACGTAAGTAAACGTATGTAAAAGATAAAATTAGAAAATCATTTGATGATTTACTCTATACTCAGTTAAAATTTTGACTTTTTCTCGATCGGACCGCAACTAGATCTACGTGAACCAATGAAATCGGAATTCACTTCGGCTTGCAATCAATTTTGGTTTTCAGAAAACTCATGTTACAAAGCTATGTGATTTTTGTTTGTGTGTGACGAAAGGGGATGAATGATGAAAAAAGTTGCCACTTCACTCTGCTGGGAAAAACTTGAAACTATGAGGAACTTATAGTTCCATTGCTATAGTTTGACATTGTAATCCCTCTACGAATAACGTATTTCCTCCTTTCTCAACAGTCAAAATACGGGGTTTATAAAGCCAAACTCTTTGCCGCAATTTAAAGTCCAGGCCGGCCCTAATAGATCAAGGGGAAAACCACAAGACTTGTAAACAACAAATTTCCATTCACTTGGGGGTGTGGTTTCGATTCCCGCGAATTGCCACCTGATGATCAGACGCAGTTGTGCAAGTAGTTAATGAAAATTAATTCCGAACAATGACAATTTGTGCAACCTACGGCCGCAAAGTCGATTCGTAGAACCATAGAGTCAGTCTATTCGATTGTTCTAGCGATTTAAAAAGGATAAAACTAAGGATTCAACGTATAAACCGGGATCGGACAGTTACGACAGATTTTGTGCCATCGAATCATTCCGAACTGTGTCTGCAACACTTTGATGACAGTCATATTCTTCATATCCAAAATCACAAAGGAAGATGGCCATCTAAGTACATTGTGTGTGTGTGTGTGTGTGTGTGTGTGTGTGTGTGTGTGTGTGTGTGTGTGGATGAGACGTTTCAAACCTAGGTCCAGTGTGATCCTACTATCCACTGAGCACGTTAAAGAACAAGAGGCGTAACTTTGGAAGGGTTTTATCCTGTGACTTGCACTATCCGCCGCAGCATAAATTAATAACCTTCTCGGGGGCGTAGCATATGCAGGCAAGCGGTGGCGACGGTAAAAATCATTCTAACACAATTTATAACCTGTTTCCTCTTGTTGGGTTGATAATGAAATAAGGTTAATCATGCATACCAGGATCCATTTCACCAACCATTCTTAAGAACATTCTTATTCTCCAGCCAGGGCCCCGTTTTACTAAGGTAGTTACGAACAAAAATTGCCCAAGTTTTACGTAACTATAGTACAGCTGGAATTTTCTAAATTTGAAAGTAACACAACTTCTGGTTGACTAAACCTTTTGGTTTAGCCAACTAATAAGTTGTATTACTTTCTAAATCTGTAATTAAACCAAGAATGTTCTTAAGAACTGGTTGGTGAATACGGACCCTCTGATCTAATGGGTTTAAGTGGGCATTAAATCCTTACCAAACGACAAAATTTTAGACTGGTTCAAATTGAAAGCATTTGCAGACGACAAAATAAAAAGCATTTGCAGACGACAAAATAAACGTAACTCAAAAATAGAAATTTGTTTCCAGCAGGGTAAAAATAAAAAACATTGTGGGAAAAGGAGAAAATGCTTGTTACCAGCATTTTCTCCTTTTCCCACCATGTTTTCAAAAGGCTCCTATCTCAGGGTCGTAAAAACCAGGGGTTATTTAGTAAAGGACATTAAACCAGGTTTTGTCTCATTTTTTGTGAAGCGGTGGGAGAAAGTTGGTATTTTGTAAGGGAAAAAAAACACACTTTTATTAAAGGAATTTGACTGTGTACCAACAGCTGGGGAATACAAACAAAACATTCTTCCAGTAAGACTCGAACCCATGATCTTCCAAAACCATAATCGGGGACCAGCTTAGCTGGAAATGTACTATCTTAAACTGCATTCATCCAATTAATGCAATGACAGATATATCGTTACTAACAACATAAAAAAAATTTACAAAAAAAACTCGGTAGTTCCTCGTGTTTTCTACATGTATTTTTTTTATGTTTTAATTGTAAAGTCATCGTTGCACACGAATTAAAAGAAGCTATCTTTGGCAAGGTTTCCCATAATACTTACGAAACGAATTTTTGTTCGATAGCCCTTTCATGAGGATTAAATAAATTTGGTGAGAAAAATGAAATTTTATTACAAAATGCGAGTCTTTTGCTATATTCTTCAATTCCCTCCATTCAGAGATTATATGAATTCCTGCGTAGAACTAGGATCTTTGAAAAAACAGTGTCGATATGAGTCAAGCTCTGTAAAAAGGTGGTTCAAAGTAATTTTCTACATGTCCAAGGACCATTCTACCTTATGATTCAGTCGGTTGTTAGACAAAACGGATTTTGTAAACCTATAATTATGTGAAGATTTAAGATAACATGATAGCCACCATAGTTTTCTCCATTATTATTTTGTATATGGTGACAGTTCTGTGCTACCATAAATTATAACAACTGAAAAATAAATGTCAAAATATAATGGTTGGACAGTGTCTTGCATTGACATGTCCTACTTTTAGCGTAGAAGTTCACATTTGGTTGTAATTTATATAAATTTATGAATTTGAAGAGTTCCACTAATGAAAATAAGAGGAGTTGACTGTTCATTATTTCATATGGCCTGCAACACGCGAAAAGGGGCATTCGGATATTTGCGTAAAGTGTCGATTCGGATCAGCCTGCGCAGTCCGCGCAAGCTAATCCGAAACGCCACTTTCCGTTTTTATGTAATTTTCTGTTTTTAGCAAGTCTACTGAAGAACAAAATCTACTGTAGTCGTACAGTGTCGTCTCGGATTAGCCTGCGCGGACTGCGCAGGATAATCCGAGACGACACCTTACGCAAATGTCCGAATGCCCCTTTTCGCATGTTGCAGGCCATCTCGTGCTCTGCGTTCACAGAAAGTATCGGTATCTGTGTTTCTGTAACATGTGTCAGAATTAAGCTTATTTCTTTACCAAACGACAAACTTTTATACTCGTCCTTATCAACAGCACTAGCAGACTAATACATTTAATATGGCTAATATTTGGCTCCAGTCGTAGACTTCGTCCAAGACAGGGCAGAAAACAACGTGGGAAAAGGAGACAATGTCGGCCCTACTTTTCTCATGTTTACGAAAGCCTTCCTCTTCAGGGTCGTTAAAACACGTGATAGCCTAGAAAGGGATAAGATAAGCGTACATATTGACATTTTCACTAGTTTTCCCGCCATGCGACAACCAATATTCATGAAAAGAACACAATCTCCAACAGAACTGGACGCTGCAATCGATTAGCAGGCACACACATATTGAGGACGCCTAATTCAAAACAAACTTTTGGCTTTTATACCGCAAAATCAATAAGCTGATTTACGAAATACTATCATGTGAATATGACAGAAAATACTGGGGGAAAAAACTGGAGATTTTGAGCAATGCTCTGTGAAAAGGGGGCTTAATGCATCTTGACAATGCATTATACTAGGCAAGACAACTTATAATTATGAATCCATAAAATCCAGTTTGTCTGACAAACGCCGCGGACTAAATCATGAGGTATACTGGCCCTTTAACATTAAGAAAATCCACCAACAGCAAGAAATTTCGGCCCAGCGCTATCAGCCTGCGCGGAATGCACAGGCTGATCCGAATAGATACTTTTTGCATAAGCATTTAGCCCACTTTTCACAGAGCATGGAGCCGAGCCCGTTAGCTCCGTCGGTAACATACAGAGCTTGTAACCAAGTGGGATGGGGGAGTTGCAGGTTCGAATCCCAATCTCGGCAAAATTCTTCCATAGAACTGATGATAGTCGATGCGACAAGATTTATTCCTCTCTCACCTATATCATCGTTTCAACGGTGATTGTTATGCAGGAAAACAGCCAGTGACTTGGGAAGAATATTGCGCGAAGGACTAGCAAAAGAAACTCCAGGAAAAACGGATGGGTAGGGCCACTAGCCGCCGTGATATAACTGAAATAATGTTGAGAAGGGCGTTGACTAAACAAACACGTGTAGGCCTATATGTCACCAGTAATGAAGGGACTTTGAATTTAAGAGATTTTCAAACATTAAATTGATCGGAATGAGAGATCGAAGTTTGTAACCATGAACCGAAAATCTGCCAATAAAACCGATTGACCTCCAGTTAATTATAAAGACTAAACAAAAGAGATCGCCGGCTGAGTTAACAAGACCTCCTGTATTCAGGCGGCCTCGAGACGGGTCTGTTCTAGGAAACACTAACTGACGGAAAAATTGCATTAAAATACCAGTTTCTCTTTTTTTTTCCTACTATGTCTTTTTCGACGGCATTTTTCTTAAGGGTCGTAAATGACGCCTGAACTTTTTGGTAGTGGGTAAATGGGACAAGGAAGATTGATAAGTTTGTTATCGAATTTTATCAGCCCGGGCTTCGTTTTAGAAGATCATGTACAATGTTTTAGGACTTTTGAAGGTCATAACTCTTCAACAGACGACAAAACTGTGCCCTTGCCCATATTGAAAGCATTTGCAGACGACAATGATCAAATATGGATTGATTAAATTGGTATTTTCGCCGCTTTCCACATTATTTCAGTCACATCGCAGCGACAGCTCACATAATCTTGTATGTCTTTGCTTACACCAGTACTAGGCTAAGGCTCTGAAGTGTCTTCGAGTGAGGATCGAACCTGGTGCCTGCAGGTTATGAGTCCTACACTTTATCACTAAGCCAATGGGACCCCTACTGAATCACATGGTGGGAATGCTCTTTGAAACGGGATAAAACATTGTAGGGGGGAGGGGGCGGAGAGAAAATGCCGGTAAACCAAAATGTTCTCCCTTTTCCAACAATGTTTATAAAAGCGCCAGTGTGAGATTCCCCTTGGTTTTGAGCTCTGTACGTGTCATTGGGTCTCAGAGGAAACCATCTTGGGGCCATATGAACTTGCCTTTTATAAACACATTTTTCTTTTCGCGGGTAAATATACCGTTTAAAGGGCCGTTTTTTTTTTTTAAATTCCATTCAGCGCAAATAACGAAGAAGAACCCTGTTTAAACAAGAATTGCCTACGAGTATAAAAAATGACAGACGGCGTGAGAGATACTGAAGCATGATTATTGAAACTTCGTGGTTCAATATGAACAGAAATAATGAAAAGTAACCTCGCCAGCAATTTTCTCCTTTTCGTTATTTTTTTCATATTATTGAACAGTGAAAGTTTCAATTAGATAATCAGATAATTACATTTTTTCAAGATTAGATGTAAATCGAAATCATCGTTGGAGAAGGCGCAGTTGCTGCCTAAAATGATGCGTCTGAAAATATACTGTGTGTAGACATAGAGTAATGGGTAATGGGGTAACGCTTAAGAAGTACTAAATTACTTAAGTAGTACAAAAAGGATTATACCCTTTCGTATTCATTTGCTATGCCGTAAATAAGCCAATCGGGGTATCGATTAGCAGTAGCAACGGTAGTCTCTCTCTCATAAACGTACCCGCAAAGAGGTCTGCAGTGCCAAAAATATTCTATATATTTCATGCTTCTAACCCCTTTTTGTTGCATTTTTCGTCAAAAACCTTTACGGTTGTTTTCGGTTATTCTCCATGGCGTACCCCTGCACATAAGAACACATTACAATATTACGTAAAGCTCGAGAAATGTAGGGTAAATGCGCGTAAATTACGTCATATTTCCCTCTTGTTGAATGGCATGTTCTGTTTACCTAGGTAACTACTGCGCAGGAACTACTGTTTCCGCCTTCAATTGAAGAGTTAGAAAATATATTAGTTGGTTTTTTCACTAGTCGTAACCCATTCGGCGTACCTCGGGTGATGGTAGCCATCAAATCCCTCGGCTGTATCTGGTAGCTTGATATGCACCTACACTCTACATTTCATCGCCGGAAATACGCCGGTTCACCGCTCTGAAAATTGTAAGGCTCCTCGTAAAACAGAAAACTTGAGTTTCAATTTTCTATCGAAATCTTTCTAACTATATTTTAGTTGACAAACAGTTCGAACACCCATTTTTTAACGTGGATTATCAATTGCGATTGACGTTTTCACCGACTGATAGATAGGTGTAAATAACTTTATCGAGATTGTTTATGTCGTTGCTAAACGACTGACAGTGGCGCCGCCATGTATAAGATCACGTGATTGGCAGTTCAAATGGAAACGACCGTTATACAGATGTTAGATGTAGGTACGGAATCGGCCGAGTTGTGACAAGTGGTCGTAACCATGAAATATCAAACCATAATCCACCATTATTTCTCGATAAACTACCGGAAGGCATAAAATAAAAATCTCTTGTACAATAGCTTTCAGCTACTATCGAAATTAATCATTTCGAATAATGAAAAATTGAAATCGACTTCATTTTCTCTATCTAATTTACATGATATAATTACGTCCCCTCAAAGGCTGGCCAGTTCTGATAACAAGGCAAAACAATGGTCGATTTGGTTCTTGAAGTATATCAACTTCAGCGCTTTATCTAGTCTTATGATATTCATTACGCAAGGTGTATAATATATAGGATCTGACATGAGTTGGCGTTGAGAAAAATTTTTATTAAACGAAAATGTTATTAAGCGAGCCTCTGGCGAGCTTAATAACATTTTTTCTTGACGAGTTTAATAAAATCGTTATCTCAAACGCCAACGAATGTCAGATTCTTTTTATCACATAACAATATTTCACAAATCATAGATAAGAAGATGCAAAACCATGTATAGATGCACACGCGGTAATATCAATAAAACCCATTCTCCTCTACGAAATACGTACAAAATGACGTCAAAAATGACGTCAGACAATAGTGATATTAAACGTGTATGAGATAAGAAAATTCGTAATGGGTATATTTCACTGCAAACAAGGGAGGTTATGTGATAAAATTCAATATCTGTAAGCTTTTAATTAAATATTCAGTGTCGATGGTCTATCAGATTTATGATATCTATCATATCTACCATACAATATCGTGCATTCATTGTTAAGGTTAACAAATAATATGAGCCGTGCTTTGGAAAAAGGGGACCTAAGGCATTTCCCTGAAACATGGTACCAAGCAAGCCCTCATATGAATACGGATCCATAATAGCCACCTTTTGGTTAACAATCGACTTAATCATCAGACTGGTCTTCGGACATACAGGAAATTGACCAAAAGCGAAAAGTTTCGGCCAAGATCAGCCTGCGCGAATGGCGCAGGCTGACGTGGGTCGATACTTTTCGCAGATGCATTAAACCCCCTTTTCACAGAGCACGGCTCGAATGTATTCATGCTATTAAAATGAAAAAAAAAAAACATCCATCATATAGCCTTTAATCTAAGTACCTTTGTACTACCTAAGTAGGGCCGTCTGGTTGACGATTTGACGCCTACGGAAAAGTAAATGTACGAAAACTTCGACTTAACTTTACTAAGATTAGAAAAGGGGTTGCCAGAGTATCGGCGCGTATTTACCAACTATTCTAAATTGCTTTCTAATACTCAAGAATTTTCTACATTTTTAAAGCAACGCAATTCCGATTAGCCAAAGTGGTTTTAATTTCTGAATTTAGACTAAGACTAAGAATAAACGTAAAACTGAACTAATCACCTGAACTAACCATCGTTAGAGATTAGCACAACTGAATTTAACTTAGTTGTGCTTTTATAGACCTGTGAATAGAAGGAGCATACTAAGATTAATCTTCACAGATGTGCTTGCTAGTTGTAGCTTACTCTTTTCTCAGACACATCCAGGGTCGATATGAGGATTGGGGAGGATGTGGATCCACTGCTATAAGTGCTGGTATCACCCGAGTCTTCGAGTCGAAATAGTATTAAAAATTTCGAAGATATAATCGGAGCAAATCGAAGTCTTAAATTCCTTATACTTAAAAAATCGGCCAAAAAATTTACTTTATACCAAATGAGGAATAGGCACGTTTACCGGAAACGATAGTGATGCAGCTTGCAAAGTATTCGGATAGCTTCAAGCATCATTTCCATAGCAAGTGGACATCTATCATTGTCTGAATTTGTATTGGACTTCAACGCCGTTTTAACAGTTTAGGTCATATCACGGCGGTCAGTACACCTACACATGTGTTTCCTAGTTTTCTCACATCAGTATTGACACAATGATCTTTCCAAACTACTGACTACTTTTCTCACATGCAACAGTGGGGCTACCAGGTCTACAGTCAGATACGCTCACCGTTGAGCTACCATGGCGGTCCGTCTGTCTAAAAGGATATTGCGAGGTTTTTTAAATAGTATTGCTGCTATTGCAGTCCTATTACAAAAAATGTGCCAAGACACTACTCACAAAGGATAAATCATAAAACCCCGCAAACCTGATTACGAGTTTGGTGTTATATGTCGCAGTGACAAGTGAACCTATCTACGCAATCCTGGAGTTTCTCGCACACGTACGTCGCACATCATTCTTCCCAAGCCAATGGCTGCTTTTCCATATGAAAATCATACAATGTTCAGCGGTGAGAGGAATGAATCATGTTCAAATGACTATTATTAATCCTCAGAAAGAAATTGGCTAAGCTCGTAAATCGAACCAGCGATCTATTGATTTTAAGGATAGGGCACCATAATGGGATTCGTGTAACATGCCTTTCATCGTCGAAAAACGTACGGATTCGGCTAAGACTCGGGTAATCCGTAATCGATCGGCCGATAGACGCTGGTTCCCCGTATCGATTACGGATTACCCGAGTCTTAGCCGAATCCGTACGATTTTCGACGATGAAATGCGATGTTACACGAATCCCATTACGTTGCCCATTATGTTGCCCATAAGGGTGCCCTATCCTTAAGCCCTGTGCATTACTGACTGGGCTACCAGGTTTTGCTGATATAGGTTTAAGTTTAAAAAAAATCAGGGCTCGTATTTAACAACCACTCTTAAAATCATTCTTAGTCCAACTCTAGTATTAGGAAGTAACACAGCTTCTGATTGGCTAAACCATCTGGTTTAGTCCATCAGAAGTTGTGTTTCTTTCAAATTTAGAAAGTTCTTGAAAACAAGAAGAAAAATGTTCTTTAGAATGTTTCGGACCCAGACAAACTATGAGATATGTTGATTCCAGTAGAACTTATGCATTTTGCATAATCAGCCCATGCAAGCATGCACGTTAGCCTTTGACCTTGCAATAAAGCATTCGTCTGCTGCATAGATACGTGCAAACGTGCAAATATTTGGCAATGAACATGTAAAACTCGGCACACACGTCGCGATAAAATTGATTAAAAATCCCTCCTGCCTAGTTTGAGGTGAATTCAATTGAAGGTCGATTAAATCTGTACCGGACGACGTATCTATATCGACTTGTTCAATTTCAAAGCGTTTGCAGACAACATACTAAATGCTGAAATTGGTCTTTAAAAGTTTAAAACAGCCTGGGGAAAAAGAGAAGATGCCCCATGGTTAGCAGTATTTTCTCTATTCCCCCCTCCCACACTTTTTTTTTTTAAACCCTTCCCCTGAGTCGTTCTTTCGGTCATAGTTAAATTGATCATAGATGGAGACGTTCCTTGTGAAAGCAGACGGCACATGAATTTTAAGACACATGCAACGTAACACATGGAGTATGAAATAGCAAATGATTCGACGTTTTTCTGAAATTCTTCAATCAACATGTGTGTATGTTTTCCTTGCAGCTAATCGGTCATAATCATCATGCTGTTAATCTAGGAAACCATCATGCTGTCGATCTCGGAAAGTATCCTAAATTGGTATAGATAAGCAGAAAAGGGATTTAATTAACGGGGAATGCTAACTTGCATATACTGACTATTCATTTTGACCGCTAAGATGGCCCCTGGACATAAGTCGCTTCGTGAGCAGTTTAGCTAAAGATTGGACCTCACAATCGTCCATTCTGATCTTGAGGATAAATGCTCGCAATACTAGTAAACACGCGCCATCGACATTATGTACAAAAATAAATCCAAATGTCAATCAATTATGGACGGGCAATCATGAACGCCCAAGCCTTTCACACTGAGCTTTCACACAGACAGGAAGTCAAGGCGGCCACTCTGGACGAACTTAGTCCTGCCTAGTGTCTCTATCAGTGTGACGTAACTAACCCTCCCCCCATCTTGTTTTTAGCCCACTCAGTTTAAGTCAAGCCTAAACTCTCTGCAAGGGGATTGATTGAATGTATGGTGTTTAACGTGTTGTCTGCGCCTATCATATTCTACGAAGATTCCACCTGTCTGCTATGACGCATCACTATCCTGTACAGGATAAATATTAATACGCGGTGTGTAAACTAAAACTCCCCGCTAATAAAGTAGCAATGGAAAAAAAGGCTATAAACAATACATGTGTGGAATAATTTAGTCTGTTTTTCGCCCAAAATTTCTTATTTTTTTTTCAAACGGCAAAAATAGTTTTTTACATATACTATTGTTTTACTTTACTCCTTTGTCTAAATATAGACTTTAAAGAAGCCAGGATCCGTGCAGGGTTTTTCCACAGAATTGTCAACAAGAAGTGTTGGCGGTTATACCGAAACTATTGCCCAAGCCTGTAGCGGCTGTTTTTTTTTTAAAGTGACTGGTGCATAGGTTACATACTAGCTGACCAAAGCTGAATGAGTCGGACCAGGTAGCGTCTTATTTAGTAAACGTTTATTTTATTTTGAAGTTCAAAGTAACGGTTTTCGTTTTGAAAAGTAGTCTGATTCTGTACCCAGAATGCCCAAAACAGATAGGTCTGTACTTGAAAAATGTCACCTAGCGGAAGATAAGGGTGTTTAACGCAGTTTTTAAGATTATTTCGGTTACATCGCGGCGGCCAGTGCATACCTATCCATGCTTTCCAGGTGTTTCTTTTTATATACGAACTTCGCAAAATAGTCCTTCCAAGCCACTGGCTGCTGTCCCACATAAGCATCATCGAAAGAATGATCCGCGGTGAGAGAGGAACGAATCCTGTCGCAATGCCTATTGTCAATCCACGGAAGGAAATTGGCCGAGCCAGGGATTCGAAACAGCAACCCCTTGGTCTCTGGACCTGTTCGACTGCGCCACCGGGGATCGGCTCTCTGTCACACAGCAAAAATGTAAGACTTGTCCGGATTAAAAACATTTGCAGATGACAAATGAAATGTTGCTCGAAGTATGGAATTTGTTTTTCAAAGTATCGTGTAGGAAAAACGAGAAACTGCTTGTTAAAAATGTTTTCAAAAGCCCTTCTCCTTGTTTATGTAAAACTTTCCGAACGTTTGATTTTAAAAGTTAGAAGCGCATTACTGTCAGCAATGAACACTTCCACAAAAAAGTAGATCTTTCGTGATAATCAATATAGTGCCGGACACTTGACCTTAAGCTATTCACGTGTGCAACATCTTACCATTTCTTACTGTTTTTCTTTTAAGCCATTGTCACATTTACGGTCATGCACGTAGTTGTCCGTAGTTCATTTCAAACGTAGTCTGCCGTAGTGTTACTTTCAATTCTGAGGTTGAAGTACGTTCCGTTCGAAGTAGGTTCAAAATTGGCAAAAAGGGGAAACATAAAAAGTCTTAAGCCATGGTCACATTTACGGTCATGCACGTAGTTGTCCGTAGTTCATTTCAAATGTGGTCTGCCATAGTGCTACTACGGTCAACTATGTTGAAGTACGTTCAAAGTAGGTTCAAACTTGGCAATATTGAAAGTCTAAGTAGGTTGGACTACGTGTAAGTACGGTTAACTACATTCAACTACGTGCAAAGTGGCTTGGGTTAACTAGGGTATTACTACGTCTAAGTACGATTAACTACGCTAAACTATGCATAAACTACGTCCTAAGTATGCACAACTACGGTAAATTAAGGTCACCTGCGTTAAGCTACGGTAAAATGTTGTGGCTGTGCCTACTCAGTACGGGTAGGCTGCAGTCATTGTACTTTTAACTACTGTCACATCCAGACCTGGGTCCAATTACAATTATAATTTTATTGTAATTAATTATAGTTTTTCTGTTATTTTAAAATAATTGGTAGTTGATGTAAAAATGAATTACTTTAATTGAAATTAATTTTAAAAAGAATATAAAAGGTAAATAATTAACAATTAAATTCAATTACTTTTCAATTATATGTAGCAAACAATGCAACAAATATACCCTTGGCAAAAGACAGGTTTTTATGCAGTAATTATTTTTACCTGGGAGTATAAAATTTACCCTTGGTTATCACCTAAAAAGGTGTTGCCGTATCATTCATGAATGTTAAACTGTTGAAATGGATAAACCCTGTACCCAAACTGTCTAAATTGTAAAACCTTTCAGAGGACAAATTCAGTGTAGCTCAAATGCTAGAACTTGTCTGTAAAAAGGTAGAAAACATTTTGGGAAAAGGAGAAAAAGCCAATATTGTCTCCTTTTCCTCACAATGTTTTCAAAAACTGTTTCAGGGTCGTTGAAAGTCAGGATTGTATGGAAAAAGATTGTACGGTAAAGAAGTAATCAGTTGTACATTCATCATAGCTATGTTTTTTAAATTTCATTGAATAAATAGATCTACTTCGTTCTTTAATCCTTTACCAAACTAAAAAAAATTGGAATCTACCACACTGAAAGTATTTGCAGATGATAGATCTAATGTAGCTCGACTAAAAATTTCTGTCTCTGATAAATTAGGAAACATTGCGGGAAAAGCAACCAGCATTTCCTCCTTACATCGCAATGTTCTCTAAGGCTTTTATCTTTCACGATCATTAAAGCTTGGGATTGTGTGGTAACAGGTTGAAGTTTCATACTCTATCTATAAATATAATGCTAAATAATAAAAAAATAATTCCTGAAAATAATTGTATTTAATTCATTACTTTTATAGAAAGCAAGTAATTATAATCATAATTCAATTGAAACATTTCTATTTTAATTGTAATTAATTGATTACTTTTTAAAATAATTGAACCAAGGTCTGGTAGTTGACCGTATTGGGGAATTACCGTAGTTGACCGTAGTTAAACGTACTAGACGCACTACAGTTAAGGTCAATTACGGTTAACTACGGTCAGCTACGTTCAAACTACGGTCACAGTAGGGCCACAGCATCGTAGTTAACCGTAACAAATTTTTGAACATGTTCAAAAATTATGCGCTTACTACGGGCAAATCGTAAGTTCAAACTACGTTCATTACTACGGTTAACTACGTTTAATAATTTCAACTACGGCCATCAACGGTAATTCCCCACTACAGTCAACTACGTAAGGTGTGACCACAGCTTTAGTAGGTTGAACTACGTGTAAGTACGTCAACTACATTCAACTGCTAGCAAAGTTGCTAGGGTTAACTAGGGTATCACTACGTCCAACTATGAGTAACTCCGTTACACTATGTATAATGTACGTCCTAAGTACGAGCAAATACGGTTAGTTAGTGTTAACTGTGTTAAGCTACTGTAAAATGTTGTAGCTGCGCCTGCTCAGTACGGGTAAGCTACAGTCATTGTGCTTTTGGAAGCTGATGAGCCAGAAACTGCTGACTGCTTATTCAGCCATGCCGCCTTGGAAGAAAAGATGTTTTTCCAAAACTACAGTCAACTACAGTACACACTACGGTTAAGTAGGGTTAGTTACGGTTAACTAAGGTCAACTAAGTTCAAACTATGGTCATGGTAGGGTCAGAGCATCGTAGTTATTAACCATAACCAATTTTTTAACACGTTCAAAAATTATGTACTTACTACGGACAAATCTTAAGTTCAGACTACGTTCATTTCTATGTTGAACTATGGTAATCTACATGTAACTACGTTAAACTATGTTTAATACGTTCAACTACGGCCAACTGCGCTCATTTCCCACTACGGTCAACTATGTAAGGTGTGACCACGGCTTCCCTGACTCTATATGAGCCATGCTCTGACAAAAGGGGAGTTTAATGCATCACCTTGATGCATTATACAAAGCAAGTCATCACGCAATTGCGGATCCATACAAAACCATTTTGTCTACCAACCAACTCAATTATAAGGTAGAATGGTCCTTGAACACACAGAAAATTAACAAAAAAAGAAAAAGAAAGCCGACTGCGCAGGATGACCTGAACCGATACTTTTTGTCGGTGCATTAAGCCCCATTTTCACAGACCATGGCTCATATACGCCAATCAGACATTGCAGTAATATCTTAAAGTAGAATTAGACTAGAATGCATTTCGAACAGTTGGTGAATACGGGCCCTGGATATTTTATACATTGGAATTACCCAATCAGAAACTAACGTTCTAAACGTACAATTAAACTAAGGATGCAATCCAGAATGCTTGGTGAATATTGGCCCTGGATGTCATGCATATTATTCCACGAGCACAAGTAATAATTAGTTTACTGGATGACCCTTGAATCAGATCTTGACCATGTTGGCATCATGCTTCGCGTCTAAACTCTGAACTTACAAACAGTTTGAAGCCTCAAGGGAAGAGTCTTTAAACTACCTTTGACGTCTTTGGCGGACAAGGAGGTACTTGATTCCAAAATCTGAATCGACAAACTACAAAGCTGAAGGAAGTTCTACCAATCATTCAAGAAATTTACATAGACAAGTTGGACGCGTGACGTAGGAGGCGTTAAGCTTGCGATATCTACTTAAGAAAATAACGCGTTTATTAGTAGACCAAACTTAAAGAATATGTCGTGCTTATGACCAAACTTAAAAAATATGTCGTGCTTATAACTTGTTTATACATGCATTTCCCTCTGCAAATATGTAACTGCTGTCGCTATAGCAGAGCCCGATAGCTCAGTACATCGTACAGGACGTATAAAGGTGTCAATGTCTCTTTTCCTTAGCTTGCCATTTTGCTCTAAAGGATTAATGTTTGTCATAGTAACAAGATTCATTTCTTTCTCACTGCTGAACATTGTTTTAACGATATTTATGTGGGGAAGCAGTTAGTGGCTTGGGAGGATGCTGTGCGAAGTACTGGTTTAAAAATAAAAGGAAAACATGGATAATTGATTGATTGGTGTTTAACGCCGTTTTCAACATTACTTCAGTTATATCGCGGCGGCCAGTGCACCTATCGATGCTTTCCTGGAGTTTCTTTTACCAATACTCCGCACAACTTTCTTTCCAAGCCACTGGCTGCTTTCCCACATAATCATCGTCGAAACAAGGATCAGCAGTGGGAGAGGAATGAATCCTGTCGCAATGACTATTATCAGTCCTCGGAAGGAAATTGACCGAGCCAGGGATCGAACCCACGACCCCCTGTTCTCAAGTCCTGCACGCTACCGACTGAGCTACCGGCGCTCGGCGAAAACATGGATAAGGGCACCAGTTGCCGCGATATAACTGAAACAGTGTTGCAAAACGGCGTTTAACACGAAGCAAACAAAACTTTCGCCAGGTAGCGAAAACAACACAGTGCTCATGAGCATATCTACGGCTGTACCTATATTAAGAATGGCTTGAAATTCTACACCGCTATCATTATCACCGCCAAACGAAATACAACAGCAGAAATACAACAGTAGATCTCGCAAAATAGGTCGTTTTTCTTCGAGATCTACCTGTAATCTGGTAACCGCAAAGATGGTTTTTGATAATGAAAATAGACAATACATTTGATTCGGCATGAAACACTCCTAGTTTATGACCCCATGGCCTTGTGGTATACAAGGCGTGTATTTCTGTTGGTGCTTTGAAAATGTCGGACGTATGATAATTTGTAAGGGGGCACGTCTTTTAATCAGTTATCTGTCCTCGCACTGAGAGCTTTCCAAAATACTCTTGAGCTCGTATTCAACAGCCATTCTTAATCTTTAAACAAAAAAATCTTAGTCTTTATCTTCAGAAATTTTCTGCATTTCAAAGTGAAGAAATTTCTGATTTGCTAGTCCGGATGATTTGACCACTTAGTTTTGGTATAGCCAATCAGAAAGTGTGTATCTTTTAAAAGACTTTGCATGTAATTTAGAACGGTTGGAGGAAGAAATCTTTTGAAAACATTGTGAGAAAAGGAGAAAATGCTGGTAACCAGCATTTTCTCCTTTTCACTCAATGTTTTTCTGCTCTATCAAGGAAAAATTGTGTCATTTTTTTCGTCTGCAATTGCTTTGAGTTTTGACAAGTCCAAAATTTTGTTGTTTGGTAATGAGTTAAGAAGCCAAATAGCAAGTGTGTTCTTGTCAATTGGCCTTGTTTCAATTCATTTACTAATTTAATTGATTTGCTATTTCGGGATTGATTTCTGACAACGAGAAACACCAGTAATACATTTTTTAATTCACTTTCAAGCCTATAGAGATATTCTTGCTCTTTTGATAAAAATAAAGACACATAGCTGTCAATAATCATGTAATAAAACAACGGCAGGGAGGGTTAACAATCAATAATTAGTGAAAACATGTACTTGTTACTAAGATTCGATGCATGAAACATGTGGTGAAAGGAAAAATTGCAGTCGGCTGTAGGTAGCAAAGTTGTCATAAACTTACAACTTCTGTCAATAGATTTTCAATGCGTCATGCTGACTCCCCTTTTGTGGACCATACCATCTTTTCCAGCTTTCTAAGTTATTTTGTGTAAATTATACACAGTAATGTAATAATATTACCCACGTGGGATTCCTGTCGTTAACATATGGGTGCAAGATTTTTTATCCACTGACATTCACGCGGCGTGTCCCCGGACTCCTATTTCCATGTATTTCATAGATCTACATAAACTTAGAAATATTTTTAGATATAATGATTATCGTAAAATGTAGGAACTGGGAAGCATTGGCCGCCGTTCGTCAAGATAATTTGGGTTCTTTTCCTGCGATACTGTCAAATACGCCCGAACTCTTACAATACACTGGTTATTTATATGAGTAAGAGGTATACTCCAAACCGACTTGACAAAATTTATGAATTGTAGGTGTTTCTAGATCGAAACTGCATAAAAAAAGTTATTTGCAGACCTTCTCAGGCCTAGTATATGTTTCTGCTGCTACCAGTACCATTGATTATATATGGCTTGGGCCAAATATTTCATCATTATTAAAGAAAAACATAGAAAAAAATCCACACGATTCAAAAAAAAAGGAAGAAAAAAAGAACATGATAGCTATACAGAAAAGAAGCTCTGTTCTCTAGATCATTTAGTTATTGAGAAGGATCTTTCCGCTGATAAATTTGTGTAGGGAAAACGCCAAGTTGATCGATTCAAGTAGTTTTGAGCTGAGTGTATTGGAGCTGAATTCCAATGCTACCGCTTGTCTATCGTCTTTAAGAGATAACCCTCGTAAGTCGTAACTAAAATAGCTTTGCCAAAAAATATATGGTATTCTGTATAGCTGACTAGGTACTAGTCACAAAACATAATAAATTTGGGATCTGAAATAGGTTTGCATTTGAGCTAAAATTTTATAAAACGAGTCTAAAAAAATGTTATTAAGCGAGCCTCTGGCGAGCGTTATAACATTTTTATAGACAAGTTTAATAAAACTCTCTCTGAAAAGCTAATGCATGTCGGATTCATATTTCAGTATCATATAACGATGCCTCGGGAATTACTGCCTTGCTGGTAAGAATATGCCAAATCATATACGTGCACTTTTGAATTTCCATAAATAAAATCCGACCCACTGTTCTGAAAGTGATTCAAAATAATGTCAAATATGACGTTACATATTGCTCATCTAAAAACGTGTGTAAGATAAGAAAATTTGCAATGACTATATTACTCTGAAAGCAAGGGAGGTGATGAAATCAATTTTCAGTAGACGGTTTAACTTGAAACAGGGACTAAGTATAAAATCTATTACTGCTGCATGAACTCGGCATTACCATGGCATACTACAAAACTTTAGACTGGGACACGTTGAAAGTATACCCGGACGACAAATTAAACAGTGCACCAGTGGTGGTATTTCTCTTCGTGCAAAACCATCTACAAGGTGATTAGAAGGTTTTTCCTGTGTAAGCGTTCACTGAGTATTCTATGTATCCTGAACTGATAGGCTTTGTTACTATTTGATTGAGCTGAGCCTTTTTGTCTCTGCCAATAGATGGAATGGTTGCTTCTTCGACCATTGCAAATGACATTCTCGTTCTTAAACCACCCATCTGATTGGCTTAAACAGTATCGCACCTAATCCAATGGCTAATCTCGCAATCAACTCTTTGCTACATAAAAAAAATTATTTAGCTAAATTGATATGGAAAGAATTTTCAGTTGCCAAAAAAAACATTGGCTCATTGTAAATTTATCTGTGAAAGAGTGGAAAACATTGTCGGAAAAGGATAAAAATGCTGACGACCAGTATTTTCTCCGTTTCCCACTTCGTTTTTTGATAAGCGTTTTCCCCAGGGTCGTTAAAACGTCATACGTGGGATCGTTTAGTATAGAGTGAAACTTTAGAACAATATAAAATGCTGTCTAGATTTTCCTAAAGGAAAATAAATACAGCCCCACCCCCTCCTCCACGCCATCGGGCTTTAAATGAAACAGTACTAAAAACAGTTTCATAGGGGTAACAAAACAAGGGCCATCTACAAACAAAACATGAACTAAGAACAATGTATTTTGTTTACTGCAAGCAAAGAATGGCCGTGCCATAAAATGTTGTGTATTTTGATTTCCAGTTAATATAAATATTATCTGACACAGGCTGTACTAACCCTATGCATACTCCAAGCCTGGTAACTCAGTCTATAACACACAGGACTTGAAAGTAGGAGGGGGTCGTCGGTTCAATTACCAGCTCCACCAAATTTCTGTATGTGGATCTATACAAGTCATTGAGGTAGGGTTGATTCCTCTCCCACTCTACCACCGCTGAACGTTGTTTCGACGATGTTTGTAAATGTGAGAAAGCAGTTAGTCGCTTACTAAGAATATTGTGCGAAGTACTGGTAAAAGAATTTCCATGAAAGCATGAATAGGTGCATTTGCCAGCGCTACATAAATAAAAGAATGTTGAAATTGGCGTTTTAAACGCCAATTTATAATAACCCTACGCATGAAATGAAAGACAGACAAAATTAGGAAAGTTCAATATCAAACCAAAGGTTAAAATCTGAGGGTTGACACAAGTATAAATTGTATGAAAAAGTATGAAATAAGATTTTTTTTTAATCAAGAAAATTACAATCTTTTATTAGATCTACATTTCGTTCATTTCTAAACTGTTCAAAGTGGGAAGCAAACCCGCCGGTCTAGAGTAAAGGATTAAGGATTTAAAAGTATACAATCCTGTTCGATAATCTAAAAGGTCATAGAAGGACAAATTTTCGAAATGTCAACAGTGACAAATATCGACCAATAAAAACTGAAACACTGGAAGAAATATAAGCCTAAACCTTTACCAAACCATACCGCGTTTGACCTTGAGGTAAATTTCAAAACATAGTGGGAAAAGGAGAAAATGCTGACAAACTCCGTCCTTCTCGCCACGTCTACAAATGCTTTTAATTTGGACCTTTCTGAAATAGTCTTGTCTGATAAAGGGTAAAAACGCGAGAAAATAATTACTATAACAACATTTCACATGCTAGTCTATAAATATGCTTACCTGAACTAATACACTGAGCCAAAGTCCCTCCCAAATCCGTTTTTTTGTCCTTTAACACGTTATATCTTTCCTGAGTAAGGAACTGCCTCAGCAATGATTTGTTGTTCAAATTACTGGTGAGGGATTTGAAGAGTTCATCCTCTGGTTTCGGCTCCCATTGCGTTCTCCATTTGTCCTCCTCGCTGGACACTTGCTGCTGCTGCTGAGACATGATGCTTGCTTGTTGCTGGTCTGACGCAGACTGCGGTTCTAGCTGATCCACGTATTTTCTGTACATGACGAAAAAAGCTGGAAGTGAGCAGATAAATACAATTCCTCTAACGCGACTGGTTGCCTAGAGAGTAATTGACCTATGAACTGCGGTTTGATTGGCTAGCGCGAAAAGGCTGGCCAATTCAATCCCGATTTTCTCGCAAAACCAGTACAGGTTTCTTTAAGACAACATTAGCAAAAACTTATAAATGCAAAACAGGTCCGCATGTGAATTGCCCTTTCCACGTAATACAGTGCTAAATTGCTCTTCAAGGCGCGTTCCGATTTATGTAAATGTAAAATGTGTATTAGATCGATATGTCTATTGAATTTGCACAATAGAACTTGTAGCACTTTACCTGTATATCTATGTACATACGTATATAGATTATACTTTAAGTCGACAAGTTATCTGAATAGATCAAACCTTTAAAGCACAGGCCACTGACAAAAAAAAAAAAAAAATATACATAAATCCAATACAATTCAATATGTGTTTCAATTCTGTTCATTTACAGAACCTTTATCTGTTTATCTTGCTGAATTAGCTAACAACAGCTTTAAAACTGACCCAGTGATGTCTAAAATTCGAGCGGGTTTTATTCTTGAGGTAACATACCCAAAACATCTAAAGTGTAGACCCAAGATCAGACGATAATTTCTGTGTTGTTTGATCTTATTCTAACTTCCCGTAGAATGCAACTTGAATTGCCCTCGGTGTTTCAAGATTTAATTTTCTGACTGGTAAGTGCGACTTGAACGGGTCATTTTTCGGACAGTGTGGATCAAGATCAGACTACACAAGACCCCTCATATATTTGATCAATCCTTATAAACATTGCAGGTACACAAGTTCGCGTGGCAGGGAGTCGTCCATTAACCCTTATCCTGCTAGATAAGTTAAATGAAACTTTCTAGCCGATAGTAACCCGAGTATTGCTATTTCAATCTCAATTTTTTGGAAAAAAAAATCTCCTTATCGGACAGTTGAGATCCAATATCAGACTGCACGTTCTGTGCAGTCTGATCTTGATCTGCATTGTCCGCTAAAGGTCAGCTAGTCGCGCCCAGCAGTCTATGGGTTAAGATTGAAAACTGTAAGAGAAGAGTACAAAAGATCGCGTGTACGGACGGATGGACAACCTTATAACCGATCAATTCGTTGTGCTGGGTGGTATCATGTAATGGAGCGAACGCTACGAGTGCACATCATGATCAGACTACAATGGCAAGGAGAACTGATCACCGTGTACTTTTCCCCCCGAAAGCCATCAGTCTGTGTGTTGTTCAACGCCATTGTCAACATTACCTCAGTTACATCACGGCGGCAAATCCACCTACCCATGTTTTCCTGGAGTTTCCTTTACCAGTACTTCACACATTCTTCTCAAGCCACTGGCTGCTTTCCCAGGTCAAACTTGTCGGAAAAAGTCTTCAAAAAAAAAAAAAACCGTCAGACGTCTGATAAGAAAACAAATTCAACCTATTGTACGGGGTGAGTTTTAACGTAAATCCTCATGTTTGTATAATATGGCTTGCAACATGCGAAAAAGACATTCGGACATTTGCGTAAAGTGTCGTCTCGGATCAGCCTGCGCAGTCCGCGCAGGCTGATCCGAGATGGCACTTTACGACTACATTGGATTTTTTGTTACAACAGACTTGCGTAAAACAGAAAATTACATAAAAACGAAACGTTTCGTTTCGGATTAGCCTGCGCGGACTGCGCAGGCTGATCCCAGAGGACACTTTACTCAAGTGTCCGAATGTCCCTTTTCGCGTTTTGCAGGCCATATAATGATTGTATATAATGAGAGACACTCTGGTAAAATGGGGTTTTGATGCATGTCCGTGATGCATTATACTAAGCAAGTCGTCACATAATTATGGATCCAAAAAGTTAAAATCCATTTTGTCTAACAATCGACTGGATCATGATGTAGCATGGTCATTGGACATGCAGATAATTTACAAATTAGAAAACAGTTTCGATTCATGTCAGCCTGCGCAGACTACACAGGCTGACATGGGTCGATAGTTTTTGCAGATGAATTAAATTCCATGTTCACAGAGCATTTTTTTTGTAGATTGTGTTCTAAAACTTTGTGATAAGTGGAAAACTGTTAGTGATGACATGTATTCCTCTTTTTAAAGCTGGTTTATACGTTTATCCTGTTTTGTCCTATACAAAAAATTGTTTTCGATTCAAATCTCTCATGTAGAGAAAGTTCAACAGGTCTAAAGCGTTACGTGATAATCCTAAATAAATGCGCTGGCAAGTGTCATTGCAAAATATTGATCGCTGTCTGTGTTAATCGGTTCTGTTCTATTCTGTGGTGATAAACCCTGCAAACGTGATTGATCGCAGGGAATAACTTTTTAAAACTTTACAAAAAAAAAAATACGTTTTTTAGCAGACGCAGGAAGGCTTTTGTATACATTTTGAAATAAAAAATGCTGATAACCAGTATTTTTCTTCTTTTCTTTTTAATGTTTCCTACCACACCAGAATGTAAATTCATTTACGATAATTTCGAAATTGCCACCTGCAGCTGCTTTGAATTTTGACGGGTCGAAACATTTGGCATTTGAAAATCAATATAAATCTACATGTAACGTGTTACTTTGGAAAACTGCGCTTTTTTAACTTAGCATTTTGAGTGTGTATAATTATTTGATTCCATTTTCTCAACTATTATTCCGTATCAATTCAATTGAATTACACAGGGGATTTTTATTTTTTTCGGTGAAAGAGCGAAATAAATTCATCGAGTAAACATTTTCGGTAATATTTTTACGAGTGGCGCAACAAATATTCTGTTTCTTTCATGCTTCTAACCCCTTTTTGTAGGGACTTTCATCAAAATCCAGTTGTTTTCCGGTAATTCCCCGTGGCGCCCCCTTTCATAAGAACGCATTAAAGTATTACGTGAAGCGCGGAAAATGTAGGGTAAATGCGGGTAAATTACGTCATGTCTCCGTCTGGTTGAATGGCACGCACTGTTTACCTAGGCTACTAGTAAGCGGGAACTACTGTTTCTGCCCTCAGTTGAAGAGTTACGAAAATATTGTGTTAATTTCACTGGTCGTATTACCATGGATTATCAAATCTTGTAATCCACCATTAGTTCCCGATAAACTACCGAAAAGCGTGAAATAAACTACGATATTTCTAAGGCTCAGAAACACTTCAATATTATAGCTTTGATTAGACAAACGGACGGTTTAGCCCCAAGATCAGACTGCACATTATGTGCAGTCTGATCTTGATCTATACCATCCGCAAAAGTATATATTCGCCTAAAAGCGTCAAAAACAATCTTTGCAAATGTAAAACGAAAGCAACCACACTTCATACCCGGTACAACAACATCTGGTTTTGATTAGTAATACAGGTATACATCAAGACAGGCTCATAAGTGCAGCTATTCAATAAAAAAGATGTGTCTTTTCCTCCGGCGTGATACGTTCTCACTTTGGTCTGCATTTACCAATCATTCAAAATTAAAACTAGGTCGGCATGATACAACAGCAGCTCTAAATTGTAGGCCATTCTTAATGTTGTTCTCAAGAATTTTCTGAATTTCAAAATAAATCAGTTTCTTATAGAATAAACCGGACGGTTAAGCCAATCAGGGATTGCGTTTAACCGTTCTAAAGTCAAAATCAGACTGATTAAAGTTTCGTAGTCTAATTATGAAATTTAGAATGTAACGTTATTTCTGATTGGCTAAACGATCTGGTTTTACCAATCAGAACTTTGGGTTACGTTGGAATTTAGTAAATCTTCGAGAATAGGATAAAGAATACAAGTAAAATGGTGGGTGAATGCGGGCCCTAACTGGTCAGTTTGTCAAGACTAGACCGTTTGGCTCTCTTAGCGAATCAGATCGCTTATTTCAGAATTCATGCAGTTATTATACCGTAAGTTCAGAATTACATAAATAAAGGAACTCTTACTGGCATGATAGTGCATGTAGGCCTAATCTGTAAGTTTAATGTGCATACCTCTTTTTGAAAGTAAATAGCTTATTTAACATTGTAAGTGATTGTTGGTTTCAAGCCAATATCTTGTCTGGTAATTCGGCAGCTAAGCAACTTATTTGATTGCGTAGTGAAAGAAAGAATAACTCTCTCTTCTACACTTCGAATGGACTCTATCACTGCAAAAGCAAGATGGTTGCTAAAGTAATAGAAAAGGTACTGATGGTATTCAAAATATTGGGGCATCTTAACCCGTAAGCTGTTGGATGAATTAACTGGAAATTACAACAGAAAAGTAAACACCCAAAGTTTGAGATTTCAAAATTCTTTTCCATGAAACATGTCGTATCGGACAGTGTAGATCCAAGATCAGACGAAACATTCATGCAGTCTGATCTTGATCGACTCTGTCTGAAAAAAAAAAAAACTATAGAGTCGCGCTAAGCAGCTTAACCCTTTCCCAAAAAATCCCTGGTTTTTACGGGTCAGGAATAGAAGCCTTTTGAAAACATTGTGGGAAAAGGAGAAAATGCTGGTTACCAGCATTTTCTCCTTTTCCCACAATGTTTTCTACCCTATCATATAGAAAAATCATCTTTTTAGCAACTGTTAATTTGTCATCTGCAAAATGCTTTCAATTTGGCCTGGTCCAAAATTTGCCGTTTGGGAAAGTGTTAAGGACCAAATATTTCCACTAAATGCCCTTCAAGATAGCATGGGTAAAATAAATAGTATTACTATGTTGTTTTTTCCCCTAGTTTTCTTGCACTACAAAGAGGTGTTTACATATCAATCTCTTTGCCGATCAAGGATTATTAAATCTTCGTTTAATTCTGAATTAGTATTTCATTTAGTGTAACGATACAAAATGTTGTTTAACGTAAATAGAAAATTCCAAACGTGCCATAAATCTATTTATAACATCTTTTACGCAACACAAAGATAAAAACAAAGGAATAAAAACATATAGATGAATCTGCATTTTGGTTATCTTTGACTATTATCTAGAAAGAAAAAAAATATTGCATTTAGAGCGATTTCCTCCCCCCACCCCCTTGCTGCATCTTTCGTGCGCCAGGCGTCAGACGTATCTAGACAAACGGTTAATTACTGAACGATTGATTATCAGTTTAAAAAACAGCTTTTTGCAGACGGTAGAGATCAATATCAGAGCAGTCTGATATTGAAAGTACAGCAGCATCTACCTTTGATTCTTATCTGTGACCTAAATAGCACCTTTCAGACTGGGGCGAAAAAAGTCGTACACGCTAGTTAGTATTTGCCACCATAACAGTTAACTCTTTGAGCGCGAGAGGCCGCTTTTGCGTACGACACAGATCAAGATCAGACACCCATTCTTAGATCTTTACAGTCGAAAGGTGTCCTGAGTGGCTCAGTGCTAAAGAGTAGGACTCGTAACCTGTTACCCCGAGTTCGAGTCTCATTGGACACGCTGGGTTTTCGTGGGAGTGTCCTTAGGCAAGACACTTCAGATCCCTAGCCTAGTACGAGTGAAACCCCAGACATACATGAGTATGTGTGCTTTCGCCATGATATGACTGAAATAATGTTGAAAACGGCGCAAAACCATTCAACCATTGTTTAGTCGAGTTTCTCTAAGTCTCAGTGGATTGTTTTTTTTCCCGTAGAAAAAGGTTGAGTTTATGATATACATGTAATAATAGAGTCATGCTCTGTGAAAAGGGGTGTAATGCATCCGCGCAATCGCCCAGGCTGGCCTTGGTCGAAACTTTTTGCTATAGGTTAATTTTCTGCATGTTAAAGGACCTTTTTACCTCATGATTCTTCTTCCTTTTTTATAGAGAAATGGATCAATATATGCAACGGTTTGCGTTTTGTAATCTTGCATTTGGCTTGCAACACGCGAAAAGGGGCATTCGGACATTTGCGTAAAGTGTCGTCTCGGATCAGCCTGCGCATGCCGCGCAGGCTAATCCGAGACGGCACTTTACGACTACATTAGATTTTGTGCTACAGTAGACTTGCGCAAAACAGAAAATTACATAGAAACGGAAAGTGTCGTCTCGGATTAGCCTGCGCGGACTGCGCAGGCTGATCCGAGACGACACTTTACGCAGATGTCCGAATGCCCCTTTTCGCGTGTTGCAAGCCATTTCGAAGATGCATTAAACCCCCTTTTCACACAGAACCTCCCTTTTTTATAAGCCAAGTTCTGTGAAAAGGGAGCTAGAAATACGCGGGTTGACATCGGTCGAACCTTTTTGCTATTTGTAAATTTTCTGCATATACAAGGACCATTCTATCTCGTGATTCAGCCGCTTTTTAGACAAAATGGATTTTACGCATTTATAATTATGTGAAAACTTTCTCGGTATCATGCATTACGAAGATGCACCCCTTTTACCAGAGCATGGCTTGAACATTTGGTGCTGAAAGACTTTAATCTACACGGGGTTATACAATCCTTGCCAAGTCAGTCATTCACCGTGTCAAACCTAACAGTTTTAACCTTAAAACTGGCGAATAAATTAAATGGTAATTTCTAGCTTGAGTTAAAAACTAAAATACGTCGTGTTGTCGGGGCTCTTGTGCTCGAAAAAAAAAACACTGACCGTTTCGGACAGTGTTGATTCATGATCAGACTGCAAATATGTGAGGACTGATCTTGATCTACATAATTTGTGAAAACGTCTTGAGTCAGACTGTGCTTTTACTGCAGTCTGATTTTGATCTACACTTTTTAGAAAAACGCACTCGGTCGCGTATTGCTGTGTGCGAGTTGATATCATTTACTTAAACGTATTCCTTCACGAATTACCGAATTACATATTTTCGTGTCACATGATTTACGCCATGCCAAACCCTCCGTGAATACCATACAAAATAATAGAAAATGCATGTCTTAGATCAGACTGTGTTTTTTGCAGTGTGGTCTCATTCTACACATTGCAAAAAAAAACGACATTCTAACGGCGAAATAATCGTTTAATGTATGGGCTTATGTAAATATCTAAATGAGCATTTGATCCGGGTTTCGATTTACGCCTTTGTCAATATTTGTGTTGTGTTTGACATGCAAGGGCTCGTCATAGGTTAACCGTTACTCTACGTATCCAATCCCTGTTGATCGTTTCGAGCTGTGTAGACCATCCGTAGACGGCGTGCCGTCTGATCAACATCGACACTTTTCAATGCCCAGAACTTTACGATTTACCATACACACATGTAACTGAAAAAAAAGCGAGCAGATCCAAAGCAGTATCTGGTTCCATTTACTATTGTAAGATAGTGGCTACAAGCCATGCTTTGTGAAAAAGGGGGCTTATTACGTCTGAAAAAAGTATCGACTCGAGTCAGCCTGTCCAGTCCTTGCAGGCTAACCTGTCGGTCCGTATTTACCAACCATTCTTAAGACCGTTCTCAGTCTGATTCTTCAGAATTTTCTAAATTTGAAAGTAACACAACGTCTGATTGGCTAAACCATTTGGTTTAGCCAATCAGAAGTTGTGTTACTTTTAAATTAGAAATCTTGGAGAATAACACAAAGACTGCTCTTAAGAATGACTGGTAAATACGGACTCTGCAGGGCCGAAACTTTTTGCTATCGGTTCAATTTTCTGCTTGTCAAAGGACCATTCTACCTCATGATTCGGTCGGTTATTAGAAAAAATGGATTTTATGGATCAATAACTATGTGATGGCTTGCTTGGTATAATGCATTAAGAAGATGCATTAAACCCCAATTTCGCCAGAGCGCCACTCATACATATATGGCGGTGTCCTGCTTGCTTCGACAGTAAAGGTGAACAATTTGCAATCTGGAGGCCCCGTATTCGACCCTTCACTCGGGACGTTGGATGTTTTGTGGGATGGTTCTCGGGCAACACGTGTCAGAGCATTACCCTAATAACGGTTAAACCAAGGACACGCATGAGTAAGTGACCTGTCGCCGTGATATGACTGAAATAATGTTTAAAACGGCATAAAAAGCCATTCTATCAACCCTTTTACCAAATAATCACGTGTTTAACGGTCCTGGGGATGAATGACCCTGAGATTGAAAGCTTTTTTTTTTCAGAAAGCATGGTAAGAAAAGCGGAAAATGCTCATTTCTCAGAAAGTTTTTTATTCAATTCTTCGTAATTTCTAATTTACAAATTTCAGGGGATGGGGGAGGGGTCAAGATAAGACAATAGACGACATTTTGTTTTGTCATTGCGACAGGATCCATGCCTCTTTCACCGCTGATCATATTTTCAATGATGTTTACGTGAAAAAGCAACCGGTGGCTTGGGAAGAATATTGTGCAAAGTACTAGTTAAAGAAACTCCGGGAACGGATGAACATGTGCACTGATCGGCAGTGCGAGAGGAATAAATGGTGTCTCAATGACTATCATCAATAATCGGGAGGAAATTGGCCGAGCTGGGGATATGTACCAACCACGCCCAGCTTAAAGTTTCCGACACAATTTTGAATTAACGTTTCAGTTTCAATTATGTTGCAATCTGTGGATTATAACATGTAAACTATTCACTAATCCTGCAAATCAAACAGCTTATTTCTGAGACCTTGTTTGACCTCTAACGTTATTTACAGAACGGGCGTTGTTCTGCGGTCACAGATTAACTGGGTGCTAGCCTAGTTTGCAGGGTAACACCAAAGCCCTGACTGAAGACTTGACTGCCCCTTCCCTTGGTACCGCCCCAGATTGCATCAAATTACTTAGAATTTTACTATAATGAATGACATTTTTTACTATTTAAATGGCTACAAACATTAGGATTAACCTAAAGGCTGAAAACTAAATGAATAACGGGTCAGTCGGTAAGTCATTTGATCTACATATAAATGAAAAAGGGGGATTATCATTACAAGACACTGAGGAAAACATCAACAACTGCAGGAATCTTGCAAATTCAGTATCCTGCAGCCCAGGATATCTGGAGTAAAATTATCAGTTCGTTCCTACCAACACTTCGAATCAAGTGACCTTTCCGAATTAGTTCGTGTTCGAACAATCGAAGAATAACTATGAATAAAACAGAAATTATAAGAAAAGGGGAGTTAGGTATCTTGTATTACATAACTGCATGTATCCTGTTTGCAGCTAATGCGATCTTTTTTTTTACCTTAGATTTAGCTTTATGTGAAGGCGTACGTGACGCAACTTTTATACAACTTAGAAAGAATTGAGTGTAGTTTTAGTTACCAAAATTCCCAACTGAGCGGGTATGCAAATTCTGACCTTTAATTCGTAATATTTATAAAAATCGTTTGTGACATTTGTTGTATTCTATGAATTAAAAAAAAAATATATATTAAACTCATCTACAACAAAATTGTCATTAAGCTGGCCAGATGCTCGCACGTCTAGATCTAGTAAAATTTGTCTGAAATCGCTTGGTAAATATTTATCTCATATTACAACTTTACATGTCAAATCCTAGATATCTTTGAAAAAAGTTCAACTGCAAAAAATAATATACTACGGAACCCCTAAAGTGACATGCTCGATTTTTTTTTAGTATGCAAATTTCTCAAATTATTTCGTTTTTACGAAATAATATTTCGTTTTAACGAAATAATATTTCGTTTTTACGAAATAACATTTCGTTTTTACGAAATAATATTTCGTTTTTACGAAATATTATTTCGTATTTACGAAATACTATTTCATTAAAACGAAATATTATTTCGTAAAAACGAAATAATTATTTCGTATTTACGAAATAATTATTTCGTAATTACGAAATAATTATTTCGTTTTTACGAAATAATTTTACCAGTTTATATATTCAAATTGGCCACGTAGCCTTGAATTCCATTATTGATCGTGTTAACGCCGATGTCATCATTATTCTTTCTATATCTAGGCCAAAACATAATGGACCGTGCTCTGTGAAAAGGGTGCTTAAAGCATTTAAGAAAAGAATCGATCCGTGTCAGCTGGCGCAGTCCGCGCAGGCTGACATGGGCCGAAACTTTTCGAGTTCTTCAAATTTTCTGCATGTCAAGAAGCTATCGAGCTCATCATTCGATCGCACATAAGACAAAATGGATTTTATGGATCCATTACAAGGGCGGACCCAGGATTTTTTTTCGAGAGGGGGACCAGAATAGATCATTATATATGAGATATGCTCTGTGAAAAAAGGGCTTAATGCATTTGTGAAAAGTATCGACCCAGGCCAGCCTGCGCAGATTGGTAAAACTTTTCGCTATCAGCAAATTTTCAGTATGTCAAAGGACTAGAACTACCATATGATTCAGTAGACTGTTACAAAAAGTGGATAGATCTTCTATGGATCTCCCGCTGTGATTCATTCATCAGATTTAAGAATTAGAATTTATGGCTCTCTTTCTTATCACTCGGGTGCAGGAATCACTACAGGCTCTTAATTGTGAAGGTGGGGTACATGCAGAGTAGGGAAGTGGTTGATTGATTGATGTCGGGCTAAATAATTTTCAATCATAATGACGAATAGCACTTATTCATGTATTCTTAGCTTTCACCAGTAGCCGGATGCGGCTCTGATGTGCCTTGCCATAGAATTGAGACTCAAACAGCCCCGCCAGTGGGATTCTAACCCAGAACCTCTTTCTTATAAATACGGTGCCTTAACTCTTTACCAAACAACAAAATTTTAGACTTGTCCAAATTGAAAGCAAATGCAGACGACAAAATACTAGTAAACGTGATTGAAAAATTGAAACCTGACTTTAGAAGAGTAGAAAACATTGTGGGAAAAGGAGGAAATGCTGGTTACCAGCATTTTCTCCTTTTCCTACAATGTTTTCAGAAGGCGTCTTCCTCTGGGTCGTAAAAACCAGGTATTGTTTAGTAAAGGGTTAACCTCCATATATAAGAGGACTGGTAATGTTCAGGCATCCACAAATGCGTCTTAAAAGATGGACAAATCAGCGTCGATGTATTTTCGAGTAGATAAGCAGCCTGTTGACTTTCATTCCTTTTGTATAAAAATACAGATCTTTAATATAGTGCACATAATAAGCATTGCTATATCGAGAGCTTTAACCGCTTATTTAGCCGAGTGGTTGGGCTGTCCCACTTGAGAATGGGAGGTAGCGGGGTCGATCCCCTGCAAATCCATTTCTAAGACTAATATAATGGCCATAATAGCGCGTTCCTTACTTCTTTCCTTCTTTGCACTTGGAAAGACGGGATAATATTTCGACTGTCGCTTAAGTATCAGGGTAAGAGATTTGTAGAGTGATGATTAAGAGAGAGAGAGAGGGAGAGAGAGAGAGAGAGAGAGACAGACAGACAGACAGACAGACTGATAGAGAGCTAAGGTAATATCACGGTGGTTAGCGATGCAACCATGTGTTTCCTAGCTTTCTCACACCAGTGCTGACAGAACTTTCTTTTCAAAGCTAAGAGAGGGAGACCAGATTCTTAAGAGACCGCCTCGGAGGTGGAGAACAGCGAGGGGTAACGTTAGTGTTTTCGTGCTCATACAAACAAATTCTAATATGGTAGTAATGGAATTCCTTCCTTGGTACTCAGGGTCTCTAGGACAGCACAACGACTGCCTCACCAGTGTTAGGATTATGGGACTTTTCAAGTGCTAGCTGGTGATGATAGCCCAGGAAAAATGTTTTGTGAACTATTGTCGTGAAAACACTGAAATAAAAGATTGATGCAACGTTAAATGCGAAGCAATCAGACATGATTGAGTCGTACTCTATGAAAAGGGGGCTTAATGCATCTTCGTGATCCATGGTACCAAGCAAGACATCACCTGATTATGCATCGGCGGATCAGCGGGGAGTCGGGGGGGGGGGGGGGGGTCCCCACCTCCTCTAGAATTTTCAAAGTAATCGCTGTCTGCCGGAAATTTTGACCAAGTATGAAAGGGTCATACAAATTCTAAATCTATGCCAAATATAAGTCAAATCCACAAAGAACTTCTTCTAACTAGCTGAAATGCGTTAGAGAATAATGTTTAAAGTTGTACGCAGTAGCAAATTTGAAACTGAGCCATGCTCTGACAAAAGGAGGCTAAATGAATCTCCGTGATCCATGACACCAAGCAAGCAATCACATACTGATGGATCCATAGTAGATCTATCCACTTTATCTAACGGTAGACGGAATCATATGGTAGTTCTAGTCCTTTGACATACTGAAAATTTACTGATGGCGAAAAGTTTGGCCCAGGTCAGCCTACGTGGATTACATGAAATGCATATGCATTAAGCCCCTTTTTCACAGAGCATGTCTCATATATAATGATCTATTCTGGACCCTCTCTCGAAGAAAATCCTGAACCGCCCTTGTTACGGATCCAATCCATTTTGTCTTATGAGCGATGGAATGATAAGTTCGAATAGCCCTTTGACATGCAGAAAATTTGAAGATTTCAAAAAGTTTCGGCCCAGGTCAGCCTGCGCGGATTGCATTAAATGCATATGCATTAAGCCCCTTTTTCACAGGGCATTTCTCATATATAATGATCTATTCTGGACCCCCTCTCGAAAAAAAAAATCCTGGATCCGCCCTTGTTATGGATCCAATCCATTTTGTCTTATGAGCGATCGAATGATAAGTTCGAATAGCCCTTTGACATGCATAAAATTTGAAGATTTCGAAAAGGTTCGGCCCATGTCAGCCTGCGCGGACTGCGCTGGCCGACATTGGTCAATTCTTTTCTCAAATGCATTAAGCACCCTTTTCACAGAGCACAGTTCATTATGATTTCGCCTAGACAAAGATAGAATAATGATGATAGCGGCGTTAATACCCGTCAATAATGGAATTCAAGGCTACGTGGCCTTTTTGAATGGTAAAATTATTTCGTAAAAACGAAATAATTATTTCGTAATTACGAAATAATTATTTCGTAATTACGAAATAATTTTACCAGTCTGTATATTCAATAAGGCCACGTAGCCTTGAATTCCATTACTGACTGGTGTTTACGCCGCTGTCATCATTTTTCCATCTATATCTAGGCAAAGACATACATAATGAACCGTGCTCAATTGAAAAGGGTGCTTTTTGCATTTGAGAAAAAAATCGACACATACCAGCCGGCGCAGTCTGTGCAGGCTGACATGGGCCGATACTCTTTCAATATGATCTTCCAACTTTCTGCATGTCAAAGGGATATTCGAACTCATAATTCGGTCGCTCATAAGACAAAATGGATTTTTATGGATCCATATCAAGGGCGGATCCAGGATATTTTCCGAGGGGGGGGGGGGTCCAGAATAGATCATTATGTATGAGACATGCTCTGTGAAAAAGGCGCTTAATGCATTTGCGAAAAGTATCAACCCAGGCCAGCCTGCACGGATTGCACAGGCTGACCTGGGCCGAAACTGTTCGCTATCAGTAAATTTTCTGTATGTCAAAGGACTAGAACTACCATATGATTCCGTCGGCTGTTACAAAAAATGGATAGATCTACTATGGATCCATCAGTATGTGATGGCTTGCTTGGTGTCATGGATCACGGAGATTCATTTAGCCTCCTTTTGTCAGAGCATGGCTCAATTTCAAATTTGCTACTGCGTACAACTTTAAACATTATTCCTTGACGCAATTCAGCTAGTTAGAAGAAGGTCTTTGTGGATTTGACTTATGTCTTCGCATAGATCTAGAATTTGCATGACACTTTCATACTTGGTAAAAATTTCAGGCAGACAGCGGTTACTTTGAAAATTGTAGAGGAGGTGGGGGTCCCCGACCCCCTTGACCCCCCGCTGATCCGCCGATGCATAATCAGGTGATGTCTTGCTTGGTACCATGGATCACGAAGATGCATTAAGCCCCCTTTTCATAGAGTACGGCTCAATCATGTCTGACTACTTCGCGTTTAACGTCGCATCAATCTTTTATTTCAGTATTTTCAGGACAAAAGTTCACAAAACATTTTTCCTGGGCTATCATCACCAGCTAGCACTTGAAAAGTCCCATAATCCTAACACTGGTGAGGCAGTCGTTGTGCTGTCCTAGAGACCCTGAGTACCAAGGAAGGAATTCCATTACTACCATATTAGAATTTGTTTGTATGAGCACGAAAACACTAACGTTACCCCTCGCTGTTCTCCACCTCCGAGGCGGTTTCTAAAGAGGCTGGTCTCCCTCTCTTAGCTTTGAAAAGAAAGTTCTGTCAGTACTGGTGTGAGAAAGCCAGGAAACACATGGTTGCATCGCTAACCACCGTGATATTACCTTAGCTCTCTGTCTGTCTGTCTGTCTGTCTGTCTGTCTCTGTCTCTCTGTCTCTTGTCTCTCTCTCTCTCTTAATCATCACTCTACAAATCTCTTACCCTGATACTTAAGCGACAGTCGTAATGTTATCCCGTCTTTCCAAGTGCAAAGAAGGAAAGGAATAAGGAACGCGCTATTATTACCATTTCATTAGTCTTAAAAATGGATTTGCAGGGGATCGACCCCGCTACCTCCCATTCTCAAGTAGGACAGCCTAACCACCCGGCTAAAGAAGCGGTAAAAGCTCTCGAAATAGCAATGCTTTGGTGTGCACTATATTCTATACAAAAGGAATGAAAGTCAACAAGCTGCATATCTACTCGAAAATACATCGACGCTGATTTGTCCATCTTTAAGACGCATTTGTGGATGCCTGAACATTACGAGTCCTCTTATATACGGAGGTCAAGGCACCATATTTATAACAAAGAGGTTCTGGGTTAGAATCCCACTGGCGGGGCTGTTTGAGCGTCAGTTCTTCGGCAAGGCACATCAGAGCCGCATCCGGCTACTGGTGAAACCTAAGAATACATAAATTAGTGCTATTCGTCATTATGATTGATAATTATTTAGCCTGTTATCAATTTATCAACCACTTCCGTACTCTACAAGTCCCCCACCTTCACAATTAAGAGCCTGTTGTGATTCCTGCACCCCAGTGATAAGAAAGAGAGCCATAAATTCTAAATATTAAATCTGAAAAATGACTCGGCTGGGAATCGGATCCTCAACCGTGCTCCAAACAAACTGAATATTGTAACTTACTTTTAATTATCAATGACAATTGTGCGTACACAATTCATAAACAGAAGAAATAACAGACCGACAAATAGACGAGGGACTGACTGACTGACTTTCTGATTGACCGACTGAATGAATAGATTTGAGTTTACCAGTCATATTACTTATGCTTGTCCCCTTTTGTCTAATGTACCGATATTAAGCTTATTTATTTGACATCGATTCTGGAAAAGCACAACTTAGGTCAATGACTCTAGATGATAGCTCCCTTGAAACAGAATCCAAATTCGAACATGGTGTAGGCAATTCAGGAATAAGACAGCTCAACTCGGAATTCAAATCTATAGCCTATGATGTGAGAGCCTGTAAATCAACCCTACAATGCAGCCCTATCGCAAGGCAGTCCAAGTGCCTCGACCCCGAGTCGAACCGAGGATGCCTGTATTTCAAATTATCAGATTATTTCGTATTTACGAAATAATTATTTCGTTTTTACGAAATACTATTTCGTTTTATCGAAATAATTATTTCGTAATTACGAAATAATATTTCGTAAAAACGAAATATTATTTCGTATATACGAAATATTATTTCGTAAAAACGAAATATTATTTCGTAAATACGAAATATTATTTCGTAAAAACGAAATAACTTGAGAAATTTGCATATTAAAAAAAAGTCGAGCATGTCACTTTAGGGGTTCCGTAATATACAGTGTATACAAAATAGATTTTTATACGCTATTCCAAATATGAGTAAAACTGCAGTCTCCACTATTAGATGTTGCTCAAAAGTTGAGATAAAAGGCAATGAGAAATGCATTCTAAAGCTAAAACATACTATAACAAAATATATGAATCTGTACACATTTATTGATATTTGAATAAAAGCATTTGATATTCATGTGATATGGGAAAAAAAGAAATCTACTCAAAACTGACAGATTTAAAACGTACCTATTTCGATCCGTTGATGCGGTTTATGTAAACTATTGATACAAGACTATAAATTAGAATGAACAAGACTCGGCACATACTGTATTAACCCCTCACGATACAGACCAATACTAATCACAAAACTGACCGATATACCAGTGTCATACACACAGAGAGAGAAAAAAGTGTAGTGAGAAAAGAAAAAAATATTTTAATGATATTGAAAACACTGTAGGCAAAGGAGAAATTCCTTGTGGCAGGCAATTGCTACTTTTGCCATAATGTTTTAAAACGCCGTCAAGGATGGTTTTCTAAGGTAACTCTTCACGTGAAAAAAAAAGCAAATGATGAAGGACATTTCGGTCAGGAAAAAATATGCTCTGATGTAAACTGAACTACTTTTCTTAGAATGTTCTTGCAGCACTTTTAAGCTATCTGACCTCGTATTTCATATATCCAATCTTACTTTCTGTAGTCTGATCTTGATCTTTACCGTTAAAAAAGTCCCCCGTGTTATATACCTCTAGCAGGTAATGGGTTAAATCGATAAGATTTATGACTGTCATATCTTAACCCTTAACCTGTTCAGGGATTGTAATATGTATACGATCTTGACCTGCTATAACTAATATGAAACTTTTAAGTCAATAGTAAAAACCCAGTTATTGCTATTTGAAAGTTATTGTTGGGAAATAATCTCCTTATCGGACAGTGTAGATCTAAGATCAGACTGCACGTTCTGTGCAGTCTGATCTTGATATACACTGTTCGAAAAAGGTCCTTGAGTCGCGCTTGCAGTCTCAGGTTTAATCCCTTTCTTCGTAATGAAAACAAGAGTCAACTAAACGTATCGCATTTCGCATTACTTGTCTTTTAAAACAGCATTTCGGCGAATTGAGAAATTGCTCAAAATGCATTTTCAAAGTTTCTCCTGGACCAACTTATTTTTGTCTTAATTTCACGATTTTGACATTCCTCGTTAAAAATTATAGACAGGTCCACTTTAAAAGTATTTGCAGGTGACAATTTATATGTGGCTTAGATGGTTACGTATGTCTTTAAAAGGGTAGAAAACATTGTGAAAAAAGGAGAAAACGCTCGTCACCAGCAATTTTCCTTTCCCCACAATGCTTTCAAAAACCCTCATTATCCGGGTTGTTAAAGCTCAGGATTTTTTGGTAAGAGAGGTTTAAATCCTCAATTGTTTAAGATGTGCAGATTTATGGAGTAATCATGGTTTGACTAAAGTAATAAACGTTATCGTAAAAATTCAGCTATGTTTGTTATACCCCTACAAACGAAGTAAGTGGGTATATAGTGAAGTCACATGATGAGTTTTACCAGCCAGTCTGCAATCTGTATAGATCTATTTGTCTGTGTGCTTGCGCAAATTTTAATCAATGGAAATTTGAAAAACCAAACCTTTGAGATTTCAAAGGTCCATTTTCTCTGGGAGAATCTCACAGTATTTGACAGTGTAGATCCAAGACCAGACAGCACGTTCTCTGCAGTTTGATCTTCATCCACCGGCTGTTCGCAAAAACGGCTTAAGACGAGTATAGCAGACTAATGTTTTAAAAATGACATTAAAGTGCACATTATAAAGTATTGAAGGCATTAAAATATGCATTGTAACGCATTGTAGATCTGTATGGCACTAAATACGCCTAAATCATTACGTTATTTAACTGTGAAATTGGCTGCAGACAGCCTTTAAACCACCTTTGTAAGACATCAATGATCAACCTGACCTACATGTACAGCCAGAGACTAAAAATCTTGGATTACCATCCCTCGAATATGATCCAAGTATTTAAGATAGTGAATAAAATTGACAGAACTAGTAAGCCTATGATCAACCTGGCAGAAAATACTCGAACAAGAGAGAATGACTACAAATTGTATATTTTAAAAAAAGATCAAATAGATTTAGATCTACAGAGTTACGGAAAAAAACTTTTTTAGCAACCGGGTCAAAGACATGTGGAATTTTCTAAGTAACGATGTCGTAAACGCACCAAGTGGTAACTCGTTGATATATTTGGCACCAATGTGCAGTCACATGATTTGAAAATATTGCCACATGACCTAGCAGATGATCTAAATTCATCATCATGTATGGTTTTTTTTTTAAAAATCATGTAATCGGAAGGATTTTAGCGGGTGGGGTAAATGGTGATAAGCATGTTGGTGCTGATTACATCGTTTTCAATTCCAGTATACTTTTTTTTCCATTCTAAACGTTTACTTTTGAAAGTGAAGTCGGCTGAGCTAAAGAAATGTCCGAGTCAGGGTATTTACACTCAAAATAGAGACCAGACAAGCAGCTAGAGGGTGCCGATGTTTGTTAAGACAGAAAAATACCGATTACCTCGAAGCAGTATGTACCGTGAACCTACATGTCTAGATCTATAGACTATGTGGCACGATTATTACCGTCTAGACCCAGGCAAGGGCAGCTATGGTAGACCTCATGATTTAGTGCTATTGTAGATTTTAGGTTTAGTGTGAAATGTAACAATTTTTCAGTTGAAACAATGATCAACGGAAATTATTCAATGCATAAATTATATGTTCCATTTAAAGTTGATTGAGTGTTTTGAATTGGGTACCGCTAATTTTCAATGATAAGTCAACATAGATCTAGATTTCGAAAAAAATTGTTTTAAATGCTTGTCCGTGAATAAAAATTACCTACATGTAAACTCATTAACTGTATAAATCTAAAGACTCACCGATGAGCTGCCAGAAACGATAGACCTGTAGTGTCCGAGGGAAGATGTGAGCTATAACAACGGGTGTGAACGGGGTATGGAAAGCTTTTTCAATCGAATGATTCAGTTTGAATTATGACGTAACAATCATGACGTCACAAAAGAAGTTGGGGTTTTCACGTTTGTGCAATAGACGTTTTCCCGTAATTTTGTAATATTGTACACTTCGTAACTTTACGCAGTCTAGAAACTTGGGTTTATCTCAGGTAGATCTACTTAGAGTACAAAGTGTCTTTTTCAAAAGCGTAAAATTAAATATGCTCCACCCCATCTACCCATGGTCGTTTTTATGAAATCAAGTCCTAATGATATTTTTTTACGAAGACGGTGTCACTCAAAGTTTACAGGTATTCTGGCGTGTATTTCATTAGCAACAAATGGATCCTTTATAGATCTATATCAACATTTATCTGGAAATATTTAAACCATCTGTGGCAATTAAACAGGCTGGTTCGAATTGCCCGAGCTTATTTCCAAGGTCAGACTGATGATAGACATTGCGACAGGATTCATAACACTCTCACTGCCGATCATTTTTTCGGCGACGGTTATGTGGGAAAGCAGATAGTGGTTTGAAGAGAGTATTGTGCAAAGTACTTGTAAAAGAAACTCTATGAAAGCATGGATAGATGCACTGGCCTCCGCGATATCTAGAACTGTGTGAACGAATAAAGGCTTGATATAAGAACACGTAGAATAGTTATTTTCCCCTCGTATATTTTATAGCTTTCAAACTTGAGAGCGCAGATCTATCTGTTCTTGTTCAGTCATTGCCAACTGGGTTTAACAAAAGGCGATATTTTGGACTTATCCAAATTGACGGGGTCTACAGACGACAAATTAAATGTGGGTCAAATATTAGAGATTGTTTTCAAAAGAATAGAAAACAACATGGGAAAAGGAGAAAGTGCTGGTAACCACCATTTCCTCCTTTTCCCGCAATGTTTTCAAAAGCGTTCTTTCTCAGGGTCGTTGAAACTCGGGGTTTGGTGATTATTAATTTGAACTACAAATGGTTTTAAAATGTAAAAAAGATTAATACATACAAGTCACTCCCGCCTTTTTTCCCAAAACAGCAAAACATTTCCCCGCAAATGTCCTCCCTATTTCGTCAAACGAACAGCCTCTCGAGTGTAGCATTAAAAAAAAAAACTTAACTGCAATCTTTGCTCCACCTTCTCAATCCTTCACACTATTTGTACCATTCTTATCAATGTAAATCCATGTCGAGCCAGTCTTAGAGCACATCACTCTTTTGCCAAACCAAACGACAAAGCTTCAAGTTTGTCAAACTTAAAATTATGGGCAGACGACTATTAAAATGTTGCTCGAGTAATTATGTTTTTCTTCAAACGGTTAGAAACGTTGTGGAAAAAGAAAAAAATGCTGCACACCAGCATTTTCTTCTTTTCCCACAATGTTTTCAAAATCCTTTCTCCCCAGGAAATTAAAACTCGAGATCGTTGGGCAAAGGGTTCATTAAAAGGAAAGTCGATAGGCCTATGATACTGAGGGTAAAATGTCACTTTCAAATTGTATAGAAATCATGGGTTGAAGAAGGAGATATTGCTCATCACAAGCAGTAATTATTACTCATTTTCCCACAATATTTTACAAAGGCTGTCAACTGTAGGAGTATAAAATTGTCACGTTTGTTCAGTCATGGGTACATTTCACCCAATTTCATGTAGGATTACCGCAAAATGATAAAAACCAACCATACCTGTATTGGATATCTTACAAAAACACTGTAAGAAAAGTAGCCAATACTTGCCCCTATTTATTGCTGCTTTTCGAAACTGTATAATGACCAATATAAAGGAGGAGACATTTTCCTTTCCGCTACTTTATTATCCTTTGTGTTACTTGTAAGGTTCTTGGAAGGGTCTAAAAACCTTTCTCGATGAAATGGATTGATAAATCTTTGATTGGAACTCGAACCATTTGAAGATTGCTAACCGTCAGACAATCACTGTAGACAAAAAGTAAAGTACAAATTTTCGAAATTTTGTGTTTTATTTCATTAGGGAAAAAGAGGTTTAGAACTATGTGTAGTGCATAAAGAAAACAACGTAGCAGCAATGCATCAGTTTAAGGACATATACAAGATAGGGTAGGGACCTTGCAGATAGATAAAATGGTTGCATCACTAAGACTTGAAAGCAGTCGTCTGACTTGCCCCTTCCACCTTAACTTAACCATTTTCCTTCGATACCAGACTTTGAATATTTGTTTCTGCTGATAGTGTAGATCAAGATCAGACTGCACATACGTGCAGTCTGATCTTGATCTTCACTATCAGCTTTCCGACCATGCAATCTCGATTAAATGCGAAAATAAATGTTAAATTTATTTTTATGATTATAAATTTGTGTTAATCAGGATAAAAGTCAAGTGTTTTTCGTTCGCTTTTAAAGTTCCAGAAAAAATACAGATTAATATTAATCTACAATGAGATAAAAACTTTTTATTTCAAGTTGTCAGAAACACAAAAATGACATTATTGTCTTTCAATCGATCGCACCGATAATTGTTTAAACTGTTTTCTCCGAGTATCCCAAAAATACGACTTCATGAAGGTAAAGGTTATAATTATTATACATTGTGGATAGGGTCATCTCCGGCCAAACTAAACGTCCCATGTTGACAGACACAAAAGAACGTGAAACGTGGGCTGTTGAAATAATTATGTGAACAGTTGTTCTGCAAAGTCAAGAAATAGTATTTTGTTGTTGTTGTTGCTGCTGCTGCTGCTTTCATCTTTAATATTCATAGTGATGATTTCCAGAAGCAAATTTGCCAACGAAAATTTTAGTTTAAACATATTTTATTCATAGAATTACATAGAATTACATAGAAAAACAGATCAGTCAGTATAATAACAAGTTTAATTCTATAAAATGGATTGGAACGAAAGCTAAGCTTATATAGTTCCTCTCCAAGCTCCGGTTACGCAGCATCTTTAAAGAAGTCACAAAATGAAGAAAATAAAATAGAGAAAGACAAGAGAGGTAAAAAGAGGAAAAGATGGATGTGGAGTTATGCATACTGGTAAACTTGTTAACTAATAATCGATATGTAAGGACCATAAAAATAACTTACAACCTGACCTTACAATTCCACAGGAATTTGTTATTACTCAGAAGACTTAAGCCAGTTTGGAGGACGGATAATTAATCATAGCTTAATAGAAAAAAATAAGATCAATTTTGCTAATATCTAAATCTCCCACTTGCACGAATATAAGTATGAACTGCAGCAAATATTATTTCATTTGAAGGCAGACTAAGACTTTCGTCCCCATATAGGATAGTTCTAAGAGAGACTCTTGTTATATCATTAATGGTAAGGTTTAATTGATTTCTTATGTTATCATAATTTGGACAATGTAGAAAGAAGTGTTCAGTTGATTCGACGGAACCACAAGTGCAAAGAGGAGACTGTACTATCTTTTTCAAATATAGGTGGTGATTAAGAGAGCTGCATCTATTGCGCAATCGAGCATGAATAATCTGAATTTTTCTTTCGCCATAAAAATAAAGTTGTTTCGGTACGGGTTTGCCAAGGTTCAAACGATACTTAAAAGCTGTTACTGTTTCGGCGCTCTTAATGTCATCAGTTAAGGAATTCCAATCACTAATTACTGCCGGTAGAAATGAATTTTTTGAAAATATCTTTAGAAAAAATGAAAAATTACATAACATGTGGAAGCATTCGCATAGATAAATATACATTGTAGCAGCTAGATCACTCATTTTTTTTTTTTTGCAAACCTAAAGCAGTTTTTTTTCCAGCACATTTCACAGAGTGTTCGACAGTGTTGGTCCAAGCTCAGATAGCACGTTTCGGAAAGTCTTATCCTGATCTACATTGACCTCTGAGTGTACCAGTTGTCTTCTCCCTCCTAAAAAAATATTTAATTTGACCATGCGTTTATTAAATGTTATAAGTAAGGTTATTTTCCTTATCAATAAAAACTACTATTATACATTTTTAGAGCATTTTCATCGTCTGTAACCCTACGCTACTTTGATTGCATCACAATTCATCTATGTAGGCCTATCGTGAGATTTTTGCCTGACAAAATCGTGATCTCATAACATTAGTTCTGAAGCATTTCATTGGTTCAATAAAAACATTCTGCGGAACTTTTGAACGATTGTATTACAAATCACAAGAACGCCAGGACTTTTCCATTATCTTCCGCTAGGTGGCATTTTTCAAATACACGTCTATCTGATTTGGGCATTCTAGGTACAGAACCGGACTACTTTTCAAAACGACAATCGTTACTTTGAATTTCAAAATAAAATAAATGTTTACTCTATAAAACGCTACCTGGTACGATTCTTCAGCTATGGTCAGCCAGCATGTAACCTATGCACCGGCTATTTATAAAAATACCTCCTACAGGCTTGGTTAATAGCTTCGATATAAGCCCAGACACTTCTTGTTGATAAGTCTGTTGAAAAACCCTGCACGAATCCTGGTTTCCCCAAAGTCTATATTTAGAAACTGTATCCAAAGATGCGCAGTAAAACAAGAGTATTTGTGAAAACTATTTTCCCCTTTTGAAATAATTGAATTTTCAAGGTATTTGGAGTGAAAAACAGGCTACATTTTCCGACAGATGTATTGTTTATAGCCAATTTCTCCATTGCTACTTTATTAGCGGCGTAATAATTTCTCCAGTACTGGGGATAGTGATGCGTCATAGCAGACAGGTCGAATCTTCGAAGAATATGACATCCGCAGACAACTGGACTTTTCAGCTCTAAATACCTAACAAAATCAAAAGGTGCGTTTTGTGGCGTCTAATCTAGATATAGCCTACAAAGTGTGTCGACATATTATTATCATTATTATAATTTTTATTATCGTCATTACCATCATCATTATATCATCATTACTGCTGGTGGAACTGGTGCTGTAGCTATTGTTGTTATTGTACTAGTAGTACTTGTTGTTTTTAGTTGTACTGGCTGAAAGCTAGTAGAGCTTAATATGTCTTGGCGTGGTTCCGTCGTCCGTCTGTCTGTCCGTCCGCCCGTCCATTTGTCTTGTTGTTTACGCGATAAAGTCTGCATTTGTAGTCGGATTTTCGTGAAACTTACATTTTTTTTTTCTCATCAACAGCTTGAAACCTATTGGGTTTGAAAAAAAAATCTGACGATTAGGGAGGGAAAAGTAGCCGTTCAAATTTGAAAATTTACATTTCTTGTGAACGCGATAAAGTTGGCATTTGTGGTTGGATTTTCATGCCACTTGCACAGTTGCTTTTTATCATCAACAGACTTAAACCTGTCGATTTTGAAGAAAAAAAACCAACAATTGGTACGGGAAATGTAGCCATTTAAGGTTGAAAACTCGCATTTCTTGTTTACGCAATTAAGTCTGCATTTTTAAATCAGTTCTTTTGAAACTTGCACAGACCATTTGTATCAGAAAGGGATTGAATCCTATCAAAAATGAAGAAAATCTAGCGATCAGTTTCGGAGAAGCTGACTTTGATGACTTAGTATTGTTTACTCAACACAGTCTACATTATTTCGCCACATTTCTTTGAAAGTTGCAACCGGATTGTTTAATACAACGAGTTCTGAAACCCTGTCAAATTTGGCTAGATTCAAAAGAATTGCTTTTGAGAAATTGTACAATCTTTTCACTGTTTGTTAAATTCAAAATGCCTACTTATGCGGTCTCGGTGAATTCCAGCTCAGTTGCGACAATAACCCCCCCCCCCCCCATTACTTTTCGTGTGTTTGTCTTTTTCCTATTTGCATCATGAATTAATGATATATGCTAGAAAATAAGCAAAAACACTGCCAGCAGAGCGAGTCAGCCCTAGTTGTTACCGTTATGTAGTTGTTGTCATCTTCTTCATTTTTTGCCGTCGTCCTAGATAGCAGGAATGAATAGACAACAGTTTGAAAGGGATGAAAACGCAAGACTAGCCACAATTACATTAAGTTTCTATTTCTATACATCTACACCTGTGAACCGTAAACATCCGCAGAGAAACGAAAACCAGTCTAGTGCTTTTCTCAAGGTTATGGAAATAACGTCCTGCCGCACAGCCGCAGACGACTTTTGAAAACAGTTGTGCCAAAAGGAGAAATTGCTCGTAATGAGCAATTTCTCCTTTTGCCACAATGTTTTCCCATGCATTCGTGTATTCAACCTTAATTTGATAGTGATAGTTCATATTTTAAAAGGATGTTTTAGTTTGTAAAAGTCATCCGCTGCAATTGTTACAAAGAAAAAAGGATTTCGTGAAAAGATTAGTATCACTGATGTCAGTCACTCAAGTTTAGAGAATGATTCCATCATTTTTTTTTTTTAAGGGAGGGGGGTATAAAGAAATAAAACAATTTTGATGCTTTTAGAAAGACATATAAAGATTTTCATGGTCAAAAAAGAACTTATAATTACATGTACACACGAATTGTATGTATTAATTTCCATAGGAAAACACTAAAGGGCTACATATCCTTGTGCAATCCATACATCTGATGAAAATTCAGAAAAGTTTATATAGATGTCCTGCTTGGCTCATTGGGGAAGTCCTGCTTGGCTCATTGGAAGTTCTATGTGGCTCAATATGGGTGGCCGCGCTGGTAACATGGAGTGTCCATGGGCAAAATACTTTAGATCCCAAGCATAGAACCACTGGATCTCTAGAGAGGCAAAAATAAGTCAGATATGGCCGTGATATTCCTGAAAAAAAATGTGTAAAAAGACATAAAAGCCCAGTCGAACAAACAAAACAATTGGCAACAGTAGTGTTGGGGTTATTTGTTGACCTCTTATATCGATGGTTCCGGGCTCGATTTCCGTGATGAGCAGGGTCAACCTCGGGAACTACATGTACCTACATTACGAGCACTGGTTAAGGTTCAGGAAGCAATCATCGAAAGTGAAGTTGTAAAAACTTGTTCTCAATCGATGTGGAATATATAAAGTTAGACTAGAAAACAAACCAACGATTCGGAATGAGGTACATCATAAATTATAGCAATTTTGAGAGCTTGCACTGTTACTTGTTGAACAATTTTCTCCAACAAAGTTTTCAATATCATTCGAAAACTGCATTTTCCTGCTGCGGTAAATTATTATGTTTTGTAATACCTGTACTTCTGTTGCTCTGAAATTTTCATACGCAGTAGGCTAATTGATGAGATATTTTACATAATGTTTATATTCAGAAAAAATAAGTAAGATGCACTAACTTCAATCGCTTTCAGATGCATCTTACACGAACTTAAATCGCTCGTAATCAAGTGCGTCTGATTGATTGCGATTCCAATCAAGTACTCCCCAGGTTTTTGTTGTTGTTTACATCGTCTTGAAGGACACACTATACTTTTCGTCTGCTAAAGAATGCAGCTAAACTAATTGATTTGTGAAACTGCGGCAACGAAAGGATATAATCGTCATAAGCATAATTATACGGTGTCTCAATGGAACTATATTTTGACACTTCGGAACTAAGATTGCCTTGCGGACATGGTAAATCATACCCCCGATTCGGGGACTAGCTGCGATGTTATTTTTGTGATTGTTTCTCCGCTAGCCCCCGCAGCAGCCACTCTTATGACCCATCTGGAGTGAAAAATCAAAATACCGGCATCGTTTCAAATGGCCGTATGTGTCCATCTTTTCTTTGTCAGTGAACAATAAGGTCCTGAATCGATAGACTAATGATTAATCTTTACAAAAACACCGAAATAATTAAAAAATGACAGTGTTACCTCCTTGTAATTCCATTATTTCGGAATGTAAATATCCATTGACCTACTTTCCAGGAAGTCGAAACTAGGCTTGACATTTACTGCGCATGTTTCGGAAGTCACTTCCGGTACAGTAAAGTTCTTCTTTTTTTTTCACAGGTTCTGTATTATCAGCTTGGGCATTGAAAGGAAAACTAAATGTACTGGATGTATTTCATTTACGAGGAGTCGTATTTATCACTTAAATTGCCGATCACACCATACCATTTTTTCAAATCAAATTGACCACGCATGCGCAGTTAACCGAATTTATAATGAGTGTTTGTTTACAAATTAGCCGGATGTGTTTATGTCAAATAAATGGTAAATTACAAAAGGATCAATGAAAACCTTGCACTAAACTTGGTGTCAATGTGAAGTTAAATCATTTATCTATCGATTCATGTCCATTTTCATAGCCGATAAGCAGATTAAAGACACATTAAGCCAACTGAAAAATGACCGGTAAGATTTTGAGACTTCCAGATGGTATTAAAGAAGGGCTGATGTGAAGGGGTGCGGAGACCCAATCACAAAAATAACATCGGAGCAACCCTTCAGACTGAAGGTAGGTAAATCAGTGTCAGCCTTCACAAACGCGCAGCCTGATGTTGTGCAGTCTGGCTTTCATCTATACCGTCCGCAAACCCTGTTTGGCCCACGGCGTTGAAAGAGTTAATGCCAGGGGCTCCTAAATTTTTATCCACCACCCGATGATACTTGCATGTTGGTTTCAGGTACATCTTTACTTCTTAATTTAAACAAAATCACACAAGGAGGGAACGGTTTGAGTAGTCGATTAATATATTTTTGAATGAAATGGAAAACTATTGTTGTGGGAAAATTGCTTTTGACAATCAATCGTTACTTTCAATCGTTAGCGTTTCCAAAAGTTGCTAATTGCGTTTTGATCTACGATCTGCAATGTCCACTATTTAGTTCTAAATCTGTTATTAAAAAAATAGCATTAAGTTTGTACGTATTACTAGCCAAAACTTAAGGGCACTTGGATTTTCACAAACTTCGCCTTCTATCTAACAATAAATGTATAATGCAAGACAATGTATATAACTGCACATGACCTCCTATCATTTGTTAGTATTTTCACACTTTTCTGAACCTGGGTGAGAGATTAATTTCAAAACTAGGTTAAAACCTGCCAGGTAGCTGTGTCTTTTGTTTCCTTTTTGCCTGATTTTAATTTCTTTTTTTCTGCCAGAGACTAACATATGGCCCGATCACACGATAACAGACTCATCTCCACAATATTTTCCATACTTTTAAATGGTATGATCTAAATTTAAATGTATTATGACACCTGATTTGATATTTTGGCCTTTACTGGGCCTTTAAGGTCGAAGCTCTGAAACAAATTTTTCTCTGTTATTTTTCTCTGTATCCGATTGGTCAATGAAATGGCATTACCAGCTTTGAAACAACAGTGTGATACTATAAATAGGTTTGACAATCAAATTTGTCCAATATGCCATACTGTAAAATGTTGCAAATTATGTATCATCACGATGTGAAATTCATGAGTACATTATGAAAACTTACAGGCATTGGTTTTTCAACTAATTTACTCTTTTGCGACAATGTTTTAAAAAGTAATCTGTTTGCAGAGACGTAAACCAGCGTCATCAAGAGGCAATATTTAAAAAAAAAGACATTTAAAAGGCTTTTTTTACAGAAAATCTTACAAATTAGCAAGCAATCCTAACGGACGGTAAGAGCCAATCACATTGATGGTGCCCTTTGAACACCATACAGTCAAACTATAAACCAGGTATATCTACCTGAAGATTTCGTCTGTTTTCCCAGCGTGCGTTGGCGTCTGCTGCCAGCATTAATGATAGCGTTATACATGTCAAATGTGTTTTCGGAAAACATAAAAATACCAGCTGTGAGAGCTACCTGAACACACGAATCGAACGCAGCTCTCACCTGCTGTCAATTACATAGCTGTTGTATTCCTGACTTACTTTCACCTACTGTTTCACTTTCCATGTGCGATTTCCCTCGTCAAAGAAATACAAAAATATTGATTGGTGAGTAATTCTGCAAACAAAATAAAACAATTGTCAAAAATCTGTTGGTGATGTACTTCTTAATTTTACAACACAAAACTAAAAGTCTTGTTTCTATTTGAAATGTAGCTTTCTTGGTTTGTATTCGGCACCAACCATTTTAATTTGCAACCTCAGTGCTACTCTAAATTGGAAAGTAAAGCAATATCTGCTGGCTCCGTATTCACCAGCCATTCTTAAGAACGTTTTTTTTTTTGTCTTATTCTGAAAGATTTGCCAAATTTCAAAGCAACACAACTTCTGATTGGCTAAACCGTTTGGTTTAGCCAATCAGAAGGAGAGTTTCTTGGTAAAATTATGTTACTTTTATGTTACACAATTCTAACGAATTAGCCTAAAAGAATGCTATTCAGAATGGCAGGTGAATACGGGCTGTAATTGGCTGTTGTATTTCCGTTAGAAAGGTTTCTTCTCTACTGGCGATTGAATACAAAACTTAGTTTCCCACATCATGTTCTGCAGACTCATTTCGTGCTGAAGACGATAGGCCTACCATAAACATTGAGACTAGAGGAGAAAATATTCGTTACAAGCAGGGTATTGACAGCCTTGAAAAGGAAATCCTCTGAAAACATTGTGGGGGCAAAGGAGAAAATATTGGTGACCGGTATTTAATACCGAAGAGATAGGCCCCTAATTTAAGCCACATTTAACATGTGTCGTAGGCAAATACTTTCAATATTAATGAGCCCACATTTCATCTGGATAATCATTTCCCAAGCGACAAATTTTGCGCTCTACCAAATTGAAAACATTAACAGACGGCCAATTTGAAATTGTTACAAAAGAAATGAAGTTCACTGATAGGGTAGAAAACATTTCGGGAAAAGGAGAAATTGCTTGCAATTTCTCTTTTTCCAACAATGTATTCTGAACTATTATTCCCCATGATCGTTAAAACATGGGATTGTTCGGTAAGGGTTAAGAGTTGATACTTCTACACGATAGGCTTTATGGTACATGTATGCATCGTAAGAGAGAAAGTGAAGCGTGAGTAAATCTACGTAACAGCTGTATCCGACTTCTCAAGGACAACGGGGAAAACATACATCAATATTTTTCTTAAACTCCTTTTTATTATAGAACGCATGTCCATTTTTCTTCCTTCGACCATGAAGTTTTCGAAGTGCCAACGAATTGCACAGGGTTCCGGTAGCTCACTAGTAAGGCGCAGATCTGTGAACGCAGAGGTTGTAGGCCTACATCTGAATCACGGCTCGGTTAGTCATTTCTAACCGCTCGGCAGGGCAGTAGTTAAGGTCGCGGATGGATTTGTTACCAGGAAGTCCAATCATTGCTGGTAAATGCGGAAGCTTGGGCTGGCCATGCAGTCTAAACGTCCTTTGCCAAGACGCTCTGCAACCCCCGCCCTTTAACAGTGAAAGTATTGAGAGGCATGAATGAATGAGCTGTTGCCGTTATATTATAAACAATGCTGTTAAAATCACCTTGAACCAATCTCTCACTGCTTTACATTATTTCGATCTCGTTTATGCATGGAAGCAGCCAGTTGCTCGAAGAGTGTTTTGATATGTTCTGGTAAAATATATATAAGAAAAGTCTTGAAAGCACTATATATAGTCTTTTGTAGCCTACTTACAGAGTATGTTTCGTACTGTCAGAGGTCATTTTGCTTGGATAGACAATGTTTTGTACTGTTAGAAATTGTTTTTAAAGTCTGACAGGGGGTGTTTTGTACTGACAAACAAGGTACCGTACCTATAAGTAACGTGTCCTACTGACAGGAAATGTTGTAAGCCTACTCAGAAGAAATATTTCGTTCTGAAAGAAAGGTTTTATACTTCAGAAGATGTTTGCTTCTATTAGTATATGTTTCGTTCTGACGGAAAATGTTCGGGCGGACGATTTTTTCCTAACAATAAAACACGTTTCGTACCAACAGAAAAATTTCTGAACAGACAATGTTTTGTATTGACAGACAATATTTCATGCGAACAAAAATGTGTCCTACTGGCAGAAAAAATGATTCATTTTGACTGAAAAAAAGTTCTTTTCATTTGTAGAGCAGTCTACGGGTTATCTTAGCTCCGTTTCAGCGTGCGGAGAAGATATTAGATTTTATGCAGTTTAGTCAGACTCTGTGCTAGGCCTACATGATTTAAAAGATAATAACATTCTCATAACAACGACGACAACCAAGAAGAAGAAGTAAAAGGAAAAGAAGAACCAAGAAGAAGAAGAAGAAGAAAACGATGATGAGGAGGGGGGCGAGGATAAAGACGATTTCGGAATTTACATTGCGACAGTTAAGCACAAGGAACCCTGCTTGTAACGACGCGAGTTTCTGGATTGGATTCAAACGTAATTTGTTCACGAGTGAGAACATTGGTGCCAATCAATAATTCGTCTTTTTATCTAGGCTACTAGATATTTCATTGTATTAGTATATATACACATGTACATGTAACAGAAGCGTGATATGCTGAGCATGTTTGCGGATCGTATAGATCAAGATTAGACGTTTGTGCAGTCTGATCTTAGATCTACACTGTCCCATCATAGGTATAGATATTCTATATCTGTACAGTAAAACCTGATATGCTGAGCATGTTTGCGTAGCTTGTAGATCAAGTTTAGACAGCACAAAAATGAAGTTTGATCTCAGACCTACACTGTCCATATCACGTGGGGGAAAAAAACTTAAATATTACCATTATGGTGTCTGTTTTAGTCACTTAGAGGTCTAGTATTCATTAATAATTGTGTATTCAGTACTTTAAGGGTTGGGGTCCTGCATGGCTCAGGCGAAAAGTGTAGATCTCGAAACCTGGAGGAACCAAGCTCGATCCTCACAGGAAACACTTGGTTTTTCGTAGGAGTGTGCCGTGGCGAGACACTTAAGAGCCAAAGACTAGTACTGGTGAAACCCAGGACGTACATTAATATGTGACTTGTCTCCGTGATATGACTGAAATAATGTTGAAAGTGGCGCAAAACAACATTTAATCAAACAACTTGAAGGGTTAGAGAAGAACACCAGTGTTATTCAATGTTAGACATGACATAGCTAAAATAATGAACCCTTAACCAAACAAAGCTGGAAAGTACGTAGGCGTTTGACACTTCACCAAAGAATTCCGTGTTTCAACGACTCTTGGAATGCAGATCTTCAAATGAAAACAGTGAGGAAAGGATAAATTGCAGGTTACCAGCATTTTTCTCCTTTTCCGACAATGTTTGTACACCATTTCAAAGGCATGTTATAACAGTTGGGTCATATTTTATTTGTCGCTTGGAAATTCTTTAAATACGAATCAATCTAAAACTGTGTTCTGGTAAGTCATTAAATTGACAAAAACCACTTTTCAAGGGAATAGGAAAGACGCATTTATATTGATTTTAGATTGCGTTTGTCAAAATACCGGACGGTGTAGGTCCAAGATCAGACTGCACGTTATGTGCAGTCTGATCTTGATCTACGCTGTCCTTACATTCCGATTATTAAAGTCACTGACATCAGTGGCTTAATAGAAATAATGCAAGACAACACTAAACACTACTTATTTCAAATCTTTGATATGCAGAATTTTTTTTAAAGCGGGTTGACTTCCATAAGCAGACCTATGAATGGAGGGGGACAGTCTATGGACAGTATCCTGTAAATGGAAATAACATTAAAGTGGGTTTTTGTTTTCGTTGAAATCAGGGTCCGTAGGCCTATTTACCGACCGTTCTTAAGAACATTCTTAGCCTTATTCTCCGAAATTTTCTAAATTTGAAAGTAATACAAGTTCTCATTGACTAAACGAAAATGTGTAAGCCAATTATAAGTTGTGTTACTTTCTAAATGCAGAAGACTTAGAATGAAAATTAAGAATGGTCGGTAAATAGGCCTACGCGTCCTGAGCCGTATCCACCGACCATTCAGGCTCATGAGTTTTCTGAATTTGAAAGTTACATAACTTCTGATTTGCTACATCTGGTCTCTCCCGCCTCCCCAAGCTTTGGAACAATTCTGTCAATTTAATCAATCAAAGATTGAGTGCCTGTGACCCTTAAACTCCTGACTGCGACCTTGACCTTGGAGATTGACTGAGGCTAAGGACATTATGGTCTGCAACCTTTGCCCTGTAGCGTAACACATAGGAGACCGATGTAAGAAATACATGTACATGTAGTTCTGTATTAGGATTATAGTCATGAAATATGGAGTTGACACGAAACCATGCTGTGACCTTAGAGATTGATATGTGTAACCGTCGCTCTATCTAAACATGTAAACGTCGACACGTCAAGATGGGTAAGTGTGAATTTTTTTCAATTTCCAAATCCGAAAAGGGAGCAGATATAAAAACGTGACAACCGAAAAAACAGACACCTACAACGAAAATAACATGTCACCCTCCTAACCCCACATCAATATGGAGGGAAATATTACTGAACAAAAATGAGATTTGTAGAGCGAATTAAAAAGTGCTTAATTAAGAATTCAGAACTGACAGTTAACCTTTCAGATTGTCCAAATCGAGAGCATTTGCAGACGACTAATAAAATGTTGCTCAAATGATAGATTTCTCAGGGAAAAACGAATTTGTTTAGAAAATGGTTTGTTCAAGATCAGACAACAAGGTCTGTGTTGACTGATCCCGATTCGCATTTTCCACAAAATTCGAAACGCTTCCCTCGCCAAAGTTAACGCTATTTTCGTCTATCTTTTTAAAAGATATTTCTTGTTAGATTTACCCATACGTCGCCAAGGAGAAACAAGTGTAGAAAATAAAATGTCTGATTTTTTAACCAAACATTTACGGAAAAGAAGCAGTTACTACTTGTAACAGGTAAATGCTTTTTTTTAAAACAGTATTTCAAAAGCTATCTACATTGCGACCGCGAAAAGCTGCAATAGCATTGTTGAAAAAGAGCAATTGTTACTTGTTAATAACAATTTTTCGTTTTTTCCACAATGTGTGCACGGTTTACTGGTATTTACCGCAAGGGTGTTGTCTAGAATGTCGTGTATGTACGAAAATGGGTCAGTATGAGGGAAATAATTGATTATCTAGACGCTGTCTGCAGAAAATATTTCTCTCCAATACAACATATTTAGTTTCCATGGAAACAACCATAAGTGTTGGTATCCTCTTTGTTATAGATAATTAAGAAAGTTCCAGGTAAAACACAGGTTAACATATTACCTTTTGGCATCATTTATCCAATTTGATTTGACAAAGTGTCTATTGCAAATAGAGTTTATTCTATGGGATATCGAGACAAAGGCATGTCAATTGACAAGAGATAGATATTCTTTTATTCTTTTCATTTATGCATCCATTCGAAATGGTAACAGTTGTACGTCAACATAAAACAGAACAAAAATGAGTGAAAGAGTTAACCCTTGTCCTGCTAAATAAGTGGAATGAAACTTTCAAGCCGATAGTAAAAAAACAAATATTGTTATCTACAGGTATTTTGGGGGAAAAGATATCCCCTCTTCGGACAGTGTAGATTCAAGATCAGGCTGCACGTTCTGTGCAGTCTGATCTTGATATACACTGTCCGCAAAAGGTACTTGAGATGAGCTTAGCAGCCTAAGACTAAAGAAAGAACACATGATTTGCTCCAGTATTGTCGTCACCTGCCATTAAAGTAAGTGAAGGGAGGTAACTCTGTCATTCATCAACTGCTTTTCGTGATTGGTTTTGCCCATGGCTGCCTCCAAGACAAACTCTCCCTTCTTAGAGCGTGGCGTTCCGCAGTGTTCACGTGATTAGCATCTATAGACCTAACTGAAAATCGTCTCGCCTCACACAAAGATACACCATAACATAAATTTTGAGCAGACGTTACAGTTTTAATCCCGTCCATACTGAAAGGACAACACTCTACAAGATTTTCGAAAGACTTCTATCTCAGGGCCCCGTTTTATCAACGGTCGTACGACCGATCTTAGCTAAGATTTGGACGTACGTCAGTATTTGCGACAGTAAACCGTTTTATCAACAAATTCGCAGCTACGATATCATAAGTTTCGGTCGTAAATTTATGTCCATCTTAAGTTACGATCTTACGTATGACCGACGTTTTTGATAAAACGGGGCCCTGGGCCGTAAACAGGACTGGGTTGCTTTTTCAAACTCGTTATCGCCAAAAATAGTTCGGAGAATTTCTTTCAAGGTAAAGTCCTTCTTGCTACACTGTAAGCTATTTCAGCGGTGTTTTGTCTTGGTGGCGAATCTTCATGGGGTCGAGAGATCTTCCACCCGAAGCAACAACAACGTAAAAAGACAACAACAATAAAGGCAACAATAACAACTTGTTCAAACGAACAGGGTTTTGCCTTACAGAATGACCGAAACCAAGGAGCAAGTAGAGAATAGCAAGACTAAAGAAGAGAAAAATGAAGGTGTTAATCCAGGAAAGGTAACATGTTTAAACCAAATGTAGTCTTTGATGAATGTCAAGTGCAAATGAACTCCTCAGAATCGCAGTTATACAGAGAACGTACTAGCGGATAGCACGCATTAACGGATAAAAATGATTGCCAGTTGCTGTTTTTATTTTATAAATAGTTTGTATATGTTATTTTTTCTTTTTAGACAATGAACTAGCCTAGATTTTGAGGTACAAACATGCATACCTGCAAGAACACTATTGTGAACCATTAAATAGCTCTTAACTTTACCCAATGACAAAATTTTAGACATGTCCATATTGAAAGCACATGCAGAAGATAAAATTAAGAGATTCAAATGAACCCAGGGTTTCCGCTGGGCTTTGCATTTGGCGCAATTTGCGATAGATTTTTAAGTGTGGCGCAAGAAAACGCCGATTGGCAAAAATGACTGGTGCCGATTTTTTTCGTATCGGGGTGCAGAACATTTTGATATTAGTCCCTGTCACAGCAAAGCATGGATGCATGACAGCCAATCCATCAATTTCAGCTGAAATAAATCAGCTGGAATAAACTATGGCATCGACATAATTGAAATTACTTCACAAATCGATGTCATATTTACACCTGACTATCCAAATATACACACTTTCGATATTACGAACTTCTGGATAGACAAAATTTGTCAATTAACCTAGGAAAACTTTAAGAAGGTAAAAGCATGATCAGGGTCTCATGTAAATCATGTAAATTTAATGTCCAAATGAATCATGATCGCACTAAAAATCGATTAATTCTGTATAACTACAGCAGGTTTCCAAACTGGCGATCATGCTGCAGTCGGCTCTGACTAAAACCCGGACGGTAATGTTATCGGTAATGTTATCCTCATAAATATTCTATGTCATTTTTCCTCCATTAATCGTCCACCTTCCGAAAAACTTGTTTTGTTTTTAACATTTTAACTTCTGTATGTTTCAAAATGTAAATAGTCTCTGTTTGAAAACAGTGTTTTAGATTAAGAAATTGCTCTAAATGAGCACTTTCTACTTGTGTAACAATGTTTTCACATATTGACTCAGTCAGGGTTTCCGTTTACGACGTAAAAGTATCTATGTACGCATGAAAATCAGCTCGGACGCAAAATAAATAAGCTGATCGCGTCCCTGGGACGCAGTCAAAATTGAGTCCAAACGATAATTTAATTAGACTACATCAACACCGAAAACAATTCGAAATACGAAGATTTCAACTCTGCCTGTACAAACTGACCATCGGAATTCCAAAATGTCTATAAATAGAACTTGGTTCGCCAACATGTAAACTCTTACCAATCTCTTTCCTAAGACTGGTTACCCGCGTTACATCTATACTGTCTTTCCCGGCGAACTGAGCGGGACAACAGCTGTTGCTTAGCACTTGTATACTGAAACAGAAGATGGCTTCCCCGGCAGAAAAGAAAAAACATTCTCGATCTTTCCAAGACCAATGGCTGAAAGATCCTGCCTTTAAAGTTTGGTTAGTGAAAGACACTGATGATTCAGATTCTTGCATTTGCATGAAGTGTTTAATTTGCAGTGAAACCAAGCAGAAAAAATATTTTCACAACAGGTTGTACGGACTTTCAGAGAAGTTCAATCGTATGACATACATTTCGAGCGACGGCCACCGACTTGCTCAGCAAATTAAGTCTGCGAAAGGATACATAAAGAATTTTTAATTTCTAGTCAGGTTAAACTAGTCATTTATATTACAAGGCTTACTTAGTATCTAAGTTTAGTTCTATTTTGTGATCTGATCTTCCTTTTTATAAGGTTAACAAGCCAATCCATTTAACTCTTTACGAAACAGTAAAATTTTAGACTTGTCCAAACTGAAAGCATTTGAAGACGACAAAAGAAAAGTGACTCGTACACTGAAATTTGTTTAAAGAAGGGTAGAAAACATTGTAGGACAAAGAGAAAATGCTTGTTACAAGTATTTTCTCCTTTTCCCACACTATTTTCAAAGGCTTTCTTACGGTTATACTGTGGACTGGTAAAGGGTTACATTCCATTAGAGAGACACTCAGGGTAGTATTTCAAAACTGCTGTCCTCTGAAAATGACTATGTGGAAAGGGAGGAAAAAATCTTGTGAAGAGCAAGGTTTTTTCCCATCTTCATTCTATCCCCCAACCAAAGTGGTCTTCATTAAAAAGATGATTTACGGAAGAAAAAATGGGACTCAGAAGAAACTCAATTGGACTCAACTTTTTCAGTGGCACTGGGTCCCAGGGACTCAGTAAAATTTTATTCAAACGGAAACACTGTCAGTGGTTATTATCCCCCATCGAAAAGGCTGCAGGGGATATGGTAATAGTAGCCGTCCGTCCTTCCATCCCACTTTCTTAGAGGTGTAAACATGAAACTTCACAGGTGGATAGATCTCATCAAGGAGAAGTGCAGTGCATAAGAACCATAACTCTTGATTGCATTATTTAGGAGTTATTGCCCTTTGTTATTTTTCTTACTTAAATTTTGTCCAGGGCATAACTTGAAAACTACATGAGAGATATAAACATGAAACTTCACAGGTTGATAGATGACATAGAGGGGAAGTGCAGTGTACAAGAGCCATAACTTTCTGTACCATAATTTAGGAGTTAGTTCCTTTGGGTTTTTTTTCCTCATTTAAATTTTGTCTGGAGCATAACTCAAAAACTATTAGAGGTGTAAACATGATACTTCACATGTGCATAGATCACATTGAGGAATAGTGCACTGCACAAGAACCATAACTCTTGCTTGCATAGTTAAGGAGTTATTGACTTTTTTTCTGTCGGATTTCATATGTGTTTACACTTGACAGCTATATAAGAGAAGTGTATCTTATTGAAATTTCACATTCAGCAGGGGATGGCCATGTCAACATGGCTCTTGTTTGGTTTGTATCATTTAAACTTCTATTTTTTTCCAAAAGGTCTCTTTTGAGAACTTTGTTACAAAAGGAAACATTGCTCCCCATGACCTGTTTCTACTTTTGTCACAGTGGTTTTACAGACATTGACGATATATTTACTTAAAATTAATAGATGTTGATATTTTTATTGTTAACAAAAATAAATTTTGAACTATATTCATGCAGTAAACATAGATACAAGTAGTTAAATCTGATAAAAACAAATGTTTTCTTATTTATTTTATTGTTCCTGACACAACCATGAGATGATAATTTATTGACCAATACTTGATTATGCCGAACCCTCTGTACTTTCATTTTAAAACTGGCAACAACTGGCTCCAATTATTTCAATCTGGTGCAGACTTTTCTCATTTGGCGAAAGTGATGGTGCAAGAAAAAAAATAGCCAGAGGGAACCCTGGAACCACAGTTCTTTAACTGAAAAATTGTGGTAATAGAAGAAAATGCTGGTTACCAGTTACCATCATTTTCTCCTTTTCAAACAATGTTTTCAAAAGCCTTCTGTATTTGAAAGTCATGAAAACTTTAGAGTGTATGGCCAAGGGTTTAGAGAAATTGTCCTTTTAACTTTAGTCCAAACGTTAAAAAAACTGTTATTTGATGCTACTGCTATAAAAAAAGATCTGCAGTAGACACTGTATTACCTCTTTACCAGATGATGAAATTATAGACTCATCCTCAAAAATTAAGGCATTTGCAGGCGGCATATTCAGCTTGTCTCAAACGATTGAAAGGATAGAAAACATTAAAGGAAAAAAAACTAGTTACCAGCATTTTCTCCTATGCCCACGATGTTCTCAAAAGCCTAGGAGTGGTCAATACATGGTTTTGTTTAGTGAAGGGTGGAATTTCCTTTGAGGGCAAAAATTTGTCCCAATTTAAATTTATTATTGTCTTTTAGGTTCATTCAGCCAACAGTTGGGAATCAGTGGATATGGGAGATGATGACAGAAAGAAAAAGTTTCTTCGATTAATGGGCGCATCAAAGGTCAGTGGGTAAAAAAATTGAAATGATAGAAAATTTCCATCAGAGTAAGATACTGCAGAATCTTCATTTACATATATATTACCCAACTCTTAACGAGAGAACCTATTGCTTTTACTTCAAAGGCTTTTTGAAATATATTTTAGAAAAAGAGAAAATTGCAAATAAGTATTTTCTCTGTTTTTCCCCATATAAAGACAAGCTTTGTGCTGTATATATAATACAACACTTACAGCCTGCTGACACCTTATTACATCTAACGGCAGTCCCATTTAGAATACATTCTGGAAAAAGGAATAATTGAAATGAGCAATTTCTTCTTTTGCCATTAACTTTTTACATTAGACCTGTATTAATTTGTAACTTTGATTAACCTTTTACTACACAAACCTGAGTTTTAATGAGCAAGAGAAAGAAAGCTTTTGAAAACGTTGGAAAAGGAGAAAATGCTGGTAGCCAGCATTTTCTCCTTTTCCCACAATGTTTTCTACCCTATAAAACAAAAATCACATCATTTGAGCCACATTGAAATTTTCGTCTGCAAATGCTTTCAATTTGGACAGGTCTAAAATTTGTCGTCTGGTAAAGGGTTAAACATGTTTGGAAGTAACATTTTCTCAATGAAAGTAGTGTGCTAATTTGTTTAGGAGATAGGGAGTTGCTTGCAGTTGATGAATTATAACCCTTTACCAAACAATGCAGGATTTGAATGACTCTGAAGGATAAAGCTTTTGAAAATATTGTTGGAAAAGGAGAAAATGTTGCTGAGCATCATTTTATTCCTTTTCAGAAATATTGTCTACACTTTCAAACACCAGTCCAATCATTTGATCCTTACTTGTCGTTTACAGCTGCATTTAGTTTGGACAAATCTGAAATTATGTTGTGTGGTAAAGGGTTAAGACCCGAGCCCCGGTAGCTCAGTCAGTAGCGTGCAGGACTTGAGAACATGGGGTCCAGAGTTCAATCGCTGGCTACGACCCCTGGCTCGGCCAATTTCCTTCCGAGGATTGATGATAGTCACTGCGACAGGATTCATTCCTCTCCCACCGCTGACCATTGTTTCGACAGTGATTATGTGGGAAAGCAGCCAGTGGCTTGGAAAGAAAATTGTGCGGAGTACTGGTAAAAAAGACTCAAAGAAAGCATGTATAAGTGCACTGGCCGCTGCGATATTACTGAAATAATGTTGAAAACAGCGTTAAACACCATTCAATCAATTCAATCAATAAAGGGTTAAGAAAATTTTTCTGAATTTTAGAAAGAGCATTCTGGTAGATTTGTAATAGGGGATAGCGAGACAGCTCCAAAACATGGCAGAGGAAGTAAGTATGTTTTGGTTACTGTAGCATTATAAGATACATGTGAGTCAAGGGGACATTTTAGACTTGCTCATGTAGCGTTTTTTGGTAAACAAAATGGGAATAGTTAAAATACCTGAGCACAAGTTAATGTGCTTTTGCTGACAGTGAACATCAAGAACAGATTGCAGAAAACATGCAGCATGGTCCTTGATCTACTATATTATGTTACATGGCCAAGAGTCCTCAAAAGGCTTTTGAAAGTTTTTGAGGAAAAGGAGAAAATGCTAGTACCTTTCCCACAATATTTTCAGTATATTGTACCTTTTTATAGAAAAATTACATCAGTTGGTCCACCTTTAAATTGTGCCTCCAAATACTTTCAATGTAGATAAGGCAGGCCTGGTAGCTTATTCAGATACACACACGGCTTGAAACCAGTGGGTCACTGGTTGGAATCCCTAGGTCGGCCAATTTTTTTTTCTGATAATTGATGATAGCCATTGCAAAGTACTTGTAAGAAAAACTACAGGAGAGAACGGATAGGTGCACTGGCTGCTATGATATAACTTAAATTATGTTGAAAATGGCATTAAAAACTACAAACAGTCAATATGAATAGCCTTCTTTTACAATAAAGTTAAGTAAATATTGATAAGTAAAAGCTTAAATTTCTGGTTTCAGAGGATGACACAGACAAACTTAACAGAGACCTTGAGGACCAGTATAAACACAGTAATGAACGCAAAGTGAACAGATTCTCTCACAAAGGTCTTGGTTTTGAAGATAAACCAGATGATCCTGATAAAAAGAGGAGTGACGGGGACAGTGAACATTTTTCAGGAGATGCTAAACAATCAGAGACAGATAGAAAACGAGAAAGTGGAGAATCTGATACAAGTAATGCAAGTCCACCAAAGAAACCAAAAATGATGATGAACTTTGTAAAAGCTAGTGATTGATCTACTTCATACACTGAATCTTTTGAATGGTTAGCTCTTGGAGTTGTGCTTTTGCTTGCCAAGGGTTAAAAAGTACTTTTGTGTGTGAAGGTCATATCGATAGAAGGATTTTGGTTTTGATTACTTGATATCAGAAATAGTTTTTAATGGTTAAAACTTTACCAAATGACAAAATTTTAGACTCATCCATTATGAAAGCTTTTGCAGACTACAAATTATACTTGGCTCATATAATGAAATTTGTGTATAGAAAGGTAGAAAAAATTGTAGGAAAAGGAGAAAATGCTGGTTACTAGCATTTTCTCTTTTTACAAGGTTTTCAGAAGCTGCCCATTAAGGGTGGTTAAATCTTTGGATTGCATGGAACAAGGTGAAATTGTTAATTCTTGGGGGTTGTGCTTTTCAAAGGGTTAAGAAGTATTTTTACTTATGAGAGTCAAATCAGTTGAAGGATCTTTGATTTTGACGGTTCACTTTCAGAAATATTTCGAAATTTTTTCCATGTTCTATCATGAAATTCTTGCAAAGCTAGTAAAAGATGTAGTTGGGCTTATCACTATTAAAATTCTTGCAGAGCTAGTAAGAAATGTAGTTGTGCTTATCACTACAAAATTGAGTACCAAAGTTGTTGTTGACAGGGAAATAAAGTATGGTTCAAATGATGTGATTTGTACCTGGAAGGGCAGAGAACACTGTTGGAAAAGGAGAAAATGATGGTTTACAGCATTTCTTTTTTTCCACAATGTTTTCGAAAGCCTTGTTGCTCCTGTTTGATAAAACTTAAAACACATTATTATGTATATGGATGTATATTATAGGGTTAACTGTTGTATAAGCCAAGAAAATGTTGGACTCTTCCAAAGTGAAAGCATTTGGAGAAAATACAAATTAAGATATTTATTACTACATGTAGTATCATGTGATTTGTCTTCAAAGAGGTCAAAAACATGGTGAGAAATGGAGAAAATGCTGGTTAATACCAATATTTTCTGATTTTCTTACCATGTTTTCAGAATGCTTCATCCCCAGGGTCCCTAAAACATAGGATTGTTTGGTAAAAGGTTAAATTTTTATCTCATAGGCAGTTTTTGCACCTAATGTATAAGCTGTGTAGGTCTTTATGCATGCCTGAAGATACTTCTATCTTGCTTTCTTCATATTTTATCTCATTCATTGATCAGTGTAAAATGTATCTGAAATGGTAACAATATCAGTTTTCATAGATGACATTTTGAGGTAAGCCATTTTACATCAGTTAGATTGACATTCTAGTATGTTAGGGAGACTGATAATTCTTGTATGTGAAAGAGCCTTTTTATCAATCTTTTTTGCTGGAATAAAACTGGACAAAGAATTTCTTATGTTAGTTAATTTATGTTTTCCATTACACACTGGTCTGTGCCCTTAACTCTTTAACAGACGATAGAATTTAAAACCAACCTAAATTGAAAGCCTTAGCAGACGACAATTAGAATGTGGCTCAAACTTAAGAGGTTTTCTATAAAAGAGTAGCAAAGATGGTGAGAAATGGAAAGAAACAATGATTACCAGCATTTTCTCCTTTTCCCACATTGTTTTCTACCCTTTTAAAGGTGTATCTTATCATCCCATATCCAGAGTTTTAAAAACCCTTAAGAAAGAGGCTTTGAAAACAACGTGGGAAAAGGAGAAAATGCTGGTGACCAGCATTTTCTCCTTTTCCCTCAATATTTTCGAATTTGTCAAAAACAAATCTCATCATTTGAGTCATATTTAGTATCTCCTCTATAAATGCTTTCAATATGGATGGGTCCAAAATTTTGTGCGGTAAAGGGTTTAAGTTAACATATCTCACAAAATAAAAGACAATGCTGATTTAAGATCAAACTGGCACCCCATGGTCCGTCAAACACGGGATTCTTTGGTAAGGCGGTTTAATCAAATTAGAAACTAGATAACCCATTACTGTCCTGGCTATTTTTATACCTAGTAGAAACATTTTCACACTGTACAAATAAAAACAATCAATTAAAGGCGGCAGAATCACTTTTAAAGAGTATAGAAAACATTTTGGGGTAAGGAACAAATGCTGCTTTACCCAATATATTTACTGAAACTGTCAACTTCAGTGGCATAAAAAGTAATGAATTTAAACAGAATAAAACAATATAAAGGCTTGAAGTCTCCATGTTTATTTCAAAATTAGTTGATTCATATTTTACAAACTAAACAATCAAATTGGCATCTAGCAGTTTTATCAAATAAACAGTTTTTAAGCAAGAAAACAAAGAATGAAAAAAATATAATACAATGTACAAATTCCATACTAAATGCATATTACTTCAACCTTAACCCTTTACCTGTCGACAAAATTTTTGGTTGGTCAGAACTAAAAGCAATTGCAAACTGCAAATTGCATCTGGCTGAAATGGAGTTAATAATTTTGTCTGCAGGAGAAAATGCCGGTTACCAGCATTTTCTTCCTTAGGGTTGTTGAAACTCTGGATCATTTGGTAAAGGGTTAAGAAAATGATTTCATAACTTACAGGCCTTGTCAGAAAGGTAAGGCATTGTCAAATAAGTTTCAGTAATGGAACAAAAACTCGCATGTCAACAAATATCCCCCTCCCCTCCTTTTGCCCAAAGTTTTGCCTTGCCACTAGATCAAGACAAATCATGTAATTCAAAGGACCATAATTCTTGTAATAATTAATAAATCCAACTGTAAAATTGCAGGTGCACAATGTCCCCAATGTAAGAGGTGATTCCATTTAAGTTTGAACTAAATTGGTTAAACTTTTACCAGACAATTCTGTGTTTTAAAGAACCAGAGGAGGAAAGCTTATGAAAATGTGGTGGGAAAAGGAGAAATTTTGCTTGTAACAAGCAATTTCTCCTCTTCCCATTATATTTTCCATCCTTTCATTGAACTTTAGCTCACTTGTACCAATTTCGAATGTGTTGTTGCTGATACTTTCAAATGGAAGAGTCCATAATTTTCTTGTTTGGGAAAGGCTTAAAACTCTAGAAAGAGAAGAGGACAATCGTTTCAACAGATGGAAGGATGGGTAAAAGGTAGCAGTAATCACTCTTCGCAGCAGTACTCATTCAATAATCGACAGCCATAAGATTAGTCTGTCTACACACAATATCTATCCATGGGAAATTTAACGCCTAAAATTCCTTAAGTGCCCCCAACAAGACCCAATGCCACAGTATCCAGGACCCCTGGATTACTACTTTTACACTGTAACCAGTGCAATGCAGGACCCCACCTATATACCTACATGTATTATGCATATTTGTCACTTGTTAAAGTATTTTTAACTTTCTTACTCTTATAAATTAAAAAGAAAAAATTGATTAGAATAAAACTGGATTTGAAGAAATGGATAGTTTAGTCTTACAAACATTTAAAAAAAAAAATGGAGAAATTCCTCCATGTGAACAATACATATACCAGAGCTCCAGATAAGAGGGAGTGATGGTATTCTAAATCCATTATTTCTCTTCCAAACCCTATGTTGTGGGTACTCATTAGAACTGTCTCGATGAGACGATTCTAATGAGTACCCATAACATAGGGTTTAGCGAAGAATAATTAATATTTTCAATTTTGAAATCAAATCACTCCCTTTATCTGGAGCTCTGCATATACCAGTCGAAAAGTTTACATTGTCTGATGAAGATGTTCCTAATGATGTTTGCATGAGATCATTGTTGAATGATAACCATTTACTGATGAAGCTCTACATCTGTTACAAACATTTTAGTCATGCTCTGTGAAAAGGTGTTTAATGCATCTGCAAAAACAATCAACTCATGCCAGCCTGTGCAGTTAGCACAGGCTGACTTGGATCAAAACTTTTTGCCATCTGTACATTTTATCCATGTCAAAGGACCATTCTACAATTCAACGATTCAGTTGGTTGTCAGACATAATTGTAGTTATGGATCAATAATTGTGATGTCTTGCTCAGTATAATGCATCAGGGTGATGCTTTTTAACCCTTTACTGAAGAAACAATCAAATGAGAACAAGGAAACAACCCTAAATTTTAATGTCCCTAAAAAAGACGACTTTTGAAAACATTGTGGGAAAAGGAGAAAAGACTGGTAACATGCATTTTCTCCTTTTCCATAATATTTCTACCCTTCCAAACAGAAAGATAAATTTTTGAGTCACATTTATTTTGAAGTCTGCAAATGCATTCAATTTGGAACAGACTTAAATTTTGTTGTTTAGTTAAGTTAAATTCCCTTTTTCAAAAGCATGGCTCATTTAATGATGCAGTAAAGGAGATATGTAAATCTGAGAAACACACACAGTAACACAGATCAGCAAGTTGTAACAAACAGCAAATGAAACAAAATAGACAAATATGACAATTGTCTTTAAGATGATAAAAAACATTCTGGGAAAAGGAGAAAATGCTGGTTACCCCTATTTTCTCCTTTTCCCACAATATTTCAACAGGCTTCTTTCTCAGGGTCATTGTGTGATAGTGTTCAATAATGCTGTTGCAGGCTCAGCTGATATACCTTACCTAATGCACGTCATTTGCATTCATTAAAGGGAGATAATTATGCTAGCCATAACACATCCCCTTTCTGAAGGAGTCAACATTTTGTTGACATAAAGCCTTGTTCTTTTGACAGCGTGAAGCCATTTTGACACAGAAAAATGAACCAGTCTTTATTGGATGTAAATAAGTCCATCCCTGATGAGCCCCCAGTTATAATGACCAGCAAGTCCCGCCAAAGAGTAAACCAGACAAATACCGTACAAAAAAGCATCAAGCTGGGGCACCAAGGTGAGGCTGACTAAAAGACTTAGGTGTCCAACATTCTAACCAAATTCCTTCAGTATCAGCTGATATATGTACACAAGCACCCAAACACTTTGCCTAACTCAAGCCGTTTGCAATCATTTTTCCTTTACCACATAATTCAAACTTTTAACAACACTGACAAAGAAGCCTTTTGAAAACATTGTAGGAAAAGGAGAATATATTCTACCCTATCAAAGAGAAATTCCATCATTTGAGTAACATTTTAATAGTTGTCTGCAAATGCTTTCAGTTTGGAAAAGTATAAGATTTTGTCCTATGGGATAGAGTTAAAGGGAGATAATTAAAATAGCAATAACCACTATTAGTGAGAATGAATGTAAGCAACTTTTCATCTGTTTACTATCAAAACCAACAGTATCCCTCAACTCTATATCAAACAACAAAATTTTAGACTTGTCAAAATCGAAAGCATTTTAAGACAACAGTTCAAATGTGGCTTAAAAGATAGGATAGGTCTTTTGAAAGGGTAGAAAGCACTGTGGGAAACAGACAACATGCTGGTAAGCAGCATTTTCTCCTTTCTACCACAATGTTTTCAGTCAGCTTTTTACTCAGGATTGTGTGGTAAGGAGTTAAACTTCCTCATATGAAGAATTGCAATAAGGTGTCCATATGAATTGATCGTACCAGAACATTTTCTAGAAGGAAATAACCTGTTTTCTAATTGAAACAAATAAATATAGACAAAATTAAAATCTTTTGGTCTGAAAACAAAAGACTGTCAATTAAGGAATGAAGAAAATTGTCAGTGTGATTTTGATTTTTAATAGAACACTTTTTGTCATGAAACACTTCATTTTGTTTAAGCCTTGAACATAAATGCTTATAACTACAATTTTCTCCTTTTTTTTTTCAAAATGCCTTCTACCCTGGCAAAGAACTTGTTAACCTTTTCTTGTATCAGTTTTGGATTTGTCTTCCACAGATGCTCTCAACTTTGATGAGCTTTGATGGGAAAAAATGGTTTCTAAAGGAAAGACTGAAATGAAGAAAATAAGAAAAAGCCCTTAACTTTGTATCCATCTTTTGGAATCAGAAAAGTCAACTTACTACAAACAAACCAAGAAGAAACTAGAGCTGTCACTGAATGTGACTTAATACCCCCGCCAGTGCTTTGACAGAAACAGGCAATTATTTGTACACAGACGGACACACGGACAGACAGGGTGATTCCAGTATACCCCAGAAAACATTCGTTTTGCGGGGGTATAATTACATGTTTATCAAATACAAACATCAATACAGAAATATGACTCCCCTGTTAACAAACATCAAATGGTATATCACCATGTATGGACGGATTCAAATGGAAATGAAAATAAGCCACATTGTATCCATATTTACAACCTATCTATGTATAAATGGAATGTTGAAGGAATAAATATTTTGCATAATAATTACACAGCAGTACCAAATACATAAATCAATGAAAACTTTCAGTTGTGACTCTGATGAATATTTACACTATATTAATGCTGCTCTATTTAAAAGTTGATCCAGGTGACTTCAAATGCTATTTGGACTAAAAAGTAACATTTCATTATTAAACTTGAAATGACATGAATATATCATTAGAATGGGCTGGAAAAGTTTGTTTGTATTGGAGTTTAATGCCGTTTAAACAGCAATCAGTGCACCTATGCATGTGTTTCCTGGCTTCCTCTTTCGAAAACCAGTACTGACACTACTTTCTTTCCAAGCAAATGACTACTTTTCTTACATCATCTAAGGTGAGAGACGAAAAATCACCGTAAAGAAAGTGTAAGGGTATCAGACTCGCAACTACCATGTCAAAGGTCAGATACGCTAACTACTGAGCTACCCTGCCAGGCAGGCTGCAAAGGACATGCATTGTCATCTAGAACGGAATCAAAAGCAGAGATCACATAATTTCTGAAAGAAATATAATCTCTCCATAAGTACCTTTTGGAAAAAACTGTTGACTTAGATGATTCTGACCTTTGACCTTACTATGACCATGACCATTTACCTGAAAATCAATGGGGATCATCCACCATTCATGATGTTTATCTTTACTATGTCTGAAGATCCTTGGTCAAACCGATGTCAGTTTATTGTCTGGAATAAGGTTGACCTAATCAAGGCCACTGTGGCCTCGACTTTTGACCTTTAAACCAAAATCATCTAGAATCTGCAACAATTCAAGATCATTATCTAAACCAAGTTTGAAGAATCTAGCTCAAATATAATCCCACTAAACGAAAATAGTTCAGTAAAATGGGTTTCCTTGGGACCTTGGCATATTGACCTCTTGATTATCTACAGTGAATACCTGTCATAAGCTTGTAAAACCATTTCACGTAAATGTTAATTATTGTCAAGACAAAGTTGCAGAGTACAATGAAAAGAACTGTGTTCTTTACCTTTAGCTTACTGACCTGCAAACCAGTTAGGATCATTAACAATTCCTGCATATCTGTACCAAGTTTGACACACCAAGGTCAACCTGCCCCGTGACTATTAAAGATTAACTGATGAGCATTATCCATATTTCAAAAACATTTTTTCAAATTTGTCTGCAGCAATTGTTAAAAAGAAATTAATAAATATGCAGTATAGACTGCTGAAGGACAGGAAGTCAAAGTTCTTGGTGAAAGTTATACCCTGAATAGCATGGTCGAAGCCAAAAGCAATGATACTAGTGTCTGACGAATCACCTCCCAAACTGATTCTGGCCTACACATAATCACTTCCAACAGTACAGCACGAATACTATTTTTTTGATGTTGTTGCTTTGGTTTTTGCTGTCGATAACAAGTTTTTGTTGTGTGTATATTTATTGTTATTTGATATTGGGGGCCCCCTCTGTGTGCTCTGAGCGTTCGGTCTTTGAGATGGTTGACTGACTGGGGTGGACCTTGCGGACACCTGCATAGGTGACTTGGACCTGTTTGCTTGTTGACTTGTTCCAGGTGGTTTTAATGATGCTGTTGCTTGTTTGGGAATGTTACCTACAGAGTTACGGTGATATCCTAGTCTAGAGCCTCCCTGCAAAAGATTTTGGATTAGCATTAAATATTTACATTTATCACATATAACCTCCCCCAGCAGTGTATTAAACCCATTACTTATTTTTGATAAAACACTAGTGTATTATCGTTCTTTGGGTCCAGGTTCTGATAAATTTTCAGTCATGAGCATATGAAGCTTGAGAGACCAACCACAGTAAATGCCGGAACTGTACTACTACGCCGTTTTGCAGAAAAATGATGTCATTGTTGCTATGGCGTATACATGGACAATTCTTGCTTTTCATGTTTAATAAAAAGCAAGAAATGCAACCAAAGCTTTTTAAAAACAACAACAGTCCTGAATTTGTTGCACTTACTCCCTCTAGAAACTGTTTTATTCTACTTACGGTGTAAATGTCATGGAGCTATCTACTTGTGTATGTACACATTTGATACCGAACTACAACTGTAAACATGGACCCGTGAACAGTATATAGGCAAAAGGTGATGATGCAGGAAATTTTTATCTATCATTCATTTTATGTGATAAATAGAATCCCATATTCGTGTTTATGTATTATCATTTTTATCAAACTCGTTGACTAAAATGTATTTAACGCTCAAAAAGGCTCGGGTCATACAATTTTAGTCAATTTGTTTGATAAAAATGACAATACACAAACACTCAAGTAAGATCCTCTATTTAGTGTTTTCTAATGGACACTTAGGCTCTTACACCACTGGCTGAAGACCTACTGAAGACAACTATAAAAAAATCTTGTAACACTTGGTAATCAACATAAAATAAGGTATAATACACGTGAAGCAATTGTGGCAATGCTTCATATGGGAATTTTCACTTATTTCCATAATATTTTGGAAAGTGTTCTACACAATAGTAATTGAGTAAATAGAGTAAAAAAAATTTTTTTTCAGAACTTTACTGTTGAAAGTATAAAAACAATAATTTATCAACAGTTACCTTTCCACCAGACCCCGGTTTCTTGGTCGTATCAGCAGACCCTTTCCTTCTTGACTCACTAGGAGCGCTTTCATCATCATCATGATTGACTCGCCCATCTTGGACATCTTTAGAATCCTCGGGATTCTCCCCGTTTTGTATTGCACTGTTGTCACCTTCGTCATCGTCAATGTCATTTTTCAGATCATCTTTCCATTTCTTCATTAACTGTAACACGTTAGTTGATTCTTTTTCTTGGTCACCCTGTGAATTGAAATTATTTTGAAATAATTGTAACAGACTTTATATAAATCAGACAATACTTAACATATCCAATTTAACTAATTTAGAAGTTACTTCTCCTTAATAATAGCATAATGTTAATCGGGCAAACACTTCATCATACTGAGGTGGACTGACAATGTATCAAAAGAAAATTTTTTTGGTAATTTCAAATATTTCCATTTTGAGTCCCAAATACCCTGTAACCTTTTATCTAACAATTGAGAGTTTTAAACAACCACGATGGGACAGGCTTTCGAAAACTTTGAAGAGAAAGAAAAAATGCCGGTAACCAGCAGTTTCCAATTTTCCAGCAATGTTTTCTACTATATCCTCATACAGGACCTACCAAAAATAACAAAGATATCTCATTTTTTTATAGTAAACATGCAATAACAAGCAGAAATTCATCAATGTCTTTCAGCTGAAAAACAGTGTAGCAAAAGTAAAATTGCTTGTATTAGAATTTTTTCTTTTCCCAAGAATTTTTTGACACAATCATGTTTAATTATTCATATAATAAATCTTGACTTTTATCAATTATACATACTTTACAAGGATGTTAAAATTCCGCCACAGATTTATCTAAAGGTAATGATTTACCCTATAAATTTTTCAGCAAGCCTCCAATATATTGTAATCACACTTACAGTAATCCAGTGGTGATCCAACACTTCACTAGCTGTAAGTCGATGAGCAGGATCCACATTTAACATGTTTCTTATACACCCTTTTCCTGAAAAATATATATCGCAACTTTCTTCGCAATACAGCTACACTGCCACAAAAATTTAGAAAAATAGTCAGAACACCCAGGTGAAGTGAGAAAAGTGGCCACTCACAGCAGGTGGTCTTTCACTGCAAGTTTGAATCAAGACAGCAGTCTCTTAAACCTTTAATTAACAATCCTGAATTTTAACAACCATGGAACAAAAGGCTTTCGAAAACATTTTGGGAAAAGGAAAGTTAGTTTTCTATCCCATCAAAGACAAATCTCATCATTCAAGTAATAGTTAATTTGTTGCTTGTAAAGAGTTAAGACAGTGAATTGCCTACAACAGGTGGTCTGAAAGAGAAGTTTGACGGTCTATGTTTCATCTACAGTATTTCATATTTAAATGATGTGTCACACTAATTTTCTGTGTATGAAATAATCGTTATACATGATAAACAAGTCATCCTTATACAGGGCAATATACACCGCAAAGGAAGCCATCAGAATTGCATCACCTTTGACCCCCCTCCCTCTGCAGTGACCTCAACCTTGGTTGGTTGTATTGGGGTTTAACGCCACTTTAACAGCTAAGGTCATATCATGGCGGTCGGTGACGCACATGTGTTTCCTGGCTTTCTCACACCAGTACTAACACAACTTTCTTTCCAAAGCCACCGACTACTTTTCTCATATGCTTCAGCAGAGGTGAGAGGCGAAAATACTCCGGAAAGAAAGTTCGCCTCAACCGGGTATCGAACTCACAACCACCAGGTCATGAGTCCGACACGCTCACCACTGAGCCCCCCCGGGCGGGGCTCTTCAACCTTAGAAACTGACACCTTAAATCTCTGCTCTGCACAACATGTCATCAAGGTACACATGTCATGGGTGAAATATTTTCAAAATTAGACAAGGGGATCAAGGTATATAGAGTGAACACAAAATTGCTAACAGATGGGCAGATAATGTGTCCCTTTAGCTAGATAACAAAGAAAATGTTCCAGTTCATCTTAACACAACCTTACAGAGGAACTGGTTACCAGAATTTTCTCCTTTTCCCACATGGTTTTCAAAATTCCTTTTCCTTGGAGTGTTTAAAACTTGATACTGTGTGGTAAGGGGTTAATAACAATTAAGCTTATACTGTACTATATTACCTTCCTCAGACACCTCTGTCCATATCTCATCCGATGTAAAGTCTACATATCCTTTCTTTATCAACTCATACAGGGTATCTTCATCTTTTGACTTGAATGGCATGCTTCCACATAATCTGGGTAGAAAAATGTTAGTGTTATAATTGGTGTCAATCATGTTCCTAACCCTTACAGTGCCTTTCATAACTGAAGTTCCCTTTGTGGTCAGTATTAATAAAGATCAGATTGCACAAAATGCGCAGTCTGACCTTTGATTTACAGTATCTTCTTTGCTGAAACAACACAGCCAAAAGCAACCACAAAATTGCATTAACTTTGGTCTTGTTTCTAGACTGCAAAAAGTTTGCTGTGTTCATTTCAAAGGGTCAAAATGTTTTCCTTTGTGTAATTTGTTACAGCATTTTAAAGGTCTTTTTTCTTTACCACACAAGAAAAATTTAAACTTGTCCAAATTGAAAGCATTTGCAAACGGCCATTTAAATTTGACTCATATGATAGAATTGGTCTTTGATAGGTTAGAAAACACTGTGGGAAAAGGAGAAAATGCTGGTAACTGGCATTTCTCCTTTTCCCACAGTGTTTTTAAAGGCTTCTGCCTCAGGGTTGGTAAAACTCGGGATTGTGTGGTAAAGGGTTAAAAAGCCTGTGCAACCTATGGGTTAAGGTTTAAATTGTAAATATATAAAAAATTCATCCCTTAACCCTTTATCTCAGAATCCTGAGTTTTAAGTAACCTGAGGAAGAAGCCTTCTGAAAATAATGTGGAAAAAGGAGAAAATGCTGGTAACCAATGTTTTCTATCCTATCATACAAATTCTGTCATTTGATCCACAAATAAATTGTCGTCTGCAAATGCTTTTAATTTGGAAAAGTCTACATTTTTGTCATGTGGAAAAAAGTCCATCTGATTGGCTAAGAATGTATCAGCAATGTTATTTTTCTGGAATTTGGATGGTTGATTGGAGAACAAGTCTATATTTACAATTTATACAAGTGCCCAAACATCACACTGTTGACTATGTTTTCTTGCCTATAATTTCTAGAGACTATATTAGAATGGTTTATACATAGGAAACATGAAGGATCTGCAAGAGAACAAGTCCTTATTTACAATGTATACACTGTAACAGCAAGTGACTATATGTTTTCTTGTCTGTAATTTCTAGAGACTTGATTAGAAGGGTTTATGCGTTTGAAATATGGATGATCTGTAAGAGAACAAGTCTATACTTACAAAGTATACACTATAACACCAAGGGCCCATACATCACACTGTTGACTATATGTTTTGTTATCTATAATTTCTGGAGCTGTAATGCAAATAAAATGTACACAAAATATACAGTACTGTAAAAGTCTGCAGACTAAATACAGAGATTTGTATTCAAATATCAACATATTATGGGTTATTTGTCTGTGTACATAACTTATTTATAAATGAGTCATGCTCTGCGAAAAAGAGGTTTAATGTACCTGTTAAAAAGTATTGACCCAGGTCAGCCTAGGCTGCACAAGCTGATTTGCCTGGTATTTTTTTGTTATTGTTAAATTTTCTACCTATCAAAGGACCGTTCTTACTCTAGATTCTGTCGGTCATTAGACAAAATCAATTTTATAAATCTATAACAATGTGATGCCTTGCTAGATATAATGCATCACAGAGATACATTAAACCCCCTTTTGCCTGAACACTGCTCATACATATGTAAATAGGAGCAACCCATCTGGGTGCCAATATTTGGCTGCATTCACTTCTTCAGTGAAAAAGAGACCCTTGTTTTATGAGTTCCCCTTTTGACAGTCAACAACTAGCTCCAGACTGAGGTAAATATCTTCAGGAATGACATAGAAAATGATAAAAAAGTCCCAACTTTCATGAGACAACTAGACAGACAACCAGGTTATGCTTTACCTGGGGTTTTCTTAGGAAAAAAATAAAGCCAACTAAAAATGTCTATAGATTGTTTATTCTAAGCCAAGACATAAAGTTTATTATCCATGGCATAAAATTGCTTACTCAAGAACTGTTTTTGTTAGCTTGATACCATGTCATGAAATGGATATGAATAACTGTACAGTATTTCAAAACATCTATGTACTCTCTTTCTAAAGTCAGACAGAGGTTTTTACAGTTCAACAGTCTAAGTAAAGGTAACTTTGACATATAGCTCTCCCTCAAAAATTATTAATTGTCAGCATAATGTTTCAATAATAAAAACTTTCATATATACAGAATATGACAAAGAATTTAATTAAAAAAAAAAAAAAACACATCGAAAGTAATAATTATATCTTGTCAATAATACATACACATATAATTAGGTGTGCCACAAAAATCCTGCATCATATTATCATGTCCTACACCAGTTTTGGTTATACTCAGTCCAAAATCTGTAACCTACAGGAAAACAAAAAAAAAAATAACAATCTTAACCATAAAGCTATGTAAATTTAGAAAATCAAAAAGCATTATTACATCAAAATTTACAGTATCCTCTTTACTCAAGTTTTCCTACATAACACCACAAGAAAACCATGAAAATTTCACTGGTCTGATATATCCGCATTTGACTCTACCACATGACAAAATTTTAGAGTTGCCCAAATTGAAAGCCTTTGCAGACAACAAAATGAAATGTGAAATGGAATTTGTTTTCTTAAGTGCAGAAAAAACTTTGATAGTTGAAAACCTACAAAAGGACTCACAGTAGATTAGAAGCGCATTAGAACTGCTGATCCACTTTTCCCAAGCTAATGTTTTTTAGATTGAATACTTTGAAATAATGCCTATGTACACTGTATAATTTATCTAAACAAGAGGGCCATGATGGCCCTGTATCACTCCACTACCTTATAAGCAGTTGTGCCATACATATAATTTCCATCAACAGAAACACTTGATTGTAAGAAACCTGTACTGGAATTAAATTTCATGGAAAAAATATAAAAAAAAAAACCCTAGCCCCAAAAAATCCTATCTTTCTCACTTGCCAAGATGATATCAAAGGCTGAAAGCTTATCTGGTCAAGTGGTATTCACACCAAATTTTGATTAACTTTGATAAACAGTATTTTGACAAGAAGATTCCAAAAAATTTAGTAGCAAAAACATTTTTTTCTATGAATGGTAAAAGTTATATGGGAAACAAATAGAACTAGAACTTGTTTTTCTACAAAAAAAAAAAACAGATGTCTCCCCCCTTTTTGGTGTCAAAAGGATTGATATGTCACCAAGGTAATTTATAACTGAAATAATGGTCAGTTTTCTCTAACAGTTTTCGAGTTATAGACCGGACACAAAATTGTACGTAAAATGAGTAAGGAAAATAATCAAAGGGAAATAACTTGAAAAATATACAAGACAGAGTTATGGTTCTTGTGCATGACACTTCGTCTCATGGTGCTTTACAAATGTGTGAAGTTTTATTAAAATATCTTAAAAAGTTTTCGTGTTATAGAGTGGACATGATTTGTGAAGGAAAATAATCAAAGGGAAATAACTCAAAAAATATACAAGCCAGAGTTATGGTTCTTGTGCAAGACACTTCGTCTCATGGTGCTTTACAAATGTGTGGAAATTTATCAAAATATCTTAAAAGGTTTTCGAGTTATAGAGTGGACACGATTTGTGATGGACAGACAGACAGACGGACGGACAGACGGACGCAGGGGAGAAAACAATATGTCTCCGACCCTGATGGGGGGAGACATAATGATACAAAACTTGTATAATGTAAATATTCAACACATCAGAACACATTCATTAACATCAAAATAAATCATTACAGATCAGGGTTTTCCCTGGACTTTGTCATATGGGGGTCCTTTTACCCCATTCAAATGAAGTCTAGAAGGCAAACATCTAAATTTTAGGTGACATTAAGAAAATTTGGGGGTCATAATTCATTGAAATAGGGAGTCAGGGACAACCCTGACGGACAAAAACTAAACATTTTCCATCCCAATCACTTGTCTGTACAATACAACATTGTTTTGCAGTTTTTTTTTTTTTTTTGTCAATCAAGGGAAATAAATGGTACATGTAACATACTGTCTTGAGGTAAATGGAGTTACTTCCCTTAAAATTTATAAGCTTAAATACATCGCTTGTTAGCAACAAAAATTAAGCCAAACAAAAAGTAGACACAATCTTTGCAGATCAAAATTACACAAAAAAATCAAAATAAGGTCACCCAAAGGCCTATTTTGGCAGACTGGTAGAGAATTCCAAGCTGCAACTTTGGAGAAGGAGATTTCTAAAGATTTTCAATATTTTTCAATTTTGTTGCCTTGGCAACAAGAATGTTTAATAGACTCAGATTCTTCTGAGGAAGTCTAAGGAGGGCCAAGGCAGGATCATTTCTGAAGTTTGGTCAAAATTGTTTGAGTAGTTTCAGAGTAGATGTTCAAAATAAAAATTAACACACATAAAAACAGAAGCATGGACATACTCAGAATGGACAGAGGGCCATGCCATAAGCTTGCTGGCTTTTGGCCTTTGAGCTAAAAATGGAGATTTGATAATAAGTTTACCTTTATTTCTAGTTTATCATCAGGGTTTGATGAGTCTGGAAGTTTACTGATGAGTATATTCTCTAACTTCATATCTCTGTGGACTATATCTGTAATAAAAGAGTGAAAGTGCTAAAATTACTGATAATCTTGTCAAGACAAATCTTAAAAAGTTCTGCTTTACTCAAGCCATGCAAAGGTTAATTTTGCTTAATGTATCTGCAACAAGTATTGATCCAGGTCAGCCTGTGCAGTTTGTGCAGTCTGACCTGAATCAACTCTTTTTGCTATTGGTCAATACTCTGCATGTCAAAGAATCAGTGTACCTCATGAATCAGTCAGTTGTTATATATAATGGATTATGTGTTTGCAAGTTTTGCTATTGGTCAATATTCTGCATGTCAAAGGACTAGTGTATGTCATGAATCAGTCAGTTGTTATACATAATGGATTTTATGGATCCATAATTATGTGATGACTTTCTTAGTATCAGTCATCACTGAGATACATTAAGCCTTTACCAAACGACTAAATTTTGTAACCGAACCAAATTGCAAAACATTTTCAGTCAACAAATTAAATGCTGCTTAAATGATGATTTCTGCCTTTGATAGGGTAGAAAACATTGTGGGAAAAGGAGAAAATGCTGGTTGCCGGCATTTTCTCCTTTTCCCACAATGTTTTCAAAAGCCTCCCTTCCCAGGGTCGTGAAAACCAGGAATTGCTTGGTAAAGGGTTAAACCCCCTTTTGCCTCTTTACCACACAATCTCGAGTTTTAACAACCATTGAGAAGAAAGCTTTTGAACTCATTGTGGGAAAAGGAGAAAATGCTGGTAATGTTTTCTACCCTATCACAGACAAATTCCATTATTTGAGGCACATTTATTTGTCACCTGCAAACGCTTTCAATTTCGACAAGGCTAAAATTTTGTCATGTGGTAAAAAGTTAACAAAAAATTACCACTAGCAGACAACTCATGCTGTCTTGCAGCAGACTTTTCATCAATACTTTTCATTGGTAGATTCATAGTTGTTTTTTATCATTGGACCTTGTAGATCTTGATCTTCACATTATCTATATTGACTTCAAGAGCACCTTTGCCAAAACCTAATGGTAATGCATCAAGAGCATTTATCCTTATTTTATGTACTAGACTGATGAATTACAATGCTATGTACGTGATAACATCCTGCTATGTTTTAAGTCACATCAACAGTACATGTACTATCTACCACATTTATATGAACCTCAAATATTTCCAAAAGCTGTATAGTAGAGGTAATAACAACAAGTGTTATAATGGGTACAGAGACCAAGAAGTCATACACTAACATTACCATGAATTATGAATAAAATATCATTACCATTTTTATGAAGATAAGCTATTGCACTTGCTAGTTCTTTTGTTATAGTTCTGACTTCACTCTCGTTGAAGGATTTCTTGTCTTTGAGAGCCTCGGCCAGTTCTCCTCCTTCACACAGCTCCATCACCAAAAACATCCGCTGAAAAAAAATTAAAACAAGACCATTTTATTTGTACTTAGAATACATAATTAATGAAACAAGCTTTTACAAACAACCAAATATTGCCATTTCTACATTGTTTTGGCTAAAACATGTTATACAGTAGCAGACAGTGTAAATTTCAGACATGATTGCACATGCTGGTACTGTGGTCTGATCTTGAACAACACTGTCTGCAACAGCCTGTCTGATGTTGATCAACATTGTCTACAAAAACAATTGAAGTTGTGCCTAGTGCTCTAACTGTTTTCATGGTGCCTAAACTCAATCTTATTTCCTTCTTATAGAAATTTGCTGTAGGAAAATAAGTCAACCAAATTAAAGACTTAACCAAACTGAAAACATTTGCAGATTACAAATTAAATGTAGCTCTATTGACAGGATTTGTCTCCAACAGTGTAGAAAACATTGTGTGAAAAGGAGAAAATGCTGGTTACCAACATTTTTTCCTTCGCCAACAATGTTTTCAAAGGCCTCTTTCTTTGGGGTCGTTAAAACTCATGATTGTCTGGTAACGGGTTAAATTATTTACCGGACAATGAAATTGTAGACTTAACCAAATTGGAAAATTTGCAGAGGACGAACTAAAAGTAGCTCAAATGACAGGATTTGTCTTCAAAAGGGTAGAAAACATTGTGGGAAAAGGAAAAAATGCTGGTTACCAGCATTTTCTCCTTTACCAACAATATTTTCAAATCCCTCTTTCTTCAGGGTCATTACAACTCGTGATTGTGTGGTAAAGGGTTAAACTATTTACTAAATTTAAAAGATTAGCAGTTGACAAACTAAATTTACCTCTAATGACAGGATTTGTTTTCATGAAGGGCAGAAAACATTGTGGGCAAAGGAGAAAACACAGGTTACCAGCATTTTTCCCTTTGCCCACTATGTTTTCAAAGGCCTCTTTCTCCAGTGTTGTTAAAACTCGTGATTGTATGGTAAATATTTAAACTATTTCCTAGATGATGAAATGGTAGACTTAATCATGGTAGCAGATGATGAACTAAATGTAGCTCTAATGATGGGCTTTGCTTTTGAAAGGTAAGAAAACATTGAGGAAAACGAAGAAAATGTCTGCTACCAACATTTTCTTCTTTTCCTACAATATTTCAAAAGCCCTCTTCTTCCTACATGTATTTGTTTTCATAAGCCTTCTCTCTAAGTGATTAAGATTATTTTGTGAAGGATACACAGATACACTTGAAAATACTGTGCCAAAAAAAAGCACTTGATCATCAACCCTATACCAAATAATTCCATGTTTATGACAATCCTGCGTGAGAAAGCTCTTGAAAATATTGTTAGAAAAGGAGAAAATGCTGGTCAACAAACAGAAAAAAGAATCCCATCATTTGAACAGCATTTACATCTTTCCCCTACAGTCCTGAGTTTTGATGACCCTGAGGTAGAAGACTTTTGAAAAAATTGTGGGAAAAGGAGAAAATGCTGGTAACAAGCATTTTCTCCTTTTACCACAATGTTTTCTATCCTACCAAAGTCAGAAATCATCGTTTGTGCTACCTTTAATAAGTCGTTTGCAAATGCTTTCAGTTTTGACCAGTCTAAAATTATGTTATTTGGGAATGTGTCAAATTGTCTTCTGCAAATGGTTTGAATTTGGAAAAGTCTTAAGGTTTGCTGTGTTGTTAAAAAGTTAGAACAGCAATTTCAGCATCTTTCGAACTGACTGACATCTTCTGCCAAGGATGATTTAAAGAGGAGACAACTACCGTCCCATTAACCTTGTAGAAACTGGGGACATTTTCAAAACTTGTGAGACAAAATTAATGCACTCAGGACTCATTACAAAGCAAATTTGAAAGGGACAAAGTCCCACATAATTGTGTGCTATATGGTGTTTTTTTTCTTCTTACCCTATGGGACACTGTCCAAGACTCTTCCCCATGGAAGAAAACTGGACTGAGAATGTCCATTTTATTTATTTGCATCCCAAGGGTTAAGATTTTTTACTTAAAATTCCAAACTCTTTTCCAAACAACAAAATTTTTAACCTTGTCCAAACTGAAGGGATTTGCAACATGAAATTTGACTTTTGCAGATTAGAAAACATTTTGGGAAAAGTAGAAAATGCTAGTTACCAGCACTTCCTCCTTTTCTAACAATGTTTCCAAGAGCCTTCTTCCACAGGGTCTTTAAAATTCGGGATTATGTGGCAAAAGGTTAAAGAAAAAAAAAGCTCCTTTTTTGTACTTAAAGGTAGCTATAATAGTCAAAATAGTTCAGATGAACTAGTCCGTAAGTGTTTTATTAGTTAAAACATGACCACAAGCAGAAACTCGTGTTTCTATCCTGCATGAGAACAGTATTGGAAAAATAATGTAGCAAAAGGAGGAAATGAAATTAATGAGAAATTTCTCCTTTTCCCATAATGTCTTCATGATGAATTAATGTATTTAACCATAGTATGCATTAAGTTAGGACATTAAACTAAGATATTTTAAAAAATTTCATCTGCAAATTTATTTCAGGATGTTATGAGTGAACCCTATACCAAATAAGCCAGATTTTGAACAACCCTGAGGAAAAAGACTTGAAAACATTGTGAGAAAAGGAGACAATGCCGGTAACCAGCACTAACTCCCTTTTCCACAATGCTTTTTGGCCACTGAAGGACAAATTTTAGCATTAGAGTAATACTTAATTAAAACCTTGCCATCTGCAAATAATTTCAAGTTGGACAAATCTAAAATTTTGTCTTTTGGTAAAGAGTCAACCCTTTACCACAGAATACTGTGTATTAACAACCCTGAGGAAGTAGCCTTTGAAAACATTGTGGAAAAAGGAGAAAATGCTAGTCACCAGCATTTTCTCCGTTTCCAACAGTGTAGACTTTTATCTTACAAAAGACAAGTGCCATCATTTGAACCACATTTAAATTACTCTCTGCAAAACCTTTTGATTACAAAAGTTCTAAAATTTTGTGGTCTGGTAATGAGTTAAACAAATAGGCACACCTACTCTGCGGCTATTCATGTCAAATTTTACGAAAGCTACAAAACAACTTAATCCATATTAATCCAGTGCTTTGCTTACAACTTTTTTACCCTACTCATTCAATGTACTTTATTGATTGGAAAAAATCGACCAATCACATTTAAGCAGAAAGATTCAAGAAACCATTATGGCAAATGCAGCAATGGGCTTATCATGAGTTTTTCTCTTTTTTTCAAAATGTCTCTGATTTCAGAAATCAAAAATCTTGAATAAAAAACAATGCTATGCAGCTAAATTTTGGAAGTGCAAGCTTTTATCCTGAGTGCAATCCTGTACAGTACTAATTTATGACATTTTACATCCTTTTATTTCGAGATCTCCTTTAAAAAACAATATGAGAAAAACAGTATTGCTTCTCACAAGAAATTGCTCCTTTTCCCTCAGTGTTTTCATAAAAATTTCCTTTCCTTTCTATAAATGCCTCTTCTTTCTATCATTTGTACCTGTTTTTGATTTGTCTTAATCCTTGTAGTGCAAAATAAACCAAGTAGACATTCTCAGTCAGTAAGGAAAGCAGATATTGCCATTTTAAAGCTGCTTTTGCCAGAACATCTGGCAAGGTAGGGGACAGTGTAGATTCAAGATCAGAATGCACATTCTGTGCAGTCTGATCTTGAATCCACAGTCCACATCAGCAATTAAATCTAGGATCAGAACTACACGGGTCAAAATAAACCTATACAGGCATGGATTATTGAAAGCTATGAGTACATGTATTATTTAGTAACAATGTGGACATGTATGTCAATGAAGAGGAAAGCTATCAATTGAAAATAGAAGTTCAATAATACTGTTTTGTTATCTTTTCCATTTTGTTCTAGTCTCCAAGGAATTTTAAAGGCTTGAAATGTTTTTACTGTGTTTAAGGCTGTTTTCTACATAATTGACATTACAGTATTTAACAAAATCATATTGAGGTGGCCAGTGCACAAACCCTTGCTTTCTTGGAGTTTCACTTCCCAAGCCACTTGCTTAAAACTCCTCTGGTATGATTAAAGAAAGAATAGCAAGATAATATTTTTCCTGAATTGTATGCAAAAGATTGTGGGAAAAACGAATTCCTTATTAGCAAGCACCTAATACTTTTTGTACGTTTTTTTCAAAATCTCTCATCAGAGATGTGAAAAAAAAATGAGTTGTAATGGGTTAACCCTTTACCACACAAGTCCAAGTTTGATGACCCTAAAAGAGAGAGAGATCCCTTTTTTGAAAACATTATGAGAAAAGGAGAAAATGCAGATAACCAACATTTTCTACTTTTCCAACTGTGTTTTCACCATTTTTAGAAGCAAAGCCCACCATTTGAGCCACATTTAATTTGCCATTTGCAATTCTTTCCAATGTGAATCAGCCTAAAATTTTGTCATGTGGTAAAGAGTTAAATCTTATTTAACTAATGATCAATATTGTCAGAAATAGACCTGTTTTATTCTTGATCCATTACAGTTCAATCAATATTTCACTCATCCAAACCTTGGACAGATAGTTGAAACCAATAACCATTTTTGCCATTAATCCTTTACCAAATTTATTACCCTTAGAACAAAGTTTTTTTTAAAAATATTGTGGGGAAAGGAGAAAATGCCTAAAACCATCATTTTTGTCCTTTTTCCATAATGTTTCTTACCATTCTATTGACAAGTCCCATCATTTAACCACATAAAATTTGTCATCTGCAAATGTTTTCAATATGGACAGGTCTAAAATCTTGCTGTCTGGTAAAAACTTAAAACATTGTTATAAACAAGCTTGGTTAACCTCCTATCACAAAATGCACTCAAGGTAATGAGTTGCACTTAAGCTTTTGAAATCCAAAAAAAAAAGTGGGAAAAGGAGAAATGCTGATAACAGCATTTTCTCCTTTTCCCACAATACTTTCTACTCTTTCAATAAGAATTCTATTGTTTTAGCCACAGGTTAATTTGTCATCTGCAAACAATTTCCGTTCCGACCAGTATAAAATTTTTTTGTCTGGTAAACACTAGACTCGTATGTCTTTCATCTATCACCACACAAGATATGTGTAATGATGTATCTGTAGTCATCAGTTTTTGAAATTATTATTGAAAACGGAGTATTGCTTGTATCAAGCAGTTGTTGCATTTCCTACAATGTTTTCTGATTATCAATCAAATGGGAAATTTACCGCTCCCTCAAACATAATTATTTCCTTGTGTTCTGCCAATGTTGATACTGAGCATTTAGCAGGATAGCAGTTCACTGCAAGGAGAGTTCGGACTAAGCTACCTGGCCTCATGCAATGTTTTGAGCGGATGTAGAGAATATCCTTTTCAATCCCTTATCACATTTCCACACAATCACAAGTTCTAATGACTAAAGCCTTGGAAAACATGTGTGAAAAGGAGAAAATGCTGGTCATCAAAATTTTCTCCTTTTCCCACAATCTTTTCTACCCATTCAAAGATAAAACTCACCAACTCAACCACATTTAATTGATTGCCTGCAAATGCTTTGGGTTTAGACCAGTCAGTTATTTTGACATTTAGTTAGTGTTTAGAACTGGATATTACAACTTATTTTGGCTAGAATATCCCTAAAACTATCAGGCAGTATAGATACAAGACCAGACCACAATACCTGTACAGTCTGATCTTGGTCCACACTGACAATAACAATACATGAATTAAATGCCCAAATAGCATGTTTTAACTATTAAATCAAGATTTATATATAAAAAAGTAATGGCATTTCATCTCCCTTTCTCCCAAAACTAAAAGCATTCCTTTGAGAGAGAACATTTTGTGTTTTCAATGAAAAATGTTAAAACTTTTGCATGCCAAGCAGGAGAAATTACTCTTTTTATACAATCTGATCTGCAAAATCATACTTGTACATTGTATAGTAAATATCTAATTGCAATCTTAATTGTTTGAATGGAAACCAAAGAGCATTAATGGTCTTTCATATCTGTTTTACGAAAACTTAAAGCCTTCTTTTGAGAGCAAGTATTTGTGTTTTCACAGAAAAAAAGGTTCATATTCATGCCAAGCAAGTGAAATTGCTGCTTTCAACCAGTCTGATCTTAATCTACACTGTCTGCAACATCACATGAAGTAAATGTCCTAATAGCATGCATAAATGTTTCATCAAAATCATAAAGCATTAGTGGCCTTTCATCTCTCTCATACAAAACTTAAAGCATTCTTTTGAGAGCAAATGTTTTCATTTTACTGAAATAAAAAAATGTTTACTCTTTCTTTCCCTGATGACAATATTTTGGGCTTGTCCAAATTAAAAGCATCAACCAACTCATTTAAAGTAGCTGAATTGAAGGAACTTGTCCTTGAATGGGTAGAAAACATTGTGGGAAAAGGGAACAATGCTGGTTACCAGAAATTTCTCCTTTTCCCACAAGGTTTTTAAAAGCCTTCTTCCTTCAGGATCATGAAGACACAGACATGTTTCGTTTAAGGGTCAATCCTTAGTTTGCAAAGCAATGAAATATACATTTTCGACAAATAAAATGAGACCAAAAAAATTCAATCACAGGAGTTCATGTAAGATTATCAAATCAAACAGTAGGTGGTTTAGATCAAAGAATGAACTGCCCTCTCTATGCAGTCTAATCTTCATCTAAGCTTTCTACAAAAGCAAGTTGGGAATGGCATTCAAAGGGCAAGTATCACTTCAGTAGACCAGAAAAAGGCCATTAAAACATGCATTAATGACTGGTATTAAAAAGTGATAGTAAACACATTAAATTTTTCAGGTGAAAACTGGCTTTTGTGAAACGCACAGATGAAAATCAGACTGCACACAACACACAAGGATTTTGTAAGATAATAGTATCAGATAATGAATTTCTTTTTAGAAACATTTTTTGTCATAAACTAGTTTAAAGCAGTTTAACCCTTTACCAAACAATTCCTGGTTTTTACGACCCAGAGGAAGAAGCCTTCTGAAAACATTGTGGGAAAAGGAGAAAATGCTGATAACGAGCATTTTCTCCTTTTCCCACAATGTTTTCTGCTCTTCTAGACTCAAGTTTCAATTTTTGAGTCGCGTTCATTTTGTCGTCTGCAAATGCTTTGAATTTGGACAAGTCTAAAATTTTGTCGTTTGGTAAAGAGTTAACTGATTTTTGATGTTCTATTACATTTTCCATATATCATTTTTCACAAAAAATTTTTTTTAACCCTTACAGCTGCATTCACACCTATAGTTGGCTTTGCTGCCAATGTAGATCAAGATCAGACTGCACTAAACCTACAGTCTGATCTTTCATCTACACTTACCATTTTTCTAAAAAAATCTTGAAAAGAGCAACTTTGAATTTGCAATTACTAGGGTCTTATTTTTTGACTGCTTTCCTACTGTCCTTTGGGTTTTTAACCCTCTATCAAAAAATTCCATCTTTTCATGACCCTGAAGTAAAAAACTTTTGGAAAAACATTGTGGGATAAAGGAGAAAATGTCGTTAACCAGCATTTTCACCATTTCTACAGAGTTTGCTACACTTTCAATAACAAATTTCCAAATTTCTGCTAAATTTGATATGCAGCCTGTATAATTCTTTCAATATGCACAAGCCTAAAAATTTTTTTGTTTGCTAAAAAGTAGATTACATTTTGATCTTCTATGCAAACACTCTCCTGCCACACAAATCTACTGTACAATACTCAGGAGCAATCACAAATGACAAAGTTGTAATAAATCAGTATTTTCAAGGATATGAATAAACAACCACTGTAAAGCAGCAGAATACTTAAAAAAATAAAACATTTTATTACATCAGTGACATGACAGTTTTAGGTATCATGTCTCGATCTTAACCCTTTACCAAACAACACAATTTTGGACTGGACCAAGTTGAAAGCATTTGCAGATGACAAATTAAATGTTGCTCAAATGATGATTTCTGTCTTTAATAGGGCAGAAAACATTGTGGGAAAAGGAGAAAATGCTGGTTACCAGCATTTTCTCCTTTTTCCACAATGTTTTCAAAAGGCTCTTTTTACAGGGTTGTTAAAAGGTGGTATTGTGCGGTAAAGGGTTAGGCATGGTTAGGCCAAACAAAAAAATATATCTGTGTTTAGGGTTTTGTTCTGAGATGCTGTAGGTAGGGAATTTTTTTTTGAGAAACTTTTTACATGGACCATGTACTGGAATCACATTGATCAGACAGATTTTTTTTGCAATCATAGTGTAAAAAGTTTAGGGTCGGCAGCATTGTCTAGGTAGGGTCAGGAAACCCTAAACACGGATATTTTTATGCTCCCTGAAGGGGGAGCATATAGTCGCTGCTTTGTCTGTCCGTTCGTCTGTCCTCCGTCTGTCCTTCCATCCGTCCGTCCAAAGCCATTTCTCCACAACCCCTGGACCAAATTGGATGAAACTTCATATATGAACTCCTTAGGATATTGCGGCGATGTGTTTTTCCCGGTTTTCCAATTTGACGCTGTGTCTTGGAAAAAGGGGGTTTCTTGTAAAATTCCAATTTTTACAAATATCTCCTTTAGTTTTCGTCAAAATTTCATGAAACTTCACATTTATATTGTTTATTTAAAGTTTCACCATGTGCCCTTGTTTTTTTATCTATGCAAAACCATGTTACGGGAAAAGGGTGCTTATTGTCTTATAACTTTAGGTTTTGTTTTTTTGGACTCTGAAATTAAACATTTCCCAGTTTCTTCAAGACTATACAACATATATGTTGCTGATCAAAAGCCCCAGACCATGATTTCATTCTTTTCTATTTATACTAAGCTGTGTTATTATGCTCCCCGAAGGGTGAGCATACAGTCGCTGCTTCGTCTGTCCATCCATCTGTCCGTCCGTCCAAAGTCATTTCTCCACAACCCCTGGACCAAATTGGATGAAACTTCATATATGAACTCCTTAGGATATTGCGGCGATGTGATTTTCCCGGTTTTCCAATTTGACACTGTGTCTTGGAAAAAGGGGGTTTCTTGTAAAATTCCAATTTTTACTAATATCTCCTTCAGTTTTCGTCAAAATTTCATGAAACTTCACATTTGTATTGTTTGTTAAAAGTTTCACCATGTGCCCTTGTTTTTTTATCTATGCAAAACCATGTTATGGGAAAAGGGTGCTTAATGTCTTATAAATTTAGGTTTTGTTTTTTTGGACTCTGAAATTAAACATTTCCCAGTTTCTTCAAGACTATACAACATATATGTTGCTGATCAAAAGCCCCAGACCATGATTTCATTCTTTCCTATTTATACTAAGCTGTGTTACAGAAAGAGGGCTTAATGACAAACTGAAACACGAAGTTTATAAGTGCTTAATCTGAATTTTTTTCAGACAATTTTGCCATTACTATAATAGTAATGTTCGATTTACAGATTGTTCACAATGACAGGAAGTTTTACTCCACTGTTCCAAGAGTTATGCCCCTTCTTTATTTACTTATTTGAACATTGGCGAATACAGTTTGGCACACAGGACTAAACACAAGTAGTCTGTTTCACTCCCACCCTACTCTCCCGTGACCAACCATTTACCGACAGCCTTCACTTTTCTAAAAAGAGACCTGTTCGGGGAGCATAATCCGTCTACGACGGCTCTTGTTTTGATAGGCCTTAACAATATTCTCTCCCTTTTCCATAGTGTTTTTAACCTTTTCAAATACCAATCACTTTATCTGAGGTAGTTTTTCTTTGTGGTCTGCAATTTACAAAAGGGGAGCATCAATATGAGACATTACCGAAAAAAAAAATCATAAATACTGGTCAATCAGTTCCATTAATTTTGTATGTGACACCATTATTGTATTTCTATAGTATACCATGACCCTATATCATAATAAACTGTGAACAACATCATTACGTCGACCTGACATTGATGCCTGTGACCACATGAAACATGTGCCTGATTTCCGCAAATTTTGTTGCAAGTTACACCAGATTTTCAAGAAATTGTAAAATCTTGGTTGCTGTCCATAACAAGAAAAACTCCACTAGAGGAATGGAGGTCAAAGTATTGCCTTCAAGACAGTACAGCTAGACCTGTATTCAACAACTATTCTATATTGCATTCTTATGTCTACTTCTCAAAGTTTGGAAGAACGCAGTATCTGATAGGCTACATCCAATCTGGCTAAGTCATTGGGTTTAGCCAATCAGAAATTGTGTTACTTTCCAACTTTGAGAACTCTTGAGAATTTAACAAAGTTATAAAGAATGGTTGGTCACAGATACGGGCCATGGGGTTTTATCGGAACTTTTTTTCCTACCGGTACCTTTATTTGAGAAAAGGTCAATAAATGCCAAAAAGATAAAGGCTTATAAAATAGTGAAATGTGAGAACCTTATTGGTTTGACCCAGTTTGACCTTTTACAACATAATGACCCTAAATAGATGAAAACAGGTCAGCAAATGCCAGTAACCAGAAATGTATTCTAACATCTAACAGACAAATCCAATCATTTTAGCCACATTTAGGTTTTACATTGTTGTTTTCAAATACTTTCAAAATAGTGAGTGTAAAATATGAAAGAGCTCAAGAGATTTGAAATCAAGTTTTAACCCTATAAGGCTTTACTAATGACCTGGTTTATTGGCCTGGTCAGGCACGGTGTGGGGCGTACATCACATAGTGATCTTTATTTTTCTGCTTTCAAAGTTAATTTACCACATAAAAGATTCCTTCCCCAAATACAGTTTTATTGGAATATCATCAAGTGATTTCTGGTGAGTTACTGCAGATCATGCTCAGATTGCACTGCTGTAGTCTGATATAGCATGGCCCGCTCTAATTCACATGCATATTAAAACATCCGTCCCTATACATGGCCACATACCGGTTGTTCTTTATATCTATATGCCTTATTCTTTACTTTGTTATGTACCCTTATTGTATACAAGTTATACTTGGGTTAATAAAGTAATGTTCTGTTCTGTTCTGTACTAAACAATCCTAGTGAAGAGTTAACTCCTTACCAAACAAAATTTTGGAATTGTCCCAATCAAAAGATTTGCTAATGACAAATTAAATGTGGCTCAAATGATGAAATTTATCTTTGAAAGAATAGAAGTCATTGTGGGAAAAGGAGATAATGCTGGTTACCAGCATTTTCTCCTTTTCCAACCATGTTTTCAAAGTGTTGTTCAATGAGTGATAGATTGTATGTTGTTTAGCGCCATTTTTAACATTATTTCAGTTATATAGTGTCAGCCAGTGCACCTATCCATGCTTTCCTGGAGTTTCTGTTACCAGTACCTTGCACAATATTCTTTCCAGGCCATTGGCTGCTTTCCCATATGATAACAGTCAAAACATTGAACAGTGGTGAGAAAGGAATAAGTCCTGTTGCAATGACTTCCATAATCCGCATAAGAGAAATTGGCTGAGCTTGCTGTTCAACCAGTGACCCCCGGTTTTCAAGTTGTGTGTGTTACCAGGGCTTGGCTCAAATTTGTAAAAGAGTTAGGTTTATTTGGTAAAGGGTTAAAGGTCAACACTTAAGCAGCATGTAACCCCTAGATATGTCCTATATCTTCAACATAATTAAGTATCGATTGGTATTAATTACCTTACTTAATCAATTGAAGTCATGTATATCTATAAATAGTTGTCTTTAATGGACCAGTATGTACATTAAATTTTGTCTTTACACATCTGAATAGTAACCAATAATTCTTTCCCTTTAACAGACAACAAAATTTTACAGCTGTCTAAATTGGAAATATTTTGTAGGCAACAAGTTAAACATGGCTCAAGTGATGGATTTCTCTATGAAAGGATAGAAAACATTTTGGAAAAAAGAAAAAAATGCTTGTTATAAGCATATTCTGCTTATAATAATTATGGTAATTTCTAAAGCCGTTTTTCTGAGGGTACTTAAAACTCCAGGTTGTTTGGTAACGGATTTACCACACAATCCCAAGCAGTAACTATTCTGAAAAGAGAGGTCTTGAAAATAATGTGGGAGAAGGAGAAAGCTGATAATCAGCATTTTCTCCTTTCCCACAATGTTGTCTGCTCTTCTACAAATAATTCTAAGTTTTGGAGTTATATCTATCTTGTTGTTAGCAAATACTTTAAATATAGACCAGTCAAAAATTTTGTCACTTGGTAGAGTTAGGGTAGTTTAATTAACATTAAAATTAACTTAATCCCTTTATCAAATAATCCAAAATTTTAATGGTCTTGAGCCAGTGGTCTTTCGAAAAAATTGTGGGAAATGGAGAAAATACTATGGAACTTGCATAGACAATTTTCAGCTTCAGAACCACATTTCATTTTATCGTCTGCAAGATTTGGAAATCAGAAAAACGTTGTTGTCCAGCAGAGAGTTCATGAATATGCTTTGTCTTTACACACCAAAAGAGTAACCCGTAAGTATTTGCCCGTAAAATCCTTTAAAATTGTAGTTACCTGAGCGGCAAGTGCAGATAAGAGCAGATTGCAAAGAATGCACAGTCTGATCTTTGATTATGCTGTCTGCGTAGCTGAGATATTCCAGACAAAAGCAACCTTCAAACTGCAATTATTAAGGTCTAATTTAAATTTATCAAAGACAAAATTCCTCATTTGAGTCACATTTAAATAGTCATCTGAAACTGCTTTCAATTTAGACAATTCTACATTTTTCTTGTGTAGTAATGGTATACAAAAGCACAACTCATGTTGCTTTTGCAGAAAGTGTTGATAATGATCAGATTTCACATAATGTTTGGTCTGATCTTGAATGACCAACAACAGCACTGAAAATGCAATATTTAGGGTCTAACTTCCAAATCACACCATCTGATTGGTGTAAAGAGAAAGCCCCAGCCAATCAAAAGGCTAGATTTGGAATTTCCAACTAAAATTTTATTTCCACTGGTTGGTCTATAATTCCCCAGATCTTTATTACTGACAGAAATGTCCATTTCATTTATTGAGAGCTCAAAGGATTAACACTTTACCAAACAACCCTATGTTTAACATTCTAGAAAACATTGTAGGAAAAGGGCAAAATTCTGGTTACCATTTTTACCTTTTCCTACAATGCTTTCTACCTACTCAATGACAAATTTCATCATATGAGCCACATTTTATGATTAAATTGCCATCAGCAATGCTGTCAATATGGCTGAGGCTATGTAATTTTGTCATTTTGTAAAGAAATAAAATTAAACAGGGAAACATCATGTGGAGTCAACCGTATTTATAGCCATAAGATAGGGTTGAAATCGCCTTAAAGATTTAGTCAGATTAAAACGTCACAACACAATCGAGAAGTATGCACTTGAGCAACAAACAGGGCAAAACAAAGTTTATCCCTTTACCAGACCACAAAATTTTGAACTTGTCCAAATTGAAAGTACTTGCAGACGACAATTAAAAAATATGGAACAAATGGTGTAATTTATGTAAAAGTTTTAAAACATTGTGAGAAAAGGAGAAAATGCTGTTTACCAGCATTTTCTCCTTTTCCCAGAATGTTTTCAAAAGTGTTTTTCCACAGGGTTGTTAAAACTCGAAATCATCTTGTAAATGTATAATACACTAACTCCTTGTAAAGGCTCTAAGTGCATTAAATAATTGTAAAAATTCATTTTTTTCTCTTTCATTTGCAAGTTTATTTTTTTACCACACCCAATGGGGCAGATAAAATGTAGAGTCATTGAGTATTGTTGATCCTTCGCCCTTCATTAAAACCCTGTTTGAATGACCTTGGAGAAGATGCCTTTGGAAAACATTGGAATAAATGGTGAAAATGCTGGTAACTAGCGTTTTCTCTTTTTCCAACAATTTTTTTTACCCTTCGAAGGATACTCCTAAATCTTGAGAACAATTCAAGTTTATCATTCTGCTTATGGTTTCAATTTGGAGAAACCGAAAATTTCCTTGTGTGGTATTTAGGGCTACTCTGAAAATAGAGTTTTCTATTCCTTAAAAAAATGCTTTGGAATCAGGTCAGATGCTGCATTTTACTGTATCTGATACAGGTGTCCACTATTTGCAATACTCCAATTTTACAAATAGCAGGCATGAATGAGGTAAGCCTTTACCAAGGCCTAAAAAAAAATATATTTGTGTTTAGGGTTTCCCGACCTTACCTAGAAAATGCTGCCTACCCTAAACTTTTTATCCTACGATTGAAAAAAAAAATAATTTTTTTTTCGGTGTGATTTCAGTACATAGTCTATGTAAAAAGTTTCTGGAGGAAAAAAAAAAGAAGAAATCCCTACCTACCCTACCTACAGCATCTCGGACCTAAACCCTAAACATAGATACTTTTTTGTTAGGCCCAAACAATAAAATTTAACCCTTTACCAAACAATCCCTGGTTTTTACGACCTAGAGGAAGAAGCCTTCTGAAAACATTGTGGGAAAAGGAGAAAATGCTGGTAACCAGCATTTTCTCCTTTTCCCACAATGTTTTCTACTCCTCTAAAGTCAAGTTTCAATTTTTGAGTCACATTTATTTTGTCGTCTGCAAATGCTTTCAATTTGGACAAGTCTGAAATTTTGTTGTTTGGTAAAGGGTTAAGACTTGTCCAAATTAAAAGCATTTGCAGACAACAAAAAAAAAAATACTGACTCGAAAATTTTTTTTTTTTTTGATGGGTAGAAATCATTGTGGTAAAAGGAGTAAATACTGGTTAACAGTATTTTTTCCTTTTCCCAAATTATTTTCAAAAGCCTTTTTCCTCAAGGAACTGAGGATCATGTGATGAACAGTTACTTCCTTACCAGATACCAAAATTTTAGACTTGTCCATATAAAAAGCATCACACATGATAAAATAAAATGTAGTTTGAATGTTCAGATTCGTCTTGGACAGGGAAGAAGACACTGAGGGGAAAGGAGGAAATGCTGTTTACCAGCATACAAGCATTTTCGAAAGCCTTCTACCTTTGGGTCCCTAAAATATCAATCAGTAAAGGGCTAAGGGATTGTAGTTCATAACTAACCTTTGAAGTCTCAAAGATCTCATTTAGTTGTATTATATTTGGATGGTAAACTCGTTTCAAGATGGCCACCTCTCTTTCTAGTAGCCGAATAGCAGAACTTCCAGCCTGAAAATAATATTCAGAATAAATAAATGAATGTGGTTTTTAAACTTTCATGGTGCACTAACAGCTATGATCATTAACCTTTTACCACACAATCTCGAGTTTTAACGACCCTGATGAAAAAGACTTATGAAAACACTGTGGGAAAAGATAAAAATTCTGGTAATTCTAGAAAACTTAGTGTAAAGAATAAGGACTGGATGATTGTCTTTATAAAAGTTTTCATTACTTAGACTGCAAAATGACTGACATCCAAATAACAGACAATTTTCTCTTGCACAATCCTTTATTTGAGCCTCACTCTGGCAAAAGGGGGTTTAATGCATCTCTGTAATGCATAATACCAAACAAGTCATCACACAATTATCAATACATTAAATCCAATTTGTTCTAAACACTGACTGATTCATTTCATAGACTGGTCCTTAGACATGCAGAGAATTGACCAATTGCAAAACATTTCTACTCATGTCAGTCTGCGCAGGCTGACATTGGTCGATACTTTTTGCAGATGCATTAAGCCACCTTTTCACAGAGCATGGCTCACTTATTTTCTACAATCACCCATTTATCATCAATACCTGTGGAAGAGGATAGCACAGCATGCACCAAGGTTAGAGATCTATTGGATAATCAGATTACACTGTCAGTGTCAGGGATTAGGACTGGAAGATTGTCATTATAATTTTTTTTATTCATTAGACTGTAAAATGACTCAAATTTAGACACTGCAGACAACTTTTCTGCCTTGCCAGCTAAATATCATGAAACCTTGAAGAGGCCAGACTGCATAAAGTGCACCAAGGTTAATAGGGATCTATTGGATAACTCATATGCACACAAAAGTTTAAAAGGAAGGCACAATATGCACCAAGGTCAAAAGATATATTGAACAAACAGATCACTTTGTCAGAATCAGGGATTGGGAAGTTTGTCATTATGACAGTTTTATTCCTTAGCCTACTATTTGAATGAAATCAACACTTTCTAGTATACAGGAACAACTGGCATGTAATCTTTGACAGTCTGCCTCTTCTAAATTGGTGTCCCGAAAAATAAAAGCCAATGGAATTTGGAGATGGAACTACTAAAGACAGAAAGTAACTCAAACGGTCAATGATGCAATGTACGAGTATATTGGTGTCATTATTTTCTATCTCTTCAAAAGTCTTAAGAGTAATGAACAGCTTGAGAAAACCAGGTATTTTGTCAACGTTCATTCCTACCTCTGTAATTCTCTTAAAAAATCTGACAGTCTGTTACCACATAAGACTGACAACTCTCTCAGTGTGAGATCAACACTGATAATACAGGTTAAACTTATAGATTTGATGTTTTGTGCCAGAGTATACTGAGCTGAAGATGTAACTGTTTGTCCAATAAATGTTTAATTTTAGTTTGTTCATCATAACTATACCTCTCCTCCTCGCCAAATATTTCATTTGAGATGATGCCATGACATGGAAATGAACTAAAGAAGATCAAATTTTACATTTTCAAAATGTCTCGACTAAAACTTGACTTTTAAAGTAAGACTGCATTATTAGTTAGGAAAAGCTTTCTCTAAAGCCAGTAATGTTGCACAAAGCATGCAAATTTAAAGAATTGAGAAATCAAGTTAACAAAGTACCAGATAGATCAGACTGATATTCTGTGCAGGCTGATGTTGGTCTACACTGTCTGAAAAAGCACCTCAAGTTGCCAATACAGTGAAGACAACCCCTTATCAAACAAACTTTATTCCCAAGTTTTAATGACCTATGTGGGGGGGGGAGAAAGCTTTTGAAAATATTGTGAGAAAAGGAAACAAGAGGACCATGATGGTCCTATATCGCTCACCTGAGTACTAAGCAGTAAAGGTCTACAATGAAGAAAAATACCAAATATGGAGGTTCAAAGCCAAATGATAATGAAACAAGCAATTTCGTTGAAATGAGATCCCTTGCCAAAAAAGACCTTTTTTGATACAAACATATTAGAGGTATTGTGTGTTGCATGAACATGTGGCCTTTTTGTTAATGGTCCATGAAAAAATTACACATTAAGCCCCCTTTTTCCATGGCACAGCATTTCATTAAATGAAAAATATGTAAGCGGTCCATATGAGATCATACATTAAGGCCCCTTTTACCATAACATGACATTTCATTAAATGAAAACAAATGATGAAAATATACATCAAGCCCCCTTTTTTCATGACACGTCATTATATATAAAAGAAAATTGTATCAACGGACTATCCTAAGGAAGACATGTATGAAGTTTCATAAATGTTCGTCAAGGACTTCAGAAGATATCTGTCCAGGTGGACAAATGGGCAAACTGTTATTGGTCCATAATGAAATTATACATTTAGCCCCCTTTTTTCATGACATGGCATTTCATGAAATAAAATCAAATAACTATTGTCTGTGGCTTAATAAAGATGAAGTTTAATTGCATTTTGTCCGGTAGTGAAAGAGATATTGGTCCATAATGAAAATATTTGTTAAGCCCCCTTTTTCCATGACATGACATTTAATGAACAAAAGCGGCAAATCGTCGCAAGATACGCCCATTCCACCGCCAGTTGTCGAGGGGGGGATAATAATCGTAAAGGGCAGGTACAGGAAAATAGTAGTGCAGCAGAAATCATGTAAGTGATTGAAATAGGCATGAATGTCTCCTCTAATGTTAAGGAAACATGCATGTAAAGCTTCAGGTCATTCCAACATGAAAAGACAAAGTTATATTGTAGAGAAGCATGAAAAGCTGTAAAAAAAAAAATAATGAATAGGGAATAATTCCAAAAGGGCATTAGGTAAGGTTACGGCTCCAGTGCATTGCACTTTTCGTAACTGCAACAAACATGTTTACCAAGTCTCAAGTCAATTTGACTTGAGGTGACAAAGTTCCATTCCGGACAAGCAAGAAATACTGTAAAAATGAAGATAAAAGTGGAATTACTCAAAATCCGCGCTGGGTAGAGTTATTGTTCTTGTGCACTGAACTCCGTAATATTGCAACAAACATGCACACCAAGTTTGAAGTCGTTTTGACTTGAGATGACAAAGCTATATTCTGGACAAGCACTAAATGCTGTAAAAATGACAATCAAAGGGAAATAACTCAAGGACAGCATGAGGTAGAGTTACAATTCTTGTGCACTGCACTTCAAAATATTGCAACAAATAAGCATACCATATTTCAATTCATTCCTACTAAAGATGACAAAATTATGCTCCGGACAAGCAAGAAATGCTATAAAAATGAAGATCTAAGGGAGAATAACTCAAAATTCGTGCTAGGAAGATTTATGGTTCTTGTGCACGGCACTCTGTAATTTTTCAACAATCATGCATACCAAATTTGAAGATGTTCAGACTAAAAATGACAAAGTTGTATTCCGGACAAGCAGAAAATGCTGTAAAAATGACAGTCAGAGGGAAATAACTCGAAGACAGCACGAGGTAGAGTTATGGTTCTTTCGCGCTGCACTCCGTATTATTGCAACAAACACAAATGACAAGTTTCAAGTCAATCGGACTGGAGATGACAAAGTTATGCTCCGGACAAGCAGAAAATGCTGTAAAAATGAAGATCAAAGGGAAATAACTCAGACAGCACGAGGTAGAGTTATGGTTCTTTTGCACTGCACTCCGTATTATTGCAACAAACACAAATGCCAAGTTTCAAGTCAATCGGATTGGAGATGACAAAGTTATGCTCCAGACAAAGAACTACATGTATTCTACAGAACTTTCTAATTCAAGGGCAAATAACTCCAGTCATTCTGGTTCGATTAGACCCATAATGGAACTCATCCCAGATCTTATGGTCATAAGTATTTTGACCAGGTTTGATGCTGATTGGTTAAAAACTGTAGATGCTAGAGTGTAAACAAAGTCAAATATAGCAATTTTTCTAATTCAAGGGCAAATAACTCCAGTTGTTCTGGTCCGATTACACCCATAATAGAACTCATCTGAGATCTTAGGGTCATATATATTTCGACCAAGTTTGGTGCTGATTGGTTGATATTTGTAGATGCTAGATTGTAAACAAAGTCAAATATAGCAATTTTTCTAATTCAAGGGCAAATAACTCCAGTTGCTCTGGTCTGATTAGACTCATAATCGAACTCATCCCAGATCTTATGGTGATATATATTTTGACCAAGTTTGGTGCTGATTGGTTGATATTTGTAGATGCTAGAGTGTAAACAAAGTCAAATATAGCAATTTTTCTAATTCAAGGGCAAATAACTCCAGTTGTTCTGGTCCTATTAGACCCATAATCGAACTCATCCGAGATCTTATGGTCATGTATATTTTGACCAAGTTTGGTGCTGATTGGTTAAAAATTGTAGATGCTAGAGTGTAAACAAAACAAGAGCGGCAAATTGTCGCAAGATATGCCCGTCCCACCGCCAGTTGTCAAGGGGTATAATAATCGTAAAAGGCAGGTAATGCAACAAACATGTTTACCAATCTCAAGTCAATTTGACTTGAGGTGACAAAGTTCCGTTCCAGACAAGCAAGAAATACTGTAAAAATGAAGATCAAAGTGGAATTACTCGAAATCTGCACTAGGTAGAGTTATTGTTCTTGTGCACTGTACTCCGTAATATTGCAACAAACATGCATACCAAGTTTCAACTCACTCTGACTTGAGATGACAAAGTTATATCCTGGACAAGCAGAAAATGCTATAAATATGACGATCAAAGGGAAATAACTCAGACAGCATGAGATAGAGTTATGGTTCTTTCGCACTGCACTCCATATTATTGCAACAAACACACATGTCAAGTTTCAAGTCAATCGGACTGGAGATTACAAAGTTATGCTCCGGACAAGCAGAAAATGCTGTAAAAAATGACTATCAAAGGGATATAACTCAAGACAGCACGAGATAGAGTTATGGTTCTTTCGCACTGCACTCCATATTATTGCAACAAATACAAATACCAAGTTTCAAGTCAATCGGACTGGAGATGACAAAGTTATATTCCAGACAAGCAGAAAATGCTGAAAAAATGACGATCAAAGGGAAATTACTCAAAGACAGCACGAGGTAGAGTTATGGTTCTTTCGCAATACACTCCGTACTATTGCAACAAACACACACGCCAAGTTTCAAGTTAATCAGACTAGAGATGACAAAGTTATGCTCCGGACAAGCAGAAAATGCTGTAAAAATGACAAAGGAAAATACCTCAAAGACAGCACGAGGTAGAGTTATGGTTCTTTCGCGCTGCACTCTGTATTATTGCAACAAACACATATACCAAGTTTCAAGTCAATCGGACTGGAGATGACAGTTATATTCTGGACAAGCAGAAAATGCTGTAAAAATGACGATCAAAGGGATATAACTCAGACAGCACGAGGTAGAGTTATGGTTCTTTCGCACTGCACTCCGTATTATTGCAACAAACACACATGCCAAGTTTCAAGTCAATCGGACTGGAGATGACAAAGTTATGCTCCAGACAAGCAGAAAATGCTGTAAAAAATGACTATCAAAAGGAAATAACTCAAAGACAGCATGAGGTAGAGTTATGGTTCTTTCGCACTGCACTCCGTATTATTGCAACTAACACACATGCCAAGTTTCAAGTCAATCAGACGAGATGACAAAATTATGCTCCGGACAAGCAGAAAAATGCTGTAAAAATGACGATCAAAGGGAAATAACTCAAAGACAGCACAAGGTAGAGTTATGGTTCTTTTGCACTGCAATCCGTATTATTGCAACTAACACACATGCCAAGTTTCAAGTCAATCGGACTGGAGATTACAAAGTTATGCTCCGGACAAGCAGAAAATGCTGTAAAAATGACGATCAAAGGGAAATAACTCAATGACAGCATGAGGTAGAGTTATGATTCTTTTGCACTGCACTCCGTATTATTGCAACAAACACACATGCCAAGTTTCAAGTCAATCGGACTGGAGATGACAAAGTTATGCTCCGGACAAACAGAAAATGCTGTAAAAATGACGATCAAAGGGAAATAACTCTCAGACAGCACGAGGTAGAGGTATGGTTCTTTCGCACTGCACTCCCTATTATTGCAACAAACACACATGCCAAGTTTCAAGTCAATCGGACTGGAGATGACAAAGTTATGCTCCAGACAAAAACTGGACGCCGCCTGCCAACCCACCCGCCCGCCATGGGTGATCTCATAATACGTCCCGTCTTCGACAGGCGTATAATAACTCAAAAATTAAGCAAGCAAGAGTTATGATTCATTTGCACTGCACTCCCCCTTAATGAGATCTATCCACCCATGAAGTTTCATAACCGTAGCTAGCATAGTTTTGGAGATATGCTTTGGACAAAATTCAAGTATGAATATAAACAAAGGGAAATAACTCAAAAATTAAGTAAGCAAGAGTTATGATTCCTGTGCACTGCACTCCCCCTTGATAAGATCTATCCACCCATGAAGTTTCATAACCTTAGCTAGTATAGTCTTGGAGATATGCTCAGGACAATATTCAAGTATGAAAAACAACAAAGGGCAATAACTCAAAAATTAAGGAAGCAAGAGTTATGATTCCTGTGCACTGCACTCCCCCTTGATGAGATCTATCCACCCATGAAGTTTCATAACCGTAGCTAGTATAGTTTTGGAGATATGCTCCGGACAAAATTCAAGTATGAAAAACAACAAAGGGCAATAACTCAAAAATTAAGCAAGTGAGAGTTATGATTACTGTGCACTGCACTCCACCTTGATGAGATCTATCCACCCATGAAATTTTGTAACCGTAGCTAGCATAGTTTTGGAGATATGCTCCGGACAAAGAATGGGGACGCCACCCGCTCGCCCGCCACGGGTGATCCCATAATACGTCCCGTCTTCGACGGGCGTATAAAAATGTGAACGGACGAGGGACGGACAACGGACGGATGGACGACGGACGCCAACCGACGGTGAGTGATCACAATAGCTCATCCTGAGCACTTCGTGCTCAGGTGAGCTAAAAAGGCTGCTAACCAGTATTTCCTCCTTTTCCCAAAATGATTTCAACTGTGTCAAGAAAATTCCCTTCATTTGAATCGTTTAAAACATGTCATCTGTAAATGTGTTCGAGTTGGAAAAGAATAAAATTCTGTCTTATGGGAAAGAGTAAACATCAAACGGTACAATGTCCTCACCTTTTCCTTATTGACAGTTTTCATCGCCCAGTGCATGTTGGTGTCCTTGTGCCTCACTTGGTACACCTTGCCGAATGCCCCTTGACCTAGTTTCTTGACCATCTCGTAGGTCTCCCATATCATCTCTTCATCCTCCAGCCTTGTGTGCTGGATGGTCTTATCAGCACTTCCCTTCCTGTTAGGAGTTGTCATCCTTTTTCATGCCACCTTTTCATCTGAAAATGATAGAAGGACCATTACTGTATGCTTGTATCCAGCATCTAGGTATAACCCTAAGAGTGCCGAAAAAACTTTGGGGACATTTTCAACCTAGAAAAAAGACCTATATAATTGCAACTTTTAGGTTGCAATTCGCCAGAATGTCTCCTCAAAGTGGACAGTGTAGATCAAAGATCAGACAACACATTTTGTGCCAACTGATCTTGATTTACACTGGCCGCAAGGGCAACTATGGTCGTGAAAGGTGCTTCAAGGGTTGAAACAAGAGGGCCATGATGGCCTTGAAGTCGCTCACCTGAGCCTTTTGATCAAACATGAACCATTTCCAATCTCTTCAGAGATATTAAGAAAAACACTCTGACAAACACTCATTAGTATTGGGCTTACAAATATGGCCTCTAGAGTGCACACAAGCTTTTTCTAGAATTTGTCTCAGTGGCCTACTTGACATGTAGAAATTGTCCAGACATACATTCCGACAAACTTTCATGAGTATTTGAGAGAAAATGTGGCCTGTAGGGTGTACAAAAGGTTTTTCCGAGATTTGACCTAGTGACCTAGTTTTTTATCCAACATGACCCATATTCATACTAGTCTAAGATATTATCAAGACAAACATTCAAAGCAAATTTCAAGATTATTGGACTGAAAATGTGGCCTCTAGAGCGTACACACGGTTTTTCAAGGATCAAACTTGGTGACCTAGTTTTTATTCCACGTGACCCATTTTCAAACTCATGCAAGATATCATCATGACAAACATTCTTACAAAAGTTTAAAGAATATTGGACTGTAATTATAGTACAAAAGGTTTTTCCGAGATTTGACCTTGTGACCTAGTTTTTTATCCAACATGACCCATTTTCATACTAGTCTAAGAAATTATCAAGACAAACATTCTGACCGAATTTCAAGACTATTGGACTGAAAATGTGGCCTCTAGAGCTTACATAAGGTTTTTCTAAGATTTGCCCTGGTGACCTAGTTTTTGACCTGACATGACCCATTTTCAAACTCATCGAAGCTATCATCATGACAAACATTCTCACCAACTTTAAAGAGCATTGGACTGAAAATGTGACTTCTGGAACGTACACAAGGTTTGTCTAAGATTTGACCTTGTGACCTAGTTTTTGACCCCACATGACCCACTTTCGAACTTGTCTGCGATATTATCAAGACAAACATTCTGACCAAATTTCAAGAGTATTGGACAGAAAATGTGGCTTCTGGAGCATACACAAGGTTTTTTTAAGATTTGACTTAGTGACCTAGTTTTTGACCCAACATGGCCCATTTTCAAACTTGTTCGAGATATCATCAAGACAAATATTCTGACCAACTTTCAAGAGTTTTGGACTGAAAATGTGGCCTCTAGAGCGTACACAAGGTTTTTCTAAGATTTGACCTTGTGACCTAGTTTTTGACCCCACATGGCCCATTTTCAAACTCGTCTGAGATATCATCAAGACAAACATTCTGACCAACTTTCAGGAGTATTGGACTGAAAATGTGGCCTCTAGAGTGTACACAAGGTTTTTCTAAGATTTGACCTCGTGACCTAGTTTTTGACCCGACATGACCCATTTTCAAATTTGTCAGAGATATCATCAAGACAAACATTCTGACCAACTTTCAAGGGTATTGGACTGAAAATGTGGCCTCTAGAGCGTACAAAAGGTTTTCTAAGCTTTGACCTGGTGACCTAGTTTTTGACCCGACATGACCCATTTTCGAACACGTCCGAGATTTTATTGAGACAAAGATTCTGACCAAGTTTCATGAGTATCGGACTGAAAATGTGGCCTCTAGAGCGTACACAAGGTGAAAAAGTTGACAACGGACGACGGACAATGCATGACGGACGCCGGACACAGCACGATCAAATAGCTCCCCATGAGCACTTCGTGCTCAGGTGAGCTAATAATGACAAGTAAATATTCCACAATGTTTTTAGGTTTTCTTTATATATTAAACCTTTATTCATATTAATTCAATAATTCACAAGGATGTCTAACTGTCATCATTACCGTTTTGTATAATTATTTCCCTTAACTCTTTACAGCGTGACAAAATTGTACGCCTGTTCTAAGTGAAAGCGTTTGCAGATGACAATTTAAATGTGGCTCAAATGATGTGATTTGTCTTTGATAGGGTAGAAAACATTGTGGGAAAAGGAGAAAATGCTGGTTACCAGCATTTACTCCTTTTCCCACAATGTTTTCAAATGGCTTCTTTTTCAGGGTCGTTAAAACTCCGGATTGTACGGTAAAGGGTTATTAAGTACACAGAGCTGGACTAGTTAAAGTCGTTGGGATACTTGTTTTCATTTAACTAACCTCATACCAACTGAAAACTAGTACCTGTACTATTACACAAATCAAGTACCTTTGCAGATTGTTTTAAGGAAAGAATATTTTCCATTACAATGTAGCAATGTTGAGAAAGGAGCAAATCAAATTCGGTGTGACTTGAGTCATGAGAACTGGTTTTAGAAAGTACAAAAATTAACATTATGAATAAAGGAGAAAATGCTCGTCACCAACATTTTTTCCTAATCCAACTTGTGTTCAAAAGCCTTTTTCCTTAATGGAGGGTTTTTTTAAAATACAGGGACATTTTGCAGAGCGTCAAACAATATTTTAGGTCAAAGTGTACAGAAATTTGCCCTTATTATCAAAGTATTTCAATAAAAGTTTGATATCTAATTTATTAACAAAGAAAAGTCTGTGATAAAATCCATTACTTAATACCTTGTATTTGTCAAAGCACAGGCCTTTGAAGCTCTATTGGTCTATCACGGAACACTAAAACTGTCCTTGGTCGATCATTGAACACTTACAGCACATTGGTGCATCGCCTGTATATCACGGAATATATATTCAAATTTTCATTAACACTGTTTTTATAAATAGCACATTGGCAACTCCCTCTATATCATATATAGTAAGACAAGGTGTGCAACGAAATCGAAAAAAAAATTGACCCCCGTCCCCTTTCAGAGATAATATTTAAAAGAAAATGGAAAAATAAACCTAGTTACCGGTGCAGATGGGTTCACAAATGATTTTTCTTCTGTACGCTGACCTTCGAAAGTTCCAAACGACTCTTGTCATCAAGCAATAGCTCTCATCTCAAAAAAAATAAAAAGCTTCCACATTTTCCGGATCGCCTTGTGCTGACGTCACACAATTCGTTATGACGCAGCAAATTATAACTCACATGAATTTGCTATCAAAAGACGCGCCAAAGCTTTTGACCAATGAACGGTAAAAACGCCTTTGAAAATATGCAAAATGGGTGATGAAAATCGTGAAACTGGATTAGATGAAAAGATAAATTATATCAGACGAAATGTTAATTGAATAATTTCATCAATACACCAACAAAAAATTTTTCGATCTATGTTTGAAAAAAAGAATTTAATTCTTATTCGCTGCAGGATTACAAATCGTGTGATGTCAGCGCATGGCAATCCGGAAAATATGGAAGCTTTTTAATTTGTTTGAGATGAGAGCTATTGTTTGATGGCAAGAGCCGTTTGGAACTTTCGAAGGTCAGGGTATAGAAGAAAAATCAAAATGAACCCATCTGCAATGGTAACTAGGTTCATTTATCCGTTTTTGTTTAAATATTATCTCTGAAAGGGGGCGGGGGTAAAATTTTCTTCGATTTTGTTGTACACCTTGTCTTACTATACAGGATACAGAGAAAATCCCCAATGTGCTATTTATAGTAACAGTGTCCGATAATGAAAATTTCGATATCCCTTGATAGACCAATGGAGTTTCAGAGGCCTACGGTCAAAGTTAGTGAACTAAGATAGTAATCTTTAAGCTCTACCCTCTACAACCATTGACCACACATTAAAGATTTACACTCACCCATTTTGAAAAAAATTAGAGACATGAATAACTATGTGGGTTCAGTGAATAGATTTTTCTTTGAAAGGATTTTAAACATTGTAGTTAAAGGACAAACTGCTGGTAATCAGCTTTTTCATCTCTTCCCACAATGTTTCCAAAAGCCTTCTTCACCACACAATCTTGAAATTAAATGACCCTGATAAAGACAGCTTTCTGATGACAGTTTTTGAAAACATTGTGGGAAGGAGAGAAAATGCTGGTAATTGGCATTTCCTCTTTTTTCCACTCTGTTTTCTGTCTTTCTAAATTCAATTTTCAACTTTTCAGTTATATTTATTTTGTCCTCTGCAAATGCTTTCAATATGGAGATGTCAAACATTTTGTAGTTTGGTAAAGGGTTCAGCAATTATTTTTTAAATAAAATCTTAACAAAAACCAGGTATAAGTCCTTGCTGATGGTATGAAAACTTATACTAAGTGTGTTCTTCAATGAACAGAATTCAAACATTTTGTTTTTTCCATAGTAAGAAAACCATTATGTTACCTCTATGGTGTCATTCATATGACCGAAGTCTTTAAAAAACTTCTCACATTTTACTGACACAATAAAAGCATTTTTTAAACATTTTTGCTGATGAATAGATCGAAAGGCACAGAAGGAGACCACACAAAAGGTCAGTAGATTGAGAGATTGTTGACAATCATTGAAATTTGCTTTGCATACAGTCTTGTTCATTAACACTAGTTAACCCTTTACCAAACCGAAAAATTTTTAGACATGTCCAAATTGAAAGCATTTGTAGACAAAAAAATAAATCTGACTAAAAACTGAATTTCCTGTCTGAAAAGGATACAAAACCATAAGGGAAAAGGAGAAAAGGCTGGTTACTTCTGTTTTCGGAAGTTTCTCTGTCAGGGTCGTTAAAACTGGGGATTGTGTGGTAAATGATTAAACATACTTGATGAACTTGTTCTGGTATCATATTACTTCTGTTTTCAGTTAGTTTATGTTTAACAACCCCAGATAACAAATGGATCTGACTTTCTTGCAAATTTGTGAATATACAAGCTATACAAGTTTTTCACAGTACATTTCCTTAGTTTGTGATAATGAAAAGGTGTCTTTACTCTCAGAATTATGTCATGCAACACCAATATGTTTCTTCAGTAGACATCATAAAGAAGTAGATTTATAAGGTTGTTATAGCTAACATAATAAAATTATGTAATAAAATTACATTTTTTTCCCAATTTTTTTTTGGTGTATATTAGCAGTGAAAAAGCACTGCACCATGAAAATTTGTATACAAAATTTTTGATTTTACTCAAATTAACTCTATAACATACAATAAAATCTATGACTTGTCCAAGTTGAACACAATTGCAGATGACAAATTTAATGTTACCCAAAACATGAAATTTATCTTTTAAATTGTATAAAACATTGCAGGAAATTGAAAAAATTCTGGTTAACATCATTTTCTCCTTTTCCCACAATGTTTAAAAAGCCTTCTTCCTTAGGGATTGTTTTACACTGGGTTCGGAAAAGGATTAATATGAGTTTATTTTGGTACTGGTAGAAAGATAGCATCATCTTTGAAGTCAACATATTGATTGTATGGTGTTTAATTAATGCCGCTTTACATATTATTTCAGTAATATCGCAGGGTCAGTGTCCTATCAACAGTTGGAAATGGGAGTGGGTGGAGTGATATTCAGTGTTCAAATCAACTGCGACTCTTATGCTAGACGATGCTTTAAATCTTCTTTGCCATTTGAAAGGGAGAAAAAATAACAGTAAAACGTACGGTACGGTTTTTTATGTTATGTTCGATGCCTAAGGTTTTATTGAAATCTTGATTCCTTTTATATTTACCGACTGGGCAGTGGGGTTTTGTTTTGGTAAGTAAGTGGAACAGCCATGGTTTATTCAAGGGAATATAATCCGCATTCGCGTTTTTACACTAAGTATGACCTTGTTTTCCTTTGATTAAGAGTTGGTCATGTTAGAATCGAAATAATCTTCTTTCTATCGTGGTTTATCGTTCAATAAACCATGTCGTGAGTTATGAGGCGCAATGAATAAACCACTCGGGCTATTGCCCTCATGGATTATTTATTGTGCCTCATAACTCACAACCGTCGTTTATTGAACGATAAACCACGATAGAAAGAAGATTATTTCTTAAATATAAAAGATAAGATAGCATGTGTTTTACTGTTTATCATGACAACCAGAATACTAGACTTGTATCAAAATATTAAATAAAGAACATAAAAAGAACATGTAATGAGGAATAAATAGCATGTGTTGATGCATGAGCGATGTTGGAAAAGAAAAACAAAATCTGTAAAATAATTTTTTGGTCAAATCAACCCTTTACCACACAATCCAAAGTTTTAACGATCCTGGAGAAGGCTACTGAAAACATTGTGGAAAAACACGAAAATGTTGATAACGAGCATTATCTCCTTTTTCCAAAATGTTCTTTACCCCATCAAAAACGGAAATCATCATTTCAGTAATAAGATGAAAAGTGACATGTACATGTAAATTAAACTTGTAATACGAGTCATTTGCAGACAATGAAGAGTTAAAAAGAAATGTGTAATGAGAAATAAATAGCATGTGTTGCAGCATGAGCATTGTTGGAAAAGGAAAACAAAATCTGGAAAACATTGTGGAAAAACAAGAAAATGCAGAAAACCATCATTTTCTCCTTTTTCCATAATGTTTTAATTCAAGCTACATTTAATTTGTCATCTGCAAACCTTTTGATTTTGTCGAATCTAAAAATTTATCCTTTGGGTAAGGGTTAACCATCAGTAAATCTATGTCTGGGTCTTCAGTTAGCACAAAGATATCTAAGGGTTAACCGTTTGGCTGCTAAGCCCGAAATAGATTGGTTTTGCAGAGAATGTAGATAAGATCAGACTGCACAAGAGGTGCAGTCAGACTGCACAAGAGGTGCAGTTTGATCTTGCACCAACACTGTCTGATTCTGTGAGATTTTCTCTGGTGAAAAGAACTTTGACATTGCGATATTTTGTAGATTTACCCTTCACCACATAAACAAATTTTTGTCTGGTTGAAAATGAAATCATTTACAGACAACAAATTAGTTGTTGCGTAACGACGGGATTTGTCTTTGAAAGAGTAGCAAACAACGTGGGATAAGGATTGCTGTTTACCGGTCTTTTCTCCTTTTCTCATAATGTTTTCATAGTTTAGCATGAACGCGTTGATCTACACCATCGTTGTCGCTTGAGCTTAGTTGCTTCATGTGGGAATGGAAAAATATCTTTGGTTGCAAGACAATCCTTTCATGTTTTCTGTTTCTTTACATTTTTCGTAAAGAAATTCCCTTGGTTATTCTTACTCTGATTGTTCTCACTTTGCACTACCCTTTTGAATTCCTACTTTGTCGAAACCTATTCCCACTTTGCGCACAGTCCATATCTAACCTTAATACCATGTATCTCCCTTGCGCAATTCTAGAAAAGTCTGGTACAATTCCGGAATCGGCAGACACAGTAGGAATCCCTACTTTGCGCAGGACAATTCCGGAATTGCATTGATTCTTACTTTGCGCCGAACATTTACACCTCTGATAGTTTTTTAGCTATGCTCTGGACAAGAAAGTGGAACGGGAGGATGGAATGACAGAAGGACGGAATGACGGCTACTATTACCATATCCCCCACCGCCTTTCGGCGGGGGATGAAAATGATCACTTTTCAAGTTCTTTAACAACCCTCAGATCCTGTGAGGCTTGTTGGTAAAGTATAGAACTAGTAACCTGGAGGCCTCAGGTTTGAATGTCACCAGAAGCACTCAGCTTTTCATAGGAGCATCTGTGGGCAAGACATCACAGCCCCAGCCTAGTAATGGTGAAACGCAGGATATACTTGATTATGTGACTTGCCACTGTGATATGACTAAAATAATATATTAAAAGTGGTGTGAAACATCAATTAATCGATCAATAAATGGATCGAATGACCAGTCAATCAGTCAGTCAGTCAATCAATCAATCAGTTTCAACGATCAACAATTATGTATTGAGTTTAATATAAATCTTGGCAAAGGGTGAGCCCAAAGTCTTTTATCCTTTACCAATTAATCCAGAGTTTTCACAAGAAAAAAGTCTTTTGAAAGCATTCCGGAAAAGGGAAAAAAATGCTGGTAACCAGCCTTTTCTCCTCAAAAAACATTTTCTTCTCTTCAAAAGCCAAATCCTATCATAGAAGCCACTGCTAATTTGTAGTCTACAAACATTTTTTACCCTTTGCCACACAATCTAGAATTTTAACGACCCTGAGAAAGAGGCTTTCAGGAGAAAATGCTGGTAACCATCAGAGAAAATTTCATCATTTCAGCCATATTTCATTTGCCATCTGTAACTGCTTTGGATTTGAATAAGTATAAAATTCTGTCATTTGGTAAAGAGTCAATATGGTCATTAAAAGTCTGTCATCTGTTAAAAAACTAAAAGAGTTATGTATCCTTCTAATGGTGCTACAATATCAAATTTTTTCCACAATGTTTTCTACCCTTTTACAAATAAATAACATCATCTAAGCTACTTTTAAGTTGTCTACAAAATTTATGTTCTCAATTCAGACAACATTAAAAATTTGTTGTCTAGTGAAGGGTTAACTCTTTCTTAAACAGCAAAACTTCAGACTTGGCCAAATTAAAAACACTTACAAACAACAAATTAAATGTGGCTCAAATGACTGGATTTTTTGAAAAAAAAAAGGTAAGAAAGGTTACCAGTATTTTCTCCTTCTCCCACAATATTTTCAAAAAACTTCTCCAGCAAGATCCTTACACCTCTGGATTGTGTTGTAAAGGGTTGAGTCCACTTTGAGATAAAGGTTAACAAATAACCTAATATACAACCTTCAAATAAATAATACCATAATACCCATTACAGTTGAACTCTTTATCAAATGACAAAATTTTAAACCCTTCCAAATTAAAAGCATCTTCAGACAACAATCAAGAGGGGCTGAAATCAAGGTATTTGCGCTTGGTAGGGTCGTAAACATGAAGGCAAGAGGAGAAAATGCTGGTTTCCGGCATTTACTCCTTTTTCCATAATGTTTTCAAAGGTCTTCTCCCTCAGTGGGCATTAAAACACAGGACTGTTGGGTGAAGGTTAAGTCTAAAGGTCATAAGGCTCTACAGGTAATTCTACCTATTTTTATATTGCTGACATATGTTTCATAAATTCATAAATTACGTTGGATTCAAACACATGGGCCTATGTTCTCTAAATCATAACGAACTCTTTACCAGATCAAAAACAAGAGCACCACATGCAGGTGCCGTAAGTTGGCTGCAGCTGCTTTCAGTGAAAATTCAAGTCCAAGAAGAGGCATAACTGTGTCAAAAAATATTTTGATGGTTACCTGCCCCTGATGTTTGAATTTCTCTGTTGATAGTCTGAAGTAAATATCTTCAGTAACGACAGAAATATTATTAAGTATTAAAGGTTTTGCAAGACAACACAGACAACATTGACACAGACGAAGCCAGGGCTAAACAATACCGTGACACTTTCCTCAAAAACAGCTGAGCTTAAACTTTAGACTTGTCCAGAATGAAAGCATTTCATTTCCTTGAATGGAGGAAAATAAGTAAATGCAACTCAAAACAAAATACTAATTAACAGCATTTACTCCTTTTCCCACCATTTTTTTGAAACCCTTCTTCTTTAGCATTGTTCAAACACTTAGTAAAGGCTAAACTCAGAAATGCTGTACAAACTTTAGCTGCTTTAGCAAAAACTGTTGGTCAAGATCAGACTGCCCATTGCACATTCTGTACAGTCTGACCTTTGATAAACTTTATCCAATACCAATTCATATTTTTGGTAAACCAGTCTTGAATTAGCACTGGTTGCAATGATGAAACTGAAATAGTGTTGAAAATAGCATTTAACCCTAGTGTGGCAGGATTAAGTCTATACCACATGATAAAGTTTTAGGCTGGTCCAAACTGAAAACATTTGCAGACGACAAATTACATGTGGCTCAAATGATTGTATTTGTTTATGAAAAGTTAGAAAATATTGTGAGAAAAGGAGAAAATGCTGGTTACCAGCATATTCTCTTTTTCTCACAATGTTTTCTAAAGTCTGATCCTCCAGGGTTGTTAAAACTCAGGATTGTGTGGTAATGGGTTAATAAAAGGTTTTTGAAAGATACTGAACTATGGCATGATAGATGAAAAGTTAACCCCCTTACAAAACAGTCTGGAGCTTTAAAGACCCTCATGGTAGAAGACTTTTGAAAACATTGTGGGAAAAGGAGAAAATGCTGATAACAAGCATTTTCTCCCTTTTCTACCATGTCTTCTTCCATTTCAAAGACAAAAATCTCATCAGATAAGACATATTTAATTTGTTGTCTGCAATTGCTTTCAATTTGGACCAGTCTAAAATTTTTTGTACGGTAAAAAGTTACTGGCTAATGACATTGTTCAATATTTCTTCAGTTATTATTGTAATTTCTTACAGAATCAACCATAAATACCTTATAATAACATACAGAAAAGAATTTCGATTGGACATAATTCCCTTTGAAATTTTTTTTTCAACTTTATCTGCACTTGTAGGCGACAAATAAAAATTGGCTGAAATGATGGAATTTGATTGTGAAAGGGAAGAAAACATTGTGGGAAATGGAGAAAATGCTGGTAACCAGCATTTTCTTCTTTTCCCACAATGTTTTCAAAAGCCTTCTCATTCTAGGTTCTCAAAAACTCATGATTGTTTCATAAAGGGATAGCACCCTTCTTAGTACATTATCATCTTATCTTTGAAACAGGCCACTTTCAACAACACAGTCACAAAGTGAAAATTTCTATCAGCCAGCAACTCTGTTTGCAACCATATTATCAAATATATTTATGGATAAATAATGCATCTATGTTGATTATCAATATTTTGACAAGGACATTTTCAATGTTGCCTGTTACAAGTTCGTTCCCCCAAAAAAGTTTCTTCATATGATCAAAATTAATAGTTGATCTAAGATCTTGTAACAATTTGTGTTATACTTCCCGACTACTGACCTCTTGTTGTCTTGAAGACAGAGCAACTATACAACAAAATAACCTGTAACCCTTTAATTGGTCCAAATTGAAAGCATTTGCAGACGACAAATCAACTTTTAAAGTGCTGAATAAACCCATCAGACATTTATATCCTAGAAATATGACCCATTTAACCCTTTACCACACAATGACGCCTTTTAACACCCCTGAAGAAGAGGCCTTTTGAAAACATTGTGGGAAAAGGAGAAAATGCTGGTAACCAGCATTTTCTCCTTTTCCCACAAAGTTTTCTACCCTATCAAAGAAAAGTTGTGTCATTTGAGCCACTATGAAATTGTCTTCTACAAATGCTTTCAATTTGGATAGGTCTTAAATTTTGCCGTGTGGTAAAGGGATAATTGCAGTTCCATGAGTACTTTTGTCTACAGTGTTTCAGCAAAGACGAAAGTGTAGATCAGAGATCAGACTACACATTTTGTGCAGCCTGATCTTGATCTACATTGACTGCAAACAAGACTATAGTTGTGAAAGGCACTTTAGGGGTTAAATATTACCCAAACTATGAATTTTGTCTTCCATAGGGTAGAAAACATTGTGGGAAAAGGAGAAAATGCTGGTTATCAGCATTTTGTCCTTTTTCGACCAGGTTTTCAAAAGTCTTCTTCTTTAAAAGTCAGTTAATACGCTGGATTTTGTGGTAAAGGGTTAAGTAACACTTCTGCATGTTGCATTATTAAAAATGAATGTCTTGCACTTATCCAAAACTAAGTGATGAATGAAATGACAGAATCACTTGTGAAAAATGTGATACAAAATTTGGTTGGTCAATACTGTCACATAACTTAATGGACACAAACTGGAACTGTAGCAGCCAGACGACTAACTCTGTCCCCACTCTGTTTGGCTAGTCAGTGGATCAGGAAATAGATTCAAAGAGCCACAACTTCTATGATAGTCAACCAATCAAATTGAAAACTGCTCATACACAAGTTGCCAAGATAGGAAGGCTTTTAATTTCAATTTCTGCTACACTGGTTGGAAACTTTTGAAGGAGATGTGAGTATATAAAAATTATAAAGCTGCATCAAAATGGACAGACAGACAACCTAAATCAAATTCAAGTAACCCCCCTTCCCCCATCCAGAAACTTCATTGTAGGATTTTTTCATAACAATGAAAATTGCAGGTGCAAAGTTGCTATGGTACGGAAGGCTTCCGTTAAAATTTCAGCTACATGAGTTGGAAACTTAAAGAGGAGATGAAGACATAAAATTACATCTTCAGTTGGACAGAGGGACAATAAGCCAAACATAAATTGACTCATCAGCAGGTCTTTTTAGCCTAGCACCAAACTCTTTCCACAAAAAAAATATTCTTCATTCAATGCTCCTAGAGGGTTACATTTTTTATAATAAATAAGAATGAACTTTTGAGAAACTTTCCAAGGACGACTTAAACATTGGTGTCTGGGTTTTAGACATGGTCAATGGTGAAGAGACCATCATACATGAAGACTGATGGCTGCATTTACAGCAGTTTTAATAATTTTGTGCTCAGATTAGTAAAATCATTGCCATTCATGTTAGAATTTTGAAGATCCTGAGAAATAAAATTTTTGACCCACATTGTTCTGTACCATTTCAAAGACAAATCCCACACTTAAAGGCCCTATAGCTGCCAAAAGTAAACACTGCTGGTTTAATTTTATATTGAAACTTAAATCACGGCATTTAGAAGTATGTAAATTATTATGTAGAGGACAATCTGTTATTGTATAGTCAGTCCATGTGCTAAATCATTTTAAATAAATTAAAATGAAACTTTAAAGCCGATAGAAAAAAAAATGTTGCTATTTTAAAGTTATTTTTCTTTTCTTTTTTTCTGTTTTTTTTTTTTTTTGAGAAAACATTTCCTTACGTTTTGTGCAGTCTGATCTTGATCTTGATCTTCATAGTCCGCAATAGGTCATTAAGTTGCGTTTAGCAACCTAAGAGTTAGTCGCTGGCAGTAAAACGAAATCTAAAACTAGGTTAAAAGTTAAAACACGCTCTATCTTTTGTTTACTTGATTTGAAATTACTTTTTCTGCTGTTGACTAACGCTTGGACCAACCATACAATAACAGGTTGTCATTGTCACAATAATTTCCATACTTTTGGTTTGATTCAAATTTAAACGTATTTTACCACTCCTTGTTTACTTTTGGCAGCTACATAATTATAAAGGCTTGACATAAACTGACATTTGAGATGAAATTTTATTAAGTGAGTCTAGGAAAAATGTTATTAAGCAATCCTTTGGCGAGCTTAATTACATTTTTTTCTTGACGAGTTTAATAAGATTTTAACTCAAACTTCAATGAATGTCAGATTCTTTTAATCACATAACAGTATTTCACAAATTATAGACCCAAAGATGTTAAATCATCTATAGGTGCACCAGCGGTAACATTCATAAAACCCATTCACTTATATGAAATACGAACAAAATGACGTCAAAAATGAGGTCACACATTGTGATACCAAACTTGTATGAGATAAGAAAATTTGTAATGAGTATATTGTTGTGTTTGTGTTTGAGTCTTGTAATGTATCTGCAAAGGTTCTCTATTGAGAATAACTGAAATAACACAAGCGTGCTTACTACAGAAACTTTAATACAAGAACTAAAGAAAGTTGTCCAGCAGACGAACGCTACATACATAATGCGCATGCTCAAAGATATACTATAGTCTTTATCAAACAATCATAGATGTAGTTATTAAACATATATAGAACGTTTCCCTTCTTTTTTTAAAAAAAATAAAGGTAAGACTAGGGTTAAAAAATCTTTCTCAATGGAAATAAGAAAAATTGTCTGCTGGGAATATCATAAAGCATCTCGGATTACATAGCGGTATGTGTCTCTCATTCATACAAGTAATTAACACTATCTATATCAAGTCGTCCACTCCTCGCCAGTATAACGCCTGTTTTCCTTTACAACCCTGCCAGATCGTGTTACATATGACTTATCCTGATAACTGGATGGGCTTGTTTCATGCTGTACGGAGGTGCTTGGGGAACTTTCATTTTGCAAAATGTTCAAATCAAATGGGCAAATATCTGATACATCTTCATTTGTTTGGTTTAAATGAAGACGATTTCTCCTGTAAGTACTACCATCCCTCGTTTGTACAAGATATGATCTTTCACCTAACTTTTTCAGGACTTTTGCTGGTTTCCAAATTTTTCCAAGTTGAATGCGCACTGCGTCATTTATGCGTAAGGGTTTTAATACCTTCGAGGATTTGTCATAATCTTGTTTTTGTTTACCTTTTGACCTATTTACCGAAAGGCGGACTTTTTTAGGGTCAACTTGGTCTGGTTGCAGCGCTTTACTCGTAATTGGAACAAACGATTTTGTTCTACGACCAAGCAATAATTGTGCAGGGGAATATCCACAATCTAGTGGCGTGTTTCTGTACTCCAGAAAAAGCACATAGGGACTTTCTTTATCGTCCTTTGCCTTTTTCATAAGCTTTTTAGCTATCCCTACACCCTTTTCCGCCAAACCGTTTCCTCTTGGATAACGCGGTGACGAAGTTTGGTGTTCAAATAGCCAAGTTTTCGAGAAATCGCGAAATTCGGTACTTACAAATTGCGGTCCGTTGTCTGTGATAAGAATATTGCAGATACCATTTCGCGACATATGAACCATGAGTTTTCGAATGACAGTCGAAGATTTCATGTCTGGTAGTAAGTCTACTTCAAAAAACCTGCTGTAATAATCTATCGTCAATAGGTAGTTTTGTCCATCAAAATGAAATATGTCTGCACCTAGCTTTTGATATGGTCTGTCTGGAAATTCTGACGGAATCATAGGTTCTTTTGCATTTGAATTTCTATGTGTAAGACATACTGGACAGTTCAAAACGTAATCGGTGACTTGTTTGACCATGCCTGGCCAAAATAAACTGTCTTTAGCACGTTCAACAGATTTGGTAACGCCCATATGACCTTTATGGATTTGTGAAAGGGTCTCATTTCGCAAAGAGGCGGGAACAATTATTCTCTGACCTCGGAAAATTGGGCCGTCCTCAACTGATAACTTGTCCCGATGATTAAAGTAATCCAGGACTTTCGGATCACAATTAGAACGCATTTCAGGCCAGCCTTCAATTATAGTCCGTTTCAATGCTCGCATTTGGATGTCACTTTCAATGCCTGACTTTATTTTGTCTAGTCGTTTGTCTGTAACGAACAATTGCTTTCGTATCACGTGAACGTGTAAATCAAGACCTTCGATCATCTTCTGATCTGTTTCATTGCGTGATTGACGAGAAAGGTAGTCACTGACTGGAATGTCTTTTCCACTCACATGACGTACCAAAATGTTGTACTTCTGTAACTGAAGCAACATTCTTTGAAGGCGCGGAGGGGCTGCAGCAAGTGGTTTTTTCATAATTGATTCAATTGGCTTATGGTCACAATGAACTATGATATCTCTACCATACGTAAACTGGTGGAACCTTTTGCAGCCATATAAAATAGCAAGTAATTCCTTCTCTATCTGTGCGTACATGCATTCGCTCTTGGTCAGACTCTTTGAAGCATAGGCGATTGGTCGGCCATCTTGAAAGATGCAGCACCCTAACCCAGATTTAGACGCATCAGTTTCAAGAACTAGTTCTTTATTAGGGTCATAATATCCTAAAACAGGTACATCAGTGATTAACTGTTTGACCTTGTTGAATGCCCTAGTTTGAGTCTCGTCCCAAATGAAATCTGATTCTTTTTTCAACAATACCCTAAGAGGATTTGTCACCTCAGCAAGATTTGGGGCAAATTTTGCAAGATAGTTAACCATCCCTAGGAATGTTTGAAGTTTCTCGCGGCTGTCTGGGACTGGTAATTGCAAAATAGCCTCGATTTTGCTTGGATCAGGTTTCAACCCTGTACTACTAATGATATGTCCAAAGAAAGGAACTTCGGTTACGCCGATTGTACATTTGTCGGGATTGAAGCAAATACCTTTTTTGCGGGCTCTGTTCAACGCATTTCTTAGATTTTGGTCATGTTCAGTTCTTGTCTGTCCGTACACCAGAGTATCATCTACAATGGCCTGAATACCTGGCAAGCTCTCGAAAATTTCGCAAACTTTTTGCTGAAAAATGTCTCCTGAAGAGCTTATCCCAAATGGAAGTCTTAAGTAATAATATCTTCCATAAGGTGTATTAAATGTAGTCAGCAGAGACGATTGCTCGTCTAACTGAACATTCCAATATGCGTGTGTTATGTCCAAAATACTGAAATATTTTGCACCGGCAAGTTTAGATGTAATGTCATCTAGCGTCGGCATCTGAAAATGTGGCCTGCGAATTGCTTCGTTTAAAGCTTTTGGATCAAGGCAAATTCTCAGTTTGCCAGTTTTTGGCTTTTCCACTATGACTATGGAATTTACCCAATCCGTTGGTTCTGTAACACGTCGAATAATTTTGTCTTTGACCATTTGATCAAGCTCAGTCTTGAGTCTATTTTTCAAGGCTTCTGGTATTCTGCGTGGAGGATTGACAGTCGGTATCACATTGTCCTTCAGGTGTAAATGACATTTACCTGGAATTGTCCCTATACCTTTGAAAAGGTCACTGTACTCTCGTAAAACGGAGTCTTTTGTCAAGTGTTCATTTGCGTCATTATCTACAGAGTATGTCAGTTTAATTAGTCCCAGGTCAATTGATGTTTTTGTACCTATCAATGGCGGAGACTTAGTGTGTACAATGTAGAAGCGTGCAGATAATTGCGAATCGCGATATCGACAATTCAAATTGATCATACCTTTCGCATTAAGCATTTCTCCAGAATACGAAATTAATTTGCAATCTGGAGGTTTTAGGGAACCTTTAATACCTAACAGCTGAAATTGTGTGAATGGAATGATATTTGTACTACTGCCCGTATCAATTTTGAACATCACTTTAGACATTTTCGGACCAATTTGTAGGTTTACAAGCATCTGATCATCACTGGCAGAGTGTGTAAAAAGAGAAGAGGCGCTTACCATGTCTACGGAATATCCTCTGCATTCATCATCACTTTCATTCACAAAATCAACAGATTTAGTTTTGCAAACTTTAGCGAAATGGTTCAGTTTGTTGCATTTATTGCATTTTTCACCCTTTGCTGGACACACAGCTTTTGAATCGTGGTTATAACCACAACGACCACAAGTCCATTGTGTACGTTTCTTCTGGTCTGATCGTTGTCTCTGTGCCTTTTTGGTGCATTTCGTAGACTTCTTGACCGCGTCAACATTGTTTCCTGCTTGAGAGGTTGCCATCGAGTGTAATTGTTGTTGACAGTATTAAAAGTTTTGAATGATTTGAATAGCCTTGTCCATCGTGAGCTTATCACCTTCATTTATCAATTTTTCACGAACCTTGGGATCTGAACATCCGAACACAATTCTATCGCGGATCATGTCTTCAGTTATGTCCGTGTTCTCGTTCATTCGAAAATTACAATCCCGGGCTCGAATACGTAACCTTGTCACATAGGCATCAATATTGTCCAATCCTTGAACTTCGTTGTTGAAACGAAATCGGGCAAAAATGGGATTCAGTTTCGGTTGGACATGTCTTTTAAAACGGTCGTAGTACGTTTTCAGTTTTTTGGAATCTTCCTCCGAAATCCCAGTCCATGTTTTATAGATCTGGCGTCCTTGCTCTCCAACCCAGAGTAGCAAGTATGATACTTTCTCCTGCTCTGACTTTTCTTTCAAAGGTCCAGAAAATATCAGTTCCACATGAGTTTGGAATTTTTCCCATTCATCAGGTATATTCGTAGAGTCCCAACTTATTTTCGGGTGTGGAATTCCACTTAAATCCATTTTTACGACCAGGTATTCTCACTTTATTATTTTACTTCGTATTTTTTGTTTTTACTTCTGACACCATGTTGTGTTTGTGTTTGAGTCTTGTAATGTATCTGCAAAGGTTCTCTATTGAGAATAACTGAAATAACACAAGCGTGCTTACTACAGAAACTTTAATACAAGAACTAAAGAAAGTTGTCCAGCAGATGAACGCTACATACATAATGCGCATGCTCAAAGATATACTATAGTCTTTATCAAACAATCGTAGATGTAGTTATTAAACATATATAGAACATATATCATACTGAAAACAAGGCAGGTTAGATAAAAGGCCTTCAGTTTGACGTCTGCAAATTATTTCAGTATGGATGAATCCAATTTTGTTGTTTGGCACAGTGAGAAAAACATAATACCATGCCTAGAAACTGTCCACATTATAATAACTCAGTCATGCTCTGTGAAAAAGTGGTTTAACAAAATTTTAGACTGGTCCAATTTGAAAGCAAGTTGCAGACGACAATTTCAATGTAGTTCAAATTTTGATTTTTGTCTTTGATAGGGTAGAAAACATTGTGGGAAAAGGAGAAAATGCTTGTTACCAGCATTTTCTCCTTTACCCACAATGTTTTCAAAAGGCTTCTCTTTCAGGGTTGTTAAAACTCGGGATTGTGTGGTAAAGGGTTAAAGTATCTTCAAAAAAATATTAAGTATCAATTCCTTTTACACTGCACAGTCTGACCCGAGTCGAAACATTTTGCTATTGGTAAACTTTCTACAGTTCAAAGGACCGTTCTACCACATGATTCAGCCTGTTTTTAGTTGAACTTATCCAAAAAAGTGACAACTTGCCCTTTGAAGATGACTGAAACCCTCTTTTCCAGAGAGACATTCATGTTATAAAAAAAGTTACACATAGATCGACTGTACAATCAAATCTGGTATTTCAATTATAATTAATACAAATTTGATCCTGGGTACTTTGAAGTTTCAAGGTAACAATGCATAATTTTGGACAGCCTGATCTTAATCAACACAGTTTGAAAAGTTTTCTGATATCCTAGCCAAAAAAGCATTGACAGTTCATCAAATTTTTTCTTTTGCTTGAAAATGTTAATTGCATTGATGGATTGAAGGGTGTTTTATGCTGCTTTCAGCATCATTTTAGTCAACAGCTCTATTTACTCATTTCTGTCCTGGCTTTCATCAGTACTAGGCTAGGGCTCTGATGTGTCTTTACAAAAGGCATTTCTACTGAAATACCAATGTTTTTAGTGAGGATCCAACCTGGGGCTTCTAGACTAGGAATCCTAAGTCTTCACCACTGACCAATGCAGGACAACATGTTTGGCCGACATGAAGGACTAAAACTCTAAAAACATACCTGTTTAAAAACAAATTATTTCAATCCGTCGTTCACAATACAAACAATATAAAACACTCCTCCCCTGTAATTCTACAGGATATACAAAGGACACATTTGCACTGGGAACTTCAGATCAACGATAGTTTTGATGTGTGACATTAAATGGAAAGGTAAGTCGCCAGTAAAAAGCCCTGATAAGAGAGAAACAGTAATACAGAAGTCTGAACATATAAATTCAGATACAAATTCAATAATCACTCGGTTCACTCGGTAAAAACAATCTAAATATTGCGATTTTCTGGCTGTTTTGTGCCAATGTCTCAGAAATTTGTGGACTGTGTAGATCCAAGATCAGGCTGCACATTTTGTGCAGTCAGATCTCGGATCCACACTGTCCACAACAGTAACTAAAGTTGTGCTAGGATTTCAAGGGTAAAAACATACACAGTGCCTCGATCAGTCCAATCTGATATTACTCCTAACCAAAGTCAATTGATAATGTTCTTTTGAATTACATTACACATACCAAATACAGCAAATAGTCCCCACTAGAATAAATATTTGATTAACCCTTTACCAGACGTTTCTAACATTTGTAAGCCACATAGGAAGAAAGCTTTAAAAACATTGTGCAAACAAGAGAAAATGCTGGTAACCAACATAAATTCTCCTTTTCCAAAAATGTTTTCAATGTTGTTATAGATAGATCCAGCCATTTTAGCCAGATTCTATTTTGTTGTCAGCAAGTTCTCTATATATGGGCAATTTAAACTTTTGTTGTCTGATTAAAGAATTTAACTTCCAATTTATTTCCTATACAGGTTAACTTTTTTTTCACCCCATAATACATGAGACTTCTAGTATGGAAGATATATTTGGTAGAATAGAAACTATCCTTCTTTAAAGATATACCATAGGATATCCAACACATTACTGGAAAAAGAGCATAATGCTTTAATAAAACGGACAATAATTTATTGCTCCTTTCCCCACAAAGCTTTCAAAAGCTCTCTATTAACTCTTTCACCACTAAATAAATAGACTCAACCTCTTTCAACAGCTCCATATACAATCCACTGAAATCCAACCAGAGATTTTCACCTTGAAGGCTTAACTAGACAAGTTGACCATAATAGATCCAAGATCAGAAATTACATTCTGTGCAGCCTGATCCTGTTCAAAGCTGCCTGCAAAAAGCCCACATTTTTCACGCCCATGTCGCCGAAAGGGTTAGAAAATGTATTTACTTTGCAGTGGGTACATTATGATAAACTGGGTACTTCAAATACAGTATCTGTACGTATTAAAACTTAAGTTATGCAAGAAAGAGAAAATTATAAGTAATAAACTCTTGCACACTACTATGTCTGTTTTGGACAGAAATAAGACCATATCTGGTTATAGTGTCCTATGCGGCTAAGTGGTAAAGTGCTGGGCTCGTAACCTAAAGGCTCTGGGTTCGAGACTCACAGAAGCACTGGGTTTATCCCGGAGTGTCCTTGGGCATGACACTTCAAATCCCTAGCCAGTATTACTGGTGAAACCCAGGACATACATGAATAGGTGAGCTGATGCTGTGTTATAACTGAAAAAAATGTTGAAATTGGAGTAAAACACTACTCAGTAAATCATTTAAAAATATTTCGAGAAATAGAAAAAAAATGATGATAATCAGCATTTTTCTCCTTTGCAACAATGTTTAACAGTTTACAGGGCTTTATCCAGGCATTTTGGGAAAAGGCCCCTGGCCAAATTGGGAAAAAAATCAATGACAAATGTGAAAATTGGGAAAATAATATTGACAAAACATATAAAGTAAGGAACACATTTAACCTTACAATAAACTTAATAAGGCATTTAATGCACTACTTAATCAATGCTGCTTCTTTTCAAACTTCTTTCTTTTTGGATGGATGTGCTCTCTTTTGTCTTTTATACTAGTTGCAGTGGTCTTAGCTATAAGACGCCCCCCCCCCCCCCATGTTAAGTAGGGTTTTTGAAATTCTCTTATAAAGAGATCTGTTTTTCTGGTGAATGAACAGAGGAATTATTTCCTATTTTATATTCTATATAGTGTCTATGCAAGTCAGATGATAGAATTCATTATCAAGGCTAAATAAGACGGATTGAAGAGCCTTTGATCAGTTGAGGTCTTTTTGACATTTGTTTTGTCATGAGTTTTCGTGTTTTTTTTTTTCCATGATGATTAATCTTTTAAAACGACTTTTTGTGTTTTTTTACATATATAGAAAGATTGATAAATCGTCATTTTTGTGGTAGACCTAATACAGTACTGATAAAAAACCTGTTACAAATTAATTGTGGAGAGGAAACTTAACACTAGATGTTTACATCATACGAGTTCGGGTGTATGTGTCCATAGTCCCACCGCCATACTGATACCGGCTGTTTAATTAACATCTTGATTTTACGACCCATAACTGATGACTTTTCATGTCCGAGTATGAATTTCCTTGTTTTTGATAGAGACAATCCTGTGCTAAGACATAGACGAAGCATTCAACCGCTCAAAATTTGTGAGGGGAAAAATTCAGGGTCTAGATTAGGCCAGATATTTTTCAGAACTTCGTCCTGGTTCAGGGCTATCAATTTAGGAGCTGGAGTTCTTTATTCTAGCCTCACGAAACTTCGCTTCGCTACAAAACGTGGCTCAGTTGCCTAGAAGTGAACAGTTGTCTATATTTTTTTGTACGAGTACACCAAAAATACGGTGGAAAAAGTGTGCACAGTCTAAAATTTGATAACTTAGAACGGTTTACAGCCACAAAATCGAGTCAATGCATGAATCGATTGAAAATATACGGACGCAGTCTATAGTTCATTCGCCCCCGAATAGTTTTGCACCTAAAATACGACGATTGTTGATTTCCTGCTTGAACTGTGGTCAGTGCCCGCAGTCGATGAATTTTAGCAAGTTATTTAGTTAAAAATGAGTCAAAACGCAATAATCTTGCATCTAATTGGGAAAAAAATTATGGAACTGGGAAAAAAATGTACTTTTTTCGATTGGGAATGGGGCCGAAATTCGGCCCCGCAGGAAAGGAAGAAAATCCCCTGGTTTACCACATATTCCCAATTTCAAAAAATCTGGGGAAATAGCTGTTGAAAACATTATCAGAAAAAGACAAAATGCTGATAACCAGAATTTTCTCCTTTGCCCACTATGTTTTCTACTCTTTTTAAGACAAATCCTATCATTTGAGTCACATTGCAGTCCAATTTGTATTTACTAAGCAGGTACCAAAGGGACAAGACAGGTGCCTGCTTGGTACAGGTACAGTTCAACATTATGTGCCATCTCCAGGACCTCAATGTATGCTTGCTTAATGCAAGTTGCTTGCTTAATAGAGATGGCCACTAGGACAGATTTTACTGTATTTGATGTCTGCAAATGCTTTCGATTTGGACCAGTCTAAAATTTTGTCATTTTGTAAAGAGTTAAAAAGTTTTAGAAGAAATGTTCTATTATACAAATTCACAATCCAACCAGACTGTTAGACCTTTATAATGCCAGACCATTCACACATTACGAAAGATAAATATCAAGTAAAAAAAAGAACAGAGCTGTTTATACATGCGATGATCAGGCCAATCAAGAAATTACTTTTCACAGACAAACTGAAAAACTGGCAACCTATGCCATGTGCATAATAATCTTTAACCCTGAGAGCAATAAAATAATATTGAGGACCTGTGTATGTTTGTATGGTGCTCAATGCCATTTTCAACATTTTTTCAGTTATACCACTGCAGCCAGTGCACCTATCCATACTTTCCAGTTTCTTTCACCAGTATTTTGTACAATATTCTTCCCAAGCCAGTGCTTTGCATAATAGTCTAACCTTCAAAAAACACATCTAAATTTTCATTCACAGTTATTTTTGTACTCTACAAATGCTTTCAGTTCGGATAGGTCTAAAATTTTGTCGTTTGGTTCTGAGTTACCAGCTAAATCTTTAAAAGACAACAAAATTATAGACAGGTTAAGGTTAAAATCAACTGGGGAGGACAAATCAAATCTGGCTCTATTATAATTGGAATTGTCTTCGAAAGTATAGAAAATGTGGTAAACAGCATTTTCTTCTTTTCCCAGGGTGTTGTCAGTCCTGCTACTGATCATAAAAATGTGTGGCAAATGGTAAAGAGAAATAGAAACAAGAGCACCAAGGACACTTTTAGGTGTCAAAATTAACTCTTTAAGCCCCCATTCCACTGGACAGCAATTCCACTACGCTTTAAATTTTTGGTCGAAATGCCATGAATCGTAACAGGAACGGCAACAGCGCAGTAGAAACGCCTAGATCGTAGTAGAAGCATTTAGGAAGTGTCATGATCGCCACCTCACGGCCCTTGTTTTGACCTTGCTCAAAATTTACATAGCAGGATCGCGGTGGGCTCGAAGCGCCACAAAAGTGTAGTAAACGCGTAGCTGGAAATTTGTGAATGCAGCAGTATCGTAGGGGCAGCGCGAGTGATGTAGCGAAAATGCAGTGCATTGAAACAAAAGCAACATCCAACCCTTTCAATCTATTGTTCATAACTGCAAGCTGGAGCACTGCAGCAAATACCGTCGGTCCGCCGGTCATGTCATGTAAAACTGATAGCGGTCCGATAAATAAGCACCAGAATACAGGACTGACTGACCGACAAAATTTAGCCGTACGCTTAACATAAAATTACATACCGTAAAAAGTAAACAAAAACAGTTTTCCCGTTTTAAAACTGAAAGTTCTTCGTGGAAAATTCCCAACTTTATAATCGCAGCATTTCGCATATACATAGGCAATATATCGGTTATGTAAACTAATGTACATCGCGGAACAATCCAAATGACCACTTTTATTTTCCAGCTTCTGGGAATTATTCTATTCCGTGATTGGCTAACGTAAATCTGGGATGCATATCATTAAAATTGGATCCCCGCTCGGTATTTTGTATGCCCAGACCAGAGAAACAGGCCGAAAACCATCTCAGAAAATTAATCACTTTTTGTTGTTTTATGTTGTCATATTTTCGGTCCGGTAAAATTTGGTTTGGTCTGGTAAAAATTTGTAGTTTACCAGACCCACTGTCCTGTGAAAAATTTGAGTATTTCGTGAAGTCTGTGATACTCATGAAACATTATCAGAATGTTTGTCTAGATGACATCTCTGACAAGTTCAAAAGTAGGTCAGTTGGTCAAAAAGTACGTCACTTACACGCATGCGTTTTACATCATTAAAACCAGGATTTCTTCAGCTTTAACAACCATAGATGACTTTACTCAGGTGAGCCCTTTAGGGCCAATGGCCCTCTTGCCTTCAAAAGCTGATGTTCAACTGCTGCTATATAGAAACGTTCCAAAAGGGAACAGAAGCGCAGCTCCTATGCATAGGTTGTAGCAATGTCGCAGCAGCAACGTAGTTAGCCTGAAATCCCGTGCCGTAGTAGGAGCGTAGTAGAAGTGTCTTGAAAGCGCCATAGAAGCGCAACAGGGGCGAGACAGGATCGTGACCAGCGCAGCGAGGTAGTAATTGAAGCGTTCGATAAGCATACTGGAAATGCACGAGTCCCATGATGTTGCATGTGTCGGCGATTCGGATGATTTTGGAGAAGTGCCATGATCGCCATGAGCGCAGTGGGATTGCCGCCCAGTGGAACAGGGGCTTTACCAAACGACCAAATTTTGGACCCAATCAAATTGAGAGCATTTGCAGACAAGAAAATAAGAGACTCAAAAACTGAAATTTGTTTACAGATGAGTAGAAAACATTGTGGGAAAAGGAGAAAATGCTGATTACCAGCATTTTCTCCTTTTCCCACCATGTTTTCAAGTCTTCTTACTTAGGGTCGTTATATCTCGGGAATGTGTGGAAAAGGGTCAGCATGAGTGTTCCCTGTTTTTCCCTTGCACTGATTCGCCAAAAAAAGAAATTTTCGAAATAAATGAACAGTGCAAAGAAGTTGAACCAAGAGACATATCAATTGTGTAATTATTGATTTAGTGTGACCCAGTCACCTAGTAGCAATATTTACTGTACAAATATGGAGACACTTCGATAAATGTGTTTTACTGTTATTTCATTATTTTGTACTAATCTGAGTCAACACTGCTTTATAACAGAGCTATCAGATTTCGGACTTGTCTTTTTATGGAACAGATTGCGATTAACTCTTTACAAGACAACAAAATGTTAGACTTCTTCAAATTGTAAGCATTTGCAGACAACAAACTGATTGTTTATCTTTGAAATGGAAGAAAACGTTTTGGGAAAAGAAGAAAATACTGGTTACCAGCAATTTCCTCTTTTTCCACAATGCTTTCATGGAGCTTTTTTTAATCTCTAGTTTTCTAAAAAGCAGAACTGTTTCGTACAGGGTCAACACAACCTGCTTATCATGACAGTTCAGTCAGTCTCCATTTAGAACTATGGCACTGCTATTATATCCAAGTACTGGCAATATTCTTTGCTTGCAAGCTGTGTTTCAACTGTGCCTGGTAGGTTGAGAAAATAACTTTTCTGATAAAAAGATGACTACAGCTATTCAGATGAATTCATATTCCTTTGCTTTAGGACAAAGGTCAAGGTGAAGATTGCTTTTATTAGCTAGGCTGTTTTGAAAAAAAATGACAAGTTATTGTCATAGCCCTAGCATTGCCTGCGTCATCGTGCGAAAACTCCGACATTTTGTAATATCTCTGTTATTACTAAAGATATTTACTTCAAACTTACAAAAGTTGTTAACTATCAAACAAAAAACTCATACAACAGGGGCAGGTAACCATCAAAATATTTTTGATACAGTTATGTCTCTATTTCAACTTAGAATTTTCACTGAAAATCAAGCAATCACAGCCAAGATTTGGCACCCTCATGTGGTGCTCTTATTTTAATCTTTTACTGTAACTACATGAATTTACTAATTTAAGTTGGATAATAAAGTTCTTCAAATTATTATCAACCTGATGTTTCATAGTTTTTGGTCCAAATTTGTTTACGACGATCTATTTTATATACCAAATATTTTGGGCTATTGGAAGGGGAGACAGTTGATATTTTTTAAAGAAAAATCATAAGGATATGACATTTTACCTAAGTATGGGAAAAAACCAAAACAAAAGACTACTGCAGAAATAATTTCAAACTCACAACTTTCAAAAAACTTGATTTAGAAACTCTATCAGTTGAGCTATTTCTCAGCAACTGGTAATCTGATGTATTTATTCCTCAATAATGGCTACCAGTATCAAATGGGAAAAGAAATTTTACAGAGAAAATACCAAAACCACAGGTAATTCTTTGTGTTTTCATTATTTTATCACTGTCTATATTTTTGTTTTAAAGCAACCTTTACAAGCAAACAGACAAAGCTACTAGTCTATTTGAACATTTTCTCAAAAACTTAGAAAACAAAATCCGGTTAGATGCCACTTTAACCCTTTATCAAACAATCTAGTGTTGTAACGACCCCGAGAATGAAGGCTTTTGAAAACATTGTTTGAAAAGGAGAAAATGCTGGTTACCAGCATTTTCTCCTTTTACAACACTGTTTGCTACCCTTTAGAAAACTTCATTACTAATCCCTCTGTACCAGTTTCAATTTCAGCATCTGCATATGCTTTCAATTTGGAAGTGTCCAAAATTTGTCATTTGGGAAAGGATTAAAGCGACTATTCTGAACATTTCTCCAAGACTACACTGGTTCCATATAAAGTAAGAGTGTTATGGAAAGGCTTTTGATGATCAAACCAGGAACAAGTCCATCTTGTAAAGTAGATCGGCCAAAAATATCCAACATGGAAACTCTTTTGATTTTCTGAACAACAAATGTTATGTATTTTCAAAGCATTCAGTATTTTGCACTATACATAAATGCATGTAAAGTTGTGCTAATGATTCAAAATTAACTCTTCGCCAAATAAAAAAAATGTTGGACATGTTCAGAGTCACACAATTTGCAGACAACAAATTAAATGAGGGTCGAATATTCATTATACAGTGTACATCATTATCCTTGTAAAATAAAATTCATGATGGGAATTTTCTTTGAAAGGATAGAAAACATTGTGGTAAAAAGTGAAAATGGTGGTTACTAGAATTTTCTCTTAGTGACTATCATATTTCCAGGGGATAAATTTTTCTCAGTCACTAAAACTGGGCATTGCATAGTAAAGAGTAATAAGACAGTCCTTAAAAAATTTAAGTATGAAGTAATGTACAATAAACTCACAAACTTCTACACGACACCGAAACATTGCAGTGTTTGTAAAAAAGGTATCTTGTTTAAAATCTACAACAGCTAGTCTTTGTCCTAATTACCAGTAGTAATGAAGACGTCATTCTGTGTTAATCCTTTACCAAACAGTCCCGAAACTTTCATAACCCTCAGGCAGATGGCTTTGAAAACATTGAGGGTACAGGAGCAAATATTGGCAACCAGCATTTTCTCCTTTTTTCACAATGTTTTTCATCCTTTCAAAAGGCAAATCCAATCATTAGAGCCACAATGAAATTGTCATCTAAAAATGCCTTCCTTCAGGACAAGTCCAAAATTTTCTTGTCTGGTAAAGTTTTAATTATGACAATGGTTTAACTCATCACCCAATGGCATAGTTATTAAAACTAAACACAAGGATAAGTAACAAAACGGAGACAAATCTAAGGAAAGGAAAAAAAAATCTAACTTCAATTTTAAGAAAAAATTGTATGGAAAAATAGCAATTTGCTTGATGCAAGCAGCTGGTCCTTTTCTAACAGAATATATCCTAGCTGTCATTATGGCTGAGAAGCCGGAATGAATTTGGTATGGCTTAAATACAGGATCCCGAAATTTTAAAGATTCTGAGAGAGATGCCATTTGAAAACATGTGTTCAAAGGTGAAAATGCTAGTAACCAGCATTCTCTCCTTTTCCAACAATGTTCTCTTTCATGTCACATTGTTGTCTGCAAATGTTTTGAAGTTGGACAAGTCTATAGTTTTGTCATTTGGTAAAGAGTAAATCTATGGTTCAAGACAAGAACAACTTGGTTGAACTTGGCTAGAAACCAGTCACAACCCATTATTGTTGGTGATCCATCTAATGGTTGAACCTAACTAGATCTATTGGTTTCCTTATCTTATTACATAAAATTAATTTAATAAACATTTATAAACTAAAGATACATTGTTTATTATAAAGTTATGAGATCAAGGCCAGTATTTACCTTTCGATAATTCTTTAGAATATTCTTAGTCTTATTTTCAAGAACATTTCAAATTTGAAAGTAACACACTTTCTAATTGGCTAAACCATGTGGTGTTAGAAAAATGTGTTACTTTCTAAATCTAGCCTTTTAATAAGAATAAAAATTAAGAATGGCTGGTGAATACACATAATTGACAAAAAAAAAAAAAAACCAGATTGAACAAATAGAGAAAAAATAAAACAATGTCACAGATGGAAACATTACATTTTAGGAATTCTCAAATTAACATATTTTCAATATCTTTCTGTTGCACAAGATGGGTCAAGAGATGTCTTATACAGACTAAGGGTGATATGACAAGATAAATTTTGAAGTTGTGACAAACGTAAGCTACGCCTTTAATTCATTACAAAACTACAAACTTATTGACAAGTCCAAACTGAAAGCATTTGGCAGGCAACAAATTACATGTGGCTCAGTGATGGGAATAGTCTTCAAAAGGGTAGAAAATATTTCTGGAAAAGGAGAAAATGCTGGCTCACAATATTTTCAAAAGCCCTGTTTAAAAGGTTTGTTAAAATTTGTGATTGTGTGGTACAGGGTTATGCTGATTTTAAATGCATTGCAATAGTGATTTTTCAAAACTTATGAGTTTTTAAATTTAGAGTTTCATAACAGTGGCTTATTTTGTCAAACCTTGACTCTTTGCAACAATCCTTTGTTTCAATGACCCTGAGGAAGAAGGCTTTTGAAAAATTATGGGAAAAGGAGAAAATGCCAATTACCAGCAATTTTTCTTTTCCTAAAAATTAATGTTTTCTACCTGCTCAAAGACAAATCCAGCAAATCTGCAAATGCTTTCAAAATGAATGAGTCTAAATTTCTTGTACCTGCATTGGATTTATCCCTCTATCACACAATCCCAGGTTTTAATGACCTTGAAGAGGAAGGCTTTTTAAACCATTATAGGAAAAGGAGAAAATGCTGGTGACAAGCATTTTCTCTTTCTCCCACAATGTTTTCTAACAAATCACAGACACACATCATTACATGAGTTGCATATATTATAAAATTTGTCATCTGCAAATGCTTTTAATTTGTCAAGTGCAACATTTTGTCATTTGGTAAAGAGCTAAGTCTACTCTCACAATCCTGTCTTTTGAATCACAAGGGATGATGACTTTTGAAAACTTTTTGGGAGCATTTTGAATTTTTCTCCTTTACCATCAATGTTTCAACCCTTACAAAGACTAACACTAAATTCTGAGCCACAATTAAGATGTTGTCCGCAAATGCTTTCAATGAGGACAAGTCTAACATTTTGTCTGCTGTTAACTCTTTACTGAATATTTACCCCGAGAAAGTAGACATTTGAAAACATTGCGGACAAAGGAGAAAATGCTTGTTACAAAAAGGAGAAAATGCTGGTAACCAGCATTTTCTCCTTTTCTCACAATGTTTTCTATCATATCAAAGACAGATATAATATCTTGTGCCCTACACTGAATTCGTTGTCTTGAACTGCTTTTGATTTGGTTCAGTCAATAATTTTGTTGTTGGGTAAAGGCTTAACCCTTTACCACACAATCCTGAGTTTTAACGACCCTGTGAAAGAAGGCTTTAGAAAACATATTGGGAAAAGGAGAAAATGCTGGTAACCAGCATTTTCTCCTTTTTCCAAAATGTTTTCTATTGTTTCAAAGACAAATTCTAACATTTAAGCCACGTGTAGTTTGTGGTCTGCAAATGCTTTCAATTTCGTCCGGTCTTTAATTTTGTCATTTGGTATAGATTTTAAAAAGAGTAAATTCCCACCCTTTTGATCTATCTGTGCAAGACATCAAACACATTCAGATAAATTGTAAAATCAATTTTTAGGAATAATTTCTCCATTAGCAAAAATGTCTTTTTTTTTTTTGTAAATTTTCTGTTAATTAACATTAGTCATTACGGTATTTAAGAACTTCTGATGTTTCAATACTGATGTAGAATGTGTCCACTTTTTTGTATCTCCATGAAATGTTAAATCTATTGAATAGCAAACGCTTTTAAAACTCTTTACTAGAAAAATTTCTCTGTCTTTGACAAGTCCATATTGAAAGCAATGGCAAAAGATGAATATAATATGGCTCTAATAATTCAGTTTTTCTTAAAAAGGGTAGAAAACATTGTCGGTGAAAAGTAGAAAATGTTGGTGACCAGCATTTTCTCGTTTTCTCACACTGATTTCAAAATTCTTAATCCTCGGAGCCAATAAAACTTTGGACTTTTTAGTGTAGGGTTTAACCCTCTGCTAAACAAGAAGCGTTTGCAGAGGACAAATTAAATGCTAATCTGAAATGATGGGATGAAAACATTGTGGGAAAAGGATAAAATGCTGGTTACCAGCATTTTATCCTTTTCCCACAAAGTTTTCAAATGGTTATTTCGAGGTCGAACTTATGACTGTGTGGTAAATGGCTTAATGGCTATATCCTGTAAAATGACCAAAGAACATACTGAATATTTTCATTTCTACCTCATTTCATTAATGGTATTTAGATGATTTACAAAACATTAAAAGGGATCCCCTTAAAAGCTTTTTTTTTTTTTCTGCCATAACCCTATACTAAAATTATCTCTTTACCAAAGGACAGAATTTTAGACTCATTCAGACTGAAAGCATTTGCAGACGACAAAATATATGTACATGTACCTCTAAGATGTCAAATTTACTACTGGAATGGTACAAAACATTGTTTGTATTGGAGTTTAATGCATTTTAACGGCATAAGTCATATAATGGTTGTCAGTGCACCTACACATATTTTCCCTGGCTTTCTAATACCAGTACTGACACAACTTTCTGTAAAAGTCACTGACTGCTTTTCTCACAAATATCAGAGCCAGCATTTTCTCCTTTTTCCACAATGTTTTAGGGTTGTTAAACTAAAGATCATTTAGTAAAGGTTTAATGAGTCTATGTTTTATAACCCTAAAAAAATATAGAAAACTAGTGGGAAAAAAAAGAAATTGTGGGTTACCAACACTTTTCTGTCTTTTTCCCCCCAATGTTTCATACCCTTTCAAAGATGGCTCTAGATGCACATGGCTTCAGCCCTTTAGCAAACAACAGATTTTAGAATCAACCAAATCTAATGCAATTGGAGACAACAAACTCAAGCAAGCTCATAAAATGATTTCTATTTTTGAAATGGTAGAAATCATTGTGTGGAAAGGAGTTTCTCCTTTTTCCATAATGTCTACAAACGCCTTCTTTCCCAGGGTTGTTAAATGATCGATTGAATGATGTTTTATGCCACTCTCAGCATAATTTCAGTCATATCAGGGAGACATATTCATCAGTCTATGTCCTAGATTTTACTCAACTAAGCACTAGGCTTGGGCTCTGAAAACTTGCCAAATGAGACTCCAATAAAAAAAGCCAGTGCCTTCAGTGAGGCTCGCAGCCTAGGCCTCCAGGGTACGGGTTCTACACTTTACCACTGAGACACCCAAGACCCCCTTCTTAAAACATGGGATTGTGTGGTAATTGGTTAAGAAAAACTCGCTAATTGGCCGTACAGTGTAACCTAGGTTAGTCTCGATGGCCACCTTTATCAAGCAAGCAACCTGTATTCAGCAAACATGTAATGAGCATTTTTACATGGCAAATATATGTGAGCCATGCTCTGGCAAAATGGGGTTTAATGTGTTTCTGTAATGCATGATTTCAAGACGGTCATCACATAATTATTGATCCATAAAATCCATTTTGTATAACCACAAACGGAATTACAAGGTACACTCGGGTCCTTTGATATTCAAAAAATTAAGAAGTGGCAAAAACATTTTAACCCTGGTCAGCCTCCGCAGCCTGCACAGGCTTACCTGCGCTGTAACACTTTTGCAGATGCATTAAGCCCCTTTTTCACAGAGCATGGCTCATGTGTTCTGAAATTTACCTGCTCTAATCAAGTATCCAGCTTAAGCAAAATTTTGAAAGTCCCTTGCATTCTTCCTTAAGCCTATTTTCAGTCTTGTACAAAAACCAAAACATTTGCAGACAAATAATTAAATACAGCTCAAATTATGGACGTTGCCTTTGCTAGGAGAGAAAACATTGTGGGAAAAAGAGAAAATACTGGTTATCAGCGTTTTCTCATTTTCTCACTTTTTTTAAAAGGTCTCTTCTTTGGGGTTCTTAAAACTCAGGATTGCGCGGTAAAGGGTTAATACAGGTTTGAATGTCCGTGTTCAGGTACTACGTGCAAATAACTTGATTATGCACCCATATCTCTCTTTTCAAATAAACACTTTCACAGCACACTGCTATTTGTTCTCAACAATACATACAAAAGAAAATAATTCACCGACCAAAATGTCTGCGTACTTGCTGAAAAAACAATTTTTTCCTAACATGGATACCAAACAAGTCACCCTGAATGTAAAAGAATCCTGCTTTTCCTGTTACACCCAAAACAATGTATCTAGTGGGTAAAGTGATTGTAAATATTGACATTCTTACATCAAATATTTGACAATCCAACAATCCATTGGTACAAAATGGTTCCCCAGACATTGCCCAGTCACACAGTCTGGTCTGGTTCTTAAGATCCACTAAAAAAGAAATACCTTTTATCCTTTTACCGTCATTGATCCTGGGTTTATATCAACTTAACAGGGTTTTTGAAAACAATGTATATAGGGGAGTCTTCTCCCTTTTTCACAATGCTTTCAACTCTTTTCAAAGATAAATTACATCATTTGAGCAACACATTATAACTTTTTGTTGCCTGCAAATGCTATAATTATGGACATGTATAAAATTTCATGGTTTGGTAGTAAGATGAAAATACTATCACTATTACAATGTTTCTTGGCTTTTATCAGATGAAGACTTTCTTTCAGTTGCAAGCCTTTAACTGACATTGATTCATTAACCCATTACCACACAATCCCGAGTTTTGATGCCCCTGTAGGAGAAGGCTTTTGAAAACATTGTGGGAAAAGGAGAAAATGCTGGTAACCAGCATTTTATCCTTTTCCCACAATGTTTTCTTCCCCATCCAAAACAAAAATCATCATTTCAGTTACATTTAATTTGTCGCCTGCAAATCCTTTCAGTTTGGACCAGTCTAATTTTTTGTCGTGTGGTAAAGAGTTAAGGTGGACTAGGGGTTGTGTGTGGCTCAGTGTAAGACTGGTGACCTGGAGGCCTAGTGTTCAAGCCTCACTCGATCAACTTAGTTTTTCTTTGGAGAGCTCTTGGGCAAGACACTTCAGAGTCCCAGCCTAGTACTGGTGAGGCCCAGGAAATGCATGAATATGTGAGGTGTCACTGTGATATGACTGAAATCTTGTTAAAAAGTGGCAAAAAAATTCATTCAATTAGTTTCAGAAAGTCTGTGTTTTTGACGCAAAAAATGAATAGCTGACACAACAAAATGAATACATCGCGTCTTCCTTGATGCTACTAAGAACAGAACTAAAAGGAAACATAAAAGATATATTCAATCTATATTTGAATCCATACTTTAAACTTTTTTTCTTCGTTTTAGACCCTATGCGGTCATGATCACCGATGTAATCGGGATGAGAGTTTCTACAAGGTCATTGTTTTTAACTTTTACCTTTAATACCACGCTGTCATAATTGTGATGTCCCTGGTTGTGATAGGGGGTCTGCCTCTAAACCATAAAGGTCCCGAGTTCGATACTTGGGAGCAGGTGTCAACCTTGGGACTTTCCATTGGTCCAAACATTCTTGGTGAGTACTAGTGTAGTTTCCAGATAGCAGAATCAAGTGAGATTAGTATAAGTTGCAGAAAATTGTTTCTCAATCAATGTAAAATAAATATGCTTCAACTAAACAATGTCATATAAAAGTTTAAAACACATGGAAAAAAATCATAAGGTTACAGACCACAAACCCAAAAATTTCTGAATGACCCCCAAAATTCCAAACAGGGAGTCACAGATGAACCCCAAAATTAATGAGGTAGCAGGTCTGAAAAATAGCGCTAGTCCAGGGTCCGGGACCTACTGAAATGGAGATTGGACCCGCGGAAAAAAAACCAGGTGAGAGTCTGACGGACCTGTCAAAATGGAGTTCGGACCTGTTCAGTGTTCAAAGTAAAAAGTCTGATGCCCGAAAATAAATTCAGAATAACAGGACAATCTTCGTGTAAAAGTGAACTAATTCGAAAATTTTCCGTTCACTGGCCGCCCGAGGACGCTATCACATAAACTTATTTAAGTCATTGTAATATCACAAGTTTTCCATGGTTCCCTATTTGCCTACCACCAATAAACGGGTACATGTGGTGAAGCAGGTTAAAATCTATGAGTGATATCGTCTGTAGATGCTTTTCGCTAAAAGTTTACAAAAAAAAGTTTATTCAAACTTGGGTTTTCATCAAATATTAAATGGAAAACTCCAGAAGAAAATAAAACAGAGCTTTCAAAATTGGAGGAAGATAGAAAAGATAAGAACAAAGAGCGGGTTGGGACCTTACAACAACATTGGAATGAAAGTTCGTCATGGCTTTCGTTCCACAATGCAACCGTTCAACTGAGTTGCTTACTGAGAAGACTAACAAATTTCATGTTGGTCTACATAATAATGCTAATTGTTTAATTGTTTGAACATCTTTCTTTCACTGAAGCCATCAGAGTAAAAGCAAATTGAAATGGTAAGTTTTTTTTTTTTTGTCATCTTCTGAGATACCACTACTCTGTACAATGACTGAAAAAAAAGCATGGACCTACCCAAGTATACTTTGGACCCTCCTCTTATATGGGCCAAAAGGCCCCCGACCCAGCTACTTTTATCACTGTTTTTCAGCCCTGGGTAGCAGAAACACTGATTCAATCAATAAATGGTGAACTATAGAATCATATACAACTTCTTTTACAGTCTGAGTCAGGAGGTTTTTGTTTGTTTGTTTGTTTGTTGTTTAATGCTGTTTTCAACATTATTTCAGTTATCCATGCATTCTTTGAGCTTCTTTTACCAGTGCTGTGCAAGATATACTTATAGACTACTGGCTGCTTTCCCACATAACCACTATTAAAACCATGATCAGCATTAAGAGAGAGGCATTGACCCTGACACAATGACTATCATTAATCCTTGGAAATAAATTGGCGGAGCTTGGGATTCAAAGCAGCCAAGCCCTGGTTTCAAGCTCTGTCAATTCGTGACAGAGCCTAGGAATCAGAGGCTAGTCTGTAGCCTGGGCATTATACTCATTTAAGGATAGGGTACCCTAATAGGATTCGTGTAACATCGCCTTTCATTGCCAAAGAAACGTGAGGATTCGGCTGAGACTCGGGTAATCCGTAATCAATCAGCCGATAGACGCTGCTTCCCTGCATTGATTACGGATTACCCGAGTCATAGCCCAATCCGTACGATTTTGGCAATGAAAGGCGATGTTACACGAATCCCATTAGGGTGCCCTATCCTTAATCACTGAAAAAATAGAGTATATGTCTCTCTTCCAGTCTTCATACCATAGCAAGGTGAAGTATAAGTTGCCAATATACTGCCTTATCATAGAGATAGGTTTTCTTGCTTCAAGATAGCTCTAGATTTAGTCATGGACCAGCAGGTTGCGGATTTGATCCCTTTGGCTTCCTTGTGCAGGTTTATAATTGATCTGTCCGTTACAATTGGCATCTATAACCCTTTACCAAATGAGAAAATTTCAGACTTGTCCAAATTGAAGGCATTTGTAGACAAGAAAACAAAATGTAACTGAAAGTGAAATTGCTTGTAACCAGCATTTTCTCCATTTCCCACAATGTTTTCAAAAGCTTCCTTTTCAAGGATCATTAAAAGTCGGGATAGTGTGGTAAAAGGTGAAGATGACCTAGGACTGAATTCAAAAACCTAAAGACCATTTCACAACGATCATTGTCACCAAGAAATTTGGAAGGGAAATTCAATATAGAGGTTGTATATGTAGCCAGGTACAATGTAAGATGGCGTTAACCCGACCTTGCCAATGACTTAGCTTTTGTACTCAGATCTGGCAGTGTTGAATTCACTTATGGACCACAAGTGTTTGTTGTATTGAAGTTTAACGCCATTTTAACAGCTAAGTAGGTCATATCATGGCAGTCAGTGCAGCTATGCATGTGTTTCCCGGCTTTCTCACACCATTACTGACACAAATTCCTTTCCAAGCTACTGACTACTTCTCTCACAAGCATCACAGGTGAGAGGCAAAAAATCGCTCGAAAGAAAGGTTGCCTCCACTTGGGTATCAAAGCTGCAACCGCCAGGTCACAAGTCAGATATGGTAACCACTGAGCTGCCCAGCTGGGCTATGGACCAAAAGGTCGTAGGTTCGATCCATATACTGGATGTAAGTAGTGAAGCAGTTTTTACTGTGATTACCCAAAAATTACTGAAAAAAAAAAAATCTGTATTTTGACTATAATAATATCCATATCACTCTTTTACTCTTAAGTATAAGACTTGTCCAAATTGAAAGAAAAAAAAAAACAGTCAAGAAATTAGATGTGGCTCAAGTGATGTGGTTTGTCTTTGACAGGATGCAGAACATTGCAGGAAAAGGCAAAAATGCTGATTACCAGCATTTTCTCCTCTTGAAACAATGTTTTCAAAAGCTTTCTTTTTCAGGGTCATTAAACCTGGGATTGTTTGGTATAGGGTTAATCCTAGCAAAATTAGCCAATTTTTAGCACCCTGTGGAACAAGGCTTATAAAACATCATGGCAAAATGTGGTAATGCTGGTAAACAGGATTTTTGTCCTTTTCAAACCATTCTTTTTTAATCCTAAGGCCTTCAACAACAATAAAACACTACCTGAGAAACATTTATTTTGGTATCTTAAAACATTTTCAGTGTGGTTGGACCTGACAAATTTTTGTCCGATACAGAATTAACCCTTTACCCCACAATCATGAGATTTGGCAACCTTGAAGAAAAAGCCTTACAAAAACATTGTGGGGAAAGGAGAAAATGCTGGTAACCAGCATTTTCTCCTTTTCCTACACTGTTTTCTATCATTCTACCAAATGAATTGTAATATTTGAGTCATGTTTATTTTGTCCTCTTCATATCTTTGAATTTGGACCGCTCTGGTAAAGAGTTAAGTGCTACAGTCTCTCAGGTATATTCAATGTTCTAGCATATGATTTCCCTTTTTCCACCACTGCATACACTAGGTGGGATTAAAAGCTTAATCTTTATCCATTTTGTACTCCTCACAACCTAATCCTACCTTTGAAAAAGGTGCACTAGTTTTTATGCAAATCTAAAATTAAACCATGTTGAGAGCAAATAAGTGGGCTTTATTACAGAAGATTCAAGGGACACTGAAGTATGCCCTATGAGAGAAGAGGTTCTTGGAGTCCTACCTTAGGAGCATTTAGAGGTCAAATTCCTTTACAGGGTACTTTTTTGAGAGGGGAATGCAAAGAAAAATCTGCCCATGATAATCTCTTTGTCACCAAAAAAGAAAAAAGGTATTTTCAAAGGTATGCCAGGTGACCCAGGTTTATGCAACAGTGCACTCTGGATTCACTAAGCCTGGTAGTGCAGTTGGTAGCATACAAGACTTGAGACCAGTGGGTCCCTCATCGGAATCCCCATTGGCCAATTTCTTTCCAGGATTGATGATCGTCATTGCAATAGAATTCATCCCTCTCTAACCGCTGATCATTGTTCCGACAATGTTAATGTGGGAAAGCAGCCAGTGGCTTGGGATGAATATTGTGAGAAGTACTGGTCAATTAGAAGTTGAGTTGCTTTCAAATTTAGAAAAGCTTTGAGAGTAAGACTAAGAATGCTCCTCAGAATGGTTGGTGAATATGGACCCAGGTCCTGGAACAAATCTACCAGTGGCCTGACAGGCTGCAACTTTAACTCTTTATATGTACCAGAGGGCAAAATTCTAAACTGCTCAATAATGGAAGCATTTGCAGACAACATATTAAATACTGTTCAAATGGGGGAATTTGTCTTCCAAAGGGCTAGAAAATATTGTGGGAAAAGGAGGAAATGCTTGTAATCAGTGTATTTATCCTTACCCTGAATATTTTCAAAAACGTTCTTACTCAGAGCCATGAAAAACACAGGATTGTTTGAAACAAGTTGATCTTTGGTTTTGTCAGACAAAATTCTCGCAAAATGGAAGAAATATGATGCTTTCAGCATTATGTTATCACAGTTTTCCATGCCACAAAACCATTTGTGAAAAGCTTACAATGAGATATATAGGGTATTTCTATCAATAGCACATGAAAATTACAAGTTAAAACTCATTTGGGCCAGAGTTTCAGTGTAAAACATAATACATGATGTACATTCATAAGAAAGCACTAAATTGTGACCGAAGAATGTTCCTGAAACTTACCTTATTTCAAGAACATGCATAGTAATGATAGATCGAAGTTTTTATTTCTATACAAGTAGGTTCACTCTTTAATAAACAATCCCATGTTTTAACGATCTCTGAAAAAGAATGCTTTTACGGACATAACAGACAAAGTACAAAATGTCAGTAACCAGTGTTTTCTCCTTTTCAAACAATGTATTTTAACCTTAATAAGACAAATCACATCTAGGTGACATTTTTCAGGGCCTTATCCAGGAATTTTGGGAAAAAGGCCAGGGCTAGCCAAATATGGGGAGAAAACTCTTCTGCAAAATGTAGAAATTGAGAAAAAAATATTGACAAAACATAAATTTAGAAACACATTTAACCTCAAAATAAACGTAATAAGGCATTTCTTGTTCTACTGAATCAATGTTACTTCTTTTTTTCAGTTTTCTTTCTTCAGCGTTTTTTCCCCTGTTTTGGGAATGGGTATGAAACCAAGCAAATTGGGAATGAATGTGTAGTTTTCTCTGAAATTGGGAATTTTCATGATAAACACAGAATCAAGTAACTAATCACTAATAATGAATACTTTTCAATTATTTGAACTAAAATCAAAGCATTACGCACCAGAAATTCAAAACATTGAAAATAAATTAATGTCCTTTAAGAAAAAAATGTCCCGGTTTCTCATGCTGTTGAAGATATCAATAATACTGTCTTTCTGTAAGTGTGTGAGGGGATTTAAGAGTTGACCCATGAATTCTGTCGATGACCACTGTTCTACATTTGAACCTAGGCTTGATTGAATGTCAGATTTAATATCGATTTCATTTTGGGACTAGCTAATAGTTGCATCATGATACTTGTATGTTCATCTTCGACTTGACTGGACCCACCAGTCTTCTTAAGGCCAAACTCTGTAGGGAGTTAAAAACCCATTGGTCTGATTTTCTTTCAATATTATTTGCAGTTAACTGTTATGGCTCATTACGTAGTCCAATTGCCAAAGAAGGAATTTTCCGCCAATGGACATGGCGTTAAGAATACTGACAAATTGAAAATTTTTTGCTGCACAAAAACATATACAGCACACTGCAATGTATTTGATGATCACGATGGAGATATCTGAAATACATACACTGGACGCCAGCCTCTATTCTATAAAGGCTTTAATTTGGTTATCAAAGACTAGGACCAGTTTACGGAAATAAACTGTTGACAGACGTCACAAGTTATTTCTTTGGTTGATTACTACTTTGGGAAACTCCCTCTTTTTGACCAATGAAATCGCTGATATTTGGATTGTTTTTGTCACTCATTCTGAACAATTGAAAGGGGGAAATTCCACGATACAAATTCAAATCCATCACAGTGACTTTGACAATGGACAGCCAAGCCTTGCTTTTGAATGGGTCCATTATGCAGTGAGAAACACAATTCGCTTTTGGGAAAAATGGTAGCATTTGCAGATTGGGAACGGGTTGGTTTTACAGACCTGTTAAAAGAAGAAGAAAAAACACTGTTCTTTGTATGAATGTCCTACTCATTATTTTGTCTTTTACACCTATTTCAGTGCTCTGGGCTGACAAAACAAGTTCCCTCTCATCCCCTTTCTAAGTTATGTAGATTGTCCATTATCTGCTTTTTCTCTCTCAATAAAGATTACATAAATCTATTTTTCTTGTGACTTAAAAGAGGTTTTAGTACCTCAGGGTTTTCCATGACGCATGAATCCTGCGTCAATGATGCTATTTTGACTCAAATGACCCCCAAAATAATTAACATTGAGCCATCGGTGACGCAACTTTCCAAAGTCTAATTCATCTAGAAAATTGAATAAATCGTCATTAATATAAGTCAGGTCTTGCCTCAATATCAGACGAACACCATTCTTTTTTAACTCCAGGCTTTATTTTAGATAAAAGTGGTTTTCCGGTAATTTATTTATAGAATAAGACTGGTTACACATGATTACAGTGAGTATAGTGGAAAGTTGTCATAAATACGGCCCAGTCAAAGTCTTAGTTAGGTTGTTTGTAATTTGTAGCTTGTTTTGCCCGACTTCCGGTAGATAAAAGTGCACATTACCAGTCTATTCTGTTCACGGAAAAAATGTCACAACAGTGTAAACTGTAGCATTCTTTATCGTCTGCTTACTACAGCTGCCCATCACGCCACATCAAGCAGCAATTCAGACAGGAATGTATTGTCTGTCAAAAATTGAAGTCGAGCTTTCTGCCAGAAAGGCTTAAAGACTTTACTTGGTTGGAAGATGAAGAGACCCATTTATTTTGACCCGCAAAGTAAAAGAAATGACCCTCAACTAAAGAGACAAGGGATCACAATGACCCCCATATTTAAATGCTTAGGGAAAACCCTGTACCTGCATTATTTTCTATGTGATGTGCATGCAAGTCAGCTATTTAAAGGCCCTAAAGCTGCCAAAAGTGAACAATGCAGATGTAAAAATGCATTTAAATTTAAAGGATACCATTTAAAAGCATGTAAATTAACGTGAAGATGACAATGTTCAATCAGTTATTGCTCAGTCTGATCATGTGTAATATGCTAGCAGAAAAATGAAATCTTAAACTAGGTTACAAGTTGCCAGGTCATTCTATCTTTTATTTACTTTTTTATCTGATTTGAAAATTCATTTTTCTACCAGTGTTTATCACTAGCACTTAGACCAAAAATCCAAGAACAAACAGAAAAGTCCAATTACAAATTGTCATCTTCACAATAATTTCTAAATCATAATGCCATCAATTCCGAACCTTATTATTACAACAAAAATATTGATCCTTATCACTGTCTTAAGAGATCAGTGTGATTGGCTTTCTTCCAAAAAAATGAAAAGGGTTGCTGCAGGGGCTGGCAGAGACACATTAAAAAAAAAACCTGGGCAAGCCTCCAAATTGGGGGTAAGAACAGGCAAGGTAATTCCATCATTTTTTTTCCATAATTTTCATCATCCAAACTTCACCACCAACTGTAATATTCAATATAGCTTGGGATAACCATCTAAGCTCTACTGAAGTAAACAGGATTCATGTTCCTGATATGGTAAAAAAAAAAAGCACCAAAATGCATTGCTACAAAAACTACTCCATTAAGAAGGCGAGATTGAAGCCTATCATACCCCTAAACCTCCCTCCTTAAAAAACGATTTTAATTCAAAGATTAAATGGTGGATTCACGTACCTGTTTACACTTCAAAAAAATACGTCAGTTTAACCAGTGCGTGAAATGAACGAATCCGTTATAAACACGAGTCCATCTCTTCTGTTTTTAAGGTTACAGTGAATTCTAGCACATTATTCAAAAACAACAAGGTCATTCACAACTTTCGATGTAAGCTTACATCGTTGTCATATTGTTCTTATGGATAAACAGTCAGAAATAACGAGAAATAAAACTTTTTCGTAGATCACAAGTGATTAGAGCCTGTCTCCATAGGCGCTATCGGCTTCCAAGTTAAACGGTTGCGCATCCGTTTTGCGCTTGTTTGGTTCCCTATTTTACTATCAAATTCAGTTTTATTACCCTTAATACAGTAAACCCATCAAATGTCCCCTGGTTTCCCAATCCTTTCCGCGCGTGGTGCCAATCCAGAAAAAATCGTTTAAAGGGAGATAACTTCAATAGTAGAATTCAATCTCAGAAAATCTGTAACTCCCCATTATAATCTCCCCATCTTTTGATCCTTCGCTTCGTTAGGTTAAAGACCTATTGACCTGAAGCTTGGTATAGGTAGTTTGACGTTCATAAGGACCCCCTGAATTTTGAAATATCTAAAAAAATGTTTAAGCTATTGTACTGATCAGTTGATCACTAGCTGCCTAGTGGCAAAAATTTAAAAGAAATCAAGTACTGGATCTATATAATCAGGGATCTTATATACATGTGTATATACAATCCCTGCCCAGGCCAAAAGTCTCATTGGTGAGACTAGTTTGAGATCAGCTGGTCACAGGTTCGATAGATCTAAAGTAGGGGTGTTAACACAAATGGCGAAACATCTACGAAAGAAACGTTGTGGGGTGAGACTATAGTACATTTTTATATCTTCTTTTATTCGTGCAGATTCAATGCGACCAGTTGCACTTAAAATAATGGTTGAGGGATTAAATTAAGAACTATTTCAGCTTAGCCTTATTTCTTATATCAGTTGAAAATAAATCTGCTTTCAATTAAATAGATAGCGCTCTTATAAAAGGCGTTGCACTTTTGTTTTTTTCTTTTTCGAATAACTTAACTTAGTTTATCTACTTTTTGTTCAGGGGTACGGGGTCGCCAATAACGATAACAAAGGGGTAGGTAATCCAGACTAGAGGAAACAGGCTTTTTGGTCCCTGGGCTTGTTCGCCCTGGGTCGTTAATCCAGGCTTGTTCGTTCAAACTGATTTTTACAAAGTATAAAATGTCTCAGAAATTAAAAGTGTATTGAAGTTCCCTCGAACAAGGTTCATCTAATTTCATAAAATATTGACACAGATCAAAACAAATCACTTTGTTTTTTAAAGTATTTGTAAAAACACAATGTTTATTTTTTCAACGAGATTGCTATTGTAGCATTCATTTGAACGAATAACTTGCTCATTTCACAAAGAAGGAATGATGAGGAAAAGGATTTTGACTGAAATTTTCAGTGAAAATTATGTCAAAACATTGCGTTTGAGTTTTTAACATCCTTTTTACAGTAAATGGTTAGCACTTGAATGTCAGTTTGTAATTTATACCTGCCAATCAAAGCATTAATGGCGGATGCATGTTGTCTATCCCTGATTTTGACAGGTGCACAAAGGTGTTAAGGATAAGTAATTACTTTAACAAGGTAATTAACTCGATACAGAAAGAATGTGTACACGTTCTTCTTCAGTTTTGATCAGACAAGAAATATGATCATTCCAAATTGGTAAGAAGTAATCTTGAGCAATTAGATAAACTGAGGTTGGGAATGGATTTTTGATATACTAAACATTTTATCAAAAAAAAATTTTTTTTTCTAGAATAAGTCCTAATGAGCAAGAGATATGGCACCACTGGACTTGTCGCACAGTTATACATATATATAATTCTGAATTTTCGTGATGCGTAATCAAAGTTTAAAGAACTAGCCGACCATGATGAGGTTTCGGGGACCTTTAGCCTTTGAAGGCAAAGGTAAGATAAAACCATACCTAACTTAGATATTTACATAATACGTATCACTTATTTTTGGTCGATAAAGTAGCGTGCAATCATGTGGAACGAACAAGCGAACAAACCCAGGGACTAACAAGCCCAGAGACGAAGTGGTTTTGGGACGAACAAGCTCGGAATCGTCCAAGATGCTGCGATAAGTCAATGTCATGTCCTGTCAATAGCTGTGGTAAGATTATACAAAAAGATGGGTGGAAAATCTTCGAAAGCGGTAACAAGGACTGCCACTAAACCATTCAAAAATTATAACATAGCAGAAAGAGCACAGAGAGTTGTTGAAGATCACAAAACCAACCCAAAGGTTGCTCCTTATTATCCGTCGACAGCGGACAAAATAGAAGGCATAATCTCGGGTATGATTCAGTTAGATTTTTTCTCTTTTCTCTGTTTTTCCATTTGATTTCAATTCATAAACGAATTGACAAATATTTTGATATTATCCAGGAACAAGTAAGTTTCACTGTGAGCAGCAAGAGCGCATGTAAAATTATTTTGCTGCTTATGTAACTGTGTCATTGTCCTGAGTATCTTGCTATCATAGTCTCAATAATGAGACGCTACGGTGATTTTTTTCATATTTGGACATTTATTGTACACCGTACCATCTCAAGTCCATCGTAAATTTTCCGTTAGCAAAGGTAGAGGGCTATACTGACTTTCTGTTTCATCGGTTTAATCTGTATTGCAGCAAAATGCAATTAACTTTTAGTAACAAACATGACCAAAGACAAATTATTAAACCCTTCATTACATAAAGAGCTTGTAGAAGTCGTTTATAACATGTAAATCTTGAAAAAATCACTGACGAAATTTATCGTGTGTGGCAGCCATTTTGTGTGTTTACGGGAACGTAAACAACTTGAGTAACAGATGAAATGCATGGTTTTCTCTTATGTTCAGCATTTAAATTGAAAATATTTGTATTTTAAATGAAGGGTTATTAAATGTGCAAGCAACAGGTATGTTTAATTCCCAGTTTTGTGCTCTATTTGTGAAATTGTAAGAGTTCAAACTTGCGCACAAAATCTGTGTGGAGCTTTCAACTGATTTTGTCTTGATCGTCTCTGTACCCAGAGACGACCAGTCAAAAAGTAACGTCGCCTTTGGGGACGGTTATCTGTGCTACTTGCTATAATTGTGGTGGGGTGTTCAGTGGCAAGTGCACGCGAGAGGTACAGGGTTTCAGTGTTGTTCCTAGGCCGAAAATACAGGGGGACACCAGTGTCCCCTTGAGTAAATCTTAGGGGACATTCTGTAAAACAGGGGGACAAAGACCACTTCAAATAAATTTGACTTCATGCAAGTAAAGTATACTTGTATGCATATTTCTACAACCCTCGTGCAAACAAATGGTTTGAAAGTTTCAAAGCAGACTCGCAACAAACCTGACAGATACCCATTGGAATCATTCACTCGTACCCATATGAATTTGCCTGGCTAATCCGGAAATTTCTTATTTTTCTGTTTGGACTCAAAACAGGATTTATTTTGAGAGCTCTACTTTCGTTATTGTTGTTGATGTTTGTCAAATTTGCCCACTTACTTTCCTAACGTAGGAAATTCGTAGCTGACAACATTTACACGCTAAATGCACATAGACTGCTTAACAAAATATTGTTAACTGCTACGCGACATGAATTTGAAAAAATTGAGACGCAGTCTTGTAATTTTACATACCGCTTCAGACTGGTCACCGATAATGTGCTCAAAAGTATGTGACAACAACAGGAAAAAAATGAGACACAGTCTACGATACGCACGCTCTCCACTACAGAATAGAACAGAATGGAGTTGAGGACTGCATAATATCGGACAATGCAGTGAGAAAAATAAGAACTTGAGCGCGCCCGATGTGAGACTTACAGCCCGCGCTTCTGGTTTTTGCGGGGGACATTTTCAAAAATATTGTGGGAGTCCCGCGATGGCGCTGCCTAGGCACAACCCTGGGGTTTGAACACTGTATCAGTGCTCCAGCTTTTGAAAATATTGTGGGAAAAGTAGAAAATACTGGTAACCAGCATTTTCTTCTTTTCCCGTAATGTTTTCAACCTTTCCTGAGACAACTTTCAATTTTTGAGTCACATTTTTCGTGTTTGCAAAAGCTTTCAATTTGGACAAGTCTAAAATTTTGCTTCTTGATAAAGAGTTAGCAGTGGTGACTGCTTACTACATATTTATTAACATGTAATGCAGAGCTGACTTTATTGTATTTGTTTTCTTTCAGAAACACCAGAAATAAAAGAAGAACTGGAGAAAAAGGACATAGTTACTATAGAGAGAATGAATAAACTGCATGTAACAACCAGTGGAACAAAACCTTCTGTAAGCAGTGGGCATTTATGGATTTTCTAGGATTCATTTGACCATTCCTTAATCCAAAACAAAACATCAAAATTTTGGACCTTTCCAAATGAAAATTATGTGCAGAGGACAAACATGGCTGAAATAATGGAAATTGCCTTTGAAAGGGTAAAAAACATTGCAGGAAACGCTGGTTACGGACATTTTCTGCTTTTCCCACTATGTTTTCTACTGCCTTCTTCCCCAGTCATTAACAGTCTGGATTGTAAAGGGTTATACTTTATAGTGCTCTTTAAACCAAAGACATTTTTGTTCTAGAAATACAGTACAAATAAGAGTAATTTCAAGTTGCTTAACTCTTTACCAAACGACAAAATTTTAGACCAGTGCAATTTTAAAGCATTTACAGATGATGAAATAAATCTAACTCAAACATTTAAATTTGATTTTGGAAGGGTAGAAAACATTGTGGGAAAAGGAGAAAATGCTGGTAACCAGCATTTTCTCCTTTTCCTACCATGTTTCAAAAAGCCTCTTCTTCAGGGTCGTTAAAAGTTGTGATTGTGTGGTAAAGGGTTAAAATTGTTTAGAATGTTTGAGCTAAGTAGACAGAGTTTATCAAAGATCAGACTTTTTAGCTCATCTGAGCACGAAGTGCTCAAGGTGAGCTTTTGTGATTGTGCTGTGTGCGTCGTCCGTCGTCAACTTTCATTTGTGTACACTCTACAGGCCACATTTTCAGTCCAATACTCTTGAAAGTTGGTCAGAATGTTTGCCTTGATAATATCCTGGACGAGTTCGAAAATGGGTCATGTTGGGTCAAAAACAAGGTCACTAGGTCAAATCTTAGAAAAACATTGTGTACGCTCAACAGGCCACATTTTCAGTCCAATACTCTTGAAAGTTGGTCAGAATTTTTTTCTTGATGATGTCTCGGACGAGTTCGAAAATTGGTCATGTCGGGTCAAAAACTAGGTCATATCTTACAAAAACCTTGTGTACGCTCTAGGGGCCACATTTTCAGTCGAATACTCTTGAAAGTTGGTCAGAATGTTTGTCTTGATAATATCTCGGACTAGTTAAAAAATGGGTCATGTTGGGTCAAAAACAAGGTCACTAAGTCAAATCTTAGAAAAACATTGTGTACGCTCAACAGGCCACATTTTCAGTCCAATACTCTTGAAAGTTGGTCAGAATTTTTTTCTTGATGATGTCTCAGACGAGTTTGAAAATTGGTCATGTCGGGTCAAAAACTAGGTCAAATCTTACAAAAACCTTGTGTACGCTCTAGGGGCCACATTTTCAGTTGAATGCTCTTGAAAGTTGGTCAGAATGTTTGTCTTGATAATATCTCGGACGAGTTAAAAAATGGGTCATGTCAGGTCAAAAGTAGGTCACTAGGTCAAATCTTACAAAAACCTTGTGTACGCTGTAGAGGCCACATGTTCAGTCCAATACTCTTGAAAGTTGGTCAGAATGTTTGTCTTGATGTTATCTTGGAAAATGGGTCATGTCAGGTCAAAAACTAGATCACTAGGTCAAATCTTAGAAAAATCTTGTGTATGCTCCAGAGGCCACATTTTCAGTCCAATACTCTTGAAAGTTGGTCAGAACCTTTGTCTTGATGATATATCTCAGATGAGTTCGAAAATGGTTCATGTCGGGTCAATAACTAGGTCACTAGGTCAGATCTTAGAAAAATCTTGTGTACGGTCTAACAGTTCAATATTCTTTTAAGATGGTAAGAATATTTGTCTTGATGATATCTTGGACGACTTTGAAAATGGGTCATGTCGGGTCAAAAACTAGGTCACAAGGTCAAATTTTACAAAAGCCTTGTGTACACCCTAGAGGCCACATTTTCAGTTCAATACTCTGTAAGTTTGGTCAGAATGTTTGTCTTGATGTTATCTTGGAGGAGTTTGAAAATGAGCTACGTCAGGTCAAAAACTAGGTCACTGGGACAAATCTTTGAAAAACCTTGTGTATGCTCTAGAGGCCACATTTTCAGTCCAATACTCATGAAATTTGGTCAGAATGTTTTTCTTAAAAACATATTCTTGGATGAGTTGGAAAATGGGTCATGTCAGGTCAGTAACTAGGTTACTTGGTCAGATCTTTAAAAAAAAACCTTGTGTATGCTCTAGAGGCCACATTTTTCGTCCAATACTCATGAAACTTGGTCAGGTTGTTTGTCTTGATGACATCTTGAACCATTTTGAAAATGGGTAAGGTCGGATGAAAAACTAAGTCACTAGGTCAGACCTTAGAAAAACCTTCTGTACACTCTTAAGGCCACAATTTAAGTTCAGTATTCATGAAACTTGGTCAAAATGTTTGTGTTGATGACATCTTGGATGAGTATAGAAAAAGCTTGCAAACAAGCTAGAGGCCAAATTTTCAATCCAATAATTATGAAAGCATGTTAGAATGTTTGTCATAATATTTCGAAAGAGATTTAAAATGGATCATGTTTGGTCAAAAGGCTCAGGTGAGCGACTTCAAGGCGATCATGGCCCTCTTGTTTGTGTGGTGTGATCTTGATATACTCTCGCCGCAATGGCATTTAAAGCTGTGCAAAGGTAGTACAAGGGTTAAAAGGCTGAGAACTACTTTTTATGTGTAACCCTTTACCAAACTGCAACATGTCAGACATGTCCAAATAGAAAGCATTTGAGAAATTAGATGTATTAGATGTGTCACTAATGATTAGATTTGTCTCTGAAAGAGTTGTTTGAAAAAGAGTAAATGCTGGTCACCAGCATTTTCTCCTTTTCCACAATTTTTTCAAAAGCTTTCCACCTAATGTTATTTAAAGCTTGGATAGTTTGGTAAAGGGTCAAGGATCCAAAGTGTAAACTCTACCAAACGACAAAAATGTTTAGACTCGCCTGTCCATATAGAAAGTATTTGCTACGTATGTTCCAAGTGATAGGGTTTGTCTTTGACAGAGCTGAAAACATTGGTTGAAAAGGAGAAAATGCTGTTTTACCAGCTTTTTTGAACAACAGTTTTAAAATTTGTCTTCCGCATTGACTTTGTGTGGTCGAGGAAGATGACAAACTACGGTAGATATGGCTAAAAATGTGGAATATGTGTTTGAAAGGGTACACAATACAGTTGTAAAAGATAAAGTGCTGATTACCAGCATTTTCTTGTTTTCCCACAATGTTTTCAAAAGATTTAATCTACAGGATTGTTTTATCTCTCCGGTAGTCCATGTGATAATGTTTAACATTACTGTTTTCTTTCTTTATTTTTTGCAGCTCAAGTTAAAAGAACTACCCCAGAGAAAAACATTTTATGATCCTCATGTTTTGATGGAGTCTCCAGAAACAGTTCCAAAAGGTAAAGTTTCGTTACTTAACCTTGCCAGTATTCTAGAACAATACAAAACTGATCCAAAGGTAGAAACTGTGAAAAGCATCGCCAAAGACTTCAATCTCGATCTTCAGACAGCTGGCCGGATTGTGAAATTTTATGCGAAACTGGATTTTGGAGATAAGATATTAACAGATGAGAAAGGAGAAAAGTTAAAAGATAAATTTGTACAGATAGGCAAGAAGGTTGATGAAAAAGCAAGTGTAAAGGATTTCGATGAAAAGGAGAGTATATCTGCTGATAAGCCATTGATAGATGGGCAAAGATAACTTACTTTACTACCTCAATAGTTTTTGGGTTCCCTGTAATTCATTCATGATAAACATGACAGCATATCAGAGGCATAGATCAGAGCAAGAGTTTGCAGGTCAGCTGGGCTTGGTAGCTTGGTCAGTAATGTACAGGGCTTGACACCCAGGAGTCTGCTGGTTTAAAATCCAGCTTGGCTAAACTGTTTTCAAGCATTGATGACGGACATTACAACAAGATTCATTCCTCTTACTGCTGAACACTTTTCTACAATGTTTCTGTGGGTAAGCAGCAAGAAGCTTCGTTGTGCTAATAACCCGTAAAGAAGCTCCAAAAAAACTTGGATTGGTGCATTGGCTGCTGTGATATAACTGAAATGATGTTGAAAACAGTGTTAAACAAAAATAGACTTTTCTGCTCAGTTGTCTCATTGAAAGGTTATTGTGTCATTGAGATGATAATTACCCACAACACAGGATTTAGTATAGAAATAATCATTTTTAATGGTACCAACCTCATTTCCAGTCAGGTTGATCTCCCACATCTATAACCATGATGAATCATTTTTATATCAGTGACACACCAAGCTATTTTGGAGTAATTTATCATGTGAAATCAGTTATTAGTATTTTTGCCTTTTCTCCTAATGTTTTCTTCTTTTTCAAAGACAAACCTGAGCAGTTGAGATATTTCGTATTTGTTGTCTGATGCTTTCACTTTGGAGTTTGGACCTGTCTAAAATTTTGTCATTAGTAAAGAATACACTAATCCTATTGTTTATAGTGCTACTTTTATGGTGGAAGTGAAGATGGTTCAAAAGGGAACTGACAAGATCATTGGCAAAGTTATTATGACAGGTGCCCTGTCAAAAGAGGGTGTAATGCACCTCTGTGATGCGTTATACGAAGCAATGCAATTGACGTCACATAGTCATGGATCCCTACAATATATTTTGTCTAAATACCAACTGAATCATGAGGTAGAATCTCTTCGAGGATGTAGAAAATGTTCAAAGAGCAAAAAGATTTGACCCATGTCAGCCTGCTGGTAATTTTTGCAGATACATTGTTTACCAAATGATATTTTAGGCTTGTTCAAATTTAAAGCAGCTGTAGACAACAAATTAAATGTGGTTCAAATGAGGAAATTTGTGACTACAGGGCAAGAAAATATTGTGAGAAAAGGAGAAAATGCTGATAACCAGCATTTTCTCCTTTTCCCACTGTGTTTTCAAAAGAGCTCTTCTCAAGTGTCTTTAAAAGTCTGGATTATGTGGTAAAGGATTAAACCCCTTTTCACAGAGCACAAGTCGTGTAGATTAGAGCCTTCTATTAACCCTTAAGCTGCTAATCGCGACTCACTGACCTTTTGCGGACAGTGTAGATCAAGATCAGACTGCACAGAACGTGCAGTCTGATCTTGGATCTACGCTGTCCGATTAGGAGATATATTGCCTCAAAAAATACCTGTCAAACGGCAATATTTAGGTTTGAAAGTTATATTTTTTTTTATATAGCAGGATAAGGGTTAATTACATGTAGCTAAAAGCAAGAATTTGATAATGTTGAATAATTTGAAGAAATATACATAAATCATTAGCTCATAAGCTTATTTGAATTTTCTTTTATGTTGACGATATGTTTGAAAATCGGTGGCGGATACAGGCTTATAGAGTTTGGTTCGTAGTACCACACAAGAAAATGTACTGGCAGATAGGAAAATTGAAAATGATAGGCAGTTTCTGAATTTGTCTTCCATCTTTTCAGCCATAATCCAGTGGAGATCCATAGAAATGCTTTGAAACCAAGGAAAGGTTCAAAGTGTCTAGAGACTTTATGGTATAAGTGCTATATGAAGGACATGACTGAGTTTTTGAATCATTACACACCCATAATGGAGGCGGATCTTTAACCTTCGAATCCCTTAACCCCTTGACTACAAAATCCCCAGCATTAACAACCTTTTGGAAAGAGACTTGAGAAAATTGTAGGAAAAGAAGAAAATGCTGGTATACAGCATTTTCTCATTTTCCCACGTTTTGTAGTCTCATAGATCTCACGATTTGAGCCAGATTTAATTTATTGCTTTCAAATGCTTTCAGTATGGACTAGTCTCAGTTTCCTTATCTGGTAAAGGTACTAGATCAGTTTTCTCAATCAAGGGTGAATTTTAAACAATGTTCATACCAATAAATATTACGAAATAGCAAATAGAGTGGATCCAAGATCAGACTGCACATCCTGTGCAATCAGATCATCAATCTATAATGTCTGGAACAGGCAGTCTGTTCTCGATTTACATTGTCTACAAAAAAATAAATATGAGCCATGGTCTGTGAAAAGTGGGCTTAATGCATCTGCAAAAAGTATGGCCTTGGGGTCAGCCTGCGCAGGCTGACCTGAGCAGAAACTTTTCGCTATTGGTCAATCTTCTGTATGCCCAAAGACCAGTCAACCTTGTGAATAATACAGTTGTTTAAAAAAAAAAATGTTGCCATTATGCATCTATAAATATGTGATGGCTTGCTTGGTATAATGCATCAGAGATGCATGAAGCCCCCTTTTGCCAGAGCATGGCTCATAAAAGTTGTGCGAAGTGTTCCTTGGTTTAATGATTGGGATAAATCTGTGCTCTAAAGCGTAGAAGGAAAATCTTTGATCTAATTCCTTTAACATTACACACTTGCGTATTGGGTGTAATGGGCGTTATGCTTTGTAATATGTAGGTTACTAAAGCAGATTTTGAAAATAACAAAAACAGGTGCATTTTGTTTTTGTCATGGGTAGAATAGACGATCCGTTTTGTTTTACATTTGGAATAAAACCACTCAAACTACACTACCTTTTTTCCTTATTCTCTTAAGTCTTTACCAAACAACAAAACTTTGGATTAGGCCAAATTGAAAGCACAGTTGACTTGTCTGCAGATGCTTTCAATTCGGACAAGACCAAAATTTTCTCATCTGGTAAAATATTGAATATATTGGTTTAAATCATTGTAAGCATTGAGAGAATTGTGGGAAAAGGAGAAAATGCTCAGAACAAGCATTTTCTTCTGTTCAAATAATGTCTTCCATTGCAGAAACAAATCCAACCCAACTGAGCCCAAGTTGATTTGTAGACACTTTCAATTTAGATAAGACCAAAATTTCCCCGTCTGTTGAAATGATATTGTCTCGGTTCAAATAATTGTTAGCTGGTGAAATCATGTAAGGGACTGTCTTGCAGAATTGTTTGTATTACAGGTCAGTGGCCTATATTTCTGAATGAATATTTGAAACTGAAATTGAAAGCATCTGCAGAGGATAAAGTTGAAAAAGGGCCATAACAGTTTCAGAAATATTTTGATTGTTACCTGCCGTATTGGTATGGATTTCCGTTTTGATAGTTAACAACTAGTCGAAGTGTAAAGTAAGTATCTTCAGTAAATAAAATGTCTAAGATTTTGCCTATGGATGACAATCACGAAGACAGGGCTATGATGACGCATCGACATTTTCTTCAAAAACTGCTGAGCTAAAACTGATTTATCACTGAATCAAGATAGCACATGGCTCACAAATCATCAGTAAAGAGGAAAAATAAAAAAATATTTTTCAATGGTATTACCTTCATGGGCAGCGTAGTCTCTTTAGGTGTTTTTAGATTTTGCACAAGTTTCGCAAAGACTTATGGGAATGTCACATGGTCAGTATCAAGCGTCTCTTAACAAGATTTGTATTCAAATCAGTATTATGATATCATATCTGGTGTTATTAAAAAAAAAAGACGGAGTTACTGGTTGCAGTGTGCCTAACCTCTTATTTAAATGGGGAAAGTTGCTCCTTTTTATTGAATGTAACCATACAGCTTGTATGATTGCAAAGAATTACATACCTTGTATTTGTGGGTGTTAAGCAAGAAATTTTGATTTAACTCTACACTAAACGACAAAAGTTGAAAGTATTTAAAGATGACAAATTAATAAACATTGTTGAAATGATGATTTCTGTCTTTTAATACGGTAAAAAACATGGTGGGATAAGGAGATAAATGCTGATTACCAGCATTTTCTCCTTTTCCCACAATGTTTTCAAAAGCCTTCTTTCTCAGGGTTGTTAAAACTTGGGACTGTGCGGTAAAGGGTTAAGGCATAAAAACCAAATAGGCCTCTTTAATCCTTAATTCATGTAAATTTTTCATATTTTACAAGGCATGTTTACAAAGTTGACTGACCACAGCAAATCTGTCTAAGGGACGGTAATTGACAAGGAAATAACACAGAACTACATATTTATAAAGTTTTATGGTTTATTCATAATCTATGATACACAACATAATCTTTGTGACATAATTGTTTCCTTCTATTCAATCACCCAATAAATACATCGTATATTCTACTAAATTTTTTTTCCAGCATCTCGTCCTATCTTAAATTATCTCATTTCCTCCTGCGGACACTTTTCTGTTCTTGCAGAAAGCCACTTTTTGAACTTTTGAAAACATTGTGGAAAAAAGAGGAAATAGCTCATATCAAGCAATGCCTCCTTTATCCAAGACATTTTCACATTTATTCATGCATTAAAATGTAATATATGTTACTTATGCATATTTTACGAAAGATGTAACCCGAGTCGAATGCTGCATTTTTTTCCCGCAGTACAGTATAGATATACCACAACTTTGTACCGGTGCAACACATAAGATATCTATTCAAAGCATAGAAATTCTCTTCTTTGATGATATGGAAAACAAGTGTGAAAAGAAGCAACTGCATGTCACAAGCACCCCTTTTCCAGTTGCAGGAAGGAGACACAGTCATTTTCTTGTAATGTAATGATTTAATGAACTAAAATACAGATATAGAAAAAAGAAGACATCAAATTGATCATTTCTCTAATAATTAAAGTGCACATGTGTACATACACCAAGCACACCAATAAACAATGAAGCAAATCGTTTATGTGTAACAGGTATATCTCCACCCACCCTTACTGATATGAAACAACTACACAGTGATTATGAGAAACCAAATTTTTCTATAACATATTCATACATATGCATGTAATTACAATGATTTACAAGTCTTTGTTGACTCTTAACCAAACAACAATGATTCAGCCTAGTCCAAATTGAAAGCATTTGCAGACAATAAATAAAATAATACTCAAATGATGGATTTGTGCAATGTTGATCCAAGATCATACTGCACACCCTGTGCAGTCTGATCTTGATCCACACAGTCGAACAGACAGCTATCAAAGTTTGGTAACATTAACCACTGGAAATACAGAATTTTTCACTGTGCAGTCTGATCTTGATCTATACAATCCTACAAAAGGGCACCTGTCAAAGTGGGATACCTTTATAATTGGAGGTACTGAATTTTTTATGAATGGTTCTCACAATGACAGAGAGTTTGAGTATAACACTTCGATTTACATTGATCGCCTATACATCAATATACTATATATATAACTTGGGATATACAAACACTATTTGTATGTGTATATACAAAACAACAGTAGTATGCCATGAAAGCAATGATTTTAATGTCTTACTGTCACATAATTTAACCCTTTACCTGATGACAAGAATTTAGACTAGCCCAAATTGAAAGTAGAGATCATTTTACACCTTAAAGTACTTAGTAAATCTAAAAGGCATTGTCTGTCTTGAAATAAGACACAAATTATTAAAATTTCAAGGTTGCTTTTGTCCCAATTGTCTTGACAGAGCCGACAGTGTTGAGCAGTCTGATCTCGATCTACACTGGCCCAAATGGCAACTATAGTAGTAAAAGACACTGTAAGGGTTAGTTTGGCTCAAATGATGGAATTTGTCTTTGAAAGAGTGGAAAACATTTTGGAAATGGAAACATTTTGGAAATGGAACAAATGCTAGTAACTAGCATTTTTCTCTTTTTTAAAGAATGTTTTCATTCTTTCTCAGGCTGGTTGAAAGTTGGCATTCTTTTGAAAAGGTTTTGAAAAAAAAAACACAAATATGATTGCCTTGGAGGAACGTGAAACTTGTCAAAACTATGATTTTTCTCTGTTAAAGAAAAACATTGATAAACTTACTGCAAGTTAAAACATATGAATAGATTCCAACAAATGGAGAGAGGAGCAATTTTTCCAATTACCACACTGCCTCTGCGAGTCTTTAAACTGAACTTCTGTACCTTTATTATACCTTCACATTGATTCATCTGCAAGTGCTTCCAATTTAAACAAATTACTATTTCAGTTTTATTGTGACCACCTATAAATCAGTTTAACATTTTACCCTTTTCTTTCATTTATTGTTCAACACTGACAAAGAAGAAGTTTGAAAACATCATTGGTGAAGGAGAAAATGGTGGTAATCAGCATCTTTCTTTTTCCCAAATTGTTTTCTAACTATCAAAAAATGTCATTTAAGCCATGTTTAATTTGTTGTCAGAAAATGCTCTCAATTTGGACCAGTCTTCAGTGTTGTCTTTTGGTAAAGAGTTAAATTTTTCACAGGCAATCAATACAAAAGACAGTGCAACTGTATACAGAGCGGAAGAACTACAAGAACTATTTTTCTACAATATTACAATAATGATCAATATTATTCACAAACAACATGCTTAATGACAATCTCAAGCTAACATAGCTGACGTTTACCAAACAATCCTGTGTCTTAACGACCCTGAAAGAGAATTCTTTTGAAATCAGTGTGGGATATGGAAAATATGCTGAACCACAGTGAAATTGTCGTGTGCAAATATGTTAAGTCTGGACAAGTTTCAATTTTGTCGCCTGCTAAAAGAAGAGCATGCTTGACTTTTTAACACACTATAAAAATGTAGACTTGTCCAAATTCAAAGTATTTGCAGGCAACAATATACATGTGGCTCAAGAGATGGAATTCGTCATTTATATGGTAGAAAACACTACGGAAATAATGCTTGTTACCAGCATCTTCTTTTCCCGCAATGTTTTCAAAGGCTGTCTTCTTCAGTGTTGTAAAAACGTGGAACTTGTATGGTAAAAGGTTAAAAAGGTAACTCTTTATCAAATGAAAAAGTTTTACAATGATCCAAATGAAAAGCATGTGTAGAGGACAAATATCATGTGGGTAAATTGATGAGATTTGTTTTTGAAAGGGTTGCAAACATGGTGAGACAAAGAGATAATGCAGCATTTTCTCCTTTTCCCACATTGTTTTTCTAAAGCCTTAATGGCCTGGGCTGTAAAAGCACATGATTGTTTTGTAAGGAGTGAATGAAAAAAATCTCCAGCTGATGTGTTGCAAAATGAGCATAATTTATGATGATCTCCAGCTAGTGTGTTATAATGTTAAATTATCATATGTGAAAGATCCCAAATGAACAGAAATATTTTTTAATCAGAAACAGTTTTCTTTTGGAATGTTTGTTTCCTCATAAATTAGATTGTGCAGAAGAATTATGCAAAAACAAAAATTGTTGTCTAGTAAATAACAGCAGCGCATGCCGGTGCCAATATTTGACTGCAGTTGCTTTTTCAATAAAAACTTAAGTTGCAACTGGGACAAAACTGTGTCAAAAACAAAGAGGGTAGTGTGCGAGTTCCCTTTTTGATAGCTTACAACTGCCTCAAGTTTAAAAAGTAAATATCTTCAGTAATGACAATTCCATGAAAGAATGTCAAAGTTTTCCCACAACAAAAAGGACTACAGAGTTATGGCAATACTTTGATATTTAACTCTGCCAGACAACAAAATTTTAGATTTTTCGAATTTGCAAGCATTTGTAGACTACAAATTAAATGCTTCTCAAAACTTAACAAAAATCTATCTTTTGAAAAGGTAGAAAACATTGCTGGAAAAGGACAAAATGTTTAGTTACCAGCATTTTCTCCATTTTCCACAATATTTTCAAATGCCTTCTTTCTTTGGGTCATTAAAACTAGGCATTGTTTGATGAAGGTGTAACAGCCCAGCAAATTAAGACTGCTCATGTAAGGGTGACATTAAAACTTTCATTTTGAAATGAAATCACTGAAATAATTTCAAGCTATCAATGTCTGAACTTCAATTCTTAGAAATGTTTTACAAATGGTTAAAAAAGATTTACAGTAATGTCTCCATATTTTTACTTTTTGATGGAAATGGCAAAGCTGAATTAGTGGTGCATGTTCAATCCTGACAATTCCTCGTTTAAATTCTAAACCAGGCGACATCGATTTCAGACTCTTCCATACTGAAATTATCTTCAGCAGACAAGTTGAACATGGCTAATATGATAGAATTTGCCTTAGAAATGGTAGAAAACGTAGTGGAAAAAGAAGAAAATGCTGGTTACCAGCATTTTCTTCTTTTTCCACTAAGTTTTCAAAAGCTTCCTTCCTAAAGGTAATTATCTCTTTACCACATAGTCCTGAGTTTTAACAACCCTGATAGAGAAGGCTTTTAGAAAATATTGTGGAAATCAGCATTTTCTCCTTTTCCCAAAACGTTTTTCTACCCTTTCAGAGATTAATCCAATCATTTGAGACACACTGAATTTGTTGTCTGTGAATGCTTTCAATATAAGTGGCTCTAGAAATTTGTTGTCAGGTAAATACTTAGAACTAAGGGCCCAGTTTCACGAAAAAACTCAAGTCTGTTATTTTACTCAACTTTACTGACAGTCTCAGGTTCTGACTTGAGTTTTTTGTTAGTTCGTTTTTTGAGACGCATTTCAGTAACATTAACAGACTGTAATCTCAAATCCTGAGTTGACACTACTTTTCAGACTCAACTAAGCAAAATAATTGGACTTAAGTCCAACAGACTTAATATTACTCTTTGCTGAGTTGAGTCTGAAACGTTCAACACAGGACTTGAGAATGCTGCATAGAGTAACAAACTCAACATAAGTCCGAAAAAAAGTCTGTTGGCAGATTTGAGAAAAATAAGAGATTTAAAGTTTTTTTGTGACACCATGCCCAGATTGTTTAGAGCAAAGTTACCTCATTTTCGGTCCCTGAAATGAAAATAAACAAAACTTGAAAAAAACTCATGGTGGTTTTGGTCAAAATTTCTCTAAAAATAACCAACAGTCTAGACTCACAATCAGGCTACATGTTATAAGCAGTCTGATCTTGATCTATGCTGTTCAATAAAAGCAATGTAAGTTGTGCTCTACCATTTATAACATTAACAATATCACTATAATTGTCTTCCATAAAACATTGTCTCCCCCACAATGTACAATTGGTTATAGTTCTCATCTTAAGATGACCAATACAGTCTTCCAGCACAGTGGGAGTAACTGTTATTCATCCATATATCATATACCTACAAATTTTCCAGCGCAAATACATGCATCATACATGAATAAAATGGTTAAAAAAATCCTCATCTGACAGAGCAAAATATGGTCCCAAATATGGTATTATGATGTAATCTGCATGCAGACTACTTTCAGCTTGGTTAAAAATTTGATTCATCAGAAATGTTATGTTGTAATGTTCATCGGCTATCCATAAAAAAAGTTTTTTTTACCTTTTTTAAACAAAATTATCCAAAATTGCAAAATTTTCTTCTAAAAATTTGTAGGAATATAATAAAGGGAATATTATGTTGTTTGGTCTGGTGGGATACCAAATCTTTCCACACAGCTCAAAGCAAATACAAGGACCAAGAAAGTAACTACAACATAATATTCCGTATTTACTGCTATTTTTATTCACTATTTCCTTTTATTGTAATTCACTAAGTCACTTTGTATGCGTAAATTACACCACATGATGATTTACAAGCCATGCTCTGTAAAAGAAGTGTCTACAAAAGGTCAGCCTCTGTCGAAACTTTCTGCTTTTGGTAAATGTTTTGCACATCAAAGGACCATTCTACCTCATTATTTGGCCTGTTGTTAGACAAGGTGAATTGTATGGATCCATAATTACTTCATGACTTCCTTTGTGCAATGCATCACAGAGACGCATAAAACTCTTTTTGTCAGAGCATGACTCATATGTATGTATTAACTCTTTACCAAACGACAAAATTTTAGACTGGTCCAAATTGAAAGCATTTGCAGACGACAAATCAAAAATGGCTTAAATGTTGGAATTTTTCCTTCATAGAGTAAAAAACATTGTGGGGGAAAAGGAAAAAATGCTGGTTACCAGCATTTTCTCCTTTTTCCACAATGTTTTCAAAAGGCTTCTTTCCAAGGGTCATTAAAACCCGGGACTGTTTGGTAAAGGGTTAAGTACTGCACATTATAAAAGTCTGTACACATCACACACCATCCTGAGGTCAAATGGAATATTGTATTATAGCACTCTTCTGAAATGGAGAGAGAAAAATGTATAGAAAATATAACTATCATCAATAGTTTAATATATGTTACCTCCAAACAACTTTTTAATTTTGGTCTTGCAGCAGACCACTTTGAAAATCACTGTGGAAAATGGAGAAATTGCTCATAATCAGCTCCTTTCTTACTTTAACCTTTTACTGGGATATAAAACAGGAATGTTCAGAGGAGAGGAAAATGCCTTCTTAAACATGAAAAAGATTAAGGGAAAAGTGCTGGTTACGAAGCAGGTCCTCCTTTTTCCTCAGTGTATCCATAAAGTCAATTGCAGAGACTGTGTGAAAAGTTATAACTGAACATTAAATGATTGTCAGAACGTTGTTTTTCACCACAAAAAGAAATGAATCAATATTTTCTCTTTTTCCTACAATGTTTTCTAGCTTTTCTAAGACAATTTCCATAACTTGAGCAACAATTGATTTTTTTGTCTTAGATGATTTCAATTTGAACAAGGGTAAAATTTTGTCGTCAGGCAAAGAGTGAAACAACAATCAACCAGAAGATCTAACAAAATATTTCAAAACAGCAGACCATATATCTGACAGCATTTTCTGTGAAGTCCACACATTAATAAATTCTGTATGCAGAACCACCCTAGGTCATCATTAATCTTTGATGCATTCATTCATCTGTGCTTTACTTACCCCTCACAATCTTTCTGCCAGTTTTCAGGAGCTTTCACAAGGCTCCAAATGGATCATTTGGTTGTGACGCTGGGGGTTGTTGTGGTGGCATACCCATGGGTTGCATCCCTGGGGCCATGTTGCCATACATGGGCTGTCCCATTCCCATGGTCATTTGGGGCATTGATGTCATGGGCATGTTTCCCATAGGGGCCATTCCTCCCATCATCATTGGGGGTCTCATTGGGGCCATCCCAGGTTGCTGCAAGACAAGACACTACATACAGATTGGTGCTGAAAAGAAAGCTTTTGAAAAATTATGGGAAAAAGAGAAAATGCTGTAACCAGCATTTTCTCCTTTCCCCACAATGTTTTCTACCCTTCCAAACACAAATTTTAATTTTCCGGTCACATTTTTTTTTTGTAGTCTGCAAATGCTTCGAATTTGGCCAAGTTTAAAATTTTGTTGTTTGGTAAAGAGTTAATCCTTTTCCAAACAACCTTATGTTTTCAGGACCTTAAGGAATGTGGCTTTTGGAAACATCATGGGAGACAGGGGAAATGCTGGTAATCAGCATTTTCTCTCTTCTCCCCTTACTCCAAATGTTTTGAAAGTCCTTGTTCTTTGCAGTTGTCAAAACATGGGATTATTTTGTAAAGGGCTGACTTATTACACCCTGGAACAAATTTGCTGCAGACAAGTTTGAAAACATCTTTGCAAAATATGGATGCTCAATATAAACTCAGGTTCGTTATATGAATTCATTGCTTTGTCCTCAAATAAAAGTTTGCACTTCATAGTATGTATGCATCAAACACTATGACAAAACAAGCTTAAAGTATTTAGATCTTTTAACACATTTTTTGTCACTGGTTGTAACAAACATTATGGTAGGATTTGCATTTTCTTCATTTGCCACAATGTTTTCCTCTCTCAATATCAATATCATTAAGTTCCTTCAGTTATTTTAACTGCGGAAATGTCTAATTAAAGCTCTAAAATAGATTTGTCTATCCACCTACCATCATTGGCTGCATGCCAGGTTGGCCATATCCCATCATTGGTCTCTGTAAATAGAACAAATAATTAACTCTTTACCAGACGACAATATTTTAGACTAACATGTATCCCAATTGACAGCATTTACAGAAGACAAAGTAAGTGTGACTAAAAAAACTGAAATTTGTCTGTAGAAGATTAGAAAACATTGTGGAAAAAGGAAAAAATGCTGGTTACCAGCATTTTTTCCTTTTCCCACAATGTTTTCTAGAGCCTTCTTTCTCAGGGTCCTTTAACCCTTTACCAAACAATCCCTGGTTTTAACGACCCCAAGGAAGATGCCTTCTGAAAACACTGTGGGAAAAGGAGAAAATGCTGGTAACCAGCATTTTCTCCTTTTCCCACAACGTTTTATACTCTTTCAAAGTAAAGTTTCAATTTTTGAGTCACGTTTATTTTGTCGTCTGCAAATGCTTTCAATTTGGACAAGTCTAAAATTCTGTCGTTTGGTAAAGAGTTAACCTAGTGATTGTGTGAAAAACAGTTAACTATAGTTTTAACTAGATAATACTTTTGATTTGTCCGAACTGAAGGTATTTGTAGACAACACATAATTATGACTCAAATGAAAGGATCTACTTTCCAGGAGTAGAAAACATATAGGGAAATGCAGAAAATGATGGTAATCAGCATTTTCTACTATTCCAACGATGTTTTCAAAAGCCACTTTCCTCTGGGTCATTTAGAAACTGAACTGTTTGGAAAGGGTAAAATACAATCAATGCTCCAATACAAGTTACTAAGCTTCAACTCAGGGGCAATTATTCCAAAATACATGTATGCCCCTGTTTATGCCATTTTAAACAACATTTCACTCATATTGCAGCGGCTAGTGCACCTGCACAACATTCTTTCCAAACAATTGACCATTTTCTTACATACACGTTGTCGCAATGACCGCCATCAATCCTCATGGAGAATTTGGCTGAGCTTGGGAATCACACAAACAACCACTGGGTTTCAAGCCCTGTATGTAACTTGTGAGTTCAGCCTGCAGAGGGTTTCAAATCCTTATTCCTACTGAAAAACGTAAGAGTCCATTCTTTGTATTTGTTTCCAAATGTAGAAACTTGTGAACTACAGCACAGATTACACATTCGAACTGAATAGGTAACATAAGTAGAAAATTTTAAAATTTAAGCCTTGTTTGTGTTTGACTAAGGTATTTTGGCAAATCCATAAAATGTGAATTCATTGTTTTCCTGTTGGTATACTTAGCGTTGCATTTGAATGGAGTTTTACACCACTATAACCCTTTACCAAATAATCCCTCCTTTTAATGATCCTGGAAAAAAGGGCTTTTGAAAACACTGGGGAAAGAAGAAAATGCTGGTAACCAGCATTTTCTCCCTTTTCCACAATGTTTTCTATCCTATCAAAAATGTTGTGTGTTAAAGCAACAGTAAACAGTAATTTATCGATAGCATGGCAATAAATTACTTGGTCAAGTCTTTTCTGAGATTCTCAAATACTATAAAAACTTGAATAACCTACAGGAAAAACTCCTAAAACCTTACCACTGGCACCTGTTGGGGCTGTGCTCCCCATCCTGATGAAGTGGCAGTTGAAATCGGGGGTGGCTGCCAGTTTGTTCCCCCAGTCAATTTCTGGTCACTTTTTGGCAGCCATTGATGCTGTTGTCTGAAATGAAAGATTGGATCATAATTCTGTGTAAACAGTGAACTCTTTACCAAATGACAAAATTTTAGACTAGTTCATATTGAATGCAAATTGCAGTCCATATACTAATTCTGGTTCAATTAACCCTCTACCACTTAAAAAAAAAAAATGTTGACATGTCTAACTTGAAAGCATTTGCAGATAACAATTAAAAGATGGCTCAAATGAGGAAATTTGCCTTTGATAAAGTAGAAAACATTGTGGGGAAAGGAGAAAATGCTGATTATCAGAATTTTCTCCTTTTTTTCCACAATGTTTTCAGAAGGCTTTTTCTTCAGGCTCATTAAACTTGTGTTTGTGTGGTAAAGGCTTCATGTGATTTGATTTTTTAAGTATGAGAACAAACATTATGGGAAAAAGAGTAAAATTTAATGCTGGTAACTGGCATTGTCATCTTTTCACTCATTTTCCACTCTACAAATTTACCCTTCACCAAACAATCTCATGGTTTATCTAGCCATGAAGAAGGCGGCTTTTGAAAACATTGTGGTAGTTGTGAGGTACAGCGTCTGCCTCGTAACCAAAAGGTCCCGAGTTTGCTACCCGGGAGTGGGTGTCAACTTCGGGATTTTTCATTGGTCCACATATTTGGCGCGAGTACTGGTGTAGTTCCCAGGAAGCAGAATTGAGAGAGATTAGTATAAGTTGTAAGAACTTATTTTTCAATCGATGTAAAATAAATGTGGTGTCCGAGGTTGTGAGGTAGAGCGTCAGCCTTGTAATCATAAGGTCCCAGGTTTGATACCCAGAAGCGGGTGTCAACTTTAGGACTGCATTGGCCCACACATTCGCTGCGAGTACTGGTGTAGTTTCCAGGCAGCGGAATCAAGAGAGATTAGTATAAGTTGTAAGAACTTGTTTCTCAATCGATGTAAAATAAATGCTTAAACTAAACTGTAAAATAAATGTTTAAACTAAACTAAACATTGTTGACAATTAGAAAACACTAGTAAGAGCAATATTTCCCCATGACAAATTGTTTTCATTGTTTCATTATTCCATGTATTAAAAAAATTGTTCATGTTGATTATCCTTATTTTAAAAAGGACATTTTAAATTTGTCAGCTGCAAAATTGTTCAGAAGGGTATGAGTAAGCTCTTTACTGAACAACAAAATTTTAGACACGTCAAAATTGGAAGCATTTGCAGATGACATATTTTATGTAGCTAAAACCATGATTTTGTCTTTGGATGTATAGAAAACATTGTGGGAAAAGGAAAAAATGCAGGTACCCAGCATTTTCTCCTTTATCCTACAATGTTTCCAAAAGCCGTATTCCTCAGTCTTTAATCATTTGGATTGTGTGTTAAAGGATTAAAGCTCATACGGTTCACAATTATTTATGGTGAACAAAAAAAAAAAAAAATCCTTACTTTTTAACAGCATCTGCGCCATTTATACTGATATTGCCTGCTAAAAGAGCTAAATTGGAATCAAGATCTTTTGAAGACAGTTTGTCTTGTTTTGGGGTGTCAGCTTGTTTTGTGGGCGTACCCTGTGGCTGTAGGATCTCCCCAAATGCATCAAAACCTGCAAAAACATACATTTCAATGAAAATTACTAAACTGAAAGGATATAATGCGTGTATATGACCTATTTAAAGTAACTAACATCATAAATCCTAATGAGTTATTTTTAGTTACATAAGAATACTTAGAATGACAAAGAATTACTAACAGAATGATCAGAAAACATTGTGGGGAAGGAAGAAAACGCTGGTAACCAGCATTTCCTCCTTTTTCAAACAATTTTATCAACATTCCACAAACAAACCCCATCATTTGATCCACAATGAATTTATCATCTACAAATACTTTAAATTTAGACAAAAAAAAAAAAATGATGTTAGGTACAAGTTAAAGACTTTTTTTTAATGATCAACTCTTTACCAAACGACAAAATCCTAGAATGGCCCAAATTGAAAGCATTTGCAGACGACAAATTATAGGTGGCCTAAATGAAACAAATTGCATTAGGCAGATTAGAAAACAATGTGGGAAAAGGAGAAAATGCTGGTTATCAGCATTTTCTCCTTTTCCCACAATGTTTTCAAAAGGCTTCTTTCTCAGGGTCGTTAAAAGTCAGGATTGTGTGGTAAAGGGTTAATTAAGAATTACTATTAGAATGATTAGAAATAATAGGAATACTTTTTTTGAATTACTATCATAAAGGATAGGATACTAAGAGATTAGGTTTTGCAATTCTATATTTATTGATTGATTGTTCAAATTGATACTAAGAGACCAGGTTTTCCAATTCTGTATTTACTGATTCATTGTTTTAAACTAAATAATTCCATCAAATTTTGTTACTGAAAACGTTGTTAGCTTTCTCCACCTTTTTAGGACATAGCATTACATCGTAAAAAGAAGTATTTTGAATTTCCTGCAAGCTCCTGTAACCTTAATTATAAAACTGATAAAGATTAGATTGCAGAGAATGCATTTCGATCTTTAAAATAAACTGTCCTAAATAAACAACAGAATTGCTAGGCTGGTCCATAATCAAAAGCATTCACAGAAAACAAATTAAACGAAGCTCCGATGATGAGACTTGCCTTCATAGGGTTGAAAAAAAATAGATGAACAAAATCAGAAAAATTCTGATAACCATCATTTTCTCCTTTTCCCAAAATGTTTTTCAAGAAGTCCTCCTTTGGATTGTAAAAATCATAAAACTGTTAGGTAAAGAATAAAGAAATAATTTTTGATAAAGAATAAAAAAGCAAAAATTGCCTTTTAGTAACAATATTTAAGTCTTTTTCAATCATTGAAAATCTTCATTAAATTATTTTCCTTTATTTTACAATAAAGTTTACAATATTCTAATATGAAACTACTTTGCATTTTTCAAAATAAACGAGAAGCTCTATAAAATCTACAATACACACTGCTCAGATGTGATAAGAACATAGAATGAAAAAATATAACGACTGAAACCATGAATCAAAATAACAAATAATCAAATTAAGACTGTAAATACACAAAATTAATATCATTAACTTCTAAGTTATGCATAGTAAATAAACAATAATGAAAATACAAAGTTAGCATTTCTGCTTCTCCCAACAGAACTCCATCAACTGAAAGAAAAGGAACTAAACCAAGTGTTGGAATCACAATAATTGTAGGAACAACATGTAATGAAACCTGATTGGTCAGTTTCTGTTGTAGAGAATGCACCAGAGGTTGGGAAAGTGTCAGCCGGTATCTGATCTTGGCTGAAAGTGCCAGAGAACGTGTCACTGGCAAACAGGTCGCTAGAAAATGCATCAAGACTGGGTTTAGGGCTCACGCTTAGGGGTACAGCTGGGCTCTGTCTGCCAAGGGCTACAGGAAGGAAGGGTAAAAGATTTCTGGGTTACAAAAGGTTTTGGCGATAATCTTAACCCTTTACCAAACAATCAAATGCTTCTACGACTCTATGGAAGAAAACTCTTGAAAATATTAAGAAGCGGAGAAAATACTACCCAGCATGTTTTTTTTTTTTCAGAACATGTGTCAAAAATTTTGTTGCCTGGAAGTGTTAACCCTTTATTACAAAATCTCATGTTTTGACCACCATTAAGAAGATGGCTTTTGAAAACATGGTGGTGAAAAAGAGAAAACAAGAGGGCCAAGATGGCCCTGTATCGCTCCACTGGCTAATAAGTAAAACCCTACAAGCCAAATATTACCAGTGTTTCATCTAGGCCGCTGGATTCCGGGAATCCCATACTTTTGTAAAAAATCCTCCACACTTTCTGACACCGAGCGGGACAAGGCCCCCACTTTTAAAAATCACATTATAGCTTACCAACAATACATTGATTATATTACTCTCCTTGATTGAATTTAATAACTAGCCTATCACATGTAAACACTGGTTAGAAATGCTATCAATCGCATTTGACATGAAAAAAGTCGGGCGATAATCATGTTGGAAGAATAACAGTCAATGAGAAGTGACTGGTTCCCTGCTTTACAATCAACTGAGAACCACATTAATGAGCAACACGTTTAGAGGGCGGTCTCCATATTTTGACTACTTCGAAACAATTTTAATGAAAGAGTACGAATGTCGGCTGCATTAAAACTTAATTGAAGATATCTTTTGACTAATTTATACAAAAATTATGTAAATCATAATTTGTTTTCAGCTTTTTTAAGATATCATTTCGGGTCCGGAAAATAACTGGGCCTTTTTGGTTGCCTATAGTAACGGTGTGACAATAACATTTTCATCGTCTGTAATATAAATTTCTTATTTCATAAACTGGAAGGTTCTGCAATCCAGAAAAGTCAAAGCTCAAAATAAGTGACTATCTCACTTTGTCTACCATATCCTCGTCCCGTAAAACTGATTAGGAAGCTGAAGAAGCCTCAATCATTATTGATCCAATTGAGGCAGACAAGGGGCCCTCGTGAAACCATACGCAACACTCTTTCCAGCAATTGTGGCTTAAAGGCTAATTGTGGAACTTTTGCATAACAGAAAGAATGGCTAAATGATTTTTTTTTTTTACAAAAATGATGTTTTAGTTTTATCTGTATTTGTTGCCTCATTGGCCCCCCCCCCCATTTTTTGAAAATCCCCAACATTTTTTAAAGGCATGCGGACAAATCCCCCACTTTTTTCAATCCTGTATGAAACACTGTATTACAATACTTGGCCAACCGGTTTCGAACTAGAAGACATACAGAATTTTCTCTATAAAATCGTACGAGAAAGTTATGACCCCAGGGCAAAGCCATTTTTGACCACGCTATAATTACTTGAATCCTGGTAGAGGTCCACAAGATAAAGCCCCATACCAAATAATACAGGTCTAGAATGTGTGGTTATAAACAAGATGATTTTCAAAGTTTCCTAGAAAATAAAAGGCCCTGTAAAACATGAGGTCCCTGAGACAGGGCTAAATTTGGTAGCCCATGGTCTTGTGAATAGTAACAAGAAGATTTCTAAAGTTTTCACTATATAAGCCCATGTAAAACTTCTGACACCTGGGGTGGGGCCAAACTTGACCCATACCTTTGGCCCTCTTGGTAGAGGCCCACTAGATAACTCTTTACCAAACAACAAAATTCTAGACTAGTCCAAATTGAAGTATTTGCAGACAACAAAATAAACAGGAATCAAAAAAAGAAATTTGATTTGGTAAAGGGAGAAAACATTGTGGGAAAAGGAGAAAATGCTGATTACCAGCATTTTCTCCTTATCCCACAATGTTTTCAAAAACTTTCTTTCTCAGGTTCGTTAAAAGTCTGGATTGTGTGGTAAAGGGTTAAAGTTACATGCAAATTTTGGTAGCCCTAGGCCTTATGGCTAGGTACTAGAAGATTTTTAAAGCTTTCCCTATATAAGCCCATGTAAACCTTGTGAACTTCTGGGCCAGGGTCAAATTTGACCCCATGGCTATGATTTGGGTACTCTTGGTAGAGGCCCATTAGATAAAGCTGCATGCAAAATTTGGTAGCCCTAGGCCTTATGGATAGGTACGAGAAGATTTTTAAAGTTTTCCCTATATATGCCCATGTAAAACTTGTGACCCTTGGGGCGGGGCCAAATTTGACCCTAGGGCTATAATTTGGACACTCTTGGTAGAGGTCCACTAGTTACAGCTATATGCAAAATTTGGTAGCCCTAGGCCTTATGGTTTCAGACAAGATTTTCAATATTTTTCAGTTTTGTTGCCATGGCAACTAGAGTTTTTGAAGGAATCAAATTTTTTCAAGAAATTCCAAAGAAGACCATGGCAGGATCATTTCTGTGAAGTTTCATCGAAATTGGATTGGTAGTTTCAAAGAAGAAACTGTTTGAAATAAAAGTTAACAGACAGACGGACGGACGCACGACGGACACCAGGCCATGACATGAGCCTGCTGGCCTTTGGCCAGTGGAGCTAATAATGGTGACCAGCATTTTCTCACTATGTTTTCTACTATCTGAAAAACACACCCCATCCTTTGAGTCACTATAAATTTGCTGTCGGAAGATACTTTGAATCTGGACAATTAAAATTTTTACTGTTTGGTAAAGTGTTAACTACTATCTGTTTTTATATACCGGTATGGTATTTTACACCCATTTAGTATGTGTTGCTAGACAAAATAGGTTATAATATAGCTATTTCAGTTATACTCAGTATATTTCTTTATTACCATGCACAGCATAAACTATACAATGGTAATCAAACAGTTCTTTACTTCTGAATATTCAAATTTGTATAAAATTTCAGTACTCTTTTGTAGCATTTTTTTTCATAATACTCTGAAATTCTATGAGTTGGATAACCATATCTGGACCTTGCAAAATTAAATTTTTTATCAATACAGGAATCATTTCTTGATGCTTTTTGCACCTTTCAAAAAATATCTTTTAAAATGCAAAACATTGATTCAAATCATCAATTATTCAAATTAAGTATGAATATGCTAGATTTGCAAACACATCCTGGAACTTACAATAGTTGCATAGCAAATTTTGTAAACAAATCTTACAAAAAAGGCATTGTAATATCAATTACATACCAATAAACAATATTTTACATAGTTCATTCACTACTTGGGCCATTAAAAACAAGAACAATAATTTTGTAAATATATCCGAAAGATCCACACAAAGGCAGACACACAGACTTTAAGCATGTACAGTACATGTATAGGATAGCAAACATGTGGGGTTGTCTCTATCATGTTGACAATTTCACGAGCTTTGCCTATCCCACTTAGACCACATGGATAAAGCACTGTTTATGGGATATATATATATATATAGACCAAATACTGAGTGCTGATTGGCTAATTCATCAGGACCTTGATCTAAGGATTGATAAGTGTGAATGTCTATCAATAAAGGATAAGGTGAATTCATATATAGGAATTATTTGAAATATGAACACATTTGGCTTCAGTTATCCTGTTTAATATCTTTGCTGAAACGTTTAGAAGCAGATATCTATCAGTATGGGTACAGTTTATTCAATGGTAGTCCCTACTTTACCTGGTTCAGGGGTCATGGTTGGGGAGAGACCACCAGGCTGAATAGCTGCAAGACATATTCATGAATCAATAAATAGAACAGTATAAAGTATAAGTAAATAATATATTACAGTATATAAATGTGACTTCCATTAAGCTTATAAGAAACATCTCAAAAATGCTTTCGATATGCAGCCTAGCAACTATCAAAATTACAGATATTAAGCTCTCTCACCGATTCCAAACAGAACTGGTAACCAGCATTTTCTCATTTTCTCACAATGTTTTCCACTCCTTCAGAGACAATATCATGATTTGAGCCACACACGAATTTTTATCCACAACTGCTTTGAATTTTGAAGAGTCTAAAATTTTGTTGTTTAGTTAAAGAGTCAAGTAAAATATTTTCACTTTGAGTTAAATTTTTTTTTCTTTACTTGTCGCTGCACAAACTATTTCTGATAAAAGTCAATCATTTAATCATAATTTCCTAAGTCTGAGACTCATAACTTCCTGCAAATGTCTTTTTGGCCTCCAGAGGACCACCTATAAAATAATGTGCCAGAAGAAAAAATAGCTAAGAATGTGCCTCGGTGCCTCTCACTTTAGAGGTTCCAGGTTGGGATCCAAAGAAGAGCTGGGTCAACCTCTGGAACTATCCACATCATGACACAAGTTACAGTTCAATTTACAAGACACAAACATCGAGATTAAGGTGTCATAACTTGTGAAGCAACCATTTCTAAGTAAATACATATTTCATTTAACTCTTTCAGCGCCAAATAATTAAACTCAACCTCTTTCAACGGCTCTAGATACAATCCATTGAAACTTAAAAAGATTTTGATTGTATAGGCTTGACTACACAAGCGGACGGTATAGATCAAAGATCTGACTGCACGTTCTGTGCAGTCTGATCTTGATCTATGCTGTCCGCAAAAGTTACCGTTTTCGCGCCGAAAGGGTTAAAAACTTTCATAATTGTTTTTCAGTAAACTAGTGTAAACTAAACCTGCATTTTTTCTTTTATTTTAAAAAATGTTTTCAACATTCAACGAAGCTTTTATATTTACATGGTATTCTAACTACCACTTCAACTGATGACACAGTTTTGTGAACAAATCAAATGTACATGTAAAATGCTACGAAAACTCAACAGTTTTTCTACAGTTACAAATAATAATTGATGACAGAGGGATATGTGGCCATTAAAAACAAAACTGAGTGCCATGAAAACATATTGAGTCACCCTCTGCAAAAAGGGGTTTTGATACATCTGTAAAAACTATCAACCCCGGTCAGCCTGCGCAGTCCATGCAGGCTGACATGGGTGAAAAACCCTTTGCTATTTGTAAATTTTCTGCTTATGTAAGGACCATTCTACCTCATGATCTAGTCAGTTGTTAGACAAAATTGATTTTATGACTGTAAGTATGTCATGACGTGCTTGGTATAATGCATTACAGAGGATGTATTAAACCCCTTTTGCCAGAGTGCCAGTCAAATACTGGTTGCCTATGTGAATGAAAACTTAAGAAAATAGGACATATTGACTGATTAAGTAACTTGGTTATCAGTGTTGCTGTTATTTTACAGTAACAGTGAATAGATTTGTGTTTTCAGGGATGTTTTTAAGACATTTACCATTCACATTATCCTGGCACTGCATTCATTTTTTTTAGCTTATTTATTGTTGTCACAAATTACCCATACAATCCTAAGTTACACCTATTCTTGAACATACTCGTATTCAGCATACAGAAGTCACACAGGCCCTCCCTTAGTCTAACATTTTACAGAAAGACTATCAGTCGTTTTGGATGACCAGGCATGGGATTTGCATCCACATCCTCATGTGACCAGAGATTTGAAATTCACAAGTCTCAAGCTCTACCATTTTAGACGGTCATGGTTATTTGTAGTGACCCTTTTCAGCATTATTTACAGCAAAAGCACCAAAGTAACTGAAGTTGTAGTTTACACTCAAGGGCACTTAATGCAGAAAGAGTAAGGCATCAATCATTTCAAAGACATGCTTCAGCCTCAGCTGATACACCTTCACAGGTGTTCCAACACTATGTCTAGCCTATATTGTTTGCATACATTAAAGGGAGGTAATTATGACAGCTAGACAATTTATCTGCTGCAACTTTTGTTTCAGATGATAAAACAAAACAAAACAAACTTTAGAAACTGAGTGCTAATGTGCCCTAATAGCCAACCAGTTCCATTTTGTTTGCAGAGTCAATATTCATCAACGATCTTTAAGAACGTTCTTATTTGTATTCTCCAGAGTCTCTAAATTAGAAAGTACCACAATTTCTGATTTGGTTTAGCCAAACAGAAGTAGTGTTACTTTATAAAGCTAGAATAATACTTGGATATGTTGATGAATGCCAACCACGGTAGTATATAAACCTTTACCAAAAAATTTCAATAACCCTGAGGAAAGTGGCTTTTTTCTCTTCTTCCAAAAATGTTTTCTCCCCTTTCTAAAAAAAAATCAATAGTCCTTTAAATTCTCCGAATTAAAGATCAGACCACATATTCTGTGCAATCTGATTGATTGAACGTTTGCTAGAGCAATTTAAGTTGTGCTTAGTCCTCAACCAGATATTTAAGGGCTTTTATGACCTTTTAACAGCTTAGAAAACATTGTGGGGGAAAGAGAGATATCATGGTTACCAGCATTTTCTTTTTTTCCCACAATACTTTCAACTTTGACAAGCCTAAAATTATGCACTGTGGTAAAAAGGGTTAAAGCCAATGGAAACTGGTATTTTCTTTTCAACAACAGAGTGCTTCTACAAATAAACTCTATATGTACATGTAACATCAATTACAAGTTCCAAATTTCACTATTATTCCATGATATTGTCCCTCATGAAATAATCATTTATTTTCTTACAGGTTTCAATGTTATAAAATGAAATTATTCATGTACAAACAACAGTAAAATTTTAAATAAAAGTACACCACACAGAAAAAAAAATTGCTTGGTTTGCTTGACAAATAATCCTGTTTTCATTACTATTCTGGGATTGGTAACACAGAAAAACTGTCGAGAGTATTTCATGAGGAACAGAACCTTGGCTATAAAGCAAACCATACAAGGATCAATGGAATTAGAATCTGTCTTTAACAAGATTAATAGGTTGATTTTTTTTTTTCTTAAATAAAGTTAGAAATTGAGAGAATCACTTAGGAAAAGGCTTTTTGTCGGACAATTCTAGGTTCTTATCTCAAAAGTGTTTATCAAGGTCAAACTGAGAAATAGTGCAGTCTGACCTTTGTCCCACAGTGTCAAATATTATCGTGCCAACAAATTTGCAAAACAGTCTTGTAAGATAACCAGCTTTTGATTTCTCTCAACAAAAAAATCTAATTGGCTTATTAAGCAGTGTACAGGTAAATTTGAAAGATCATTAATTCTCTTTTAGATAAAGACATAAAAACATAAACTGTCCTTTGAGAATTTTAAAACAGTAGTATCAAACATTAGTGATTGTCAGAAACTTGGTAAACCATCTCAAATGCAATTTTCTACTTTCCAAATTCATTTTGCTTTTTTACTTCAAATTGTGACAAACTACAACTGATATGTATGGCTTGCTTCCACAGACCAACCTTCCTGCTGTTGCTCAGCTTGCTCTGGTGAGAAACTAAATAAATCCCCACCAAGTGCCTGCTGACTGACCCCATCCCCAGTTGCCTTGGCAACCAGTGGCTCATAGGGGTCAAAGATGACTTCATCTGTTTCGTCATACAATAAATAAACATATATTTCTTTTTAACACTGAAAAAATTGCCATAAGCTTCATATTGATCAGGAAACGCCCTAATGAAATGGGTATTTATGGCTTCACTAGAAAAAATATGTTAATAACAGTTAATGATATTTACAACCCTATGCGCAAGCCTGGCATGCTTCATCTCAATCTTTACCAGAAGACAAAATTTCACCTTTGTCTAAATGGAAAGCATTTGCAGACAAAAAATAATTTGGGTTATATAGGATTTGTCTACATACAGTGAAAAACCTTATGGATAAAGGCAAAATGCTGGTTACCAGTATTTTCTCCTTTTCCCACAGAATCTTTCTTTATCAAGATCACATGTCACAGAATTTTCTGGTGAAGGAATATACAAAGGAACGTAACTGATACAAATCATAGTCACAATCTTCAGAGTGCCACACAAATTTAGACGAATAAGCCAGGACAAGGAATCTAAAACCTGCACATTTAACACCAAAATAGAGCTAGGGCCTTCTTCACCTACCATTTTAAAGTGCATCTTTGATTTTAAAAGAATATCTAAATTTTGAAGTAACATTTTTTCTGATTGGCTAACCTAGAGAGTTAAGAAAAAAGTAACTGAAGTTGTAGTTTACACTCAAGGTTTAAGATGTACAATAAGATGGCAAAATTGAGATAAAAAGCTTCAAGAGAAAAGGCTTGAAGTTTTTCATTAGCTTTAAATCTTATGGTTCAATGACCCTGAGGAATTAGACTATAGAAATCATCTTGGGGAAAATGAGAAATTGCTTAAAACAGCATTTTCTGCTATGCTCTCAATGTCTTATACCCCATCAAAAGCAAACTCCATCGTTTGAGCCATATTTGTCTTCTGGGAAAGTTTTCAAATCAGACTGAAAGTCTGAAATTTTGTCTTCTGGTTAAGAAGTTAAAGGCTGAGCCATAAAGGACAGCAAGAAGCAATGAAAAAGTCCAAAATCTGCTTCAAACATGCAATAAGCTAGGCAAGCTTTCAAGACAATAATTAACCCTTTACCAAACAAACCTGTATTTTGAAGGCCATAAGGAAGATGGCTTTTAAAAGCATTGTGGAGGAAAAGAGAAAATGCTGGATACCACCATTTTCTCCTCTCTGCCACATTGTTTTCTATCCTTTCAAAGGCATTCTCATAATTTGAGCAACATTTCATATGTCATCAGCAAATGCCATTAATTTTGGACGGTCTAAAATATTTTACAGTTTGGTAAAGAAGTCGGGAGAAAATGAGTAAGAGAGAGAAAGGAGAAAAAGAGTAAGTTTAATCCTTAAATATATTTTTTAGAATTTGTAAGATTGTAACCACTACAAGTGAGATTAAATCATATCTTTATCCCTAATCAGATAAAACTGGCAATTAAAATCAATCACAATTTTAATTCTAAGCATGCTAGTAGAAACATAGACTACTTTTGCAAACTGAGTAACCCACGAATTGACCACATCTGTGGAACATGAGGTCTGATCTTTGAACACTGTCAAATGCTCTTTGAGGGACACTCTGCGAAATAGGTATAATAGGAGAAATAGGATAACCACCCTTTTCACATTTTCTCCCAATGTTTTCTATCCATTGTTGAAAAATCCAATTATTTGAGCCATTTTAAAGTAGTTGTTAGCTAAGGTTTTCAATGTAAACAAACTGAACAACTGAAATAAGAACAATTTTGTTGTTTGACTCAAGAGTTCACACACTCTTCAAATATCTTAGAAAGTGTTACAAATGATGCTTTCCACAATATGTGTGGCAATATTGTAATTTTTTTTCTTTTCGTTACCATAGACCTAAATTTGTACTTTAAGGACAATAAAACAAGACTACGTGGGTATGGTTTTCACAATAGTAAGATATTTACCTGCAGGGACTGTAGAGGGAGATGGGGCAAGTGGCAGAGCACTTGTGGTTGTTGTAGAAGAATCCAGAGTTGACACTGAACAACCAGAGAGAAAATGTTACCAAAAATAGAGAAACTGTGACTAAATATAGTTACTGATAGTAACTGCTACTAAATATAGATACTGAGAGAAATTGCTACTAAAAGTAGATACTGTTACCAAAACTAGACAAGGGAACTGTTAATACATTTGCACAACTTTATGAATGATGTTAATTAGCAATAGAATAAATATTGAGTCTTTTTTTTTTAAAAAAAGCATGTCTAGAAAAAACTAGAGGCGCTTGAGCGCCTGTATCGCTCCACAGGCCTGATATTTCTATAATGGCGAAAGGAAGTTTTTAACAATTATCATTCAATCCTGCATTTTAGCTCACTGAAGAAACAATTTGGTAGACAACCACCATAGGAACTTACCTGCAAAACAACAATGAAATCCAATGAATAGTTTTAGAGAAGAAATTTTTCAAAGATTTTACTTTATACCATAAAAGGAAAATGAGTCTCCCATAAAAGCCATGCTTTTTGACAGATCTTTTTTTTTTTAAGGAATTCTGTAAACCTGTATCTAAGGAACATTCCTGCAAAATAATAATGCTATCCAAATAGCGGTTTGGGAGGAGAAGATTTTTAAAGGTTTTTTACTTTGGTTGCCATGGCAACCAGAATTCTTCATGGAACACAATTATTTGAAGGAATTTGAAAGAGGACCACCAAAGGAACATTCCTGTGAAATTTGGTAAAAATCCAGTCAATAGTTTCTGAGGAGAAGTTTTTTAAAGAAAAACTTTACGGACGGACGGACGGACGGACGGACGGACGGACGCATGACGGACGCACGACGGACACAACGCCATGACAATAGCTCTCTGGCCTTCGGCCAGTGGAGCTAAAAATGAGTCTCAAACACTCATTTTCATGGAATAAACTTTTAATATCTTCTAAAGTCACCACATTTTTTTTGTTTGTTTTTCAAAGGCCCACTTTTGGCCCCTAGTGAGTCTCTAAGGTCTTATAATCATAAACAATGAATGCACTCTTAAAAGCTGATACAATCTGAAGAAAGAACTGGACAAATATTAAAGCTAAAGATTTGATCTAAAAATTTTAAGAAACCATAAATGGAACATTGCCAGTTTCATTAACTTTCTCCTCATGTAATGTTTTAAAGCTGTTCTTCTGCTTGCCTGTTCACCTACATCATCTAGCTTCAATACAGCAAAATTTATCATGTTTGCATGAATTTCAGAGTTTGTGACTCAAAGAAAGTTTAGAATTAGTGAAATTAGCATACCACTAAAGCACTGAACAGCTGCCTCTTGCAGAAGCAATCAAAATTATAGCCATCAACTAAGTACTGGACAATAAGTAAAGTATAAGATTTAAACCTTTACCAGACAATCCAAGTTTAAATGACCTCCAAGAAAAAAGGCTAAATAACCATCATTTTCCTCTTTACCAACTATGTTTTCTTCCCTTTAAAAGACAAATTTCACATTTTAAGAAACAAATCTGTCATTCTGGACAGGTCTAAAATTTTACTGTCTGATGAAGGGTCAAAACTGTAGCAATTAAATGAGTAATGGCCACTTAGAAACCTATAAGATTTGATCTTATCATTATAATACGTTGATCCTTAGCCAAGATGAAGTGCTCTACCTCAGATCAAAGGCTGAAAGACTAAAGCATGACATCTGCTTCTTCATTCATATACAGATGTATTATATGGCAAATCACAATTATCAATCACAAGGCAAAGACATTGGAAATCAAGAATTTCCTGGAAAGGGAGCAATTTAGTTAAAGTGTATCTACCTAGGGAAACATGAAAATACAGATATCAATTATTTCTTCCACTTTCTTTGAATCACAGCAGTCAATGTATGTATCCATGCTTTCCTGGAATTTTTTTTCACCAGTACTACCCACAAAAAGGCTTATCTTGAATCTACACTGTCAGTTATTTGTTACATAATTATACTTGCCAAAACAGTCATGAAGTTGAAATATTTTGGGCATATTTCCTCACTGAAAGGGTCAATTTCATTAACTTAGAGCTCTATATTTTGGCCTTTTATCAAACAACCCTTGTTTTAACAATCCTGAGAGAAATGGCTTTAGAAAAAATTGTGAGAAAAGGAAAAAATGCTGGTAACCAGTATTTTCTACTTTACCCACAAATTATTTCTACCCTATCAGACATATATTTACATTTATGTAAATTCTGCAAATGCTTTGAAAATTGAAGACTAAAAGCTTGTTGCTGATAAGCAAATTAAGAAGTACTATGAAATTGATCAAATTACAAATACCAGGTCGCTTTTGATCTGGTTTTTTTTTTGTGTGTGTGTGTGGTTTTTTTTTTTAGATTCAGACAAAATTTAATACACCTTAAATTCTCACATCCCTTGCCTAGAAAATACTTAATACAAAATGCTCAAAAAAAAAAAAGTATTAGCCAAAGCAATTCAAGTTAAAGCCTGTGATAACAGTGTGCAAACCCCATAAAAAGCCACAATCCACAAAATACCAAATTAAAATGTCAACTCACTGGATGTGCCTGCAGTTCCATTGCTCGTTGGGAAACTGGCAAAATTATTCTCTGCAAAACCCCCGCCTGTAACAAAACGTGAGTTTTAAGTTAACTCTTTACCACATGAGTTTAAACGATCGCGAATAAGAAGACTTTTGAAAACATTGTGGAAAAAGAAAAAATGCTGGTAACCAGCATTTTCTCCTTTTCCCACAAAGTTTCCTCTTCTATCAAGGACAAATCTTGTTATTTGAGCTACATTAAATTTGCAATAGCTATCAATTTAGACTAGTCCAAAATTTTGTCTTTTGGTACAAGATTAAACATTTTTTGTTTAAATACAAGACATTATGTAATAATACCATGATAAGAGTGGGAGGAAAGTGGTGTAGTGGTAAGGCATCTGCCTCTTACATCAAACTTTCCAGGTTTGAATCCCTTGATGTGCGGGGTCAACCTCTGCAACTACCTACAGCATAGGGTGAGTACTGGTAAGGTCTCCAGGATGTAATCATCGGGAGTGATTAATAAGTTACAAAACATGTTTCATAATAGATACAATGTAAATAAGTTCCAAGTAAGTGTAATACAAACAACATAATGGAGAAAAATCTCCAAAACTTTGTACTGGTTAACCATTTAATCTTTACCTGGTAACCAATGTTTTCTCATTTTCTCACCAAGTTTTCTACTCAAAGGCTGGTTTCATCATTTAAACCACCCTTGATTTGTCTTGTCATCTGCATTATGCTCTGAAGTTGAACAAGTCTAAAATTTTGTTGTATGGTAAAAAGTTAATACTGTCTACATAATGATCTCCATAAATATGAAGAAAGAGTGCAGACTCAAACACTAGGTCATCGAACAAGTAATTTTTTGTGATCATGTACCAGCCAATTTTGGCAATATAAAGTCCATGTCTTAGACATTTTCAGAGCCAATCCTAGACAAAACCTGTCCTAATCCAGCTTTTTCATGACCCTTAACAGGAAAGCTTTTGAACAAAATTTGGGGAAAACAAGAAAATGCTCCAAGCCAGCATTTTCTGCTTTTCCAACATGGTTTTTCATTACAAAGTCAAATACCATAACTTCAGTCAAATTCAACTTGTGTTCTGCAAAAGCTTTCAATATCAGTCTGACCAAATTTCAGATCTGTCTGAACTGAATGGCTTTGCAATTGTGGGAAAAGAAGGAAATGTTGTTTACCAGCATCTTCTTCTTTCTCCACAATGTTTCCAAAAGTCTCCCTCCTAGGGGTCATTAAAATTTTTGTACAGAATTGAGAGAAGTCTGTTACCTGTTGTAAACTGCTGTCCTCCCCAGCCTGGTTGTGCCAATGGTGCCCCAAATGCATTGGCAGCTGAAGTCATATTCATCACATTCTGTACATTCTCCACAAAGGGATTACCTAAAGCACAGATAACAAGATACAAATCATAAAATAAAAGATATTTAATAAATATAATATCTCAACATGTACAAAATGTGCAGTATATCTAAATTCTACAGACGGATCAATGGTTTGCTTGTATGGTATTTAAAAAGCTGTTTCAGCATTGTTTCAGTTGTATTGCAGCAGCCTGTGAACCTACCCATGCTTTTGTGGAGTTTCCTTTATCAATACTTTGAACAGTATGCTTTCCAAGCACTGGTTGCTTTCCTACATAACCATTGGCAAAACAAAGATCAGTTGAGCAAGAGGAATAAATCCTATTGCATTGACTATCATCAATCCTAGGTACAAATTTGGCTGAGCTGGGGGTGCCAACCAAACATCCCCCAGTTTCAAGCTCTGCACTTTAATAACCAAATAGACATGTGATTTTAACTAGAGATCCCCTGGTTATTCTGCAATAAGTCAAGCTGAAGAGACCATTGACAAGTGTCTCACAAAATAATCCTTTGAAAATACAACTAATACAAAACAATACAAAGATGTAATGAAAGCAATCTACAAGGTTACCTGTCAAATTCAGTAAATCATCACTAGGTCTTGATGGGGATGTGTTCTGCGCAGCAGATACTGGTTGTTGGTTGGAAAATGGATTGTTTGTTGAGGGTGGGGGTTGACTAGGGGATGATGTTACTTCTTTGGACTTCTGTTCCTGCAGTAAAAGATATATCAAAACTAATGTTCTCAATTTTCTGCTATTTGGAACTGTGTGCCTCTTATTTGACTCTTTCCCAGATGATAAGTTTTAGACTTGTCAGAAATGACAGCATTAACTTTGCTGGCGACAAATCAAATGTGGCCAGAAAGATGGGATTTGTCTTAGGATAGGAAAAATTGTGGGAAAGATAGAAAAGACTAATTACTAACATTTTCTCCTTTTCCCACAATGTTTTCAAAAGTCTTCCAACCCCAGGTCGAAAAAAGTGGTAAAGGGTTAATGTCTAGCAATGTACCAAAGACACACAGTGTATTTCTAGAACCCCTGTAAGTAAGGTACTTTTAACCTAGTTATCATAAGCAGGTGTTTTCCAGTTTGAAGGATCTACAAATTTTTGTTCAGGAAATGGTTGCAAAAAATCTATTTCATGCATTCAATATGTTGCACTACATCACTGTAACATTTTATTTACATCTGCAAGATTCAAAATCTAATTCGTGCTAATATGAGTAAACATTAACAATCAGTAAGCAGTATTCAACACTAGGTATTTTGGTTGGTAACCAGTGTTTTCACCTTTTCCCACGATGTTTTCTACCCTTTTAAAGACATAGTTTATGTTTTGAGCTACATATAATTTGTCATCTGCAATGCTTTCAATTTGGACAAGGCTAAAACTTTGTCATAAAGTAAAGTGTGAAATTCACCCTGAAATATTTCTAAAGATATTTCATCCAAAGTGGTCTTGAACTTTTAATAATTATGTTTTGTGTGCTGTCTGAAAAAATCTGTTTCTCTAATTCTATACCAAGAGAAAATTCTCAATCTTGTCCAAACTGAAAGCATTTGCAGACAAAAAATTAAATGTCATTCACAACATGAAATTTGTCTATCATAAGGTAGAAAACATTGTAGGAATAAGGGGAAAATACTGGTTACTAGCATTTTCTCCTTTTCCCATAATGGTTTCAAAAGGTTCAACCTCAAAGTGGTTAAGAGTCCAGATTATGAGATTAAAGGTTAAAAAGAAGTTGACAAGTGAAACACTTTTTTGTTAGATTTCCAAGTAATCTTTCTATATTTCTAGATTAAATAATTATATAATGAGAGCCTTAGTATTGAGCCTTAACCAAACGATTCTGAGTTTTAATGACATTAAAGAAGAAGAAGGCCTTTGAAACACTGTGAGAAAAGGAGAAAATGCTGGTAACCAAAATTTTCTCCTTTTTTCCTAGTGTTTTCTACCCTTTCAAAGACAAATCCCTTCATTTGAGCCTCAATTAATTTTGATGTCTGCAAATGCTTTCAATTTGGACAAATGTAAAATTTTGTTGTTTGGTCAAGGCTAAACAAAGAAAAATTTATTAAAATATATGAGGCAATCTTGAAATCATTTCAACAATTCAAAAAGTCACCAGTATCTTCAAGGTATTTGGTGGTAAAAACATTTCTTGACAAGAGTGTGATTGTTTTTGCTTTTAACGTAAACAAGACCAGACTGCACAGAACTTGCAAATTCAACTTTGAACTTACAATACCGTGGTATTTTTTACAACTGATTATTCATCTGGACCTTTTTTTTTTTTTGTGGGGGGGGGGGGGTGTATTTAACCCTTTACCACTCAATCCCGTCTTTTAATGACTCTGAGAAGAAGCCTTTGAAAATATTGTTGGAAAAGGAGAAAATGCTGGTAACCAGCACTTTCTCCTTTTCCAACAATGTTTCCTACTCTTTCTAAAACAAATTTCAATATTTCAGTCAATTTTATTTTGTCATCTGCTTATGCTCTCAATTTCGACAAGTCTAAAATTTTGTCGTTTGGTAAAGAGTTAACAGTTTACAAAATCTAACAGCAAACCAACTGCTATAAACAATTCAACTGAAATAAACTTAGGAAACAATTTAACAAAATGCTTACATACTGTATAGAAAAATCCTGGTATCTTCATAAGGAAATAGTAAACAACATAATACTATTTCACAGGTCACAGCTATGTACAATCAGGCAAACTCTGTTTCAGCTCTTGTCAGCACTGAGATATGTTTGCAGAAGCCAAGCTTAACTTTTTACCATACACAAAACTTTAAGACTTGTCTATATTCAAAGCATAAATGTGGCTCTATGATGGAGTGGCCTTTCACTCATAACCAGACCACAAAAATTTTGACTTGCCTAAATTGAAAGCATCTGCAGACAACATTGTGTATGTGAGTCAAATGATGGGATGTGGCTTTTGAAGGACAGAAAACATGGTGAAAAGAGGAGAAAATGCTGATTACTGCTTTTCTCACCATGTTTTCAGTCTTCTTTCTCAGGGTCCCAAACACATGGGGTTGTTTGGAAAGAGTTTAAAAGGTAACAAAGATTTTGGGTCTCCAGCATTTTCTTCTTTTCCCACCATGTTTTCTACTCTATCAAAGAAAATTCGCACCATCTGAGCCACATTGAAATTGTTGTCTGCAAATGCTTTCAATTTGGACAAGCCTAAAATTTTGTTGTCTGGTAAAGGGTTAAATGAATATGCCACATCAAGAAATAGCTTCTTCATTCCTAGACATGCTGCTTATCACTTACAAAGATATAAAAAGCATTTGTTTAGCAAAAACAGAGTTTTAAACAAAACAAAAGAGCTCCAAATAAGCGTCCAAAATAGAGCATACAAAAGTAAGCACAATTAAAAACATCAAAGCAAAATAAAGCAAGCATTATATTCATGCAAAGCCCTTAACTCAAACAAATACCATAATTATCTCTGTTTTTTTAGCCCTTTTGTAAAGGACTGCATCGGAAACATTTACACTGGCTATCAGAAAACGGCATTTTCAGAAGAATTGGCCCTAAATTACAGGCTGCTCCTTTACAAGGTATACCTGTATATTACATCTTATATTTCCCATAGTAAGTCTTAGAATATCTGAGCAACTTCAGTGCACTGTGTAAAATTGTGCCATTACCAAAATCAACAATTTTTCACACTGGGTTTACTGTTGTCAATTTCTGGTTGCCTACCATTTGCTGGAATATATTTGAGTGGAAAGCAGCCAGCGGCTTGGAAAAAAATCCATTGGGAAGTAATGGCAACAGAAGCCAAAAGGATAGGCACACTTGCCACCATGATATAACTGAAACAATATTGAAAACAGTATAAAAGGCCATATAAACAAACAAACCATGTAATGCTTGGTGAAACTGCCCTAACTTTGTACCAAACAATCTTTTGTTTAAACTACCCCAAGGAAGGCTTTAGAAAACATTGTAGGTATAGGAGAATATGATGGTAACTCAAACTAGAATTTTCTCCTTTTTCCCACCATGTGTTTTACCCTTTGCAGCCAAATCTCATTATTTGCATCAAGTTTTATTTGTCATCTGAAGCTGTTTTGAATTTGAATGAAAGCAAAAATTTGTTTTTTGTTGAAAGTTTTGAATATACTCTGTTGTAATGTATAGCTGACATAGTTCTAATCCTTTACCATCTGACAAAATTTTAAACTTGACCAAAATTGAAAGCATTTGCAGACAACAAATTAAATCTGGCTCAAATGATGAGATTTGGGGTTAAACCAGAAGAAAATGTTAAGGGAAAAAAGAGAAAATGCGTTAGCCACATTTTCATCATAACTCAAAAGGCTTTTATGGTCAAAGTTGTTGAAAAATAGTATCATGTGGTAAAGGGTTAATCCTTTACCAGATTACAAAATTTTAGATTTGACCAAATTGAAAGCCATTGCAGTAGATCTAGCTCAAATATGGGTATTTAGCTGTGAATCAAAAGGAGCCATTATGGAAAAGGAGAAAATGCTGGTTCCAGCATTTTCTCATTTTCCCCCAGTGTTTTTAAAGGCCTTCTTCCTCAGGCCCCTTAAAATATGGGATTGTTTGGTAAAGGGATGATGTTGAAAGGTGATGTGATCAGTGCTTGTGTGTTTCATCAGGCTACATAAATGTGCTTGTAATGATATCTTTTGTCTGTGACAACTTACTGAAATAGCACTGAACATAAAAGTTTATATCTATGGACAAAATAATATGTTTATGTTACAAGCTATCTATCACCATCGCAATATCCCTAGTTAACATTTAGCTCTGATTCATACATAAGTCAACTTGTGTCTATGGTCAACAAACTAAAGAACTCTAGCAGCCTAACGTTTGTCAAAAATATTCCCAAGTTTTAATAAGTGACAGAGAAACGTTCTGAGAATTTGTGGGGGAAAAGGAGAAAAATACTGGTAAACAGCATTCTCTTTTTTTGCTACAGTGTTTTCTATCATATCAAAGACAAATTCCATTATTGGAGCCACCTTAACCCTTTACCAAAAATTCTCCAGTTTTTACTACCCTAATGTGGAAGGCTTTAGAAAACATTGTATTTTGAAAATGCTGGTAACCAGCATTTTCTCTTTCCAGAAAGATAATCTCATCATTTCAGCCACATCTGACACTTTAAATTTTGATGAGTATAAAGTTTTCTTGTTTGGTGAAGAGTTTATTTTTCATCTCTAAATGCTTTTGTCATCTGGAAAAGAGTCAACTGGAAGATAACAAAATTCAGTCTTCCACATTGAAAGCATTGGAAAAGGATAAAATGGCATAGGACAAAACCACTGTAACTGAAAAAATGGGTTCACTTTTGAAAGGATAGAAAACATGGTGGGAACTGGAGAAAATATTGGTTATATTGGTTTCTTCTTCGTTGTTTAGAGAGCCTTCTGCTTTAGTGTTGTTATATCATAGGTTCCTCTGTAAAATGTGATCAGCCACGACAACTTTCATGTCTTGCAGCAGACTAATTTTTTAAGATATTGCAGAAAAAAAAAAAAACCTAAAAGGTGTCTGAAGGTGTTGTTTAAAACTATTTGACCCCACTCTCAGGCTTTAATAGTGCATATTTATGGCAAGAATGCTGAAAGGCTAAGATCCAATAGAAATGTCATAGGCCAGCAAATACCACTGGTAGCCTTGTAATTGGATCATGAAAAAATTCAAAGGACCATTACCTCTATAATAATTTATTAATCAAAATTGTAGGCACAAATGTTCCCATGGTAGAAAGGCTTCCACTAGAATTTCAAACAAATTGGTTGAAACTGTGGGAGCAGAAGAGGCCAAATACTTGTGTCTATGGAAGGACAGATGGACAGAAAATCTGATTCCAGTATACTAACCTCCCCCAATTATTTTTAGTATTAATTTTTTTTTTTGTAGGGGGGGAGATAAAAAGATCTTACTGTGTTGTAATGTTCTCATATTCCAAATATCAGAAAAAACACAATAAAGGATTATATAGTACTGAGTAAGTGAATTATGTATGAATCAAAACCATGAAGACCTCCTTCAAGTATTTTTCTTGTCATGACAGGCCCACATAAATACCAGTATGTTGTATTTAACAATTCACAAAATTTCACATAGCAAGTGTTTAAGTCAACAGACCAAAATAATATATGACTTGCAGACACTGAAAAGCTAATAAGTGTGGCCAAAATAATCAGATTTGTTACGAAAGACTTTTTTTCCGAAAGGAAAGAAAAAAAGCTGGTTACATGCATGTTTTCATGTTCCTTTCAGAAGATCTTTACCAAGGTCCTTTAATTCACAGGATTCTTTGGTAAATGCTGTAACAAAAATAAATCTTGAATGTCACAGCTGCTATATGTTCTATTGAACACCCTTTTTTCTGTTTTTCAAATATTAGCAACATTCATAGGTCACTCGTCATATATTTCCATTGTGTGAACTTTTGAATGCTGAACAAAATTAAAGTAATTCATCTTGTAATTGACACACTTTTTTCAATTACTCCTATTTTTTCTAAATTACAAGTTTATTTTCATCACATTTTTTTCCAGTTGTCACAATAATTGAATCTATAATTATGTAGGTGTCATTAAGCTCCTGTACCAGGGAAATGGCCACTTGTATGAGGACAATTCATTAATGAGTCTCAACCCTTTACCACATAATGCCGACTTTTAACTACCTTGAGAAAGAAGCTTTTTGAAAACATTGAGAAAAAAGGATTTTCTTCTTTTCCCACAATGTTTTCTACCCTTTCCAAAACTAATTTCAATTCTTGAGTCACATTAATTTTGTCGTCTGCAATTGCTTTCAATTTTGACATGTCAAAAATTTTGTTGTTTGGTAAAGAGTTACAACAACATACTGGTATTTAAAGCAAGTCATTGACTGTTACACAAACTATTATACCTTTAGTTCATCAGAAAGTAGGTCAACAGTGACCGGCATCTCGGGGTGGCTCTCCTTCAATTACAAGACACCCAAACTAAAACTTACATGTAAATTCACCTTTGGTAAAACTGCTTGTGTCATACCTATGACAATAACCAGTCAACTATTTTGCATAACAGTGTCAGTTATTCTCTAAACTCTCCCTTTGACTGGCTAATATGTATAATGTCTTTAAAAGATTGATCAATGATCAGTATCCGAAATATCAGAAATATTGACAATTGTGCTTTTCACCTAAAAAAGAATCAATTAATTTTTAATAATCAGAAAAGTCTTATTTCACTATACATAACTATGAACTTCATAATGCATTTATATTTTCTGGACATAAAATCTAGCTTCAAAGAAAAAATCTCAACTCTGTAACAATATTACCAAGCAATAAATATCAGTTACTGAAGAATCAACTAGCTGTTGATTCTAAAGGTGAATTATGTTAAGTTACACAAGTATTCTATTTACTGCAGTGTCCAAAAAAAAGAACATCTACTTTAAGCTAGCACAGCCTTAGACATTGTTTCCTCAATAACTTTTCTGTGATATACAAAACATATACATGTATTACATCAATATTGTGTCATGGTAATTTTCCTGGGGCTTGTATTCACTTTGAGCTGCGTGGGAAGATTTGATATCTCAAGAGGTCTAATTTTCCAATGCAGTGAGAGTTGCCCAAGTTGAAAAGAATGAAACTGAGTGATTTATCACCTTGAAGAAACAAGTATCCAAGTCATAGTGTACATGTCAAAACTTTCGAAATAGCTGACTGTAAGCAATACTACAGACTGTGAGCAGGATCTCTGTTACTTTAATGGTACCCAACCCATTGCTGTATGGGATACACCTTTTTTCTAACCTCCCTTGCAGTAGACAACTCATGAAAACATTGTGGGAAAAAGAGCAATTGCTTGTTACAAGCAACTGCTCCTTTTCCCACAATGATTTTTAAAACAATCAAAAAAATAAAATCATCTTCCTTGGCTTGTAATGTTTCATATATGGGATAACTGTACAGTAATAGGTTAGTTGCAAAATTCAATTTATAAACTCCCTCCATTTTCCATGACAATTGAATATACTAATCTGTATGCAAAGACCACCCATGGAAGTAAGAGGGGTGATCTCTAGCAACAGGTGGTCTTTTAATACAACTTCAACTAAAATTGATTTCAGAATGGATGTCCTCTCCATTTCCTTGACTTGAACTCTTTACAAAACGACAAAATTTTGGACTCTATCAAATTTTGCAGATGACAAAATAAATGTTGCTCAAGTGATGATTTCTATCTTTGACAGGGTAGAACACATTGAGGGAAAAGGAGAAAACACTGTTAACCAGCATTTTCAACTTTTCCCACAATATTTTCAAAAGCCTTCTCCTTCAGGGCTGTTAAAACTCTTGGTTATGAGGTAAAGGATTAAGCTTTTCAATCCTAATGGCTCTGAGAGAGCCTAGGGCAAGCTATGGTGCTTTGCTAGATGCTGTGGATCAAGATCAAATTGCAATGACACACCCTAATCTTATACCAACACTGTCCACAATTGAGATGGCAGTTCAACAAGGTTGACCCTAACACTGTCCTGCTATCTCAAGCACACCAAAATTTTTGAGGGGACACCTAAAATTTAGCTTCTTTTCGAGTGAAGTGTCCCAAATTTTTAAAAAGGTAGAAAACAAGGTAAAAGGAAAAAATACTGTTAACCAGCATTATCTCTTTTTCCCACATTTTTTTTTTCAAAGTCAATTTCCCAGGGTTTTTAAAACTCAGTATTGTGTGGTAATAGCCTAGAGTCAGTGCCAAACCCCCATCATCATTCTGACCAAACCCGCCTTTCAAAATTCCACTAAATGGACTTATGCCACGATCTTACTGCAGTGTAGATCCATTTCATTTATAGCTGCCTCTTGGTAAAAAAAGTACACAATGGCATGAAAATGGAGGAAGTACAATTCAAGCATACAGTTTGTTTTTTTATACACAAAAATGCAAAATTTGAAAATTTTTAAAAAATGCCAGCAAACCATGCAGACATACTGGGATAGATAAAATTCAGGAGTAAATAAGAATTTTTCTTTTCAAGAATACATGACTTATTCAGAAATTATCCGATTTGAGTCACACTAAAAAACATCTTAATTTTTACCAAACAAGATCTTTCATCAGACTTATCCAAATTGAAAGCACTTGCTGATGACAAAATAAAGATTAACTCTTTACCAAACAAAAGGAGAAGGCTTTTGAAAATATCGTGGGAAAAGGAGAAAATGCTGGTTACTAGCATTTTCTCCTTTTCCCACAATGTTTCCAAAAGCTTTCTCTGTCAGGGTTATTAAAACTCAGAATTGTGTGGTAAAAGGTTAAAGGATGGAATTTATCTATAAACACAGACAAAACGTAGTGGGAAAAGGAGGAAATGCTCTTCACCAGCATTTTTTCCAATTCCCAAAAGCAGTATTCCAGAATGTTCTCAAAAGCTTATACCTTAGCGTTATGAAAACATGTGATGGCCTCTTGAGTTATACCTCTGAATGCTGACATGAATTTCCTCTTATTTTGCAGAGATGGATTAAGATTACACTACAGAACATATAGGCTGATCTTTTCTCTCTTGACATAGCCCATCAAATTCAAGCTGTTTTGTGTTCAACATTCACTAAAGCATACGCTGTACAAGTTGAGAATAAAATTTTACTGAAGCAGCCAGTAAACCTCTACAGCTACAAATAAGAATACAGAGCTGTAAAAGTAAGCAGATAGTCAATTGCATTCCTCCCTTTAAATCCCATTTCTGTCAGCTAGTTTTGCCATCTATGTGAGCTTTTAACTTTTTTCCACTGCCTTTGTTCATATAAACACTTTAGTTTTGGTGTAGATACTCATTTTTCATTCTTGCTACAAAAAAAATTAACTATAACATACTTATCCCTGAGTAAAAATTCAAACTTCAATTTGTCCTTATATTAGATTTCAAAAAAAATCATTAATCTCTATTTTCTGCGGTATGATGCCGAAAAACAGTTGATTTTGCAATATCTGGCGCAATATTCACCACAAATTCAATATTGCACTCTCAAGAGTTTTCCCAATTTCAAAGGAACAGAATGTCTGATTGACCAATTGCATAATCCAATACGAAATAGTGTAACTTTCTTACTTTAAAATTGGACTATGAATGCTACCCTGTACCACACAGTTCCAAGCTTTAATGACCCTAAACAAGAAGCCTTTCGAAAACATCGTGAAAAGGAGAAAATGCTGGTAACCAGCACTTTTCTCCTTTTTCCACAAGGTTTTCTACCTATTCCAGGCATAATACTACCATTTGAAAAATATTTGAATTGACTTCTGTAAATTCCTTAAATACAGGGGAGTCTAAAATTTTGCCGAGTGGTACATGGTTGAATATAAATGGTGGATATGGGCCTACAGCCTCCGTAATGGCAATAGACTGATAAAAGTTACAAAGAACATTAGCACAAGCCATGAGACAAAACTAGGTATATATCAAAAAATTTTCAGTTGTCATATATACCTTTAACTGTTGTAATTGCTTGCTCTCCTCTTCCAAAATCTTCTTCTTCACCTCCTCTGATACCTGTATTGTACTGTTACTTGCCATGGCACTCACTGCAGAGTTGTATCCAGATGGTCTGGGGGAAAAAATAGTGGCAGTGATACAACTTTTCAAGGGTGTTACCTGGTATTTAGATTTCAATGATGATACCGAACTTCAAAGATCTTTCATCAGCAAATTTAGCGAGGCAATAATTTGCAAACCACTCGCCCTTTACTACACAATATGAGTTATGATGACTTTTGAGAAAACAAGCTTTTGAAAACATTGTTGGAAAAGGAGACAAGAGGGCCATGATGGCCCTGTATCACTCCACTGGCTAATAAGATCAAACCATACACACAAAACATTACAATTCTAGTCCAAATGATTTCAAACAGAAGGACTTAAAAGTTTTCCCTGTAAAAGCTGAAGTGAAAATTGTGACCCCAGGACGAGGCCATTTTTTACCATAGAGCTATAAATACTTGAATCGTGGTAGGAGTCCACAAGATACAGCTACATACTAAATAATACAGGTATTGACCATATGGTTATAAATAAGAAGATTTTCAAAGTTTCTCAATACTAAACCCTGTAAAACATGAGAGGCATAGCTCATTTCGATTCAAGGACCAAATTTTTAACAAATTCAGAAGAGACCAACTCGATGAAGCTATGTGACAAATTTGGTAGCGCTAGGCCTTCCAGTTAGATATTTGTTAAAGTTTTCACTATATAAGCCTATGTAAAACTTATGACTCCCCTGGACAGGGCCAATTTTTGCCCAAGGGCTGTAATTGGAAGAAATTTAGTAGAGGTCCATTAGATGAAGCTACATGCCAATTTTGGTAGCCCCAGGCCAAATGGGCTGAAGAAGATTTTTAAAGTTTTCACTTTATAAGCCCATGTAAAACTTGTGACCCCCGGGGCGGGGCCAATTTTGATCCAAGGGCTACAATTTGAAAAAATTTAGTAGAGGTCAATTAGATAAAGCTACATGCGAAATTCGGTAGCCCTTGGCCTATGGTTTAGGACATGAAGATTTTCAAAGATTTTCAATATTTTTTAGTTTTGTTGCCATGGCATTCAGAGTTTTAACAGGAATCAAATTCTTTCAGGACATTCTGAAAAGGACCTTTGCAGAATCATTTCTGTAAAGTTTGGTCAAAATTGGATTTCAGAGAAGAAGATGTTTGAAATAAAAGCTGTCGCAAACATGCACGCTCACACGCATAATGGACACAGGGCCATGACACAAGCTCTCTGGCCAGTGGAGCTAAAATTGATAGTAAACAGCATTTTCTCCTTTTTCCCACAATATTTTCTAACCTTTCAAAGACAAACCTCAACATTCTAACATTTTATCATTCCTTTGAAATTTGCTGTCAAATGGACAAGTGTAGAGTACTGTCATCTGGTAAAGGGTTAATAAATAAAAGGGACATGTGCAAGTAAAATATTATCAATCGTTTTTGCTTGAAGTATTAGTTAGTACCCAAAGGTAGTTTTGGATTCATACCAAACAAACCCAAATATTACATTTTCTTCAATGTTTAGACAGAATATCCTAAGTTAATTGAATAATGAAAGTATATATGAGCCATGTTCTAGGAAAAGGGGCTTAATGTATCTACAAAAAGTATCTACCGGTGTCAACCTGCACAGTCTGCACAGGTTGACCTTGGTAAAAACTTTTTGTCTTTGGTCAATTTTCTGCATGTCATAAGACAACTGTATCTCATGTTTCAGTCGGTTTTTAGATAAAATGGATTCTATGGATCCATAATAATGCGACGTCTTGCTTGGTATCATACTTCACAGAGATGCATTAACCCTTTAACAAACAATCCCGAGTTTTCACGACCCTGAGAAAGAAGCCTTCTGAAAACATTGTGGGAAAAGGAAAAAATGCTGGTAACCAGCATTTTCTCCTTTTCCCACAATGTTTTCTACCCTTCCCAAAACAATTTCAATTTTTGAGTCACATTAATTTTGTTGTCTGCAAATGCTTCCAATTTGGACTAGTCTAAAATGATGTTGTTTGGTAAAGAGTTAAACCTGTACCACACGAGAAAAATTTAGACTTGTCTAAATTGAAAGCATTTGCAGACGACAATTTAAATTTGGCTCATATGATGGAATTTTTCTTTGATAGGGTAGAAAACATTGTGGGAAAAGGAGAAAATGCTAGTTACCAGCATTTTCTCCTTTTCCCACAATGTTTTCAAAAGGCTTCTTTCTTGGGGTCGTTAAAAGTCGGGATTGTGTGGTAAAGGGTTAAACTAGAGCGTGGCTCAATTATGTAAATCCAAGATCAGGCTGCAGTTTTTGTAGTCTAATTTTGACCTATAAAATTAACTGATTGACTAAATTCTAAACCTAACCATTAGACTGGTAGAGACATTCTGTCTCAGCCAATCAGATGCTAGTCTCAGAATTTAGAACTACAACTGAATTTACACTAGTTAATGATTATGACCTCTGGTGAAGGTCAAGGTCAATCTTTATTGAAAATAGCCTACTTTGGTCCAGCAACTCCTCCTCCCTTCTTACTCTCCATAGATTTTAAGTGTTCCTCAAGGGCATCTAGCAAACTGGCTGGGGCCTGGAATATACACAGAAAAACACAAATATTGGCTAGTTTTCATCCACTAAATTGTTTGAAACAGAAACTGAACCAGGATGTCACTGTGTCCAGTGACTCATTTCTTTTTGAAACAAATTGTTACATGTGTGTCAAATAATGGCTTTTGCCTATGATAGGGTTGAAAACATGGTGGGAAAAGGAGAAAATGCTGGTTACCAGCATTTTCTCCCATTTCTTACAATGTTTTTAAAAGCTTTTTGTCTTTTTTTTAGCACTGAATGTACGTGATACAGTTTTAACAGTAGCATAAAACATATTCAAATAAAAAGTCAAATATGATGGAAATGCATAGAACCATATCAGGCACATCAGCACCAAGGATATCACAAACAAGAGGGCCAAGATGGTCCTGGATCGCTCACCTAAATTTTTGAGAGGAACATAATCAATTTTTTGGGGGGAATTGAAACTTTGGAAACAAAATCATTATTTTGCCAAGCAATTTTGAAAAGGTCACCTGTAAATGTCATTTCAAAATCTGTCACCACCCCTATAATCATCACCACAGCAATGAATTTGATGAATCAGAATTCTGCAAATAAATTTTTGAATAGATCACCCAAGGACAATTTCTTGAAGAAGAGCACATGCTCAATAGTGACTAAAAACATGAGTTGAACAAGAGCACCACATGCAGGTGCCAACAATTGGCTGTTGTTTTTTGACGGATAAAAATTTCCCTAACAAATTTTGAAAAGGTTCACCCTAGGAACATTTCTGTGAAATTATTTCAAAATCTGACCAGCTATTCCAGAGAAGAAGAATTAAGAAATTCCTCTTCATGTCCCTGTAGTGCAAATAGCCCCCACCATCAGAGCCATGTTTCTTGACAGATCACAATTTTGTGGACAATTTTTGAAAAAAGTCACCCAAGGAACATCTCTGTGAAATTATTTCAAAATTTGACCAGCGGTTTCAGAGAAGAAGAATTTCTTCATTTCTGTATATTGCAAGTAGCCCCCATTCACCAGAGCCATGTTTCTTGATGGATCAAAATTTCGCGAACAATTTTTGAAAAGGGTTATCAAAGGAACATCTCTGTGAAATTACTTCAAAATCTGACCAGCGGTTTCACAGAAGAAGTTTTTTTAAGAATTTCTTCATTTCTGTATAGTGCAAGTAGCCCCCATTCACCAGAGCCATGTTTCTTGACGGATCAAAATTTCACCAACAGTTTTTGAAAAGGGTCACCCAAGGAACATTGCTGTGAAATTATTTCAAAATCTGACCAACGGTTTCAGAGAAGAAGATTTTTTAAGAATTTCTTCATTTCTGTATAGTGCAGGTAGCCCCCATTCACCAGAGCCATGTTTCTTTACGGATCAAAATTTAGCGAACAATTTTTGAAAAGGGTCACCCAAGGAACATCTCTGTGAAATTATTTCAAAATCTGACCAGCGGTTTCAGAGGAGAAGATTTTTAAAGAATTTCTTAGAAAATTCCATTTGGTTGCCATAGCAACCAGAGTTTTTGCTGGAATCAAATTCTGTGAACAGTTTTTAAAGAGGACCTCCCAAGGAACATTCCAGCCAAGTTTGGTCCAAATTGGCCCAGCAGTTTAAGAGTTGATGTTTAAAGAATTGTTGACGACGGACACCGGGTGATCCTAAAAGCTCCCCTTCAGCACGTTGTGCTCAGGTGAGCTAAAAAGGGAAAGAATCCCTTATTTACATTGTTATTTCTTAGGGTCGCTAAAACTCGAGATTGTTTGGTAAAGGGTTAACATCAGTAAACCCCTTACCAAACAATTCCATCTTTCTGCCATCATGGGTAAGAAGGGTTTGGAAAAGATCAGAATAATCTACTTTCCAAAATCTTTCCAGAACACTCTTCCTCAAGAACTTGTGTAAGTGTTCAATACACAAATGAGCCGTGCTCTGGCAAAAGGGGGCTTAATGCATCTCCGTAATGCATGATACCAAGCAGGCTATTATATACTTATGGATCCATAATAGCCACCTTTTTTTAGTAACGGATTTAACCATGAGGTAGACTGGGCCTTGGACACACAGATAATTGACCAGTAGCGAAAAGTTTCGACCTGGGTCGATAATTTTTTGCAGATGCATTAAGCCCCCTTTTCACAGAGCATGGCTCAAATATATGAGCCATGCTCTTTAAACCTTTACCAAACAATCCCGACTTTTAACTACCCTGAGGAAGAAGGCTTTTGAAAACATTTTGGGAAAAGGAGGAAATGCTAGTAATGTTTTCAACCCTTTAAGAAACAAATCTCATCATTTAAACGATTTTTAGTTTCTCCTCTACAAATGCTTTCATTATAGATGAGTCAAGAATATTATTCTGTAGTAAAGGGTTAAAAATGGGATTTAATAAAACTGCAAAAAGTATTGACTTGGGTTAAATTGTTTTTGCTATTGGTTAATTTTCAACATGTTATAGGACCCTTCTACCTCATTCTACCTTGTTGTTCAGCCTGTTTTTAGGTGAAATTAATCCATCCTATGAAAACAATTGCTTTTTCCATGTTTTCAAAAAAGCCTTCTTCCTCAGGGTTTTTAAATCTTGAGATTGTATGGTAAAGGGTTAAGACATTTATTAAATCTATAATAAGTTAATTTCTCATCCTTATCCCTTAAATCTTAGTAACCAATCTGTACAATCATTATCCCATAAATCTTTTTTATTTCGCTTTTCGATATCAATTCTCAACTGCTGACAAACAGAACAAGAGGGCCATTGGCCCTAAGGCGCTCACCTGAGTAAAGTCATCTAGGACTGATAAAGTAAAACACAGTAAGAGTGACCTACTTTTTGACAGATGTGACCTATTTTTGAACTTGTCCAAGATATCATCGAGACATTATGACCATGTTCATGAGTATCAGGCTGAAAATGTGGGCTCTAGAGTGCACACAAGGTTTTTTTTCAAGATTTGGCCAAGTGACCTACTTTATGACCAGACATGAACCAATTTTGTATGCGTCAAGATAAAAAAGTCTGAACAAGTTTTATGAGTATCAGATTGATTGATTGTGCGGTGTCTAATGCTGTTTTCCACATTATTTCAGTTATATCGCGGCTGCCAGTGTGATTTCCTGGAGTTTCTTTGCCAGTACTCTGCTCAATATTCTTTCCAAGCCACTGGCTGCTTTTCCACATAACCATTGTTGAAACAATGGTCAGAGGTGAGAGAGTAATGGATTCTGTCACAATGACTATCATCAATCCTCGGAAAGGAATTGACCGGGCCTGGGATGGAACCAGAGACCTACTGTTCTCAAGTCCTGTTCCCTACCGACTCGGCTAATGGGAATAAGTATCAGAATAAAACCATGGCCTCTACAGTGCACGCAATGTTTTTCTAAGATCTGTTCCAGTGACTTACATTTTGATCCCTCGTGACCCAATTCTTGTCTTGTCTGAGATATCATCAAGACAAACATTTTAATCGAGTTTCATGCGTATCTGACTGAAAATGTGGCCTCTATACTGCACACAAGGTTTTTCTATGATTTGGCCTGGTGTCTTATTATATTGTTCGATGTGACCAACTCAAACATGTCCAAGATATCGTCAAGGCAAATATTCTGCCAACATTTAATGAGTATCAGACTAAAATGTGGCCTCTGGAGTGAACATAAGGGTTTATCCCAGTGACCTACGTTTTGGTCACATGTGACCCAATTTCACAATTGTCTCAGATTTCACCAAGACAAACATTTTGACAGAGCTTCACAAGTATCAGACTGAAAATGTGGCCTCTAAAGTGCACACAAGGTTTTTCTAAGACTTGGCCTAGTGACCTACATTTTGGACCGATGTTACCCAATTTCTAACTTGTCCGAGATATCATTAAGTCAAACATTTGGGCCAAGTTTCATGAGATCCAGGTTGGTAATATGGCTTAGGTTGGTAATATGGCTTCTAGAGTGCATACAAAGTTTTCTACAATTTGCCCATTGACCTATTTTTTGGTCTGAGCTGACCCAATTTCAAATTTGTCCTATATTTTATCAAAACAAACATTCTGACAAGAAAATGTGGCCTTTAGAAAGCACACAAGGCCATTGTTGACAACAGTATGATGCATGAATGATGATGCACAACAGACACAGCACACAATCACAAAAGCTCACCTTGATCCTTGAGCACTTTGTACTCAGGTGAGCTAAAAGTAAATTAAATTTGTACAAAGGTATCTCTATGAGAATCTCATTGCAAAAAATTTATCTAAATGTTCAACCCAAAGTGCAAACCCTAAAGGCCCTAAACAAAGTCATATGCAGTTTTTCAGTTCAGTTCAGTTTCATTTTCATGTGAATTTTTGCAAAGCTATTCATGAAACAGCTGACAGCATAGACTGGAAATCAGACAGCATGTTGTGTGCAGTTTTATCTTCATTATACATGTCCACACAAGGCAAACTGATCTTCATCTGCATTCTCGGCAAAAATAGCTCAGTTGTTTAATAGCCCCAAGTGTTAATCACAAACAGTATGCATAAAACCAATCACCACTTTGCACTATTAATCATTACAGTGAATCTAATAAAGATTGCTCCCATACAGTTAACACACACTACCAAAAGTTAGAACAGCAACACAAACAATGCAAGAAGTAACACATTACTCCCCCCCCCCCCAAAAAAAAAAAAGACAAAGACATGTCCTTGAAAAGATGAAAACACTGTCGGAAAATGAGAAAATGCACTCTTCTCTCTCTTAATCTATCTTTCGCCACTAAAACCCCCCTCCCTATCCATACAACAACAAAACGTTACATAGGGACAGTGAACAATCCCTTTTTACAATTGAAGGGCAATGATTATCCCTTTTTACCAACCCTAACTACTTTTAGCAAGTAAAAAGTAACACAAATATAAACTATATGTTGAAGACAGACAAATACTCCCATCTGGTGCCTTGTCACTGAATGACTGCCCCTTTCCAAACCCAAATTGCAAAATAACAAATGGCAATAACTCCAAAAACATTACAGAGTTGTGCTCCATACAAAAAAGGGCAATTACTCTAAAAATAATGAAGACACAGAAACAGCTCTTTTGTAGTGCACTTATCCTTAATGTGATCTATCTGTAACTGAAGTATGAATTTGATTGATTGAAGATTTTGGAAGTTATGCTTCAGACAAAAACTCAATATGTAAAATCAGGATGGGCAATAATTGTACAAAAAATATTACAAAATAACAAATCTAATGCACTTCACTTATCCTCCATTTGATCTATCTGTATTTGAAGTTTGAAGTCAAAAGATTTGATACTTTGGAAGTTGTGCTCTGCTATAGTTATTCTCCTGACAAAAACCTAATTTGTAAAATAAATAAGGGCAAAAACCCCAAAAATAATTTAGACAGAGTTAAAGATCTTGTGCACTGCACTTGACCTCAACTTGATCTATATGTATATGAAGTTTGAAGTCAATAGCCCTTATATTTTGGAAGTTATGTTCCAGACAAAAATTTAATATGTACACTAACAAAGGGAAATATCTCCAAAAACAAAGACAGAGTTACGGATCTTATGTGCTGCACTTGTCTCAAATTGATCTATCTGTATACGATGTTTGAAGTCAATAGCTTCTATATATTGGGAGTTGTGATCGGGAGAAGATTTCAGGGAAGACACAGATACATTGACAGACTGACAGACAGAAGGACAAGGCGACTCCAGTATACCCGCGCAAACTTTGTGGGGGTATTATTATAATGATATTATAATACTTAATTTGAGAGCCACCCTGACTGCCTAACATTATACTGCTAGCATACACTGGTCTATATCTTTGACCTTTATTAAAGCATCACAGGAAGCATGTGGAGAAATAGCTGGCCTAGTTCAAAAGAAAAACTTACTTTTGTTTCTAGACCAATGCTCTGGAAAACGAAAGGATGTATGAAAAAAAAATACTGTTAAACATTTTCTATTGCTCCAATCACATCCATTGCTGACTGATAATAACAATCATCAACTATGCTTGTGCACATCCATGGCAGATGTTACATTTACAATTCAGGGGGGAAAAGCAGTATATACATATACTATACACATAAAGATAGATCAGAAAAAGAAAACACTGTAGCAGAAAGAAAAATGCCTAACCTCTAACAAAGTCCATTCTCACACTCAACTCTTAATCAGATGAAATTTTGTACTCATCCTTGTTCACCCTTTACCAAAAAATCCCCAGTTTAACAACCCTAAGGAAGAGAGCTTTTGAAAACATTGTGGGAAAAGGAGAAAATGCTGGTAACTGGTATTTTCTCCTTTTCTTACAATGTTTCCTACCTTATCAAAGAAGAAATCATAAATTTTGCAACATTTAATTTGTTGTCTACAAAATGCTTTCTGTTTGGTACAGTCCAAAATTTCATTGGTTAGTAAAGAGTAATTAATGTGAGTGTTGAAAGTGTGTAATGGAAAAGGATAAATGTTGGTTAACAGCATTTTCTCCTATTCCAAAAATGTTCCTAAAAGTATATTCTTCAGGGTCGAAAATCACAGAACTGTCTCATGAAAAGATTAACTCTTTACCTCACTATCCTGAGTTTTGACGACTCTGGGAAAGAAGCCTTTTGAAAACAACGTGGAAAATGGAGAAAATGCTGGTAAACAGCATTTTCTCCTTTTCCTACAATATTTTCTACCCTATCAATGACAAACTTTATCTTTGAGCCATATTTAAATTTACGTCTGCACAGGCTTTCAATTTGTACAAGTCTTCATTTTTGTTGTGTGGTAAAGAGTTAAACAAAACAGAAACATTGTTTAACCCTGTACCACAAGATCCTGACTTTTAACGACCCAAGGAAGAATCCTTTGGAAAACGTGGGAAATGGAGAAATTGCTGGTAACCAGCATTTTCTCCTTTTCCCACAACGTTTTCTTCTTTAATATAGACAAGTTTTATTTCATGAGTTACATTTAATTTGTTGTCTGCAAATGCTTTCAATTTGGACAAGTTTAAATACTTGCTGTTTAGTAAAGAGTTAACTGGTCCAACAGGGACAATCACTATCGAGCAAATGTTCCCTATCATCCTACACTAATTATTATTTATGGGGTAATGGGTGATGTAATAGAGAAAGAGGTAAGTTAGAAGTCAAACAAACAAAGCTGTTAGTGTAAAATATTCTGTGGTCTCTCCCAGGGACCTTAGATGGCAAGATGGAGAAAACAAAAAGCAACATCTATGATTTTAGCAAACCATTTCAAAGATTACACTTTTTCTTGATCTTGCTCATGGAAAATGTTTAAATTACACATGAATTTTAGTGTTCAACGGAAAATCTTGAAAACTTAAATTGTCCCATCCCCCCCCCCTCCTTAACATTATATTAGCCTCTTCTCTTTTAAGCCCTGCAGAAACCACAAGTGTTTTGGTAACAGGGCAATAAATCTGTCCAACATCTAACTGTTCTAACCCATTACCAGGAAAGCTATTTCAAACATACCACAAAACAACTACAAGTAACCCACAGAAAGAAGATTTGTGGGCAAAGAAATGCCATTTTCCAATAGACCTAGTGTATTGTGGAGAAAACTAGCAGAATAGTTTTAGTTTCACAAAAAGCAATTATTTCTCCACTTCTACAATGCTTCCAAGAGCTCTCCACTGTCTGGAGAACAAGAAGTTGTAAATGTATGGTAAGGGGTTAAAACCAATCTACTTCTAGCAAAGTATGAGACATTTTTACTTGGAACAGCCATAGCAATTAGAGTTGCATTTTGTAAGCCACAATGAAAAAGACTATCTTGAATCTAAATCGTTCAACACATGGCAAGATATGTTGTCAAAACAAGCCTTGACATACTTTGAACTTCATTTTTTTCTACTGACAGAAAATATCTTGCACAATACAGGACAGTAATGACAAAAAACAGACTGCATGTTCTGTGCAGTCTGATCTTTATCTATATTAGATCTCTACTTGATCCTGACAAGGACGGTTTACAAAAGCACTGAAAGTTGTCTCAGGCATTCTAAGCACGAGTAAGAATCTCTATTGTGAACTGTGGGAAATTTTTTGCTCAAAACACATCAAATGAAGAACTACAGTTTGAAATCTGTTTTAGAAAGGAAACTACATTGTATCATAACCCTTTACTGAACACTCTTCTGTTTAACCCCTTACCAGATGACAAAATTTTAGCCTTGTCCGAATTGAAAGCATTTGCAGACAACAATTTCAATGTGACTCAAACAGTGCAAATTTTCTTTGATAGGGTAGAAAACATTGTGGGAAAAGGAGAAAATGCTGGTTACCAGCATTTTCTCCTTTTCCCACAATGTTTTCAAAAGGCTTTCTTTCCGAGGGTCGTCAAAAGTCGGCATTGTGCTGTAAAGGGTTAAACAACCCTAAAGTGGAAGATCTATGAAAACATAGTAGGAAAAGGGGAAAATGCTACTAACCAGCATTTTCTCCTTTTCCCATAATCTTACCTACCCTGTCAAAGACAATCATTTCAAACACACTGAATTTGTCTTCTGCAAATGCTTTCAATTTGGACCAGTATAAACTGTTTTAGATTGTGAAAGAGATAATAACAGGAAACAAGAGCACTACATGTGGGTGCCAACACTAGGCTGCTGCTGCTTTTCTATTGAAAATTTTATGTCGAAAAGGGGACATAAATGTGTAAACAAAGTATTTGAGGATTACCTGCCCTTTGAGTAAGGGTTCTCATTTTGGTAGTGAACTCTTAACAAAACATCAAAAGTTAGGACTACAACTAACTGCCAGCATATACAGATGACAAACTGAATGTGACTCAAATGTTGGAATATTTCTTAGAAAGGGTGGTAAACATAGTTTGAAAGGAGAAAATGCTGTTACCAGCATTTTCTCCTTTTCCCATAATTTAAAAAAAAAAAAAAAAACCACTTTTTTTCCTTCTGGTTGTTAAAACTAGGGATAGTGTGATAAGAGGGCTAATAATTTCCCAAAGTTTAACCCTTATCCTTCTAAATAACTAAAATGAAAATTTCTATTCGATAGTAAAAACCCAAATATTGGTATTTCAATGTTATGTTTTGGGGAATACTATCTCCTTATCAGACAGTGTAGATCCAAGATCAGACTGAACGTTCTGTGCACTCTGATCTTGATCTATAATGTTCGCAAAAGGTCAGTGATTCGTGCTTAGCAGCCTTAGGGTTAAGGTAAACATCTTCAGTAATGACAGAGATATAAAAAATGTTAGCGTGTTTGCATGGCAATGCAACAACAGGGCTATGAGAATACATGTACCTAAATGTTTCTTTGACAAACAGCCAAGCTAAAATATTTTAATATAGACAGTGACAAAATATTATGTGAATAAAAAGAAAGTAAAAAAAAGTATCAGAAATTTTATACAGCACTTGATTGAAAAGGTTAAGCTTGAGAAAATTTTTAAAAAGGAAAAAAAAAAAACTCTCATACATTGCATTTTATTTTTTTTGTATAATTGATGTTAAACCTGACCAAAAAACTTGGGGACAAATTTTGAAAATGGTAAAAAAACATTCCCCTACATGACATTACACTTTTTTGCATCAAAATTATCATTTGAGATTTCATTCCTGCCTATAGCAATATAGCTGTATTTGTTACAAAGAAATATGGCGCATACAGAATTATTTTTTATGAAGATGTAAATATCATGCAGTTGTATGTGTTTGCTCTTCAAAGATTGAACATATAACACTTACTGGGCCAGTCTTGCCACTAAGACCCTGGGAAGTAAAAAAATAAACACGACTAAATGAGTGGCGCTCTCGGGAAAAGGGAAGAAATGCATACATGTAAACCATTATACCAAGTAAGCCTTCATATCATTATGGACCCATAACATCCATTTTGTCCGACAACCAACTGAACAATAATGTACAGTGGTCCTTTGACATGTAGAAGAGTGACCAATAGCAAACAGTTTCCACCCAGGTCAGCCTGCACTGACTGAAGGCTGACTTGAGTTGTTACTTTTAGCAGATACATTAAAGCCCCTTTTCACAGAGCATGACTCAAATCATAATGGCTACCACAAAACTGAATACAAGAACAGAAAAAAGGCTGGCATTGTATTTTGATTTATCAATGACAGAATCAGACTTTTGAAAACATTTTGGCAAATAGATCCATTGCTCTGACCAGGCAAGCCTTGGTCAAGTTCTCTGGCTCAGGATGCGACATGAAATAAAACAAAAAAGGTAACTTAAAATAACACTAAAGGCCAAATGTAAACAAAGTGGGTGTTTAAATGCATTTGAATTTAAATCATACCATTTAAAAGTATGGAAATTATTGTGAAGATGACAATCTGTCATTGTATGATTGGTCCAAGTGTTAGTCGCTGACAGAGAAATTAATTTTAAAACTAGGTTAAAACCTGCCAGGTAGCTGTGTCTTTTGTTTACTTTTTGCCTGATTTTAAAATTCTTTTTTCTGCAAGCGACTCACATATGACCAGACCACACGATTACAGACTGTCATCTCCATAATATTTTCCATACTTTTAAATGGTATAATTTAAATTTAAATGTATTATGACACCTGCTTTGATATTTCGGCCTTTACTGGGCCTTTAACTATATACTAAGCAATCCCGAGTTCTAATGGCTGTTAAAAAGAGGACTTTTGAAAAAGAAACAATCCTAGAAACAAGCACTTTCTGCTTTTCCTACAATGTTTTCTATCCTTCAAAAAACAAATTTTGAAGTTCGAGGCAGATCTATTTTTTCTGCCACAAATGCTTTCAATTTGGACAAGCCTACATTACAAAAAAACCTGAACATGATTAGAAGTTAAATTTTAACAAACAGAACAAAATCTCACTAGTCCAACTTGCAAGTATTTGCAGACAAAAAATGAAATTGGTTTTAATCCAAGGGATCTGTCCTTTATAGGAAAAAAAAAACAATTTGGAAGAAGAAAAAAATGGTTACTAGCATTTTCACCTTTCCTTTCATTCCTTTTGAAGACAAAAATCCATCATTTGAGTCACATTTAACATGTAGTCTGCAAATTATTTGTATTTGGACCATAGGCACTTGATTTCCATGACTTTAAGTTTCACAACTTACATTTATTTCTGTATGTTATAAATACTAGAAGCAAAGTGAACATCTCCAGTATGGGTACCACGGTTATGTCAGACTTTCAATAAACACACTTGATAATAGCTGTTTGTTATTCATATCAAATTATAAAGTAATTACTTTACAATATCTATAAAGTTAAAGTGAATGTTGCGTTTACATGACCGTGGTACCCGTTTTTGCAATGTTTGCTATGCGAAGGTTCGGAACCGGCTTAATTTGAAACCATTGAAAATACTTCTGTTGCTTTAAAATATAGCAGCTGCAAACCTTCTAGTATTTATAATATATAAAGAAATAAATGTAAGGTGTGGAAACGCAGTCATGGAAACCAAGTGCCTATGAGTTGGACAAGTTTAAACTCTGTCATGTGGAAAAGTTAATGTATTATCTCTACAGATGACCTTTTTCCTCCTCTTCCAGCATAATTCATATCACTTTTATAAAAGGATGATCATGGGATCGTTGCAAACAAAATTGCAATTAAAGAGTAAAATTTCTCCTTTTGCCACAATAGTTACACAAATATTCACCTACCTAACTTAATTCATTTTGATTATTTACTCTATATAAAGCTGTTACAGAAGTTTTCTGCATAAAATTCGTACATTTTTTTTTCTTTAAATTCGCCACTATCGTTATTAAAATATATAATGTGCTTGGTAAAATAAAGATTGAAAATGCACATTACAATAGAAGATAGATCACTTATCTACATTTCTCAAATCTACTTCTAACCTCAAATAAAACTGGACCACATGGTCAAAAACACTCTACAGCCTCTAACTCTTGACTCAACAACCATTATTTACACTTCACCACACTGAATGTTATTTTGCAGATTACAAATTACATAGAGCTCAGGAAATACTTTGTCTTGGCAATAGAACAAAACAATAAGGAAAAAGGAGAAAATGTTGTTTACCAGCATTTTCTCTTTTTCCCACAATATTTTCAAGAGCAATCTTCCTCAGGATCATTAAAAAACAGGATTTGTGTGGCCAAGGCTTTTGAAAGAATGTGGTAGGAACCAAACCAAAACAACAAAACAAAAACTTCACAGATAAAAAAAAGGAAAAAAGGTTGCCACATGTATCACAGTAAGACCACTATCACTATTGCCCAGCAACTCAAGCCTGGGATAAAACAATGGGTTCACGTGTAAATGGTCTGAATGTAATGAAAATTTGGAACTTTCTAATGTACTTCTACAAGCTACTTCTCTATATTGTACATCCTTTACCAAATAATCCCATGACTGAACAACCCTGCGGAAAAAGGCTTTTGAAAACATTGTTGGAAAAGGAGAACCAGCATTTTCTCCTTTTCCCACAATTATTTCTACTCTTCTGAAGACAAATCCAATCATATGAGTCATACTCAGATTGCCATCTGCAAATCCTTTCAATTTAGACAAGCCTAAAATTTTGTTGTCTGTTCAAGAGTTTATTACCTATAATTCATATGAACAAGAATCATCAACTAAAATCTACTGTGTATGACATTCACTACTACAGATAGTTAGGCAACAGATAACGTTTTTCCAAAATGTCAAAGAGAGATTAAATAGTTACAGCATCTATCACAAACGAGCTCTCTCAATCATATTTGCAAAAGGGGCATTTCAGATTTATCCGTGAGGGGGTCCTGCTTGGCCCAGTTGTGAAGATGTTGTGTAGATATCCTGCCTTTCTCTTGCCTTTTGTCTATAAATCTAAGATGATAGCATGAGTCATGAGACATCCCTAAAGTGCCATGGACAACTTGTTTTAGTAATCTGTTTGGATAAAGATCAGATTGTAGAGAAAAAGCCATCTGATCATGGATCTCTAAAGCCTAATTACTTTAAGGTAATCTGGCAAAACAAGGCAAGATTTAAAACTTCTGTTACCCAAAAAAATGAATACAACTTTTCCCCACATCCAAAAGAACAATACAATACTGTATAAGTAGAAATTTTTTGCGATGTGAAAATTTTGGTGAATTCACGAATTTGAAAAATTCGCGCACTTTTCTGTTCGCGTAATTTACAACAAGTACACCAACACATAACGAGTGTCTTGAATTCGCAAACATTTCCGTACACAAACTGTCTGTAATCGGCAATTCGCAAATTTTTCAAAACGCGTATATATCCATGTATACAGTTAGGTCTTTACCCCTTTACCAACCAACCCGCTGTGTTAACAACCATGATATAGGAAGTTTTTGAAAACAATGTAAAAGGAGAAAATGTTGGCTGGTGACCACATCTTAACCGTTTACCAGACGACAACATTTTAGACATATCCAAATTAAAAGCATTTGCAGACGACAATTTCAACGAGGCTCAAATGGTGCAATTTTTCTTTAATAGGGTAGAAAACATTGTGGGAAAAGGAGAAAATGCTGGTTACCAGCATTTTCTCCTTTTCCCACAATGTTTTCAAAAGGCTTCTTTCCAAGGGTCGTTAAAAGTCGGCATTGTGTGGTAAAGGGTTAATTCAGTCATCTGCAAATGGTTTCAACAGGTTTAAATTTTTTTCATAAAGGAATGAGTTACCTGAAGTTTAGCATTAGTTAGCAGACTGTTGATTGAAGAAAATAATTGTACAATTTGTGCAGTCTGATCTTGATCTACAATGTCCAGATTGACCGTGTAAGTAAACACAGGCAGCAAAGGTGTTAACCCTTTACCACACGACCAATTTTAGACCTGTCCGAATTGAAAGCATTTGCAGAGGACAGTTTCAATGTGGATCATATGAAATGATTTTTCTTTGATAGGGTAGAAAACATTGTGGGAAAAGGAGAAAATGCTGGTTACCAGCATTTTCTCCTTTTCCCACAATGTTTTCAAAAGCCTTCTCTATCAGGGGTGTCAAAAGTCGTCATTGTGTGGTAAAGGGTTAAAGAAAAGTCTGACTTACCTTTGCCAGGTCTGGTATATCCCCTTTGTCAATTCCCACATTCTGTAACATAGAAAATTGAGATTGATTGCTTGGTTGGTTGGTATTTTATACTGCTTTCAACATTATTTCAGTAATATCAAGGCAACAGCTCACATACTCATGTATGTCCTTGATTTCATCAGTACTTGCCTGAAGGAGACTCCCTTAAAAACCTAGAGCTTCCTGCCAGACTTGAACACAGGCCGCCTAGGATAGAGGTCCTACACTTTACCACTGAGCCACACAGGACCCCAACCTAAGAAATACCAGGTTGTATATTTACCAACATTTCATAACCCTTGGAGCCATGAATAAACCCAATAGGCATTTTAAATCTACAAATAAGACCAAAATCATTGGAATATTATGGTTGCTTTTGTCTGTAGTGTAACAGGAAAGCACACACTGGAAATCAAAGATCTGACAGTACTACTCATTCTGTGCAGTCCGATCTTAATCTACACTGTCTGCAAAAGCAACTAAAGCTAGTTAAGGGCATTAACACTTTACCATACAATCCTGTGTTTCATTGACCCTCAAGAAGAAAGATTTTGGAAAAACTGTGGGTAACCAGAATTTTCTCCTTTCCTCACAATCCTTCTTCCCTATCAAAGACAAATTCCACCATTTCAGCTACATTTAATTTGTCATTGCAAAACTTTATGGTTACAGGTCAGACAAACCTTCACTTTGTTATTTAATATAAGGTTAATAGTAAACACTGTGTTGTGGTCTTTGTATGATTTGGCCAGCATTTAACTCACAATCCCTGGGTTACCAGCAATGTTTGTTACAACTGAGCTACCTGCACTTGGCAGGTCAGAGTTTGAAGACCTTAAGTACTCTAACCTTTTGACTTCTGCCTCTATTTGAAATACGCAGTATGGTTGCCATAGCAATAGTCTGATGGTAATACTTGATCTTACCTCTGCTACTTTCAGAAATTCTGAGACTTTGTCCATCCTGACAAGGAACTTTTTATAAATATCTAGGGCTTCTCGACAATTCTTCTTGTTCATATCAAAATATTTTTCTGAAATGAAAATAAAAATATTTATCTGACAAGCAAATGAAAATCATCATTTAACAAAAACTCTTGCTCATATTCAGCAATTTCTCATTTTGCAACAATTTCTTTGCAAGCTTAAACACCTTTTGTACCTTAGTTTATTGTGATGTTCAATCATTTCTAAGGACTGTTTTCAAGGCTGTCTTGTGCAAATTTCTTTTGGGTGGTAAAAAATGATGATATTTAACTTTAAGCCGATAATAAACATGTTTGGGAAAGGAGATGACACTATTTACCTGCATTTTCTGCTTTTCCCACAGTGCTTTAAAAGGCCTCCTTCCCCAAGATCCATAATTGAAAGGGTTATTAAGTATAGGGATTAAAAAAAAACAGTGACTGAAAGTTTCTTATTTTTGTTTATTTATTACGTTGTAAAGCATAGGGCCAGTATAGGTGCTTTTCTGGAAAGAGTAGATCAGGATCAGACTGCACAGATTGTTCAGTCAAATCTATGACATTCATTTACTTCTTTTCAGAAAACTGACCCTAAGCACTCAATGCCATTTAGTATTTTCTCCTTTTCCCAAAATGTTTTCAAAGATGTCTTCCTCCACATTGCTAAAACATTGGATTGTTTTGGAAAAGTATAACACCACCAGATTTCAAAGTAACAGAATAACCACTCCAAATAAGAATATGTCTCCTCACCTAATAAATTAATTGTGCCGTCATTATAACAGGCAAATAATCGTATAAGATCTTTAAACATCAGCATGAAGCAGGCATTTATAACGCCATTGGTCAATTCATTTGCTGTACACTGAAACAAGAAAATAACAAAATTGAGCCATGCTTCGTAAAAAATGGGGTTTAATACATCTGCAAAAAGTATCAACCAAGCTCAGCCTGCGCATGCTGACCTTGGACGAAACCTTTTCCTATAGGTCGATTTTCTGCATGTCAAAGGATGAGTCTACCTCATGATTTTGTCAGTTTTATAACAAAATGGATTTTATGGATCCATAGTTAGATCTTGTTTGAAATAATGTGCTACAGAGATGCATTAACCCTCCTTTTTCTAGAGCACTTCTCAGATTTTTTATTCATCAAAATATCTACTGGTAATAAAAGGTATTACTTCATGCTTTTCGATAATTTATCTGGAAATAATGGCGGATTATAAGGTTTGATCATTCATGGTTGCCACCAGTGAAATAACCAATTTCAAAGCAACCAGTACAGAACTACATAGATTCTTGCACCATGTTTGTAACTTCACCCTTTCAAACACATCACATCTATGATGTGACAGTGATTAAATCCAATAATCTAAAAAAAAAAAAAAATCCCACCTTTCGGAAATGTTTATTAATCCTGTTAAGTTCAGGTTTTTGAGTTTTGTTGATTTGATGTGTCACTTCGAATAAAAATAAATGGCCGATACTAATGAAACGAACGCGGAAGGATAATTTGGCAATCGGAAGACTACAGATTTAAGGAATGTCAATTTGAAAATGGATTTTTGTCTTTTTTAAATAATTCACTGTACATGATTTTTTCTCGAATTGATTAAAACACAATTCTGTCATAATTCTGGTCTATACCAACAAACTATTTTCTTTGTGAACTGGTAAATATATTCTTATTGTAATGCATTCTTATGTGGAGGAGGTACGTCAGGGGAACTACTGAAAATAACTGTACTGGATTTTGATGAAAGTCCCTTGAAAAAGGGGTTTGAAGCATGAAATAAACAGCATATTTGTTTTTTGCAGTGAAAGATCAAATTTTTTACTTCTCGTGACCACCATCAGCGATATCTTCGCTCATGGCTGTGCCACTCCTAAAAATATTACCGATGATGGTCATGAGATAAAATAAATTTAGATCTTTTACCCAGCACAGCCATGAGTGAAAATATTTCCTACGACATTCAAGAGATGAAATAAATGTTACACCGACAAAATGAAAAATCCTCTTTTTAACCTCAGAGACTCAATTAGTTTGACTAAATGGACAGGTACCATGCAGTCACAGTCACATTTGGAGAAAACAGCAGTTTTAGCAGAAAGAGCTACAGAAAGCTATACTTACGTCAAATTCTAATAAAGCGTCTATAAGCTTTTGTAATGCTGGTAATGATTTAAGTAACTGAAAAAGATGAACAAAAATTATCCCTTTACCAAATAATCACAACTCTTAACAACTATGAAGAAGAGTACTATTGAAAACATTGTGGGCAAAGGAGAAAATGCTAGTAACCAGCATGTTCTCCTTCTACCCTTTCTTAGACGTATTTCATCATTTAAGACATATTTATGGTCTGTAAATGCTTTCAATTTGGACCATGTTTAAATTTTGTCCTTTGGTAAAGAGTCTAAATAAAGATTTACCCTTTACCAAACAATCCCATGTTTTAGCAATCCTAAGGCAGAAGGCTTTTGAAAACATTGTTGGAAAAGGAAAAATTCTGGTATCCAGCATTTTCTCCTTTTTCCCCCATGATGATTTCTACCGATTTAAAAACAAATTCCACCATTTGAGACATTTGTCATACACATGTATACAAATACTTTCAATTTAGACAAGTCTAAAATTTTGTTGTTTGGTAAAGAGTTTTACATTCAACATAGCATGTTTGTATGGTGTTAAATGCCTTTCTTTATTTTCAGCCATATTGCAGCAGTCAGTGAAGCTTTCCATGTTTCTCTTACAAGTACTTCACACAGTATTCTTTTGAAGCGACTGGGTGCTTTCCCACATAACCATCATTGAAACAATGATCAGAGGTGAGAGAGGAATGAACCCTGCCACAATGACTATTGTCATTCAAATTATAAAGGTTACTAGCTTCTGTTACAAAAAATCCCAACCTGTGGACATGTTTCCACTTAAATATTTGTTAATGTGAATTGTTTTGTGCATTGCTAACATCATGTAACACTCTACCACATAATCCCGTATTTCCTTGACACTGAAGAAGATGGCTTCTTATAACATTACTGGAAAAGAATAAAATTTCTTTTCCCACTGTGTTTTTTACCGTTCCAAAGACAGATACATTCATTTGTGTCTCATTTTATTTGTAGTCTGGAAACGCTTCCAATTTGGACTGGTGTAAAATTTTGTAGTTTGGCAAAGAATTAAATTTGTAAATATTTAATCTCTCAAAGCCACTATTGTTTGAATATCTAAAAAGTACTGGGTAGCTTAAATCCAAAATCAGCCTGCAAGAGAACATTCTTTTTTTTTTTTTTTCTAAAGTGTTTAAAAAAGCATCTAAAGTTTTACCAAACAAGCGGCCAGTATGGCCAGTAATCAAAGAACCATCCAGGGTTATCCATGACGCACAAATCCTGCGTCATTGACGCGATTTCAACTCTAATGACCCCCAAAATAAATAACTGTGCGTCATCAGTGACGCAACTTTCCAAAATCTTAAACATGATGTCAACTAGGAAATCAAATAAAGAGTCATAAATCAAAGTCTGTTCTTGCTCCAATATCAGACGAACACCGTTCTTTTTTTAACTACAGGGTTTATTTTAAATAAAAATGGTTTTCCGGTAATTTATCTATAGAACAAGACTGGTTTACGCATTATTGCCGGAAAGCACATCGGACATGTGTCGCAAATACAGGCCCAGTCAAAATCCTGGTTGGGTTCTCTGTATTTCCAGGCTTATTTCATGCAACTTCCGGTAGATAAAAGTACACATTACCAGTCTGTTCTGTTCGCGGAAAATAATGTCTTGACGAAGTAAAATGAAGCATTCTTTTTTATCAACTGCTTCCTACAGCTGCCGATCAAGCCACGTCAAGCAGCGATTCGGAAGGGAATGTTTCGTCTGTCAAAAATTGAAATCAAGCATTTCGTCAGAAATGACTTACAGACTTTTACTTGCTTGGAGTTTAAAGGTGAAATTCATTGTAATCTGTGCTTGACGATGAAGAGAGCCATTTATTTTGACCCCCTAAGTTTAAGAAATGACCCTCAACTAATGAGGTTAGGGGTCACAATGATCCCCAATTTTTAAAGCCGAGGGAAACCCCTGCCATCATTAAGGAAAACCACAAAAAGCTTCTTGTTTCAAGGCTAAAATTGAGCAGACTGTCCCAGCATAGCAGACAGCAGTGTTCCACTGAGGATTACTCAGATAGGGGACAACGGTCTCACAAACTTGCAGAAATAAGGGACGCTTTCAAAATTAGATAATGGCAATCTAGATATATTCTAAAATAAATGAGACAAAGTCCCATAAGATGTTTCTTGTAATTAATTCAGACAATGTTTGGGAAAGCTCTACTTTTGCAGAATTTTGCAGAAAGTGTAGACTAAAGATCAAACTATGTTTTGTGCAGTGTGATCTTGATCTTGATCTACACTGGCTATAAAAGCAACTATAGTTCTGAGAGGCAACTGTCAGGGTTAACTCCTTATCAAACAACAAAATTTCAGACTTGTCCAAATTGACAGCATTTGCAAAAGACAAATTTAGTTTTATACAGAGGATATAATTTGCCTTTAGAAGGGTAGAAAACACTGTGGGCAATAGAAAATGCTGGTTACCAGCATTTTCTCCTTTCCCTACAATGTTTTCAAAAGCTTTCTCCCTCAGGGTCATTAAAAGTTTGGAATGTGTGGTAAAGGGTTAACCCTTTGACTTCGGCATTAACATAATAGTCATTCACCTCCGAAAATATGACATTTTGGGTACAGTTCTACTGAAAATATCTTACAAAATGTCTGATAAATCAGACTGCATGTTCTGTACAGTCTAATCTTGAACTAAACTTTCAAGAAAAGCAACCAAAGTTACCTGTAGCATTCTACAGAAAAATATGAAATAATTTTTCTACCTTATCAGTGCTCATGGTTCTTAACAAGCCATCCTCCCTTCCTCGCTTCACTTTACAAAAATCGAATGCCATCAGTCTGTAGGAGATGGCCTTCTCATTTAAATATTTGGCATATCTTCTAATAAATGTTGACATATCATAACCTGAAAATACACCATCAGAATAATATAAGCTAAGGGTTCACAATCTGACATAAGCTAAGAACACACAGTTGAAGCTTTAGCTTAGATTACTCAGTATGAATATAAGTTGAGAACTAACAAAGGGTACTGGAGGTGAGTGACAAGCATAAAGTTGTTGCTCTTAATTTAATATTGGAGAGAAATAGAAAATCTTTAACCCTTTACAAATCGATCCTGACTTTCAACGACCCTGAGACAGGCTATTGAGAACATGGTAGAAATAGGAGAAATTGCTGGTAATCAGCAGTTCTTTTTCCCAGAATGTTGAAACCTTTGAAAGATTTTATGTTTAAAATACTATTTAAAATGTTGACTGCAAATGCTTTGAATTTGGACAAGTCTTAAATTTTTTTGTCTGGTAAAGAGTTAACTTTTTAATGAAAACATAAACTTTTAAACTAGTCCAATTCAAAGCATTAGTAGACAACAAGTCAAATAAAGTTAAAATCATAAGATTTGTCTATGAAAGGGAATAAAACATTGTGGGAACCAGCATATTCTCCTTTTCCAACAATGTTTCAAGTCCTTGTATGGTAATAGTTTATTGATATAAAAGGGCTTTTGGCTATTTCCCTATTTCTTTTTTCAATCGTGTTTTCAGTATTCTCAATGATCAGTTATTTTATTGCTACAACTCTCCACTTCATTTTCCTTCCTGAGGGCACTGCAGTTGCCAAACCACATTCCATGCACGGATCAAACTGAGAAAGGCAAATCCCAAAGCTATGTCCTAAACCACAAATCCATGAAGGACCATGTGAAAGATTTTGAGCCTGGCTCATATTGGTTGCTGATGTTGATATTTACTTACCTTGTACTCCTGTTTTATCTACAAAACTTGACAGATTAAATGAACAGTTGTTTGATGCTAGGTATTGGGTAAATCTCTGAAATGAAAACAAAACAGCAAATATAATTGGTTTTTTTTTGTTAAATATTAACTTTAAGCCTTTACAAAACCAAACCATGTTTTGAGGACTTTGAGGAAAAGGCTTTATGAAAACATTGTTCAAAAGAGAGAAAATGCATCATTTTTTTTTTCCACATGTTTTCTATCCTTTAACTCTTTACCACACAATCCCAACATTTAACGACCCAAAGGAAACAGCCTTTTGGAAACCATGTGGGAAACCAGCATTTTCTCCTTTTCCCACAATGTTTTCTACACTTTCAAACACTAATTTTATTACTTCAGCCACAATGAATTTGTCGTCTGCAAATGCTTTTGATTTGGACCAGTCTAAAATTTTGTCGTTTAGTAAAGAGTTAAAGACAAATTTAGTCAGCTAAGTCACATTTAATTGGCCATCTGCCAAAGCTTTCAGTGAGGACCATGGTTGATCGATTGTATGATGTTTAATGCCATTTTCAACATTATTTCAATTTCTGAGAGAGCTGGAGATTCCAACCTCTGAACTGAATGTTATAATTAACTCTTTACCAAACGACAAAATTTTAGACTGGTCCAAATTGAAAGCATTTGCAGACAACAAAATTAATGAGACTCAAAAATTGAAATTTGTTCAGGGACAGTAGAAAACAGTAGGGAAAAAGGACAAAAATGCTGGTTACCAGCATTTTCTCCTTTTCCCACAGTGTTTTCAAAAGGCTTCTTTCTCAGAGTCGTGAAAACCCGGGATCCTTTGGTAAAGAGTTAAGGAAAACCTAGAACTGTGTCACACCAGTAAATACCCCCTACACCAGTAAATACCCTTTTCACCTGTTGCCTTGTCAGATGAAAAAAAATCTAAGTTGCTCAGATGAAAAAAAATCTAAGTTGCAGAAGAAAATTGCAGGTGCACAGGTTCACATTGTAGAAAGGTTTCCATTAAAACTTCAGCAAAATTGAATGTGAAGTGTTGCTTGGACAGCTGGGTTTTGACAGATGGATGGACAATGTAATTCAAGTATAGCCCCCACGGTCTCAACTTAGGTGTCTGGCAGGAGGATGAGGTTGGGGTGCAATTTTAGCCATTGGAAAAGTATTGACAAAATGCTTGTAAGAAGTAATTCACTGCACCTATTTTTGCTCCCTTCCCTACATTCTTTTCAAAAGTTGTTTATGTCTGTGAGTGAGAAGTCTTATTTCTGTATTAATGGGTTAACATATTACTGCAATCAATCAACTTTTTCCATCCTGCAGCCAACTGCTTTTGAAAACATTGTGGCCAAAGAGGTTTTGTAACAAGCATGATTTCCCTATACCACAATGTTTGGACAGGTATTTATGTAATCTCTTAACCCATTCCCAAACAATAAATTTCTGACTCATTCTAAATTCAAAACATCTGCAGACAACAAAATTTGATATTGGTACAAAACGAGCATAAGTTGTTTGATTGGGTAGGAAAACATTGAGGAAAAAGGAGAAATGCTAGTTACCCACACAATGTTTTCAAAAGCATTCTCTGTCAGGGTTGTTGAAACTGGGAACTGTGTGGTAAAAGCTTAAGATAAAAGATAATTACATGATAATTACAGCTATTTTACTAGCATTTTGTTTTTCCACTTGCCTGCAGGGAATTCCCTTCCAGAGGTAACAACTTAACCCTTCTAGTGCCTTTAAGAAATACAGTTGCCTTGGCAGCCAATGAATGTCAAGAGCAAGTGGAACAAATTGTGCAGTCTGATCTTTAATCTTCACGGTCCTTTCTGCTACGACATTGTGGACAAGGGCAACCTTGCAATGGCTATTATTTCTGTCCAATTTCTACACAAAACGGGTCAGCTGGTTTTATAACAAGCTCTCAGGATTAAAGTCTTTACTAATCAAGCAAGTGTTTTAATGACACAAAGGAAAAAAGTTTTTGAAAACATTTTAGGAAAAGGAGAAAATGCTTGTGACCAGCTTCTTTTCCTTTTCCTAAGACATTTCCTAATCTTTCCAAGACAAATGCCATCATCTGCAAATGTTTTTAATTTGCACAAGTCCAAATTTTGTCTTTTGGTAAAGAGTTAAAACAGTTCCATAATCTCCTGGGATCATTTGTAAAACCACTTGTCTACCTCCTGTGTAATGGAGAAGTCGATATTTCATGTGGTGTGGATCAATACTGGAGTGTGCTTGGGAGCATGGCTAAAATATTTATAACAGAGCAATTTGGGCAACAGTAAAAACACTTTAAGTGGAAACTAGCCCGCCCTGGTAGCTCAGTGGTTAGCGTATCCAACTTTTGACCTGGTGGTTGTGTGTTCGATACCCAGTTGAGACAAACTTTTTCTCCGGCAATTTTTCGCCACTCACCTCTGATGCATGTGAGAAAGTAGTCAGTGACTTGGAAAGAAAGTTGTGTCAATACTTGTGAGAGAAAGCCTGGAACACATGCATAGAAGCACTGACTGCCGTGATATGACCGAAGCTGTTAAAACAGCATTAAACTCCAATTCAATCAATCAATCAAGTGGCAACTACTTCCACTTAGAAGTAAAAATCTGACTGTTGCAATTCAAATGCTATTTCTACTGAAATACATTATAGCACAAATCGTCAATGTAAATAAAAGATCATACTACATATCACGCAAGATTTCATGTTTGTCTCCATTGTTTGCAAAAACAACTCGGGTATATCCTTGGACTTCAATTTGTGCTTTGTTTACTTATCATGTTAAACAAATGCAAGTGGTTTGCCCAATGCAAATATGACAATACTTTCCTATGACCTCCGCCATGTCCCGACAAACATATAAAATCTGATCATTACAGATTGAATTTATTAAAATTGAAACGTTTCAAAATAAAACATTAGTTAATTATTTTGCATGATGAAAAAAAAGTCCCTTTCTTTTATTCATCAGTGCAAAACAGTACATAGTTCCTAAAATCCATGATTATAAATAGGGCTCAATACCATTTTCCAGATGCAGATCAAACTACTGGATCAGCAGCTTCTACTTACTTCATTGCCATAGTTCATGAGATTGTGGATGGTGATGAGGGCTTTAAATACAATGACCCAACTGGAGTTCTGGGTTCTCTCTATCAACAGGTCAGCTAACTGGGGTATGGACACATTGGGCTCATTGGTGCACTGTAGTAAATCTGAAAGTAGATTAAATCGTTTGGTTCATTGTTGCACTGTAGTAAATCTGAAAGGAGATAAAGGTTACAGGCTTCATTGGTGCACTGTAGTAAATCTGAAAATAGATTAAATCATTTGGTTCATTGGGCAGTATAATAAATCTAAAAGGAGATAAAGATTACTGGCTTCATTGGTGCACTGTAGTAAATCTGAAAATAGGACCACAGATATTGGGCTCATTGGTACACTATGGTATATCTTGACCCTTATCCTGCTAAATAACTAAAATGACATTTTCATTTCAATAGTTAAAACCCAAATATTGCTATTTATATGTTTTAGGGAACAATATCTCTTATTGGACAGTGTAAAGCAAAGATCAGACTGCACATTCTGTGCAGTCTGATCTTGATCTACACTGTCCACAAAAGGTCAGTGAGTCGCACCTAGCAGCCTAAGGGTTAAAGCAGCTCATCAGTACACTATAGTATACACGTATCTGAAAATAGCTCATTGGAACAGTATGTCTGAAAATAGGCAGAGATTTTGCTCTTTTGTGCAAAGTAGTAAATCTAAAATAGACAAAGATATTGGGCTTATTGGTGCACTACACATGCATTGGTAATCTGTTCTGCCAAGTATTATTCAGAGCAGGGACAACTGTTTCAAAATCTTGCAGAAATAAGGCATATTCTCCAAATAAGTGAGACAAATGCACTATATCTAATTATGAAATGCGAGAAATAGTTTTTATACAATATGAAGAGACATTTTTTTAAATACAGCTCTTTGATCTCTAATGGGATGATTGTCTAGTGAATAGAATATCTCTTTTTCTGAGAATGTTTTAAAACCTGACCATAGCATACATGTATCTGTGGAGTTCTGTACAGTACAAATTAGACTGGTATCAGTCCATTAAATAGAGTATTTTCAGTAAAAAAAAAGACCATCAAATAAAACTGCAAAAAAATACACTAACACTATGGTCTGAATATCTGATTTAACGCCTCTATTTCAGATGAAGGGCAAGTAACAACTGATATTTCTGTGAGTTACTATAGTTGTGTACCTTGTTTATGAGAATGACTCAAATGCAGGGCCTGAATGCCAGGCTAAGTACAAATATGTAACGGGTCATAAAGGTTTCACCTTACAGTCCTGCACACTCCTTTTAACCCATTACCACACAATCCCAAGTTTTAACGAACCTAGGAAAAGAAGACATTTGAAAACATTGTAAAAAAAAAAAAGGGAGAAAATGCTGGTAACCAGCATTTTCCACTTTTTCCACAGTGTTTTCTACCTATTCAAGGAAAACACTATCATTTCAAAAAATATTTGAGTTGTTGTCTGTAATTCCTTCAATATGGATGAGTCTAAAATTTTGAAGTGTGGTAAAGGGTTAAGTAATTTGACAAACCACACTATCAGATTAAGGTTAACTTTTCATCTGGATTTCATTTACATTATTCATGGGTCAATTCTTTTATGACTCGAAAAAACAGAAAAGTGAGGGGGAACAGTAAAATTTCAATCAACTTTAAAAGTCGGATCAACTTCATTCTTATAAGAATATGCTTGTCTCACTGTTTTACTCAATATAATATGAGCAAAAACCCTCTCATATTGCATGTTTTGTTTTTTTCCCCACAGTATGTCAAACTATTGGCATGGCGTACATTTTAATTTCATTCTGCTAGTGACTCTTTAATGTTAACTTCTGTCATTCCTAAGGTTAAGTTTTCACTATAAAATCTTGAGTTTTGAAGACCCTGAAACAGAAGACTGGGTGACATATTTGCAATATCTTGCGAACATGTTGTTCAAAAACAATGAAAATCAGTCAAGCAACTCTCTAGGTCCTGTATTGAATGTTGCATTATGGTATTGCGTGACGATGTCTTCTGGGGAAAGCACGAAACCGGAAAATCTCGTGCACAGAAGTGTTGTGACATTGAGTTACACTGCTCTCCATACCATTAGGTAGTTTTCATAAAGACACATCATTTTCCGATATTTGATTAATTTCTGAGAGCATTAAACAATGGCATGGCTGACGGAGGTTCAGAGGGGTCAGGCCATTGCGATGATTATGGTCAAAGGCAAATACAGGTTGCCAGACATTTCGGTCTCCATGTTTGCACTACAGAAAGTCTTGTTAGACGTCTAAGGGAAACTGGGCGGGTTGCTGACAGACCTAGGTCTGGGCGTCCGCGCCTGACGTCAAAACATCAGGACAGGTTTATTCGTCTTGCACATTTGCGCAATTGGCCCCTAACTGCCACTGAATCTATCCTTTATACCATAGGTACTCATAACCATCCTATCCATGCAAAAACTGTAAGGAAACGATTGCGGGAAGTTGGTCTGCGGGCACGTCATTGGTACATAGGTCTGCCCCTTACTGCTGCTTGTCGCCTGTGTTGTATGGCTTGGGTGGCGGCACATTCACCAAGATTATTCCCATTGAGGCAGTGGAGGCGGTTCTTGTTTACTGATGAGTTCCGGTTCACCCTGTTTCAAGCAGACGGTCAACATTGTGTAAACCGACATTGTGGAAAACATTTTGCCGACTGCAGCGTAGTAGAGAGGGATGGGTTTGGGGGTGGATCGGTTATGTTGTGGGGAGGAATCTCACATGGAGTTAAATCACCAGTGGTTGTGGAAGCGGGTAATTTAACTGCCGCTAGGTATAGAGATGAGATCCTCCGACCCCATGTTGTCCCATTATTGCAGCAAACAACCTCACATTCCAGCAGGATAATACTCGCCCCCATGTAGTGAGGATCTGTCGCGATTTCTCACTAACAACAATATCCAACCACTGGGTTGGCTGCCATACAGCCCTGACCTATCCCCTATTGAGCACTTCTGGGACCAGCTGGATAGACAGGTTCGACGACACCAGCCACCCCCTGTTACTCTGCCCAACACTGAGCAGCCCTCTTGGAAGAATGGGCCAACATCCCAATGAGAAGGATAAACTCACTCATGAACTCCATGCCTAGGAGAATCAGGGCTGTGGAGAGAGCGAATGGGGGACATACCCGGTATTAACTAGCCAGTTCCCCCAGTCAGTCCATTTTGATTTCAGATTACAGAGTTCTCTTTCAATTCCCGTCAATTACTCCTAAATCACTTACCAGATACAAATCATTGATTCTGCAGTTAAATGTTTTGTATGGATTAATCTTTATTCTTACATAAAAATATTGAACATTATACTCTACGTCTTACCTAGAATCATCTCCGGAGTTTACCCTGCGTTTCTTTATCCCTTGAGTATACATGAGTATGTGAGCTGTTGCCATAAAGTGATTAAACTAATATCAAAAGCAGCACAAAATACTATTCCATCAATCAATCAATCAATCAACTTTCACTACCCTACAGAATATACCTCTAGAAAATATTTAGGGGAAAAGTGCAAAAGCCTATTATTGGTAACAGCTTCTTATCATAAATTGTTCTCTATTGTCTCAAGGACTGCAAAGCATCTTAAGGACTGCGACCCCTAACTCATTTGTAAATATCATGTAACATTAACATTTTTGTGAAGGCTATTAGGCCAATCTCATCAGCTTCCGTCTTTTATGAGAGTTGGGGGCTATAGACTCACTAACTCATTGGTGAATGTCATGTAACATCGACATTTTCGTAAAGGCTATCTGGCCAATCATGGCAGCTTCCTTCTTTTAATATGAGAGTTAGGGGCCGTAGACCTTAAAAAGAATTATATTCCTTTCTTTCAATTCTTGTCCTTTGACTGAATTGACACCATTAAAGGTATGTCTACACTATTCTTGCATGCTTAAAGGTGAACAACAAAAGCCAAAATAGTCCAGATCTGTTTGTTTGCTTGGTATTTACATGTAACACCATTTATAATATAATTTTAGACATATCATGGTAACCAAAGCACCAATGCTTTGTTTCAATGACCATGTTCTTTGCACTGTAACATTCTTCTGTAGCAATGACTATATCATCATTTCATTGGTAAGAACTTGGGCAAATTGGGATTCTATTACTGTATTTCCCCTAAGTATTTGGACACCCTAAATTTTCGGACAGCATTCATTATTTGCCAAAATAATTTATTTTTTGTCCCTAATTTCGGACACTTAGTAAAATGTCTGTCCCTTAATTTTCGGACACGAAATTATAATGGTTTAGAAGTTCGACGAAGACCCGCAATACTCTTTCCCAAAGGACAAATTTTAGACCCTTCCAAACTGAAAGAGTTTGCATACGACAATTTTAAATTTTAAAAGTTATTAAAATGGCGGAAAGTTCTCCAAAGGGTAGAAAACACGGTGAGAAAAGGATGAATTGCTCGTTACGAGCAATTTCTCCTTTTCCCACAGTGTTTTCGTAAGACTTGTACTGCAGACACGTAAAAACAAGGGCTTGTTTGGGAGAGGGTTAATTAGCAAGTACCTGAGAATCGTAAATCGATCTTTGTTTTAAGGATTAATCCTTTGTATGGCATCTGATGATCGCGGTAAACTGAATACGAGTGCTGATTTGTGTTACACAGGCTAGATATTTATGTCAAAAACCGTGACGCATTAAAGTCGTAAATTTTAGCGATAAACGCTATAAGATACACTTTTACTGCATAACGGTATTGATAGTTGTAACGCCCTGTACTCAGTTCGACATGTTGACATGGAGACAAGAATGTGTATGAACGACGTAACCCGAATTGGTTAGGTCAAGATTAACCCCTACCAATAAATCCTTACCCTTACCAATCAATAACTGATTTTCACAATATATTAATCCAATCCGACGTGTATTAAAATAGCGTAAAAGGGGCCTGAAATATATTTTTTCCAATTTAAATATTTTCCAGGTGTTGATACAGAATCGCATTGATAATAAATAATAAATGATTGGTTATCACTAATCCAACCAATCAAATTACTAACAAGCGAGTATGTGCGGTACTTGATCAAACATTCGGCGGCATACTACGTCATCCTCTTCGATCTTGGATTGTGTAGGGGAAATAATTAAAGCGTATTTCAGTGAGAAAAACATTTGCAAACATTCATACTGTCATTAAACTTTTAATTGGGAACTACCTTGATTGACAGGTATTATTTGTCATACTTACTGTTAATTGACACCGCAAACCTGTAGATAATGGATCGTTAATAATTAAAATGTTCTTCGATACAGTGCGTTAAGAACCGAAGTTTTCGGATAGAGATTTCCATCGTCAATTCATCCCTAAATTTTCGGACAGTAAGACAATTATTTTTGTAAATTTTCGGACACCAAAATAAATAATTATTTTTTCCCGTCCGAATACTTAGGGGAAATACGGTACTTACAGATAATATCTCCTTTTCCCTTAATGTTGACTGACAAGACATTAAAAGACGTATCTATGTGGTCTAGGAGTAAAATAAAACTTCAAAATACAGGAAAAATCAAATTAAAATGCAGCTCTGATTTTAAGACCTATATATTTAACAAAAGAATGAGTCCTTTAAACACATTAGTATAAACTTTCAACCCTTTATAAAGTGATCCTGTCTTTGAACCAACCTATAGAAGGCTTTTGCTGGTAATCAAAATTTTCTCCTTTTTCCACAATTTTTTCTATCACATAAAAAAAAGACAATTCCATCATTTGAAACACATTCATTCGTTGTCTATAAATGTTTTAATATCGACATGTCTAAAATATTTTTTGTCTGGTAAATAATTCAATGGCAAGTATAATTTTTGGTACTTTTAGATAACAACACAGACAAGGATCAGACTGCATAAAATGATCATTCTGATCTTAGAGCTACATTGCTCCAACTACTGCAAATTCAATTTGTCCCACAACCACATTTTTTTTCTACATTTTGAAAAAATGTTAATTTTATAAATTAAGTGGAATAAGGGTTAGATAACATACTTTCAACACTCAATAATATCTGATTACATGTAAAACTGATCTTGAACAGTTTTGTGCCTTTGTGTAACACATAGTACAATAGAATGTTTGGTTGATTTCTGTCAGTATATTACACAAGCAGGAAACTGGCATGGGTAGAACTAACAATGGCCACCAATATAACTATACCAAACTCGAACAACAGTGCCCAAAGAGATACCAATGCTCAGTTGTGGCTGCTCACATTTTTCAGTGATAAATGTAAGTCAAACATGAGCACCACATGCCTGTGCCAATGCTCGGCTGCAGACATAGCTTCTAGTGAACATTGTAAGTTGAAAAAGGGTATACTGTGTCAAAAATACATACAGTAAAACCTCTCCTCAAGACCACCCCGACATTATGAGCAACCAGCTATTAGGAACGATTTTTGATAGGACGGAATTTTTCCTTCTTAAAGATCAAAGATCACAAACCCGGAAATATGAACACCCTGCTATACCGAAATTACAACCACCTTTTTCAGTACCAATATGAATTTACCTGTGGATTTTAACCCCATAAAATGACCTCTCTATTTCCATAACTTCTTTACGACCAGCTTATTTTCATGCGTCCGTAATCACGAACCACAGACTGCGCCACATGTACAAATATTCTTGGGTCCGTTGGAATTGACAATCAATTATCCGTCTTTTGTTTGTCTATCGACCATTGATTCTAACATGATTCTGTTAATTAATCAGGATGTTACGTAACATAATCAAAACGACCTGTGAATTGTTATTTTAGAACCATCAATTCGGCTTTTAGGCTGTAATCAAGCGTTTATCACACATCGTTGACCCGGATGACAAACATGTCTACATCCGGGTGACGACGATTTATTGTTTATAGCCAGCTTATGCAATTAAGACGCTTGGGTTTAGTGGTGATCGGCATAGGATTATCATTTTGTTTTTGACACTTTACATACTGTAATTATACCAAAACGAATGTGCGATTGTAAACAAGTGACCACGACAACTGTGAGATTCACGATTAGCAGGACTGTTTGATTAATCTACTCGGATAAAAATGAAAAAAAAAAGGGGGGAGATTTTCCTTAGACGTCAAACATTCAAAGATCAGCACATATTCGAAAATTATTGTTTTAAAATGAAAATCAGCACTTCGAATACGAGTTCTTGAGACTACATGAAGTAAAAAAGCAGATCAAAAATGACAAGTTTTATCAGTTACATTAGATTCTTTAGTCTTCAGATTCATTTAGTTAATTTATGCACATACCTGGTTATGATTGTTTTAAATGGGCAATTATGAATTGACATGCTTTTACAGGTGGATTTATTTAATAAAATTCAAGAAACCTATAACTTTTCAATGAACATGAAAATGTTCTTGTCATTTTCATTTATGTTCTTAGGCTTCCCTAAATGAAATGCATTTACTATTCACATCAATTAGCCCTGCACAAGTCTACTCAGAGTCAGGGTTTATTTCAAAATGTAAGCCTGCGAAACCCGGAAATCAGACCACCCCACCAATTAGAACAAATTTTAAAAGTACCACAGGTGGTCTTAATAGAGGAGTTTTACTGTAGATGGTTACCTGTTCCTATTGAAATGGTTCCACTTTTGATAGGTAACAACTATTCAAAGTTTATTTAAAAGAAATATATTCAGTAATGACAGAGATATTATAAAATGTAAAAGTTATTTAAAACTTTAAGTTAAAAAGGTGGCATAACTGTGTCAAAAATATTTCGATGGTTACCTGCCCCTGTTGTATGGGTTCCCCTTTTGATTGTTAACAACTAGTACTAGGTTGAATTTAAAGCCATGCTAAAAAGGGGCATAATTGAGTCAAAAATATTTTGAGGGTTACCTGCTCTTGTGGTATGGATTTTGTTTTGACAGTTCACAACTTGCACAATTTTGAGGTTAAAATTATCAGAAGTAACAGACATTGTGTGAAAATGTCAAAGTTCTAGCACAACAACTGTAAGGCTATCACACTACCCATTTTGTCTAACAACTGACTCAATCAGGTAGAATGGTCCTTGGTCATGCAGAAAATTTACCCAAAGCAAATAGTTTTGATGTAAGTCAGCCTGCTTGGACTACACAGGCTGACCTGTGTAGATGGTTTTTGCAGGTGCTTTGAGTCTTCTTTTCAAAGAACATGGCAAAATTATTATTGACTTGCAACCACCATCAATGCTAATGAGTGAATGCCAGCAACAAGAGCTAGGAAAGTGATATTAGATCTTCTTTCCCAATCCAATTTACTTCTCTGAACCCTTAACCCTTTACCACACAACCAATTTTAGACCTGTCCGAATTGAAAGCATTTGCAGAGGACAGTTTCAATGTGGATCATATGAAATGATTTTTCTTTGATAGGGTAGAAAACATTGTGGGAAAAGGAGAAAATGCTAGTTACCAGCATTTTCTCCTTTTCCCACAATGTTTTCAAAAGCCTTCTCTATCAGGGGTGTCAAAAGTCGTCATTGTGTGGTAAAGGGTTAACAAGAGTTCCATGTTTGGATAAGCCTGAAAAAGACAGCATTTGAAACCAGCCTTTTCTCCTTTACCTACACTGTTTTCTACCCTTTCCAAGACAAATCCTATCATATGCGAGATGATTTATTTTTCATCTGTAAATGATTTCATATTTGGATGAACTGTATCCCTGATTCATACAAAACTTGGCCCAAAAAATCAAGGTAATTGAAATCATTATGACATTTTGTGGAACCTAGATTTCATGATAATTTGTAACCATAGTTGGGCCTTTACTATACACGATCCCTGGTTTTAACTTCCGAAACATACTGTAATTAGAAAATGGGAAAATGCTACAAACATTCTCCTTTTCCCATAATGTTTTCTATTTTTTCAAAGACAAACTTCATCATTTCAGCCACATTTTATTTGTTGTCTGCAAATGCTTTGAATTTTGATGGACAAGTCTAATCTTTTGTCCTTTGGTAAAGAGTTAACCCTTTACCACATGATCTCAACTTTTAATGACCCTGAGAAAGAAGCATTGGAAACACTGAAAAAGGAGACAATGCTTGTAACCAGCATTTTCCGTTTTCTACCCTTCCCATAACAAATTTCAATTTTTCAGTGACATCTATTTCGTAGTCTGCAAATGCTTTCAATTTGGACTAGTCTAAAATTTGTCATTTGGTAAAGAGTGAAGTATTTTGGGAGTGATTGAATAACATAGTAGAAAAGGAAATCCTATAATGTCACCAATCCTGTTTGAATCCGCTGACATATTTTAGTCAAGCATGCAATAGTTCGCAAAGGCATGTACATTGTATTGACTCCTTTCCAGAAAACAAAAATTCTTCACTTTCTTTCAGAGGACTAATGATAGTCATTGAAACAGGATTCATTCATCTCTCATCACTGATCATTGTTTCAATGGTGGATATGTGGGAGAGCAGCCAGTGGCTTGGGAAGAATATTGTGCAAAGTACTGGTAAAAGAAATTAGGAAAGCATGGATAGGTGCACTAGCCGCAACAACAACAAACAGAATTCTAGACTTGACCAAACTGAAAATACTTACAGGTGACAAACTTGAAATGGAGCTAAGAAAAATCCTTTTTAAGTCTTTACCAATTGACAAAATTTTAGATTGTTCAAACCGAAAGCATTTGCAGAAACAAAGGTGGCTCAATTGATAAAATTTGTCCTTGATAGGATAAAAAGAACTGTTGTAAAAGGAGAAAATGCTGGTTATCTAAATATCAGAATTTTTCCTTTTCCCACAATGTTTTCAAAAGCCATCTTCTGCAGGGCTGTTAAAAGTTGGGATAGTACGGTAAATGGGTTCAAGAGGTAGAAATAAATGTGGGAAAAGGAGACAAGCACTCTGATCTTGGATCTTTACTATCCACTACTTTGCTATATGTTCTGACAAAAACAATCTGTTAACCCTTTACCACACAATGCCGACTTTTAATGACCCTGGGAAAAAAGCCTTTTTAAAACATTGAGGGAAAAGGAGAAAATGCTGGTAACCAGCATTTTCTCCTTTTCTCACAATGTTTTCTACTCTATGAGGGACAAATTCCAGCATTTGAGCCATCTTTAATTTGTTGTCTACAAATGCTTTCAATTTGGACAAGTCTAAAATGTTGTTGTTTGGAAGAGTTAATGAGCCATGCTCTGTGAAAAGGTGGCTAATGAATCTGCAAAAAATATTGACCTATGTCAGCCTTGGCAGTCCACAAAGGCTGACATGGGTCAAAACTTTTTACTATTTATGAATTTTATGCATGTCCAAGGACCATTCTATCTCCAAATCCAGTCCATTGTCAGATTAGCTCTTTCAATACTAAATAAATAATTTCCATTTTCTCACAGGCTAAAAATACATTTCCGCTGCAAGAACAAGAGACTGGTCAAAATCTAGAATATAGTAGTTGACGGTGTAGATCAGAGATCAGACTGCACATTCTGTACAGTCTGATCATAATCTACACTGTCAACAAAAGCTTCTGGCCAAAACAAGTAATTGATAACTTGACTAAATGTTGTTTTAAGCCGCTTTCATCAATATCCAAGTTATATCACAGTGACAGCTCACATATTCACGTATGTCCTGGGTTTCATCACCACTGTGCTGGGGCCCAAAACAAGCAACCATTAGCATCCGAGTACCTGAGTTGGGTTCAAAATTGTTAGGACCCCAGTACAAATTCATAACCTATTTCCCACTGTTTTGAACTTTTCATTATCAGTGCATTATCTAAAAGACTACTGGTTGTACAGAGAAAATGTTTGAGATACTGGCTAGTTGGGGAATTAGACTGAGTCCACTGAGCCCTTTACGGAACATGATTGGATCCACTGAGCCTTTTGAAAGACACTTTGAAGCCCTAAGTCTAGCAGGGCTTTTTTTCCTCCTATAATTGAGGCCAATATTCGGTGACTTCCCAATTGCAAAAAGCATCATTCTTTCCCAATTATGGCGAAAGAATTTCCCAATTTTGCTGTAAGAATTTCCCAGTTTTGCTGGAAGAATTTTTCATAATATGATGCTGAAATTCCCAGTAAGTTAAAATACCAATTTCTCAAAAGCTATTTCAAATGACCAGATACAAAACTTTCGTTATTTAGCAGTGATTGAAACCGAAAGCAGGCTTTTTATTTATTTGTACCGAAATGACTCAGCTGACTGTGCTGCAGTACAGCCAAAATGTTGCGTTTTCTTGGCACCATTTGGTTTGTTTAAGGGAGGCATTCTTAACCGAACCGAGTTATTTTTCGCACATTTTAACACCGCACGTAGATTGAACGTGGTTGTCATTTCCCTATCATTCAATATCAAATCTTTTGACATGTTATATAATCGTTTGTCTTTCGTAAAAACTTACAGCTGACAAAAGAAGTTTTCTTTAACTTAACACTGGAACACATTCTTACTTGGTTGCAGTCAACATATTTTAAAAAAAAACAACAAACGCTGTATCAAAGTAAAGCATGTCAAGAACCGGGAAACATTACAAAAAGTTTGTAAAAGGGCTGCAGATGATAAAGGCCACCGCAGCCTTTTTACTTTTGGCATGAAAAGTTCAAATTCTTTGCTGATCAATCTACAGGTAATCAAATCTCCGTATACTGAGTCTAAATCTGAAGTGCCGGTTCTGTCGGGCAACGCCGATCTCCCTTTGTCTGAAGACTAGACAATTATTATCACTGCACATGATGCAACCTCTACATCTCCAGTTATAATAACAAAGCCTAGCCTTGTTACTTCCACAGATAATGATTCCCTTGTATCATCATGATGGCTGGAAAGCAGTTCTTCTAAACTATTAACTCTGGCATCCATGGTAGTACCACAGCAGTGTTAAAAAGGGCTATAATCCTTTATGTGCAAATGCTTTGAGATATTTGGCCATAGTTTAAGCAGTTGAAGTGTGACTGTTGAATTTGTTTCACTTATTAAATTGCTGCACCTTTCTATTTACTGTACGTATGTACACTGCCATTAATTTGTTTTATTGATGTACCTTGAAAGTCAGTCTGATTTTTCCCAATTTGGCCAAAATTGCGCCTGAATTTCCCAAAATGAAAGGCTAAGGCCCCTTCCCAATTTTTGGAAAAAAAGCCCTGTCTAGAACAGGTAAAGCACTGGACTTGTATCATCAAGAGAGCTTTCGCAGTGGTATGTTTGAATTATCTTGAAAGCAGCACAAAATACCATAAAATCAACTAATACATAAGTATTTAGCAATTTCAGGATTGAAAGACCAGTTCTGATAGAAAACCCTGTGCTCTTTGCATGCTCTTGGTATAACTTTGTTGCTTTTTGGAAACACTGTGGATCAAGATCAGCCTGGGCAGAGCATGTGGCCTGATCTTCGATATACAGTTTCAACTTTTTTCCTCAAAAACTTTTGATCAATAAAGCTTAACTCTTTCCCAAACGACAATATTTTAGACGGGTCCAATTTGAAAGCACTTGCAGACAACAATATTTATATGGCACATATTATGAGATTTGAATCAGATGAACTAGAAAACATTGTGGGAAAAAGGAACTAGAGGCGCTTGAGCGCCTGTATCGCTCCACAGGCCTGATATTTCTATAATGGCGAAAGGAAGTTTTTAACAATTATCATTCAATCCTGCATTTTAGCTCACTGAAGAAACAATTTGGTAGACAACCACCATAGGAACTTACCTGCAAAACAACAATGAAATCCAATGAATAGTTTTAGAGAAGAAATTTTTCAAAGATTTTACTTTATACCATAAAAGGAAAATGAGTCTCCCATAAAAGCCATGTTTTTTGACAGATCTTTTTTTTTTTAAGGAATTCTGTAAACCTGTATCTAAGGAACATTCCTGCAAAATAATAATGCTATCCAAATAGCGGTTTGGGAGGAGAAGATTTTTAAAGGTTTTTTACTTTGGTTGCCATGGCAACCAGAATTCTTCATGGAACACAATTATTTGAAGGAATTTGAAAGAGGACCACCAAAGGAACATTCCTGTGAAATTTGGTAAAAATCCAGTCAATAGTTTCTGAGGAGAAGTTTTTTAAAGAAAAAGTTTACGGACGCACGCATGGACGAACGGACGCACGCACGCATGCACGACGGACACAACGCCATGACAATAGCTCGCTGGCCGAAGACAACCACCATAGGAACTTACCTGCAAAACAACAATGAAATCCAATGAATAGTTTTACAGAAGAAATTTTTCAAAGATTTTACTTTATACCATAAAAGGAAAATGAGTCTCCCATAAAAGCCATGTTTTTTGACAGATCTTTTTTTTTTAAAGGAATTCTGTAAACCTGTATCTAAGGAACATTCCTGCAAAATAATAATGCTATCCAAATAGCGGTTTGGGAGGAGAAGATTTTTAAAGGTTTTTTACTTTGGTTGCCATGGCAACCAGAATTCTTCATGGAACACAATTATTTGAAGGAATTTGAAAGAGGACTACCAAAGGAACATTCCTGTGAAATTTGGTAAAAATCCAGTCAATAGTTTCTGAGGAGAAGTTTTTTAAAGAAAAAGTTTACGGACGCACGCACGCACGCACGCACGCACGCACGGACAGACGCACGCACGACAGACACAACGCCATGACAATAGCTCGCTGGCCTTCGGCCAGTGGAGCTAAAAAGTGGTGGTTACCAGTATTTTCTCCTTTTCCTACTGCGTTTTCAAAAGGCCTACTTCTCAGGGTCAATAAAACCAGGCACTGTGTAGTAAAGGGTTATCATAAAATTTGTAAACTTTGCCATTTTTTGCACAGGGCTTAAAATAATACTTTCATCTCGTTATCCCTTTACCAAACGATGGCATGTTTAAATGACCCTGGGAAGAGGCCTTTAAAAACATTGTGGGAAAAGAAGTGGATGTTTGTAACCAGCATTTCCTCCTTTTCCTACAACCTTTTCCACCCATTCAAAGAGAAATTTCTTCTTTTAGCTCAGCTACTTTTGCCATCTGCAAATGCTTTTAACTAGTAGTCTTTAAATTCCTGCGAGATGACAAAACTACAGACTCATTCATACTGAATGCATTCGGCTTGCAACATGCAAAAAGGGGCATTTGGACATTTGCATAAAGTGTCGTCTCGGATCAGCCTGCGCAGTCCAATCCGAGACGGCACTTTATGACTACATTAGATTTTGTGCTACAGTAGACTTGCGTAAAACAGAAAATTACACAGAAATGGAAAATGTTGTTTCAGATGTCGTTGCAGGCCATTTGCAGATGATGGAGGTCAGCTTGAATAATCAGAGTTCTCCCCGCCAGGATCAAATACATTGTAAAATGGCGAAAATGTTGGTCAACATGTAATTGTTTAGTAAAGGGTTGAGTTATCTAAGGCATCGAAAGAGTAACCAAAACAAGACTGAATGTGGATGTCATGAATTATTTACCTTGTAACTTACAGTTCACACATGCTTGTTGTCAAGACCTTACAAATCAATGAAGACCTGTCAATTAGTAATTACTTCAGTGATCAATGATTTTCTTTGACCCTTTACCAAACTATCCTGCTTTAGTTACAGCTTTTAAGGAGGCTTTTGAAAGCATTATGGAAAAAGGAGATGCTGATAACTAGCATTTTCTCCATTTTCTACAATGCTGTTCACCAGTATTTTCTCATTTTTCCTCAGTGTTTTCTATGCTTTCAAACAGATATCTTATTATTTAAGGCACATTTGTTTTTTTGGTAATTTGCCTTTAATATGGAAAGGTATTAACTTTTGTCATTTAGTAAATAGTTAACCTATACTAAATGGATTCTATTTGAGGATGTATGGAAGATATGCATCAAAATATTACTACACATAAACCTTAAAGCACAAATCATAATGTCTTCAAACTTTGCAGATATGTCAAAATGCTGTTACATTAGACTTTATCACAATTCATGACAACTGTATACATTATCAGTATACACAAAGTTTTCTTTAGTGTTTAACACCATTTTCTACATAATTCGGTTATATCGCCCCAACCAGTGCTCCCTACTATGCTTTCAAGGTAGTTCCTTGATCAGTACTTTACATTAACAACATTCTTTCTAACCACTGGTTGCTTTACCACATAAATATCATCCAAACTTGCTCAGCTGTGAGAGTAGAATGAACCCTGTAACAATCGCTTGCCTATTCATAAAGAACAAAATGTAAATTTTTAATACAGGTATCTTCATCAAGACATCATCTTGAGGAAGAGAGTTAACTCTTTACCAATGACATTATTTTGGATTCCAACAATTTGAAAAGCAAGTGCAGAAGACAAAATTTAATGTAGCTCAAATGATGATTTCTGTCTATGATGGGTAGAAAACATTGTGGTAATGGAGAAAATGCTGGTTACCAGCATTTTCTCCTTTACCCACAAAGTTTTCAAAAGCATTCTTTTCACAGGGTCGTTAAAACTTGGTACTGTGTGATAAGAGATTAATGAAGAAATTGGTTCACCTATATTCTAATAACAACTTGAAAAGACGAAAGCAAAATCAATGAGGATTTATTTACTAATACTATTGTACAAGCTAAACAACTTCAGTATGACAGAAGTCAAATATCGACAGAACAAAAACAAATCTGCAGTAAATAATACTGGCAAACATTACGAACCATGGACAAAATACTCATAATGATCAGTATCTTCATGGGCCACATTTTTTTCGTCTCTAAATCTCACTAGCTCCTTGTCTTTTGCATCCAAAGCTTTAACATAAAAATTGCAAGGTTTAAATATTCCAGTACTATACCTGTCAATAAGTGAGCTATTGCTGTGATATACATATCAGCAGCACTCTGGCAAAAGGGGAATTAATGCATCACAGTGGTAAATACCAAGCAAGTCATCACATAATTATGGATCCAAAACTTTTGTTTAAAAACTGACTGAACCATGCAGTAGAATGGTCCTTGGACATGCAGAAAATTTACCAATAGCAAATTTTTTTTATCCAGGTCAGCCTGTGCAGGCTGAAATGGGTTGAAACTTTTTACAAATGCATTAAGGTAGTAGACCCCTAACGCTTCTAAGTGCAACATGGAATAAAATTTCTTGTTAGTTGATAAATAAAGATTTATACTGATACAATATTTTTGCACATTTTTAACCAGCCAGAAATTCCTTTGATGTCTACCTTGAAATTATTTGTTGATACTTATGTTAGTTTCCTGAGAAGAGAGGTAATTATTATCTCCCTTTGTAATGAGAATATAGTGGTTTTGAATTTATAAATGATAATTCTAAGAAGGAAAAAAAGGAAAAAGTAGTACAATAATACTCATTTTTAATCATGGCAAATTTTGTTGATAATATTATAGTGGAAGTAGCTGTTTTCCATTAGGGGTCTACTACATTAAACCCCTTTCACAGGACATGACTCATATCATGTTGATATTAACATGAAACACTTTTCAATCAATCAACAAAGACTACTTATGCCAAAGGAGTCCTGCGTGGCTTAGTGTTAAAATGTAAGGCTTATAACCTGAACGCCCGGGGTTTTAAACCTTACTGGACACCCTGGGTTTTTTGCTAGATAAAGCATCCTCCGGCAAGACACTTCAAAGCTTAGTCTTGTACTGTTGAAATCCACAACGTTAGTGAATATGCTAGCTTTTGCTGTGATTTGACTCAAATAGTGCTGAAGGCAGCATAAAACACCATTCAATCATCTTACACCATTCCAGTAGATAGCTTTTCTTTGAAAACAAGCAAAAGCTTACTACAAGTGACTGTGCTATTTCCTGCATACTTTTCCCGTCATTTCAAATTTTTTCTTTTCCTACATTTGTTTCTCCTTTTGAGTCACTTTTACTAAGTCTTGTTTTTGGTTAGTTCAAAACTTATTTTATATGGCAATGAGTGAATAAAGATTGATTAAATGGTGTCGTATACCACTATCAACATTATTTCTATCATATCAAGACAACAGCCAACTTTTTCATGTTTGACATTGGTTTCATCGGTAGTTGACAAGGTCTCTGAAATATCTTGCCCAATGACACCCAATATTTCAAATGAAGATCAAACCACTGGCCTCTAGCTTATTAATCCTACACCTTCACCACAGAGCCACACAGGATCCTGAGTTGACAAAGAAAGCTGTTTCATGGCCATGATTTGACACCAACTTCACTAGCTATTGGAGACAGTGAAGATCAAAGCAAAGAACAGAGAACTTAATGGTGAAATCTCAAATATCATTCAGCATACAAGACATTCTATAACCAGATGTCAAAATTTTAGAATCTGCCAGACTGAAAGCATTTTGCAAATGACAAATTGAATGTTACTAAAATGATGGCATTTGTCTTTGAAAGGGTAGAAAACATTGTCGGGAAAGGTGAAAATGCTGGATACCAGCATTTTCTCCTTTTCCCACAAATGTTTTCAAAAACCTTTTTCCTCATTATCATTGGAACACAGGATGGTTTGGTGAAGGATTAAATGAGAACTTGCTCATTTTTCAGATGAAATATACCCCTTTTATTCACAATTATACTGCTGATGGACAGCAAGTGTAACTTGTTGATTTGATTGAAACTGAGGTTTACTGTGGGAGAGACTACTGATAGAGCAGTGGAGAGTGATTAACAAGATCAGACTGCATGTATGTGCAGTCTGACCTTGCTTTACACTCTCAGCAAAGTACACTCCATGGTCTCCAATGGCAGAATTGAAGTTCAGAAAGCTGTCGCACATGTAAGACAACTGTAGACCACTGTTACAAGGTCAAAAGTGAACATTTTATGATAAAAATAGAATCAGGACATTATCTCAAGCAGTTCATCAATTATGTGGTAGCCTGTAATCACTCACCACTTAAAAACCACTTTGGCAGTCCTTAACCCCTTATCTCCTTATATCTACAGCTAAACTTTTTATGTCCTCAGTGTTTTGCTAAGGGTTATTCAGAGAAGATAATTGTCTGAAAAATTAGGGGACATTAATGAAACCATTCGGCACTTTTCTGCCAGGTTCATTTAGAGGAAAGATTCTTGTCACATGAACTCGAATAAACAAGGGACAATTTCAAAGTATCTGAGACAAGATACACTCAGAGAAATTCCCAAATAATTTTGCAAGGAACACAGTTCCATATGTGTTCATTATAATGGGACATTTATCTCATTTAGTGAGACAATGTCAAAGAATCTCTACCTTGACAGCACAAGACATAAAGGGTTTCAAACCAGAAAAAGAGAGGCCACATTGTCGTATCTTTTAAAATTATAGCAACTGATTTGTTAAAAAAAAGAGACATAATGTACTCCGCTGTAACTTTTAATACCGTAATTAAATTAAAAACTTTCTTGGTCTCTTTACATATGAATAAAACCTTAAGGCTTGGTCAGACCAGCTAACGGATATGTAATGGAGGGAAAATGGACAAAAACATGCAGAATTTGGTTATCAGGTGACAAAATTCATCTCCTCTGCCGCTCGAGGCTCACGCGATCGGTGGGTGGAGCAAAGAAGCCACACAATAACCGCACGAGTACCGCACTTGTAACCCAAAAAAAGCATGTTTACCGGATATGTACCAGATAATAAACGGTGTATTAACGGATATCACCATACGAGTAACGGACTTGTACCGGATAAAACGAAAGTGCAATGCATGAGAACCGGACAAAATGTTCTTCCACTGTACGATGAACGGAAATGTACCAAACACCAACGTACGAGGAAAGTACCTGTCACTTGACATGCCGAGGGTATAAATAGTCAGATGCATCCAAAGTCTGTCATTTGCACGTTTCTGTCCGTTTTGTCCGGTGGAAATTTTTTAACATGCTCAAAACTTCCCACCGGATGGAACGGACATCACCGGACGTCGCCAGACAAGTAGCGGATTCACCGGATAAGAAACGGACATAAAACGGATACGAATGGATAAAATGATTTTTTATCCGTTACTCGTCCGTTAGCCAGGTGTGACCAAACCTTTAGTTTAGTTTAACCATATTTATTTTACATCGATTGAGAAACAAGTTCTTACAATTTATACTAATCTCTCTCAATTCTGCTTCCTGAGAACTGCACCAGTACTCGCGCCGAATGTGTGGGCCAATGAAAGATCCCAAAGTTGACACCTGCTCCCGGGTATCGAACTTGGGACCCTATGTTTAAGAGGCCGACGCTCTACCTCACAACCACGGACACCACCTTAATAAAACCTTAAGGACAAACAAAATTAATAATGAAAAATTTGTTGATATGAAGCATAATTATATTGGGAGTGAAATTTAAAAATAAATGCCAATTGGCATTCAAGGAATGCAATTCTCTCACCCCTAACACAAAATACAAAATTGGCTTTATGTAGGAAAGAAGCCCTGCTTTAAAATAACTTGTGCGTGCATAGTACTAGGAAAGAAACAACAGGAACATATAAACTGGTACACTAACCACCGTGAATTAAACAAGTATTGCTAAAATTTGCATTACAAACTAAACATGCCAGGACATCAACAAGCAAAGGAAAACTGTGGTCTATGAACAAATTGCTTATCAGGAAAAATGTCTCTTTCTATCACTTTATTTTTCAAAAGATATATTCTCTTGCAGACATTTCAATGAGTATACACAAGTTTCTAGGATAAAGAACTGAACTAACTTCAAGTGTTCTGTTGGAAAATACTCATTGATTATCCAGCAGTCAAAATCAATGGCCAGTTTTCACTCTTTGCACACTGAAGAGCAAAATTTTATCACTTTACAGCCAGTGCAGATCAAGATCAGATTGCAAAGAGCATGCAATCTGATCTTGGATCTACATTGACTGACATTTTTAAAGATAATTCTGATCAAAACATCATTTAATTTGCAGTAGTTTGGTCTTTTTTCTTGGCGGAAAATGTTCCTTTTCATTCACTCAGCCATCTAAGAGCAGAGCTTTTAAGAACAACCCTGAAAAAAATCTATTCTATCAGTGGTTGTTCAGGCAGCAAATAGGGTCTGCAGTATCATAAACTGTAACAGCACTGAAATTTATTTTTTGGTTTTTCTTTTGTCAATGCCTCAGAATTTCTTCTGTTAAACAGATTGATTAAGCAGATGTCCTGGATTCTGCTAGTATTAGGCTAGGGCTCTGAACCATCTTACCCAACGACACTCCCATGAACAACGGTTCATCTGCAAAAAGTACCAACCCATGGCACAGTCCATACAGGTTGACCTACGCTGAAACCTTTTGCTCTTGTCCAACTTTCTGCATGTCAGGACCCGTCTACCTCATGACTCAGATGGTTGTTAGACAAAATGGATTTTATGGATCCATAATTATGTGATGACTTGCTTGGTGTATTGCACCATGGAGTTGCATTAAGTCTTATCCAAAAGACATTTAGACTGGTCCAAATTCAAAGGATTCTGCAGATAACAAATGAATTGTGACTCAGAATCTGAAATTTGCCTTAAAAATGGCATAAAACATTGTTAAACATTGCTGATCACCGGCATTTTCTCTTTTTTCCACAACGTTTTCAAAAGCCATCTTCGGATGGGTCTTTTTCTCCTTTTTCCACCATGCTTTCTAACCTTTTACGGACAAATCCCCATCAGATGAGCCATTCTCTTATGTCATCTGAAAATGCTTTCAATCAGGACAAGTCTGAAATTTTATAGTTTGATAAAGAGCACACAAGTTCCAATGAACACAAAAACATTTTGCTTATTTGTATTTTTGTATGGTGTTTAACACCATTTTCAACATTATTTCAGTTATATCACATCACCAGTACACCAGTACACCCTACAACATTTTGAAACAATGATCAGTTATCTCTTTACCAAATGAAAAAATCTTAACTTTGTTAGAATTATAAATCATTTGCAGACATTTTAAATGCGATTCAAGTCGTTGAATTTGTTTTTGATAGAATAGAAAACATTGTGGGGAAAGGAGAAAATGCTGGTTACCAGCATTTTCTCCTTTTCCAACAAAGTTTTCAAAAGGCCTCTTCCTCAGGGTTGTTAAAACTTGGGATTTGTGTGGTATAGAGTTAAGACAGGAATGAACTCTGTCAAAATGACTATCATCAGAAAGAAATTCGCCAAGCTGGGGATTCCAACCAGCGATACCTGATTCAAGTCCTGTATACTACTGTCTGTGCTATCCGGCATGGCAAATACACTTTGCACTGTCATAATTATACAGAGTACAAAAACTTACAAGAAACAAGGTTATAGAGGCATAGTTCTCTAATCAATATCCTATAAAAAGTAAAACCCTTATGCTTATGTTAAAACAGTGAAACAATACATATTGTTTACAACACAATAGATAAAATACTTATTGTTTTACTGATTTGCACAGGTAATCAGAGGAAAACCCATATATGTTATCTAATAGCCCTTTACCAAACAAATCTATTTTTTCACGACCCTGATGAAGATTTGTTTGTATGGTTTTTTAACATTATTTCACTTATGTATCACGGCAGCCTGTGCAACAATCTGTGTTTTCCTGAGTTTCTTTTATCGGTATTTATCACAATATTCTTCCAAAGTCACTGGTTGGTTTCTAACAAACATCATCGAAACAGAGATCAGAGGTGAGAGAAATGAATCCTGTAACAATGAACATCATCAAGCCTTGGAAAGAAATTGACAAAGTAGTGGGATTCGAACCAGCAACCCCCTGGTCTTATGTCCTGTATGCTACAGACCGCATTACCAGGTTCAGCCCCTAACAAAGAAGGTTTTAGAAAGCATTGTGGTAAAGGAAGAAAATGCTGGTAACCATAGAAAAATGTCTATAACTTCAGCCATGTTTTTAAAACTCTTTTCATATTTTATCTTGTGTTCAATATTTTCAGCATACTCCAAAAATGTAATACAGAGCAACAAAAATATGAAAAGGACATTTTTGTCACATTTCCTTGATACTCTATGATGTTCTAAATTTTATAAGATCAGCCATTTTCAAAGAAAACATCGACATATTGTCATAGCCCTAACGTCTCCTGCATCAGTGTTGTCGTCATCGTGCAGACACTTAGACATTTCATAATATCTCCGTCATCACTAAAGGTATTTACCTTAAATCTAGACTAGTTGTGAACTACTAAATGGGGAACCCATTCACCGAGGACAGGTAACCGTTAAAGTATTTTTGACACAGTTTTGCCCCTTTCTAATTTAGAATTTTTACAGAAATTCAAGCAACTACAGCCGAGCCTTGGCACAGGTCATGAGGTGCTCTTGTTTCAATTATATCATGGTGGCCAGTACTCCCAGTATCCATACTTCTCTTTGAGTTTCTTTTACCAGCATTTCACACATGATTAATGGTAAAAGACAAATTAATGAGTTCTGTCAACAACTTTGACAACGACCTATAACCAGTCCTTGGAAATAAATTGGCCAAGCTGGGGATTAGGACCTGCAACCCCAAGGTTTAAAGCTCAGTACCTGAACCCTTTGCCACATTATGCTTATGGAATGTAGATAAGGATCAGACTGCACTGAATGTGCTGTCTGATCTTGGAGCTGAGCCATCTTCTTTGAAAAATATTCTGGAAAAAGCAAACAACCTTGTAATTGAAGTACCTGCATCTTTTGTATTGACTGAGAATGTCTTGTTTCATCATTTATTTAGCACAGTACAAGGGTTTGAAAAAAAGTTGACTTATGTTTAAAAAATCTTTTTGATTTAGATTGTATAGGCTTGGTTCATCCTGTCACGATCCTTAGCATTTCATGACATTCAATAAACAAGGCTAGAAGGAAATTGCCTAGCAGTAGACTAATTTCACTCTTCTATTACATTGTTTACTAATACTATCTCTTGACTGTTCGCAAACTGCTGACTGCTTTTTCTTACTTTCAACCAGAAGAGGTAGATATATCATTTTTGCATTACAGCTATAAGGGTTAAATAGCTTACTTATGTTTACAACATTTTACTTCCTATACATTGATTACTCACAATATGACAATGCCATACATTCTCAATTTTATGTACGTGTAAATGTAGATACTATTCTAAAATTATGAACATATAATTTTATCTGATCCATGCTCTGGCAAAAGGGGGCTTGATGCATATCTGTGATGCACTATACCAGGCAAATCATCACATAATCATGGATGTATAAAATCTATTTTGTTTAACAACTGAGTCATAATGTACACTGGTCCTTTGACATGCAGAAAATTGACCAATAGCAAAAGGTTTCAGCCAAGGGCAGCCTGCACAGGCTGATCTGCGTTGATACTTTTTGTAGATGCATAAAGCCCCCTTTTCACAGAGTATGGCTCATCTCTTGTACATAAGCAGATATTTCCTGACATTATGTCAGTACATGAATTCAACCTTAAAGCCCTGGCGTTTGGTATGGTAGACGTTTTCACTTACAAAAGACCTAGATAACTGCAAGCTCCTGGTCACTTTTGCCCGTTGTGTTTCTGGAAAGGGGACAGGGTAGATCCAAGATAAGACTGCATATTTAGGGCATTTTTTAGTTGGTTGGTTAGTGTTTTATGCCAATTTCAACACTATTTCAGTTTTCATCACCTTGGACTAGGGCTCTAAAACATGAGCATATTGCCCAAGGACACTCACATGAAAAATCCAGTGCCTCAAGTGAGGATTGAATCCATGACCTCCAGGTTACAAGTCCTACACTCTACTGAGGTCCTGCATGGCTCAGTTATAAAAGTGTTAAACTTGTAACCTGGAAGCCCTGGGTTCAAGCTTCACTGAAAGCACTGGGTTTCTCCAGGTTACAAGTCCTACACTCTACTGGGGTCCAGCATGGCTCAGTGAAAAAATATTAAACTTGTGACCCGGAGGCCCTGGGTTCGAACCCAATTGAAAGTACTGGGTTTTTTGAGAGAGTGACAGTTTATAACCCTTGCCTGTTACTGGTGAAACCCAGGACATACATGAATCAGTGATCTGTTGCATGACTGAAAAGGTCTGGAATGCAGCGTAAAACACCACTGAATCAAACAACCTACACTTCAAATTAAATTTCTTTGGCTAGCCATCTGATTGGCTTGGACAGAATATCTAATCCATTTAGACAGCTGGGCTTGGAGTTTGGAATTTGAACAATGCTTAGATATTGTCAGAGATTACTAACACTGATGAATATTATCTACATAGCTAGACCAGGCTGTCAAAGACATAAATATCATCATATTATCTTGATATCCCCCTAACTGAAGTCAATACAGTTTCAAGATTAACCTGGATGTACATTGTGTACAATTCATTATCTTTTAATCACATGCTCCCAGGTTCATCTCTTCCTTCAAGCTCATCCGTTAACCCTTTACGAAACCATCAGGAGTTTTCATAACCCAAGAATGTTCAATTTTGAAAACATTGATGAAAAATGATAAAATGCTGGTCATCAGCATTTCCAGCATTTTCTCCTTCTACCATGATGCTCTCAACCCTTTCAAATACAAAGTTCATCATGTGAGCTATATTTGATTTGTTGTCAGCAAATACCATCAATATGGACCACCACTGGTTTAACTCTTTACCAAACGACAATTTTTTGCACTCGTCCAACTTCAAAGCTGTTGAAGACGACAATTTAACTGTGGCTTAATTTATGAAACTTGTCTCTAAAAGGGTAGAAAACATTGTGGGAAAAGGAGAAAATGCTGGTTACCAGCATTTTCTCCTTTTCCCACAAAGTTTTCAAAAGGCTTCTTCCCAAGGGTCGTTAAAATTCGGGATTGTGTGGTAATGATCTAAAATGTTCCTACCTGGTAAAGAATTGACCTTTTACATGATGACTAAAGCAGTAGATGTTTCAATACTGAAGGCATTTGCAGAAGGCAAATAAAATGTGAATCAATCAATGACTGAACTCATTTAAGAAAGGGCAGAAAAAATTGTGGGAAAAAGGGAAAATACTGAAAGAGAGAAAATGAGGAGAACATGCTGGAGACCAGTTATAAATCTCAGATGATACATTACAGAATTCAATGCATGCTTCAAAAACCATTTAAATAAAAGAACATAGTAATTTGTCCAGCTGAAAGAAGGTAGTTTTCTTGAAAGCAATAAAAGAAATATTTTTCCATGAATTTAATAAAATTTAGTATTTTTCTGTATATTAAAATTGGTCTTTTGTCCCTGTTTTAGTCATATCCATTTTGGCTGCATACCCCTGAGAGAATGTTCGACATATGCAGCCTTTTCGAAGCAAATGTTTTACAAAACTTTTTATCCGTTTTATAATTTCTGGTTTTTCGAATCTTCATTATTCTTCTGTCGAAATTAAATTACTGTAACTTGTAAAAAAACTATCACCTGGACTTAGTTTTACGAAAAAAATCTCAAGTTTTTTATTTTGCTGCACTCTGCTAAAGGACTCAGCTCCTGACTCAAGTTGAGTTTGTTACTCGAAACACATTTCACTGACATTGACAGACTTTGGTAACAATCTCAAATGGAGAATGACTAAGTTTTTCAGTTCACTTTTCTTACTAGACGAGTTGGTCTTGAAAGAATTTTCAAGCTCTTGTGACTTTCTCTAAACCTAAATGTACATTAACCCTTAAAGTGCCTTTCACGACATAAGCTGCCTCCGTGGCCAGTGTAGATCAAGATCAGACTGCACAAATGTGCAGTCTGATCTTGATTTACACTGTCTGCTCTTCTGAGATATTCTGATGAAAAGCAACTTTGAAACTGTGATAATTTAAGTCTTATTTCTAGACTAAAAGTGGCTGTTGGATTTTTTCTGTTCTAAGGGTTAAACAGAGATCTGCTCTAATTAGTTCTTCAAATAATGTATGTGGTGATGAGCCATGCTTACTATACAAATACCTACAAGTCTTTACATCTCTGCAGTATATCACTGCTGTCAGCACTATTTGTGAATCCATAAAACTATCATGAACGACCACAGGACAGGTGCTTCTGTACTCAAAGCAGTCAGTAGATCAGACAGTATACTATACAGGGTTCCCGCTGGGCTTCGCATTTGGCGCCATTTGCGATAAATTTTTAAATGTGGTGCAAGAAAACGGCGATTGGCGAAAATGACTGGCGCCGGTATATCGGGGTGACGTACATTTTGATACTGGTCCCATTTACTGCAATGCATGGATACATGACAACCAATCCATCGATTTAAGTTGAAATAAATCAGCTGGAATAATCTACGGCATCGACGTAATCCAAATTACTTCACAAATCGATGTCATTTACACCTGACTATCCGAGTATACATACACTTCCGATAACATTACAAACTGTCGGCTAGACAAAATTTGTCAATTAACTTAAGAAAACTTTAAGAAAGTGAAAGCATTGAAGACCAGTGACCCATATAAATCATGAATGTTACTAAATGTCCAAATGAATCATGATCACCGTTAAAATTGATAAATTTAATATAAATACAGCGGGTTTCCAAAATGACGACCTTACCGCAGTCGGTTCTGACTAAAACCGGGACGGTAATGTAATCATCATACACGGAATAGTCTGTGTCGTTTTTCCTCCATTAATAGCCCACCTTTTGGAAAATTTGTTTGGTTTTTAACATTTTAATTTCTGTATGTTTCAAATTGTAAATAGTCCCCTCTTGAAAATAGTGTTACAGATGAAGAAACTGCTCTAAAGGAGTAATTTCTACTTTTGTAACAATGTTTTCACATACTGACTTCGTTGTTGTTTGGTTTGTACCATTAAACTTCTATTTGTTTCCACAAGGTCTCTTTATAGAACTTTGTTAAAAAAGAAGAAATTGCTATCAATGACCTTTTTTTTTTACTTTTGTCACAGTGGTTTTACAGACATTGATGATAAATCTACTTAAACTTAATAGATGTTAATTTTTCGTTGTTAACAAAAATAATTTTTGAACTATTTTCATGCAATAAACAAAGATATGGGATATTTAATCTGATAAAAACAAATGTTTTCTTGTTTATTTCATTGATCTTGACACAACCACAAAATGATAATTTATTGACCAATTTTTTATTATGCCGGACCCCCTTTACTTTCATTTTAGAATTGGCTCCAATTGGCTCCAATCATTTCAATCTGGCGCAAACTTTTCTAATTTGGTGAAAGTGATGGCGCAAGGAAAAAAATAGCCAGAGGGAACCCTGCTATATGTACATATGTTCTTTATTTGATCTTGACTCCAACTGATATTTTGTTTCCATTTTCCAGCCAAACAGCCTAGAAACTTCAATATTTGGTTCAAAAAAAAAAAAAGCTTTGATAATTTAATCCAAACTCTATACCAAAATAAAAAAATTTGGACACAACCAAATTAAAAGCATTTACAGATGACGAATTCATTGAAGCCCAAATTTTGACTTCTGTCTTTGATTGGGAAAAATTGTGGAAAACAAGGAGAAAATACTGGCTACCAGCACTTTATCCTTTTCCACGATATTTTCAAAAAGCCTCTCCCTCGTCATTAAAAGTGCAGATTGCGTGGTAAAGGATGAAAGCTTATTTCACAAGTACAGTTGCCTTTGAGGCCAGTACAGATCAAGATCGGATTGCGCTTTACATGGAGTCTGTTCTTTCATTTACAGGTTTTCTTTGCTTCAACCTTCTGGGCAAGAGCTGCTTTGATATTGCAGTTATTCTGGGTCTAATTTCAAGACTAAATAATTATGTCCATTGGGTTTATTCAGGGCTCCATGGGTTAATACCTGTGTACACATTACAAATGAAAGAACTGTGATTTAATATGCCAAGGTTTGCATAAAATATACCATCTCTTAACCCTTTACAACATAGTCCTGAGTCTAAACAACCCTGAAGGTTTTTGAAAATATTGTGGGAAAAGAAAAAAATGCTGGTGACCAGCATTTTCTACTTTTCCTACATTGTCTTCTATCCTGTCCAAGACAGAAGTCCTTCTTTGAGCTACACTAAAACTATGGTCTGCAAATGCTTGTAGTTTGGTTGCATACTAACTTTTGTTCTTTGGTAATAATTAAAGCTATATGAAACACGCAAACTTCTTTATCTGTAGAAAAGGAATCTTATGAATCTTAATAAACAATTTTTTTCATGTCTGATAATGGAGATAGCATCAATAAGCCAATAACCCTATTAGCAGGGCTCCCGCTGTCGATCGCCAGTGGCGCCAAATGCGAAAATTAAGAAAAAGTAGCACTAAAAATGAAGCACTGGCGAATGTACTGGCGACAAGTAAATGCCTATAAATAATTCTTGAAAATATCTTAACTCCGACATAAACGGTATGTATCAAGTGAGAAGGATGCCCCCGTTAACGTTTATCACACCTAATCAAGCTGGCTTTTATTAACGGTTTTGTCTAAATACACACCATACTTGCATACACACCACTCAATGCAAATCAATCGAATGTCGATTTCGCCACGCCCCGTTGTTCACATTATCTTCCGCTAGATGGCATTCTACAAATACATATCTATCTAAGTTGGGCATTCTGGGTACAGAAGCGGACTAATTTTTCAAAACAACAACCGTTACTTTGAATTTCAAAATAAAATAAACGTTTAGGCCTACTTAATACCTGGTGCGATTCATTCAGCTATGTTCAGCTAGCAGGTAACCTATGCACCGGCCATTTATTAAAACAGGCCCTACAGGCTTGGGTATAGCAACGGTATAAGCCCTATTTTTCCCAAGTATCCGGGGATGGGTGATGCGTCATAGCAGACAGGTCGAATCTTCGAAGAATATGACATGCGCAGACAACGACTCAGAATTTTCACACAATATCTACTGCGAGCCAATCAGAAATCAGATACAATATTTAGTCACCGCCCATAATTTCTTAAGCCATGCCTTGATTCTGCCTAACCTGGTGAGCTTTCTCTCACTGGCTAGTATTTTATTGTGTGTATTTAGCAATGTCATTAATGAAAAACGTGAATATGGTATCGATTCGCTTATCTAGCGTAAAATGACAGATTTTGAAGTTAGCTGCAACCCTTTATGAAAATCTTACAGTGCTCGCGCTGCCAATCGACATTATCGACAATTGTCGATTAATTCTCCCAGTTGTCGATAAAAATTGTCGATTACTTTATTCCCAAAAAAGTCGGGTAAAATTTCCTATACTTGCTTGGATCACACTTCAACTTGCACCGGAAATGTGTGGTAATAGATCTAGCTTGTTTCACACCTCGGCGGACGTAACCTTAGGTAATCGGCAGGTCACAATGTGGAAAATGAAAATTATGACCTGGTGTATTTCATAATGCGTGTCACATTACCGGTTGTTATTCTAAGCCGCTAATTGGAGAACAAAGAGCGATTATAACTGTTTATTTCACTTTAAATTTTGATTGACCATTTTAATCGACGCAGTGATAGAATGCTTTGCAGTGTTCCCACTCGCACAAATTATTGCGTAAATCACGTTACAGAAATGAAATTCACGTAACAAATATTGGTCACATGCGAGACCTCATGTAAGAGAATACATGGACAAAAAAGACTATTATCCGCTTATCTTGAGTAAAATGACAGGTTTTGAAGTTACTTGTAGTCCTTATTGACAAATTTATGTCAAATCATGCGGAAATACCTATCCAGAAATTAACAGACATGAAAAAGTGATCGATGCACAAAACACGGAAACCCATGACACAACAAAATGACTCCTTGACATTGTCCGATCAGAGTCACTTCAGACTGCTTTTTCAGCTTTTTAATGACTTTAAGCAGTATATTTACATAGATACCCGAATAAAGCAGACTTCTTCGCTGCAAATCATCAATATGGATTGCTTTACCTCTAGTTGGGAACCACCAATGTCATACCCTCTAATATGAAATCTTACCCCCAGATTTTCAGCCCAGAGGGTAAGTGTACCCTTGAAATAAAAAGCTCGTGGGAAACACTGCCTTGGATTTCAATACCGCTGAAAACGGCAATGGCGAGTTAATGTAACCAATTAGATATCATAAATAATTTGTGTACATTACTCACTTAAACCGCTGTTCTCTTTAAAAATCGGCGAAAAAAAGGTGTATGCTTAAAGGCTAATGTAGATAATCGCAGTCTCCTTCACTGTTTAGATTCTATCAAGTGAATCACTTTTTAAGTAGTTTCCAATACATTGTGTGACTTACCGACCTCATTGACCCAATTTGAAAATAATTAAGGTCAACAGATCATAAAGGGAGGTAATTCATTATGTGATAGAAAATTTTCCCCATTTATCTGTGCACATTATTTATTACAATAATAAAAATAATTATTGTTTGGTAAAGAAGAAACCAGGACTTAACAGTTTTTATGCTTTTATGCAAATATTGTGGGAAAAGGAGCACTATCCCAGGAAATGGTGTAGAACAAATTTCCTTTTTCCCAAAAGATTTTCTACAATGTAAGATTAAAATAGAATTTTGTTGTTTTGTAAAGAAATAACCATTCATCAAAAGAAACTAGGACTTAAAAGTCTCTATGCTTTTATGCAAATACTGTTGGAAAAGGAGCACTATCCCAAGAAATGGTATACTGCCAATTCTCCTTTTCCCACAATATTTTCTACAAAGTAAGAAAAGTAATATATATGATCATTTTTTTTTTAGTATTGTAATGGACATAATTATGTGAATGAAAGTTTTAAACTTTGTGAAAAAAAATCAAGTTACATGTGCATGTTTTTTTTTTACCAACATTGCACGCTAAATTTGTCTATTATTTTTTTAAAGGAAAAATTGTTGGCCATTATTTTACTTGGGCCAGAGCTAGCACTGATCTTATATCAGATCATGTGGAAATATTTTTCCGAAAATTAACTGACATGAAAAATGTATCGTCGCAAAAAACATGAAAACCCATAACACAACAAAATGTCAGTTTGACATTGTCCAATCAGAAGCACTTCAGACTGTCTTTCTAGCTTTGATAATGACTTCAAACAATAAATTATAAAATTTTCAGTGGGTCCTAAAATATCTGTCTTATAATGAGGAACAAAACTCAGGTGATTTTTATGACATGAAAATGCTGGATTATTCCGGGGGGGCGCACTTTGTAGGCCGCTTTGTCTTACAATGATAGCACTGGAGCAAGTGTCACAGAAGGTATAGGACACTCATACAGAGAGAAAAGACCAGAATAAAAGGACCTTTTAACAAATGTAACCTTTAGTATTTTTTAAGATAAAAAGAAATGATGTATTAACCCTTTACCACACAATCCCAAATTTCTTCTTTAATTTCATTAAAACTCAAGGAAATCTATCAGGTTTGCAGCTTTAGAATTACAGCGCTGTGTTACTGTTCAAATACAACTTCTGTGTCCCTGCAGCTCACAACCTTGAAAACCCTTTGGGGAAAAAGGAACATAAGTAAGCATGTACAGAATTACTGAGCAATGGATTTAGAACCATTAACATGGGCCAATAAACTGAAGTGTCTAATGTACTAAGTGGCGGCCTCAGTTGGCTCCTATTGGCTCCAATTTTTATGAGCTGGTGAATTTGATGGCGCAAAAATTAAAACTTACAGGGGAAGCCCTGTATTAGGAATTGACATATTGCATTTCAAAGTGTCATCAAATATTCTGTGGTGTCTTCGGGACCGCGTTTTCCAGTTATTGTCTTTTCAATCTCAACCTCTTTTAATCCTTTAGTTATTTATGTACACTGTAAAACTGGACTTTTGCTGCATGATGACTTTACCTATGCATTCAGATAATTTTTCTCAGACTTGTGTTTACTGCTCAATTTTTAAAGCTTATCTCTTCTGTGATTGATATCTATTTTGTTACGGGAGACCACTCCTTCATGCACAGTTTCGTCCCCATTTAAATACAATACCTAGCAACTGCGTTAGGGAGATATCTCTTTAGCTCAGTGGTTAAGGTATTGGTCTTTTAAACTTCGAAGAACGAGGATCTTGTCCGCCATGGGTTCGAATCCCGCCAGATGCGGTTTGTACTGCCATGCATTTGTTCATTTGTTTCTTTGTTACGGGCATCGTTCGTAAGATGGGGGCTCATCCGGGATTGGCCATTGAGCCATTAATCCCATTTGTTATCCAAAAACGGATATTTGTCTAGATAATAGACTTACTGCCTAATAAGGCTTTGAGTCATCAATAAATGATGACTTTAAGAGGGAGTGTGTTATGGGAGACCACTCCTTCATGCATGGCTTTGTCCCGATTTAAATACAATACCTGACAACTGCATTAGGGAGGCATCTCTTTAGCTCAGTGGTTAAGGTATCGGTCTTTTAAACCTCGAAAAACGAGGATAATTGTCCGCCGTGGGTTCGAGTCCCGCCAGATGCGGTTTGTACTGCCATGCATTTGTTCATTTGTTTCTTTGTTACGGACATCGTTTGTAAGAATTTTAAAGCACATGTCAGAAAGATTTGAGGCTTGAGAAATGGTTACTTGGTGCGAGATCCATACCAACACGGAAACTCATAGGGGTACTCAATCAGAGGTATCCTATATGAAATGTAATGGGGGAGGTAACTCTAGATAAATACCACCTGTCAAAATTTATGCCTGGTATTATGTTTAGACTGCACAATTTCCCTTTTTAATGAAATGCTTGAAAAGAAATAAACTGATATCACCATTTACTTACAGTCGAGATGTTTCCGTTTTGGGCCCATTACTTCTTCAGTTGTTGCCTTGCAAACTGTTTTGGCCAAGCCCTGCCCGGCTATGCTGTGCTTGGCCGCAGTCAGACGATCCGCTATGCTTTGTCCCGACATTTTTTAAATGTTAATTTAGTCCCGTTTATATCCCGTATTAATCCAAGGGTCTTCCGACCCCCACTGTTCACGAGAAAGCAATCAATTTATTGCAGAGGAAGGGGTGGATTCACAAACACCGACAAAGATGGCGCACCGAAGGACAAATTATGAATCACGTGACAAAGGGAGATACAAATTAAATAAACGAGTTGTCTCCCTGCTTACAAGATCGATACTTGTGAATGGATTGTGTTTTTTTGCAGACGAATTTTTGCGTGTCTTCCTAGAACTTGTCATAATCAATAGGCTGATTATTTTTGCCAGGGGCTCGCTATAATGAGAGAGTTAACGATAAAATGGTGAAGAAATATACATTGAAAATTGAAAGGTTATACAGCAGGGATTGTATATATAGATCTACTCGTATAGATCTACATACGATCCCTGGTTACAAATAGATCTAATTCAGTTAAAAATTAAAGGATACGGTCACTTTGGAAAATGGAACCGCGACCGTAATCTTTGGAAGCTGATTCTAGTCTCTGTTACTGATTGGAAGAACGCGTTCTACCAAGAAATTGGTTTATCTGGGTAGGTCTTGATATATAGGATATGTATTAAAAAAGTTCTAATTCGAAAATGGCAACTTTGTGAGCAATATATCTCCTTTAACCACAACCGTGCCCTTGTCACATGAGCTGATAATCCTGTATAAAACTGTAAACTATGTTTACTGTCTCCATGTTAACCGTCTTTAATGCACGCGTAAATTTTCGTTTGCTGGAAGTAATGGATTGCAATCGTAAATGTTAAGATTCTTGAAATGATTGATGGCAGATTGTGACAAAAGGGGGCTTAGTGCATCTCTGTGATCCATGGTACCAAGCAAGCCTTCACATACTTATGGATTCATAATATCCACTTTTTTTAACAATCATCTTAATCATGAGATAGACTGGTGTTTGGGCAAACAGAAAAATGACCAATAGAGAAAAGTTTTTGCCCAGGTCAGCCTGCGCGGACTGGCCTGGCTGACCTGAGTCGATACTTTTCGCAGATGCATTAAGCCCCCTTTTCACAGAGCACACACACACACACACACACACACACACACACACACACACACACACACACACACACATCTTGCAGACAAACTGTTGAGCTGAAATTTGGGCTAGATCAATCATTGTCTTCGGTTTACACTTTAGAAACCAAGAATGCAGTCTTAAGATAGTCTTTACCCGTTTCATCAACCCTGCAGCTTGATCTTGATTCACTTCGGTGTCACCCGAGTTGGATAGGAAAAGAAAACGGAGAGAAGTGATTCAAGGGAAACAACTACGTTGATAACGTATGGAAATTAATGGCATTATCTTTCTTAATATTTGACAAGCCTTAGTGAGGACCACAAGCGTGTTACAATCCAACCACCAACCAGATTAGTTCTGATATACTAAGAGCTATTGTAAGAGTCAAGAAAAGAAAATAATGTAAATAGGAATAAAACACGATTTTTTTTTCTTCCTTTCAAGAATCATTTAGAACAAGAGCCGTGTTGACATGGCCACCCCCGCCGAATGCTTGTGTGCCTTCTTGTAGGTTGATTTAAAGGCTAAAACGGCTAGATTTAAGAATTATTTTTTTTGGCAATGCTAAATTAAAAGTACAATTTAAAAAACAACCTAGGTACACTTTTCTTATATACCTGTTAAGTGTATACACATATGAAATCAGACAGAAAAAAAAAAAATCTGGAAAAAAAACCAAAGACCAATAAATAGAAAAATATGGAAGGTAGAGTCATTGTTCTTGTGTACTGCACTCCTCCTCAGAGACAACTATCCAGCTGTGAAGTTAATAAGTTAATACAGCTCGAGTTATGCTCCAAAGAAACCTTGAGACTAAAAAAAAAAAAATAACAAAGGGACACAACTCGAAAATTATAGCATTATAGCACTGCGCTTCTCCTCAATAAAATTTGCCGATCTCTGAAGTCTCACGTTGATACCTTTTATAATTTTTGAGTTATGCTCTGGACAAAATTCAAGTATGAAAAATAACAAAAGGAAATAACTCCTAAACTATGGGGCACTGCACTTTTCCTCAATATCATCTATCAACCTGTGAAGTTTCATGTTTATACCTCATGTAGTTTTCAAGTTATGCTCCAGACAAAATTTAAGTAAGAAAAAAAAAAACCAAAGGGCAATAACTCTGAAATATGCAATCAAGGGTTATGGTTTTTGTACACTGTACTTCTCCTTGATGAGATCTTTCCACCTATGGAGTATCATGTTTACACCTCTAATCGTTGTCTGCGCAGTGCGCATGTCATATTCTTCGAAGATTCGACCTGTCTGCTATGACGCATCACCCATCCCCGTATACCTGGGAAAAGTAGGGCTTATACCGAAGCTATTAGCCTATTACCCAAGCATGTAGAGGGTGTTATAACTGGCCGATGCACAGATTACATGCTAGCCGATCATAGTTGAATGAATCGCACCAGGTAGCGTTTTATTGAGTGAACGTTTATTTCATTTTGAAATTCAAAGTAACAGTTGTTGTTTTGAAATGTAGTCCGGTTCTGTAACCAGAATGCCCAAATTAGATAGATGTGTATTTATAGAATGCCATCTAGCGGGAGATAATGCACCTCTAATAGTTTTTGAGTTATGCTCCGGACAAGAAAGTTGGACGGTAGGTCGGACAGACAAACGGAAGGGCGGACGGCTACAATTACCATATCCTTCGCCGCCTTTTTGGCGGGGTATAAATAAGATTGCTCGTCAAAATGATTTCAAAGGGCCCCTACTCCAGCTGCATGGAGAAACACGTTAGCAATACTATATTTTTTCTTGATAGAGATTTTAAGAAGAGAAATACATTTTGCCTGGTCTTCTGTTGGTTGCGATCTACATTTCAAACCCCTGTCACACCAGGGCGGCGATCCCACGGCGTCCAAGAAAAAATGTAGAACGCCGAGGTGCGCGCTGTACGATCGCAAGCATCGTCACAACAACGCAGTGGCATCGCGAGTAGACGCGTTGGGATCGTCTAGGACGCCGAGGTGTGACAGGGGTATAAACGTTTCCAGTAGGCTTATAGTACACTCCAGTAACGATCCCGCTGCACTGGTCAGGATCCTGTCGCTCTGTTGTTGCTCTTTTATGGTGCATGAGGTCTCTCTCTACGGCAAGGGATTTCAGGCTACGTTTAAACCCCCGTCAAACTGGAGTGCTGATCCCACGGCGTCAAAAAAAAAAAAAAAATGCAGAACTCTGAGGTGCATGCAGTACGATCGCAAGCATCACCACAGCAACACAGTGGCATCGCCAGTAGATGCGATGGGATCTAGAACGCCAAGCCACAGCGCGCACTTTGAGCATGCACAAAACAAACTTGGCGTTCTGAAAAGAGCGCAGTGGGATCACCGTGAGGTTGCCTTAGCAGCGCACTAAGAATTCCACAAACTCCACGGGAGGTCTACCTGCACACACAGAGGCCGCAGTGCAAACGCTGTGGTTTTCGGTGGCGCTTGCACGGAGATTGTATGGCGTTTTAAGAGATGTTACTGCTTCTGAGAGCTACCGCGCTAAATACGGTGTGTCAACAGCGCTTATAGTTTTATTTATTTTTAAATGCGCTCTTAAAACGACTATTCGGATCTGCCACGGCAATCCATGCGCTTCAATTGTGTCCATCGCTCTTTGCATAACAAAACAAATGAACACATATATAGGACGAAGTATGCAAATAAACATTCATTTTATCATGACAAATGTATGCAAGCAAGCCTGGCTACTGCTTGATGATGTGGTGACGGTGGTTGATTTGCTTCTGTTTGGAAAGGTTGGGTTTTTTGTCCTGCTTTTTCCCTTTTCTTTTAACAGGTATAGTAATATTCTTTACTGACTTTTCGAGAGCAAAGCAAAGAAACCACGGATGGAAAAAAAATGTGTATACAGTTTGTTTTTTTATAGATAGTGCAAACGAACGTCATGAACACACAGCTCAGTATGAGCGTCTTGAAAACGCCGTAAAAGCGCCTTGCACGCAGTGTTAGCACTGTGAAAGCGAAGTGCACGCAGTGGATGCGTCGTGAGAGTGCAGAGAGTTGCCAAGAGGAACTCCGTAGGAACCCAAAAATACGCCATAGGAGCTCCGTAGCAAAGCCTTGGTCGCAGAGAGAACGCCGTGACACCCCCGATCTTCGCCAAAAATATTTGATTTTTTCTGCAACCTCATGGCGCTCTAAGAAATCAAACAACGCCATGCCAACACTGTAGAAACGCCGTAAAGTGTGACACGGGCTTTAAGCCCCCGTCACACCAAACTAGTTCTTAGAAAGTCTTACACCGTCCTGACATAATCGGAAAACGGGTTGCAGTCGGGATATAACGTATAATTTTGGCCTAATAATGCCTGAAGCCCCCGTCTCAACAAACCTATACATAGAAAGTCTTACACCGGTCAACAAAATTGAAAAACGCGCTGCGGTCGGGATAGGACGTGTACGAGTATATTTGGTCAGTAAAATGCAAACGCACATCTTTAATAGGATCGAAGTACGGCAGTTCCGTTTGTAGTACGTCCATCCCGTTTTAAGTACGCTGTCACTCCGTCTAACTACAGGCAGGGATGGACGGCAAAAATTTTGAGCAGGCTCAAAATTCTGGAGCACTCTTCCCGTCCTAACCCGTCCAGTAAGTTCGTAAACAGATCGTAAAAGGTTTCTTATACGTCCACTTCGTCCGAACTCAGTTTAAGTCCTTTGGGCAAAAAATTTCGGAACGGAGTGAGAACGAGTCTGGTGTGACGGGGGTATTAGTCTACGCTTACTACGTTGCTGCTGCGACCTTGCTACGACCTATGTGCAAGAGCTGTGATTCTGTTGCGCTTTAGGAACGTTTCTATATAAAATCGGCGGCAGTTGACCATCGGATTTTAAAGTACAATTGGATCAAATTGTTCCAGTCGCTGTGCTCAAGCTTGCAATTATGAACAATAGATTGATAGGATTGGGTGTTGTGAGACAAGCCAAACGGTGAAAGAGGGCCAAAAGGTTCCGGGTCCGTCTGCAGAGAGAAAGCTCCAATTTGGTCATCATGACCAACCTATGAGTGAACAAAAGATTGAAGTGATTGTGCCCTGTTGAACATTCTTCTATTTCTTCATACTTCTCTATTGATTTTAATAACAAAAAAGGCTCACCAAAGTATGCTTTAACAAATTTAAATGCTCTTTTGCATACAATGTAGATCAAGATCAGATTGCATTTTAAAACATGCTAATTTTGGGTTTCCATCCTTATGTTTTGTCTAATTTAACAAAAAAAAAAAAAACATTATTTCCCGCCAGATGACATTCTACAAATACACATCTATTGGGCATTCTGGGTACAGAACAGGACTACTTTTCAAAACAACAACCGTTACTTTGAATTTCAAAATGAAATAAACGTTCACTCAATAAAACGCTACCTGGTGCAAATTCATTCAGCTATGATCGGCTAGCATGTAACCTATGCATCGGCCTTTTATTAAAATGGCCCCTACATGCTTGGGTAATAGGCTAATAGCTTCGGTATAAGCCCTACTTTTCCCAGGTATACGGGGATGGGTGATGCGTCATAGCAGACAGGTCGAATCTTCGAAGAAAATGACATGCGCAGACAACGAACAAAAAAAAAAAAAAGATCTGCAACTGTATTATTCTACCTTTTTGGGGATGGGGGTTGAGGGGAGGGGAGAACCAAGATGCAAAATCTTGAGTTTGAATTATTTGGCACTCTGGGTAACCATAATTAACAATCCCGTGTTTTAACAAGCCTGGGGAAGAATAATTCAGAAAACCTAGTGTGAAAACGTGAAAAACTTGGTGAACATCATTCTGTCCTTTTTCCACAATATTTTACTACCATTTTGAAAGAGTTTACATAATTTTAATGTCTAAATTTTTCAACATACATGGGATCTGACATAAGTAGGCATTTGAAGTTTGAAATTTTATTAAACTAGTCTAGAAAAAATGCTATTAACTCTTTACCACACGACAAAAATGTAGACTTGTCCAAATTGAAAGCATTTGCAGGTGACAATTTAAATGTTGCTCAAGTGAAGGAATTTGTTTTTTGATAGAGTAGAAAACATTGTGGAAAAAGAAAAGCATTTTCTCCATTTCCCACAATGTCTTCTTACCTTTCAGATACAAATGTAATTATTTGAGCCACATTCAGTTTGTTGTCTGCAAATGCTTTCAATTTTGACCAGTCTAAAATTTTGACATTTAGTATAGGGTTAATAACATTTTACTAGATGAGTCAAATAAAATTTTATCAAAAGCAAATGGATGTCAAAGTTTTGTTATCAGTCAACAAAAAACTGCAAATTATAGGTCAGATTATACAACAAATTATAGGTCAGATTATACAAAAACCATACTCAAACATTGTGGCAACTTCAATGAAATCCTCTGAAAGAAGTCTAAGATGTTGTCACATATGACTTCACACTGTGCTTACCTCATATGTGTGTGAGATACAGGATCTTACATGAGTGTTTATGTATTATCATTTTTATGAAATGAGTTAGCTAAAATAAAACTATATCCCGAGCCTTAGCGGGTGTTATCTGCATTTTAGTCAATAAGTGTAACAAAAATTATAAAACATAAAGACGACTGAGAGATTCTATTAATCACGTAAAACAAATGACGGACAAACGAGTATCCTGCAGGTTCCATGTTTACAGATGTAGTTTGGTTTGAAATGTGCACATGCACTAAAAAGATAGCTCTGTGACAACATCAAAAGTTGAATGAAACACTTTCCACAATTTTGTTGACTTCCGATACATTTCGCTGCATTTTTTGTTGTTATTTAACATGACAATCACACCATTATCTACACTTATTCATCTTACCAACAACAACATCATTTGCCCACAAATGGAAAAGGAATACAAGTTAAAGTGGTTGGCCTCACCAGCTTTATGGGCTCATAACTACAAAAATAACCAGAACCAAGACCCAAAGTAAAATAATACACTACTGTATTATCAAAAATAAGTCATGGGTTTAAAGCACTGCCGGACAATGTTTTATGTGATAAAGGAGAATTTGTAATGGGTATATTACACTGAACACTGGGGAGGTTATGTGATAAGTTTGTTTTACATCGATTGTGAAACAAGTTCTCACATCTTATACTAATCACTCTCGATGATTGCTTCCTTGAAACTTTAACCAGTACTTGTGCCATGATGTGGGTATTTCAAAAGATTATGACCCCACACATCATGATATTCAAACCCAGAGCCTTTGATGTGAGATGCCGAAGCTCTAACCTGACACTATTACCATCATATTAAATACATTTTGTCATCTTCGACTTGCTGTCAACATGGACTGGTCTAAAATTCTGTTTTATGATAATATGAATGCTTATAGCAGTGTAGGATTGAATACCTTTGTAAGCATGGTCAACTTTTTGGTTCAAATCGCACCTTTCAGTTTGGCATGAGCATTATAAAGAACTAACTGTTGGTAAAAATTAACATTTTACCAGATAATAAAATTTTAGACTTGTTTAACATAAGTATTTGCAGACAAATAATTAAGTCTTGTCTCAGAAAATTGGGACCTGTCTTTGAAAGGGTAAAAAACATTGTGAGGAAAAGGAGAAAATGCTGACTATTAGCATTTTCTCCTTTTCCCAACAATGTTTTCAAATTCTAAAAGTCTTCTTCCACTGGGTTGAGAAAGCACAGGATCATAAATTATGATAAAGGCTTAATAATGTGAGAACCAGAATTAAGGCTGTGTAGAATGCGCACATTTGTAAAAAGAGTACATAAAGAGCAACACATGCTGGTGATAATGTCTGGATGCAGCTTTTTATAAGCGAAAATTTTAATTTGAAAACGGGCATACAGATGTCAAAAATGCTTTGAGGGTTACCTGCTTTCTGGTATAGGTTCCCCTTTTGATGGGTTACAACTGGCCTGAGTTCGAGCTAAATATCTTCAGTTGTAATCGAAATTCATGTATCAGAATATGTCAAAGGTTTTGAATGATGATAAAACAGATGACAACAGGACTATGACACTACCTCGATGTTTTCTTTGAAAACAGCAGAGCTTAAAATATATCTTTTGAGGTCAAAGACATAGTATTACATGTTGTATGTTTATCCATTTCTCAAATAATGCAAGAAAAATTAACTAAAGTACACTCATACAGGTTACATACTGCCAAGCACTGTGGCTCAGATAGTAAAATTGAGGGCTTGAAACCCTGGGATGGCTGGTTCAATTCTCCATCTCAACCAAGTTCATTCTGAGTACTGATGATAGTCATTGTTTCTAACCACTGAACATTGGTTTGAAGATGTTTATGTGGGAAAGCAGCCAGTGGTATGAGAAGAATATGCAAATTACTGGTAAAAGAAGCTCAAGGAAGGCATAAATATGTCTACTGGCCACTGCAATATAACTGAAATAACAGAATTGAGAGAGATTAGTATAAGTTGTAAGAACTTGTTTCTCAATCTTTGTAAAATAAATGTGTTTAAAAAAAAGTACTGAAATAATGTTGAAAAGGAAGTTAAATATTACACAACCATCCATCTCATGTTCGTATCACAGTTTATTTTTAGATTGCATCTATTTACAATATACAATTCAGATCACTACTTTGGTATGTAACATGTACATGAATACATATTTACAGAAACCCCTCTTCAACTTTCATTTTAACCCTCTACCATACAATCCCTAAGTTCAAACTGGAAATACAGTATAGAGGAATTTTCTTATATTGGAAATCTTTAAATGCCAACAATCACAAAATTAAACATTTAACTCTTTACCAAACAATCCCAACTTTTAACGACCCTGAGAAAGAGGCCTTTTGAAAACATTGAAGGAAAAGGAGAAAATGCTGGTAACCAGCATTTTCTCCTTTTCCCACAATGTTTTCTACCCTTCCCAAACCTAATTTCAATTTTTCAGTCACATTTATTTTGTCGTCTGCAAATGCTTTCAATTTGGAATAGTCTAAATTTTTGTTGTTTGGTAAAAAGTTAATTTGTCATCTGTAGTTGCTTCCATTTTGGATAAATCTGAACTTTTACTCTATTTAACTCTTTACCAACGACAAAATTATAGACTTGTCCAAATTGAAAGCATTTGCAGACGACAAAATGAATGTGACTGAACAGTTGAAATTCATTTTGGGAAGGATAGAAAACATGGTGGAAAAAGGAGAAAATGCAGGTTACCAGCATTTTCTCCTTTTCCCACAATGTTTTCAAAAGGCTTCTTTCTCAGGGTCTTTAAAAGTCAGGATTGTGTGGTAAAGAGTTAAGATAACTTCCACATCTTTTGCCACATTTAATTTGACATATGCTTTTGATTTAGACAGGCCTACAATTTTGTTGTTTGTCAAGGGTTGAATTAAACTTTTAATTAGAGGCCCTTGAGGGCCTGAAATCGTTCTACTGGTAGTGATTTTGCTTTTAAGCTAGTATACATTATGAATTTATGATGCAAAATGACAAAAAACACAAAAATGTGTTCTTGCAACTGGGCTTGAACCAACTAAGACAGCAAAAGTAGGCATGGTGAACTGAACAAACAGTGAGAAAAAAGTAAAGTGCAATGTCTCAAAACTAAATGTTTGGAATCCAGCCAAATTTGATAGGGTTTCAGTAGGCCTTGTATTAAACAATCCTAGCAAATTTCAAATGTGGTCTTTGTTGAGTAAACGATACTAAGTCATCAAATAGCTTCTTTTCCCGAACGGTTTACTAGATTTTCTTCACTTTTAATAGAGCTCAATCACTTGATGAACCAAACAATCTTTGCAAGTTTCAAAAGACTGGATCAACACTGTGAACTTCATTGCCTAAACAAAAAATGGAAATTTTCAACTTTGAATGGCTACTTTTCCCATACTGATTGCCTGATTTTTTTCAAAATCAATAGGGATCAAGCTGTTTACGATACAAAGCAACTGTGCAAGTTCCATGAAAATCCAACCACAAATGCTCACTTCATTGCGTAAACAAGAAATGGAAATTTTCAACTTGAAATGACTACTTTTCCTATATTGTTTGTTGGATTTTTTTTCAAAATCAATAGGGTTGAAGCTATTGATAAGATAAACAAACTGTGAAAGTTTCATGGAAATCTGAACACAAATGCAGACTTTATCATGTAAACACGAAATAGAAATTTTCAACTACAAATGGCTACTTTTCCCATACTGTTTGTTGGATTTTTTCTTTAAAATCAATAGGGTTGAAGCTATTGATGAGATAAACAAACTGTGCAAAGTTTCACAAAAATCTGATTACAAATGCAGCCTTAATCATGTAAACAAGAAATGGAAATTTTCAACTTGAAATGGTTTCTTTTCCCATACTGATCATCAGATTTTGTTCAAAATCAACAGGATTCAAGCTGTTGAGAAAAAGCAACTGTGCAAGTTTCATGGGAATCTGAATACAAATGCAGACTTTATTGCATAAACAAGAAATAGGACTTTTCAACTTGAAATGGCTACTTTTCCCATACTGTTTGTTGGATTTTTTTCAAAATCGATAGGGTTGAAGCTATTGATGAGATAAATAAACTGTGCAAGTTTCACGAAATTCTGACCACAAATGCAGACTTTATCGCATAAACAAGACGGACAGAGGGACAGACCAATGAACGATGGAAACCACGCCATGACACAAGCTCTGCTGGCTTTTAGTTAGTAGAGCTAAAAACTACTAATGTTTTGTTTTTGGAATACGTAGGTCTGAGATCAGACTTAGCAAAATATATCTGATCTTGGATCTACACTCTCCTCTATGATGTTAGGTATTCTGCAAAAAACAGAACCCATTCTGTGCCATAGGTGAAACCATGGGCTTTCATGGACAAAGTAGATCAAGATTAAATTGCATAAACCCTGAATTCTGATGTAAGATCTAAATTGTTTACTTGTTTAGTCACGCCTACAAGATAAATTTTTTTCTGAGTTTCAGTGGACTGTATTTCAGCTGTCAAGTTTATACATACGTCATTGAAAGAGATAAATATACTTATTTCTGGTAATTAGTTTTCAGAGTCACTGATAACCACTGCATGTGGTTGAGTCGTGCTTTGTGAAAAGGGGGTGGGGTGGGTTTAATGCATATGAAAAAGTATTGACTCACATCAGCCTAAACAGTTTGCACAGTCTTCTACTTCATGAATCAGTAGTTTGATTGAAAAATGGATTTTAGGTATCCATATTTTATGATGACTTCCTTAGTATAATGCATCAAAAGAGATGCATTAAACCCCCTTTTCTCAAAGCATGGCTCATTTTATCTATTCAACACCCTACACTTTGAAACTATCCACAGCATTACAGAATTCATGTGGAACAGTAACGGCAGTAAACGGTTCTCAAAACGGTCTTCTAATATGGCGTAGCTCTGAAAATAGACATAATTTGGCAAAATATAATATTACAGTACACGCAATTGCAAATTGCACATCCAAATTAAGTCAAGAGTTATTTTTCTTCTTTTCAACACCAATGTTTATAGTAACAGCATATTTGCATTCCCACTATAATCTTATAAAACCTTATGAAAGTCAGATTTTGACATGTGTAAGAACCAAGAATGGTGTTCACCAAAGGGCTGCCACATTTATAGAAAATAGGAAGTATTTACATCATATGCCATACACGAAACGCCTCCTTGCACACAAAGTTTTCCTTTGTGCATGACAAAATAAAGGGTTAAAATAGATTTACAAGTATAACATTTTTTATATGTTGTTTGTTTCATTTTTGTTCCATTTAATGTATCTTTTGTTCACAGGTGTTCAAAAGATGAAAATTTCAGGGTGAAAAATCTTGAAAACAAGTATCTACCAGTTCAAATGAACTATTTTAATGCAGGAAAATACCTCTGGATTGTTTCTTAGAAAACCATTATGTCCCATGAGAAAGCACAGAGTATTATCATTTGATATGTCATTTGTTTAAATGTTTTGTCAATTTCTGTAAATGCTTACTACACATACAGAAAACAGACCTGTTTACATGCATAAAGTTGGTATCCCCATTCACTCACCATTCTGTATTTGGTTCTAATCCAAAATTTCGAAGCTAACTATCTGAATGAGACAGAAAGTCTCAGCCAACCAGTTGGCTGGTCGTGAAATTTATAACAAAAAATAGCCCTCTATCAAACACTCTTCAGTTTAACCCTCCACCTTACAGTCCCTTGTTTTAAAGACCCTGAGAAAGACACCTTCTGTTTTCTACCTATTCAAAGGCAAATACTATCCTTTGAAAAATATCTTAATTGTGGCCTGTATCTTCTTTTAACTCTTTACCAGACGACAAAATTTTTGCCTTGTCCAAATTGGAAGCATTTGCAGACGAAAATTTTAATGTGACTCAAATGTTGCAAATTTTCTTTGATAGGGTAGAAAACATTGTGGGAAAAGGAGAAAATGCTCGTTACCAGCATTTTCTCCTTTTCCAACAATGTTTTCAAAAGGTTTCTTTCCCAGGGTCGTTAAAAGTCGGCATTGTGTGGTAAAGGGTTAATACGGTCGAGACTAAAGTTATGCTGTGTGGTAAAGGGTTAAACAATCTAAAAGAAAAACGGCTTTTGAAAACATCATGCAAAAAGGAGAAAATGCTGGCTACCACCATTTTCTCCTTCTCCCACAGTGTTTTCCTACCCCGTTTGATACAAATCCTATCATATGTGCCACATTTAATTTGTGGTCAGCAAATACTTTAAATTCTGACCAGTCTAAAATTTTGTTGTTTGATGAAGAGTTAAATGGCTGGTGAATGATACCATAAGACCGCCTTCCACAGTACCCATTAATTATGTTATTCACAACTTACCTTGCAAAGTTGATGATTGAAATTATTCCCAGCACTAACTGTAAGCCAACAAAAGCCAGTTCAACTCCAGACAAGATGATATCTGCTCTAGTGACGTAGGTTTGCCAATACAAGTAGAAAATAGATCCCATAATGATAGGTATACTGAGTAAGATTGAAACAATGATGCCCACAATTCTCTCTGTCAGGTTACCTTTTCTTGCTGAAAAAAACAAACCACACACACAATAAGGACCAATGATTTTTGCATGTACAAGTAACATGTTATTTGGCATCTTACGACAATGTTCAAATGGATTATAATCTTACACATTCTTAGTTAAATAATGATTTCACATGAGTGAATATATAAGATGATTAATTCACTGCTCATACAGTTTTCATAAACACTGTATTACATATTTACATGCAGTCCAATCTTGAATTTACAGTCTAACATTTTTTTTGTATATGCTGTGTAAAACTATTCAGAAATGATTTTTTTTTTCCCCTGAAGACAAGAAAACAATTTTTCACTTGTGGAACACTGTTCATAATTCTTATCACAATATCTAATTTTCTTAACTGTTTTCCAAATAATCCCTGGTTTTCATGACCCTGGAAAAAAATTATGTGGCATTCCTTATACTGGATTCAAAATAGTGATGATGTAATTCCACTGAAGTGACATTGTCATCACATCAGTCTGTGGAAATGAGCAGAGAAAACTGTAGATTCTGAATAATTTTTAGAATCTTGAATAACATGTATGTGTTATTTGTTTTTATGTAGAAGCTTGATAAATTTTATTCAGAAAAGTCAACATTTTCATGAGTTGCTTAACCAATTACTGTCCAATTCTGCTTTCACTGACCCTGCAATCTACTGCTTTATGAAAAAAAGGCTGGAAGAGGAGCAATATTTGAAACAAACAATTATTCCCTTTCGGGAAAAACAATATTTCCTTTACTTTCAGCTGTTTGCCTTTTACCCAGTTTGCCAATATTTTTGGTACATGTAGGTCTAAAAATTTGAATGTACAGTAAAGAGGTAACGGCAAAATGAATCTGACTTTTTGCAGCTGCTTAACTTTTTGCCACACAATCCCAAGTTTGACAACCCTGAGGAGGAAAATTTACAAAAAAAACTGTGGAAAAAAGGAGAAAATGCTGGTAAACAGCATTTTCTTCTTTTTCCGCAAAGTCTTCTGCCCTATCGAAGAACTTGACGTCATTTGTACCAATTGCAAATTTATCATCTGCAGACGTCTTGAAACTGAAAAGCCTGAAATTCATCATTTGCAAAAAGATTAACCAATTACATTACAAACACTACATTACCAGCATTTTCTCCTTATCACACATTTTCAAGGCCTTTCTTAAACAAGATGATAAATACAGATCAACTTGTCTTTGAATAGGTACTGTAAACTAGAGGCGCTTGAGCGCCTGTATCGCTCCACAGGCCTGATATTTCTATAATGGCGAAAGGAAGTTTTTAACAATTATCATTCAATCCTGCATTTTAGCTCACTGAAGAAACAATTTGGTAGACAACCACCATAGGAACTTACCTGCAAAACAACAATGAAATCCAATGAATAGTTTTAGAGAAGAAATTTTTCAAAGATTTTACTTTATACCATAAAAGGAAAATGAGTCTCCCATAAAAGCCATGTTTTTTGACAGATCTTTTTTTTTTTACGGAATTCTGTAAACCTGTATTTAAGGAACATTCCTGCAAAATAATAATGCTATCCAAATAGCGGTTTGGGAGGAGAAGATTTTTAAAGGTTTTTTACTTTGGTTGCCATGGCAACCAGAATTCTTCATGGAACACAATTATTTGAAGGAATTTGAAAGAGGACCACCAAAGGAACATTCCTGTGAAATTTGGTAAAAATCCAGTCAATAGTTTCTGAGGAGAAGTTTTTTAAAGAAAAAGTTTACGGACGCACGCACGGACGAACGGACGGACGGACGACGGACACAACGCCATGACAATAGCTCTCTGGCCTTTGGCCAGTGGAGCTAAAAATTAGAAAATGCAGGTTACAAGTATTTCCTCTTGTCCCACTATGTTTTCACAGGCCATGTTTTCCAAGACTGTGTGGTAATGGGTTAAATCTTTGTACTCACCAAAGAATATTCTAAGTGCTTCTATACCAGCCAATATAAACAGGAGGGCTATTTCAGCAGGAAGGACACCATCAGCATATGGGAGAGTTTCCCCTGTTTAAAACAAATAATAAACTAGTTTTTCCCCAAATACAGAATGTCTCCCCCCCCTCAATTGACCTTTCAACCCCTGCTGTGACCTTGACCTTGGAGACATACATGTGAAACCTGTGCTCTGTGTATCATCTCGAAAGCTGAAGCATGCGTGTGTGAATGAATCAACAGATATGGAGTAGACTGGACCATGCAACAGACAAACAATTCTACCAAAAACAACATATCTCCCCTACCAACAATAATGAGGTCAGCTTTGATGTTTTTTTTCGTAGATGGTGTCTCACAAAAATAACATCAGAGCTACCCTTCGAATCGAAGGTAAGGTCTCCCCAAAATCAATTTCAAGCAGAACAAAATATATGCAAATATGAGATTTTTCTTTTTTATAAAACAATGATTCAGTGCTGTGTCATGGACAGGCATTCAGTATTAAGTATTTGAGTCTTTATCACACAGTTATCAGTTTCAATGACCCTGAGAAAGAAAGCTTTTAAAAGCATTGTTGGAAATGTGGAAAATGCTGGTAACCAGTAGAAAGCAATTGAGCCATACACTGACTAAAGGGGGTTCAATGCATCTCTGTGATGCATTAACCCTTTCCCAAACGGCAAATTTTGGACCAGACCAAATTGAAAGCATTTTGCAGATGACAAATTAACAGTTGCTAAAAAGATGATTTTTCTATATGATAGGGTAGAAAACATTGTGGGAAAAGGAGAAAATGCTGGTTACCAGCATTTTCTCCTTTTCCCACAATGTTTTCAAAAGGCTTCTATTCCTGACCCGTAAAAACCAGGGACTGTTTGGGAAAGGGTTAAACCAAGCAATTCATCAAATAATTATGGATCCATAGAACCCCATTTTGTGTAACAACCACCTGAAAATCATGAGCTAGACTGGTTGGTCTTTAGACATGCTGAAATGTGATCTATAGCAAAAAGTTTCAACCCAGGTCAGCCTGCTCAGGTTAACCTGGGTCAATAGTTTTTGCAGATGCATTAAACCCCCTTTTCACAGAGCATTACTCATTTGTAGATAACAAATAAACCATTTACCAAACAATTCTATGTCTAAACAATCCTGCAGATAAAGCCTCTGGAAAACAATGTGGGGAAAAGGATAAAATGCTGGGTACCGGCATTTTCTCCTTTTCTAACTACCAGTATATTTTTTACCCATTCCATTACAAATCTCAACATTTGAGCCACATCTAATTTTTCATTAGGAAATGCATTCACTTTGGACAAATCCAAAAATTTGTCGTCTGGTAAGGAGTGAAAAGAAGGAAATTCATATGTGACAGGGTTAAAAATATTGTGAGAAAAGGAAAAAATGCTAATGAACAACATTTTGTCTCTTTTCTCAAGTTTCCAAATGCCTACTCTGTCTGGTTGTCAAAAAAAAGTGATTGCATAGGAAAATCTGATTGTTTGGTAAACTCATGACATCTGACTTCTTGCACCAGGCCACATTTGCCATATCATTTTCACATATATTTATTAACTCTTTACCACACAATCTCCAGTTTTAACAACTGTGCAAAATAGGCCTTTTGAAAACATTGTGGGAAAAGCACAATGTTTTCTACCTTTTCAAAAAAGAAATTTCAATTTTGAGTTGTATTTACTTTGTCTTCTGAAAATGCTTTCAAATTGGACAAGACTTTTATTTCATAGTGTGGTAAAGAGTTAAATCTTAATTTCCATCAAGTATACATACTTTTACAAAGATGATTTCAATGTCATCTACTGCAACCAGTTTTGGGGAATAAAGGTAATCAAAGGACTAAAGGTCCTAAAAAGCAGATTTGCACAGCTGTATTCAACAACTATAAGGAGGGATGAAAAATCAGCACATGTAATCCTAGGACATATTTCTGAAATTAGTAACAAAATCAAAGAAGATAAGAGTTTGTCAACCTTGCAGGATAGGTGTGATTTTACAGGTTAGGAGCCCTGAGGGTGCCCTTTGATCAGTTGTTAATCAATCCAGCAGACTGATAAGTGAGTGCATCTGTCTGATGTAGTATTCCCCTTTGTATTAGATGCAGGATTGTTTAGATGGGTAAAGCATAAATAGCAGCAACTAAAGCTAGTTGCTCATGAGGTGTATGAGCTAGATTTGAAAGTAGAATGCATAGTGTATGCGTACATGACAGATGGTCAGATTGATCACAGGGAGCAGATTTGCTATACATGTCTGCTAAAAAGGAAACAAGCATGTAAAACATACCCTTATATGCATACAGGAGAATTTCACACAAAAAGAACACTCCAAAGTACCATCCATTGAAATATAACAGCACTTCATATGGCAACGAGGATCTCTTTAATCTTGATTAAGGAACTTTACCTCTCAGCCCTCACTCAAGGCTAAAACAACTTCATTTTATGTCAAAACTAAAGGAATGGCATTGTTCACGACCTTTCATGGAAAAATGGTAACTCTTCAAAACAAAAGGGCCAAGATGGCCCTGGATTGCTCACCTGAATATTTGAGTAGACCATAGCCAGTTTTTTTTTTTTGTTATTCCAAAACTTTTTCTTCAATAACTTCAATAAAAAGAACAAGAGCACCGCATGCGGGTGCCAACAATTGACTGTTGGGTGCTGGATATTAAGTTAAAATTGTAATTCAAAAAAGGGGCATAATTTGGCACCAAAAGATCATTTCTGTGAAATTATTTCAAAATCTGACCAGTGGTTTCATAGAAGAAGAATTTTTAAGAATTTCTTCATGTCCGTATAGTGCAAATGGCCCCCACCACCACAGCCTTGTTTCTTGACGGATCAAAATTTCTCTAACATTTTTCAAAAGGGGCATCTAAGGGACATTTCTGTGAAATTACTTCAAAATCTGACGAATGGTTTAAGAGAAAAAGAATTTCAAAAATTTCTTTAGGTCAATACAGTGCAAGGAGGCCCCCACCCACGGCCATGTTTTTCAACAATCAAAATTTTGCGAACAATTTTTGAAAAGGGTCACCCATGGAACATTTCTGTGAAATGATTTCAAAATCTGACCAGCGGTTTCAGAGGAGAAGATATTTAAAGAATGCAAAGCCCCCCCCCCATCACCACAGCTATGTTTTTCGACAGATCAAAATTTCACGAACACTTTTCAAAAAGGGTCACCCAAGGAACATTTCTGTGAAATTACTTCAAAATCTGACCAGCGGTTTCAGAGGAGAAGATTTTTAAAAAATTTCTTAGAAAATTCCATTTGGTTGCCATGGCAACCAGAGTTTTTGATAGAATCAAATTCTGTGAACAATTTTTAAAGAGGACCTCCCAAGGAACATTCCAGCGCAAAATTAGGTTCTAATTGGCCTAGCGGTTTAGGAGAAGAAGATGTTAAAAGAATTGTTGACACCACACGATGCAAAGAGCCCCCCCCCCCCACCAACACCACCACAGCCATGTTTTTCTACAGATCAAAATTTCACCAAAACGTTTTGAAAAGGGTCACCCAAGGAACATTACTGTGAAATTATTTCAAAAACTGACAAGCGGTTTCAGAACAGAAGATATTTAAAGAATGCACACAGCCCCCCCCCCCCCCCCCCACCACGGCCATGTTTTTCGACAGATCAAAATTTTACGAACAATTTTTCAAAAGGGTCACCCAAGGAACATTTCTGTGAAATTATTTCAAAATCTGACCAGCGGTTTCAGAGAAGATTTTTAAAGAATTTCTTAAAAAATTCCATTTGGTTGCCATGGCAACCAGAGTTTTTGATGGAATCAAATTCTGTGAACAATTTTCAAAGAGGACCTCCCAAGGAATATTCCAGCCAAGTTTGGTCCAAATTGGCCCAGTGGTTTAGGAGGAGAAGATGTTTAAAGAATTGTTGACACCACTTGACACAAGGAGCCCCCCCACACACACACACACTGCCACGGCCATGTTTTTCGATGGATAAAAATTTCGTGAACAACTTTTCAAAAGGGGCACCCAAGGAACATTTCTGTGAAATTATTTGAAAATCTGACCAGTGGTTTCAGAGGAGAAGATTTTCAAAGAATTTCTTAGAAAATTGCATTTGGTTGCCATGGCAACCAGAGTTTTTAATGGAATCAAATTCTGTGAACATTTTTTCAAGAGGATCTCCTAAGGAACATTCCAGCCAACTTTGGTCCAAATTGGCCCAGCGGTTTAGGAGGAGATATGTTTAAAGAATTGTTGATGATGCACGACGGGCGACGGACACGGGGTGATCCTAAAAGCTCCTCTTGAGCACGTTGTGCTCAGGTGAGCTAAAAAGGGCTCTTGTATAGAAGTCATGCTCAGTATAAAGGGGTTTTAAAGCATCTGCATTAGTATTGATCCATGTCAGCCTGCGCTGTCCACATGGGCTGACATGGGTCGAAATTTTTGCTATTAATATGTATTTTCTGCATGTCAAAGGGCCATCCTACCTCATGATCTAGTCTGTTGTCAGACAAATATTGGATTTCATGGATCCTTAATTATGTGATGACTTGCTTGGTATAATACCGTATTTTGCTTAAATTTTGGGACACCCAAAGTATTGGGACACCATCAAAAATTGTAAAAATAATTATTTTTCATGACCCAAAGATTTGGGCCATACAAAAAATTGCAAAGCAAGATCGGTATTTTTTTGTTCCAAAGAATTGGGACAGTGAATATCTATTTAAAATAAATATCTTGAAGATACATAAAACCCTCAGTGGGTATCGTGCAAGACTTGAGAACAGGGGGTCACTGGTTCAATTCCCGACCCGGCCAATTTCTTTCCAAGGACTGATGATAATCATTGCGACAGGATTCATTCCTCTATCACTGCTGAACTTTGTTTCGATGATGGTTATGTGGGAAAGCAGCCAGTTGCTTGGAAAAAATATTGTGCAGAGACTGAGAGTATTGGTAAAAGAAACTCTAGGAAAGCATGGATAGGTACACTAGCCGCCGTGATATAACTGTACCAATGCTGAAAACAGTGCTACTCACCATTAAATCAATCTTTTGCTACAGCATAGCTCATACATGATGAAACCTACGGAAAATAACCAGATAAAAGTACAGGTAATTAATCAAAGTTATAGATAAAAAAAGTTCAAATTTTTTTATGTCAGCCTTCCAAGGTAATCCAACATGATCTAGACATCCGATAAAGCCTTATTAAAGGATACAATGACTTGTACTTGACCTGAAAATAGAAAGAAGAATACTATTAAAGTAAGGAAGAAAAGTTTTGGAGGAAAACAATTTACCAAGTAACACACATCTTAATTCCTGAAGGAAAAAAGTAAAGTAAGAAGTAAATTTACTCTAAAGCAAAAGGGCTATAATGGCCCTGCATCGATCCACTGGCTTACAGTGTGCGGGGATTTGGACTGTTATCAGCAGGGCTGCATTATTTGTACATCAAAAATCTATGATGCATGATACATTTTATTGTACAAAATAAGATAATCATGACCTAAACTTCTCCACTTAATCCATAGTAAGCCAAATGTCATCCTCAATCAGTGTTCTGCCAAGGATTTTAAAAAGTAGAGACAAATGTCTCACTCACCCAGAAAAGTTTGAGACATTTTTGAAAATTCGGGGACAAAATTTAGTATGCATTAAAATGGTTTAAAAATAAGAAATTGAAATTAGTTCCCCAATACCCATACTTGTTAATTGCTATGTTCTCTTTCACCAGCCAAAATGTGGATTTAAATGCAACTAACACGGCTGATTATTTCTCATTGAGACTTTCCCTACCGTACAGTAAAGTTTTCTTAAAATCCCCCTGAAAAGACTCGGCCATGACGGCTGATCTATGATAGACATTCTCTGCACGTCATAGATAAGAGTAGAAGTTCTGGAGTTACTTTTTTCTTTTTTTCAGTAAATGCGTACTTTTTGGGTTTTTTTTAAACACATTTTACAACCCATAAAGTTGAGGTCGCGATCATACTCCAACAAAGAATATTCTTTTAAATACTAAGAACTGTCGTACAGGTATTTTTTACTATCTTCTGATCATGTTGATTGAGTGGGAGGGGTACTGGGCATCAGAATATTATCGACTTTGAGCTCTGATGGTATGCTTTGGCTGACCATAGAAGCTTAGGATAAGACCTGACTTTTTCACCGTGGCGATGAAACCATTTTCCGACTGAGATTGCAGAAGATACTAGGTCATGACAGTAAGGTACACGATCAATACTTGGTTGATGTTTTCGGTCTGCGTCCAATCAAATTTCATTTTGCATATACGCACCTTCGGCGCACATGAAAAACACTAAATTGTAATAGTTACGCGGCTGATTCTGTGATTTTTGATATGCGACAGGAATCGCCTTTTACCGATTTTTTCTGCGACATTTTGAATTTTTTAACGAGAAAATCACAAATACGCGGCCTCGACAGAACACTGCTCAATATGAGCATGCTTTCAGGCTTATCTAGATGCTATTCCATGAGTCTGAAAAAGGAGTATACAAGGTTGATGAGAACTAAATATCACTAACTTCTAACCAAAAGTATTTGACATTACAGCAGTCAAAGATTACATCAAAGCCCTTGATGCCCACATTTCTTTTATAAGAAATGAAAGAAAATCTAAAAGAAAAAAAGCCCCATGGGTCATCCATGAAAAATATCAATGAATTCAGACCAACAGTTTTTGACAAGGGAATTTAACTACTCTGATGACCAGCATTTCCATGGCAAAGATGCTATGCTATTTATAGTCCTGAATGCCTTGCGCATTCAGTAATGCACTTTCTAAAAATTCTTGGAGTTCATTAACCCTTAAAAACTGAAAAGGCTGAAGTTGTTTTTGCAGACAGTAAAGATGCACATAATGTAATCTGATCTTGGATTGGTTAACCTATTGATTGTATTACATCTGATGCCATTTTCGACAATATTTCAATTATATTGCTGCAGTCAGTGCAACTATCCATGCTTTCCTGGAGTTTCTGTACTTCCAGTGCACCTATCCGTGCTTTCCTTGAGTTTCCAATACTTCGCGCACTATTCTCCCCCTACCACTGGATGCTTTCCCACATAACCATCATAAAAACAATTATCAGCAGTGAAAGAGTAATGAATCCTGTCATGCCTATCTTAAATTCTCTGTAAGAAATTGGCCGAGTTGGAGATTCAAACCAGCAACCCACTGTTCTCAAGTCCAGAGCCTGATGGACTGCACTACCGAGACTCGGCTCTGATCATGGATCTACACTTTTTGCTTCTTTGGTACATATTAAGGCTAAAACAAATTCGACAAAGAAAAAATTCAGTTATGTTGAGTCTTTTGAGTCTAACTGAATTTCTAGACATTGTATTTTGCTTGAACATTTCTATGAACTTTGGTTAAAATTTGCTCAGTAGCACGTAGGGATAGATAAAGCCATGACGGACATACGATCATGATAAAAGCGAAATGTCCTACGGCTAGTGGAGCTAAGAAGCGTCAAATATTTGAGTATTTTCAAAGAACTGTCATGCCTGCACATGTAAACAAGGTAGTATTTTCAATTTATTTCCTGATAAATTCGGTCGGTATCTACCATAATGGCTTCTCCTTCAAAATATATAGTTTAGTAATGAAAAAATCCGATTCTGATGTTTTCTTGAGTGATGGAATTCATGAAATGACCAAAATGTAAACCTCGATTTTGTCGTTGAGGCTGCCCCGTCGCCATTTTGAAACTTTGACGTAACTGCGGGGTAGCCATTATATTTTTTTTTTTAAATTTCAGAACTATAATTTGAATGTTAAAAAATTAACAAAAAGTATTTTATCAAAATAAAAAGTAAATTAAACACAAAATTTACAGCTATGAATTTTATTTCTTGTTCAAAATTTCCAATCACCCCGAAAACCCAACTAAATACTTCCGGTTGCATTTAGCCGGCATGTCTTATTTTGACAGTTGCGAGTCTCACACACAAAGTAATTAGTGACCTGAGGCGATATTGAGGAGGCCAAAAGTAATTTGTCAACCAAATAGAAACCTTAGACAAAAGAAAATCTTTTTATGACAATATATAGGATCAGTGTTTACGTCCACGTTGACATATCACGTGATTGATACTTCCTTTTAACCCGTGTGCCACATGAAAGTACATCTGTCACGAAAATGAGTGCTGCGCCTCAAGTTTTACATAAAGGAATCGTTAAACAGGTAATTTTTAAATCTCAACTTCAATGACATAACTTTTACTCTTGATTCATTACGTGATCCGTTTTTTCTTGGAGCTTTCCTGATTTGATTTTAACTTTCCTAAAATGAAAGTAGGACAGTAAACTTCAATTTAGACATATGGCTTACTATTTGAGTGGACAATATGGCTTGCTATGAGACAGACTTTACTAAAATAGCAAGCTTTGTTGATCAGTTAACTGACATAATACTAGCAAACCCCAACCACTATACAATTCTATGCATATACAGTATGTAGCATTGTGTTACAAGCGAAGAGACGAGAATAATTCGGAGAACTTTATGAAACTTTCAGACCAGTAATGTATTTGATGTATATGGAATGAATCTGTAAAAAAATGCTATTGTTTTGATGCATAATTTTGATTTGCCTGGGTTTTTTGGAGAGTTGTCGGCATTATACAAGTTAACTATTAAACAGATAGGGCAGGTTGCATGACGGTAGTTTAAGGTTAAACCTGTGTTAAGCCATGAGGTTTAGGTCAAAAACAAGTTCATTAAATATGACTTAAAAAGCAAACTGATGCAAGGTTACAATAAAATAGAAATTTTGAGTATTAGAAAACACTATGGGTACAGGAGAAATACTTCTGAAATGTTTTCAAAGGCTTTCTTTTTCAAGTTCATTAAAACAAAGAATCATTGGATTAGGAGTTAAACTGCAGTTATGCAACCAGCCCATAAGGTTTAGACCTGTCATTATTGAAGTAAAGTATGGCTCATATAATGAGTTTTGTCTTTGAAAGGGTAGAAATGGTTACTGCCATTTCCTCCTTTGCCTCCTACAATATTTCAACCAGTCTTTTTCTTCAAGTTGTTTATAAATTCCTTATTGAATGATGTTTATGTTGTATGAAGACATGAAATTCACCAAGGTGTAAACTTTTAGTTTTATTTTAGGCAATGTCTCCAGTTATCGTACTGTACCTCTATCTTCAGAGGCTAGGGGTAAGATACCATACCCGGAGACTTGAGGGATAGGGATACAGTACCAGACCTGGAGACAACCCGGGTAACACTTGTTGTAGCAATGAAGTTATCAAATATTTGTGTCTGACTAATATCCAACACATTAAATGTTTGCACAATCTTCCATATCTAGGTTTCGCCACTTTTGAGGGGTAATTAACCTTTGGATAGATTGTTATTTTCAAAAGGTGTAGATTTTGTAAATGCTGAAATCCTGGAACAGCACTATCAAATACAGGAATGTTAGAGGTTAAGGTCAAACACAAGTTCATTAAATATGACTTAAAGAGCAAACTGATGCAAGGTTACAATAAACTAGAAATTTTGAGTATTAGAAAACACTATGGGTACAAGAGAAATACTTCTGAAATGTTTTCAAAGGCTTTCTTTTTCAAGGTCATTAAAACAAAGAATCATTGGATTAGGAGTTAAACTGTTAAGTCTACCCACCAAAACAAGGAGCCAACTTTTGGGGGTGCTAAAGATTTACACCCGAAAATAATGAATACTAAGGATGTTCTTGTAGTGAGTAACTAAATTGGTCCAGGTAGCTTATCATCTTGATAAATTAGTATATTGCAGGGTTCTCCCTAGGTCCAGAATCCCAAGAGTCATTGACTCTTGGGCCCAAATTTTCAAGAGTCAAAATGGAATTTCCAAGAGTCTAATAGAAATGTTCAAGGGTCAAAATTATTACGGAGAGATAAGGGTGAAATAATGAAAACTTTCCATTTATGTTCTTTGTTTATGGATAGGAATTAGATAAGAAAATACCCTATCTTATGTAGAGACTTGTTGGAATGAAGTGGACAGAAGAATTTTAAATTGCAGCCCTGGCATGCAATTCATCTTGATGAATAAATGGACACAAACAACTTTTGAACTGTTTACAAACAACAAAAACTTTTGACTAGATCATAATTATTTTAGACATTTGCAGATGAGAATTCAAATGTGGCTGGAACGACTTGATTTGTCTTTCTTACCCCAGAACATTGTGGAAAAGAGAGAAAATAAAGATCACATCCATTTAAGTGTTATTTCTTAAGATATAAATCTTCTTTTCTTGTCCAATTACTTTTTCTTTCACACATGTTCCGGTTTCCCCCCCCCCATCTAATCTATAAGTTGTTGTTTATTTTCATCTTAAAAAGTTTTTCCTAACTTTTAAACAGAGATTTTAGCTTTCACTTATTGTTTCATAAAGAAATAAGTATAAATTAACTGTTTAAATTTGTCACCAAAGATTAAAAGATAGTTTGAAGAGCCTCTGATCGGACGATGTCAAAATGATTTCTGTTGTGTCATGGGTTCTCACGTTTTTTTCCAGCGATCTTTTTTTCAAATCAGTTAATATTTTTACAAGTATTGCTGCATGTTTTGACATAAATTTGTTAATTAGGGTAGCAGTTAACTTGAAAACCTGTCATTTTACACAAGGTAATTGGACTAACACCTTTATCATGTTTTAAAAATGACTTGCCACTCGCCAGCTTGATTACGCGTGATAAACAGAGCTGCGTGCGTCTGTACGCAGTTGACACTGATCGTGTTTATTATAGGCTACATTCCTGCCGGATGCATGCGACATAATTTATATGACCCTTTGGCTGGTAATCTCATGCATCAGATTGACGCTTAGGCAGATATTTTTGAGCGTCAAAAACGGGTCATTTCGGATTTCTATGCGTCAAAACCTGGAGTCCCGGGTCAAAGGAGAACCCTGATATTGTGTAATAAGAGGCAGGTTACCAAAGACCTCAACATTTACTTAGAACGTTTTTTGATTTATCTTTAGAGCTTGAAATGGATCAAATCAAATGGATCTTACTTAGTCAGAAAAAAGGATCTATTCACTGTAATTTCAAGGATACTAAATTGCCATGGTATCTCACTATTATGGCTGACAATGTAGATCAAAGGTCAGGCTGCATGTTCTGTGTTGTCTAACTCGTCTGATCTTGAACCATATTTTTGTCGTTATTGAAAGCAATTGTGGATGAGAGACATGTGATTTTCCAAGTATGGAATTTTGGCTCTTGAAAGGGTAAAAAAATGGAATTTTGGCTCTTGAAAGGGTAAAATTATTCTAGAAAAAGAAGAAAATGCTGGCAGCCAGCATTTTCTCCTTTTACAAAGATTTTTTCAACAACACTTTTCACTTGGTTGGTAAATGCAAGAGATCATTTAGCTTATTATCACCCTTTTGTTCCAAGGTACTTTCTGGTGATGCCATTATCATCAGAGGCCAGCCCAGAGGTGGTCCACCACCTGAGAGAACCCTGTGTTTTTCAAATATAACAGCACCTAGATTGGCAAGGAGAGCCAACCCTAATCAACCTGGTACAACAGAGACTAAAGATGAGGTATGAACCTTGAAAATGTTAAGCAAAGCTTAATATTTGCTATTGCAGACAGTGTAGATCAACATCAGACTGCTTAGAAAATGCAGTCTGATCTTGTGCTTACTCTGTAGTGTTGCATGATCGAGGGACAATTATGTTGATTATCGTCAGAACAGTTGAACTGTGTAATTGCAAATTTCTTCCAGAGACTTTATTTGCATTATTATCAAAAAAGCATCTGCAAAACAGGAATGGTTTGATCCATTCCAGTGACCCAGAGATAATTTTTATATGCCCGTCAAAGACGGGACGTATTATGGGATCACCCATGGCGTACCAGCGGGCGGCGTCCTGTTCTTTGTCCGGAGCATAACTTTGTCATCTCAAGTCCTATTGACTTGAAACTTGACATTTGTGTTTGTTGCAATAATACGGAGTGCAGTGCGAAAGAACCGTAACTCTACCTCGTGCTGTCTTTGAGTAATTTCCCTTTGATCGTCACTTTTACAGCATTTTCTGCTTGTCTGGAATATAACTTTGTCATCTCTAGTCTGAACATCTTCAAATTTGGTATGCATGATTGCTGAAAAATTACGGAGTGCAGTGCACAAGAACTATAACTCTTCCTAGCACATTTTTTGAGTTATTCCCCCTTTGATCTTCATTTTTATAGCATTTCTTGCTTTTCCGGAGCATAACTTTGTCATCTTAAGTAGGAATGACTTGAAGTATGGTATGCTTATTTGTTGCAATATTTGGAAGTGCAGTGTGCAAGAATTGTAACTCTACCTTGTTCTGTCTTTGAGTTATTTCCCTTTGATCATCATTTTTACAGCATTTAGTCCTTGTCTGGAATATAACTTTGTCATCTCAAGTGAGAACGACTTCAAACTTGGTATGCATGTTTGTTGCAATATTAGGGAGCACAGTGTGCAAGAAAATAACTCTTCCTAGCGCAGTTTTTGAGTAATTCCACTTTGATCTTCATTTTTACAATATTTTTTTTTCTTACTCAAATTTTGTCTAGTGCATAACTCGAATACTACATGAGATATAAACCTGAAACTTCACAGGTTGATAGGTGACATTGAGGAGAAGTGCAGTGTTTTAGAGCTATAACTTTTGGCCCTATAGTTTAGGAGTTATAATTGCCCTTTGATTTTTTTTCTTACTTAAATTTTGTCAGGAGCATAACTCAAAAACTATTAGAGGTGTAAAAATGATACTTCACAGGTGCATAGATCAAATTGAGGAGAACTGCTGTGCAGAAGAACAAATAACTCCATGGTCTCATATGTGATCCCTAACTGTCCAGTGTCTTGTTCTTTCACAGTACTTCCTTCACTTTAACCCATTTCACTTACAGGCCCCTTCAGGCTTATATGCGCCACTCTGGGAAGCTCTTGTTTTCAGTTAAACATAAATTCTGTTCTTTTTTCAAACATTATAGACCAGACTGTATAGAATTGTCTTGGATCTAAGCTATTGGCTTTTTGTCAAATACATTCATGCTAGGAAAAGATCCACTTTATCGTTACAGCTGTCTAATGTTTGCACTAGTTTTTAAAAACTACGCAACAACTGATTAAACTAATCATCATTATAAACAGAAAGTGCTATCTGATCTTGATTCATATTTTTGTGCAGAGTCACCTAATGCCCATGCATTCTATAATTGAGTGATGCTCTGGCACAGGGGGGTTAAATGCATCTCTGCTGCACTATACCAAGCAAGTCATCTCATAAGTATGCATCCATAAAGTCCACTGTGTCTATCAACAGGTTAAATCCTGAGGTAGAATGGTCCTTTGACATGCAGAGAATTGACCAATAACAAAATGTGGAGACTGTGCAGGCTGACTTGAATAGATACTTTTTGCAGATTCATTAAACCCCATATTCATAGAACATTGCCTAATTGTTTATTTCTTTTATAAGATTCAGGGTTTATTAACAGCTAATTGTGTTAACATTTACAGGCATGGGCCTGGGAGGCTAGAGAATATGTGAGAAAAAGGCTTGTTGGTAAAGAGGTATTCTTCACTGTAGAGTACAAAGCCCCGGCCAATAACAGAGAGTATGGATGTGTCTACCTGTCAAAAGGTAAATATAAAAAAACAACAGATTCTAGCTATAGAATAAAGAAAATTCTAGTTGTAGAATAAAAAATAAAGATACAGTTAAACCTGTCTAAGTGTTAACCTCTGTTAACTATCTAACAGACGACAAAATTTTTGCCTTGACCAAAATGAAAGCATTTGCAGACGACAGAATGATTGTACTTCAAATGATGATTTCTGTCTCAAATAGGGTAGAAAACATTTTCGGAAAACACAATGTTTTCCAAAGTCCTATTGTTCAGGGTTGTTAAAACTTGTTCTTATGTGGTAAAGGGTTAAACAAGCAACCTGTATTAACCCTTTCCCAAACGACATATTTTTAGACTCTTCCAAACTGAGAGCATCTGCAGACGACAAATTCAGAATTGGTGCAAATTAGCTTTAGGTCTCTGCTAGGGTAGAAAACAGTGTGGGAAAAGGAGAAAATGCTGGTTACCGGCATTTTCTCCTTTTCCCACAATGTTTTCAAAAGCCTTCTTTCCCAGGGTCGTGAAAACCAGGGATTGTTTGGTAAAGGGTTAATCAAACATCAATTTCATTTGCTGGAGAAAAGAAGAAATCGATATTGATCAGCATATTCTTCTTTTCCGACATTATTTTCTAAAGGCCCTCTTTGTCTGGGTCGAACAAATACAGGATTGTTTGGTAAAGGGTAAATCAGTTACGCTTGAATGACTAAGTATTTCTTTGATCTTAGCCATTATTCACAAACCATTCTAAATTTCATTCTGAGTTTTATTCTAGGTTTAGAAAGCAACACAACCTCTGATGGGCTTAACCAAATAGTTGAGCCAGTCAGAAGTTGTGATACCATACTTTTCAAATTTAGAAAGTTCTTGAGAATGATACAATGTACTAAGAATTGTCTCAAGAATGAGCCAGGACATAATTGTATAGATGGTTAATGATTTATTGAGTTTTTTTTTTTGCTTTTATTTTTCAGACCCAGGTGGTGAGAACCGTGTTAACATCACAGAAATGATTGTTGCTGAGGGTTTGGTTGAGCTGAGGAGAAGTGGCCTGCGACCCGATGAGTAAGTAGAATGGTGCAGTGTAACCTTTCCTTAACCCTTTACCACACAATCCCGAGTTTTAACGATCCTGAGACGGAATTCTTTTCCCACAATGTTTTCTAGCCTACCAAAGACAAATTCCATAATTTGAGCCATATTGAAATGATGGTCTGCAATTGCTTTGAATTTGGACTAGTGTACATTTCTGTCGTGTGGGAAACAGAAAAACAGACTCCTGTTTTTAATGATTCTGACAAAGTTACCGTTTAAAAACATTGTAGGAAAAGGAGAAAATGCTGGTGACCAGCATTTTCTCCTTTTTCTACAATGTTTTCTTCTCTCTTTTTTTTTTTTTTTTTTTTTTTTGGAAATCTAATCATTACAGCCACACACTTAATTTGTTGCCAGCAAATACATTCAATAAGGATTGGCTTAAAATGTTGTTGCCTGGTGAAGAGTTATTAAATTACAGCTTTACAACAAGACACAGTCAGAATAATTTGAACGATTGGAAAATGACTTTCGTAAATTAGATACCCCGTTAGCTGTTAACGAGTAGATTGCATGTAGATTAAGAATTTTTCAAGCAAGTTAGTTAAAATTGAAAGAGGCCAATCCCTGTTGTGTGTTATGAAAAGGAGGAATATTCACAACTTCACTTTTTATCATGTCAGTGAATATGCCCAGAAACTTATTCAGCTGGAAGAGGCAGCCAAAACCACAGGAAAGGGAAAGTGGGTGGTGGAATCTGGAGAGAGTGCTGACGGTCACATTCGAAATATAACCTGGACCATTGAAAATCCGAGACAGTTTGTCGACTCCCATCACCAAAAACCAATGGATGGTTAGTGATACAAACAGTCTTTTATTAACTGTTTACCAACCAATCTGGCAATTTTAAAAATCATAGGAAGAAGGCTTTTGAAAACAAGATGGGCAATTTTACAACTGGATGAAAGAAAACTGTTGAAAACATCACAGAAAAAGGAGAAATTGTTTGTAACAAGCAATTTCTCTTTTTCCCACAATGTTATTTCTCTTTTTCCCACAATGTTTTCTGTCATATGTAAGAAAAATTTCAGCAAAGTTGTTACTATTTCAAATTTGTTGTCATTAGATGCTGTGAATTTGGAAAAGTCTAATCTTCATTAATTTGGAAATATTTTACCGTCATTGTTTTGGAAAAGGTTACTTTTTTCACTGTTTTCTCACTGTTTAATGAGAAATTACTTATTTAATTTAAAGATAGCATGAAAAAACTGATTTTGATAGGGAACAGATGGGAAAACATCTTTACTGCATAAAGTGTTAATTTTCTATGCCTAAAGGTTTCAGAAATATCCTATGGTCCATAGGTTTCAAAATGATTTTTAGCTTAAATGTAGAGCTTTGTAGCTATTCAGAAATGTTAACATTTTTGAATTCTAAAGATTTTAATTAATAGGTGTAATTGCTGACTCATTTTTTTCCTGTTTTGCAGCTGTAATAGAACATGTGAGAGATGGGTGTACAGTGAGAGCTTTCCTGTTACCAAGTTTCCATTATGTAACAGTCATGTTATCTGGTATCAAGGTAAACTATAACACTTTTCATATGCCTAATTTTCAGATTTTTTTTTCCCTTGTCTTTTAACTGCCCTCCTTTCAGAATCAGGTCTGGCCATCTTTCAAGACACTTTTTTTTGTGCTAGTGTCATAAGACAATTCAAGGCTTCAGCTAGAAGTGGTGAAATATAGGGTCCGTATTTAAGAATCATTCTTAACTCTTTACCAAACGATAAAATGTTAGACTGGTCCATATTGAAAGCATTTGCAGACGACAAATTAAAAGTGTCTCAATTTATGAAATTTGTCTCTGAAAGGATAGAAAACCTTGTGGGAAATGGAGAAAATGCTGGTTACCAGCATTTTCTCCTTTTCCCAAAGGTTTTCAAAAGCTTTTCTTCCCAGGGTCATGAAAACCAGGGCATGTTTGGTAAAGAGTTAAGAACATTCTTAGTCTTATTCTCAAGAACTTTGTGAATTTGAAAGTACCAGTATCACAACTTCTGATTGACTAAATCATTTGGTTTAGCCAATCAGAAATTGTGTTATTTTCTATATCAAGAATCAGACATGGAAAAAAACTAAAAATAGTATGTAAATACAGGTTCGGAACTCTGAAACACATTTCATTTGATCAATCTTTTGCAAAGTCTTCATAGAAAACTATGAATTCATTTTTTTTTTTTTTTTTCAGAATTTAACTTATTTTTTTTAATTATTATTTTCAGTGCCCCATGTTCAAAACTGATGATACAGGAACTCAGACCAGTGAACCTTTTGCAGATGAAGCAAAGTTTTTCACAGAATGCAGACTTTTACAGAGAGAGGTGAAAATTATCATGGAGGGTGTTTCTAACCAAAACATCTTAGGAACAGTTCTTCATCCAGTGAGTTACTATTTAAGTCTACAGACATATGTTAAACAGTAAAACTCTTGGCTCAAACATATTGAAAGCATTAATTTACAGATGACAAATTATATGAGATTAAGTTGACAGTATTTTTGTCTTTGAAAGATTGGATAAAAACATTGTAGGAAAAGGAGATAATGCTGTCTAGGATCCAAGTGTAGGTATTAGTCATGTAGTACAGTTTTGTTGATAGTGTAGATCAAGATCAGATTGCACCAAGCACACAATCTGATCTTGAACCTATGCTTTCTGCCATTTTGTTAGATATTCCAGCTCCAACTGAAGTCATCATTAACCTAAAGGATTCTTAGGACAATTGTTTTAGTTTATTTGGGCTAGTACCATTCAAGATCAGACTATTATTTGTTTAAACGGACTGACTTAGATATATGAATTTATTTCAGAATGGCAATATTGCAGAGCTTCTGCTGAAAGAAGGATTTGCACGATGTGTGGATTGGAGCATGGGTGTAGTATCTCAGGGCACAGAAAAACTGAGGGCTGCTGAGAAGTAAGTTTATTGGTATATAGTTCTAGTACAGTGGATTCTGGGATTTTCGGCTATTAGCAACAATTAGTCCAGCACCGATCCTTTTCCTATTTAGACAACATAAATTTGAACACTTAATCAGGATCCTGTAAATGGAAAATTTCATTTTTTTGCAATAAAAAATTTGCAAAAGATTTGAAATTCTACTGTTTATTAGCAATTCTGTGGTGTAGGACAAAGAAAAGTTGCAATGTATCCACAAAAGATAATTTTCATTTGTAGATTAAAGTTGAATTTCAAAGTGTAAAGAGAATCGAAGGTATAAACCATTGCGTTAGCATACATATAGCGAGTCCATGTTGGCCTTGAATTATCATTTTTATGATTTAATCATTAAAGATATAAATTCTTGCCTTGTTTCATGCTATCCCTTTCTTTTTATAATGTGTAATGACGGTTACAAAACATCTCCAATTTGCCGACATTTTGAAACACGACCTTATTTAATCCATGGCTGTTTAAGAGCATTGCTGCGGTAACTTCCTCTGCAGTTTATTACACGTGTTGCCGATCTTCATATCAACTGTCGGATGGTTAGGGGAGGTATCGGGTACCAGGTTGTGCACTTAACACTGAAAGTATTGATTAAATGAAATAGTAATTTCAGGCAGGAAAAATGGCGGAAATGTGGCTACTTCAATCTTGTCTTGGTAAAAAAAAAATACAAACATAGTCGATTTAAGATCAGACTGCGCATTCTGTGTAGTCTGATCTTTATGTACGCTTTCCGTGAAAGCAACTGCAGATGATTTCGGCACTTGACTTATTATAGAGAAAGACTGATCATAATAAAGTATCACTTTTCAGATTATTACAAACTGTGAAAATAAACCTGAACCATTTGTTGGTGGTTCATTGATAATCCACTTTGTGACAAACAATTTGAAGACAGGCATGAATGTAAACTGACACTAAGTTTATGTGTGAAAAACACAGAAAATAGTTTCGTATGTAGGTCTGCTTTGAATAGTATGGCCTAAATTGATACGCTAAAATGGAATCATCTGTAAGACAATCAGTCTATGACGTCTTACAGAATTTACGCACCCATTCAACCGAACAGGTGGCCAGTCGGGGATTATACAGGTGCGTTATGCACATACATACGATCATGTTGTGTTAAGAATATACATGTAGCGATTGTTAGACAACTGGAAACTGGAGATATGCATTGAAACTTGTGTTTTCATTGAGTTTGTTTTGGATTTCATGCCAAAGGAAGCATAACCATCGCCAACAGCGAGAATTGTTTCCGAGCGATTTATGCACTTAATAGGTAAATAAGGATTAAAGAAATGATTTTTTAAACAGATTTATTTTGAAATACACATATTTTAAAAAAAAATCTGAATTAATTAAATAATCAGGATACTAGTGCTGAACGTCTGTCATCAGAACAAAACAATCGTCTGCATCTCTGGTCGGACTTCCGGTCTGAAAAGAGGCATCGGTTTATTGGGCCGACCGCTTTATTGAAGCATTTTCTCTGACAAATATGGCTTGCAAATAAGTGGAATGCACCGTTCTTAATTAATCCGTTTTTCAGCATTTATTACTGTTAATGCATAAATATGACCTTTGTCTGTGATATGCGGCTGAGGAAAACACTGGGGGAAAAGGAGCAGGAACATATCATCTTGACCAAAACAGGCACTAAAATGGTCATAAATGAAAGGTTATTTTAGCAATGAAAATGTATTTAGAAGTTTTCTTATGACAATACTTTTTCACTTTAGACCTTGTTGTTCTGAAGCATGAAATTATTGATTTAAAAAGTTGATTTTGTTTGAATTATAAGATATTATGCATGTTTCTCACTTTTCATAATAGGTCAGCCAAAGACAAACAGCTGAGGATATGGAAAGATTATTCCCCTCTCACAGCCCCAACCATCAATATCAAAGATAAACACTTCCAGGGCAAGGTTTGTGTGAAACTATGTTAGAAGTTTTTTTCTATTCTTTTTGCAATAAAAAATTGCTTGGACGACAACATTTTAGACTCTTACATATTGAAAAGTATGCGAATAACTAATTTAGCGTAGCTCAGATTACTGTATTACTCAGGGAAGAAAATATTGAGGAAATAGGAGAAAATGCTGGTTTCCAGTGTATTTTCCTTTTCTCACAATGCTTTCTAAAACCTTTCTCCTAAAGGTCGTCATTATATGTCATTGGTTGGTGTTGTTATGTGGAAATATGTGTTATAAATGAGCGTATTACATATTTTCAGGTTGTTGAGGTGGTAAATGGGGATGCAGTAGTAGTGAAGATTGGGGAAGGACAGTTCAAGAAATGTTTTCTAGCAAGTATAAAACCCCCAAGGTAAGTAATAATATTCTTTGAAATTTTGTCTTAATCCACTAATACCAAATGACACTATGCAACCTTTAGGAAGAGGGCTTTTGTAAACGATGTTGGAAAAAAAGAAAATGCTGGTACCCAGAATTTTCTCCTTTTCTCACTAAGTTTTTTTTTTTAACCTTTTCAAAAAGAAGTTCTATCATTTGAACCATATTTAATCTGTTGTCTACTTTGATCTTATTATGCACTTAACTAAAATTATTCTCAAGTAGAGCTGAATAACAAGAGATGCTACAAAACACAAAGATAAAAATGTTATAAAATATTTACAAGGCAGCACTGAATGATTTGTAGTTCCTCATTACCCTCGGAGACTAAAATACCCTTTAAGTTGCCGACAACGTAGATGGTGAATGGACTCAAACAGATGTGTAACCAGTTCTTCGATCTATGCTTCCAAATACATATGAACCATGCTGTGGCAAAAGGAGGCTTAATGCATCTCCGTAATGTGTTATACCACACAAGACATCACATAATTATGGATCCATTAAAATCAATGTTGTCTGTCAACTGACTGATTCATGAGTTAGACTGGTCCTTTGACATTCAGAAAATCGATAAATAATGAAAACTTTCGGCCCAGGTCAGCCAGCGCAGTCTGCACAGGCTGACCTGGGTCAATAATTTTCGCAGATGCATTAAGCCCCCTTTTCACGGAGCATATCTCATATATTTTGTGAGACATTCCTACCAGAACAGGAGTGAAACTGAAAAACCTGGTGTTACTGATTTAAATGGTTGTTGTTATCTGTATGATTTATGGAGAGCTCAAGAACATTAAGATAAATATGTTCATTTATTTAGTTTATATCATTTTATTTTATTTTCATCTTTGAATTTTTTTTTAAGCTCATCTGAGCATGAAGTTCTCAAAATGAGCTTTTGTGATCATGTTGTGTGAGTCCTATGTCATCAATAGAGGCAACATTTTCAGTCTGATACTATGAAAGTTGGTCAGAAAGTTTGTCTTGATGATAGGCTTGAAAATGGGTCACAATTGGTAAAAAACGAGGCCGCTTGGACAAAATTTAACAAAACCTTGTGTACACCATAGAGGCCACACTATTGGTCCAATACTCATGCAAGGTGAGGCTATTTCGAAGGGGCTCGAAAATGGGTCACACTGGGTCAAAACATAGGTCACTGGGACAATTAGTAAAAACTTGAGTACAATGTAGAGGCTGCATTTTCAGTCCAATACTTATGAAAGATGGTCTTAATGTTTGTCAGAATGATACCTCAGATGAGTTTGAAAATGGATTGAATCAGGTTAAAAATTTTATGTCACTGGAACAAGTTTTAGAAAAAACCTTTTTTACACTCTAGAGGCCACAATTTTTTTCCAACACTCATGAAAGTTTAGCAGAATGTTCATCCTGATGAAATCTTGAAAGAGTTTGAAAAGATGGTCTGTAGGGTCAAAAAGACTCGGGTGAGCAACATCAAGAAATGAGCCGCACTCTGTGAAAAGGGGGCTTAATGCATCTGCGAAAAGTTTCGACCCAGGTCAGCCTGCGCAGTCCGCGCAGGCTGACCTGGGCCGAAACTTTTCGCTATTGGTAGATTTTCTGCATGTCAAAGGATCAGTCTACCTCATGATTGAGTCGGTTGTTAAAAGAAGTGGCTATTATGGATCCATAAGTATGTGATGGCTATTTTGGTATGATGGATTACGGAGATGCATTAAGCCCCCTTTTGCCAGAGCATGGTTCAAATATATTGTTCTTGTCAATTTGTTTTGTTTTTTTGCATATGATTAGAGTTGTTCAGTTACTAATTTTCTTTTTCAGACCGTCTGAATCAGCTCCAAATCAACCCAAAGAGAGAAACATGAGGTCAAGACCATTATATGACATTCCTTACATGTTCGAGGCAAGAGAATTTCTGAGAAAAAAGTTAGTTGGGAAAAAGGTACAAAATGAAATCTCTTGTAATATAACAGTATAACTGTTTTACTCTAAAATTCCTTTCCATCTATTAGTGATGCAAGATGAAATTATGGTAGAAAACGCAAATATCAGTTGTTTTATCTGTATTTCAATGTGTATTGTGTAATTCTTCCTTTTTTTGTATAAAGAAAGTGATAGTACTGGTGAAACCAAGAAAGCATGTGAAATACTAAGCTCTTTGCTGTGATATAAGTGAAATACTTTGAAGGCGGCATTAAGCTCTATTCAAACAAGCATTCTGCACGAATGATATAAGCCATGCTCTGTGAAAAGGGGGCTTAACACATCTGCAAAAACTACTGAGTCCAAACTTTTTTCTATCGGTCAGTTTTCTGTTAGTCAGAGGACTATTCTACCTCATGATTCAGTGCGTTGCAGATTAAATGAATTTTAGGCATTCATAATTATATGATCACTTGCTTTGTATGATGCATCACGGAGATGCATTAAGGCCCCATTTGCCAGAGCTTTGCTCATATTATTATGTCTTGCTAAAAAACATGAAAACTGACAGCCTATTCAAGCTTTGCTTCTTGATAGTTAACATTGGTGACTGCTGGTAGGGAGTTTCTAACCATGAACTTTTTTTTAACTATTTTCAAATCTTTCATTTACAGGTAAATGTGGAAGTAGACTATATACAACCACCAAATCAAGGATTTCCAGAGAAAACTTGTTGTACGGTCATGATAGGAGATGTGTAAGTACATGAATCCAGTATTTCTAGTAGTAGTAAGGCTTCACCAAACAACAAAGTTTGCCCAGATTGAAATCACTTGCAGACAACAGTTTTAATCTGGCTCAAATGATGGAATACGTCATTGATAGGGTAGGAAACATTGCGGTTACCAGCATTTTCACCTTTTCCGACAATGTTTTCAAAAGAGTTCTTCCCCAGAGTGGTGAAAACTCATGATTGTGTGGTAGAGGCTTAACTGTCAGAATGCTTTCCACAACAAGTAACATTCTGATCTGTGATTTATACCCATAAATATTTTTTGCATTATGTATGATGCAGTCTTATCTTGGATACACAGTCTATTTTGCTCAGTATTTCCTACAATTAGGCTGAGATGTTGCAGTATTATGACTGTTTTAAAAACACTTATTTAGGTCTCTAAAGCTTGATTAACATGTACTGAAAAAAATGAAAGTCTGATATCTTGAAGGTATCAATGAATTGCATAAGGCTATTTAACTATTGAAAGAAGTAGATATTTTGAGAAGTAATGACAGATGAAAAAAATCATACCCTTTTACTCTACCACAAAAATATTCTAGACTGATCCAAATTGAAAGCATTTGCAGAGGACAAAGTAAGTATGGCTAAAATTATAAAATTCGTTTTTTTGAAAGTGTAGAAAACATTTTGGGAAAAGGAGAAAATGCTGGTTACCAACATTCTCTCATTTTTCCACAGTAATTTAAAATGCCTCCTTTTCCAGAGTCGTTAGAAGTCAGGATTGTGTGGTCAAGGGTTAAAGTACCAGGCAAAGCTGGTGTTGCTCTTGCAAAGCTGTGTAGATGTAGATCAGATTGCCCTGAACTTCCAGTTTGATTATGGATTTACACAGCCCTCTTACTTGGTTACATATTCAGACCCAAACTATCTTGAAATGATAAAAATTTGGCTGTCTTCTTAATTAATAAATTCTCTGCAGTTTGTGCAGTCTTATCTTGATCCTCACTGTCCTTAAATCCAATGAAAGAAAAAATTAGCATTTAACTTTTTACCACTTAATCCCGAATTATAACGACCCTGAAAAAGAAAGGTTTTTGAAGACATTGTAGGAAAAGGAGAAGATGCTGGTAATCAGCATTTTCTCCTTTTCCCACAACGTTTTCTACCCTACCAAAAAGAAATTTCAACTTTTGAGTCACATTTATTTTGTTATCTGAAAATGTTTAAACGTTTCCATACTGACAGTCCTAAAATTTTGTTGTTTGGAAAAGAGTGAAAGGGCTCAGTTGAATCTGTTTTTATTGTAAAGTAAATGATGTTGTGTCTTGTTCTCCAGAAATGTTGCAGAAGCCCTAATCACTCGAGGGTTGGCCACTGTTATCAGATATAAACAAGAGGATGATCAGAGATCTTCCAGATATGACCTTCTTTTGGGTGCTGAGGAGAGAGCAAAAAAGAAGGGTGTTGGGCTTCATTCCAAGAAAGAATCCCCACTTCACAAAGTAGCTGATGTATCAGGTGTAAGTGGTTTTAATTTTGTAGTGTAAAATTTTAATGGAATATATTTCTATATTGTCTCAAATAAACTGTCTTGGTATTAGGACTTTTGAAATTCATTTGTTCAAGTCTTAGTACATTTTTAACTTGAAGTATAGTTCTTACAAAGATTTGTTTTGAAAACATTGAAGTAATTGTAGAAATTGTGTATGATAGGTTTTTTTTAGCTCGGCATTCTTTTAAGAAAACATTGAGATATCACCATAGTTCTGTCGTCTTTGTGATCAACATAGTGCAAAAAACTTAATCATTTTCTCATATGTTTGGAAACACTGGAGATATTTACTTCAAGTTTGGGCTATTTGTTAGCTATCCAAAGGGTAACCCATACTAGAAGGGCAAATTACTCTCAAAATATTTTGGCACAGTTAGGTCCCTTTATTTGCCGTAATGTTTTCACTGAAAGAGCACCAAAAGCAGAGCATTGGCACTGTGCCTTGTTCTTTTCTGTAAACATAAAATTTTTGCAGCTAGCCATGTATTGAACTGTAATTCATGACAATTATCTATGTTTCATTCTTTGTAGGATCCAACCAAAGCCAAACAGTTTTTGCCGTTTTTGAGTAAATCTCCACGTCATGAAGCTTTGTGTGAGTTTGTAGCAAGTGGATCCAGACTGAGGCTGTACTTACCAAAAGAGACTTGTTTGATTACCTTCCTTGTCTCAGGTAGGTGTTTAACCCTTTACCAAACAATCTTGTGTTTTGACAAACCTGCGGAATAAGCCTTTTGAAAACATTGCTGGTGACCAGCATTTTCTGCATTTCCCACTGTATGTTTTCCATCCTTTCAGAGACAAATCCCATCATTTGAACCAGATTTGAGGTGTCATCTGCAAATGCTTTCAATTTGGACAAGTCTAATTTTTTAGCTCACCTTAGCACAAAGTGCTCATGGTGAGCTTTTGTGATCGTGCTGTGTCCGTTGTCCGTCGCCCATCGTCAACTTTTACCTTGTGTACGCTCTAGAGGCCACATTTTCAGTCTGATACTCATGAAACTTTGTCAGAATGTTTGTCTTGATAATATCTTGGACGAGTTCAAAAATGGGTCATGTCAAGTCAAAAACTAGGTCACTAGGGCAAATCTTAGAAAAACCTTCTGTACGCTGTAGAGGCCACATTTTCAGTCCAAAACTCTTGAAAGTTGGTCAGAATGTTTGTCTTGATGATATCTCAGATGAGTTTGAAAATGGGTCATGTCGGGTCAAAAACTAGGTCACTAGGGCAAATCTTAGAAAAACATGTATGCTCTAGAGGCCATATTTTCAGTCCAAAACTCTTGAAAGTTGGTCAGAATGTTTGTCTTGATGATATCGCGGATGACTTTGAAAATGGGTTATGTCGGGTCAAAAACTAGGTCACTAGGGCAAATCTTAAAAAAACCTTGTGTACGCTGTAGAGGCCATATTTTCAGTCCAATGCTCTTGAAACATTGTGAGAATGTTTGTTTTGATGATATCTCAGATGAGTTTGAAAATGGGTTATGTCGGGTCAAAAACTAGGTCACTAGGTCAAATCTTAGAAAAACATTGTGTATGCTCTAGAGGCCGTATTTTCATTCCAAAACTCTTGAAAATTGGTCAGAATGTTTGGTTTGGTGATATCTCAGACGAGTTCGAAAATGGGTCATGTCGGGTCAAAAACTAGGTCACTAGGGCAAATCTTAAAAAAACCTTGTGTACACTCTAGAGGCCATATTTTCAGTCCAAAACTCTTGAAAGTTGGTCAGAATGTTTGTCTTGATGACATCTGGGACGAGTTCAAAAATGGGTCATGTCGGGTCAAAAACTAGGTCACTAGGTCACATCTTAGAAAAACCTTGTGTATGCTCTAGAGGCCATATTTTCAGTCCAAAACTCTTGAAAATTGGTCAGAATGTTTGTCTTGATAATATCTCAGATGAGTTTGAAAATGGGTTATGTTGGGTCAAAAACTAGGTCACAAGGTCATATCTTAGAAAAACCTTGTGTACGCTCTAAAGGTCACATTTTTAGTCCAATACTCTTGAAAATTGGTCAGAATGTTTGGCTTGGTGATATCTCGGACAAGTTTGAAAATGGTTCGTGTTGGGTCAAAAACTAGGTCACTAGGCAGGGGATTTTCTTTCTTTCTTGCGGGGCCGAATTTCGGCCCCATTCCCAATTGAAAAAGGTGTATTTTTTTCCCAATTCCATAAATTTTTTTCCCAATTGGATGCTAGAAAAAGAAAATCATGTGATGTATCAGCCGGGGTTTTCCCTCATTGGAGTGTTTTGACTCATTTTTAACTAAATTACTTTCCAAAATTCATCGACTGCGGGCATTGACCACAGTACAAGCAGGAAATCGACAATCGTCGTATTTTAGGTGCGAAACTATTCGGGGGGCAAATGAACTATAGTCTGTGTCCATATATTTTCAATCGATTCATGCATTGACTCGAATTTGTGGCTGTAAACCGTTCTAATTTATCAAATTTTTAGACTGGGCACACTTTTCCGCCGTGTTTTTGGTGTACTCATACAAAAAAATACAGACAACTGTTCACTTCTCGGCAACTGCCTCACGTTTTGCAGCGAAACGATTTTTCGTGAGGCAAGAATAAAGAAATCCAGCTCCTAAATTGATAGCCCTGATCCAGGACGAAGTTCTGAAAAATATCTGGCCATATCTAGACCCTGATTTTTTTTCCCCTCTCAAATTTCGAGCGGTTGTGCTTCGTCTTTGTCTTAGGAATCGGCCGTATAAAAGGTGAACATAACCTGTCCTCGGCTGAAATAGATACTCTCTATCAAAAACAAGGAAATTCATACTCGGACAAAAAAGTCATCAGTTATGGGTCATAAAATCACAATGTTAATCAAATAGCCGGTATCAGTATGGCTGTGGGACTATCGATACATGCACTCGAAATCGTATGACGCAAAAATCTAGTGTGAAGTTTCCTCTCCACAATTAATTTTAACATTTTTTTTTTTTTTTCCCAATACTGTGTTAGGTCTACCACAAAAAATGACGATTTATCAATCTATCCATATATGTCAAGACAAACAAAAAGTCGTTTTAAAAGATTAATCGTCATGGGAAAAAACACGAAAACTCATGACAAAACAAATGTCAAAAAGACCTCAACCGACCAAAGGCTCTTCAATCCGTCTTATTTAGCCTTGATAATGAATTCTATCATCTGACTTGCATAGACACTATATAGAATATAAAATAGGAAATAATTCCTCAGTTCATTCACCAGAAAAACAGATATCTTTATAAGAGAATTTAAAAACCCTACTTAACATAGGAGGGGGGGCGAGTTTTACAGCTAAGACCACTGCAACTAGTGTAAAAGACAAAAGACAGCACATCCATCCGGGAGGAAAGAAGTTTAAAAAAAGAAGCAGCATTGATTCAGTAGTACATTAAATACCTTATTAAGTTTATTGTAAGGTTAAATGTGTTCCTAACTTTATATGTTTTGTCGATATCATTTTCCCAATTTTGACATTTGTCGATTTTTTTTCCCAATTTGGTCAGGGGCCTTTTCCCAAAATGCCTGGATAAAGCCCTGCTAGGCCAAATCTTCGAAAAAAACTTGTGTTTGCTGTAGAGGCCACATTTTCAGTCCAATACTCTTGAAAATTGGTCAGAATGTATGTCTTGATGATATCTTGGATGAGTTTGAAAATTGGTCATGTCGGGTTGAAAACTAGGTCACAATGTCAAATCTTAGAAAAACCTTGTGTACACTTTTGAAAGAGATTTAAAATGGATAATGTTTGGTCAAAAGGCTTCATAGAGCGACTTCAGGGCCACCATGGCCCTCTTGTCTTTTGTTCAGTAAAGGTGTACTAACTAAAATTGTAGTATGCTGCTGTCTCTTTGTTTGTTGTACTGGATGACTTCAGTTGTTGATGTGCCATGAAGTGCAGTTCATGGTATGGTTTCTGTCGTCCGTCCATCTGTCTGTCTGTCTGTCTGTCCACTAGTCTTTTTCTTGTTTACGCGATAAAGTCTGCATTTGTGGTCGGATTTTCATGAAACTTGCAGTTTGTTAATCTCATCAATAGCTTGAACCCTATTGATTTTGAAAAAAATCTGACTATCAGTATGGGAAAAGTAGCCATTTGAAGTTGAAAACTTCCCTTTCTTGTTTACGCGATAAAGTCTGCATTTGTAGTCAGATTTTCATGAAACTTGCACAGTTGCTTTGTACTATCAATAGCTTGAACCTCATTGATTTCGAAAAAAGAATATGACAATCAGTATGGGAAAAGTAGCCATTTGAAGTTTAAAATTTCCATTTCTTGTTTATGTGATAAAGTCTGCATTTGAGATTGTACTTTCGTGAAAATGCACAGTTGCTTTTTATCATCAACAGCTTGAGCCCAATTGGTTTTGAAAAAAATCCGACAGTCAGTATGGGAAAAGTGGTTATTTAAAGTTGAAAATTTTCATTTCTTGTTTGGGTAATGATGTCCATATTTTTCATCCATTGCATTGATTATTTGGTTCATCAAGGGATTGAACTCTATAAAAAGTGAAGAAAATCTAGTAATCAGGTTAGGAAAACCAGCCATTTGATGACTTAGTATTGTTTACTCAACAAAGTCTACATTATTAGTCACATTTCTTTGAAATTTGCTAGGATTGTTAGTTGAATAAAGTGCATACCGAAACCTTATCAAATTTGGCTGGATTCCATACTATTGGTTTTGAGAAATTGTATTTCAATTTTTTTCATTATTTGTTCAATTCGCCCTGCCTACTGATGCTGTCTTAGTGGGTTCAAAGCCCATTTGTTTTTCCTTTTTCATGAATTCATAATGTATGCTAGCAAAAAGCAAAATATCTGCCAGTAGAGCGATTTCAGGCCTCAAGGGCCTCTAGTTATATAATATAGAACATTTTAGCAAACCTTTATGGGGATTTTTTTTGGACAAACAAGCTTATTATTGTTTCCAAAATGGTAATTTGTGACTAAAGAATTTTGTGTAAAATACTGGTGGAAGAAACTCAAGGAAAGCTTTGATTGATGCACTGGCTGCTACAATATGACTGAAAAAATGTTGAAAAAGGTGTTAAACACTGTAATAACAAGTGACATACAAAGTTGAACATTGTAACCATAAAACAAAAGGATGCATAGTTGCTGGTAATGAGCAATATCTGCTTTTGCCACAATGTTATCACCAGTGTCTAAAACAGTCGAGTCTAAAATTTTGCCATCTGATATAAAGTCATTATATACTCGATTGTTCCTTGTATTCACTGGGTATCCTAATTCGGCATATTTTTTTGTTTCCAGGTATTGATTGTCCCAGAGGTTCACGCCCAGGACCAGCAGGTTCGACTGTCATCGCAGAACCTTTTGGTGAGGAAGCTACACTGTTCACAAAGGAACTATGTCTTCAAAGAGAGGTGAAACTGTGTTTATTGGACGAATTTTCTTGCCATTTATGGAAAATAATCCAGTTATTGAATTGAGTTAGAATTTGTCATATGTTTAATACTTCACCACACAAACATGATTTGATAAGTCCCTGCAGTCAGTGTCCTTCAAAGAAAAATGTGGATAAAGGGAGGTATATCCTTGCTGTATACAAATATTTTTTATGCAATAAATAAGACATTTTTCTTCCCCTCAGGTATTTCTCCTGTACTCAACTTTAACTGTATCATAACTGATCTAAAGCTAACTCTTTTAACTTCTGGCTGAGCCCCAGTAGCATAGTCGGTGGCATACAGGACTCAAGAACAAGGGGTCACTGGTTCGATTCCCGGCTCGGTCAATCTCTTTCCGAGGATACATGATAGTCACTGCAACAGAATTCATTCCTGTCTCACCACTGATCATTGTTTCGACGATGGTTATGTGGGAAAGCAGCCAGTGGCTTGGAAAGAATATAGTGTGGAGTACTGGGTATAGAAACTCCATGAAAGCATGGATAGGTGCTCTGGCCGCTTTGATATAACTGAAATAATGTTGAAAAAGGCTTTAAATACCATACAGTCGATACAATCTTTTAACTTTTAGGTTACAGAGTAGGATTTAAGCTCTTAGTTTATACTTTAACTCTGTTCTAAAGGACAAAATTTTGTACTCGACCAAATTGAAAGCATTTACAGACGACAAATTAAATGTAGCTCAAATGATGATTTCTGTCTTTGATAGTGTAAAAATCATTGCGGGAAAAGGAGAAAATGCTGGTTACCAATGTTTTCAAAAGCCGCCTTCTTAAAGGGTTGTTAAAACTCAGAATTGTGTGATAAAGGGTTAATGAGGGGAATGGAGTAAACTTACAATAATAACTCAAATCTAGTTTATCTAAGCCTTTCCCAGACAATTCTACGTATTTACAAGGATGAGGCAGACAGCTTTTAAAAACATCTTTGAAAAGGAGAAAATGCTGGTAATCAGCATTATTTCCTTTTCCCGAAAGGTTTTCTACCCTATCTGAGGTAAGTCTTTTGTTGTAGGAACTTTTGATCTGTCGTCTTCAAATGCAGTAAACTTGGATATATCTAGATTAATGTATTCTTGGAAAAGGTTAAATAGCAGAGTGTTTTAACTCTTTTCCAGTGGACAAAACTGCCTACATGTCCAAACTGAAAGCTTTTACAGATGCAGATTGAATTTGGCTCAGGTGATCGGATTTGTGTTTGAAATGGCCATAAACATCATCAAAAAAAGGAGAAATTGCCGGTTACCAGCATTTTCTCCTTTTCCCACATTGTTTCCAGAAGCCTTCTGCCTGAGCGCTGTTAAAACTCGGATTGTGTGGTAAAGGGTTCAAGAAAGATGATGATCACTGTTTCAGGTTGAAGTTAAAGTTGAAACCACAGACAAGGGAGGTAACTTTATTGGCTGGTTGTTTGTTGATGGTGTCAATCTATCACAGGCGCTTGTGGAACAGGGATTGGCCAAAGTCCATTTTTCTGCAGAGAGAAGTGAATATTACTCTAAACTTACAGAAGCAGAATCAAAAGCAAAAGAGAAACGTCTAAAGGTAACAAAAAGATAGGTTTTTTAGCTTGACTGTTTTGGAGAAAACTCGTCAGCAACATGTGAGTCATTGCCATGAAAAAACTTCAACATTTTCTAATATCCCTGTTATTACTGAAGATCTGTACTTCAAACTTAGGCTAGTTAACAAGGCTAGTTGTAAACTATTGAAATGCATACTACAGGGGCAAGCTATCCTCAAAACTTTTTGGCACAGTAATGCCCCTTCTTAGACTTTTAATTTTCACTGAAAAAGCAGATGAAGCCAAGCATTGGTGCTCTTGTTTTTGTGTTAACCCTTAGGCTGCTAGGCACGACTCAGTGATTTTTGCGGACAGTGCAAATCAAGATCAGACTGCACAGAACACTGTGCGATAGGTAGATATTTTAATCCAAAAAATAAGTTTGTAATAGCATTATTTGAGTTTTTACCATCGGCTTGAAAGTTTCATTTAACTTATTTAGCAGGATAAAGGTTAATGCTATAAAGAGAAGTTTGCTAATATTACATTTCTATGAGGGAGTAACATGGCTGTTTGCAAATATCTTGTTATGCTCCTAGGGCAAATAGCGTTGGAAATATTGATACAAGTAATTGCCATTTTCTTTGTGTATTCCATATTAAGCGAAAAATATTGTTATGCTTTTTTTCCTGTGTGTTTTTGTTTTGGATAATCCAAAACAGCATGTGGAAATTTTATCCCCATGCTTTTATGATAGTGTCGAAGAAATCTTGTGAAAACATTTTGGGAAGAGGAGAAAATGCTGGTAACCGGCATTTTCTTCTTTTCTCATCATGTTTTCTATTCATTCACCATATTTTCCATCCAATATTTAATCTGTTACAACAAATGTTTTCATTATGGACGAGTTTAAAATTCTGTTGTATGGTAACAAGTTTATTGGAAACTTTTCAGATCTGGGCCACATATGAGGAACCCAAAGTGGAAGAAGTAGTAGAAGACACGTCAGAAAGATCTGTTTCCTATCGTAATGTTGTTGTCACAGAGGTGGAAAATGATCTCAGATTTTATGCACAGACTGTTGAAAATGGTTTGTAGAACTAGATTTATTTTTTTAAATAAAAGAAAAACACCATTTCAGTTGGACAAAGTATTCAGGAATACAAGCTGCATCAAAGTTCTTAATGCTTAGAGTTTCATTTAAGAGAATGCCTTAGGAGCCATCAATTTCAAAAACATTGATATTTTCAGGCGTTAACTCTTTACCACACAACAAAATTTTAGATTTGTCCAAATTGAAAGCATTTACAGACAAAAGATTAAATATGACTTGAATAAATGAAACTTTTCTGAGGCAGGAAAGTAAACATTGTGGGAAAAGGAGAAAATGTTGGTTACCAGCATTTTCTTCTGGTTACTAGCATTTCCTTCTTTTCCCACAGTGTTTTCAAAAGGCCTTCTTTTTCAGGGTCCTTAAAAGTCGGGATTGTGAGGTAAAGGGTTAAATGTTTCTTATCTCATCCTTGTTGCCTGGGCCTGATTGTGTGCTGTCAGATCTTGATCTGTACTTTTTGCAGATGCATTATACCCCCTTTTCATAGAGCATGGCTCAAATGATTTAGTTAATCAGAAATTGTTACTTTCCAAATCTGAAATTACTATAATGTCTGTATCTCAAATATTATAGGCCCTCGACTAGAGAAGTTAATGGAGGATTTGAGACTAGGAATGGAGTCAAACCCACCGGTCACAGGAGCATACTCACCAAAACGTGGGGATGTATGTGCAGCTAAATTCTCTCAGGATAACCAATGGTAAATATATTGTTGGATTCATCCCTCTCAGCACATTTTATTGTTTTGTCTATGCTAATTTTGGAAAGAAACCAGTGGCCTGAAAAGAGTGTTATGAGAAATTCCAGGAACAAGTGTAAAGGTGCCCTGACTGCTGTGATATGAAGGAAAACAGCATTGAACATCAAACAAAGAACAGATATGTTATTGACTCTACAGACTTGGCATAGGACAAAAGCTATAAATGTCAGGCCAAAGATCAGAAGGTGGTAGCAATAAGTACCCAGTGTTCAACCAATCTTAGGACTTAATGATTCTTTACTTAGTGTTCAAAATATTCCAGGAAAACAAGGCATGTGTAAATTGTTGCTATTAAATTGTCAATGAATCACAAAGCTCTTCATTTTTCATTCCTTAGCACGCAGTCCTAAGTTTAAACAATAGTGAGAAAGAAAGCTTTTGAAAACATTGTAGGAAAGAGAAAAAATGCTGGTAAGCAGCATTTTCTGATTTTTCAAGTGGTTTTTATTGTTTCAAAGACAAAATTTCATCATTGGAGCCAACTTTAAATTGTCCTCTGCAAATGCAAATACTTTCAAGTTGGACAAGTCAATATGTGGTGAAAGCTTGAAAATGCCACATGTAGGCTAATTATAGATCCAGGCTTTTGTTTTTTATGAGTTAGAGGAGATGTTTACCCATATTGTTATTCCCTATGATACACTGACGACATGGGATTCATGTTTCGTTTGTTTAGGTACAGAGCCAAAGTGGAGAAAATTGAAGGCAAGAAGATCAGTGTACTGTTTATAGATTATGGCAATGTAAGTAGGGCCAGAGTTGCTTTTTTACCCTTACAGTGTCTTCAACAAAATTAGTTGCCTTTGTAGCTAATGTAGATCAAGATCAGACTGAAAAAAGATGCAGTCTGATCTTGAATGTATACTATCCATCATGTGAATATATTCCAGCAAAAAGCTGCTTTAGATTTTTAATTTTTGCAATTTTTTTCTGATCTGGACATGTCTGTTTTGTTCATATGATATAAGGAGTTAATTGTACTGATTATCATTGTCTTGTAGGCAGGTTCTTGCTTGAAATTCACTCTCTGCTTAAGCTGTTTTTGTGGCCAGTGTAGGTCAAGATCAAACTGCACAAAAGATGCAGTAAGATCCTTGATTTACACTGTCTGCTATGCTGTAAGAGACATTCTGGACAAAAGCAGCATTGAAATTTAACTTATTTCAGTCTAATTATAACGACTGAAAATGTCTATAGGATTTGTTCAACACTCTATGGGTTAGGAGAGCTATGCACACTTTCGTTGTTGTTGCAGCAAGTAAATATCAATAGCAAGTTGACCCAAATATGTAATCTGATCTGTGATCTATTCAGTTTAATTTTCTGTGAGATATTCAGCTCAAATCAGTTTTTAGATAAGGACATCAGGGTCTTTCTTTTCAGTCTGACAATATTGGTTTCATCCACTTGGCCTCCTAAGTGTAAACTAGGTTCAGGCATGCATAAATGAGGAAATATATCCAAACAGTAGTGCATAGGCAGTAAACTGGACAAACCAATAAGGACATGCTACACTTCGTTCTGTTTGAAAAGAGCTGCCCTGAGTATCAGTTTGTTCCACCAGTTGCCAATGACATGAATTGTCACAACTGAAGCTCAAAAGCGAAGCAAATTTGCTTTGAACAATTAATGTTTAGTCTTTGACTTTCTTGACCATACATTTTGATAACAACAATTTTCAAATTTTTGAGGCTGAAATGGCATTGAACTTCAGGAAATACAGCTTTTTCTATAGACGGAAAAAAAAGGTCTTCATTTTATTGGCAGTTAAAATGAGTGAAACCAAATGATCAACATACAGAAAAAATTATAAAAAAAAAAAAAATCCTTGTATATATTTATTATGTTTTATTCATTTGATAACTATAGAGAGAAGTAACAGAGGTAACCAACCTGGCTCCCCTTGATGCAACATTCAGCACCCTCTCACCACAGGCAACGGAATACACACTAGCTCTTGTAGCTTTACCTGATGATGTAAGTGGAACACTTAGGGACATAATAACCAACCCTTCTGAATTCAAAATTGATTTTTCATTCAAAGATTAACATTTAAAGGTGGACCAGGTTATTGTTAAACAAGCAGTTTTGTTGAAATGATATCCCCCGCCGAAAAAGACCTGTTCAAAAATTTACGCAATCGCATAACTCAAAATCACTCCCAGTCGGCCATTTTGCATCAAATAAAAAAAAAAAAATAAAAGTGTATCGGCAGAATAGGTTATTAAACACACGTACAAAGTTTCACAAAATTCCGTCCAATGGTATTGGGGATACTGTCCTGGACGGACACACGGACAGACAACGCTGAAACCATATCCCTCCGCTTTTTGCGGGGGATAAAAATTGAGCAAAATCGTGAAAATCCTCACAACTACCCCACACAATGAAGTTGGGGGTGCAGGATGTAGACCCAAACAAGGTTGTCTATTACTCTGTCCATTTATCCATAGATGCAAGTTTGTTTCCTGTTTTCTTCCTATGGTTTTCAAGCCCTCCTAAAGTGAAACTTGTGGACCTACAATCATCAATGCTTGGTCAAATATTATTTGAGTTGTGGCCCTTTAAATTATTTCCTAATTCATTGACAAGGCGGGGGTAGGTTAGAGGTATTTGTTAGTCTGCCAAGTTTCTTAATGTATTTTTAAGCCATCATGAACTCCTTACTCATTACTAAATGACAAAATTTAGACTCATCTAAATCGAAAACATTTGCAGACAAGAAAGGAAATGTAGCTCAAGTGATGATATTTGTCTTTGACAAGGTAGAAAACGGTGGTGGTAAATAAGAAAATGCTGGATACCATCATTTTTTCCTTTTTCCCACTGTTTTTATATAGCTTCTACTTCTAGGTTATTCAAACTTGGGAATATGTGGTAAAGGGTTAAGTGACTGTTAACAGGTTTAGCTAAACCCTTTTGGCACTAACAGCATGGACCTTTTAGATAAGGATTAGCTGAAAACATGCAGGCTGATCAATTCCATGCTGTCCAGTATTTGCAATCTTATTTGATGATAAACTTATGACTAGAAATCATTGTGTCTTATCATCAGACTTAACCTTTTGGCTGCAAAAAGCTAATACAGTACCCTTTGCACACCGTATATATGCATTTTATAATATCTCTGTCATTACTGAAGATATTTACATCAGACTAGGACGAGTTGTTGTCTATCAAAGGAAAACCATTCAACAAGGGCAGGTAACCATCAAATATTTTTGAATCAGTTAAATAGAGGATCTTACATGAGTGTTTATGTATTATCATTTTTATCAAACAAGTTGACTAATATCGATTGGCGCGAGCCTTGGCTAGCGTCAAATACATTTTAGTCAACGAGTTTGATAAAAATTAATATACATAAACACAAATGCGAGATTCTATTTATCACATAAAACAAATGACAGACAGAAAAATATCCTGCATCATCACCTTATCCTCTATACTGTTCATGGGTCCATGTTTACAATTGTAGTTTGGTTTCAGATGTGTACATACACAAGTAGATAGTTCTTTGACATTTATACCGAAAGAGGAATGAAATAGTTTAAAGAGGGGTTAAATCCACTTATTTCCGCAATCATATTGGTTTTAAGAGACTTTCGCTGCATGTCTTGGTCTTTATCAAACATCAAAATCAAAAGCTTTCCATGCGTATACGTCTTAGCAACAATGACATCATTTTTCCTTGAGACAGAGTAGCAGTACAAATTCCCGCTCATGCTGTGTTTGGTTTCTCAGGCTTCATGCGCTCATGACTGAAAATTGATCAGAACCGGACCCAAAAAACAGTAATACAGTAGAGTATTATCAAAAATAAGTCATGGGTTTAATACACTGCCAGAGGAGATTTTATGTGATAAACCCCTTTTTTCTACTTAAAATATTTACTAAAAATCAATCTATTTTCTAAAAGTAAGTGTAGGCGAGCGTTGGCACCCACATAGAGAGCTCTTGTTCCTATTCTCTGGCAGCTAAAGAGTTTAAAAGCAAGAATCTTATCCTAGTTAAATTCTTTTGGAATTTCATGCCATTGAAAAGAAAAAAAGTTATTAAGGTGCAACACACATTACAGTAGGAAGCAAGAAAATACTAAACTTACATGCTTAACCCTATACCAAACACTCTGTGTCTTTGTAAGGCTGAAGCAAAGAGCCTTTGAAAACATCACAGGTAAAGGAAAAAGTGCTGGTAACGAGCACTTTCTCCAGTTTCCAACGATGTTTTCAACCCTTTAATGTTTAACATCCCTTTGTATGAACCATGTTTAATTTATCATCCTCGAACGTATTCAATTTTGACAAGTCTGAGAGATTGGTGTTTAGTAGAGAGTTCAAGAAAACATAGGAACATGTATGTAACTGATCAAATTTGATCACATTTTCTTTTTTACTAACAAAATTTCAGGAGGATCACAAAAATGATGCGCTGGATGGGTTCTATAATGATGTAATCAACCGACAGTTCATGTTGAACGTTGAGATGCGAAATGGTGCCATGGAATGTGTGTCGCTGATTGATCCAGAGTCAAAAGAAGATGTAGCGAAAGGATTGTTGTCAGCAGGTCTGGTACTTGTTGAACAGAGGAAGGAGAAACGTTTCTCTAAACTAATGTCCGAGTACACAAAAGCTCAGGATGTAGCAAAGGCTAACAGGGTAAATATGGTATTTCTTGTGACACAGAAAGATTGGGTTTCTCATATCTCCGTTATTACTGAGGATATTTACATGAAACTTACACTCTAGTTTTTAACCCATTACAAAACAATATTAAGTTTTAGCGATCTTGAAGAAATCAGCTTTTTAAAGCATTATGGGAAAATGGAGAAAATGCTGGTATCCAGCATTTTCTCCTCTTCCCACAATGTTTTTTTATTCTTACTTTTAAAGGACAAGTCTCGTTTGAATTCATAATTGAACCATGCTCAGTCCTTTTGTATGCAGAAAATTTACAAATAGCAAAGCTTTTTGATTCAGGTCAGCCTGCACAAACTGCGCAGGCTGACCTGGTTCAATATTTTTTGCAGATGCATTAAATCCCCTTTTCACAGAGCTTGGCTCATATTATGCTCCCAAAAGAATTTAGCCGAAACATACAAGGGGTGATCAGGAAGAACGTGGACCAGTGCCGGTATTGGAATATTGTTATAAAAAAGAACTTGAGTGTTCACTATTTTTTGAAAATAACCTCCTTTGAGTTCTATGCACTTATTCATTCTTGATTTCCACACGTGAAACACGTGTGCGAGCGCATCACGTGACGTTACTATCAAGGACCGGTCATAGCAAGGGTTAGCTCCTCTCTGCTGTCCTAGTGTATGCCACATAGAGAATCTTTCAAAACATGAACTAGTCAGAGGTCACATGGAGTCAGGACTAAATTATAAGAAGCGTTGGCTAGTGTTTCTATGTTTAATTTTTGCAAAGTTTCCAGTACAAGTGTGGCTTTGTGAGCAATGGCGTTACCTTGGTGTAAAGTGACGTCACTCAGCAGGACTTCTGGATGTTTTTAGCTCATCTGAGCACAACGTGTTCAAGGTGAGCTATTGTGATCGCCCTTTGTCTGGCGTCGGGAGTCTGACAACAATTTCTTTAAACATCTTCTTCTCCTAAACCACTGGGCCAATCTTGATGAAACTTGGCAGGGATGTTCCTTGGGTGAAGCTCTACCAAAGTTGTTCAAAGAATTGAATTCCACCCATAACTCTGGTTGCCATGGCAACAAAAAGGGAAAAAATGCAAAATCTTTGAAAATCTTCTCCTCTGAAACTAGAAGGCGTAGAGCTTTGATATTTGGTATGTAGCATCTCCTAGTGGACCTCTATTAAATTTGTTCATATGATGCCCCTGGGGTCAAAACTAGCCCCGCCCCGGGGGTCACAAGTTCGAACATAGGAACAAAGAAGGAAAACTTCAAAATTCTTCTTCTCTGAAACTGGAAGGCATAGAGCTTTGATATTTGGTATGTAGCATCTCCTAGTGGACCTTTACCAAGTTTGTTCATACAATGCCCCTGGGGTCAAAACTGGCCCCGCCCTGGGGGTCACAAGTTCGAACATAGGAACAAAGAAGGAAAACTTTAAAATTCTTCTTCCCTGAAACTGGAAGGCATAGAGCTTTGCTATTTGGTATGTAGCATGTGCTAGTCGACCTCTACCAAGTTTGTTCGTATCATGCCCCTGGGGTCAAAACTGGCCACACCCCGGGGGTCACAAGTTCGAACATAGGAACAAAATAGGGAAAACTTTAAAATTCTTCTTCTTTGAAACTGGACGGCCCAGAGCTTTGATATTTGGTATGTAGCATCTCCTAGTGGGCCTCTACCAAGTTTGTTCATACAATGCCCCTGGGGTCAAAACTGGCCCCGCCCCGGGGGTCACAAGTTTAAACATAGGATCAAAGAAGGAAAACTTTAAAATTCTTCTTCCCTGAAACTGGTGGGCATAGAGCTTTGATATTTGGTATGTAGCATCTCCTAGAGGACCTTTACCAATTTTGTTCATACGCTGCCCCTGGGGTCAAAACTGGCCCCGCCCAGAGGGTCACAAGTTAGAACAAAGAAGGAAAGATTCTTCTTCTCTTAAACTGGAAGGTGTAGAGCTTTGATATTTAGTATGTAGCATCTCCCAGTGGACCTCTACCAAGTTTGTTCATATGATGCCCCAGGGGTCAAAACTGGCCCTGCCCCAGGGATCACAAGTTTGAACATAGGAACAAAAAAGGGAAAACTTCAAAATTCTTCCTCTGTGAAACTGGAAGGCGTAGAGCTTTGATATTTGGTATGTAGTGAACCTGTTCTAAGTTTGTTAGCCCACCTAAGCACAATATGTTAAGTGAGTTCAAAATTGGGTCACCTGGGGTCATAAACTAGGTCACTAGGTCAAATTAAAGAAATACGTTGTGGGCACTATAGAGGTTACATTTATTGCACAAATGACCTGAAATTTGGTCAGAATGTTTGTCTTGATGAAATCTAAGATATGTTCAAAACTGGGTCACCTGGGATCATAATCTAGGTCACTAGGTCAAATTAAAGAAATACCTTTAGGGCACTCTAGAGGCCACATTCTTTGCTCAATTGACTTGAAAATTGGTCAGAATGTTTGTCTTGATAAAATCTCACATGAGTCTGAATTTGGGTCAACTGGGCTCATAAACTAGGTCACTAGGTCAAATTGAAGAAATACCTTTAGGGCATCTAGAGGCCACATTTCGTGCTCAATTGATTTGAAAATTGGTTAAAATATTTCACTTGATGAAATCTAAGATGAGTTCAAAATTTGGTCACCTGGGGTCATTATCTAGGTCACTAGGTCAAATTAAAGAAATACCCTTAGGGCACTCTAGAGGCCACATTTCTTGCTCATTTGACTTGAAAATTGGTCAGAATGTTTGTCTTGATGAAATATTGGATGAGTGTGAAATTGGGTCACCTGGGATCGTAAAGTAGGTCACTTGGTCAAATTAAAGAAATACCTTTAGGGCACTCTAGAGGCCACATTTATTTCTCAGTTAACTTGAGAACTGTTCAGAATGTTTGTCTTGATAAATATTTTGATGAGTTCTAAATTAGGTCACGTATGGTGATAAAGTAGGTCACTAGGTCAACTTACGGAAATTTCTTGTGGATGCTCTAGATGCCACATTTTAAGCTCAATTGACCTGACAATTGGTCAGAAATTGAATTTTGCACGTGGAGTGAAATTTCGCCTATTGACTCAGGTGAGTGATCCAGGGCCATCATGGCCCTCTTGTTTTTGTATGGTGTGTTTGAAATTTATTTGAATAATGTGGGCATAAAACTCAGTATTGACTGTAGTATGTATAGATACAACATGATTTAGAAGTAAAAAAGGAGAACAGAAATACATGATGTATAACTTCACCAAGTGACTTATAAGGGTTAGCTTTTTCAGTGGAAGGCGATGTTGGATGTTTCCATTCACTGCTTTGTTGTTTAGATTCAGTCTTTTTAGAGTGTACCTATGTTTCATCGCATGTTACAATATGATCAATAAAGTTTGACCCCTCTACCTTAATGCGTTCTGAAATTTCTTAACAGATTTCGACACTAACCTCCATTTTCTCAGGCGTCAGATTCCGAAGTACCCACCTTGTGCAAACACGTGACATTCCAAGATGCTCAGTCAAAATCTCCTGAGCACTTCTATATGAAATGTTAAATGTGTCAGCTATTTTCCTGACAGTATCTCAGCAATTTTGTTTTACATGCTGCTCTACATCCGTTATGATTTTGTCTGTGACTGATGTTGATGGACGGCCAGATTTAGGGTGATCTTTAACAGTATTGCACCCTTGTCTAAACCGGTCCGATCCATGTACGGATATCAGATTTCTTGAGTGCAGAGTCCCCTTAAACTGTCTCTAAATCGGTTTTGATTTCCAGTAAATACTTTCGACGTAAAACTTTATGATTACTCTCGGCTCAAATAAAATGTCGTCCGACATTTTGGACCACTAATGCAGTATATGATGTCATGAAAATGACGTCATACTTTACCTACTTGAGTATGACGACATTTGAAAGCTTGAGTCAGTTACCAGATAATTAATGCTCATCTATGCAAATTTTTGTAATCAAAATAACGAGGTGGTCCACAATCTTTCTGATCACCCCTCGTAAAGCTGCCATATCATCTACCTGTCTGTGCTGCCATGATTTCATTTATCTACAAGTTTGTTACGGTAATGGGTCAAGAAGTCCGGAATATGGATCAAGATAACTGATGTGTGAGTCCCAATTTAAATGACCGCTTCTTTCTCTTGCAGCTCAACATCTGGAGGTATGGTGACTTCCGACAAGATGATGCCCGTGAATTTGGATATACGCGCTGATGGATGTTTCTTGCCTTGACAACACAAGTGGAATTATTTACCACATATAAAATTATAACCTGAACTCAGTTCTATACAAGAGTACCTAAGCATCTATTACAATATAGCTATATTCCATGTTTCAAAAACTTGATTGCAAAATATATTTCAAAGTCAAACGATGTAATAATTATGTATATTTAAGCCTTTAACACACAGTCCCAGGTTTAAACAACCTTTAAGAGGAAGACATTTGAAAACATTGTGGGAAAAGGAGAAAATGCTATACCCAGCACAATGTTTTGTAGCTTTTCTAGCTTTTCCAGGAAAAATCCCACCATTTTGTCAGCATTTCATTTGTTGTCTGCATAAGCATTGGAATTGTAAAAGTCTAAAATTTTGTTGTATGGTAAAGAGTTAAATAGTAGTGTGGATGGATTGAATGACTCAAAGTAATCCATAGCCAACCTAAAATGAAAAAGACCAAAATTTCATGATTGGAGGGCTTATTTTGCATGTCAATAGTATAGATCCAAGATCAGACAGCATATTTAAAGATCTGTTCTTGATCTACACTTTCTGCAAAAGCTTTAAAAGTGTGGTCCTCTTAGGGTAACAACAAAATCAGCAACCAGTGGATATGATTTACAAATAAAGTACAAACAACAGCTTCAAAGTTCAGTTTATAATTTTATGTGAGACAGCAATGCAAACACAAGTTGAAAATAGGATAATTTACAAATTTTGTGAAAAAAACTCTACACAAGTGAAATATAGCTGAAAAAACTCTACACAAGTGAAATTTAGTGTTTAAAGAAATTTGTTCAAAATTTACATAAACTTTACACGAGTGAGATATAGTGTTATTTTTTCCCCTTGTTCAAATTTACCTATTTACCCAATGAAATATTATGTACAAAATGATATTATTATTGATATCAAATAAAGAACCCATACAGCTTTGTTGAAGTTTTACTGTCTTATGTTTGGTCCACAATTTGCAGGCTATTTTTATACCCATGAAAAAGAAAAGGGTGGAGGGGTCATATAGTGTTACAACAGTCCGGGTGTTTGTATGTATGTGTGTTTGTATGTATGTATGTATGTTCAGTAAATAGTGATGTTCATGTCTGGCCAATAACTTCCAGGTGCATGGTCTGATGCTACAAATGATCTCCATGGATAGACTGTGTGCCATGTGCAACAACTGTGTTGCAAGTTCAAAGGTCAAGGTCACAGTGCTTAGTTGAACTTAGTCAATATTTGCTACAATTATAGTGATGATAGGTGTTCATGTCCGGCCAGTAACTTACAGGTGTACAGTCCGATTCCAAAACATGCCTATAATTTTAAAGATTAATTTAACCCTTTACCAAACAAGCCCGAGTCATAACGAACCGTGATTAAAGGAAGCTTTTCAAAAAACAAAAATAAATTCCAATATTTGAGTCACATTTATTTTGTTGTTTGCAAATAATATCAATTTGGACACGTCTAAAATTTTGTTGTTTTGTAAATAATTAACACACATCCACCAGTTAAAAGGTTATTTCTAGGCATTAAAACAAAAAACGAGGAAAAATTGAAGGAAAGGTGCTGATACTGGAAAAGTACTGTAAGAACAGAAGTGATTCCTTGTGTAAAGCAATAGCTTCTTTTTCAACGATATTTTCAGAATCTTTATACTGTAGGAATGACTGTAAAGTCAATTTTATGTTGTTAAGGATAACCCTCAAACAAACTGCAAAATGTTCAACTCTTCAATATTGAAAGCATTTGCAGAAAGCAAGTGTAGCTCAAATGATAAAATTTGTCTCTGAAAGGGTAGCAAATATTGTGGGATAAAGTGAAAATGCTGATTACCAGCATTTTCTTCTTTTCCAACAATGTTTTCAAAACCTCTAATCCTCTGTTATTCAAACAAAATTATTTGGTCAAGGGTCAAGTTTCAGGCTGCATTTTGCTTTCCAGTATCTCTCACACATGTCAATACCAAAGACATTGAAAATGATGGTAACAGTCTGAGTCTATGGGGTTCTATATTATGAAGACTGTATGAAAATATACCAGCAAATAAGATAAAATTGGCTGTTTGTTGACCTTTGGCCAGCTAAACTCTTTACCAGCCGACAAAATGTTTATATTTGCATTTGCAGACATCAAAGTAGATGTAGCTTAAATAATTTGTCTTTGAAGGGGCAGAAAAATTTACGGGACAAGGAGAAAAAGCCAGTTACATCAAGGTGGTAAAGACATGGAATAGTTTAGGAAACGGTTAAGTAGTATGTGCCAAAAACGTATTAAGGTTTTTGAGGGCAGCATATCTCAAAATTTCTAATTCAGCTCTTATAGAAGAAAAAATATCAAGAAGAGCCCTGTCACCATTTACCAGTTTGTTGTCTGCATCGTCATTGTGTGAAAAATTTAACATTTTTTGATACTTCTGAAGATATTTACTATAGACCAACTAGTTGCTAACTATCGAAAGGGGAACCCACAGTGCAAGGGCTGGTAACATTCCAAATGTTTTTGACAAAATCATAGCCCTTAGAATTTTCAATGAAAAAGCAACTGCATCTGACCATTTGCACCTTTTTGTGGTACTAATTTTAACCATTGTATCTCACAGATCAGGCTGCATGTTCTGTGCTGTCTAATCATGAACTACATAGCCTGCAAACACACTTTGATTCCATACAACAAAACTAGATTTGCTTAACCCTTTCTCACACAACAAGATTTTAGTCTAGTAGAAACCCAAAGAATTTGCTGACAATATATTAAATGTGGGTCAAATTATAGGTTTCCTTTGATAGGACAGAAAACATTGTGGGAAAAGGAGAAAATGCTCTTCCTAAGGGTCGTTCAAATTTTGGGTTATGTGGTAAAGGATTAAACTTAAAGCATTTGCAGGGATTTATCTCTTTACGACACAATCCCGACTTTTAACAACCCTGAGAAAGAAGCCTTTTGAAAACATTGTGCGAAAAGGAGAAAATGCTAGTAACCAGCATTTTCTCCTTTTCCCACAATGTTTTCTGCCCTTCCCAAACCAAATTTCAATTTTTCAGTCACATTTATTTTGTCGTCTGCGAGTGCTTTCAATTTGGACCAGTCTAAAATTTTCTCGTGTGGTAAAGAGTTATTCAAATGTGGCTCAAATGATGGAATTTGTCTTGGATATGGTAGAAAACATTGTAGCTCAGGTTACCAGCATTTTCCTCTTTTTGCCACAATGTTTTCAAAGGGCTCCTTTGTTTGTTTGTAATGGATTTTAATGCAGTTTTAACAACTAAGGTCATATCACAGCAGCCAGTGCACCTACGCACCTGTTTCCTGGCTTTCTCACACCAGTACTGACACAACTTTCTTTCCAAGCCTCTGACTACTTTCTCACATGCATCAGAGGTGAAAGGTAAAAATTTGTCGGGAAGAAAGTTTGCTGCAACCAGGTAATGAACCAGGACCATCAGTCCAAAGGCTTCTACCTCAGGGTTGTTAAAACTTGTGATGGTGTGATAAAGGTATCGATTGTCCTGGTTGTCTCTCTCAGCAAATTATCTCGCATTGATAAGCTGTCCAATTTTGAAAGCATCATGACAGGAGAAATACAAAACCAGATTCTGACAGAGCCTTTTTATTATGCCCCCGCCATGAAATGGCGGAAGGGCATATAGAGTTACCTGTGTCCGTCTCTGTATGTGTGTGTGTGTGTGTGTGTGCGCGTGCGTTCTTGTCCGGAGCATAACTTCTACATTTATCAATGGATTTAAAATAATTTTGCACATTTGTTCTCCTTAACAAGTACTAGTGTCATGCAAAAAGTTTGTTTCGATACGCCAAGGTCAAGGTCACAGTTGAAGGTCAAATGTTTAAATTGACCTTGTCCTGAGCATAACTTCTACATTTATCAATGGATTTCAAAAAAAAACTTCGCACACTTGTTCTCCTTAACAAGTACTAGTGTCATGCGAAAAGTTTGTTTTGATACACCCAAGGTCAAAGTCACAGTTGAAGGTCAAATGTTTAAATTGACCTTGTCCTGAGCATAAATTCTACATTTATCAATGGATTTCAAAAAAACTTCGCACACTTGTTCTCCTTAACAAGTACTAGTGTCATGCGAAAAGTTTGTTTCGGTACGCCCAAGGTCAAGGTCACAGTTGAAGGTCAAATGTTTAAAATGACCTTGTCCGGAGCATAACTTCTACATTTATCAATGGATTTCAAAAAAACTTCGCACACTTGTTCTCCTAATAAGTACTAGTGTCATGCGAAAAGTTTGTTTTGATATGCCCAAGGTCAAGGTCACAGTTGAAGGTCAAATGTTTAAATTGACTGTTCAACCCAGTTTTACATCCTGCTCAGCAGAATCGTGATATGAAGATACAGTTTTGGTTTTTAAAAAGACTCATCCAAAGAACTATGCCAGAGAATATTGAGGCTGCAACCTACCCTTCAACTATAGTCCAGTGTGATAATATTAGATCCAATTTGTTCCTGTCTCATAGAGGAAGTCTAACAAAGTAATTATTATTGCTGCTAAATTTCTCACTCTCATTTCTCAAGTTAAGATCTTCATAATCCTGAGTATAAGTAACCCTCAGTTGAAAGATTAAGGAAAACACTGAATAAAAAGAAGTTAATGCTCAAAACCAGCATTTTCTTCTTTTTCTCACAAAGTTTTCTACCATATGCAATACAAACCATACAATTTATTGTCTGCATATTGCTTTCAACTTGGACCAGTCCTCAATTTTGTTATCAGGTATAAATAATCTTTTATCTGCTTGGCTATATATATAACAAACCTTCTTAACCCTGTCTAAGCTGTTATCCAAAACAACAATTTTCTGTAATACCTACTGATTCTCTCATATGACATATCTGTGACCAATACCATTTAGCAGGGGCATCTCTGACACACCTATTTCTAGTGTTTTTATTTGCTTTGTAGACACTGCAGATCAAGACCAGACTATGGAGTATCTGCATTCTGATCTTGGATTCACACTGATCTTAAAAACTGAGAGCTTGCATTGCTTTTTTTTTCCTGGTTCAAAAACATCCAATTTTGGTTGTCTTTGTGATCATAGTCATTGTGACAGGATTCATTCCTCTCTCACAGCTGATCATTGTTTCAATAATGGTTATGTGGGAAAGTAGCCAATGGTTTGGAAAGAATATAGTACAGAATACTGGTAAAAGAAACTTCAGAGAAAGCATGGATATGTGCACTGGCGGCTCCCATTTAGCCCTGAAAGAAGAGTGGCGTCCCAGTTGCACGGTCGTGTCCGACCTGCAAAATTCACCCTAATTTGCTCGATATCTCGAACTGTGTTCGGTAGTCGGATTTATTATGGTTTAGGTTATAATCTGTAGCATCATCGAATAACGTATTCATTTAGCTGTGATTTGGTACATTTCATGACAAAATTGAATCGAAATTGACTTTTTAATTGGGCCTAAATTCGAACCCGGTAATATCTGCTCTTCGGTCAAGTTCGACCCCTTGTCTTTATTTACTTACAAGATACAAAAAAAATTACTGGATCGAGACCCTGTGGCGGCTCCAATACAACTGAATTAATGTTGAAAACGGCATTAACCCTTTACTAAACAATAACAAGTTTTAATAAAGGTAAAAGAGAAGGCTTTTTGAAAACACTGTGGAAAAGGTAGAAAATGCTGGTAACCAGCATTTTCTCCTTTTTCCACAATGTTTTCTATTATTTCAGAAGCAAATTCCATCATTTTAGCCACATTAATTCGTTGTCTGCAAATGCTTCTAATTGGGTAATTATAAAACTTTGTTGTTTGGTAAAGGGTTAAACTCCATGCAAACAAACAAACAAACAAATAGTCTTCATGAAAGATTACTTCAGCAGTTCAACAGACTTAAATTTTTTGTCACTTCAATATTTTTTCAATTGTTTATTGACTTAAATTTTTTGTCACTTCAATATTTTTTCAAGTGTTTATTGACTTAAATTTTTTGTCACTTCAATATTATTATTAGTCATTCTTACATCTTATTGTATTTCATTGGCCTATTTCTAAATTCTTCAAACAAGAACAAGATTTCTTATTGGAAAAAGTTTATGGAACAGCAACCGGTTGCTTCTGAATCAATGTTTTTGCACAGCGGTTAAACATAAAATCGACTTATGACTCACGCAGTCACCAAAATTGGTTCAGTGTTTTTCGTGACCCTGGTAAGAAAACCAATTTTGTTTACCTTTCTTTGATTTGTGCAACAGGTATCAGTTGCCTCCGAACGTGTCCAAGTTGATTTTATGATTTTATGCACAGCACATAACAGTCACGTATGGGTGGGATAGTCATCGTAACCAATTCAATGGCCTAGTAAGAGAAAAGGAAAAAAAAAAAAATTCCCTATATTTGACTTAAGCAACAGCTGTCGTCTGCTATGGAATGTGCCGTAAGTCAATTTTTCATGTTTTCGCGGGTGCGTAACTGGCACGTATGAGACGGTAGTCAACGCAACTGGATTTCTTGTCACGGTATAAAGAGATTTAAAAAAAATAAAAATTTAGTTCCCTTTGTTTGATTTATGCAATAGAAATCAGTTGTTACTGAAAGAGTTTTCAGTCTTTTTTAGCCACTTGTGACACTATTTTCTGGGATTTCTACATTGTACATTGATCATCTTAGCATATTCAAAGTATCAATGCAAATTCAATGGCCCTAGTAAGAGAAAAAGAAGAAAAAAAAATCCCAATATTTGACTAAAGCAACAGGTGTCGTCTGCTATGGAATGTGCCGTTAGTCGATTTTTCATGTTTTCGCGGGTGCGTAACTGGCACTTATGAGATGGTAGTCAATGTAACTGGCTTTCTTGTCACGGTATAAAGAGATTAAAAAAAAAAATAAAATTTAGTTCCCTTTGTTTGATTTATGCAATAGGAAGCAGTTGCTACTGAAAGAGTTTTCAGTCTTTTTTAGCCACTTGTGACACTATTTTCTGGGATTTCTACACTGTACATTGATCATCTTAGCATATTCAAAGTATCAATGCCAATACAATGGCCCTAGTAAGAGAAATTGAAAAAAAAATTGTTCCCTATATTTGACTTAAGCAACAGGTGTCGTCTGCTATGGAATGTGCCGTAAGTCGATTTTTCATGTTTTTGCGGGTGCGTAACTGGCACGTATGAGATGGTAGTCAATGTAACTGGCTTTCTTTTCACGGTATAAAGAGATTAAAAAAAAAAAAATAAAATTTAGCTCCCTTTGCTTGATTTATGCAATAGGAAGCAGTTGCTACTGAAAGAGTTTTCAGTCTTTTTTAGCCACTTGTGACATTATTTTCTTATTTTCTGGGGTTTCTACACTGTACATTGATCATCTTAGCATATTTAAAGTATCAATGTGCAGTATGGCAGTTGGCCTGCATTAGAAACGCAAATCGAATCAAGGAATCAGGGGAAGTCACTCTTGCAAGGTGCGTGCTAGAAGGCACCAAAACAAGGTCTTCTGTCACCCTGTTTCCTTAAGTTTTCGCCCATTTTCAGTGAAATCTGGCATGTGTGGAGGGTGCATGCCTGGCAGTTTGCCAAGGACTGCATAACAGCCTTCAAAGAAGACTTAAAATCCACTTTTATGCTGATTTTTTTCACTGTTTTCTATCGATATTTTCGGGCGCCATTTCAAATGGCTCAAAGCTTTCTGATTGGATGATTGTGGGGTTGTGTCTGCAATTTGATTGGCTGATTGGGCACAATATTGAATTTCTCAAAGCTTTTCTGATTGGATAATTTGAGGAGAGGGACGAGATTTGATTGGCTGATTGGACGCCATTTTGATTTTCTAAAAGCTTCTGTGATTGGATAATTTCAGAGAGGCCTGAGATTTGATTGGCTGATTGGAAGGGGGGGGGAATCTCTGTATAACTATGTTAAATCTTCGGGTCATTTCAGCCTATTCAAAGGAAAAGAGGGTTTGACCCCTGCACCAAGACCTTTTTTGGGTCCCGATGCTCAGAGGTTGAATCCCCAACTTTGCAATTTTATCTATTTTATCTATTTTTATTATTAGTCATTCTTACATCTTATTGTATTTCATTGGCCTATTTCTAAATTCTTCAAACAAGAACAAGATTTCTTATTGGAAAAAGTTTATGGAACAGCAACCGGTTGCTTCTGAATCAATGTTTTTGCACAGCGGTTAAACATAAAATCGACTTATGACTCACGCAGTCACCAAAATTGGTTCAGTGTTTTTCGTGACCCTGGTAAGAAAACCAATTTTGTTTACCTTTCTTTGATTTGTGCAACAGGTATCAGTTGCCTCCGAACGTGTCCAAGTTGATTTTATGATTTTATGCACAGCACATAACGGTCACGTATGGGTGGGATAGTCATCGTAACCAATTCAATGGCCCTAGTAAGAGAAAAAAAAAAAAAATTCTCTATATTTGACTTAAGCAACAGCTGTCGTCTGCTATGGAATGTGCCGTAAGTCGATTTTTCATGTTTTCGCGGGCGCGAAATTGGCACATATGAGACGGTAGTCAACGCAACTGGATTTCTTGTCACGGTATAAAGAGATTAAAAAAAAACGTTTAAATTTAGTTCCCTTTGTTTGATTTATGCAATAGGAAGCAGTTGCTACTGAAAGAGTTTTCAGTCTTTTTTAGCCACTTGTGACACTATTTTCTAGGATTTCTACACTGTACATTGATCATCTTAGCATATTCAAAGTATCAATGCAAATTCAATGGCCCTAGTAAGAGAAAAAGAAGAAAAAAAAATCCCTATATTTGACTTAAGCAACAGGTGTCGTCTCCTATGGAATGTGCTGTTATTTGATTTTTCATGTTTTCACGGGTGCGTAACTGGCACATATAAGATGGTACTCAACGCAACTGGATTTCTTGTCACGGTATAAAGAGATTAAAAAAAAGCGTTTCAATTTAGTTCCCTTTGTTTGATTTATGCAATAGGAAGCCGTTGCTACTGAAAGAGTTTTCAGTCTTTTTTAGCCACTTGTGACACTATTTTCTGGGATTTCTACACTGTACATTGATCATCTTAGCATATTCAAAGTATCAATGCCAATACAATGGCCCTAGTAAGAGAAATTGAAAAAAAAAATTGTTCCCTATATTTGACTTAAGCAACAGGTGTCGTCTGCTATGGAATGTGCAGTAAGTCGATTTTTCATGTTTTCGCGGGTGCGTAACTGGCACGTATGAGATGGTAGTCAACGCAACTGGATTTCTTGTCACGGTATAAAGAGATTTAAAAAAAATAAAAATTTAGTTCCCTTTGTTTGATTTATGCAATAGAAATCAGTTGTTACTGAAAGAGTTTTCAGTCTTTTTTAGCCACTTGTGACACTATTTTCTGGGATTTCTACACTGTACATTGATCATCTTAGCATATTCAAAGTATCAATGCAAATTCAATGGCCCTAGTAAGAGAAAAAGAAGAAAAAAAAATCCCAATATTTGACTTAAGCAACAGGTGTCGTCTGCTATGGAATGGGCCGTTAGTCGATTTTTTATGTTTTTGCGGGCGCCTAACTGGCACGTATGAGATGGTACTCAACGCAACTGGATTTCTTGTCACGGTATAAAGAGATTAAAAGAAAAAAATTAAAATTTAGTTCCCTTTGTTTGATTTATGCAATAGGAAGCAGTTGCTACTGAAAGAGTTTTCAGTCTTTTTTAGCCACTTGTCACACTATTTTCTGGGATTTCTACACTGTACATTGATCATCTTAGCATATTCAAAGTATCAATGCAAATTCAATGGCCCTTGTAAGAGAAAAAGAAGAAAAAAAAAATCCCTATATTTGACTTAAGCAACAGGTGTCGTCTGCTATGGAATGTGCTGTTAGTTGATTTTTCATGTTTTCACGGGTGCGTAACTGGCACATATAAGATGGTACTCAACGCAACTGGATTTCTTGTCACGGTATAAAGAGATTAAAAAAAAGCGTTTCAATTTAGTTCCCTTTGTTTGATTTATGCAATAGGAAGCAATTGCTACTGAAAGAGTTTTCAGTCTTTTGTATCCACTTGTGACACTATTTTCTGGGATTTCTACACTGTACATTGATCATCTTAGCATATTCAAAGTATCAATGCCAATACAATGGCCCTAGTAAGAGAAATTGAAAAAAAAATTGTTCCCTATATTTGACTTAAGCAACAGGTGTCGTCTGCTATGGAATGTGCCGTAAGTCGATTTTTAATATTTTAGCGGTTGCGTAACTGGCACGTATGAGATGGTAGTCAATGTAACTGGCTTTCTTGTCACGGTATAAAGAGATTAAAAAAAAAATTAAAATTTAGCTCCCTTTGCTTGATTTATGCAATAGGAAGCAGTTGCTACTGAAAGAGTTTTCAGTCTTTTTTAGCCACTTGTGACACTATTTTCTTATTTTCTGGGGTTTCGACACTGTACATTGATCATCTTAGCATATTTAAAGTATCAATGTGCAGTATGGCAGTTGGCCTGAATTAGAAACGCAAATCGAATCAAGGAATCAGGGGAAGTCACTCTTGCAAGGTGCGTGCTAGAAGGCACCAAAACAAGGTCTTCTGTCACCCTGTTTCCTTAAGTTTTCGCCCATTTTCAGTGAAATCTGGCATGTGTGGAGGGTGCATGCCTGGCAGTTTGCCAAGGACTGCATAACAGCCATCAAAGAAGACTTAAAATCCACTTTTATGCCGATTTTTTTCACTGTTTTCTATCGATATTTTCGGGAGCCATTTCAAATGGCTCAAAGCTTTCTGATTGGATTATTGTGGGGGTGTGTCTGCAATTTGATTGGCTGATTGGGCGCAATATTAGATTTCTCAAAGCTTTTCTGATTGGATAATTTGAGGAGAGGTACGAGATTTGATTGGCTGATTGGACGCCATTTTGATTTTCTAAAAGCTTCTGTGATTGGATAATTTCAGAGAGGCCTGAGATTTGATTGGCTGATTGGAAGGGGGGAGAAATCTCTGTATAACTATGTTAAATCTTCGGGTCATTTCAGCCTATTCAAAGGAAAAGAGGGTTTGACCCCTGCACCAAGACCTATTTTGGGTCCCGATGGTCAGAGGTTGAATCCCCAACTTTGCAATTTTATCTATTTTATCTATTTTTATTATTAGTCATTCTTACATCTTATTGTATTTCATTGGCCTATTTCTAAATTCTTCAAACAAGAACAAGATTTCTTATTGGAAAAAGTTTATGGAACAGCAACCGGTTGCTTCTGAATCAATGTTTTTGCACAGCGGTTAAACATAAAATCGACTTATGACTCACGCAGTCACCAAAATTGGTTCAGTGATTTTCGTGACCCTGGTAAGAAAACCAATTTTGTTTACCTTTCTTTGATTTGTGCAACAGGTATCAGTTGCCTCCAAAAGTGTCCAAGTTGATTTTATGATTTTATGCACAGCACATAACGGTCACGTATGGGTGGGATAGTCATCGTAACCAATTCAATGGCCTTAGTAAGGGAAAAGAAAAAAAAAAATTCCCTATATTTGACTTAAGCAACAGCTGTCGTCTGCTATGGAATGTGCCGTAAGTCGATTTTTCATGTTTTCGCGGGTGCATAACTGGCACGTATGAGACGGTAGTCAACGCAACTGGATTTCTTGTCACGGTATAAAGAGATTTAAAAAAAATAAAAATTTAGTTCCCTTTGTTTGATTTATGCAATAGAAATCAGTTTGTACTGAAAGAGTTTTCAGTCTTTTTTAGCCACTTGTGACACTATTTTCTGGGATTTCTACACTGTACATTGATCATCTTAGCATATTCAATGTATCAATGCAAATTCAATGGCCCTAGTAAGAGAAAAAGAAGAAAAACAAATCCCAATATTTGACTTAAGCAACAGGTGTCGTCTGCTATGGAATGTGCCGTTAGTCGATTTTTCATGTTTTCGCGGGCGCGTAACTGGCACATATGAGACGGTAGTCAACGCAACTGGATTTCTTGTCACGGTATAAAGAGATTAAAAGAAAAAATTAAAATTTAGTTCCCTTTGTTTGATTTATGCAATAGGAAACAGTTGCTACTGAAAGAGTTTTCAGTCTTTTTTAGCCACTTGTGACACTATTTTCTGGGATTTCTACACTGTACATTGATCATCTTAGCATATTCAAAGTATCAATTCCAATACAATGGCCCTTGTAAGAGAAAAAGAAGAAAAAAAAAATCCCTATATTTGACTGAAGCAAGAGGTGTCGTCTGCTATGGAATGTGCTGTTAGTTGATTTTTCATGTTTTCACGGGTGCATAACTGGCACATATAACATGGTACTCAACGCAACTGGATTTCTTGTCACGGTATAAAGAGATTAAAAAAAAACGTTTAAATTTAGTTCCCTTTGTTTGATTTATGCAATAGGAAGCAGTTGCTACTGAAAGAGTTTTCAGTCTTTTTTAGCCTCTTGTGACACTATTTTCTGGGATTTCTACACTGTACATTGTTCATCTTAGCATATTCAAAGTATCAATGCCAATACAATGGCCCTAGTAAGAGAAATTGAAAAAAAAAATGTTCCCTATATTTGACTTAAGCAACAGGTGTCGTCTGCTATGGAATGTGCCGTAAGTCGATTTTTCATGTTTTCGCGGGTGCGTAACTGGCACGTATGAGATGGTAGTCAATGTAACTGGCTTTCTTGTCACGGTATAAAGAGATTAAAAAAAAAAAATTAAAATTTAGCTCCTTTTGCCTGATATATGCAATAGGAAGCAGTTGCTACTGAAAGAGTTTTCAGTCTTTTTTAGCCACTTGTGACATTATTTTCTTATTTTCTGGGGTTTCTACACTGTACATTGATCATCTTAGCATATTTAAAGTATCAATGTGCAGTATGGCAGTTGGCCTGCATTAGAAACGCAAATCGAATCAAGGAATCAGGGGAAATCACTCTTGCAAGGTGCGTGCTAGAAGGCACCAAAACAAGGTCTTCTGTCACCCTGTTTCCTTAAGTTTTCGCCCATTTTCAGTGAAATCTGGCATGTGTGGAGGGTGCATGCCTGGCAGTTTGCCAAGGACTGCATAACAGCCTTCAAAGAAGACTTAAAATCCACTTTTATGCCGATTTTTTCCACTGTTTTCTATCGATATTTTCGGGCGCCATTTCAAATGGCTCAAAGCTTTCTGATTGGATGATTGTGGGGGTGTGTCTGCAATTTGATTGGCTGATTGGGCGCAATATTGAATTTCTCAAAGCTTTTCTGATTGGATAATTTAAGGAGAGGGACGAGATTTGATTGGCTGATTGGACGCCATTTTGATTTTCTAAAAGCTTCTGTGATTGGATAATTTCAGAGAGGCCTGAGATTTGATTGGCTGATTGGAAGGGGGGGAAATCTCTGTATAACGATGTTAAATCTTCGGGTCATTTCAGCCTATTCAAAGGAAAAGAGGGTTTGACCCCTGCACCAAGACCTTTTTTGAGTCCCGATGCTCAGAGGTTGAATCCCCAACTTTGCAATTTTATCTATTTTATCTATTTTTATTATTAGTCATTCTTACATCTTATTGTATTTCATTGGCCTATTTCTAAATTCTTCAAACAAGAACAAGATTTCTTATTGGAAAAAGTTTATGGAACAGCAACCGGTTGCTTCTGAATCAATGTTTTTGCACAGCGGTTAAACATAAAATCGACTTATGACTCACGCAGTCACAGAGATTGGTTCAGTGTTTTTCATGACCCTGGTAAGAAAACCAATTTTGTTTACCTTTCTTTGATTTGTGCAACAGGTATCAGTTGCCTCCGAACGTGTCCAAGTTGATTTTATGATTTTATGCACAGCACATAACGGTCACGTATGGGTGGGATAGTCATCGTAACCAATTCAATGGCCCTAGTAAGAGAAAAGGAAAAAAAAAATCCCTATATTTGACTTAAGCAACAGCTGTCGTCTGCTATGGAATGTGCCGTAAGTCGATTTTTCATGTTTTCGCGGGCGCGAAATTGGCACATATGAGACGGTAGTCAACGCAACTGGATTTCTTGTCACGGTATAAAGAGATTAAAAAAAAACGTTTAAATTTAGTTCCCTTTGTTTGATTTATGCAATAGGAAGCAGTTGCTACTGAAAGAGTTTTCAGTCTTTTTTAGCCACTTGTGACACTATTTTCTAGGATTTCTACACTGTACATTGATCATCTTAGCATATTCAAAGTATCAATGCAAATTCAATGGCCCTAGTAAGAGAAAAAGAAGAAAAAAAAATCCCTATATTTGACTTAAGCAACAGGTGTCGTCTCCTATGGAATGTGCTGTTATTTGATTTTTCATGTTTTCACGGGTGCGTAACTGGCACATATAAGATGGTACTCAACGCAACTGGATTTCTTGTCACGGTATAAAGAGATTAAAAAAAAGCGTTTCAATTTAGTTCCCTTTGTTTGATTTATGCAATAGGAAGCCGTTGCTACTGAAAGAGTTTTCAGTCTTTTTTAGCCACTTGTGACACTATTTTCTGGGATTTCTACACTGTACATTGATCATCTTAGCATATTCAAAGTATCAATGCCAATACAATGGCCCTAGTAAGAGAAATTGAAAAAAAAAATTGTTCCCTATATTTGACTTAAGCAACAGGTGTCGTCTGCTATGGAATGTGCAGTAAGTCGATTTTTCATGTTTTCGCGGGTGCGTAACTGGCACGTATGAGATGGTAGTCAACGCAACTGGATTTCTTGTCACGGTATAAAGAGATTTAAAAAAAATAAAAATTTAGTTCCCTTTGTTTGATTTATGCAATAGAAATCAGTTGTTACTGAAAGAGTTTTCAGTCTTTTTAGCCACTTGTGACACTATTTTCTGGGATTTCTACACTGTACATTGATCATCTTAGCATATTCAAAGTATCAATGCAAATTCAATGGCCCTAGTAAGAGAAAAAGAAGAAAAAAAAATCCCAATATTTGACTTAAGCAACAGGTGTCGTCTGCTATGGAATGGGCCGTTAGTCGATTTTTTATGTTTTTGCGGGCGCCTAACTGGCACGTATGAGATGGTACTCAACGCAACTGGATTTCTTGTCACGGTATAAAGAGATTAAAAGAAAAAAATTAAAATTTAGTTCCCTTTGTTTGATTTATGCAATAGGAAGCAGTTGCTACTGAAAGAGTTTTCAGTCTTTTTTAGCCACTTGTCACACTATTTTCTGGGATTTCTACACTGTACATTGATCATCTTAGCATATTCAAAGTATCAATGCAAATTCAATGGCCCTTGTAAGAGAAAAAGAAGAAAAAAAAAATCCCTATATTTGACTTAAGCAACAGGTGTCGTCTGCTATGGAATGTGCTGTTAGTTGATTTTTCATGTTTTCACGGGTGCGTAACTGGCACATATAAGATGGTACTCAACGCAACTGGATTTCTTGTCACGGTATAAAGAGATTAAAAAAAAGCGTTTCAATTTAGTTCCCTTTGTTTGATTTATGCAATAGGAAGCAATTGCTACTGAAAGAGTTTTCAGTCTTTTGTATCCACTTGTGACACTATTTTCTGGGATTTCTACACTGTACATTGATCATCTTAGCATATTCAAAGTATCAATGCCAATACAATGGCCCTAGTAAGAGAAATTGAAAAAAAAATTGTTCCCTATATTTGACTTAAGCAACAGGTGTCGTCTGCTATGGAATGTGCCGTAAGTCGATTTTTAATATTTTAGCGGTTGCGTAACTGGCACGTATGAGATGGTAGTCAATGTAACTGGCTTTCTTGTCACGGTATAAAGAGATTAAAAAAAAAATTAAAATTTAGCTCCCTTTGCTTGATTTATGCAATAGGAAGCAGTTGCTACTGAAAGAGTTTTCAGTCTTTTTTAGCCACTTGTGACACTATTTTCTTATTTTCTGGGGTTTCGACACTGTACATTGATCATCTTAGCATATTTAAAGTATCAATGTGCAGTATGGCAGTTGGCCTGAATTAGAAACGCAAATCGAATCAAGGAATCAGGGGAAGTCACTCTTGCAAGGTGCGTGCTAGAAGGCACCAAAACAAGGTCTTCTGTCACCCTGTTTCCTTAAGTTTTCGCCCATTTTCAGTGAAATCTGGCATGTGTGGAGGGTGCATGCCTGGCAGTTTGCCAAGGACTGCATAACAGCCATCAAAGAAGACTTAAAATCCACTTTTATGCCGATTTTTTTCACTGTTTTCTATCGATATTTTCGGGAGCCATTTCAAATGGCTCAAAGCTTTCTGATTGGATTATTGTGGGGGTGTGTCTGCAATTTGATTGGCTGATTGGGCGCAATATTAGATTTCTCAAAGCTTTTCTGATTGGATAATTTGAGGAGAGGTACGAGATTTGATTGGCTGATTGGACGCCATTTTGATTTTCTAAAAGCTTCTGTGATTGGATAATTTCAGAGAGGCCTGAGATTTGATTGGCTGATTGGAAGGGGGGAGAAATCTCTGTATAACTATGTTAAATCTTCGGGTCATTTCAGCCTATTCAAAGGAAAAGAGGGTTTGACCCCTGCACCAAGACCTATTTTGGGTCCCGATGGTCAGAGGTTGAATCCCCAACTTTGCAATTTTATCTATTTTATCTATTTTTATTATTAGTCATTCTTACATCTTATTGTATTTCATTGGCCTATTTCTAAATTCTTCAAACAAGAACAAGATTTCTTATTGGAAAAAGTTTATGGAACAGCAACCGGTTGCTTCTGAATCAATGTTTTTGCACAGCGGTTAAACATAAAATCGACTTATGACTCACGCAGTCACCAAAATTGGTTCAGTGATTTTCGTGACCCTGGTAAGAAAACCAATTTTGTTTACCTTTCTTTGATTTGTGCAACAGGTATCAGTTGCCTCCAAAAGTGTCCAAGTTGATTTTATGATTTTATGCACAGCACATAACGGTCACGTATGGGTGGGATAGTCATCGTAACCAATTCAATGGCCTTAGTAAGGGAAAAGAAAAAAAAAAATTCCCTATATTTGACTTAAGCAACAGCTGTCGTCTGCTATGGAATGTGCCGTAAGTCGATTTTTCATGTTTTCGCGGGTGCATAACTGGCACGTATGAGACGGTAGTCAACGCAACTGGATTTCTTGTCACGGTATAAAGAGATTTAAAAAAAATAAAAATTTAGTTCCCTTTGTTTGATTTATGCAATAGAAATCAGTTTGTACTGAAAGAGTTTTCAGTCTTTTTTAGCCACTTGTGACACTATTTTCTGGGATTTCTACACTGTACATTGATCATCTTAGCATATTCAATGTATCAATGCAAATTCAATGGCCCTAGTAAGAGAAAAAGAAGAAAAACAAATCCCAATATTTGACTTAAGCAACAGGTGTCGTCTGCTATGGAATGTGCCGTTAGTCGATTTTTCATGTTTTCGCGGGCGCGTAACTGGCACATATGAGACGGTAGTCAACGCAACTGGATTTCTTGTCACGGTATAAAGAGATTAAAAGAAAAAATTAAAATTTAGTTCCCTTTGTTTGATTTATGCAATAGGAAACAGTTGCTACTGAAAGAGTTTTCAGTCTTTTTTAGCCACTTGTGACACTATTTTCTGGGATTTCTACACTGTACATTGATCATCTTAGCATATTCAAAGTATCAATTCCAATACAATGGCCCTTGTAAGAGAAAAAGAAGAAAAAAAAAATCCCTATATTTGACTGAAGCAAGAGGTGTCGTCTGCTATGGAATGTGCTGTTAGTTGATTTTTCATGTTTTCACGGGTGCATAACTGGCACATATAACATGGTACTCAACGCAACTGGATTTCTTGTCACGGTATAAAGAGATTAAAAAAAAACGTTTAAATTTAGTTCCCTTTGTTTGATTTATGCAATAGGAAGCAGTTGCTACTGAAAGAGTTTTCAGTCTTTTTTAGCCTCTTGTGACACTATTTTCTGGGATTTCTACACTGTACATTGTTCATCTTAGCATATTCAAAGTATCAATGCCAATACAATGGCCCTAGTAAGAGAAATTGAAAAAAAAAATGTTCCCTATATTTGACTTAAGCAACAGGTGTCGTCTGCTATGGAATGTGCCGTAAGTCGATTTTTCATGTTTTCGCGGGTGCGTAACTGGCACGTATGAGATGGTAGTCAATGTAACTGGCTTTCTTGTCACGGTATAAAGAGATTAAAAAAAAAAAATTAAAATTTAGCTCCTTTTGCCTGATATATGCAATAGGAAGCAGTTGCTACTGAAAGAGTTTTCAGTCTTTTTTAGCCACTTGTGACATTATTTTCTTATTTTCTGGGGTTTCTACACTGTACATTGATCATCTTAGCATATTTAAAGTATCAATGTGCAGTATGGCAGTTGGCCTGCATTAGAAACGCAAATCGAATCAAGGAATCAGGGGAAATCACTCTTGCAAGGTGCGTGCTAGAAGGCACCAAAACAAGGTCTTCTGTCACCCTGTTTCCTTAAGTTTTCGCCCATTTTCAGTGAAATCTGGCATGTGTGGAGGGTGCATGCCTGGCAGTTTGCCAAGGACTGCATAACAGCCTTCAAAGAAGACTTAAAATCCACTTTTATGCCCATTTTTTCCACTGTTTTCTATCGATATTTTCGGGCGCCATTTCAAATGGCTCAAAGCTTTCTGATTGGATGATTGTGGGGGTGTGTCTGCAATTTGATTGGCTGATTGGGCGCAATATTGAATTTCTCAAAGCTTTTCTGATTGGATAATTTAAGGAGAGGGACGAGATTTGATTGGCTGATTGGACGCCATTTTGATTTTCTAAAAGCTTCTGTGATTGGATAATTTCAGAGAGGCCTGAGATTTGATTGGCTGATTGGAAGGGGGGGAAATCTCTGTATAACGATGTTAAATCTTCGGGTCATTTCAGCCTATTCAAAGGAAAAGAGGGTTTGACCCCTGCACCAAGACCTTTTTTGAGTCCCGATGCTCAGAGGTTGAATCCCCAACTTTGCAATTTTATCTATTTTATCTATTTTTATTATTAGTCATTCTTACATCTTATTGTATTTCATTGGCCTATTTCTAAATTCTTCAAACAAGAACAAGATTTCTTATTGGAAAAAGTTTATGCAACAGCAACCGGTTGCTTCTGAATCAATGTTTTTGCACAGCGGTTAAACATAAAATCGACTTATGACTCACGCAGTCACAGAGATTGGTTCAGTGTTTTTCATGACCCTGGTAAGAAAACCAATTTTGTTTACCTTTCTTTGATTTGTGCAACAGGTATCAGTTGCCTCCGAACGTGTCCAAGTTGATTTTATGATTTTATGCACAGCACATAACGGTCACGTATGGGTGGGATAGTCATCGTAACCAATTCAATGGCCCTAGTAAGAGAAAAGGAAAAAAAAAATCCCTATATTTGACTTAAGCAACAGCTGTCGTCTGCTATGGAATGTGCCGTAAGTCAATTTTTCATGTTTTCGCGGGTGCGTAACTGGCACGTATGAGACGGTAGTCAACGCAACTGGATTTCTTGTCACGGTATAAAGAGATTTAAAAAAAATAAAAATTTAGTTCCCTTTGTTTGATTTATGCAATAGAAATCAGTTGTTACTGAAAGAGTTTTCAGTCTTTTTTAGCCACTTGTGACATTATTTTCTGGGATTTCTACACTGTACATTGATCATCTCAGCATATTCAAAGTATAAATGCAAATTCAATGGCCCTAGTAAGAGAAAAAGAAGAAAAAAAATCCCAATATTTGACTTAAGCAACAGGTGTCGTCTGCTATGGAATGTGCCGATAGTCGATTTTTCATGTTTTCGCGGGCGCGTAACTGGCACATATGAGACGGTAGTCAACGCAACTGGATTTCTTGTCACGGTATAAAGAGATTAAAAGAAAAAATTAAAATTTAGTTCCCTTTGTTTGATTTATGCAATAGGAAGCAGTTGCTACTGAAAGAGTTTTCAGTCTTTTTTAGCCACTTGTGACATTATTTTCTTATTTTCTGGGGTTTCTACACTGTACATTGATCATCTTAGCATATTTAAAGTATCAATGTGCAGTATGGCAGTTGGCCTGCATTAGAAACGCAAATCGAATCAAGGAATCAGGGGAAGTCACTCTTGCAAGGTGCGTGCTAGAAGGCACCAAAACAAGGTCTTCTGTCACCCTGTTTCCTTAAGTTTTCGTCCATTTTCAGTGAAATCTGGCATGTGTGGAGGGTGCATGCCTGGCAGTTTGCCAAGGACTGCATAACAGCCTTCAAAGAAGACTTAAAATCCACTTTTATGCCGATTTTTTTCACTGTTTTCTATCGATATTTTCGGGCGCCATTTCAAATGGCTCAAAGCTTTCTGATTGGATGATTGTGGGGGTGTGTCTGCAATTTGATTGGCTGATTGGGCGCAATATTGAATTTCTCAAAGCTTTTCTGATTGGATAATTTGAGGAGAGGGACGAGATTTGATTGGCTGATTGGACGCCATTTTGATTTTCTAAAAGCTTCTGTGATTGGATAATTTCAGAGAGGCCTGAGATTTGATTGGCTAATTGGAAGTGGGGGGGGCGAAATCTCTGAATAACTATGTTAAATATTCGGGTCATTTCAGCCTATTCAAAGGAAAAGAGGGTTTGACCCCTGCACCAAGACCTTTTTTGGGTCCCGATGGTCAGAGGTTGAATCCCCAACTTTGCAATTGTATCCATTTTATCTATTTTTATTATTAGTCATTCTTACATCTTATTGTATTTCATTGGCCTATTTCTAAATTCTTCAAACAAGAACAAGATTTCTTATTGGAAAAAGTTTATGGAACAGCAACCGGTTGCTTCTGAATCAATGTTTTTGCAAAGTGGTTAAACATAAAATGGACTTATGACTCACGCAGTCACCAAAATTGGTTCAGTGTTTTTCGTGACCCTGGTAAGAAAACCAATTTTGTTTACCTTTCTTTGATTTGTGCAACAGGTATCAGTTGCCTCCGAACGTGTCCAAGTTGATTTTATGATTTTATGCACAGCACATAACGGTCACGTATGGGTGGGATAGTCATCGTAACCAATTCAATGGCCCTAGTAAGAGAAAAGTAAAAAAAAATTCCCTATATTTGACTTAAGCAACAGCTGTCATCTGCTATGGAATGTGCCGTTAGTCGATTTTTCATGTTTTCGCGGGTGCGTAACTGGCACGTATGAGACGGTGGTCAACGCAACTGGATTTCTTGTCACGGTATAAAGAGATTTAAAAAAAATAAAAATTTAGTTCCCTTTGTTTGATTTATGCAAAAGAAATCAGTTGTTACTGAAAGAGTTTTCAGTCTTTTTTAGCCACTTATGACACTATTTTCTGGGATTTCTACACTGTACATTGATCATCTTAGCATATTCAAAGTATCAATGCCAATACAATGGCCCTAGTAAGAGAAAAAGAAGAAAAAAAAAATCCCAATATTTGACTTAAGCAACAGGTGTCGTCTGCTATGGAATGTGCCGTTAGTCGATTTTTCCTCTTTTCGCGGGCGCGTAACTGGCACATATGAGACGGTAGTCAACGCAACTGGATTTCTTGTCACGGTATAAAGAGATTAAAAGAAAAAATTAAAATTTAGTTCCCTTTGTTTGATTTATGCAATAGGAAGCAGTAGCTACTGAAAGAGTTTTCAGTCTTTTTTAGTGACTTGTGACACTATTTTCTGGGATTTCTACACTGTACATTGATCATCTTAGCATATTCAAAGTACCAATGCAAATTCAATGGCCCTTGTAAGAGAAAAAGAAGAAAAAAAAAATCCCTATATTTGACTTAAGCAACAGGTGTCGTCTGCTATGGAATGTGCCGTAAGTCAATTTTTCATGTTTTCACGTTTGCGTAACTGGCACATATAAGATGGTACTCAATGCAACTGGATTTCTTGTCACGGTATAAAGAGATTAAAAAAAAACGTTTAAATTTAGTTCCCTTTCTTTGATTTATGCAATAGGAAGCAGTTGCTACTGAAAGAGTTTTCAGTCTTTTTTAGCCACTTGCGACACTATTTTCTGGGATTTCTACACTGTACATTGATCATCTTAGCATATTCAAAGTATCAATGCCAATACAATGGCCCTAGTAAGAGAAATTGAAAAAAAAATTGTTTCCTATATTTGACTTAAGCAACAGCTGTCATGTGCTATGGAATGTGCCGTTAGTCGATATTTCATGTTTTCGCGGGTGTGTAACTGGCACGTATGAGACGGTAGTCAACGAAACTGGATTTCTTGTCACGGTATAAAGAGATTTAAAAAAAATAAAAATTTAGTTCCCTTTGTTTGATTTATGCAATAGAAATCAGTTGTTACTGAAAGAGTTTTCAGTCTTTTTTAGCCACTTGTGACACTATTTTCTGGGATTTCTACACTGTACATTGATCATCTTAGCATATTCAAAGTATCAATGCCAATACAATGGCCCTAGTAAGAGAAATTGAAAAAAAAATTGTTCCCTATATTTGACTTAAGCAACAGGTGTCGTCTGCTATGGAATGTGCCGTAAGTTGATTTTTCATGTTTTCGCGGGTGCGTAACTGGCACCTATGAGACGGTAGTCAACGCAACTGGATTTCTTGTCACGGTATAAAAAGATTAAAAAAAAAATTAAAATTTAGTTCCCTTTGTTTGATTTATGCAATAGGAAGCAGTTGCTACTGAAAGAGTTTTCAGTCTTTTTTAGCCACTTGTGACACTATTTTCTGGGATTTCTACACTGTACATTGATCATCTTAGCATATTCAAAGTATCAATGCCAATACAATGGCTCTAGTAAGAGAAATTGAAAAAAAAATTGTTCCCTATATTTGACTTAAAGGGCAAATCAACAAGTTTCAGATATGGTTAATTTTCAAATCTACACTTATCAAATGGTAACCTGGTAATGTTGTAATTAGAAAAAAAAATTAGTAAAAGTACTTTTTTTCAATTCATATTTCTGCTTATTAATTTTTATTGCATCGCTTATCTCCCTTACTTATTGTTGCGTCCCTTGATTTGTGACGTCATAGGAGAGCTTGTTTCAATATGGACGTTGTTTACGATAGTGAACTGAGCGATATTGAAGACGAAGAAATAGACGATTCTGGGCCGGTAAGGCCGTACATGTACGAGCCAATTTTTTAAGAAACTTATTAAGTTTCTGGTGATGAGGATAAAAGTAACTTTTTTAAAATGACGATGTTGTGCCGGACTTTTCAACGTGTTGAGTATCGGGCGCTATTGAAATACGTCTATTACGGGGCGATGGCGAACATCGCTTACAGAAATAATATTCTATACATGAAAGAATTAAGTGTATGGCATAAACTTTGTTGCACGCGAAGCATTTTCAGTAGATTAACGGGCGGAATTAAACAAAAAAAAAAAAAAAAAAAAAAGAAAGGACGGTTTCAAGACAGTTCCACGACAATACAGTTCCCCAACACTTTTGAAGACATTTCCCCGACACTTCAGTTTCATGTCAAATAACCTTTTTCTTGACTTTTACGATTGATAATCGTGAGATGTTAGTTCTAATTATTTGTTAATGGGTCCTTGTTGATATTTGTATCTTGTAAAGAATTCTGTAAACATTGACGGGTACAAGTTTATTCTCTCATGGGTGAAGGGTTCCACAATAAATCACGATTTTCATGAGAATAAGAATATTTTGAAATGCTGTTAAACAGCATGAAATTTGATAAAAGAATATGTTCCGAGATTATCAAGAGTTAATTCTCAAAATTATTTTGAAAATTATTTTAGTTGTATTTCTTACCATACAGAAATACATGAACATCAGAGAGAGGGAGAGGGGATCTACCTATGTGAAATACTTTTTTGTGTTTACCTTGTCCACATGATCCATTCAATGCAAAAATTTATCATACATGTATGTATATCTATTGTATGTTCCATATAGAGCTTCTCTGTGAAAGTCTTAAACTCTGAATTGTAAGCCGTGGGAAAGGATAGTGTAAATTTGTTCACTTCTTGTTTGTCTTATTGCAAATTGTTTCAATTTGGGTAAGTCTCAAATTGGTCTACTAGGGACTGAGCGGTTAATACTGACATTCCGGTCAAATTCCAGTATAGACGACTTCGGATTCATTGTAAAAACATAGAAAGAGCTGGTAACTATCAGTTGGTCCTTTATCCACAATATTTTCTATTTTTAACTCTTTACCAAACGACAAAATATTAAACAGGTCCAAACTGAAATCACTTGCAGACGACAAAATAATGTTAAATATTTCAAATATTGAAATTTGTTTCCAGCAGAGTAGAAAACTTGTGGTAAAAGGAGAAAATGCTGGCTACCAGCATTATCTCCTTTTCCTACAATGTTTTTCAAAGGCTTCTGTCTCAGGGTCGTAAAAACTAGGATTAGAAGAGATTAGTACAAGGTGTATGAACTTGTTTCTCAAGAGATGTAAAATACATGTTTAAATTGTTACCAAACGTCAAATTTATTGACTCAACGAAATTGAAAGCATTTGGAGTCAACAAATTAAATTTTACTCACATGTTTGGACTTGTCTTTAATGGGGTAGAAAACATTGTAGAAAAAGGAGAAAATACTGGTTACCAGCATTTTCTCCTTTACCTACAATGTTTTCAAGAGGTTTTTCTTTCTTCACCAGTGTCGTTAAAACAAAGGATTGTTTGGTAAAGGGTTAAACTAAGTTAAACTAAATTCCAATAAACAATCACATTTTATCGGTCATATTTAAATGCTGTGGATTTGAAATATTCTAATTTTTTATCATTTTGGTTAGGGTTAGGCTAGACCCTTACACAGACGGCAAAACTTTAGACTTGTCCACTCCACACCAAAAGTATTTGCAGACCACAGATCAAATGTGGCCTTGACAATAGGTTTGAGGTTAGGAAATATTGTAGGAAAAGAAGACAACTCTGGGTATCAGGACTTATTCCTTTTTTCACCCTGTCCTCAAAAGCCTTTTCCATTAGGGTGGTTGAAGGCCAGAATTTTGAGGTAAAAGGTAAAAGAATTGGTGTGTGAGCCTGGTTAAAAACATTCTGTTTCCTAATTTAAAAAAAATGTGTTACTTTTATTTTCCTCACTTTTGTCTGATCATCAGAGAAAATGACCTGTGTCAAATGTGCAATTTCAGAATTTTCATACTGACATGTTCAAAACATTTTTCTCGGTAGCCTTTCTAGAAGACATAATATGGATAGGAACAAGGAAATATCCACAAATCAAAATTGTATAGATATAATTCAAAATTTGTTCAAATTGCATGTAAGTTGTCAAATCATTTTTAAGAGTGAAATCTCAAAGAGAAGTAGTGTATGGGATAAAAGCTGTAACATGGGTTTACTGTCACCAACAAACATTACAGTGTAAAGGGGTGAGATATGCAAATGTTATGTAACCATTTCCTGTATTGTTTCAACTGGTCGGTGATGGATTAACATTTATGACCATGACTAGGGGTAGCCAGATACTGACTTAACCCTTTACCATACAAACCCTAGATCTAGTTTCCAATACCCAAAGAAAGAGTGTTTGAAAAACAGTGTGGGAAGAAAATGATGTTTGCTGTTCAAAGAATGATTATTATCCCTTGAAAGTTCACATCATTTGAACAATGTCGACTTTGTTATTTGCAAAATTTATGTTATGAATTTGGATGAATCTATAATTTTGTTAAATGTTGAAATCATTTGGAAAAGGGAGAAAACGGTAGCAATTTCTCCTTTGTCCAGAACAGGGATCGTATATACACATGTATATAAGATCCCTGTCCAGAATGAAGCGATAATGTAGAAAAGGGTAAAATAGTACGAATAACAATTCATGTATTCCAATTTCTAGAAAAAAAAAAAGAAATTACCTACTTCAAGTTGGATTTTCTTTTGGAAATTGCCGTTGCGGAATATCTGTCTTTCGGAGTTTCGGTTCAAGGCCCATCTCCTTTCGACTCAGAGTTTAGAATAATGTCGGCACAGCGCCAGGTTTTAAATGCAGCCTAAAATCCCTATAACCAACTTCTTTTGCGAGTTTTGGACTTATTAAGAACTGACTGTCATCGAAGTATTTCAGACACAATTTCGAATGAACCGATGGCAAAAATATGTCGCTACTGTCCGGCCCCGGTTTAAACGTTGAATCCATAGTTTCCTCCTTTTTAATTCCTTCGGAAATTTGAACATACTAATTCTATGAGTTCCCGAATCGACGTTGCAGCCATAGGCTGCACAATTTACCATTTTTTCGGCTCAATTCTCAGTTAACACTCAGATATCTGCATACAATCATCCGCGTTCCTACTGTATGTCTACTGACGGTAAACACAGACTCACTCGACAATGACGTCACACATGCATGGGAGATAAGCGAATCAGGGGAAGGAAGCCATGTACCATTTTTAGGGCCGTATATCAGCGTGACAATTCGGCCGTGGTTTATGGCATGTTACAGGGTGGTATTTATGAAAAATGGCGGACACATGTTTAACTGACATCATTTGCAGCTGATTAAAGGAAAAAAACAGTATGGTCAAAATATTTTAGGATTTGCCCTTTAAGCAACAGGTGTCGTCTGCTATGGAATGTGCCGTAAGTCGATTTTTCATGTTTTCGCGGGTGCGTAACTGGCACGTATGAGATGGTAGTCAATGTAACTGGCTTTCTTGTCACGGTATAAAGAGATTAAAAAAAAAATTAAAATTTAGCTCCCTTTGCTTGATTTATGCAATAGGAAGCAATTGCTACTGAAAGAGTTTTCCGTCTTTTCTAGCCACTTGTGACATTATTTTCTTATTTTCTGGGGTTTCTACACTGTACATTGATCATCTTAGCATATTTAAAGTATCAATGTGCAGTATGGCAGTTGGCCTGCATTAGAAACGCAAATCGAATCAAGGAATCAGGGGAAGTCACTCTTGCAAGGTGCGTGCTAGAAGGCACCAAAACAAGGTCTTCTGTCACCCTGTTTCCTTAAGTTTTCGCCCATTTTCAGTGAAATCTGGCATGTGTGGAGGGTGCATGCCTGGCAGTTTGCCAAGGACTGCATAACAGCCTTCAAAGAAGACTTAAAATCCACTTTTATGCCGATTTTTTTCACTGTTTTCTATCGATATTTTCGGGCGCCATTTCAAATGGCTCAAAGCTTTCTGATTGGATGATTGTGGGGGTGTGTCTGCAATTTGATTGGCTGATTGGGCGCAATATTGAATTTCTCAAAGCTTTTCTGACTTGATAATTTGAGGAGAGGGACGAGATTTGATTGGCTGATTGGACGCCATTTTGATTTTCTAAAAGCTTCTGTGATTGGATAATTTCAGAGAGGCCTGAGATTTGATTGGCTGATTGAAGGGGGGGGGAAATCTCTGTATAACTATGTTAAATCTTCGGGTCATTTCAGCCTATTCAAAGGAAAAGAGGGTTTGACCCCTGCACCAAGACCTTTTTTGGGTCCCGATGCTCAGAGGTTGAATCCCCAACTTTGCAATTTTATCTTTTTTATCTATTTTTATTATTAGTCATTCTTACATCTTATTGCATTTCATTGGCCTATTTCTAAATTCTTGAAACAAGAACAAGATTTCTTATTGGAAAAAGTTTATGGAACAGCAACCGGTTGCTTCTGAATTAAAGTGTTTGCACAGCGGTTAAACATAAAATCGACTTATGATTCACGCAGTCACCAAAATTGGTTCAGTGTTTTTCGTGACCCTGGTAAGAAAACCAATTTTGTTTACCTTTCTTTAATTTGTGCAACAGGTATCAGTTGCCTCCGAACGTGTCCAAGTTGATTTTATGATTTTATGCACAGCACATAACGGTCACGTATGGGTGGGATAGTCATCGTAACCAATTCAATGGCCCTAGTAAGAGAAAAGGAAAATAAAAAAAATCCCTATATTTGACTTAAGCAACAGCTGTCGTCTGCTATGGAATGTGCCGTAAGTCAATTTTTCATGTTTTCGCGGGTGCGTAACTGGCACGTATGAGACGGTAGTCAACGCAACTGGATTTCTTGTCACGGTATAAAGAGATTAAAAAAAATAAAAATTTAGTTCCCTTTGTTTGATTTATGCAATAGAAATCAGTTGTTACTGAAAGAGATTTCAGTCTTTTTTAGTGACTTGTGACACTATTTTCTGGGATATCTACACTGTACATTGATCATCTTAGCATATTCAAAGTATCAATGCAAATTCAATGGCCCTAGTAAGAGAAAAAGAAGAAAAAAAAATCCCAATATTTGACTTAAGCAACAGGTGTCGTCTGCTATGGAATGTGCCGTTAGTCGATTTTTCATGTTTTCACGGGTGCGTAACTGGCACATATGAGACGGTAGTCAACGCAACTGGATTTCTTGTCACGGTATAAAGAGATTAAAAGAAAAAATTAAAATTTAGTTCCCTTTGTTTGATTTATGCAATAGGAAGCAGTTGCTACTGTAAGAGTTTTCAGTCTTTTTTAGCCACTTGTGACACTATTTTCTGGGATTTCTACACTGTACATTGATCATCTTAGCATATTCAAAGTATCAATGCAAATTCAATGGCCCTAGTAAGAGAAAAAGAAGAAAAAAAAAATCCCTATATTTGACTTAAGCAACAGGTGTCGTCTGCTATGGAATGTGCTGTTAGTTGATTTTTCATGTTTTCACGGGTGCGTAACTGGCACATATAAGATGGTACTCAACGCAACTGGATTTCTTGTCACGGTATAAAGAGATTAAAAAAAAAAACGTTTAAATTTAGTTCCCTTTGTTTGATTTATGCAATAGGAAGCAATTGCTACTGAAAGAGTTTTCAGTCTTTTTTAGCCACTTGTGAGACTATTTTCTGGGATTTCTACACTGTACATTGTTCATCTTAGCATATTCAAAGTATCAATGCCAATACAATGGCCCTAGTAAGAGAAATTGAAAAAAAAAATTGTTCCCTATATTTGACTTAAGCAACAGGTGTCGTCTGCTATGGAATGTGCCGTAAGTCGATTTTTCATGTTTTCGCGGGTGCGTAACTGGCACGTATGAGATGGTAGTCAATGTAACTGGCTTTCTTGTCACGGTATAAAGAGATTAAAGAAAAAATTAAAATTTAGCTCCTTTTGCCTGATATATGCAATAGGAAGCAGTTGCTACTGAAAGAGTTTTCAGTCTTTTTTAGCCACTTGTGACATTATTTTCTTATTTTCTGGGGTTTCTACACTGTACATTGATCATCTTAGCATATTTAAAGTATCAATGTGCAGTATGGCAGTTGGCCTGCATTAGAAACGCAAATCGAATCAAGGAATCAGGGGAAATCACTCTTGCAAGGTGCGTGCTAGAAGGCACCAAAACAAGGTCTTCTGTCACCCTGTTTCCTTAAGTTTTCGCCCATTTTCAGTGAAATCTGGCATGTGTGGAGGGTGCATGCTTGGCAGTTTGCCAAGGACTGCATAACAGCCTTCAAAGAAGACTTAAAATCCACTTTTATGCCGATTTTTTTCACTGTTTTCTATCGATATTTTCGGGCGCCATTTCAAATGGCTCAAAGCTTTCTGATTGGATGATTGTGGGGGTGTGTCTGCAATTTGATTGGCTGATTGGGCGCAATATTGAATTTCTCAAAGCTTTTCTGATTGGATAATTTGAGGAGAGGGACGAGATTTGATTGGCTGATTGGACGCCATTTTGATTTTCTAAAAGGTTCTGTGATTGGATAATTTCAGAGAGGCCTGAGATTTGATTGGCTGATTGGAAGGGGGGGAAATCTCTGTATAACTATGTTAAATCTTCGGGTCATTTCAGCCTATTCAAAGGAAAAGAGGGTTTGACCCCTGCACCAAGACCTTTTTTGGGTCCCGATGATCAGAGGTTGAATCCCCAACTTTGCAATTTTATCTATTTTATCTATTTTTATTATTAGTCATTCTTACATCTTATTGTATTTCATTGGCCTATTTCTAAATTCTTCAAACAAGAACAAGATTTCTTATTGGAAAAAGTTTATGCAACAGCAACCGGTTGCTTCTGAATCAATGTTTTTGCACCGCGGTTAAACATAAAATCGACTTATGACTCACGCTGTCACCAAAATTGGTTCAGTGTTTTTCATGACCCTGGTAAGAAAACCAATTTTGTTTACCTTTCTTTGATTTGTGCAACAGGTATCAGTTGCCTCCGAACGTGTCCAAGTTGATTTTATGATTTTATGCACAGCACATAACGGTCACGTATGGGTGGGATAGTCATCGTAACCAATTCAATGGCCCTAGTAAGAGAAAAGGAAAAAAAAAATCCCTATATTTGACTTAAGCAACAGCTGTCGTCTGCTATGGAATGTGCCGTAAGTCAATTTTTCATGTTTTCGCGGGTGCGTAACTGGCACGTATGAGACGGTAGTCAACGCAACTGGATTTCTTGTCACGGTATAAAGAGATTTAAAAAAAATAAAAATTTAGTTCCCTTTGTTTGATTGATGCAATAGAAATCAGTTGTTACTGAAAGAGTTTTCAGTCTTTTTTAGCCACTTGTGACATTATTTTCTGGGATTTCTACACTGTACATTGATCATCTCAGCATATTCAAAGTATAAATGCAAATTCAATGGCCCTAGTAAGAGAAAAAGAAGAAAAAAAATCCCAATATTTGACTTAAGCAACAGGTGTCGTCTGCTATGGAATGTGCCGTTAGTCGATTTTTCATGTTTTCGCGGGCGCGTAACTGGCACATATGAGACGGTAGTCAACGCAACTGGATTTCTTGTCATGGTATAAAGAGATTAAAAGAAAAAATTAAAATTTAGTTCCCTTTGTTTGATTTATGCAATAGGAAGCAGTTGCTACTGAAAGAGTTTTCAGTCTTTTTTAGCCACTTGTGACACTATTTTCTGGGATTTCTACACTGTACATTGATCATCTTAGCATATTCAAAGTATCAATGCAAATTCAATGGCCCTTGTAAGAGAAAAAGAAGAAAAAAAAAATCCCTATTTTTGACTTAAGCAACAGGTGTCGTCTGCTATGGAATGTGCTGTTAGTTGATTTTTCATGTTTTCTCGGGTGCGTAACTGGCATATATAAGATGGTACTCAACGCAACAGGATTTCTTGTCAGGGTATAAAGAGATTAAAAAAAAACGTTTAAATTTAGTTCCCTTTGTTTGATTTATGCAATAGGAAGCAATTGCTACTGAAAGAGTTTTCAGTCTTTTTTAGCCACTTGTGACACTATTTTCTGAGATTTCTACACTGTACATTGATCATCTTAGCATATTCAAAGTATCAATGCCAATACAATGGCCCTAGTAAGAGAAATTGAAAAAAAAAATTGTTCCCTATATTTGACTTAAAGGGCAAATCAACAAATTTCAGATATGGTTAATTTTCAAATCTACATTTATCAAATGGTAACCTGGTAATGTTGTAAGTAGAAAAAAAAATTAGTAAAAGTACTTTTTTTCAATTCATATTTCTGCTTATTAATTTTTATTGCATCGCTTATCTCCCTTACTTATTGTTGCGTCCCTTGATTTGTGACGTCATAGGAGAGCTTGTTTCAATGTGGACGTTGTTTACGATAGTGAACTGAGCGATATTGAAGACGAAGAAATAAACGATTCTGGGCCGGTAAGGCCGTACATGTACGAGCCAATTTTTTAAGAAACTTATTAAGTTTCTGGTGATGAGGATAAAAGTAACTTTTTTAAAATGACGATGTTGTGCCGGACTTTTCAACGTATTGAGTATCGGGCGCTATTGAAATACGTCTATTACGGGGCGATGGCGAACATCGCTTACAGAAATAATATTCTATACATGAAAGAATTAAGTGTATGGCATAAACTTTGTTTCACGCGAAGCATTTTCAGTAGATTAACGGGCGGAATTAAACAAAAAAAAAAAAAAAAAAAAAAAAAAAGAAAGGACGGTTTCAAGACAGTTCCACGACAATACCGTTCCCCAACACTTTTGAAGACATTTCCCCGACACTTCAGTTTCATGTCAAATAACCTTTTTCTTGACTTTTACGATTGATAATCGTGAGATGTTAGTTCTAATTATTTGTTAATGGGTCCTTGTTGATATTTGTATCTTGTAAAGAATTCTGTAAACATTGACGGGTACAAGTTTATTCTCTCATGGGTGAAGGGTTCCACAATAAATCACGATTTTCATGAGAATAAGAATATTTTGAAATGCTGTTAAACAGCATGAAATTTGATAAAAGAATATGTTCCGAGATTATCAAGAGTTAATTCTCAAAATTATTTTGAAAATTATTTTAGTTGTATTTCTTACCATACAGAAATACATGAACATCAGAGAGAGGGAGAGGGGATCTACCTATGTGAAATACTTTTTTGTGTTTACCTTGTCCACATGATCCATTCAATGCAAAAATTTATCATACATGTATGTATAGCTATTGTATGTTCCTTATAGAGCTTCTCTGTGAAAGTCTTAAACTCTGAATTGTAAGCCGTGGGAAAGGATAGTGTAAATTTGTTCACTTCTTGTTTGTCTTATTGCAAATTGTTTCAATTTGGGTAAGTCTCAAATTGGTCTACTAGGGACTGAGCGGTTAATACTGACATTCCGGTCAAATTCCAGTATAGACGACTTCGGATTCATTGTAAAAACATAGAAAGAGCTGGTAACTATCAGTTGGTCCTTTATCCACAATATTTTCTATTTTTAACTCTTTACCAAACGACAAAATATTAAACAGGTCCAAACTGAAATCACTTGCAGACGACAAAATAATGTTAAATATTTCAAATATTGAAATTTGTTTCCAGCAGAGTAGAAAACGTGGTAAAAGGAGAAAATGCTGGCTACCAGCATTATCTCCTTTTCCTACAATGTTTTTAAAAGGCTTCTGTCTCAGGGTCGTAAAAACTAGGATTAGAAGAGATTAGTACAAGGTGTATGAACTTGTTTCTCAAGAGATGTAAAATACATGTTTAAATTGTTACCAAACGTCAAATTTATTGACTCAACGAAATTGAAAGCATTTGGAGTCAACAAATTAAATTTTACTCACATGTTTGGACTTGTCTTTAATGGGGTAGAAAACGTTGTAGAAAAAGGAGAAAATACTGGTTACCAGCATTTTCTCCTTTACCTACAATGTTTTCAAGAGGTTTTTCTTTCTTCACCAGGGTCGTTAAAACAAAGGATTGTTTGGTAAAGGGTTAAACTAAGTTAAACTAAATTCCAATAAACAATCACATTTTATCGGTCATATTTAAATGCTGTGGATTTGAAATATTCTAATTTTTTATCATTTTGGTTAGGGTTAGGCTAGACCCTTACACAGACGGCAAAACTTTAGACTTGTCCACTCCACACCAAAAGTATTTGCAGACCACAGATCAAATGTGGCCTTGACAATAGGTTTGAGGGTAGGAAATATTGTAGGAAAAGAAGACAACTCTGGGTATCAGGCCTTATTCCTTTTTTCACCCTGTCCTCAAAAGCCTTTTCCATTAGGGTGGTTGAAGGCCAGAATTTTGAGGTAAAAGGTAAAAGAATTGGTGTGTGAGCCTGGTTAAAAACATTCTGTTTCCTAATTTAAAAAAAATGTGTTACTTTTATTTTCCTCACTTTTGTCTGATCATCAGAGAAAATGACCTGTGTCAAATGTGCAATTTCAGAATTTTCATACTGACATGTTCAAAACATTTTTCTCGGTAGCCTGTCTAGAAGACATAATATGGATAGGAACAAGGAAATATCCACAAATCAAAATTGTATAGATATAATTCAAAATTTGTTCAAATTGCATGTAAGTTGTCAAATCATTTCTAAGAGTGAAATCTCAAAGAGAAGTAGTGTATGGGATAAAAGCTGTAACATGGGTTTACTGTCACCAACAAACATTACAGTGTAAAGGGGTGAGATATGCAAATGTTGTGTAACCATTTCCTGTATTGTTTCAACTGGTCGGTGATGGATTAACATTTATGACCATGACTAGGGGTAGCCAGATACTGACTTAACCCTTTACCATACAAACCCTAGATCTAGTTTCCAATACCCAAAGAAAGAGTGTTTGAAAAACAGTGTGGGAAGAAAATGATGTTTGCTGTTCAAAGAATGATTATTATCCCTTGAAAGTTTACATCATTTGAACAATGTCGACTTTGTTATTTGCAAAATTTATGTTATGAATTTGGATGAATCTATAATTTTGTTAAATGTTGAAATCATTTGGAAAAGGGAGAAAACGGTAGCAATTTCTCCTTTGTCCAGAACAGGGATCGTATATACACATGTATATAAGATCCCTGTCCAGAATGAAGCGATAATGTAGAAAAGGGTAAAATAGTACGAATAACAATTCATGTATTCCAATTTCTAGAAAAAAGAAAAAAGAAATTACCTACTTCAAGTTGGATTTTCTTTTGGAAATTGCCGTTGCGGAATATCTGTCTTTCGGAGTTTCGGTTCAAGGCCCATCTCCTTTCGACTCGGAGTTTAGAATAATGTCGGCACAGCGCCAGGTTTTAACTGCAGCCTAAAATCCCTATAACCAACTTCTTTTGCGAGTTTTGGACTTATTAAGAACTGACTGTCATCGAAGTATTTCAGACACAATTTCGAATGAACCGATGGCAAAAGATATGTCGCTACTGTCCGGCCCCGGTTTAAACGTTGAATCCATAGTTTCCTCCTTTTTAATTCCTTCGGAAATTTGAACATACTAATTCTATGAGTTCCCGAATCGACGTTGCAGCCATAGGCTGCACAATTTACCATTTTTTCGGCTCAATTCTCAGTTAACACTCAGATATCTGCATACAATCATCCGCGTTCCTACTGTATGTCTACTGACGGTAAACACAGACTCACTCGACAATGGCGTCACACATGCATGGGAGATAAGCGAATCGGAGGAAGTAAGCCATGTACCATTTTTAGGGCCGTATATCAGCGTGACAATTCGGCCGTGGTTTATGGCATGTTACAGGGTGGTATTTATGAAAAATGGCGGACATATGTTTAACTGACATCATTTGCAGCTGATTAAAGGAAAAAAACAGTATGGTCAAAATATTTTAGGATTTGTCCTTTAAGCAACAGGTGTCGTCTGCTATGGAATGTGCCGTAAGTTGATTTTTCATGTTTTCGCGGGTGCGTAACTGGCACGTATGAGATGGTAGTCAATGTAACTGGCTTTCTTGTCACGGTATAAAGAGATTAGAAAAAAAATTTAAAATTTAGCTCCTTTTGCTTGATTTATGCAATAGGAAGCAGTTGCTACTGAAAGAGTTTTCAGTCTTTTTTAGCCACTTGTGACATTATTTTCTTATTTTCTGGGGTTTCTACACTGTACATTGATCATCTTAGCATATTTAAAGTATCAATGTGCAGTATGGCAGTTGGCCTGCATTAGAAACGCAAATCGAATCAAGGAATCAGGGGAAATCACTCTTGCAAGGTGCGTGCTAGAAGGCACCAAAACAAGGTCTTCTGTCACCCTGTTTCCTTAAGTTTTCGCCCATTTTCAGTGAAATCTGGCATGTGTGGAGGGTGCATGCTTGGCAGTTTGCCAAGGACTGCATAACAGCCTTCAAAGAAGACTTAAAATCCACTTTTATGCCGATTTTTTTCACTGTTTTCTATCGATATTTTCGGGCGCCATTTCAAATGGCTCAAAGCTTTCGGATTGGATTATTGTGGGGGTGTGTCTGCAATTTGATTGGCTGATTGGGCGCAATATTGAATTTCTCAAAGCTTTTCTGATTGGATAATTTGAGGAGAGGGACGAGATTTGATTGGCTGATTGGACGCTATTTTGATTTTCTAAAACCTTCTGTGATTGGATAATTTCAGAGAGGCCTGAGATTTGATTGGCTGATTGGAAGGGGGTGGGGAAATCTCTGTATAACTATGTTAAATCTTCGAGTCATTTCAGCCTATTCAAAGGAAAAGAGGGTTTGACCCCTGCACCAAGACCTTTTTTGGGTCCCGATGCTCAGAGGTTGAATCCCCAACTTTGCAATTTTATCTATTTTATCTATTTTTATTATTAGTCATTCTTACATCTTATTGTATTTCATTGGCCTATTTCTAAATTCTTCAAACAAGAACAAGATTTCTTATTGGAAAAAGTTTAAGCAACAGCAACCGGTTGCTTCTGAATCAATGTTTTTGCACAGCGGTTAAACATAAAATCGACTTATGACTGACGCAGTCACCAAAATTGGTTGAGTGTTTTTCGTGACCCTGGTAAAAAAAACCAATTTTGTTTACCTTTCTTTGATTTGTGCAACAGGTATCAGTTGCCTCCGAACGTGTCCAAGTTGATTTTATGATTTTATGCACAGCACATAACAGTCACGTATGGGTGGGATAGTCATCGTAACCAATTCAATGGCCCTTGTAAGAGAAAAGGAAAAAAAAAATTCCCTATATTTGACTTAAGCAACAGCTGTCATCTGCTATGGAATGTGCCGTTAGTCGATTTTTCATGTTTTCGCGGGTGCGTAACTGGCACGTATGAGACGGTAGTCAACGCAACTGGATTTCTTGTCACGGTATAAAGAGATTTAAAAAAAATAAAAATTTAGTTCCCTTTGTTTGATTTATGCAATAGAAATCAGTTGTTACTGAAAGAGTTTTCAGTCTTTTTTAGCCACTTATGACACTATTTTCTGGGATTTCTACACTGTACATTGATCATCTAAGCATATTCAAAGTATCAATGCAAATTCAATGGCCCTAGTAAGAGAAAAAGAAGAAAAAAAAATCCCAATATTTGACTTAAGCAACAGGTGTCGTCTGCTATGGAATGTGCCGTTAGTCGATTTTTCATGTTTTCGCGGGCGCGTAACTGGCACATATGAGACGGTAGTCAACGCAACTGGATTTCTTGTCACGGTATAAAGAGATTAAAAGAAAAAATTAAAATTTAGTTCCCTTTGTTTGATTTATGCAATAGGAAGCAGTTGCTACTGAAAGAGTTTTCAGTCTTTTTTAGTGACTTGTGACACTATTTTCTGGGATTTCTACACTGTACATTGATCATCTTAGCATATTCAAAGTATCAATGCAAATTCAATGGCCCTTGTAAGAGAAAAAGAAGAAAAAAAAATCCCTATATTTGACTTAAGCAACAGGTGTCGTCTGCTATGGAATGTGCCGTAAGGCGATTTTTCATGTTTTCACGTTTGCGTAACTGGCACATATAAGATGGTACTCAATGCAACTGGATTTCTTGTCACGGTATAAAGAGATTAAAAAAAAACGTTTAAATTTAGTTCCCTTTCTTTGATTTATGCAATAGGAAGCAGTTGCTACTGAAAGAGTTTTCAGTCTTTTTTAGCCACTTGTGACACTATTTTCTGGGATTTCTACACTGTACATTGATCATCTTAGCATATTCAAAGTATCAATGCCAATACAATGGCCCTAGTAAGAGAAATTGAAAAAAAAATTGTTCCCTATATTTGACTTAAGCAACAGCTGTCATCTGCTATGGAATGTGCCGTTAGTCGATTTTTCATGTTTTCGCGGGTGTGTAACTGGCACGTATGAGACGGTAGTCAACGAAACTGGATTTCTTGTCACGGTATAAAAAGATTTAAAAAAAATAAAAATTTAGTTCCCTTTGTTTGATTTATGCAATAGAAATCAGTTGTTACTGAAAGAGTTTTCAGTCTTTTTTAGCCACTTGTGACACTATTTTCTGGGATTTCTACACTGTACATTGATCATCTTAGCATATTCAAAGTATCAATGCCAATACAATGGCCCTAGTAAGAGAAATTGAAAAAAAAATTGTTCCCTATATTTGACTTAAGCAACAGGTGTCGTCTGCTATGGAATGTGCCGTAAGTTGATTTTTCATGTTTTCGCGGGTGCGTAACTGGCACCTATGAGACGGTAGTCAACGCAACTGGATTTCTTGTCACGGTATAAAGAGATTAAAAGAAAAAATTAAAATTTAGTTCCCTTTGTTTGATTTATGCAATAGAAATCAGTTGTTACTGAAAGAGTTTTCAGTCTTTTTTAGCGACTTGTGACACTATTTTCTGGGATTTCTACACTGTACATTGATCATCTTAGCATATTCAAAGTAACAATGCAAATTCAATGGCCCTAGTAAGAGAAAAAGAAGAAAAAAAAATCCCTATATTTGACTTAAGCAACAGGTGTCGTCTGCTATGGAATGTGCGTTTAGTTGATTTTTCATGTTTTCACGGGTGCATAACTGGCACATATAAGATTGTACTCAACGCAACTGGATTTCTTGTCACGGTATAACGAGGTTAAAAAAAAACGTTTAAATTTAGTGTCCTTTGTTTGATTTATGCAATAGGAAGCAGTTGCTACTGAAAGAGTTTTCAGTCTGTTTTAGCCACTTGTGACACTATTTTCTGGGATTTCTACACTGTACATTGATCATCTTAGCATATTCAAAGTATCAATGCCAATACAATGGCCCTAGTAAGAGAAATTGAAAAAAAAATTGTTCCCTATATTTGACTTAAGCAACAGCTGTCATCTGCTATGGAATGTGCCGTTAGTCGATTTTTCATGTTTTCGCGGGTGCGTAACTGGCACATATGAGACGGTAGTCAACGCAACTGGATTTCTTGTCACGGTATAAAGAGATTAAAAGAAAAAATTAAAATTTAGTTCCCTTTGTTTGATTTATGCAATAGGAAGCAGTTGCTACTGAAAGAGTTTTCAGTCTTTTTTAGCCACTTGTGACACTATTTTCTGGGATTTCTACACTGTACATTGATCATCTTAGCATATTCAAAGTATCAATGCCAATACAATGGCTCTAGTAAGAGAAATTGAAAAAAAAATTTTTCCCTATATTTGACTTAAAGGGCAAATCAACAAGTTTCAGATATGGTTAATTTTCAAATCTACACTTATCAAATGGTAACCTGGTAATGTTGTAATTAGAAAAAAAAATTAGTAAAAGTACTTTTTTTCAATTCATATTTCTGCTTATTAATTTTTATTGCATCGCTTATCTCCCTTACTTATTGTTGCGTCCCTTGATTTGTGACGTCATAGGAGAGCTTGTTTCAATATGGACGTTGTTTACGATAGTGAACTGAGCGATATTGAAGACGAAGAAATAGACGATTCTGGGCCGGTAAGGCCGTACATGTACGAGCCAATTTTTTAAGAAACTTATTAAGTTTCTGGTGATGAGGATAAAAGTAACTTTTTAAAAATGACGATGTTGTGCCGGACTTTTCAACGTGTTGAGTATCGGGCGCTATTGAAATACGTCTATTACGGGGCGATGGCGAACATCGCTTACAGAAATAATATTCTATACATGAAAGAATTAAGTGTATGGCATAAACTTTGTTTCACGCGAAGCATTTTCAGTAGATTAACGGGCGGAATTAAACAAAAAAAAAAAAGAAAAAAAGAAAGGACGGTTTCAAGACAGTTCCACGACAATACAGTTCCCCAACACTTTTGAAGACATTTCCCCGACACTTCAGTTTCATGTCAAATAACCTTTTTCTTGACTTTTACGATTGATAATCGTGAGATGTTAGTTCTAATTATTTGTTAATGGGTCCTTGTTGATATTTGTATCTTGTAAAGAATTCTGTAAACATTGACGGGTATAAGTTTATTCTCTCATGGGTGAAGGGTTCCACAATAAATCACGATTTTCATGAGAATAAGATATTTTGAAATGCTGTTAAACAGCATGAAATTTGATAAAAGAATATGTTCCGAGATTATCAAGAGTTAATTCTCAAAATTATTTTGAAAATTATTTTAGTTGTATTTCTTACCATACAGAAATACATGAACATCAGAGAGAGGGAGAGGGGATCTACCTATGTGAAATACTTTTTTGTGTTTACCTTGTCCACATGATCCATTCAATGCAAAAATTTATCATACATGTATGTATAGCTATTGTATGTTCCATATAGAGCTTCTCTGTGAAAGTCTTAAACTTTGAATTGTAAGCCGTGGGAAAGGATAGTGTAAATTTGTTCACTTCTTGTTTGTCTTATTGCAAATTGTTTCAATTTGGGTAAGTCTCAAATTGGTCTACTAGGGACTGAGCGGTTAATACTGACATTCCGGTCAAATTCCAGTATAGACGACTTCGGATTCATTGTAAAAACATAGAAAGAGCTGGTAACTATCAGTTGGTCCTTTATCCACAATATTTTCTATTTTTAACTCTTTACCAAACGACAAAATATTAAACAGGTCCAAACTGAAATCACTTGCAGACGACAAAATAATGTTAAATATTTCAAATATTGAAATTTGTTTCCAGCAGAGTAGAAAACTTGTGGTAAAAGGAGAAAATGCTGGCTACCAGCATTATCTCCTTTTCCTACAATGTTTTTCAAAGGCTTCTGTCTCAGGGTCGTAAAAACTAGGATTAGAAGAGATTAGTACAAGGTGTATGAACTTGTTTCTCAAGAGATGTAAAATACATGTTTAAATTGTTACCAAACGTCAAATTTATTGACTCAACGAAATTGAAAGCATTTGGAGTCAACAAATTAAATTTTACTCACATGTTTGGACTTGTCTTTAATGGGGTAGAAAACGTTGTAGAAAAAGGAGAAAATACTGGTTACCAGCATTTTCTCCTTTACCTACAATGTTTTCAAGAGGTTTTTCTTTCTTCACCAGTGTCGTTAAAATAAAGGATTGTTTGGTAAAGGGTTAAACTAAGTTAAACTAAATTCCAATAAACAATCACATTTTATCGGTCATATTTAAATGCTGTGGATTTGAAATATTCTAATTTTTTATCATTTTGGTTAGGGTTAGGCTAGACCCTTACACAGACGGCAAAACTTTAGACTTGTCCACTCCACACCAAAAGTATTTGCAGACCACAGATCAAATGTGGCCTTGACAATAGGTTTGAGGGTAGGAAATATTGTAGGAAAAGAAGACAACTCTGGGTATCAGGACTTATTCCTTTTTTCACCCTGTCCTCAAAAGCCTTTTCCATTAGGGTGGTTGAAGGCCAGAATTTTGAGGTAAAAGGTAAAAGAATTGGTGTGTGGGCCTGGTTAAAAACATTCTGTTTCCTAATTTAAAAAAAATGTGTTACTTTTATTTTCCTCACTTTTGTCTGATCATCAGAGAAAATGACCTGTGTCAAATGTGCAATTTCAGAATTTTCATACTGACATGTTCAAAACATTTTTCTCGGTAGCCTGTCTAGAAGACATAATATGGATAGGAACAAGGAAATATCCACAAATCAAAATTGTATAGATATAATTCAAAATTTGTTCAAATTGCATGTAAGTTGTCAAATCATTTTTAAGAGTGAAATCTCAAAGAGAAGTAGTGTATGGGATAAAAGCTGTAACATGGGTTTACTGTCACCAACAAACATTACAGTGTAAAGGGGTGAGATATGCAAATGTTATGTAACCATTTCCTGTATTGTTTCAACTGGTCGGTGATGGATTAACATTTATGACCATGACTAGGGGTAGCCAGATACTGACTTAACCCTTTACCATACAAACCCTAGATCTAGTTTCCAATACCCAAAGAAAGAGTGTTTGAAAAACAGTGTGGGAAGAAAATGATGTTTGCTGTTCAAAGAATGATTATTATCCCTTGAAAGTTTACATCATTTGAACAATGTCGACTTTGTTATTTGCAAAATTTATGTTATGAATTTGGATGAATCTATAATTTTGTTAAATGTTGAAATCATTTGGAAAAGGGAGAAAACGGTAGCAATTTCTCCTTTGTCCAGAACAGGGATCGTATATACACATATATATAAGATCCCTGTCCAGAATGAAGCGATAATGTAGAAAAGGGTAAAATAGTACGAATAACAATTCATGTGTTCCAATTTCTAGAAAAAAAAAAAGAAATTACCTACTTCAAGTTGGATTTTCTTTTGGAAATTGCCGTTGCGGAATATCTGTCTTTCGGAGTTTCGGTTCAAGGCCCATCTCCTTTCGACTCGGAGTTTAGAATAATGTCGGCACAGCGCCAGGTTTTAACTGCAGCCTAAAATCCCTATAACCAACTTCTTTTGCGAGTTTTGGACTTATTAAGAACTGACTGTCATCGAAGTATTTCAGACACAATTTCGAATGAACCGATGGCAAAAAATATGTCGCTACTGTCCGGCCCCGGTTTAAACGTTGAATCCATAGTTTCCTCCTTTTTAATTCCTTCGGAAATTTGAACATACTAATTCTATGAGTTCCCGAATCGACGTTGCAGCCATATGCTGCACAATTTACCATTTTTTCGGCTCAATTCTCAGTTAACACTCAGATATCTGCATACAATCATCCGCGTTCCTACTGTATGTCTACTGACGGTAAACACAGACTCACTCGACAATGACGTCACACATGCATGGGAGATAAGCGAATCAGGGGAAGTAAGCCATGTACCATTTTTAGGGCCGTATATCAGCGTGACGATTCGGCCGTGGTTTATGGCATGTTACAGGGTGGTATTTATGAAAAATGGCGGACACATGTTTAACTGACATCATTTGCAGCTGATTAAAGGAAAAAAACAGTATGGTCAAAATATTTTAGGATTTGCCCTTTAAGCAACAGGTGTCGTCTGCTATGGAATGTGCCGTAAGTTGATTTTTCATGTTTTCGCGGGTGCGTAACTGGCACGTATGAGATGGTAGTCAATGTAACTGGCTTTCTTGTCACGAAATAAAGAGATTAAAAAAAAAATTAAAATTTAGCTCCCTTTGCTTGATTTATGCAATAGGAAGCAATTGCTACTGAAAGAGTTTTCAGTCTTTTTTAGCCACTTGTGACATTATTTTCTTATTTTCTAGCGTTTCTACACTGTACATTGATCATCTTAGCATATTCAAAGTATCAATGCCAATAAAATGGCCCTAGTAAGAGAAATTGAAAAAAAAATTGTTCCCTATATTTGACTTAAGCAACACGTGTCGTCTGCTATGGAATGTGCCGTAAGTTCATTTTTCATGTTTTCGCGGTTGTGTAACTGGCACGTATGAGATGGTAGTCAATGTAACTGGCTTTCTTGTCACGGTATAAAAAGATTAAAAAAAAATTAAAATTTAGCTCCCTTTGCTTGATTTATGCAATAGGAAGCAATTGCTACTGAAAGAGTTTTCAGTCTTTTTTAGCCACTTGTGACATTATTTTCTTATTTTCTGGGGTTTCGACACTGTACATTGATCATCTTAGCATATTTAAAGTATCAATGTGCAGTATGGCAGTTGGCCTGCATTAGAAACGCAAATCGAATCAAGGAATCAGGGGAAGTCACTCTTGCAAGGTGCGTGCTAGAAGGCACCAAAACAAGGTCTTCTGTCACCCTGTTTCCTGAAGTTTTCGCCCATTTTCAGTGAAATCTGGCATGTGTGGAAGGTGCATGCCTGGCAGTTTGCCAAGGACTGCATAACAGCCTTCAAAGAAGACTTAAAATCCACTTTTATGCCGATTTTTTTCACTGTTTTCTATCGATATTTTCGGGCACCATTTCAAATGGCTCAAAGCTTTCTGATTGGATGATTATGGGGGTGTGTCTGCAATTTGATTGGCTGATTGGGCGCAATATTGAATTTCTCAAAGCTTTTCTGATTGGATAATTTGAGGAGAGGGACGAGATTTGATTGGCTGATTGGACGCCATTTTGATTTTCTAAAAGCTTCTGTGATTGGATAATTTCAGAGAGGCCTGAGATTTGATTGGCTGATTGGAAGGGGGAGAAATCTCTGTATAACTATGTTAAATATTCGGGTCATTTCAGCCTATTCAAAGGAAAAGAGGGTTTGACCCCTGCACCAAGACCTTTTTTGGGTCCCGATGATCAGAGGTTGAATCCCCAACTTTGCAATTTTATCTATTTTATCTATTTTTATTATTAGTCATTCTTACATCTTATTGTATTTCATTGGCCTATTTCTAAATTCTTCAAACAAGAACAAGATTTCTTATTGGAAAAAGTTTATGGAACAGCAACCGGTTGCTTCTGAATCAATGTTTTTGCACCGCGGTTAAACATAAAATCGACTTATGACTCACGCAGTCACCAAAATTGGTTCAGTGTTTTTCATGACCCTGGTAAGAAAACCAATTTTGTTTACCTTTCTTTGATTTGTGCAACAGGTATCAGTTGCCTCCGAACGTGTCCAAGTTGATTTTATGATTTTATGCACAGCACATAACGGTCACGTATGGGTGGGATAGTCATCGTAACCAATTCAATGGCCCTAGTAAGAGAAAAGGAAAAAAAAAATCCCTATATTTGACTTAAGCAACAGCTGTCGTCTGCTATAGAATGTGCCGTAATTCAATTTTTCATGTTTTCGCGGGTGCGTAACTGGCACGTATGAGACGGTAGTCAACGCAACTGGATTTCTTGTCACGGTATAAAGAGATTTAAAAAAAATAAAAATTTAGTTCCCTTTGTTTGATTGATGCAATAGAAATCAGTTGTTACTGAAAGAGTTTTCAGTCTTTTTTAGCCACTTGTGACATTATTTTCTGGGATTTCTACACTGTACATTGATCATCTCAGCATATTCAAAGTATAAATGCAAATTCAATGGCCCTAGTAAGAGAAAAAGAAGAAAAAAAATCCCAATATTTGACTTAAGCAACAGGTGTCGTCTGCTATGGAATGTGCCGTTAGTCGATTTTTCATGTTTTCGCGGGCGCGTAACTGGCACATATGAGACGGTAGTCAACGCAACTGGATTTCTTGTCATGGTATAAAGAGATTAAAAGAAAAAATTAAAATTTAGTTCCCTTTGTTTGATTTATGCAATAGGAAGCAGTTGCTACTGAAAGAGTTTTCAGTCTTTTTTAGCCACTTGTGACACTATTTTCTGGGATTTCTACACTGTACATTGATCATCTTAGCATATTCAAAGTATCAATGCAAATTCAATGGCCCTTGTAAGAGAAAAAGAAGAAAAAAAAAATCCCTATTTTTGACTTAAGCAACAGGTGTCGTCTGCTATGGAATGTGCTGTTAGTTGATTTTTCATGTTTTCTCGGGTGCGTAACTGGCACATATAAGATGGTACTCAACGCAACTGGATTTCTTGTCATGGTATAAAGAGATTAAAAAAAAAACGTTTAAATTTAGTTCCCTTTGTTTGATTTATGCAATAGGAAGCAATTGCTACTGAAAGAGTTTTCAGTCTTTTTTAGCCACTTGTGACACTATTTTCTGAGATTTCTACACTGTACATTGATCATCTTAGCATATTCAAAGTATCAATGCCAATACAATGGCCCTAGTAAGAGAAATTGAAAAAAAAAATTGTTCCCTATATTTGACTTAAAGGGCAAATCAACAAATTTCAGATATGGTTAATTTTCAAATCTACATTTATCAAATGGTAACCTGGTAATGTTGTAAGTAGAAAAAAAAATTAGTAAAAGTACTTTTTTTCAATTCATATTTCTGCTTATTAATTTTTATTGCATCGCTTATCTCCCTTACTTATTGTTGCGTCCCCTGATTTGTGACGTCATAGGAGAGCTTGTTTCAATGTGGACGTTGTTTACGATAGTGAACTGAGCGATATTGAAGACGAAGAAATAAACGATTCTGGGCCGGTAAGGCCGTACATGTACGAGCCAATTTTTTAAGAAACTTATTAAGTTTCTGGTGATGAGGATAAAAGTAACTTTTTTAAAATGACGATGTTGTGCCGGACTTTTCAACGTATTGAGTATCGGGCGCTATTGAAATACGTCTATTACGGGGCGATGGCGAACATCGCTTACAGAAATAATATTCTATACATGAAAGAATTAAGTGTATGGCATAAACTTTGTTTCACGCGAAGCATTTTCAGTAGATTAACGGGCGGAATTAAACAAAAAAAAAAAAAAAAAAAAAAAGAAAGGACGGTTTCAAGACAGTTCCACGACAATACAGTTCCCCAACACTTTTGAAGACATTTCCCCGACACTTCAGTTTCATGTCAAATAACCTTTTTCTTGACTTTTACGATTGATAATCGTGAGATGTTAGTTCTAATTATTTGTTAATGGGTCCTTGTTGATATTTGTATCTTGTAAAGAATTCTGTAAACATTGACGGGTACAAGTTTATTCTCTCATGGGTGAAGGGTTCCACAATAAATCACGATTTTCATGAGAATAAGAATATTTTGAAATGCTGTTAAACAGCATGAAATTTGATAAAAGAATATGTTCCGAGATTATCAAGAGTTAATTCTCAAAATTATTTTGAAAATTATTTTAGTTGTATTTCTTACCATACAGAAATACATGAACATCAGAGAGAGGGAGAGGGGATCTACCTATGTGAAATACTTTTTTGTGTTTACCTTGTCCACATGATCCATTCAATGCAAAAATTTATCATACATGTATGTATAGCTATTGTATGTTCCTTATAGAGCTTCTCTGTGAAAGTCTTAAACTCTGAATTGTAAGCCGTGGGAAAGGATAGTGTAAATTTGTTCACTTCTTGTTTGTCTTATTGCAAATTGTTTCAATTTGGGTAAGTCTCAAATTGGTCTACTAGGGACTGAGCGGTTAATACTGACATTCCGGTCAAATTCCAGTATAGACGACTTCGGATTCATTGTAAAAACATAGAAAGAGCTGGTAACTATCAGTTGGTCCTTTATCCACAATATTTTCTATTTTTAACTCTTTACCAAACGACAAAATATTAAACAGGTCCAAACTGAAATCACTTGCAGACGACAAAATAATGTTAAATATTTCAAATATTGAAATTTGTTTCCAGCAGAGTAGAAAACGTGGTAAAAGGAGAAAATGCTGGCTACCAGCATTATCTCCTTTTCCTACAATGTTTTTAAAAGGCTTCTGTCTCAGGGTCGTAAAAACTAGGATTAGAAGAGATTAGTACAAGGTGTATGAACTTGTTTCTCAAGAGATGTAAAATACATGTTTAAATTGTTACCAAACGTCAAATTTATTGACTCAACGAAATTGAAAGCATTTGGAGTCAACAAATTAAATTTTACTCACATGTTTGGACTTGTCTTTAATGGGGTAGAAAACGTTGTAGAAAAAGGAGAAAATACTGGTTACCAGCATTTTCTCCTTTACCTACAATGTTTTCAAGAGGTTTTTCTTTCTTCACCAGGGTCGTTAAAACAAAGGATTGTTTGGTAAAGGGTTAAACTAAGTTAAACTAAATTCCAATAAACAATCACATTTTATCGGTCATATTTAAATGCTGTGGATTTGAAATATTCTAATTTTTTATCATTTTGGTTAGGGTTAGGCTAGACCCTTACACAGACGGCAAAACTTTAGACTTGTCCACTCCACACCAAAAGTATTTGCAGACCACAGATCAAATGTGGCCTTGACAATAGGTTTGAGGGTAGGAAATATTGTAGGAAAAGAAGACAACTCTGGGTATCAGGACTTATTCCTTTTTTCACCCTGTCCTCAAAAGCCTTTTCCATTAGGGTGGTTGAAGGCCAGAATTTTGAGGTAAAAGGTAAAAGAATTGGTGTGTGAGCCTGGTTAAAAACATTCTGTTTCCTAATTTAAAAAAAATGTGTTACTTTTATTTTCCTCACTTTTGTCTGATCATCAGAGAAAATGACCTGTGTCAAATGTGCAATTTCAGAATTTTCATACTGACATGTTCAAAACATTTTTCTCGGTAGCCTGTCTAGAAGACATAATATGGATAGGAACAAGGAAATATCCACAAATCAAAATTGTATAGATATAATTCAAAATTTGTTCAAATTGCATGTAAGTTGTCAAATCATTTCTAAGAGTGAAATCTCAAAGAGAAGTAGTGTATGGGATAAAAGCTGTAACATGGGTTTACTGTCACCAACAAACATTACAGTGTAAAGGGGTGAGATATGCAAATGTTGTGTAACCATTTCCTGTATTGTTTCAACTGGTCGGTGATGGATTAACATTTATGACCATGACTAGGGGTAGCCAGATACTGACTTAACCCTTTACCATACAAACCCTAGATCTAGTTTCCAATACCCAAAGAAAGAGTGTTTGAAAAACAGTGTGGGAAGAAAATGATGTTTGCTGTTCAAAGAATGATTATTATCCCTTGAAAGTTTACATCATTTGAACAATGTCGACTTTGTTATTTGCAAAATTTATGTTATGAATTTGGATGAATCTATAATTTTGTTAAATGTTGAAATCATTTGGAAAAGGGAGAAAACGGTAGCAATTTCTCCTTTGTCCAGAACAGGGATCGTATATACACATGTATATAAGATCCCTGTCCAGAATGAAGCGATAATGTAGAAAAGGGTAAAATAGTACGAATAACAATTCATGTATTCCAATTTCTAGAAAAAAGAAAAAAGAAATTACCTACTTCAAGTTGGATTTTCTTTTGGAAATTGCCGTTGCGGAATATCTGTCTTTCGGAGTTTCGGTTCAAGGCCCATCTCCTTTCGACTCGGAGTTTAGAATAATGTCGGCACAGCGCCAGGTTTTAACTGCAGCCTAAAATCCCTATAACCAACTTCTTTTGCGAGTTTTGGACTTATTAAGAACTGACTGTCATTGAAGTATTTCAGACACAATTTCGAATGAACCGATGGCAAAAGATATGTCGCTAATGTCCGGCCCCGGTTTAAACGTTGAATCCATAGTTTCCTCCTTTTTAATTCCTTCGGAAATTTGAACATACTAATTCTATGAGTTCCCGAATCGACGTTGCAGCCATAGGCTGCACAATTTACCATTTTTTCGGCTCAATTCTCAGTTAACACTCAGATATCTGCATACAATCATCCGCGTTCCTACTGTATGTCTACTGACGGTAAACACAGACTCACTCGACAATGGCGTCACACATGCATGGGAGATAAGCGAATCGGAGGAAGTAAGCCATGTACCATTTTTAGGGCCGTATATCAGCGTGACAATTCGGCCGTGGTTTATGGCATGTTACAGGGTGGTATTTATGAAAAATGGCGGACATATGTTTAACTGACATCATTTGCAGCTGATTAAAGGAAAAAAACAGTATGGTCAAAATATTTTAGGATTTGTCCTTTAAGCAACAGGTGTCGTCTGCTATGGAATGTGCCGTAAGTTGATTTTTCATGTTTTCGCGGGTGCGTAACTGGCACGTATGAGATGGTAGTCAATGTAACTGGCTTTCTTGTCACGGTATAAAGAGATTAGAAAAAAAATTTAAAATTTAGCTCCTTTTGCTTGATTTATGCAATAGGAAGCAGTTGCTACTGAAAGAGTTTTCAGTCTTTTTTAGCCACTTGTGACATTATTTTCTTATTTTCTGGGGTTTCTACACTGTACATTGATCATCTTAGCATATTTAAAGTATCAATGTGCAGTATGGCAGTTGGCCTGCATTAGAAACGCAAATCGAATCAAGGAATCAGGGGAAATCACTCTTGCAAGGTGCGTGCTAGAAGGCACCAAAACAAGGTCTTCTGTCACCCTGTTTCCTTAAGTTTTCGCCCATTTTCAGTGAAATCTGGCATGTGTGGAGGGTGCATGCTTGGCAGTTTGCCAAGGACTGCATAACAGCCTTCAAAGAAGACTTAAAATCCACTTTTATGCCGATTTTTTTCACTGTTTTCTATCGATATTTTCGGGCGCCATTTCAAATGGCTCAAAGCTTTCGGATTGGATTATTGTGGGGGTGTGTCTGCAATTTGATTGGCTGATTGGGCGCAATATTGAATTTCTCAAAGCTTTTCTGATTGGATAATTTGAGGAGAGGGACGAGATTTGATTGGCTGATTGGACGCTATTTTGATTTTCTAAAACCTTCTGTGATTGGATAATTTCAGAGAGGCCTGAGATTTGATTGGCTGATTGGAAGGGGGTGGGGAAATCTCTGTATAACTATGTTAAATCTTCGAGTCATTTCAGCCTATTCAAAGGAAAAGAGGGTTTGACCCCTGCACCAAGACCTTTTTTGGGTCCCGATGCTCAGAGGTTGAATCCCCAACTTTGCAATTTTATCTATTTTATCTATTTTTATTATTAGTCATTCTTACATCTTATTGTATTTCATTGGCCTATTTCTAAATTCTTCAAACAAGAACAAGATTTCTTATTGGAAAAAGTTTAAGCAACAGCAACCGGTTGCTTCTGAATCAATGTTTTTGCACAGCGGTTAAACATAAAATCGACTTATGACTGACGCAGTCACCAAAATTGGTTGAGTGTTTTTCGTGACCCTGGTAAAAAAAACCAATTTTGTTTACCTTTCTTTGATTTGTGCAACAGGTATCAGTTGCCTCCGAACGTGTCCAAGTTGATTTTATGATTTTATGCACAGCACATAACAGTCACGTATGGGTGGGATAGTCATCGTAACCAATTCAATGGCCCTTGTAAGAGAAAAGGAAAAAAAAAATTCCCTATATTTGACTTAAGCAACAGCTGTCATCTGCTATGGAATGTGCCGTTAGTCGATTTTTCATGTTTTCGCGGGTGCGTAACTGGCACGTATGAGACGGTAGTCAACGCAACTGGATTTCTTGTCACGGTATAAAGAGATTTAAAAAAAATAAAAATTTAGTTCCCTTTGTTTGATTTATGCAATAGAAATCAGTTGTTACTGAAAGAGTTTTCAGTCTTTTTTAGCCACTTATGACACTATTTTCTGGGATTTCTACACTGTACATTGATCATCTAAGCATATTCAAAGTATCAATGCAAATTCAATGGCCCTAGTAAGAGAAAAAGAAGAAAAAAAAATCCCAATATTTGACTTAAGCAACAGGTGTCGTCTGCTATGGAATGTGCCGTTAGTCGATTTTTCATGTTTTCGCGGGCGCGTAACTGGCACATATGAGACGGTAGTCAACGCAACTGGATTTCTTGTCACGGTATAAAGAGATTAAAAGAAAAAATTAAAATTTAGTTCCCTTTGTTTGATTTATGCAATAGGAAGCAGTTGCTACTGAAAGAGTTTTCAGTCTTTTTTAGTGACTTGTGACACTATTTTCTGGGATTTCTACACTGTACATTGATCATCTTAGCATATTCAAAGTATCAATGCAAATTCAATGGCCCTTGTAAGAGAAAAAGAAGAAAAAAAAATCCCTATATTTGACTTAAGCAACAGGTGTCGTCTGCTATGGAATGTGCCGTAAGGCGATTTTTCATGTTTTCACGTTTGCGTAACTGGCACATATAAGATGGTACTCAATGCAACTGGATTTCTTGTCACGGTATAAAGAGATTAAAAAAAAACGTTTAAATTTAGTTCCCTTTCTTTGATTTATGCAATAGGAAGCAGTTGCTACTGAAAGAGTTTTCAGTCTTTTTTAGCCACTTGTGACACTATTTTCTGGGATTTCTACACTGTACATTGATCATCTTAGCATATTCAAAGTATCAATGCCAATACAATGGCCCTAGTAAGAGAAATTGAAAAAAAAATTGTTCCCTATATTTGACTTAAGCAACAGCTGTCATCTGCTATGGAATGTGCCGTTAGTCGATTTTTCATGTTTTCGCGGGTGTGTAACTGGCACGTATGAGACGGTAGTCAACGAAACTGGATTTCTTGTCACGGTATAAAAAGATTTAAAAAAAATAAAAATTTAGTTCCCTTTGTTTGATTTATGCAATAGAAATCAGTTGTTACTGAAAGAGTTTTCAGTCTTTTTTAGCCACTTGTGACACTATTTTCTGGGATTTCTACACTGTACATTGATCATCTTAGCATATTCAAAGTATCAATGCCAATACAATGGCCCTAGTAAGAGAAATTGAAAAAAAAATTGTTCCCTATATTTGACTTAAGCAACAGGTGTCGTCTGCTATGGAATGTGCCGTAAGTTGATTTTTCATGTTTTCGCGGGTGCGTAACTGGCACCTATGAGACGGTAGTCAACGCAACTGGATTTCTTGTCACGGTATAAAGAGATTAAAAGAAAAAATTAAAATTTAGTTCCCTTTGTTTGATTTATGCAATAGAAATCAGTTGTTACTGAAAGAGTTTTCAGTCTTTTTTAGCGACTTGTGACACTATTTTCTGGGATTTCTACACTGTACATTGATCATCTTAGCATATTCAAAGTAACAATGCAAATTCAATGGCCCTAGTAAGAGAAAAAGAAGAAAAAAAAATCCCTATATTTGACTTAAGCAACAGGTGTCGTCTGCTATGGAATGTGCGTTTAGTTGATTTTTCATGTTTTCACGGGTGCATAACTGGCACATATAAGATTGTACTCAACGCAACTGGATTTCTTGTCACGGTATAACGAGGTTAAAAAAAAACGTTTAAATTTAGTGTCCTTTGTTTGATTTATGCAATAGGAAGCAGTTGCTACTGAAAGAGTTTTCAGTCTGTTTTAGCCACTTGTGACACTATTTTCTGGGATTTCTACACTGTACATTGATCATCTTAGCATATTCAAAGTATCAATGCCAATACAATGGCCCTAGTAAGAGAAATTGAAAAAAAAATTGTTCCCTATATTTGACTTAAGCAACAGCTGTCATCTGCTATGGAATGTGCCGTTAGTCGATTTTTCATGTTTTCGCGGGTGCGTAACTGGCACATATGAGACGGTAGTCAACGCAACTGGATTTCTTGTCACGGTATAAAGAGATTAAAAGAAAAAATTAAAATTTAGTTCCCTTTGTTTGATTTATGCAATAGGAAGCAGTTGCTACTGAAAGAGTTTTCAGTCTTTTTTAGCCACTTGTGACACTATTTTCTGGGATTTCTACACTGTACATTGATCATCTTAGCATATTCAAAGTATCAATGCCAATACAATGGCTCTAGTAAGAGAAATTGAAAAAAAAATTTTTCCCTATATTTGACTTAAAGGGCAAATCAACAAGTTTCAGATATGGTTAATTTTCAAATCTACACTTATCAAATGGTAACCTGGTAATGTTGTAATTAGAAAAAAAAATTAGTAAAAGTACTTTTTTTCAATTCATATTTCTGCTTATTAATTTTTATTGCATCGCTTATCTCCCTTACTTATTGTTGCGTCCCTTGATTTGTGACGTCATAGGAGAGCTTGTTTCAATATGGACGTTGTTTACGATAGTGAACTGAGCGATATTGAAGACGAAGAAATAGACGATTCTGGGCCGGTAAGGCCGTACATGTACGAGCCAATTTTTTAAGAAACTTATTAAGTTTCTGGTGATGAGGATAAAAGTAACTTTTTAAAAATGACGATGTTGTGCCGGACTTTTCAACGTGTTGAGTATCGGGCGCTATTGAAATACGTCTATTACGGGGCGATGGCGAACATCGCTTACAGAAATAATATTCTATACATGAAAGAATTAAGTGTATGGCATAAACTTTGTTTCACGCGAAGCATTTTCAGTAGATTAACGGGCGGAATTAAACAAAAAAAAAAAAAAGAAAAAAAGAAAGGACGGTTTCAAGACAGTTCCACGACAATACAGTTCCCCAACACTTTTGAAGACATTTCCCCGACACTTCAGTTTCATGTCAAATAACCTTTTTCTTGACTTTTACGATTGATAATCGTGAGATGTTAGTTCTAATTATTTGTTAATGGGTCCTTGTTGATATTTGTATCTTGTAAAGAATTCTGTAAACATTGACGGGTACAAGTTTATTCTCTCATGGGTGAAGGGTTCCACAATAAATCACGATTTTCATGAGAATAAGAATATTTTGAAATGCTGTTAAACAGCATGAAATTTGATAAAAGAATATGTTCCGAGATTATCAAGAGTTAATTCTCAAAATTATTTTGAAAATTATTTTAGTTGTATTTCTTACCATACAGAAATACATGAACATCAGAGAGAGGGAGAGGGGATCTACCTATGTGAAATACTTTTTTGTGTTTACCTTGTCCACATGATCCATTCAATGCAAAAATTTATCATACATGTATGTATAGCTATTGTATGTTCCTTATAGAGCTTCTCTGTGAAAGTCTTAAACTCTGAATTGTAAGCCGTGGGAAAGGATAGTGTAAATTTGTTCACTTCTTGTTTGTCTTATTGCAAATTGTTTCAATTTGGGTAAGTCTCAAATTGGTCTACTAGGGACTGAGCGGTTAATACTGACATTCCGGTCAAATTCCAGTATAGACGACTTCGGATTCATTGTAAAAACATAGAAAGAGCTGGTAACTATCAGTTGGTCCTTTATCCACAATATTTTCTATTTTTAACTCTTTACCAAACGACAAAATATTAAACAGGTCCAAACTGAAATCACTTGCAGACGACAAAATAATGTTAAATATTTCAAATATTGAAATTTGTTTCCAGCAGAGTAGAAAACGTGGTAAAAGGAGAAAATGCTGGCTACCAGCATTATCTCCTTTTCCTACAATGTTTTTAAAAGGCTTCTGTCTCAGGGTCGTAAAAACTAGGATTAGAAGAGATTAGTACAAGGTGTATGAACTTGTTTCTCAAGAGATGTAAAATACATGTTTAAATTGTTACCAAACGTCAAATTTATTGACTCAACGAAATTGAAAGCATTTGGAGTCAACAAATTAAATTTTACTCACATGTTTGGACTTGTCTTTAATGGGGTAGAAAACGTTGTAGAAAAAGGAGAAAATACTGGTTACCAGCATTTTCTCCTTTACCTACAATGTTTTCAAGAGGTTTTTCTTTCTTCACCAGGGTCGTTAAAACAAAGGATTGTTTGGTAAAGGGTTAAACTAAGTTAAACTAAATTCCAATAAACAATCACATTTTATCGGTCATATTTAAATGCTGTGGATTTGAAATATTCTAATTTTTTATCATTTTGGTTAGGGTTAGGCTAGACCCTTACACAGACGGCAAAACTTTAGACTTGTCCACTCCACACCAAAAGTATTTGCAGACCACAGATCAAATGTGGCCTTGACAATAGGTTTGAGGGTAGGAAATATTGTAGGAAAAGAAGACAACTCTGGGTATCAGGACTTATTCCTTTTTTCACCCTGTCCTCAAAAGCCTTTTCCATTAGGGTGGTTGAAGGCCAGAATTTTGAGGTAAAAGGTAAAAGAATTGGTGTGTGAGCCTGGTTAAAAACATTCTGTTTCCTAATTTAAAAAAAATGTGTTACTTTTATTTTCCTCACTTTTGTCTGATCATCAGAGAAAATGACCTGTGTCAAATGTGCAATTTCAGAATTTTCATACTGACATGTTCAAAACATTTTTCTCGGTAGCCTGTCTAGAAGACATAATATGGATAGGAACAAGGAAATATCCACAAATCAAAATTGTATAGATATAATTCAAAATTTGTTCAAATTGCATGTAAGTTGTCAAATCATTTCTAAGAGTGAAATCTCAAAGAGAAGTAGTGTATGGGATAAAAGCTGTAACATGGGTTTACTGTCACCAACAAACATTACAGTGTAAAGGGGTGAGATATGCAAATGTTGTGTAACCATTTCCTGTATTGTTTCAACTGGTCGGTGATGGATTAACATTTATGACCATGACTAGGGGTAGCCAGATACTGACTTAACCCTTTACCATACAAACCCTAGATCTAGTTTCCAATACCCAAAGAAAGAGTGTTTGAAAAACAGTGTGGGAAGAAAATGATGTTTGCTGTTCAAAGAATGATTATTATCCCTTGAAAGTTTACATCATTTGAACAATGTCGACTTTGTTATTTGCAAAATTTATGTTATGAATTTGGATGAATCTATAATTTTGTTAAATGTTGAAATCATTTGGAAAAGGGAGAAAACGGTAGCAATTTCTCCTTTGTCCAGAACAGGGATCGTATATACACATGTATATAAGATCCCTGTCCAGAATGAAGCGATAATGTAGAAAAGGGTAAAATAGTACGAATAACAATTCATGTATTCCAATTTCTAGAAAAAAGAAAAAAGAAATTACCTACTTCAAGTTGGATTTTCTTTTGGAAATTGCCGTTGCGGAATATCTGTCTTTCGGAGTTTCGGTTCAAGGCCCATCTCCTTTCGACTCGGAGTTTAGAATAATGTCGGCACAGCGCCAGGTTTTAACTGCAGCCTAAAATCCCTATAACCAACTTCTTTTGCGAGTTTTGGACTTATTAAGAACTGACTGTCATTGAAGTATTTCAGACACAATTTCGAATGAACCGATGGCAAAAGATATGTCGCTACTGTCCGGCCCCGGTTTAAACGTTGAATCCATAGTTTCCTCCTTTTTAATTCCTTCGGAAATTTGAACATACTAATTCTATGAGTTCCCGAATCGACGTTGCAGCCATAGGCTGCACAATTTACCATTTTTTCGGCTCAATTCTCAGTTAACACTCAGATATCTGCATACAATCATCCGCGTTCCTACTGTATGTCTACTGACGGTAAACACAGACTCACTCGACAATGGCGTCACACATGCATGGGAGATAAGCGAATCGGAGGAAGTAAGCCATGTACCATTTTTAGGGCCGTATATCAGCGTGACAATTCGGCCGTGGTTTATGGCATGTTACAGGGTGGTATTTATGAAAAATGGCGGACATATGTTTAACTGACATCATTTGCAGCTGATTAAAGGAAAAAAACAGTATGGTCAAAATATTTTAGGATTTGTCCTTTAAGCAACAGGTGTCGTCTGCTATGGAATGTGCCGTAAGTTGATTTTTCATGTTTTCGCGGGTGCGTAACTGGCACGTATGAGATGGTAGTCAATGTAACTGGCTTTCTTGTCACGGTATAAAGAGATTAGAAAAAAAATTTAAAATTTAGCTCCTTTTGCTTGATTTATGCAATAGGAAGCAGTTGCTACTGAAAGAGTTTTCAGTCTTTTTTAGCCACTTGTGACATTATTTTCTTATTTTCTGGGGTTTCTACACTGTACATTGATCATCTTAGCATATTTAAAGTATCAATGTGCAGTATGGCAGTTGGCCTGCATTAGAAACGCAAATCGAATCAAGGAATCAGGGGAAATCACTCTTGCAAGGTGCGTGCTAGAAGGCACCAAAACAAGGTCTTCTGTCACCCTGTTTCCTTAAGTTTTCGCCCATTTTCAGTGAAATCTGGCATGTGTGGAGGGTGCATGCTTGGCAGTTTGCCAAGGACTGCATAACAGCCTTCAAAGAAGACTTAAAATCCACTTTTATGCCGATTTTTTTCACTGTTTTCTATCGATATTTTCGGGCGCCATTTCAAATGGCTCAAAGCTTTCGGATTGGATTATTGTGGGGGTGTGTCTGCAATTTGATTGGCTGATTGGGCGCAATATTGAATTTCTCAAAGCTTTTCTGATTGGATAATTTGAGGAGAGGGACGAGATTTGATTGGCTGATTGGACGCTATTTTGATTTTCTAAAACCTTCTGTGATTGGATAATTTCAGAGAGGCCTGAGATTTGATTGGCTGATTGGAAGGGGGTGGGGAAATCTCTGTATAACTATGTTAAATCTTCGAGTCATTTCAGCCTATTCAAAGGAAAAGAGGGTTTGACCCCTGCACCAAGACCTTTTTTGGGTCCCGATGCTCAGAGGTTGAATCCCCAACTTTGCAATTTTATCTATTTTATCTATTTTTATTATTAGTCATTCTTACATCTTATTGTATTTCATTGGCCTATTTCTAAATTCTTCAAACAAGAACAAGATTTCTTATTGGAAAAAGTTTAAGCAACAGCAACCGGTTGCTTCTGAATCAATGTTTTTGCACAGCGGTTAAACATAAAATCGACTTATGACTGACGCAGTCACCAAAATTGGTTGAGTGTTTTTCGTGACCCTGGTAAAAAAAACCAATTTTGTTTACCTTTCTTTGATTTGTGCAACAGGTATCAGTTGCCTCCGAACGTGTCCAAGTTGATTTTATGATTTTATGCACAGCACATAACAGTCACGTATGGGTGGGATAGTCATCGTAACCAATTCAATGGCCCTTGTAAGAGAAAAGGAAAAAAAAAATTCCCTATATTTGACTTAAGCAACAGCTGTCATCTGCTATGGAATGTGCCGTTAGTCGATTTTTCATGTTTTCGCGGGTGCGTAACTGGCACGTATGAGACGGTAGTCAACGCAACTGGATTTTTTGTCACGGTATAAAGAGATTTAAAAAAAATAAAAATTTAGTTCCCTTTGTTTGATTTATGCAATAGAAATCAGTTGTTACTGAAAGAGTTTTCAGTCTTTTTTAGCCACTTATGACACTATTTTCTGGGATTTCTACACTGTACATTGATCATCTAAGCATATTCAAAGTATCAATGCAAATTCAATGGCCCTAGTAAGAGAAAAAGAAGAAAAAAAAATCCCAATATTTGACTTAAGCAACAGGTGTCGTCTGCTATGGAATGTGCCGTTAGTCGATTTTTCATGTTTTCGCGGGCGCGTAACTGGCACATATGAGACGGTAGTCAACGCAACTGGATTTCTTGTCACGGTATAAAGAGATTAAAAGAAAAAATTAAAATTTAGTTCCCTTTGTTTGATTTATGCAATAGGAAGCAGTTGCTACTGAAAGAGTTTTCAGTCTTTTTTAGTGACTTGTGACACTATTTTCTGGGATTTCTACACTGTACATTGATCATCTTAGCATATTCAAAGTATCAATGCAAATTCAATGGCCCTTGTAAGAGAAAAAGAAGAAAAAAAAATCCCTATATTTGACTTAAGCAACAGGTGTCGTCTGCTATGGAATGTGCCGTAAGGCGATTTTTCATGTTTTCACGTTTGCGTAACTGGCACATATAAGATGGTACTCAATGCAACTGGATTTCTTGTCACGGTATAAAGAGATTAAAAAAAAACGTTTAAATTTAGTTCCCTTTCTTTGATTTATGCAATAGGAAGCAGTTGCTACTGAAAGAGTTTTCAGTCTTTTTTAGCCACTTGTGACACTATTTTCTGGGATTTCTACACTGTACATTGATCATCTTAGCATATTCAAAATATCAATGCCAATACAATGGCCCTAGTAAGAGAAATTGAAAAAAAAATTGTTCCCTATATTTGACTTAAGCAACAGCTGTCATCTGCTATGGAATGTGCCGTTAGTCGATTTTTCATGTTTTCGCGGGTGTGTAACTGGCACGTATGAGACGGTAGTCAACGAAACTGGATTTCTTGTCACGGTATAAAAAGATTTAAAAAAAATAAAAATTTAGTTCCCTTTGTTTGATTTATGCAATAGAAATCAGTTGTTACTGAAAGAGTTTTCAGTCTTTTTTAGCCACTTGTGACACTATTTTCTGGGATTTCTACACTGTACATTGATCATCTTAGCATATTCAAAGTATCAATGCCAATACAATGGCCCTAGTAAGAGAAATTGAAAAAAAAATTGTTCCCTATATTTGACTTAAGCAACAGGTGTCGTCTGCTATGGAATGTGCCGTAAGTTGATTTTTCATGTTTTCGCGGGTGCGTAACTGGCACCTATGAGACGGTAGTCAACGCAACTGGATTTCTTGTCACGGTATAAAGAGATTAAAAGAAAAAATTAAAATTTAGTTCCCTTTGTTTGATTTATGCAATAGAAATCAGTTGTTACTGAAAGAGTTTTCAGTCTTTTTTAGCGACTTGTGACACTATTTTCTGGGATTTCTACACTGTACATTGATCATCTTAGCATATTCAAAGTAACAATGCAAATTCAATGGCCCTAGTAAGAGAAAAAGAAGAAAAAAAAATCCCTATATTTGACTTAAGCAACAGGTGTCGTCTGCTATGGAATGTGCGTTTAGTTGATTTTTCATGTTTTCACGGGTGCATAACTGGCACATATAAGATTGTACTCAACGCAACTGGATTTCTTGTCACGGTATAACGAGGTTAAAAAAAAACGTTTAAATTTAGTGTCCTTTGTTTGATTTATGCAATAGGAAGCAGTTGCTACTGAAAGAGTTTTCAGTCTGTTTTAGCCACTTGTGACACTATTTTCTGGGATTTCTACACTGTACATTGATCATCTTAGCATATTCAAAGTATCAATGCCAATACAATGGCCCTAGTAAGAGAAATTGAAAAAAAAATTGTTCCCTATATTTGACTTAAGCAACAGCTGTCATCTGCTATGGAATGTGCCGTTAGTCGATTTTTCATGTTTTCGCGGGTGCGTAACTGGCACATATGAGACGGTAGTCAACGCAACTGGATTTCTTGTCACGGTATAAAGAGATTAAAAGAAAAAATTAAAATTTAGTTCCCTTTGTTTGATTTATGCAATAGGAAGCAGTTGCTACTGAAAGAGTTTTCAGTCTTTTTTAGCCACTTGTGACACTATTTTCTGGGATTTCTACACTGTACATTGATCATCTTAGCATATTCAAAGTATCAATGCCAGTACAATGGCTCTAGTAAGAGAAATTGAAAAAAAAATTTTTCCCTATATTTGACTTAAAGGGCAAATCAACAAGTTTCAGATATGGTTAATTTTCAAATCTACACTTATCAAATGGTAACCTGGTAATGTTGTAATTAGAAAAAAAAATTAGTAAAAGTACTTTTTTTCAATTCATATTTCTGCTTATTAATTTTTATTGCATCGCTTATCTCCCTTACTTATTGTTGCGTCCCTTGATTTGTGACGTCATAGGAGAGCTTGTTTCAATATGGACGTTGTTTACGATAGTGAACTGAGCGATATTGAAGACGAAGAAATAGACGATTCTGGGCCGGTAAGGCCGTACATGTACGAGCCAATTTTTTAAGAAACTTATTAAGTTTCTGGTGATGAGGATAAAAGTAACTTTTTAAAAATGACGATGTTGTGCCGGACTTTTCAACGTGTTGAGTATCGGGCGCTATTGAAATACGTCTATTACGGGGCGATGGCGAACATCGCTTACAGAAATAATATTCTATACATGAAAGAATTAAGTGTATGGCATAAACTTTGTTTCACGCGAAGCATTTTCAGTAGATTAACGGGCGGAATTAAACAAAAAAAAAAAAGAAAAAAAGAAAGGACGGTTTCAAGACAGTTCCACGACAATACAGTTCCCCAACACTTTTGAAGACATTTCCCCGACACTTCAGTTTCATGTCAAATAACCTTTTTCTTGACTTTTACGATTGATAATCGTGAGATGTTAGTTCTAATTATTTGTTAATGGGTCCTTGTTGATATTTGTATCTTGTAAAGAATTCTGTAAACATTGACGGGTATAAGTTTATTCTCTCATGGGTGAAGGGTTCCACAATAAATCACGATTTTCATGAGAATAAGATATTTTGAAATGCTGTTAAACAGCATGAAATTTGATAAAAGAATATGTTCCGAGATTATCAAGAGTTAATTCTCAAAATTATTTTGAAAATTATTTTAGTTGTATTTCTTACCATACAGAAATACATGAACATCAGAGAGAGGGAGAGGGGATCTACCTATGTGAAATACTTTTTTGTGTTTACCTTGTCCACATGATCCATTCAATGCAAAAATTTATCATACATGTATGTATAGCTATTGTATGTTCCATATAGAGCTTCTCTGTGAAAGTCTTAAACTTTGAATTGTAAGCCGTGGGAAAGGATAGTGTAAATTTGTTCACTTCTTGTTTGTCTTATTGCAAATTGTTTCAATTTGGGTAAGTCTCAAATTGGTCTACTAGGGACTGAGCGGTTAATACTGACATTCCGGTCAAATTCCAGTATAGACGACTTCGGATTCATTGTAAAAACATAGAAAGAGCTGGTAACTATCAGTTGGTCCTTTATCCACAATATTTTCTATTTTTAACTCTTTACCAAACGACAAAATATTAAACAGGTCCAAACTGAAATCACTTGCAGACGACAAAATAATGTTAAATATTTCAAATATTGAAATTTGTTTCCAGCAGAGTAGAAAACTTGTGGTAAAAGGAGAAAATGCTGGCTACCAGCATTATCTCCTTTTCCTACAATGTTTTTCAAAGGCTTCTGTCTCAGGGTCGTAAAAACTAGGATTAGAAGAGATTAGTACAAGGTGTATGAACTTGTTTCTCAAGAGATGTAAAATACATGTTTAAATTGTTACCAAACGTCAAATTTATTGACTCAACGAAATTGAAAGCATTTGGAGTCAACAAATTAAATTTTACTCACATGTTTGGACTTGTCTTTAATGGGGTAGAAAACATTGTAGAAAAAGGAGAAAATACTGGTTACCAGCATTTTCTCCTTTACCTACAATGTTTTCAAGAGGTTTTTCTTTCTTCACCAGTGTCGTTAAAATAAAGGATTGTTTGGTAAAGGGTTAAACTAAGTTAAACTAAATTCCAATAAACAATCACATTTTATCGGTCATATTTAAATGCTGTGGATTTGAAATATTCTAATTTTTTATCATTTTGGTTAGGGTTAGGCTAGACCCTTACACAGACGGCAAAACTTTAGACTTGTCCACTCCACACCAAAAGTATTTGCAGACCACAGATCAAATGTGGCCTTGACAATAGGTTTGAGGGTAGGAAATATTGTAGGAAAAGAAGACAACTCTGGGTATCAGGACTTATTCCTTTTTTCACCCTGTCCTCAAAAGCCTTTTCCATTAGGGTGGTTGAAGGCCAGAATTTTGAGGTAAAAGGTAAAAGAATTGGTGTGTGGGCCTGGTTAAAAACATTCTGTTTCCTAATTTAAAAAAAATGTGTTACTTTTATTTTCCTCACTTTTGTCTGATCATCAGAGAAAATGACCTGTGTCAAATGTGCAATTTCAGAATTTTCATACTGACATGTTCAAAACATTTTTCTCGGTAGCCTGTCTAGAAGACATAATATGGATAGGAACAAGGAAATATCCACAAATCAAAATTGTATAGATATAATTCAAAATTTGTTCAAATTGCATGTAAGTTGTCAAATCATTTTTAAGAGTGAAATCTCAAAGAGAAGTAGTGTATGGGATAAAAGCTGTAACATGGGTTTACTGTCACCAACAAACATTACAGTGTAAAGGGGTGAGATATGCAAATGTTATGTAACCATTTCCTGTATTGTTTCAACTGGTCGGTGATGGATTAACATTTATGACCATGACTAGGGGTAGCCAGATACTGACTTAACCCTTTACCATACAAACCCTAGATCTAGTTTCCAATACCCAAAGAAAGAGTGTTTGAAAAACAGTGTGGGAAGAAAATGATGTTTGCTGTTCAAAGAATGATTATTATCCCTTGAAAGTTTACATCATTTGAACAATGTCGACTTTGTTATTTGCAAAATTTATGTTATGAATTTGGATGAATCTATAATTTTGTTAAATGTTGAAATCATTTGGAAAAGGGAGAAAACGGTAGCAATTTCTCCTTTGTCCAGAACAGGGATCGTATATACACATATATATAAGATCCCTGTCCAGAATGAAGCGATAATGTAGAAAAGGGTAAAATAGTACGAATAACAATTCATGTGTTCCAATTTCTAGAAAAAAAAAAAGAAATTACCTACTTCAAGTTGGATTTTCTTTTGGAAATTGCCGTTGCGGAATATCTGTCTTTCGGAGTTTCGGTTCAAGGCCCATCTCCTTTCGACTCGGAGTTTAGAATAATGTCGGCACAGCGCCAGGTTTTAACTGCAGCCTAAAATCCCTATAACCAACTTCTTTTGCGAGTTTTGGACTTATTAAGAACTGACTGTCATCGAAGTATTTCAGACACAATTTCGAATGAACCGATGGCAAAAAATATGTCGCTACTGTCCGGCCCCGGTTTAAACGTTGAATCCATAGTTTCCTCCTTTTTAATTCCTTCGGAAATTTGAACATACTAATTCTATGAGTTCCCGAATCGACGTTGCAGCCATATGCTGCACAATTTACCATTTTTTCGGCTCAATTCTCAGTTAACACTCAGATATCTGCATACAATCATCCGCGTTCCTACTGTATGTCTACTGACGGTAAACACAGACTCACTCGACAATGACGTCACACATGCATGGGAGATAAGCGAATCAGGGGAAGTAAGCCATGTACCATTTTTAGGGCCGTATATCAGCGTGACGATTCGGCCGTGGTTTATGGCATGTTACAGGGTGGTATTTATGAAAAATGGCGGACACATGTTTAACTGACATCATTTGCAGCTGATTAAAGGAAAAAAACAGTATGGTCAAAATATTTTAGGATTTGCCCTTTAAGCAACAGGTGTCGTCTGCTATGGAATGTGCCGTAAGTTGATTTTTCATGTTTTCGCGGGTGCGTAACTGGCACGTATGAGATGGTAGTCAATGTAACTGGCTTTCTTGTCACGATATAAAGAGATTAAAAAAAAAATTAAAATTTAGCTCCCTTTGCTTGATTTATGCAATAGGAAGCAATTGCTACTGAAAGAGTTTTCAGTCTTTTTTAGCCACTTGTGACATTATTTTCTTATTTTCTAGCGTTTCTACACTGTACATTGATCATCTTAGCATATTCAAAGTATCAATGCCAATAAAATGGCCCTAGTAAGAGAAATTGAAAAAAAAATTGTTCCCTATATTTGACTTAAGCAACAGGTGTCGTCTGCTATGGAATGTGCCGTAAGTTCATTTTTCATGTTTTCGCGGTTGTGTAACTGGCACGTATGAGATGGTAGTCAATGTAACTGGCTTTCTTGTCACGGTATAAAAAGATTAAAAAAAAATTAAAATTTAGCTCCCTTTCCTTGATTTATGCAATAGGAAGCAATTGCTCCTGAAAGAGTTTTCAGTCTTTTTTAGCCACTTGTGTCATTATTTTCTTATTTTCTGGGGTTTCTACACTGTACATTGATCATCTTAGCATATTTAAAGTATCAATGTGCAGTATGGCAGTTGGCCTGCATTAGAAACGCAAATCGAATCAAGGAATCAGGGGAAGTCACTCTTGCAAGGTGCGTGCTAGAAGGCACCAAAACAAGGTCTTCTGTCACCCTGTTTCCTTAAGTTTTCGCCCATTTTCAGTGAAATCTGGCATGTGTGGAAGGTGCATGCCTGGCAGTTTGCCAAGGACTGCATAACAGCCTTCAAAGAAGACTTAAAATCCACTTTTATGCCGATTTTTTTCACTGTTTTCTATCGATATTTTCGGGCGCCATTTCAAATGGCTCAAAACTTTCTGATTGGATGATTATGGGGGTGTGTCTGCAATTTGATTGGCTGATTGGGCGCAATATTGAATTTCTCAAAGCTTTTCTGATTGGATAATTTGAGGAGAGGGACGAGATTTGATTGGCTGATTGGACGCCATTTTGATTTTCTAAAAGCTTCTGTGATTGGATAATTTCAGAGAGGCCTGAGATTTGATTGGCTGATTGGAAGGGGGGGAAATCTCTGTATAACTATGTTAAATATTCGGGTCATTTCAGCCTATTCAAAGGAAAAGAGGGTTTGACCCCTGCACCAAGACCTTTTTTGGGTCCCGATAGTCAGAGGTTGAATCCCCAACTTTGCAATTTTATCTATTTTATCTATTTTTATTATTAGTCATTCTTACATCTTATTGTATTTCATTGGCCTATTTCTAAATTCTTCAAACAAGAACAAGATTTCTTATTGGAAAAAGTTTATGCAACAGCAACCGGTTGCTTCTGAATCAATGTTTTAGCACAGCGGTTAAACATAAAATCGACTTATGACTCACGCAGTCACCAAAATTGGTTGAGTGTTTTTCGTGACCCTGGTAAGAAAACCAATTTTGTTTACCTTTCTTTGATTTGTGCAACAGGTATCAGTTGCCTCCGAACGTGTCCAAGTTGATTTTATGATTTTATGCACAGCACATAACGGTCACGTATGGGTGGGATAGTCATCGTAACCAATTCAATGGCCCTAGTAAGAGAAAAGGAAAAAAAAAATTCCCTATATTTCACTTAAGCAACAGCTGTCGTCTGCTATGGAATGTGCCGTAAGTCGATTTTTCATGTTTTCGCGGGTGCGTAACTGGCACGTATGAGACGGTAGTCAACGCAACTGGATTTCTTGTCACGGTATAAAGAGATTTAAAAAAAATAAAAATTTAGTTCCCTTTGTTTGATTTATGCAATAGGAAGCAGTTGCTACTGAAAGAGTTTTCAGTCTTTTTTAGCCACTTGTGACACTATTTTCTGGGATTTCTACACTGTACATTGATCATCTTAGCATATTCAAAGTATCAATGCAAATTCAATGGCCCTAGTAAGAGAAAAAGAAGAAAAAAAAAAATCCCAATATTTGACTTAAGCAACAGGTGTCGTCTGCTATGGAATGTGCTGTTAGTTGATTTTTCGTGTTTTCACGGGTGCGTAACTGGCACATATAAGATTGTACCCAACGCAACTGGATTTTTTGTCACGGTATAATGAGATTAAAAAAAAAAACGTTTAAATTTAGTTCCCTTTGTTTGATTTATGCAATAGGAAGCAGTTGCTACTGAAAGAGTTTTCAGTCTTTTTTAGCCACTTGTGACACTATTTTCTGGGATTTCTACACTGTACATTGATCATCTTAGCATATTCAAAGTATCAATGCAAATTCAATGGCCCTAGTAAGAGAAATTGAAAAAAAAATTGTTCCCTATATTTGACTTAAGCAACAGGTGTCGTCTGCTATGGAATGTGCCATAAGTTGATTTTTCATGTTTTCGCGGGTGCGTAACTGGCACGTATGAGATGGTAGTCAATGTAACTGGCTTTCTTGTCACGGTATAAAGAGATTAAAAAAAGAATTAAAATTTAACTCCCTTTGCTTGATTTATGCAATAGGAAGCAATTGCTACTGAAAGAGTTTTCAGTCTTTTTTAGCCACTTGTGACATTATTTTCTTATTTTCTGGGGTTTCTACACTGTACATTGATCATCTTAGCATATTTAAAGTATCAATGTGCAGTATGGCAGTTGGCCTGCATTAGAAACGCAAATCGAATCAAGGAATCAGGGTAAGTCACTCTTGCAAGGTGCGTGCTAGAAGGCACCAAAACAAGGTCTTCTGTCACCCTGTTTCCTTAAGTTTTCGCCCATTTTCAGTGAAATCTGGCATGTGTGGAGGGTGCATGCCTGGCAGTTTGCCAAGGACTGCATAACAGCCTTCAAAGAAGACTTAAAATCCACTTTTATGCCGATTTTTTTCACTGTTTTCTATCGATATTTTCGGGCGCCATTTCAAATGGCTCAAAACTTTCTGATTGGATGATTGTGGGGGTGTTTCTGCAATTTGATTGGCTGATTGGGCGCAATATTGAATTTCTCAAAGCTTTTCTGATTGGATAATTTGAGGAGAGGGACGAGATTTGATTGGCTGATTGGACGCCATTTTGATTTTCTAAAAGCTTCTGTGATTGGATAATTTCAGAGAGGCCTGAGATTTGATTGCCTAATTGGAAGGGGGGGAGGACGAAATCTCTGTTTAACTATGTTAAATCTTCGGGTCATTTCAGCCTATTCAAAGGAAAAGAGGGTTTGACCCCTGCACCAAGACCTTTTTTGGGTCCCGATGGTCAGAGGTTGAATCCACAACTTTGCAATTTTATCTATTTTATCTATTTTTATTATTAGTCATTCTTACATCTTATTGTATTTCATTGGCCTATTTCTAAATTCTTCAAACAAGAACAAGATTTCTTATTGGAAAAAGTTTATGCAACAGCAACCGGTTGCTTCTGAATCAATGTTTTTGCACAGCGGTTAAACATAAAATCGACTTATGACTCACGCAGTCACCAAAATTGGTTGAGTGTTTTTCGTGACCCTGGTAAGAAAACCAATTTTGTTTACCTTTCTTTGATTTGTGCAACAGGTATCAGTTGACTCCGAACGTGTCGAAGTTGATTTTATGATTTTATGCACAGCACATAACGGTCACGTATGGGTGGGATAGTCATCGTAACCAATTCAATGGCCCTAGTAAGAGAAAAGGAAAAAAAAAAATCCCTATATTTCACTTAAGCAACAGCTGTCGTCTGCTATGGAATGTGCCGTAAGTTGATTTTTCATGTTTTCGCGGATGCATAACTGGCACGTATGAGACGGTAGTCAACGCAACTGGATTTCTTGTCACGGTATAAAGAGATTTAAAAAAAATAAAAATTTAGTTCCCTTTGTTTGATTTATGCAATAGAAATCAGTTGTTACTGAAAGAGTTTTCAGTCTTTTTTAGCCACTTGTGACATTATTTTCTGGGATTTCTTGACTGTACATTGATCATCTTAGCATATTCAAAGTATCAATGCAAATTCAATGGCCCTAGTAAGAGAAAAAGAAGAAAAAAAAATCCCAATATTTGACTTAAGCAACAGGTGTCGTCTGCTATGGAACGTGCCGTTAGTCAATTTTTCATGTTTTCGCGGGCGCGTAACTGGCACATATGAGACGGTAGTCAACGCAACTGGATTTCTTGTCACGGTATAAAGAGATTAAAAGAAAAAATTAAAATTTAGTTCCCTTTGTTTGATTTATGCAATAGGAAGCAGTTGCTACTGAAAGAGTTTTCAGTCTTTTTTAGCCACTTGTGACACTATTTTCTGGGATTTCTACACTGTACATTGATCATCTTAGCATATTCAAAGTATCAATGCCAATACAATGGCCCTAGTAAGAGAAATTGAAAAAAAAACTGTTCCCTATATTTGACTTAAAGGGCAAATCAGCAAGTTTCAGATATGGTTAATTTTCAAATCTACACTTATCAAATGGTAACCTTGTAGTGTTGTAATTAGAAAAAAAAATTAGTAAAAGTACTTTTTTTCAATTCATATTTCTGCTTATTAATTTTTATTGCATCGCTTATCTCCCTTACTTATTGTTGCGTCCCTTGATTTGTGACGTCATAGGAGAGCTTGTTTCAATATGGACGTTGTTTACGATAGTGAACTGAGCGATATTGAAGACGAAGAAATAGACGATTCTGGGCCGGTAAGGCCGTACATGTACGAGCCAATTTTTTAAGAAACTTATTAAGTTTCTGGTGATGAGGATAAAAGTAACTTTTTTAAAATGACGATGTTGTGCCGGACTTTTTTACGTGTTGAGTATCGGGCTCTATTGAAATACGTCTATTACGGGGCGATGGCGAACATCGCTTACAGAAATAATATTCTATACATGAAAGAATTAAGTGTATGGCATAAACTTTGTTTCACGCGAAGCATTTTCAGTAGATTAACGGGCGGAATTAAACAAAAAAAAAAAAAAAAAAAAAAAAAGAAAGGACGGTTTCAAGACAGTTCCACGACAATACAGTTCCCCAACACTTTTGAAGACATTTCCCCGACACTTCAGTTTCATGTCAAATAACCTTTTTCTTGACTTTTACGATTGATAATCGTGAGATGTTAGTTCTAATTATTTGTTAATGGGTCCTTGTTGATATTTGTATCTTGTAAGGAATTATGTAAACATTGACGGGTACAAGTTTATTCTCTCATGGGTGAAGGGTTCCACAATAAATCACGATTTTCATGAGAATAAGAATATTTTGAAATGCTGTTAAACAGCATGAAATTTGATAAAAGAATATGTTCCGAGATTATCAAGAGTTAATTCTCAAAATTATTTTGAAAATTATTTTAGTTGTATTTCTTACCATACAGACATACATGAACATCAGAGAGAGGGAGAGGGGATCTACCTATGTGAAATACTTTTTTTGTGTTTACCTTGTCCACATGATCCATTCAATGCAAAAATTTATCATACATGTATGTATAGCTATTGTATGTTCCATATAGAGCTTCTCTGTGAAAGTCTTAAACTCTGAATTGTAAGCCGTGGGAAAGGATAGTGTAAATTTGTTCACTTCTTGTTTGTCTTATTGCAAATTGTTTCAATTTGGGTAAGTCTCAAATTAGTCTACTAGGGACTGAGCGGTTAATACTGACATTCCGGTCAAATTCCAGTATAGACGACTTCGGATTCATTGTAAAAACATAGAAAGAGCTGGTAACTATCAGTTGGTCCTTTATCCACAATATTTTCTATTTTTAACTCTTTACCAAACGACAAAATATTAAACAGGTCCAAACTGAAATCACTTGCAGACGACAAAATAATGTTAAATATTTCAAATATTGAAATTTGTTTCCAGCAGAGTAGAAAACGTGGTAAAAGGAGAAAATGCTGGCTACCAGCATTATCTCCTTTTCCTACAATGTTTTTAAAAGGCTTCTGTCTCAGGGTCGTAAAAACTAGGATTAGAAGAGATTAGTACAAGGTGTATGAACTTGTTTCTCAAGAGATGTAAAATACATGTTTAAATTGTTACCAAACGTCAAATTTATTGACTCAACGAAATTGAAAGCATTTGGAGTCAACAAATTAAATTTTACTCACATGTTTGGACTTGTCTTTAATGGGGTAGAAAACGTTGTAGAAAAAGGAGAAAATACTGGTTACCAGCATTTTCTCCTTTACCTACAATGTTTTCAAGAGGTTTTTCTTTCTTCACCAGGGTCGTTAAAACAAAGGATTGTTTGGTAAAGGGTTAAACTAAGTTAAACTAAATTCCAATAAACAATCACATTTTATCGGTCATATTTAAATGCTGTGGATTTGAAATATTCTAATTTTTTATCATTTTGGTTAGGGTTAGGCTAGACCCTTACACAGACGGCAAAACTTTAGACTTGTCCACTCCACACCAAAAGTATTTGCAGACCACAGATCAAATGTGGCCTTGACAATAGGTTTGAGGGTAGGAAATATTGTAGGAAAAGAAGACAACTCTGGGTATCAGGACTTATTCCTTTTTTCACCCTGTCCTCAAAAGCCTTTTCCATTAGGGTGGTTGAAGGCCAGAATTTTGAGGTAAAAGGTAAAAGAATTGGTGTGTGGGCCTGGTTAAAAACATTCTGTTTCCTAATTTAAAAAAAATGTGTTACTTTTATTTTCCTCACTTTTGTCTGATCATCAGAGAAAATGACCTGTGTCAAATGTGCAATTTCAGAATTTTCATACTGACATGTTCAAAACATTTTTCTCGGTAGCCTGTCTAGAAGACATAATATGGATAGGAACAAGGAAATATCCACAAATCAAAATTGTATAGATATAATTCAAAATTTGTTCAAATTGCATGTAAGTTGTCAAATCATTTTTAAGAGTGAAATCTCAAAGAGAAGTAGTGTATGGGATAAAAGCTGTAACATGGGTTTACTGTCACCAACAAACATTACAGTGTAAAGGGGTGAGATATGCAAATGTTATGTAACCATTTCCTGTATTGTTTCAACTGGTCGGTGATGGATTAACATTTATGACCATGACTAGGGGTAGCCAGATACTGACTTAACCCTTTACCATACAAACCCTAGATCTAGTTTCCAATACCCAAAGAAAGAGTGTTTGAAAAACAGTGTGGGAAGAAAATGATGTTTGCTGTTCAAAGAATGATTATTATCCCTTGAAAGTTTACATCATTTGAACAATGTCGACTTTGTTATTTGCAAAATTTATGTTATGAATTTGGATGAATCTATAATTTTGTTAAATGTTGAAATCATTTGGAAAAGGGAGAAAACGGTAGCAATTTCTCCTTTGTCCAGAACAGGGATCGTATATACACATATATATAAGATCCCTGTCCAGAATGAAGCGATAATGTAGAAAAGGGTAAAATAGTACGAATAACAATTCATGTGTTCCAATTTCTAGAAAAAAAAAAAGAAATTACCTACTTCAAGTTGGATTTTCTTTTGGAAATTGCCGTTGCGGAATATCTGTCTTTCGGAGTTTCGGTTCAAGGCCCATCTCCTTTCGACTCGGAGTTTAGAATAATGTCGGCACAGCGCCAGGTTTTAACTGCAGCCTAAAATCCCTATAACCAACTTCTTTTGCGAGTTTTGGACTTATTAAGAACTGACTGTCATCGAAGTATTTCAGACACAATTTCGAATGAACCGATGGCAAAAAATATGTCGCTACTGTCCGGCCCCGGTTTAAACGTTGAATCCATAGTTTCCTCCTTTTTAATTCCTTCGGAAATTTGAACATACTAATTCTATGAGTTCCCGAATCGACGTTGCAGCCATATGCTGCACAATTTACCATTTTTTCGGCTCAATTCTCAGTTAACACTCAGATATCTGCATACAATCATCCGCGTTCCTACTGTATGTCTACTGACGGTAAACACAGACTCACTCGACAATGACGTCACACATGCATGGGAGATAAGCGAATCAGGGGAAGTAAGCCATGTACCATTTTTAGGGCCGTATATCAGCGTGACGATTCGGCCGTGGTTTATGGCATGTTACAGGGTGGTATTTATGAAAAATGGCGGACACATGTTTAACTGACATCATTTGCAGCTGATTAAAGGAAAAAAACAGTATGGTCAAAATATTTTAGGATTTGCCCTTTAAGCAACAGGTGTCGTCTGCTATGGAATGTGCCGTAAGTTGATTTTTCATGTTTTCGCGGGTGCGTAACTGGCACGTATGAGATGGTAGTCAATGTAACTGGCTTTCTTGTCACGAAATAAAGAGATTAAAAAAAAAATTAAAATTTAGCTCCCTTTGCTTGATTTATGCAATAGGAAGCAATTGCTACTGAAAGAGTTTTCAGTCTTTTTTAGCCACTTGTGACATTATTTTCTTATTTTCTAGCGTTTCTACACTGTACATTGATCATCTTAGCATATTCAAAGTATCAATGCCAATAAAATGGCCCTAGTAAGAGAAATTGAAAAAAAAAATTGTTCCCTATATTTGACTTAAGCAACAGGTGTCGTCTGCTATGGAATGTGCCGTAAGTTCATTTTTCATGTTTTCACGGTTGTGTAACTGGCACGTATGAGATGGTAGTCAATGTAACTGGCTTTCTTGTCACGGTATAAAAAGATTAAAAAAAAATTAAAATTTAGCTCCCTTTCCTTGATTTATGCAATAGGAAGCAATTGCTACTGAAAGAGTTTTCAATCTTTTTTAGCCACTTGTGACATTATTTTCTTATTTTCTGGGGTTTCTACACTGTACATTGATCATCTTAGCATATTTAAAGTATCAATGTGCAGTATGGCAGTTGGCCTGCATTAGAAACGCAAATCGAATCAAGGAATCAGGGGAAGTCACTCTTGCAAGGTGCGTGCTAGAAGGCACCAAAACAAGGTCTTCTGTCACCCTGTTTCCTTAAGTTTTCGCCCATTTTCAGTGAAATCTGGCATGTGTGGAGGGTGCATGCCTGGCAGTTTGCCAAGGACTGCATAACAGCCTTCAAAGAAGACTTAAAATCCACTTTTATGCCGATTTTTTTCACTGTTTTCTATCGATATTTTCGGGCGCCATTTCAAATGGCTCAAAGCTTTCGGATTGGATTATTGTGGGGGTGTGTCTGCAATTTGATTGGCTGATTGGGCGCAATATTGAATTTCTCAAAGCTTTTCTGATTGGATAATTTGAGGAGAGGGACGAGATTTGATTGGCTGATTGGACGCCATTTTGATTTTCTAAAACCTTCTGTGATTGGATAATTTAAGAGAGGCCTGAGATTTGATTGGCTGATTGGAAGGGGGTGGGGAAATCTCTGTATAACTATGTTAAATCTTCGAGTCATTTCAGCCTATTCAAAGGAAAAGAGGGTTTGACCCCTGCACCAAGACCTTTTTTGGGTCCCGATGCTCAGAGGTTGAATCCCCAACTTTGCAATTTTATCTATTTTATCTATTTTTATTATTAGTCATTCTTACATCTTATTGTATTTCATTGGCCTATTTCTAAATTCTTCAAACAAGAACAAGATTTCTTATTGGAAAAAGTTTATGCAACAGCAACCGGTTGCTTCTGAATCAATGTTTTTGCACAGTGGTTAAACATAAAATCGACTTATGACTCACACAGTCACCAAAATTGGTTCAGTGTTTTTCGTGACCCTGGTAAGAAAACCAATTTTGTTTACCTTTCTTTGATTTGTGCAACAGGTATCAGTTGCCTCCGAACGTGTCCAAGTTGATTTTATGATTTTATGCACAGCACATAACGGTCACGTATGGGTGGGATAGTCATCGTAACCAATTCAATGGCCCTAGTAAGAGAAAAGGAAAAAAAAATATTCCCTATATTTGACTTAAGCAACAGGTGTCGTCTGCTATGGAATGTGCTGTTAGTCGATTTTTCATGTTTTCGTGGGCGCGTAACTGGCACATATGAGACGGTAGTCAACGCAACTGGATTTCTTGTCACGGTATAAAGAGATTAAAAGAAAAAATTAAAATTTAGTTCCCTTTGTTTGATTTATGCAATAGGAAGCAGTTGCTACTGAAAGAGTTTTCAGTCTTTTTTAGCCACTTGTGACACTATTTTCTGGGATTTCTACACTGTACATTGATCATCTTAGCATATTCAAAGTATCAATGCAAATTCAATGGCCCTAGTAAGAGAAAAAGAAGAAAAAAAAAAATCCCTATATTTGACTTAAGCAACAGGTGTCGTCTGCTATGGAATGTGCTGTTAGTTGATTTTTCGTGTTTTGACGGGTGCGTAACTGGCACATATAAGATGGTACTCAACGCAACTGGATTTCTTGTCAGGGTATAAAGAGATTAAAAAAAAACGTTTAAATTTAGTTCCCTTTGTTTGATTTATGCAATAGGAAGCAGTTGCTACTGAAAGAGTTTTCAGTCTTTTTTAGCCACTTGTGACACTATTTTCTGGGATTTCTACACTGTACATTGATCATCTTAGCATATTCAAAGTATCAATGCCAATACAATGGCCCTAGTAAGAGAAATTGAAAAAAAAATTTGTTCCCTATATTTGACTTAAGCAACAGGTGTTGTCTGCTATGGAATGTGCCGTAAGCCGATTTTTCATGTTTTCGCGCGTGCATAACTGGCACGTATGAGATGGTAGTCAATGTAACTGGCTTTCTTTTCACGGTATAAAGAGATTAAAAAAAAAAATTAAAATTTAGCTCCCTTTGCTTGATTTATGCAATAGGAAGCAGTTGCTACTGAAAGAGTTTTCAGTCTTTTTTAGCCACTTGTGACATTATTTTCTTATTTTCTGGGGTTTCTACACTGTACATTGATCATCTTAGCATATTTAAAGTATCAATGTGCAGTATGGCATTTGGCCTGCATTAGAAACGCAAATCGAATCAAGGAATCAGGGGAAGTCACTCTTGCAAGGTGCGTGCTAGAAGGCACCAAAACAAGGTCTTCTGTCACCCTGTTTCCTTAAGTTTTCGCCCATTTTCAGTGAAATCTGGCATGTGTGGAGGGTGCATGCCTGGCAGTTTGCCAAGGACTGCATAACAGCCTTCAAAGAAGACTTAAAATCCACTTTTATGCCGATTTTTTTCACTGTTTTCTATCGATATTTTCGGGCGCCATTTCAAATGGCTCAAAGCTTTCTGATTGGATGATTGTGGGGGTGTTTCTGCAATTTGATTGGCTGATTGGGCGCAATATTGAATTTTTCAAAGCTTTTCTGATTAGATAATTTGAGGAGAGGGACGAGATTTGATTGGCTGATTGCACGCCATTTTGACTAAAAGCTTCTGTGATTGGATAATTTAAGAGAGGCCTTAGATTTGATTGGCTGATTGGAAGGGGGTGGGGAAATCTCTGTATAACTATGTTAAATCTTCGGGTCATTTCAGCCTATTCAAAGGAAAAGAGGGTTTGATCCCTGCACCAAGACCTTTTTTGGGTCCCAATGGTCAGAGGTTGAATCCCCAACTTTGCAATTTTATCTATTTTATCTATTTTTATTATTAGTCATTCTTACATCTTGTTGTATTTCATTGGCCTATTTCTAAATTCTTCAAACAAGAACAAGATTTCTTATTGGAAAAAGTTTATTGAAAAGCAACCGGTTGCTTCTGAATCAATGTTTTTGCACAGCAGTTAAACATAAAATCGACTTATGACTCACGCAGTCACCAAAGTTGGTTCAGTGTTTTTCGTGACCCTGGTAAGAAAACCATTTTTGTTTACCTTTCTTTGATTTGTGCAACAGGTATCAGTTGCCTCCGAACGTGTCCAAGTTGATTTTATGATTTTATGCACAGCACATAACGGTCACGTATGGGTGGGATAGTCATCGTAACCAATTCAATGGCCCTAGTAAGAGAAAAGGAAAAAAAAAATCCCTATATTTCACTTAAGCAATAGGTGTCGCCTGCTATGGAATGTGCCGTAAGTCGATTTTTCATGTTTTCGCGGGTCCGTAACTGGCACGTATGAGAAGGTAGTCAACGCAACTGGATTTCTTGTCACAGTATAAAGAGATTTTAAAAAAATAAAAATGTAGTTCCCTTTGTTTGATTTATGCAATAGAAATCAGTTGTTACTGAAAGAGTTTTCAGTCTTTTTTAGCCACTTGTGACACTATTTTCTGGGATTTCTACACTGTACATTGATCATCTTAGCATATTCAAAGTATCAATGCAAATTCAATGGCCCTAGTAAGAGAAAAAGAAGAAAAAAAAATCCCTATATTTGACTTAAGCAACAGGTGTCGTCTGCTATGGAATGTGCCGTTAGTCGATTTTTCATGTTTTCGCGGGCGCGTAACTGGCACATATTGGACGGTAGTCAACGCAACTGGATTTCTTGTCACAGTATAAAGAGATAAAAAGAAAAAATTAAAATTTAGTTCCCTTTGTTTGATTTATGCAATAGGAAGCAGTTGCTACTGAAAGAGTTTTCAGTCTTTTTTAGCCACTTGTGACACTATTTTCTGGGATTTCTACACTGTACATTGATCATCTTTGCATATTCAAAGTATCAATGCAAATTCAATGGCCCTTGTAAGAGAAAAGGAAAAAAAAAAAGTCCCTATATTTGACTTAAGCAACAGGTGTCGTCTGCTATGGAATGTGCTGTTAGTTGATTTTTCATGTTTTCACAGGTGCGTAACTCGCACATATAAGATGGTACTCAACGCAACTGGATTTCTTGTCACAGTATAAAGAGATTAAAAAAAAAACGTTTAAATTTAGTTCCCTTTCTTTGATTTATGCAATAGGAAGCAGGTGCTACTGAAAGAGTTTTCAGTCTTTTTTAGCCACTTGTGACACTATTTTCTGGGGTTTCTACACTGTACATTGATCATCATAGCATATTCAAAGTATCAATGCCAATACAATGGCCCTAGTAAGAGAAATTGAAAAAAAAATTGTTCCCTATATTTGACTTAAGCAACAGCTGTCATCTGCTATGGAATGTGCCGTAAATCGATTTTTCATGTTTTCGCGGGTGCGTAACTGGCACGTATGAGATGGTAGTCAACGCAACTGGATTTCTTGTCACGGTATAAAGAGATTTAAAAAAAAGAAAAATTTAGTTCCCTTTGTTTGATTTATGCAATAGAAATCAGTTGTTACTGAAAGAGTTTTCAGTCTTTTTTAGCCACTTGTGACACTATTTTCTGGGATTTCTACACTGTACATTGATCATCTTAGCATATTCAAAGTATCAATGCAAATTCAATGGCCCTAGTAAGAGAAAAAGAAGAAAAAAAAATCCCAATATTTGACTTAAGCAACAGGTGTCGTCTGCTATGGAATGTGCCGTTAGTCGATTTTTCATGTTTTCGCGGGTGCGTAACTGGCACATATGAGACGGTAGTCAACGCAACTGGATTTCTTGTCACGGTATAAAAAGATTAAAAGAAAAAATGAAAATTTAGTTCCCTTTCTTTGATTTATGCAATAGGAAGCAGTTGCTACTGAAAGAGTTTTCAGTCTTTTTTAGCGACTTGTGACACTATTTTCTGGGATTTCTACACTGTACATTGATCATCTTAGCATATTTAAAGTATCAATGTGCAGTATGCCAGTTGGCCTGCATTAGAAACGCAAATCGAATGAAGGAATCAGGGGAAGTCACTCTTCCAAGGTGCGTGCTAGAAGGCACCAAAACAAGGTCTTCTGTCACCCTGTTTCCTGAAGTTTTCGCCCATTTTCAGTGAAATCTGGCATGTGTGGAGGGTGCACGCCTGGCAGTTTGCCAAGGACTGCATAACAGCCTTCAAAGAAGACTTAAAATCCACTTTTATGCCGATTTTTTTCACTGTTTTCTATCGATATTTTCGGGCGCCATTTCAAATGGCTCAAAGCTTTCTGATTGGATGATTGTGGGGGTGTGTCTGCAATTTGATTGGCTGATTGGGCGCAATATTGAATTTCTCAAAGCTTTTCTGATTGGATAATTTGAGGAGAGGGACGAGATTTGATTTGCTGATTGGACGCCATTTTGATTTTCTAAAAGCTTCTGTGATTGGATAATTTCAGAGAGGCCTGAGATTTGTTTGGCTGATTGGAAGGGGGGGAAATCTCTGTATAACTATGTTAAATCTTCGGGTCATTTCAGCCTACTCAAAGGAAAAGAGGGTTTGACCCCTGCACCAAGACCTTTTTTGGGTCCCGATGGTCAGAGGTTGAATCCCCAACTTTGCAATTTTATCTATTTTATCTATTTTTATTATTAGTCATTCTTACATCTTATTGTATTTCATTGGCCTATTTCTAAATTCTTCAAACAAGAACAAGATTTCTTATTGGAAAAAGTTTATGCAACAGCAACCGGTTGCTTCTGAATCAATGTTTTTGCACCGCGGTTAAACATAAAATCGACTTATGACTCACAAAATTGGTTGAGTGTTTTTCGTGACCCTGGTAAGAAAACCAATTTTGTTTACCTTTCTTTGACTTGTGCAACAGGTATCAGTTGCCTCCGAACGTGTCCAAGTTGATTTTATGAATTTATGCACAGCACATAACGGTCACGTATGGGTAGGATAGTCATCGTAATCAATTCAATGGCCCTAGTAAGAGAAAAGGAAAAAAAAAAATCCCTATATTTGACTTAAGCAACAGCTGTTGTCAGCTATGGAATGTGCCGTAAGTCCATTTTTCATGTTTTCGCGGGTGCGTAAGTGGCACGTATGACAAGGTAGTCAACGCAACTGGATTTCTTGTCACGGTATAAAGAGATTTTAAAAGAATAAAAATTTAGTTCCCTTTGTTTGATTTATGCAATAGAAATCAGTTGTTACTGAAAGAGTTTTCAGTCTTTTTTAGCCACTTGTGACACTATTTTCTGGGATTTCTACACTGTACATTGATCATCTTAGCATATTCAAAGTATCAATGCAAATTCAATGGCCCTAGTAAGAGAAAAAGAAGAAAAAAAAATCCCAATATTTGACTTAAGCAACAGGTGTCGTCTGCTATGGAATGTGCCGTTAGTCGATTTTTCATGTTTTCGCGGATCCGTAACTGGCACGTATGAGAAGGTAGTCAACGCAACTGGATTTCTTGTCACAGTATAAAGAGATTTTAAAAAAATAAAAATTTAGTTCCCTTTGTTTGATTTATGCAATAGAAATCAGTTGTTACTGAAAGAGTTTTCAGTCTTTTTTAGCCACTTGTGACACTATTTTCTGGGATTTCTACACTGTACATTGATCATCTTAGCATATTCAAAGTATCAATGGAAATTCAATGGCCCTAGTAAGAGAAAAAGAAGAAAAAAAAATCCCAATATTTGACTTAAGCAACAGGTGTCGTCTGCTATGGAATATGCCGTTAGTCGATTTTTCATGTTTTCGCGGGCGCGTAAATGGCACATATTGGATGGTAGTCAACGCAACTGGATTTCTTGTCACAGTATAAAGAGATAAAAAGAAAAAATTAAAATTTAGTTCCCTTTGTTTGATTTATGCAATAGGAAGCAGTTGCTACTGAAAGAGTTTTCAGTCTTTTTTAGCCACTTGTGACACTATTTTCTGGGATTTCTACACTGTACATTGATCATCTTAGCATATTCAAAGTATCAATGCAAATTCAATGGCCCTTGTAAGAGAAAAAGAAGAAAAAAAAAACCCCTATATTTGACTTAAGCAACAGGTGTCGTCTGCTATGGAATGTGCTGTTAGTTGATTTTTCATGTTTTCACAGGTGCGTAACTGGCACATATAAGATGGTACTCAACGCAACTGGATTTCTTGTCACAGTATAAAGAGATTAAAAAAAAAACGTTTAAATTTAGTTCCCTTTGTTTTATTTATGCAATAGGAAGCAGTTGCTACTGAAAGAGTTTTCAGTCTTTTTTAGCCACTTGTGACACTATTTTCTGGGGTTTCTACACTGTACATTGATCATCTTAGCATATTCAAAGTATCAATGCCAATACAATGGCCCTAGTAAGAGAAATTGAAAAAAAAATTGTTCCCTATATTTGACTTAAGCAACAGCTGTCATCTGCTATGGAATGTGCCGTAAGTCGATTTTTCATGTTTTCGCGGGTGCGTAACTGGCACGTATGAGACGGTAGTCAACGCAACTGGATTTCTTGTCACGGTATAAAGAGATTTAAAAAAAAGAAAAATTTAGTTCCCTTTGTTTGATTTATGCAATAGAAATCAGTTGTTACTGAAAGAGTTTTCAGTCTTTTTTAGCCACTTGTGACACTATTTTCTGGGATTTCTACACTGTACATTGATCATCTTAGCATATTCAAAGTATCAATGCAAATTCAATGGCCCTAGTAAGAGAAAAAGAAGAAAAAAAAATCCCAATATTTGACTTAAGCAACAGGTGTCGTCTGCTATGGAATGTGCCGTTAGTCAATTTTTCATGTTTTCGCGGGTGCGTAACTGGCACATATGAGACGGTAGTCAACGCAACTGGATTTCTTGTCACGGTATAAAAAGATTAAAAGAAAAAATGAAAATTTAGTTCCCTTTCTTTGATTTATGCAATAGGAAGCAGTTGCTACTGAAAGAGTTTTCAGTCTTTTTTAGCGACTTGTGACACTATTTTCTGGGATTTCTACACTGTACATTGATCATCTTAGCATATTTAAAGTATCAATGTGCAGTATGCCAGTTGGCCTGCATTAGAAACGCAAATCGAATGAAGGAATCAGGGGAAGTCACTCTTCCAAGGTGCGTGCTAGAAGGCACCAAAACAAGGTCTTCTGTCACCCTGTTTCCTGAAGTTTTCGCCCATTTTCAGTGAAATCTGGCATGTGTGGAGGGTGCACGCCTGGCAGTTTGCCAAGGACTGCATAACAGCCTTCAAAGAAGACTTAAAATCCACTTTTATGCCGATTTTTTTCACTGTTTTCTATCGATATTTTCGGGCGCCATTTCAAATGGCTCAAAGCTTTCTGATTGGATGATTGTGGGGGTGTGTCTGCAATTTGATTGGCTGATTGGGCGCAATATTGAATTTCTCAAAGCTTTTCTGATTGGATAATTTGAGGAGAGGGACGAGATTTGATTTGCTGATTGGACGCCATTTTGATTTTCTAAAAGCTTCTGTGATTGGATAATTTCAGAGAGGCCTGAGATTTGTTTGGCTGATTGGAAGGGGGGGGGAAATCTCTGTATAACTATGTTAAATCTTCGGGTCATTTCAGCCTACTCAAAGGAAAAGAGGGTTTGACCCCTGCACCAAGACCTTTTTTGGGTCCCGATGGTCAGAGGTTGAATCCCCAACTTTGCAATTTTATCTATTTTATCTATTTTTATTATTAGTCATTCTTACATCTTATTGTATTTCATTGGCCTATTTCTAAATTCTTCAAACAAGAACAAGATTTCTTATTGGAAAAAGTTTATGCAACAGCAACCGGTTGCTTCTGAATCAATGTTTTTGCACCGCGGTTAAACATAAAATCGACTTATGACTCACAAAATTGGTTGAGTGTTTTTCGTGACCCTGGTAAGAAAACCAATTTTGTTTACCTTTCTTTGACTTGTGCAACAGGTATCAGTTGCCTCCGAACGTGTCCAAGTTGATTTTATGAATTTATGCACAGCACATAACGGTCACGTATGGGTAGGATAGTCATCGTAATCAATTCAATGGCCCTAGTAAGAGAAAAGGAAAAAAAAAAATCCCTATATTTGACTTAAGCAACAGCTGTTGTCAGCTATGGAATGTGCCGTAAGTCCATTTTTCATGTTTTCGCGGGTGCGTAAGTGGCACGTATGACAAGGTAGTCAACGCAACTGGATTTCTTGTCACGGTATAAAGAGATTTTAAAAGAATAAAAATTTAGTTCCCTTTGTTTGATTTATGCAATAGAAATCAGTTGTTACTGAAAGAGTTTTCAGTCTTTTTTAGCCACTTGTGACACTATTTTCTGGGATTTCTACACTGTACATTGATCATCTTAGCATATTCAAAGTATCAATGGAAATTCAATGGCCCTAGTAAGAGAAAAAGAAGAAAAAAAAATCCCAATATTTGACTTAAGCAACAGGTGTCGTCTGCTATGGAATGTGCCGTTAGTCGATTTTTCATGTTTTCGCGGATCCGTAACTGGCACGTATGAGAAGGTAGTCAACGCAACTGGATTTCTTGTCACAGTATAAAGAGATTTTAAAAAAATAAAAATTTAGTTCCCTTTGTTTGATTTATGCAATAGAAATCAGTTGTTACTGAAAGAGTTTTCAGTCTTTTTTAGCCACTTGTGACACTATTTTCTGGGATTTCTACACTGTACATTGATCATCTTAGCATATTCAAAGTATCAATGGAAATTCAATGGCCCTAGTAAGAGAAAAAGAAGAAAAAAAAATCCCAATATTTGACTTAAGCAACAGGTGTCGTCTGCTATGGAATATGCCGTTAGTCGATTTTTCATGTTTTCGCGGGCGCGTAAATGGCACATATTGGATGGTAGTCAACGCAACTGGATTTCTTGTCACAGTATAAAGAGATAAAAAGAAAAAATTAAAATTTAGTTCCCTTTGTTTGATTTATGCAATAGGAAGCAGTTGCTACTGAAAGAGTTTTCAGTCTTTTTTAGCCACTTGTGACACTATTTTCTGGGATTTCTACACTGTACATTGATCATCTTAGCATATTCAAAGTATCAATGCAAATTCAATGGCCCTTGTAAGAGAAAAAGAAGAAAAAAAAAGTCCATATATTTGACTTAAGCAACAGGTGTCGTCTGCTATGGAATGTGCTGTTAGTTGATTTTTCATGTTTTCACAGGTGCGTAACTGGCACATATAAGATGGTACTCAACGCAACTGGATTTCTTGTCACAGTATAAAGAGATTAAAAAAAAAACGTTTAAATTTAGTTCCCTTTGTTTTATTTATGCAATAGGAAGCAGTTGCTACTGAAAGAGTTTTCAGTCTTTTTTAGCCACTTGTGACACTATTTTCTGGGGTTTCTACACTGTACATTGATCATCTTAGCATATTCAAAGTATCAATGCCAATACAATGGCCCTAGTAAGAGAAATTGAAAAAAAAATTGTTCCCTATATTTGACTTAAGCAACAGCTGTCATCTGCTATGGAATGTGCCGTAAGTCGATTTTTCATGTTTTCGCGGGTGCGTAACTGGCACGTATGAGACGGTAGTCAACGCAACTGGATTTCTTGTCACGGTATAAAGAGATTTAAAAAAAAGAAAAATTTAGTTCCCTTTGTTTGATTTATGCAATAGAAATCAGTTGTTACTGAAAGAGTTTTCAGTCTTTTTTAGCCACTTGTGACACTATTTTCTGGGATTTCTACACTGTACATTGATCATCTTAGCATATTCAAAGTATCAATGCAAATTCAATGGCCCTAGTAAGAGAAAAAGAAGAAAAAAAAATCCCAATATTTGACTTAAGCAACAGGTGTCGTCTGCTATGGAATGTGCCGTTAGTCAATTTTTCATGTTTTCGCGGGTGCGTAACTGGCACATATGAGACGGTAGTCAACGCAACTGGATTTCTTGTCACGGTATAAAAAGATTAAAAGAAAAAATTAAAATTTAGTTCCCTTTCTTTGATTTATGCAATAGGAAGCAGTTGCTACTGAAAGAGTTTTCAGTCTTTTTTAGCCACTTGTGACACTATTTTCTGGGATTTCTACACTGTACATTGATCATCTTAGCATATTTAAAGTATCAATGTGCAGTATGCCAGTTGGCCTGCATTAGAAACGCAAATCGAATCAAGGAATCAGGGGAAGTCACTCTTGCAAGGTGCGTGCTAGAAGGCACCAAAACAAGGTCTTCTGTCACCCTGTTTCCTTAAGTTTTCGCCCATTTTCAGTGAAATCTGGCATGTGTGGAGGGTGCATGCCTGGCAGTTTGCCAAGGACTGCATAACAGCCTTCAAAGAAGACTTAAAATCCACTTTTATGCCGATTTTTTTCACTGTTTTCTATCGATATTTTCGGGCGCCATTTCAAATGGCTCAAAGCTTTCTGATTGGATGATTGTGGGGGTGTGTCTGCAATTTGATTGGCTGATTGGGCGCAATATTGAATTTCTCAAAGCTTTTCTGATTGGATAATTTGAGGAGAGGGACGAGATTTGATTTGCTGATTGGACGCCATTTTGATTTTCTAAAAGCTTCTGTGATTGGATAATTTCAGAGAGGCCTGAGATTTGTTTGGCTGATTGGAAGGGGGGGAAATCTCTGTATAACTATGTTAAATCTTCGGGCCATTTCAGCCTACTCAAAGGAAAAGAGGGTTTGACCCCTGCACCAAGACCTTTTTTGGGTCCCGATGGTCAGAGGTTGAATCCCCAACTTTGCAATTTTATCTATTTTATCTATTTTTATTATTAGTCATTCTTACATCTTATTGTATTTCATTGGCCTATTTCTAAATTCTTCAAACAAGAACAAGATTTCTTATTGGAAAAAGTTTATGCAACAGCAACCGGTTGATTCTGAATCAATGTTTTTGCACAGCGGTTAAACATAAAATCGACTTATGACTCACAAAATTGGTTGAGTGTTTTTCGTGACCCTGGTAAGAAAACCAATTTTGTTTACCTTTCTTTGACTTGTGCAACAGGTATCAGTTGCCTCCGAACGTGTCCAAGTTGATTTTATGATTTTATGCACAGCACATAACGGTCACGTATGGGTAGGATAGTCATCGTAACCAATTCAATGGCCCTAGTAAGAGAAAAGGAAAAAAAAAAATCCCTATATTTGACTTAAGCAACAGCTGTTGTCAGCTATGGAATGTGCCGTAAGTCCATTTTTCATGTCTTCGCGGGTGCGTAAGTGGCACGTATGACAAGGTAGTCAACGCAATTGGATTTCTTGTCACGGTATAAAGAGATTTTAAAAAAATAAAAATTTAGTTCCCTTTGTTTGATTTATGCAATAGAAATCAGTTGTTACTGAAAGAGTTTTCAGTCTTTTTTAGCCACTTGTGACACTATTTTCTGGGATTTCTACACTGTACATTGATCATCTTAGCATATTCAAAGTATCAATGCAAATTCAATGGCCCTTGTAAGAGAAAAATAAGAAAAAAAAATCCCAATATTTGACTTCAGCAACAGGTGTTGTCTGCTATGGAATGTGCCGTTAATCGATTTTTCATGTTTTCGCGGGCGCGTAACTGGCACATATGAGACGGTAGTCAACGCAACTGGATTTCTTGTCACGGTATAAATGGATTAAAAGAAAAAATTAAAATTTAGTTCCCTTTGTTTGATTTATGCAATAGGAAGCAGTTGCTACTGAAAGAGTTTTCAGTCTTTTTTAGCCACTTGTGACACTATTTTCTGGGATTTCTACACTGTACATTGATCATCTTAGCATATTCAAAGTATCAATGGAAATTCAATGGCCCTAGTAAGAGAAAAAGAAGAAAAACAAATCCCAATATTTGACTTAAGCATTAGGTGTCGTCTGCCATGGAATGTGCCATTAGTCGATTTTTCATGTTTTCGCGGGCGCGTAACTGGCACATATGAGACGGTAGTCAACGCAACTGGATTTCTTGTCACGGTATAAAGAGATTAAAAGAAAAAATTAAAATTTAGGTCCCTTTGTTTGATTTATGCAATAGGAAGCAGTTGCTACTGAAAGAGTTTTCAGTCTTTTTTAGCCACTTGTGACACTATTTTCTGGGATTTCTACACTGTACATTGATCATCTTAGCATATTCAAATTATCAATGCCAATACAATGGCCCTAGTAAGAGAAATTAAAAAAAAATTGTTCCGTATATATGACTTAAGGAAGAGGTGTCGTCTGCTATGGAATGTGCCGTAAGTTGATTTTTCATGTTTTCGCGGGTGCGTAACTGGCACATATATGATGGTACTCAACGCAACTGGATTTCTTTTCACGGTATAAAGAGATTAAAAAAAAAATTAAAATTTAGCTCCCTTTGCATGATTTATGCAATAGGAAGCATTTGCTACTGAAAGAGTTTTCAGTCTTTTTTAGCCACTTGTGACATTATTTTCTTATTTTCTGGGGTTTCTACACTGTACATTGATCATCTTAGCATATTTAAAGTATCAAAGTGCAGTATGGCAGTTGGCCTGCATTAGAAACGCAAATCGAATCAAGGAATCAGGGGAAGTCAACCTTGCAAGGTCCGTGCTAGAAGGCACCAAAACAAGGTCTTCTGTCACCCTGTTTCCTTAAGTTTTCGCCCATTTTCAGTGAAATCTGGCATGTGTGGAGGGTGCATGCCTGGCAGTTTGCCAAGGACTGCATAACAGCCTTCAAAGAAGACTTAAAATCCACTTTTATGCCGATTTTTTTCACTGTTTTCTATCGATATTTTCGGGCGCCATTTCAAATGGCTCAAAGCTTTCTGATTGGATGATTGTGGGGGTGTGTCTGCAATTTGATTGGCTGATTGGGCGCAATATTGAATTTCTCAAAGCTTTTCTGATTGGATAATTTGAAGAGAGGGACGAGATTTTATTTCCTGATTGGACGCCATTTTGATTTTCTAAAAGCTTCTGTGATTGGATAATTTCAGAGAGGCCTGAGATTTGATTGGCTGATTGGAAGGGGGGGGAAAATCTCTGTATAACTATGTTAAATCTTCGGGTCATTTCAGCCTATTCAAAGGAAAAGAGGGTTTGACCCCTGCACCAAGACCTTTTTTGGGTCCCGATGGTCAGAGGTTGAATCCCCAACTTTGCAAATTTATCTATTTTATCTATTTTTATTATTAGTCATTCTTACATCTTATTGTATTTCTTTGGCCTATTTCTAAATTCTTCAAATAAGAACAAGATTTCTTATTGGAAAAAGTTTATGCAACAGCAACCGGTTGCTTCTGAATCAATGTTTTTGCACAGCGGTTAAACATAAAATCGACTTATGACTCACGCAGTCACCAAAATTGGTTGAGTGTTTTTCGTGACCCTGGTAAGAAAACCAATTTTGTTTACCTTTCTTTGATTTGTGCAACAGGTATCAGTTGCCTCCGAACGTGTCCAAGTTGATTTTATGATTTTATGCATAGCACATAACGGTCACGTATGGGTGGGATAGTCATCGTAACCAATTCAATGGCCCTAGTAAGAGAAAAGGAAAAAGACAAATTCCCTATATTTGACTTAAGCAACAGCTGTCGTCTGTTATGAAATGTGCCGTTAGTCGATTTTTCATGTTTTCGCGGATGCGTAACTGGCACATATGAGACGGTAGTCAACGCAACTGGATTTCTTGTCACGGTATAAAGAGATTAAAATAAAACGTTTAAATTTAGTTCGCTTTGTTTGATTTATGCAATAGGAAGCAGTTGCTACTGAAAGAGTTTTCAGTCTTTTTTAGCCACTTGTGACACTATTTTCTGGGATTTCTACACTGTACATTGATCATCTCAGCACATTCAAAGTATCAATGCAAATTCAATGGCCCTAGTAAGAGAAAAAGAAGAAAAAAAATCCCAATATTTGACTTAAGCAACAGGTGTCGTCTGCTATGGAATGTGCCGTTAGTCGATTTTTCATGTTTTCGCGGGCGCGTAACTGGCACATATGAGACGGTAGTCAACGCAACTGGATTTCTTGTCACGGTATAAAGAGATTAAAAGAAAAAATTAAAATTTAGTTCCCTTTGTTTGATTTATGCAAATGGAAACAGTTGCTACTGACAGAGTTTTCAGTCTTTTTTAGCCACTTGTGACACTATTTTCTGGGATTTCTACACTGTACATTGATCGTCTTAGCATATTCAAAGTATCAATGTAAATTCAATGGCCCTAGTAAGAGAAAAGGAGAAAAAAAAAATCCCTATATTTGACTTAAGCAACAGGTGTCGTCTGCTATAGAATGTGCCGTAAGTCGATTTTTCATGTTTTCGCGGGTGCGTAACTGGCACCTATGAGACGGTAGTCAACGCAACTGGATTTCTTGTCACGGTAGAAAGAGATTTAAAAAAAATAAAAATTTAGTTCCGTTTGTTTGATTTATGCAATAGGAAGCAGTTGCTATTGAAAGAGTTTTCAGTCTTTTTTAGCCACTTGTGACACTATTTTCTGGGATTTTCACACTGTACATTGATCATCTTAGCACATTCAAAGTATCAATGCAAATTCAATGGCCCTAGTAAGAGAAAAAGAAGAAAAACAATTCCCAATATTTGACTTAAGCAACAGGTGTCGTCTGCTATGGAATGTGCTGTTAGTTGATTTTTCATGTTTTCACGGGTGCGTAACTGGCACATATGAGACGGTAGTCAACGCAACTGGATTTCTTGTCACGGTATAAAGAGATTAAAAGAAAAAATTAAAATTTAGTTCCCTTTGTTTGATTTATGCAATAGGAAGCAGTTGCTACTGAAAGCGTTTTCAGTCTTTTTTAGCCACTTGTGACACTATTATCTGGGATTTCTACACTGTACATTAATCATCTTAGCATATTTAAAGTATCAATGTGCAGTATGGCAGTTGGCCTGCATTAGAAACGCAAATCGAATCAAGGAATCATTGGAAGTCACTCTTGCAAGGTGCGTGCTAAAAGGAACCAAAACAAGGTCTTCTGTCACCCTGTTTCCTTAAGTTTTCGCCCATTTTCAGTGAAATCTGGCATGTGTGGAGGGTGCATGCCTGGCAGTTTGCCAAGGACTGCATAACAGCCTTCAAAGAAGACTTAAAATCCACTTTTATGCCGATTTTTTTCACTGTTTTCTATCGATATTTTCGGGCGCCATTTCAAATGGCTCAAAGCTTTCTGATTGGATGATTGTTGGGGTGTGTCTGCAATTTGATTGGCTGATTGGGCGCAATATTGAATTTCTCAAAGCTTTTCTGATTGGATAATTTGAGGAGAGGGACGAGATTTGATTGGCTGATTGGACGCCATTTTGATGTTCTAAAAGCTTCTGTGTTTGGATAATTTCAGAGAGGCCTGAGATTTGATTGGCTGATTCGAAGGGGGGGGGAAATCTCTGTATAACTATGTTAAATCTTCGGGTCATTTCAGCCTATTCAAAGGAAAAGAGGGTTTGACCCCTGCACCAAGACCTTTTTTGGGTCCCGATGGTCAGAGGTTGAATCCCCAACTTTGCCATTTTATCTATTTTATCTATTTTTATTATTAGTCATTCTTACATCTTATTGTATTTCATTGGCCTATTTCTAAATTCTTCAAACAAGAACAAGATTTCTTATTGGAAAAAGTTAATGCAACAGCAACCAGTTGCTTCTGAATCAATGTTTTTGCACAGCGGTTAAACATAAAATCGACTTATGACTCACGCAGTCACCAAAATTGGTTGAGTGTTTTTCGTGACCCTGGTAAGAAAACCAATTTTGTTTACCTTTCTTTGATTTGTGCAACAGGTATCAGTTGCCTCCGAACGTGTCCAAGTTGATTTTATGATTTTATGCACAGCACATAACGGTCACGTATGGGTGGGATAGTCATCGTAACCAATTCAATGGCCCTAGTAAGAGAAAAGGAAAAAAAAAAATTCCCTATATTTCACTTAAGCAATAGCTGTCGTCTGCTATGGAATGTGCCATAAGTCGATTTTTCATGTTTTCGCGGGTGCGTAACTGGCACGTATGAGACGGTAGTCAACGCAACTGGATTTCTTGTCACGGTATAAAGAGATTTAAAAAAAATAAAAATTTAGTTCCCTTTGTTTGATTTATGCAATAGAAATCAGTTGTTACTGAAAGAGTTTTCAGTCTTTTTTAGACACATGTGACACTATTTTCTGGGATTTCTACACTGTACATTGATCATCTTAGCATATTCAAAGTATCAATGCAAATTCAATGGCCCTTGTAAGAGAAAAAGAAGAAAAAAAAATCACAATATTTGACTTAAGCAACAGGTGTCGTCTGCCATGGAATGTGCCGTAAGTCGATATTTCATGTTTTCGCGGGCGCGTAACTGGCACATATGAGACGGTAGTCAACGCAACTGGATTTCTTGTCAAGGCATAAAGAGATTAAAAGAAAAAATTAAAATTTAGTTCCCTTTGTTTGATTTATGCAATAGGAAGCAGTTGCTACTGAAAGAGTTTTCAGTCTTTTTTAGCCACTAGTGACACTATTTTCTGGGATTTCTACACTGTACATTGATCATCTTAGCATATTGAAAGTATCAATGCAAATTAAATGGCCCTTGTAAGAGAAAAAGAAGAAAAAAAAAATCCCTATATTTGACTTAAGCAACAGGTGTCGTCTGCTATGGAATGTGCTGTTAGTTGATTTTTCATGTTTTCACGGGTGCGTAACTGGCACATATAAGATGGTACTCAATGCAACTGGATTTCTTGTCACGGTATAAAGAGATTAAAAAAAAACGTTTAAATTTAGTTCCCTTTGTTTGATTTATGGAATAGGAAGCAGTTGCTACTGAAAGAGTTTTCATTCTTTTTTAGCCACTTGTGACACTATTTTCTGGGATTTCTACACTGTACATTGATCATCTTAGCATATTCAAAGTATCAATGCCAATACAATGGCCCTAGTAAGAGAAATTGAAAAAAAAATTGTTCCCTATATATGACTTAAGCAACAGGTGTCCTCTGCTAAGGAATGTGCCGTAAGTCGATTTTTCATGTTTTCGCGGGTGCGTAACTGGCACGTATGAGATGGTAGTCTATGTAACTGGCTTTCTTGTCACGGTATAAAGAGATTAAAAAAAAAATTAAAATTTAGCTCCCTTTGCTTGATTTCTACAATAGGAAGCAGTTGCTACTGAAAGAGTTTTCAGTGTTTTTTAGCCACTTGTGACATTATTTTCTTATTTTCTGGGATTTCTACACTGTACATTGATTATCTTAGCATATTTAAAGTATCAATGTGCAGTATGGCATTTGGCCTGCATTAGAAACGCAAATCGAATCAAGGAATCAGGGGAAGTCACTCTTGCTAGGTGCGTGCTAGAAGGCACCAAAACAAGGTCTTCTGTCACCCTGTTTCCTTAAGTTTTCGCCCATTTTCAGTGAAATCTGGCATGTGTGGAGGGTGCATGCCTGGCAGTTTGCCAAGGACTGCATAACAGCCTTCAAAGAAGACTTAAAATCCACTTTTATGCCGATTTTTTTCACTGTTTTCTATCGATATTTTCGGGCGCCATTTCAAATTGCTCAAAGCTTTCTGATTGGATGATTGTGGGGGTGTGTCTGCAATTTGATTGGCTGATTGGGCGCAATATTGAATTTCTCAAAGCTTTTCTGATTGGATAATTTGAGAAGAGGGACGAGATTTGATTGGCTGATTGGACGCCATTTTGATTTTCTAAAAGCTTCTGTGATTGGATAATTTCAGAGAGGCCTGAGATTTGATTGGCTGATTGGAAGGGGGAGAAATCTCTGTATAACTATGTTAAATCTTCGGGTCATTTCAGCCTATTCAAAGGAAAAGAGGGTTTGACCCCTGCACCAAGACCTATTTTTAATCCCGATGGTCAGAGGTTGAATCCCCAACTTTGCTATTTTATCTATTTTATCTATTTTTATTATTAGTCATTCTTACATCTTATTGTATTTCATTGGCCTATTTCTAAATTCTTCAAACAAGAACAAGATTTCTTATTGGAAAAAGTTTATGGAACAGCAACCGGTTGCTTCTGAATCAATGTTTTTGCACAGCGGTTAAACATAAAATCGACTTATGACTCACGCAGTCACCAAAATTGGTTCAGTGTTTTTCGTGACCCTGGTAAGAAAACCAATTTTGTTTACCTTTCTTTGATTTGTGCAACAGGTATCAGTTGCCTCCAAATGTGTCCAAGTTGATTTTATGATTTTATGCACAGCACATAACGGTCACGTATGGGTGGGATAGTCATCGTAACCAATTCAATGGCCCTAGTAAGAGAAAAGGAAAAAAAAAATCCCTATATTTGACTTAAGCAACAGCTGTCGTCTGTTATGGAATGTGCCGTAAGTCGATTTTTCATGTTTTCGCGGGTGCGTAACTGGCACGTATGAGACGGTAGTCAACGCAACTGGATTTCTATTCACGGTATAAAGAGATTTAAAAAAAATAAAAATTTAGTTCCCTTTGTTTGATTTATGCAATAGAAATCAGTTGTTACTGAAAGAGTTTTCAGTCTTTTTTAGACACATGTGACACTATTTTCTGGGATTTCTACACTGTACATTGATCATCTTAGCATATTCAAAGTATCAATGCAAATTCAATGGCCCTAGTAAGAGAAAAATAAGAAAAAAAAATCCCAATATTTGACTTAAGCAACAGGTGTCGTCTGCCATGGAATGTGCCGTAAGTCGATTTTTCATGTTTTCGCGGGCGCGTAACTGGCACATATGAGACGGTAGTCAACGCAACTGGATTTCTTGTCACGGTATAAAGAGATTAAAAGAAAAAATTAAAATTTAGTTCCCTTTGTTTGATTTATGCAATAGGAAGCAGTTGCTACTGAAAGAGTTTTCAGTCTTTTTTAGCCACTAGTGACACTATTTTCTGGGATTTCTACACTGTACATTGATCATCTTAGCATATTCAAAGTATCAATGCAAATTAAATGGCCCTTGTAAGAGAAAAAGAAGAAAAAAAAAATCCCTATATTTGACTTAAGCAACAGGTGTCGTCTGCTATGGAATGTGCTGTTATTTGATTTTTCATGTTTTCACGGGTGCGTAACTGGCACATATAAGATGGTACTCAACGCAACTGGATTTCTTGTCACGGTATAAAGAGATTAAAAAAAAACGTTTAAATTTAGTTCCCTTTGTTTGATTTATGCAATAGGAAGCAGTTGCTACTGAAAGAGTTTTCAGTCTTTTTTAGCCACTTGTGACACTATTTTCTGGGATTTCTACACTGTACATTGATCATCTTAGCATATTCAAAGTATCAATGCCAATACAATGGCCCTAGTCAGAGAAATTGAAAAAAAAATTGTTCCCTATATTTGACTTAAGCAACAGGTGTCGTCTGCTATGGAATGTGCCGTAAGTCGATTTTTCATGTTTTCGCGGGTGCTTAACTGGCACGTATGAGATGGTAGTCAATGTAACTGGCTTTCTTGTCACGGTATAAAGAGATTAAAGAAAAAATTAAAATTTAGCTCCTTTTGCTTGATTTATGCAATAGGAAGCAGTTGCTACTGAAAGAGTTTTCAGTCTTTTTTAGCCACTTGTGACACTATTTTCTGGGATTTCTACACTGTACATTGATCATCTTAGCATATTCAAAGTATCAATGCAAATTCAATGGCCCTAGTAAGAGAAAAAGAAGAAAAACAAATCCCAATATTTGACTTAAGCAACAGGTGTCGTCTGCTATGGAATGTGCCGTTAGTCGATTTTTCATGTTTTCGCGGGCGCGTAACTGGCACATATGAGACGGTAGTTAACACAACTGGATTTCTTGTCACGGTATAAAGAGATTAAAAGAAAAAATTAAAATTTAGTTCCCTTTGTTTGATTTATGCAATAGGAAGCAGTTGCTACTGAAAGAGTTTTCAGTCTTTTTTAGCCACTTGTGACACTATTTTCTGGGATTTCTACACTGTACATTGATCATCTTAGCATATTCAAAGTATCAATGCCAATACAATGGCCCTAGTAAGAGAAATTGAAAAAAAAATTGTTCCCTATATTTGACTTAAGCAACAGGTGTCGTCTGCTATGGAATGTGCCGTAAGTCGATTTTTCATGTTTTCGCGGGTGCGTAACTGGCACATATGAGATGGTAGTCAATGTAACTGGCTTTCTTGTCACAGTATAAAGAGATTAAAAAAAAAATTAAGATTTAGCTCCCTTTGCTTGATTTATGCAATAGAAAGCAGTTGCTACTGAAAGAGTTTTCAGTCTTTTTTAGCCACTTGTGACACTATTTTCTGGGATTCCTACACTGTACATTGATCATCTTAGCATATTCAAAGTATCAATGCAAATTCAATGGCCCTTGTAAGAGAAAAAGAAGAAAAAAAAAATCCCTATATTTGACTTAAGCAACAGGTGTCGTCTGCTATGGAATGTGCTGTTAGTTGATTTTTTATGTTTTCACGGGTGCGTAACTGGCACATATAAGATGGTACTCAACGCAACTGGATTTCTTGTCACGGTATAAAGAGATTAAAAAAAAACGTTTAAATTTAGTTCCCTTTGTTTGATTTATGCAATAGGAAGCCGTTGCTACTGAAAGAGTTTTCAGTCTTTTTTAGCCACTTGTGAAACTATTTTCTGGGATTGCTACACTGTACATTGATCATCTTAGCATATTCAAATTATCAATGCCAATACAATGGCCCTAGTAAGAGAAATTGAAAAAAAAATTGTTCCCTATATATGACTTAAGCAACAGGCGTCGTCTGCTATGGAATGTGCCGTAAGTCTATTTTTCATGTTTTTGCGTGTGCGTAACTGGCACGTATGAGATGGTAGTCAATGTAACTGGCTTTCTTGTCACGGTATAAAGAGATTAGAAAAAAAATTAAAATTTAGCTCCCTTTCCTTGATTTATGCAATAGGAAGCAATTGCTACTGAAAGAGTTTTCAGTGTTTTTTAGCCACTTGTGACATTATTTTCTTATTTTCTGGGGTTTCTACACTGTACATTGATCATCTTAGCATATTTAAAGTATCAATGTGCAGTATGGCAGTTGGCCTGCATTAGAAACGCAAATCGAATCAAGGAATCAGGGGAAGTCACTCTTGCAAGGTTCGTGCTAGAAGGCACCAAAACAAGGTCTTCTGTCACCCTGTTTCCCTAAGTTTTCGCCCATTTTCAGTGAAATCTGGCATGTGTGGAGGGTGCATGCCTGGCAGTTTGCCAAGGACTGCATAACAGCCTTCAAAGAAGACTTAAAATCCACTTTTATTCCGATTTTTTTCACTGTTTTCTATCGATATTTTCGGGCGCCATTTCAAATGGCTCAAAGCTTTCTGATTGGATGATTGTGGGGGTGTGTCTGCAATTTGATTGGCTGATTGGGCGCAATATTGAATTTCTCAAAGCTTTTCTGATTGGATAATTTGAGGAGAGGGACGAGATTTGATTGGCTGATTGGACGCCATTTTGATTTTCTAAAAGCTTCTGTGATTGGATAATTTCAGAGAGGCCTGAGATTTGATTGGCTGATTGGAAGGGGGGGGAAATCTCTGTATAACTATGTTAAATCTTCGGGTCATTTCAGCCTATTCAAAGGAAAAGAGGGTTTGACCCCTGCAGCAAGACCTTTTTTGGGTCCCGATGGTCAGAGGTTGAATCCCCAACTTTGCAATTTTATCTCTTTTATCTATTTTTATTATTAGTCATTCTTACATCTTATTGTATTTCATTGGCCTATTTCTAAATTCTTCAAACAAGAACAAGATTTCTTATTGGAAAAAGTTTATGCAACAGCAACTGGTTGCTTCTGAATCAATGTTTTTGCACAGCGGTTAAACATAAAATCGACTTATGACTCACGCAGTCACCAAAATTGGTTCAGTGTTTTTCGTGACCCTGGTAAGAAAACCAATTTTGTTTACCTTTCTTTGATTTGTGCAACAGGTATCAGTTGCCTCCGAACGTGTCCAAGTTGATTTTATGATTTTATGCACAGCACATAACGGTCACGTATGGGTGGGATAGTCATCGTAACCAATTCAATGGCCCTAGTAAGAGAAAAGGAAAAAAAAAATTCCCTATATTTGATTTAAGAAACAGCTGTCATCTGCTATGGAATGTTCCGTAAGTCGATTTTTCATGTTTTCGCGGGTGCATAACTGGCACATATAAGATGGTACTCAACGGAACTGGATTTCTTGTCACGGTATAAAGAGATTTTAAAAAAAAAAAAATTTCGTTCCCTTTGTTTGATTTATGCAATAGAAATCAGTTGTTACTGAAAGAGTTTTCAGTCTTTTTTAGCCACTTGTGACACTATTTTCTGGGATTTCTACACTGTACATTGATCATCTTAGCATATTCAAAGTATCAATGCAAATTCAATGGCCCTTGTAAGAGAAAAAGAAGAAAAAAAAATCCCAATATTTCACTTAAGCAACAGGTGTCGTCTGCTATGGAATGTGCCGTTAGTCGATTTTTCATGTGTTAGCGGGCGCGTAACTGGCACATATGAGACGGCAGCCAACGCAACTGGATTTCTTGTCACGGTATAAAGAGATTAAAAGAAAAAATTAAAAGTTAATTCCATTTGTTTGATTTATGCAATAGAAATCAGTTGTTACTGAAAGAGTTTTCAGTCTTTTTTAGCCACTTGTGACACTATTTTCTGGGATTTCTACACTGTACATTGATCATCTTAGCATATTCAAAGTATCAATGCAAATTCAATGGCCCTTGTAAGAGAAAAAGAAGAAAAAAAAAACCCCTATATTTGACTTAAGCAACAGGTATCGTCTGCTATGGAATGTGCTGTTAGTTGATTTTTCATGTTTTCACAGGTGCGTAACTGGCACATATAAGATGGTTCTCAAAGCAACTGGATTTCTTGTCACGGTATAAAGAGATTAAAAAAAAACGTTTAAACTTAGTTCCTTTTGGTTGATTTATGTAATAGGAAGCAGTTGCTGCTGAAAGAGTTTTCAGTCTTTTTTAGCCACTTGTGACACTATTTTCTGGGATTTCTACACTGTACATTGATCATCTTAGCATATTCAAAGTATCAATGCAAATTCAATGGCCCTATTAAGAGAAAAAGAAGAAAAAAAAAATCCCAATATTTGACTTAAGCAACAGGTGTCGTCTGCTATGGAATGTGCCGTAAGTCGATTTTTCATGTTTTCGCGGGCGCGTAACTGTCACATATGAGACGATACTCAACGCAACTGGATTTCTTGTCACGGTATAAAGGGATTAAAAGAAAAACTAAAATTTAGTTCCCTTTGTTTGATTTATGCAATAGGAAGCAGTTGCTACTGAAAGAGTTTTCAGTCTTTTTTAGCCACTTGTGACACTATTTTCTGGGATTTCTACACTGTACATTGATCATCTTAGCATATTCAAAGTATCAATGCAAATTCAATGGCCCTAGTAAGAGAAAAAGAAGCAAAAAAAAATCCCTATATTTGACTTAAGCAACAGGTGTCGTCTGCTATGGAATGTGCTGTTAGTTGATTTTTCATTTTTTGACGGGTTCGTAACTGGCACATATAAGATGGTTCTAAACGCAACTGGATTTCTTGTCACGGTATAAAGAGATTAAAAAAAAACGTTTAAACTTAGTTCCTTTTGTTTGATTTATGCAATAGGAAGCAGTTGCTGCTGAAAGAGTTTTCAGTCTTTTTTAGCCACTTGTGACACTATTTTCTGGGATTTCTACACTGTACATTGATCATCTTAGCATATTCAAAGTATCAATGCCAATACAATGGCCCTAGTAAGAGAAATTGAAAAAAAAATTGTTCCCTATATTTGACTTAAGGAACAGGTGTCGTCTGCTATGGAATGTGCCGTAAGTCGATTTTTCATGTTTTCGCGGGCGCGTAACTGTCACATATGAGACGATACTCAACGCAACTTGATTTCTTGTCACAGTATAAAGAGATTAAAAGAAAAAATAAAATTTAGTTCCCTTTGTTTGATTTAAGCAATAGGAAACTGTTGTTACTGAAAGAGTTTCAGTCTTTTTTAGCCACTTGTGACACTATTTTCTGGGATTTCTACACTGTACATTGATCATCTTAGCATATTCAAAGTATCAATGCCAATTCAATGGCCCTTGTAAGAGAAAAAGAAGAAAAAAAAAATCCCTATATTTGACTTAAGCAACAGGTGTCGTCTGCTATGGAATGTGCTGTTAGTTGATTTTTCATGTTTTCACGGGTGCGTAACTGGCACATACAAGATGGTACTCAACGCAAATGGATTTCTTGTCACGGTATAAAGAGATTAAAAAAAAACGTTTAAATTTAGTTCCCTTTGTTTCATTTATGCAATAGGAAGCAGTTGCTATTGAAAGAGTTTTCAGTCTTTTTTAGCCACTTGTGACACTATTTTCTGGGATTTCTACACTGTACATTGATCATCTTAGCATATTCAAAATATCAATGCAAATTCAATGGCCCTTATAAGAGAAAAAGAAGAAAAAAAAAAATCCCTATATTTGACTTAAGCAACAGGTGTCGTCTGCTATGGAATGTGCTGTTAGTTAATTTTTCATGTTTTCACGGGTGCGTAACTCGCACATATAAGATGGTACTCAACGCAACTGGATTTCTTGTCACGGTATAAAGAGATTAAAAGAAAAACTTAAAATTTAGTTCCCTTTGTTTGATTTATGCAATAGGAAGCAGTTGCTACTGAAAGAGTTTTCAATCTTTTTTAACCACTTGTGACACTATTTTCTGGGATTTTTACACTGTACATTGATCATCTTAGCATATTCAAAGTATCAATGCCAATACTATGGCCCTAGTGAGAGAAATTGAAAAAAAAATTGTTCCCTATATTTGACTTAAGCAACAGGTGTCGTCTGCTATGGAATGTGCCGTAAGTCGATTTTTCATGTTTTCGCGGGTGCGTAACTGGCACGTATGAGATGGTAGTCAATGTAACTGGCTTTCTTGTCACGGTATAAAGAGATTAAAAAAAAAATTAAAATTTAGTTCCCTTTGCTTGATTTATGCAATAGGAAGCAGTTGCTACTGAAAGAGTTTCAGTCTTTTTTAGCCACTTGTGACATTATTTTCTTATTTTCTGGGATTTCTACACCGTACATTGATCATCTTAGCATATTTAAAGTATCAATGTGCAGTATGGCAGTTGGCCTGCATTAGAAACGCAAATCGAATCAAGGAATCAGGGGAAGTCACTCTTGCAAGGTGCGTGCTAGAAGGCACCAAAACAAGGTCTTCTGTCACCCTGTTTCCTTAAGTTTTCGCCCATTTTCAGTGAAATCTGTCATGTGTGGAGGGTGCATGCCTGGTAGTTTGCCAAGGACTGCATAACAGCCTTCAAAGAAGACTTAAAATCCACTTTTATGCCGATTTTTTTCACTGTTTTCTATCGATATTTTCGGGCGCCATTTCAAATGGCTCAAAGCTTTCTGATTGGATGATTGTTGAGGTGTGTCTGCAATTTGATTGACTGAATGGGCGCAATATTGAATATCTCAAAGCTTTTCTGATTGGATAATTTGAGGAGAGGGACGAGATTTGATTGGCTGATTGGACGCCATTTTGATTTTCTAAAAGCTTCTGTGATTGGATAATTTCAGAGAGGCCTGAGATTTGATTGGCTGATTGGAAGGGGGGGGAAATCTCTGTATAACTATATTAAATCTTCGGGTCATTTCAGCCTATTCAAAGGAAAAGTGGGTTTGACCCCTGCACCAAGACCTTTTTTGGGTCCCGATGGTCAGAGGTTGAATCCCCAACTTTGCCATTTTATCTATTTTATCTATTTTTATTATTAGTCATTCTTACATCTTATTGTATTTCATTGGACTATTTCTAAATTCTTCAAACAAGAACAAGATTTCTTATTGGAAAAAGTTTATGCAACAGCAACCGGTTGATTCTGAATCAATGTTTTTGCACAGCGGTTAAACATAAAATCGACTTATGACTCACGCAGTCACCAAAATTGGTTCAGTGTTTTTCGTGACCCTGGTAAGAAAACCAATTTTGTTTACCTTTCTTTGATTTGTGCAACAGGTATCAGTTGCCTCCGAACGTGTCCAAGTTGATTTTATGATTTTATGCACAGAACATAACGGTCACGTATGGGTGGGATAGTCATCGTAACAAATTCAATGGCCCTAGTAAGAGAAAAGGGAAAAAAAAAATTCCCTATGTTTGACGTAAGCAACAGGTGTCGTCTGCTTTGGAATATGCCGTAAGTCGATTTTTCATGTTTTCGCGGGTGCGTAACTGGCACGTATGAGACGGTAGTCAACGCAACTGGATTTCTTGTCACGGTATAAAGAGATTTAAAAAAAATAAAAATTTAGTTCCCTTTGTTTGATTTATGCAATAGAAATCAGTTGTTACTGAAAGAGTTTTCAGTCTTTTTTAGCCACTTGTGACACTATTTTCTAGGATTTCTACACTGTACATTGGTCATCTTAACATATTAAAAGTATCAATGCAAATTCAATGGCTCTTGTAAGAGAAAAGGAAGAAAAAAAAAAATCCCAATATTTGACTTAAGCAACAGGTGTCGTCTGCTATGGAATGTGCCGTAAGGCGATTTTTTATGTTTTCGCGGGCGCGTAACTGGCACATATGAGACGGTAGTCAACACAACTGGATTTCTTGTCACGGTATAAAGAGATTAAAAGAAAAAATTAAAATTTAGTTCCCTTTGTTTGATTTATGCAATAGGAAGCAGTTGCTACTGAAAGAGTTTTCAGTCTTTTTTAGCCACTTGTGACACAATTTTCTGGGATTTCTACACTGTACATTGATCATCTTAGCATATTCAAAGTATCAATGCCAATACAATGGCCCTAGTAAGAGAAATTGAAAAAAAAATTGTTCCCTATATTTGACTTAAGCAACAGGTGTTGTCTGCTATGGAATGTGCCGTAAGTCGATTTTTCATGTTTTCGCGGGAGTGTAACTGGCACGTATGAGATGGTAGTCAATGTAACTGACTTTCTTGTCACGGTATAAAGAGATTAAAAAAAAAATTAAAATTTAGTTCCCTTTGCTTGATTTATGCAATAGGAAGCAGTTGCTACTGAAAGAGTTTTCAGTCTTTTTTAGCCACTTGTGACATTATTTTCTTATTTTCTGGGGTTTCTACACTGTACATTGATCATCTTAACATATTTAAAGTATCAATGTGCAGTATGGCAGTTGGCCTGCATTAGAAACGCAAATCGAATCAAGGAATCAGGGGAAGTCACTCTTGCAAGGTGCGTGCTAGAAGGCACCAAAACAAGGTCTTCTGTCACCCTGTTTCCTTAAGTTTTCGCCCATTTTCAGTGAAATCTGGCATGTGTGGAAGGTGCATGCCTGGCAGTTTGCCAAGGACTGCATAACAGCCTTCAAAGAAGACTTAAAATCCACTTTTATGCCGATTTTTTTCACTGTTTTCTATCGATATTTTCGGGCGCCATTTCAAATGGCTCAAAGCTTTCTGATTGGATGATTGTGGGGATGTGTCTGCAATTTGATTGGCTGATTCGGCGCAATATTGAATTTCTCAAAGCTTTTCTGATTGGATAATTTGAGGAGAGGGACGAGATTTGATTGGCTGATTGGACGCCATTTTGATTTTCTAAAAGCTTCTGTGATTGGATAATTTCAGAGAGGCCTGAGATTTGATTGGCTGATTGGAAGGGGGTGGGGAAATCTCTGTATAACTATGTTAAATCTTCGGGTCATTTCAGCCTATTCAAAGGAAAAGAGGGTTTGACCCCTGCACCAAGACCTTTTTTGGGTCCCGATGGTCAGAGGTTGAATCCCCAACTTTGCAATTTTATCTATTTTATCTATTTTTATTATTAGTCATTCTTACATCTTATTGTATTTCATTGGCCTATTTCTAAATTCTTCAAACAAGAACAAGATTTCTTATTGGAAAAAGTTTAAGCAACAGCAACCGGTTGCTTCTGAATCAATGTTTTTGCACAGCGGTTAAACATAAAATCGACTTATGCCTCACGCAGTCACCAAAATTAGTTGAGTGTTTTTCGTGACCCTGGTAAGAAAACCAATTTTGTTTACCTTTCTTTGATTTGTGCAACAGGTATCAGTTGCCTCCGAACGTGTCCAAGTTGATTTTATGATTTTATGCACAGAACATAACGGTCACGTATGGGTGGGAGAGTCATCGTAACCAATTCAATGGCCCTAGTAAGAGAAAAGGAAAAAAAAAAATCCCTATATTTGACTTAAGCAACAGCTGTCGTCTGCTATGGAATGTGCCGTAAGTCGATTTTTCATGTTTTCACGTTTGCGTAACTGGCACATATAAGATGGTACTCAATGCAACTGGATTTCTTGTCACGGTATAAAGAGATTAAAAAAAAACGTTTAAATTTAGTTCCCTTTCTTTGATTTATGCAATAGGAAGCAGTTGCTACTGAAAGAGTTTTCAGTCTTTTTTAGCCACTTGTGACACTATTTTCTGGGATTTCTACACTGTACATTGATCATCTTAGCATATTCAAAGTATCAATGCAAATTCAATGGCCCTAGTAAGAGAAAAAGAAGAAAAAAAAATCCCAATATTTGATTTAAGCAACAGGTGTCGTCTGATATGGAATGTGCCGTAAGTCGATTTTTCATGTTTTCGTGGGCGCGTAACTGGCACATATGAGACGGTAGTCAACGCAACTGGATTTCTTGTCACGGTATAAAGAGATTAAAAGGAAAAAATTAAAATTTAGTTCCCTTTGTTTGATTTATGCAATAGGAAGCAGTTGCTACTGAAAGAGTTTTCAGTCTTTTTTAGCGATTTGTAACACTATTTTCTGGGATTTCTACACTGTACATTGATCATCTTAGCATATTCAAAGTATCAATGCAAATTCAATGGCCCTTGTAAGAGAAAAAGAAGAAAAAAAAAAACCCTATATTTGACTTAAGCAACAGGTGTCGTCTGCTATGGAATGTGCTGTTAGTTGATTTTTCATGTTTTCACGGGTGCGTAACTGGCACATATAAGATGGTACTCAACGCATCTGGATTTCTTGTCACGGTATAAAGAGATTTAAAAAAAAACGTTTAAATTTAGTTCCCTTTGTTTGATTTATGCAATAGGAAGCAGTTGCTACTGAAAGAGTTTTCAGTCTTTTTTAGCCACTTGTGACACTATTTTCTGGGATTTCTACACTGTACATTGATCATCTTAGCATATTCAAAGTATCAATGCCAATACAATGGCCCTAGTAAGAGAAATTGAAAAAAAAATTGTTCCCTATATTTGACTTAAGCAACAGGTGTCGTCTGCTATGGAATGTGCCGTAAGTCGATTTTTCATGTTTTCGCAGGTGCGTAACTGTCACGTATGAGACGGTAGTCAACACAACTGGATTTCTTGTCACGGTATAAAGAGATTTAAAAAAAATAAAAATTTAGTTCCCTTTGTTTGATTTATGCAATAGAAATCAGTTGTTACTGAAAGAGTTTTCAGTCTTTTTTAGCCACTTGTGACACTATTTTCTGGGATTTCTACACTGTACATTGATCATCTTAGCATATTCAAAGTATCAATGCAAATTCAATGGCCCTAGGAAGAGAAAAAGAAGAAAAAAAAATCCCAATTTTTGACTTAAGCAACAGGTGTTGTCTGCTATGGAATGTGCCGTAAGTCGATTTTTCATGTTTTCGCCAGCGCGTAACTAGCACATATGAGACGGTAGTCAACGCAACTGGATTTCTTGTCACGGTATAAAGAGATTAAAAGAAAAAATTAAAATTTAGTTCCCTTTGTTTGATTTATGCAATAGGAAGCAGTTGCTACTTAAAGAGTTTTCAGTCTTTTTTAGCCACTTGTGACACTATTTTCTGGGATTTCTACACTGTACATTGATCATCTTAGCATATTCAAAGTATCAATGCAAATTCAATGGCCCTAGTAAGAGAAATTGAAAAAAAAATTGTTCCCTATATTTGACTTAAGCAACAGGTGTCGTCTGCTATGGAATGTGCCGTAAGTCGATTTTTCATGTTTTCGCGGGTGCGTAACTGGCACGTATGAGATGTTAGTCAATGTAACTGGCTTTGTTGTCATGGTATAAAGAGATTAAAAAAAAAATTAAAATTTAGCTCCCTTTGCTTGATTTATGCAATAGGAAGCAGTTGCTACTGAAAGAGTTTTCAGTCTTTTTTAGCCACTTGTGACACTATTTTCTGGGATTTCTACACTGTACATTGATCATCTTAGCATATTTAAAGTATCAATGCAAATTCAATGGCCCTAGTAAGAGAAAAAGAAGAAAAAAAAATCCCAATTTTTGACTTAAGCAACAGGTGTTGTCTGCTATGGAATGTGCCGTAAGTCGATTTTTCATGTTTTCGCCAGCGCGGAACTAGCACATATGAGACGGTAGTCAACGCAACTGGATTTCTTGTCACGGTATAAAGAAATTTAAAAAAAATAAAAACTTAGTTCCCTTTGTTTGATTTATGCAATAGAAATCAGTTGTTACTGAAAGAGTTTTCAGTCTTTTTTAGCCACTTGTGACACTTTTTTCTGGGATTTCTACACTGTACATTGATCATCTTAGCATATTCAAAGTATCAATGCAAATTCAATGGCCCTTGTAAGAGAAAAAGAAGAAAAAAAAAATCCCTATATTTGACTTAAGCAACAGGTGTCGTCTGCTATGGAATGTGCTGTTAGTTGATTTTTCATGTTTTCACGGGTGCGTAACTGGCACATATAAGATGGTACTCAACGCAACTGGATTTCTTGTCACGGTATAAAGAGATTAAAAAAAAACGTTTAAATTTAGTTCCCTTTGTTTGATTTATGCAATAGGAAGCAGTTGCTACTGAAAGAGTTTTCAGTCTTTTTTAGCCACTTGTGACACTATTTTCTGGGATTTCTACACTGTACATTGATCATCTTAGCATATTCAAAGTATCAATGCCAATACAATGGCCCTAGGAAGAGAAATTGAAAAGAAAATTGTTCCCTATATTTGACTTAAGCAACAGATGTCGTCTGCTATGGAATGTGCCGTAAGTCGATTTTTCATGTTTTCGCGGGTGCGTAACTGGCACGTATGAGATGGTAGTCAATGTAACTGGCTTTCTTGTCACGGTATAAAGAGATTAAAAAAAAAATTAAAATTTAGCTCCCTTTGCTTGATTTATGCAATAGGAAGCAGTTGCTACTGAAAGAGTTTTCAGTCTTTTTTAGCCACTTGTGACATTATTTTCTTATTTTCTGGGGTTTCTACACTGTACATTGATCATCTTAGCATATTTAAAGTATCAATGTGCAGTATGGCAGTTGGCCTGCATTAGAAACGCAAATCGAATCAAGGAATCAGGGGAAGTCACTCTTGCAAGGTGCGTGCTAGAAGGCACCAAAACAAGGTCTTCTGTCACCCTGTTTCCTTAAGTTTTCGCCCATTTTCAGTGAAATCTGGCATGTGTTGAGGGTGCATGCCTGGCAGTTTGCCAAGGACTGCATAACAGCCTTCAAAGAAGACTTAAAATCCACTTTTATGCCGATTTTTTTCACTGTTTTCTATCGATATTTTCGGGCGCCATTTCAAATGGCTCAAAGCTTTCTGATTGGATGATTGTGGGGGTGTTTCTGCAATTTGATTGGCTGATTGGGCGCAATATTGAATTTCTCAAAGCTTTTCTGATTGGATAATTTGAGGAGAGGGACGAGATTTAATTGGCTGATTGGACGCCATTTTGATTTTCTAAAAGCTTCTGTGATTGGATAATTTCAGAGAGGCCTGAGATTTGATTGGCTGATTGGAAGGGGGGGAAATCTCTGTATAACTATGTTAAATCTTCGGGTCATTTCAGCCTATTCAAAGGAAAAGAGGGTTTGACCCCTACACCAAGACCTTTTTTGGGTCCCGATGGTCAGAGGTTGAATCCCCAACTTTGCAATTTTATCTATTTTATCTATTTTTATTATTAGTCATTCTTACATCTTATTGTATTTCATTGGCCTATTTCTAAATTCTTCAAACAAGAACAAGATTTCTTATTGGAAAAAGTTTAAGCAACAGCAACCGGTTGCTTCTGAATCAATGTTTTTGCACAGCGGTTAAACATAAAATCGACTTATGACTCACGCAGTCACCAAAATTGGTTCAGTGTTTTTCGTGACCCTGGTAAGAAAACCAATTTTGTTTACCTTTCTTTGATTTGTGCAACAGGTATCAGTTGCCTCCGAACGTGTCCAAGTTGATTTTATGATTTTATGCACAGCACATAACGGTCACGTATGGGTGGGATAGTCATCGTAACCAATTCAATGGCCCTAGTAAGAGAAAAGGAAAAAAAAAAATCCCTATATTTGACTTAAGCAACAGCTGTCGTCTGCTATGGAATGTGCCGTAAGTCGATTTTTCATGTTTTCGCAGGTGCGTAACTGGCACGTATGAGACGGTAGTCAACGCAACTGGATTTCTTGTCACGGTATAAAGAGATTTAAAAAAAATAAAAATTTAGTTCCCTTTGTTTGATTTATGCAATAGAAATCAGTTGTTACTGAAAGAGTTTTCAGTCTTTTTTAGCCACTTGTGACACTATTTTCTGGGATTTCTACACTGTACATTGATCATCTTAGCATTTTCAAAGTATCAATGCAAATTCAATGGCCCTTGTAAGAGAAAAAGAAGAAAAAAAAAATCCCTATATTTGACTTAAGCAACAGGTGTCGTCTGCTATGGAATGTGCTGTTAGTTGATTTTTCATGTTTTCACGGGTGCGTAACTGGCACATATAAGATGGTACTCAACGCAACTGGATTTCTTGTCACGGTATAAAGAGATTAAAAAAAAACGTTTAAATTTAGTTCCCCTTTTCACGGTATAAAGAGATTAAAAAAAAAATTGAAATTTAGCTCCCTTTGCTTGATTTATGCAATAGGAAGCAGTTGCTACTGAAAGAGTTTTCAGTCTTTTTTAGCCACTTGTGACATTATTTTCTTATTTTCTGGGGTTTCTACACTGTACATTGATCATCTTAGCATATTTAAAGTATCAATGTGCAGTATGGCAGTTGGCCTGCATTAGAAACGCAAATCGAATCAAGGAATCAGGGGAAGTCACTCTTGCAAGGTGCGTGCTAGAAGGCACCAAAACAAGGTCTTCTGTCACCCTGTTTCCTTAAGTTTTCGCCCATTTTCAGTGAAATCTGGCATGTGTTGAGGGTGCATGCCTGGCAGTTTGCCAAGGACTGCATAACAGCCTTCAAAGAAGACTTAAAATCCACTTTTATGCCGATTTTTTTCACTGTTTTCTATCGATATTTTCGGGCGCCATTTCAAATGGCTCAAAGCTTTCTGATTGGATGATTGTGGGGGTGTTTCTGCAATTTGATTGGCTGATTGGGCGCAATATTGAATTTCTCAAAGCTTTTCTGATTGGATAATTTGAGGAGAGGGACGAGATTTAATTGGCTGATTGGACTCCATTTTGATTTTCTAAAAGCTTCTGTGATTGGATAATTTCAGAGAGGCCTGAGATTTGATTGGCTGATTGGAAGGGGGGGAAATCTCTGTATAACTATGTTAAATCTTCGGGTCATTTCAGCCTATTCAAAGGAAAAGAGGGTTTGACCCCTACACCAAGACCTTTTTTGGGTCCCGATGGTCAGAGGTTGAATCCCCAACTTTGCAATTTTATCTATTTTATCTATTTTTATTATTAGTCATTCTTACATCTTATTGTATTTCATTGGCCTATTTCTAAATTCTTCAAACAAGAACAAGATTTCTTATTGGAAAAAGTTTAAGCAACAGCAACCGGTTGCTTCTGAATCAATGTTTTTGCACAGCGGTTAAACATAAAATCGACTTATGACTCACGCAGTCACCAAAATTGGTTCAGTGTTTTTCGTGACCCTGGTAAGAAAACCAATTTTGTTTACCTTTCTTTGATTTGTGCAACAGGTATCAGTTGCCTCCGAACGTGTCCAAGTTGATTTTATGATTTTATGCACAGCACATAACGGTCACGTATGGGTGGGATAGTCATCGTAACCAATTCAATGGCCCTAGTAAGAGAAAAGGAAAAAAAAAAATCCCTATATTTGACTTAAGCAACAGCTGTCGTCTGCTATGGAATGTGCCGTAAGTCGATTTTTCATGTTTTCACGTTTGCGTAACTGGCACATATTAGATGGTACTCAATGCAACTGGATTTCTTGTCACGGTATAAAGAGATTAAAAAAAAACGTTTAAATTTAGTTCCCTTTCTTTGATTTATGCAATAGGAAGCAGTTGCTACTGAAAGAGTTTTCAGTCTTTTTTAGCCACTTGTGACACTATTTTCTGGGATTTCTACACTGTACATTGATCATCTTAGCATATTCAAAGTATCAATGCAAATTCAATGGCCCTAGTAAGAGAAAAAGAAAAAAAAAAAATCCCAATATTTGATTTAAGCAACAGGTGTCGTCTGATATGGAATGTGCCGTAAGTCGATTTTTCATGTTTTCGTGGGCGCGTAACTGGCACATATGAGACGGTAGTCAACGCAACTGGATTTCTTGTCACGGTATAAAGAGATTAAAAGAAAAAAATTAAAATTTAGTTCCCTTTGTTTGATTTATGCAATAGGAAGCAGTTGCTACTGAAAGAGTTTTCAGTCTTTTTTAGCGATTTGTAACACTATTATCTGGGATTTCTACACTGTACATTGATCATCTTAGCATATTCAAAGTATCAATGCAAATTCAATGGCCCTTGTAAGAGAAAAAGAAGAAAAAAAAAAACCCTATATTTGACTTAAGCAACAGGTGTCGTCTGCTATGGAATGTGCTGTTAGTTGATTTTTCATGTTTTCACGGGTGCGTAACTGGCACATATAAGATGGTACTCAACGCATCTGGATTTCTTGTCACGGTATAAAGAGATTTAAAAAAAAACGTTTAAATTTAGTTCCCTTTGTTTGATTTATGCAATAGGAAGCAGTTGCTACTGAAAGAGTTTTCAGTCTTTTTTAGCCACTTGTGACACTATTTTCTGGGATTTCTACACTGTACATTGATCATCTTAGCATATTCAAAGTATCAATGCCAATACAATGGCCCTAGTAAGAGAAATTGAAAAAAAAATTGTTCCCTATATTTGACTTAAGCAACAGGTGTCGTCTGCTATGGAATGTGCCGTAAGTCGATTTTTCATGTTTTCGCAGGTGCGTAACTGTCACGTATGAGACGGTAGTCAACACAACTGGATTTCTTGTCACGGTATAAAGAGATTTAAAAAAAATAAAAATTTAGTTCCCTTTGTTTGATTTATGCAATAGAAATCAGTTGTTACTGAAAGAGTTTTCAGTCTTTTTTAGCCACTTGTGACACTATTTTCTGGGATTTCTACACTGTACATTGATCATCTTAGCATATTCAAAGTATCAATGCAAATTCAATGGCCCTAGTAAGAGAAAAAGAAGAAAAAAAAATCCCAATTTTTGACTTAAGCAACAGGTGTTGTCTGCTATGGAATGTGCCGTAAGTCGATTTTTCATGTTTTCGCCAGCGCGTAACTAGCACATATGAGACGGTAGTCAACGCAACTGGATTTCTTGTCACGGTATAAAGAGATTAAAAGAAAAAATTAAAATTTAGTTCCCTTTGTTTGATTTATGCAATAGGAAGCAGTTGCTACTTAAAGAGTTTTCAGTCTTTTTTAGCCACTTGTGACACTATTTTCTGGGATTTCTACACTGTACATTGATCATCTTAGCATATTCAAAGTATCAATGCAAATTCAATGGCCCTAGTAAGAGAAATTGAAAAAAAAATTGTTCCCTATATTTGACTTAAGCAACAGGTGTCGTCTGCTATGGAATGTGCCGTAAGTCGATTTTTCATGTTTTCGCGGGTGCGTAACTGGCACGTATGAGATGTTAGTCAATGTAACTGGCTTTGTTGTCATGGTATAAAGAGATTAAAAAAAAAATTAAAATTTAGCTCCCTTTGCTTGATTTATGCAATAGGAAGCAGTTGCTACTGAAAGAGTTTTCAGTCTTTTTTAGCCACTTGTGACACTATTTTCTGGGATTTCTACACTGTACATTGATCATCTTAGCATATTTAAAGTATCAATGCAAATTCAATGGCCCTAGTAAGAGAAAAAGAAGAAAAAAAAATCCCAATTTTTGACTTAAGCAACAGGTGTTGTCTGCTATGGAATGTGCCGTAAGTCGATTTTTCATGTTTTCGCCAGCGCGGAACTAGCACATATGAGACGGTAGTCAACGCAACTGGATTTCTTGTCACGGTATAAAGAAATTTAAAAAAAATAAAAACTTAGTTCCCTTTGTTTGATTTATGCAATAGAAATCAGTTGTTACTGAAAGAGTTTTCAGTCTTTTTTAGCCACTTGTGACACTTTTTTCTGGGATTTCTACACTGTACATTGATCATCTTAGCATATTGAAAGTATCAATGCAAATTCAATGGCCCTTGTAAGAGAAAAAGAAGAAAAAAAAAATCCCTATATTTGACTTAAGCAACAGGTGTCGTCTGCTATGGAATGTGCTGTTAGTTGATTTTTCATGTTTTCACGGGTGCGTAACTGGCACATATAAGATGGTACTCAACGCAACTGGATTTCTTGTCACGGTATAAAGAGATTAAAAAAAAACGTTTAAATTTAGTTCCCTTTCTTTGATTTATGCAATAGGAAGCAGTTGCTACTGAAAGAGTTTTCAGTCTTTTTTAGCCACTTGTGACACTATTTTCTGGGATTTCTACACTGTACATTGATCATCTTAGCATATTCAAAGTATCAATGCAAATTCAATGGCCCTAGTAAGAGAAAAAGAAAAAAAAAAAATCCCAATATTTGATTTAAGCAACAGGTGTCGTCTGATATGGAATGTGCCGTAAGTCGATTTTTCATGTTTTCGTGGGCGCGTAACTGGCACATATGAGACGGTAGTCAACGCAACTGGATTTCTTGTCACGGTATAAAGAGATTAAAAGAAAAAAATTAAAATTTAGTTCCCTTTGTTTGATTTATGCAATAGGAAGCAGTTGCTACTGAAAGAGTTTTCAGTCTTTTTTAGCGATTTGTAACACTATTATCTGGGATTTCTACACTGTACATTGATCATCTTAGCATATTCAAAGTATCAATGCAAATTCAATGGCCCTTGTAAGAGAAAAAGAAGAAAAAAAAAAACCCTATATTTGACTTAAGCAACAGGTGTCGTCTGCTATGGAATGTGCTGTTAGTTGATTTTTCATGTTTTCACGGGTGCGTAACTGGCACATATAAGATGGTACTCAACGCATCTGGATTTCTTGTCACGGTATAAAGAGATTTAAAAAAAAACGTTTAAATTTAGTTCCCTTTGTTTGATTTATGCAATAGGAAGCAGTTGCTACTGAAAGAGTTTTCAGTCTTTTTTAGCCACTTGTGACACTATTTTCTGGGATTTCTACACTGTACATTGATCATCTTAGCATATTCAAAGTATCAATGCCAATACAATGGCCCTAGTAAGAGAAATTGAAAAAAAAATTGTTCCCTATATTTGACTTAAGCAACAGGTGTCGTCTGCTATGGAATGTGCCGTAAGTCGATTTTTCATGTTTTCGCAGGTGCGTAACTGTCACGTATGAGACGGTAGTCAACACAACTGGATTTCTTGTCACGGTATAAAGAGATTTAAAAAAAATAAAAATTTAGTTCCCTTTGTTTGATTTATGCAATAGAAATCAGTTGTTACTGAAAGAGTTTTCAGTCTTTTTTAGCCACTTGTGACACTATTTTCTGGGATTTCTACACTGTACATTGATCATCTTAGCATATTCAAAGTATCAATGCAAATTCAATGGCCCTAGTAAGAGAAAAAGAAGAAAAAAAAATCCCAATTTTTGACTTAAGCAACAGGTGTTGTCTGCTATGGAATGTGCCGTAAGTCGATTTTTCATGTTTTCGCCAGCGCGTAACTAGCACATATGAGACGGTAGTCAACGCAACTGGATTTCTTGTCACGGTATAAAGAGATTAAAAGAAAAAATTAAAATTTAGTTCCCTTTGTTTGATTTATGCAATAGGAAGCAGTTGCTACTTAAAGAGTTTTCAGTCTTTTTTAGCCACTTGTGACACTATTTTCTGGGATTTCTACACTGTACATTGATCATCTTAGCATATTCAAAGTATCAATGCAAATTCAATGGCCCTAGTAAGAGAAATTGAAAAAAAAATTGTTCCCTATATTTGACTTAAGCAACAGGTGTCGTCTGCTATGGAATGTGCCGTAAGTCGATTTTTCATGTTTTCGCGGGTGCGTAACTGGCACGTATGAGATGTTAGTCAATGTAACTGGCTTTGTTGTCATGGTATAAAGAGATTAAAAAAAAAATTAAAATTTAGCTCCCTTTGCTTGATTTATGCAATAGGAAGCAGTTGCTACTGAAAGAGTTTTCAGTCTTTTTTAGCCACTTGTGACACTATTTTCTGGGATTTCTACACTGTACATTGATCATCTTAGCATATTTAAAGTATCAATGCAAATTCAATGGCCCTAGTAAGAGAAAAAGAAGAAAAAAAAATCCCAATTTTTGACTTAAGCAACAGGTGTTGTCTGCTATGGAATGTGCCGTAAGTCGATTTTTCATGTTTTCGCCAGCGCGGAACTAGCACATATGAGACGGTAGTCAACGCAACTGGATTTCTTGTCACGGTATAAAGAAATTTAAAAAAAATAAAAACTTAGTTCCCTTTGTTTGATTTATGCAATAGAAATCAGTTGTTACTGAAAGAGTTTTCAGTCTTTTTTAGCCACTTGTGACACTTTTTTCTGGGATTTCTACACTGTACATTGATCATCTTAGCATATTGAAAGTATCAATGCAAATTCAATGGCCCTTGTAAGAGAAAAAGAAGAAAAAAAAAATCCCTATATTTGACTTAAGCAACAGGTGTCGTCTGCTATGGAATGTGCTGTTAGTTGATTTTTCATGTTTTCACGGGTGCGTAACTGGCACATATAAGATGGTACTCAACGCAACTGGATTTCTTGTCACGGTATAAAGAGATTAAAAAAAAACGTTTAAATTTAGTTCCCTTTGTTTGATTTATGCAATAGGAAGCAGTTGCTACTGAAAGAGTTTTCAGTCTTTTTTAGCCACTTGTGACACTATTTTCTGGGATTTCTACACTGTACATTGATCATCTTAGCATATTCAAAGTATCAATGCCAATACAATGGCCCTAGGAAGAGAAATTGAAAATAAAATTGTTCCCTATATTTGACTTAAGCAACAGATGTCGTCTGCTATGGAATGTGCCGTAAGTCGATTTTTCATGTTTTCGCGGGTGCGTAACTGGCACGTATGAGATGGTAGTCAATGTAACTGGCTTTCTTGTCACGGTATAAAGAGATTAAAAAAAAAATTAAAATTTAGCTCCCTTTGCTTGATTTATGGAATAGGAAGCAGTTGCTACTGAAAGAGTTTTCAGTCTTTTTTAGCCACTTGTGACATTATTTTCTTATTTTCTGGGGTTTCTACACTGTACATTGATCATCTTAGCATATTTAAAGTATCAATGTGCAGTATGGCAGTTGGCCTGCATTAGAAACGCAAATCGAATCAAGGAATCAGGGGAAGTCACTCTTGCAAGGTGCGTGCTAGAAGGCACCAAAACAAGGTCTTCTGTCACCCTGTTTCCTTAAGTTTTCGCCCATTTTCAGTGAAATCTGGCATGTGTTGAGGGTGCATGCCTGGCAGTTTGCCAAGGACTGCATAACAGCCTTCAAAGAAGACTTAAAATCCACTTTTATGCCGATTTTTTTCACTGTTTTCTATCGATATTTTCGGGCGCCATTTCAAATGGCTCAAAGCTTTCTGATTGGATGATTGTGGGGGTGTTTCTGCAATTTGATTGGCTGATTGGGCGCAATATTGAATTTCTCAAAGCTTTTCTGATTGGATAATTTGAGGAGAGGGACGAGATTTAATTGGCTGATTGGACGCCATTTTGATTTTCTAAAAGCTTCTGTGATTGGATAATTTCAGAGAGGCCTGAGATTTGATTGGCTGATTGGAAGGGGGGGAAATCTCTGTATAACTATGTTAAATCTTCGGGTCATTTCAGCCTATTCAAAGGAAAAGAGGGTTTGACCCCTACACCAAGACCTTTTTTGGGTCCCGATGGTCAGAGGTTGAATCCCCAACTTTGCAATTTTATCTATTTTATCTATTTTTATTATTAGTCATTCTTACATCTTATTGTATTTCATTGGCCTATTTCTAAATTCTTCAAACAAGAACAAGATTTCTTATTGGAAAAAGTTTAAGCAACAGCAACCGGTTGCTTCTGAATCAATGTTTTTGCACAGCGGTTAAACATAAAATCGACTTATGACTCACGCAGTCACCAAAATTAGTTGAGTGTTTTTCGTGACCCTGGTAAGAAAACCAATTTTGTTTACCTTTCTTTGATTTGTGCAACAGGTATCAGTTGCCTCCGAACGTGTCCAAGTTGATTTTATGATTTTATGCACAGCACATAACGGTCACGTATGGGTGGGATAGTCAACGTAACCAATTCAATGGCCCTAGTAAGAGAAAAGGAAAAAAAAAAATCCCTATATTTGACTTAAGCAACAGCTGTCGTCTGCTATGGAATGTGCCGTAAGTCGATTTTTCATGTTTTCGCAGGTGCGTAACTGGCACGTATGAGACGGTAGTCAACGCAACTGGATTTCTTGTCACGGTATAAAGAGATTTAAAAAAAATAAAAATTTAGTTCCCTTTGTTTGATTTATGCAATAGAAATCAGTTGTTACTGAAAGAGTTTTCAGTCTTTTTTAGCCACTTGTGACACTATTTTCTGGGATTTCTACACTGTACATTGATCATCTTAGCATTTTCAAAGTATCAATGCAAATTCAATGGCCCTTGTAAGAGAAAAAGAAGAAAAAAAAAATCCCTATATTTGACTTAAGCAACAGGTGTCGTCTGCTATGGAATGTGCTGTTAGTTGATTTTTCATGTTTTCACGGGTGCGTAACTGGCACATATAAGATGGTACTCAACGCAACTGGATTTCTTGTCACGGTATAAAGAGATTAAAAAAAAACGTTTAAATTTAGTTCCCCTTTTCACGGTATAAAGAGATTAAAAAAAAAATTGAAATTTAGCTCCCTTTGCTTGATTTATGCAGTAGGAAGCAGTTGCTACTGAAAGAGTTTTCAGTCTTTTTTAGCCACTTGTGACATTATTTTCTTATTTTCTGGGGTTTCTACACTGTACATTGATCATCTTAGCATATTTAAAGTATCAATGTGCAGTATGGCAGTTGGCCTGCATTAGAAACGCAAATCGAATCAAGGAATCAGTGGAAGTCACTCTTGCAAGGTGCGTGCTAGAAGGCACCTAAACAAGGTCTTCTGTTACCCTGTTTCCTTAAGTTTTCGCCCATTTTCAGTGAAATCTGGCATGTGTGGAGGGTGCATGCCTGGCAGTTTGCCAAGGACTGCATAACAGCCTTCAAAGAAGACTTAAAATCCACTTTTATGCCCATTTTTTTCACTGTTTTCTATCGATATTTAGGGCGCCATTTCAAATGGCTCAAAGCTTTCTGATTAGATGATTGTGGGGGTGTGTCTGCAATTTGATTGGCTGATTGGGCGCAATATTGAATTTCTCAAAGCTTTTCTGATTGGATAATTTGAGGAGAGGGACGAGATTTGATTGGCTGATTGGACGCCATTTTGATTTTCTAAAAGCTTCTGTGATTGGATAATTTCAGAGAGGCCTGAGATTTGATTGGCTGATTGGAAGGGGGGGAAATCTCTGTATAACTATGTTAAATCTTCGGGTCATTTCAGCCTATTCAAAGGAAAAGAGGGTTTGACCCCTGCACCAAGGTCTTTTTTGGGTCCCGATGGTCAGAGGTTGAATCCCCAACTTTGCAATTTTATCTATTTTATCTATTTTTATTATTAGTCATTCTTACATCTTATTGTATTTCATTGGCCTATTTCTAAATTCTTCAAACAAGAACAAGATTTCTAATTGGAAAAAGTTTATGCAACAGCAACCGGTTGCTTCTGAATCAATGTTTTTGCACAGCGGTTAAACATAAAATCGACTTATGACTCACGCAGTCACCAAAATTGGTTCAGTGGTTTTCGTGACCCTGGTAAGAAAACCAATTTTGTTTACCTTTCTTTGATTTGTGCAACAGGTATCAGTTGCCTCCGAACGTGTCCAAGTTGATTTTATGATTTTATGCACAGCACATAACGGTCACGTATGGGTGGGATAGTCATCGTAACCAATTCAATGGCCCTAGTAAGAGAAAAGGAAAAAAAAAATTCCCTATATTTGACTTAAGCAACAGCTGTCGTCTGCTATGGAACGTGGCGTAAGTCGATTTTTCATGTTTTCGCAGGTGCGTAACTGGCACGTATGAGACGGTAGTCAACGCAACTGGATTTCTTGTCACGGTATAAAGAGATTTAAAAAAAATAAAAATTTAGTTCCCTTTGTTTGATTTATGCAATAGAAATCAGTTGTTACTGAAAGAGTTTTCAGTCTTTTTTAGCCACTTGTGACACTATTTTCTGGGATTTCTACACTGTACATTGATCATCTTAGCATATTCAAAGTATCAATGCAAATTCAATGGCCCTAGTAAGAGAAAAAAAAGAAAAAAAAATCCCAATATTTGACTTAAGCAACAGGTGTCGTCTGCTATGGAATGTGCCGTAAGTCGATTTTTCATGTTTTCGCGGGCGTGTAACTGGCACATATGAGATGGTACTCAACGCAACTGGATTTCTTGTCACGTTATAAAGAGATTAAAAGAAAAAATTAAAATTTAGTTCCCTTTGTTTGATTTATGCAGCAGGAAGCAGTTGCTACTGAAAGAGTTTTCAGTCTTTTTTAGCCACTTGTGACTATTTTCTGGGATTTCTACACTGTACATTGATCATCTTAGCATATTCAAAGTATCAATGCAAATTCAATGGCCCATGTAAGAGAAAAAGAAGAAAAAAAAATCCCTATATTTGACTTAAGCAACAGGTGTCGTCTGCTATGGAATGTGCTGTTAGTTGATTTTTCATGTTTTCACGGGTGCGTAACTGGCACATATAAGATGGTACTCAACGCAACTGGATTTCTTGTCACGGTATAAAGAGATTAAAAGAAAACGTTTAAATTTAGTTCCCTTTCTTTGATTTATGCAATAGGAAGCAGTTGCTACTGAAAGAGTTTTCAATCTTTTTTAGCCACTTGTGACACTATTTTCTGTGATTTCCACACTGTACATTGATCATCTTAGCATATTCAAAGTATCAATGCCAATACAATGGCCCTAGTAAGAGAAATTGAAAAAAAAAATTGTTCCCTATATTTGACTTAAGCAACAGGTGTCGTCTGCTATGGAATGTGCCGTAAGTCGATTTTTCATGTTTTCGCGGGTGCGTAACTGGCACGTATGAGATGGTAGTCAATGTAACTGGCTTTCTTGTCACGGTATAAAGAGATTAAAAAAAAAATTATTTTAGCTCCCTTTGCTTGATTTTTGCAATAGGAAGCAGTGGCTACTGAAAGAGTTTTCAGTCTTTTTTAGCCACTTGTGACATTATTTTCTTATTTTCTGGGGTTTCTACACTGTACATTGATCATCTTAGCATATTTAAAGTATCAATGTGCTGTATGGCAGTTGACCTGCATTAGAAACGCAAATCGAATCAAGGAATCAGTGGAAGTCACTCTTGCAAGGTGCGTGCTAGAAGGCACCAAAACAAGGTCTTCTGTCACCCTGTTTCCTTAAGTTTTCGCCCATTTTCAGTGAAATCTGGCATGTGTGGAGGGTGCATGCCTGGCAGTTTGCCAAGGACTGCATAACAGCCTTCAAAGAAGACTTAAAATCCACTTTTATGCCCATTTTTTTCACTGTTTTCTATCGATATTTTCGGGCGCCATTTCAAATGGCTCAAAGCTTTCTGATTGGATGATTGTGGGGTGTGTCTGCAATTTGATTGGCTGATTGGGCGCAATATTGAATTTCTCAAAGCTTTTCTGATTGGATAATTTGAGGAGAGGGACGAGATTTGATTGGCTGATTGGACTCCATTTTGATTTTCTAAAAGCTTCTGTGATTGGATAATTTCAGAGAGGCCTGAGATTTGATTGGCTGATTGGAAGGGGGGAGAAATCTCTGTATAACTATGTTAAACTTTCGGGTCATTTCAGCCTATTCAAAGGAAAAGAGGGTTTGACCCCTGCACCAAGACCTATTTTGGGTCCCGATGGTCAGAGGTTGAATCCCCAACTTTGCAATTTTATCTATTTTATCTATTTTTATTATTAGTCATTGTTACATCTTATTGTATTTCACTGGCCTATTTCTAAATACTTCAAACAAGAACAAGATTTCTTATTGGAAAAAGTTTATGCAATAGCAACCGGTTGCTTCTGAATCAATGTTTTTGCACAGCGGTTAAACATAAAATTGACTTATGACTCACGCAGTCACCAAAATTGGTTCAGTGTTTTTCGTGACCCTGGTAAGAAAACCAATTTTGTTTACCTTTCTTTGATTTGTGCAACAGGTATCAGTTGCCTCCGAACGTGACCAAGTTGATTTTATGATTTTATGCACAGCACATAACGGTCACGTATGGGTGGGAGAGTCATCGTAACCAATTCAATGGCCCTAGTAAGAGAAAAGGAAAAAAAAAAATCCCTATACAGTCAAACTTCGGTGGCTCGAATATGGGTAATTTCGAATACCAAAGAAAGCTCGAACAACGATATCGGTCCCGGCAAAATCTCTATATAATTCATATTGTTCTACCTCGGAAAGCTCGCACAACCCTTAATTGGAACTTTCGAACACATATCACGGTCCCGTCGTTCATTTTCCTGTGTATTTTACCTTTCAGAAGTCGAACAAAGGGTTAGTCAACAATCAGACGTTGGGTTTCACACCTACATTGTTAATTGGATACGCTGGTAATCGTCTGTCAAATATTGGATAAGGTGCATGTTTTTAACACTTACTGTAAAATATACACACACTTGATCAAAGTGTCAATTACAAATTGTTTAGCCGTGATTGAATAATTGCTTTGCTTTTAATTTTTTGTTTTTCGAGGTGGTTGACCTAAATTAGTGGTCAAGTCATTTTTGTGACACTATGTTTTCATGAAGAGTATTGCTTTTCAACACAGTAGGTTTCATTAACCGCAACTGTGATCTTAATCCGCACATGTAGCGTTGATAGAAGTTATAATTAGAACATAAACAAGGTGATGTTTCGCTCTCGATATCTGCAAATGTCCTTTCTTTTCTGATAAAATGACTTTTAGATATGTGCAAAGAAAATGACCCCAGGAATCGGCCGTTTAACTGGTGAAAATAGCTTGCTTTCGGCCGAAATGGATACTCTCAAAAAATGAAAAACATTAACAGAGCGTATCGATTTCGGCCGAAAACAAGATATTTTCACTAATTTGACAGCCAATTCCTGTAAAATGACAAAGGTATGTGGTGTGTTCTGTGTGATATTTCCAAATACAAAAGTCATAAATATGCAATAAGAATACATGTAACTCGTTCACTGACCTCTTCGTACCTTGAAATATGGATACGTCGAACTACCGATATTTCGAACAAATTACCTAGGCCCAGGGGTGTTCGAGCTTCCGAAGTTTGACTGTATTTAACTTAAGCAACAGGTGTCGTCTGCTATGGAATGTGCCGTAAGTCGATTTTTCATGTTTTCGCAGGTGCGTAACTGGGACGTATGAGACGGTAGTCAACGAAACTGGATTTCTTGTCACGGTATAAAGAGATTTAAAAAAAAACGTTTGAATTTAGTTCCCTTTCTTTGATTTATGCAATAGGAAGCAGTTGCTACTGAAAGAGTTTTCAGTCTTTTTTAGCCACTTGTGACACAATTTTCTGGGATTTCTACACTGTACATTGATCATCTTAGCATATTCAAAGTATCAATGCCAATACAATGGCCCTAGTAAGAGAAATTGAAAAAAAAATTGTTCCCTATATTTGACTTAAGCAACAGGTGTTGTCTGCTATGGAATGTGCCGTAAGTCGATTTTTCATGTTTTCGCGGGAGTGTAACTGGCACGTATGAGATGGTAGTCAATGTAACTGACTTTCTTGTCACGGTATAAAGAGATTAAAAAAAAAATTAAAATTTAGTTCCCTTTGCTTGATTTATGCAATAGGAAGCAGTTGCTACTGAAAGAGTTTTCAGTCTTTTTTAGCCACTTGTGACATTATTTTCTTATTTTCTGGGGTTTCTACACTGTACATTGATCATCTTAACATATTTAAAGTATCAATGTGCAGTATGGCAGTTGGCCTGCATTAGAAACGCAAATCGAATCAAGGAATCAGGGGAAGTCACTCTTGCAAGGTGCGTGCTAGAAGGCACCAAAACAAGGTCTTCTGTCACCCTGTTTCCTTAAGTTTTCGCCCATTTTCAGTGAAATCTGGCATGTGTGGAGGGTGCATGCCTGGCAGTTTGCCAAGGACTGCATAACAGCCTTCAAAGAAGACTTAAAATCCACTTTTATGCCGATTTTTTTCACTGTTTTCTATCGATATTTTCGGGCGCCATTTCAAATGGCTCAAAGCTTTCTGATTGGATGATTGTGGGGTGTGTCTGCAATTTGATTGGCTGATTGGGCGCAATATTGAATTTCTCAAAGCTTTTCTGATTGGATAATTTGAGGAGAGGGACGAGATTTGATTGGCTGATTGGACTCCATTTTGATTTTCTAAAAGCTTCTGTGATTGGATAATTTCAGAGAGGCCTGAGATTTGATTGGCTGATTGGAAGGGGGGAGAAATCTCTGTATAACTATGTTAAACTTTCGGGTCATTTCAGCCTATTCAAAGGAAAAGAGGGTTTGACCCCTGCACCAAGACCTATTTTGGGTCCCGATGGTCAGAGGTTGAATCCCCAACTTTGCAATTTTATCTATTTTATCTATTTTTATTATTAGTCATTGTTACATCTTATTGTATTTCACTGGCCTATTTCTAAATACTTCAAACAAGAACAAGATTTCTTATTGGAAAAAGTTTATGCAATAGCAACCGGTTGCTTCTGAATCAATGTTTTTGCACAGCGGTTAAACATAAAATTGACTTATGACTCACGCAGTCACCAAAATTGGTTCAGTGTTTTTCGTGACCCTGGTAAGAAAACCAATTTTGTTTACCTTTCTTTGATTTGTGCAACAGGTATCAGTTGCCTCCGAACGTGACCAAGTTGATTTTATGATTTTATGCACAGCACATAACGGTCACGTATGGGTGGGAGAGTCATCGTAACCAATTCAATGGCCCTAGTAAGAGAAAAGGAAAAAAAAAAATCCCTATATTTAACTTAAGCAACAGGTGTCGTCTGCTATGGAATGTGCCGTAAGTCGATTTTTCATGTTTTCGCAGGTGCGTAACTGGGACGTATGAGACGGTAGTCAACGAAACTGGATTTCTTGTCACGGTATAAAGAGATTTAAAAAAAAACGTTTGAATTTAGTTCCCTTTCTTTGATTTATGCAATAGGAAGCAGTTGCTACTGAAAGAGTTTTCAGTCTTTTTTAGCCACTTGTGACACAATTTTCTGGGATTTCTACACTGTACATTGATCATCTTAGCATATTCAAAGTATCAATGCCAATACAATGGCCCTAGTAAGAGAAATTGAAAAAAAAATTGTTCCCTATATTTGACTTAAGCAACAGGTGTTGTCTGCTATGGAATGTGCCGTAAGTCGATTTTTCATGTTTTCGCGGGAGTGTAACTGGCACGTATGAGATGGTAGTCAATGTAACTGACTTTCTTGTCACGGTATAAAGAGATTAAAAAAAAAATTAAAATTTAGTTCCCTTTGCTTGATTTATGCAATAGGAAGCAGTTGCTACTGAAAGAGTTTTCAGTCTTTTTTAGCCACTTGTGACATTATTTTCTTATTTTCTGGGGTTTCTACACTGTACATTGATCATCTTAACATATTTAAAGTATCAATGTGCAGTATGGCAGTTGGCCTGCATTAGAAACGCAAATCGAATCAAGGAATCAGGGGAAGTCACTCTTGCAAGGTGCGTGCTAGAAGGCACCAAAACAAGGTCTTCTGTCACCCTGTTTCCTTAAGTTTTCGCCCATTTTCAGTGAAATCTGGCATGTGTGGAAGGTGCATGCCTGGCAGTTTGCCAAGGACTGCATAACAGCCTTCAAAGAAGACTTAAAATCCACTTTTATGCCGATTTTTTTCACTGTTTTCTATCGATATTTTCGGGCGCCATTTCAAATGGCTCAAAGCTTTCTGATTGGATGATTGTGGGGGTGTGTCTGCAATTTGATTGGCTGATTCGGCGCAATATTGAATTTCTCAAAGCTTTTCTGATTGGATAATTTGAGGAGAGGGACGAGATTTGATTGGCTGATTGGACGCCATTTTGATTTTCTAAAAGCTTCTGTGATTGGATAATTTCAGAGAGGCCTGAGATTTGATTGGCTGATTGGAAGGGGGTGGGGAAATCTCTGTATAACTATGTTAAATCTTCGGGTCATTTCAGCCTATTCAAAGGAAAAGAGGGTTTGACCCCTGCACCAAGACCTTTTTTGGGTCCCGATGGTCAGAGGTTGAATCCCCAACTTTGCAATTTTATCTATTTTATCTATTTTTATTATTAGTCATTCTTACATCTTATTGTATTTCATTGGCCTATTTCTAAATTCTTCAAACAAGAACAAGATTTCTTATTGGAAAAAGTTTAAGCAACAGCAACCGGTTGCTTCTGAATCAATGTTTTTGCACAGCGGTTAAACATAAAATCGACTTATGCCTCACGCAGTCACCAAAATTAGTTGAGTGTTTTTCGTGACCCTGGTAAGAAAACCAATTTTGTTTACCTTTCTTTGATTTGTGCAACAGGTATCAGTTGCCTCCGAACGTGTCCAAGTTGATTTTATGATTTTATGCACAGAACATAACGGTCACGTATGGGTGGGAGAGTCATCGTAACCAATTCAATGGCCCTAGTAAGAGAAAAGGAAAAAAAAAAATCCCTATATTTGACTTAAGCAACAGCTGTCGTCTGCTATGGAATGTGCCGTAAGTCGATTTTTCATGTTTTCACGTTTGCGTAACTGGCACATATAAGATGGTACTCAATGCAACTGGATTTCTTGTCACGGTATAAAGAGATTAAAAAAAAACGTTTAAATTTAGTTCCCTTTCTTTGATTTATGCAATAGGAAGCAGTTGCTACTGAAAGAGTTTTCAGTCTTTTTTAGCCACTTGTGACACTATTTTCTGGGATTTCTACACTGTACATTGATCATCTTAGCATATTCAAAGTATCAATGCAAATTCAATGGCCCTAGTAAGAGAAAAAGAAGAAAAAAAAATCCCAATATTTGATTTAAGCAACAGGTGTCGTCTGATATGGAATGTGCCGTAAGTCGATTTTTCATGTTTTCGTGGGCGCGTAACTGGCACATATGAGACGGTAGTCAACGCAACTGGATTTCTTGTCACGGTATAAAGAGATTAAAAGAAAAAAATTAAAATTTAGTTCCCTTTGTTTGATTTATGCAATAGGAAGCAGTTGCTACTGAAAGAGTTTTCAGTCTTTTTTAGCGATTTGTAACACTATTTTCTGGGATTTCTACACTGTACATTGATCATCTTAGCATATTCAAAGTATCAATGCAAATTCAATGGCCCTTGTAAGAGAAAAAGAAGAAAAAAAAAAACCCTATATTTGACTTAAGCAACAGGTGTCGTCTGCTATGGAATGTGCTGTTAGTTGATTTTTCATGTTTTCACGGGTGCGTAACTGGCACATATAAGATGGTACTCAACGCATCTGGATTTCTTGTCACGGTATAAAGAGATTTAAAAAAAAACGTTTAAATTTAGTTCCCTTTGTTTGATTTATGCAATAGGAAGCAGTTGCTACTGAAAGAGTTTTCAGTCTTTTTTAGCCACTTGTGACACTATTTTCTGGGATTTCTACACTGTACATTGATCATCTTAGCATATTCAAAGTATCAATGCCAATACAATGGCCCTAGTAAGAGAAATTGAAAAAAAAATTGTTCCCTATATTTGACTTAAGCAACAGGTGTCGTCTGCTATGGAATGTGCCGTAAGTCGATTTTTCATGTTTTCGCAGGTGCGTAACTGTCACGTATGAGACGGTAGTCAACACAACTGGATTTCTTGTCACGGTATAAAGAGATTTAAAAAAAATAAAAATTTAGTTCCCTTTGTTTGATTTATGCAATAGAAATCAGTTGTTACTGAAAGAGTTTTCAGTCTTTTTTAGCCACTTGTGACACTATTTTCTGGGATTTCTACACTGTACATTGATCATCTTAGCATATTCAAAGTATCAATGCAAATTCAATGGCCCTAGTAAGAGAAAAAGAAGAAAAAAAAATCCCAATTTTTGACTTAAGCAACAGGTGTTGTCTGCTATGGAATGTGCCGTAAGTCGATTTTTCATGTTTTCGCCAGCGCGTAACTAGCACATATGAGACGGTAGTCAACGCAACTGGATTTCTTGTCACGGTATAAAGAGATTAAAAGAAAAAATTAAAATTTAGTTCCCTTTGTTTGATTTATGCAATAGGAAGCAGTTGCTACTTAAAGAGTTTTCAGTCTTTTTTAGCCACTTGTGACACTATTTTCTGGGATTTCTACACTGTACATTGATCATCTTAGCATATTCAAAGTATCAATGCAAATTCAATGGCCCTAGTAAGAGAAATTGAAAAAAAAATTGTTCCCTATATTTGACTTAAGCAACAGGTGTCGTCTGCTATGGAATGTGCCGTAAGTCGATTTTTCATGTTTTCGCGGGTGCGTAACTGGCACGTATGAGATGTTAGTCAATGTAACTGGCTTTGTTGTCATGGTATAAAGAGATTAAAAAAAAAAATTAAAATTTAGCTCCCTTTGCTTGATTTATGCAATAGGAAGCAGTTGCTACTGAAAGAGTTTTCAGTCTTTTTTAGCCACTTGTGACACTATTTTCTGGGATTTCTACACTGTACATTGATCATCTTAGCATATTTAAAGTATCAATGCAAATTCAATGGCCCTAGTAAGAGAAAAAGAAGAAAAAAAAATCCCAATTTTTGACTTAAGCAACAGGTGTTGTCTGCTATGGAATGTGCCGTAAGTCGATTTTTCATGTTTTCGCCAGCGCGGAACTAGCACATATGAGACGGTAGTCAACGCAACTGGATTTCTTGTCACGGTATAAAGAAATTTAAAAAAAATAAAAACTTAGTTCCCTTTGTTTGATTTATGCAATAGAAATCAGTTGTTACTGAAAGAGTTTTCAGTCTTTTTTAGCCACTTGTGACACTTTTTTCTGGGATTTCTACACTGTACATTGATCATCTTAGCATATTCAAAGTATCAATGCAAATTCAATGGCCCTTGTAAGAGAAAAAGAAGAAAAAAAAAATCCCTATATTTGACTTAAGCAACAGGTGTCGTCTGCTATGGAATGTGCCGTAAGTCGATTTTTCATGTTTTCGCAGGTGCGTAACTGGCACATATAAGATGGTACTCAACGCAACTGAATTTCTTGTCACGGTATAAAGAGATTAAAAAAAAACGTTTAAATTTAGTTCCCTTTGTTTGATTTATGCAATAGGAAGCAGTTGCTACTGAAAGAGTTTTCAGTCTTTTTTAGCCACTTGTGACACTATTTTCTGGGATTTCTACACTGTACATTGATCATCTTAGCATATTCAAAGTATCAATGCCAATACAATGGCCCTAGGAAGAGAAATTGAAAAGAAAATTGTTCCCTATATTTGACTTAAGCAACAGATGTCGTCTGCTATGGAATGTGCCGTAAGTCGATTTTTCATGTTTTCGCGGGTGCGTAACTGGCACGTATGAGATGGTAGTCAATGTAACTGGCTTTCTTGTCACGGTATAAAGAGATTAAAAAAAAAATTAAAATTTAGCTCCCTTTGCTTGATTTATGCAATAGGAAGCAGTTGCTACTGAAAGAGTTTTCAGTCTTTTTTAGCCACTTGTGACATTATTTTCTTATTTTCTGGGGTTTCTACACTGTACATTGATCATCTTAGCATATTTAAAGTATCAATGTGCAGTATGGCAGTTGGCCTGCATTAGAAACGCAAATCGAATCAAGGAATCAGGGGAAGTCACTCTTGCAAGGTGCGTGCTAGAAGGCACCAAAACAAGGTCTTCTGTCACCCTGTTTCCTTAAGTTTTCGCCCATTTTCAGTGAAATCTGGCATGTGTTGAGGGTGCATGCCTGGCAGTTTGCCAAGGACTGCATAACAGCCTTCAAAGAAGACTTAAAATCCACTTTTATGCCGATTTTTTTCACTGTTTTCTATCGATATTTTCGGGCGCCATTTCAAATGGCTCAAAGCTTTCTGATTGGATGATTGTGGGGGTGTTTCTGCAATTTGATTGGCTGATTGGGCGCAAAATTGAATTTCTCAAAGCTTTTCTGATTGGATAATTTGAGGAGAGGGACGAGATTTAATTGGCTGATTGGACGCCATTTTGATTTTCTAAAAGCTTCTGTGATTGGATAATTTCAGAGAGGCCTGAGATTTGATTGGCTGATTGGAAGGGGGGGAAATCTCTGTATAACTATGTTAAATCTTCGGGTCATTTCAGCCTATTCAAAGGAAAAGAGGGTTTGACCCCTACACCAAGACCTTTTTTGGGTCCCGATGGTCAGAGGTTGAATCCCCAACTTTGCAATTTTATCTATTTTATCTATTTTTATTATTAGTCATTCTTACATCTTATTGTATTTCATTGGCCTATTTCTAAATTCTTCAAACAAGAACAAGATTTCTTATTGGAAAAAGTTTAAGCAACAGCAACCGGTTGCTTCTGAATCAATGTTTTTGCACAGCGGTTAAACATAAAATCGACTTATGACTCACGCAGTCACCAAAATTGGTTCAGTGTTTTTCGTGACCCTGGTAAGAAAACCAATTTTGTTTACCTTTCTTTGATTTGTGCAACAGGTATCAGTTGCCTCCGAACGTGTCCAAGTTGATTTTATGATTTTATGCACAGCACATAACGGTCACGTATGGGTGGGATAGTCATCGTAACCAATTCAATGGCCCTAGTAAGAGAAAAGGAAAAAAAAAATCCCTATATTTGACTTAAGCAACAGCTGTCGTCTGCTATGGAATGTGCCGTAAGTCGATTTTTCATGTTTTCGCAGGTGCGTAACTGGCACGTATGAGACGGTAGTCAACGCAACTGGATTTCTTGTCACGGTATAAAGAGATTTAAAAAAAATAAAAATTTAGTTCCCTTTGTTTGATTTATGCAATAGAAATCAGTTGTTACTGAAAGAGTTTTCAGTCTTTTTTAGCCACTTGTGACACTATTTTCTGGGATTTCTACACTGTACATTGATCATCTTAGCATTTTCAAAGTATCAATGCAAATTCAATGGCCCTTGTAAGAGAAAAAGAAGAAAAAAAAAATCCCTATATTTGACTTAAGCAACAGGTGTCGTCTGCTATGGAATGTGCTGTTAGTTGATTTTTCATGTTTTCACGGGTGCGTAACTGGCACATATAAGATGGTACTCAACGCAACTGGATTTCTTGTCACGGTATAAAGAGATTAAAAAAAAACGTTTAAATTTAGTTCCCCTTTTCACGGTATAAAGAGATTAAAAAAAAAATTGAAATTTAGCTCCCTTTGCTTGATTTATGCAATAGGAAGCAGTTGCTACTGAAAGAGTTTTCAGTCTTTTTTAGCCACTTGTGACATTATTTTCTTATTTTCTGGGGTTTCTACACTGTACATTGATCATCTTAGCATATTTAAAGTATCAATGTGCAGTATGGCAGTTGGCCTGCATTAGAAACGCAAATCGAATCAAGGAATCAGGGGAAGTCACTCTTGCAAGGTGCGTGCTAGAAGGCACCAAAACAAGGTCTTCTGTCACCCTGTTTCCTTAAGTTTTCGCCCATTTTCAGTGAAATCTGGCATGTGTTGAGGGTGCATGCCTGGCAGTTTGCCAAGGACTGCATAACAGCCTTCAAAGAAGACTTAAAATCCACTTTTATGCCCATTTTTTTCACTGTTTTCTATCGATATTTTCGGGCGCCATTTCAAATGGCTCAAAGCTTTCTGATTGGATGATTGTGGGGGTGTTTCTGCAATTTGATTGGCTGATTGGGCGCAATATTGAATTTCTCAAAGCTTTTCTGATTGGATAATTTGAGGAGAGGGACGAGATTTAATTGGCTGATTGGACGCCATTTTGATTTTCTAAAAGCTTCTGTGATTGGATAATTTCAGAGAGGCCTGAGATTTGATTGGCTGATTGGAAGGGGGGGAAATCTCTGTATAACTATGTTAAATCTTCGGGTCATTTCAGCCTATTCAAAGGAAAAGAGGGTTTGACCCCTACACCAAGACCTTTTTTGGGTCCCGATGGTCAGAGGTTGAATCCCCAACTTTGCAATTTTATCTATTTTATCTATTTTTATTATTAGTCATTCTTACATCTTATTGTATTTCATTGGCCTATTTCTAAATTCTTCAAACAAGAACAAGATTTCTTATTGGAAAAAGTTTAAGCAACAGCAACCGGTTGCTTCTGAATCAATGTTTTTGCACAGCGGTTAAACATAAAATCGACTTATGACTCACGCAGTCACCAAAATTGGTTCAGTGTTTTTCGTGACCCTGGTAAGAAAACCAATTTTGTTTACCTTTCTTTGATTTGTGCAACAGGTATCAGTTGCCTCCGAACGTGTCCAAGTTGATTTTATGATTTTATGCACAGCACATAACGGTCACGTATGGGTGGGATAGTCATCGTAACCAATTCAATGGCCCTAGTAAGAGAAAAGGAAAAAAAAAAATCCCTATATTTGACTTAAGCAACAGCTGTCGTCTGCTATGGAATGTGCCGTAAGTCGATTTTTCATGTTTTCACGTTTGCGTAACTGGCACATATTAGATGGTACTCAATGCAACTGGATTTCTTGTCACGGTATAAAGAGATTAAAAAAAAACGTTTAAATTTAGTTCCCTTTCTTTGATTTATGCAATAGGAAGCAGTTGCTACTGAAAGAGTTTTCAGTCTTTTTTAGCCACTTGTGACACTATTTTCTGGGATTTCTACACTGTACATTGATCATCTTAGCATATTCAAAGTATCAATGCAAATTCAATGGCCCTAGTAAGAGAAAAAGAAAAAAAAAAATCCCAATATTTGATTTAAGCAACAGGTGTCGTCTGATATGGAATGTGCCGTAAGTCGATTTTTCATGTTTTCGCAGGTGCGTAACTGGCACGTATGAGACGGTAGTCAACGAAACTGGATTTCTTGTCACGGTATAAAGAGATTTAAAAAAAAACGTTTGAATTTAGTTCCCTTTGTTTGATTTATGCAATAGAAATCAGTTGTTACTGAAAGAGTTTTCAGTCTTTTTTAGCCACTTGTGACACTATTTTCTGGGATTTCTACACTGTACATTGATCATCTTAGCATATTCAAAGTATCAATGCAAATTCAATGGCCCATGTAAGAGAAAAAGAAGAAAAAAAAATCCCTATATTTGACTTAAGCAACAGGTGTCGTCTGCTATGGAATGTGCTGTTAGTTGATTTTTCATGTTTTCACGGGTGCGTAACTGGCACATATAAGATGGTACTCAACGCAACTGGATTTCTTGTCACGGTATAAAGAGATTTAAAAAAAAACGTTTAAATTTAGTTCCCTTTGTTTGATTTATGCAATAGGAAGCAGTTGCTACTGAAAGAGTTTTCAGTCTTTTTTAGCCACTTGTGACACTATTTTCTGGGATTTCTACACTGTACATTGATCATCTTAGCATATTCAAAGTATCAATGCCAATACAATGGCCCTAGTAAGAGAAATTGAAAAAAAAATTGTTCCCTATATTTGACTTAAGCTACAGGTGTCGTCTGCTATGGAATGTGCCATAAGTCGATTTTTCATGTTTTCGCAGGTGCGTAACTGTCACGTATGAGACGGTAGTCAACACAACTGGATTTCTTGTCACGGTATAAAGAGATTTAAAAAAAATAAAAATTTAGTTCCCTTTGTTTGATTTATGCAATAGAAATCAGTTGTTACTGAAAGAGTTTTCAGTCTTTTTTAGCCACTTGTGACACTATTTTCTGGGATTTCTACACTGTACATTGATCATCTTAGCACATTCAAAGTATCAATGCAAATTCAATGGCCCTAGTAAGAGAAAAAGAAGAAAAAAAAATCCCTATATTTGACTTAAGCAACAGGTGTCATCTGCTATGGAATGTGCCGTAAGTCGATTTTTCATGTTTTCGCCAGCGCGTAACTAGCACATATGAGACGGTAGTCAACGCAACTGGATTTCTTGTCACGGTATAAAGAGATTAAAAGAAAAAATTAAAATTTAGTTCCCTTTGTTTGATTGATGCAATAGGAAGCAGTTGCTACTGAAAGAGTTTTCAGTCTTTTTTAGCCACTTGTGACACTATTTTCTGGGATTTCTACACTGTACATTGATCATCTTAGCATATTCAAAGTATCAATGCCAATACAATGGCCCTAGTAAGAGAAATTGAAAAAAAAATTGTTCCCTATATTTGACTTAAGCAACAGGTGTCGTCTGCTATGGAATGTGCCGTAATTCGATTTTTCATGTTTTCGCGGGTGCGTAACTGGCACGTATGAGATGTTAGTCAATGTAACTGGCTTTGTTGTCATGGTATAAAGAGATTAAAAAAAAAATTAAAATTTAGCTCCCTTTGCTTGATTTATGCAATAGGAAGCAGTTGCTACTGAAAGAGTTTTCAGTCTTTTTTAGCCACTTGTGACACTATTTTCTGGGATTTCTACATTGTACATTGATCATCTTAGCATATTCAAAGTATCAATGCAAATTCAATGGCCCTAGTAAGAGAAAAAGAAGAAAAAAAAATCCCAATTTTTGACTTAAGCAACAGGTGTTGTCTGCTATGGAATGTGCCGTAAGTCGATTTTTCATGTTTTCGCCAGCGCGGAACTAGCACATATGAGACGGTAGTCAACGCAACTGGATTTCTTGTCACGGTATAAAGAGATTTAAAAAAAATAAAAGCTTAGTTCCATTTGTTTGATTTATGCAATAGAAATCAATTGTTACTGAAAGAGTTTTCAGTCTTTTTTAGCCACTTGTGACACTTTTTTCTGGGATTTCTACACTGTACATTGATCATCTTAGCATATTGAAAGTATCAATGCAAATTCAATGGCCCTTGTAAGAGAAAAAGAAGAAAAAAAAAATCCCTATATTTGACTTAAGCAACAGGTGTCGTCTGCTATGGAATGTGCTGTTAGTTGATTTTTCATGTTTTCACAGGTGCGTAACTGGCACATATAAGATGGTACTCAACGCAACTGGATTTCTTGTCACGGTATAAAGAGATTAAAAAAAAACGTTTAAATTTAGTTCCCTTTGTTTGATTTATGCAATAGGAAGCAGTTGCTACTGAAAGAGTTTTCAGTCTTTTTTAGCCACTTGTGACACTATTTTCTGGGATTTCTACACTGTACATTGATCATCTTAGCATATTCAAAGTATCAATGCCAATACAATGGCCCTAGGAAGAGAAATTGAAAAAAAAATTGTTCCCTATATTTGACTTAAGCAACAGATGTCGTCTGCTATGGAATGTGCTGTAAGTCGATTTTTCATGTTTTCGCGGGTGCGTAACTGGCACGTATGAGATGGTAGTCAATGTAACTGGCTTTCTTGTCACGGTATAAAGAGATTAAAAAAAAAATTAAAATTTAGCTCCCTTTGCTTGATTTATGCAATAGGAAGCAGTTGCTACTGAAAGAGTTTTCAGTCTTTTTTAGCCACTTGTGACATTATTTTCTTATTTTCTGGGGTTTCTACACTGTACATTGATCATCTTAGCATATTTAAAGTATGAATGTGCAGTATGGCAGTTGGCCTGCATTAGAAACGCAAATCGAATCAAGGAATCAGGGGAAGTCACTCTTGCAAGGTGCGTGCTAGAAGGCACCAAAACAAGGTCTTCTGTTACCCTGTTTCCTTAAGTTTTCGCCCATTTTCAGTGAAATCTGGCATGTGTTGAGGGTGCATGCCTGGCAGTTTGCCAAGGACTGCATAACAGCCTTCAAAGAAGACTTAAAATCCACTTTTATGCCGATTTTTTTCACTGTTTTCTATCGATATTTTCGGGCGCCATTTCAAATGGCTCAAAGCTTTCTGATTGGATGATTGTGGGGGTGTTTCTGCAATTTGATTGGCTGATTGGGCGCAAAATTGAATTTCTCAAAGCTTTTCTGATTGGATAATTTGAGGAGAGGGACGAGATTTAATTGGCTGATTGGACGCCATTTTGATTTTCTAAAAGCTTCTGTGATTGGATAATTTCAGAGAGGCCTGAGATTTGATTGGCTGATTGGAAGGGGGGGAAATCTCTGTATAACTATGTTAAATCTTCGGGTCATTTCAGCCTATTCAAAGGAAAAGAGGGTTTGACCCCTACACCAAGACCTTTTTTGGGTCCCGATGGTCAGAGGTTGAATCCCCAACTTTGCAATTTTATCTATTTTATCTATTTTTATTATTAGTCATTCTTACATCTTATTGTATTTCATTGGCCTATTTCTAAATTCTTCAAACAAGAACCAGATTTCTTATTGGAAAAAGTTTAAGCAACAGCAACCGGTTGCTTCTGAATCAATGTTTTTGCACAGCGGTTAAACATAAAATCGACTTATGACTCACGCAGTCACCAAAATTGGTTCAGTGTTTTTCGTGACCCTGGTAAGAAAACCAATTTTGTTTACCTTTCTTTGATTTGTGCAACAGGTATCAGTTGCCTCCGAACGTGTCCAAGTTGATTTTATGATTTTATGCACAGCACATAACGGTCACGTATGGGTGGGATAGTCATCGTAACCAATTCAATGGCCCTAGTAAGAGAAAAGGAAAAAAAAAAAATCCCTATATTTGACTTAAGCAACAGCTGTCGTCTGCTATGGAATGTGCCGTAAGTCGATTTTTCATGTTTTCGCAGGTGCGTAACTGGCACGTATGAGACGGTAGTCAACGCAACTGGATTTCTTGTCACGGTATAAAGAGATTTAAAAAAAATAAAAATTTAGTTCCCTTTGTTTGATTTATGCAATAGAAATCAGTTGTTACTGAAAGAGTTTTCAGTCTTGTTTAGCCACTTGTGACACTATTTTCTGGGATTTCTACACTGTACATTGATCATCTTAGCATATTCAAAGTATCAATGCAAATTCAATGGCCCTTGTAAGAGAAAAAGAAGAAAAAAAAAATCCCTATATTTGACTTAAGCAACAGGTGTCGTCTGCTATGGAATGTGCTGTTAGTTGATTTTTCATGTTTTCACGGGTGCGTAACTGGCACATATAAGATGGTACTCAACGCAACTGGATTTCTTGTCACGGTATAAAGAGATTAAAAAAAAACGTTTAAATTTAGTTCCCCTTGTCACGGTATAAAGAGATTAAAAAAAAAATTAAAATTTAGCTCCCTTTGCTTGATTTATGCAATAGGAAGCAGTTGCTACTGAAAGAGTTTTCAGTCTTTTTTAGCCACTTGTGACATTATTTTCTTATTTTCTGGGGTTTCTACACTGTACATTGATCATCTTAGCATATTTAAAGTATCAATGTGCAGTATGGCAGTTGGCCTGCATTAGAAACGCAAATCGAATCAAGGAATCAGGGGAAGTCACTCTTGCAAGGTGCGTGCTAGAAGGCACCAAAACAAGGTCTTCTGTTACCCTGTTTCCTTAAGTTTTCGCCCATTTTCAGTGAAATCTGGCATGTGTTGAGGGTGCATGCCTGGCAGTTTGCCAAGGACTGCATAACAGCCTTCAAAGAAGACTTAAAATCCACTTTTATGCCGATTTTTTTCACTGTTTTCTATCGATATTTTCGGGCGCCATTTCAAATGGCTCAAAGCTTTCTGATTGGATGATTGTGGGGGTGTTTCTGCAATTTGATTGGCTGATTGGGCGCAAAATTGAATTTCTCAAAGCTTTTCTGATTGGATAATTTGAGGAGAGGGACGAGATTTAATTGGCTGATTGGACGCCATTTTGATTTTCTAAAAGCTTCTGTGATTGGATAATTTCAGAGAGGCCTGAGATTTGATTGGCTGATTGGAAGGGGGGAAATTTCTGTATAACTATGTTAAATCTTCGGGTCATTTCAGCCTATTCAAAGGAAAAGAGGGTTTGACCCCTACACCAAGACCTTTTTTGGGTCCCGATGGTCAGAGGTTGAATCCCCAACTTTGCAATTTTATCTATTTTATCTATTTTTATTATTAGTCATTCTTACATCTTATTGTATTTCATTGGCCTATTTCTAAATTCTTCAAACAAGAACAAGATTTCTTATTGGAAAAAGTTTAAGCAACAGCAACCGGTTGCTTCTGAATCAATGTTTTTGCACAGCGGTTAAACATAAAATCGACTTATGACTCACGCAGTCACCAAAATTGGTTCAGTGTTTTTCGTGACCCTGGTAAGAAAACCAATTTTGTTTACCTTTCTTTGATTTGTGCAACAGGTATCAGTTGCCTCCGAACGTGTCCAAGTTGATTTTATGATTTTATGCACAGCACATAACGGTCACGTATGGGTGGGATAGTCATCGTAACCAATTCAATGGCCCTAGTAAGAGAAAAGGAAAAAAAAAAAATCCCTATATTTGACTTAAGCAACAGCTGTCGTCTGCTATGGAATGTGCCGTAAGTCGATTTTTCATGTTTTCGCAGGTGCGTAACTGGCACGTATGAGACGGTAGTCAACGCAACTGGATTTCTTGTCACGGTATAAAGAGATTTAAAAAAAATAAAAATTTAGTTCCCTTTGTTTGATTTATGCAATAGAAATCAGTTGTTACTGAAAGAGTTTTCAGTCTTTTTTAGCCACTTGTGACACTATTTTCTGGGATTTCTACACTGTACATTGATCATCTTAGCATATTCAAAGTATCAATGCAAATTCAATGGCCCTTGTAAGAGAAAAAGAAGAAAAAAAAAATCCCTATATTTGACTTAAGCAACAGGTGTCGTCTGCTATGGAATGTGCTGTTAGTTGATTTTTCATGTTTTCATGGGTGCGTAACTGGCACATATAAGATGGTACTCAACGCAACTGGATTTCTTGTCACGGTATAAAGAGATTAAAAAAAAACGTTTAAATTTAGTTCCCCTTGTCACGGTATAAAGAGATTAAAAAAAAAATTAAAATTTAGCTCCCTTTGCTTGATTTATGCAATAGGAAGCAGTTGCTACTGAAAGAGTTTTCAGTCTTTTTTAGCCACTTGTGACACTATTTTCTGGGATTTCTACACTGTACATTGATCATCTTAGCATATTCAAAGTATCAATGCCAATACAATGGCCCTAGTAAGAGAAATTGAAAAAAAAATTGTTCCCTATATTTGACTTAAGCAACAGGTGTCGTCTGCTATGGAATGTGCCGTAAGTCGATTTTTCATGTTTTCGCAGGTGCGTAACTGTCACGTATGAGACGGTAGTCAACACAACTGGATTTCTTGTCACGGTATAAAGAGATTTAAAAAAAATAAAAATTTAGTTCCCTTTGTTTGATTTATGCAATAGAAATCAGTTGTTACTGAAAGAGTTTTCAGTCTTTTTTAGCCACTTGTGACACTATTTTCTGGGATTTCTACACTGTACATTGATCATCTTAGCATATTCAAAGTATCAATGCAAATTCAATGGCCCTAGTAAGAGAAAAAGAAGAAAAAAAAATCCCAATTTTTGACTTAAGCAACAGGTGTTGTCTGCTATGGAATGTGCCGTAAGTCGATTTTTCATGTTTTCGCCAGCGCGTAACTAGCACATATGAGACGGTAGTCAACGCAACTGGATTTCTTGTCACGGTATAAAGAGATTAAAAGAAAAAATTAAAATTTAGTTCCCTTTGTTTGATTTATGCAATAGGAAGCAGTTGCTACTTAAAGAGTTTTCAGTCTTTTTTAGCCACTTGTGACACTATTTTCTGGGATTTCTACACTGTACATTGATCATCTTAGCATATTCAAAGTATCAATGCAAATTCAATGGCCCTAGTAAGAGAAATTGAAAAAAAAATTGTTCCCTATATTTGACTTAAGCAACAGGTGTCGTCTGCTATGGAATGTGCCGTAAGTCGATTTTTCATGTTTTCGCGGGTGCGTAACTGGCACGTATGAGATGTTAGTCAATGTAACTGGCGTTGTTGTCATGGTATAAAGAGATTAAAAAAAAAATTAAAATTTAGCTCCCTTTGCTTGATTTATGCAATAGGAAGCAGTTGCTACTGAAAGAGTTTTCAGTCTTTTTTAGCCACTTGTGACACTATTTTCTGGGATTTCTACACTGTACATTGATCATCTTAGCATATTTAAAGTATCAATGCAAATTCAATGGCCCTAGTAAGAGAAAAAGAAGAAAAAAAAATCCCAATTTTTGACTTAAGCAACAGGTGTTGTCTGCTATGGAATGTGCCGTAAGTCGATTTTTCATGTTTTCGCCAGCGCGGAACTAGCACATATGAGACGGTAGTCAACGCAACTGGATTTCTTGTCACGGTATAAAGAAATTTAAAAAAAATAAAAACTTAGTTCCCTTTGTTTGATTTATGCAATAGAAATCAGTTGTTACTGAAAGAGTTTTCAGTCTTTTTTAGCCACTTGTGACACTTTTTTCTGGGATTTCTACACTGTACATTGATCATCTTAGCATATTGAAAGTATCAATGCAAATTCAATGGCCCTTGTAAGAGAAAAAGAAGAAAAAAAAAATCCCTATATTTGACTTAAGCAACAGGTGTCGTCTGCTATGGAATGTGCTGTTAGTTGATTTTTCATGTTTTCACGGGTGCGTAACTGGCACATATAAGATGGTACTCAACGCAACTGGATTTCTTGTCACGGTATAAAGAGATTAAAAAAAAACGTTTAAATTTAGTTCCCTTTGTTTGATTTATGCAATAGGAAGCAGTTGCTACTGAAAGAGTTTTCAGTCTTTTTTAGCCACTTGTGACACTATTTTCTGGGATTTCTACACTGTACATTGATCATCTTAGCATATTCAAAGTATCAATGCCAATACAATGGCCCTAGGAAGAGAAATTGAAAAGAAAATTGTTCCCTATATTTGACTTAAGCAACAGATGTCGTCTGCTATGGAATGTGCCGTAAGTCGATTTTTCATGTTTTCGCGGGTGCGTAACTGGCACGTATGAGATGGTAGTCAATGTAACTGGCTTTCTTGTCACGGTATAAAGAGATTAAAAAAAAAATTAAAATTTAGCTCCCTTTGCTTGATTTATGCAATAGGAAGCAGTTGCTACTGAAAGAGTTTTCAGTCTTTTTTAGCCACTTGTGACATTATTTTCTTATTTTCTGGGGTTTCTACACTGTACATTGATCATCTTAGCATATTTAAAGTATCAATGTGCAGTATGGCAGTTGGCCTGCATTAGAAACGCAAATCGAATCAAGGAATCAGGGGAAGTCACTCTTGCAAGGTGCGTGCTAGAAGGCACCAAAACAAGGTCTTCTGTCACCCTGTTTCCTTAAGTTTTCGCCCATTTTCAGTGAAATCTGGCATGTGTTGAGGGTGCATGCCTGGCAGTTTGCCAAGGACTGCATAACAGCCTTCAAAGAAGACTTAAAATCCACTTTTATGCCGATTTTTTTCACTGTTTTCTATCGATATTTTCGGGCGCCATTTCAAATGGCTCAAAGCTTTCTGATTGGATGATTGTGGGGGTGTTTCTGCAATTTGATTGGCTGATTGGGCGCAATATTGAATTTCTCAAAGCTTTTCTGATTGGATAATTTGAGGAGAGGGACGAGATTTAATTGGCTGATTGGACGCCATTTTGATTTTCTAAAAGCTTCTGTGATTGGATAATTTCAGAGAGGCCTGAGATTTGATTGGCTGATTGGAAGGGGGGGAAATCTCTGTATAACTATGTTAAATCTTCGGGTCATTTCAGCCTATTCAAAGGAAAAGAGGGTTTGACCCCTACACCAAGACCTTTTTTGGGTCCCGATGGTCAGAGGTTGAATCCCCAACTTTGCAATTTTATCTATTTTATCTATTTTTATTATTAGTCATTCTTACATCTTATTGTATTTCATTGGCCTATTTCTAAATTCTTCAAACAAGAACAAGATTTCTTATTGGAAAAAGTTTAAGCAACAGCAACCGGTTGCTTCTGAATCAATGTTTTTGCACAGCGGTTAAACATAAAATCGACTTATGACTCACGCAGTCACCAAAATTGGTTCAGTGTTTTTCGTGACCCTGGTAAGAAAACCAATTTTGTTTACCTTTCTTTGATTTGTGCAACAGGTATCAGTTGCCTCCGAACGTGTCCAAGTTGATTTTATGATTTTATGCACAGCACATAACGGTCACGTATGGGTGGGATAGTCATCGTAACCAATTCAATGGCCCTAGTAAGAGAAAAGGAAAAAAAAAAATCCCTATATTTGACTTAAGCAACAGCTGTCGTCTGCTATGGAATGTGCCGTAAGTCGATTTTTCATGTTTTCGCAGGTGCGTAACTGGCACGTATGAGACGGTAGTCAACGCAACTGGATTTCTTGTCACGGTATAAAGAGATTTAAAAAAAATAAAAATTTAGTTCCCTTTGTTTGATTTATGCAATAGAAATCAGTTGTTACTGAAAGAGTTTTCAGTCTTTTTTAGCCACTTGTGACACTATTTTCTGGGATTTCTACACTGTACATTGATCATCTTAGCATTTTCAAAGTATCAATGCAAATTCAATGGCCCTTGTAAGAGAAAAAGAAGAAAAAAAAAATCCCTATATTTGACTTAAGCAACAGGTGTCGTCTGCTATGGAATGTGCTGTTAGTTGATTTTTCATGTTTTCACGGGTGCGTAACTGGCACATATAAGATGGTACTCAACGCAACTGGATTTCTTGTCACGGTATAAAGAGATTAAAAAAAAACGTTTAAATTTAGTTCCCCTTTTCACGGTATAAAGAGATTAAAAAAAAAATTGAAATTTAGCTCCCTTTGCTTGATTTATGCAGTAGGAAGCAGTTGCTACTGAAAGAGTTTTCAGTCTTTTTTAGCCACTTGTGACATTATTTTCTTATTTTCTGGGGTTTCTACACTGTACATTGATCATCTTAGCATATTTAAAGTATCAATGTGCAGTATGGCAGTTGGCCTGCATTAGAAACGCAAATCGAATCAAGGAATCAGTGGAAGTCACTCTTGCAAGGTGCGTGCTAGAAGGCACCTAAACAAGGTCTTCTGTTACCCTGTTTCCTTAAGTTTTCGCCCATTTTCAGTGAAATCTGGCATGTGTGGAGGGTGCATGCCTGGCAGTTTGCCAAGGACTGCATAACAGCCTTCAAAGAAGACTTAAAATCCACTTTTATGCCGATTTTTTTCACTGTTTTCTATCGATATTTAGGGCGCCATTTCAAATGGCTCAAAGCTTTCTGATTAGATGATTGTGGGGGTGTGTCTGCAATTTGATTGGCTGATTGGGCGCAATATTGAATTTCTCAAAGCTTTTCTGATTGGATAATTTGAGGAGAGGGACGAGATTTGATTGGCTGATTGGACGCCATTTTGATTTTCTAAAAGCTTCTGTGATTGGATAATTTCAGAGAGGCCTGAGATTTGATTGGCTGATTGGAAGGGGGGGAAATCTCTGTATAACTATGTTAAATCTTCGGGTCATTTCAGCCTATTCAAAGGAAAAGAGGGTTTGACCCCTGCACCAAGGTCTTTTTTGGGTCCCGATGGTCAGAGGTTGAATCCCCAACTTTGCAATTTTATCTATTTTATCTATTTTTATTATTAGTCATTCTTACATCTTATTGTATTTCATTGGCCTATTTCTAAATTCTTCAAACAAGAACAAGATTTCTAATTGGAAAAAGTTTATGCAACAGCAACCGGTTGCTTCTGAATCAATGTTTTTGCACAGCGGTTAAACATAAAATCGACTTATGACTCACGCAGTCACCAAAATTGGTTCAGTGGTTTTCGTGACCCTGGTAAGAAAACCAATTTTGTTTACCTTTCTTTGATTTGTGCAACAGGTATCAGTTGCCTCCGAACGTGTCCAAGTTGATTTTATGATTTTATGCACAGCACATAACGGTCACGTATGGGTGGGATAGTCATCGTAACCAATTCAATGGCCCTAGTAAGAGAAAAGGAAAAAAAAAATTCCCTATATTTGACTTAAGCAACAGCTGTCGTCTGCTATGGAACGTGGCGTAAGTCGATTTTTCATGTTTTCGCAGGTGCGTAACTGGCACGTATGAGACGGTAGTCAACGCAACTGGATTTCTTGTCACGGTATAAAGAGATTTAAAAAAAATAAAAATTTAGTTCCCTTTGTTTGATTTATGCAATAGAAATCAGTTGTTACTGAAAGAGTTTTCAGTCTTTTTTAGCCACTTCTGACACTATTTTCTGGGATTTCTACACTGTACATTGATCATCTTAGCATATTCAAAGTATCAATGCAAATTCAATGGCCCTAGTAAGAGAAAAAAAAGAAAAAAAAATCCCAATATTTGACTTAAGCAACAGGTGTCGTCTGCAATGGAATGTGCCGTAAGTCGATTTTTCATGTTTTCGCGGGCGTGTAACTGGCACATATGAGATGGTACTCAACGCAACTGGATTTCTTGTCACGGTATAAAGAGATTAAAAGAAAAAATTAAAATTTAGTTCCCTTTGTTTGATTTATGCAATAGGAAGCAGTTGCTACTGAAAGAGTTTTCAGTCTTTTTTAGCCACTTGTGACTATTTTCTGGGATTTCTACACTGTACATTGATCATCTTAGCATATTCAAAGTATCAATGCAAATTCAATGGCCCTTGTAAGAGAAAAAGAAGAAAAAAAAATCCCTATATTTGACTTAAGCAACAGGTGTCGTCTGCTATGGAATGTGCTGTTAGTTGATTTTTCATGTTTTCACGGGTGCGTAACTGGCACATATAAGATGGTACTCAACGCAACTGGATTTCTTGTCACGGTATAAAGAGATTAAAAGAAAACGTTTAAATTTAGTTCCCTTTCTTTGATTTATGCAATAGGAAGCAGTTGCTACTGAAAGAGTTTTCAATCTTTTTTAGCCACTTGTGACACTATTTTCTGGGATTTCCACACTGTACATTGATCATCTTAGCATATTTAAAGTATCAATGCCAATACAATGGCCCTAGTAAGAGAAATTGAAAAAAAAAATTGTTCCCTATATTTGACTTAAGCAACAGGTGTCGTCTGCTATGGAATGTGCCGTAAGTCGATTTTTCATGTTTTCGCGGGTGCGTAACTGGCACGTATGAGATGGTAGTCAATGTAACTGGCTTTCTTGTCACGGTATAAAGAGATTAAAAAAAAAATTAAAATTTAGCTCCCTTTGCTTGATTTTTGCAATAGGAAGCAGTGGCTACTGAAAGAGTTTTCAGTCTTTTTTAGCCACTTGTGACATTATTTTCTTATTTTCTGGGGTTTCTACACTGTACATTGATCATCTTAGCATATTTAAAGTATCAATGTGCTGTATGGCAGTTGACCTGCATTAGAAACGCAAATCGAATCAAGGAATCAGTGGAAGTCACTCTTGCAAGGTGCGTGCTAGAAGGCACCAAAACAAGGTCTTCTGTCACCCTGTTTCCTTAAGTTTTCGCCCATTTTCAGTGAAATCTGGCATGTGTGGAGGGTGCATGCCTGGCAGTTTGCCAAGGACTGCATAACAGCCTTCAAAGAAGACTTAAAATCCACTTTTATGCCGATTTTTTTCACTGTTTTCTATCGATATTTTCGGGCGCCATTTCAAATGGCTCAAAGCTTTCTGATTGGATGATTGTGGGGTGTGTCTGCAATTTGATTGGCTGATTGGGCGCAATATTGAATTTCTCAAAGCTTTTCTGATTGGATAATTTGAGGAGAGGGACGAGATTTGATTGGCTGATTGGACTCCATTTTGATTTTCTAAAAGCTTCTGTGATTGGATAATTTCAGAGAGGCCTGAGATTTGATTGGCTGATTGGAAGGGGGGAGAAATCTCTGTATAACTATGTTAAATCTTCGGGTCATTTCAGCCTATTCAAAGGAAAAGAGGGTTTCACCCCTGCACCAAGACCTATTTTGGGTCCCGATGGTCAGAGGTTGAATCCCCAACTTTGCAATTTTATCTATTTTATCTATTTTTATTATTAGTCATTCTTACATCTTATTGTATTTCACTGGCCTATTTCTAAATACTTCAAAGAAGAACAAGATTTCTTATTGGAAAAAGTTTATGCAATAGCAACCGGTTGCTTCTGAATCAATGTTTTTGCACAGCGGTTAAACATAAAATTGACTTATGACTCACGCAGTCACCAAAATTGGTTCAGTGTTTTTCGTGACCCTGGTAAGAAAACCAATTTTGTTTACCTTTCTTTGATTTGTGCAACAGGTATCAGTTGCCTCCGAACGTGACCAAGTTGATTTTATGATTTTATGCACAGCACATAACGGTCACGTATGGGTGGGAGAGTCATCGTAACCAATTCAATGGCCCTAGTAAGAGAAAAGGAAAAAAAAAAATCCCTATATTTAACTTAAGCAACAGGTGTCGTCTGCTATGGAATGTGCCGTAAGTCGATTTTTCATGTTTTCGCAGGTGCGTAACTGGCACGTATGAGACGGTAGTCAACGAAACTGGATTTCTTGTCACGGTATAAAGAGATTTAAAAAAAAACGTTTGAATTTAGTTCCCTTTGTTTGATTTATGCAATAGAAATCAGTTGTTACTGAAAGAGTTTTCAGTCTTTTTTAGCCACTTGTGACACTATTTTCTGGGATTTCTACACTGTACATTGATCATCTTAGCATATTCAAAGTATCAATGCAAATTCAATGGCCCTAGTAAGAGAAAAAGAAGAAAAAAAAATCCCAATATTTGATTTAAGCAACAGGTGTCGTCTGCTATGGAATGTGCCGTAAGTCGATTTTTCATGTTTTCGCGGGCGCGTAACTGGCACATATGAGACGGTAGTCAACGCAACTGGATTTCTTGTCACGGTATAAAGAGATTAAAAGAAAAAAATTAAAATTTAGTTCCCTTTGTTTGATTTATGCAATAGGAAGCAGTTGCTACTGAAAGAGTTTTCAGTCTTTTTTAGCGATTTGTAACACTATTTTCTGGGATTTCTACACTGTACATTGATCATCTTAGCATATTCAAAGTATCAATGCAAATTCAATGGCCCTTGTAAGAGAAAAAGAAGAAAAAAAAAACCCCTATATTTGACTTAAGCAACAGGTGTCGTCTGCTATGGAATGTGCTGTTAGTTGATTTTTCATGTTTTCACGGGTGCGTAACTGGCACATATAAGATGGTACTCAACGCAACTGGATTTCTTGTCACGGTATAAAGAGATTTAAAAAAAAACGTTTAAATTTAGTTCCCTTTGTTTGATTTATGCAATAGGAAGCAGTTGCTACTGAAAGAGTTTTCAGTCTTTTTTAGCCACTTGTGACACTATTTTCTGGGATTTCTACACTGTACATTGATCATCTTAGCATATTCAAAGTATCAATGCCAATACAATGGCCCTAGTAAGAGAAATTGAAAAAAAAATTGTTCCCTATATTTGACTTAAGCTACAGGTGTCGTCTGCTATGGAATGTGCCGTAAGTCGATTTTTCATGTTTTCGCAGGTGCGTAACTGTCACGTATGAGACGGTAGTCAACACAACTGGATTTCTTGTCACGGTATAAAGAGATTTAAAAAAAATAAAAATTTAGTTCCCTTTGTTTGATTTATGCAATAGAAATCAGTTGTTACTGAAAGAGTTTTCAGTCTTTTTTAGCCACTTGTGACACTATTTTCTGGGATTTCTACACTGTACATTGATCATCTTAGCACATTCAAAGTATCAATGCAAATTCAATGGCCCTAGTAAGAGAAAAAGAAGAAAAAAAAATCCCTATATTTGACTTAAGCAACAGGTGTCATCTGCTATGGAATGTGCCGTAAGTCGATTTTTCATGTTTTCGCCAGCGCGTAACTAGCACATATGAGACGGTAGTCAACGCAACTGGATTTCTTGTCACGGTATAAAGAGATTAAAAGAAAAAATTAAAATTTAGTTCCCTTTGTTTGATTGATGCAATAGGAAGCAGTTGCTACTGAAAGAGTTTTCAGTCTTTTTTAGCCACTTGTGACACTATTTTCTGGGATTTCTACACTGTACATTGATCATCTTAGCATATTCAAAGTATCAATGCCAATACAATGGCCCTAGTAAGAGAAATTGAAAAAAAAATTGTTCCCTATATTTGACTTAAGCAACAGGTGTCGTCTGCTATGGAATGTGCCGTAATTCGATTTTTCATGTTTTCGCGGGTGCGTAACTGGCACGTATGAGATGTTAGTCAATGTAACTGGCTTTGTTGTCATGGTATAAAGAGATTAAAAAAAAAATTAAAATTTAGCTCCCTTTGCTTGATTTATGCAATAGGAAGCAGTTGCTACTGAAAGAGTTTTCAGTCTTTTTTAGCCACTTGTGACACTATTTTCTGGGATTTCTACATTGTACATTGATCATCTTAGCATATTCAAAGTATCAATGCAAATTCAATGGCCCTAGTAAGAGAAAAAGAAGAAAAAAAAATCCCAATTTTTGACTTAAGCAACAGGTGTTGTCTGCTATGGAATGTGCCGTAAGTCGATTTTTCATGTTTTCGCCAGCGCGGAACTAGCACATATGAGACGGTAGTCAACGCAACTGGATTTCTTGTCACGGTATAAAGAGATTTAAAAAAAATAAAAGCTTAGTTCCATTTGTTTGATTTATGCAATAGAAATCAATTGTTACTGAAAGAGTTTTCAGTCTTTTTTAGCCACTTGTGACACTTTTTTCTGGGATTTCTACACTGTACATTGATCATCTTAGCATATTGAAAGTATCAATGCAAATTCAATGGCCCTTGTAAGAGAAAAAGAAGAAAAAAAAAATCCCTATATTTGACTTAAGCAACAGGTGTCGTCTGCTATGGAATGTGCTGTTAGTTGATTTTTCATGTTTTCACAGGTGCGTAACTGGCACATATAAGATTGTACTCAACGCAACTGGATTTCTTGTCACGGTATAAAGAGATTAAAAAAAAACGTTTAAATTTAGTTCCCTTTGTTTGATTTATGCAATAGGAAGCAGTTGCTACTGAAAGAGTTTTCAGTCTTTTTTAGCCACTTGTGACACTATTTTCTGGGATTTCTACACTGTACATTGATCATCTTAGCATATTCAAAGTATCAATGCCAATACAATGGCCCTAGGAAGAGAAATTGAAAAAAAAATTGTTCCCTATATTTGACTTAAGCAACAGATGTCGTCGGCTATGGAATGTGCTGTAAGTCGATTTTTCATGTTTTCGCGGGTGCGTAACTGGCACGTATGAGATGGTAGTCAATGTAACTGGCTTTCTTGTCACGGTATAAAGAGATTAAAAAAAAAATTAAAATTTAGCTCCCTTTGCTTGATTTATGCAATAGGAAGCAATTGCTACTGAAAGAGTTTTCAGTCTTTTTTAGCCACTTGTGACATTATTTTCTTATTTTCTGGGGTTTCTACACTGTACATTGATCATCTTAGCATATTTAAAGTATCAATGTGCAGTATGGCAGTTGGCCTGCATTAGAAACGCAAATCGAATCAAGGAATCAGGGGAAGTCACTCTTGCAAGGTGCGTGCTAGAAGGCACCAAAACAAGGTCTTCTGTCACCCTGTTTCCTTAAGTTTTCGCCCATTTTCAGTGAAATCTGGCATGTGTTGAGGGTGCATGCCTGGCAGTTTGCCAAGGACTGCATAACAGCCTTCAAAGAAGACTTAAAATCCACTTTTATGCCGATTTTTTTCACTGTTTTCTATCGATATTTTCGGGCGCCATTTCAAATGGCTCAAAGCTTTCTGATTGGATGATTGTGGGGGTGTTTCTGCAATTTGATTGGCTGATTGGGCGCAAAATTGAATTTCTCAAAGCTTTTCTGATTGGATAATTTGAGGAGAGGGACGAGATTTAATTGGCTGATTGGACGCCATTTTGATTTTCTAAAAGCTTCTGTGATTGGATAATTTCAGAGAGGCCTGAGATTTGATTGGCTGATTGGAAGGGGGGGAAATCTCTGTATAACTATGTTAAATCTTCGGGTCATTTCAGCCTATTCAAAGGAAAAGAGGGTTTGACCCCTACACCAAGACCTTTTTTGGGTCCCGATGGTCAGAGGTTGAATCCCCAACTTTGCAATTTTATCTATTTTATCTATTTTTATTATTAGTCATTCTTACATCTTATTGTATTTCACTGGCCTATTTCTAAATTCTTCAAACAAGAACAAGATTTCTTATTGGAAAAAGTTTAAGCAACAGCAACCGGTTGCTTCTGAATCAATGTTTTTGCACAGCGGTTAAACATAAAATCGACTTATGACTCACGCAGTCACCAAAATTGGTTCAGTGTTTTTCGTGACCCTGGTAAGAAAACCAATTTTGTTTACCTTTCTTTGATTTGTGCAACAGGTATCAGTTGCCTCCGAACGTGTCCAAGTTGATTTTATGATTTTATGCACAGCACATAACGGTCACGTATGGGTGGGATAGTCATCGTAACCAATTCAATGGCCCTAGTAAGAGAAAAGGAAAAAAAAAAAAATCCCTATATTTGACTTAAGCAACAGCTGTCGTCTGCTATGGAATGTGCCGTAAGTCGATTTTTCATGTTTTCGCAGGTGCGTAACTGGCACGTATGAGACGGTAGTCAACGCAACTGGATTTCTTGTCACGGTATAAAGAGATTTAAAAAAAATAAAAATTTAGTTCCCTTTGTTTGATTTATGCAATAGAAATCAGTTGTTACTGAAAGAGTTTTCAGTCTTTTTTAGCCACTTGTGACACTATTTTCTGGGATTTCTACACTGTACATTGATCATCTTAGCATATTCAAAGTATCAATGCAAATTCAATGGCCCTTGTAAGAGAAAAAGAAGAAAAAAAAAATCCCTATATTTGACTTAAGCAACAGGTGTCGTCTGCTATGGAATGTGCTGTTAGTTGATTTTTCATGTTTTCACGGGTGCGTAACTGGCACATATAAGATGGTACTCAACGCAACTGGATTTCTTGTCACGGTATAAAGAGATTTAAAAAAAAACGTTTAAATTTAGTTCCCTTTGTTTGATTTATGCAATAGGAAGCAGTTGCTACTGAAAGAGTTTTCAGTCTTTTTTAGCCACTTGTGACACTATTTTCTGGGATTTCTACACTGTACATTGATCATCTTAGCATATTCAAAGTATCAATGCCAATACAATGGCCCTAGTAAGAGAAATTGAAAAAAAAATTGTTCCCTATATTTGACTTAAGCTACAGGTGTCGTCTGCTATGGAATGTGCCGTAAGTCGATTTTTCATGTTTTCGCAGGTGCGTAACTGTCACGTATGAGACGGTAGTCAACACAACTGGATTTCTTGTCACGGTATAAAGAGATTTAAAAAAAATAAAAATTTAGTTCCCTTTGTTTGATTTATGCAATAGAAATCAGTTGTTACTGAAAGAGTTTTCAGTCTTTTTTAGCCACTTGTGACACTATTTTCTGGGATTTCTACACTGTACATTGATCATCTTAGCACATTCAAAGTATCAATGCAAATTCAATGGCCCTAGTAAGAGAAAAAGAAGAAAAAAAAATCCCTATATTTGACTTAAGCAACAGGTGTCATCTGCTATGGAATGTGCCGTAAGTCGATTTTTCATGTTTTCGCCAGCGCGTAACTAGCACATATGAGACGGTAGTCAACGCAACTGGATTTCTTGTCACGGTATAAAGAGATTAAAAGAAAAAATTAAAATTTAGTTCCCTTTGTTTGATTGATGCAATAGGAAGCAGTTGCTACTGAAAGAGTTTTCAGTCTTTTTTAGCCACTTGTGACACTATTTTCTGGGATTTCTACACTGTACATTGATCATCTTAGCATATTCAAAGTATCAATGCCAATACAATGGCCCTAGTAAGAGAAATTGAAAAAAAAATTGTTCCCTATATTTGACTTAAGCAACAGGTGTCGTCTGCTATGGAATGTGCCGTAATTCGATTTTTCATGTTTTCGCGGGTGCGTAACTGGCACGTATGAGATGTTAGTCAATGTAACTGGCTTTGTTGTCATGGTATAAAGAGATTAAAAAAAAAATTAAAATTTAGCTCCCTTTGCTTGATTTATGCAATAGGAAGCAGTTGCTACTGAAAGAGTTTTCAGTCTTTTTTAGCCACTTGTGACACTATTTTCTGGGATTTCTACATTGTACATTGATCATCTTAGCATATTCAAAGTATCAATGCAAATTCAATGGCCCTAGTAAGAGAAAAAGAAGAAAAAAAAATCCCAATTTTTGACTTAAGCAACAGGTGTTGTCTGCTATGGAATGTGCCGTAAGTCGATTTTTCATGTTTTCGCCAGCGCGGAACTAGCACATATGAGACGGTAGTCAACGCAACTGGATTTCTTGTCACGGTATAAAGAGATTTAAAAAAAATAAAAGCTTAGTTCCATTTGTTTGATTTATGCAATAGAAATCAATTGTTACTGAAAGAGTTTTCAGTCTTTTTTAGCCACTTGTGACACTTTTTTCTGGGATTTCTACACTGTACATTGATCATCTTAGCATATTGAAAGTATCAATGCAAATTCAATGGCCCTTGTAAGAGAAAAAGAAGAAAAAAAAAATCCCTATATTTGACTTAAGCAACAGGTGTCGTCTGCTATGGAATGTGCTGTTAGTTGATTTTTCATGTTTTCACAGGTGCGTAACTGGCACATATAAGATTGTACTCAACGCAACTGGATTTCTTGTCACGGTATAAAGAGATTAAAAAAAAACGTTTAAATTTAGTTCCCTTTGTTTGATTTATGCAATAGGAAGCAGTTGCTACTGAAAGAGTTTTCAGTCTTTTTTAGCCACTTGTGACACTATTTTCTGGGATTTCTACACTGTACATTGATCATCTTAGCATATTCAAAGTATCAATGCCAATACAATGGCCCTAGGAAGAGAAATTGAAAAAAAAATTGTTCCCTATATTTGACTTAAGCAACAGATGTCGTCTGCTATGGAATGTGCTGTAAGTCGATTTTTCATGTTTTCGCGGGTGCGTAACTGGCACGTATGAGATGGTAGTCAATGTAACTGGCTTTCTTGTCACGGTATAAAGAGATTAAAAAAAAAATTAAAATTTAGCTCCCTTTGCTTGATTTATGCAATAGGAAGCAATTGCTACTGAAAGAGTTTTCAGTCTTTTTTAGCCACTTGTGACATTATTTTCTTATTTTCTGGGGTTTCTACACTGTACATTGATCATCTTAGCATATTTAAAGTATCAATGTGCAGTATGGCAGTTGGCCTGCATTAGAAACGCAAATCGAATCAAGGAATCAGGGGAAGTCACTCTTGCAAGGTGCGTGCTAGAAGGCACCAAAACAAGGTCTTCTGTCACCCTGTTTCCTTAAGTTTTCGCCCATTTTCAGTGAAATCTGGCATGTGTTGAGGGTGCATGCCTGGCAGTTTGCCAAGGACTGCATAACAGCCTTCAAAGAAGACTTAAAATCCACTTTTATGCCGATTTTTTTCACTGTTTTCTATCGATATTTTCGGGCGCCATTTCAAATGGCTCAAAGCTTTCTGATTGGATGATTGTGGGGGTGTTTCTGCAATTTGATTGGCTGATTGGGCGCAAAATTGAATTTCTCAAAGCTTTTCTGATTGGATAATTTGAGGAGAGGGACGAGATTTAATTGGCTGATTGGACGCCATTTTGATTTTCTAAAAGCTTCTGTGATTGGATAATTTCAGAGAGGCCTGAGATTTGATTGGCTGATTGGAAGGGGGGGAAATCTCTGTATAACTATGTTAAATCTTCGGGTCATTTCAGCCTATTCAAAGGAAAAGAGGGTTTGACCCCTACACCAAGACCTTTTTTGGGTCCCGATGGTCAGAGGTTGAATCCCCAACTTTGCAATTTTATCTATTTTATCTATTTTTATTATTAGTCATTCTTACATCTTATTGTATTTCATTGGCCTATTTCTAAATTCTTCAAACAAGAACAAGATTTCTTATTGGAAAAAGTTTAAGCAACAGCAACCGGTTGCTTCTGAATCAATGTTTTTGCACAGCGGTTAAACATAAAATCGACTTATGACTCACGCAGTCACCAAAATTGGTTCAGTGTTTTTCGTGACCCTGGTAAGAAAACCAATTTTGTTTACCTTTCTTTGATTTGTGCAACAGGTATCAGTTGCCTCCGAACGTGTCCAAGTTGATTTTATGATTTTATGCACAGCACATAACGGTCACGTATGGGTGGGATAGTCATCGTAACCAATTCAATGGCCCTAGTAAGAGAAAAGGAAAAAAAAAAAAATCCCTATATTTGACTTAAGCAACAGCTGTCGTCTGCTATGGAATGTGCCGTAAGTCGATTTTTCATGTTTTCGCAGGTGCGTAACTGGCACGTATGAGACGGTAGTCAACGCAACTGGATTTCTTGTCACGGTATAAAGAGATTTAAAAAAAATAAAAATTTAGTTCCCTTTGTTTGATTTATGCAATAGAAATCAGTTGTTACTGAAAGAGTTTTCAGTCTTTTTTAGCCACTTGTGACACTATTTTCTGGGATTTCTACACTGTACATTGATCATCTTAGCATATTCAAAGTATCAATGCAAATTCAATGGCCCTTGTAAGAGAAAAAGAAGAAAAAAAAAATCCCTATATTTGACTTAAGCAACAGGTGTCGTCTGCTATGGAATGTGCTGTTAGTTGATTTTTCATGTTTTCACGGGTGCGTAACTGGCACATATAAGATGGTACTCAACGCAACTGGATTTCTTGTCACGGTATAAAGAGATTAAAAAAAAACGTTTAAATTTAGTTCCCCTTGTTACGGTATAAAGAGATTAAAAAAAAAATTAAAATTTAGCTCCCTTTGCTTGATTTATGCAATAGGAAGCAGTTGCTACTGAAAGAGTTTTCAGTCTTTTTTAGCCACTTGTGACATTATTTTCTTATTTCTGGGGTTTCTACACTGTACATTGATCATCTTAGCATATTTAAAGTATCAATGTGCAGTATGGCAGTTGGCCTGCATTAGAAACGCAAATCGAATCAAGGAATCAGGGGAAGTCACTCTTGCAAGGTGCGTGCTAGAAGGCACCAAAACAAGGTCTTCTGTTACCCTGTTTCCTTAAGTTTTCGCCCATTTTCAGTGAAATCTGGCATGTGTTGAGGGTGCATGCCTGGCAGTTTGCCAAGGACTGCATAACAGCCTTCAAAGAAGACTTAAAATCCACTTTTATGCCGATTTTTTTCACTGTTTTCTATCGATATTTTCGGGCGCCATTTCAAATGGCTCAAAGCTTTCTGATTGGATGATTGTGGGGCTGTTTCTGCAATTTGATTGGCTGATTGGGCGCAAAATTGAATTTCTCAAAGCTTTTCTGATTGGATAATTTGAGGAGAGGGACGAGATTTAATTGGCTGATTGGACGCCATTTTGATTTTCTAAAAGCTTCTGTGATTGGATAATTTCAGAGAGGCCTGAGATTTGATTGGCTGATTGGAAGGGGGGGAAATCTCTGTATAACTATGTTAAATCTTCGGGTCATTTCAGCCTATTCAAAGGAAAAGAGGGTTTGACCCCTACACCAAGACCTTTTTTGGGTCCCGATGGTCAGAGGTTGAATCCCCAACTTTGCAATTTTATCTATTTTATCTATTTTTATTATTAGTCATTCTTACATCTTATTGTATTTCATTGGCCTATTTCTAAATTCTTCAAACAAGAACCAGATTTCTTATTGGAAAAAGTTTAAGCAACAGCAACCGGTTGCTTCTGAATCAATGTTTTTGCACAGCGGTTAAACATAAAATCGACTTATGACTCACGCAGTCACCAAAATTGGTTCAGTGTTTTTCGTGACCCTGGTAAGAAAACCAATTTTGTTTACCTTTCTTTGATTTGTGCAACAGGTATCAGTTGCCTCCGAACGTGTCCAAGTTGATTTTATGATTTTATGCACAGCACATAACGGTCACGTATGGGTGGGATAGTCATCGTAACCAATTCAATGGCCCTAGTAAGAGAAAAGGAAAAAAAAAAATCCCTATATTTGACTTAAGCAACAGCTGTCGTCTGCTATGGAATGTGCCGTAAGTCGATTTTTCATGTTTTCGCAGGTGCGTAACTGGCACGTATGAGACGGTAGTCAACGCAACTGGATTTCTTGTCACGGTATAAAGAGATTTAAAAAAAATAAAAATTTAGTTCCCTTTGTTTGATTTATGCAATAGAAATCAGTTGTTACTGAAAGAGTTTTCAGTCTTTTTTAGCCACTTGTGACACTATTTTCTGGGATTTCTACACTGTACATTGATCATCTTAGCATATTCAAAGTATCAATGCAAATTCAATGGCCCTTGTAAGAGAAAAAGAAGAAAAAAAAAATCCCTATATTTGACTTAAGCAACAGGTGTCGTCTGCTATGGAATGTGCTGTTAGTTGATTTTTCATGTTTTCACGGGTGCGTAACTGGCACATATAAGATGGTACTCAACGCAACTGGATTTCTTGTCACGGTATAAAGAGATTAAAAAAAAACGTTTAAATTTAGTTCCCCTTGTTACGGTATAAAGAGATTAAAAAAAAAATTAAAATTTAGCTCCCTTTGCTTGATTTATGCAATAGGAAGCAGTTGCTACTGAAAGAGTTTTCAGTCTTTTTTAGCCACTTGTGACATTATTTTCTTATTTTCTGGGGTTTCTACACTGTACATTGATCATCTTAGCATATTTAAAGTATCAATGTGCAGTATGGCAGTTGGCCTGCATTAGAAACGCAAATCGAATCAAGGAATCAGGGGAAGTCACTCTTGCAAGGTGCGTGCTAGAAGGCACCAAAACAAGGTCTTCTGTTACCCTGTTTCCTTAAGTTTTCGCCCATTTTCAGTGAAATCTGGCATGTGTTGAGGGTGCATGCCTGGCAGTTTGCCAAGGACTGCATAACAGCCTTCAAAGAAGACTTAAAATCCACTTTTATGCCGATTTTTTTCACTGTTTTCTATCGATATTTTCGGGCGCCATTTCAAATGGCTCAAAGCTTTCTGATTGGATGATTGTGGGGCTGTTTCTGCAATTTGATTGGCTGATTGGGCGCAAAATTGAATTTCTCAAAGCTTTTCTGATTGGATAATTTGAGGAGAGGGACGAGATTTAATTGGCTGATTGGACGCCATTTTGATTTTCTAAAAGCTTCTGTGATTGGATAATTTCAGAGAGGCCTGAGATTTGATTGGCTGATTGGAAGGGGGGGAAATCTCTGTATAACTATGTTAAATCTTCGGGTCATTTCAGCCTATTCAAAGGAAAAGAGGGTTTGACCCCTACACCAAGACCTTTTTTGGGTCCCGATGGTCAGAGGTTGAATCCCCAACTTTGCAATTTTATCTATTTTATCTATTTTTATTATTAGTCATTCTTACATCTTATTGTATTTCATTGGCCTATTTCTAAATTCTTCAAACAAGAACCAGATTTCTTATTGGAAAAAGTTTAAGCAACAGCAACCGGTTGCTTCTGAATCAATGTTTTTGCACAGCGGTTAAACATAAAATCGACTTATGACTCACGCAGTCACCAAAATTGGTTCAGTGTTTTTCGTGACCCTGGTAAGAAAACCAATTTTGTTTACCTTTCTTTGATTTGTGCAACAGGTATCAGTTGCCTCCGAACGTGTCCAAGTTGATTTTATGATTTTATGCACAGCACATAACGGTCACGTATGGGTGGGATAGTCATCGTAACCAATTCAATGGCCCTAGTAAGAGAAAAGGAAAAAAAAAAATCCCTATATTTGACTTAAGCAACAGCTGTCGTCTGCTATGGAATGTGCCGTAAGTCGATTTTTCATGTTTTCGCAGGTGCGTAACTGGCACGTATGAGACGGTAGTCAACGCAACTGGATTTCTTGTCACGGTATAAAGAGATTTAAAAAAAATAAAAATTTAGTTCCCTTTGTTTGATTTATGCAATAGAAATCAGTTGTTACTGAAAGAGTTTTCAGTCTTTTTTAGCCACTTGTGACACTATTTTCTGGGATTTCTACACTGTACATTGATCATCTTAGCATATTCAAAGTATCAATGCAAATTCAATGGCCCTTGTAAGAGAAAAAGAAGAAAAAAAAAATCCCTATATTTGACTTAAGCAACAGGTGTCGTCTGCTATGGAATGTGCTGTTAGTTGATTTTTCATGTTTTCACGGGTGCGTAACTGGCACATATAAGATGGTACTCAACGCAACTGGATTTCTTGTCACGGTATAAAGAGATTAAAAAAAAACGTTTAAATTTAGTTCCCCTTGTCACGGTATAAAGAGATTAAAAAAAAAATTAAAATTTAGCTCCCTTTGCTTGATTTATGCAATAGGAAGCAGTTGCTACTGAAAGAGTTTTCAGTCTTTTTTAGCCACTTGTGACATTATTTTCTTATTTTCTGGGGTTTCTACACTGTACATTGATCATCTTAGCATATTTAAAGTATCAATGTGCAGTATGGCAGTTGGCCTGCATTAGAAACGCAAATCGAATCAAGGAATCAGGGGAAGTCACTCTTGCAAGGTGCGTGCTAGAAGGCACCAAAACAAGGTCTTCTGTTACCCTGTTTCCTTAAGTTTTCGCCCATTTTCAGTGAAATCTGGCATGTGTTGAGGGTGCATGCCTGGCAGTTTGCCAAGGACTGCATAACAGCCTTCAAAGAAGACTTAAAATCCACTTTTATGCCCATTTTTTTCACTGTTTTCTATCGATATTTTCGGGCGCCATTTCAAATGGCTCAAAGCTTTCTGATTGGATGATTGTGGGGGTGTTTCTGCAATTTGATTGGCTGATTGGGCGCAAAATTGAATTTCTCAAAGCTTTTCTGATTGGATAATTTGAGGAGAGGGACGAGATTTAATTGGCTGATTGGACGCCATTTTGATTTTCTAAAAGCTTCTGTGATTGGATAATTTCAGAGAGGCCTGAGATTTGATTGGCTGATTGGAAGGGGGGGAAATCTCTGTATAACTATGTTAAATCTTCGGGTCATTTCAGCCTATTCAAAGGAAAAGAGGGTTTGACCCCTACACCAAGACCTTTTTTGGGTCCCGATGGTCAGAGGTTGAATCCCCAACTTTGCAATTTTATCTATTTTATCTATTTTTATTATTAGTCATTCTTACATCTTATTGTATTTCATTGGCCTATTTCTAAATTCTTCAAACAAGAACAAGATTTCTTATTGGAAAAAGTTTAAGAAACAGCAACCGGTTGCTTCTGAATCAATGTTTTTGCACAGCGGTTAAACATAAAATCGACTTATGACTCACGCAGTCACCAAAATTGGTTCAGTGTTTTTCGTGACCCTGGTAAGAAAACCAATTTTGTTTACCTTTCTTTGATTTGTGCAACAGGTATCAGTTGCCTCCGAACGTGTCCAAGTTGATTTTATGATTTTATGCACAGCACATAACGGTCACGTATGGGTGGGATAGTCATCGTAACCAATTCAATGGCCCTAGTAAGAGAAAAGGAAAAAAAAAAAATCCCTATATTTGACTTAAGCAACAGCTGTCGTCTGCTATGGAATGTGCCGTAAGTCGATTTTTCATGTTTTCGCAGGTGCGTAACTGGCACGTATGAGACGGTAGTCAACGCAACTGGATTTCTTGTCACGGTATAAAGAGATTTAAAAAAAATAAAAATTTAGTTCCCTTTGTTTGATTTATGCAATAGAAATCAGTTGTTACTGAAAGAGTTTTCAGTCTTTTTTAGCCACTTGTGACACTATTTTCTGGGATTTCTACACTGTACATTGATCATCTTAGCATATTCAAAGTATCAATGCAAATTCAATGGCCCTTGTAAGAGAAAAAGAAGAAAAAAAAAATCCCTATATTTGACTTAAGCAACAGGTGTCGTCTGCTATGGAATGTGCTGTTAGTTGATTTTTCATGTTTTCATGGGTGCGTAACTGGCACATATAAGATGGTACTCAACGCAACTGGATTTCTTGTCACGGTATAAAGAGATTAAAAAAAAACGTTTAAATTTAGTTCCCCTTGTCACGGTATAAAGAGATTAAAAAAAAAATTAAAATTTAGCTCCCTTTGCTTGATTTATGCAATAGGAAGCAGTTGCTACTGAAAGAGTTTTCAGTCTTTTTTAGCCACTTGTGACATTATTTTCTTATTTTCTGGGGTTTCTACACTGTACATTGATCATCTTAGCATATTTAAAGTATGAATGTGCAGTATGGCAGTTGGCCTGCATTAGAAACGCAAATCGAATCAAGGAATCAGTGGAAGTCACTCTTGCAAGGTGCGTGCTAGAAGGCACCTAAACAAGGTCTTCTGTTACCCTGTTTCCTTAAGTTTTCGCCCATTTTCAGTGAAATCTGGCATGTGTGGAGGGTGCATGCCTGGCAGTTTGCCAAGGACTGCATAACAGCCTTCAAAGAAGACTTAAAATCCACTTTTATGCCGATTTTTTTCACTGTTTTCTATCGATATTTTCGGGCGCCATTTCAAATGGCTCAAAGCTTTCTGATTAGATGATTGTGGGGGTGTGTCTGCAATTTGATTGGCTGATTGGGCGCAATATTGAATTTCTCAAAGCTTTTCTGATTGGATAATTTGAGGAGAGGGACGAGATTTGATTGGCTGATTGGACTCCATTTTGATTTTCTAAAAGCTTCTGTGATTGGATAATTTCAGAGAGGCCTGAGATTTGATTGGCTGATTGGAAGGGGGGGAAATCTCTGTATAACTATGTTAAATCTTCGGGTCATTTCAGCCTATTCAAAGGAAAAGAGGGTTTCACCCCTGCACCAAGGTCTTTTTTGGGTCCCGATGGTCAGAGGTTGAATCCCCAACTTTGCAATTTTATCTATTTTATCTATTTTTATTATTAGTCATTCTTACATCTTATTGTATTTCATTGGCCTATTTCTAAATTCTTCAAACAAGAACAAGATTTCTAATTGGAAAAAGTTTATGCAACAGCAACCGGTTGCTTCTGAATCAATGTTTTTGCACAGCGGTTAAACATAAAATCGACTTATGACTCACGCAGTCACCAAAATTGGTTCAGTGGTTTTCGTGACCCTGGTAAGAAAACCAATTTTGTTTACCTTTCTTTGATTTGTGCAACAGGTATCAGTTGCCTCCGAACGTGTCCAAGTTGATTTTATGATTTTATGCACAGCACATAACGGTCACGTATGGGTGGGATAGTCATCGTAACCAATTCAATGGCCCTAGTAAGAGAAAAGGAAAAAAAAAATTCCCTATATTTGACTTAAGCAACAGCTGTCGTCTGCTATGGAATGTGCCGTAAGTCGATTTTTCATGTTTTCGCAGGTGCGTAACTGGCACGTATGAGACGGTAGTCAACGCAACTGGATTTCTTGTCACGGTATAAAGAGATTTAAAAAAAATAAAAATTTAGTTCCCTTTGTTTGATTTATGCAATAGAAATCAGTTGTTACTGAAAGAGTTTTCAGTCTTTTTTAGCCACTTGTGACACTATTTTCTGGGATTTCTACACTGTACATTGATCATCTTAGCATATTCAAAGTATCAATGCAAATTCAATGGCCCTAGTAAGAGAAAAAAAAGAAAAAAAAATCCCAATATTTGACTTAAGCAACAGGTGTCGTCTGCTATGGAATGTGCCGTAAGTCGATTTTTCATGTTTTCGCAACCGCGTAACTGGCACATATGAGATGGTAGTCAACGCAACTGGATTTCTTGTCACGGTATAAAGAGATTAAAAGAAAAAATTAAAATTTAGTTCCCTTTGTTTGATTTATGCAATAGGAAGCAGTTGCTACTGAAAGAGTTTTCAGTCTTTTTTAGCCACTTGTGACTATTTTCTGGGATTTCTACACTGTACATTGATCATCTTAGCATATTCAAAGTATCAATGCCAATACAATGGCCCTAGTAAGAGAAATTGAAAAAAAAAAATTTCCTCTATTTGACCTAAGCAACAGGTGTCGTCTTCTATGGAATGTGCCGTTAGTCGATTTTTCATGTTTTCGCGGGTGCGTAACTGGCACGTATGAGATGGTAGTCAATGTAACTGGCTTTCTTGTCACGGTATAAAGAGATTAAAAAAAAAATTAAAAGTTAGCTCCCTTTGCTTGATTTTTGCAATAGGAAGCAGTTGCTACTGAAAGAGTTTTCAGTCTTTTTTAGCCACTTGTGACATTATTTTCTTATTTTCTGGGGTTTCTACACTGTACATTGATCATCTTAGCATATTTAAAGTATCAATGTGCAGTATGGCAGTTGACCTGCATTAGAAACGCAAATCGAATCAAGGAATCATGGGAAGTCACTCTTGCAAGGTGCGTGCTAGAAGGCACCAAAACAAGGTCTTCTGTCACCCTGTTTCCTTAAGTTTTCGCCCATTTTCAGTGAAATCTGGCATGTGTGGAAGGTGCATGCCTGGCAGTTTGCCAAGGACTGCATAACAGCCTTCAAAGAAGACTTAAAATCCACTTTTATGCCCATTTTTTTCACTGTTTTCTATCGATATTTTCGGGCGCCATTTCAAATGGCTCAAAGCTTTCTGATTGGATGATTGTGGGGGTGTGTCTGCAATTTGATTGGCTGATTGAGCGCAATAATCAATTTCTCAAAGCTTTTCTGATTGGATAATTTGAGGAGAGGGACGAGATTTGATTGGCTGATTGGACTCCATTTTGATTTTCTAAAAGCTTCTGTGATTGGATAATTTCAGAGAGGCCTGAGATTTGATTGGCTGATTGGAAGGGGGGGGAAATCTCTGTATAACTATGTTAAACTTTCGGGTCATTTCAGCCTATTCAAAGGAAAAGAGGGTTTGACCCCTGCACCAAGACCTATTTTGGGTCCCGATGGTCAGAGGTTGAATCCCCAACTTTGCAATTTTATCTATTTTATCTATTTTTATTATTAGTCATTCTTACATCTTACTGTATTTCATTGGCCTATTTCTAAATTCTTCAAACAAGAACAAGTTTTCTTATTGGAAAAAGTTGATGCAACAGCAACCGGTTGCTTCTGAATCAATGTTTTTGCACAGCGGTTAAACATAAAATCGACTTATGACTCACGCAGTCACCAAAATTGGTTCAGTGGTTTTCGTGACCCTGTTAAGAAAACCAATTTTGTTTACCTTTCTTTAATTTGTGCAACAGGTATCAGTTGCCTCCGAAGGTGTCCAAGTTGATTTTATGATTTTATGCACAGCACATAACGGTCACGTATGGGTGGGATAGTCATCGTAACCAATTCAATGGCCCTAGTAAGAGAAAAGGAAAAAAAAAAAATCCCTATATTTGACTTAAGCAACAGCTGTCGTCTGCTATGGAATGTGCCGTAAGTCGATTTTTCATGTTTTCGCAGGTGCGTAACTGGCACGTATGAGACGGTAGTCAACGCAACTGGATTTCTTGTCACGGTATAAAGAGATTTAAAAAAAATAAAAATTTAGTTCCCTTTGTTTGATTTATGCAATAGAAATCAGTTGTTACTGAAAGAGTTTTCAGTCTTTTTTAGCCACTTGTGACACTATTTTCTGGGATTTCTACACTGTACATTGATCATCTTAGCATATTCAAAGTATCAATGCAAATTCAATGGCCCTAGTAATAGAAAAAGAAGATAAAAAAATCCCAATATTTGACTTAAGCAACGGGTGTCGTCTGCTATGGAATGTGCCGTAAGTCGATTTTTCATGTTTTCGCGGGCGCGTAACTGGCACATATGTGACGGTAGTCAACGCAACTGGATTTCTTGTCACGGTATAAAGAGATTAAAAGAAAAAACTAAAATTTAGTTCCCTTTGTTTGATTTATGCAATAGGAAGCAGTTGCTACTGAAAGAGTTTTCAGTCTTTTTTAGCCACTTGTGACACTATTTTCTGGGATTTCTACACTGTACATTGATCATCTTAGCTTATTCAAAGTATCAATGCAAATTCAATGGCCCTTGTAAGAGAAAAAGAAGAAAAAAAAAATCCCAATATTTGACTTAAGCAACAGGTGTCGTCTGCTATGGAATGTGCTGTTAGTTGATTTTTCATGTTTTCACGGGTGCGTAACTGGCACATATAAGATGGTACTCAACGCAACTGGATTTCTTGTCACGGTATAAAGAGATTAAAAAAAAACGTTTAAATTTAGTTCCCTTTGTTTGATTTATGCAATAGGAAGCAGTTGCTACTGAAAGAGTTTTCAGTCTTTTTTAGCCACTTGTGACACTATTTTCTGGGATTTCTACACTGTACATTGATCATCTTAGCATATTCAAAGTATCAATGCAAATTCAATGGCCCTTGTAAGAGAAAAAGAAGAAAAAAAAAATCCCTATATTTGACTTAAGCAACAGGTGTCGTCTGCTATGCAATGTGCTATTTGTTGATTTTTCATGTTTTCACGGGTGCGTAACTGGCACATATAAGTTGGTACTCGACGCAACTGGATTTCTTGTCACGGTATAAGGAGATTAAAAAAAAACGTTTAAATTTAGTTCCCTTTGTTTGATTTATGCAATAGGAAGCAGTTGCTACTGAAAGAGTTTTCAGTCTTTTTTAGCCACTTGTGACACTATTTTCTGGGATTTCTACACTGTACATTGATCATCTTAGCATATTCAAAGTATCAATGCCAATACAATGGCCCTAGTAAGATAAAAAGAAGAAAAAAAAATCTCAATATTTGACTTAAGCAACAGCTGTCGTCTGCTATGGAATGTGCTGTAAGTCGATTTTTCATGTTTTCGCGGGGGCGTAACTGGCACATATGAGACGGTAGTCAACGCAACTGGATTTCTTGTCACGGTATAAAGAGATTAAAAAAAAAAATTAAAATTTAGTTCCCTTTGTTTGATTTATGCAATAGGAAGCAGTTGCTACTGAAAGAGTTTTCAGTCTTTTTTAGCCACTTGTGACACTATTTTCTGGGATTTCTACACTGTACATTGATCATCTTAGCATATTCAAAGTATCAATGCCAATACAATGGCCCTAGTAAGAGAAATTGAAAAAAAAATTGTTCCCTATATTTGACTTAAGCAACAGGTGTCGTCTGCTATGGAATGTGCCGTAAGTCGATTTTTCATGTTTTCGCGGATGCATAACTGGCAGGTATGAGATGGTAGTCAATGTAACTGGCTTTCTTGTCACGGTATAAAGAGATAAAAAAAAAATTAAAATTTAGCTCCCTTTGCTTGATTTATGCAATAGGAAGCAGTTGCTACTGAAAGAGTTTTCAGTCTTTTTTAGCCACTTGTGACATTATTTTCTTATTTTCTGGGGTTTCTACACTGTACATTGATCATCTTAGCATATTTAAAGTATCAATGTGCAGTATGGCAGTTGGCCTGCATTAGAAACGCAAATCGAATCAAGGAATCAGGGGAAGTCACTCTTGCAAGGTGCGTGCTAGAAGGCACCAAAACAAGGTCTTCTGTCACCCTGTTTCCTTAAGTTTTCGCCCATTTTCAGTGAAATCTGGCATGTGTGGAGGGTGCATACCTGGCAGTTTCCCAAGGACTGCATAACAGCCTTCAAAGAAGACTTAAAATCCACTTTTATGCCGATATTTTTCACTGTTTTCTATCGATATTTTCGGGCGCCATTTCAAATGGCTCAAAGCTTTCTGATTGGATGATTGTGGGGGTGTGTCTGCAATTTGATTGGCTGATTGGGCGCAATATTGAATTTCTCAAAGCTTTTCTGATTGGATAATTTGAGGAGAGGGACGAGATTTGATTGACTGATTGGACGCCATTTTGATTTTCTAAAAGCTTCTGTGATTGGATAATTTCAGAGAGGCCTGAGATTTGATTGGCTGATTGGAAGGGGGGGGAAATCTCTGTATAACTATGTTAAATCTTCGGGTCATTTCAGCCTATACAAAGGAAAAGAGGGTTTGACCCCTGCACCAAGACCTTTTTTGGGTCCCGATGGTCAGAGGTTGAATCCCCAACTTTGCAATTTTATCTATTTTATCTATTTTTATTATTAGTCATTCTTACATCTTATTGTATTTCATTGGCCTATTTCTAAATTCTTCAAACAAGAACAAGATTTCTAATTGGAAAAAGTTTATGCAACAGCAACCGGTTGCTTCTGAATCAATGTTTTTGCACAGCGGTTAAACATAAAATCGACTTATGACTCATGCAGTCACCAAAATTGGTTCAGTGTTTTTTGTGACCCTGGTAAGAAAACCAATTTTTTTTACCGTTCTTTGATTTGTGCAACAGGTATCAGTTACCTCCGAACGTGTCCAAGTTGATTTTATGATTTTATGCATAGCACATAACGGTCACGTATGGGTGGGATAGTCATCGTAACCAATTCAATGGCCCTAGTAAGAGAAAAGGAAAAAAAAAAATTCCCTATATTTGACTTAAGCAACAGCTGTCGTCTGCTATGGAATGTGCCGTAAGTCGATTTTTCATGTTTTCGCAGGTGCGTAACTGGCACATATGAGACGGTAGTCAACACAACTGGATTTCTTGTCATGGTATAAAGAGATTTAAAGAAAATAAAAATTTAGTTCCCTTTGTTTGATTTATGCAATAGAAATCAGTTGTTACTGAAAGAGTTTTCAGTGTTTTTTAGCCACTTGTGACACTATTTTCTGGGATTTCTACACTGTACATTGATCATCTTAGCATATTCAAAGTATCAATGCAAATTCAATGGCCCTAGTAAGAGAAAAAGAAGAAAAAAAAATCCCAATATTTGACTTAAGCAACAGGTGTCGTCTGCTATGGAATGTGCCGTAAGTCGATTTTTCATGTTTTCGCGGGCGCGTAACTGGCACATATGAGACGGTAGTCAACGCAACTGGATTTCTTGTCACGGTATAAAGAGATTAAAAAAAAAAATTAAAATTTAGTTCCCTTTGTTTGATTTATGCAATAGGAAGCAGTTGCTACTGAAAGAGTTTTCAGTCTTTTTTAGCCACTTGTGACACTATTTTCTGGGATTTCTACACTGTACATTGATCATCTTAGCATATTCAAAGTATCAATGCAAATTCAATGGCCCTTGTAAGAGAAAAAGAAGAAAAAAAAAATCCCTATATTTGACTTAAGCAACAGGTGTCGTCTGCTATGGAATGTGCTGTTAGTTGATTTTTCATGTTTTCATGGGTGCGTAACTGGCACATATAAGATGGTACTCAACGCAACTGGATTTCTTGTCTCGGTATAAAGAGATTAAAAAAAACGTTTAAATTTAGTTCCCTTTGTTTGATTTATGCAATAGGAAGCAGTTGCTACTGAAAGAGTTTTCAGTCTTTTTTAGCCACTTGTGACACTATTTTCTGGGATTTCTACACTGTACATTGATCATCTTAGCATATTCAAAGTATCAATGCCAATACAATGGCCCTAGTAAGAGAAATTGAAAAAAAAATTGTTCCCTATATTTGACTTAAGCAACAGGTGTCGTCTGCTATGGAATGTGCCGTAAGTCGATTTTTCATGTTTTCGCGGATGCATAACTGGCAGGTATGAGATGGTAGTCAATGTAACTGGCTTTCTTGTCACGGTATAAAGAGATTAAAAAAAAAATTAAAATTTAGCTCCCTTTGCTTGATTTATGCAATAGGAAGCAGTTGCTACTGAAAGAGTTTTCAGTCTTTTTTAGCCACTTGTGACATTATTTTCTTATTTTCTGGGGTTTCTACACTGTACATTGATCATCTTAGCATATTTAAAGTATCAATGTGCAGTATGGCAGTTGGCCTGCATTAGAAACGCAAATCGAATCAAGGAATCAGGGGAAGTCACTCTTGCAAGGTGCGTGCTAGAAGGCACCAAAACAAGGTCTTCTGTCACCCTGTTTCCTTAAGTTTTCGCCCATTTTCAGTGAAATCTGGCATGTGTGGAGGGTGCATACCTGGCAGTTTCCCAAGGACTGCATAACAGCCTTCAAAGAAGACTTAAAATCCACTTTTATGCCGATATTTTTCACTGTTTTCTATCGATATTTTCGGGCGCCATTTCAAATGGCTCAAAGCTTTCTGATTGGATGATTGTGGGGGTGTGTCTGCAATTTGATTGGCTGATTGAGCGCAATATTGAATTTCTCAAAGCTTTTCTGATTGGATAATTTGAGGAGAGGGACGAGATTTGATTGACTGATTGGACGCCATTTTGATTTTCTAAAAGCTTCTGTGATTGGATAATTTCAGAGAGGCCTGAGATTTGATTGGCTGATTGGAAGGGGGGGGAAATCTCTGTATAACTATGTTAAATCTTCGGGTCATTTCAGCCTATACAAAGGAAAAGAGGGTTTGACCCCTGCACCAAGACCTTTTTTGGGTCCCGATGGTCAGAGGTTGAATCCCCAACTTTGCAATTTTATCTATTTTATCTATTTTTATTATTAGTCATTCTTACATCTTATTGTATTTCATTGGCCTATTTCTAAATTCTTCAAACAAGAACAAGATTTCTTATTGGAAAAAGTTTATGCAACAGCAACCGGTTGCTTCTGAATCAATGTTTTTGCACAGCGGTTAAACATAAAATTGACTTATGACTCATGCAGTCACCAAAATTTGTTCAGTGTTTTTTGTGACCCTGGTAAGAAAACCAATTTTTTTTACCGTTCTTGGATTTGTGCAACAGGTATCAGTTACCTCCGAACGTGTCCAAGTTGATTTTATGATTTTATGCATAGCACATAACGGTCACGTATGGGTGGGATAGTCATCGTAACCAATTCAATGGCCCTAGTAAGAGAAAAGGAAAAAAAAAAATTCCCTATATTTGACTTAAGCAACAGCTGTCGTCTGCTATGGAATGTGCCGTAAGTCGATTTTTCATGTTTTCGCGGGTGCGTAACTGGCACATATGAGACGGTAGTCAACACAACTGGATTTCTTGTCACGGTATAAAGAGATTAAAAGAAAAAATTAAAATTTAGTTCCCTTTGTTTGATTTATGCAATAGGAAGCAGTTGCTACTGAAAGAGTTTTCAGTCTTTTTTAGCCACTTGTGACACTATTTTCTGGGATTTCTATACTGTACATTGATCATCTTAGCATATTCAAAGTATCAATGCAAATTCAATGGCCCTTGTAAGAGAAAAAGAAGAAAAAAAAATCCCTATATTTGACTTAAGCAACAGGTGTCGTCTGCTATGGAATGTTCTGTTAGTTGATTTTTCATGTTTTCACGGGTGCGTAACTGGCACATATAAGATGGTACTCAACGCAACTGGATTTCTTGTCACGGTATAAAGAGATTAAAAAAAAACGTTTAAATTTAGTTCCCTTTGTTTGATTTATGCAATAGGAAGCAGTTGCTACTGAAAGAGTTTTTAGTCTTTTTTAGCCACTTGTGACACTATTTTCTGGGATTTCTACACTGTACATTGATCATCTTAGCATATTCAAAGTATCAATGCCAATACAATGGCCCTAGTAAGAGAAATTGAAAAAAAAATTGTTCCCTATATTTGACTTAAGCAACAGGTGTCGTCTGCTATGGAATGTGCCGTAAGTCGATTTTTCATGTTTTCGCGGGTGCGTAACTGGCACATATGAGACGGTAGTCAACACAACTGGATTTCTTGTCATGGTATAAAGAGATTTAAAAAAAATAAAAATTTAGTTCCCTTTGTTTGATTTATGCAATAGAAATCAGTTGTTACTGAAAGAGTTTTCAGTCTTTTTTAGCCACTTGTGACACTATTTTATGGGATTTCTACACTGTACATTGATCATCTTAGCATATTCAAAGTATCAATGCAAATTCAATGGCCCTAGTAAGAGAAAAAGAAGAAAAAAAAAATCCCAATATTTGACTTAAGCAACAGCTGTCGTCTGCTATGCAATGTCCCGTTAGTCGATTTTTCATGTTTTCGCGGGCGCGTAACTGTCACATATGAGACGGTAGTCAACGCAGCTGTATTTCTTGTCATGGTACAAAGAGATTAAAAGAAAAAATTAAAATTTAGTTCCCTTTGTTTGATTTATGCAATAGGAAGCAGTTGCTACTGAAAGAGTTTTCAGTCTTTTTTAGCCACTTGTGACACTATTTTCTGGGATTTCTATACTGTACTTTGATCATCTTAGCATATTCAAAGTATCAATGCAAATTCAATGGCCCTTGTAAGAGAAAAAGAAGAAAAAAAAAATCCCTATATTTGACTTAAGCAACAGGTGTCGTCTGCTATGGAATGTTCTGTTAGTTGATTTTTCATGTTTTCACGGGTGCGTAACTGGCACATATAAGATGGTACTCAACGCAACTGGATTTCTTGTCACGGTATAAAGAGATTAAAAAAAAACGTTTAAATTTAGTTCCCTTTGTTTGATTTATGCAATAGGAAGCAGTTGCTACTGAAAGAGTTTTTAGTCTTTTTTAGCCACTTGTGACACTATTTTCTGGGATTTCTACACTGTACATTGATCATCTTAGCATATTCAAAGTATCAATGCCAATACAATGGCCCTAGTAAGAGAAATTGAAAAAAAAATTGTTCCCTATATTTGACTTAAGCAACAGGTGTCGTCTGCTATGGAATGTGCCGTAAGTCATTTTTTCATGTTTTCGCGGGTGCGTAACTGGCACGTATGAGATTGTAGTCAATGTAACTGACTTTCTTGTCATGGTATAAAGAGATTAAAAAAAAATTAAAATTTAGCTCCCTTTGCTTGATTTATGCAATAGGAAGCAGTTGCTACTGAGAGTTTTCAGTGTTTTTTAGCCACTTGTGACATTATTTTCTTAATTTCTGGGGTTTCTACACTGTACATTGATCATCTTAGCATATTTAAAGTATCAGTGTGCAGTATGGCAGTTGGCCTGCATTAGAAACGCAAATCGAATCAAGGAATCAGGGAAAGTCACTCTTGCAAGGTGCGTGCTAGAAGGCACCAAAACAAGGTCTTCTGTCACCCTGTTTCCTTAAGTTTTCGCCCATTTTCAGTGAAATCTGGCATGTGTGGAGGGTGCATACCTGGCAGTTTGCCAAGGACTGCATAACAGCCTTCAAAGAAGACTTAAAATCCACTTTTATGCCGATTTTTTTCACTGTTTTCTATCGATATTTTCGGGCGCCATTTCAAATGGCTCAAAGCTTTCTGATTGGATGATTGTGGGGGTGTGTCTGCAATTTGATTGGCTGATTGGGCGAAATATTGAATTTCTCAAAGCTTTTCTGATTGGATAATTTGAGGAGAGGGACGAGATTTGATTGGCTGATTGGACGCCATTTTGATTTTCTAAAAGCTTCTGTGATTGGATAATTTCAGAGAGGCCTGAGATTTGATTGGCTGATTGGAAGGGGAGGGGGAAATCTCTGTATAACTATATTAAATCTTCGGGTCATTTCAGCCTATTCAAAGGAAAAGAGGGTTTGACCCCTGCACCAAGACCTTTTTTGGGACGCCGATGGTCAGAGGTTGATTCCCCAACTTTGCAATTTTATCTATTTGATCTATTTTTATTATTAGTCATTCTTATATCTTATTGTATTTCATTGGCCTATTTCTAAATTCTTCAAACAAGAACAAGATTTCTTATTGGAAAAAGTTTATGCAACAGCAACCGGTTGCTTCTGAATCAATGTTTTTGCACAGCGGTTAAACATAAAATCGACTTATGACTCACGCAGTCACCAAAATTGGTTCAGTGTTTTTCGTGACCCTGGTAAGAAAACCAATTTTTTTTACCTTTCTTTGATTTGTGCAACAGGTATCAGTTGCCTCCGAACATGTCCAAGTTGATTTTATGATTTTATGCACAGCACATAACGGTCACGTATGGGTGGGATAGTCATCGTAATCAATTCAATGGCCCTAGTAAGAGAAAAGGGAAAAAAAAATCCCTATATTTGACTTAAGCAACAGCTGTCGTCTGCTATGGAATGTGCCGTAAGTCGATTTTTCATGTTTTCGCAGGTGCGTAACTGGCACGTATGAGATGGTAGTCAACGCAACTGGATTTCTTACCAAGGTATAAAGAGATTAAAAGAAAAAATTAAAATTTAGTTCCCCTTGTTTGATTTATGCAATAGGAAGCAGTTGCTACTGAAAGTGTTTTCAGTTATTTTTAGCCACTTGTGACACTATTTTCTGGGATTTCTACACTGTACATTGATCATCTTAGCTTATTCAAAGTATCAATGCCAATACAATGGCCCTTGTAAGAGAAAAAGAAGAAAAAAAAAATCGCAATATTTGACTTAAGCAACAGCTGTCATTTGCTATTGAATGTCCCGTTAGTCGTTTTTTCATGTTTTCGCGGGTGCGTAACTGGCACATATGAGACGGTAGTCAACGCAACTGGATTTCTTGTCAAGGTATAAAGACATTAAAAGAAAAAATTAAAATTTAGTTCCCTTTGTTTGATTTATGCAATAGGAAGCAGTTGCTACTGAAAGAGTTTTCAGTTATTTTTAGCCACTTGTGACACTATTTTCTGGGATTTCTACACTGTACATTGATCATCTTAGCATATTCAAATTATCAATGCAAATTCAATGGCCCTTGTAAGAGAAAAAGAAGAAAAAAAAAATCCCTATATTTGACTTAAGCAACAGGTGTCGTCTGCTATGGAATGTGCTGTTAGTTGATTTTTCATGTTTTCACGGGTGCGTAACTGGCACATATAAAATGGTACTCAACGCAACTGGATTTCTTGTCACGGTATAAAGAGATTAAAAAAAAACGTTTCAATTTAGTTTCCTTTGTTTGATTTATGCAATAGGAAGCAGTTGCTACTGAAAGAGTTTTCAGTCTTTTTTAGCCACTTGTGACACTATTTTCTGGGATTTCTACACTGTACATTGATCATCTTAGCATATTCAAAGTATCAATGCCAATACAATGGCCCTAGTAAGAGAAATTGAAAAAAAAATTGTTCCCTATATTTGACTTAAGCAACAGGTGTCGTCTGCTATGGAATATGCCGTAAGACGATTTTTCATGTTTTCGCAGGTGCGTAACTGGCACGTATGAGATGGTAGTCAATGTAACTGGCTTTCTTGTCACGGTATAAAGAGATTAAAAAAAAAAATTAAAATTTAGCTCCCTTTGCTTGATTTATGCAATAGGAAGCAGTTGCTACTGAAAGAGTTTTCAGTTTTTTTTAGCCACTTGTGACATTATTTTCTTATTTTCTGGGGTTTCTACACTGTACATTGATCATCTTAGCATATTTAAAGTATCAATGTGCAGTATGGCAGTTGGCCTGCATTAGAAACGCAAATCGAATCAAGGAATCAGGGGAAGTCACTCTTGCAAGGTGCGTGCTAGAAGGCACCAAAACAAGGTCTTCTGTCACCCTGTTTCCTTAAGTTTTCGCCCATTTTCACTGAAATCTAGCATGTGTGGAGGGTGCATGCCTGGCAGTTTGCCAAGGACTGCATAACAGCCTTCAAAGAAGACTTAAAATCCACTTTTATGCCGATTTTTTTCACTGTTTTCTATCGATATTTTCGGGCGCCATTTCAAATGGCTCAAAGCTTTCTGATTGGATGATTGTGGGGGTGTGTCTGCAATTTGATTGGCTGATTGGGCGCAATATTGAATTTCTCAAAGCTTTTCTGATTGGATAATTTGAGGAGAGGGACGAGATTTAATTGGCTGATTGGACGCCATTTTGATTTTCTAAAAGCTTCTGTGATTGGATAATTTCAGAGAGGCCTGAGATTTGATTGGCTGATTGGAAGGGGAGGGGGAAATCTCTGTATAACTATATTAAATCTTCGGGTCATTTCAGCCTATTCAAAGGAAAAGAGGGTTTCACCCCTGCACCAAGACCTTTTTTGGGTCCCGATGGTCAGAGGTTGAATCCCCAAGTTTGCAATTTTATCTATTTTATCTATTTTTATTATTAGTCATTCTTACATCTTATTGTATTTCATTGGCCTATTTCTAAATTCTTCAAACAAGAACAAGATTTCTTATTGGAAAAAGTTTATGCAACAGCAACCGGTTGCTTCTGAATCAATGTTTTTGCACAGCGGTTAAACATAAAATTGACTTATGACTCACGCAGTCACCAAAATTGGTTCAGTGTTTTTCGTGACCCTGGTAAGAAAACCAATTTTGTTTACCTTTCTTTGATTTGTGCAACAGGTATCAGTTGCCTCCGAACGTGTCCAAGTTGATTTTATGATTTTATGCACAGCACATAACAGTCACCACGTATGGGTGGGATAGTCATCGTAACCAATTCAATGGCCCTAGTAAGAGAAAAGGGAAAAAAAAATTCCCTATATTTGACTTAAGCAACAGCTGTCGTCTGCTATGGAATGTGCCGTAAGTCGATTTTTCATGTTTTCGCGGGTGCGTAACTGGCACGTATGAGACAGTAGTCAACGCAACTGGATTTCTTGTCATGATATATAAAGAGATTTACAAAAAATAAAAATTTAGTTCCCTTTGTTTGATTTATGCAATAGAAATCAGTTGTTACTGAAAGAGTTTTCCGTCTTTTTTAGCCACTTGTGACACTATTTTCTGGGATTTCTACACTGTACATTGATCATCTTAGCATATTCAAAGTATCAATGCAAATTCAATGGCCCTAGTAAGAGAAAAAGAAGAAAAAAAAAATCCCAATATTTGACTTAAGCAACAGGTGTCGTCTGCTATGGAATGTCCCGTTAGTCGATTTTTCATGTTTTTGCGGGCGCGTAACTGGCACATATGAGACGGTAGTCAACGCAACTGGATTTCTTGTCAAGGTATAAAGAGATTAAAAGAAAAAATTAAAATTTAGTTCCCTTTGTTTGATTTATGCAATAGGAAGCAGTTGCTACTGAAAGAGTTTTTAGTCTTTTTTAGCTACTTGTGACACTATTTTCTGGGATTTCTACACTGTACATTGATCATCTTAGCATATTCAAAGTATCAATGCAAATTTAATGGCTCTTGTAAGAGAAATAGAAGAAAAAAAAAATCCCTATATTTGACTTAAGCAACAGGTGTCGTCTGCTATGGAATGTGCTATTATTTGATATTTCATGTTTTCACGGGTGCATAACTGGCACATATAAGATGGGACTCAACGCAACTGGATTTCTTGTCATGGTATAAAGAGATTAAAAATAAACGTTTAAATTTAGTTCCCTTTCTTTGATTTATGCAATAGGAAGCAGTTGCTACTGAAAGAGTTTTTAGTCTTTTTTAGCCACTTGTGACACTATTTTCTGGGATTTCTACACTGTACATTGATCATCTTAGCATATTCAAAGTATCAATGCAAATTCAATGGCCCTAGTAAGAGAAAAAGAAGAAAAAAAAAATCCCAATATTTAACTTAAGCAACAGGTGTCGTCTGCTATGGAATGTTCCGTTAGTCGATTTTTCATATTTTCGCGGGCGCGTAACTGGCACATATGAGACGGTAGTCAACGCAACTGGATTTCTTGTCACGGTATAAAGAGATTAAAAGAAAAAATTAAAATTTAGTTCCCTTTGTTTGATTTATGCAATAGAAATCAGTTGTTACTGAAAGAGTTTTCAGTCTTTTTTAGCCACTTGTGACACTATTTTCTGGGATTTCTACACTGTACATTGATCATCTTAGCATATTCAAAGTATCAATGCAAATTCAATGGCCCTTGTAAGAGAAAAAGAAGAAAAAAAAAATCCCTATATTTGACTTAAGCAACAGGTGTCGTCTTCTATGGAATGTGCTGTTAGTTGATTTTTCATGTTTTCACGGGTGTGTAACTGGCACATATAAGATGGTACTCAACGCAACTGGATTTCTTGTCACGGTATAAAGAGAAAAAAAAAAAACGTTTAAATTTAGTTCCCTTTGTTTGATTTATGCAATAGGAAGCAGTTGCTACTGAAAGAGTTTTCAGTCTTTTTTAGCCACTTGTGACACTATTTTCTGGGATTTCTACACTGTACATTGATCATCTTAGCATATTCAAAGTATCAATGCCAATACAATGGCCCTAGTAAGAGAAATTGAAAAAAAAATTGTTCCCTATATTTGACTTAAGCAACAGGTGTCGTCTGCTATGGAATGTGCCATAAGTCGATTTTTCATGTTTTCGCGCGTGCGTAACTGGCACGTATGAGATGGTAGTCAATGTAACTGGCTTTCTTGTCACGGTATAAAGAAATTAAAAAAAAAATTAAAATTTAGTTCCCTTTGCTTGATTTATGCAATAGGAAGCAATTGCTACTGAAAGAGTTTTCAGTCTTTTTTAGCCACTTGTGACATTATTTTCTTATTTTCTGGGGTTTCTACACTGTACATTGATCATCTTAGCATATTTAAAGTATCAATGTGCAGTATGGCAGTTGGCCTGCATTAGAAACGCATATCGAATCAAGGAATCAGGGGAAGTCACTCTTGCAAGGTGCGTGCTAGAAGGCACCAAAACAAGGTCTTCTGTCACCCTGTTTCCTTAAGTTTTCGCCCATTTTCAGTGAAATCTGGCATGTGTGGAGGGTACATGCCTGGCAGTTTGCCAAGGACTGCATAACAGCCTTCAAAGAAGCCTTAAAATCCACTTTTATGCCGATTTTTTTCACTGTTTTCTATCGATATTTTCGGGCGCCATTTCAAATGGCTCAAAGCTTTCTGATTGGATGATTGTGGGGGTGTGTCTGCAATTTGGTTGGCTGATTGGGCGCAATATTGAATTTCTCAAAGCTTTTCTGATTGGATAATTTGAGGAGAGGGACTAGATTTAATTGGTTGATTGGACGCCATTTTGATTTTCTAAAAGCTTCTGTGATTGGATAATTTCAGAGAGGCCTGAGATTTGATTGGCTGATTGGAAGGGGAGGGGGAAATCTCTGTATAACTATATTAAATCTTCTGTGTCATTTCAGCCTATTCAAAGTAAAAGAGGGTTTCACCCCTGCACCAAGACCTTTCTTGGGTCCCGATGGTCAGAGATTGAATCCCCAACTTTGCAATTTTATCTATTTTATCTATTTTTATTATTAGTCATTCTTACATCTTATTGTATTTCATTGGCCTATTTCTAAATTCTTCAAACAAGAACAAGATTTCTTATTGGAAAAAGTTTATGCAACAGCAACCGGTTGCTTCTGAATCAATGTTTTTGCACTGCGGTTAAACATAAAATTGACTTATGACTCACGCAGTCACCAAAATTGGTTCAGTGTTTTTCGTGACCCTGGTAAGAAAACCAATTTTGTTTACCTTTCTTTGATTTGTGCAACAGGTATCAGTTGCCTCCGAACGTGTCCAAGTTGATTTTATGATTTTATGCACAGCACATAACGGTCACGTATGGGTGGGATAGTCATCGTAACCAATTCAATGGCCCTAGTAAGAGAAAAGGAAAAAAAAATATTCCCTATATTTGACGTAAGCAACAGCTGTCGTCTGCTATGGAATGAGCCGTAAGTCGATTTTTCATGTTTTCGCGGATGCATAACTGGCACGTATGAGACGGTAGTCAACGCAACTGGATTTCTTGTCACGGTATAAAGAGATTTAAAAAAAATAAAAATTTAGTTCCCTTTGTTTGATTTATGCAATAGAAATCAGTTGTTACTGAAAGAGTTTTCAGTCTTTTTTAGCCACTTGTGACACCATTTTCTGGGATTTCTACACTGTACATTGATCATCTTAGCATATTCAAAGTATCAATGCAAATTCAATGGCCCTAGTAAGAGAAAAAGAAGAAAAAAAAATCCCAATATTTGACTTAAGCATCAGGTGTCGTCTGCTATGGAATGTGCCGTTAGTCGATTTTTCATGTTTTTGCAGGCGCGTAACTGGCACATATGAGACGGTAGTCAACGCAACTGGATTTCTTGTCACGGTATAAAGAGATTAAAAGAAAAAAATTAAAATTTAGTTCCCTTTGTTTAATTTATGCAATAGGCAGCATTTGCTACTGAAAGAGTTTTCACTCTTTTTTAGCCACTTGTGACACTATTTTCTAGGATTTCTACACTGTACATTGATCATCTTAGCATATTCAAAGTATCAATAAATATTCAAAGGCCCTTGTAAGAGAAAAAGAAGAAAAAAAAAAACCTATATTTGACTTAAGCAACAGTTGTCGTCTGCTATGGAATGTGCTGTTAGTTGATTTTTCATGTTTTCACGGGTGCGTAACTGGCACATATAAGATGGTACTCAATGCAACTGGATTTCTTTTCTCGGTATAAAGAGATAAAAAAAAACGTTTAAATTTAGTTCCCTTTGTTTGATTTATGCAATAGGAAGCAGTTGCTACTGAAAGAGTTTTCAATCTTTTTTAGCCACTTGTGACACTATTTTCTGGGATTTCTACACTGTACATTGATCATCTTAGCATATTCAAAGTATCAATGCCAATACAATGGCCCTAGTAAGAGAAATTGAAAAAAAAAATTGTTCCCTATATTTGACATAAGCAACAGGTGTCGTCTGCTATGGAATGTGCCGTAAGTCGATTTTTCATGTTTTCGCGGGTGCGTAACTGGCACGTATGAGATGGTAGTCAATGTAACTGGCTTTCTTGTCACGGTATAAAGAGATTAAAAAAAAAATTAAAATTTAGCTCCCTTTGCTTGATTTATGCAATAGGAAGCAGTTGCTACTGAAAGAGTTTTCAGTCTTTTTTAGCCACTTGTGACATTATTTTCTTATTTTCTGGGGTTTCTACACTGTACATTGATCATCTTAGCATATTTAAAGTATCAATGTGCAGTATGGCAGTTGGCCTGCATTAGAAACGCAAATCGAATCAAGGAATCAGGGGAAGTCACTCTTGCAAGGTGCGTGCTAGAAGGCACCAAAACAAGGTCTTCTGTCACCCTGTTTCCTTAAGTTTTCGCCCATTTTCAGTGAAATCTGGCATGTGTGGAGGGTGCATGCCTGGCAGTTTGCCAAGGACTGCATAACAGCCTTCAAAGAAGACTTAAAATCCACTTTTATGCCCATTTTTTTCACGGTTTTCTATCGATATTTTCGGGCGCCATTTCAAATGGCTCAAAGCTTTCTGATTGGATGATTGTGGTGGTGTGTCTGCAATTTGATTGGCTGATTGGGCGCAATATTGAATTTCTCAAAGCTTTTCTGATTGGATAATTTGAGGAGAGGGACGAGATTTGATTGGCTGATTGGACGCCATTTTGATTTTCTAAAAGCTTCTGTGATTGGATAATTTAAGAGAGGCCTGAGATTTGATTGGCTGATTGGAAGGGGGGGGAAAATCTCTTTACAACTATGTTAAATCTTCGGGTCATTTCAGCCTATTCAAAGGAAAAGAGGGTTTCACCCCTGCACCAAGACCTTTTTTGGGTCCCGATGGTCAGAGGTTGAATCCCCAACTTTGCAATTTTATCTATTTTATCTATTTTTATTATTAGTCATTCTTACATCTTATTGTATTTCATTGGCCTATTTCTAAATTCTTCAAACAAGAACAAGATTTCTTATTGGAAAAAGTTTATGCAACAGCAACCGGTTGCTTCTGAATCAATGTTTTTGCACAGCGGTTAAACATAAAATCGACTTATGACTCCCGCAGTCACCGAAATTGGTTCAGTGTTTTTCGTGACCCTGGTAAGAAAACCAATTTTGTTTACCTTTCTTTGATTTGTGCAACAGGTATCAGTTGCTTCCGAATGTGTCCAATTTGATTTTATGCACAGCACATAACGGTCACGTATGGGTGGGATAGTCATCGTAACCAATTCAATGGCCCTAGTAAGAGAAAAGGAAAAAAAAAAATTCCCTATATTTCACTTAAGCAACAGCTGTTGTCTGCTATGGAATGTGCCGTTAGTCGATTTTTCATGTTTTCGCAGGTGCGTAACTGCCATGCATGAGACGGTAGTCAACGCAACTGGATTTCTTGTCACGGTATAAAGAGATTTAAAAAAAATAAAAATTTAGTTCCCTTTGTTTGATTTATGGAATAGAAATCAGTTGTTACTGAAAGAGTTTTCAGTCTTTTTTAGCCACTTGTGACACTATTTTCTGGGATTTCTACACTGTACATTGATCATCTTAGCATATTCAAAGTATCAATGCAAATTCAATGGCCCTAGTAAGAGAAAAACAAGAAAAAAAAAATCCCAATATTTGACTTAAGCAACAGGTGTCGTCTGCTATGGAATGTGCCGTTAGTCAATTTTTCATGTTTTCGCGGGCGCGTAACTGGCACATATGAGACGGTAGTCAATGCAACTGGATTTCTTGTCACGGTATAAAGAGATTAAAAGAAAAAATTAAAATTTAGTTCCCTTTGTTTGATTTATGCAATAGGAAGCAGTTGCTACTGAAAGAGTTTTTAGTCTTTTTTAGCCACTTGTGACACTATTTTCTGGGATTTCTACACTGTACATTGATCATCTTAGCATATTCAAAGTATCAATGCAAATTCAATGGCCCTCATAAGAGAAAAAGAAGAAAAAAAAAATCCCTATATTTGACTTAAGCAACAGGTGTCGTCTGCTATGGAATGTGCTGTTAGTTGATTTTTCATGTTTTCACGGGTGCGTAACTGGCACATATAAGATGGTACTCAACGCAACTGGATTTCTTGTCACGGTATAAAGAGATTAAAAAAAAACGTTTAAATTTAGTTCCCTTTGTTTGATTTATGCAATAGGAAGCAGTTGCTACTGAAAGAGTTTTCAGTCTTTTTTAGCCACTTGTGACACTATTTTCTGGGATTTCTACACTGTACATTGATCATCTTAGCATATTCAAAGTATCAATGCCAATACAATGGCCCTAGTAAGAGAAATTGAAAAAAAAATTGTTCCCTATATTTGACTTAAGCAACAGGTGTCGTCTGCTATGGAATGTGCCGTAAGTCGATTTTTCATGTTTTCGCGGGTGCATAACTGGCACGTATGAGATGGTAGTCAATGTAACTGGCTTTCTTGTCACGGTATAAAGAGATTAAAAAAAAATTAAAATTTAGCTCCCTTTGCTTGATTTATGCAATAGGAAGCAGTTGCTACTGAAAGAGTTTTCAGTCTTTTTTAGCCACTTGTGACATTATTTTCTTATTTTCTGGGGTTTCTACACTGTACATTGATCATCTTAGCATATTTAAAGTATCAATGTGCAGTATGGCAGTTGGCCTGCATTAGAAACGCAAATCGAATCAAGGAATCAGGGGAAGTCACTCTTGCAAGGTGCGTGCTAGAAGGCACCAAAACAAGGTCTTCTGTCACCCTGTTTCCTTAAGTTTTCGCCCATTTTCAGTGAAATCTGGCATGTGTGGAGGGTGCATGCCTGGCAGTTTGCCAAGGACTGCATAACAGCCTTCAAAGAAGACTTAAAATCCACTTTTATGCCCATTTTTTTCACTGTTTTCTATCGATATTTTCGGGCGCCATTTCAAATGGCTCAAAGCTTTCTGATTGGATGATTGTGGGGGTGTGTCTGCAATTTAATTGGCTGATTGGGCGCAATATTGAATTTCTCAAAGCTTTTCTGATTGGATAATTTGAGGACAGGGACGAGATTTGATTGGCTGATTGGACGCTATTTTGATTTTCTAAAAGCTTCTGTGATTGGATAATTTAAGAGAGTCCTGAGATTTGATTGGCTGATTGGAAGGGGGGGGAAAATCTCTTTACAACTATGTTAAATCTTCGGGTCATTTCAGCCTATTCAAAGGAAAAGAGGGTTTCACCCCTGCACCAAGACCTTTTTTGGGTCCCGATGGTCAGAGGTTGAATCCCCAACTTTGCAATTTTATCTATTTTATCTATTTTTATTATTAGTCATTCTTACATCTTATTGTATTTCATTGGCCTATTTCTAAATTCTTCAAACAAGAACAAGATTTCTTATTGGAAAAAGTTGATGCAACAGCAACCGGTTGCTTCTGAATCAATGTTTTTGCACAGCGGTTAAACATAAAATCGACTTATGACTCATGCAGTCACCAAAATTGGTTCAGTGTTTTTCGTGACCCTGGTAAGAAAACCAATTTTGTTTACCTTTCTTTGATTTGTGCAACAGGTATCAGTTGCCTCCGAACATGTCCAAGTTTATTTTATGCACAGCACATAACGGTCACGTATGGGTGGGATAGTCATCGTAACCAATTCAATGGCCCTAGTAAGAGAAAAGGAAAAACAAAAATTCCCTATATTTGACTTAAGCAACAGCTGTTGTCTGCTATGGAATGTGCCGTTAGTCGATTTTTCATGTTTTCGCAGGTGCGTAACTGGCACGTATGAGACGGTAGTCAACGCAACTGGATTTCTTGTCACGGTATAAAGAGATTTAAAAAAAATTAAAATTTAGTTCCCTTTGTTTGATTTATGCAATAGAAATCAGTTGTTACTGAAAGAGTTTTCAGTCTTTTTTAGCCACTTGTGACACTATTTTCTAGGATTTCTACACTGTACATTGATCATCTTAGCATATTCAAAGTATCAATGCAAATTCAAAGGCCCTTGTAAGAGAAAAAGAAGAAAAAAAAAACCCTATATTTGACTTAAGCAACAGGTGTCGTCTGCTATGGAATGTGCTGTTAGTTGATTTTTCATGTTTTCACGGGTGCGTAACTGGCACATATGAGACGGTAGTCAACGCAACTGGATTTCTTGTCACGGTATAAAGAGATTAAAAGAAAAAATTAAAATTTAGTTCCCTTTGTTTGATTTATGCAATAGGAAGCAGTTGCTACTGAAAGAGTTTTCAGTCTTTTTTAGCTACTTGTGACACTATTTTCTGGGATTTCTACACTGTACATTGATCATCTTAGCATATTCAAAGTATCAATGCAAATTCAATGGCTCTTGTAAGAGAAATAGAAGAAAAAAAAAATCCCTATATTTGACTTAAGCAACAGGTGTCGTCTGCTTTGGAATGTGCTGTTAGTTGATCTTTCATGTTTTCACGGGTGCATATCTGGCACATATAAGATGGTACTCAACGCAACTGGATTTCTTGTCACGGTATAAAGAGATTAAAAAAAAACGTTTAAATTTAGTTCCCTTTCTTTGATTTATGCAATAGGAAGCAGTTGCTACTGAAAAAATTTTTAGTCTTTTTTAGCCACTTGTGACACTATTTTCTGGGATTTCTACACTGTACATTGATCATCTTAGCATATTCAAAGTATCAATGCAAATTCAATGGCCCTAGTAAGAGAAAAAGAAGAAAAAAAAAATCCCAATATTTAACTTAAGCAACAGGTGTCGTCTGCTATGCAATGTGCCGTTAGTCGATTTTTCATGTTTTCGCGGGCGCGTAACTGGAACATATGAGACGGTAGTCAACGCAACTGGATTTCTTGTCACGATATAAAGAGATTAAAAGAAAAAATTAAAATTTAGTTCCCTTTGTTTGATTTATGCAATAGGAAGCAGTTGCTACTGAAAGAGTTTTCAGTCTTTTTTAGCCACTTGTGACACTATTTTCTGGGATTTCTACACTGTACATTGATCATCTTAGCATATTCAAAGTATCAATGCAAATTGAATGGCCCTTGTAAGAGAAAAAGAAGAAAAAAAAAATCCCTATATTTGACTTAAGCAACAGGTGTCGTCTGCTATGGAATGTGCAGTTAGTTGATTTTTCATGTTGTCACGGGTGCGTAACTGGCACATATAAGATGGTACTCAACGCAACTGGATTTCATGTCTCGGTATAAAGAGATTAAAAAAAAACGTTTAAATTTAGTTCCCTTTGTTTGATTTATGCTATAGGAAGCAGTTGCTACTGAAAGAGTTTTCAGTCTTTTTTAGCCACTTGTGACACTATTTTCTGGGATTTCTACACTGTACATTGATCATCTTAGCATATTCAAAGTATCAATGCCAATTGAAAGGCCCTTGTAAGAGAAAAAGAAGAAAAAAAAAATCCCTATATTTGACTTAAGCAACAGGTGTCGTCTGCTATGCAATGTGCTGTTAGTTGATTTTTCATGTTTTCACGGGTGCGTAACTGGCACATATAAGATGGTACTCAACGCAACTGGATTTCTTGTCTCGGTATAAAGAGATAAGAAAAAACGTTTAAATTTAGTTCCCTTTGTTTGATTTATGCAATAGGAAGCAGTTGCTACTGAAAGAGTTTTCAGTCTTTTTTAGCCACTTGTGACATTATTTTCTTATTTTCTGGGGTTTCTACACTGTACATTGATCATCTTAGCATATTTAAAGTATCAATGTGCAGTATGGCAGTTGGCCTGCATTAGAAACGCAAATCGAATCAAGGAATCAGGGGAAGTCACTCTTGCAAGGTGCGTGCTAGAAGGCACCAAAACAAGGTCTTCTGTCACCCTGTTTCCTTAAGTTTTCGCCCATTTTCAGTGAAATCTGGCATGTGTGGAGGGTGCATGCCTGGCAGTTTGCCAAGGACTGCATAACAGCCTTCATGGAAGACTTAAAATCCACTTTTATGCCGATTTTTTTCACTGTTTTCTATCGATATTTTCGGGCGCCATTTCAATTGGCTCAAAGCTTTCTGATTGGATGATTGTGGGGGTGTGTCTGCAATTTGATTGGCTGATTGGGCGCAATATTGAATTTCTCAAAGCTTTTCTGATTGGATAATTTGAGGAGAGGGACGAGATTTGATTGGCTGATTGGACGCCATTTTGATTTTCTAAAAGCTTCTGTGATTGGATAATATAAGAGAGTCCTGAGATTTGATTGGCTGATTGGAAGGGGGGGGGAAATCTCTTTACAACTATATTAAATCTTCGGGTCATTTCAGCCTATTCAAAGGAAAAGAGGGTTTGACCCCTGCACCAAGACCTTTTTTGGGTCCCGATGGTCAGAGGTTGAATCCCCAACTTTGCAATTTTATCTATTTCATCTATTTTTATTATTAGTCATTCTTACATCTTATTGTATTTCATTGGCCTATTTCTAAATTCTTCAAACAAGAACAAGATTTCTTATTGGAAAAAGTTGATGCAACAGCAACCGGTTGCTTCTGAATCAATGTTTTTGCACAGCGGTTAAACATAAAATCGACTTATGACTCATGCAGTCACCAAAATTGGTTCAGTGTTTTTCGTGACCCTGGTAAGAAAACCAATTTTGTTTATCTTTCTTTGATTTGTGCAACAGGTATCAGTTGCTTCCGAATGTGTCCAATTTGATTTTATGCACAGCACATAACGGTCACGTATGGGTGGGATAGTCATCGTAACCAATTCAATGGCCCTAGTAAGAGAAAAGGAAAAAAAAAAATTCCCTATATTTCACTTAAGCAACAGCTGTTGTCTGCTATGGAATGTGCCGTTAGTCGATTTTTCATGTTTTCGCAGGTGCGTAACTGGCACGTATGAGACGGTAGTCAATGCAACTGGATTTCTTGTCACGGTATAAAGAGATTTAAAAAAAATAAAAATTTAGTTCCCTTTGTTTGATTTCTGCAATAGAAATCAGTTGTTACTGAAAGAGTTTTCAGTCTTTTTTAGCCACTTGTGACACTATTTTCTGGGATTTCTACACTGTACATTGATCATCTTAGCATATTCAAAGTATCAATGCAAATTCAATGGCCCTAGTAAGAGATAAAGAAGAAAAAAAAAATCCCAATATTTGACTTAAGCAACAGGTGTCGTCTGCTATGGAATGTGCCGTTAGTCGATTTTTCATGTTTTCGCGGGCGCGTAACTGGCACATATGAGACGGTAGTCAACGCAACTGGATTTCTTGTCACGTTATAAAGAGATTAAAAGAAAAAATTAAAATTTAGTTCCCTTTGTTTGATTTATGCAATAGGAAGCAGTTGCTACTGAAAGAGTTTTCAGTCTTTTTTAGCCACTTGTGACACTATTTTCTGGGATTTCTACACTGTACATTGATCATCTTAGCATATTCAAAGTATCAATGCAAATTCAATGGCCCTTATAAGAGAAAAAGAAGAAAAAAAAAATCCCTATATTTGACTTAAGCAACAGGTGTCGTCTGCTATGGAATGTGCTGTTAGTTGATTTTTCATGTTTTCACGGGTGCGTAACTTGCACATATAAGATGGTACTCAACGCAACTGGATTTCTTGTCACGGTATAAAGAGATTAAAAAAAAACGTTTAAATTTAGTTCCCTTTGTTTGATTTATGCAATAGGAAGCAGTTGCTACTGAAAGAGTTTTCAGTCTTTTTTAGCCACTTGTGACACTATTTTCTGGGATTTCTACACTGTACATTGATCATCTTAGCATATTCAAAGTATCAATGCCAATACAATGGCCCTAGTAAGAGAAATTGAAAAAAAAATTGTTCCTTATATTTGACTTAAGCAACAGGTGTCGTCTGCTATGGAATGTGCCGTAAGTCGATTTTTCATGTTTTCGCGGGTGCGTAACTGGCACGTATGAGATGGTAGTCAATGTAACTGGCTTTCTTGTCACGGTATAAAGAGATTAAAAAAAAAAATTAAAATTTAGCTCCCTTTGCTTGATTTATGCAATAGGAAGCAGTTGCTACTGAAAGAGTTTTCAGTCTTTTTTAGCCACTTGTGACATTATTTTCTTATTTTCTGGGGTTTCTACATTGTACATTGATCATCTTAGCATATTTAAAGTATCAATGTGCAGTATGGCAGTTGGCCTGCATTAGAAACGCAAATCGAATCAAGGAATCAGGGGAAGTCACTCTTGCAAGGTGCGTGCTAGAAGGCACCAAAACAAGGTCTTCTGTCACCCTGTTTCCTTAAGTTTTCGCCCATTTTCAGTGAAATCTGGCATGTGTGGAGGGTGCATGCCTGGCAGTTTGCCAAGGACTGCATAACAGCCTTCAAAGAAGACTTAAAATCCACTTTTATGCCCATTTTTTTCACTGTTTTCTATCGATATTTTCGGGCGCCATTTCAAATGGCTCAAAGCTTTCTGATTGGATGATTGTGGGGGTGTGTCTGCAATTTGATTGGCTGATTGGGCGCAATATTGAATTTCTCAAAGCTTTTCTGATTGGATAATTTGAGGAGAGGGACGAGATTTGATTGGCTGATTGGACGCTATTTTGATTTTCTAAAAGCTTCTGTGATTGGATAATTTAAGAGAGGCCTGAGATTTGATTGGCTGATTGGAAGGGGGGGAAATCTCTGTATAACTATGTTAAATCTTCGGGTCATTTCAGCCTATTCAAAGGAAAAGAGGGTTTGACCCCTGCACCAAGACCTTTTTTGGGTCCCGATGGTCAGAGGTTGAATCCCCAACTTTGCAATTTTATCTATTTTATCTATTTTTATTATTAGTCATTCTTACATCTTATTGTATTTCATTGGCCTATTTCTAAATTCTTCAAACAAGAACAAGATTTCTTATTGGAAAAAGTTGATGCAACAGCAACCGGTTGCTTCTGAATCAATGTTTTTGCACAGCGGTTAAACATAAAATCGACTTATGACTCACGCAGTCACCAAAATTGGTTCAGTGTTTTTCGTGACCCTGGTAAGAAAACCAATTTTGTTTACCTTTCTTTGATTTGTGCAACAGGTATCAGTTGCCTCCGAACATGTCCAAGTTGATTTTATGCACAGCACATAACGGTAACGTATGGGTGGGATAGTCATCGTAACCAATTCAATGGCCCTAGTAAGAGAAAAGGAAAAAAAAAAATTCCCTATCTTTCACTTCAGCAACAGCTGTCGTCTGCTATGGAATGTGCCATAAGTCGATTTTTCATGTTTTGCGGGTGCGTAACTGGCACGTATGAGACGGTAGTCAACGCAACTGGATTTCTTGTCACGGTATAAAGAGATTTAAAAAAAATAAAAATTTAGTTCCCTTTGTTTGATTTATGCCATAGAAATCAGTTGTTACTGAAAGAGTTTTCAGTCTTTTTTAGCCACTAGTGACACTATTTTCTGGGATTTCTACACTGTACATTGATCATCTTAGCATATTCAAAGTATCAATGCAAATTCAATGGCCCTAGTAAGAGAAAAAGAAGAAAAAGAAAATCCCAATATTTGACTTAAGCAACAGGTGTCGTCTGCTATGGAATGTGCCGTTAGTCGATTTTTCATGTTTTCGCGGGCGCGTAACTGACACATATGAGACGGTAGTCAACGCAACTTGATTTCTTGTCACGGTATAAATAGATTAAAAGAAAAAATTAAAATTTAGTTCCCTTTGTTTGATTTATGCAATAGGAAGCAGTTGCTACTGAAAGAGTTTTCAGTCTTTTTTAGCCACTTGTAACACTATTTTCTGGGATTTCTACACTGTACATTGATCATCTTAGTATATTCAAAGTATCAATGCAAATTCAATGTCTCTTGTAAGAGAAATAGAAGAAAAAAAAGATCCCTATATTTGACTTAAGCAACATGTGTCGTCTTCTATGGAATGTGCTGTTAGTTGATCTTTCATGTTTTCACGGGTGCATAACTGGTAGATATAAGATAGTACTCAACGCAACTGGATTTCTTGTCACGGTATAAAGAGATTTAAAAAAAATGTTTAAATTTAGTTCCCTTTGTTTGATTTATGCAATAGGAAGCAGTTGCTACTGAAAGAGTTTTTAGTCTTTTTTAGCCACTTGTGACACTATTTTCTGGGATTTCTACACTGTACATTGATCATCTTAGCATATTCAAAGTATCAATGCAAATTCAATGGCCCTAGTAAGAGAAAAAGAAGAAAAAAAAAATCCCAATATTTAACTTAAGCAACAGGTGTCGTCTGCAATGGAATGTTCCGTTAGTCGATTTTTCATGTTTTCGCGGGCGCGTAACTGGCACATATGAGACGGTAGTCAATGCAACTGGATTTCTTGTCACGGTATAAAGAGATTAAAAGAAAAAATTAAAATTTAGTTCCCTTTGTTTGATTTATGCAATAGGAAGCAGTTGCTACTGAAAGAGTTTTCAGTCTTTTTTAGCCACTTGTGACACTATTTTCTGGGATTTCTACACTGTACATTGATCATCTTAGCATATTCAAAGTATCAATGCAAATTCAAGGGCCCTTGTAAGAGAAAAAGAAGAAAAAAAAAATCCCTATATTTGACTTAAGCAACAGGTGTCGTCTGCTATGGAATGTGCAGTTAGTTGATTTTTCATGTTTTCACGGGTGCGTAACTGGCACATATAAGATGGTACTCAATGCAACTGGATTTCTTGTCTCGGTATAAAGAGATTAAAAAAAAACGTTTGAATTTATTTCCCTTTGTTTGATTTATGCAATAGGAAGCAGTTGCTACTGAAAGAGTTTTCAGTCTTTTTTAGCCACTTGTGACACTATTTTCTGGGATTTCTACACTGTACATTGATCATCTTAGCATATTCAAAGTATCAATGCCAATACAATGGCCCTAGTAAGAGAAATTGAAAAAAAAATTGTTCCCTATATTTGACTTAAGCAACAGGTGTCGTCTGCTATGGAATGTGCCGTAAGTCGATTTTTCATGTTTTCGCGGGTGCGTAACTGGCACGTATGAGATGGTAGTCAATGTAACTGGCTTTCCTGTCACGGTATAAAGAGATTAAAAAAAGAATTAAAATTTAGCTCCCTTTGCTTGATTTATGCAATAGGAAGCAGTTGCTACTGAAAGAGTTTTCAGTCTTTTTTAGCCACTTGTCACATTATTTTCTTATTTTCTGGGGTTTCTACACTGTACATTGATCATCTTAGCATATTTAAAGTATCAATGTGCAGTATGGCAGTTGGCCTGCATTAGAAACGCAAATCGAATCAAGGAATCAGGGGAAGTCACTCTTGCAAGGTGCGTGCTAGAAGGCACCAAAACAAGGTCTTCTGTCACCCTGTTTCCTTAAGTTTTCGCCCATTTTCAGTGAAATCTGGCATGTGTGGAGGGTGCATGCCTGGCACTTTGCCAAGGACTGCATAACAGGCTTCAAAGAAGACTTAAAATCCATTTTTATGCCGATTTTTTTCACTGTTTTCTATCGATATTTTCGGGCGCCATTTCAAATGGTTCAAAGCTTTCTGATTGGATGATTGTGGGGGTGTGTCTGCAATTTGATTGGCTGATTGGGCGCAATATTGAATTTCTCAAAGCTTTTCTGATTGGATAATTTGAGGAGAGGGACGAGATTTGATTCGCTGATTGGACGCTATTTTGATTTTCTAAAAGCTTCTGTGATTGGATAATTTAAGAGAGGCCTGAGATTTGATTGGCTGATTGGAAGGGGGGGAAAATCTCTTTACAACTATGTTAAATCTTCGGGTCATTTCAGCCTATTCAAAGGAAAAGAGGGTTTGACCCCTGCACCAAGACCTTTTTTGGGTCCCGATGGTCAAAGGTTGAATCCCCAACTTTGCAATTTTATCTATTTTATCTATTTTTATTATTAGTCATTCTTACATCTTATTGTATTTCATTGGCCTCTTTCTAAATTCTTCAAACAAGAACAAGATTTCTTATTGGAAAAAGTTTATGCAACAGCAACCGGTTGCTTCTGAATCAATGTTTTTGCACAGCGGTTAAACATAAAATCGACTTATGACTCACGCAGTCACCAAAATTGGTTCAGTGTTTTTCGTGACCCTGGTAAGAAAACCAATTTTGTTTACCTTTCTTTGATTTGTGCAAGAGGTATCAGTTGCCTCCGAACGTGTCCAAGTTGATTTTATGATTTTATGCACAGTACATAACGGTCACGTATGGGTGGGATAGTCATCGTAACCAATTCAATGGCCCTAGTAAGAGAAAATGAAAAAAAAAAAATCCCTATATTTCACTTAAGCAACAGCTGTCGTCTGCTATGGAATGTGCCATAAGTCGATTTTTCATGTTTTGCGGGTGCATAACTAGCACGTATGTGATGGTAGTCAACGCAACTGGATTTCTTGTCACGGTATAAAGAGATTTAAAAAAAATAAAAATTTAGTTCCCTTTGTTTGATTTATGCAATAGAAATCAGTTGTTACTGAAAGAGTTTTCAGTGTTTTTTAGCCACTTGTGACACTATTTTCTGGGATTTCTACACTGTACATTGATCATCTTAGCATATTCAAAGTATCAATGCAAATTCAATGGCCCTAGTAAGAGAAAAAGAAGAAAAAAAAAATCCCGATATTTGACTTAAGCAACAGGTGTCGTCTGCTATGGAATGTGCCGTTAGTTGATTTTTCATGTTTTCGCGGGCGCGTAACTGGCACATATGAGACGGTAGTCAACGCAACTGGATTTCTTGTCACGTTATAAAGAGATTAAAAGAAAAAATTAAAATTTAGTTCCCTTTGTTTGATTTATGCAATAGGAAGCAGTTGCTACTGAAAGAGTTTTTAGTCTTTTTTAGCCACTTGTGACACTATTTTCTGGGATTTCTACACTGTACATTGATCATCTTAGCATATTCAAAGTATCAATGCAAATTGAAAGGCCCTTGTAAGAGAAAAAGAAGAAAAAAAAAATCCCTATATTTGACTTAAGCAACAGGTGTCGTCTGCTATGCAATGTGCTGTTAGTTGATTTTTCATGTTTTCACGGGTGCGTAACTGGCACATATAAGATGGTACTCAACGCAACTGGATTTCTTGTCTCGGTATAAAGAGATAAGAAAAAACGTTTAAATTTAGTTCCCTTTGTTTGATTTATGCAATAGGAAGCAGTTGCTACTGAAAGAGTTTTCAGTCTTTTTTAGCCACTTGTGACATTATTTTCTTATTTTCTGGGGTTTCTACACTGTACATTGATCATCTTAGCATATTTAAAGTATCAATGTGCAGTATGGCAGTTGGCCTGCATTAGAAACGCAAATCGAATCAAGGAATCAGGGGAAGTCACTTTTGCAAGGTGCGTGCTAGAAGGCACCAAAACAAGGTCTTCTGTCACCCTGTTTCCTTAAGTTTTCGCCCATTTTCAGTGAAATCTGGCATGTGTGGAGGGTGCATGCCTGGCAGTTTGCCAAGGACTGCATAACAGCCTTCAAAGAAGACTTAAAATCCACTTTTATGCCGATTTTTTTCACTGTTTTCTATCGATATTTTCGGGCGCCATTTCAAATGGCTCAAAGCTTTCTGATTGGATGATTGTGGGGGTGTATCTGCAATTTGATTGGCTGATAGGCGCAATATTGAATTTCTCAAAGCTTTTCTGATTGGATAATTTGAGGAGAGGGACGAGATTTGATTGGCTGATTGGACGCCATTTTGATTTTCTAAAAGCTTCTGAGATTGGATAATTTAAGAGAGGCCTGAGATTTGATTGGCTGATTGGAAGGGGGGGAAAATCTCTTTACAACTATGTTAAATCTTCGGGTCATTTCAGCCTATTCAAAGGAAAAGAGGGTTTGAACCCTGCACCAAGACCTTTTTTGGGTCCCGATAGTCAGAGGTTGAATCCCCAACTTTTCAATTTTATCTATTTTATCTATTTTTATTATTAGTCATTCTTACATCTTATTGTATTTCATTGGCCTATTTCTAAATTCTTCAAACAAGAACAAGATTTCTTATTGGAAAAAGTTTATGCAACAGCAACCGGTTGCTTCTGAATCAATGTTTTTGCACAGCGGTTAAACATAAAATCGACTTATGACTCACGCAGTCACCAAAATTGGTTCAGTGTTTTTCGTGACCCTGGTAAGAAAACCAATTTTGTTTACCTTTCTTTGATTTGTGCAACAGGTATCAGTTGCCTCCGAACGTGTCCAAGTTGATTTTATGATTTTATGCACAGCACATAACGGTCACGTATGGGTGGGATAGTCATCGTAACCAATTCAATGGCCCTAGTAAGAGAAAAGGAAAAAAAAAAATTCCCTATATTTCACGTAAGCAACAGCTGTCATCTGCTATGGAATGAGACGTAAGTCGATTTTTCATGTTTTCGCGGGTGCGTAACTGGCACGTATGAGACGGTAGTCAACGCAACTCGATTTCTTGTCACGGTATAAAGAGATTTAAAAAAAATTAAAATTTAGTTCCCTTTGTTTGATTTATGCAATAGAAATCAGTTGTTACTGAAAGAGTTTTTAGTCTTTTTTAGCCACTTGTGACACTATTTTCTGGGATTTCTACACTGTACATTGATCATCTTAGCATATTCAAAGTATCAATGCAAATTCAATGGCTCTTGTAAGAGAAAAAGAAGGAAAAAAAAATCCCTATATTTGACTTAAGCAACAGGTGTCGTTTGCTATGGAATGTGCTGTTAGTTAATTTTTCATGTTTTCACGGGTGCGTAACTGGCACATATAAGATGGTACTCAACGCAACTGGATTTCTTGTCACGGTATAAAGAGATTAAAAAAAAACGTTTAAATTTACTTCCCTTTGTTTGATTTATGCAATAGGAAGCAGTTGCTACTGAAAGAGTTTTCAGTCTTTTTTAGCCACTTGTGACACTATTTTCTGGGATTTCTACACTGTACATTGATCATCTTAGCATATTCAAAGTATCAATGCCAATACAATGGCCCTAGTAAGAGAAATTGAAAAAAAAATTGTTCCCTATATTTGACTTAAGCAACAGGTGTCATCTGCTATGGAATGTGCCGTAAGTCGATTTTTCATGTTTTCGCGGGTGCGTAACTGGCACGTATGAGATGGTAGTCAATGTAACTGGCTTTCTTGTCACGGTATAAAGAGATTAAAAAAAAAATTAAAATTTAGTTCCCTTTGCTTGATTTATGCAATAGGAAGCAGTTGCTACTGAAAGAGTTTTCAGTCTTTTTTAGCCACTTGTGACATTATTTTATTATTTTCTGGGGTTTCTACATTGTACATTGATCATCTTAGCATATTTAAAGTATCAATGTGCAGTATGGCAGTTGGCCTGCATTAGAAACGCATATCGAATCAAGGAATCAGGGGAAGTCACTCTTGCAAGGTGCGTGCTAGAAGGCACCAAAACAAGGTCTTCTGTCACCCTGTTTCCTTAAGTTTTCGCCCATTTTCAGTGAAATCTGGCATGTGTGGAGGGTACATGCCTGGCAGTTTGCCAAGGACTGCATAACAGCCTTCAAAGAAGCCTTAAAATCCACTTTTATGCCGATTTTTTTCACTGTTTTCTATCGATATTTTCGGGCGCCATTTCAAATGGCTCAAAGCTTTATGATTGGATGATTGTGGGGGTGTGTCTGCAATTTGGTTGGCTGATTGGGCGCAATATTGAATTTCTCAAAGCTTTTCTGATTGGATAATTTGAGGAGAGGGACGAGATTTAATTGGTTGATTGCACGCCATTTTGATTTTCTAAAAGCTTCTGTGATTGGATAATTTCAGAGAGGCCTGAGATTTGATTGGCTGATTGGAAGGGGAGGGGGAAATCTCTGTATAACTATATTAAATCTTCTGTGTCATTTCAGCCTATTCAAAGGAAAAGAGGGTTTGACCCCTGCACCAAGACCTTTCTTGGGTCCCGATGGTCAGAGGTTGAATCCCCAACTTTGCAATTTTATCTATTTTATCTATTTTTATTATTAGTCATTCTTACATCTTATTGTATTTCATTGGCCTATTTCTAAATTCTTCAAACAAGAACAAGATTTCTTATTGGAAAAAGTTTATGCAACAGCAACCGGTTGCTTCTGAATCAATGTTTTTGCACAGCGGTTAAACATAAAATCGACTTATGACTCACGCAGTCACCAAAATTGGTTCAGTGTTTTTCGTGACCCTGGTAAGAAAACCAATTTTGTTTACCTTTCTTTGATTTGTGCAACAGGTATCAGTTGCCTCCGAACGTGTCCAAGTTGATTTTATGATTTTATGCACAGCACATAACGGTCACGTATGGGTGGGATAGTCATCGTAACCAATTCAATGGCCCTAGTAAGAGAAAAGAAAAAAAAAAAATCCCTATATTTGACTTAAGAAACAGCTGTCGTCTGCTATAGAATGTGCCGTAAGTCGATTTTTCATGTTTTCGCGGGTGCGTAACTGGCACGTATGAGACGGTAGTCAACGCAACTGGATTTCTTGTCACGGTATAAAGAGATTAAAAGGAAAAAATAAAAATTTAGTTCCCTTTGTTTGATTTATGCAATAGAAATCAATTGTTACTGAAAGAGTTTTCAGTGTTTTTTAGCCACTTGTGACACTATTTTCTGGGATTTCTACACTGTACATTGATCATCTTAGCATCTTCAAAGTATCAATGCAAATTCAATGGCCCTAGTAAGAGAAAAAGAAGAAAAAAAAAATCCCAATATTTGACTTAAGCAACAGCTGTCATCTGCTATTGAATGTCCCGTTAGTCGTTTTTTCATGTTTTTGCGGGCGCGTAACTGGCACATATGAGATGGTAGTCAACGCAACTGGATTTCTTGTCAAGGTATAAAGAGATTAAAAGAAAAAATTAAAATTTAGTTCCCTTTTTTTGATTTATGCAATAGGAAGCAGTTGTTACTGAAAGAGTTTTCAGTTATTTTTAGCAACTTGTGACACTATTTTCTGGGATTTCTACACTGTACATTGATCATCTTAGCATATTCAAAGTATCAATGCAAATTCAATGGCCCTTGTAAGAGAAAAAGAAGAAAAAAAAAATCCCTATATTTGACTTGAGCAACAGGTGTCGTCTGCTATGGAATGTGCTGTTAGTTGATTTTTCATGTTTTCACGGGTGCGTAACTGGCACATATAAGATGGTACTCAACGCAACTGGATTTCTTGTCACGGTATAAAGAGATTAAAAAAAAATGTTTAAATTTAGTTTCCTTTGTTTGATTTATGCAATAGGAAGCAGTTGCTACTGAAAGAGTTTTCAGTCTTTTTTAGCCACTTGTGACACTATTTTCTGGGATTTCTACACTGTACATTGATCATCTTAGCATACTCAAAGTATCAATGCCAATACAATGGCCCTAGTAAGAGAAATTGAAAAAAAAATTGTTCCCTATATTTGACTTAAGCAACAGGTGTCGTCTGCTATGGAATGTGCCGTAAGTCGATTTTTCATGTTTTCACGGGTGCGTAACTGGCACGTATGACACGGTAGTCAATGTAACTGGCTTTCTTGTCATGGTATAAAGAGATTAAAAAAAAAATTAAAATTTAGCTCCCTTTGCTTGATTTATGCAATAGGAAGCAGTTGCTACTGAAAGAGTTTTCAGTCTTTTTTAGCCACTTGTGACATTATTTTCTTATTTTCTGGGGTTTCTACACTGTACATTGATCATCTTAGCATATTTAAAGTATCAATGTGCAGTATGGCAGTTGGCCTGCATTAGAAACGCAAATCGAATCAAGAAATCAGGGGAAGTCACTCTTGCAAGGTGCGTGCTAGAAGGCACCAAAACAAGGTCTTCTGTCACCCTGTTTCCTTAAGTTTTCGCCCATTTTCAGTGAAATCTGGCATGTGTGGAGGGTGCATGCCTGGCAGTTTGCCAAGGACTGCATAACAGCCTTCAAAGAAGACTTAAAATCCACTTTTATGCCCATTTTTTTCACTGTTTTCTATCGATATTTTCGGGCGCCATTTCAAATGGCTCAAAGCTTTCTTATTGGATGATTGTGGGGGTGTGTCTGCAATTTGATTGGCTGATTGGGCGCAATATTGAATTTCTCAAAGCTTTTCTGATTGGATAATTTGAGGAGAGGGACGAGATTTGATTGGCTGATTGGACGCCATTTTGATTTTCTAAAAGCTTCTGTGATTGGATAATTTCAGAGAGGCCTGAGATTTGATTGGTTGATTGGAAGGGGAGGGGGAAATCTCTTTATAACAATATTAAATCTTCGGGTCATTTCAGCCTATTCAAAGGAAAAGAGGGTTTCACCCCTGCACCAAGACCTTTTTTGGGTCCCGATGGTCAGAGGTTGAATCCCCAACTTTGCAATTTTATCTATTTTATCTATTTTTATTATTAGTCATGCTTATATCTTATTGTATTTCATTGGCCTATTTCTAAATTCTTCAAACAAGAACAAGATTTCTTATTGGAAAAAGTTTATGCAACAGCAACCGGTTGCTTCTGAATCAATGTTTTTGCACAGCGGTTAAACATAAAATTGACTTATGACTCACGCAGTCACCAAAATTGGTTCAGTGTTTTTCGTGACCCTGGTAAGAAAACCAATTTTGTTTACCTTTCTTTGATTTGTGCAACAGGTATCAGTTGCCTCCGAACGTGTCCAAGTTGATTTTATGATTTTATGCACAGCACATAACGGTCACGTATGGGTGGGATAGTCATCGTAACCAATTCAATGGCCCTAGTAAGAGAAAAGGAAAAAAAAAATTCCCTATATTTGACTTAAGCAACAGCTGTCGTCTGCTATGGAATGTGCCGTAAGTCGATTTTTCATGTTTTCGCTGGTGCGTAGCTGGCACGTATGAGACGGTAGTCAACGCAACTGGATTTCTTGTCATGGTATAAAGAGATTTAAACAAAATAAAAATTTAGTTCCCTTTGTTTGATTTATGCAATAGAAATCAGTTGTTACTGAAAGAGTTTTCAGTCTTTTTTAGCCATTTGTGACACTATTTTCTGGGATTTCTACACTTTACCTTGATCATCTTAGCATATTCACAGTATCAATGCAAATTCAATGGCCCTAGTAAGAGAAAAAGAAGAAAAAAAAAATCCCAATATTTGACTTAAGCAACAGGTGTCGTCTGCTATGGAATGTGCCGTTAGTCGATTTTTCATGTTTTCGCGGGCGCGTAACTGGCACATATGAGACGGTAATCAACGCAACTGAATTTCTTGTCACGGTATAAAGAGATTAAAAGAAAAAATTAAAATTTAGTTCCCTTTGTTTGATTTATGCAATAGGAAGCAGTTGCTACTGAAAGAGTTTTCAGTCTTTTTTAGCCACTTGTGACACTATTTTCTGGGATTTCTACACTGTACATTGATCATCTTAGCATATTCAAAGTATCAATGCCAATACAATGGCCCTAGTAAGAGAAAAGGAAAAAAATAAAAATTCCCTATATTTGACTTAAGCAACAGCTGTCGTCTGCTATGGAATGTGCCGTAAGTCAATTTTTCATGTTTTCGCAGGTGCGTAACTGGCACGTTTGAGACAGTATTCAACGCAACTTGATTTCTTGTCACGGTATAAAGAGATTTAAAAAAAATAAAAATTTAGTTCCCTTTGTTTGATTTATGCAATAGAAATCAGTTGTTACTGAAAGAGTTTTCAGTCTTTTTTAGCCACTTGTGACACTATTTTCTGGGATTTCTATACTGTACATTGATCATCTTAGCATATTCAAAGTATCAATGCCAATACAATGGCCCTAGTAAGAGAAAAAGTAGAAAAAAAAATCCCAATATTTAACTTAAGCAAGTGGTGTCATCTGCTATGGAATGTGCCGTTAGTCGATTTTTCATGTTTTCGCGTGCACGTAATTGGCACATATGAGACAGTAGTCAACGCAACTGGATTTCTTGTCACGGTATAAAGAGATTAAAAGAAAAAATTAAAATTTAGTTCCCTTTGTTTGATTTATGCAATAGAAATCAGTTGTTACTGAAAGAGTTTTCAGTCTTTTTTAGCCACTTGTGACACTATTTTCTGGGATTTCTACACTGTACATTGATCATCTTAGCATATTCAAAGTATCAATGCAAATTCAATGGCCCTTGTAAGAGAAAAAGAAGAAAAAAAAAATCCCTATATTTGACTTAAGCAACAGGTGTCGTCTACTATGGAATGTGCTGTTAGTTGATTTTTCATGTTTTCACGGGTGTGTAACTGGCACATATAAGATGGTACTCAACGCAACTGGATTTCTTGTCACGGTATAAAGAGATTAAAAAAAAACGTTTAAATTTAGTTCCCTTTGTTTGATTTAAGCAATAGGAAGCAGTTGCTACTGAAAGAGTTTTCAGTCTTTTTTAGCCACTTGTGACACTATTTTCTGGGATTTCTACACTGTACATTGATCATCTTAGCATATTCAAAGTATCAATGCCAATACAATGGCCCTAGTAAGAGAAATTGAAAAAAAAATTGTTCCCTATATTTGACTTAAGCAACAGGTGTCGTCTGCTATGGAATGTGCCGTAAGTCGATTTTTCATGTTTTCGCGGGTGCGTAACTGGCACGTATGAGATGGTAGTCAATGTAACTGGCTTTCTTGTCACGGTATAAAGAGATTAAAAAAAAAATTAAACTTTAGTTCCCTTTGCTTGATTTATGCAATAGGAAGCAGTTGCTACTGAAAGAGTTTTCAGTCTTTTTTAGCCACTTGTGACATTATTTTCTTATTTTCTGGGGTTTCTACATTGTACATTGATCATCTTAGCATATTTAAAGTATCAATGTGCAGTATGGCAGTTGGCCTGCATTAGAAACGCATATCGAATCAAGGAATCAGGGGAAGTCACTCTTGCAAGGTGCGTGCTAGAAGGCACCAAAACAAGGTCTTCTGTCACCCTGTTTCCTTAAGTTTTCGCCCATTTTCAGTGAAATCTGGCATGTGTGGAGGGTACATGCCTGGCAGTTTGCCAAGGACTGCATAACAGCCTTCAAAGAAGCCTTAAAATCCACTTTTATGCCCATTTTTTTCACTGTTTTCTATCGATATTTTCGGGCGCCATTTCAAATGGCTCAAAGCTTTCTGATTGGATGATTGTGGGGATGTGTCTGCAATTTGGTTGGCTGATTGGGCGCAATATTGTATTTCTCAAAGCTTTTCTGATTGGATAATTTGAGGAGAGGGACGAGATTTAATTAGTTGATTGGACGCCATTTTGATTTTCTAAAAGCTTCTGTGATTGGATAATTTCAGAGAGGCCTGAGATTTGATTGGCTGATTGGAAGGGGAGGGGGAAATCTCTGTATAACTATATTAAATCTTCTGTGTCATTTCAGCCTATTCAAAGGAAAAGAGGGTTTCACCCCTGCACCAAGACCTTTCTTGGGTCCCGATGGTCAGAGGTTGAATCCCCAACTTTGCAATTTTATCTATTTTATCTATTTTTATTATTAGTCATTCTTACATCTTATTTTATTTCATTGGCCTATTTCTAAATTCTTCAAACAAGAACAAGATTTCTTATCGGAAAAAGTTTATGCAACAGCAACCGGTTGCTTCTGAATCAATGTTTTTGCACTGCGGTTAAACATAAAATTGACTTATGACTCACGCAGTCACCAAAATTGGTTCAGTGTTTTTCGTGACCCTGGTAAGAAAACCAATTTTGTTTACCTTTCTTTGATTTGTGCAACAGGTATCAGTTGCCTCCGAACGTGTCCAAGTTGATTTTATGATTTTATGCACAGCACATAACGGTCACGTATGGGTGGGATAGTCATCGTAACCAATTCAATGGCCCTAGTAAGAGAAAATGAAAAAAAAAATTCCCTATATTTGACTTAAGCAACAGCTGTCGTCTGCTATGGAATGTGCCATAAGTTGATTTTTCATGTTTTCGGGGATGCATAACTGGCATGTATGAGACGGTAGTCAACGCAACTGGATTTCTTGTCACGGTATAAAGAGATTTAAAACAAATAAAAATTTAGTTCCCTTTGTTTGATTTATGCAATAGAAATCAGTTGTTACTGAAAGAGTTTTCAGTCTTTTTTAGCCACTTGTGACACTATTTTCTGGGATTTCTACACTGTACATTGATCATCTTAGCATATTCAAAGTATCAATGCAAATTCAATGGCCCTAGTAAGAGAAAAAGAAGAAAAAAAAAATCCCAATATTTGACTTAAGCAAGAGGTGTCGTCTGCTATGGAATGTGCTTTTAGTCGATTTTTCATGTTTTCGCGGGCGCGTAACTGGCACATATGAGACGGTAGTCAACGCAACTGGATTTCTTGTCACGGTATAAAGAGATTAAAAGAAAAAATTAAAATTTAGTCTCTTTGTTTGATTTATGCAATAGGAAGCAGTTGCTACTGAAAGAGTTTTCAGTCTTTTTTAGCCACTTGTGACACTATTTTCTGGGATTTCTACACTGTACATTGATCATCTTAGCATATTCAAAGTATCAATGCAAATTCAATGGCCCTTGTAAGAGAAAAAGAAGAAAAAAAAAATCCCTATATTTGACTTAAGCAACAGGTGTCGTCTGCTATGGAATGTGCTGTTAGTTGATTTTTCATATTTTCATGGGTGCGTAACTGGCACATATAAGATGGTAGTCAACACAACTGGATTTCTTGTCACGGTATAAAGAGATTAAAAGGAAAAAATTAAAATTTAGTTCCCTTTGTTTAATTTATGCAATAGGCAGCATTTCCTACTGAAAGAGTATTCAGTCTTTTTTAGCCACTTGTGACATTATTTTCTGGGATTTCTACACTGTACATTGATCATCTTAGCATATTCAAAGTATCAATAAATATTCAAAGGCCCTTGTAAGAGAAAAAGAAGAAAAAAAAAACCCTATATTTGACTTAAGCAACAGTTGTCGTCTGCTATGGAATGTGCTGTTAGTTGATTTTTCATGTTTTCACGGGTGCGTAACTGGCACATATAAGATGGTACTCAATGCAACTGGATTTCTTGTCTCGGTATAAAGAGATAAAAAAAAACGTTTAAATTTAGCTCCCTTTGTTTGATTTATGCAATAGGAAGCAGTTGCTACTGAAAGAGTTTTCAGTCTTTTTTAGCCACTTGTGACACTATTTTCTGGGATTTCTACACTGTACATTGATCATCTTAGCATATTCAAAGTATCAATGCTAATACAATGGCCCTAGTAAGAGAAATTAAAAAAAAAATTGTTCCCTATATTTGACTTAAGCAACAGGTGTCGTCTGCTATGGAATGTGCCCTAAGTCGATTTTTCATGTTTTCACGGGTGCGTAACTGGCACGTATGAGATGGTAGTCAATGTAACTGGCTTTCTTGTCACGGTATAAAGAGATTAAAAAAAAAATTAAAATTTAGCTCCCTTTGCTTGATTTATGCAATAGGAAGCAGTTGCTACTGAAAGAGTTTTCAGTCTTTTTTAGCCACTTGTGACATTATTTTCTTATTTTCTGGGGTTTCTACACTGTACATTGATCATCTTAGCATATTTAAAGTATCAATGTGCAGTATGGCAGTTGGCCTGCATTAGAAACGCAAATCGAATCAAGGAATCAGGGGAAGTCACTCTTGCAAAGTGCGTGCTAGAAGGCACCAAAACAAGGTCTTCTGTCACCCTGTTTCCTTAAGTTTTCGCCCATTTTCAGTGAAATCTGGCATGTGTGGAGGGTGCATGCCTGGCAGTTTGCCAAGGACTGCATAACAGCCTTCAAAGAAGACTTAAAATCCACTTTTATGCCCATTTTTTTCACTGTTTTCTATCGATATTTTCGGGCGCCATTTCAAATGGCTCAAAGCTTTCTGATTGGATGATTGTGGGGGTGTGTCTGCAATTTGATTGGCTGATTGGGCGCAATATTGAATTTCTCAAAGCTTTTCTGATTGGATAATTTGAGGAGAGGGACGAGATTTGATTGGCTGATTGGACGCCATTTTGATTTTCTAAAAGCTTCTGTGATTGGATAATTTAAGAGAGGCCTGAGATTTGATTGGCTGATTGGAAGGGGGGGGAAATCTCTTTACAACTATGTTAAATCTTCGGGTCATTTCAGCCTGTTCAAAGGAAAAGAGGGTTTCACCCCTGCACCAAGACCTTTTTTGGGTCCCGATTGTCAGAGGTTGAATCCCCAACTTTGCAATTTTATCTATTTTATCTATTTTTATTATTAGTCATTCTTACATCTTATTTTATTTCATTGGCCTATTTCTAAATTCTTCAAACAAGAACAAGATTTCTTATTGGAAAAAGTTGATGCAACAGCAACCGGTTGCTTCTGAATCAATGTTTTTGCACAGCGGTTAAACATAAAATCGACTTATGACTCACGCAGTCACCAAAATTGGTTCAGTGTTTTTCGTGACCCTGGTAAGAAAACCAATTTTGTTTACCTTTCTTTGATTTGTGCAACAGGTATCAGTTGCCTCCGAACGTGTCCAAGTTGATTTTATGATTTTATGCACAGCACATAACGGTCACGTATGGGTGGGATAGTCATCGTAACCAATTCAATGGCCCTAGTAAGAGAAAATGAAAAAAAAAAATTCCCTATATTTGACTTAAGCAACAGCTGTCGTCTGCTATGGAAAGTGCCATAAGTCGATTTTTCATGTTTTGCGGGTGCGTAACAAGCACGTATGAGACGGTAGTCAACGCAACTGGATTTCTTGTCAGGGTATAAAGAGATTTAAAAAAAATAAAAATTTAGTTCCCTTTGTTTGATTTATGCAATAGAAATCAGTTGTTACTGAAAGAGTTTTTAGTCTTTTTTAGCCACTTGTGACACTATTTTCTGGGATTTCTACACTGTACATTGATCATCTTAGCATATTCAAAGTATCAATGCAAATTCAATGGCTCTTGTAAGAGAAATAGAAGAAAAAAAAAATCCCTATATTTGACTTAAGCAACAGGTGTCCTCTGCTATGGAATGTGCTGTTAGTTGATCTTTCATGTTTTCACGGGTGCATAACTGGCACATATAAGATGATACTCAACGCAACTGGATTTCTTGTCACGGTATAAAGAGATTAAAAAAAAACGTTTAAATTTAGTTCTCCTTTCTTTGATTTATGCAATAGGAAGCAGTTGCTACTGAAAGAGTATTTAGTCTTTTTTAGCCACTTGTGACACTATTTTCTGGGATTTCTACACTGTACATTGATCATCTTAGCATATTCAAAGTATCAATGCAAATTCAATGGCCCTAGTAAGAGAAAAAGAAGAAAAAAAAAATCCCAATATTTAACTTAAGCAACAGGTGTCGTCTGCTATGGAATGTGCCGTTAGTCGATTTTTCATGTTTTCGCAGGCGCGTAACTGGCACATATGAGACTGTAGTCAATGCAACTGGATTTCTTGTCACGGTATAAAGAGATTAAAAGAAAAAATTAAAATTTAGTTCCCTTTGTTTGATTTATGCAATAGGAAGCAGTTGCTACTGAAAGAGTTTTCAGTCTTTTTTAGCCACTTGTGACACTATTTTCTGGGATTTCTACACTGTACATTGATCATCTTAGCATATTCAAAGTATCAATGCAAATTCAATGGCCCTTGTAAGAGAAAAAGAAGAAAAAAAAAAATCCCTATATTTGACTTAAGCAACAGGTGTCGTCTGCTATGGAATGTGCAGTTAGTTGATTTTTCATGTTTTCACGGGTGCGTAACTGGCACATATAAGATGGTACTCAACGCAACTGGATTTCATGTCTCGGTATAAAGAGATTAAAAAAAAACGTTTAAATTTAGTTCCCTTTGTTTGATTTATGCAATCAGAAGCAGTTGCTACTGAAAGAGTTTTCAATCTTTTTTAGCCACTTGTGACACTATTTTCTGGGATTTCTACACTGTACATTGATCATCTTAGCATATTCAAAGTATCAATGCCAATACAATGGCCCTAGTAAGAGAAATTGAAAAAAAAAATTGTTCCCTATATTTGACTTAAGCAACAGGTGTCGTCTGCTATGGAATGTGCCGTAAGTCGATTTTTCATGTTTTCGCGGGTGCGTAACTGGTAAGTATGAGATGGTAGTCAATGTCACTGGCTTTCTTGTCACGCTATAAAGAGATTAAAAAAAAAATTATGCTTTAGCTCCCTTTGCTTGATTTATGCAATAGGAAGCCGTTGCTACTGAAAGAGTTTTTATTCTTTTTTAGCCACTTTTGACATTATTTTCTTATTTTCTGGGATTTCTACACTGTACATTGATCATCTTAGCATATTCAAAGTATCAATGCAAATTCAATGGCTCTTGTAAGAGAAATAGAAGAAAAAAAAAATCCCTATATTTCACTTAAGCATAAGGTGTCGTCTGCTATGGAATGTGCTGTTAGCTGATCTTTCATCTTTTCACGGGTGCATAACTGGCACATATAAGATGGTACTCAACGCAACTGGATTTCTTGTCACGATATAAAGAGATTAAAAAAAAAACGTTTAAATTTAGTTCCCTTTCTTTGATTTATGCAATAGGAAGCAGTTGATACTGAAAGAGTTTTTAGTCTTTTTTAGCAACTTGTGACACTATTTTCTGGGATTTCTACACTGTACATTGATCATCTTAGCATATTCAAAGTATCAATGCAAATTCAATGGCCCTAGTAAGAGAAAAAGAAGAAAAAAAAATCCCAATATTTGACTTAAGCAACAGGTGTCGTCTGCTATGGAATGTGCCGTTAGTCGATTTTTCATGTTTTTGCGGGCGCGTAACTGGCACATATGAGATGGTAGTCAACGCAACTGGATTTCTTGTCACGGTATAAAGAGATTAAAAGAAAAAAATTAAAATTTAGTTCCCTTTGTTTGATTTATGCAATAGGCAGCATTTGCTACTGAAAGAGTTTTCACTCTTTTTTAGCCACTTGTGACACTATTTTCTGGGATTTCTACACTGTACATTGATCATCTTAGCATATTCAAAGTATCAATAAATATTCAAAGGCCCTTGTAAGAGAAAAAGAAGAAAAAAAAAACCCTATATTTGACTTAAGCAACAGTTGTCGTCTGCTATGGAATGTGCTGTTAGTTGATTTTTCATGTTTTCACGGCTGCGTAACTGGCACATATAAGATGGTACTCAATGCAACTGGATTTCTTGTCTCGGTATACAGAGATAAAAAAAAACGTTTAAATTTAGTTCCCTTTGTTTGATTTATGCAATAGGAAGCAGTTGTACTGAAAGAGTTTTCAGTCTTTTTTAGCCACTTGTGACACTATTTTCTGGGATTTCTACACTGTACATTGATCATCTTAGCATATCCAAAGTATCAATGCCAATACAATGGCCCTAGTAAGAGAAATTAAAAAAAAAATTGTTCCCTATATTTGACTTAAGCAACAGGTGTCGTCTGCTATGGAATGTGCCGTAAGTCGATTTTTCATGTTTTCGCGGATGCATAACTGGCACGTATGAGATGGTAGTCAATGTAACTGGCTTTCTTGTCACGGTATAAAGAGATTAAAAAAAAAATTAAAATTTAGCTCCCTTTGCTTGATTTATGCAATAGGAAGCAGTTGCTACTGAAAGAGTTTTCAGTCTTTTTTAGCCACTTGTGACATTATTTTCTTATTTTCTGGGGTTTCTACACTGTACATTGATCATCTTAGCATATTTAAAGTATCAATGTGCAGTATGGCAGTTGGCCTGCATTAGAAACGCAAATCGAATCAAGGAATCAGGGGAAGTCACTCTTGCAAGGTGCGTGCTAGAAGGCACCAAAACAAGGTCTTCTGTCACCCTGTTTCCTTAAGTTTTCGCCCATTTTCAGTGAAATCTGGCATGTGTGGAGGGTGCATGCCTGGCACTTTGCCAAGGACTGCATAACAGTCTTCATGGAAGACTTAAAATCCACTTTTATGCCGATTTTTTTCACTGTTTTCTATCGATATTTTCGGGCGCCATTTCAAATGGCTCAAAGCTTTCTGATTGGATGATTGTGGTGGTGTGTCTGCAATTTGATTGGCTGATTGGGCGCAATATTGAATTTCTCAAAGCTTTTCTGATTGGATAATTTGAGGAGAGGGACGAGATTTGATTGGCTGATTGGACGCCATTTTGATTTTCTAAAAGCTTCTGTGATTGGATAATTTAAGAGAGGCCTGAGATTTGATTGGCTGATTGGAAGGGGGGGGAAATCTCTTTACAACTATGTTAAATCTTCGGGTCATTTCAGCCTGTTCAAAGGAAAAGAGGGTTTGACCCCTGCACCAAGACCTTTTTTGGGTCCCGATGGTCAGAGGTTGAATCCCCAACTTTGCAATTTTATCTATTTTATCTATTCTTACATCTTATTGTATTTCATTGGCCTATTTCTAAATTCTTCAAACAAGAACAAGATTTCTTATTGGAAAAAGTTGATGCAACAGCAACCGGTTGCTTCTGAATCAATGTTTTTGCACAGCGGTTAAACATAAAATCGACTTATGACTCACGCAGTCACCAAAATTGGTTCAGTGTTTTTCGTGACCCTGGTAAGAAAACCAATTTTGTTTACCTTTCTTTGATTTGTGCAAGAGGTATCAGTTGCCTCCGAACGTGTCCAAGTTGATTTTATGATTTTATGCACAGTACATAACGGTCACGTATGAGTGGGATAGTCATCGTAACCAATTCAATGGCCCTAGTAAGAGAAAATGAAAAAAAAAAATTCCCTATATTTCACTTAAGCAACAGCTGTCGTCTGCTATGGAATGTGCCATAAGTCGATTTTTCATGTTTTTCGGGTGCGTAACTGGCACGTATGAGACGGTAGTCAACGCAACTGGATTTCTTGTCACGGTATAAAGAGATTTAAAAAAAATAAAAATTTAGTTCCCTTTGTTTGATTTATGGAATAGAAATCAGTTGTTACTGAAAGAGTTTTCAATCTTTTTTAGCCACTTGTGACACTATTTTCTGGGATTTCTACACTGTACATTGATCATCTTAGCATATTCAAAGCATCAATGCAAATTCAATGGCCCTAGTAAGAGAAAAAGAAGAAAAAAAAAATCCCAATATTTGACTTAAGCAACAGGTGTCGTCTGCTATGGAATGTGCCGTTAGTTGATTTTTCATGTTTTCGCGGGCGCGTAACTGGCACATATGAGACGGTAGTCAACGCAACTGGATTTCTTGTCAAGGTATAAAGAGATTAAAAGAAAAAATTAAAATTTAGTTCTCTTTGTTTGATTTATGCAGTAGGAAGCAGTTGCTACTAAAAGAGTTTTTAGTCTTTTTTAGCCTCTTGTGACACTATTTTCTGGGATTTCTACACTGTACATTGATCATCTTAGCATATTCAAAGTATCAATAAATATTCAAAGGCCCTTGTAAGAGAAAAAGAAGAAAAAAAAAATCCCTATATTTGACTTAAGCAACAGGTGTCGTCTGCTATGGAATGTGCTGTTAGTTGATTTTTCATGTTTTCACGGGTGCGTAACTGGCACATATAAGATGGTACTCAACGCAACTGGATTTCTTGTCTCGGTATAAAGAGATAAGAAAAAACGTTTAAATTTAGTTCCCTTTGTTTGATTTATGCAATAGGAAGCAGTTGCTACTGAAAGAGTTTTCAGTCTTTTTTAGCCACTTGTGACATTATTTTCTTATTTTCTGGGGTTTCTACACTGTACATTGATCATCTTAGCATATTTAAAGTATCAATGTGCAGTATGGCAGTTGGCCTGCATTAGAAACGCACATCGAATCAAGGAATCAGGGGAAGTCACTCTTGCAAGGTGCGTGCTAGAAGGCACCAAAACAAGGTCTTCTGTCACCCTGTTTCCTTAAGTTTTCGCCCATTTTCAGTGAAATCTGGCATGTGTGGAGGGTGCATGCCTGGCAGTTTGCCAAGGACTGCATAATAGCCTTCAAAGAAGACTTAAAATCCACTTTTATGCCCATTTTTTTCACTGTTTTCTATCGATATTTTCGGGCGCCATTTCAAATGGCTCAAAGCTTTCTGATTGGATGATTGTCGGGGTGTGTCTGCAATTTGATTGGCTGATTGGGCGCAATATTGAATTTCTCAAAGCTTTTCTGATTGGATAATTTGAGGAGAGGGACGAGAATTGATTGGCTGATTGGACGCCATTTTGATTTTCTAAAAGCTTCTGTGATTGGATAATTTAAGAGAGGCCTGAGATTTGAATGGCTGATTGGAAGGGGGGGAAAATCTCTTTACAACTATGTTAAATCTTCGGGTCATTTCAGCCTATTTAAAGGAAAAGAGGGTTTGACCCCTGCACCAAGACCTTTTTTGGGTCCCGATGGTCAGAGGTTGAATCCCCAACTTTGCAATTTTATCTATTTTATCTATTTTTATTATTAGTCATTCTTTCATCTTACTGTATTTCATTGGCCTATTTCTAAATTCTTCAAACAAGAACAAGATTTCTTATTGGAAAAAGTTTATGCAACAGCAACCGGTTGCTTCTGAATCAATGTTTTTGCACAGCGGTTAAACATAAAATCGACTTATGACTCACGCAGTCACCAAAATTGGTTCAGTGTTTTTCGTGACCCTGGTAAGAAAACCAATTTTGTTTACCTTTCTTTGATTTGTGCAACAGGTATCAGTTGCCTCCGAACGTGTCCAAGTTGATTTTATGATTTTATGCACAGCACATAACAGTCACGTATGGGTGTGATAGTCATCGTAACCAATTCAATGGCCCTAGTAAGAGAAAAGGAAAAAAAAAAATTCCCTATATTTGACGTAAGCAACAGGTGTCGTCTGCTATGGAATGTGCCGTTAATTGATTATTCATATTTTCGCGGGCGCGTAACTGGCACATATGAGACGGTAGTCAACGCAACTGGATTTCTTGTCACGGTATAAAGAGATTAAAAGAAAAAATTAAAATTTAGTTCCCTTTGTTTGATTTATGCAATAGGAAGCAGTTGCTACTGAAAGAGTTTTTAGTCTGTTTTAGCCACTTGTGACACTATTTTCTGGGATTTCTACACTGTACATTGATCATCTTAGCATATTCAAAGTATCAATGCAAATTCAAAGGCCCTTGTAAGAGAAAAAGAAGAAAAAAAAAATCCCTATATTTGACTTAAGCAACAGGTGTCGTCTGCTATGGAATGTGCTGTTAGTTGATTTTTCATGTTTTCACGGATGCGTAACTGGCACATATAAGATGGTACTCAACGCAACTGGATTTCTTGTCTCGGTATAAAGAGATGAAAAAAAAAACGTTTAAATTTAGTTCCCTTTGTTTGATTTATGCAATAGGAAGCAGTTGCTACTGAAAGAGTTTTCAGTCTTTTTTAGCCACTTGTGACACTATTTTCTGGGATTTCTACACTGTACATTGATCATCTTAGCATATTCAAAGTATCAATGCCAATACAATGGCCCTAGTAAGAGAAATTGAAAAAAAAATTGTTCCCTGTATTTGACTTAAGCAACAGGTGTCGTCTGCTATGGAATGTGCCGTAAGTCGATTTTTCATGTTTTCGCGGGTGCGTAACTGGCACGTATGAGATGGTAGTCAATGTAACTGGCTTTCTTGTCACGGTATAAAGAGATTTAAAAAAAAATTAAAATTTAGCTCCCTTTGCTTGATTTATGCAATAGGAAGCAGTTGCTACTGAAAGAGTTTTCAGTCTTTTTCAGCCACTTGTGACATTATTTTCTTATTTTCTGGGGTTTCTACACTGTACATTGATCATCTTAGCATATTTAAAGTATCAATGTGCAGTATGGCAGTTGGCCTGCATTAGAAACGCAAATCGAATCAAGGAATCAGGGTAAGTCACTCTTGCAAGGTGCGTGCTAGAAGGCACCAAAACAAGGTCTTCTGTCACCCTGTTTCCTTAAGTTTTCGCCCATTTTCAGTGAAATCTGGCATGTGTGGAGGGTGCATGCCTGGCAGTTTGCCAAGGACTGCATAACAACCTTCAAAGAAGACTTAAAATCCACTTTTATGCCGATTTTTTTCACTGTTTTCTATCGATATTTTCGGGCGCCATTTCAAATGGCTCAAAGCTTTCTGATTGGATGATTGTGGGGGTGAGTCTTCAATTTGATTGGCTGATTGGGCGCAATATTGAATTTCTCAAAGCTTTTCTGATTGGATAATTTGAGGAGAGGGACGAGATTTGATTGGCTGATTGGACGCTATTTTGATTTTCTAAAAGCTTCTGTGATTGGATAATTTAAGAGAGGCCTGAGATTTGATTGGCTGATTGGAAGGGGGGGAAAATCTCTTTACAACTATGTTTAATCTTCGGGTCATTTCAGCCTATTTAAAGGAAAAGAGGGTTTGACCCCTGCACCAAGACCTTTTTTGGGTCCCGATGGTCAGAGGTTGAATCCCCAACTTTGCAATTTTATCTATTTTATCTATTTTTATTATTAGTCATTCTTACATCTTATTGTATTTCATTGGCCTATTTCTAAATTCTTCAAACAAGAACAAGATTTCTTATTGGAAAAAGTTTATGCAACAGCAACCGGTTGCTTCTGAATCAATGGTTTTGCACAGCGGTTAAACATAAAATCGACTTATGACTCACGCAGTCACCAAAATTGGTTCAGTGTTTTTCGTGACCCTGGTAAGAAAACCAATTTTGTTTACCTTTCTTTGATTTGTGCAACAGGTATCAGTTGCCTTCGAACGTGTCCAAGTTGATTTTATGATTTTATGCACAGCACATAACGGTCACGTATGGGTGGGATAGTCATCGTAACCAATTCAATGGCCCTAGTAAGAGAAAAGGAAAAAAAAAAATTCCCTATATTTCACTTAAGCAACAGCTGTCGTCTGCTATGGAATGTGCCATAAGTCGATTTTTCATGTTTTGCGGGTGCGTAACTGGCACGTATGAGACGGTAGTCAACGCAACTGGATTTCTTGTCACGGTATAAAGAGATTTAAAAAAAATAAAAATTTAGTTCCCTTTGTTTGATTTATGCAATAGAAATCAGTTGTTACTGAAAGAGTTTCAGTCTTTTTTAGCCACTTGTGACACTATTTTCTGGGATTTCTACACTGTACATTGATCATCTTAGCATATTCAAAGTATCAATGCAAATTCAATGGCCCTAGTAAGAGAAAAAGAAGAAAAAAAAAATCCCAATATTTGACTTAAGCAACAGGTGTCATCTGCTATGGAATGTGCCGTTAGTCGATTTTTCACGTTTTTGCGGGCGATTAACCGGCACATATGAGATGGTAGTCAACGCAACTGGATTTCTTGTCACGGTATAAACAGATTAAAAGAAAAAATTAAAATTTAGTTCCCTTTGTTTGATTTATGCAATAGGAAGCAGTTGCTACTGAAAGAGTTTTCAGTCTTTTTTAGCCACTTGTGACACTATTTTCTGGGATTTCTACACTGTACATTGATCATCTTAGGATATTCAAAGTATCAATGCAAATTCAATGGCCCTTGTAAGAGAAAAAGAAAAAAAAAAATCCCTATATTTGACTTAAGCAACAGGTGTCATCTGCTATGGAATGTGCTGTCAGTTGATTTTTCATGTTTTCACGGGTGCGTAACTGGCACATATAAGATGGTAGTCAACGCAACTGGATTTCTTGTCACGGTATAAAGAGATTAAAAAAAAACGTTTAAATTTAGTTCCCTTTGTTTGATTTATGCAATAGGAAACAGTTGCTACTGAAAGAGTTTTCAGTCTTTTTTAGCCACTTGTGACACTATTTTCTGGGATTTCTACACTGTACATTGATCATCTTAGCATATTCAAAGTATCAATGCAAATTCAATGGCACTTGTAAGAGAAAAAGAAGAAAAAAAAATCCCAATATTTCTCTTAACCAACAGGTGTCGTCTGCTATGGAATGATCTGTTAGTTGATTTTTCATGTTTTCACGGGTACGTAACTTGCACATATAAGATGATACTCAACGCAACTGGATTTCTTGTCACGGTATAAAGAGATTAAAAAAAAACGTTTAAATTTAGTTCCCTTTGTTTGATTTATGCAATAGGAAGCAGTTGCTACTGAAAGAGTTTTCAGTCTTTTTTAGCCACTTGTGACACTATTTTCTGGGATTTCTACACTGTACATTGATCATCTTAGCATATTCAAAGTATCAATGCCAATACAATGGCCCTAGTAAGATAAATTGAAAAAAAATTGTTCCCTATATTTGACTTAAGCAACAGGTGTCGTCTGCTATGGAATGTGCTGTTAGTTGATTTTTCATGTTTTCACGGGTGCGTAACTGGCACATATAAGATGGTACTCAACGCAACTGGATTTCTTGTCACGGTATAAAGAGATTTAAAAAAAATAAAATTTAGTTCCCTTTGTTTGATTTATGCAATAGAAATCAGTTGTTACTGAAAGAGTTTTTAGTCTTTTTTAGCCACTTGTGACACTATTTTCTGGGATTTCTACACTGTACATTGATCATCTTAGCATATTCAAAGTATCAATGCAAATTCAATGGTCCTAGTAAGAGAAAAAGAAGAAAAAAAAATTCCAATATTTATCTTAAGCAACAGGTGTCGTATGCTATGGAATGTGCCGTTAGTCGATTTTTCATGTTTTTGCGGGTGCGTAACTGGCACATATGAGACAGTAGTCAACGCAACTGGATTTCTTGTCACGGTATAAAGAGATTAAAAGAAAAAAATTCAAATTTAGTTCCCTTTGTTTGATTTATGCAATAGGAAGCAGTTGCTACTGAAAGAGTTTTCAGTCTTTTTTAGCCACTTGTGACACTATTTTCTGGGATTTCTACACTGTACATTGATCATCTTAGCATATTCAAAGTATCAATGCAAATTCAATGGCCCTTGTAAGAGAAAAAGAAGAAAAAAAAAATCCCTATATTTGACTTAAGCAACAGGTGTCGTCTGCTATGGAATGTGCAGTTAGTTGATTTTTCATGTTTTCACGGGTGCGTAACTGGCACATATAAGATGGTACTCAACGCAACTGGATTTCATGTCTCGGTATAAAGAGATTAAAAAAAAACGTTTAAATTTAGTTCCCTTTGTTTGATTTATGCAATAGGAAGCAGTTGCTACTGAAAGAGTTTTCAGTCTTTTTTAGACACTTGTGACACTATTTTCTGGGATTTCTACACTGTACATTGATCATCTTAGCATATTCAAAGTATCAATGCCAATACAATGGCCCTAGTAAGAGAAATTGAAAAAAAATTGTTCCCTATATTTGACTTAAGCAACAGGTGTCATCTGCTATGGAATGTGCCGTTAGTCGATTTTTCATGTTTTTGCGGGCGCGTAACTGGCACATATGAGATGGTACTCAACGCAACTGGATTTCTTGTCACGGTATAAAGAGATTAAAAGAAAAAATTAAAATTTAGTTCCCTTTGTTTGATTTATGCAATAGGAAGCAGTTGCTACTGAAAGAGTTTTCAGTCTTTTTTAGCCACTTGTGACACTATTTTCTGGGATTTCTACACTGTACATTGATCATCTTAGCATATTCAAAGTATCAATGCAAATTCAATAGCCCTTGTAAGAGAAAAAGAAGAAAAAAAAAATTCCTATATTTGACTTAAGCAACAGGTGTCATCTGCTATGGAATGTGCTGTTACTTGATTTTTCATGTTTTTACGGGTGCGTAACTGGCACATATAAGATGGTACTCAACGCAACTGGATTTCTTGTCACGGTATAAAGAGATTAAAAAAAAACGTTTAAATTTAGTTCCCTTTGTTTGATTTATGCAATAGGAAGCAGTTGCTACTGAAAGAGTTTTCAGTCTTTTTTAGACACTTGTGACACTATTTTCTGGGATTTCTACACTGTACATTGATCATCTTAGCATATTCAAAGTATCAATGCCAATACAATGGCCCTAGTAAGAGAAATTGAAAAAAAAAATTCCCTATATTTGACCTAAGCCACAGGTGTCGTCTGCTATGGAATGTGCCGTTAGTCGATTTTTCATGTTTTCGCGGGTGCGTAACTGGCACGTATGAGATGGTAGTCAATGTAACTGGCTTTCTTGTCATGGTATAAAGGGTTTGAAAAAAAAAATTAAAATTTAGCTCCCTTTGCTTGATTTATGCAATAGGAAGCAGTTGCTACTGAAAGAGTTTTCAGTCTTTTTTAGCCACTTGTGACATTATTTTCTTATTTTCTGGGGTTTCTACACTGTACATTGATCATCTTAGCATATTTAAAGTATCAATGTGCAGTATGGCAGTTGGCCTGCATTAGAAACGCAAATCGAATCAAGGAATCAGGGGAAGTCACTCTTGCAAGGTGCGTGCTAGAAGGCACCAAAACAAGGTCTTCTGTCACCCTGTTTCCTTAAGTTTTCGCCCATTTTCAGTGAAATCTGGCATGTGTGGAGGGTGCATGCCTGGCAGTTTGCCAAGGACTGCATAACAGCCTTCAAAGAAGACTTAAAATCCACTTTTATGCCCATTTTTTTCACTGTTTTCTATCGATATTTTCGGGCGCCATTTCAAATGGCTCAAAGCTTTCTGATTGGATGATTGTGGGGGTGTGTCTGCAATTTGATTGGCTGATTGGGCGCAATATTGAATTTCTCAAAGCTTTTCTGATTGGATAATTTGAGGAGAGGGACGAGATTTGATTGGCTGATTGGACGCTATTTTGATTTTCTAAAAGCTTCTGTGATTGGATAATTTAAGAGAGGCCTGAGATTTGATTGGCTGATTGGAAGGGGTGGGGGAAATCTCTTTAAAACTATGTTAAATCTTCGGGTCATTTCAGCCTATTCAAAGGAAAAGAGGGTTTCACCCCTGCACCAAGACCTTTTTTGGGTCCCGATGGTCAGAGGTTGAATCCCCAACTTTGCAATTTTATCTATTTTATCTATTTTTATTATTAGTCATTCTTACATCTTATTGTATTTCATTGGCCTATTTCTAAATTCTTCAAACAAGAACAAGATTTCTTATTGGAAAAAGTTTATGCAACAGCAACCGGTTGCTTCTGAATCAATGTTTTTGCACAGCGGTTAAACATAAAATTGACTTATGACTCACGCAGTCACCAAAATTGGTTCAGTGTTTTTCGTGACCCTGGTAAGAAAACCAATTTTGTTTACCTTTCTTTGATTTGTGCAACAGGTATCAGTTGCCTCCGAACGTGTCCAAGTTGATTTTATGATTTTATGCACAGCACATAACGGTCACGTATGGGTGGGATAGTCATCGTAACCAATTCAATGGCCCTAGTAAGAGAAAAGGAAAAAAAAAATTCCCTATATTTCACTTAAGCAACAGCTGTCGTCTGCTATGGAATGTGCCATAAGTCGATTTTTCATGTTTTGCGGGTGCGTAACTGGCACGTATGAGACGGTAGTCAATGCAACTAGATTTCTTGTCACGGTATAAAGAGATTTAAAAAAAATAAAAATTTAGTTCCCTTTGTTTGATTTATGCAATAGAAATCAGTTGTTACTGAAAGAGTTTTCAGTCTTTTTTAGCCACTTGTGACACTATTTTCTGGGATTTCTACACTGTACATTGATCATCTTAGCATATTCAAAGTATCAATGCAAATTCAATGGCACTTGTAAGAGAAAAAGAAGAAAAAAAAATCCCAATATTTCTCTTAAGCAACAGGTGTCGTCTGCTATGGAATGTGCTGTTAGTTGATTTTTCATGTTTTCACGGGTACGTAACTTGCACATATAAGATGATAATCAACGCAACTGGATTTCTTGTCACGGTATAAAGAGATTAAAAAAAAACGTTTAAATTTAGTTCCCTTTGTTTGATTTATGCAATAGGAAGCAGTTGCTACTGAAAGAGTTTTCAGTCTTTTTTAGCCACTTGTGACACTATTTTCTGGGATTTCTACACTGTACATTGATCATCTTAGCATATTCAAAGTATCAATGCCAATACAATGGCCCTAGTAAGATAAATTGAAAAAAAATTGTTCCCTATATTTGACTTAAGCAACAGGTGTCGTCTGCTATGGAATGTGCTGTTAGTTGATTTTTCATGTTTTCACGGGTGCGTAACTGGCACATATAAGATGGTACTCAACGCAACTGGATTTCTTGTCACGGTATAAAGAGATTTAAAAAAAATAAAATTTAGTTCCCTTTGTTTGATTTATGCAATAGAAATCAGTTGTTACTGAAAGAGTTTTTAGTCTTTTTTAGCCACTTGTGACACTATTTTCTGGGATTTCTACACTGTACATTGATCATCTTAGCATATTCAAAGTATCAATGCAAATTCAATGGTCCTAGTAAGAGAAAAAGAAGAAAAAAAAATTACAATATTTATCTTAAGCAACAGGTGTCATCTGCTATGGAATGTGCTGTTACTTCATTTTTCATGTTTTTACGGGTGGGTAACTGGCACATATAAGATGGTACTCAACGCAACTGGATTTCTTGTCACGGTATAAAGAGATTAAAAAAAACCGTTTAAATTTAGTTCCCTTTGTTTGATTTATGCAATAGGAAGCAGTTGTTACTGAAAGAGTTTTCAGTCTTTTTTAGCCACTTGTGACACTATTTTCTGGGATTTCTACACTGTACATTGATCATCTTAGCATATTCAAAGTATCAATGCAAATTCAATGGCCCTTGTAAGAGAAAAAGAAGAAAAAAAAAATCCCTATATTTGACTTAAGCAACAGGTGTCGTCTGCTATGGAATGTGCAGTTAGTTGATTTTTCATGTTTTCACGGGTGCGTAACTGGCACATATAAGATGGTACTCAACGCAACTGGATTTCATGTCTCGGTATAAAGAGATTAAAAAAAAACGTTTAAATTTAGTTCCCTTTGTTTGATTTATGCAATAGGAAGCAGTTGCTACTGAAAGAGTTTTCAGTCTTTTTTAGACACTTGTGACACTATTTTCTGGGATTTCTACACTGTACATTGATCATCTTAGCATATTCAAAGTATCAATGCCAATACAATGGCCCTAGTAAGAGAAATTGAAAAAAAATTGTTCCCTATATTTGACTTAAGCAACAGGTGTCATCTGCTATGGAATGTGCCGTTAGTCGATTTTTCATGTTTTTGCGGGCGCGTAACTGGCACATATGAGATGGTACTCAACGCAACTGGATTTCTTGTCACGGTATAAAGAGATTAAAAGAAAAAATTAAAATTTAGTTCCCTTTGTTTGATTTATGCAATAGGAAGCAGTTGCTACTGAAAGAGTTTTCAGTCTTTTTTAGCCACTTGTGACACTATTTTCTGGGATTTCTACACTGTACATTGATCATCTTAGCATATTCAAAGTATCAATGCAAATTCAATAGCCCTTGTAAGAGAAAAAGAAGAAAAAAAAAATTCCTATATTTGACTTAAGCAACAGGTGTCATCTGCTATGGAATGTGCTGTTACTTAATTTTTCATGTTTTCACGGGTGCGTAACTGGCACATATAAGATGGTACTCAACGCAACTGGATTTCTTGTCACGGTATAAAGAGATTAAAAAAAAACGTTTAAATTTAGTTCCCTTTGTTTGATTTATGCAATAGGAAGCAGTTGCTACTGAAAGAGTTTTCAGTCTTTTTTAGCCACTTGTGACACTATTTTCTGGGATTTCTACACTGTACATTGATCATCTTAGCATATTCAAAGTATCAATGCCAATACAATGGCCCTAGTAAGAGAAATTGAAAAAAAAAAATTCCCTCTATTTGACCTAAGCAACAGGTGGCGTCTTCTATGGAATGTGCCGTTAGTCGATTTTTCATGTTTTCGCGGGTGCGTAACTGGCACGTATGAGATGGTAGTCAATGTAACTGGCTTTCTTGTCATGGTATAAAGGGATTAAAAAAAAAATTAAAATTTAGCTCCCTTTGTTTGATTTATGCAATAGGAAGCAGTTGCTACTGAAAGAGTTTTCAGTCTTTTTTAGCCACTTGTGACATTATTTTCTTATTTTCTGGGGTTTCTACACTGTACATTGATCATCTTAGCATATTTAAAGTATCAATGTGCAGTATGGCAGTTGGCCTGCATTAGAAACGCAAATCGAATCAAGGAATCAGGGGAAGTCACTCTTGCAAGGTGCGTGCTAGAAGGCACCAAAACAAGGTCTTCTGTCACCCTGTTTCCTTAAGTTTTCGCCCATTTTCAGTGAAATCTGGCATGTGTGGAGGGTGCATGCCTGGCAGTTTGCCAAGGACTGCATAACAGCCTTCAAAGAAGACTTAAAATCCACTTTTATGCCCATTTTTTTCACTGTTTTCTATCGATATTTTCGGGCGCCATTTCAAATGGCTCAAAGCTTTCTGATTGGATGATTGTCGGGGTGTGTCTGCAATTTGATTGGCTGATTGGGCGCAATATTGAATTTCTCAAAGCTTTTCTGATTGGATAATTTGAGGAGAGGGACGAGATTTGATTGGCTGATTGGACGCTATTTTGATTTTCTAAAAGCTTCTGTGATTGGATAATTTAAGAGAGGCCTGAGATTTGATTGGCTGATTGGAAGGGGTGGGGGAAATCTCTTTAAAACTATGTTAAATCTTCGGGTCATTTCAGCCTATTCAAAGGAAAAGAGGGTTTCACCCCTGCACCAAGACCTTTTTTGGGTCCCGATGGTCAGAGGTTGAATCCCCAACTTTGCAATTTTATCTATTTTATCTATTTTTATTATTAGTCATTCTTACATCTTATTGTATTTCATTGGCCTATTTCTAAATTCTTCAAACAAGAACAAGATTTCTTATTGGAAAAAGTTTATGCAACAGCAACCGGTTGCTTCTGAATCAATGTTTTTGCACAGCGGTTAAACATAAAATCAACTTATGACTCACGCAGTCACCAAAATTGGTTCAGTGTTTTTCGTGACCCTGGTAAGAAAACCAATTTTGTTTACCTTTCTTTGATTTGTGCAACATGTATCAGTTGCCTCCGAACGTGTCCAAGTTGATTTTATGATTTTATGCACAGCACATAACGGTCACGTATGGGTGGGATAGTCATCGTAACCAATTCAATGGCCCTAGTAAGAGAAAAGGAAAAAAAAAATTCCCTATATTTCACTTAAGCAACAGCTGTCGTCTGCTATGGAATGTGCCATAAGTCGATTTTTCATGTTTTGCGGGTGCGTAACTGGCACGTATGAGACGGTAGTCAACGCACCTAGATTTCTTGTCACGGTATAAAGAGATTTAAAAAAAATAAAAATTTAGTTCCCTTTGTTTGATTTATGCAATAGAAATCAGTTGTTACTGAAAGAGTTTTCAGTCTTTTTTAGCCACTTGTGACACTATTTTCTGGGATTTCTACACTGTACATTGATCATCTTAGCATATTCAAAGTATCAATGCAAATTCAATGGCACTTGTAAGAGAAAAAGAAGAAAAAAAAATCCCAATATTTCTCTTAAGCAACAGGTGTCGTCTGCTATGGAATGTGCTGTTAGTTGATTTTTCATGTTTTCACGGGTACGTAACTTGCACATATAAGATGATAATCAACGCAACTGGATTTCTTGTCACGGTATAAAGAGATTAAAAAAAAACGTTTAAATTTAGTTCCCTTTGTTTGATTTATGCAATAGGAAGCAGTTGCTACTGAAAGAGTTTTCAGTCTTTTTTAGCCACTTGTGACACTATTTTCTGGGATTTCTACACTGTACATTGATCATCTTAGCATATTCAAAGTATCAATGCCAATACAATGGCCCTAGTAAGATAAATTGAAAAAAAATTGTTCCCTATATTTGACTTAAGCAACAGGTGTCGTCTGCTATGGAATGTGCTGTTAGTTGATTTTTCATGTTTTCACGGGTGCGTAACTGGCACATATAAGATGGTACTCAACGCAACTGGATTTCTTGTCACGGTATAAAGAGATTTAAAAAAAATAAAATTTAGTTCCCTTTGTTTGATTTATGCAATAGAAATCAGTTGTTACTGAAAGAGTTTTTAGTCTTTTTTAGCCACTTGTGACACTATTTTCTGGGATTTCTACACTGTACATTGATCATCTTAGCATATTCAAAGTATCAATGCAAATTCAATGGTCCTAGTAAGAGAAAAAGAAGAAAAAAAAATTACAATATTTATCTTAAGCAACAGGTGTCATCTGCTATGGAATGTGCTGTTACTTCATTTTTCATGTTTTTACGGGTGCGTAACTGGCACATATAAGATGGTACTCAACGCAACTGGATTTCTTGTCACGGTATAAAGAGATTAAAAAAAACCGTTTAAATTTAGTTCCCTTTGTTTGATTTATGCAATAGGAAGCAGTTGTTACTGAAAGAGTTTTCAGTCTTTTTTAGCCACTTGTGACACTATTTTCTGGGATTTCTACACTGTACATTGATCATCTTAGCATATTCAAAGTATCAATGCAAATTCAATGGCCCTTGTAAGAGAAAAAGAAGAAAAAAAAAATCCCTATATTTGACTTAAGCAACAGGTGTCGTCTGCTATGGAATGTGCAGTTAGTTGATTTTTCATGTTTTCACGGGTGCGTAACTGGCACATATAAGATGGTACTCAACGCAACTGGATTTCATGTCTCGGTATAAAGAGATTAAAAAAAAACGTTTAAATTTAGTTCCCTTTGTTTGATTTATGCAATAGGAAGCAGTTGCTACTGAAAGAGTTTTCAGTCTTTTTTAGACACTTGTGACACTATTTTCTGGGATTTCTACACTGTACATTGATCATCTTAGCATATTCAAAGTATCAATGCCAATACAATGGCCCTAGTAAGAGAAATTGAAAAAAAATTGTTCCCTATATTTGACTTTAGCAACAGGTGTCATCTGCTATGGAATGTGCCGTTAGTCGATTTTTCATGTTTTTGCGGGCGCGTAACTGGCACATATGAGATGGTACTCAACGCAACTGGATTTCTTGTCACGGTATAAAGAGATTAAAAGAAAAAATTAAAATTTAGTTCCCTTTGTTTGATTTATGCAATAGGAAGCAGTTGCTACTGAAAGAGTTTTCAGTCTTTTTTAGCCACTTGTGACACTATTTTCTGGGATTTCTACACTGTACATTGATCATCTTAGCATATTCAAAGTATCAATGCAAATTCAATAGCCCTTGTAAGAGAAAAAGAAGAAAAAAAAAATTCCTATATTTGACTTAAGCAACAGGTGTCATCTGCTATGGAATGTGCTGTTACTTAATTTTTCATGTTTTCACGGGTGCGTAACTGGCACATATAAGATGGTACTCAACGCAACTGGATTTCTTGTCACGGTATAAAGAGATTAAAAAAAAACGTTTAAATTTAGTTCCCTTTGTTTGATTTATGCAATAGGAAGCAGTTGCTACTGAAAGAGTTTTCAGTCTTTTTTAGCCACTTGTGACACTATTTTCTGGGATTTCTACACTGTACATTGATCATCTTAGCATATTCAAAGTATCAATGCCAATACAATGGCCCTAGTAAGAGAAATTGAAAAAAAAAAATTCCCTCTATTTGACCTAAGCAACAGGTGTCGTCTTCTATGGAATGTGCCGTTAGTCGATTTTTCATGTTTTCGCGGGTGCGTAACTGGCACGTATGAGATGGTAGTCAATGTAACTGGCTTTCTTGTCATGGTATAAAGGGATTAAAAAAAAAAATTAAAATTTAGCTCCCTTTGCTTGATTTATGCAATAGGAAGCAGTTGCTACTGAAAGAGTTTTCAGTCTTTTTTAGCCACTTGTGACATTATTTTCTTATTTTCTGGGGTTTCTACACTGTACATTGATCATCTTAGCATATTTAAAGTATCAATGTGCAGTATGGCAGTTGGCCTGCATTAGAAACGCAAATCGAATCAAGGAATCAGGGGAAGTCACTCTTGCAAGGTGCGTGCTAGAAGGCACCAAAACAAGGTCTTCTGTCACCCTGTTTCCTTAAGTTTTCGCCCATTTTCAGTGAAATCTGGCATGTGTGGAGGGTGCATGCCTGGCAGTTTGCCAAGGACTGCATAACAGCCTTCAAAGAAGACTTAAAATCCACTTTTATGCCCATTTTTTTCACTGTTTTCTATCGATATTTTCGGGCGCCATTTCAAATGGCTCAAAGCTTTCTGATTGGATGATTGTGGGGGTGTGTCTGCAATTTGATTGGCTGATTGGGCGCAATATTGAATTTCTCAAAGCTTTTCTGATTGGATAATTTGAGGAGAGGGACGAGATTTGATTGGCTGATTGGACGCTATTTTGATTTTCTAAAAGCTTCTGTGATTGGATAATTTAAGAGAGGCCTGAGATTTGATTGGCTGATTGGAAGGGGTGGGGGAAATCTCTTTAAAACTATGTTAAATCTTCGGGTCATTTCAGCCTATTCAAAGGAAAAGAGGGTTTCACCCCTGCACCAAGACCTTTTTTGGGTCCCGATGGTCAGAGGTTGAATCCCCAACTTTGCAATTTTATCTATTTTATCTATTTTTATTATTAGTCATTCTTACATCTTATTGTATTTCATTGGCCTATTTCTAAATTCTTCAAACAAGAACAAGATTTCTTATTGGAAAAAGTTTATGCAACAGCAACCGGTTGCTTCTGAATCAATGTTTTTGCACAGCGGTTAAACATAAAATCGACTTATGACTCACGCAGTCACCAAAATTGGTTCAGTGTTTTTCGTGACCCTGGTAAGAAAACCAATTTTGTTTACCTTTCTTTGATTTGTGCAACATGTATCAGTTGCCTCCGAACGTGTCCAAGTTGATTTTATGATTTTATGCACAGCACATAACGGTCACGTATGGGTGGGATAGTCATCGTAACCAATTCAATGGCCCTAGTAAGAGAAAAGGAAAAAAAAAATTCCCTATATTTCACTTAAGCAACAGCTGTCGTCTGCTATGGAATGTGCCATAAGTCGATTTTTCATGTTTTGCGGGTGCGTAACTGGCACGTATGAGACGGTAGTCAACGCACCTAGATTTCTTGTCACGGTATAAAGAGATTTAAAAAAAATAAAAATTTAGTTCCCTTTGTTTGATTTATGCAATAGAAATCAGTTGTTACTGAAAGAGTTTTCAGTCTTTTTTAGCCACTTGTGACACTATTTTCTGGGATTTCTACACTGTACATTGATCATCTTAGCATATTCAAAGTATCAATGCAAATTCAATGGCACTTGTAAGAGAAAAAGAAGAAAAAAAAATCCCAATATTTCTCTTAAGCAACAGGTGTCGTCTGCTATGGAATGTGCTGTTAGTTGATTTTTCATGTTTTCACGGGTACGTAACTTGCACATATAAGATGATAATCAACGCAACTGGATTTCTTGTCACGGTATAAAGAGATTAAAAAAAAACGTTTAAATTTAGTTCCCTTTGTTTGATTTATGCAATAGGAAGCAGTTGCTACTGAAAGAGTTTTCAGTCTTTTTTAGCCACTTGTGACACTATTTTCTGGGATTTCTACACTGTACATTGATCATCTTAGCATATTCAAAGTATCAATGCCAATACAATGGCCCTAGTAAGATAAATTGAAAAAAAATTGTTCCCTATATTTGACTTAAGCAACAGGTGTCGTCTGCTATGGAATGTGCTGTTAGTTGATTTTTCATGTTTTCACGGGTGCGTAACTGGCACATATAAGATGGTACTCAACGCAACTGGATTTCTTGTCACGGTATAAAGAGATTTAAAAAAAATAAAATTTAGTTCCCTTTGTTTGATTTATGCAATAGAAATCAGTTGTTACTGAAAGAGTTTTTAGTCTTTTTTAGCCACTTGTGACACTATTTTCTGGGATTTCTACACTGTACATTGATCATCTTAGCATATTCAAAGTATCAATGCAAATTCAATGGTCCTAGTAAGAGAAAAAGAAGAAAAAAAAATTACAATATTTATCTTAAGCAACAGGTGTCATCTGCTATGGAATGTGCTGTTACTTCATTTTTCATGTTTTTACGGGTGCGTAACTGGCACATATAAGATGGTACTCAACGCAACTGGATTTCTTGTCACGGTATAAAGAGATTAAAAAAAAACGTTTAAATTTAGTTCCCTTTGTTTGATTTATGCAATAGGAAGCAGTTGCTACTGAAAGAGTTTTCAGTCTTTTTTAGCCACTTGTGACACTATTTTCTGGGATTTCTACACTGTACATTGATCATCTTAGCATATTCAAAGTATCAATGCAAATTCAATGGCCCTTGTAAGAGAAAAAGAAGAAAAAAAAAATCCCTATATTTGACTTAAGCAACAGGTGTCGTCTGCTATGGAATGTGCAGTTAGTTGATTTTTCATGTTTTCACGGGTGCGTAACTGGCACATATAAAATGGTACTCAATGCAACTGGATTTCATGTCTCGGTATAAAGAGATTAAAAAAAAACGTTTAAATTTAGTTCCCTTTGTTTGATTTATGCAATAGGAAGCAGTTGCTACTGAAAGAGTTTTCAGTCTTTTTTAGACACTTGTGACACTATTTTCTGGGATTTCTACACTGTACATTGATCATCTTAGCATATTCAAAGTATCAATGCCAATACAATGGCCCTAGTAAGAGAAATTGAAAAAAAATTGTTCCCTATATTTGACTTAAGCAACAGGTGTCATCTGCTATGGAATGTGCCGTTAGTCGATTTTTCATGTTTTTGCGGGCGCGTAACTGGCACATATGAGATGGTACTCAATGCAACTGGATTTCTTGTCACGGTATAAAGAGATTAAAAGAAAAAATTAAAATTTAGTTCCCTTTGTTTGATTTATGCAATAGGAAGCAGTTGCTACTGAAAGAGTTTTCAGTCTTTTTTAGCCACTTGTGACACTATTTTCTGGGATTTCTACACTGTACATTGATCATCTTAGCATATTCAAAGTATCAATGCAAATTCAATAGCCCTTGTAAGAGAAAAAGAAGAAAAAAAAAATTCCTATATTTGACTTAAGCAACAGGTGTCATCTGCTATGGAATGTGCTGTTACGTGATTTTTCATGTTTTTACGGGTGCGTAACTGGCACATATAAGATGGTACTCAACGCAACTGGATTTCTTGTCACGGTATAAAGAGATTAAAAAAAAACGTTTAAATTTAGTTCCCTTTGTTTGATTTATGCAATAGGAAGCAGTTGCTACTGAAAGAGTTTTCAGTCTTTTTTAGCCACTTGTGACACTATTTTCTGGGATTTCTACACTGTACATTGATCATCTTAGCATATTCAAAGTATCAATGCCAATACAATGGCCCTAGTAAGAGAAATTGAAAAAAAAAATTCCCTATATTTGACCTAAGCCACAGGTGTCGTCTGCTATGGAATGTGCCGTTAGTCGATTTTTCATGTTTTCGCGGGTGCGTAACTGGCACGTATGAGATGGTAGTCAATGTAACTGGCTTTCTTGTCATGGTATAAAGGGTTTGAAAAAAAAATTAAAATTTAGCTCCCTTTGCTTGATTTATGCAATAGGAAGCAGTTGCTACTGAAAGAGTTTTCAGTCTTTTTTAGCCACTTGTGACATTATTTTCTTATTTTCTGGGGTTTCTACACTGTACATTGATCATCTTAGCATATTTAAAGTATCAATGTGCAGTATGGCAGTTGGCCTGCATTAGAAACGCAAATCGAATCAAGGAATCAGGGGAAGTCACTCTTGCAAGGTGCGTGCTAGAAGGCACCAAAACAAGGTCTTCTGTCACCCTGTTTCCTTAAGTTTTCGCCCATTTTCAGTGAAATCTGGCATGTGTGGAGGGTGCATGCCTGGCAGTTTGCCAAGGACTGCATAACAGCCTTCAAAGAAGACTTAAAATCCACTTTTATGCCCATTTTTTTCACTGTTTTCTATCGATATTTTCGGGCGCCATTTCAAATGGCTCAAAGCTTTCTGATTGGATGATTGTGGGGGTGTGTCTGCAATTTGATTGGCTGATTGGGCGCAATATTGAATTTCTCAAAGCTTTTCTGATTGGATAATTTGAGGAGAGGGACGAGATTTGATTGGCTGATTGGACGCTATTTTGATTTTCTAAAAGCTTCTGTGATTGGATAATTTAAGAGAGGCCTGAGATTTGATTGGCTGATTGGAAGGGGTGGGGGAAATCTCTTTAAAACTATGTTAAATCTTCGGGTCATTTCAGCCTATTCAAAGGAAAAGAGGGTTTCACCCCTGCACCAAGACCTTTTTTGGGTCCCGATGGTCAGAGGTTGAATCCCCAACTTTGCAATTTTATCTATTTTATCTATTTTTATTATTAGTCATTCTTACATCTTATTGTATTTCATTGGCCTATTTCTAAATTCTTCAAACAAGAACAAGATTTCTTATTGGAAAAAGTTTATGCAACAGCAACCGGTTGCTTCTGAATCAATGTTTTTGCACAGCGGTTAAACATAAAATTGACTTATGACTCACGCAGTCACCAAAATTGGTTCAGTGTTTTTCGTGACCCTGGTAAGAAAACCAATTTTGTTTACCTTTCTTTGATTTGTGCAAGAGGTATCAGTTGCCTCCGAACGTGTCCAAGTTGATTTTATGATTTTATGCACAGCACATAACGGTCACGTATGGGTGGGATAGTCATCGTAACCAATTCAATGGCCCTAGTAAGAGAAAAGGAAAAAAAAAATTCCCTATATTTCACTTAAGCAACAGCTGTCGTCTGCTATGGAATGTGCCATAAGTCGATTTTTCATGTTTTGCGGGTGCGTAACTGGCACGTATGAGACGGTAGTCAACGCAACTAGATTTCTTGTCACGGTATAAAGAGATTTAAAAAAAATAAAAATTTAGTTCCCTTTGTTTGATTTATGCAATAGAAATCAGTTGTTACTGAAAGAGTTTTCAGTCTTTTTTAGCCACTTGTGACACTATTTTCTGGGATTTCTACACTGTACATTGATCATCTTAGCATATTCAAAGTATCAATGCAAATTCAATGGCACTTGTAAGAGAAAAAGAAGAAAAAAAAATCCCAATATTTCTCTTAAGCAACAGGTGTCGTCTGCTATGGAATGTGCTGTTAGTTGATTTTTCATGTTTTCACGGGTACGTAACTTGCACATATAAGATGATAATCAACGCAACTGGATTTCTTGTCACGGTATAAAGAGATTAAAAAAAAACGTTTAAATTTAGTTCCCTTTGTTTGAGTTATGCAATAGGAAGCAGTTGCTACTGAAAGAGTTTTCAGTCTTTTTTAGCCACTTGTGACACTATTTTCTGGGATTTCTACACTGTACATTGATCATCTTAGCATATTCAAAGTATCAATGCCAATACAATGGCCCTAGTAAGATAAATTGAAAAAAAATTGTTCCCTATATTTGACTTAAGCAACAGGTGTCGTCTGCTATGGAATGTGCTGTTAATTGATTTTTCATGTTTTCACGGGTGCGTAACTGGCACATATAAGATGGTACTCAACGCAACTGGATTTCTTGTCACGGTATAAAGAGATTTAAAAAAAATAAAATTTAGTTCCCTTTGTTTGATTTATGCAATAGAAATCAGTTGTTACTGAAAGAGTTTTTAGTCTTTTTTAGCCACTTGTGACACTATTTTCTGGGATTTCTACACTGTACATTGATCATCTTAGCATATTCAAAGTATCAATGCAAATTCAATGGTCCTAGTAAGAGAAAAAGAAGAAAAAAAAATTACAATATTTATCTTAAGCAACAGGTGTCATCTGCTATGGAATGTGCTGTTACTTCATTTTTCATGTTTTTACGGGTGCGTAACTGGCACATATAAGATGGTACTCAACGCAACTGGATTTCTTGTCACGGTATAAAGAGATTAAAAAAAACCGTTTAAATTTAGTTCCCTTTGTTTGATTTATGCAATAGGAAGCAGTTGTTACTGAAAGAGTTTTCAGTCTTTTTTAGCCACTTGTGACACTATTTTCTGGGATTTCTACACTGTACATTGATCATCTTAGCATATTCAAAGTATCAATGCAAATTCAATGGCCCTTGTAAGAGAAAAAGAAGAAAAAAAAAATCCCTATATTTGACTTAAGCAACAGGTGTCATCTGCTATGGAATGTGCCGTTAGTCGATTTTTCATGTTTTTGCGGGCGCGTAACTGGCACATATGAGATGGTACTCAACGCAACTGGATTTCTTGTCACGGTATAAAGAGATTAAAAGAAAAAATTAAAATTTAGTTCCCTTTGTTTGATTTATGCAATAGGAAGCAGTTGCTACTGAAAGAGTTTTCAGTCTTTTTTAGCCACTTGTGACACTATTTTCTGGGATTTCTACACTGTACATTGATCATCTTAGCATATTCAAAGTATCAATGCAAATTCAATAGCCCTTGTAAGAGAAAAAGAAGAAAAAAAAAATTCCTATATTTGACTTAAGCAACAGGTGTCATCTGCTATGGAATGTGCTGTTACTTAATTTTTCATGTTTTCACGGGTGCGTAACTGGCACATATAAGATGGTACTCAACGCAACTGGATTTCTTGTCACGGTATAAAGAGATTAAAAAAAAACGTTTAAATTTAGTTCCCTTTGTTTGATTTATGCAATAGGAAGCAGTTGCTACTGAAAGAGTTTTCAGTCTTTTTTAGCCACTTGTGACACTATTTTCTGGGATTTCTACACTGTACATTGATCATCTTAGCATATTCAAAGTATCAATGCCAATACAATGGCCCTAGTAAGAGAAATTGAAAAAAAAAAATTCCCTCTATTTGACCTAAGCAACAGGTGTCGTCTTCTATGGAATGTGCCGTTAGTCGATTTTTCATGTTTTCGCGGGTGCGTAACTGGCACGTATGAGATGGTAGTCAATGTAACTGGCTTTCTTGTCATGGTATAAAGGGATTAAAAAAAAAAATTAAAATTTAGCTCCCTTTGCTTGATTTATGCAATAGGAAGCAGTTGCTACTGAAAGAGTTTTCAGTCTTTTTTAGCCACTTGTGACATTATTTTCTTATTTTCTGGGGTTTCTACACTGTACATTGATCATCTTAGCATATTTAAAGTATCAATGTGCAGTATGGCAGTTGGCCTGCATTAGAAACGCAAATCGAATCAAGGAATCAGGGGAAGTCACTCTTGCAAGGTGCGTGCTAGAAGGCACCAAAACAAGGTCTTCTGTCACCCTGTTTCCTTAAGTTTTCGCCCATTTTCAGTGAAATCTGGCATGTGTGGAGGGTGCATGCCTGGCAGTTTGCCAAGGACTGCATAACAGCCTTCAAAGAAGACTTAAAATCCACTTTTATGCCCATTTTTTTCACTGTTTTCTATCGATATTTTCGGGCGCCATTTCAAATGGCTCAAAGCTTTCTGATTGGATGATTGTGGGGGTGTGTCTGCAATTTGATTGGCTGATTGGGCGCAATATTGAATTTCTCAAAGCTTTTCTGATTGGATAATTTGAGGAGAGGGACGAGATTTGATTGGCTGATTGGACGCTATTTTGATTTTCTAAAAGCTTCTGTGATTGGATAATTTAAGAGAGGCCTGAGATTTGATTGGCTGATTGGAAGGGGTGGGGGAAATCTCTTTAAAACTATGTTAAATCTTCGGGTCATTTCAGCCTATTCAAAGGAAAAGAGGGTTTCACCCCTGCACCAAGACCTTTTTTGGGTCCCGATGGTCAGAGGTTGAATCCCCAACTTTGCAATTTTATCTATTTTATCTATTTTTATTATTAGTCATTCTTACATCTTATTGTATTTCATTGGCCTATTTCTAAATTCTTCAAACAAGAACAAGATTTCTTATTGGAAAAAGTTTATGCAACAGCAACCGGTTGCTTCTGAATCAATGTTTTTGCACAGCGGTTAAACATAAAATCGACTTATGACTCACGCAGTCACCAAAATTGGTTCAGTGTTTTTCGTGACCCTGGTAAGAAAACCAATTTTGTTTACCTTTCTTTGATTTGTGCAACATGTATCAGTTGCCTCCGAACGTGTCCAAGTTGATTTTATGATTTTATGCACAGCACATAACGGTCACGTATGGGTGGGATAGTCATCGTAACCAATTCAATGGCCCTAGTAAGAGAAAAGGAAAAAAAAAATTCCCTATATTTCACTTAAGCAACAGCTGTCGTCTGCTATGGAATGTGCCATAAGTCGATTTTTCATGTTTTGCGGGTGCGTAACTGGCACGTATGAGACGGTAGTCAACGCACCTAGATTTCTTGTCACGGTATAAAGAGATTTAAAAAAAATAAAAATTTAGTTCCCTTTGTTTGATTTATGCAATAGAAATCAGTTGTTACTGAAAGAGTTTTCAGTCTTTTTTAGCCACTTGTGACACTATTTTCTGGGATTTCTACACTGTACATTGATCATCTTAGCATATTCAAAGTATCAATGCAAATTCAATGGCACTTGTAAGAGAAAAAGAAGAAAAAAAAATCCCAATATTTCTCTTAAGCAACAGGTGTCGTCTGCTATGGAATGTGCTGTTAGTTGATTTTTCATGTTTTCACGGGTACGTAACTTGCACATATAAGATGATAATCAACGCAACTGGATTTCTTGTCACGGTATAAAGAGATTAAAAAAAAACGTTTAAATTTAGTTCCCTTTGTTTGATTTATGCAATAGGAAGCAGTTGCTACTGAAAGAGTTTTCAGTCTTTTTTAGCCACTTGTGACACTATTTTCTGGGATTTCTACACTGTACATTGATCATCTTAGCATATTCAAAGTATCAATGCCAATACAATGGCCCTAGTAAGATAAATTGAAAAAAAATTGTTCCCTATATTTGACTTAAGCAACAGGTGTCGTCTGCTATGGAATGTGCTGTTAGTTGATTTTTCATGTTTTCACGGATGCGTAACTGGCACATATAAGATGGTACTCAACGCAACTGGATTTCTTGTCACGGTATAAAGAGATTTAAAAAAAATAAAATTTAGTTCCCTTTGTTTGATTTATGCAATAGAAATCAGTTGTTACTGAAAGAGTTTTTAGTCTTTTTTAGCCACTTGTGACACTATTTTCTGGGATTTCTACACTGTACATTGATCATCTTAGCATATTCAAAGTATCAATGCAAATTCAATGGTCCTAGTAAGAGAAAAAGAAGAAAAAAAAATTACAATATTTATCTTAAGCAACAGGTGTCATCTGCTATGGAATGTGCTGTTACTTCATTTTTCATGTTTTTACGGGTGCGTAACTGGCACATATAAGATGGTACTCAACGCAACTGGATTTCTTGTCACGGTATAAAGAGATTAAAAAAAAACGTTTAAATTTAGTTCCCTTTGTTTGATTTATGCAATAGGAAGCAGTTGCTACTGAAAGAGTTTTCAGTCTTTTTTAGCCACTTGTGACACTATTTTCTGGGATTTCTACACTGTACATTGATCATCTTAGCATATTCAAAGTATCAATGCAAATTCAATGGCCCTTGTAAGAGAAAAAGAAGAAAAAAAAAATCCCTATATTTGACTTAAGCAACAGGTGTCGTCTGCTATGGAATGTGCAGTTAGTTGATTTTTCATGTTTTCACGGGTGCGTAACTGGCACATATAAAATGGTACTCAATGCAACTGGATTTCATGTCTCGGTATAAAGAGATTAAAAAAAAACGTTTAAATTTAGTTCCCTTTGTTTGATTTATGCAATAGGAAGCAGTTGCTACTGAAAGAGTTTTCAGTCTTTTTTAGACACTTGTGACACTATTTTCTGGGATTTCTACACTGTACATTGATCATCTTAGCATATTCAAAGTATCAATGCCAATACAATGGCCCTAGTAAGAGAAATTGAAAAAAAATTGTTCCCTATATTTGACTTAAGCAACAGGTGTCATCTGCTATGGAATGTGCCGTTAGTCGATTTTTCATGTTTTTGCGGGCGCGTAACTGGCACATATGAGATGGTACTCAACGCAACTGGATTTCTTGTCACGGTATAAAGAGATTAAAAGAAAAAATTAAAATTTAGTTCCCTTTGTTTGATTTATGTAATAGGAAGCAGTTGCTACTGAAAGAGTTTTCAGTCTTTTTTAGCCACTTGTGACACTATTTTCTGGGATTTCTACACTGTACATTGATCATCTTAGCATATTCAAAGTATCAATGCAAATTCAATAGCCCTTGTAAGAGAAAAAGAAGAAAAAAAAAATTCCTATATTTGACTTAAGCAACAGGTGTCATCTGCTATGGAATGTGCTGTTACTTGATTTTTCATGTTTTTACGGGTGCGTAACTGGCACATATAAGATGGTACTCAACGCAACTGGATTTCTTGTCACGGTATAAAGAGATTAAAAAAAAACGTTTAAATTTAGTTCCCTTTGTTTGATTTATGCAATAGGAAGCAGTTGCTACTGAAAGAGTTTTCAGTCTTTTTTAGCCACTTGTGACACTATTTTCTGGGATTTCTACACTGTACATTGATCATCTTAGCATATTCAAAGTATCAATGCCAATACAATGGCCCTAGTAAGAGAAATTGAAAAAAAAAATTCCCTATATTTGACCTAAGCCACAGGTGTCGTCTGCTATGGAATGTGCCGTTAGTCGATTTTTCATGTTTTCGCGGGTGCGTAACTGGCACGTATGAGATGGTAGTCAATGTAACTGGCTTTCTTGTCATGGTATAAACGGTTTGAAAAAAAAATTTAAAATTTAGCTCCCTTTGCTTGATTTATGCAATAGGAAGCAGTTGCTACTGAAAGAGTTTTCAGTCTTTTTTAGCCACTTGTGACATTATTTTCTTATTTTCTGGGGTTTCTACACTGTACATTGATCATCTTAGCATATTTAAAGTATCAATGTGCAGTATGGCAGTTGGCCTGCATTAGAAACGCAAATCGAATCAAGGAATCAGGGGAAGTCACTCTTGCAAGGTGCGTGCTAGAAGGCACCAAAACAAGGTCTTCTGTCACCCTGTTTCCTTAAGTTTTCGCCCATTTTCAGTGAAATCTGGCATGTGTGGAGGGTGCATGCCTGGCAGTTTGCCAAGGACTGCATAACAGCCTTCAAAGAAGACTTAAAATCCACTTTTATGCCGATTTTTTTCACTGTTTTCTATCGATATTTTCGGGCGCCATTTCAAATGGCTCAAAGCTTTCTGATTGGATGATTGTGGGGGTGTGTCTGCAATTTGATTGGCTGATTGGGCGCAATATTGAATTTCTCAAAGCTTTTCTGATTGGATAATTTGAGGAGAGGGACGAGATTTGATTGGCTGATTGGACGCTATTTTGATTTTCTAAAAGCTTCTGTGATTGGATAATTTAAGAGAGGCCTGAGATTTGATTGGCTGATTGGAAGGGGTGGGGGAAATCTCTTTAAAACTATGTTAAATCTTCGGGTCATTTCAGCCTATTCAAAGGAAAAGAGGGTTTCACCCCTGCACCAAGACCTTTTTTGGGTCCCGATGGTCAGAGGTTGAATCCCCAACTTTGCAATTTTATCTATTTTATCTATTTTTATTATTAGTCATTCTTACATCTTATTGTATTTCATTGGCCTATTTCTAAATTCTTCAAACAAGAACAAGATTTCTTATTGGAAAAAGTTTATGCAACAGCAACCGGTTGCTTCTGAATCAATGTTTTTGCACAGCGGTTAAACATAAAATCGACTTATGACTCACGCAGTCACCAAAATTGGTTCAGTGTTTTTCGTGACCCTGGTAAGAAAACCAATTTTGTTTACCTTTCTTTGATTTGTGCAACATGTATCAGTTGCCTCCGAACGTGTCCAAGTTGATTTTATGATTTTATGCACAGCACATAACGGTCACGTATGGGTGGGATAGTCATCGTAACCAATTCAATGGCCCTAGTAAGAGAAAAGGAAAAAAAAAATTCCCTATATTTCACTTAAGCAACAGCTGTCGTCTGCTATGGAATGTGCCATAAGTCGATTTTTCATGTTTTGCGGGTGCGTAACTGGCACGTATGAGACGGTAGTCAACGCACCTAGATTTCTTGTCACGGTATAAAGAGATTTAAAAAAAATAAAAATTTAGTTCCCTTTGTTTGATTTATGCAATAGAAATCAGTTGTTACTGAAAGAGTTTTCAGTCTTTTTTAGCCACTTGTGACACTATTTTCTGGGATTTCTACACTGTACATTGATCATCTTAGCATATTCAAAGTATCAATGCAAATTCAATGGCACTTGTAAGAGAAAAAGAAGAAAAAAAAATCCCAATATTTCTCTTAAGCAACAGGTGTCGTCTGCTATGGAATGTGCTGTTAGTTGATTTTTCATGTTTTCACGGGTACGTAACTTGCACATATAAGATGATAATCAACGCAACTGGATTTCTTGTCACGGTATAAAGAGATTAAAAAAAAACGTTTAAATTTAGTTCCCTTTGTTTGATTTATGCAATAGGAAGCAGTTGCTACTGAAAGAGTTTTCAGTCTTTTTTAGCCACTTGTGACACTATTTTCTGGGATTTCTACACTGTACATTGATCATCTTAGCATATTCAAAGTATCAATGCCAATACAATGGCCCTAGTAAGATAAATTGAAAAAAAATTGTTCCCTATATTTGACTTAAGCAACAGGTGTCGTCTGCTATGGAATGTGCTGTTAGTTGATTTTTCATGTTTTCACGGGTGCGTAACTGGCACATATAAGATGGTACTCAACGCAACTGGATTTCTTGTCACGGTATAAAGAGATTTAAAAAAAATAAAATTTAGTTCCCTTTGTTTGATTTATGCAATAGAAATCAGTTGTTACTGAAAGAGTTTTTAGTCTTTTTTAGCCACTTGTGACACTATTTTCTGGGATTTCTACACTGTACATTGATCATCTTAGCATATTCAAAGTATCAATGCAAATTCAATGGTCCTAGTAAGAGAATAAGAAGAAAAAAAAATTACAATATTTATCTTAAGCAACAGGTGTCATCTGCTATGGAATGTGCTGTTACTTCATTTTTCATGTTTTTACGGGTGCGTAACTGGCACATATAAGATGGTACTCAACGCAACTGGATTTCTTGTCACGGTATAAAGAGATTAAAAAAAAACGTTTAAATTTAGTTCCCTTTGTTTGATTTATGCAATAGGAAGCAGTTGCTACTGAAAGAGTTTTCAGTCTTTTTTAGCCACTTGTGACACTATTTTCTGGGATTTCTACACTGTACATTGATCATCTTAGCATATTCAAAGTATCAATGCAAATTCAATGGCCCTTGTAAGAGAAAAAGAAGAAAAAAAAAATCCCTATATTTGACTTAAGCAACAGGTGTCGTCTGCTATGGAATGTGCAGTTAGTTGATTTTTCATGTTTTCACGGGTGCGTAACTGGCACATATAAAATGGTACTCAATGCAACTGGATTTCATGTCTCGGTATAAAGAGATTAAAAAAAAACGTTTAAATTTAGTTCCCTTTGTTTGATTTATGCAATAGGAAGCAGTTGCTACTGAAAGAGTTTTCAGTCTTTTTTAGACACTTGTGACACTATTTTCTGGGATTTCTACACTGTACATTGATCATCTTAGCATATTCAAAGTATCAATGCCAATACAATGGCCCTAGTAAGAGAAATTGAAAAAAAATTGTTCCCTATATTTGACTTAAGCAACAGGTGTCATCTGCTATGGAATGTGCCGTTAGTCGATTTTTCATGTTTTTGCGGGCGCGTAACTGGCACATATGAGATGGTACTCAACGCAACTGGATTTCTTGTCACGGTATAAAGAGATTAAAAGAAAAAATTAAAATTTAGTTCCCTTTGTTTGATTTATGCAATAGGAAGCAGTTGCTACTGAAAGAGTTTTCAGTCTTTTTTAGCCACTTGTGACACTATTTTCTGGAATTTCTACACTGTACATTGATCATCTTAGCATATTCAAAGTATCAATGCAAATTCAATAGCCCTTGTAAGAGAAAAAGAAGAAAAAAAAAATTCCTATATTTGACTTAAGCAACAGGTGTCATCTGCTATGGAATGTGCTGTTACTTGATTTTTCATGTTTTTACGGGTGCGTAACTGGCACATATAAGATGGTACTCAACGCAACTGGATTTCTTGTCACGGTATAAAGAGATTAAAAAAAAACGTTTAAATTTAGTTCCCTTTGTTTGATTTATGCAATAGGAAGCAGTTGCTACTGAAAGAGTTTTCAGTCTTTTTTAGCCACTTGTGACACTATTTTCTGGGATTTCTACACTGTACATTGATCATCTTAGCATATTCAAAGTATCAATGCCAATACAATGGCCCTAGTAAGAGAAATTGAAAAAAAAAATTCCCTATATTTGACCTAAGCCACAGGTGTCGTCTTCTATGGAATGTGCCGTTAGTCGATTTTTCATGTTTTCGCGGGTGCGTAACTGGCACGTATGAGATGGTAGTCAATGTAACTGGCTTTCTTGTCATGGTATAAAGGGTTTGAAAAAAAAAATTAAAATTTAGCTCCCTTTGCTTGATTTATGCAATAGGAAGCAGTTGCTACTGAAAGAGTTTTCAGTCTTTTTTAGCCACTTGTGACATTATTTTCTTATTTTCTGGGGTTTCTACACTGTACATTGATCATCTTAGCATATTTAAAGTATCAATGTGCAGTATGGCAGTTGGCCTGCATTAGAAACGCAAATCGAATCAAGGAATCAGGGGAAGTCACTCTTGCAAGGTGCGTGCTAGAAGGCACCAAAACAAGGTCTTCTGTCACCCTGTTTCCTTAAGTTTTCGCCCATTTTCAGTGAAATCTGGCATGTGTGGAGGGTGCATGCCTGGCAGTTTGCCAAGGACTGCATAACAGCCTTCAAAGAAGACTTAAAATCCACTTTTATGCCCATTTTTTTCACTGTTTTCTATCGATATTTTCGGGCGCCATTTCAAATGGCTCAAAGCTTTCTGATTGGATGATTGTGGGGGTGTGTCTGCAATTTGATTGGCTGATTGGGCGCAATATTGAATTTCTCAAAGCTTTTCTGATTGGATAATTTGAGGAGAGGGACGAGATTTGATTGGCTGATTGGACGCTATTTTGATTTTCTAAAAGCTTCTGTGATTGGATAATTTAAGAGAGGCCTGAGATTTGATTGGTTGATTGGAAGGGGTGGGGGAAATCTCTTTAAAACTATGTTAAATCTTCGGGTCATTTCAGCCTATTCAAAGGAAAAGAGGGTTTCACCCCTGCACCAAGACCTTTTTTGGGTCCCGATGGTCAGAGGTTGAATCCCCAACTTTGCAATTTTATCTATTTTATCTATTTTTATTATTAGTCATTCTTACATCTTATTGTATTTCATTGGCCTATTTCTAAATTCTTCAAACAAGAACAAGATTTCTTATTGGAAAAAGTTTATGCAACAGCAACCGGTTGCTTCTGAATCAATGTTTTTGCACAGCGGTTAAACATAAAATTGACTTATGACTCACGCAGTCACCAAAATTGGTTCAGTGTTTTTCGTGACCCTGGTAAGAAAACCAATTTTGTTTACCTTTCTTTGATTTGTGCAACAGGTATCAGTTGCCTCCGAACGTGTCCAAGTTGATTTTATGATTTTATGCACAGCACATAACGGTCACGTATGGGTGGGATAGTCATCGTAACCAATTCAATGGCCCTAGTAAGAGAAAAGGAAAAAAAAAATTCCCTATATTTCACTTAAGCAACAGCTGTCGTCTGCTATGGAATGTGCCATAAGTCGATTTTTCATGTTTTGCGGGTGCGTAACTGGCACGTATGAGACGGTAGTCAACGCAACTAGATTTCTTGTCACGGTATAAAGAGATTTAAAAAAAATAAAAATTTAGTTCCCTTTGTTTGATTTATGCAATAGAAATCAGTTGTTACTGAAAGAGTTTTCAGTCTTTTTTAGCCACTTGTGACACTATTTTCTGGGATTTCTACACTGTACATTGATCATCTTAGCATATTCAAAGTATCAATGCAAATTCAATGGCACTTGTAAGAGAAAAAGAAGAAAAAAAAATCCCAATATTTCTCTTAAGCAACAGGTGTCGTCTGCTATGGAATGTGCTGTTAGTTGATTTTTCATGTTTTCACGGGTACGTAACTTGCACATATAAGATGATAATCAACGCAACTGGATTTCTTGTCACGGTATAAAGAGATTAAAAAAAAACGTTTAAATTTAGTTCCCTTTGTTTGATTTATGCAATAGGAAGCAGTTGCTACTGAAAGAGTTTTCAGTCTTTTTTAGCCACTTGTGACACTATTTTCTGGGATTTCTACACTGTACATTGATCATCTTAGCATATTCAAAGTATCAATGCCAATACAATGGCCCTAGTAAGATAAATTGAAAAAAAATTGTTCCCTATATTTGACTTAAGCAACAGGTGTCGTCTGCTATGGAATGTGCTGTTAGTTGATTTTTCATGTTTTCACGGGTGCGTAACTGGCACATATAAGATGGTACTCAACGCAACTGGATTTCTTGTCACGGTATAAAGAGATTTAAAAAAAATAAAATTTAGTTCCCTTTGTTTGATTTATGCAATAGAAATCAGTTGTTACTGAAAGAGTTTTTAGTCTTTTTTAGCCACTTGTGACACTATTTTCTGGGATTTCTACACTGTACATTGATCATCTTAGCATATTCAAAGTATCAATGCAAATTCAATGGTCCTAGTAAGAGAAAAAGAAGAAAAAAAAATTACAATATTTATCTTAAGCAACAGGTGTCATCTGCTATGGAATGTGCTGTTACTTCATTTTTCATGTTTTTACGGGTGCGTAACTGGCACATATAAGATGGTACTCAACGCAACTGGATTTCTTGTCACGGTATAAAGAGATTAAAAAAAACCGTTTAAATTTAGTTCCCTTTGTTTGATTTATGCAATAGGAAGCAGTTGTTACTGAAAGAGTTTTCAGTCTTTTTTAGCCACTTGTGACACTATTTTCTGGGATTTCTACACTGTACATTGATCATCTTAGCATATTCAAAGTATCAATGCAAATTCAATGGCCCTTGTAAGAGAAAAAGAAGAAAAAAAAAATCCCTATATTTGACTTAAGCAACAGGTGTCGTCTGCTATGGAATGTGCAGTTAGTTGATTTTTCATGTTTTCACGGGTGCGTAACTGGCACATATAAGATGGTACTCAACGCAACTGGATTTCATGTCTCGGTATAAAGAGATTAAAAAAAAACGTTTAAATTTAGTTCCCTTTGTTTGATTTATGCAATAGGAAGCAGTTGCTACTGAAAGAGTTTTCAGTCTTTTTTAGACACTTGTGACACTATTTTCTGGGATTTCTACACTGTACATTGATCATCTTAGCATATTCAAAGTATTAATGCCAATACAATGGCCCTAGTAAGAGAAATTGAAAAAAAATTGTTCCCTATATTTGACTTAAGCAACAGGTGTCATCTGCTATGGAATGTGCCGTTAGTCGATTTTTCATGTTTTTGCGGGCGCGTAACTGGCACATATGAGATGGTACTCAACGCAACTGGATTTCTTGTCACGGTATAAAGAGATTAAAAGAAAAAATTAAAATTTAGTTCCCTTTGTTTGATTTATGCAATAGGAAGCAGTTGCTACTGAAAGAGTTTTCAGTCTTTTTTAGCCACTTGTGACACTATTTTCTGGGATTTCTACACTGTACATTGATCATCTTAGCATATTCAAAGTATCAATGCAAATTCAATAGCCCTTGTAAGAGAAAAAGAAGAAAAAAAAAATTCCTATATTTGACTTAAGCAACAGGTGTCATCTGCTATGGAATGTGCTGTTACTTAATTTTTCATGTTTTCACGGGTGCGTAACTGGCACATATAAGATGGTACTCAACGCAACTGGATTTCTTGTCACGGTATAAAGAGATTAAAAAAAAACGTTTAAATTTAGTTCCCTTTGTTTGATTTATGCAATAGGAAGCAGTTGCTACTGAAAGAGTTTTCAGTCTTTTTTAGCCACTTGTGACACTATTTTCTGGGATTTCTACACTGTACATTGATCATCTTAGCATATTCAAAGTATCAATGCCAATACAATGGCCCTAGTAAGAGAAATTGAAAAAAAAAAATTCCCTCTATTTGACCTAAGCAACAGGTGTCGTCTTCTATGGAATGTGCCGTTAGTCGATTTTTCATGTTTTCGCGGGTGCGTAACTGGCACGTATGAGATGGTAGTCAATGTAACTGGCTTTCTTGTCATGGTATAAAGGGATTAAAAAAAAAAATTAAAATTTAGCTCCCTTCGCTTGATTTATGCAATAGGAAGCAGTTGCTACTGAAAGAGTTTTCAGTCTTTTTTAGCCACTTGTGACATTATTTTCTTATTTTCTGGGGTTTCTACACTGTACATTGATCATCTTAGCATATTTAAAGTATCAATGTGCAGTATGGCAGTTGGCCTGCATTAGAAACGCAAATCGAATCAAGGAATCAGGGGAAGTCACTCTTGCAAGGTGCGTGCTAGAAGGCACCAAAACAAGGTCTTCTGTCACCCTGTTTCCTTAAGTTTTCGCCCATTTTCAGTGAAATCTGGCATGTGTGGAGGGTGCATGCCTGGCAGTTTGCCAAGGACTGCATAACAGCCTTCAAAGAAGACTTAAAATCCACTTTTATGCCCATTTTTTTCACTGTTTTCTATCGATATTTTCGGGCGCCATTTCAAATGGCTCAAAGCTTTCTGATTGGATGATTGTGGGGGTGTGTCTGCAATTTGATTGGCTGATTGGGCGCAATATTGAATTTCTCAAAGCTTTTCTGATTGGATAATTTGAGGAGAGGGACGAGATTTGATTGGCTGATTGGACGCTATTTTGATTTTCTAAAAGCTTCTGTGATTGGATAATTTAAGAGAGGCCTGAGATTTGATTGGCTGATTGGAAGGGGTGGGGGAAATCTCTTTAAAACTATGTTAAATCTTCGGGTCATTTCAGCCTATTCAAAGGAAAAGAGGGTTTCACCCCTGCACCAAGACCTTTTTTGGGTCCCGATGGTCAGAGGTTGAATCCCCAACTTTGCAATTTTATCTATTTTATCTATTTTTATTATTAGTCATTCTTACATCTTATTGTATTTCATTGGCCTATTTCTAAATTCTTCAAACAAGAACAAGATTTCTTATTGGAAAAAGTTTATGCAACAGCAACCGGTTGCTTCTGAATCAATGTTTTTGCACAGCGGTTAAACATAAAATCGACTTATGACTCACGCAGTCACCAAAATTGGTTCAGTGTTTTTCGTGACCCTGGTAAGAAAACCAATTTTGTTTACCTTTCTTTGATTTGTGCAACATGTATCAGTTGCCTCCGAACGTGTCCAAGTTGATTTTATGATTTTATGCACAGCACATAACGGTCACGTATGGGTGGGATAGTCATCGTAACCAATTCAATGGCCCTAGTAAGAGAAAAGGAAAAAAAAAATTCCCTATATTTCACTTAAGCAACAGCTGTCGTCTGCTATGGAATGTGCCATAAGTCGATTTTTCATGTTTTGCGGGTGCGTAACTGGCACGTATGAGACGGTAGTCAACGCACCTAGATTTCTTGTCACGGTATAAAGAGATTTAAAAAAAATAAAAATTTAGTTCCCTTTGTTTGATTTATGCAATAGAAATCAGTTGTTACTGAAAGAGTTTTCAGTCTTTTTTAGCCACTTGTGACACTATTTTCTGGGATTTCTACACTGTACATTGATCATCTTAGCATATTCAAAGTATCAATGCAAATTCAATGGCACTTGTAAGAGAAAAAGAAGAAAAAAAAATCCCAATATTTCTCTTAAGCAACAGGTGTCGTCTGCTATGGAATGTGCTGTTAGTTGATTTTTCATGTTTTCACGGGTACGTAACTTGCACATATAAGATGATAATCAACGCAACTGGATTTCTTGTCACGGTATAAAGAGATTAAAAAAAAACGTTTAAATTTAGTTCCCTTTGTTTGATTTATGCAATAGGAAGCAGTTGCTACTGAAAGAGTTTTCAGTCTTTTTTAGCCACTTGTGACACTATTTTCTGGGATTTCTACACTGTACATTGATCATCTTAGCATATTCAAAGTATCAATGCCAATACAATGGCCCTAGTAAGATAAATTGAAAAAAAATTGTTCCCTATATTTGACTTAAGCAACAGGTGTCGTCTGCTATGGAATGTGCTGTTAGTTGATTTTTCATGTTTTCACGGGTGCGTAACTGGCACATATAAGATGGTACTCAACGCAACTGGATTTCTTGTCACGGTATAAAGAGATTTAAAAAAAATAAAATTTAGTTCCCTTTGTTTGATTTATGCAATAGAAATCAGTTGTTACTGAAAGAGTTTTTAGTCTTTTTTAGCCACTTGTGACACTATTTTCTGGGATTTCTACACTGTACATTGATCATCTTAGCATATTCAAAGTATCAATGCAAATTCAATGGTCCTAGTAAGAGAAAAAGAAGAAAAAAAAATTACAATATTTATCTTAAGCAACAGGTGTCATCTGCTATGGAATGTGCTGTTACTTCATTTTTCATGTTTTTACGGGTGCGTAACTGGCACATATAAGATGGTACTCAACGCAACTGGATTTCTTGTCACGGTATAAAGAGATTAAAAAAAAACGTTTAAATTTAGTTCCCTTTGTTTGATTTATGCAATAGGAAGCAGTTGCTACTGAAAGAGTTTTCAGTCTTTTTTAGCCACTTGTGACACTATTTTCTGGGATTTCTACACTGTACATTGATCATCTTAGCATATTCAAAGTATCAATGCAAATTCAATGGCCCTTGTAAGAGAAAAAGAAAAAAAAAAAAATCCCTATATTTGACTTAAGCAACAGGTGTCGTCTGCTATGGAATGTGCAGTTAGTTGATTTTTCATGTTTTCACGGGTGCGTAACTGGCACATATAAAATGGTACTCAATGCAACTGGATTTCATGTCTCGGTATAAAGAGATTAAAAAAAAACGTTTAAATTTAGTTCCCTTTGTTTGATTTATGCAATAGGAAGCAGTTGCTACTGAAAGAGTTTTCAGTCTTTTTTAGACACTTGTGACACTAATTTCTGGGATTTCTACACTGTACATTGATCATCTTAGCATATTCAAAGTATCAATGCCAATACAATGGCCCTAGTAAGAGAAATTGAAAAAAAATTGTTCCCTATATTTGACTTAAGCAACAGGTGTCATCTGCTATGGAATGTGCCGTTAGTCGATTTTTCATGTTTTTGCGGGCGCGTAACTGGCACATATGAGATGGTACTCAACGCAACTGGATTTCTTGTCACGGTATAAAGAGATTAAAAGAAAAAATTAAAATTTAGTTCCCTTTGTTTGATTTATGCAATAGGAAGCAGTTGCTACTGAAAGAGTTTTCAGTCTTTTTTAGCCACTTGTGACACTATTTTCTGGGATTTCTACACTGTACATTGATCATCTTAGCATATTCAAAGTATCAATGCAAATTCAATAGCCCTTGTAAGAGAAAAAGAAGAAAAAAAAAATTCCTATATTTGACTTAAGCAACAGGTGTCATCTGCTATGGAATGTGCTGTTACTTAATTTTTCATGTTTTCACGGGTGCGTAACTGGCACATATGAGATGGTACTCAACGCAACTGGATTTCTTGTCACGGTATAAAGAGATTAAAAAAAAACGTTTAAATTTAGTTCCCTTTGTTTGATTTATGCAATAGGAAGCAGTTGCTACTGAAAGAGTTTTCAGTCTTTTTTAGCCACTTGTGACACTATTTTCTGGGATTTCTACACTGTACATTGATCATCTTAGCATATTCAAAGTATCAATGCCAATACAATGGCCCTAGTAAGAGAAATTGAAAAAAAAAAATTCCCTCTATTTGACCTAAGCAACAGGTGTCGTCTTCTATGGAATGTGCCGTTAGTCGATTTTTCATGTTTTCGCGGGTGCGTAACTGACACGTATGAGATGGTAGTCAATGTAACTGGCTTTCTTGTCATGGTATAAAGGGATTAAAAAAAAAAATTAAAATTTAGCTCCCTTTGCTTGATTTATGCAATAGGAAGCAGTTGCTACTGAAAGAGTTTTCAGTCTTTTTTAGCCACTTGTGACATTATTTTCTTATTTTCTGGGGTTTCTACACTGTACATTGATCATCTTAGCATATTTAAAGTATCAATGTGCAGTATGGCAGTTGGCCTGCATTAGAAACGCAAATCGAATCAAGGAATCAGGGGAAGTCACTCTTGCAAGGTGCGTGCTAGAAGGCACCAAAACAAGGTCTTCTGTCACCCTGTTTCCTTAAGTTTTCGCCCATTTTCAGTGAAATCTGGCATGTGTGGAGGGTGCATGCCTGGCAGTTTGCCAAGGACTGCATAACAGCCTTCAAAGAAGACTTAAAATCCACTTTTATGCCCATTTTTTTCACTGTTTTCTATCGATATTTTCGGGCGCCATTTCAAATGGCTCAAAGCTTTCTGATTGGATGATTGTGGGGGTGTGTCTGCAATTTGATTGGCTGATTGGGCGCAATATTGAATTTCTCAAAGCTTTTCTGATTGGATAATTTGAGGAGAGGCACGAGATTTGATTGGCTGATTGGACGCTATTTTGATTTTCTAAAAGCTTCTGTGATTGGATAATTTAAGAGAGGCCTGAGATTTGATTGGCTGATTGGAAGGGGTGGGGGAAATCTCTTTAAAACTATGTTAAATCTTCGGGTCATTTCAGCCTATTCAAAGGAAAAGAGGGTTTCACACCTGCACCAAGACCTTTTTTGGGTCCCGATGGTCAGAGGTTGAATCCCCAACTTTGCAATTTTATCTATTTTATCTATTTTTATTATTAGTCATTCTTACATCTTATTGTATTTCATTGGCCTATTTCTAAATTCTTCAAACAAGAACAAGATTTCTTATTGGAAAAAGTTTATGCAACAGCAACCGGTTGCTTCTGAATCAATGTTTTTGCACAGCGGTTAAACATAAAATCAACTTATGACTCACGCAGTCACCAAAATTGGTTCAGTGTTTTTCGTGACCCTGGTAAGAAAACCAATTTTGTTTACCTTTCTTTGATTTGTGCAACATGTATCAGTTGCCTCCGAACGTGTCCAAGTTGATTTTATGATTTTATGCACAGCACATAACGGTCACGTATGGGTGGGATAGTCATCGTAACCAATTCAATGGCCCTAGTAAGAGAAAAGGAAAAAAAAAATTCCCTATATTTCACTTAAGCAACAGCTGTCGTCTGCTATGGAATGTGCCATAAGTCGATTTTTCATGTTTTGCGGGTGCGTAACTGGCACGTATGAGACGGTAGTCAACGCAACTAGATTTCTTGTCACGGTATAAAGAGATTTAAAAAAAATAAAAATTTAGTTCCCTTAGTTTGATTAATGCAATAGAAATCAGTTGTTACTGAAAGAGTTTTCAGTCTTTTTTAGCCACTTGTGACACTATTTTCTGGGATTTCTACACTGTACATTGATCATCTTAGCATATTCAAAGTATCAATGCAAATTCAATGGCACTTGTAAGAGAAAAAGAAGAAAAAAAAATCCCAATATTTCTCTTAAGCAACAGGTGTCGTCTGCTATGGAATGTGCTGTTAGTTGATTTTTCATGTTTTCACGGGTACGTAACTTGCACATATAAGATGATAATCAACGCAACTGGATTTCTTGTCACGGTATAAAGAGATTAAAAAAAAACGTTTAAATTTAGTTCCCTTTGTTTGATTTATGCAATAGGAAGCAGTTGCTACTGAAAGAGTTTTCAGTCTTTTTTAGCCACTTGTGACACTATTTTCTGGGATTTCTACACTGTACATTGATCATCTTAGCATATTCAAAGTATCAATGCCAATACAATGGCCCTAGTAAGATAAATTGAAAAAAAATTGTTCCCTATATTTGACTTAAGCAACAGGTGTCGTCTACTATGGAATGTGCTGTTAGTTGATTTTTCATGTTTTCACGGGTGCGTAACTGGCACATATAAGATGGTACTCAACGCAACTGGATTTCTTGTCACGGTATAAAGAGATTTAAAAAAAATAAAATTTAGTTCCCTTTGTTTGATTTATGCAATAGAAATCAGTTGTTACTGAAAGAGTTTTTAGTCTTTTTTAGCCACTTGTGACACTATTTTCTGGAATTTCTACACTGTACATTGATCATCTTAGCATATTCAAAGTATCAATGCAAATTCAATGGTCCTAGTAAGAGAAAAAGAAGAAAAAAAAATTCCAATATTTATCTTAAGCAACAGGTGTCATCTGCTATGGAATGTGCTGTTACTTCATTTTTCATGTTTTTACGGGTGCGTAACTGGCACATATAAGATGGTACTCAACGCAACTGGATTTCTTGTCACGGTATAAAGAGATTAAAAAAAAACGTTTAAATTTAGTTCCCTTTGTTTGATTTATGCAATAGGAAGCAGTTGCTACTGAAAGAGTTTTCAGTCTTTTTTAGCCACTTGTGACACTATTTTCTGGGATTTCTACACTGTACATTGATCATCTTAGCATATTCAAAGTATCAATGCAAATTCAATGGCCCTTGTAAGAGAAAAAGAAGAAAAAAAAAATCCCTATATTTGACTTAAGCAACAGGTGTCGTCTGCTATGGAATGTGCAGTTAGTTGATTTTTCATGTTTTCACGGGTGCGTAACTGGCACATATAAGATGGTACTCAACGCAACTGGATTTCATGTCTCGGTATAAAGAGATTAAAAAAAAACGTTTAAATTTAGTTCCCTTTGTTTGATTTATGCAATAGGAAGCAGTTGCTACTGAAAGAGTTTTCAGTCTTTTTTAGACACTTGTGACACTATTTTCTGGGATTTCTACACTGTACATTGATCATCTTAGCATATTCAAAGTATCAATGCCAATACAATGGCCCTAGTAAGAGAAATTGAAAAAAAATTGTTCCCTATATTTGACTTAAGCAACAGGTGTCATCTGCTATGGAATGTGCCGTTAGTCGATTTTTCATGTTTTTGCGGGCGCGTAACTGGCACATATGAGATGGTACTCAACGCAACTGGATTTCTTGTCACGGTATAAAGAGATTAAAAGAAAAAATTAAAATTTAGTTCCCTTTGTTTGATTTATGCAATAGGAAGCAGTTGCTACTGAAAGAGTTTTCAGTCTTTTTTAGCCACTTGTGACACTATTTTCTGGGATTTCTACACTGTACATTGATCATCTTAGCATATTCAAAGTATGAATGCAAATTCAATAGCCCTTGTAAGAGAAAAAGAAGAAAAAAAAAATTCCTATATTTGACTTAAGCAACAGGTGTCATCTGCTATGGAATGTGCTGTTACTTAATTTTTCATGTTTTCACGGGTGCGTAACTGGCACATATAAGATGGTACTCAACGCAACTGGATTTCTTGTCACGGTATAAAGAGATTAAAAAAAAACGTTTAAATTTAGTTCCCTTTGTTTGATTTATGCAATAGGAAGCAGTTGCTACTGAAAGAGTTTTCAGTCTTTTTTAGCCACTTGTGACACTATTTTCTGGGATTTCTACACTGTACATTGATCATCTTAGCATATTCAAAGTATCAATGCCAATACAATGGCCCTAGTAAGAGAAATTGAAAAAAAAAAATTCCCTCTATTTGACCTAAGCAACAGGTGTCGTCTTCTATGGAATGTGCCGTTAGTCGATTTTTCATGTTTTCGCGGGTGCGTAACTGGCACGTATGAGATGGTAGTCAATGTAACTGGCTTTCTTGTCATGGTATAAAGGGATTAAAAAAAAAAATTAAAATTTAGCTCCCTTTGCTTGATTTATGCAATAGGAAGCACTTGCTACTGAAAGAGTTTTCAGTCTTTTTTAGCCACTTGTGACATTATTTTCTTATTTTCTGGGGTTTCTACACTGTACATTGATCATCTTAGCATATTTAAAGTATCAATGTGCAGTATGGCAGTTGGCCTGCATTAGAAACGCAAATCGAATCAAGGAATCAGGGGAAGTCACTCTTGCAAGGTGCGTGCTAGAAGGCACCAAAACAAGGTCTTCTGTCACCCTGTTTCCTTAAGTTTTCGCCCATTTTCAGTGAAATCTGGCATGTGTGGAGGGTGCATGCCTGGCAGTTTGCCAAGGACTGCATAACAGCCTTCAAAGAAGACTTAAAATCCACTTTTATGCCCATTTTTTTCACTGTTTTCTATCGATATTTTCGGGCGCCATTTCAAATGGCTCAAAGCTTTCTGATTGGATGATTGTGGGGGTGTGTCTGCAATTTGATTGGCTGATTGGGCGCAATATTGAATTTCTCAAAGCTTTTCTGATTGGATAATTTGAGGAGAGGGACGAGATTTGATTGGCTGATTGGACGCTATTTTGATTTTCTAAAAGCTTCTGTGATTGGATAATTTAAGAGAGGCCTGAGATTTGATTGGCTGATTGGAAGGGGTGGGGGAAATCTCTTTAAAACTATGTTAAATCTTCGGGTCATTTCAGCCTATTCAAAGGAAAAGAGGGTTTCACACCTGCACCAAGACCTTTTTTGGGTCCCGATGGTCAGAGGTTGAATCCCCAACTTTGCAATTTTATCTATTTTATCTATTTTTATTATTAGTCATTCTTACATCTTATTGTATTTCATTGGCCTATTTCTAAATTCTTCAAACAAGAACAAGATTTCTTATTGGAAAAAGTTTATGCAACAGCAACCGGTTGCTTCTGAATCAATGTTTTTGCACAGCGGTTAAACATAAAATCGACTTATGACTCACGCAGTCACCAAAATTGGTTCAGTGTTTTTCGTGACCCTGGTAAGAAAACCAATTTTGTTTACCTTTCTTTGATTTGTGCAACATGTATCAGTTGCCTCCGAACGTGTCCAAGTTGATTTTATGATTTTATGCACAGCACATAACGGTCACGTATGGGTGGGATAGTCATCGTAACCAATTCAATGGCCCTAGTAAGAGAAAAGGAAAAAAAAAATTCCCTATATTTCACTTAAGCAACAGCTGTCGTCTGCTATGGAATGTGCCATAAGTCGATTTTTCATGTTTTGCGGGTGCGTAACTGGCACGTATGAGACGGTAGTCAACGCAACTAGATTTCTTGTCACGGTATAAAGAGATTTAAAAAAAATAAAAATTTAGTTCCCTTAGTTTGATTAATGCAATAGAAATCAGTTGTTACTGAAAGAGTTTTCAGTCTTTTTTAGCCACTTGTGACACTATTTTCTGGGATTTCTACACTGTACATTGATCATCTTAGCATATTCAAAGTATCAATGCAAATTCAATGGCACTTGTAAGAGAAAAAGAAGAAAAAAAAATCCCAATATTTCTCTTAAGCAACAGGTGTCGTCTGCTATGGAATGTGCTGTTAGTTGATTTTTCATGTATTCACGGGTACGTAACTTGCACATATAAGATGATAATCAACGCAACTGGATTTCTTCTCACGGTATAAAGAGATTAAAAAAAAACGTTTAAATTTAGTTCCCTTTGTTTGATTTATGCAATAGGAAGCAGTTGCTACTGAAAGAGTTTTCAGTCTTTTTTAGCCACTTGTGACACTATTTTCTGGGATTTCTACACTGTACATTGATCATCTTAGCATATTCAAAGTATCAATGCCAATACAATGGCCCTAGTAAGATAAATTGAAAAAAAATTGTTCCCTATATTTGACTTAAGCAACAGGTGTCGTCTGCTATGGAATGTGCTGTTAGTTGATTTTTCATGTTTTCACGGGTGCGTAACTGGCACATATAAGATGGTACTCAACGCAACTGGATTTCTTGTCACGGTATAAAGAGATTTAAAAAAAATAAAATTTAGTTCCCTTTGTTTGATTTATGCAATAGAAATCAGTTGTTACTGAAAGAGTTTTTAGTCTTTTTTAGCCACTTGTGACACTATTTTCTGAGATTTCTACACTGTACATTGATCATCTTAGCATATTCAAAGTATCAATGCAAATTCAATGGTCCTAGTAAGAGAAAAAGAAGAAAAAAAAATTCCAATATTTATCTTAAGCAACAGGTGTCATCTGCTATGGAATGTGCTGTTACTTCATTTTTCATGTTTTTACGGGTGCGTAACTGGCACATATAAGATGGTACTCAACGCAACTGGATTTCTTGTCACGGTATAAAGAGATTAAAAAAAACGTTTAAATTTAGTTCCCTTTGTTTGATTTATGCAATAGGAAGCAGTTGCTACTGAAAGAGTTTTCAGTCTTTTTTAGCCACTTGTGACACTATTTTCTGGGATTTCTACACTGTACATTGATCATCTTAGCATATTCAAAGTATCAATGCAAATTCAATGGCCCTTGTAAGAGAAAAAGAAGAAAAAAAAAATCCCTATATTTGACTTAAGCAACAGGTGTCGTCTGCTATGGAATGTGCAGTTAGTTGATTTTTCATGTTTTCACGGGTGCGTAACTGGCACATATAAGATGGTACTCAACGCAACTGGATTTCATGTCTCGGTATAAAGAGATTAAAAAAAAACGTTTAAATTTAGTTCCCTTTGTTTGATTTATGCAATAGGAAGCAGTTGCTACTGAAAGAGTTTTCAGTCTTTTTTAGACACTTGTGACACTATTTTCTGGGATTTCTACACTGTACATTGATCATCTTAGCATATTCAAAGTATCAATGCCAATACAATGGCCCTAGTAAGAGAAATTGAAAAAAAATTGTTCCCTATATTTGACTTAAGCAACAGGTGTCATCTGCTATGGAATGTGCCGTTAGTCGATTTTTCATGTTTTTGCGGGCGCGTAACTGGCACATATGAGATGGTACTCAACGCAACTGGATTTCTTGTCACGGTATAAAGAGATTAAAAGAAAAAATTAAAATTTAGTTCCCTTTGTTTGATTTATGCAATAGGAAGCAGTTGCTACTGAAAGAGTTTTCAGTCTTTTTTAGCCACTTGTGACACTATTTTCTGGGATTTCTACACTGTACATTGATCATCTTAGCATATTCAAAGTATGAATGCAAATTCAATAGTCCTTGTAAGAGAAAAAGAAGAAAAAAAAAATTCCTATATTTGACTTAAGCAACAGGTGTCATCTGCTATGGAATGTGCTGTTACTTAATTTTTCATGTTTTCACGGGTGCGTAACTGGCACATATAAGATGGTACTCAACGCAACTGGATTTCTTGTCACGGTATAAAGAGATTAAAAAAAAACGTTTAAATTTAGTTCCCTTTGTTTGATTTATGCAATAGGAAGCAGTTGCTACTGAAAGAGTTTTCAGTCTTTTTTAGCCACTTGTGACACTATTTTCTGGGATTTCTACACTGTACATTGATCATCTTAGCATATTCAAAGTATCAATGCCAATACAATGGCCCTAGTAAGAGAAATTGAAAAAAAAAAATTCCCTCTATTTGACCTAAGCAACAGGTGTCGTCTTCTATGGAATGTGCCGTTAGTCGATTTTTCATGTTTTCGCGGGTGCGTAACTGGCACGTATGAGATGGTAGTCAATGTAACTGGCTTTCTTGTCATGGTATAAAGGGATTAAAAAAAAAAATTAAAATTTAGCTCCCTTTGTTTGATTTATGCAATAGGAAGCAGTTGCTACTGAAAGAGTTTTCAGTCTTTTTTAGCCACTTGTGACATTATTTTCTTATTTTCTGGGGTTTCTACACTGTACATTGATCATCTTAGCATATTTAAAGTATCAATGTGCAGTATGGCAGTTGGCCTGCATTAGAAACGCAAATCGAATCAAGGAATCAGGGGAAGTCACTCTTGCAAGGTGCGTGCTAGAAGGCACCAAAACAAGGTCTTCTGTCACCCTGTTTCCTTAAGTTTTCGCCCATTTTCAGTGAAATCTGGCATGTGTGGAGGGTGCATGCCTGGCAGTTTGCCAAGGACTGCATAACAGCCTTCAAAGAAGACTTAAAATCCACTTTTATGCCCATTTTTTTCACTGTTTTCTATCGATATTTTCGGGCGCCATTTCAAATGGCTCAAAGCTTTCTGATTGGATGATTGTGGGGGTGTGTCTGCAATTTGATTGGCTGATTGGGCGCAATATTGAATTTCTCAAAGCTTTTCTGATTGGATAATTTGAGGAGAGGGACGAGATTTGATTGGCTGATTGGACGCTATTTTGATTTTCTAAAAGCTTCTGTGATTGGATAATTTAAGAGAGGCCTGAGATTTGATTGGCTGATTGGAAGGGGTGGGGGAAATCTCTTTAAAACTATGTTAAATCTTCGGGTCATTTCAGCCTATTCAAAGGAAAAGAGGGTTTCACACCTGCACCAAGACCTTTTTTGGGTCCCGATGGTCAGAGGTTGAATCCCCAACTTTGCAATTTTATCTATTTTATCTATTTTTATTATTAGTCATTCTTACATCTTATTGTATTTCATTGGCCTATTTCTAAATTCTTCAAACAAGAACAAGATTTCTTATTGGAAAAAGTTTATGCAACAGCAACCGGTTGCTTCTGAATCAATGTTTTTGCACAGCGGTTAAACATAAAATCGACTTATGACTCACGCAGTCACCAAAATTGGTTCAGTGTTTTTCGTGACCCTGGTAAGAAAACCAATTTTGTTTACCTTTCTTTGATTTGTGCAACATGTATCAGTTGCCTCCGAACGTGTCCAAGTTGATTTTATGATTTTATGCACAGCACATAACGGTCACGTATGGGTGGGATAGTCATCGTAACCAATTCAATGGCCCTAGTAAGAGAAAAGGAAAAAAAAAATTCCCTATATTTCACTTAAGCAACAGCTGTCGTCTGCTATGGAATGTGCCATAAGTCGATTTTTCATGTTTTGCGGGTGCGTAACTGGCACGTATGAGACGGTAGTCAACGCAACTAGATTTCTTGTCACGGTATAAAGAGATTTAAAAAAAATAAAAATTTAGTTCCCTTAGTTTGATTAATGCAATAGAAATCAGTTGTTACTGAAAGAGTTTTCAGTCTTTTTTAGCCACTTGTGACACTATTTTCTGGGATTTCTACACTGTACATTGATCATCTTAGCATATTCAAAGTATCAATGCAAATTCAATGGCACTTGTAAGAGAAAAAGAAGAAAAAAAAATCCCAATATTTCTCTTAAGCAACAGGTGTCGTCTGCTATGGAATGTGCTGTTAGTTGATTTTTCATGTATTCACGGGTACGTAACTTGCACATATAAGATGATAATCAACGCAACTGGATTTCTTGTCACGGTATAAAGAGATTAAAAAAAAACGTTTAAATTTAGTTCCCTTTGTTTGATTTATGCAATAGGAAGCAGTTGCTACTGAAAGAGTTTTCAGTCTTTTTTAGCCACTTGTGACACTATTTTCTGGGATTTCTACACTGTACATTGATCATCTTAGCATATTCAAAGTATCAATGCCAATACAATGGCCCTAGTAAGATAAATTGAAAAAAAATTGTTCCCTATATTTGACTTAAGCAACAGGTGTCGTCTGCTATGGAATGTGCTGTTAGTTGATTTTTCATGTTTTCACGGGTGCGTAACTGGCACATATAAGATGGTACTCAACGCAACTGGATTTCTTGTCACGGTATAAAGAGATTTAAAAAAAATAAAATTTAGTTCCCTTTGTTTGATTTATGCAATAGAAATCAGTTGTTACTGAAAGAGTTTTTAGTCTTTTTTAGCCACTTGTGACACTATTTTCTGAGATTTCTACACTGTACATTGATCATCTTAGCATATTCAAAGTATCAATGCAAATTCAATGGTCCTAGTAAGAGAAAAAGAAGAAAAAAAAATTCCAATATTTATCTTAAGCAACAGGTGTCATCTGCTATGGAATGTGCTGTTACTTCATTTTTCATGTTTTTACGGGTGCGTAACTGGCACATATAAGATGGTACTCAACGCAACTGGATTTCTTGTCACGGTATAAAGAGATTAAAAAAAACGTTTAAATTTAGTTCCCTTTGTTTGATTTATGCAATAGGAAGCAGTTGCTACTGAAAGAGTTTTCAGTCTTTTTTAGCCACTTGTGACACTATTTTCTGGGATTTCTACACTGTACATTGATCATCTTAGCATATTCAAAGTATCAATGCAAATTCAATGGCCCTTGTAAGAGAAAAAGAAGAAAAAAAAAATCCCTATATTTGACTTAAGCAACAGGTGTCGTCTGCTATGGAATGTGCAGTTAGTTGATTTTTCATGTTTTCACGGGTGCGTAACTGGCACATATAAGATGGTACTCAACGCAACTGGATTTCATGTCTCGGTATAAAGAGATTAAAAAAAAACGTTTAAATTTAGTTCCCTTTGTTTGATTTATGCAATAGGAAGCAGTTGCTACTGAAAGAGTTTTCAGTCTTTTTTAGACACTTGTGACACTATTTTCTAGGATTTCTACACTGTACATTGATCATCTTAGCATATTCAAAGTATCAATGCCAATACAATGGCCCTAGTAAGAGAAATTGAAAAAAAATTGTTCCCTATATTTGACTTAAGCAACAGGTGTCATCTGCTATGGAATGTGCCGTTAGTCGATTTTTCATGTTTTTGCGGGCGCGTAACTGGCACATATGAGATGGTACTCAACGCAACTGGATTTCTTGTCACGGTATAAAGAGATTAAAAGAAAAAATTAAAATTTAGTTCCCTTTGTTTGATTTATGCAATAGGAAGCAGTTGCTACTGAAAGAGTTTTCAGTCTTTTTTAGCCACTTGTGACACGATTTTCTGGGATTTCTACACTGTACATTGATCATCTTAGCATATTCAAAGTATCAATGCAAATTCAATAGTCCTTGTAAGAGAAAAAGAAGAAAAAAAAAATTCCTATATTTGACTTAAGCAACAGGTGTCATCTGCTATGGAATGTGCTGTTACTTAATTTTTCATGTTTTCACGGGTGCGTAACTGGCACATATAAGATGGTACTCAACGCAACTGGATTTCTTGTCACGGTATAAAGAGATTAAAAAAAAACGTTTAAATTTAGTTCCCTTTGTTTGATTTATGCAATAGGAAGCAGTTGCTACTGAAAGAGTTTTCAGTCTTTTTTAGCCACTTGTGACACTATTTTCTGGGATTTCTACACTGTACATTGATCATCTTAGCATATTCAAAGTATCAATGCCAATACAATGGCCCTAGTAAGAGAAATTGAAAAAAAAAAATTCCCTCTATTTGACCTAAGCAACAGGTGTCGTCTTCTATGGAATGTGCCGTTAGTCGATTTTTCATGTTTTCGCGGGTGCGTAACTGACACGTATGAGATGGTAGTCAATGTAACTGGCTTTCTTGTCATGGTATAAAGGGATTAAAAAAAAAAATTAAAATTTAGCTCCCTTTGCTTGATTTATGCAATAGGAAGCAGTTGCTACTGAAAGAGTTTTCAGTCTTTTTTAGCCACTTGTGACATTATTTTCTTATTTTCTGGGGTTTCTACACTGTACATTGATCATCTTAGCATATTTAAAGTATCAATGTGCAGTATGGCAGTTGGCCTGCATTAGAAACGCAAATCGAATCAAGGAATCAGGGGAAGTCACTCTTGCAAGGTGCGTGCTAGAAGGCACCAAAACAAGGTCTTCTGTCACCCTGTTTCCTTAAGTTTTCGCCCATTTTCAGTGAAATCTGGCATGTGTGGAGGGTGCATGCCTGGCAGTTTGCCAAGGACTGCATAACAGCCTTCAAAGAAGACTTAAAATCCACTTTTATGCCCATTTTTTTCACTGTTTTCTATCGATATTTTCGGGCGCCATTTCAAATGGCTCAAAGCTTTCTGATTGGATGATTGTCGGGGTGTGTCTGCAATTTGATTGGCTGATTGGGCGCAATATTGAATTTCTCAAAGCTTTTCTGATTGGATAATTTGAGGAGAGGGACGAGATTTGATTGGCTGATTGGACGCTATTTTGATTTTCTAAAAGCTTCTGTGATTGGATAATTTAAGAGAGGCCTGAGATTTGATTGGCTGATTGGAAGGGGTGGGGGAAATCTCTTTAAAACTATGTTAAATCTTCGGGTCATTTCAGCCTATTCAAAGGAAAAGAGGGTTTGACCCCTGCACCAAGACCTTTTTTGGGTCCCGATGGTCAGAGGTTGAATCCCCAACTTTGCAATTTTATCTATTTTATCTATTTTTATTATTAGTCATTCTTACATCTTATTGTATTTCATTGGCCTATTTCTAAATTCTTCAAACAAGAACAAGATTTCTTATTGGAAAAAGTTTATGCAACAGCAACCGGTTGCTTCTGAATCAATGTTTTTGCACAGCGGTTAAACATAAAATCGACTTATGACTCACGCAGTCACCAAAATTGGTTCAGTGTTTTTCGTGACCCTGGTAAGAAAACCAATTTTGTTTACCTTTCTTTGATTTGTGCAACATGTATCAGTTGCCTCCGAACGTGTCCAAGTTGATTTTATGATTTTATGCACAGCACATAACGGTCACGTATGGGTGGGATAGTCATCGTAACCAATTCAATGGCCCTAGTAAGAGAAAAGGAAAAAAAAAAATCCCTATATTTCACTTAAGCAACAGCTGTCGTCTGCTATGGAATGTGCCATAAGTCGATTTTTCATGTTTTGCGGGTGCGTAACTGGCACGTATGAGACGGTAGTCAACGCACCTAGATTTCTTGTCACGGTATAAAGAGATTTAAAAAAAATAAAAATTTAGTTCCCTTTGTTTGATTTATGCAATAGAAATCAGTTGTTACTGAAAGAGTTTTCAGTCTTTTTTAGCCACTTGTGACACTATTTTCTGGGATTTCTACACTGTACATTGATCATCTTAGCATATTCAAAGTATCAATGCAAATTCAATGGCACTTGTAAGAGAAAAAGAAGAAAAAAAAATCCCAATATTTCTCTTAAGCAACAGGTGTCGTCTGCTATGGAATGTGCTGTTAGTTGATTTTTCATGTTTTCACGGGTACGTAACTTGCACATATAAGATGATAATCAACGCAACTGGATTTCTTGTCACGGTATAAAGAGATTAAAAAAAAACGTTTACATTTAGTTCCCTTTGTTTGATTTATGCAATAGGAAGCAGTTGCTACTGAAAGAGTTTTCAGTCTTTTTTAGCCACTTGTGACACTATTTTCTGGGATTTCTACACTGTACATTGATCATCTTAGCATATTCAAAGTATCAATGCCAATACAATGGCCCTAGTAAGATAAATTGAAAAAAAATTGTTCCCTATATTTGACTTAAGCAACAGGTGTCGTCTGCTATGGAATGTGCTGTTAGTTGATTTTTCATGTTTTCACGGGTGCGTAACTGGCACATATAAGATGGTACTCAACGCAACTGGATTTCTTGTCACGGTATAAAGAGATTTAAAAAAAATAAAATTTAATTCCCTTTGTTTGATTTATGCAATAGAAATCAGTTGTTACTGAAAGAGTTTTTAGTCTTTTTTAGCCACTTGTGACACTATTTTCTGGGATTTCTACACTGTACATTGATCATCTTAGCATATTCAAAGTATCAATGCAAATTCAATGGTCCTAGTAAGAGAAAAAGAAGAAAAAAAAATTCCAATATTTATCTTAAGCAACAGGTGTCATCTGCTATGGAATGTGCTGTTACTTCATTTTTCATGTTTTTACGGGTGCGTAACTGGCACATATAAGATGGTACTCAACGCAACTGGATTTCTTGTCACGGTATAAAGAGATTAAAAAAAAACGTTTAAATTTAGTTCCCTTTGTTTGATTTATGCAATAGGAAGCAGTTGCTACTGAAAGAGTTTTCAGTCTTTTTTAGCCACTTGTGACACTATTTTCTGGGATTTCTACACTGTACATTGATCATCTTAGCATATTCAAAGTATCAATGCAAATTCAATGGCCCTTGTAAGAGAAAAAGAAGAAAAAAAAAATCCCTATATTTGACTTAAGCAACAGGTGTCGTCTGCTATGGAATGTGCAGTTAGTTGATTTTTCATGTTTTCACGGGTGCGTAACTGGCACATATAAGATGGTACTCAACGCAACTGGATTTCATGTCTCGGTATAAAGAGATTAAAAAAAAACGTTTAAATTTAGTTCCCTTTGTTTGATTTATGCAATAGGAAGCAGTTGCTACTGAAAGAGTTTTCAGTCTTTTTTAGACACTTGTGACACTATTTTCTGGGATTTCTACACTGTACATTGATCATCTTAGCATATTCAAAGTATCAATGCCAATACAATGGCCCTAGTAAGAGAAATTGAAAAAAAATTGTTCCCTATATTTGACTTAAGCAACAGGTGTCATCTGCTATGGAATGTGCCGTTAGTCGATTTTTCATGTTTTTGCGGGCGCGTAACTGGCACATATGAGATGGTACTCAACGCAACTGGATTTCTTGTCACGGTATAAAGAGATTAAAAGAAAAAATTAAAATTTAGTTCCCTTTGTTTGATTTATGCAATAGGAAGCAGTTGCTACTGAAAGAGTTTTCAGTCTTTTTTAGCCACTTGTGACACTATTTTCTGGGATTTCTACACTGTACATTGATCATCTTAGCATATTCAAAGTATCAATGCAAATTCAATAGCCCTTGTAAGAGAAAAAGAAGAAAAAAAAAATTCCTATATTTCACTTAAGCAACAGGTGTCATCTGCTATGGAATGTGCTGTTACTTAATTTTTCATGTTTTCATGGGTGCGTAACTGGCACATATAAGATGGTACTCAACGCAACTGGATTTCTTGTCACGGTATAAAGAGATTAAAAAAAAAACGTTTAAATTTAGTTCCCTTTGTTTGATTTATGCAATAGGAAGCAGTTGCTACTGAAAGAGTTTTCAGTCTTTTTTAGCCACTTGTGACACTATTTTCTGGGATTTCTACACTGTACATTGATCATCTTAGCATATTCAAAGTATCAATGCCAATACAATGGCCCTAGTAAGAGAAATTGAAAAAAAAAAATTCCCTCTATTTGACCTAAGCAACAGGTGTCGTCTTCTATGGAATGTGCCGTTAGTCGATTTTTCATGTTTTCGCGGGTGCGTAACTGGCACGTATGAGATGGTAGTCAATGTAACTGGCTTTCTTGTCATGGTATAAAGGGATTAAAAAAAAAAATTAAAATTTAGCTCCCTTTGCTTGATTTATGCAATAGGAAGCAGTTGCTACTGAAAGAGTTTTCAGTCTTTTTTAGCCACTTGTGACATTATTTTCTTATTTTCTGGGGTTTCTACACTGTACATTGATCATCTTAGCATATTTAAAGTATCAATGTGCAGTATGGCAGTTGGCCTGCATTAGAAACGCAAATCGAATCAAGGAATCAGGGGAAGTCACTCTTGCAAGGTGCGTGCTAGAAGGCACCAAAACAAGGTCTTCTGTCACCCTGTTTCCTTAAGTTTTCGCCCATTTTCAGTGAAATCTGGCATGTGTGGAGGGTGCATGCCTGGCAGTTTGCCAAGGACTGCATAACAGCCTTCAAAGAAGACTTAAAATCCACTTTTATGCCCATTTTTTTCACTGTTTTCTATCGATATTTTCGGGCGCCATTTCAAATGGCTCAAAGCTTTCTGATTGGATGATTGTGGGGGTGTGTCTGCAATTTGATTGGCTGATTGGGCGCAATATTGAATTTCTCAAAGCTTTTCTGATTGGATAATTTGAGGAGAGGGACGAGATTTGATTGGCTGATTGGACGCTATTTTGATTTTCTAAAAGCTTCTGTGATTGGATAATTTAAGAGAGGCCTGAGATTTGATTGGCTGATTGGAAGGGGTGGGGGAAATCTCTTTAAAACTATGTTAAATCTTCGGGTCATTTCAGCCTATTCAAAGGAAAAGAGGGTTTCACACCTGCACCAAGACCTTTTTTGGGTCCCGATGGTCAGAGGTTGAATCCCCAACTTTGCAATTTTATCTATTTTATCTATTTTTATTATTAGTCATTCTTACATCTTATTGTATTTCATTGGCCTATTTCTAAATTCTTCAAACAAGAACAAGATTTCTTATTGGAAAAAGTTTATGCAACAGCAACCGGTTGCTTCTGAATCAATGTTTTTGCACAGCGGTTAAACATAAAATCGACTTATGACTCACGCAGTCACCAAAATTGGTTCAGTGTTTTTCGTGACCCTGGTAAGAAAACCAATTTTGTTTACCTTTCTTTGATTTGTGCAACATGTATCAGTTGCCTCCGAACGTGTCCAAGTTGATTTTATGATTTTATGCACAGCACATAACGGTCACGTATGGGTGGGATAGTCATCGTAACCAATTCAATGGCCCTAGTAAGAGAAAAGGAAAAAAAAAATTCCCTATATTTCACTTAAGCAACAGCTGTCGTCTGCTATGGAATGTGCCATAAGTCGATTTTTCATGTTTTGCGGGTGCGTAACTGGCACGTATGAGACGGTAGTCAACGCACCTAGATTTCTTGTCACGGTATAAAGAGATTTAAAAAAAATAAAAATTTAGTTCCCTTTGTTTGATTTATGCAATAGAAATCAGTTGTTACTGAAAGAGTTTTCAGTCTTTTTTAGCCACTTGTGACACTATTTTCTGGGATTTCTACACTGTACATTGATCATCTTAGCATATTCAAAGTATCAATGCAAATTCAATGGCACTTGTAAGAGAAAAAGAAGAAAAAAAAATCCCAATATTTCTCTTAAGCAACAGGTGTCGTCTGCTATGGAATGTGCTGTTAGTTGATTTTTCATGTTTTCACGGGTACGTAACTTGCACATATAAGATGATAATCAACGCAACTGGATTTCTTGTCACGGTATAAAGAGATTAAAAAAAAACGTTTACATTTAGTTCCCTTTGTTTGATTTATGCAATAGGAAGCAGTTGCTACTGAAAGAGTTTTCAGTCTTTTTTAGCCACTTGTGACACTATTTTCTGGGATTTCTACACTGTACATTGATCATCTTAGCATATTCAAAGTATCAATGCCAATACAATGGCCCTAGTAAGATAAATTGAAAAAAAATTGTTCCCTATATTTGACTTAAGCAACAGGTGTCGTCTGCTATGGAATGTGCTGTTAGTTGATTTTTCATGTTTTCACGGGTGCGTAACTGGCACATATAAGATGGTACTCAACGCAACTGGATTTCTTGTCACGGTATAAAGAGATTTAAAAAAAATAAAATTTAGTTCCCTTTGTTTGATTTATGCAATAGAAATCAGTTGTTACTGAAAGAGTTTTTAGTCTTTTTTAGCCACTTGTGACACTATTTTCTGGGATTTCTACACTGTACATTGATCATCTTAGCATATTCAAAGTATCAATGCAAATTCAATGGTCCTAGTAAGAGAAAAAGAAGAAAAAAAAATTCCAATATTTATCTTAAGCAACAGGTGTCATCTGCTATGGAATGTGCTGTTACTTCATTTTTCATGTTTTTACGGGTGCGTAACTGGCACATATAAGATGGTACTCAACGCAACTGGATTTCTTGTCACGGTATAAAGAGATTAAAAAAAAACGTTTAAATTTAGTTCCCTTTGTTTGATTTATGCAATAGGAAGCAGTTGCTACTGAAAGAGTTTTCAGTCTTTTTTAGCCACTTGTGACACTATTTTCTGGGATTTCTACACTGTACATTGATCATCTTAGCATATTCAAAGTATCAATGCAAATTCAATGGCCCTTGTAAGAGAAAAAGAAGAAAAAAAAAATCCCTATATTTGACTTAAGCAACAGGTGTCGTCTGCTATGGAATGTGCAGTTAGTTGATTTTTCATGTTTTCACGGGTGCGTAACTGGCACATATAAGATGGTACTCAACGCAACTGGATTTCATGTCTCGGTATAAAGAGATTAAAAAAAAACGTTTAAATTTAGTTCCCTTTGTTTGATTTATGCAATAGGAAGCAGTTGCTACTGAAAGAGTTTTCAGTCTTTTTTAGACACTTGTGACACTATTTTCTGGGATTTCTACACTGTACATTGATCATCTTAGCATATTCAAAGTATCAATGCCAATACAATGGCCCTAGTAAGAGAAATTGAAAAAAAATTGTTCCCTATATTTGACTTAAGCAACGGGTGTCATCTGCTATGGAATGTGCCGTTAGTCGATTTTTCATGTTTTTGCGGGCGCGTAACTGGCACATATGAGATGGTACTCAACGCAACTGGATTTCTTGTCACGGTATAAAGAGATTAAAAGAAAAAATTAAAATTTAGTTCCCTTTGTTTGATTTATGCAATAGGAAGCAGTTGCTACTGAAAGAGTTTTCAGTCTTTTTTAGCCACTTGTGACACTATTTTCTGGGATTTCTACACTGTACATTGATCATCTTAGCATATTCAAAGTATCAATGCAAATTCAATAGCCCTTGTAAGAGAAAAAGAAGAAAAAAAAAATTCCTATATTTGACTTAAGCAACAGGTGTCATCTGCTATGGAATGTGCTGTTACTTAATTTTTCATGTTTTCACGGGTGCGTAACTGGCACATATAAGATGGTACTCAACGCAACTGGATTTCTTGTCACGGTATAAAGAGATTAAAAAAAAACGTTTAAATTTAGTTCCCTTTGTTTGATTTATGCAATAGGAAGCAGTTGCTACTGAAAGAGTTTTCAGTCTTTTTTAGCCACTTGTGACACTATTTTCTGGGATTTCTACACTGTACATTGATCATCTTAGCATATTCAAAGTATCAATGCCAATACAATGGCCCTAGTAAGAGAAATTGAAAAAAAAAAATTCCCTCTATTTGACCTAAGCAACAGGTGTCGTCTTCTATGGAATGTGCCGTTAGTCGATTTTTCATGTTTTCGCGGGTGCGTAACTGGCACGTATGAGATGGTAGTCAATGTAACTGGCTTTCTTGTCATGGTATAAAGGGATTAAAAAAAAAAATTAAAATTTAGCTCCCTTTGCTTGATTTATGCAATAGGAAGCAGTTGCTACTGAAAGAGTTTTCAGTCTTTTTTAGCCACTTGTGACATTATTTTCTTATTTTCTGGGGTTTCTACACTGTACATTGATCATCTTAGCATATTTAAAGTATCAATGTGCAGTATGGCAGTTGGCCTGCATTAGAAACGCAAATCGAATCAAGGAATCAGGGGAAGTCACTCTTGCAAGGTGCGTGCTAGAAGGCACCAAAACAAGGTCTTCTGTCACCCTGTTTCCTTAAGTTTTCGCCCATTTTCAGTGAAATCTGGCATGTGTGGAGGGTGCATGCCTGGCAGTTTGCCAAGGACTGCATAACAGCCTTCAAAGAAGACTTAAAATCCACTTTTATGCCCATTTTTTTCACTGTTTTCTATCGATATTTTCGGGCGCCATTTCAAATGGCTCAAAGCTTTCTGATTGGATGATTGTGGGGGTGTGTCTGCAATTTGATTGGCTGATTGGGCGCAATATTGAATTTCTCAAAGCTTTTCTGATTGGATAATTTGAGGAGAGGGACGAGATTTGATTGGCTGATTGGACGCTATTTTGATTTTCTAAAAGCTTCTGTGATTGGATAATTTAAGAGAGGCCTGAGATTTGATTGGCTGATTGGAAGGGGTGGGGGAAATCTCTTTAAAACTATGTTAAATCTTCGGGTCATTTCAGCCTATTCAAAGGAAAAGAGGGTTTCACACCTGCACCAAGACCTTTTTTGGGTCCCGATGGTCAGAGGTTGAATCCCCAACTTTGCAATTTTATCTATTTTATCTATTTTTATTATTAGTCATTCTTACATCTTATTGTATTTCATTGGCCTATTTCTAAATTCTTCAAACAAGAACAAGATTTCTTATTGGAAAAAGTTTATGCAACAGCAACCGGTTGCTTCTGAATCAATGTTTTTGCACAGTGGTTAAACATAAAATCGACTTATGACTCACGCAGTCACCAAAATTGGTTCAGTGTTTTTCGTGACCCTGGTAAGAAAACCAATTTTGTTTACCTTTCTTTGATTTGTGCAACATGTATCAGTTGCCTCCGAACGTGTCCAAGTTGATTTTATGATTTTATGCACAGCACATAACGGTCACGTATGGGTGGGATAGTCATCGTAACCAATTCAATGGCCCTAGTAAGAGGAAAGGAAAAAAAAAATTCCCTATATTTCACTTAAGCAACAGCTGTCGTCTGCTATGGAATGTGCCATAAGTCGATTTTTCATGTTTTGCGGGTGCGTAACTGGCACGTATGAGACGGTAGTCAACGCAACTAGATTTCTTGTCACGGTATAAAGAGATTTAAAAAAAATAAAAATTTAGTTCCCTTAGTTTGATTAATGCAATAGAAATCAGTTGTTACTGAAAGAGTTTTCAGTCTTTTTTAGCCACTTGTGACACTATTTTCTGGGATTTCTACACTGTACATTGATCATCCTAGCATATTCAAAGTATCAATGCAAATTCAATGGCACTTGTAAGAGAAAAAGAAGAAAAAAAAATCCCAATATTTCTCTTAAGCAACAGGTGTCGTCTGCTATGGAATGTGCTGTTAGTTGATTTTTCATGTTTTCACGGGTACGTAACTTGCACATATAAGATGATAATCAACGCAACTGGATTTCTTCTCACGGTATAAAGAGATTAAAAAAAAACGTTTACATTTAGTTCCCTTTGTTTGATTTATGCAATAGGAAGCAGTTGCTACTGAAAGAGTTTTCAGTCTTTTTTAGCCACTTGTGACACTATTTTCTGGGATTTCTACACTGTACATTGATCATCTTAGCATATTCAAAGTATCAATGCCAATACAATGGCCCTAGTAAGATAAATTGAAAAAAAATTGTTCCCTATATTTGACTTAAGCAACAGGTGTCGTCTGCTATGGAATGTGCTGTTAGTTGATTTTTCATGTTTTCACGGGTGCGTCACTGGCACATATAAGATGGTACTCAACGCAACTGGATTTCTTGTCACGGTATAAAGAGATTTAAAAAAAATAAAATTTAGTTCCCTTTGTTTGATTTATGCAATAGAAATCAGTTGTTACTGAAAGAGTTTTTAGTCTTTTTTAGCCACTTGTGACACTATTTTCTGGGATTTCTACACTGTACATTGATCATCTTAGCATATTCAAAGTATCAATGCAAATTCAATGGTCCTAGTAAGAGAAAAAGAAGAAAAAAAAATTCCAATATTTATCTTAAGCAACAGGTGTCATCTGCTATGGAATGTGCTGTTACTTCATTTTTCATGTTTTTACGGGTGCGTAACTGGCACATATAAGATGGTACTCAACGCAACTGGATTTCTTGTCACGGTATAAAGAGATTAAAAAAAAACGTTTAAATTTAGTTCCCTTTGTTTGATTTATGCAATAGGAAGCAGTTGCTACTGAAAGAGTTTTCAGTCTTTTTTAGCCACTTGTGACACTATTTTCTGGGATTTCTACACTGTACATTGATCATCTTAGCATATTCAAAGTATCAATGCAAATTCAATGGCCCTTGTAAGAGAAAAAGAAGAAAAAAAAATCCCTATATTTGACTTAAGCAACAGGTGTCGTCTGCTATGGAATGTGCAGTTAGTTGATTTTTCATGTTTTCACGGGTGCGTAACTGGCACATATAAGATGGTACTCAACGCAACTGGATTTCATGTCTCGGTATAAAGAGATTAAAAAAAAACGTTTAAATTTAGTTCCCTTTGTTTGATTTATGCAATAGGAAGCAGTTGCTACTGAAAGAGTTTTCAGTCTTTTTTAGACACTTGTGACACTATTTTCTGGGATTTCTACACTGTACATTGATCATCTTAGCATATTCAAAGTATCAATGCCAATACAATGGCCCTAGTAAGAGAAATTGAAAAAAAATTGTTCCCTATATTTGACTTAAGCAACAGGTGTCATCTGCTATGGAATGTGCCGTTAGTCGATTTTTCATGTTTTTGCGGGCGCGTAACTGGCACATATGAGATGGTACTCAACGCAACTGGATTTCTTGTCACGGTATAAAGAGATTAAAAGAAAAAATTAAAATTTAGTTCCCTTTGTTTGATTTATGCAATAGGAAGCAGTTGCTACTGAAAGAGTTTTCAGTCTTTTTTAGCCACTTGTGACACTATTTTCTGGGATTTCTACACTGTACATTGATTATCTTAGCATATTCAAAGTATCAATGCAAATTCAATAGCCCTTGTAAGAGAAAAAGAAGAAAAAAAAAATTCCTATATTTCACTTAAGCAACAGGTGTCATCTGCTATGGAATGTGCTGTTACTTAATTTTTCATGTTTTCACGGGTGCGTAACTGGCACATATAAGATGGTACTCAACGCAACTGGATTTCTTGTCACGGTATAAAGAGATTAAAAAAAAACGTTTAAATTTAGTTCCCTTTGTTTGATTTATGCAATAGGAAGCAGTTGCTACTGAAAGAGTTTTCAGTCTTTTTTAGCCACTTGTGACACTATTTTCTGGGATTTCTACACTGTACATTGATCATCTTAGCATATTCAAAGTATCAATGCCAATACAATGGCCCTAGTAAGAGAAATTGAAAAAAAAAAATTCCCTCTATTTGACCTAAGCAACAGGTGTCGTCTTCTATGGAATGTGCCGTTAGTCGATTTTTCATGTTTTCGCGGGTGCGTAACTGGCACGTATGAGATGGTAGTCAATGTAACTGGCTTTCTTGTCATGGTATAAAGGGATTAAAAAAAAAAATTAAAATTTAGCTCCCTTTGCTTGATTTATGCAATAGGAAGCAGTTGCTACTGAAAGAGTTTTCAGTCTTTTTTAGCCACTTGTGACATTATTTTCTTATTTTCTGGGGTTTCTACACTGTACATTGATCATCTTAGCATATTTAAAGTATCAATGTGCAGTATGGCAGTTGGCCTGCATTAGAAACGCAAATCGAATCAAGGAATCAGGGGAAGTCACTCTTGCAAGGTGCGTGCTAGAAGGCACCAAAACAAGGTCTTCTGTCACCCTGTTTCCTTAAGTTTTCGCCCATTTTCAGTGAAATCTGGCATGTGTGGAGGGTGCATGCCTGGCAGTTTGCCAAGGACTGCATAACAGCCTTCAAAGAAGACTTAAAATCCACTTTTATGCCCATTTTTTTCACTGTTTTCTATCGATATTTTCGGGCGCCATTTCAAATGGCTCAAAGCTTTCTGATTGGATGATTGTCGGGGTGTGTCTGCAATTTGATTGGCTGATTGGGCGCAATATTGAATTTCTCAAAGCTTTTCTGATTGGATAATTTGAGGAGAGGGACGAGATTTGATTGGCTGATTGGACGCTATTTTGATTTTCTAAAAGCTTCTGTGATTGGATAATTTAAGAGAGGCCTGAGATTTGATTGGCTGATTGGAAGGGGTGGGGGAAATCTCTTTAAAACTATGTTAAATCTTCGGGTCATTTCAGCCTATTCAAAGGAAAAGAGGGTTTCACCCCTGCACCAAGACCTTTTTTGGGTCCCGATGGTCAGAGGTTGAATCCCCAACTTTGCAATTTTATCTATTTTATCTATTTTTATTATTAGTCATTCTTACATCTTATTGTATTTCATTGGCCTATTTCTAAATTCTTCAAACAAGAACAAGATTTCTTATTGGAAAAAGTTTATGCAACAGCAACCGGTTGCTTCTGAATCAATGTTTTTGCACAGCGGTTAAACATAAAATCGACTTATGACTCACGCAGTCACCAAAATTGGTTCAGTGTTTTTCGTGACCCTGGTAAGAAAACCAATTTTGTTTACCTTTCTTTGATTTGTGCAACATGTATCAGTTGCCTCCGAACGTGTCCAAGTTGATTTTATGATTTTATGCACAGCACATAACGGTCACGTATGGGTGGGATAGTCATCGTAACCAATTCAATGGCCCTAGTAAGAGAAAAGGAAAAAAAAAATTCCCTATATTTCACTTAAGCAACAGCTGTCGTCTGCTATGGAATGTGCCATAAGTCGATTTTTCATGTTTTGCGGGTGCGTAACTGGCACGTATGAGACGGTAGTCAACGCAACTAGATTTCTTGTCACGGTATAAAGAGATTTAAAAAAAATAAAAATTTAGTTCCCTTTGTTTGATTTATGGAATAGAAATCAGTTGTTACTGAAAGAGTTTTCAGTCTTTTTTAGCAACTTGTGACACTATTTTCTGGGATTTCTACATTGTACATTGATCATCTTAGCATATTCAAAGTATCAATGCAAATTCAATGGCACTTGTAAGAGAAAAAGAAGAAAAAAAAATCCCAATATTTCTCTTAAGCAACAGGTGTCGTCTGCTATGGAATGTGCTGTTAGTTGATTTTTCATGTTTTCACGGGTACGTAACTTGCACATATAAGATGATAATCAACGCAACTGGATTTCTTGTCACGGTATAAAGAGATTAAAAAAAAACGTTTAAATTTAGTTCCCTTTGTTTGATTTATGCAATAGTAAGCAGTTGCTACTGAAAGAGTTTTCAGTCTTTTTTAGCCACTTGTGACACTATTTTCTGGGATTTCTACACTGTACATTGATCATCTTAGCATATTCAAAGTATCAATGCCAATACAATGGCCCTAGTAAGATAAATTGAAAAAAAAATTGTTCCCTATATTTGACTTAAGCAACAGGTGTCGTCTGCTATGGAATGTGCTGTTAGTTGATTTTTCATGTTTTCACGGGTGCGTCACTGGCACATATAAGATGGTACTCAACGCAACTGGATTTCTTGTCACGGTATAAAGAGATTTAAAAAAAATAAACTTTAGTTCCCTTTGTTTGATTTATGCAATAGAAATCAGTTGTTACTGAAAGAGTTTTTAGTCTTTTTTAGCCACTTGTGACACTATTTTCTGAGATTTCTACACTGTACATTGATCATCTTAGCATATTCAAAGTATCAATGCAAATTCAATGGTCCTAGTAAGAGAAAAAGAAGAAAAAAAAATTCCAATATTTATCTTAAGCAACAGGTGTCATCTGCTATGGAATGTGCTGTTACTTCATTTTTCATGTTTTTACGGGTGCGTAACTGGCACATATAAGATGGTACTCAACGCAACTGGATTTCTTGTCACGGTATAAAGAGATTAAAAAAAAACGTTTAAATTTAGTTCCCTTTGTTTGATTTATGCAATAGGAAGCAGTTGCTACTGAAAGAGTTTTCAGTCTTTTTTAGCCACTTGTGACACTATTTTCTGGGATTTCTACACTGTACATTGATCATCTTAGCATATTCAAAGTATCAATGCAAATTCAATGGCCCTTGTAAGAGAAAAAGAAGAAAAAAAAAATCCCTATATTTGACTTAAGCAACAGGTGTCGTCTGCTATGGAATGTGCAGTTAGTTGATTTTTCATGTTTTCACGGGTGCGTAACTGGCACATATAAGATGGTACTCAACGCAACTGGATTTCATGTCTCGGTATAAAGAGATTAAAAAAAAACGTTTAAATTTAGTTCCCTTTGTTTGATTTATGCAATAGGAAGCAGTTGCTACTGAAAGAGTTTTCAGTCTTTTTTAGACACTTGTGACACTATTTTCTGGGATTTCTACACTGTACATTGATCATCTTAGCATATTCAAAGTATCAATGCCAATACAATGGCCCTAGTAAGAGAAATTGAAAAAAAATTGTTCCCTATCTTTGACTTAAGCAACAGGTGTCATCTGCTATGGAATGTGCCGTTAGTCGATTTTTCATGTTTTTGCGGGCGCGTAACTGGCACATATGAGATGGTACTCAACGCAACTGGATTTCTTGTCACGGTATAAAGAGATTAAAAGAAAAAATTAAAATTTAGTTCCCTTTGTTTGATTTATGCAATAGGAAGCAGTTGCTACTGAAAGAGTTTTCAGTCTTTTTTAGCCACTTGTGACACTATTTTCTGGGATTTCTACACTGTACATTGATCATCTTAGCATATTCAAAGTATCAATGCAAATTCAATGGCCCTTGTAAGAGAAAAAGAAGAAAAAAAAAATTCCTATATTTGACTTAAGCAACAGGTGTCATCTGCTATGGAATGTGCTGTTACTTAATTTTTCATGTTTTCACGGGTGCGTAACTGGCACATATAAGATGGTACTCAACGCAACTGGATTTCTTGTCACGGTATAAAGAGATTAAAAAAAAACGTTTAAATTTAGTTCCCTTTGTTTGATTTATGCAATAGGAAGCAGTTGCTACTGAAAGAGTTTTCAGTCTTTTTTAGCCACTTGTGACACTATTTTCTGGGATTTCTACACTGTACATTGATCATCTTAGCATATTCAAAGTATCAATGCCAATACAATGGCCCTAGTAAGAGAAATTGAAAAAAAAAAATTCCCTCTATTTGACCTAAGCAACAGGTGTCGTCTTCTATGGAATGTGCCGTTAGTCGATTTTTCATGTTTTCGCGGGTGCGTAACTGGCACGTATGAGATGGTAGTCAATGTAACTGGCTTTCTTGTCATGGTATAAAGGGATTAAAAAAAAAAATTAAAATTTAGCTCCCTTTGCTTGATTTATGCAATAGGAAGCAGTTGCTACTGAAAGAGTTTTCAGTCTTTTTTAGCCACTTGTGACATTATTTTCTTATTTTCTGGGGTTTCTACACTGTACATTGATCATCTTAGCATATTTAAAGTATCAATGTGCAGTATGGCAGTTGGCCTGCATTAGAAACGCAAATCGAATCAAGGAATCAGGGGAAGTCACTCTTGCAAGGTGCGTGCTAGAAGGCACCAAAACAAGGTCTTCTGTCACCCTGTTTCCTTAAGTTTTCGCCCATTTTCAGTGAAATCTGGCATGTGTGGAGGGTGCATGCCTGGCAGTTTGCCAAGGACTGCATAACAGCCTTCAAAGAAGACTTAAAATCCACTTTTATGCCCATTTTTTTCACTGTTTTCTATCGATATTTTCGGGCGCCATTTCAAATGGCTCAAAGCTTTCTGATTGGATGATTGTGGGGGTGTGTCTGCAATTTGATTGGCTGATTGGGCGCAATATTGAATTTCTCAAAGCTTTTCTGATTGGATAATTTGAGGAGAGGGACGAGATTTGATTGGCTGATTGGACGCTATTTTGATTTTCTAAAAGCTTCTGTGATTGGATAATTTAAGAGAGGCCTGAGATTTGATTGGCTGATTGGAAGGGGTGGGGGAAATCTCTTTAAAACTATGTTAAATCTTCGGGTCATTTCAGCCTATTCAAAGGAAAAGAGGGTTTCACACCTGCACCAAGACCTTTTTTGGGTCCCGATGGTCAGAGGTTGAATCCCCAACTTTGCAATTTTATCTATTTTATCTATTTTTATTATTAGTCATTCTTACATCTTATTGTATTTCATTGGCCTATTTCTAAATTCTTCAAACAAGAACAAGATTTCTTATTGGAAAAAGTTTATGCAACAGCAACCGGTTGCTTCTGAATCAATGTTTTTGCACAGCGGTTAAACATAAAATCGACTTATGACTCACGCAGTCACCAAAATTGGTTCAGTGTTTTTCGTGACCCTGGTAAGAAAACCAATTTTGTTTACCTTTCTTTGATTTGTGCAACATGTATCAGTTGCCTCCGAACGTGTCCAAGTTGATTTTATGATTTTATGCACAGCACATAACGGTCACGTATGGGTGGGATAGTCATCGTAACCAATTCAATGGCCCTAGTAAGAGAAAAGGAAAAAAAAAATTCCCTATATTTCACTTAAGCAACAGCTGTCGTCTGCTATGGAATGTGCCATAAGTCGATTTTTCATGTTTTGCGGGTGCGTAACTGGCACGTATGAGACGGTAGTCAACGCACCTAGATTTCTTGTCACGGTATAAAGAGATTTAAAAAAAATAAAAATTTAGTTCCCTTTGTTTGATTTATGGAATAGAAATCAGTTGTTACTGAAAGAGTTTTCAGTCTTTTTTAGCCACTTGTGACACTATTTTCTGGGATTTCTACACTGTACATTGATCATCTTAGCATATTCAAAGTATCAATGCAAATTCAATGGCACTTGTAAGAGAAAAAGAAGAAAAAAAAATCCCAATATTTCTCTTAAGCAACAGGTGTCGTCTGCTATGGAATGTGCTGTTAGTTGATTTTTCATGTTTTCACGGGTACGTAACTTGCACATATAAGATGATAATCAACGCAACTGGATTTCTTGTCACGGTATAAAGAGATTAAAAAAAAACGTTTACATTTAGTTCCCTTTGTTTGATTTATGCAATAGGAAGCAGTTGCTACTGAAAGAGTTTTCAGTCTTTTTTAGCCACTTGTGACACTATTTTCTGGGATTTCTACACTGTACATTGATCATCTTAGCATATTCAAAGTATCAATGCCAATACAATGGCCCTAGTAAGATAAATTGAAAAAAAATTGTTCCCTATATTTGACTTAAGCAACAGGTGTCGTCTGCTATGGAATGTGCTGTTAGTTGATTTTTCATGTTTTCACGGGTGCGTAACTGGCACATATAAGATGGTACTCAACGCAACTGGATTTCTTGTCACGGTATAAAGAGATTTAAAAAAAATAAAATTTAGTTCCCTTTGTTTGATTTATGCAATAGAAATCAGTTGTTACTGAAAGAGTTTTTAGTCTTTTTTAGCCACTTGTGACACTATTTTCTGGGATTTCTACACTGTACATTGATCATCTTAACATATTCAAAGTATCAATGCAAATTCAATGGTCCTAGTAAGAGAAAAAGAAGAAAAAAAAATTCCAATATTTATCTTAAGCAACAGGTGTCATCTGCTATGGAATGTGCTGTTACTTCATTTTTCATGTTTTTACGGGTGCGTAACTGGCACATATAAGATGGTACTCAACGCAACTGGATTTCTTGTCACGGTATAAAGAGATTAAAAAAAAACGTTTAAATTTAGTTCCCTTTGTTTGATTTATGCAATAGGAAGCAGTTGCTACTGAAAGAGTTTTCAGTCTTTTTTAGCCACTTGTGACACTATTTTCTGGGATTTCTACACTGTACATTGATCATCTTAGCATATTCAAAGTATCAATGCAAATTCAATGGCCCTTGTAAGAGAAAAAGAAGAAAAAAAAAATCCCTATATTTGACTTAAGCAACAGGTGTCGTCTGCTATGGAATGTGCAGTTAGTTGATTTTTCATGTTTTCACGGGTGCGTAACTGGCACATATAAGATGGTACTCAACGCAACTGGATTTCATGTCTCGGTATAAAGAGATTAAAAAAAAACGTTTAAATTTAGTTCCCTTTGTTTGATTTATGCAATAGGAAGCAGTTGCTACTGAAAGAGTTTTCAGTCTTTTTTAGACACTTGTGACACTATTTTCTGGGATTTCTACACTGTACATTGATCATCTTAGCATATTCAAAGTATCAATGCCAATACAATGGCCCTAGTAAGAGAAATTGAAAAAAAATTGTTCCCTATATTTGACTTAAGCAACGGGTGTCATCTGCTATGGAATGTGCCGTTAGTCGATTTTTCATGTTTTTGCGGGCGCGTAACTGGCACATATGAGATGGTACTCAACGCAACTGGATTTCTTGTCACGGTATAAAGAGATTAAAAGAAAAAATTAAAATTTAGTTCCCTTTGTTTGATTTATGCAATAGGAAGCAGTTGCTACTGAAAGAGTTTTCAGTCTTTTTTAGCCACTTGTGACACTATTTTCTGGGATTTCTACACTGTACATTGATCATCTTAGCATATTCAAAGTATCAATGCAAATTCAATAGCCCTTGTAAGAGAAAAAGAAGAAAAAAAAAATTCCTATATTTGACTTAAGCAACAGGTGTCATCTGCTATGGAATGTGCTGTTACTTAATTTTTCATGTTTTCACGGGTGCGTAACTGGCACATATAAGATGGTACTCAACGCAACTGGATTTCTTGTCACGGTATAAAGAGATTAAAAAAAAACGTTTAAATTTAGTTCCCTTTGTTTGATTTATGCAATAGGAAGCAGTTGCTACTGAAAGAGTTTTCAGTCTTTTTTAGCCACTTGTGACACTATTTTCTGGGATTTCTACACTGTACATTGATCATCTTAGCATATTCAAAGTATCAATGCCAATACAATGGCCCTAGTAAGAGAAATTGAAAAAAAAAAATTCCCTCTATTTGACCTAAGCAACAGGTGTCGTCTTCTATGGAATGTGCCGTTAGTCGATTTTTCATGTTTTCGCGGGTGCGTAACTGGCACGTATGAGATGGTAGTCAATGTAACTGGCTTTCTTGTCATGGTATAAAGGGATTAAAAAAAAAAATTAAAATTTAGCTCCCTTTGCTTGATTTATGCAATAGGAAGCAGTTGCTACTGAAAGAGTTTTCAGTCTTTTTTAGCCACTTGTGACATTATTTTCTTATTTTCTGGGGTTTCTACACTGTACATTGATCATCTTAGCATATTTAAAGTATCAATGTGCAGTATGGCAGTTGGCCTGCATTAGAAACGCAAATCGAATCAAGGAATCAGGGGAAGTCACTCTTGCAAGGTGCGTGCTAGAAGGCACCAAAACAAGGTCTTCTGTCACCCTGTTTCCTTAAGTTTTCGCCCATTTTCAGTGAAATCTGGCATGTGTGGAGGGTGCATGCCTGGCAGTTTGCCAAGGACTGCATAACAGCCTTCAAAGAAGACTTAAAATCCACTTTTATGCCCATTTTTTTCACTGTTTTCTATCGATATTTTCGGGCGCCATTTCAAATGGCTCAAAGCTTTCTGATTGGATGATTGTGGGGGTGTGTCTGCAATTTGATTGGCTGATTGGGCGCAATATTGAATTTCTCAAAGCTTTTCTGATTGGATAATTTGAGGAGAGGGACGAGATTTGATTGGCTGATTGGACGCTATTTTGATTTTCTAAAAGCTTCTGTGATTGGATAATTTAAGAGAGGCCTGAGATTTGATTGGCTGATTGGAAGGGGTGGGGGAAATCTCTTTAAAACTATGTTAAATCTTCGGGTCATTTCAGCCTATTCAAAGGAAAAGAGGGTTTCACACCTGCACCAAGACCTTTTTTGGGTCCCGATGGTCAGAGGTTGAATCCCCAACTTTGCAATTTTATCTATTTTATCTATTTTTATTATTAGTCATTCTTACATCTTATTGTATTTCATTGGCCTATTTCTAAATTCTTCAAACAAGAACAAGATTTCTTATTGGAAAAAGTTTATGCAACAGCAACCGGTTGCTTCTGAATCAATGTTTTTGCACAGTGGTTAAACATAAAATCGACTTATGACTCACGCAGTCACCAAAATTGGTTCAGTGTTTTTCGTGACCCTGGTAAGAAAACCAATTTTGTTTACCTTTCTTTGATTTGTGCAACATGTATCAGTTGCCTCCGAACGTGTCCAAGTTGATTTTATGATTTTATGCACAGCACATAACGGTCACGTATGGGTGGGATAGTCATCGTAACCAATTCAATGGCCCTAGTAAGAGGAAAGGAAAAAAAAAATTCCCTATATTTCACTTAAGCAACAGCTGTCGTCTGCTATGGAATGTGCCATAAGTCGATTTTTCATGTTTTGCGGGTGCGTAACTGGCACGTATGAGACGGTAGTCAACGCAACTAGATTTCTTGTCACGGTATAAAGAGATTTAAAAAAAATAAAAATTTAGTTCCCTTAGTTTGATTAATGCAATAGAAATCAGTTGTTACTGAAAGAGTTTTCAGTCTTTTTTAGCCACTTGTGACACTATTTTCTGGGATTTCTACACTGTACATTGATCATCCTAGCATATTCAAAGTATCAATGCAAATTCAATGGCACTTGTAAGAGAAAAAGAAGAAAAAAAAATCCCAATATTTCTCTTAAGCAACAGGTGTCGTCTGCTATGGAATGTGCTGTTAGTTGATTTTTCATGTTTTCACGGGTACGTAACTTGCACATATAAGATGATAATCAACGCAACTGGATTTCTTCTCACGGTATAAAGAGATTAAAAAAAAACGTTTACATTTAGTTCCCTTTGTTTGATTTATGCAATAGGAAGCAGTTGCTACTGAAAGAGTTTTCAGTCTTTTTTAGCCACTTGTGACACTATTTTCTGGGATTTCTACACTGTACATTGATCATCTTAGCATATTCAAAGTATCAATGCCAATACAATGGCCCTAGTAAGATAAATTGAAAAAAAATTGTTCCCTATATTTGACTTAAGCAACAGGTGTCGTCTGCTATGGAATGTGCTGTTAGTTGATTTTTCATGTTTTCACGGGTGCGTCACTGGCACATATAAGATGGTACTCAACGCAACTGGATTTCTTGTCACGGTATAAAGAGATTTAAAAAAAATAAAATTTAGTTCCCTTTGTTTGATTTATGCAATAGAAATCAGTTGTTACTGAAAGAGTTTTTAGTCTTTTTTAGCCACTTGTGACACTATTTTCTGGGATTTCTACACTGTACATTGATCATCTTAGCATATTCAAAGTATCAATGCAAATTCAATGGTCCTAGTAAGAGAAAAAGAAGAAAAAAAAATTCCAATATTTATCTTAAGCAACAGGTGTCATCTGCTATGGAATGTGCTGTTACTTCATTTTTCATGTTTTTACGGGTGCGTAACTGGCACATATAAGATGGTACTCAACGCAACTGGATTTCTTGTCACGGTATAAAGAGATTAAAAAAAAACGTTTAAATTTAGTTCCCTTTGTTTGATTTATGCAATAGGAAGCAGTTGCTACTGAAAGAGTTTTCAGTCTTTTTTAGCCACTTGTGACACTATTTTCTGGGATTTCTACACTGTACATTGATCATCTTAGCATATTCAAAGTATCAATGCAAATTCAATGGCCCTTGTAAGAGAAAAAGAAGAAAAAAAAATCCCTATATTTGACTTAAGCAACAGGTGTCGTCTGCTATGGAATGTGCAGTTAGTTGATTTTTCATGTTTTCACGGGTGCGTAACTGGCACATATAAGATGGTACTCAACGCAACTGGATTTCATGTCTCGGTATAAAGAGATTAAAAAAAAACGTTTAAATTTAGTTCCCTTTGTTTGATTTATGCAATAGGAAGCAGTTGCTACTGAAAGAGTTTTCAGTCTTTTTTAGACACTTGTGACACTATTTTCTGGGATTTCTACACTGTACATTGATCATCTTAGCATATTCAAAGTATCAATGCCAATACAATGGCCCTAGTAAGAGAAATTGAAAAAAAATTGTTCCCTATATTTGACTTAAGCAACAGGTGTCATCTGCTATGGAATGTGCCGTTAGTCGATTTTTCATGTTTTTGCGGGCGCGTAACTGGCACATATGAGATGGTACTCAACGCAACTGGATTTCTTGTCACGGTATAAAGAGATTAAAAGAAAAAATTAAAATTTAGTTCCCTTTGTTTGATTTATGCAATAGGAAGCAGTTGCTACTGAAAGAGTTTTCAGTCTTTTTTAGCCACTTGTGACACTATTTTCTGGGATTTCTACACTGTACATTGATTATCTTAGCATATTCAAAGTATCAATGCAAATTCAATAGCCCTTGTAAGAGAAAAAGAAGAAAAAAAAAATTCCTATATTTCACTTAAGCAACAGGTGTCATCTGCTATGGAATGTGCTGTTACTTAATTTTTCATGTTTTCACGGGTGCGTAACTGGCACATATAAGATGGTACTCAACGCAACTGGATTTCTTGTCACGGTATAAAGAGATTAAAAAAAAACGTTTAAATTTAGTTCCCTTTGTTTGATTTATGCAATAGGAAGCAGTTGCTACTGAAAGAGTTTTCAGTCTTTTTTAGCCACTTGTGACACTATTTTCTGGGATTTCTACACTGTACATTGATCATCTTAGCATATTCAAAGTATCAATGCCAATACAATGGCCCTAGTAAGAGAAATTGAAAAAAAAAAATTCCCTCTATTTGACCTAAGCAACAGGTGTCGTCTTCTATGGAATGTGCCGTTAGTCGATTTTTCATGTTTTCGCGGGTGCGTAACTGGCACGTATGAGATGGTAGTCAATGTAACTGGCTTTCTTGTCATGGTATAAAGGGATTAAAAAAAAAAATTAAAATTTAGCTCCCTTTGCTTGATTTATGCAATAGGAAGCAGTTGCTACTGAAAGAGTTTTCAGTCTTTTTTAGCCACTTGTGACATTATTTTCTTATTTTCTGGGGTTTCTACACTGTACATTGATCATCTTAGCATATTTAAAGTATCAATGTGCAGTATGGCAGTTGGCCTGCATTAGAAACGCAAATCGAATCAAGGAATCAGGGGAAGTCACTCTTGCAAGGTGCGTGCTAGAAGGCACCAAAACAAGGTCTTCTGTCACCCTGTTTCCTTAAGTTTTCGCCCATTTTCAGTGAAATCTGGCATGTGTGGAGGGTGCATGCCTGGCAGTTTGCCAAGGACTGCATAACAGCCTTCAAAGAAGACTTAAAATCCACTTTTATGCCGATTTTTTTCACTGTTTTCTATCGATATTTTCGGGCGCCATTTCAAATGGCTCAAAGCTTTCTGATTGGATGATTGTCGGGGTGTGTCTGCAATTTGATTGGCTGATTGGGCGCAATATTGAATTTCTCAAAGCTTTTCTGATTGGATAATTTGAGGAGAGGGACGAGATTTGATTGGCTGATTGGACGCTATTTTGATTTTCTAAAAGCTTCTGTGATTGGATAATTTAAGAGAGGCCTGAGATTTGATTGGCTGATTGGAAGGGGTGGGGGAAATCTCTTTAAAACTATGTTAAATCTTCGGGTCATTTCAGCCTATTCAAAGGAAAAGAGGGTTTCACCCCTGCACCAAGACCTTTTTTGGGTCCCGATGGTCAGAGGTTGAATCCCCAACTTTGCAATTTTATCTATTTTATCTATTTTTATTATTAGTCATTCTTACATCTTATTGTATTTCATTGGCCTATTTCTAAATTCTTCAAACAAGAACAAGATTTCTTATTGGAAAAAGTTTATGCAACAGCAACCGGTTGCTTCTGAATCAATGTTTTTGCACAGCGGTTAAACATAAAATCGACTTATGACTCACGCAGTCACCAAAATTGGTTCAGTGTTTTTCGTGACCCTGGTAAGAAAACCAATTTTGTTTACCTTTCTTTGATTTGTGCAACATGTATCAGTTGCCTCCGAACGTGTCCAAGTTGATTTTATGATTTTATGCACAGCACATAACGGTCACGTATGGGTGGGATAGTCATCGTAACCAATTCAATGGCCCTAGTAAGAGAAAAGGAAAAAAAAAATTCCCTATATTTCACTTAAGCAACAGCTGTCGTCTGCTATGGAATGTGCCATAAGTCGATTTTTCATGTTTTGCGGGTGCGTAACTGGCACGTATGAGACGGTAGTCAACGCAACTAGATTTCTTGTCACGGTATAAAGAGATTTAAAAAAAATAAAAATTTAGTTCCCTTTGTTTGATTTATGGAATAGAAATCAGTTGTTACTGAAAGAGTTTTCAGTCTTTTTTAGCAACTTGTGACACTATTTTCTGGGATTTCTACATTGTACATTGATCATCTTAGCATATTCAAAGTATCAATGCAAATTCAATGGCACTTGTAAGAGAAAAAGAAGAAAAAAAAATCCCAATATTTCTCTTAAGCAACAGGTGTCGTCTGCTATGGAATGTGCTGTTAGTTGATTTTTCATGTTTTCACGGGTACGTAACTTGCACATATAAGATGATAATCAACGCAACTGGATTTCTTGTCACGGTATAAAGAGATTAAAAAAAAACGTTTAAATTTAGTTCCCTTTGTTTGATTTATGCAATAGGAAGCAGTTGCTACTGAAAGAGTTTTCAGTCTTTTTTAGCCACTTGTGACACTATTTTCTGGGATTTCTACACTGTACATTGATCATCTTAGCATATTCAAAGTATCAATGCCAATACAATGGCCCTAGTAAGATAAATTGAAAAAAAAATTGTTCCCTATATTTGACTTAAGCAACAGGTGTCGTCTGCTATGGAATGTGCTGTTAGTTGATTTTTCATGTTTTCACGGGTGCGTAACTGGCACATATAAGATGGTACTCAACGCAACTGGATTTCTTGTCACGGTATAAAGAGATTTAAAAAAAATAAACTTTAGTTCCCTTTGTTTGATTTATGCAATAGAAATCAGTTGTTACTGAAAGAGTTTTTAGTCTTTTTTAGCCACTTGTGACACTATTTTCTGAGATTTCTACACTGTACATTGATCATCTTAGCATATTCAAAGTATCAATGCAAATTCAATGGTCCTAGTAAGAGAAAAAGAAGAAAAAAAAATTCCAATATTTATCTTAAGCAACAGGTGTCATCTGCTATGGAATGTGCTGTTACTTCATTTTTCATGTTTTTACGGGTGCGTAACTGGCACATATAAGATGGTACTCAACGCAACTGGATTTCTTGTCACGGTATAAAGAGATTAAAAAAAAACGTTTAAATTTAGTTCCCTTTGTTTGATTTATGCAATAGGAAGCAGTTGCTACTGAAAGAGTTTTCAGTCTTTTTTAGCCACTTGTGACACTATTTTCTGGGATTTCTACACTGTACATTGATCATCTTAGCATATTCAAAGTATCAATGCAAATTCAATGGCCCTTGTAAGAGAAAAAGAAGAAAAAAAAAATCCCTATATTTGACTTAAGCAACAGGTGTCGTCTGCTATGGAATGTGCAGTTAGTTGATTTTTCATGTTTTCACGGGTGCGTAACTGGCACATATAAGATGGTACTCAACGCAACTGGATTTCATGTCTCGGTATAAAGAGATTAAAAAAAAACGTTTAAATTTAGTTCCCTTTGTTTGATTTATGCAATAGGAAGCAGTTGCTACTGAAAGAGTTTTCAGTCTTTTTTAGACACTTGTGACACTATTTTCTGGGATTTCTACACTGTACATTGATCATCTTAGCATATTCAAAGTATCAATGCCAATACAATGGCCCTAGTAAGAGAAATTGAAAAAAAATTGTTCCCTATCTTTGACTTAAGCAACAGGTGTCATCTGCTATGGAATGTGCCGTTAGTCGATTTTTCATGTTTTTGCGGGCGCGTAACTGGCACATATGAGATGGTACTCAACGCAACTGGATTTCTTGTCACGGTATAAAGAGATTAAAAGAAAAAATTAAAATTTAGTTCCCTTTGTTTGATTTATGCAATAGGAAGCAGTTGCTACTGAAAGAGTTTTCAGTCTTTTTTAGCCACTTGTGACACTATTTTCTGGGATTTCTACACTGTACATTGATCATCTTAGCATATTCAAAGTATCAATGCAAATTCAATGGCCCTTGTAAGAGAAAAAGAAGAAAAAAAAAATTCCTATATTTGACTTAAGCAACAGGTGTCATCTGCTATGGAATGTGCTGTTACTTAATTTTTCATGTTTTCACGGGTGCGTAACTGGCACATATAAGATGGTACTCAACGCAACTGGATTTCTTGTCACGGTATAAAGAGATTAAAAAAAAACGTTTAAATTTAGTTCCCTTTGTTTGATTTATGCAATAGGAAGCAGTTGCTACTGAAAGAGTTTTCAGTCTTTTTTAGCCACTTGTGACACTATTTTCTGGGATTTCTACACTGTACATTGATCATCTTAGCATATTCAAAGTATCAATGCCAATACAATGGCCCTAGTAAGAGAAATTGAAAAAAAAAAATTCCCTCTATTTGACCTAAGCAACAGGTGTCGTCTTCTATGGAATGTGCCGTTAGTCGATTTTTCATGTTTTCGCGGGTGCGTAACTGGCACGTATGAGATGGTAGTCAATGTAACTGGCTTTCTTGTCATGGTATAAAGGGATTAAAAAAAAAAATTAAAATTTAGCTCCCTTTGCTTGATTTATGCAATAGGAAGCAGTTGCTACTGAAAGAGTTTTCAGTCTTTTTTAGCCACTTGTGACATTATTTTCTTATTTTCTGGGGTTTCTACACTGTACATTGATCATCTTAGCATATTTAAAGTATCAATGTGCAGTATGGCAGTTGGCCTGCATTAGAAACGCAAATCGAATCAAGGAATCAGGGGAAGTCACTCTTGCAAGGTGCGTGCTAGAAGGCACCAAAACAAGGTCTTCTGTCACCCTGTTTCCTTAAGTTTTCGCCCATTTTCAGTGAAATCTGGCATGTGTGGAGGGTGCATGCCTGGCAGTTTGCCAAGGACTGCATAACAGCCTTCAAAGAAGACTTAAAATCCACTTTTATGCCCATTTTTTTCACTGTTTTCTATCGATATTTTCGGGCGCCATTTCAAATGGCTCAAAGCTTTCTGATTGGATGATTGTGGGGGTGTGTCTGCAATTTGATTGGCTGATTGGGCGCAATATTGAATTTCTCAAAGCTTTTCTGATTGGATAATTTGAGGAGAGGGACGAGATTTGATTGGCTGATTGGACGCTATTTTGATTTTCTAAAAGCTTCTGTGATTGGATAATTTAAGAGAGGCCTGAGATTTGATTGGCTGATTGGAAGGGGTGGGGGAAATCTCTTTAAAACTATGTTAAATCTTCGGGTCATTTCAGCCTATTCAAAGGAAAAGAGGGTTTCACACCTGCACCAAGACCTTTTTTGGGTCCCGATGGTCAGAGGTTGAATCCCCAACTTTGCAATTTTATCTATTTTATCTATTTTTATTATTAGTCATTCTTACATCTTATTGTATTTCATTGGCCTATTTCTAAATTCTTCAAACAAGAACAAGATTTCTTATTGGAAAAAGTTTATGCAACAGCAACCGGTTGCTTCTGAATCAATGTTTTTGCACAGCGGTTAAACATAAAATCGACTTATGACTCACGCAGTCACCAAAATTGGTTCAGTGTTTTTCGTGACCCTGGTAAGAAAACCAATTTTGTTTACCTTTCTTTGATTTGTGCAACATGTATCAGTTGCCTCCGAACGTGTCCAAGTTGATTTTATGATTTTATGCACAGCACATAACGGTCACGTATGGGTGGGATAGTCATCGTAACCAATTCAATGGCCCTAGTAAGAGAAAAGGAAAAAAAAAATTCCCTATATTTCACTTAAGCAACAGCTGTCGTCTGCTATGGAATGTGCCATAAGTCGATTTTTCATGTTTTGCGGGTGCGTAACTGGCACGTATGAGACGGTAGTCAACGCACCTAGATTTCTTGTCACGGTATAAAGAGATTTAAAAAAAATAAAAATTTAGTTCCCTTTGTTTGATTTATGCAATAGAAATCAGTTGTTACTGAAAGAGTTTTCAGTCTTTTTTAGCCACTTGTGACACTATTTTCTGGGATTTCTACACTGTACATTGATCATCTTAGCATATTCAAAGTATCAATGCAAATTCAATGGCACTTGTAAGAGAAAAAGAAGAAAAAAAAATCCCAATATTTCTCTTAAGCAACAGGTGTCGTCTGCTATGGAATGTGCTGTTAGTTGATTTTTCATGTTTTCACGGGTACGTAACTTGCACATATAAGATGATAATCAACGCAACTGGATTTCTTGTCACGGTATAAAGAGATTAAAAAAAAACGTTTACATTTAGTTCCCTTTGTTTGATTTATGCAATAGGAAGCAGTTGCTACTGAAAGAGTTTTCAGTCTTTTTTAGCCACTTGTGACACTATTTTCTGGGATTTCTACACTGTACATTGATCATCTTAGCATATTCAAAGTATCAATGCCAAAACAATGGCCCTAGTAAGATAAATTGAAAAAAAATTGTTCCCTATATTTGACTTAAGCAACAGGTGTCGTCTGCTATGGAATGTGCTGTTAGTTGATTTTTCATGTTTTCACGGGTGCGTAACTGGCACATATAAGATGGTACTCAACGCAACTGGATTTCTTGTCACGGTATAAAGAGATTTAAAAAAAATAAAATTTAGTTCCCTTTGTTTGATTTATGCAATAGAAATCAGTTGTTACTGAAAGAGTTTTTAGTCTTTTTTAGCCACTTGTGACACTATTTTCTGGGATTTCTACACTGTACATTGATCATCTTAACATATTCAAAGTATCAATGCAAATTCAATGGTCCTAGTAAGAGAAAAAGAAGAAAAAAAAATTCCAATATTTATCTTAAGCAACAGGTGTCATCTGCTATGGAATGTGCTGTTACTTCATTTTTCATGTTTTTACGGGTGCGTAACTGGCACATATAAGATGGTACTCAACGCAACTGGATTTCTTGTCACGGTATAAAGAGATTAAAAAAAAACGTTTAAATTTAGTTCCCTTTGTTTGATTTATGCAATAGGAAGCAGTTGCTACTGAAAGAGTTTTCAGTCTTTTTTAGCCACTTGTGACACTATTTTCTGGGATTTCTACACTGTACATTGATCATCTTAGCATATTCAAAGTATCAATGCAAATTCAATGGCCCTTGTAAGAGAAAAAGAAGAAAAAAAAAATCCCTATATTTGACTTAAGCAACAGGTGTCGTCTGCTATGGAATGTGCAGTTAGTTGATTTTTCATGTTTTCACGGGTGCGTAACTGGCACATATAAGATGGTACTCAACGCAACTGGATTTCATGTCTCGGTATAAAGAGATTAAAAAAAAACGTTTAAATTTAGTTCCCTTTGTTTGATTTATGCAATAGGAAGCAGTTGCTACTGAAAGAGTTTTCAGTCTTTTTTAGACACTTGTGACACTATTTTCTGGGATTTCTACACTGTACATTGATCATCTTAGCATATTCAAAGTATCAATGCCAATACAATGGCCCTAGTAAGAGAAATTGAAAAAAAATTGTTCCCTATATTTGACTTAAGCAACGGGTGTCATCTGCTATGGAATGTGCCGTTAGTCGATTTTTCATGTTTTTGCGGGCGCGTAACTGGCACATATGAGATGGTACTCAACGCAACTGGATTTCTTGTCACGGTATAAAGAGATTAAAAGAAAAAATTAAAATTTAGTTCCCTTTGTTTGATTTATGCAATAGGAAGCAGTTGCTACTGAAAGAGTTTTCAGTCTTTTTTAGCCACTTGTGACACTATTTTCTGGGATTTCTACACTGTACATTGATCATCTTAGCATATTCAAAGTATCAATGCAAATTCAATAGCCCTTGTAAGAGAAAAAGAAGAAAAAAAAAATTCCTATATTTCACTTAAGCAACAGGTGTCATCTGCTATGGAATGTGCTGTTACTTAATTTTTCATGTTTTCACGGGTGCGTAACTGGCACATATAAGATGGTACTCAACGCAACTGGATTTCTTGTCACGGTATAAAGAGATTAAAAAAAAACGTTTAAATTTAGTTCCCTTTGTTTGATTTATGCAATAGGAAGCAGTTGCTACTGAAAGAGTTTTCAGTCTTTTTTAGCCACTTGTGACACTATTTTCTGGGATTTCTACACTGTACATTGATCATCTTAGCATATTCAAAGTATCAATGCCAATACAATGGCCCTAGTAAGAGAAATTGAAAAAAAAAAATTCCCTCTATTTGACCTAAGCAACAGGTGTCGTCTTCTATGGAATGTGCCGTTAGTCGATTTTTCATGTTTTCGCGGGTGCGTAACTGGCACGTATGAGATGGTAGTCAATGTAACTGGCTTTCTTGTCATGGTATAAAGGGATTAAAAAAAAAAATTAAAATTTAGCTCCCTTTGCTTGATTTATGCAATAGGAAGCAGTTGCTACTGAAAGAGTTTTCAGTCTTTTTTAGCCACTTGTGACATTATTTTCTTATTTTCTGGGGTTTCTACACTGTACATTGATCATCTTAGCATATTTAAAGTATCAATGTGCAGTATGGCAGTTGGCCTGCATTAGAAACGCAAATCGAATCAAGGAATCAGGGGAAGTCACTCTTGCAAGGTGCGTGCTAGAAGGCACCAAAACAAGGTCTTCTGTCACCCTGTTTCCTTAAGTTTTCGCCCATTTTCAGTGAAATCTGGCATGTGTGGAGGGTGCATGCCTGGCAGTTTGCCAAGGACTGCATAACAGCCTTCAAAGAAGACTTAAAATCCACTTTTATGCCCATTTTTTTCACTGTTTTCTATCGATATTTTCGGGCGCCATTTCAAATGGCTCAAAGCTTTCTGATTGGATGATTGTGGGGGTGTGTCTGCAATTTGATTGGCTGATTGGGCGCAATATTGAATTTCTCAAAGCTTTTCTGATTGGATAATTTGAGGAGAGGGACGAGATTTGATTGGCTGATTGGACGCTATTTTGATTTTCTAAAAGCTTCTGTGATTGGATAATTTAAGAGAGGCCTGAGATTTGATTGGCTGATTGGAAGGGGTGGGGGAAATCTCTTTAAAACTATGTTAAATCTTCGGGTCATTTCAGCCTATTCAAAGGAAAAGAGGGTTTCACACCTGCACCAAGACCTTTTTTGGGTCCCGATGGTCAGAGGTTGAATCCCCAACTTTGCAATTTTATCTATTTTATCTATTTTTATTATTAGTCATTCTTACATCTTATTGTATTTCATTGGCCTATTTCTAAATTCTTCAAACAAGAACAAGATTTCTTATTGGAAAAAGTTTATGCAACAGCAACCGGTTGCTTCTGAATCAATGTTTTTGCACAGCGGTTAAACATAAAATCGACTTATGACTCACGCAGTCACCAAAATTGGTTCAGTGTTTTTCGTGACCCTGGTAAGAAAACCAATTTTGTTTACCTTTCTTTGATTTGTGCAACATGTATCAGTTGCCTCCGAACGTGTCCAAGTTGATTTTATGATTTTATGCACAGCACATAACGGTCACGTATGGGTGGGATAGTCATCGTAACCAATTCAATGGCCCTAGTAAGAGAAAAGGAAAAAAAAAATTCCCTATATTTCACTTAAGCAACAGCTGTCGTCTGCTATGGAATGTGCCATAAGTCGATTTTTCATGTTTTGCGGGTGCGTAACTGGCACGTATGAGACGGTAGTCAACGCAACTAGATTTCTTGTCACGGTATAAAGAGATTTAAAAAAAATAAAAATTTAGTTCCCTTAGTTTGATTAATGCAATAGAAATCAGTTGTTACTGAAAGAGTTTTCAGTCTTTTTTAGCCACTTGTGACACTATTTTCTGGGATTTCTACACTGTACATTGATCATCCTAGCATATTCAAAGTATCAATGCAAATTCAATGGCACTTGTAAGAGAAAAAGAAGAAAAAAAAATCCCAATATTTCTCTTAAGCAACAGGTGTCGTCTGCTATGGAATGTGCTGTTAGTTGATTTTTCATGTTTTCACGGGTACGTAACTTGCACATATAAGATGATAATCAACGCAACTGGATTTCTTCTCACGGTATAAAGAGATTAAAAAAAAACGTTTACATTTAGTTCCCTTTGTTTGATTTATGCAATAGGAAGCAGTTGCTACTGAAAGAGTTTTCAGTCTTTTTTAGCCACTTGTGACACTATTTTCTGGGATTTCTACACTGTACATTGATCATCTTAGCATATTCAAAGTATCAATGCCAATATAATGGCCCTAGTAAGATAAATTGAAAAAAAAATTGTTCCCTATATTTGACTTAAGCAACAGGTGTCGTCTGCTATGGAATGTGCTGTTAGTTGATTTTTCATGTTTTCACGGGTGCGTAACTGGCACATATAAGATGGTACTCAACGCAACTGGATTTCTTGTCACGGTATAAAGAGATTTAAAAAAAATAAAATTTAGTTCCCTTTGTTTGATTTATGCAATAGAAATCAGTTGTTACTGAAAGAGTTTTTAGTCTTTTTTAGCCACTTGTGACACTATTTTCTGGGATTTCTACACTGTACATTGATCATCTTAGCATATTCAAAGTATCAATGCAAATTCAATGGTCCTAGTAAGAGAAAAAGAAGAAAAAAAAATTCCAATATTTATCTTAAGCAACAGGTGTCATCTGCTATGGAATGTGCTGTTACTTCATTTTTCATGTTTTTACGGGTGCGTAACTGGCACATATAAGATGGTACTCAACGCAACTGGATTTCTTGTCACGGTATAAAGAGATTAAAAAAAAACGTTTAAATTTAGTTCCCTTTGTTTGATTTATGCAATAGGAAGCAGTTGCTACTGAAAGAGTTTTCAGTCTTTTTTAGCCACTTGTGACACTATTTTCTGGGATTTCTACACTGTACATTGATCATCTTAGCATATTCAAAGTATCAATGCAAATTCAATGGCCCTTGTAAGAGAAAAAGAAGAAAAAAAAAATCCCTATATTTGACTTAAGCAACAGGTGTCGTCTGCTATGGAATGTGCAGTTAGTTGATTTTTCATGTTTTCACGGGTGCGTAACTGGCACATATAAGATGGTACTCAACGCAACTGGATTTCATGTCTCGGTATAAAGAGATTAAAAAAAAACGTTTAAATTTAGTTCCCTTTGTTTGATTTATGCAATAGGAAGCAGTTGCTACTGAAAGAGTTTTCAATCTTTTTTAGACACTTGTGACACTATTTTCTGGGATTTCTACACTGTACATTGATCATCTTAGCATATTCAAAGTATCAATGCCAATACAATGGCCCTAGTAAGAGAAATTGAAAAAAAATTGTTCCCTATCTTTGACTTAAGCAACAGGTGTCATCTGCTATGGAATGTGCCGTTAGTCGATTTTTCATGTTTTTGCGGGCGCGTAACTGGCACATATGAGATGGTACTCAACGCAACTGGATTTCTTGTCACGGTATAAAGAGATTAAAAGAAAAAATTAAAATTTAGTTCCCTTTGTTTGATTTATGCAATAGGAAGCAGTTGCTACTGAAAGAGTTTTCAGTCTTTTTTAGCCACTTGTGACACTATTTTCTGGGATTTCTACACTGTACATTGATCATCTTAGCATATTCAAAGTATCAATGCAAATTCAATAGCCCTTGTAAGAGAAAAAGAAGAAAAAAAAAATTCCTATATTTGACTTAAGCAACAGGTGTCATCTGCTATGGAATGTGCTGTTACTTAATTTTTCATGTTTTCACGGGTGCGTAACTGGCACATATAAGATGGTACTCAACGCAACTGGATTTCTTGTCACGGTATAAAGAGATTAAAAAAAAACGTTTAAATTTAGTTCCCTTTGTTTGATTTATGCAATAGGAAGCAGTTGCTACTGAAAGAGTTTTCAGTCTTTTTTAGCCACTTGTGACACTATTTTCTGGGATTTCTACACTGTACATTGATCATCTTAGCATATTCAAAGTATCAATGCCAATACAATGGCCCTAGTAAGAGAAATTGAAAAAAAAAAATTCCCTCTATTTGACCTAAGCAACAGGTGTCGTCTTCTATGGAATGTGCCGTTAGTCGATTTTTCATGTTTTCGCGGGTGCGTAACTGGCACGTATGAGATGGTAGTCAATGTAACTGGCTTTCTTGTCATGGTATAAAGGGATTAAAAAAAAAAATTAAAATTTAGCTCCCTTTGCTTGATTTATGCAATAGGAAGCAGTTGCTACTGAAAGAGTTTTCAGTCTTTTTTAGCCACTTGTGACATTATTTTCTTATTTTCTGGGGTTTCTACACTGTACATTGATCATCTTAGCATATTTAAAGTATCAATGTGCAGTATGGCAGTTGGCCTGCATTAGAAACGCAAATCGAATCAAGGAATCAGGGGAAGTCACTCTTGCAAGGTGCGTGCTAGAAGGCACCAAAACAAGGTCTTCTGTCACCCTGTTTCCTTAAGTTTTCGCCCATTTTCAGTGAAATCTGGCATGTGTGGAGGGTGCATGCCTGGCAGTTTGCCAAGGACTGCATAACAGCCTTCAAAGAAGACTTAAAATCCACTTTTATGCCCATTTTTTTCACTGTTTTCTATCGATATTTTCGGGCGCCATTTCAAATGGCTCAAAGCTTTCTGATTGGATGATTGTCGGGGTGTGTCTGCAATTTGATTGGCTGATTGGGCGCAATATTGAATTTCTCAAAGCTTTTCTGATTGGATAATTTGAGGAGAGGGACGAGATTTGATTGGCTGATTGGACGCTATTTTGATTTTCTAAAAGCTTCTGTGATTGGATAATTTAAGAGAGGCCTGAGATTTGATTGGCTGATTGGAAGGGGTGGGGGAAATCTCTTTAAAACTATGTTAAATCTTCGGGTCATTTCAGCCTATTCAAAGGAAAAGAGGGTTTCACCCCTGCACCAAGACCTTTTTTGGGTCCCGATGGTCAGAGGTTGAATCCCCAACTTTGCAATTTTATCTATTTTATCTATTTTTATTATTAGTCATTCTTACATCTTATTGTATTTCATTGGCCTATTTCTAAATTCTTCAAACAAGAACAAGATTTCTTATTGGAAAAAGTTTATGCAACAGCAACCGGTTGCTTCTGAATCAATGTTTTTGCACAGCGGTTAAACATAAAATCGACTTATGACTCACGCAGTCACCAAAATTGGTTCAGTGTTTTTCGTGACCCTGGTAAGAAAACCAATTTTGTTTACCTTTCTTTGATTTGTGCAACATGTATCAGTTGCCTCCGAACGTGTCCAAGTTGATTTTATGATTTTATGCACAGCACATAACGGTCACGTATGGGTGGGATAGTCATCGTAACCAATTCAATGGCCCTAGTAAGAGAAAAGGAAAAAAAAAATTCCCTATATTTGACTTAAGCAACAGCTGTCGTCTGCTATGGAATGTGCCATAAGTCGATTTTTCATGTTTTGCGGGTGCGTAACTGGCACGTATGAGACGGTAATCAACGCACCTAGATTTCTTGTCACGGTATAAAGAGATTTAAAAAAAATAAAAATTTAGTTCCCTTTGTTTGATTTATGCAATAGAAATCAGTTGTTACTGAAAGAGTTTTCAGTCTTTTTTAGCCACTTGTGACACTATTTTCTGGGATTTCTACACTGTACATTGATCATCTTAGCATATTCAAAGTATCAATGCAAATTCAATGGCACTTGTAAGAGAAAAAGAAGAAAAAAAAATCCCAATATTTCTCTTAAGCAACAGGTGTCGTCTGCTATGGAATGTGCTGTTAGTTGATTTTTCATGTTTTCACGGGTACGTAACTTGCACATATAAGATGATAATCAACGCAACTGGATTTCTTGTCACGGTATAAAGAGATTAAAAAAAAACGTTTAAATTTAGTTCCCTTTGTTTGATTTATGCAATAGGAAGCAGTTGCTACTGAAAGAGTTTTCAGTCTTTTTTAGCCACTTGTGACACTATTTTCTGGGATTTCTACACTGTACATTGATCATCTTAGCATATTCAAAGTATCAATGCCAATACAATGGCCCTAGTAAGATAAATTGAAAAAAAATTGTTCCCTATATTTGACTTAAGCAACAGGTGTCGTCTGCTATGGAATGTGCTGTTAGTTGATTTTTCATGTTTTCACGGGTGCGTAACTGGCACATATAAGATGGTACTCAACGCAACTGGATTTCTTGTCACGGTATAAAGAGATTTAAAAAAAATAAAATTTAGTTCCCTTTGTTTGATTTATGCAATAGAAATCAGTTGTTACTGAAAGAGTTTTTAGTCTTTTTTAGCCACTTGTGACACTATTTTCTGGGATTTCTACACTGTACATTGATCATCTTAGCATATTCAAAGTATCAATGCAAATTCAATGGTCCTAGTAAGAGAAAAAGAAGAAAAAAAAATTCCAATATTTATCTTAAGCAACAGGTGTCATCTGCTATGGAATGTGCTGTTACTTCATTTTTCATGTTTTTACGGGTGCGTAACTGGCACATATAAGATGGTACTCAACGCAACTGGATTTCTTGTCACGGTATAAAGAGATTAAAAAAAAACGTTTAAATTTAGTTCCCTTTGTTTGATTTATGCAATAGGAAGCAGTTGCTACTGAAAGAGTTTTCAGTCTTTTTTAGCCACTTGTGACACTATTTTCTGGGATTTCTACACTGTACATTGATCATCTTAGCATATTCAAAGTATCAATGCAAATTCAATGGCCCTTGTAAGAGAAAAAGAAGAAAAAAAAAATCCCTATATTTGACTTAAGCAACAGGTGTCGTCTGCTATGGAATGTGCAGTTAGTTGATTTTTCATGTTTTCACGGGTGCGTAACTGGCACATATAAGATGGTACTCAACGCAACTGGATTTCATGTCTCGGTATAAAGAGATTAAAAAAAAACGTTTAAATTTAGTTCCCTTTGTTTGATTTATGCAATAGGAAGCAGTTGCTACTGAAAGAGTTTTCAGTCTTTTTTAGACACTTGTGACACTATTTTCTGGGATTTCTACACTGTACATTGATCATCTTAGCATATTCAAAGTATCAATGCCAATACAATGGCCCTAGTAAGAGAAATTGAAAAAAAATTGTTCCCTATATTTGACTTAAGCAACAGGTGTCATCTGCTATGGAATGTGCCGTTAGTCGATTTTTCATGTTTTTGCGGGCGCGTAACTGGCACATATGAGATGGTACTCAACGCAACTGGATTTCTTGTCACGGTATAAAGAGATTAAAAGAAAAAATTAAAATTTAGTTCCCTTTGTTTGATTTATGCAATAGGAAGCAGTTGCTACTGAAAGAGTTTTCAGTCTTTTTTAGCCACTTGTGACACTATTTTCTGGGATTTCTACACTGTACATTGATCATCTTAGCATATTCAAAGTATCAATGCAAATTCAATAGCCCTTGTAAGAGAAAAAGAAGAAAAAAAAAATTCCTATATTTGACTTAAGCAACAGGTGTCATCTGCTATGGAATGTGCTGTTACTTAATTTTTCATGTTTTCACGGGTGCGTAACTGGCACATATAAGATGGTACTCAACGCAACTGGATTTCTTGTCACGGTATAAAGAGATTAAAAAAAAACGTTTAAATTTAGTTCCCTTTGTTTGATTTATGCAATAGGAAGCAGTTGCTACTGAAAGAGTTTTCAGTCTTTTTTAGCCACTTGTGACACTATTTTCTGGGATTTCTACACTGTACATTGATCATCTTAGCATATTCAAAGTATCAATGCCAATACAATGGCCCTAGTAAGAGAAATTGAAAAAAAAAAATTCCCTCTATTTGACCTAAGCAACAGGTGTCGTCTTCTATGGAATGTGCCGTTAGTCGATTTTTCATGTTTTCGCGGGTGCGTAACTGGCACGTATGAGATGGTACTCAATGTAACTGGCTTTCTTGTCATGGTATAAAGGGATTAAAAAAAAAAATTAAAATTTAGCTCCCTTTGCTTGATTTATGCAATAGGAAGCAGTTGCTACTGAAAGAGTTTTCAGTCTTTTTTAGCCACTTGTGACATTATTTTCTTATTTTCTGGGGTTTCTACACTGTACATTGATCATCTTAGCATATTTAAAGTATCAATGTGCAGTATGGCAGTTGGCCTGCATTAGAAACGCAAATCGAATCAAGGAATCAGGGGAAGTCACTCTTGCAAGGTGCGTGCTAGAAGGCACCAAAACAAGGTCTTCTGTCACCCTGTTTCCTTAAGTTTTCGCCCATTTTCAGTGAAATCTGGCATGTGTGGAGGGTGCATGCCTGGCAGTTTGCCAAGGACTGCATAACAGCCTTCAAAGAAGACTTAAAATCCACTTTTATGCCCATTTTTTTCACTGTTTTCTATCGATATTTTCGGGCGCCATTTCAAATGGCTCAAAGCTTTCTGATTGGATGATTGTGGGGGTGTGTCTGCAATTTGATTGGCTGATTGAGCGCAATATTGAATTTCTCAAAGCTTTTCTGATTGGATAATTTGAGGAGAGGGACGAGATTTGATTGGCTGATTGGACGCTATTTTGATTTTCTAAAAGCTTCTGTGATTGGATAATTTAAGAGAGGCCTGAGATTTGATTGGCTGATTGGAAGGGGTGGGGGAAATCTCTTTAAAACTATGTTAAATCTTCGGGTCATTTCAGCCTATTCAAAGGAAAAGAGGGTTTCACACCTGCACCAAGACCTTTTTTGGGTCCCGATGGTCAGAGGTTGAATCCCCAACTTTGCAATTTTATCTATTTTATCTATTTTTATTATTAGTCATTCTTACATCTTATTGTATTTCATTGGCCTATTTCTAAATTCTTCAAACAAGAACAAGATTTCTTATTGGAAAAAGTTTATGCAACAGCAACCGGTTGCTTCTGAATCAATGTTTTTGCACAGCGGTTAAACATAAAATCGACTTATGACTCACGCAGTCACCAAAATTGGTTCAGTGTTTTTCGTGACCCTGGTAAGAAAACCAATTTTGTTTACCTTTCTTTGATTTGTGCAACATGTATCAGTTGCCTCCGAACGTGTCCAAGTTGATTTTATGATTTTATGCACAGCACATAACGGTCACGTATGGGTGGGATAGTCATCGTAACCAATTCAATGGCCCTAGTAAGAGAAAAGGAAAAAAAAAATTCCCTATATTTCACTTAAGCAACAGCTGTCGTCTGCTATGGAATGTGCCATAAGTCGATTTTTCATGTTTTGCGGGTGCGTAACTGGCACGTATGAGACGGTAGTCAACGCAACTAGATTTCTTGTCACGGTATAAAGAGATTTAAAAAAAATAAAAATTTAGTTCCCTTAGTTTGATTAATGCAATAGAAATCAGTTGTTACTGAAAGAGTTTTCAGTCTTTTTTAGCCACTTGTGACACTATTTTCTGGGATTTCTACACTGTACATTGATCATCTTAGCATATTCAAAGTATCAATGCAAATTCAATGGCACTTGTAAGAGAAAAAGAAGAAAAAAAAATCCCAATATTTCTCTTAAGCAACAGGAGTCGTCTGCTATGGAATGTGCTGTTAGTTGATTTTTCATGTTTTCACGGGTACGTAACTTGCACATATAAGATGATAATCAACGCAACTGGATTTCTTCTCACGGTATAAAGAGATTAAAAAAAAACGTTTACATTTAGTTCCCTTTGTTTGATTTATGCAATAGGAAGCAGTTGCTACTGAAAGAGTTTTCAGTCTTTTTTAGCCACTTGTGACACTATTTTCTGGGATTTCTACACTGTACATTGATCATCTTAGCATATTCAAAGTATCAATGCCAATACAATGGCCCTAGTAAGATAAATTGAAAAAAAATTGTTCCCTATATTTGACTTAAGCAACAGGTGTCGTCTGCTATGGAATGTGCTGTTAGTTGATTTTTCATGTTTTCACGGGTGCGTAACTGGCACATATAAGATGGTACTCAACGCAACTGGATTTCTTGTCACGGTATAAAGAGATTTAAAAAAAATAAAATTTAGTTCCCTTTGTTTGATTTATGCAATAGAAATCAGTTGTTACTGAAAGAGTTTTTAGTCTTTTTTAGCCACTTGTGACACTATTTTCTGGGATTTCTACACTGTACATTGATCATCTTAGCATATTCAAAGTATCAATGCAAATTCAATGGTCCTAGTAAGAGAAAAAGAAGAAAAAAAAAATCCAATATTTATCTTAAGCAACAGGTGTCATCTGCTATGGAATGTGCTGTTACTTCATTTTTCATGTTTTTACGGGTGCGTAACTGGCACATATAAGATGGTACTCAACGCAACTGGATTTCTTGTCACGGTATAAAGAGATTAAAAAAAAACGTTTAAATTTAGTTCCCTTTGTTTGATTTATGCAATAGGAAGCAGTTGCTACTGAAAGAGTTTTCAGTCTTTTTTAGCCACTTGTGACACTATTTTCTGGGATTTCTACACTGTACATTGATCATCTTAGCATATTCAAAGTATCAATGCAAATTCAATGGCCCTTGTAAGAGAAAAAGAAGAAAAAAAAAATCCCTATATTTGACTTAAGCAACAGGTGTCGTCTGCTATGGAATGTGCTGTTAGTTGATTTTTCATGTTTTCACGGGTGCGTAACTGGCACATATAAGATGGTACTCAACGCAACTGGATTTCATGTCTCGGTATAAAGAGATTAAAAAAAAACGTTTAAATTTAGTTCCCTTTGTTTGATTTATGCAATAGGAAGCAGTTGCTACTGAAAGAGTTTTCAGTCTTTTTTAGACACTTGTGACACTATTTTCTGGGATTTCTACACTGTACATTGATCATCTTAGCATATTCAAAGTATCAATGCCAATAGAATGGCCCTAGTAAGAGAAATTGAAAAAAAATTGTTCCCTATATTTGACTTAAGCAACAGGTGTCATCTGCTATGGAATGTGCCGTTAGTCGATTTTTCATGTTTTTGCGGGCGCGTAACTGGCACATATGAGATGGTACTCAACGCAACTGGATTTCTTGTCACGGTATAAAGAGATTAAAAGAAAAAATTAAAATTTAGTTCCCTTTGTTTGATTTATGCAATAGGAAGCAGTTGCTACTGAAAGAGTTTTCAGTCTTTTTTAGCCACTTGTGACACTATTTTCTGGGATTTCTACACTGTACATTGATCATCTTAGCATATTCAAAGTATCAATGCAAATTCAATAGCCCTTGTAAGAGAAAAAGAAGAAAAAAAAAATTCCTATATTTGACTTAAGCAACAGGTGTCATCTGCTATGGAATGTGCTGTTACTTGATTTTTCATGTTTTTACGGGTGCGTAACTGGCACATATAAGATGGTACTCAACGCAACTGGATTTCTTGTCACGGTATAAAGAGATTAAAAAAAAACGTTTAAATTTAGTTCCCTTTGTTTGATTTATGCAATAGGAAGCAGTTGCTACTGAAAGAGTTTTCAGTCTTTTTTAGCCACTTGTGACACTATTTTCTGGGATTTCTACACTGTACATTGATCATCTTAGCATATTCAAAGTATCAATGCCAATACAATGGCCCTAGTAAGAGAAATTGAAAAAAAAAATTCCCTATATTTGACCTAAGCCACAGGTGTCGTCTTCTATGGAATGTGCCGTTAGTCGATTTTTCATGTTTTCGCGGGTGCGTAACTGGCACGTATGAGATGGTAGTCAATGTAACTGGCTTTCTTGTCATGGTATAAAGGGATTAAAAAAAAAAATTAAAATTTAGCTCCCTTTGTTTGATTTATGCAATAGGAAGCAGTTGCTACTGAAAGAGTTTTCAGTCTTTTTTAGCCACTTGTGACATTATTTTCTTATTTTCTGGGGTTTCTACACTGTACATTGATCATCTTAGCATATTTAAAGTATCAATGTGCAGTATGGCAGTTGGCCTGCATTAGAAACGCAAATCGAATCAAGGAATCAGGGGAAGTCACTCTTGCAAGGTGCGTGCTAGAAGGCACCAAAACAAGGTCTTCTGTCACCCTGTTTCCTTAAGTTTTCGCCCATTTTCAGTGAAATCTGGCATGTGTGGAGGGTGCATGCCTGGCAGTTTGCCAAGGACTGCATAACAGCCTTCAAAGAAGACTTAAAATCCACTTTTATGCCCATTTTTTTCACTGTTTTCTATCGATATTTTCGGGCGCCATTTCAAATGGCTCAAAGCTTTCTGATTGGATGATTGTCGGGGTGTGTCTGCAATTTGATTGGCTGATTGGGCGCAATATTGAATTTCTCAAAGCTTTTCTGATTGGATAATTTGAGGAGAGGGACGAGATTTGATTGGCTGATTGGACGCTATTTTGATTTTCTAAAAGCTTCTGTGATTGGATAATTTAAGAGAGGCCTGAGATTTGATTGGCTGATTGGAAGGGGTGGGGGAAATCTCTTTAAAACTATGTTAAATCTTCGGGTCATTTCAGCCTATTCAAAGGAAAAGAGGGTTTCACCCCTGCACCAAGACCTTTTTTGGGTCCCGATGGTCAGAGGTTGAATCCCCAACTTTGCAATTTTATCTATTTTATCTATTTTTATTATTAGTCATTCTTACATCTTATTGTATTTCATTGGCCTATTTCTAAATTCTTCAAACAAGAACAAGATTTCTTATTGGAAAAAGTTTATGCAACAGCAACCGGTTGCTTCTGAATCAATGTTTTTGCACAGCGGTTAAACATAAAATCGACTTATGACTCACGCAGTCACCAAAATTGGTTCAGTGTTTTTCGTGACCCTGGTAAGAAAACCAATTTTGTTTACCTTTCTTTGATTTGTGCAACATGTATCAGTTGCCTCCGAACGTGTCCAAGTTGATTTTATGATTTTATGCACAGCACATAACGGTCACGTATGGGTGGGATAGTCATCGTAACCAATTCAATGGCCCTAGTAAGAGAAAAGGAAAAAAAAAATTCCCTATATTTCACTTAAGCAACAGCTGTCGTCTGCTATGGAATGTGCCATAAGTCGATTTTTCATGTTTTGCGGGTGCGTAACTTGCACGTATGAGACGGTAGTCAACGCAACTAGATTTCTTGTCACGGTATAAAGAGATTTAAAAAAAATAAAAATTTAGTTCCCTTTGTTTGATTTATGGAATAGAAATCAGTTGTTACTGAAAGAGTTTTCAGTCTTTTTTAGCCACTTGTGACACTATTTTCTGGGATTTCTACACTGTACATTGATCATCTTAGCATATTCAAAGTATCAATGCAAATTCAATGGCACTTGTAAGAGAAAAAGAAGAAAAAAAAATCCCAATATTTCTCTTAACCATCAGGTGTCGTCTGCTATGGAATGTGCTGTTAGTTGATTTTTCATGTTTTCACGGGTACGTAACTTGAACATATAAGATGATACTCAACACAACTGGATTTCTTGTCACGGTATAAAGAGATTAAAAAAAAACGTTTAAATTTAGTTCCCTTTCTTTGATTTATGCAATAGGAAGCAGTTGCTACTGAAAGAGTTTTCAGTCTTTTTTAGCCACTTGTGACACTTTTTTCTGGGATTTCTACACTGTACATTGATCATCTTAGCATATTCAAAGTATCAATGCCAATACAATGGCCCTAGTAAGATAAATTGAAAAAAAATTGTTCCCTATATTTGACTTAAGCAACAAGTGTCGTCTGCTATGGAATGTGCTGTTAGTTGATTTTTCATGTTTTCACGGGTGCGTAACTGGCACATATAAGATGGTACTCAACGCAACTGGATTTCTTGTCACGGTATAAAGAGATTTAAAAAAAATAAAATTTAGTTCCCTTTGTTTGATTTATGCAATAGAAATAAGTTGTTACTGAAAGAGTTTTTAGTCTTTTTTAGCCACTTGTGACACTATTTTCTGGGATTTCTACACTGTACATTGATCATCTTAGCATATTCAAAGTATCAATGCAAATTCAATGGTCCTAGTAAGAGAAAAAGAAGAAAAAAAAATTCCAATATTTATCTTAAGCAACAGGTGTCGTATGCTATGGAATGTGCCGTTAGTCGATTTTTCATGTTTTTGCGGGCGCGTAACTGGCACATATGAGACAGTAGTCAACGCAACTGGATTTCTTGTCACGGTATAAAGAGATTAAAAGAAAAAAATTCAAATTTAGTTCCCTTTGTTTGATTTATGCAATAGGAAGCAGTTGCTACTGAAAGAGTTTTCAGTCTTTTTTAGCCACTTGTGACACTATTTTCTGGGATTTCTACACTGTACATTGATCATCTTAGCATATTCAAAGTATCAATGCAAATTCAATGGCCCTTGTAAGAGAAAAAGAAGAAAAAAAAATTCCAATATTTATCTTAAGCAACAGGTGTCATCTGCTATGGAATGTGCTGTTACTTCATTTTTCATGTTTTTACGGGTGCGTAACTGGCACATATAAGATGGTACTCAACGCAACTGGATTTCTTGTCACGGTATAAAGAGATTAAAAAAAAAGTTTAAATTTAGTTCCCTTTGTTTGATTTATGCAATAGGAATCAGTTGCTACTGAAAGAGTTTTCAGTCTTTTTTAGCCACTTGTGACACTATTTTCTGGGATTTCTACACTGTACATTGATCATCTTAGCATATTCAAAGTATCAATGCAAATTCAATGGCCCTTGTAAGAGAAAAAGAAGAAAAAAAAAACCCTATATTTGACTTAAGCAACAGTTGTCGTCTGCTATGGAATGTGCAGTTAGTTGATTTTTCATGTTTTCACGGGTGCGTAACTGGCACATATAAGATGGTACTCAACGCAACTGGATTTCATGTCTCGGTATAAAGAGATTAAAAAAAAACGTTTAAATTTAGTTCCCTTTGTTTGATTTATGCAATAGGAAGCAGTTGCTACTGAAAGAGTTTTCAGTCTTTTTTAGACACTTGTGACACTATTTTCTGGGATTTCTACACTGTACATTGATCATCTTAGCATATTCAAAGTATCAATGCCAATAGAATGGCCCTAGTAAGAGAAATTGAAAAAAAATTGTTCCCTATATTTGACTTAAGCAACAGGTGTCATCTGCTATGGAATGTGCCGTTAGTCGATTTTTCATGTTTTTGCGGGCGCGTAACTGGCACATATGAGATGGTACTCAACGCAACTGGATTTCTTGTCACGGTATAAAGAGATTAAAAGAAAAAATTAAAATTTAGTTCCCTTTGTTTGATTTATGCAATAGGAAGCAGTTGCTACTGAAAGAGTTTTCAGTCTTTTTTAGCCACTTGTGACACTATTTTCTGGGATTTCTACACTGTACATTGATCATCTTAGCATATTCAAAGTATCAATGCAAATTCAATAGCCCTTGTAAGAGAAAAAGAAGAAAAAAAAAATTCCTATATTTGACTTAAGCAACAGGTGTCATCTGCTATGGAATGTGCTGTTACTTAATTTTTCATGTTTTCACGGGTGCGTAACTGGCACATATAAGATGGTACTCAACGCAACTGGATTTCTTGTCACGGTATAAAGAGATTAAAAAAAAACGTTTAAATTTAGTTCCCTTTGTTTGATTTATGCAATAGGAAGCAGTTGCTACTGAAAGAGTTTTCAGTCTTTTTTAGCCACTTGTGACACTATTTTCTGGGATTTCTACACTGTACATTGATCATCTTAGCATATTCAAAGTATCAATGCCAATACAATGGCCCTAGTAAGAGAAATTGAAAAAAAAAAATTCCCTCTATTTGACCTAAGCAACAGGTGTCGTCTTCTATGGAATGTGCCGTTAGTCGATTTTTCATGTTTTCGCGGGTGCGTAACTGGCACGTATGAGATGGTAGTCAATGTAACTGGCTTTCTTGTCATGGTATAAAGGGATTAAAAAAAAAAATTAAAATTTAGCTCCCTTTGCTTGATTTATGCAATAGGAAGCAATTGCTACTGAAAGAGTTTTCAGTCTTTTTTAGCCACTTGTGACATTATTTTCTTATTTTCTGGGGTTTCTACACTGTACATTGATCATCTTAGCATATTTAAAGTATCAATGTGCAGTATGGCAGTTGGCCTGCATTAGAAATGCAAATCGAATCAAGGAATCAGGGGAAGTCCCTCTTGCAAGGTGCGTGCTAGAAGGCACCAAAACAAGGTCTTCTGTCACCCTGTTTCCTTAAGTTTTCGCCCATTTTCAGTGAAATCTGGCATGTGTGGAGGGTGCATGCCTGGCAGTTTGCCAAGGACTGCATAACAGCCTTCAAAGAAGACTTAAAATCCACTTTTATGCCCATTTTTTTCACTGTTTTCTATCGATATTTTCGGGCGCCATTTCAAATGGCTCAAAGCTTTCTGATTGGATGATTGTGGGGGTGTGTCTGCAATTTGATTGGCTGATTGGGCGCAATATTGAATTTCTCAAAGCTTTTCTGATTGGATAATTTGAGGAGAGGGACGAGATTTGATTGGCTGATTGGACGCTATTTTGATTTTCTAAAAGCTTCTGTGATTGGATAATTTAAGAGAGGCCTGAGATTTGATTGGCTGATTGGAAGGGGTGGGGGAAATCTCTTTAAAACTATGTTAAATCTTCGGGTCATTTCAGCCTATTCAAAGGAAAAGAGGGTTTCACCCCTGCACCAAGACCTTTTTTGGGTCCCGATGGTCAGAGGTTGAATCCCCAACTTTGCAATTTTATCTATTTTATCTATTTTTATTATTAGTCATTCTTACATCTTATTGTATTTCATTGGCCTATTTCTAAATTCTTCAAACAAGAACAAGATTTCTTATTGGAAAAAGTTTATGCAACAGCAACCGGTTGCTTCTGAATCAATGTTTTTGCACAGCGGTTAAACATAAAATCGACTTATGACTCACGCAGTCACCAAAATTGGTTCAGTGTTTTTCGTGACCCTGGTAAGAAAACCAATTTTGTTTACCTTTCTTTGATTTGTGCAACATGTATCAGTTGCCTCCGAACGTGTCCAAGTTGATTTTATGATTTTATGCACAGCACATAACGGTCACGTATGGGTGGGATAGTCATCGTAACCAATTCAATGGCCCTAGTAAGAGAAAAGGAAAAAAAAAATTCCCTATATTTCACTTAAGCAACAGCTGTCGTCTGCTATGGAATGTGCCATAAGTCGATTTTTCATGTTTTGCGGGTGCGTAACTGGCACGTATGAGACGGTAGTCAACGCAACTAGATTTCTTGTCACGGTATAAAGAGATTTAAAAAAAATAAAAATTTAGTTCCCTTTGTTTGATTTATGGAATAGAAATCAGTTGTTACTGAAAGAGTTTTCAGTCTTTTTTAGCCACTTGTGACACTATTTTCTGGGATTTCTACACTGTACATTGATCATCTTAGCATATTTAAAGTATCAATGCAAATTCAATGGCACTTGTAAGAGAAAAAGAAGAAAAAAAAATCCCAATATTTCTCTTAAGCAACAGGTGTCGTCTGCTATGGAATGTGCTGTTAGTTGATTTTTCATGTTTTCACGGGTACGTAACTTGCACATATAAGATGATACTCAACACAACTGCATTTCTTGTCACGGTATAAAGAGATTAAAAAAAAACGTTTAAATTTAGTTCCCTTTGTTTGATTTATGCAATAGGAAGCAGTTGCTACTGAAAGAGTTTTCAGTCTTTTTTAGCCACTTGTGACACTATTTTCTGGGATTTCTACACTGTACATTGATCATCTTAGCATATTCAAAGTATCAATGCCAATACAATGGCCCTAGTAAGATAAATTGAAAAAAAATTGTTCCCTATATTTGACTTAAGCAACAGGTGTCGTCTGCTATGGAATGTGCTGTTAGTTGATTTTTCATGTTTTCACGGGTGCGTAACTGGCACATATAAGATGGTACTCAACGCAACTGGATTTCTTGTCACGGTATAAAGAGATTTAAAAAAAATAAAATTTAGTTCCCTTTGTTTGATTTATGCAATAGAAATCAGTTGTTACTGAAAGAGTTTTTAGTCTTTTTTAGCCACTTGTGACACTATTTTCTGGGATTTCTACACTGTACATTGATCATCTTAGCATATTCAAAGTATCAATGCAAATTCAATGGTCCTAGTAAGAGAAAAAGAAGAAAAAAAAATTCCAATATTTATCTTAAGCAACAGGTGTCGTATGCTATGGAATGTGCCGTTAGTCGATTTTTCATGTTTTTGCGGGTGCGTAATTGGCACATATGAGACAGTAGTCAACGCAACTGGATTTCTTGTCACGGTATAAAGAGATTAAAAGAAAAAAATTCAAATTTAGTTCCCTTTGTTTGATTTATGCAATAGGAAGCAGTTGCTACTGAAAGAGTTTTCAGTCTTTTTTAGCCACTTGTGACACTATTTTCTGGGATTTCTACACTGTACATTGATCATCTTAGCATATTCAAAGTATCAATGCAAATTCAATGGCCCTTGTAAGAGAAAAAGAAGAAAAAAAAAAATCCCTATATTTGACTTAAGCAACAGGTGTCGTCTGCTATGGAATCTGCAGTTAGTTGATTTTTCATGTTTTCACGGGTGCGTAACTGGCACATATAAGATGGTACTCAACGCAACTGGATTTCATGTCTCGGTATAAAGAGATTAAAAAAAAACGTTTAAATTTAGTTCCCTTTGTTTGATTTATGCAATAGGAAGCAGTTGCTACTGAAAGAGTTTTCAGTCTTTTTTAGACACTTGTGACACTATTTTCTGGGATTTCTACACTGTACATTGATCATCTTAGCATATTCAAAGTATCAATGCCAATACAATGGCCCTAGTAAGAGAAATTGAAAAAAAATTGTTCCCTATATTTGACTTAAGCAACAGGTGTCATCTGCTATGGAATGTGCCGTTAGTCGATTTTTCATGTTTTCGCGGGCGCGTAACTGGCACATATGAGATGGTACTCAACGCAACTGGATTTCTTGTCACGGTATAAAGAGATTAAAAGAAAAAATTAAAATTTAGTTCCCTTTGTTTGATTTATGCAATAGGAAGCAGTTGCTACTGAAAGAGTTTTCAGTCTTTTTTAGCCACTTGTGACACTATTTTCTGGGATTTCTACACTGTACATTGATCATCTTAGCATATTCAAAGTATCAATGCAAATTCAATAGCCCTTGTAAGAGAAAAAGAAGAAAAAAAAAATTCCTATATTTGACTTAAGCAACAGGTGTCGTCTGCTATGGAATGTGCTGTTACTTGATTTTTCATGTTTTTACGGGTGCGTAACTGGCACATATAAGATGGTACTCAACGCAACTGGATTTCTTGTCACGGTATAAAGAGATTAAAAAAAAACGTTTAAATTTAGTTCCCTTTGTTTGATTTATGCAATAGGAAGCAGTTGCTACTGAAAGAGTTTTCAGTCTTTTTTAGCCACTTGTGACACTATTTTCTGGGATTTCTACACTGTACATTGATCATCTTAGCATATTCAAAGTATCAATGCCAATACAATGGCCCTAGTAAGAGAAATTGAAAAAAAAAATTCCCTATATTTGACCTAAGCCACAGGTGTCGTCTGCTATGGAATGTGCCGTTAGTCGATTTTTCATGTTTTCGCGGGTGCGTAACTGGCACGTATGAGATGGTAGTCAATGTAACTGGCTTTCTTGTCATGGTATAAAGGGTTTGAAAAAAAAAATTAAAATTTAGCTCCCTTTGCTTGATTTATGCAATAGGAAGCAGTTGCTACTGAAAGAGTTTTCAGTCTTTTTTAGCCACTTGTGACATTATTTTCTTATTTTCTGGGGTTTCTACACTGTACATTGATCAACTTAGCATATTTAAAGTATCAATGTGCAGTATGGCAGTTGGCCTGCATTAGAAACGCAAATCGAATCAAGGAATCAGGGGAAGTCACTCTTGCAAGGTGCGTGCTAGAAGGCACCAAAACAAGGTCTTCTGTCACCCTGTTTCCTTAAGTTTTCGCCCATTTTCAGTGAAATCTGGCATGTGTGGAGGGTGCATGCCTGGCAGTTTGCCAAGGACTGCATAACAGCCTTCAAAGAAGACTTAAAATCCACTTTTTTGCCCATTTTTTTCACTGTTTTCTATCGATATTTTCGGGCGCCATTTCAAATGGCTCAAAGCTTTCTGATTGGATGATTGTGGGGGTGTGTCTGCAATTTGATTGGCTGATTGGGCGCAATATTGAATTTCTCAAAGCTTTTCTGATTGGATAATTTGAGGAGAGGGACGAGATTTGATTGGCTGATTGGACGCTATTTTGATTTTCTAAAAGCTTCTGTGATTGGATAATTTAAGAGAGGCCTGAGATTTGATTGGCTGATTGGAAGGGGTGGGGGAAATCTCTTTAAAACTATGTTAAATCGTCGGGTCATTTCAGCCTATTCAAAGGAAAAGAGGGTTTCACCCCTGCACCAAGACCTTTTTTGGGTCCCGATGGTCAGAGGTTGAATCCCCAACTTTGCAATTTTATCTATTTTATCTATTTTTATTATTAGTCATTCTTACATCTTATTGTATTTCATTGGCCTATTTCTAAATTCTTCAAACAAGAACAAGATTTCTTATTGGAAAAAGTTTATGCAACAGCAACCGGTTGCTTCTGAATCAATGTTTTTGCACAGCGGTTAAACATAAAATTGACTTATGACTCACGCAGTCACCAAAATTGGTTCAGTGTTTTTCGTGACCCTGGTAAGAAAACCAATTTTGTTTACCTTTCTTTGATTTGTGCAACATGTATCAGTTGCCTCCGAACGTGTCCAAGTTGATTTTATGATTTTATGCACAGCACATAACGGTCACGTATGGGTGGGATAGTCATCGTAACCAATTCAATGGCCCTAGTAAGAGAAAAGGAAAAAAAAAATTCCCTATATTTCACTTAAGCAACAGCTGTCGTCTGCTATGGAATGTGCCATAAGTCGATTTTTCATGTTTTGCGGGTGCGTAACTGGCACGTATGAGACGGTAGTCAACGCAACTAGATTTCTTGTCACGGTATAAAGAGATTTAAAAAAAATAAAAATTTAGTTCCCTTTGTTTGATTTATGCAATAGAAATCAGTTGTTACTGAAAGAGTTTTCAGTCTTTTTTAGCCACTTGTGACACTATTTTCTGGGATTTCTACACTGTACATTGATCATCTTAGCATATTCAAAGTATCAATGCAAATTCAATGGCACTTGTAAGAGAAAAAGAAGAAAAAAAAATCCCAATATTTCTCTTAAGCAACAGGTGTCGTCTGCTATGGAATGTGCTGTTAGTTGATTTTTCATGTTTACACGGGTACGTGACTTGCACATATAAGATGATACTCAACGCAACTGGATTTCTTGTCACGGTATAAAGAGATTAAAAAAAAACGTTTAAATTTAGTTCCCTTTGTTTGATTTATGCAATAGGAAGCAGTTGCTACTGAAAGAGTTTTCAGTCTTTTTTAGCCACTTGTGACACTATTTTCTGGGATTTCTACACTGTACATTGATCATCTTAGCATATTCAAAGTATCAATGCCAATACAATGGCCCTAGTAAGATAAATTGAAAAAAAATTGTTCCCTATATTTGACTTAAGGAACAGGTGTCGTCTGCTATGGAATGTGCTGTTAGTTGATTTTTCATGTTTTCACGGGTGCGTAACTGGCACATATAAGATGGTACTCAACGCAACTGGATTTCTTGTCACGGTATAAAGAGATTTAAAAAAAATAAAATTTAGTTCCCTTTGTTTGATTTATGCAATAGAAATCAGTTGTTACTGAAAGAGTTTTTAGTCTTTTTTAGCCACTTGTGACACTATTTTCTGGGATTTCTACACTGTACATTGATCATCTTAGCATATTCAAAGTATCAATGCAAATTCAATGGTCCTAGTACGAGAAAAAGAAGAAAAAAAAATTCCAATATTTATCTTAAGCAACAGGTGTCATCTGCTATGGAATGTGCTGTTACTTGATTTTTCATGTTTTTGCGGGTGCGTAACTGGCACATATAAGATGGTACTCAACGCAACTGGATTTCTTGTCACGGTATAAAGAGATTAAAAAAAAACGTTTAAATTTAGTTCCCTTTGTTTGATTTATGCAATAGGAAGCAGTTGCTACTGAAAGAGTTTTCAGTCTTTTTTAGCCACTTGTGACACTATTTTCTGGGATTTCTACACTGTACATTGATCATCTTAGCATATTCAAAGTATCAATGCAAATTCAATGGCCCTTGTAAGAGAAAAAGAAGAAAAAAAAAACCCTATATTTGACTTAAGCAACAGGTGTCGTCTGCTATGGAATGTGCAGTTAGTTGATTTTTCATGTTTTCACGGGTGCGTAACTGGCACATATAAGATGGTACTCAACGCAACTGGATTTCATGTCTCGGTATAAAGAGATTAAAAAAAAAACGTTTAAATTTAGTTCCCTTTGTTTGATTTATGCAATAGGAAGCAGTTGCTACTGAAAGAGTTTTCAGTCTTTTTTAGACACTTGTGACACTATTTTCTGGGATTTCTACACTGTACATTGATCATCTTAGCATATTCAAAGTATCAATGCCAATACAATGGCCCTAGTAAGAGAAATTGAAAAAAAATTGTTCCCTATATTTGACTTAAGCAACAGGTGTCATCTGCTATGGAATGTGCCGTTAGTCGATTTTTCATGTTTTTGCGGGCGCGTAACTGGCACATATGAGATGGTACTCAACGCAACTGGATTTCTTGTCACGGTATAAAGAGATTAAAAGAAAAAATTAAAATTTAGTTCCCTTTGTTTGATTTATGCAATAGGAAGCAGTTGCTACTGAAAGAGTTTTCAGTCTTTTTTAGCCACTTGTGACACTATTTTCTGGGATTTCTACACTGTACATTGATCATCTTAGCATATTCAAAGTATCAATGCAAATTCAATAGCCCTTGTAAGAGAAAAAGAAGAAAAAAAAAATTCCTATATTTGACTTAAGCAACAGGTGTCGTCTGCTATGGAATGTGCTGTTACTTAATTTTTCATGTTTTCACGGGTGCGTAACTGGCACATATAAGATGGTACTCAACGCAACTGGATTTCTTGTCACGGTATAAAGAGATTAAAAAAAAACGTTTAAATTTAGTTCCCTTTGTTTGATTTATGCAATAGGAAGCAGTTGCTACTGAAAGAGTTTTCAGTCTTTTTTAGCCACTTGTGACACTATTTTCTGGGATTTCTACACTGTACATTGATCATCTTAGCATATTCAAAGTATCAATGCCAATACAATGGCCCTAGTAAGAGAAATTGAAAAAAAACAATTCCCTCTATTTGACCTAAGCAACAGGTGTCGTCTGCTATGGAATGTGCCGTTAGTCGATTTTTCATGTTTTCGCGGGTGCGTAACTGGCACGTATGAGATGGTAGTCAATGTAACTGGCTTTCTTGTCATGGTATAAAGGGATTAAAAAAAAAAATTAAAATTTAGCTCCCTTTGCTTGATTTATGCAATAGGAAGCAGTTGCTACTGAAAGAGTTTTCAGTCTTTTTTAGCCACTTGTGACATTATTTTCTTATTTTCTGGGGTTTCTACACTGTACATTGATCAACTTAGCATATTTAAAGTATCAATGTGCAGTATGGCAGTTGGCCTGCATTAGAAACGCAAATCGAATCAAGGAATCAGGGGAAGTCACTCTTGCAAGGTGCGTGCTAGAAGGCACCAAAACAAGGTCTTCTGTCGCCCTGTTTCCTTAAGTTTTCGCCCATTTTCAGTGAAATCTGGCATGTGTGGAGGGTGCATGCCTGGCAGTTTGCCAAGGACTGCATAACAGCCTTCAAAGAAGACTTAAAATCCACTTTTATGCTGATTTTTTTCACTGTTTTCTATCGATATTTTCGGGCGCCATTTCAAATGGCTCAAAGCTTTCTGATTGGATGATTGTGGGGGTGTGTCTGCAATTTGATTGGCTGATTGGGCGCAATATTGAATTTCTCAAAGCTTTTCTGATTGGATAATTTGAGGAGAGGGACGAGATTTGATTGGTTGATTGGACGCTATTTTGATTTTCTAAAACCTTCTGTGATTGGATAATTTAAGAGAGGCCTGAGATTTGATTGGCTGATTGGAAGGGGGGGGAAAATCTCTTTACAACTATGTTAAATCTTCGGGTCATTTCAGCCTATTCAAAGGAAAAGAGGGTTTCACCCCTGCACCAAGACCTTTTTTGGGTCCCGATGGTCAGAGGTTGAATCCCCAACTTTGCAATTTTATCTATTTTATCTATTTTTATTATTAGTCATTCTTACATCTTATTGTATTTCATTGGCCTATTTCTAAATTCTTCAAACAAGAACAAGATTTCTTATTAGAAAAAGTTGATGCAACAGCAACCGGTTGCTTCTGAATCAATGTTTTTGCACAGCGGTTAAACATAAAATCGACTTATGACTCACGCAGTCCCCAAAATTGGTTCAGTGTTTTTCGTGACCCTGGTAAGAAAACCAATTTTGTTTACCTTTCTTTGATTTGTGCAACAGGTATCAGTTGCCTCCGAACGTGTCCAAGTTGATTTTATGATTTTATGCACAGCACATAACGGTCACGTATGGGTGGGATAGTCATCGTAACCAATTCAATGGCCCTAGTAAGAGAAAAGGAAAAAAAAATATTCCCTATATTTGACGTAAGCAACAGCTGTCGTCTGCTATGGAATGAGCCGTAAGTCGATTTTTCATGTTTTCGCGGATGCATAACTGGCACGTATGAGACGGTAGTCAACGCAACTGGATTTCTTGTCACGGTATAAAGAGATTTAAAAAAAATAAAAATTTAGTTCCCTTTGTTTGATTTATGCAATAGAAATCAGTTGTTACTGAAAGAGTTTTTAGTCTTTTTTAGCCACTTGTGACACTATTTTCTGGGATTTCTACACTGTACATTGATCATCTTAGCATATTCAAAGTATCAATGCAAATTCAATGGCCCTAGTAAGAGAAAAAGAAGAAAAAAAAATCCCAATATTTGACTTAAGCATCAGGTGTCGTCTGCTATGGAATGTGCCGTTAGTCGATTTTTCATGTTTTTGCAGGCGCGTAACTGGCACATATGAGACGGTAGTCAACGCAACTGGATTTCTTGTCACGGTATAAAGAGATTAAAAGAAAAAAATTAAAATTTAGTTCCCTTTGTTTAATTTATGCAATAGGAAGCATTTGCTACTGAAAGAGTTTTCAGTCTTTTTTAGCCACTTGTGACACTATTTTCTGGGATTTCTACACTGTACATTGATCATCTTAGCATATTCAAAGTATCAATAAATATTCAAAGGCCCTTGTAAGAGAAAAAGAAGAAAAAAAAAAACCTATATTTGACTTAAGCAACAGTTGTCGTCTGCTATGGAATGTGCTGTTAGTTGATTTTTCATGTTTTCACGGGTGCGTAACTGGCACATATAAGATGGTACTCAATGCAACTGGATTTCTTGTCTCGGTATAAAGAGATAAAAAAAAACGTTTAAATTTAGTTCCCTTTGTTTGATTTATGCAATAGGAAGCAGTTGCTACTGAAAGAGTTTTCAATCTTTTTTAGCCACTTGTGACACTATTTTCTGGGATTTCTACACTGTACATTGATCATCTTAGCATATTCAAAGTATCAATGCCAATACAATGGCCCTAGTAAGAGAAATAAAAAAAAAAAATTCCCTATATTTGACCTAAGCCACAGGTGTCGTCTGCTATGGAATGTGCCGTTAGTCGATTTTTCATGTTTTCGCGGGTGCGTAACTGGCACGTATGAGATGGTAGTCAATGTAACTGGCTTTCTTGTCATGGTATAAAGGGTTTGAAAAAAAAAATTAAAATTTAGCTCCCTTTGCTTGATTTATGCAATAGGAAGCAGTTGCTACTGAAAGAGTTTTCAGTCTTTTTTAGCCACTTGTGACATTATTTTCTTATTTTCTGGGGTTTCTACACTGTACATTGATCATCTTAGCATATTTAAAGTATCAATGTGCAGTATGGCAGTTGGCCTGCATTAGAAACGCAAATCGAATCAAGGAATCAGGGGAAGTCACTCTTGCAAGGTGCGTGCTAGAAGGCACCAAAACAAGGTCTTCTGTCACCCTGTTTCCTTAAGTTTTCGCCCATTTTCAGTAAAATCTGGCATGTGTGGAGGGTGCATGCCTGGCAGTTTGCCAAGGACTGCATAACAGCCTTCAAAGAAGACTTCAAATCCACTTTTATGCCGATTTTTTTCACTGTTTTCTATCGATATTTTCGGGCGCCATTTCAAATGGCTCAAAGCTTTCTGATTGGATGATTGTGGGGGTGTGTCTGCAATTTGATTGGCTGATTGGGCGCAATATTGAATTTCTCAAAGCTTTTCTGATTGGATAATTTGAGGAGAGTTACGAGATTTGGTTGGCTGATTGGACGCCATTTTGATTTTCTAAAAGCTTCTGTGATTGGATAAATATTAGAGAGGCCTGAGATTTGATTGGCTGATTGTAAGGGGGGGGAATCTCTGTATAACTATGTTTAATCTTCGGGTCATTTCAGCCTATTCAAAGGAAAAGAGGGTTTCACCCCTGCACCAAGACCTTTTTTGGGTCCCGATGGTCAGAGGTTGAATCCCCAACTTTGCAATTTTATCTATTTTATCTATTTTTATTATTAGTCATTCTTACATCTTATTGTATTTCATTGGCCTATTTCTAAATTCTTCAAACAAGAACAAGATTTCTTATTGGAAAAAGTTTATGCAACAGCAACCGGTTGCTTCTGAATCAATGTTTTTGCACAGCGGTTAAACATAAAATCGACTTATGACTCACACAGTCACCAAAATTGGTTCAGTGTTTTTCGTGACCCTGGTAAGAAAACCAATTTTGTTTACCTTTCTTTGATTTGTGCAACAGGTATCAGTTGCCTCCGAACGTGTCCAAGTTGATTTTATGATTTTATGCACAGCACATAACGGTCACGTATGGGTGGGATAGTCATCGTAACCAATTCAATGGCCCTAGTAAGAGAAAAGGAAAAAAAAAATTCCCTATATTTGACTTAAGCAACAGCTGTCGTCTGCTATGGAATGTGCCATAAGTCAATTTTTCATGTTTTGCGGGTACGTAACTGGCACGTATGAGACGGTAGTCAACGCAACTGGATTTCTTGTCACGGTATAAAGAGATTTAAAAAAAATAAAATTTAGTTCCCTTTGTTTGATTTATGGAATAGAAATCAGTTGTTACTGAAAGAGTTTTCAGTCTTTTTTAGCCACTTGTGAAACTATTTTCTGGGATTTCTACACTGTACATTGATCACCTTAGCATATTCAAAGTATCAATGCAAATTCAATGGCCCTAGTAAGAGAAAAAGAAGAAAAAAAAAATCCCAATGTTTGACTTAAGCGATAGATGTCGTCTGCTATGGAATGTGCCGTTAGTCGATTTTTCATGTTTTCGCGGGCGCGTAACTGGCACATATGAGATGGTAGTCAACGCAACTGGATTTCTTGTCACAGTATAAAGAGATTAAAAGAAAAAATTAAAATTTAGTTCCCTTTGTTTGATTTATGCAATAGGAAGCAGTTGCTACTGAAAGAGTTTTTAGTCTTTTTTAGCCACTTGTGACACTATTTTCTGGGATTTCTACACTGTACATTGATCATCTTAGCATATTCAAAGTATCAATGCAAATTCAAAGGCCCTTTTAAGAGAAAAAGAAGAAAAAAAAAATCCCTATATTTGACTTAAGCAACAGGTGTCGTCTGCTATGGAATGTGCTGTTAGTTGATTTTTCATGTTTTCATAGGTGCGTAACTGGCACATATAAGATGGTACTCAACGCAACTGGATTTCTTGTCTCGGTATAAAGAGATAAAAAAAACCGTTTAAATTTAGTTCCCTTTGTTTGATTTATGCAATAGGAAGCAGTTGCTACTGAAAGAGTTTTCAGTCTTTTTTAGCCACTTGTGACACTATTTTCTGGGATTTCTACACTGTACATTGATCATCTTAGCATATTCAAAGTATCAATGCAAATTCAATGGTCCTAGTACGAGAAAAAGAAGAAAAAAAAATTCCAATATTTATCTTAAGCAACAGGTGTCATCTGCTATGGAATGTGCTGTTACTTGATTTTTCATGTTTTTGCGGGTGCGTAACTGGCACATATAAGATGGTACTCAACGCAACTGGATTTCTTGTCACGGTATAAAGAGATTAAAAAAAAACGTTTAAATTTAGTTCCCTTTGTTTGATTTATGCAATAGGAAGCAGTTGCTACTGAAAGAGTTTTCAGTCTTTTTTAGCCACTTGTGACACTATTTTCTGGGATTTCTACACTGTACATTGATCATCTTAGCATATTCAAAGTATCAATGCAAATTCAATGGCCCTTGTAAGAGAAAAAGAAGAAAAAAAAAACCCTATATTTGACTTAAGCAACAGGTGTCGTCTGCTATGGAATGTGCAGTTAGTTGATTTTTCATGTTTTCACGGGTGCGTAACTGGCACATATAAGATGGTACTCAACGCAACTGGATTTCATGTCTCGGTATAAAGAGATTAAAAAAAAACGTTTAAATTTAGTTCCCTTTGTTTGATTTATGCAATAGGAAGCAGTTGCTACTGAAAGAGTTTTCAGTCTTTTTTAGACACTTGTGACACTATTTTCTGGGATTTCTACACTGTACATTGATCATCTTAGCATATTCAAAGTATCAATGCCAATACAATGGCCCTAGTAAGAGAAATTGAAAAAAAATTGTTCCCTATATTTGACTTAAGCAACAGGTGTCATCTGCTATGGAATGTGCTGTTAGTCGATTTTTCATGTTTTTGCGGGCGCGTAACTGGCACATATGAGATGGTACTCAACGCAACTGGATTTCTTGTCACGGTATAAAGAGATTAAAAGAAAAAATTAAAATTTAGTTCCCTTTGTTTGATTTATGCAATAGGAAGCAGTTGCTACTGAAAGAGTTTTCAGTCTTTTTTAGCCACTTGTGACACTATTTTCTGGGATTTCTACACTGTACATTGATCATCTTAGCATATTCAAAGTATCAATGCAAATTCAATAGCCCTTGTAAGAGAAAAAGAAGAAAAAAAAAATTCCTATATTTGACTTAAGCAACAGGTGTCATCTGCTATGGAATGTGCTGTTACTTAATTTTTCATGTTTTCACGGGTGCGTAACTGGCACATATAAGATGGTACTCAACGCAACTGGATTTCTTGTCACGGTATAAAGAGATTAAAAAAAAACGTTTAAATTTAGTTCCCTTTGTTTGATTTATGCGATAGGAAGCAGTTGCTACTGAAAGAGTTTTCAGTCTTTTTTAGCCACTTGTGACACTATTTTCTGGGATTTCTACACTGTACATTGATCATCTTAGCATATTCAAAGTATCAATGCCAATACAATGGCCCTAGTAAGAGAAATTGAAAAAAAACAATTCCCTCTATTTGACCTAAGCAACAGGTGTCGTCTGCTATGGAATGTGCCGTTAGTCGATTTTTCATGTTTTCGCGGGTGCGTAACTGGCACGTATGAGATGGTAGTCAATGTAACTGGCTTTCTTGTCATGGTATAAAGGGATTAAAAAAAAAAATTAAAATTTAGCTGCCTTTGCTTGATTTATGCAATAGGAAGCAGTTGCTACTGAAAGAGTTTTCAGTCTTTTTTAGCCACTTGTGACATTATTTTCTTATTTTCTGGGGTTTCTACACTGTACATTGATCAACTTAGCATATTTAAAGTATCAATGTGCAGTATGGCAGTTGGCCTGCATTAGAAACGCAAATCGAATCAAGGAATCAGGGGAAGTCACTCTTGCAAGGTGCGTGCTAGAAGGCACCAAAACAAGGTCTTCTGTCGCCCTGTTTCCTTAAGTTTTCGCCCATTTTCAGTGAAATCTGGCATGTGTGGAGGGTGCATGCCTGGCAGTTTGCCAAGGACTGCATAACAGCCTTCAAAGAAGACTTAAAATCCACTTTTATGCTGATTTTTTTCACTGTTTTCTATCGATATTTTCGGGCGCCATTTCAAATGGCTCAAAGCTTTCTGATTGGATGATTGTGGGGGTGTGTCTGCAATTTGATTGGCTGATTGGGCGCAATATTGAATTTCTCAAAGCTTTTCTGATTGGATAATTTGAGGAGAGGGACGAGATTTGATTGGTTGATTGGACGCTATTTTGATTTTCTAAAACCTTCTGTGATTGGATAATTTAAGAGAGGCCTGAGATTTGATTGGCTGATTGGAAGGGGGGGGAAAATCTCTTTACAACTATGTTAAATCTTCGGGTCATTTCAGCCTATTCAAAGGAAAAGAGGGTTTCACCCCTGCACCAAGACCTTTTTTGGGTCCCGATGGTCAGAGGTTGAATCCCCAACTTTGCAATTTTATCTATTTTATCTATTTTTATTATTAGTCATTCTTACATCTTATTGTATTTCATTGGCCTATTTCTAAATTCTTCAAACAAGAACAAGATTTCTTATTAGAAAAAGTTGATGCAACAGCAACCGGTTGCTTCTGAATCAATGTTTTTGCACAGCGGTTAAACATAAAATCGACTTATGACTCACGCAGTCCCCAAAATTGGTTCAGTGTTTTTCGTGACCCTGGTAAGAAAACCAATTTTGTTTACCTTTCTTTGATTTGTGCAACAGGTATCAGTTGCCTCCGAACGTGTCCAAGTTGATTTTATGATTTTATGCACAGCACATAACGGTCACGTATGGGTGGGATAGTCATCGTAACCAATTCAATGGCCCTAGTAAGAGAAAAGGAAAAAAAAATATTCCCTATATTTGACGTAAGCAACAGCTGTCGTCTGCTATGGAATGAGCCGTAAGTCGATTTTTCATGTTTTCGCGGATGCATAACTGGCACGTATGAGACGGTAGTCAACGCAACTGGATTTCTTGTCACGGTATAAAGAGATTTAAAAAAAATAAAAATTTAGTTCCCTTTGTTTGATTTATGCAATAGAAATCAGTTGTTACTGAAAGAGTTTTTAGTCTTTTTTAGCCACTTGTGACACTATTTTCTGGGATTTCTACACTGTACATTGATCATCTTAGCATATTCAAAGTATCAATGCAAATTCAATGGCCCTAGTAAGAGAAAAAGAAGAAAAAAAAATCCCAATATTTGACTTAAGCATCAGGTGTCGTCTGCTATGGAATGTGCCGTTAGTCGATTTTTCATGTTTTTGCAGGCGCGTAACTGGCACATATGAGACGGTAGTCAACGCAACTGGATTTCTTGTCACGGTATAAAGAGATTAAAAGAAAAAAATTAAAATTTAGTTCCCTTTGTTTAATTTATGCAATAGGCAGCATTTGCTACTGAAAGAGTTTTCAGTCTTTTTTAGCCACTTGTGACACTATTTTCTGGGATTTCTACACTGTACATTGATCATCTTAGCATATTCAAAGTATCAATAAATATTCAAAGGCCCTTGTAAGAGAAAAAGAAGAAAAAAAAAAACCTATATTTGACTTAAGCAACAGTTGTCGTCTGCTATGGAATGTGCTGTTAGTTGATTTTTCATGTTTTCACGGGTGCGTAACTGGCACATATAAGATGGTACTCAATGCAACTGGATTTCTTGTCTCGGTATAAAGAGATAAAAAAAAACGTTTAAATTTAGTTCCCTTTGTTTGATTTATGCAATAGGAAGCAGTTGCTACTGAAAGAGTTTTCAATCTTTTTTAGCCACTTGTGACACTATTTTCTGGGATTTCTACACTGTACATTGATCATCTTAGCATATTCAAAGTATCAATGCCAATACAATGGCCCTAGTAAGAGAAATAAAAAAAAAAAATTCCCTATATTTGACCTAAGCCACAGGTGTTGTCTGCTATGGAATGTGCCGTTAGTCGATTTTTCATGTTTTCGCGGGTGCGTAACTGGCACGTATGAGATGGTAGTCAATGTAACTGGCTTTCTTGTCATGGTATAAAGGGTTTGAAAAAAAAAATTAAAATTTAGCTCCCTTTGCTTGATTTATGCAATAGGAAGCAGTTGCTACTGAAAGAGTTTTCAGTCTTTTTTAGCCACTTGTGACATTATTTTCTTATTTTCTGGGGTTTCTACACTGTACATTGATCATCTTAGCATATTTAAAGTATCAATGTGCAGTATGGCAGTTGGCCTGCATTAGAAACGCAAATCGAATCAAGGAATCAGGGGAAGTCACTCTTGCAAGGTGCGTGCTAGAAGGCACCAAAACAAGGTCTTCTGTCACCCTGTTTCCTTAAGTTTTCGCCCATTTTCAGTGAAATCTGGCATGTGTGGAGGGTGCATGCCTGGCAGTTTGCCAAGGACTGCATAACAGCCTTCAAAGAAGACTTCAAATCCACTTTTATGCCGATTTTTTTCACTGTTTTCTATCGATATTTTCGGGCGCCATTTCAAATGGCTCAAAGCTTTCTGATTGGATGATTGTGGGGGTGTGTCTGCAATTTGATTGGCTGATTGGGCGCAATATTGAATTTCTCAAAGCTTTTCTGATTGGATAATTTGAGGAGAGTTACGAGATTTGGTTGGCTGATTGGACGCCATTTTGATTTTCTAAAAGCTTCTGTGATTGGATAAATATTAGAGAGGCCTGAGATTTGATTGGCTGATTGTAAGGGGGGGGAATCTCTGTATAACTATGTTTAATCTTCGGGTCATTTCAGCCTATTCAAAGGAAAAGAGGGTTTCACCCCTGCACCAAGACCTTTTTTGGGTCCCGATGGTCAGAGGTTGAATCCCCAACTTTGCAATTTTATCTATTTTATCTATTTTTATTATTAGTCATTCTTACATCTTATTGTATTTCATTGGCCTATTTCTAAATTCTTCAAACAAGAACAAGATTTCTTATTGGAAAAAGTTTATGCAACAGCAACCGGTTGCTTCTGAATCAATGTTTTTGCACAGCGGTTAAACATAAAATCGACTTATGACTCACACAGTCACCAAAATTGGTTCAGTGTTTTTCGTGACCCTGGTAAGAAAACCAATTTTGTTTACCTTTCTTTGATTTGTGCAACAGGTATCAGTTGCCTCCGAACGTGTCCAAGTTGATTTTATGATTTTATGCACAGCACATAACGGTCACGTATGGGTGGGATAGTCATCGTAACCAATTCAATGGCCCTAGTAAGAGAAAAGGAAAAAAAAAATTCCCTATATTTGACTTAAGCAACAGCTGTCGTCTGCTATGGAATGTGCCATAAGTCAATTTTTCATGTTTTGCGGGTACGTAACTGGCACGTATGAGACGGTAGTCAACGCAACTGGATTTCTTGTCACGGTATAAAGAGATTTAAAAAAAATAAAATTTAGTTCCCTTTGTTTGATTTATGGAATAGAAATCAGTTGTTACTGAAAGAGTTTTCAGTCTTTTTTAGCCACTTGTGAAACTATTTTCTGGGATTTCTACACTGTACATTGATCACCTTAGCATATTCAAAGTATCAATGCAAATTCAATGGCCCTAGTAAGAGAAAAAGAAGAAAAAAAAAATCCCAATGTTTGACTTAAGCGATAGATGTCGTCTGCTATGGAATGTGCCGTTAGTCGATTTTTCATGTTTTCGCGGGCGCGTAACTGGCACATATGAGATGGTAGTCAACGCAACTGGATTTCTTGTCACAGTATAAAGAGATTAAAAGAAAAAATTAAAATTTAGTTCCCTTTGTTTGATTTATGCAATAGGAAGCAGTTGCTACTGAAAGAGTTTTTAGTCTTTTTTAGCCACTTGTGACACTATTTTCTGGGATTTCTACACTGTACATTGATCATCTTAGCATATTCAAAGTATCAATGCAAATTCAAAGGCCCTTTTAAGAGAAAAAGAAGAAAAAAAAAAATCCCTATATTTGACTTAAGCAACAGGTGTCGTCTGCTATGGAATGTGCTGTTAGTTGATTTTTCATGTTTTCATGGGTGCGTAACTGGCACATATAAGATGGTACTCAACGCAACTGGATTTCTTGTCTCGGTATAAAGAGATAAAAAAAAACGTTTAAATTTAGTTCCCTTTGTTTGATTTATGCAATAGGAAGCAGTTGCTACTGAAAGAGTTTTCAGTCTTTTTTAGCCACTTGTGACACTATTTTCTGGGATTTCTACACTGTACATTGATCATCTTAGCATATTCAAAGTATCAATGCCAATACAATGGCCCTAGTAAGAGAAATTGAAAAAAAAAAATTCCCTATATTTGACTTAAGCAACAGGTGTCGTCTGCTATGGAATGTGCCGTTAGTCAATTTTTCATGTTTTCGCGGGTGCGTAACTGGCACGTATGAGATGGTAGTCAATGTAACTGGCTTTCTTGTCACGGTATAAAGGGATTAAAAAAAAAAATTAAAATTTAGCTCCCTTTGCTTGATTTATGCAATAGGAAGCAGTTGCTACTGAAAGAGTTTTCAGTCTTTTTTAGCCACTTGTGACATTATTTTCTTATTTTCTGGGGTTTCTACACTGTACATTGATCATCTTAGCATATTTAAAGTATCAATGTGCAGTATGGCAGTTGGCCTGCATTAGAAACGCATATCGAATCAAGGAATCAGGGGAAGTCACTCTTGCAAGGTGCGTGCTAGAAGGCACCAAAACAAGGTCTTCTGTCACCCTGTTTCCTTAAGTTTTCGCCCATTTTCAGTGAAATCTGGCATGTGTGGAGGGTGCATGCCTGGCAGTTTGCCAAGGACTGCATAACAGCCTTCAAAGAAGACTTAAAATCCACTTTTATGCCGATTTTTTTCACTGTTTTCTATCGATATTTTCGGGCGCCATTTCAAATGGCTCAAAGCTTTCTGATTGGATGATTGTGGGGGGGTGTCTGCAATTTGATTGGCTGATTGGGCGCAATATTGAATTTCTCAAAGCTTTTCTGATTGGATAATTTGAGGAGAGGGACGAGATTTGATTGGCTGATTGGACGCTATTTTGATTTTCTAAAACCTTCTGTGATTGGATAATTTAAGAGAGGCCTGAGATTTGATTGGCTGATTGGAAGGGGGGGGGGAAATCTCTTTACAACTATGTTAAATCTTCGGGTCATTTCAGCCTATTCAAAGGAAAAGAGGGTTTCACCCCTGCACCAAGACCTTTTTTGGGTCCCGATGGTCAGAGGTTGAATCCCCAACTTTGCAATTTTATCTATTTTATCTATTTTTATTATTAGTCATTCTTACATCTTATTGTATTTCATTGGCCTATTTCTAAATTCTTCAAACAAGAACAAGATTTCTTATTGGAAAAAGTTTATGCAACAGCAACCGGTTGCTTCTGAATCAATGTTTTTGCACAGCGGTTAAACATAAAATTGACTTATGACTCACGCAGTCACCGAAATTGGTTCAGTGTTTTTCGTGACCCTGGTAAGAAAACCAATTTTGTTTACCTTTCTTTGATTTGTGCAACAGGTATCAGTTGCCTCCGAACGTGTCCAAATTGATTTTATGATTTTATGCACAGCACATAACGGTCACGTATGGGTGGGATAGTCATCGTAACCAATTCAATGGCCCTAGTAAGAGAAAAGGAAAAAAAAAATTCCCTATATTTGACTTAAGCAACAGCTGTTGTCTGCTATGGAATGAGCCGTAAGTCGATTTTTCATGTTTTCGCGGGTGTGTAACTGGCACGTATGAGACGGTAGTCAACGCAACTGGATTTCTTGTCACGGTATAAAGAGATTTAAAAAAAATAAAAATTTAGTTCCCTTTGTTTGATTTATGCAATAGAAATCAGTTGTTACTGAAGGAGTTTTTAGTCTTTTTTAGCCACTTGTGACACTATTTTCTGGGATTTCTACACTGTACATTGATCATCTTAGCATATTCAAAGTATCAATGCAAATTCAATGGCCCTAGTAAGAGAAAAAGAAGAAAAAAAAATTCCAATATTTGACTTAAGCAACAGGTGTCGTCTGCTATGGAATGTGCCGTAAGTCGATTTTTCATGTTTTCGCGGGCGCGTAACTGGCACATATGATACGGTAGTCAACGCAACTGGATTTCTTGTCACGGTATAAAGAGATTAAAAGAAAAAAATTAAAATTTAGTTCCCTTTGTTTGATTTATGCAATAGGAAGCAGTTGCTACTGAAAGAGTTTTCAGTCTTTTTTAGCCACTTGTGACACTATTTTCTGGGATTTCTACACTGTACATTGATCATCTTAGCATATTCAAAGTATCAATGCAAATTCAACGGCCCTTGTAAGAGAAAAAGAAGAAAAAAAAAATCCCTATATTTGACTTAAGCAACAGGTGTCGTCTGCTATGGAATGTGCTGTTAGTTGATTTTTCATGTTTTCACGGGTGCATAACTGGCTCATATAAGATGGTACTGAACGCAACTGGATTTCTTGTCACGGTATAAAGAGATTAAAAAAAAACGTTTGAATTTAGTTCCCTTTGTTTGATTTATGCAGTAGGAAGCAGTTGCTACTGAAAGAGTTTTCAGTCTTTTTTAGCCACTTGTGACACTATTTTCTGGGATTTCTACACTGTACATAGATCATCTTAGCATATTCAAAGTATCAATGTCAATACAATGGCCCTAGTAAGAGAAATTGAAAAAAAACTTGTTCCCTATATTTGACTTAAGCAACAGGTGTCGTCTGCTATGGAATGTGCCGTTAGTCGATTTTTCATGTTTTCGCGGGTGCGTAACTGGCACGTATGAGATGGTAGTCAATGTAACTGGCTTTCTTGTCACGGTATAAAGAGATTAAAAAAAAAATTAAAATTTAGCTCCCTTTGCTTGATTTATGCAATAGGAAGCAGTTGCTACTGAAAGAGTTTTCAGTCTTTTTTAGCCACTTGTGACATTATTTTCTTATTTTCTGGGGTTTCTACACTGTACATTGATCATCTTAGAATATTTAAAGTATCAATGTGCAGTATGGCCGTTGGCCTGCATTAGAAACGCAAATCGAATCAAGGAATCAGGGGAAGTCACTCTTGCAAGGTGCGTGCTAGAAGGCACCAAAACAAGGTCTTCTGTCACCCTGTTTCCTTAAGTTTTCGCCCATTTTCAGTGAAATCTGGCATGTGTGGAGGGTGCATGCCTGGCAGTTTGCCAAGGACTGCATAACAGCCTTCAAAGAAGACTTAAAATCCACTTTTATGCCGATTTTTTTCACTGTTTTCTATCGATATTTTCGGGTGCCATTTCAAATGGCTCAAAGCTTTCTGATTAGATGATTGTGGGGGTGTGTCTGCAATTTGATTGGCTGATTGGGCGCAATATTGAATTTCTCAAAGCTTTTCTGATTGGATAATTTGAGGACAGGGACGAGATTTGATTGGCAGATTGGACGCTATTTTGATTTTCTAAAAGCTTCTGTGATTGGATAATTTAAGAGAGGCCTGAGATTTGATTGGCTGATTGGAAGGGGGGGGAAAATCTCTTTACAACTATGTTAAATCTTCGGGTCATTTCAGCCTATTCAAAGGAAAAGAGGGTTTCACCCCTGCACCAAGACCTTTTTTGGGTCCCGATGGTCAGAGGTTGAATCCCCAACTTTGCAATTTTATCTATTTTATCTATTTTTATTATTAGTCATTCTTACATCTTATTGTATTTCATTGGCCTATTTCTAAATCCTTCAAACAAGAACAAGATTTCTTATTGGAAAAAGTTTATGCAACAGCAACCGGTTGCTTCTGAATCAATGTTTTTGCACAGCGGTTAAACATAAAATTGACATATGACTCACGCAGTCACCGAAATTGGTTCAGTGTTTTTCGTGACCCTGGTAAGAAAACCAATTTTGTTTACCTTTCTTTGATTTGTGCAACAGGTATCAGTTGCCTCCGAACGTGTCCAAATTGATTTTATGATTTTATGCACAGCACATAACGGTCACGTATGGGTGTGATAGTCATCGTAGCCAATTCAATGGCCCTAGTAAGAGAAAAGGAAAAAAAAAAATTCCCTATATTTGACTTAAGCAACAGCTGTTGTCTGCTATGGAATGTGCCGTTAGTCGATTTTTCATGTTTTCGCAGGTGCATAACTGGCACGTATGAGACGGTAGTCAACGCAACTGGATTTCTTGTCACGGTATAAAGAGATTTAAAAAAAATAAAAATTTATTTCCCTTTGTCTGATTTATGCAATAGAAATCAGTTGTTACTGAAAGAGTTTTCAGTCTTTTTTAGCCACTTGTGACACTATTTTCTGGGATTTCTACACTGTACATTGATCATCTTAGCATATTCAAAGTATCAATGCAAATTCAATGGCCCTAGTAAGAGAAAAAGAAGAAAAAAAAAATCCCAATATTTGACTTAAGCAACAGGTGTCGTCTGCTATGGAATGTGCCGTTAGTCGATTTTTCATGTTTTCGCGGGCGCGTAACTGGCACATATGAGACGGTAGTCAACGCAACTGGATTTCTTGTCACGGTATAAAGAGATTAAAAGAAAAAAATTAAAATTTAGTTCCCTTTGTTTGATTTATGCAATAGGAAGCAGTTGCTACTGAAAGAGTTTTCAGTCCTTTTTAGCCACTTGTGACACTATTTTCTGGGATTTCTACACTGTACATTGATCATCTTAGCATATTCAAAGTATCAATGCAAATTCAATGGCCCTTGTAAGAGAAAAAGAAGAAAAAAAAAATCCCTATATTTGACTTAAGCAACAGGTGTCGTCTGCTATGGAATGTGCTGTTAGTTGATTTTTCATGTTTTCACGGGTGCATAACTGGCTCATATAAGATGGTACTGAACGCAACTGGATTTCTTGTCACGGTATAAAGAGATTAAAAAAAAACGTTTGAATTTAGTTCCCTTTGTTTGATTTATGCAGTAGGAAGCAGTTGCTACTGAAAGAGTTTTCAGTCTTTTTTAGCCACTTGTGACACTATTTTCTGGGATTTCTACACTGTACATAGATCATCTTAGCATATTCAAAGTATCAATGTCAATACAATGGCCCTAGTAAGAGAAATTGAAAAAAAACTCGTTCCCTATATTTGACTTAAGCAACAGGTGTCGTCTGCTATGGAATGTGCCGTTAGTCGATTTTTCATGTTTTCGCGGGTGCGTAACTGGCACGTATGAGATGGTAGTCAATGTAACTGGCTTTCTTGTCACGGTATAAAGAGATTAAAAAAAAAATTAAAATTTAGCTCCCTTTGCTTGATTTATGCAATAGGAAGCAGTTGCTACTGAAAGAGTTTTCAGTCTTTTTTAGCCACTTGTGACATTATTTTCTTATTTTCTGGGGTTTCTACACTGTACATTGATCATCTTAGCATATTTAAAGTATCAATGTGCAGTATGGCCGTTGGCCTGCATTAGAAACGCAAATCGAATCAAGGAATCAGGGGAAGTCACTCTTGCAAGGTGCGTGCTAGAAGGCACCAAAACAAGGTCTTCTGTCACCCTGTTTCCTTAAGTTTTCGCCCATTTTCAGTGAAATCTGGCATGTGTGGAGGGTGCATGCCTGGCAGTTTGCCAAGGACTGCATAACAGCCTTCAAAGAAGACTTAAAATCCACTTTTATGCCGATTTTTTTCACTGTTTTCTATCGATATTTTCGGGTGCCATTTCAAATGGCTCAAAGCTTTCTGATTAGATGATTGTGGGGGTGTGTCTGCAATTTGATTGGCTGATTGGGCGCAATATTGAATTTCTCAAAGCTTTTCTGATTGGATAATTTGAGGAGAGGGACGAGATTTGATTGGCAGATTGGACGCTATTTTGATTTTCTAAAAGCTTCTGTGATTGGATAATTTAAGAGAGGCCTGAGATTTGATTGGCTGATTGGAAGGGGGGGGGGAAATCTCTTTACAACTATGTTAAATCTTCGGGTCATTTCAGCCTATTCAAAGGAAAAGAGGGTTTGACCCCTGCACCAAGACCTTTTTTGGGTCCCGATGGTCAGAGGTTGAATCCCCAACTTTGCAATTTTATCTATTTTATCTATTTTTATTATTAGTCATTCTTACATCTTATTGTATTTCATTGGCCTATTTCTAAATCCTTCAAACAAGAACAAGATTTCTTATTGGAAAAAGTTTATGCAACAGCAACCGGTTGCTTCTGAATCAATGTTTTTGCACAGCGGTTAAACATAAAATTGACATATGACTCACGCAGTCACCGAAATTGGTTCAGTGTTTTTCGTGACCCTGGTAAGAAAACCAATTTTGTTTACCTTTCTTTGATTTGTGCAAGAGGTATCAGTTGCCTCCGAACGTGTCCAAATTGATTTTATGATTTTATGCACAGCACATAACGGTCACGTATGGGTGTGATAGTCATCGTAGCCAATTCAATGGCCCTAGTAAGAGAAAAGGAAAAAAAAAATTCCCTATATTTGACTTAAGCAACAGCTGTTGTCTGCTATGGAATGTGCCGTAAGTCGATTTTTCATGTTTTCGCAGGTGCATAACTGGCACGTATGAGACGGTAGTCAACGCAACTGGATTTCTTGTCACGGTATAAAGAGATTTAAAAAAAATAAAAATTTATTTCCCTTTGTCTGATTTATGCAATAGAAATCAGTTGTTACTGAAAGAGTTTTCAGTCTTTTTTAGCCACTTGTGACACTATTTTCTGGGATTTCTACACTGTACATTGATCATCTTAGCATATTCAAAGTATCAATGCAAATTCAATGGCCCTTTTAAGAGAAAAAGAAGAAAAAAAAAATCCCTATATTTGACTTAAGCAACAGGTGTCGTCTGCTATGGAATGTGCTGTTAGTTGATTTTTCATGTTTTCACGGGTGCGTAACTGGCACATATAAGATGGTACTCAACGCAACTGGATTTCTTGTCACGGTATAAAGAGATTAAAAAAAAACGTTTAAATTTAGTTCCCTTTGTTTGATTTATGCAATAGGAAGCAGTTGCTACTGAAAGAGTTTTCAGTCTTTTTTAGCCACTTGTGACACTATTTTCTGGGATTTCTACACTGTACATTGATCATCTTAGCATATTCAAAGTATCAATGCCAATACAATGGCCCTAGTAAGAGAAATTGAAAAAAAAATTGTTCCCTATATTTGACTTAAGCAACAGGTGTCGTCTGCTATGGAATGTGCCGTTAGTCGATTTTTCATGTTTTCGCGGGTGCGTAACTGGCACGTATGAGATGGTAGTCAATGTAACTGGCTTTCTTGTCACGGTATAAAGAGATTAAAAAAAAAATTAAAATTTAGCTCCCTTTGCTTGATTTATGCAATAGGAAGCAGTTGCTACTGAAAGAGTTTTCAGTCTTTTTTAGCCACTTGTGACATTATTTTCTTATTTTCTGGGGTTTCTACACTGTACATTGATCATCTTAGCATATTTAAAGTATCAATGTGCAGTATGGCAGTTGGCCTGCATTAGAAACGCATATCGAATCAAGGAATCAGGGGAAGTCACTCTTGCAAGGTGCGTGCTAGAAGGCACCAAAACAAGGTCTTCTGTCACCCTGTTTCCTTAAGTTTTCGCCCATTTTCAGTGAAATCTGGCATGTGTGGAGGGTGCATGCCTGGCAGTTTGCCAAGGACTGCATAACAGCCTTCAAAGAAGACTTAAAATCCACTTTTATGCCGATTTTTTTCACTGTTTTCTATCGATATTTTCGGGCGCCATTTCAAATGGCTCAAAGCTTTCTGATTGGATGATTGTGGGGGTGTGTCTGCAATTTGATTGGCTGATTGGGCGCAATATTGAATTTCTCAAAGCTTTTCTGATTGGATAATTTGAGGAGAGGGACGAGATTTGATTGGCTGATTGGACGCTATTTTGATTTTCTAAAACCTTCTGTGATTGGATAATTTAAGAGAGGCCTGAGATTTGATTGGCTGATTGGAAGGGGGGGGGGGGAAATCTCTTTACAACTATGTTAAATCTTCGGGTCATTTCAGCCTATTCAAAGGAAAAGAGGGTTTCACCCCTGCACCAAGACCTTTTTTGGGTCCCGATGGTCAGAGGTTGAATCCCCAACTTTGCAATTTTATCTATTTTATCTATTTTTATTATTAGTCATTCTTACATCTTATTGTATTTCATTGGCCTATTTCTAAATTCTTCAAACAAGAACAAGATTTCTTATTGGAAAAAGTTTATGCAACAGCAACCGGTTGCTTCTGAATCAATGTTTTTGCACAGCGGTTAAACATAAAATTGACTTATGACTCACGCAGTCACCGAAATTGGTTCAGTGTTTTTCGTGACCCTGGTAAGAAAACCAATTTTGTTTACCTTTCTTTGATTTGTGCAACAGGTATCAGTTGCCTCCGAACGTGTCCAAATTGATTTTATGATTTTATGCACAGCACATAACGGTCACGTATGGGTGGGATAGTCATCGTAACCAATTCAATGGCCCTAGTAAGAGAAAAGGAAAAAAAAAATTCCCTATATTTGACTTAAGCAACAGCTGTTGTCTGCTATGGAATGAGCCGTAAGTCGATTTTTCATGTTTTCGCGGGTGTGTAACTGGCACGTATGAGACGGTAGTCAACGCAACTGGATTTCTTGTCACGGTATAAAGAGATTTAAAAAAAATAAAAATTTAGTTCCCTTTGTTTGATTTATGCAATAGAAATCAGTTGTTACTGAAGGAGTTTTTAGTCTTTTTTAGCCACTTGTGACACTATTTTCTGGGATTTCTACACTGTACATTGATCATCTTAGCATATTCAAAGTATCAATGCAAATTCAATGGCCCTAGTAAGAGAAAAAGAAGAAAAAAAAATTCCAATATTTGACTTAAGCAACAGGTGTCGTCTGCTATGGAATGTGCCGTAAGTCGATTTTTCATGTTTTCGCGGGCGCGTAACTGGCACATATGATACGGTAGTCAACGCAACTGGATTTCTTGTCACGGTATAAAGAGATTAAAAGAAAAAAATTAAAATTTAGTTCCCTTTGTTTGATTTATGCAATAGGAAGCAGTTGCTACTGAAAGAGTTTTCAGTCTTTTTTAGCCACTTGTGACACTATTTTCTGGGATTTCTACACTGTACATTGATCATCTTAGCATATTCAAAGTATCAATGCAAATTCAATGGCCCTTGTAAGAGAAAAAGAAGAAAAAAAAAATCCCTATATTTGACTTAAGCAACAGGTGTCGTCTGCTATGGAATGTGCTGTTAGTTGATTTTTCATGTTTTCACGGGTGCATAACTGGCTCATATAAGATGGTACTGAACGCAACTGGATTTCTTGTCACGGTATAAAGAGATTAAAAAAAAACGTTTGAATTTAGTTCCCTTTGTTTGATTTATGCAGTAGGAAGCAGTTGCTACTGAAAGAGTTTTCAGTCTTTTTTAGCCACTTGTGACACTATTTTCTGGGATTTCTACACTGTACATAGATCATCTTAGCATATTCAAAGTATCAATGTCAATACAATGGCCCTAGTAAGAGAAATTGAAAAAAAACTTGTTCCCTATATTTGACTTAAGCAACAGGTGTCGTCTGCTATGGAATGTGCCGTTAGTCGATTTTTCATGTTTTCGCGGGTGCGTAACTGGCACGTATGAGATGGTAGTCAATGTAACTGGCTTTCTTGTCACGGTATAAAGAGATTAAAAAAAAAATTAAAATTTAGCTCCCTTTGCTTGATTTATGCAATAGGAAGCAGTTGCTACTGAAAGAGTTTTCAGTCTTTTTTAGCCACTTGTGACATTATTTTCTTATTTTCTGGGGTTTCTACACTGTACATTGATCATCTTAGAATATTTAAAGTATCAATGTGCAGTATGGCCGTTGGCCTGCATTAGAAACGCAAATCGAATCAAGGAATCAGGGGAAGTCACTCTTGCAAGGTGCGTGCTAGAAGGCACCAAAACAAGGTCTTCTGTCACCCTGTTTCCTTAAGTTTTCGCCCATTTTCAGTGAAATCTGGCATGTGTGGAGGGTGCATGCCTGGCAGTTTGCCAAGGACTGCATAACAGCCTTCAAAGAAGACTTAAAATCCACTTTTATGCCGATTTTTTTCACTGTTTTCTATCGATATTTTCGGGTGCCATTTCAAATGGCTCAAAGCTTTCTGATTAGATGATTGTGGGGGTGTGTCTGCAATTTGATTGGCTGATTGGGCGCAATATTGAATTTCTCAAAGCTTTTCTGATTGGATAATTTGAGGACAGGGACGAGATTTGATTGGCAGATTGGACGCTATTTTGATTTTCTAAAAGCTTCTGTGATTGGATAATTTAAGAGAGGCCTGAGATTTGATTGGCTGATTGGAAGGGGGGGGAAAATCTCTTTACAACTATGTTAAATCTTCGGGTCATTTCAGCCTATTCAAAGGAAAAGAGGGTTTCACCCCTGCACCAAGACCTTTTTTGGGTCCCGATGGTCAGAGGTTGAATCCCCAACTTTGCAATTTTATCTATTTTATCTATTTTTATTATTAGTCATTCTTACATCTTATTGTATTTCATTGGCCTATTTCTAAATCCTTCAAACAAGAACAAGATTTCTTATTGGAAAAAGTTTATGCAACAGCAACCGGTTGCTTCTGAATCAATGTTTTTGCACAGCGGTTAAACATAAAATTGACATATGACTCACGCAGTCACCGAAATTGGTTCAGTGTTTTTCGTGACCCTGGTAAGAAAACCAATTTTGTTTACCTTTCTTTGATTTGTGCAACAGGTATCAGTTGCCTCCGAACGTGTCCAAATTGATTTTATGATTTTATGCACAGCACATAACGGTCACGTATGGGTGTGATAGTCATCGTAGCCAATTCAATGGCCCTAGTAAGAGAAAAGGAAAAAAAAAAATTCCCTATATTTGACTTAAGCAACAGCTGTTGTCTGCTATGGAATGTGCCGTTAGTCGATTTTTCATGTTTTCGCAGGTGCATAACTGGCACGTATGAGACGGTAGTCAACGCAACTGGATTTCTTGTCACGGTATAAAGAGATTTAAAAAAAATAAAAATTTATTTCCCTTTGTCTGATTTATGCAATAGAAATCAGTTGTTACTGAAAGAGTTTTCAGTCTTTTTTAGCCACTTGTGACACTATTTTCTGGGATTTCTACACTGTACATTGATCATCTTAGCATATTCAAAGTATCAATGCAAATTCAATGGCCCTAGTAAGAGAAAAAGAAGAAAAAAAAAATCCCAATATTTGACTTAAGCAACAGGTGTCGTCTGCTATGGAATGTGCCGTTAGTCGATTTTTCATGTTTTCGCGGGCGCGTAACTGGCACATATGAGACGGTAGTCAACGCAACTGGATTTCTTGTCACGGTATAAAGAGATTAAAAGAAAAAAATTAAAATTTAGTTCCCTTTGTTTGATTTATGCAATAGGAAGCAGTTGCTACTGAAAGAGTTTTCAGTCTTTTTTAGCCACTTGTGACACTATTTTCTGGGATTTCTACACTGTACATTGATCATCTTAGCATATTCAAAGTATCAATGCAAATTCAATGGCCCTTGTAAGAGAAAAAGAAGAAAAAAAAAATCCCTATATTTGACTTAAGCAACAGGTGTCGTCTGCTATGGAATGTGCTGTTAGTTGATTTTTCATGTTTTCACGGGTGCGTAACTGGCACATATAAGATGGTACTCAACGCAACTGGATTTCTTGTCACGGTATAAAGAGATTAAAAAAAAACGTTTAAATTTAGTTCCCTTTGTTTGATTTATGCAATAGGAAGCAGTTGCTACTGAAAGAGTTTTCAGTCTTTTTTAGCCACTTGTGACACTATTTTCTGGGATTTCTACACTGTACATTGATCATCTTAGCATATTCAAAGTATCAATGCCAATACAATGGCCCTAGTAAGAGAAATTGAAAAAAAAATTGTTCCCTATATTTGACTTAAGCAACAGGTGTCGTCTGCTATGGAATGTGCCGTTAGTCGATTTTTCATGTTTTCGCGGGTGCGTAACTGGCACGTATGAGATGGTAGTCAATGTAACTGGCTTTCTTGTCACGGTATAAAGAGATTAAAAAAAAAATTAAAATTTAGCTCCCTTTGCTTGATTTATGCAATAGGAAGCAGTTGCTACTGAAAGAGTTTTCAGTCTTTTTTAGCCACTTGTGACATTATTTTCTTATTTTCTGGGGTTTCTACACTGTACATTGATCATCTTAGCATATTTAAAGTATCAATGTGCAGTATGGCAGTTGGCCTGCATTAGAAACGCAAATCGAATCAAGGAATCAGGGGAAGTCACTCTTGCAAGGTGCGTGCTAGAAGGCACCAAAACAAGGTCTTCTGTCACCCTGTTTCCTTAAATTTTCGCCCATTTTCAGTGAAATCTGGCATGTGTGGAGGGTGCATGCCTGGCAGTTTGCCAAGGACTGCATAACAGCCTTCAAAGAAGACTTAAAATCCACTTTTATGCTGATTTTTTTCACTGTTTTCTATCGATATTTTCGGGTGCCATTTCAAATGGCTCAAAGCTTTCTGATTAGATGATTGTGGGGGTGTGTCTGCAATTTGATTGGCTGATTGGGCGCAATATTGAATTTCTCAAAGCTTTTCTGATTGGATAATTTGAGGACAGGGACGAGATTTGATTGGCAGATTGGACGCTATTTTGATTTTCTAAAAGCTTCTGTGATTGGATAATTTAAGAGAGGCCTGAGATTTGATTGGCTGATTGGAAGGGGGGGGAAAATCTCTTTACAACTATGTTAAATCTTCGGGTCATTTCAGCCTATTCAAAGGAAAAGAGGGTTTGATCCCTGCACCAAGACCTTTTTTGGGTCCCGATGGTCAGAGGTTGAATCCCCAACTTTGCAATTTTATCTATTTTATCTATTTTTATTATTAGTCATTCTTACATCTTATTGTATTTCATTGGCCTATTTCTAAATTCTTCAAACAAGAACAAGATTTCTTATTGGAAAAAGTTTATGCAACAGCAACCGGTTGCTTCTGAATCAATGTTTTTGCACAGCGGTTAAACATAAAATTGACTTATGACTCACGCAGTCACCGAAATTGGTTCAGTGTTTTTCGTGACCCTGGTAAGAAAACCAATTTTGTTTACCTTTCTTTGATTTGTGCAAGAGGTATCAGTTGCCTCCGAACGTGTCCAAGTTGATTTTATGATTTTATGCACAGCACATAACGGTCACGTATGGGTGTGATAGTCATCGTAACCAATTCAATGGCCCTAGTAAGAGAAAAGGAAAAAAAAAAATTCCCTATATTTGACTTAAGCAACAGCTGTTGTCTGCTATGGAATGTGCCGTAAGTCGATTTTTCATGTTTTCGCAGGTGCGTAACTGGCACGTATGAGACGGTAGTCAACGCAACTGGATTTCTTGTCACGGTATAAAGAGATTTAAAAAAAATAAAAATTTAGTTCCCTTTGTTTGATTTATGCAATAGAAATCAGTTGTTACTGAAGGAGTTTTTAGTCTTTTTTAGCCACTTGTGACACTATTTTCTGGGATTTCTATACTGTACATTGATCATCTTAGCATATTCAAAGTATCAATGCAAATTCAATGGCCCTAGTAAGAGAAAAAGAAGAAAAAAAAATTCCAATATTTGACTTAAGCAACAGGTGTCGTCTGCTATGGAATGTGCCGTTAGTCGATTTTTCATGTTTTCGCGGGCGCGTAACTGGCACATATGATACGGTAGTCAACGCAACTGGATTTCTTGTCACGGTATAAAGAGATTAAAAGAAAAAAATTAAAATTTAGTTCCCTTTGTTTGATTTATGCAATAGGAAGCAGTTGCTACTGAAAGAGTTTTCAGTCTTTTTTAGCCACTTGTGACACTATTTTCTGGGATTTCTACACTGTACATTGATCATCTTAGCATATTCAAAGTATCAATGCAAATTCAATGGCCCTTGTAAGAGAAAAAGAAGAAAAAAAAAATCCCTATATTTGACTTAAGCAACAGGTGTCGTCTGCTATGGAATGTGCTGTTAGTTGATTTTTCATGTTTTCACGGGTGCATAACTGGCTCATATAAGATGGTACTGAACGCAACTGCATTTCTTGTCACGGTATAAAGAGATTAAAAAAAAACGTTTGAATTTAGTTCCCTTTGTTTGATTTATGCAGTAGGAAGCAGTTGCTACTGAAAGAGTTTTCAGTCTTTTTTAGCCACTTGTGACACTATTTTCTGGGATTTCTACACTGTACATAGATCATCTTAGCATATTCAAAGTATCAATGTCAATACAATGGCCCTAGTAAGAGAAATTGAAAAAAAACTTGTTCCCTATATTTGACTTAAGCAACAGGTGTCGTCTGCTATGGAATGTGCCGTTAGTCGATTTTTCATGTTTTCGCGGGTGCGTAACTGGCACGTATGAGATGGTAGTCAATGTAACTGGCTTTCTTGTCACGGTATAAAGAGATTAAAAAAAAAATTAAAATTTAGCTCCCTTTGCTTGATTTATGCAATAGGAAGCAGTTGCTACTGAAAGAGTTTTCAGTCTTTTTTAGCCACTTGTGACATTATTTTCTTATTTTCTGGGGTTTCTACACTGTACATTGATCATCTTAGCATATTTAAAGTATCAATGTGCAGTATGGCCGTTGGCCTGCATTAGAAACGCAAATCGAATCAAGGAATCAGGGGAAGTCACTCTTGCAAGGTGCGTGCTAGAAGGCACCAAAACAAGGTCTTCTGTCACCCTGTTTCCTTAAGTTTTCGCCCATTTTCAGTGAAATCTGGCATGTGTGGAGGGTGCATGCCTGGCAGTTTGCCAAGGACTGCATAACAGCCTTCAAAGAAGACTTAAAATCCACTTTTATGCCGATTTTTTTCACTGTTTTCTATCGATATTTTCGGGTGCCATTTCAAATGGCTCAAAGCTTTCTGATTAGATGATTGTGGGGGTGTGTCTGCAATTTGATTGGCTGATTGGGCGCAATATTGAATTTCTCAAAGCTTTTCTGATTGGATAATTTGAGGAGAGGGACGAGATTTGATTGGCAGATTGGACGCTATTTTGATTTTCTAAAAGCTTCTGTGATTGGATAATTTAAGAGAGGCCTGAGATTTGATTGGCTGATTGGAAGGGGGGGGGGAAATCTCTTTACAACTATGTTAAATCTTCGGGTCATTTCAGCCTATTCAAAGGAAAAGAGGGTTTGACCCCTGCACCAAGACCTTTTTTGGGTCCCGATGGTCAGAGGTTGAATCCCCAACTTTGCAATTTTATCTATTTTATCTATTTTTATTATTAGTCATTCTTACATCTTATTGTATTTCATTGGCCTATTTCTAAATCCTTCAAACAAGAACAAGATTTCTTATTGGAAAAAGTTTATGCAACAGCAACCGGTTGCTTCTGAATCAATGTTTTTGCACAGCGGTTAAACATAAAATTGACATATGACTCACGCAGTCACCGAAATTGGTTCAGTGTTTTTCGTGACCCTGGTAAGAAAACCAATTTTGTTTACCTTTCTTTGATTTGTGCAACAGGTATCAGTTGCCTCCGAACGTGTCCAAATTGATTTTATGATTTTATGCACAGCACATAACGGTCACGTATGGGTGTGATAGTCATCGTAGCCAATTCAATGGCCCTAGTAAGAGAAAAGGAAAAAAAAAATTCCCTATATTTGACTTAAGCAACAGCTGTTGTCTGCTATGGAATGTGCCGTAAGTCGATTTTTCATGTTTTCGCAGGTGCATAACTGGCACGTATGAGACGGTAGTCAACGCAACTGGATTTCTTGTCACGGTATAAAGAGATTTAAAAAAAATAAAAATTTATTTCCCTTTGTCTGATTTATGCAATAGAAATCAGTTGTTACTGAAAGAGTTTTCAGTCTTTTTTAGCCACTTGTGACACTATTTTCTGGGATTTCTACACTGTACATTGATCATCTTAGCATATTCAAAGTATCAATGCAAATTCAATGGCCCTTTTAAGAGAAAAAGAAGAAAAAAAAAATCCCTATATTTGACTTAAGCAACAGGTGTCGTCTGCTATGGAATGTGCTGTTAGTTGATTTTTCATGTTTTCACGGGTGCGTAACTGGCACATATAAGATGGTACTCAACGCAACTGGATTTCTTGTCACGGTATAAAGAGATTAAAAAAAAATGTTTAAATTTAGTTCCCTTTGTTTGATTTATGCAATAGGAAGCAGTTGCTACTGAAAGAGTTTTCAGTCTTTTTTAGCCACTTGTGACACTATTTTCTGGGATTTCTACACTGTACATTGATCATCTTAGCATATTCAAAGTATCAATGCCAATACAATGGCCCTAGTAAGAGAAATTGAAAAAAAAATTGTTCCCTATATTTGACTTAAGCAACAGGTGTCGTCTGCTATGGAATGTGCCGTTAGTCGATTTTTCATGTTTTCGCGGGTGCGTAACTGGCACGTATGAGATGGTAGTCAATGTAACTGGCTTTCTTGTCACGGTATAAAGAGATTAAAAAAAAAATTAAAATTTAGCTCCCTTTGCTTGATTTATGCAATAGGAAGCAGTTGCTACTGAAAGAGTTTTCAGTCTTTTTTAGCCACTTGTGACATTATTTTCTTATTTTCTGGGGTTTCTACACTGTACATTGATCATCTTAGCATATTTAAAGTATCAATGTGCAGTATGGCAGTTGGCCTGCATTAGAAACGCAAATCGAATCAAGGAATCAGGGGAAGTCACTCTTGCAAGGTGCGTGCTAGAAGGCACCAAAACAAGGTCTTCTGTCACCCTGTTTCCTTAAATTTTCGCCCATTTTCAGTGAAATCTGGCATGTGTGGAGGGTGCATGCCTGGCAGTTTGCCAAGGACTGCATAACAGCCTTCAAAGAAGACTTAAAATCCACTTTTATGCTGATTTTTTTCACTGTTTTCTATCGATATTTTCGGGTGCCATTTCAAATGGCTCAAAGCTTTCTGATTAGATGATTGTGGGGGTGTGTCTGCAATTTGATTGGCTGATTGGGCGCAATATTGAATTTCTCAAAGCTTTTCTGATTGGATAATTTGAGGACAGGGACGAGATTTGATTGGCAGATTGGACGCTATTTTGATTTTCTAAAAGCTTCTGTGATTGGATAATTTAAGAGAGGCCTGAGATTTGATTGGCTGATTGGAAGGGGGGGGAAAATCTCTTTACAACTATGTTAAATCTTCGGGTCATTTCAGCCTATTCAAAGGAAAAGAGGGTTTGATCCCTGCACCAAGACCTTTTTTGGGTCCCGATGGTCAGAGGTTGAATCCCCAACTTTGCAATTTTATCTATTTTATCTATTTTTATTATTAGTCATTCTTACATCTTATTGTATTTCATTGGCCTATTTCTAAATTCTTCAAACAAGAACAAGATTTCTTATTGGAAAAAGTTTATGCAACAGCAACCGGTTGCTTCTGAATCAATGTTTTTGCACAGCGGTTAAACATAAAATTGACTTATGACTCACGCAGTCACCGAAATTGGTTCAGTGTTTTTCGTGACCCTGGTAAGAAAACCAATTTTGTTTACCTTTCTTTGATTTGTGCAAGAGGTATCAGTTGCCTCCGAACGTGTCCAAGTTGATTTTATGATTTTATGCACAGCACATAACGGTCACGTATGGGTGTGATAGTCATCGTAACCAATTCAATGGCCCTAGTAAGAGAAAAGGAAAAAAAAAAATTCCCTATATTTGACTTAAGCAACAGCTGTTGTCTGCTATGGAATGTGCCGTAACTCGATTTTTCATGTTTTCGCAGGTGCGTAACTGGCACGTATGAGACGGTAGTCAACGCAACTGGATTTCTTGTCACGGTATAAAGAGATTTAAAAAAAATAAAAATTTAGTTCCCTTTGTCTGATTTATGCAATAGAAATCAGTTGTTACTGAAAGAGTTTTCAGTCTTTTTTAGCCACTTGTGACACTATTTTCTGGGATTTCTACACTGTACATTGATCATCTTAGCATATTCAAAGTATCAATGCAAATTCAATGGCCCTAGTAAGAGAAAAAGAAGAAAAAAAAATCCCAATATTTGACTTAAGCAACAGGTGTCGTCTGCTATGGAATGTGCCGTTAGTCGATTTTTCATGTTTTCGCGGGCGCGTAACTGGCACATATGAGACGGTAGTCAACGCAACTGGATTTCTTGTCACGGTATAAAGAGATTAAAAGAAAAAAATTAAAATTTAGTTCCCTTTGTTTGATTTATGCAATAGGAAGCAGTTGCTACTCAAAGAGTTTTCAGTCTTTTTTAGCCACTTGTGACACTATTTTCTGGGATTTCTACACTGTACATTGATCATCTTAGCATATTCAAAGTATCAATGCCAATACAATGGCCCTAGTAAGAGAAATTGAAAAAAAAATTGTTCCCTATATTTGACTTAATCAACAGGTGTCATCTGCTATGGAATGTGCTGTTAGTTGATTTTTCATGTTTTCACAGGTGCGTAACTGGCACATATAAGATGGTACTCAACGCAACTGGATTTCTTGTCACGGTATAAAGAGATTAAAAAAAAACGTTTAAATTTAGTTCCCTTTGTTTGATTTATGCAATAGGAAGCAGTTGCTACTGAAAGAGTTTTCAGTCTTTTTTAGCCACTTGTGACACTATTTTCTGGGATTTCTACACTGTACATTGATCATCTTAGCATATTCAAAGTATCAATGCCAATACAATGGCCCTAGTAAGAGAAATTGAAAAAAAAATTGTTCCCTATATTTGACTTAAGCAACAGGTGTCGTCTGCTATGGAATGTGCCGTAAGTCGATTTTTCATGTTTTCGCGGGTGCGTGACTGCCACGTATGAGATGGTAGTCAACGCAACTGGCTTTCTTGTCACGGTATAAAGAGATTAAAAAAAAAATTAAAATTTAGCTCCCTTTGCTTGATTTATGCAATAGGAAGCAGTTGCTACTGAAAGAGTTTTCAGTCTTTTTTAGCCACTTGTGACATTATTTTCTTATTTTCTGGGGTTTCTACACTGTACATTGATCATCTTAGCATATTTAAAGTATCAATGTGCAGTATGGCAGTTGACCTGCATTAGAAACGCACATCGAATCAAGGAATCAGGGGAAGTCACTCTTTCAAGGTGCGTGCTAGAAGGCACCAAAACAAGGTCTTCTGTCGCCCTGTTTCCTTAAGTTTTCGCCCATTTTCAGTGAAATCTGGCATGTGTGGAGGGTGCATGCCTGGCAGTTTGCCAAGGACTGCATAACAGCCTTCAAAGAAGACTTAAAATCCACTTTTATGCCGATTTTTTTCACTGTTTTCTATCGATATTTTCGGGCGCCATTTCAAATGGCTCAAAGCTTTCTGATTAGATGATTGTGGGGGTGTGTCTGCAATTTGATTGGCTGATTGGGCGCAATATTGAATTTCTCAAAGCTTTTCTGATTGGATAATTTGAGGAGAGGGACCAGATTTGAATGGCTGATTGGCCGCCATTTTGATTTTCTAAAAGCTTCTGTGATTGGATAATTTCAGAGAGGCCTGAGATTTGATTGGCTGATTGGAAGGGGGGGAAATCTCTTTATAACTATGTTAAATCTTCGGGTCATTTCAGCCTATTCAAAGGAAAAGAGGGTTTGACCCCTGCACCAAGACCTTTTTTGGGTCCCGATGGTCAGAGGTTGAATCCCCAACTTTGCAATTTTATCTATTTTATCTATTTTTATTATTAGTCATTCTTACATCTTATTGTATTTCATTGGCCTATTTCTAAATTCTTCAAACAAGAACAAGATTTCTTATTGGAAAAAGTTTATGCAACAGCAACCGGTTGCTTCTGAATCAATGTTTTTGCACAGCGGTTAAACATAAAATCGACTTATGACTCACGCGGTCACCAAAATAGGTTCAGTGTTTTTCGTGACCCTGGTAAGAAAACCAATTTTGTTTACCTTTCTTTGATTTGTGCAACAGGTATCAGTTGCCTCCGAACGTGTCCAAGTTGATTTTATGATTTTATGCACAGCACATAACGATCACGTATGGGTGGGATAGTCATCGTAACCAATTCAATGGCCCTAGTAAGAGAAATTCAAAAAAAAATTGTTCCCTATATTTGACTTAAGCAACAGCTGTTGTCTGCTATGGAATGTGCCGTAAGTTGATTTTTCATGTTTTCACGGGTGTGTAACTGGCACGTATGAGACGGTAGTCAACGCAACTGGATTTCTTGTCACGGTATAAAGAGATTTAAAAAAAATAAAAATTTAGTTCCCTTTGTTTGATTTATGCAATAGGAAGCAGTTGCTACTGAAAGAGTTCTCAGTCTTTTTTAGCCACTTGTGACACTATTTTCTGGGATTTCTACACTGTACATTGATCATCTTAGCATATTCAAAGTATCAATGCAAATTCAATGGCCCTAGTAAGAGAAAAAGAAGAAAAAAAAATCCCAATATTTGACTTAGGCAACAGGTGTCGTCTGCTATGGAATGTGCCGTAAGTCGATTTTTCATGTTTTCGCGGGCGCATAACTGGCACATATGAGACGGTAGTCAACGCAACTGGATTTCTTGTCACGGTATAAAGAGATTAAAAGAAAAAATTAAAATTTAGTTCCCTTTGTTTGATTTATGCAATAGGAAGCAGTTGCTACTGAAAGAGTATTTAGTCTTTTTTAGCCACTTGTGACACTATTTTCTGGAATTTCTACACTGTACATTGATCATCTTAGCATATTCAAAGTATCAATGCAAATTCAAAGGCCCTTGTAAGAGAAAAAGAAGGAAAAAAACATCCCTATATTTGACTTAAGCAACAGGTCTCGTCCGCTATGGAATGTGCTGTTAGTTGATTTTTCATGTTTTCACAGGTGCGTAACTGGCACATATAAGATGGTACTCAACGCAACTGGATTTCTTGTCACGGTATAAAGAGATTAAAAAAAAACCTTTAAATTTAGTTCCCTTTGTTTGATTTATGCAATAGGAAGCAGTTGCTACTGAAAGAGTTTTCAGTCTTTTTTAGCCACTTGTGACACTATTTTCTGGGATTTCTACACTGTACATTGATCATCTTAGCATATTCAAAGTATCAATGCCAATACAATGGCCCTAGTAAGAGAAATTGAAAAAAAAATTGTTCCCTATATTTGACTTAAGCAACAGGTGTCGTCTGCTATGGAATGTGCCGTAAGTCGATTTTTCATGTTTTCGCGGGTGTGTAACTGCCACGTATGAGATGGTAGTCAATGTAACTGGCTTTCTTGTCACGGTATAAAGAGATTTAAAAAAAAATTAAAATTTAGCTCCCTTTGCTTGATTTATGCAATAGGAAGCAGTTGCTACTGAAAGAGTTTTCAGTCTTTTTTAGCCACTTGTGACATTATTTTCTTATTTTCTGGGGTTTCTACACTGTACATTGATCATCTTAGCATATTTAAAGTATCAATGTGCAGTATGGCAGTTGGCCTGCATTAGAAACGCACATCGATTCAAGGAATCAGGGGAAGTCACTCTTGCAAGGTGCGCGCTAGAAGGCACCAAAACAAGGTCTTCTGTCACCCTGTTTCCTTAAGTTTTCGCCCATTTTCAGTGAAATCTGGCATGTGTGGAGGGTGCATGCCTGGCAGTTTGCCAAGGACTGCATAACAGCCTTCAAAGAAAACTTAAAATCCACTTTTATGCCGATTTTTTTCACTGTTTTCTATCGATATTTTCGGGCGCCATTTCAAATGGCTCAAAGCTTTCTGATTGGATGATTGTGGGGGTGTGTCTGCAATTTGATTGGCTGATTGGGCGCAATATTGAATTTCTCAAAGCTTTTCTGATTGGATAATTTGAGGAGAGGGACCAGATTTGATTGGCTGATTGGACGCCATTTTGATTTTCTAAAAGCTTCTGTGATTGGATAATTTCAGAGAGGCCTGAGATTTGATTGGCTGATTGGAAGGGGGGGTAAATCTCTGTATAAATATGTTAAATCTTCGGGTCATTTCAGCCTATTCAAAGGAAAAGAGGGTTTGACCCCTGCACCAAGACCTTTTTTGGGTCCCGATGGTCAGAGGTTGAATCCCCAACTTTGCCGTTTTATCTATTTTATCTATTTTTATTATTAGTCATTCTTACATCTTATTGTATTTCATTGGCCTATTTCTAAATCCTTCAAACAAGAACAAGATTTCTTATTGGAAAAAGTTTATGCAACAGCAACCGGTTGCTTCTGAATCAATGTTTTTGCACAGCGGTTAAACATAAAATTGACATATGACTCACGCAGTCACCGAAATTGGTTCAGTGTTTTTCGTGACCCTGGTAAGAAAACCAATTTTGTTTACCTTTCTTTGATTTGTGCAAGAGGTATCAGTTGCCTCCGAACGTGTCCAAATTGATTTTATGATTTTATGCACAGCACATAACGGTCACGTATGGGTGTGATAGTCATCGTAGCCAATTCAATGGCCCTAGTAAGAGAAAAGGAAAAAAAAAATTCCCTATATTTGACTTAAGCAACAGCTGTTGTCTGCTATGGAATGTGCCGTAAGTCGATTTTTCATATTTTCGCAGGTGCATAACTGGCACGTATGAGACGGTAGTCAACGCAACTGGATTTCTTGTCACGGTATAAAGAGATTTAAAAAAAATAAAAATTTATTTCCCTTTGTCTGATTTATGCAATAGAAATCAGTTGTTACTGAAAGAGTTTTCAGTCTTTTTTAGCCACTTGTGACACTATTTTCTGGGATTTCTACACTGTACATTGATCATCTTAGCATATTCAAAGTATCAATGCAAATTCAATGGCCCTAGTAAGAGAAAAAGAAGAAAAAAAAAATCCCAATATTTGACTTAAGCAACAGGTGTCGTCTGCTATGGAATGTGCCGTTAGTCGATTTTTCATGTTTTCGCGGGCGCGTAACTGGCACATATGAGACGGTAGTCAACGCAACTGGATTTCTTGTCACGGTATAAAGAGATTAAAAGAAAAAAATTAAAATTTAGTTCCCTTTGTTTGATTTATGCAATAGGAAGCAGTTGCTACTGAAAGAGTTTTCAGTCTTTTTTAGCCACTTGTGACACTATTTTCTGGGATTTCTACACTGTACATTGATCATCTTAGCATATTCAAAGTATCAATGCAAATTCAATGGCCCTTGTAAGAGAAAAAGAAGAAAAAAAAAATCCCTATATTTGACTTAAGCAACAGGTGTCGTCTGCTATGGAATGTGCTGTTAGTTGATTTTTCATGTTTTCACGGGTGCGTAACTGGCACATATAAGATGGTACTCAACGCAACTGGATTTCTTGTCACGGTATAAAGAGATTAAAAAAAAACGTTTAAATTTAGTTCCCTTTGTTTGATTTATGCAATAGGAAGCAGTTGCTACTGAAAGAGTTTTCAGTCTTTTTTAGCCACTTGTGACACTATTTTCTGGGATTTCTACACTGTACATTGATCATCTTAGCATATTCAAAGTATCAATGCCAATACAATGGCCCTAGTAAGAGAAATTGAAAAAAAAATTGTTCCCTATATTTGACTTAAGCAACAGGTGTCGTCTGCTATGGAATGTGCCGTTAGTCGATTTTTCATGTTTTCGCGGGTGCGTAACTGGCACGTATGAGATGGTAGTCAACGCAACTGGCTTTCTTGTCACGGTATAAAGAGATTAAAAAAAAAATTAAAATTTAGCTCCCTTTGCTTGATTTATGCAATAGGAAGCAGTTGCTACTGAAAGAGTTTTCAGTCTTTTTTAGCCACTTGTGACATTATTTTCTTATTTTCTGGGGTTTCTACACTGTACATTGATCATCTTAGCATATTTAAAGTATCAATGTGCAGTATGGCAGTTGGCCTGCATTAGAAACGCAAATCGAATCAAGGAATCAGGGGAAGTCACTCTTGCAAGGTGCGTGCTAGAAGGCACCAAAACAAGGTCTTCTGTCACCCTGTTTCCTTAAATTTTCGCCCATTTTCAGTGAAATCTGGCATGTGTGGAGGGTGCATGCCTGGCAGTTTGCCAAGGACTGCATAACAGCCTTCAAAGAAGACTTAAAATCCACTTTTATGCCGATTTTTTTCACTGTTTTCTATCGATATTTTCGGGCGCCATTTCAAATGGCTCAAAGCTTTCTGATTGGATGATTGTGGGGGTGAGTCTGCAATTTGATTGGCTGATTGGGCGCAATATTGAATTTCTCAAAGCTTTTCTGATTGGATAATTTGAGGAGAGGGACGAGATTTGATTGGCTGATTGGACGCCATTTTGATTTTCTAAAAGCTTCTGTGATTGGATAATTTCAGAGATGCCTGGGATTTGATCGGCTGATTGGAAGGGGGGGGGGGAAATCTCTGTATTACTATGTTAAATCTGTACCTTTTGTATGCAGTCTCAATACCCATCTATGAACTGGACACTAGTGGGTCAAGAGGAATCCCTTTTCAACCCTTTGCCACACAATCCCATCTTTTAACAACCTACAGCCAGAGGAATTTTTAAAACATTGAGGGAAAAGGAGAAATGTAAACAGCATTTTCTCTTTTTCCCACATTGTTTTCTACTCAATCAAAGATCTTGTTTGTACTAAACTGTACAAATTTTTAATTTATTGTCTGCTGATGCTTTCAACATGGACAAGTCAAAACTAGACACAGAGTTGAACCCTTTACCCAAATGACTTCTTGTAATTCTTTCCATGATGATGCAGACTAATTATAGACATAACCACTAAGAAGTCAAATGGACAAAAAGGAGGAACATTTCAAGTACAGGAAAGAGTCAATTTTTTTAATGATATATAATTAATTGTGGAAAAAGGATTAAAGCTCCTTTTATGGCAGAGCTGTAGACTATAGAGGCTAGTCAGTGGAATTCGATAATCAGTTGGCTCTCTACCAAACGATTGATTGATTGATTGTATGGTGTTTAACGCCGTTTTCAACATTATTTCAGTTATAGTGCGGCGGCCAGTGCACCTATCCATGCTTTCCTGGAGTTTCTTTTACCAGTACTCCGCACAATGTTCATTCCAAGCCACTGGCTGCTTTCCCACATAACCATCGTCGAAACAACAGTCAGCGGTGAGAGGAATGAATCCTGTCGCAATGACCATCATCAATCCTCGGAAAGAAATTAGCCGAGCCAGGGATCAAACTCACGACACCAAACAATTACGTATTTTAATGGCACCGAGGAAGAAGGGTTTAAAAAAATGTGGCAAAAAGAAAAATGCTGGTAACCAGCATTTTATCCTGTTCCCACCATGTTTTTTGCCTTACCTTTTCCACAAGTGTTGATCAAGATCGGACTGCTCAGAATGAGCAGTCTGATCTTTGATAAATGCTGCCCACTATACTTTTACATTCTGGACAAAAGCAACATTGGAATTACAATTTAGCAATGCTCTGGCCAAAGAGGTCTTAATGCATCTCAAAAATGCTTTATACCAAGAAAGTCATCACGTAATCATGGATCCATAAAATCCATTTTGTATAACAACTAACTGAATCATGAGGTACACCAGTCCTTTGAAACAAAGAAAATTTACCTATATCATAAAGTTATGGCCCAGATCAGCCTGTGCAGGCTGACCCGAGTCGATACTTTTTGCAGATGCGTTCAGCCCCCTTGTCACCAAGCATGGCTCAATTATTGGGGTCTTATAAGTAGACTGAATATATTGCATAGGAAAAAACTGAACCTGGTTATTCAGTCTGTAACATAAAGGGCTTGATTGGCACAGGATTAATTTCCTTATCACCACTAAATATATAGGAAAGTAGCTAGTGGTTTGGAAAGAGTATCATGCAAATTTATTTCTAGAAAAACTCCAGGAAAGTATGGATAGATGCACTGGCCGGCATAGTATTACTGAAATCATGTTAAGAATGGGTTATACACCAAACAAACGCAGCTTATCTGGACAACATTAAACGGAAGAATGCCCTAAAGACTCCGTTACCTACAGTTTTACCTCTTGTGCATATTTGCAATGTACAAAGGTCAACTGATAAGTCATTTCTCAATTGTATGAAGAAAAGGGGTAACCTCTGCTTCACATTATTCCGTCTTTGAAAGACCATTAACTCTTCACCAGATGGATGCATGTGAGAAAAGTAGTCAGTGGCTTTGGAAAGAAAGTTGTGTCAGTACTGGTGTGAGAAAGCCAGGAAACACATGGTTACGTCTCAGGCCGCCATGATATGACCTAAGCTGTTAAAATGGCGTTAAACTCCAATACAAACCAAACCAAACAATCTTTAACAATACCAGATGACAAAATTTTAAATAAGTCCAATTTGAAAACATTGACAGACAATTAATTCAGTGTGTCTTGAATGATAGGCATTGTCCAAGGAAGGGTAGTAACCACTGTTGAGAACGTCGTCTGCGCATGTCATATTCTTCGAAGATTCGACCTGTCTGCTATGACGCATCCCCCATCCACGTAAACTTGGGAAAAGTAGGGCTTATACCGAGGCTATTAGGCTATTACCCAAGCATGTAGGGACTGTTTTAATAAATGGCCGATGCATAGGTTACATGCTAGTCGATCACAGCTGAATGAATCGCACCAGGTAGCGTTTTATTGAGTAAACGTTTATTTCATTTTGAAATTCAAAGTAACGGTTGTTGTTTTGAAAAGTAGTCCGGTTCTGTACCCAAAATGCCCAAATTAGATAGATTTGTATTTGTAGAATGCCATCTAGCGGGAGATAATGCATCTGAGTCATGAAAACACGGGATTTGTTTCGGTAAAAGGGTTTAAGAAAAATGGCAATCAGCATTTATCCTTTATCCACAATGTTTTCTATCCTTTGAAGGGAAAATGTCATCAAATGAGTCACACCCAAAATGTCGTCTGCAAAAGATTCTTATTTGGACGAGTCTAAAATTTTGTCATCTTGCAAAGTTAAGAGCTGTTACTACCTTAACCCTTAAAGCGCCTTTTAGGACTATAGTTGCTTTTGCGGTCAGTGTAGCCTGATCTTTGATCTGCACTGTCCGCTTTGCTGAAACACTGTAGACAAAAGCAACCATGAAATTGCTATAATTTGGGTCGATAGGTTTATTCGGCGCTCTAAGGGTTAAAACAAATTTGCAGCATACGACTTTGATGGGCATCTCTGCAAAATGACAATAGAACATGAAATTCAGTTTCAAACCATAATCATGTGTGAGAACATGGATGCAAAGTAAGAAATTGCATGGTAAAAACAATTTATATGATTGCCATGATGTTGTCATAAGGAAGCAGTTGCAAGATTTAAAAAAGATAAATATCGACTGCATGTGCTACAGTTTAAACCCTTTACTTCATAAACTTTATTTTAGACCTTTGCCTGACGAATACATGTATCCATACGACATTCTTCAAATTCTAACGATCTGAATGGATGAGACAATCTGCCAGCCAATCAGAAGGCTACCTTTCTTATTTCACCTTCGGAATTCGCAAAGGAAAAATGGTCGATTTATATCTGGAGAAATTAATTAGCCGATAAAGCCCTATCTTAGAGAAAGCATAGACCAACAAAAGGTATACATTGCCGTGCAGAGATGAAAGATAAATGAAGTATGTAAAAAACGTGCAAGGGCACGTGTCATTGAGTGACAGATACGGGTTGAGGACTTTATGACTGCTGAGCTCTTAACACTCTTACATTGCTTTACTCTTTTACAACCATGGACGGACAACATTAATACCTTTTGCAAACGTTGTAGATCAAGATCAGGCTGCACAAACCATGGAGTCTGATATTTGAACTACACCGTCCCTTATTGCAACCTGAACGGCGGTCGAATAACTCTTGATTTCAAATGGAATAATATTAATGAGCAATGCTCTGTGAAAAGGAGGCTTAATACATCTGCGAAAAGTATCGACACAGGTCAGCCTGCGCAGTCCGCGCAGGCTGACCTGGGCCTAAACTTTTCGCTATCGGTCAATTCTCTGTTTGTCAAGTGACCAGTCTACCTCATGATTAAGTCGGTTATTTAAAAAAGTGCCCATTATGGATCCATAATTATGTGATGACTTGGGCCGGTATCATGTTTCACGGTAATGCATTAAGCCCCCTTTTGCCAGAGCGTAGCACATTTATAATTGCATCGGAGAGCCGTACTCTGGCAAAAAGGGTTTAATATATCTCCGTGAGCCACCGTACCAAGCAAGTCATCTTATAATTATGGATTCGTAAAATCCATTTTGTTTAACAACAGACTGAATCATGAGGTAGACTGGCCCTTTGACATGCAAAAGCTTGACCAGTAGCAAAACAATTCGATAGCAGTAATCATGGGTGGACTGTACAGGCTGGCCTGAGTCGATACATCTTGCAGATGTTTTAAGCACACTTTTCACAGAGCATGGCTCGGTTATAATGTATCTATATTTGGAAGCGTAAAAAATTGATATTTAGAAAATGGAGCAACTTTCGGTTGACATAGACAAAGCCTTAGTGTTAGTTGCAGCTTTATAGCCGTTATGGCCATAATATATGTATATACTCAAACATCGAATTGGGTACTAATGTAGATCCAAAATCGGAATGCACGTTCTGTACAGTCTACCCTTGATGTACGCTGTGCATACGCAATTGAAAGATGCCTTCACCATCTGAAGGGGTGTTACTTTTTGCTGATAACAAACTTCATGAGTAATCATACTCCAAAGACGGACAAAGTAAATCTTACCCAGAGAACGCTAAAAATGACGAGACTTTTTTAGCCAGGGAAAAAACCAAGATATTGCAACATGTTTTGCCAGAGTGCTAGTATTTTACGTGGTAAGGTGCAGACAGCGCGTTCAATGCAGTCTGATCTTGTTCTACAATGTACCAAAACAATAATCTGACCTTAATCTACATAACCTGCTAAAACAATAGAATTGTGCCATCCACTGAATATGTTAAAGGGAAATACATGTACATGTCTATGTGTATTTTGGTCTTTACCTTAAACTACAGATTTCTCCGTTATTTCTATTCCTTTTCAAGAATCCAGTTCATATGATTAACATAGCACTACTCGTACTTCTCGGGAAGTATTTACAAGCTCTTAGACCTGTTTTGAGAGTTGACGAAATTCTAATAGGATACGTAGCATGTTAATGATACTACTCCCCCCCCCAAAAAAATATGATGGTAGTTGGTCTGTATAAAATTGCGTGTAACTACATACTTATCTCAGAGGTCAGTATGCACTTTTTATTTTTGTTTTTAGAGTCCAGTGAGTTGACTAAAATATTGAAAGAAAGAAGAACATATGAGCCATGCTCTGTGAAAAGGGGGCTTAATGTATCTGCGAGAAGAATCGATCCAGATCAGCTTGCGCAGTCCGCGCAGGCCGACCTGGGCTGAAACTTTTCGCTATTGTTGAATTTTCTGTATGTCCAAGGACAAGTCTACGGTTAAGCCGTTAGTTTCAAAAAGTGGCTATTATGGATCCATAATAATGTGATGGCTTGCTTGGTAATATGCGTCACGGAGATGCAATAAGCCCCCTTTTGTCAGAGCATGGCTCATATATATTTCGCGCATCTACTTTTAAACCACATTGACTTCCTACACATGAACATTCCCAAACAGTGTTTCGCTGTACGATACATTTCAAAACGACACCTAATATCGCTTTTTTTTTTTCTTTTTCGAACTTTTACTGCAAGGAGGTGAAATTGTTATTCGATTTCCTGAAATGAACTGAAAAGATCTTTGAGGAGACTTCGGTATAATTAAAAGCTCAAGTTAACTGACACCATCAAAAAAACCAGGAGGTGGAGACTCTGGCTTTCTCGCTACGATTTGCTGCGCAACTTCATAATGGCATAGTCACATTTACAGTCATGCACGTATATTTGACCGTAGTTCATTTCAAACGTAGTCTGCCGTCGTGTTACTGCGGTCAACAAGGTTGAAGTACGTTCGAAGTAGATTCAAAATTGGCAAAAAGGGGAAATATAGAAAGTCTATGTAGGCTGAACTACATTCAAAGCAAAGTGGCTAGGGATAACTAGGGTATCACTACGTCTAATTACGAGTAACTACGTTCCCCTACGTATCTATAAATTATGTCCTAAGTACGGGCAAATACGGTAAATTAGTGTTAACTGCGTTAAGCTATGATTAGACGTTGTAGCTGCGCCTGCTCAGTACGGGTAAGCTGCAGTCATTGTGCTTTTGGAAGTTTACGAGCCAACATAGCTGATCGCTTATTGTCATGCCGCCTAGGAAAAAACGATGTTCTTCAAAAACTACGGTCAACTACAGTACACACCAAGGTTAAGTAGGGTCATTATGACATTTACGGTTAACTAAGTCAACTACGTTCAAACTGCGGTCACAGTAGGGTCACAACATCGTAGTTGACCGTAACCAGCATGCTGAAAAATCATGTGGTTACCACGGGTAAGTTCAAAATACGTTCATTACTACGATTTCCTATGTGTAGCTACGTTTAAGTACGTTTAATACATTCAACTACGGCCAGTCCCCTCTACGGTCAACTACGATGTGAGCACGGTTTAAGACTCCAGCTAGTAGATTCATCACAACATTTGGTTTTGTCTTGTATCGGGTGGGGGAGGGGATTCAATGTTTACCAGACAAATTCTATTGTCAGTTACCTTTTACACTTTGAATACGCTACCCTTCTTCTGTGTACCCTGGGATATAAGACTAAAATATTTAAGTTTTTACGAATAGGCCTAATATATGAAGTATTTCATTGGTTCCTTGATGGCATTTTGCGAAACTTCTGACCAATGAATGGACTCGTTACAAAGCACCAGTATGGAAGGACTAATTTTAGCAACAAACCCCCAAACTTTTTGCCAAACCTGGGTGCAATTTTTACGAGTTTTTAACGGGAGCACGAGCTTCCATGCGGCTTGAATAGATATTCGTATGGATAATGGTCATTGGTGGACGGAAAAACTGTGGAACACTTTCCTAGAAAACAAAATTTAGATATGCTCACATTAAAAACATTTTGCAAACGACAAATGGAACAAGGCTCAAATGGTTGAAAATTACGGCCCGTAAGCATTTCGATGCTACAATCTAATCGTTGAAACTTGAACCTTTCAGACCCAAGTGCGAATTTGTAGGCAAGCAACATTTTTAAACACATGATAAAATACCACTGGTAATAAACTTATATGTATTCATTGGACAAGTAGGGGACGATTAAAGACATCTTTTAGCGATATGTATTTTCTTTCTTAACACGATTTTACATAGAATATCTCAGCTGAAATATCCAGCCTCAGTATTCAAATACACTCAAGTCGATCACTATATAACAGTCTTTATATCAAATTTTGCAAGAAGAAACAAACTGGATATAATAAAATAATGATACTTATAACAACAACAGCGTCATTTTATGTTATTTAATATTTCTTCACATGTTCAATAATCATGACTCTATGACTGCATGTAAACGAAACCTGACCATGTTTCACCGAAATAAATATATTTATATGATAATGTACAAATGATTCTTTGTTGACTGACCTAAATGATATAAACTCTTAACTTCTAAATGACTGTCTGAAAAAATACTTAACAATCAGATAGAAGAAACACGCGTGAGTGCTTGAGGTAATCCTCAAACTGTCTCTACAAGAGGTGCAATGGTAGCGTTTTATCTTGATCGTGTGTTTATTTCTACACACTCTTCAAGAATTACGAGAAATAAATAGACCTCTTCAAAACAAACAATGAAGCAAACAAACACGAATTCAGGAAAATATCTTAACACGATTTTGCGTCAACAGAAGTAGCGAATTGCACTTTGAATCAACGACGAAAACAGAAATTGTTTCACATTAAATATATCACAGAAATTGAATTAGAGCTGGCAGCCTGTTTTTTTATTGTATCACACATAAATCATCTCACTAGGATCTATGCATCTCAATTTGAATAATTTAATTTCACTAGCTTTCAAATGTCCTAGGGATACAAACAGGTTTAGATCTGGGCTCAAAGCAACACCTTGTGGGTGTACAACTCCGTCCTCACTTTCGACCACGTGACATAGAAAATGTCCGTCTGTTGTGTACAGAGATACACGGTTATTGTAATGGTCAGCCACTATTATATGGCCGAATTTATCTGTGCAAACTCCATAAGGTGTCTTTAAACTACCGTCTTCTTTTCCAAATTTACCTATAGAACGAATGAAGTTTCCCTTACAATCAAAGATTTTAATTGCGTGATTGCCTGAGTCAGATACAACGATTTCTCCCCTTGGTGCGACACAAACATATCTTGGTCTACAAAATTGTTGCTCGTCAATTTGTGAATTACCTATATAACTTATGAACTGACCGTCAGGCGAGTGTAAAGATACCCTGTCGGATCTTACGTCCGTAACTATAAATCTCCCGTTCTTGTCTAAACATACACCAGAGGGTGCTTGAAAAAATCCCGATCCGAAAGACCACAACAACTCTCCAGTAATGGAGATAATGAGAACACACTTCCTTCGTCTCGAAGTTAAAGCAATATTTCCATCGCTTGTTAAACAAGTAGAAAAGGGCTCTAAAATATTTTCTCCAGAATAGACAGTAACAGTTTCCCCGTATTTATTTATCCTCTGAAGTCTGTTATTTATCATGTCTGTGACAATTATCTGACCATGAGACAAGTAAGTGATATGAGTTGCATCCTCGAATTCACCCACTTTTTTCCCTTTCTTCCCGATTGTCCTCACTGGATTTATTTCACTGTTCTCCTGATTTTCTGTATGAATCTCAACAGTAATAACTTCATTGTCAAAACCGGTAAGTTCGCTCTCTTTAACATCGTCCTCGTTGTTGTTACTATCGTTCAAATTCTGGGCACAGTTACTATTGATATACCCAATAGTTGTCGAAAGACCTTCATCTGAGATATCTACAAAAGGAAAAAGAGCACAAAATCAAACTAAAATTTTATGAATAATGACTAAAACCGTAATGCAATCCTAAAGACGCTAACTCCAGATATAATAATAGTAGATCTAGTTCCATGATAAATAAATCGGTCGTGTACTGTGAAAAGCGGGTTTAACACATCTGCAAAAAGTATCGACCAATGTCAGCCTACGCCGTCCGTGCAGGCTGACATGGATTGAAAACTTTTGCTAATTGTAAATTTTCTGCTTGGTTAAGCACATTCTGCGTCATGATTTAGTCGATCGATAGAAAAAGTGGATTTTATAGATCTATACTTATGTGATTACTTGCTTGGCATGATGCATCACGGAGATATTAAACACTCTTTTCCAATAGCGCCCTTCAACTACAGATAGCTGTAAAATGCAAACTAATGAATGATATATAATCTCTCTGGTTTTCAGTGTAATATACCCATTACAAATTTTCTTAGCTTACACACGTTTGAGATAAGATTTTGTTACGTCATATGAAAGCGTTATGCGTCATCACTTTTCTATAGAGTGTAGTCTTGCCCTTCATTTCCAATAACAACGTCCCACAAAAAAATTCCCGGTCAATATTCAGCTGTGAAATTGATGATTGTGGTAAAGCTAAGGTAAGTATTATTTTCAGATTTAAGATACAAGAAATTATATGCCAGCTACTCTGGAGCTTTTTTTTAAGATCCGGACGTACAATTAGACCCATGTCAAAACCATGAGTGGGTCTCATTCATGATTATGTTGTTTTTTCACAGTGTTCTAACGTTCTTTTTTAAGTACTAGATCTATTTCTTGTGAAACAGTGATGGGATAAAAAGGACCTGGGTCCGTATTTACCAATTTTACCAACCATTTATAAGAACGGTCTTAGGCCTATATATAGATCTACTCCAGAACTGTCTACATTTGAAAGTAACACAACTTCTGAGCCAATCAGAAGTTGTGTTACTTTCAAATCTGGAAAATCTTGGAGAATAAGACTAAGCATATTCTTAAGAATGGTTGTTGAATACGGACCCTGATACTCGTCAGCGTTCAGATAAAATCTTACAAATTAGATCCAAAATCGCCTAGAAAAAAAGTTATAAAGCTCGACAAGGGCTCGCTTGATGACATTTTTCCTAGACTCGTTTAATAAAACTTTATCTCAAACGCTAACTTATTTTAGATCGTATATTTCAGGTTCTTCTTGTTGGAAAATCACGTCATATCGAACAGTGTGTAACCAAGATAAGACTGAATATGGTGATGTTGTATGGGACAATTTTTCTCAGGGCCTGAAAGATCAACTGGATAAAGTTCAAAATGAAGCGGTAACAGGCTGCACCAGACTAGTTGCTATCCGTGATTTATACCAAGAAACTGGATGGGAAACTTTAAGCCAAAGGAGACGAAAACACAAACTGATTCTTTTTTATAAAATGTTCAACGGACTGTCTCCTAATTATCTAAATGTTCTTGTTCCTCAAACAGTTGGGGAATCATCATCTTACAATCTTCGAAGACCAAATAACTTGCGAACCATTACTTGCAGAACCACTTTGTACAACAATTCATTCTTGCCATCAGTGATCAATGATTGGAACTGTTTATCAGATGAAACGAAAAATGCCGGAAAGTTGTCTGCTTTTAAATATCGCTTAAACTTGGATAAACCGAGCCCAAACAAGCTTTATTTCTTTGGAGATAGAAAAACTCAGATCATACATCCTAGGTTACGTAATAAGTGTAGTTGTCTTAATGAGCATTTGTATTTGAAAAATATAGTCCAGTCGCCCCTTTGTAGATGCGGCTCTGTTGAATCAACACATCATTACTTCTCTGAATGCCCATTTTACCGAGAATTAAGTATTAGTTTAAACGATGATATAAGTACAATTACAAAAGTTACTCTTCAAGTCATTTTATATGGTGATGAAGATCTCAATCAACCTGATAATGAAAAAATATTCGCAGCAGTTCATACTTATATTAGTCAAAGCAGAAGATTTACTTAGAATAATTATGGCTTTTTTTTTTTTTTATTTGGATGTGAACATCCTGCCTCCAAAACTCAGTCTAAATGCTTATATCTAAAAAAGTAACTGCATGTTCTTTTATTGATAGCATCCAATATTTACTGTGATGGTCATGGAGGAAGACAATAGCTTGTGAAAATTACCTCCAGTTTTGTTCCCCCAGTTAAACACTCCACACCAATCTGCTTATTTTCCTGTTCTATTTTATTCCCACGGTTTTCTCTCAATAGCTATCAAAATACCGTTATTATTTTTTTTTCTACGTTATACATTATTATCAACCTGTAACTGTGTACCTGGAATTTTGGAGAAGAACCATATAAGCTTTGCTTTCATTCTGATCCATTTCGTCAGTTATTTTTTGTTATTCTACTGAGTTGTCTTAAAATGTTTGTAATTAATTGATGAATAAAATATGTTTAAACTAAGATCAGACTGCACGTTCTGCATGCTTAATAGCCTACGACTGTGATATGCGGCGCTTAGTTTCTCTCGCGATCCCCATATCAGTTAAACAGCGCTTCCCATAGACTTCAAGAACATTCTTGCAATGGCATCGTTTCCGGATCCATTGTTCTTACAAAATTCTAACGAACTTGCATTGCTTTTCTAACTGTTTATTCTGGCTGCGATTCTCATAAAAAAGCGTAACTAGTTGAGCGTTGTCTGTGCATTTCATATTCTGCGATAATTGACTTGTCTGCTATGACGTATCACTATCCTGTACAGGATAGATTTTAATACGCGGCTCGTAAACTAAAAAGTCTGCCGCTAAAAAGATTCAACCGGCAAATTGCTATAATAATACTTCTGTGGGGAAAATCAGCTCGTTTTTGCTCAAACTTTCTTAAAAATATCATTTCAAACGGGTAAAGTAATTTTAAAAAACACCGTTGTTTACTGTAAATCTTTATATACAGTATCTTAATATAGAAATGGGGAAAACCGGTATTTTTGCAGGGGTTTTCACAGACTTTGACATTTGTTCCCGCAATGCTGGGCTTATACTGGGGCTATTTCCCAGGTCTATCGGGGCTGTGTTTATAAATGACTGGTACATATAGGTACATGTATATGCTAGCTAATAATGGCTGGATGAATTGTACCAGTTGCCTTTGTTTTCATTATCTTCCATTTGGTGGCATTTTTCAAATACAAACCTATCTTATTTGGGCATTCTGGGTACAGAACCGGATACAAAACAATAGTATTTGTAAAAACTATTTTTCTTGTATGAAATCAAATTTTTAAGAAATTTGGAGCGAAAAACAGGCTAGATTTTTCCACAGATGTACTCTTTAGAGCCTTTTCTCCATAGCTTCTTTATAGGCGAGTTTTAGTTTACACAACGCGTATTAATATTTATCCTGTACAGGATAGTGATGCGTCATAGCAGACAAGTCGAATCTCGTTGTCTGCGCATGTCATATTCTTCGAAGATTCGACCTGTCTGCTATGACGCATCACCCATCCCCGAATACTTGGGAAAAGTTGGGCTTATACCGAAGCTATTAGCCTATTACCCAAGCAAGTAGGGACTGTTTTAATAAATGGCTGATGCATAGGTTACATGCTAGCCGATCATAGCTGAATGAATCGCACCAGGTAGCGTTTTATTGAGTAAACGTTTATTTTATTTTGAAATTCAAAGTAACGGTTGTTGTTTTGAAAAGTAGTCCGGTTCTGTACCCAGAATGCCCACATTAGATAGATGTGTATTTGTAGAATGCCATCTAGCGGGAGATAATGAGTCGAATCTTTGAAGAATATGACATGTGCAGACAACGCCTTTGTTTTGAATAAACGTATGTTTTATCTTGAGATTCACTGTATCATCTGCTATCTTGAAAAGTAGTCAAGTTCTGTACTTAAAATGCCAAAAGCGGATAGGTATGTATTTGAAGACAGTGAGTATTTCAGTATCGAAGATACTTTGATTCTTCAAGATCCGTTTATGTTGTGGGGCCATTCGGCCAACGGCCGGACTACAACCGATTTTTTTATTTTTTCACGTCCATTACAGTATGTGTAATGTTGAGCAAAACATGATCGCAAGTGTTTTTCGCCGGTCCACAAATTATTTGTGTGTATGTTTATTCTGTTTTAGCAACATTTTAGAAATTACCCCAGTCATATCGCAACGGCCAGTGCACCTAACTACGCTTTCATCGGGCAGATTTACCAGTGTTTCGAACACGTTTTCCAAGGTGCTGGTTGCTTTCCAACATAAACCGAAATCGAAACAATGCTCAAAGGTGGGGAAGGAATAAAGTCGAAACACTAGGGCTCCCAGACTGTTAAATAATTGGTTTATAAGAAGAAAGCATGTCAACAGAAGGGAAACTTTCTTCATAATTCAACTTCGGCACAGAACAGTAATTCATTGTTGATGAAATGCAAATAAAATTCAAACTCAAGCGAAGAAGCTAATTACTTCGTGAGCGGATTTTTTTCCGTCCAAATTTTTCCATAGAAACGTTCAGGTATGCATTTAAAAACAAAAAAAATGTTACATGAAAAATACAATTCTTTTACCGGTTTCTTGTATATATTTCAAATGCAGTTCCTCTATGTCTGCAAATGTGACACGATGCTTGTTTATAAGTGTTTCCCTTTGGGAGTTCCCCAACATCTCCAGGTCGCCGGATGACTTCGGTCTTTTCCGCGCAAATTTCGATCTAGGCGCCATTTTTCGAACCAACATCGACCGGCATCTCCTGAATACTGTTTAAAAAATAGACAATAAAAGCAAGAAGTTAGGAATAAGTATGATAGGTATACACTTTAGCCATTTTAATCTGTGTACTTGTCTTAAATGAAAGCATTTGCCGACAAATTAAATTTAGCTCAAACAGAATAATTATTTTATAACTAACGACAAATAAAAGAAAGCCCACCCGCAAAAAAACCCGGCTCGATTAAGTGTATAAATTTGATCTTTTAAATTGTATTCTTGAGGATGTCGTTTAAACATACATGGATCTTTTGCATTACACATGCCTTACCTTAATTAACCCTTTACCACGCAATTCCAAATTTTAACGGCCTTGATGGAGAAGGTTTTTGAAAACATTGTAGGGAAAAACAAATGCTGGGAAACAGCATTTTCTTCTTTTCACCACAATATTTTTTACACTTCCGAAGACAAATATCATGATTTGTGTCACATTTAATGTCATCTGAATACATGTTCAATTTTGATGAGTGTAAAATTTTGTTGTATATATAGCTTAAAGAGTAAAGACGTTGGATTTGTAATCAGTTAATCCGTGGTTTGATCTCGATACTAGTCACGTGGGAGTGTCCGCGGACAAGGCATTACACAGAAAAGATAGCTGAATCTCAATTGAGCAGTAAGTCGCCACTTTTGGAATCAAAGAACAAGAAGTAACTTTGCGAATACTCCCTTTTCTAACTATAATGAAACATTCCCAAATTCGTCGTAAGAATTTTTTGTTAAAACCGTTTCTTAAACAATCCCGCGTTTTAAGAACCTTACGAAAGAAGAATTTTGAAAACATTGTGGGAAAAAGGAGAAAATGCTGGTGACCAGCATTTTCTCCTTTTCCCACAATTTTTCTACCCTGTCAGAAACAAGTTCCAGCATTACAGCCGCATCTAATTTTTCGTCTGCGATTGTTCTTTATTTGGAAAAGTCTAAAACTCTGCAATGCGGTAAATATAGAATTATAGATAGAGTATAGATTTTAAGCCTTATACTGTTAAATAACTAAAAGTAAACTTAAAAGCCGGTAGGAAAAACTCCAATTATGCTACTTCAAACTTATATTTTGAATAAAAAAAAACCCCATCTTATTGGACAGTGTAGATCTAAGATCAGACTGCACGTTCTGTGCAGTCTGATCTTAGATCTACACTGTCCTCAAAAGGTCAGTAAGTCGCCCTTACCAGCCTAAGGGTTATGAGAACCCTTGACATATCAAAACGGCATGGGAGATGTCGAATTGAAATCAACCATCCTTCTCCATTAAATTTTATACCACGTTAAATTGCTGAGTCAACATTTTAAACACTTTACTAGGTAAGCCTGTGTTTGTACAACGCTGAGGAAGGAAGCTTTAGACAACGTTCATGTAGTGTATGCTTGTTTGTGTGGCTTGTGTAGTTCGTTTAGTTTTTTTTTTGTGTGTGTGTGTGATTTGTTTATCTGTAATAGTGTTAAAGCCGATTTTAACATTGTTTCAGTTATATCCGGGCGACCAGAGCACCTGTCCATGCTTTCTTGGAGTTTCATTTACCATTACTTAGCAAGACATTCTTCGAAGGCCTATTGCTACTTTCCCACAAAACCATCATCAAAACAATGATCAGCAGTGAGAGAGGAAAGAATCGAGTAGCAATAACTGGCATCAGTCCTGGGAAGAAATTGGCCCAGCTGAGAATTCGAGCCAGCGACCCCAAGGTTCCAGCGCTGTAGATTACTGACTGAACTACAGGGCTAGGCAGAAAACGTAGTGAAAAAGGGAAAATTATAATACATATTTGTAAAAAAAATTTAACCTGCATTTTCTCCTTTCCCCACAATGTTTTTTACCCTGTCAGAGACAAACCCTATCTCTTGAGCCACATTTACTTTGACGTCTGCGTATATGGTTTAAATTTGGATGAATCTAAAACTTTGTTATCTGGCAAAGAGTTAACCCTTTACCACACAATCCCGTACTTTAATGGTGCTTAAAAAAAAGGTTATGATGATGATGATGAGGAGGAGGAGGAGGAAGAGGATGGTAATGATGATGATGACAACAATAATAATCATAATAATGGAAGAGAAAGAAAATGAGAAACCAGCATTTTCTTCTTTTTTCTCTCATTATTTTTGTGCTTGCACGGGCTTACAACTTCCCATCATTCGAACTACGTCTCTTTGTCGACTGAATAGGGTTGCAATATGGACAACTCCAACATTATGTCCTCTGTTAAAGCTTCATCTGATCTTAGGCAAATACAAAGGACAGCAACTCTGTTCGAGTCGCCAATATCATATTGTTAACCCATATCGACCGACCCATGTCCTAACCTCCATATTGAAATAATAAAGTTAAAATAATTTTTAAAAAATTCAGAGATTGAAAATATTGAAAAAATATGTTATCTATTTTTGACCGTTTATCAAATAACTCTTAGGATGATAAGCGCGACTCGTTGACCTTTTGCGGACAGTGTAGATAAAGATCAGACTGCACGGAACGTGCAGTCTGATCTTGGATCTACACTGTCCGATAAGAAGATGTCTTAGCCCCAAAATTACCTTTGAAATAGCGAAATTTGAGTTTTTACTGTCTGCTTGAAAGTTTCATGTTAGTTATTTAACAGGATAAGGGTTGAAATATGTATAGCCTAGGCTCTACTTTTTTTGTATTTACCCATGCCTTATCTTCAGTAAATTTTTATTGGGGTGGTCACAAGTGCAGAAAAAGTCGTGCCCACTGATAGCCTCCATTTTTTCTTCTGTCTTTTTATTACCATTAACCCTTTACCAGACGATAAAATTTTAGACTCGACCACAGTGAAAGCGTTTGCAGACGACAACTTAAATGTTACAAAAATTATTGTATCTGTCTAGGTAGAAAACATTGTGAGAAAATGCTGGTTTCCAGCATTTTTGCCTTTTCCCATAATATCATCAACAGCCACTCCGCTAGGGTTATTAACCCTGCTAAAATGAAACTTTCAAGCCGATAGTAAAAACCCAAAATTTTCTATTTCAAAAGTACTTTTGGGGAGAAAGATATAGCCTTATGGGACGGTGTAGATCCAAGATCAGACTGCACGTTCTGTGCAGTTTGATCTTGATCTACACTGCTCGCAAATAGATCAGTAAGTCGCGCTTAGCAGCCAAAGGGTTAACATTCGTAAGATAAAGGTTTACTTTACTCAGCATTTAACAATAGACTGGCATGAACTTGCATTTTGTTTGAAAGTCATAGTAAGTTAATATTTACTCATATGATATGGCCTGCAACACGCAAAAAGAGGTATTCGGACATTTGCGTAAAGTGTCGTCTCGGATCAGCCTACGCACTCCGCGCAGACTAATCCGAAACGACACTTTCCTTTTTTATGTAATTTTCTGTTTTGCGCAAGTCTACTGTGGGATAAAATCTAATGTAATCGTAAAGTGCCGTCTCGGATTAGCCTGCGCGGACTGCGCAGGCTGATCCGAGACGACACTTTACGCAACTGTCTGAATACCCCTTTTCGCGTGTCGCAGGCCATATGACAATTCATGCTCAATCCCCACACTGAGCACTACTAGCCATTGCTCTGAGGAATTTAAAAATAGCTACAGTTAGTATAAAGGTTAAGCTGACACAATTCTTAACTGATGGGAACATACTGGGCTACATAAAAGATTCCTGGGGTTATTCGACAAAAAATATCAGTTCGTTTGGTGTGGTCCGCAGCCGAGCGAACTTTGAACTTCTTCTTCTTGTTTTATAATACAGTTACTTACGAAAAAAACAAACTTTGATATATGAGCCATGATCTGTGAAAAGGCATCTGCGAAAAGTATCGAACCAGGTCAGCCTGCGCAATTCGGACAGGCTAACCTGGGCCGAAACTTTTCGCTATTGGTCAATGTTCTGTATATCAAGGGACCAGTCTACCTCATGATTCAGGCGGTTGTTAGACAAAATGGACTTTATTGATCCATGATAATGTGACGACTTGCTTGGTATCATACATCACGGAGATGCATTAAGCCCCCTTTTGCTAGAGAATGGCTCATATATATATTTTTTTTCACTTATTCCTTTTTTCTAGAAAAAGTGAATAAGTTCTCGTTTGTTCCAAAAGTAAATATGAAACCACAAGTTTAAGGGAGCTATTCAGATTTTGATAGTCTCGCCAAACTTAAAAACAATGATTCATCACCTAATTAAGTAAGACGATAGCTCGCAACTTATCAGAACAGAAAAAAGACAAAAGAAAAATAATTTTCAGTGGCATTTCCTTAATGGGCTACGTAGCCTCTTTGGTTATTACAGATTGCGCGCCTGAGTCTCGGAAAGGCTTGTGGATTGTCACATGATTAATAACATGGGTCTGTTATGAGGATACGAATTCAAACCAGTATGATGACGTCATATCTGATTTTATAAAGACATTCGGCATACCTCGGGTGATGGGAGCCATCATATCCCTCGGCTGTATCTGGTGGATTAATATGCATCAGATCGATACATATCCGGAAATACGCCGGTTTACCGTTCTGAAAATTGTAAGGCTCCTCTTAAAAAAGAAAACTTGAGTTTCAATTTTCTATCGAAATCTTTCTAACTATGTTTCAGTTGAGTTGGTAAATGGTTCGTACATTCATTATTCATCAATTCCGATCAAAGTTTTCACCGACAGATAAACAGATGTGAATAACTTCATCGAGGTTGTTTATGTCGTTGCTAAACGACTGACAGTGGCGCGCCATGTATAAGATCACGTGATTCGCAGTTCAAATGGAAGCGACCGTTATACGGACGAGGTTAGATGTAGGTACGGAATCGGCCGAGTTGTGACGAATGTTTATAAAGATTGACGGAGTTACTGATTGCTAAACGACTGTTCTATTATTTAAAGCCACAATAGCGGCCAAGAGTAGGCAACGCGGGTGCTATAATGCATTTAGATTTAAAAGTACGGAAATTGTTGTGATGATGAAAACTGTAATTGTACTGTCGTTCCAAGTGTTAGTCGCTGGAAGGAAAAATGAAGTTTTAAAACCAGGTAAAAAGGTAAACAAAAGATAGAGCGATCTTGCAACTTTTAACCGAGGTTTCCAAGTCATTTTTGTGCCGGCGACTGACACCTGGACTGACCGTACAATAACAGATCGTCATCTTCACAATAATTTCCATATTTTTAAATTACATGATTTAAATTTAAATGCATTTTAACATCTGCATTGTTTACATTTGGTCGCTATTTGAGCTTTAAGCGCCAAAAGTTGCACCTTTTCATTTTATATAATCGTGAACTTATGTGATTGAAAAGAAAAAAATATCGTTGTATTTAACGGTATTTTACAAAACAAGATTAATTCACGGCATAAAATCTAAACAGCCCCCTTTAAACTTGCTGATTAAGCCTGCAATGATTTGCTGTTTGAAGACGTGAAAACACAAAACACACATTTTTACAAATTCTACTAACAGTTCGATGCCTGAGAATGAACTAAGTCATCAATGAAAAGGTATTGCTTTCAGGAAACTTGAAAAATGTTTATAATAATATTAGTAACGACTTACTTCCAACCATTTTCACTGCCTGTTGTGGTCAACATAACAGAGTCCGATTTTGTTGAAATGACCACAATACAAGACGTGTCACTGAGAAGTGACTGATGCCCCCGACAATAGTAATATTTTTCTGTGAGCTGTACAAGTGAACATTGACTAATGGACACAACACTTACAACAAAAACACATCTGACCTTGCCTTAACCTACGAAAAAAGTAGTAGGCCGGACACAAACTCTACCACTGAAAAACATACTAAACCTTCCTGTGACCTTGAACTTTAACCTATGGACATTAATTGTGCACAACACAACTTCCTTATGTGGTTGACCATTCTGTATTTTCTCTTCTTGAACATAATATTTGAATTAGCCACGACCTTGACCTTTCACCTACTGACATGGTCCTTAGATGCGACACATTGTTTATATGTGGTTGACAGTTCTACAAAGTTACACTGAAATTCATTATGAATTAAAAAAGTAACAGGCCGGACACGAAAGCTACCCCGCCAAAAATACATTTGACCTTGCTGTGATATTGATATTTAACCTAAAGATATGACTCCTGCGCATGACACATCATCTTGATGTGATTAATATTTGTGCAAAGTTTTTTTTTCCTGAAATTAAAAGATGGGGAAAACAGTTATGGCCTAGACACGAAAACAGACATTTGACCTGCGGACATTCATGATTCTTGTGCGCGACACATCGTCTTTATGTGGTTGAAAATTCTTACACAGTTTTACTGGAATTCATCCATAATTAAATGAAAAAAAAAAAAAGTTGCAGGCCGGACCCGCAGATAACCATCCAAAATTCGTCTTTTTGACCTTGTCGTGACCTTGACCTTTTACCTACTAACATGGTTCCTGTGTGCAACACATCATCTGTATGTGGTTAATAATTCTGCAAAGTTATACTGAAATTCATCCAAAATTTAAAAAAAGTAACAGACCAGACACGAACACTACCTCACAACACACATTTGACCCTACTATGACCTTGACCTATAACTTACGGACAAGATTCTAGCGTATGATACATCGTCTCGATGTGGTTAAGATTTGTTCAAAGTTATTTTGAACTTAAGCAATAGGAAAAAAGTTATGGCCCGGACACGAAAACAGACGGACGGACAGACGGACTAGACAAAAACTATATGCCTCCTGAAATTTTTTTTCGGGGCATGCTATTTCCAACTGTGTATACATTATCATAATGTCGTTAGTAACACTCACGAAATTATTATCCTAAGGCATCGAATTTTGTATTGAGTCTGGGACAACTGAATCGATGAGGTGCCACGATGCATTCGAACCACCCATTTTCAAAGGTTTAGATAGAAGTAGGAGGCGGAACCTGTTGTATCACAGACAGACTGTATGGTGTTTAACGCCGTTTTCATCATTTTTTCAGTCATTTCGAGACGGCCAATGCACTTATCAGCTCCTGCTTAGAATTTCTTGGCATAAAATTCTTTACAAGCCACTGGCTAATTCGCCACTTAGCATCGTTGACACCACGTTCAGCAGTACAAGAGAAGTGAAACCTGTCGCATTGATTATCATCAGTTCTCGGACAGAGCTTGGACCGACCTGGGAATCGAACCAGCTACCTCTGGATTTCTAGCCATGAATGTTACCGGCTGAGCTACCGGACTCGAAATCACGGGACAGATGAAGATCATCATCAGGGGTGTGTCACTGATAATCTGACACAATCTTGCAGTGTCACTGTTTCCCGCGCAGCATCCAGCAACAGGTCTCATTTGACTCTGCTGGAAGCATTTAGGTAAGTTTTGTTTACTGAGGCTAACCAAAACGGTGATCAAGATAAATCTTTAATCACTTAGTGAAGATAATCCACACCTTTCTATAGAAATTCAAAGCCTGATTAAAAGCGATAAAAGCATCACTTTTGCCGTAACTTAAAATCATGCCACCAAATAAATAAAGTTGTCTGCTTTTTTGGTAATTTTACCATCAAGTTAATGTTAGATTTTAGATATTAAAATAGATTTAAACGAGCCATGGTTCTAATAGGAAAGCAATTTTTGAAATAAAATTTGTGCTATAACGTATCTTTTGACAAAGATAGAAACCTGTGTATCGTACTTCTGCAAAACAAGAGGTCTTAAACAGAGCACTGTTCCAATTTAAAACACGTGGTAAGCAAAAGGGTAACAAAAAGGCTTACCGAGGCTAAGCGAAGCTTGGGTCTTAATATTTGTATTTGGAACAATATTGGTCCTCCTATCTAGACAAAAAATACAATTTACATAAAAAAGACAAGGGGTCTCCCATCTAAGCATAAAACGCAGAGCACGATCCTGAACTTCCACAAAGATACAACAATGGGCCTCTAATCTAAGCACTAGACAAAGGACACGTTGGCAAACTTCCCCATAAAGACGACAGTGGGTCCCCTACCTACGCACTAGAGATTTAAGTTCAACAAAAGGACTTCAAAGGGTCTCCCATCTAAGCACTAGACGCAGAGTACGGTGCTTAACTTCCACACACAGAGAGAGAGAGAGAGAGAGAGAGAAAACGAGGGGTCTCTCATCTAAGCATCCGAAGCAGCACACGTTGCTTAGCTCCTACATAAAGACAGTATTAGGTCTCCCATGCGCTAGACGCAGTGAACGTTAGCTGACTTCCACAAAAACCAACAATAGGTCACAAGATAATCGAAGCGCTACACGGTGACTAACTTCCACAGATGGAGCGTACGATGCACTTAATGCCCATAAAAAGACGATTAGAGGTCTCATATCTAGGAATTAGACACAGAGCACGTTGCTTAAGTTTAAAAAGAGGGTAGATTCGCCCGTCTAAGCACTGGACGCAGGCCATAGTTAAAAAAAAACTACAAGGGTGTCTCCCATCTAAGCATTAGACATGGAGAACGTCAGCAACTTCCACAAAAGGACAGCAATCGGTCTCTCATCAAAGCACTATACGCAGAGCACTTCATTGCACTTCCACAAAAAGACAACTATGGGTCTTTTAAAGCATTAGAGAGGCGCAGAAAACGGTTGCTTACTTTAACAAAAAGACGAGCAGAAAACGGTTGCTTACTTTAACAAAAAGACAACAATGGTTTCCAGGTACGCTGGCTAACTTCCACAAAAGACAATAAGGGGCATCAGTCTAACCAGAGCTCCTTGGCTAACTTCCACAAAGGACAATAAGGGGTCACCCATCTAAGCACTAGACGCAGAAAAGGTTGCTTAGTTTACACAAAAAGACAAAAGGGGTCTCTCATCTAAGCACTAGACGCAGAGCACGTAGCCTAACGTTGCCAAAAGGACAACATGGGACATTTAATCTTAGCACATTGCTTTACTTCTGCAAAAGACAAGGGGTCTTCTATCTCAGCACGAAACGTGGAGCACGTTTCTTAAGTCCCTAAGTTTCTAAAAGATAAACAGCGGTCGCAGAGCATGTTGCTTACCTTCCATCAAAAGACAGTAAATGGTCGGTTTTTCATCTAAGCTTTAGACGCAGAGCACGTGGGCAAACTTGCACAAAAATATAGTATGGGACATTCGTCTCAGCACTAGACGCAGAGCACATTGCTAAGCTTTCACCGTTGCTTAGTTTCAACAAAAGGCAACGAGCGATCTTCTATTTAAGCACAAGACGCCGAGCACATTGCTTAAATTCAATGAAAAAAAAAAGATCTCCAATTAAGCATGTGACATTGAGTATGTTGCTTAACCTCCAAAGACATTGAAGGGTCGCCGATCAAAGCCCTAGACGCAGAGCACGTTGGCTGACTTCCACAAACAGCTAACAAAAGTCTTTCACCTAGAAGCACTAGACACAGAGCATGCCACTTAGTCTCCATAAAAACACAATAAGAGGTCTACCATCATAGCACAAAATTCAGAGAATGCTGTTTTCACAAAAGGACAATAATTGTTCTTCCATCTTGGCACATGACAAAATGCTTAACTCCAGAATTAGACACAGAGCACGTTGACTAACTTCCACGTTTACATACAAGGACAATAAAGGGCCTCTCATCTACACACTAAACACATATTCCTTCCTGTTTTGTCTTTGCTAGTATTTGAGAGATCCACCGCACAAAAGGCATTTAGTCTTGAGTAAGAACTCATAATATGGTCTGACTGTTGGATGCAACGACGATAAGTTTGAAATGCTATTTAAAGCCAAAAGTGGCACATTCATGAGATGGGATTTCGCGTTGTTTACGAAAAAGAGAAAAAAAATCACTAAACAAGAAAATTGTCGTCAACCTAATCGTATACCACTTTAAAACTGTCAATATTTTGTAAAATTTGTTGTGAGCATTGGCAAAAACACTTTCGCTAGTGTAATCTATTTGAACATACATGTGCATGTATTTAAGCTCCAATGAGCAGCTTAAGGTTAAGCAGCAAAAAGTATACCCCCGTCCCCCCCCCCCCCCAAAAAAAAAAAGTTTTGGATTCGTTCTAAATTTATAAAAATTCCATACATACTACCGTTAGGGAGTGCGAGGTAACAATTTTCACTCCAAGGCATTAGAATTTTGAATTTGTACTCCAAAGGAGCTTCGTTCCTTTATCATTACTGTCTCCAACGATCACCACATTGTTGGTATTTTTGAATCGCAGCTTTCATAAAAATAGCCTTGTGAAATCTTACATGTTCTGGAAAAGGTACAGGTTCAACGAACTTAAGACAGTTGAACCAGCAAACATTCTTTTGTTTATAAATGTTTGTATGGCATAACTAGCCGATAATCAAAAATACTTTCACAACTCAAAAGTTCATTATATCGCTTCTAAGATGGAAAAAAATGTTCTTCATTTGAACTGTCCTGACGTAGTGAAATGAGTATTGACCAATCATAAAGCCCGCTTTTTTGATCCACCGGACTTACATTTCATCTCAACATCGTCATATTTTTGTAATGCTGAATCACGATGACTGTTAGTAGATAGGTCATTTATTCATTTCCCGTCATGTTTTATTTCGACCACCTTGCATTCGGCAAACCTCGGATAATCCGCTGATCAAGTCCTTTAGATGTAATTACGGAATTGGCCGAGTGGTGACTAGTGGGCCACCTTGTACGCAGGTCATCGCAAATCTTTAACCGATAACAGTACAAGATATTTTTGACATACCTAAAACAAGTACATTTGACACCTGGATTGAAGAAATGGCGCTTTTACTAAATGACCTATAAAGGTAAAGGGGCGATTCAAAATCAAGCATTTATCTGTTAATGTAAGATGCTGTAAGTTTCGTATAATTGTTACTAGAGCCTATTTAGCATAAACAACAATAATTATCATTTCTTTAGTGTTTCGGTGATTTGTATTTTTATATATATACATGTGTGGCGCTCTGGGTGATTAAATACATTTGAGTCATCCTCTTACAAAAGGGGACTTAATGCATCTCCGTGATCCATGGTACCAAGCAAGCCATAATGTACTTATGGATCCATAATATCCACTTTTTTAATAACCATCTTAATCATGAGATAGACTTGTCCTTGGGCATACAGAAAATTGTCCATTAGCGAAAAGTTTCTGCCCAGGTCAGCCTGCGCGGACCGCGCAGGCTGACCTGAATCGATACTTTTCGCAGAGGCATAAAGCTCCCTTTTCACAGACCATGGCTCATTTTCATAAAGTACTACACCGAGCAAGTTGTCAGAAAATATGAACCCGTTTTGTCTAAAAAGTCAGCTTAAGTGTGAGGCTCGTAGAATGATCCAGTAACATGCAGACAATTCACCAAAAGCAAAATGTTTTGACCCAGATCAGCTTGCGCGGACTGCAGGCAGACCTGAGTCAATACATTTTTTCCCCAGATGCATTAAACCACCTTTTTACAGAGAACGCCTCATATTTTTCATCATTTATATTTGAGCCCTGCTCTGTGAAAAGGAGGCGTAATGCAATTGCGAAAAGTATCGACCCAGGTTAGCCTGCGCAGTCCGCGCTGGCTGACCTGGGCCGAAACTTTTCGCTATTGGTCAATTTTCTGTATGTCCAAGGATCAGTCTACGTCATGATTAAATTGGTTGTCTAAAAAGTGGCCATATTATGGATCCATGATTACGTGATCGCTTACTTGGTATAATGCATCACAGAGATGCATTAAGCCCCCTTTTGCCAGAGCATGGCTCATTTATATTTGAGCCACGCTCTGGCAAAAGGGGGCTTAATGCATTTCCGTGATGCATGATACCAAGCAAGTCATCACAGACGTATGGATCCATAGTAGCCACCTTTTTTAAAAACTGACTTAATCATAAGGTAGACTGGGCCTTGGACATATAGAAAATTGACCAATAGCGAAAAGTTTCGGCCCAGGTCAGCCTGCGCGGACTGCGCAGGCTGACCTGGGTCGATACTTTTCGCAATTGCATTAAGCCTTCTTTTCACAGACCAGGGCTCATTTCTTTATAACTATACTGTAAATTTGAAATCCTACGATAACTATGACCAATGACCATACTATCTTGTGGTATTACCTCCCAGAGAAAGAAGGCTGTTAACAACATTGTGGGCAAAGAAGAAAATGCCTCTTACTTATTTTTTTATCTTTTTCCCACAATACTGTTTTTCCTTTCAAAGACTTATCTAATCATTGGAACCAAAATCAATCTGTCGTCTGCAAATGCTTTGAATTTGGACAAGTCGAAAATTTTGTCGTTTGGTATAGAGTTTTAGACGAAACATTTCATATTTTTGCTGTAGAAACTTAGTGAATTAAATCTTCTCGTCTTAAACTCTTTAACTCTGTACAAAACAGCAAAATTTTGTACTTTTCCCACACTGTTTTCAAATGCATTTTTCGTCCTTGTCGTTAACCCGGCATTGTGTGGTAAAGGGTCAACCCTTAAGTTGCTAAGCCGCGACTCAAGGACTTTTTGCGGACAGCGTGCAGTCTGATCTTAGATCTACACTGTCCGATAAGGGGATATCTATTCCGCAAAAAAAAAAAAAACCTTTAAAATAACAAAATAGCAGATTCTAGGCTTTTACTATCAGCTTGAAACTTTCATTTCACTTATTTAGCGGGATAAAGGTTAACACAGACAAAATCATTGACTTGTCCATATTGACATCACGTACAGACGGAAAATCAAATATGGACAAACTAATAGGATTTTCTTTCAAAAAGGTAAAAAAGCAGTAGAAATAAAAAGAGAAAGTGCTGTAAACCGGTTCGGTACCAGCGCTTCCTTCTTCCCCCCCCCCCCCTCTCCCGCCCCCCCCCCCCAAAAAAAAAATTTATTTTCTTAAAAAATTTCTCAGGCCGTAGAAGCAAGTACGTGTTTGTCTGAGAGTATTTTTCCCTTTGCTTAAAGTCAGTTGCAACTCATCTTTTTAAATCACTTCCCAAAATAAGCGATCTGAATGGGACAACTTGATACAGTTAAAAGACTCTGTTACGAAACCGCCTCGGTTTTTTTCCATGAAATTATCTTTTGCAAATAGAGCCCTTAAAAATACTTTCGAAACCCAGAAAAGAAATAAGTAGGCGATCGCCGTAATATGAATGAAATACTGTTGAAAGCAGCATACAACACCACTCAAACAAAACAAACGAACAAATACACAACGACCCACCTTCCATCATTGTAATCCTTCATTCCTGAGTGTTCACATCGTTTGCTGCAGACTGAACGATATTTCAACAGACAGCAGGAGTCAAGTCCCTACTGTTTGAAGATAAATATATTTTGCTACGGAAAGCTCCTTTATATGGAGCCTTTAAAGTGACATTTTGAAAACATATTTTATATGCAAACTTTCGAAACTGTTGTCGTAATTAAGAAATGATACTCAGTCCCTATAAAGTGATATTTTAAAAATGAGCCATGCTCTGTGAAAAGTATCGACCCAGGTCAGCATGCGCAGTCTGCGCAGGCTGACCAGGGCCGAAACTTTTCGCTATTGGTCAATTTTCTGTATGTCCAAAGCCCAGTCTACCTCATGATTAAGTCAATTGTTAAACAATATAGCTATTATGAATCGATGGGTATGTGAACGCTTGCCTGGTATCATGCATCACGGAGATGCATTAAGTCCTCTTTTGCCAGAGCATGGCTCAAATATATATGAGCCATGCTCTATACATCATGCATCTGTGAAAACTATCGACCAGGTCATCCTGCGCAGTCCGTGCAGGTTGACTTCAGACGAAAGTTTTTGCTATTGGTAAAATTTCTGCAAGTCCAATGACCATTCTACCTTATGATTCAGCCGGTTGTTAGACCAAATGGTTTTTATGAATTCATGATTATTTGATCACTTGCTTGGTTTAATGCATCACGGAGATGCATTAAACCCTCTTTTGTTAGAGCATGGCTAATATTATATGCGAATGTTCAAAATCATTTCGTAGACAACCTGTACGAAATAAAAGTTTATAATAACGAAATAATTTTGAAAATTTGTATTTAAAGATATTTGAAGAGTGTCACTTTAAGAGCTCCGTACCTTTGTTCTAAATTAAGATTGTTACGTGAAAACGATCTGGATTTTTTTTATCAGTTCCTGAGGTTGATAAGTGGCGTGATCTAGACAATTAAAAAAGAACGGGTTTTTTTTTATTATCTGATTACTCTGTTATACACGTATTAGCTTAACGCTTTGCAAAGTAAAAAAAAAAAATAATAAACTGGTCTAAATTGCAAATGTTTGCAGAGGTCAAATTAAATGTGGCAGAAATGATCAGATTTGTCCTTCACAGAGCAAAAAATTGGGAAAGGGAGAAAATGCTATTGACGAGCATTTCTTCCTTTTCCTACTTTATTTTCAAAAACCATCCCATCTGGGTCTTTAACGCTTCTTCTGAAACACAGGCGTTCGTTTAATGACGAACTTCGCCACCTATAATGTAATATATAAGTCTTATATATTACATTATAGGTGGCGAAGTTCTTCATGAAACGAACGCCTGTGTTCTGAAAGAGTTAAAGTCCCTTTCATAAAATCGATTGTGAGTCAAGTTCTTGAACTGAGATTGATCATTCACTCTCGATGACGACCTCCTGGTACATCCACTGCTAAATGGTTATGTGTAGAACTCGTAACCTTGAGGCCCGGGTTCGAGTCTCACTGGAGGCACGGCCTATTTCTTGGACATGTCCTTGGACAAGACACTTCAGAGTCCTTGCATAGTAGTGGTGAAACCCAGGACATACATTATGTTAGCCGTCACCGTGATACGACTGAAATGAAGCGGCTTAAAACACCATTCAATCAATCAATCCCGGAAACTGGCACAAAGTTTGGGTAGTTTGTAAGATGACTCCGCTTTTCTAATTGGGATACGACTGCCATACAATAGACGGGGAAATATTTTGGCCAGTTATGACACAGACTCAAGCGAAAATTATACTATACTGGTATATATTAACATATTTACAAATGCAACAGTTTTGCCGAATGAACGAGTTTTTCTTTACCTTAACAACTATAAAACAGAATCGATCATGATCTAACTGCACGTTGTCCGCATGTGCATCAAAAGCTCGACTTTTGCACGGATTGGTTCAACGTAAGATTTCTTCAACGTCCTTCTGAGTATCAGAGTGCTAACAGCACTTTGATTATTTTGATGATGGGTTTGTTACTATTTTAGGATTGTTGTCATTTTCGCCTAGTCTTCGCCCATTCGGCATACCTCGGGTGATGGGAGCCATTAGATGTAGGTACGGAATCGGCCGAGTTGTGACGAGTGGTCTTCGCCCCGTCGTTTTTATCAAGAGACCATTTCGAAATTGGGCTAATTTGAACATTTTATTATGTTTACAGACTCTTAGTTTTTAACCTTCATGTAGGGCGAATGTGATATATTTATGGTTCTGTAGTATTCACATGGAATGGTTGACAAGAAAACGAAGAATTGTTCGTTAACTAGATCAACGTCAAGTTTTTGTAATTTTACGACATTCTCCTTCGTAGAGAGTAACACAGTTTTCCGGTTTGTATTTGCGCGAGATTTCAAGAGGAACCAAGAATTTTTGAAAAGTTTAATTTGCGGCTAACGTTTATTCCACAGCCCTATGTACGGCCATAAGCAACTTCAGCACTGTTTTGTACTGAGATTTTCCACTACAAAAATAAAAGTGTACATAGTATGCATATTAAATGTGCGTACCATAATTACTAAGAGAAATAAAGGGTTTGATCTCAAAACCAACGGCTACATCAAAAATCAGTGCTCGTCAAATTTTATGTAACAATGGCGATGATGATGATAGTTCTCATCATCATCATGATTGCATAATCCTGTTATTGAAATAACTGTAAGAGATGTTTCATCAATTATAGAATTGGAATTAATGATAATTTTATAGGGGAGAAGACCATAACAATGGGTTAATCGTCTGAAATTAATCCATCGTCCTGTCAAATTCCTATTCTCAACTTGAATCTATCACAACGAAATATTTTCATCAACCCTATACCAAACGACAAGGTTGTAAACTTGTCCAAAATAAAGGCATTTGCAGACGAAAATTTCAATTTTTTTCAAATGATTGTCTTTGGAAGGGTGGAAAAAGTTATGGAAAAAGGAGAAAATGCCGGTTACCAGCATTACTTACTTTTCTCCACAATTTTTTCAAAAGCTTAATGTAAGCTCTATTTGTATGAGGGGTGATAAAAAAGATCGTGGACCACCTCGATATTTTGAAAACTACTACACGGAGGATTACAAAAACTTGCATATATAAGCATTAATTATCTTGTAACTGACTAAAGCTTTCAAATGTCGCATTATTCAAGTAGATAAAGTATGACGTCATTTTCATGACATCATATACTGCATTAGAGGTCCAAAATGTCGGACGACGTTTTATTTGAGCCGAGAGTAATCATAAAGTTTTACGTCAAACTCGGAAAGTACTTATCGGAAATCAAAACCGATTGAGAAACAGTTTAAAGGGACTCTGCACTAAAGAAATCTGATATTCGTACATGGATCGGATCGATTTAGACAAGGGTGCGATAGTGTTAAAGATGACTCTAAATCTGGCCGTTCATCATCATCAGTCACAGACAAAATCATAACGGATCTAGAGTAGCATGTAAAACAAGACCGTCGAGATACTGTCAGGAAAATAGCTGACACATTCAACATTTCATATAGAAGTGCTCAGGAGATTTTGACTGAGAATCTTGGAATGTCACGTGTTTGCACAAGGTGGGTACCTCTGCAACTGACGCCCGAGAAAAAGGGGGTTAGAGTGGGAATCTGTCAAGAAATTTCAGAACGCATTAGGTTAGAGGGATCAAACTTTACTGATCGTATTGCAACATGCGATGAAACATAGGCACACTTTAACGAGATTGAATCTAAACGACAAAGCAGTGTATGGTAACATCCAACATAGCCTTCCTCTGGTAAAGCCAACCTTTCTAAGTCACTTGGTAAAGTTATACATCATGTATTTCTGTTCTCCTTTTTTTCTTCTACATCATGTTGTATCTATACATATTACAGTCAATACTGAGTTTTATGCCCACATTATTCAAATAAATTTCACAAACACCATACGAAAAAAACAGCCCGAAGTCCTGTGAAGTGACGTCATTTTACATTTAGATAACGCCCTAGGTCACAAAGCCGCACTTAGACAAGAAACTTTGCAAAAACTAAACATAGAAACACTAGCCAAATCCCCTTATAATTTAGTCCTGACTCCATGTGACCTCTGACTAGTTCCTGTTTTGAAAGATTCTCTATGTGGCACGCACTACGAGAGCAGAAACGAGCTAACCCTGGCTATAACCGGGTCCCATTCGGCATACCTCGGGTGATGGGAGCCATCAAATCCCTCGGCTGTATCTGGTGGATTGATATGCACCAGATTGGTACATACCCGGAAATACGCCTGTTTACCGTTCTGAAAATTGTAAGGCTCCTCTTAAAAAAGAAAACTTGAGTTTCAATTTTCTATTGAAATCTTTCTAAATATATTTCAGTTGAGTTGGCAAACAGTTCGAACATTCATTATTTATCAGTTCCAATTGAAGTTTTCACCGACAGATAAACAGATGTGAATAATTTCATCGAGGTTGTTTATGTCGTTGCTAAACGACTGACAGTGGCGCACCATGTATAAGATCACGTGGTTCGCAGTCCGCGCAGGCTGACCTGGGCCGAAACTTTTCGCTAGTTGTCAATTTTGTGTATGTCTAAAGACCAGTCTTACTCGTAATTGAGTCGGTTGTTAAAAAAAAGTGGATATCATAGATCCATAAGTATGTGACGGCTTGCTTGGTGCCATAGATCACGGAGATGCATTAAGCCCCGTTTTGCTAGAGCATGGCTCAAATACATGTAGGTGGTAGAAAGATGGTAAGCAGCATTTTCTTCTTTTCCCACAATGTTTTCTACCTTATCATTTTTACTACATTTAATGTGACAGCTGCAAACGCTTTCAATATGTGCAAATTCAAAGTTTTGTCGTTGTCATTGTGGTGAAGGTTAAACGAGGAATGTAGCCGCCTGTACGCAAAAACTCAATTGCGTTCTCTGTTAAAAAAAAAAACAGATTAAGCCAAAAAATCGTCATCAGATAGCTTTCACAATTTAAAAATTTCTCTTGACACTTCGCGCTTCGGTTAAAAACTTTGGTGTTATGTTTTTGTACACATTATTTTGGGCGAGCTACGCTTTTGTAAAGGATGTACATGTAAATGTTTCATACATATAGAAATTGAAGTACAGACAATAAAAATGTCCTCTCTCTCATCAGTAAGGTGGGTGATAAACCAAATTCTTATAATACATAGAAACGTCAGATAATTAAATTATGCAGGTTGTAAAAATGACAAAATAAGTATAAATCATAAAATAACAGACAGTGTAGATCCCAGATCAGATTGCACAGAATGTGCAGTCTGATCTTGGATCAACAGTCTCTGAAATCGACTTAACTTGACCTTAAGTAGCCTCATTAAAAATTAGTAGGTGACACAAATTTCAGACATAATATCTAAAGGTTATCTTACTGTTTAGAGATCACGTGCTGGCCGATTTGACTTGTATTTTTACCACGCCCAAATTTGTCAAATTGTTTATTTTAAATTGATATTTTAGACTGCTTTCAAAAGTAATTCATATCCACATCATGGCGACAGTTCAGTTACCCAAATCTGTTAAGGATTTAACAAGAGCTCACCAATTCCTTGCCCTATGGCACTCGCACGTGACTAGGAACGCTAGCGGGAATCGATCTAAGGATTTCTGAATGCAAAGACGGTGCCTGAACTCCTTTACTAGACGACAAAACTGTAGACTTGTCCAACACGAAAGCATTTGCATATGACACAAATGTGCCTCAAATGAGAAATAACTCGTGTTAGAAGGGGAAGAAGACATGGGGAAAGGCGAACAGTCTGTTTACTGCATTTTTTTCTGTTCCTACAGTGCTATCAAAACCTTGATCTAATTTGGGTTGTTTACACAGGTGGTTTTTGATAAAAGCTTAAAACAAGTGAACCCCAAAAAATTGAAAGTGTACAAAATCATCTAGGCAAAAGCCCACACAATGAAGGGAGATTAATGCTTAAACTTGCTGTATCAACAATCGAGTTATTTCCCTTTAGAAATTATTTCACCGTCATGCACCCGTTAAGTGCCTTTCATTATTATGATCTTTTGATCTATACTGTCCGCTTTGGAGAGACACTCTGGGCAATAGCAACCTTGATATTGCTGTGATTAGGCTCTTCTCCCAGGAATGAAAATGTTGCTTGGATTTATTTGGCACTCTAAGGGTTATGACAAAACAGAAACTAGAGGCCCTACAGGGCCTGAATCAATCTACTGGCAGAGATGTTGCTTATTTTCTGGCACACATCATTAATTTACCATGCAAAAAAGGAAAAACACACACATGCACACAAAAAAAGAGGCAGGAAGGGAGGTTGAAACTGGGCTTGAACCCTCTAAAACAGCTTAATGAATTGCACAAATGTAGAAAAAATTGAAGCGCAATTTCTCAAAACCAATGGTTTGAAAACCAGCCATATTTGAAAAGTTTCGGTACTTGTTGTATAAAACAATCCCTGCAAATTTCAAGGAAATATGACAAATAATATGGACTGTGTTCTGTAAAAATAAAAATAAGATTACGTCATCAAATGGCTGCTTTTCTTAAACTGATAGCATAATTTTCTTCATTTTTGATAGGGTCCAATCCCTCAATAATATAAATGATCTGTGCAAGTTTCAAAGAAATGAATCAAAAATGCATACTTATTCACAATAACAAGAAATGTATATTTTCAACTTTAAATGGCTACTTTTTTCCTTACTAAATGTCCTTTTTTTTCAAAATTGATAGGCTTCAAGCTGTTGATATAAGGCAGCTGTGCAAGTTTCATGAAAATCAAATAGAAAATGCATACTATATCACTTAAACAAGAAATGCAAATTTTCAAGTTTGAATGGCTACTTTTCCCTTATTATGCGCCGAATATTTTTCCAAATCAATAGGATTCAAACTATTGATGATATAAAGCGACTGTGCACGTTTCATGAAAATCTGACCATAAATGAGGACTTCATCATGTAAACAAAAAATGCAAATTTTCAACTTGAAATGGCTGCTTTTTCCTTACCGATTGTCAGGGTTTTTTTTTAATCAATTGGGTTCAAGCTATTGATAATGTAAACAAACCGTGCAAGTTTCATGAATATCAGGCTACAAATGAAGACTTTATTGCGTAACCAAGAAAAGGACTAACAGACTGTCGGACAGACTGACGGACACCATGCCATGACATAAGCTCTTCTGGCTTTCAGCCAGTAGAGCTAAAAAAACACATCAGCCATGTCAAATATCCATGTAATATCTATCAACAGAACTGTGGGTCCACTCTCGATTGTTTTGGTGAAGAATCTTGGAAATTTTCAGGTTTTTATATTTCCTTCTGTTTAGTTGCAATGGCAAAAGAGTTGGACAGGGAATAAAGTTCTAAGAGGTGGTTTGTTTTCCAAAGTTATCCTTTTACCAAACAATCCCAAGTTTTCATGACCTTGAGGAAGAAAGCATTTGAAAACATTGCAAAACAAGAGGGCCATGATGGCCCTGGATCGCTCACCTGAGTCAATAGGCGAAATTCACTCCACATGCATAATTCAATTTCTGACCAATTGTCATTTCAATTGAGCTTAAAATGTGGCCTCTAGAGTGTCCACAAGGAATTTCCGTAAGTTGACCTAGTGACCTAATTTATCACCCCACATGACCCAATTTAGAACTCATCAAAAAATTTATCAAGACAAACATTCTGAAAAGTTTTAAAGTTAATTGAGCAATGAATGTGGCCTCTAGAGTGCCCACAAGGTATTTCTTAAATTTGACCAAGTGACCTAGTTTATGACCCCAGGTGACCCAATTTCAAACTCACCCAATATTTCATCAAGACAAACATTCTGACCAATTTTCAAGTCAATTCAGCAAGAAATGTGACCTCTAGAGTGCCCTAAAGGTATTTCTTTGACTTAGTGACCTAGATTATGACCCCAGGTGACCCAGTTTTGAACTCATCCTAGATTTCATCATGACAAACATTTTAACGAATTTTCAAATCAATTGAACGATAAAATGTGGCCTCACGAGTGCCCACAAGGTATTTCTTTAATTTGATGAAGTGACTTAGTTTAAAACCCCACATGACCCAAATTCAGACTCATGTGAGATTTTATCAAAACAAACATTCTACACAGTTTTCAAGCCATTTGAGCAATAAATGTGGCCTCTAGGGTGCCCAAAAGGTATTTCTTTAATTTGACCTAGTGACCTGGTTTATGATCCCAGTTGACACAAATTAAGACTCATGTGAGATTTTATCAAGACAAACATTCTGACCAATTTTCAAGTCAACTGAGCAATAAATGTGGCCGTTAGAGTGCCCACAAGGTATTTCTTTAATTTAACCTAGTGACCTAGTTTATGACCCCAGGTGACCCAATTTCAAACTCATCCGATATTTCATCAAGACAAACATTCTGACCAATTTTCAAGTCAATTGAGCAAAATATGTGGCCTCTAGAGTGCCCTAAAGGTATTTCTTTAATTTGACCTTGTGACCTAGTTTATGATCCCAGTTGACCCAAATTCGGACTCATGTGAGATTTTATCAAGACAAAGAATCTGACCAATTTTCAAGTCAATTGAGCAAAAAATGTGGCCTCTAAAGTGCCCACAAGGTATTTCTTTAATATGACTTTGTGACCTAGTTTATGATCAAAGGTGACCCAAATCCAAACCCATTCGAGATTTTATCAAGAGAAACATTCTGACCAATTTTCAAGTCAATTGAGCAAAAATTGTAGCCCCTAGAGTGCCCACAAGGTATTACTTTAATTTGACCTAGTGACCTAGTTTATGAGCCCAGCTGACCCAAATTCGGACTCATGTGAGATTTTATCAAGACAAAGAATCTGACTAATTTTCAAGTCAATTGAGCAAAAAAATGTAGCCTCTAAAGTGCCCACAAGGTATTTCTTTAATATGACCTAGTGACCTAGTTTATGATCCAAGGTGACCCAAATCCAAACCCATTCGAGATTTTATCAAGACAAACATTCTGACCAAATTTCAGGTCATTTGAGCAATAAATGTGGCCTCTAGAGTGCCCACAAAGTATTTCTTTAATTTAATCAAGTGACCTAGTTTATGACCCCAGTGACCCAATTTCAAACTCATTCAATATTTCATCAAGACAAACATTCTGACTAATTTTCAAGTCAATTGAGCAAGAAATGTAGCCTCTAGAGTGCTCTAAAGGTATTTCTTTAATTTGACAAAGTGACCTAGATTATGACCCCAGGTGACCCAATTTCGAACTGACTGAACATGTTGTGCTCAGGTTGGCTAACAAACTTAGAACAAGTTCACTACATACCAAATAACAAAGCTGTATGCCTTCCAGTTTTAGAAAAGAAGAATTTTAAAGTTTTTCTTCTTTGATCAAACTTGTGACCCCCGGGGCAGGGCCAGTTTTGACCCCAGCGGCATCATTTGAACAAACTTGGTAGAGGTCCACTAGGAGATGCTACATACCAAATATCAAAGCTCTACACCTTCCAGTTTTAGAGAAGAAGAATTTTAAAGTTTTCCTTCTTTGTTCCTATGTTCGAACTTGTGACCCCCGGGACGGGGCCAGTTTTGACCCCAGGGGCATCGTATGAACAAACTTGGTAGAGGTCCACTAGGAGATGCTTCATACTAAATATCAAAGCTCTACGCCTTCCAGTTTCAAAGGAGAAGAATTTTTAAAGTTTTCCTTCTTTGTTCCTATGTTCGAACTTGTGACCCCCGGGGCAGGGCCAGTTTTGACCCCAGGGGCGTCATATGAACAAACTTGGTAGAGGTCCACAAGGAGATGCTAGATGCCCAATATCAAAGCTCCACCCCTTCCAGTTTCAGAGAAGAATCATTTTAAAATTTTCATTCTTTGTTCCTTTGTTCAAACTTGTGACCCCCGGGGCAGGGCCAGTTTTGACCCCAGGCGCATCATATGAACAAATTTGGTAGAGGTCCACTAGGAGATGCTACATACCAAATATCAAAGCTCTATGCCTTCTAGTTTCAGAGAAGAAGATTTCCAAAGATTTTGCTATTTTTTTCCGTAATGTTGCCATGGCAACCAGAGTTATGGGTGGAATTCAATCTCTTGAACAACTTTGGTAGAGCTTCACCCAAGGAATATCCCTGCCAAGTTTCATCAAGATTGGCCCAGCGGTTTAGGAGGAGATGTTTGAAGGAACTGTGGACAGACGGACAGATGGACGCCCGACAACGACCGATCACAATACCTCACCTTAGCACTTCGTGCTCAGGTGAGCTAAAAAGGAGAAAATACTGGTGACCGGCATTTTCTTTTTTCACACTTGACCTACTCCTTCAAGAATAAATCCTATCAATTGTGTCACATTAATTTTACTTTGAAAATGCTTTCAATTTTGAGACATCCAAAATTTTGTCATTTGGTAAAAAGACACAATAAGGACTCATAACCCACGCTGACATAAGCATGCTGGCAGTGAAGCTGTGAGCCAGGGCCCAGGAATGGCTTACAACAAACCAACCCTTCAATCCTTACAAAGCATTTTGCAGGTGGGATTCAAGCAGACAACCAAGTATCAGCCCTGTTCCTAACTCAGGTATGAGAACTGAACTGCCAAAAGAGTAAAAGGTTCTACCTGGCAACATCTATTTTTCAAGTTTTGTTAGGTTTGTGTGAAACCTTTTACCAGGCAATCATCTGCATTAACAACACTTATTAAAATGGCTTTCAAACATTTTGGGAAAGGGAGAAAATGCTGGTAACCAGCATTTTCTTTTTCCAAAATCTTTCTAGCCTATCGAAGGCATAACTTACTGCCTTCAAATGCTTTCATTTTGGATGAGTCAATTTTTTTTTTGTTGGCTGGTTGGGTTAGCATCATTTTCAACAATATTTCAGTACTGCAGCCACAATTGTACAATTGTTAGTTTATTATTAGTAGTTTTTACAACATGTTGATCCAAGTCTGTCTGCTTTTCCCATATAAATATTGTCAATACAATGTTCAGCGATGAGAGAGGAATGAATCCTGTCACATTCAATCCTCAAAAAGAATTTGGCCGAGCTTGGAATTGAAAGACCAATGCATGGGTTTCAAGTCCCAAACATTAGGCACTGAGCTACAAGGCTCAGCCTATTTATTGCATAATATGATAGTAGATCAATAAATAACTGATGGACACAATGATACTTTGATGTTGGTTCGTGAAAAAATAAGTAAAAAGCTCATATTAATCTCGTGTATTTTTTTTAAAATTTTATTCTCTCAAGAAATACATGACAATGACATGATAAATTCAAGTTTTATGAAGTATAATCTCAATGACTTAAATCCAAGAGGGACAATGATATGAAGGATCTAACAGCTTCCAGAAAGGCCTGACAGGGGGCCTCAACGTTATAAGTCCTACATTTTGCCACTGAGGGACAAAGGACCCCCGACAAGTAAAGTATTAGACTTGCCTATTTTGAAAGCATTTGCTGGTGGGAAATCTGATATGGCTTGCCAGACAGGAATTGTCTTTGAAAGGATAGCAATCATTGGGGGAACAGCATTTTCTTGTTTTCCTATGATGTTCTCAAAGGCTTTCTTCCTTAGCATAAATAAAACAACGGATTGTATGGTAAACCAGTAACCAAACAATCCCATGTTTTTATGCACCCTTGAAAAAAGGTGAAAATGCTGTTAACAAGAACTTCCTTGTTTTCCTACATGTTTTTGTTTGCTCTATCAAAGATGAATACCTGCCATGTACTATCTTCTGAGCCATTTTGTTGTTTCCAAATTGCAAATGCTTTCAACACGAAAGAGTAAAAAATTTGAACATCTTGTAAAGAGTTAGAAAGCATCTGTAAGGAACCTTTATCAATGCAGCAGAAAAAATTCAAAAAACATTGTGCCAAAAGGAAAATTACAGAATGCCCATTTTGCTTGAGCCATGCTCTGGGAAAAGGGGGTTTAAGTCATCCCTGTGATGCACTATTCCATGCAAGTCATCATGTAATGATAATCATGGATCCATAACATACATTTAGTCTAACAATTGACTGGATCTGAAGATAGAATGGTCCTACACACAGACAATTTACAAGTAGCAAAAAGTTTCGATCCATTTCAGCCTGTGCAGGCTGACATTGGTCAATGCTTTTTTCAGATGCATTAAGCCCCCTTTTCAGAACATGATTCATTTGTATTTGGCACTATAGGTACCTACTTGGCCACTACCTGAAACAAATTTCCAGCAGACAACAGTTTACTTCTTTCTTCAATCATCCTTCTAAAATATGGGTCATCAAAATAAATGATTCAATACAGCCAGAAAGATTGTTGCAGAATGAAAAATTAACTGCTACAAGCATTATCTCCTTCCTTTTACAATGATAAATCCAAAGCTGATCTGCTGCAGGTAACAAAATCATCTTCAATTGGTTTAGTCTGTAGTGTGTTTATGGAAAACTTCTGTAACTTGGAAATTTAAACCTTTACCACACAATCATGAGTTTTAACGACCCTGAAAAAGAAGGCTATTGAAAACATTGTGGGAAAAGGAGAAAATGCTGGTAACCAGCATTTTCTCCTTTTCCCACAATGTTTTCTATCCTGTCAGAAACAGAAACCATCAATCGAACTTCATTTAATTTGTTGTCTGCAAATGCTTTCAATATGGTTGAGGCCAAAATTTTGTCGTTTAGTAAAGGGTTAAGAAGATTCCCCAGTAACCACAAGCCAATACTGGCCCAAGTGTATAAAAGAACCTAAAAATTAACACCAGTTCTCAACTTCATTCCAAGAAGAGAAATATTACAACGCACCTACATCAGATATCTGGAAAGATGACGGTTGGAATCAATTTCTGCATGACCAATAGAAAAATTACCAGTACTTACTGATGATGACATTGGGCAAGTAGTTACAGAAATCTTCCTATTAGCAAGAAGTCTGTTCAATTCACACTGCTGTTCATTTGATCCATTGTCTCATCAGTTAACAGCTTTTGAAAACATTGTAGAAAAGGAGCAATTGCCTATCACAAGCATTTGCTTCTTTTCCAACCAACTTTTTCAATCTATATCACCAAAGTCTGACATCTTTCTTTCAATCAAATCTTATTCCTGTGTATAATTAATTTAATTTTTACCGGCTGGTTAAAAATCAGCTTGTATTTTACAGGTTCAATTTAGTATTTCATAATACAAACAAAACAATGTTAAATAGATTTAATTTTAGTAAATAATGATGCTTATCTAATTTAAATTCAGTCCCTCAAAAAAATATTCTAATAGCTGTTTCAAATAACTGGCAAGTTAATTTACTTTTCACCTAAAAAGGGGCCTTTAAGGTCCAATACTGCTCTACTGGCCACCAACTGACAAATATTTCGAGATGTTCCTATCTTTGAAAACAATGAGGGAAAAGAAGAAAATGCTGATAACCAACATTTTCTCCTTTACCCCTGAAGTTTTCTACCTTTCAAAGATAAATCTTATCATCCGAGAAATATACAATTTGTTGTCTAAAAATGCTTTTACATACGGACAAGTGAACATTTTTGCCATCTGGTCGAGAGTTACAGTCATTCTTTTCTCCAAAGAAACAGATGCACTTTGATTTTCTTATTCTCAATATGGAAACAACTCTTAGAGAGCCGAAAAAACCTATCAGACATTTTCATCCTAGAAACACAACCCAAAAAATAGCAATTCCATGGTTGCCTTTGTCCACAGTGTTTCAGCAAAGCAGACAGTGTAGATCAAAGATTAGGCTGCACGTTTTGTGCAGACTGATCTTGATCTACACTGGCCGCAAATGCAACTTCAGACGTGAAAGGTGCTTTACGAGCCAATAGTTTTGATGATTTAAATTTCCTGCTCACTTTCTATACTAATCAGATGAAATAATTGAAAAAGTTTCCAGAGTCAACTGAAAACTAAAGACGTAATTGCGGACATGAGGAATTGTTGCATACAGAAACTACACCACAAAACAGCTCTTTGCTTCTTTGGCCAGTAGAGCTTTAGAATCAGCACTTCATAGATTTTAAAGACAAATCATCCATCTTTCTTTGCACAATTTTTTTATCATTTGCACCAAATAAAGCTTTCAACCATTGCATTTTGATTATAATGCCCCAAAGTACCATCATAAACTTTTAAAAATTTACTAAAACAAACAACAAAATGTACTCTAAACCTACCACATAACCCTTAGGTTGTTAAGCCCAACTCAGTGGCCTTATGCGGACAGTGTAGATCATGATCAGACTGCACAGAACATGCAGTCCGATCTTGGATCTACACTGTCCGATAAGGCAATATTTTTTCCCCAAAAAAGATATGTTTGACATAGCAATATTGGGGTTTCAACAACTGAGTAGGAATTTTCGTTCCATTTATAAAGCAACTTTAAGGGTAACATCAAGGGGTTTTATTCACCAGAAAAATTCTAAACTTTGGTCTGTATATAATTTCCAAGGCTGGCCTTCTGATTGGCTGTGACAATCTGTATCAGCCAATCAGGCGGCTAGTCTTAGAATTTTGAATCAGAATTCAATTTAGGATCATTGGTTAATACGGCCCCTGGTAATTCAATCCTTTGATGTTTGCTACATACAGTCATCACCGTTCACACATTTTATTCATCCTAGCCAATATCACCTCATGGAAAAACAGTGTAGCAAAACCAGCAATTGCTTGTCAACAAACAATTATTCCATTTCCTTCAAAATTTCTGTATCAATCAATATGACATTTTCCTAAAATATTTTTTTCTGGTGGTCACTTCTTCTATAGATGACCCATCTACCTACCTGAAAGTGTCTATATTTACTTCTCAGGCCAATGTTTGAGACCAATACAGAAATAACGGCATGTCAAGAATTTCTGTATGTATCAAGATTTGATATGCTACAACTACTACACATGTATGTCATGAAAACTTTAACCTTATGAGCAACAAATACATGAAATGGGCATTTCCAGTCAGTCATCATTATACTTTTTAACGTCTTGCCAGATTACAAATTTTCAGACTCGCCCAAAGTGAAAGCCTCTGCAGACGACAAATTAAATATTGCTGTGTTTAGTGTTTAAGCCCTTTACCACGCAATTCCGAGTTTTAAAAAACCCTGAAAGAGTATGCTTTTGGAAACATTGTGGAAAAAGGGGAAAAAAATGCTGGTAACCAGCATTTATTCCTTTCCCCACACTGTTTTCTATCTCGTCAAAGAACTTCGGTTCATTTGTATCGCTTTTGAATTTGTCATATGCAGAAGCTTTCAATTTGGAAAAGTCTAGAATTTGTAGTTTGGTAGAGAGGTGAAGTGGAGAAAACATGGTGGGAAAAGGAGAAAATACTGGTAACCAGCATTTTCTCCTTTACTAACATTGTTTTCATAGAGTAATAAAATGAAGGTATTTCTTGTTAAAAGGTTAGGTCACAGATCCTCAAAGATATAAGGATCAAAGTCGGTCAGAGTTTAAAATGCTTATTTTATCATTTCAATCTTAATCTACACTGTGTTCAGAAAACAGCTAACTTAAACTTGGTGCTGAAAGGCTGTAAGTCAACTACTTAAATGCTGCAATGGGAATTATCATGTGAAATAATGCTGATTCTTATAAATAACAAATAAAAGAAAAAAGAATACCATGAAATAAAAAACTTCACCCACTAGCATCTAATTTAGCACATTCCCAACCATGTTGACGCTTTCACAAATAACCCCAACTAATAATGAACTTGAAGAAGACAGCTTTTGAAAACCTTGAGAGAAAAGGAGAAAAGACTGGTAACCAGCCTTTTTTCCTTTTCCCATAATGTTTTCTACCCTTTCAAAAGAAAAATCCTATCATATAAATCACATTTATGTCATCTTTGGATGCATTCAAATTGCACAAGTCTAAAATTTCCTGTTTAAGGGTTAAATTTGCAGCAGACATTTTTGAAATCATCCCAGCAGAAAATAAGCAAATAATCAACTCTGTCACCAAGTGACACATTTTTTACCCTTTACCAAACAATCCCAGGTTTTCACGACTCTGGAAAGAAAGCCTTTTAAACACACTGGGGGGAAAGGAGAAGATGCATTTTCTCCTTTTCCCACAATGTTTCCTACCCTTTCTAAGACAGAAATCAGCAATTAACCTTTTCCCAAACGGCAAATTTTGGACCAGACCAAATTGAAAGCATTTTGCAGATGACAAATTAACAGTTGCTAAAAAGAAGATTTTTCTGTATGATAGGGTAGAAAACATTGTGGGAAAAGGAGAAAATGCTGGTTACCAGCATTTTCTCCTTTTCCCACAATGTTTTCAAAAGGCTTCTATTCCTGACCCGTAAAAACCAGGGATTGTTTGGGAAAGGGTTAAGCAACATTTGTCATCTGCAGATGCTTTCAATTTGTCTGGTCTACATTTTTATTGACTGGTAAAGAGTTAACCCTTCAAAACTGAAGGTATCTGCAGACGACGATTCAGAAGTTTACACAATGAACCGATGATCTCTGACTGGAATAAAAAGATGGGGGAAAGGGAGAAAATGCTGCTTATCAGCATTTTCTACTTTTCTCATAATGTTTTTCATCCCGTAATAGACAAATTCTATCATATGTGCCTCAACTGTTGTCTGCAAATACTTTCGAAATGAATGAGTCTAAAATGTTGCCACTCAGTAACAGGTCAATGCAGGAGTATAAGAGAAAAAAATTTCCATATGAGAAATTTCTTCTCTCGCTACAATGTTCATAAAAGCAGCCTGCTGCAGTATCAAAAATAGGTGTCTACAGGAATGACTGTTTTCAAGTAGACAAAAAAAAAAAAAAAAATGGTGCCTCTTAATCAGTGTCTGAAAATACAGAAAAAAATAAATGAGCACTCATTTCTCAATGACTTATTCAGCAATGTCTCAAGAATTTTACATAAATTATTCGAAGGAAAGAAAAACAGTGATGGAAAAAAGTCTATGAAAAACAATGCCCACAAAAATACTAAAGATTGTCAAAGGTTGACGACGATGAATTGGGAGGCATGCAACTTTTGATAAAACAGCAAATCTCATTGGCTAAGTGAAAATGTCTCAGCCAATCAGATTGTTCCATTTTAAATTAGTTTGGTATATTACAAATGAAAAATCCTCTAACAAATTATCACCAACATGTTATCTCTCTCACAATTCACAAAATTTTAGCTTTGTCAAATTTGAAATCATTTGCAGACAATAAATGAAATGTCATTCAAATGATGGGATTCTTCTATGGAAGGGTACAAAACATTGCAGGAAATGGATGCTGGTAACCATGTTCTCCTTCCCCAGCAATATTTTCAAAAGCCTTGTTTCTCGGGGTTGTTCAAGTTCAGGACTGTGTGGTAAAGGGTTATAAGACTTCAGGGCAGCTTTGAAAAGATGTTCAAGTCTAAAATGTTACAAGTATCTCAAACTAAATACAGACAAATTTACATATTACAGCAATGAATCATCTCCCCCTATTCAGCCATCTTTGGATCAATTTTATTTCACTAATAAATCGTATAGAACTATTTCAATTAAAAGGTAAAAGACTTCAAAATGCTTTACTGACTTTTCATTCTCAATATTATTTATAGAAGGTATGAAATATTACAGGAAATATTGGTCTTAATCTCTAAATGTGGTTCAAACAATACAAGTTGTCATTTGTCTTGTGAAATAGCAAAACATTGTGGGGGAAATGCAGAAAAGGCTGGACCCTCAGTCTCAAAAAAGCTGATAGTGTAGATCAAAAAGAAAACCAAGTTTTGTGCAGTTTGATCTAAATCTACAATGGCTGCAAAGGAAACTTGTCCATGGGACTTCAAGGATTAAGTTTGATCTCAGACAGAATGCATATCAAAGATTAGACTGTGAAGATCATAGTCTAACCTTAGGGTCTATCTGTCTGCAAAAGGATATGCATTTATGCCATTTAGGCCAATCAAGAACCTTGCAAAGAACCTTTCACAACTATTGTTGCCTTTGCTGCCAATATGGTTAAACATCAGACTTCACAAAACGTGCAGTCTGATCTGTGATGTACACTGTCTGCTTTGACAAGACATTCAAGGCAAAAGCAACCATGAAACTGCACTTATTTGGGTCAAATTTCTGACTGAAAATGTCTGTTCACTTGCTTTGGCCCTTCTATAGGTTGAGAATAAAACAACCCCATAGATGATAATCTGGTTCAGAGATCCATTCTCATTCATTCCACAAACAGGACTCTCTCTCACAAAATCATAACAGAAACAGAATAATGCTACTAATTTGTTCACACTTCTACAATCAACAGTTGATTGCTGTACATGTATACTTAGTTTGCATTATCTACATGATAATTTTATATAAAACATATAAAATTACACAAAAAATAATATCACAGCACTGGGATGTGAGCTACACATCTGACCTTTTGTTCGGTGTCAAGGTTGTTATAGTTCATGACCTTAGCTCACTATCAAGGTCAAAGGAAGGTCAATTCACCACTCTAAGGTTTTTTATCCACGAAGATCTAGCACAAATTTGCAGTCATGACTAAGATAAATATTCAGTACCCCTTACCAAAATAACATTTTTTTGCACTTGGAATGATGGAGGGGAAAAATTCTAACATGGTGTAAACTGGTTTTCACATATACAGATCCAGTAATTGACAGTTGATGTTTCAAATGAGATCATCCAAGAACAACCATTAGATTTAATGTACACAATAAACAGCGAGGGAAAAGGAAGACTCTCATAGATTTAGTTTTTGCTCTATGATATTAACCATTTACCAATCAAGTCCAAGAGGAAAAAGCCTTTGAAAACAGTTTGGAAAATGGAGAAAATGCTGGTAACCCTTCAAAGACCAATCCAATCCTCCAAGTCACACTTCACGTATCCTCTGCAAATGCTTGCAATACTTAATTTTGTCATCTGGTAAAAAGTTAACTTAAACAAGCACTATCTGGGGTCATTTAAGAAAATGGCTTGTAAAGAAGAGGTGCCAATCAATTATAGAAACCATTGCTCTTATTGAAAATATAAATGCAAGTCTTCTATTTCCCTCGTATGACCCTTAGACTACTCAAAATGTGATTTGTGCAGACAGTATAGATCAAGATCAGAGTGCATTAGCGATCTTAGACCTACACTGTCAAATCTCCTGATAAATTTTGGATTTGAAAAAAAAAATCAGGATCCAAACTGCAATAAATATAAATATTCTGAAAAAACAATTCTATCTCATTTACATATAAAAGTAGTCTAAGGGTTACACTACACCAATTTATGTATTCTGATGGTAAATATTTAAGTATTTTGATGACAAACTATGTACATCTTTACATCCTATGACAAACAATGCCCCTGTTGATTGGAAATAATTGATACAGTATCTTAATGTTGAAAAACAACAACAGACTACTTACAGTCAATGAGAATAATATATTAAAGGTACAATGGAAGAAAAAAAAAATCAAGCGCCCCTTTTCTCACACAGTAACAGACAAGGTCCGTATATCAGACTTGCATAGTACATAGACTGGAGGTTTAGGTAACAAAGTAATTATGTAGTTTCAACCCATCATGATGATTTTCATGCCCAGTGCATAGCTTTGATGTGTTTCTCGTGAGTGAAACCCAGTTTTAAAATGTAAAAACCAAATTTACTGTTTTAATGTTCAGAAATTAAAGACTTGAATAATGGACAAGTTAAAGCCAGGTATTAGGTGTGTATAACATCATGCTGCAAATAACACTTGATAATTATCTTGTTACCAAAACTTCCAATGAATTTTTTATATCAGTCAAATTCACCAAAATTGTCTGTTTCTGAAACTACTGTAAATCTTCTCTTCTACATTTACTTGTTCTGTCTGCATAAACTTAACACCTAAAGAAACAGGTTACAAGTACTATTTTTTTCCTCCCCCAATGTTTTTGACAGGGCTTTCCATCAGTGTTGTTAATCATTGGGTTGTTTGGTAACAGTAAAGAAAACAGGTAAAAATGACCAATTCCTCAGCACTTTTAGATTTTAATATTTCAAGAGTTACATATATTTGTAAGAGTGCTTTTTGCTTTTATGGAAAGACGTCTAGAAAACCATCTTGATAGAAAATGACTAGAATGAAAGACGGTTTTAAACCCATTGAGTGCTGGATGAAAATAAAGTGACTGTTTTTTTCAGTCAAGATGTAAGATCAAAATATTGCAATTTTATAACAGCCCATCATGTAGATCCCAGGTCAGTCTGATCTTGATCGACACTGTCAGCAAAAGCAATTTCAAATAAAATGTGCACTCTCTGGAGAAAGTAAAGTATATATGTAATGATTTAAATCTTTATCCATCGACGCAACTTTAGACTAATCCTAATCCAAAGCATTTGCAGACACCAAATTAGAAGAGGCTAAAATAATAGGATTTGTATCTGGAAGGATACAAAGCATTGTGGGAAAAGGACAAAATAATGGTAACCAGAATTCTCTACTTTTCCCACAACGTTTTCAAAAGCCTTTCTCATCAAGGTCACATGTGGTGAAGATAATATTATGATTTTGGAGATTTGGAAAAATACCTTGGCATTAAGAAGATAGTCCTCACGTAGCACTTTCCGCTTAATGTTGCAAATTTTATTGAAATGTTTCAAAATACACTCCATTTCTAATTCTACAGCCATATTTACCAACAATTCTAAATTTCCTTTGAATTCTAAAACTTGCCATCTTATTGGATGAGAAATAATCTCTCAGCCAATCAGATGGCAAGTCTTCAAATTTGGAAACAAGAGATTTTAAAAATCTTCCAATACCTTATTTGCTTGTAACAAAAACCTTTAGAACAGTTGACAAATATAGTACCAGGTGTTCAGGACAATACATGAATGATAGATTTCTTACGCTAGTCTGTTATAGAATAAAAACAGGGGTAGTTTTATTGATGTACAATTGATCTCACTATATGAACACCTCACAATGGGCAAAAACTTATCAAACACCTTTCCCATGCTAAATAACAATCAAATACATGTAGTTAGCAGACAGTGAAGATTCAAAACTTGAAATTTTGCTCACTGCAAAGGATAATGGAACAGATTGAGGGTAAAAAATACCATGATGAAGATCAGAATGCACCAGACCAGCAGTCTGATCTTATTCTTTACCGTCTGTTTCTGTTAATTAAGCTTTTTTCTAGCAAAAATATTATCCAACTTGTAAATTTTCGTTCTTTTTTTTTTTTTAAGCTGGAACACTCTCTCATTAATTTTATCAATAGTCTACAATGTTAGATCTTAGAATCACAACTGTACTTAATCATCACAAATAACAGATCTATGCCATCCCATGAGCAACTGGACAAGCTGTCCACCAATCTGGACTTGGTCAGTTCATGATGGTTATGTAGAAATTCCAAGCCTCTTTTTGATCACAAGTATTGTGAATGAAGATCTTGTATTTCAAGTCATATGCTGCATGACCGCTCGCAACGAATACAGAAGTTCGCCTTGTAACCTAGCTTCCAACAACACCAAATTTACATGTACCTGGAAAGAAAAATGTGTATTGAGAGATTCATAACTAATCCTTATTTGAAGTATAGAGTCTTTCTGAGATTTTAACAGTAGTCTAATCTTGATCTACATTGTCAGCAAGTACCTAATCTTGCTGAAAACATTCTCAGACAGGGTTTTCCTGGACCACTCGTGTCCTTGCATTAGGATCCCAAAATTTTCAAAATGTTGCTTAAAACTTAGATGTTTGCCTTCTTTTATTTATTTGAAGGGTGTGTGTGTGTGTGTGTGTGTGGGGGGGGGTCAAATGACCCATAAATGAGAAAACCCTGCTCAGAGTTAATTCTGCAAAAGCCTGTTTGGCTCAGTGGTTACGTGAAGGATCTGTGATCTAACTGTCCCAGGTTTGATCCTCACACAAGGTATTGGGTTTTGGAGTCTCCTTAGGCAAGCCACTTCAAAGCCACTGCTTAGTGCTAGTAAAACCCATGACACACATCAACAAGTAATCAGTTGCCATGATACAACTGAATTATCCTGAAAGCAGCTGTTAACCCTTTACCAAATGATAACCTTGTCCAAATTGAAAGCATCTGCAGACGTAAATAAATGTGATTCAAAAAATGGAAGTTGTTGTTGCAGGGACAGAAAATATTCTTCGGAAAAGGAGAAAATGCCAGTTACCAGCACTTTCTCCTTTTCCCACAATGTTTTCAAAAGCCTTTATCCTCCAGGTTTGGATAGTGAGGTAAAGAGTCTAATCAAATCACTATTCAACAATTGCCTCACCTTTTCAGAATGTTTGAAGCCACGCATCACATTATCGTAATCTTTCTTAGTGAGTCGCTCAGGGTAGCAGGTAACAGTTTTTATATACTGCTTTAAATTTTTCTCTAACATTTGATTAACTTCTCCGTAATTGTAGTCATCGTGTCGAATGCCGTACATACAGTGAATGTAGTTCCAAATGGCACGCCTAAAGGTTGTTGTATCCACATTCATTTTATGACCTAGCCTGCAATAGAACAGAATAACAAAATAGACTTTAACCCTTTACCAAACAGAAAGATTTTTGACTTATCCAAATTGAACGCATTTGCAGACTACAAATTTGATGTATTTAAAATGATGGACTTTGCAAGTAAAGGGGTAGAAAACAGTGTGGGGAAAGGAGAAAATGCTGGTTACCAACATTTTCTCCTTTCCCCACACTGTTTTCAAAAGGCTCTTTCCTCAGGGTCGTTAAAATTTGGGACTGAGTGGTAAAGGGTTAACCCTTGAAGAAGAAGACACCCTGAAGAAGAAGACAATTTATGAAAACCTTGAGGGCAGAAAAAAAGAGAAAAAGCTGATAACCAGCATTTTTTCCCTTTTCTCATAATATTCTCTATACTTTCAAAGACACTTTTCATCACATAAGTCACATTTAATATGTTCAAGTCTGGTCACAAAAGCATTCGAACTTGCAATAAGCACATAAAGTGTTAATTTGCTTGAACAGGGCCAATGAGTAAATGTAAACAACAGTTTTAAGATGAGAATCACATGCAGATGCAAACTCTCTCCTGCAGTTGCTTTAAGAAATATAAAAAAGAATGTTTCATTCTAATGAATCATACTACCCTAAATAACCCTTTACCACACAATCCTGAGTTTTAATGACACTTAGGAAGAAGCCTTTTGAAAGCACATGGGAAAAGGAGAAAATGCTAGTAACCAGCATTTTCTCCTCTTTCCACAATGTTTTCTACCCTTTTGAAAATAATACTCATCTTTTCAGCCACATATAACTGAAGATTGGCAAGTGCTATCAATATGGGCAAGTCTAAAGGTTCCCTGTGTGGGAAAAGGTTAAACGAAAGGGCAAAATTGTGTCAAACTTTTAGCAGGGTTACCTGCTCTTTGGGTATGAATTCCCCTTTAGACAGCCAAACTATGACACAAACTAGAGGCGCTTGAGCGCCTGTATCGCTCCACAGGCCTGATATTTCTATAATGGCGAAAGGAAGTTTTTAACAATTATCATTCAGTCCTGCATTTTAGCTCACTGAAGAAACAATTTGGTAAACAACCACCATAGGAACTTACCTGCAAAACAACAATGAAATCCAATGAATAGTTTTAGAGAAGAAATTTTTCAAAGATTTTACTTTATACTATAAAAGGAAAATGAGTCTCCCATAAAAGCCATGTTTTTTGACAGATCTTTTTTTTTTTTAAGGAATTCTGTAAACCTGTATCTAAGGAACATTCCTGCAAAATAATAATGCTATCCAAATAGCGGTTTGGGAGGAGAAGATTTTTAAAGGTTTTTTATTTTGGTTGCCATGGCAACCAGAATTCTTCATGGAACACAATTATTTGAAGGAATTTGAAAGAGGACCACCAAAGGAACATTCCTGTGAAATTTGGTAAAAATCCAGTCAATAGTTTCTGAGGAGAAGTTTTTTAAAGAAAAAGTTTACGCACGGACGAACGGACGGATGGACGGACGGACACACGACGGACACAACGCCATGACAATAGCTCGCTGGCCTTTGGCCAGTGGAGCTAAAAACCAGAGTGCTAAAACAAAACCTAAATTTCTAATTTCAAAAAATCTCAGCTAAAAATTATAAAATATGTATGGTAATAACTTTCAAAAGACATACATTACTTACGTATAATAAGTAAGGTTATAAGCACAGGTGAACTTGTCATCTAGTAAAGTTCCTATTTCAGAATAATAACGGTTAGCTAACGAGAATCCATGGTCTTCCCAGGAATACTCTTGTGCTCTAAACGTAGGAATGGCCTCGATTGATTCTCTTTTGGCAAAATCTTGATATGAAAACTCGGGGTGGTTGACAAACTTTAGTATGTCCGTCTTTGGGGAGGGTGTGTAGGTATTGGTTGTTACTGAAATTGGAAAAGTTTTTTGTTTATGAAAACTTTTAACTCTTTACCACACAACAATATTTTGGACCTTTGGACCAAATTAAAAGCATGTGCAGACGACAAAATAAATGTAACTTGAACGATGATTTCTGTCTTTAATAGGGTTGAAAACATTGTGGCAAAAGGGGAAAATGCTGGTTACCAGCATTTTCTCCTTTTTCCACCATGTTTTCAAAAGCCTTCTTTCTTGAGGGTCGTTAAAACTCAGGATTGTGTGGTAAAGGGTTAAACTAAGTAGGGTAAAATCCTTCACATACAACCTGATGCTAGTACAAAACTGGCAAAGAGGACTTTTGAAAATACTGGAACTCACGAAAATGCTGGTTTCTAGCATTAACCATTGGTTCAAAGAAAAAAAAATCCTGCCATTTGAGCCATGTTAAATTCATCATCTGCTAATACTTTTAAAATAAATAAGTCAAAAATACTGATTCCTGGTAAAGATTTCAAGATTCAACATACATGTATTCCTAATACACTATCCTTATCTCTTTGAAGGTCTTTACCACACAAAATAAAATTTCAGGCTAGTCCTATATGAAAGCATTTGCAGACACTCAAATAAAATTAATGTGGTTCAAGTGATGGGATTTAACTGTAAAAGAATATAAAACATAGTGGGAAAAGCAAAAAATGCTGCAGCATTTTCTCGTTTTCCCACAATGTTTTCAGAAGTCTTTATCACACAAACAAAATTTCAGACTAGTCCTATTTGAATGCATTTGCCGATGCCAAAATAAATATGGTTTTAATTGATGGGATTTATCTGTAAAAGGATAGAAAACATTGTGGGAAAAGGAGAAAATGCTGGTTACCAGCATTTTCTCCTTTTCCCACAATATTTTAAAAAGCCTTTCTCATTACGGCTGTTAAAACTCAGGATTGTATTGTAAAGAGTTAACCTGTAAGGCTCCTAGTATGAAACACACACATAATCTTTCAGTCAGTGGACAAAACCCTCTTGAACTACTTCAGCATAACACTTGTAACTTGTATAATGAGAAAATCACTGCAAGTTCTGTGCAGTCTGATCTTGATCTACTTTGTCTGCAAAAGCCCTTAGTATGATTAGAGTTGATGTCATATTGAACTTGTGAAAGAAAAATTCAAGAGTTGTCTCCCTTCCATTACCACCAACTCTAGATATACCACAGACATTGAGACACAACAGTTCTTTGTATAATTGACTCGCCCACAGTAAAGGGACATAAAGCGTAAGATGGGTCACAAAATTCAAAATTCTTAATCTACAGCATAAGCTTGAAGTTTCTTCCCACATGCCCAACTGTGTAGAACTAGCGACTGAAACGCTTCATGCAGTAGAATAAAGTTCGATCCTAGCGTAGGTACTTTAACAAATACCTCCTCTACTTGTTTACTTGTACATCTATGTTCAGCGTTTGTGGTTCTACATTAATCTGGTGAAGACAATATTTTTTTCTTATATATATATATATATCTTTTATGAAAGAGTTCAGTATCACACAGTAGCAAATGGAGAAGTGGCTCAATTTCTCTGTTTGCAATGATATTTTCAGATGCTATTCTTAGCTAGTTGTTTCCTTGGTCTAAATCAATATAACTGTGTATAAACAACAATGTATAGCCTAGAAATATTCTAAACTGGCTAACAGATTTATCTTGACATTGTATTCTTACATTCAGCACTTTGATGCTCTATTTTCTCAAACTGTTTCACCAGCTCTTCTTGGGTAATTTCGCTGTCGTCTGTCTCGGTCAGCTTCTTCATTCTCTCCATTAATGTCTCTATACCATAACTACCATTTGACTGAGAAGCAGAAAAGTCACACAAAATAAATACAAGTAAACAATTGGGCTTAACTCTTTTCCACATAGCAAAGACTCCTCAAACTTCAAAGCTTTTGCAGACAAAAACTTAACTGTGGCTCAGATTATGGTACTGTGATGGTCAAAGTAGAAAACATTGTGGGAACATTGATAAAAGGAAGAAAATGATTGTTAAAACATGCAGTAGGATCTTGAATCCATGATCATGCTTTAAAAAAAAACCTTCTTCCTCGGGGTAATACTTACTATCACCAGTCCAGTACTTATCTTTCAGCACTCCTCTGCATATTTAGTAAGGAAATGACAAGTCTTTTTAGACAGGACAATATTATCAGGACAGATACAGTACCTGTAGCATGGATCAAACATTAACCCACAATGACAATGACAAAATAAAAGCCTGAATATACTTTATATCAGACACTGCTGGTGACCATAATTCCCCCCTTTTTCCACAATGTTTTCAAAAGCCTTCTCTGTACAGGTCATTAAAACTTGGGATTGTGTGGCAAAGACTTACACAAGAAATCTGTTATAACCCTTTACCACACAATCCAATCTTTTAACAATCTTGAAAAAGAAGCCGGTGAAACCTTTCCCAGAAAAGGAGAAAATGCTCTTTTTCCCAAAATGATTTAAACGCTTTCAAAGGCACACTCTGTCATTTAATTCAAATTTGAATTGTTGTCTGCACTGTGTCAAGCAAGCACATTTTGAGTGTCCCGTGGAGCTTACTAAATATGTGTTGGACTGTATCTTTTGTCGAAAACTTACTTCATTAGATGATGAAGAGTCTATACTCCGACTAAGTTGTTGCTCTTCTGACGATGCTGGTTTGTAGGAATAACCACCATCATGATCTACCTCTGGTGTAATGCCACAACCGTATACAAAGCTCGACAAAGCATGGAAATGTGCTAATAAAATTATAGCATGGACAAGCTCCGACACAGACCAGTTGTCCTTTCCTTTTGTTAGTTTCTGGAAATGAATATAAAAAACAAAAATAAAAACAGTAATCATACTATTACAGTGTTTACCAGACAACATAATTCTAGTCCACAACATTGAGAGTATTTGCAGACAACAAATTAAATGTTGCTCAAATATTAGAATTTGTCTTTGAAATGGATGAAAACATTGTGAGAAAAGAAGAAAATGATGGTCTATAACATTTTCTCCTTTTTCCCACATTGTTTTGAAAAGCTTTTTTCCTCATAAAGCGGGACCTTTTGAAATGAGTTCAACTTCTACCAAATAATGCCATGTTTAACCCTTTACCACACAGCAAAATTTTAAACCTATCCAAATTGAAAGCATTTGCAGATGACAATTTCAAAGTGGCTCAAATGGTGCAACTTTTCTTTATAGGGTACAAAACTTTGTGGGAAAAGGAGAAAATGCTGGTTACCAGCATTTTCTCCTTTTCCCACAATGTTTTCAAAAGGCCTCTTTTTTAGGGGCGTCAAAAGGCGTCATTGTGTGGTAAAGGGTTAAGCAAATGTATAGAAAAAGGTTTCAGAAAACATAAAGGGAAAGCAAAAAAATGCTGGCAAGTAGCATTTTTTCCTGTTCCCTCTCTGTTCTCTAGCCTATCAAGGTCAAATCTCCTTTTATCTCAGCTGCATTTAATTAGTCAACTGAAAATTCTTTTATATTGGAAAAGGTTAAAATTTGTGGTTTAGGCAACAGTAAACTACATACCAAAATAAGATTCTTTCTAGGCTCACCAATACTTTTTATGAAAGAAGAAAGATTTAAAGACAATCTTACCTATTTTGCTTTAATGAATTTGTTGAAGACTTTTGCAATGAAGCAATTTCTTCTAAATACATGTATGTTGTACAGTTAGTGACGATGCAATGCAATAAAAAATTGCAGTTATGAAAAAAAAAATTGGTTAAGCCTTTTCTCTTATTGTTTGGGTCTTCTTAGCAGTCTGAGACAGACATACCGTATTTCTCCTAACAAAAGCTCCCAGGAGCTATGCAAAACATAGATAGGGAGCCTTTATTTTGTACCCAATTTGCAAAGCAAAAAGTCTGTCCAATTTTGTATTTCTTTTTTTTTTTTAGTGATTGTTACGAGTGAATATTAATCAAATTAGAGGAAATATTTATCAAATTCTTCAAATATTGTCATTTCAATCAACTAATGGGGGGGGCCCTGCTTTTATTAGGGAAGAGTGCTTTTATTATGAGAAATACGGTATCTCAAAAATTATGCTATAGTTAGCAAATGCACAAAAGTGTTAATACTCAATAGCGAATTCTTTGACTTATTGCATAGGTTGTCAAAATGTTTAAAATTGAAAGCATTTGCAAATGACACATTATATACAGCTCAAATGATGGAAGTTGTTTTTAAAGAAGTAGAAAACACTGCAGAAAAAGGAGAAAATGCTGTTTACCAGCATTTTCTTCTTTTTCCTCAATGTTTTCAGAACTCTTTCTTTCTTAGCGTTGTAGAAACTCCGAATTGTGTGGTAAAGGATCAAGACAGTTTTTCATGATACAGTGACAAAATTTCTGCATGTCAAAACAGGTTAAATCTAGGATAATTATAACACTTCAACATTGTGTTATTTCTGAGGATTATCCAGTTATATATCATTACGCCACTCCATTTAACAGGTAAGAGATCGAAGTACCCTGGGGTCACGAAAAAAAATGAGATCGTTTCATTTAAGCTAAACAAGTTGGCAACACTGCATTTTCAGTGTTCTGCCAATGGAGAGATTTGCTGACATTGTCCCATGAATTCAAAAAAGCTCCAATATTATGCACACAGGTGGGACATAGTCCCTTTAAAAGGCCTCTTTTTGAATGATTTGAAAATTTGTCTTGAGTAAAACTGTCTCACTTCTTTTGAAAGTGAATCCTATTTCTGCAAGTTTATGGGACATTCGTTTTCTCTCATGAGTGTTTTCATCAGAGAAATAAATCTAAATCAATGGATGAAACAAAATGTCTCAACCAATCAGAAGACTGGCTTTACAATTTAGAATCAATTATTTGTAAATATAGCACCATATTCATGTTGGTACTTAAACATATCTGTACTTTCTTGGCGATCTACCAATAGGGAGTAATGACTTGCACAGGGACATTTCCATCATGAGGAACACCCAGAGAGAACAGTTGCAAGCTCAATAACACTCCACTTATGGATCTAGCAACTGGTAAACTTTACCAGCTTTGTACTACACAATCCCATATTTCTGACATCCCTGACAATGAATGCCTTTCAAAATATAGGTGTGAATAGAGAAAATGCTGCTAAAGAGTATTTTCTTCTTTCTCAACCGTATTTTCTTGTCTCTCAAAGACAAACTCCATCATTTGAGCTTATCTAATTTATTGTCTGTAAATCCTTTCAATTTGGTCAAGTCTAAAGTTCAGTCCTCTGTTAAAAAGTTATTACTATTCCAAACAGCAAGGAGTTTTGGTAAGAAAGGTAACCCTACTAGTAAATTTGAAATTGTTCATATCTTGTTTGCATTTGGTGCTGTTTCGATTAATTTATATTCTACTGGTAGTTAAGGGTTTTTGGAAAAATCCCCTAAAATTTGTAGAAGGTATTCCATGGCATGCAAGTACACTGAGTAACATTTGATATTTTTAACCCAATTTGCTCTTAAATATAACCTAATTCACCAATCCCTTTACCAAAAACAATCATGTGGGATGATGACCAGGAAAAAGAAGACTAATGAAAAAAAGTGGGAAAAAAAGAAAACGCTGGTAAACACATACTGTACATGTATATTTTTTAGTAAACATAATTATGTTACATATTTTTTTCTTTTCATAATTACATACAAAATTATGCTTTTATTTGCAACAATTTTGTATTTCAAAAATTGTCTTGAAGATCTTATTACTATTGTTTGTTAAGATTTGTTTAGACTTAATCTAGGGCAAACACCATACATGTATATTTTTCACAACTCTAAGCCAAGCATGAAGAAATTAGATAAATTTGCTACAGTCCAACCTATTACCAAAACTTTACTATGTTTTTTATGAACCTGACTTTTGAAAACTCTGTGGGAAAAGGAAGCTATGCTGGTTACCAAAATTGAAATGCTGGTTACCAGCATTTTTTCTTTATCCAATTGTATTTTCTACCTTTTTTAAGACAAATCTGCCTATTTCAGTTATATGTAACTTGTCTGTCTGCAAAATGCTTTCAATATGGACTAAGTTCATAAGGTTTTTGTCAGGTAAAGAGTTTAGATATACAAAATTCTAAATAAAGCATGAATGCGGACACAATTTTGACAGCTTCAGCATGTCTTACATCATAATTTCTTTTCATTATGACGCCATTGTATAATTAATGACAATGTTGCATAATCTCTATAAATACTAGGTCTTTCAAAAGTAAGAGGATATGGTCAGCTAAAACTAATTCAACTGGAAAATAACATAACCATGAAATATTTTACTTTCTAGACAGTATTGTTCGCACCTTTACCAAACAACAAATATTTAGACTTGTCCAGTTGGAAAGTAGTTGCAGATGACCAAATAAATGAAGTCCAAAAGATAGTTTTTGTCTTTGAAATGGTAGAAAATAATGTAGGATAAGGAGCAAATGCTGGTTACCAGCATTTTCTCCCTTTCCCACAATGTGTTGAAAAGCCTTGTCCTTCAGGGTTATTAAATCTTGGGATTTTGTGGTAAAGGGTTGACCTTTCACCAAAATTTTTAACAATTTAGTGTTTTAACAAGGCTGTAGGACAAAGTTTTTGAAAATGTCGTGGGAAGAAGCTGGTTACCCACATTTTATCCATTTCCCACAATGTTTCCTAAAGCCTTCTCCCTCAAGATCTTTAAAATCAGGTTGTTTGAAAAACTGTTAACATGAAGTTAGCCCATTAAATTATTGGGATTATATGTAAAAACATGGCAAATAGAAATGAAAGAGTAATTTCTCCTTTTGCCAGAATCTTTTCAGGAGGGGTCTTCTACAAGACAAAAGAATTTGTCAGCATAATTTAAATTATTTTTTCAACCTGCATCAGATCATTCAGAAACTTAATTACCTCAACATGTATTTTTGATATCAACCAAGGTCTGTGGGCAAGAATTCTGTTGATTTCGTACAGATCTCGGAGTTTCTGTGGGATGTGATCCAGCCCTTTTAGCCAATCCTGGTCTCCTCCGGCTAATATAAACTCCTGTATATGGAGATTGATCAAATAACTGCACTGGTGTCTGCCAGCGGCCTGAAATAAAAGAAATATTTTCAAATACATACAGGTGTTTGACAACAATAACATCAGTGGTTTAAGTCTTTAACGCATGAAAAATTTTTAGATTCCTCCATATTTCTTTCTTTTTCCACTTATTTGTACACCACTCTTCCAGAGCCACTGGCTTCTAGCGTAACCATTGTCGAAACAATAATTTGGAGTGAACTGTTTACCAAACGACAATATTTTGGACTCTACCAAATTCAAAGTATTTGCAGACGACAAATGAAACATATCTTAAATGATGATTTCTGTCTTTGTTATGATAGAAAACATGGGGGGAAAAAGGAGAAAATGAAGGTTACCAGCATTTTCTCCTATTCCTGGAATGTTCTCAAAAGCCTTCTAGCACAGGGTCGTGAAAACTTGGAATAGTTTGGAATAAATCCCTATTGCAGTGACTATCACTGATGCTTGGAAAGATATTGGCCAAGGTCAGGATTCAAACCTGCCACCTCCTGATTTCAACCCCTGTGCATTACTGACTGAGCTACCAGGCTTGGCTGATCTTAGATCCTATATTCTATGACATGTTTAAACTAATAAAAATATCCCAACATTGCACTATCCAGGTGCTAACAAAACAACTCTATTTCATCAGCTTGAGGCTCAAAACAATAATTCATACTGCTGAACCTGGATTTCATGGCTTGAGCAGACAGTGTACATCAAGATCAGACTGCACAGAATGTGCTGTCTGATCTTTGATCTATACCATCTGCTTCTTTGCCATGATATTCCGACTAAAAAAGCTTCAAAGTGCAATATATGCATCTTTTCCACTGAGCAAGAATGCCTTTTTCATTTATATTGGCAGTAGATATACAGGGGCTAAGGAGCAGAATTAATAATTTCCTTCTGCCCTAATAAAAATTTCCTGTAAGAGGAAAAATGGTAAGTAGGCACTTGACTTTGTTAGTAGCCCTATAAAATAATGTTACTAAATATAGGAAAAAATCCTTATTCTATGGTTTTTGCCCCTAAAGTACCTTTGTTGCTTTAGTGGCCAGTGTAGATCAAGATCAGACTGCACAAAATATACAGTAGGATCTTAGATCTACACTGTCTGCTTTACTAAGACATTCTAAACAAATTCGACCCTGAAATTGCATTAATTTGCTTTTATTTCTAGATCTAAAATGTCTGTTGAGTTTTTGGGGCCATAAGGTTAACTTTCTACATTGTATGGGACAAAAATAATTTAGACCTGTCAAAATTTAAACAAGTTGGCATGACAAAATATAGCAAAATTACTAGGATTTGTTTCTGAAAGGGCAAAAAACATTTTCCAGCCTGTAACAAAAATCCTCCAGTTTCCGCCACATTTACTGACCATGATGTCAATAAAATGCTTTTTAACCCATAGAGTGCCCAATAAACCTATCGACTATTTTTATCCTAGAATTATGACCTGAATAATTGCAATTTCATGGTTGCTTTTGTCTACAAAGTTTCAACAAAGCAGACAGTGTAGATCAAAAATCAGGCTGCACAAAATGTGCAGCCTGATGTTGATCTACACAGGCCGCAAAGGCAACTATGGTCGTGGAAGGCGTTTTAAGGGTTAGTACGGACAAATCTAAAAATTTTGTGGTCTTGTTGTCTTGTACAAAGTTCAACCCTTTAAAACCAAACTAAATATAGAAAGGTTATGATATTATAGTAAATAGGTTAGGACATTTTTGGGAACAATTTCTAAACCGGTAATCAAATGAGCCCTTTACTGAATAAACTTGTGGTTTAATATCCCTGGAAAGAAAGACTTAATAAAACATTTGGAATAGGAAAAAAAAAACCACTGGTCATCACAAAATTTGAGTTTGAAAATGCTAGTAGCAAGCATGTTGTTAATTTCACAGAACAGAACTGTTCTGTTAATTTCACACACTGTCCTATACCCACTCATAGACAAACCCAATCTTTTTAGATACAATACTTATTTTTTATTTGTCATCTGAAAATCCATTTAATTTTGAATATCTAGAATTTGTCAATGGGTAAAGAATTAAGTTTGGCACAAATTCGAGTAACCAATAGGCATGTAATTTTGACCTTTAAAGCGCTGTTCACCACAAAAGTTGCCTTAGTGGTCAGTGTAGATTAAGATCAGGCTGCAGATAACATGCAGCCTGATCTTTGATCTACACTGTCCGTTTTGCTGAAACACTGTAATCAAAAGCAACCACGAACTGCAATGATTAGGGTCATATTTCAAGGATGAACTTTTGTTGGTTCTCTTTGGCGCCCTAAGAGTTAAGAACAATTACTAACCTATTTAAAAACAAGAGGGCCATGATGGGCCCTGTATTGCTCCAATGGCTTTTTAACCCTTTACCACACAAATCGAACTGTTAATGACCTTTAAAGAGAAAGCTTTTGAAAACATTGTGAGAAAAGACAACATGTTGTCAGCCAGTATTTTCTCCTTTTCCAACAATGTTTCCTACCCTATCAAAGACAGAAATAATCATTTAAGCTAAATTCAATTTGTCTTTTGCAATGGATTTAAACTTGGTCCAGTCAAAAAATTTGTCCTTTCTTAAAGAGTAAAATTAACATATCATGCACTTAAATGGCATTGCAGAGACATACAGCATAACAAGTCTGTATGGTGGTAAACTAACTTGGAAAACATAACCTCCCCCCTGCCCAACAAAAAAAAAAGTCATATCTTCCTAAGTGCAAAGATTATGTCAGTGAATACAAACAGGTTTATTCATTCGCATGAAAGGTAACATTCTGGAAAGAAAACTGAATGACAGAAAACCTTAATTCAAGTTTGATATCCCACTGACGTGAGCATTAACTACTAGCATCAAAATAAATCACTCTCCTTGACAACAGTCCTATCCAAAAAACTTGAATATCAAAATGAATCATGTATCACTGCAGTTTGATAATCAAGGGAGGTAAATAGTAACAAACTTTATCTCAACAGGAGTTATTTCCCTTGATTACTTACTACTTAAATTAAAGTATCTATATATAAGCCTATGCTAAACTTGTGATACCTGGCACAGGGCCAATTTTGACCCCAGGGCTATAATATGAAGAAACTTCTTAGAGGTCCATTAGATAAAGCTTCGTACTAAATTTGGTAGCCCTGGGCCTTATGGTTTCAGACAAGAAGATTTTCAAAAATTTTCAATTTTTTTCGCTTTTGTTGCCATGGCAACCAGAGTTTTTGAAGGAATCAAATTCTTTCAAGAAATTCTGAAGAGGACCATGGCAGGATCATTTTTGTGAAGTTTCATCAAATTTGGATGTTTAGTTTCAGGGAAGATGTTTGAAATAAAAGTTAACGGACTGACGGATGGATAGAAGGAAGGACAGATGGACAGACAGACGGACAGGGTGACTCCAGTATACCCCCCCCAAACTTCGTTTGTGGGGGTATTATGACTTACAATCTCATCAAGCCAGAGCAATCCCAAAATTCTCTGTACCATAATTTAACTTCAAGAAAATTTTGCAAATTACCTTGAGAGATAATTGTAAGCTTAATATGCCATAAACATTGCCAAGCTGTCATGGAGAGAGCTATTTCCACCCATTCTAATTGTCTAATTACAGGGAAGAGGGGTTCTTGCCTTGGGCGCATAATCTTTCTTTGCAGAAAATTGCACACTGTGTAGAATCCATTCCCTCTGATGCAATTTTGAGGGCATCCCCCTTAGGGCCATTTCACTGTTCACAAAAATTTAGACTCTAAGCATACTGCAAGCCTTTGCAAGGGAGAAATTGAGTGTAGCTCAGATGACAGGATTTGTATTGGTCAGGAATGTTTAACTCTACCAAACGACAAAATTTTGGACTAGTCCAAATTGAAAGCATTTGCAGATGACAAAATAAATGTGAATCAAAAATTGAAATTCGATTTGGGAAGGGTAGAAAACATTGTGGGAAAAGGAGAAAATGCTGGTTACCAGCATTTTCTCCTTGTTCCACAATGTTTTCAAAGGCTTTCTTTTTCAGGGTCATTAAAAGTCAGGACTGTGTGGTAAAGGGTTAAATTTGGTTAGGGGTAAAAGGCAGCCACTAAAGCAATGTCCTAACCTCTTTACCAGACAACGAAATTTTAGACTGGTTTGTATTAAAAGCAATAATTATTGCAGACATGATTTTAAATGTGGGTCATTATAAATTTCAAGATGTGTGTGAGACACAGTAGAAAACATTGTGGGAAAAGGAGGAGAAGAAGGAGAAGATGCTGGTTACCAGCATGATGGCCAAAAACTGTACAACCTTTCTGAGTGTGCAATTCTTGCACATGTAATACTAATCGATGTTAAGAAAGCTGCTGTATGACAATCATACAACAAAAATAAGTGTACAACAGTCATGACATTTAACTCTTTACCAAACAATCCCATGTTTTAACGACCCTGAAGAATTAAACTTTTGAAAACATTGTGGGAAAAGGAGAAAAAGCTGGTAACCAGTTTTTCATCCTTTTCCCAGTATGTTTTCTACTCTTTCAGACACAAATTCCAATATTTAAGCACAATTCATTTGTCATCTCCAAATTCTTTCAATTTTGACCAATCTAAAATTTTGTTGTTTTATAAAAGGTTTACATAACTAGGCACCACTCGTTTGGCAGCTGATCCAGCCAACTCTTGTTTCTGCACAACCTCTTTGATATCAATATTTTACCATACAATTTTAGCAACACTGAAGAAGAAAGCTTTTGAAAACATAGCAGGAATAGGAGAAAATGCTGGAATCCAGCATTTTCTCCTTTTCCTACAATGTTTCTCCCCTTTCAAATGACAAAAAACGTAAGTTCCATCATTTCAGTCACATTCAGTTTTCCTCTGAAAATGCTTTCCATATGGACTAGCCTATGGTTTTTTGTCTGATATAGAATCATTTTTATACCACACATTATCTTGACATTTGGTAAGCCAGTTATAATTGAGAGTCCTTCAAAGCCCTGAGGGGCTGGGATCTACCAGGCGGCCAGTATGATAGATCTACTCAACTCTTTACCAGATGACATTTACCATTTACCACATTTTAGCCTTGTCTAAATGAAAAGCATTTGCAGACGACAATTTCAATGCAACTCAAAAGGTCCATTTTTTCTTTGATAGGGTAGAAGATTGTGGGAAAAGGAAAAAATTCTGGTTACCAGCATTTCCTCCTCCTCCCACAATGTTTTCAAAAGGGTTCTTTCCCAGGGTTGTTAAAAGTTGGCATTGTGCGGTAAAGGGTTGAAGACCCAGTGGCACCCAAAAGTAAACAAAGCGTGTGTTAGAATGCATACCCAGCATTTTCTCCTTTTCCCACAATGTTTTCTATCCTCCTAAGAGCAAATTTCTATTTTTGAATCACACTTATTTTGCCGTCTGCAAAAACTTCCCATTTGAACAAGTCTAAAATTTTGTTGTTTGGTAAAGAGTAAAAAACTTACCATAATGGCTATGTAATGCCTGTAGTGATACGGAAGAGGTCCATCCCCTCGTAGCAGATACTGCTGGGTGCGGAGGAAACAGTCCAAATAGTCCGGGTGGTAGCCCATGATCTGGGTGACATTATCCAGACGGTTGTTTTGTAGAAAAGCATCGATGAATAACATTTGCGTCTGAAAGTGGAGACAACATAAACATTTTAATATTTTTGTTCTTTTCCACAATGACAAGAAAGTAGCTCCATGCATTATTCAAAATTTCCCTTCGAGGATATAACACTTTAACAAATAATCCAAAATTTAACCCTTTACCACACAATCCCGAGTTTTAACAACCTTGAAGAAGAAAGCTTTTGAAAACATTGCGGAAAAGAAGAAAATGCTGATAACCAGCATTTTCTCCTTTTCTCACAATGTTTTATATTTTTCTAATACAATTTTCTCCATTTAAGCCACATTAAGTGTTGTCCGTAACTGCTTGCAATTTGGATCAGTCCAACATTTTATCATTTGGTATAGAGTTAAACAACTTTGATGCAGATAGCTTTTGAAAACAATATGGAAACAAGATAAATGCTGCAAATCAGCATTTTCTCCTTTTCACACACTCTTTTTTACCCTTCCAAAAACAAATTTCGATTTCTTTTTTTTTTGTCGTCTGCAAATGGTTTCAATTTGGACAAATCTAAAATTTGTCATTTGGTAAAGACTTAATACTTAACAAAACAATCGTGTTTTAACAACCCTGAGAAGTTATGCTTTTAATGCATACATTGTAGACACTAGAATTTTTTCCTTTTTTCAATTACATTTTCAAAAACCCTCCTTATCACACATGATTGTTCTGTAGATGGTTATGTCAATTGAGTTTATAAAAATTTCAGTCTGTATTTAAACGGTAAATGCCTCCTAAAATAAAGACAAATAATAACATAATACGCACACAATACATACAAATTAAATTTTTCACACAGCCATTGGAACTTTTTTTTAAAATAAACCAAAACCATGTGCAGATTCAGCAAAATTAAATACAAAGAACATTTTACAAAATCTATCTTATCCAGGCTACAATATTTGCTGACTCAGCAAGTTAGCTCTTTTATTCAATAAAATTTTGCACCACACGAGTTCGCCTAAAAATAATTTTGCACAGTTTGCTTGAAAGGCTTATTTTTTTCTGCCCTCTCTCCACCATGGGTTGCACTGTGATGAACCCCTGCAGACCCTTTTCAAAAACACTGTGACAGGTTGATAACTGAGGAAATTTGTGGTAAGTAAGCAACTCAAATGTTACTTCTCAAAATTGCAGGAATGTTTGGGAAACATCTATGCCAAACAGATTGACTGATCATATTCAGGTATTTTTAAGCCGCTTTCAAAATTTTGTTAAGTGATATCATGGTTAGGTTCACTTTTTCAAGTAGGTCCCAAGTTTCATTACACTGGACCAAGCTTCTGAAATCTCCTGCCAAAGGACACTCCCAAGGAAAACTTTAGATTTCCAGACCAAAATAAGTTGTTAAATTTTATGTATATACTAAATTCTAAATTTGACAAAAATTCTAATGCAGCTTTAATAAAACATTGACCAAAAATATTGGATTTTTGCTTACTACATTAGAAGAAAAGAATTTTAGGCGCATCAAAATTAAAAGCATTTGCAGACAACATATAAAGTGCAAATAAAATCATGGGATTTGTTTTTGAAAGGGTAGGAAACATTGTGGGAAAATGAGAAAATGCTGGTTACCAGTATTTTCTCCTTTTCCCACAATGTTTACAAAGACCTGTTTATACAGAATTGTAAAAACAGGATTGTCTAGTAAAGGGTTCAAACATTGTTTAACACTTTCAACGCAAAATATATTAAATCGAGCCAGTCAAAGGCTGAAAATACCAGTAGTTATAATCCACTGTAAATCAAAGATTTTCATCTTATTAGGTAAAATCAGGCAGTTGACACTTGACAGAGACAAGATTAGACTGCACGTTCTATGCAGTCTGATCTTGATCCATGCTGTCTGCCAAAGTCCCTGATTTTGCCCACTACACTGAAAGTGTTTTTATATAGTACATGTATTTCTTACTTTTAACAATTCCATACAGTCATTTTTTTTCTGACATTAAGTTTCACAAGACGACTTTAGAATGTTTTAATGTAAAAATACTTAAAGCAAGAAATGTATGAAAATGCAAAGCAAGGTGCGAGGTAAATCTTATTCCAAATATGGAAACCGACAGCATTAGATACTGGAAAATATTTGAGATTAAAATAGATCCCGAGCCAGACATGGAAATCGAGTGAGTCATCGTTGTCGTCTGTCAGTTTATATCTATCGATTTTCACCCTTGAAGTGCCATTTACAAAAAGTAGTCCCTTATGCAGACAGTGCAGCTCAAGATCAGACTGCATAAAATGCAGTCTGATCAAAGATCTTTTATGGCTGTGAGTCATTCTTGTCTTGCAGTTTTTATCTACCATATTGATTTCAATCTTTGCATGCCAAGTGTAACTCTAGTTGTTTTGACTGTCAATGAAGATCAATGTCAAGATCAGACTACCAGAAGTATGCAGTTTAATCGTGCATCTACATGGTCAGCTGTTCTGTGAAACATTCCATAAGTGAGTCATCCTCGTCTCAGTCGTAATATCAACTGATTATAATCCTTGCACAACAAGAACAATTTTTATGGTTCCTTATATGCAAAAAGACATCAAGATCAGATTGTACAAGATATGCATATTGCATCTACAATATCAGCTACTTTGTCAAGTAATCTGGGAATCACCTGTTTCATGCATCGGTTTAACTATTCATCAAACTACAATATTTCGAACTAGTCCAAACCCAAAGCTTATGCAGACAACAAATTAACACTTAAATGATCGGAGTTATCTATGAATGAACGGAAAACATTGTCATTGAAAATATTTAAAACATTGTGGGATAAGGAGAAAATGCTGTTTACCAGCATTTTCTCCTTTTCCCACAATATTTTCAAAGGCCTTCTCTGCTGAGCTTTGTTAAAACTGTTTAACCTTTACCAAACAATCTCGTATTTCAATGGCCCTGAAGAGAAATGCTTTCGAAAACTTTTTGGGAAAATGATAAAAGGCTGGAAACCAGAATTTTCTTCTTTTCCACAAATAGTTACACTTCAAACCACAAATACTATCAATTAACCCACGTTTCATTTATCTTAAGCAACACAATTTCAAAATGGACCAACCTAAAATTTCACCTTCAGGTTAAAGACTTAAGTTTCCTATTGGTCAGTTTTCATGACCTTTCACTTTCCCCCCAAAGCAAAATTTTAGACTGGACTAATTTAAAAGTATTTGTGGATGACAAACTAAATATGGCTACAATTGCGAGATCTGTCTGTAAAAGGGTAGAAAACATTGTGGGAAACAGAGAAAATATTAGGTACAATTATTTTCTTCTTTTCCAACAATGATTTCAAGAGCTATTCAGGGTCTTTGAAATTTGGAATGTGTGGTAGTGGATTCAATTGTTTCCGTTTTCCTATAGCATGGTTTTTGTTCCTCCTTGAAGATTTTGGGACCATGATGCAAGGTTTCGGTGACCTACATAAGTCACTGAATAGTGTTTATTAAAGTTAACTGAACAATGAAGACTGTAATTTGAGGAGTCTTTTTATAAGTGTTTCTGCTGTCATAATAAAGGCTTGGTCATGAAGTTCTAAAACGTGACAAAAACCAAGTTATAAGGCAAAGACATGAAGGAATGAATACTAAAGGACTTTTGCACTTTACAAAGACACACCTCAGAAAAAGAGTAGAAAGACCACAAAGAAAATATGAATACCATAAAAGCAGTGTAGCAAATGGAAGGATATGTTATGCCAAAGACAAAAGGCTATTAACTCTTTACCACATGACAAAACTTCAGACTGGTCCAAATTGAAAGCATTTAAAGGCAAGAAATTAAAGGTGGCACAAATGACAAAATTTGTTCTTGATGGTGTAGAAAACTGTGATAAAAGAAGAAAATACTGGATACCAGCATTCCCCCCCCCCCCCTTGTTTTCAAGTCATCTTTCAAAAGGATTGTTCAGAAAAGGATTTATCATGGTGTATAGGGATCAACAAAAATACCAAGGAGAGCAATACAGATAAAAATCAGCTGATCAATCAGCTGTTAGGACAGCTTGTATGGTAGAGGATAGACCAGTGGTTTTCATTCATTTGAACATTATTGTATTTACCTATATACACTGAAAGACCCACACCTGGTTTCAGATAATTACATCATACTTGCGGAGGGCCACCGATAGAAAACACAATGGCAAAAGGAGACAATGCTCATACAGTATTCTACCTAGAGGGAGATTATGGACCCTGTGCAGTTGAATCAGAAAAATGTCATATCGCACACTGATTTATTTGTTTGTATGGTGTGTAAAGCTGTTCTCAACATTATTTCAATTATATTGATGCATCCAGTGCACCATGCTTCCCTGTGTTTCTTTTACCAGTACTTTGCGCAAAGTTCTTCCCAAGCAACTGACTGCGTTCCAACATAATCATCATCAGTGCTAAAAGAGGAATGAATCGTGTTACATTGACTATCATCAAAAGAAAGAAATTGGCCAAGCATGCGATTCAAACCAGCGACCCCTTGTTCCATGTCCTATACCCAACTTTGTCCCTATCAAATTTATATGAACATTAGACTTGAGTGCAATTGTCTCTCATCTCTTTTAAAGTGTCTCCAATCTCTGCAATTTTAAAGGACAATTTTTAATCTCTTATCTGAATGCTACTGGTCGTAGGTCATGTTTACACCCATGTTTTCCATAAACTTCTCAAGTGAATTTTCCCTCCTTCAAATGTACTAACTTTTGCATTTTTGTAATGCTTTCTGCTTAACCATTACCACACAAATCTGTACTTGAAATGAGGAAAGAGTCTTTTGAAAACAAAGTGGGAAAAGGAGAAAATGCTGGCAATCAGCATTTCCCTCTTTACCCACAATGTTTTCTATTTCTCTAAAGACAAATCTAATAATTTTAGCTTCATTAAATTTGTCCTCTGCAGAGTTGCTTTCAATTTGGACAAGTTTTATATCTTGTCGTTTGGTAGAGTTAATTAGAGTAACTTATTAGCCTATACAGTAATGGGTTAAAGTTGCGACAGTTGCAAAAAGTAAACAAAGCCAGTGTCAAGATGCATTTGAAAATAAGTGATATCATTAAAAAGTATGGAAATTGTCATGAAGATGAGAACCTTTTATTTCATGGTCTGCCCAACTCTTATCTTATGTTTACTTTCTGCTGGAGACTAATACTAGGTCCAACCATATTATAACAAATTGTCATCTTCATAATATATTCCATACTTTAAATGGTATGATTTAAATTTCACCTGCATTGCTTTTTTGGCTGTTATTTGGCCTTTATAATCTTGTAACTGCTTTATTTGCAGAATAGATTTATCATAAATCAGAAAATTTAAAATGTGGTAGTGGTGTTCAACTCTAAGTAGAAGACAAATTAATATCACATTTGTATGTTGAAAGCATTTGTGGACAACAAAATCAAATGTGGCCAATATGTGATACTTCTGAATATGTAGGAAACATTGCTGGAAAGGGAAAAAATTCTGGTTATCAGCATTTTTCCTTTTCCTTAACATGTTTTGACCACATAATTTCAGGTGAAGGAATCTCAAACTGTCAAAGACAAACTGAAGAAAATTTATGATACAAGACCTACCTTTTAATTTGTTGGTACCGTCATAAAACTTTTCCAACTTGTGATAATGCTGTTCACTTACACGGCTCGTTCTTATAACAGGAACTAGGTACCAAGTTTCGACAATTATTTCGACATACAAATCCACTCAACAAGTCGGGTTCATTGATTGGGTCAACCTTGTTCACTTTTTCAGCTCCTACTTTGGAAACTCCCCTCATATTACAATTTCTTCAGATTTTTAACAGTAGAAAATGAAAATTCTAGCTGTGTTGTATACTAAACTTCTGGGTAGAAAGTAACAGTGACACCAAATTATCTTGTTCTTTATATGTGTAATAATTGCATCATACTTTATTCTGGTACTGTACTTGACTCTAGTTGACGTTATACCATGCTTGATAAACATGAATATTATTGGTTTGGTATGGTGGGGTAGAGTAGTATTGCATCAGCTATCATAATAGCAATCAACACTTCCACCACAATCGGCCCACTGTTACCTCAAATCCCTACCTCATTTATGCATTTTATTTTGTAAGTTTTGGGTTGCCTCTTTTTCAACGTTTAGACACTGGTTAATACTAATGTGGGAAAGCAGCCAATGGCAAGGGATGACTATTGTGTGGAGTACTGATATACATGTAGTTCTGTATTGGAAACTGTATTTGAAAGAGTAAAAGACAGGGTAGAAAATATTGTCTGTTGAGGAGAAAATACTTGCTACCACTTTTCATACCCTTTTCCGCCATGTTTTCAAAAGCCTTTTTCATCAGTGTCGTTAAAACTCAGGACTGTGTGATAAAAGGTTCAGACAATCCTGTACTTTCTTTCCCTTCACACATTGTACACTCCTTCAGATAACTTCATGTAGTTTGCATTAGAGTTCAGACTATGTTCAGACTATGGTGGGGAAATTGCAAGCAACAATTTTTCCTTATGCTACAATGTTTTCACCAGAGTCATGTACATGTAATCAACCCGTAATTCTTGAGGACTTTCCATACTTTTCCAGGATGCCTTCAAAATCTGCAAATACAAAAATTGCTTCGAAAATCTCCCCCCCATCTCAATACTGTATAGAGCTTTTAAAACTGTTTTGGGAAAGAAGCAGCAGCTTTGTACAAGCAGTTACTCCTTTTTCTCAAATAATTTCAAAATCAAGTTCGAAAGGACATTAAAATTTTTATTATCTTTCACCAAACGACAAAATTTTAGACTTGTCTAAATTGAAAGCACTTACAGACGACAAATTAAATGTTTCTGGAAAGATGGAATTAGCCTTTGAAGGGATAGAAAACATAGTTGGAAAAGGAGAAAATGCTGGTTACCAGCATTTTCTCTTTTTCCCACAATGTTTTCAATTGGTTTCTCTGTCTCGGTTCTTGAAAGTAGGAATTGTGAAGTAAAGGGTTAGAATCAATTGATTGGTATTTTATGCCTTTTTCAACATTATTTTAGTCATTATGTGGTGACAGCTCACTTCTTCATGTATCTTAACACTTTACCAAACAATCCCTGGTTTTTACGACCCTAAGATAGAAGCCTTATGAAAACATTGTGGGAAAAGGAGAAAATGCTGGTAACCAGCATTTTCTCCTTTTCCCACAATGTTTTCTACCCTGCTGGAAACAAATTTCAATTTTTGAGTTACGTTTATTTTGTCGTCTGCACATGCTTTCAATTTGGACCAGTCTAAAATTTTGTTGTTTGGTAAAGAGTTAAGGGTTTCACCACTTTTGGGCAAGGGCTCTGAAAAGTCTTGCCTAAGGACACTAAATCAAAAGGCCAGCCCTTTACGTGAGGATTAAATCCGGGACTGCCAGGTTTAGAATCCTACACATTCACTAATGAGCCAATCTGAGGACCCTACCATCCTTATAGGAAACTGATAAGTGGTACATCTGAAAGCTGAGAGTAGTTGTATGTTAACAAAGTTCAAATTAATCAACTCTTTTCCACACAATCCAAAAATTCAATGACCTATAGAAAGAAAGCTTTTGAAAACATAGTAGTAAAAGGAAAAAGTGCTATGCCTTTGCATTTGCAGACGTCAAATCAAATGTGGCTCATAACAGGGAATCAGTGTGGAGAAAGGAATAATTTGCTGTTAGCAGCATTTTCTCCTTATCCTGCATTGTTTTCAAAAGGCTTCTTTCTCAGGGTTGTTCAAATGTTTTTGGTACAAGGTAAAGGGTTACTAAGTGAAAAATAACTCAATACCACAATGAGACAGAAGCAATGTACATCCTTGTGAACAACTGTACCTGATCACTGTATGATATTACAGTATTTAATATTTAGCCTTCCTTTGTATAATGTATCCCCTCAAAAATCATATCCCATTTCAAGTACAAATAAGTAAAATCTTTTCGTCTTTAACTCTTTCCCATACGACAATATTTTAGATGGGTTGACTTTGAAAGCACTTGCAGACCACAAAATATATACGATACAAATGATGGGATTTGTATCAGCTAGTCTAGAAAACATTGTGGGAAAAGGAGAAAATGCTGGTTACTAGCAGTTTCTCCTTTTCCAATGTTTTCAAAAGGCCTACTTCTCAGGGTCGTTAAAACTCGGGATTGTGTGGTAAAGGGTTAACTCTTTACCATACCACATAATTTTTAATTTCCAAATTAAAAGCATTTGCAGATATCAATCTAAATGTAGCTTAAAATGTAGGGTTCATCTTTGAAAAGGTAACAGACATTGTGAAAAAAGGTGAAAATGCTGGTTACCAGCATTTTCTTCTTTCTCATGTTTCTGAAAAGCCTTCCTAAGGGCTTTTGAAATAATTATGCGATTATATGGCTAACATTTATGTATCAGTTCTTCACAAAACTTTTTTTTTAGCACAGGTTAGGTATGGCCATAGCCGGGTTGACTTCTTCATCGTTGAGAAATTGTCATAGCCATGTAGCTGCTTCTTTGTAGAAGCAAATGCCCTTTCAGCTGCTTTATTGTTGAGGTATTGTCATGGCCCTATCCACTACTTCTTTGTTGAGGAATCGCACAGCTCTTGTAAATGCTTCATTGTAGAAGTCTTGCCATTGCCTTTCATCTGCCTCATTGTTCCAGGTATTGTCATAGCCCTTGGTCTGCTTCATAGTTGAGGTATTGTCACAGCTCTGTAGTCTGGTTCATGGTTGAGGTATTATCATAGCCCTGCAGTCTGCCTTATTGCTGCGGTATTGCCATATTCCTGTTTTCTACATCAATCTTGAGGTATGATCATAGCCCAGTCTTCTGCTTCATTGCTAAGGTATTGTCATAGCCCTGTGGTCAACTTAATTGTTGAGGTACTGTCACAGCCGCTTTGTCATTAAGAAAGTATTGTCATAGCCATTGTCTGCTTTATTGTTAAAGTTTTGTCATAGCCATATTGTCTGCTTCATTATTGAGGTACTGTCATAGCCCTTTTGCTGTCTCTTTCATTGAGGTATTGTCATATCCCTTATTTCTGCTGCTTCATTGCTGAGGTATTGTCATTGTCCAGTCATCTATTTCATAGTTGAAGTATTGTCATAGCCCTGTTGTTGTCTGCTTCATCAATATGCAAAAACTCGGACATTACTTAGATACATGTTACAACTAGGGATATTTACTTTAAACTCTGGTCAATCCAGTTACTAACTATCAAAAGAAGAACCCATATCAGAAGGACAGGTACCCATCAAATTCTTTTTACTCAAATACATGTATGTTCAACATTGAATTTTTATGTCCCAGAATCCCTGCTGCCAGAACACTGCCTTTAAACTTGAGTTATTGTGATCATCCCATCCATGTACCTTAACTCTGTACCAAACAACAAATATTTAGAGTGATCCAAATTGAAAGCATTTGCAGACAACCCAGGGGTGTGGAAATCCTACGTCCGACTCAAAAAAATATGGCGGTAACCAAGTGACTTTTTTCAATCAAGTTGTCCACGGACAAGTAGAAAATAAGGGAAAATTTTGAAACAAGTATCTGTTGTAAACATTACACAATGAAATACAAATGTTTGCCCTTTGTACTAAATGATATTTCGAATGATAAACAGCAGCTCAAGATGATCCCTGAATTTCTGGAAACCCAAAATTCACATTTGGCGTACCTCCGCATTCACAGCATACGACAGGGTCGGTATAATATGCGGCTGTTTTTGCACGTCGATTCTTTTGCTTCAGAAAAGGTCTGAATACTTTCAAGATCACTATTGTAGATTAAAATATGTTTAGCACTGATTCAAAGATCTTTTACCACAATGATGCACATGTGAATATTTTAGCCTTTAATCTGATGGTACAGCTTCGGTGCAAATGGGCCGTGGTTTAGGCATTATCTCCTCTGCCGGAAGCCGAGCCCCGGTAGCTCAGTTGGTAGCATGCAGGACTTGAGAACACGGGGTCCAGGGTACGATCCCTGACTACGACCCCTGGCTCGGCCAATTTCTTTCCGAGGATTGATGATAGTCACTGCGACAGGATTCATTCCTCTCCCACCGCTGACCATTGTTTCGACGATGATTATGTGGGAAAGCACCAGTGGCTTGGAAAGAAAATTGTGCGAAGTACTGGTAAAAGAGACTCCAGAAACGCATGGATAGGTGCACTGGCCGCCGTGATATAACTGAAACAAGAGGGCCATGATGGCCCTGTATCGCTCCACTGGCTATTAAGTAAAAACACTACAAGCCAAACATTACAATATTCAGCAAATTGATTTCAAACACGAGGACATGCAAACATTTTTCTATCTAATCCTACGAGAAAGTTGTGATCCATGGGCAAAGCCAATTTTGATCGCAAAGCTATAATTATTTGAATCCTGGTGGAGGTCCACAATATAAAGCTCCATACCAAATAATTCAGTTCTTGAATGTTATAAACAAGAAGATTTTCAAATTTTTCTCAATTTGGGCACCCTTGATAGAGACCCCCTAGATAAAGCTAAATGCAAAATTTGATAGCCCTAGCCCTTATAGCTAGATGCAAAAGATTTTCCTATATAAGCCCGCCCATGTAAAACATGTTACCCCCCGGAGCGAAGTCAAATTTGACCCTCGGCTATAATTTGGACACCCTTGGTACAGGTCCACTAGATAAAGCTACATGCCAAATTTGGTCGCCCTAGGCCCCATGGCTAGGTCAAAGAAGAATTTTAAAGTTCTCCCTATATAAGCCCATGTAAAACTTGTTATATAAGCCCATGTAAAACTTGTTACCCCCGGGCAGGGCCTAATTTGACCCCAGGGCTATAATTTGAACAATTTTGGCAGAGGTCCACTAGATAAAGCTACATGCCAAATTTGGTAGCTCTAGGCCCTATGGCTAGGTAGAAGAGGAATTTTAAAGTTCTCCCTGAATAAGCCCATGTATAACTTGTAACCCCTGGGGCGGGGCCAATTTTGACCCCAGGGCTATAAATTGAAGAAACTTGGTAGAGGTCCACTAGATAAAGCTACATGCCAAATTTGGTAGCCCTTGGCCTTACGGTTTCAGACAAGAAGATTTTCAAAGATTTTCAAAATTTTTCAGTTTTGTTGCCATGGCAACCAGAGTTTTTGAAGGAATTAAATTCTTTCAAGAAATTCTGAAGAGGACCATGGCAGGATCATTTCTGTGAAGTTTCATCAAAATTGGATGGGTAGTTTCAGAGAAGAAGACGTTTTAAAAAAAAGTTAACGCACGGACGGACGGACGGACGCACGACGGACAACAGGCCATGACATAAGCCCGCTGGCCTTCGGCCAGTGGAGCTAATAATGTTGAAAACGGCGTTAAACACCATACAACCAACCTCTGCCGGAAACCATCTCAAACCAAAACAATTTGTTTTTCAGCAATCAATTGATGCGTAAAATCAGAGAAAATGGATCTTTTTTTTTTTTACTAAATCTTTGATGCAAAAGGAATGCGAGATGTGTGAAACCCTGGAAACATCCGACGGCTACAAACATGAATATAAAACGCACAGCGACAAGGAATATGACAAACAATACAGTGTCTTTTTAACGAGGCATGGTTGAATGCAATTTAAAACTGTTTTGTTTTGGACAAGTAAGCCGCGTTGACGTACAAGTGGACTTTTTTAATTTACTTGTCCATGAACAAGTAGAAATTTCTGAGATTTCCACACACCTGCAACAAATTAAAAGTGGCTGAAACCATGGAATTTGTCATGTAAGGAGTAGAAAACATTGTGGGAAAAGGAGAAAATGCTAGTAACTAGCATTTTCTCCTTTTCCCACAGTGTTTTCAAAAGCCTTCTTCCTCAGGGTTGTTAAAACTTGAGAACCGTGTGGTAAAGGGTTTAGCCTACATAGATCAGCAAAAATGTTACATTTCAATACTAAAGAGGTACTTATATCACCTCATGACATGTCAAAATAACCTTAACTATTAACCCATGAAGCACTGGAACTGGATCTGATTGCTTAACCCTTAAAAAGCATCTTTCACAACTACAGTTGCTTTTAGCTCCAGTGTAGATCAAGATCAGACTGCACAAAGCATGCAGTCTGAGCTTTGATCTACACTATCTGCTTCTCTTAGTCTCTATAGACAAAAAACAGCTATCAAATTGCATTAATTTTAGTCTTATTTCTAGATTAAACATGTCCATTGGACTTATTAAGCACTCTATGGGTTATGCTGACAACATGGGTCACAATCAGACTGCACAGAATACTCTGTCAGCTTCTGTTTCCGGATATTCTGACAAATATGGCTTTGAAATTGGAATATCTGCATTTTTAGATCTGACTGAGAAATTGGATCTTTATCAAATCTTTACGACGCAGTACCATGTTATACCCTGAAGAAGAATACTTTGAAACCATTCTTGGAAAAGAGAAAATACTAGTAACCAGCATTTTCTCCTTTTCCAACAATGTTTCCTTCCCTTATATTGACAATTCCTGTCACATTTCATTTGTCATCTGAAAATGCTTTCAATTTGGACAAGTCAAACATTTTGTCTCTGTAAAGAGTTAAGTACTATAGTGGTTGCGTTAAAAGTACACGTCCTACAGTCCAAGTGACTGTGGGCAGCGTGCTTGGTAGGTTCTTATTTGTTTGCAACATGGTGTTTCACGCCACTTTCATGATTATTTCAGTGACATACCTATCTCTGCAGGCAGTGCTCATGCTTCCCTAGAGCTTTTTAGGACCATAAATACAACACTCTTTCCAAGCCACTGGCTGTTTCCTAACATTAACATTGTTAATTCTCAGCAAGACAGGAAACCAAATCCAGTATAAACGACTGTCACCAATTCCCTGAAAATGCTTGGTCAAACGATTTTTTGGTGATTTACACCACTTGTAAGATCATATCTTGGTTATAGGTTACATGTGCCCTGGATTTCGCAAGTGCTTGAGTGTCTGTGAAGAGCAAATCCACCAACAAAGCCTGGCGAAGCTAGGATTTGAACTAGTGACTCCTGGATTAGAACCCCTGTATGTTAGCAGACTCAGTGTTTGGAAGGCGTGCAAAATGTTTCAACCCCTTATCAGACCACAAAATTTAACTTTTTACCAAACAACAAAATTTTAGACATGTCCAAATTCAAAGCATTTGCAGACGACAAATCAAAAGGCGGCTAAAATGGTGAAACTTGCCCGTGATTGAACAGAAAACATTGTGGGAAAAGGGGAAAATGCTGGTTACCAGCATTTTCTCCTTTTCCCTCAATGTTTTTAAAAGCTTTCTATCTTAGGCTCGATAAACTCTGGATAAGACCTGTGTGTGTCCAGTCACTTACAGATGACAAATTGACTCTTACCTAACAATTGGAAAACATTGTGGAAAAAGGACAGAATGCTAGTTACCAGCATTTTGTACACCCCCCCCCCCCCCCCCCCCCCAGTGTTTTAAAAAGCTTATCTCCTTAGGGTAGTTAAAAACCAGGGCTGTTTGATAAAGGTTAAAACTCTGGATTTTTAGGTGAATAGCTCAAATCTGAGGGCTAACTTAAGTTCTAAAATAGTCACTACTAATACTAATAGAGTCAACAATCAGTCACTGATGATGACAGTCACAATCTAGAACAATCATTCGATATTATAAAAAAAAAAGATTTCCGAAATCAGCATGACAGAAGGGGTTGGGGGCCTGATATTCTGTTAAACAGTATCGAAACCTCTGTTGGTAGTTAACTAACACTGTATGGTTTGAGATTACAAACAGTCATTCATAACGTTTCGAGTTATTTCATACTTATTTCTTAGATGATAATATATTGGTACTATCCTCTGCAAATAATTCTCATCTCGGATCATTGAATACCTAAATGGGTAATACCTTTGTTCTTCACAACTTGTGTTTGGCAACTACCTACTACCTGTATTAATTAACCCTCTTTTTTCACCCCCAAAGGAAAGTATTTATTGTAAAAAGTTTGTACTAATCTAAAAATAAACAGTGGCCAGAAATACAATCTGATACTCTTTATTGTCGCCTGACCTTTGTCAACTGACAACAATATCACCTAGTATTGTAATCAAGTCAAACTATACACCCCTAATCACTGCTAATTCTTCTTTAGCACACAATATAGATCAAGATCAGACTTCAGGAAAAGTCTTTGTGGCCAGTGTAGTTCAAGATCAGACAGCAGAAAACATGCAGTCTGATCTTTCTTTACACTGTCAATTTTGTGAGATCATTTGAGCTGTAATCAGCTGTCAATTGAGCTTTTAGTCAGGCTACAAAATTTTAGCCTTTCCCAAATTTATAGCAACAACAGCCGATTAGAAATTCAGTATGGCTAAAATGGACGGATTTGTTTTGAAAAGGGTAGAAAACTTTGTTGTGAAAAGGAGAAAATGCAGGTTGCCAGCATTTTCTACTTTTCCCATAAAGTTTTCAAAAGCCTTCTACCCTAGACAGCTCAAAACTTGCAGCTGTGTAGTTCAAAGTTGAACTGCAATAGAGTGGAATCCATGACTTTTTACAACCCTGAGGCCATTCTAAGAAGCCTTTTGAAAACATTGTGGGAAAGGGAGAAAATGCTGGTAACCAGCATTTTCTCCTTTACCCACATGTTTTTCTAACCTGTCAAGAACAAATTCAAATATCTGAACCACATTGGTTTGTCGTCTAGAATGCTTCCATCTGGGCAAGTCCTCAATTATGTTGTTCAGTAAAGAGTTAACAAAATGCAAGAAATGTTACTCACTTGGTCTTCTTTGCCATAAACTGGTACAATCTGAAAAGACACAATAAGTCAAGAATATAAGTGTCATGGTGTTATTTGGACAAGAACATCTTAAATCGAAAATTACTCTGTAATTTCTCCATCATAACCTGCAGACTTTTTACTGACTTTATCCTTCCGATCGAACCTTGATGTTGTTGCCATCTAAACAGCAGTCATCAAGCACAAACAATCATTTATTTTTCAACTCTACCAGATGATGACATTTGAGACTTGTCCAAATTGGAAGCTTTTACAGACGGGAAATCAAATATGGCTTACAGGTAGGGGATAAGATTTGTTTCTGTTGCCATAGAAGACACTATAAGAAAACCAGAAAATGCAAAATTTTATCTCTACCAGCATTCTCTCCTTTTCTTCCCCAGCAATGTTCTATACCCTTTTAAAGAAAAATACTAGCATTTAGATCCAATCCATATTTAATTTATTGTCTTCAAATATGAAAAAATCTAGAAGTTCACTGTCTGGTGAAGGGTTAACCCTTTATAAAATAACCCTGAGTTTTAACAACCTTGTAGAGAAAAAATGTTGAAAAACATTGTGGAAAAAGGAGAAAATGGTGGTAACCATTAGAGAAAAATTTAAGTTTTGGTTGGATTTAATTTGTTGTCTGTAAATGCTTTCAATTTGTCATGTGGTAAACAGTTAACCCTTTACCAAATGACAAAATTTTAGCTTTGTCCAAACTGAAAGCATTAGGAGACGACAGTTCAATGTGGTTCAAATGGTACAATTTTTGTTTGATAGGGTAGAAAAGATTGTTGGAAAAGGAGAAAATGCTGGTAACCAGCATTTCTTCTTTTCCCACAATGTTTTCAAATGTTTTCTTTCATAGGGTTGTTAAATAGGGTCATTATAACTGGTTAAAACCGCCGGCCCGGTCAATACTCATATTGACCGCCTTTTTGCCAACCTTGCGTTAAAACTAGGGTTTGTGTGGTTATTGTTTAACCCTTGGAGCACTGATTTAACCCTTTACCACACGACCAATTTTAGACCTGTCCGAATTGAAAGCATTTGCAGAGGACAGTTTCAATGTGGATCATATGAAATGATTTTTCTTTGATAAGGTAGAAAACATTGTGGGAAAAGGAGAAAATGCTGGTTACCAGCATTTTCTCCTTTTCCCACAATGTTTTCAAAAGCCTTCTCTATCAGGGGTGTCAAAAGTCGTCGTTGTGTGGTAAAGGGTTAATTGCTTTTGTGTAAGTGTAGATCAGAATCATACTCTACGGAAAGACCAGTCTAATCTTGGATGAACACCCCCCACACTTCTTTGCCAAATATTCTGACAAAAACAGCTTTTTAAATAGCAATTTTTCATCTTCAGTGCAGACTAGATCGTCTCTATTTTATTTATATAGCAATTTAATTCTTTACCACACAATTCCGACTTTTAACGACCCTGACAAGGAAGGTTTTTGGAAACATCAAGGGAAAAGGAGAAAATGCTGGTTACCAGTAGTTTTTCCTTTCCCTAGAATGCTTTCTAACCTTTGCAGGACTCATGGACAAACTTCATTTAATTTGTTGCAAATGGTTTGAATTTAGACAAGTCTGAATTTCGTCATCTGGTAAAAGGTTAGAACATTAAAAAAATAGATTACAGTACACAAGGAAGAATCTTTCTTTCATTTAGACAATAGACCATGAACAGAAATAAATCGTTCAACCAATGTATCGTATCTATTAATTAAATAAGGTGACAACACTTGATGTCAAAACAAACTTTAAATAACTTATTCATGTAAAAAGTAGACAATTGTTAAGGTGATTCACCGTGAAACACTGTTTTCCACAAATCTATCGTGTCTATTCGCGTTGCCTGCCAGACAAAGCAAATTATTGTCGCCGTCAGCGGAAAATTTTCCGTGATTAAAACCAAAAATAAATAATACTTACGTTGTATTCTAACGATAGATTATCAAAATAAGGATAAGAAATCATTGCACAGTAATCCAACTTATATAAAATTGACTACTTTTGAACTTATTTTATTTCTTTCATTCGTCTTTCAGACAAGTTTTCTTTCATTCACAGCTGATTCTGACATGACCTTTGACATATAAAAGGTAGCGCCACCTAGCGAGGCTCCTACAGGGAGCAGAGTCGTCAATTTTGTTTCAATTTAACGAACGTACAGTTCATGATCATTGAAAGAAACAAATGTCATTCTACCTCTAGTTCGCACTCCGATTCATCCCTCTGTTGAAATTTCATCAGACTATGAACTCTCTTCAGTGTATTTCCGTTTTCAAGGCACAAAAACATACACATTCCGATGGAAACCTTCCGTTAGATCGTACTTTAAAATTTGTCTGCTTTATGTTCAATTGACAGTAAAAATAGGAACAAAATATAGATCTAGATGAAATACTCTACAAGAAAAGCTGTAAAAAAATTCAAGACGTTTTATTTGTATTTGTTCAGTAAATCATTGTATGTTCTTCACCAGTCTATCACAGACTACCGCTTTGCCCAAGAGCTGTGTTATTACCGGCCGAAATCAGCTGAGCTGAAATAAGTTAATGTATTCATAAGGTCAGTAGGCGGAGTTATGTACGAGATCCTAAATTTAGATCTCGGCGTTACTCTCTAATCGATCAGAAGACAAACTTAACATTAATAAGTGATTTTAAATAAGAAGATTACACATTCTTTCACTATCTAAAAACTAAGATATTAATTACTACACGTCTCCCAAATTTATTACATTTATAATTTATTTTAAATCTAAGCCAATTTCCGTACGAACCAGTTATCATCGTTCTGATTGGTAGAAGTGAGAGGTGTGTCATGAATGACCTTCACCTTCGCACATACTTCATTATGTCAGTTAATCTGTTTACAACGGTAAAATTCGGTTGAAAATAACAATCAATGGATATCAAAAAGCGTACACTGAACTAAAAACTGACCGGCCATACGGACACATTGCTAAGTATTTTGAGCAGCAAATATTTACGACGAATCATTAAAAATCAGTTTCTATTTAATGAGAGACGTATCAATCAAAAAAGTCCAATTTTCACAACTTTATCTTTCAATAAATCTGCATCTATTACTTTCAAATTTGCTGCATGCGACTTTGAAAGCTTTGTTGTAAAATAGGAACAAATCAACATGAAATATGGCCGATCACTGTGACAAATGGGGAAATTGCTTGTAACTATGATCTAGCAACTTCTGTCTTTGCCACCAAATTATCAGGGATGGGGGGGGGGGGGGTGCTGCTGCAACAGACATAAAAAGTAGCCTTTAGGTCATATCTTAATTCCATATTTTAACGATCCTAAGGTAGAAGGCTTTTGTAAACATTGTGGGAATTTAACAAAATGCTGGTAACCAGCATTTTTTTCTTCCCACAATGTTTTCCACTCTTTCAAAGAAAATTCCTAATGTCAACAAATGCTCTCAATTGGGACGAGTGTAAAATTGTATTATTATGATAAAGAATTAAGCAAGCAAATTTAATTACTGTGTATCCCATGGCTTGTTTCTCTGTATTGGAGTTTAACACCGTTTTAACAGCTCAGTCTGTAGTGCTCCAGGAAAGCAGACAGTGTCTACAGATCAAAGATCAGACTGCATGTTTCACTGGTTGCAAAGGAACTATAATCGAGAGAGGCCTTTTAAAGGTTAAATTGAAATGAAAAAATGTCTGAAGGTCAGGCTTTATTCTCATAATTCTATTCTAGGACATAAGCAAAAGAGTTAATTGTAATCAAAGAGAGATGCAAAAATACTGCCACTACCAGGTCAGCAATGGTCAAATTGATCTTGGTAAGGAATTCTATAATGCCTAACATAATTATCAACTAAGACAAAATCAATGACCATAAGTATATGGGTCAAGAGGGTCACTGCCTCTTTAATTCCTTAACCCTTTCTGTAGCATAGGCCAAAACAGGGGCTTCTTTAGATAAAATAGATCATGATCAGACTGTACAGAATATGCTGTCTGATCTTGGATCTACAATACCCTCTGCTTGTTTAATGAGGCATATTGGGTAACAAGAGGGCCATGATGGCCCTCTATCGCTCCACTGGCTAATACGTAAAATCCCTACATGCCAAACATTACAGTACTTGGCCAATTGGTTTTGAATATAAGACCCCTGAGACAGGACTAAAATTGGCAGCCCAAGTTCTTATAGTAAGTAACAAGAAAATTTCTAAAGATTTCACTACATAAGCTCATGTAAAACTTCTGACCCCTGGGGTGGGGTCAAATTCCACACTAGGGCTATAATTTGGGTACTCTTGGTAGAGGCCCACTAGATAAAGCCATGTGAAAATTTGGTAACCCTAGGCTTTATGACTGAGTACAGGGAGATTTCTAAAGTTTTGTCTATATAAGCCCATCTAAAAATTGTGACTCCTGGGGCGGGGCCAATTTTGACCCCCGGGCTATAAGTTGGGCACTCTTGGTAGAGGTCCACTAGGTAAAGCCACATGCAAAATTTGGTAACCCTAGGCCTTATGGCTAGGTGCAGGGAGATTTCTAAAGTTTTCTCTATATAAGCCTATGTAAAACTTGTGACCCCCCGGGGTGGGGTCAAATTTGACCACGGGCTATAAGTTGGGCACTCTTGGTAGAGGCCCACTAGATAAAGCCACATGCAAAATTTGGTAACCCTAGGCCTTATGGCTAGGTGCAGGGAGATTTCTAAAGTTTTCTCTATATAAGCCTATGTAAAACTTGTGACCCCCGGGGCGGGCTCAGGGCTATAATTTGAAGAAACTTGATAGAGGTCTACTAGATAAAGCTACATGCCAAATTTGGTAGCCCTAGGCCTTATGGTTTCAGACAAGAAGATTTTCAAAGATTTCCAATATTTTTAAGTTTTGTTGCCATGGCAACCAGAGTTTTTGATGGAATTAAATTCTTTCAGGAAACTCTGAAGAGGACCATGGCAGGATCATTTCTGTGAAGTTTCATCAAAATTGGCTGGGTAGTTTTAGAGAAGATGTTTAAAATAAAAGTTAAGGCACAGACGGACGGACGCACGACAGACAATGGGCCATGACATAAGCCCAGCTTTTTCTCCCTTCCCAAAATGTTTTCCACAAGTGACACTAGAAATTTCATCATTTGAGTCACATTTCAACTAATCCCCTGCAATGCTTTCAATTTTGAGGAGTCTAAAATTTTGTTGGTCTGGTAAAGAGTTAACTCTTTACCACACAATCCCAACTTTTAATGACCCTGAGAAAGACGCCTTTGAAAACATTGTGGGAAAGGGAGAAAATGCTGGTAACCAGCATTTTCTCCTTTTCCCACAATGTCTTCTGCCCTATCAAGTACAAATTTCGTCATTTGGGCCACCTTTAATTTGTCGTCTGCAAATGCTTTCAATTTGGACTGATCTACAATTTTGTCGTTTGGTAAAGAGTTAATTCCTCTACTGACCAGGCCATTATAGTATTAACCTAATCTGATATTTAACACATGTATCTGGTCAATCTTAAATAATTTCCTCATATATATTGTTTATTGTAATGTATTACTCGAACAAATTGACATGAAATAAATGACCTCTATTACCATATATCACACGCTTGAATTATTGTCCCAACTTAGCTTTGGCTAATGTCGTCTGCATGCATAACTATGTGCACGTTTATCAACCCTTTAGGCGGCTAATAGATTTATCGTGTCTTCAAAGAATACTTAAAATACCTGAAATAAACATTATTTTGTTGGTTTTACATGGTAATACGTGGCTGATGACATTGGTCTAAGATGCACTTTCTGTGCAGTCTGATCTTGATCCATGCCATCTGCAAAAGCTTCTTATTTTGGCTATGGCACTGAAAGGGTCAAACCTGACATTTACCATTAACAGAATTTCCGTACCTTCCGATTATACCCCATAATATAAATATTCATTTTTTAATTATTCTTTGCATAAAGGTCAATTTCAGGTCAATTTATTCGAGTAATAATACTATATCAAATGGTGTTCTACACCATTTTCAACATCACTTCACATGTTCAGTCATATAACATCGACAGCTCACAAGTCATATTCATGTTTGTCCTGGGTTTCACCAGTACCAGGTTAGGGCTCTGATGTCCCTTGCCCAAAAGCACTCCCACAGTAAATCCAAATATACAAGGTTTTTATTGATTGCATTCCTGGCTTCTCCTGCAAAGTTTTATCTGTGTGCCAATATCCTTTCGACAATATAAATACGGGAAAGCAGCCAGACTGCTATGGAAAGCTTTGTGGCACTGATAAGAGAAACTCGGACACTAATAGGTGCACTGGCTGTCACTACAAGATAAAACAATGCTACAAACATTGTTAACCTTTTTCCAAATATCCCTGTTATTGACAGCCCCGAGGAAGAAAGCTTTGAAAACATTGTTGGAAAAGGAGAAAATTCTAGTAGCCAGTTTTATCTCTATTTTCCACAATGTTTATCAAGGACAAGTTTCTTCATTTGGGCCACCTTTGATTTGTCCTTTCCAAATGTTATCAATTTGGGCAAGTCTAAAAATCTCATCTCGTACAGAGTTAAACACCAAGGAAATGGTACAAAAGTCATCAAAAATAGTCAGGAAATAAACATTTTAGGTTAAAATATGGTACAAGTTCACACACAATTTGAATTTTATTTTAGATGGTACATGTATTTTCTCTTTACTAACATCTGTTGAATACCCTGGATTAAGTCTTTACCAAACAACAAAATTTTAAGATGGTCCAAATTAAAAGCATTTGCAAATAACAAATTAAATGTGGCTCAAAAACTGAAACTTGCCCCTGGAAGTAATGAAAACATCATAGACAGAGAAGAAAATCCAGATTACCAGCATTTTCTCCTTTTTCCACAATGTTGTCTACCCTACTAAGGATAAAATAACATATATGAGCCACAATAAATTTGTGCTTGCGAATACTTTGGTAAAATTTTGTTCTGAGCTAAAGAGTACCGATAAATATTGTAGACATATTTTGTAATGACTGAAATCAGGCCAGCTTGTGAACCCAAGACAGAAATTTGGTCAACAAGTTTACGTCAACATGAAATTTTAGCCAGCTAACCCTTTACCAAACAATGACCCTCATTGTAACAGTTTACCAAATGACAAAATTTTGGACATGTCCAAATTGAAAACATTTGCAGACAACAAATTAAAGGTGGCTCAAATGATGAAAGTAGTCCTTGATAGAATAGAAAACGTGGTGGAAAAAGGAGGAAATGCTGGTTACCAGCATTTTTCTCCATTTCCAACAATGTTTTCAAAAGCCTTCTTCCTCAGGGTTGTTAAAAGTCGTGATTGTTTGGTAATGAGTTAAGGTCTACAGCCCCTAACTCATCGGCAAATATCGACGTTTTCATAAAGGCTATTTGGCCAATCTCGGTCTTAACACGAGAGTTAGGGGTCGTAGACTCAATAACTCATCGGTAAATATGTGTAACATATTGTTTAACAACTCTGGGGAAGGAAGCTATAGAAAAAATCTGTGGGAAAAGGAGAAAATGCTGGAAACCATTTTCTCACATTGCTTTCTATCCTTTCAGAGACAAATTTCCGCATTTGAGCCACATTCAGTTTGTTATCTGCAAATGCTTTCAATTTGGATGTGTGCAAGATTTTGTTGTTTGGTCAGGAGTTAACTCAGTCCAAAAGTCCCTTCATTCTCTGTTACCCTAAGAGTGCCATATAACCCTATAAACCTCCTCAATGTAGGAACGAGACCTAAATCAGAGAAATTTCATAGTTGCTTTATGTCCTGAATGTATCAGCAAAGTGGCCAGTGTACATTAGATCAGACTGCATGTTTTGTGAAGTCTGACCTTAAAATACACTGTCCACTGAAGCAACCAATGCTTGTTCAAGCAATCTAGGGGTTAAAATGTACTTTCAGACATCTGAATATGTCTTGATTTATTCATTTGTGGGAGATTTCCAATGAATTCCGAGGAAATAATGCTTAATATTTAGAGGATACAAAATTGCTTGGAAAAACCTCAATCACAACTAATTTGTTTCTATTCAGTTGGGAAAACATTGATAATGTTGTTTGTATTCGTAGAAACCTTCACATTCTTGTTTGAACTTTACCTCCTTGCCAGATATCACAACTCTTAGACCTGTCTACGTTTAAAGACAACAAATTAAGTGTGGCTCAAATAATGGGACTTGTCTGTGACAAAATAGCAAAATATTTCAGAAAAGGTGAAAAAGCTGGTTACTTTTTAATATTCTATAATTTTTCACAATGTTTTCTGCAGAGGTCAATAGTACAGTTTGTAACATACAAGGCCTGAACCCCTCAGCTAAACCAACTTCTTTCCAAGGATTGACAAAAGTCTAAACCCTTTCCCAAACAATCCCAGTCCTGCAACTACCCTGCAGAAAAGGAATGTTGAATACAGTGTGGGAAATGCAGAAAATGCTGGTAACCAGCATTTTCTTCTTAACCCACAATGCTTTCTCCCCTTCTCAAAACAAATTTCAGGGGTCCTGTGTGGCTCAGTGGTTAGGTGTAGGACTCGTGACCTGGAGGCCCCGGGTTCGAGCCTCACTGGCTCCACTGGGTTTTTCACAGGAGTGTCCTTGGGCAAGACACTTCAGAGCCCCAGCCTATTACTGGTTGAACCCAGGAAAGCATGAATATGTGAGCTGTCTCTGTGATATGACTGAAATAATGTTGAAAGCAGCGTAAAACACCATTCAAACAAACAAATCAAAACAAATTTCAAAATCAGAGACTTACTAATTTTATCTGTCTAAATACATACCAGTCTATAATTTCATTGTTTGGTTGAAGTTTAACTCTTTACCATACTCTTCACCGCACAATCCCAACTTTTAACGACCCTGTGAAAGAAAGCCTTTGAAAACATTGTTGAAAAAGGAGAAAATGCTGGTAACCAGCATTTTCTCCTTTTCCCACAATATTTTCTACCCTTCCAACACAAATTTCAATTTTGAGTTAGATTTATTTTGTCCTCTGCAAATGCTTTCAATTTGAACAAGTCTAAAGTTTTGTCGTTTGGTAAAGAGTTCAGGCAGAATTCATTCTTCTCTCATTAACTCTTTACCAAATGACAAAATCTTGAACTTACCCAAATTGAAAGCATATGCAGACACCACAACAAACGTGAATTAAATGGTGGGATTTGTCTATGATAGGTTAGAAAACATTGTGGGGAGAAGGAGAAAAATGCTAGTTACCAGCAATCCAGCATTTTCTTCTTTTCCCATAATGTTTTAAAAAGGCTTCTTACTCAGGGTTGTGTAGTAAAGGTTTGACATAGTCAAAACCCTACTTAGCAGTGGGAGAGGGATGAATCCTGGTGCTATGATTCTAATATTATAGATATACGCATGTAATTGAATGATTCTATATTAAAACCATTTGGTTTAGCCAATCAGAAGTTGTGTTACTTTGAAATTTAGAAAATCTTGAAGAGTAAGACTATGAATATTTTTAAGAATGGTTCTTTGAATATGGACCTAGATTTTCAGACAAGAGGGCCATGATGGCCCTGAGGTCGCTTACCTGAGGCTTTTGACCAAACATGACCCATTTTCAATCTCTTTGTATATTATGACAAACATTCTACCAAGCTTTCATACTTATTGGACTGAAAATTTGGCCTCTAGCTTGTACACAAGCTTTTTCTGGAATTTCTCTCAGTGACCTACATTTTAGCCAAACATAGCCCATTTTCCCATTGTAGGTATTATCAAAACAAAGATTCTAATCACCTTTCATAAGTATTGGACAGAAAATGTGGCTTCTAGAGAGTACTAAAGGTTTTTCCAAGATTTGACATGGCGACCTACTTTTTTACCCAATGTGACCCATTTTCAATTTCATTATACTGATCATCAAGAAAAACATTCTAATTTTCATAAGTATTATATAGAAAATGATGACTCTAGAGCTAAACAAGGTATTTGAAGATTTGACCTGGTGACCTAGTTTTTTACCCGACATGACCCGTTTTAGAACTCAGTCAAGATATCATTATGAGAAACATTCTGACCAACTTTCATGAGCATTTGACTGAAAATGTGGCCTCTAGAGGGTACACAAGGTTTTTGTAAGATTTGACCAAGTGACCTAGTTTATGACCCAACATGACCGATTTTCAAACTAGTGAAAAAAATCATCAGGACAAACATTCTGACCAACTTTCATGAGTACTGCACCAAAAAAGTGGCCTCTAGAGGGTACACAAGGTTTTTTTCTAAGGTTTTACCTAGTGACCTAGTTTTTGACCCAACCTGACCCATTTCGGACTCATCCAAGATATCATCAAGACAAACATTCTGATAGACTTTAAAGAGTTTTGGACTGAGAATGTGGCATCTAGAGTGTACACATGGTTTTTCTAAGATTTGACCCAGTGACCTAGTTTTTGACCCAATATGACCCATTTTCAAACTGGACTGAGATATCACAAAGACAAACATTCTGACCAACTTTCAAGAGTTTTGGACTGAAAATGTAGCCTCTAGAGTGTACACAAGGTTTTTCTAAGATCTGACGTAGTGACCTAGTTTTTGACCCGACATGACCCATTCTCACACTCCTTTGAGATATTATGAAGACAAATATTCTGACCAATTTTCAAGAGTTTTGGACTTAAAATGTGGCCTCTAGAGAGTACACAAGGTTTTTCTAGGATTTTACCTAGTGACCTAGTTTTTGACCTGACCTAACCCATTTCGGACTCATCCAAGATATCATCAAGACAAACATTCTGACAGACTTTAAAAGAGTTTTGGACTGAAAATGTGGCCTCTAGAGCATACACAAGTTTTTTCTAAGATTTTACCTAGTGACCTAGTTTTTTGACCTGACAAGACCCGTTTTGGAACTCATCTGAGATATCATCAAGATAAACATTCTAACCAACTTTCAAGAGTTTTTTACTGAAAATGTGGCCTCTAGAGTGTACACAAGTTTTTTCTAAGATTTGACCTAGCGACCTAGTTTTTTTACCTGACATGACCCGTTTTAGAACTCATCTGAGATATCATCAAAATAAACATTCTAACCAACTTTCAAGAGTTTTGGACTAAAAATGTGGCCTCCAGAGTGTACACATGATTTTTCTAAGATCTGACCCCGTGACCTAGTTTTTTGACCTGACATGAGCCGTTTTAGAACTCATCTGAGATATCATCGAGATAAACATTCTGACCAACTTTCAAGAGTTTTGGACTAAAAATGTGGCCTCTACAGCGTACACATGATTTTTCTAAGATCTGACATGACCCATTTTCAAACTTATCCGAGATATCACAAAGACAAACATTCTGACCATCTTTCAAGAATTTTGGACTGAAAATGTGGCCTCTAGAGTGTACACAAGGTTTTTCTAAGATTTGACCTAGTGACCTTGTTTTTGACCCGACATGAGCCATTCCGATACTCGTTCGAGATATTATCTAGACAAATATTTTGACCTAGTTTCATGAGTGTCGGACTGAAAATGTGGCCTCTAGAGCATACACAAGGTAAAAGTTGATGACGGACAATGCACGACGTACGCTGGACACAGCACGATTACAAAAGCTCACCTTGAGCACTTTGCTCTCAGGTGAGCTAAAAACAAAGAGGGTTAAAACCAATCTGAGATATAAAAAAAACTCTGAGAAAATTTATTAGTAAAGTGTTTTGCACTATGAAATTCTGAGGGTAGATAAGGAGAGGTAACAATTTGGGCTGTTGAAAGTATCCGGAGTAACACTGGATCATGTTTCCTGATTTTTACTGATTTGCCCAAGATAGTAACAGCGTTAACCTTTTTAACTCTTTACCACACACAAAATTCTGGACTCTTCCAAGTCCAAAGAATTTGCAGACGACAAATTAATTGTGGCTCAAAGATTTCTGTAGGAGAAAATGCTGGTTTCTCCTTTTCCCACAGTGTTTTCAAAAGTCCTCCTTTCTAAGGGTAGTTGTAAGTCTGAATTGTGTCTTTGCAAAACAAACCCAGAAGTTAATAATTTTTTAGGAAGAAAACTTTTCAAAACATTGTGGAACAAGGAAGAAATCTTGAAAATCAGCATTTTCTCCAACACCAACAATATTTTCTACCCTTTTATAGACCAATCACATCATTTGAGCTACATGAGAATTTTGTAATATGCAATGTGATGCTTTCAATATGAACCAATTTAGATCTAGATTTTTTCCATTTTTGTGGTATTTGTCGAAGACAATACCACTATGAGTTCAATATTGAATTTTGAAGACCATGTATCGTATTTTGTGCAAAGCCGAAGGAAATAAACCCAATTAAACTCAATTTTTCTCAGACAAATGAGTTTTTTGGTAGCACTCAGATATGTAATTGGAAATGGAATGATAAAATACACTGGGTGAGGCCATCGGTCGTGGAAATACTAATTTTTAATTGAAAATAGCTTCACTCGCTCATAACCTTCTATTGGTGCAATGATACAAAATTTGTCTACTAATCGTTTGGTCCTGGGCTTTTTTGTTCCAAAACCAGTTTGTTCCGTGGCTTGTTCATCCCATGATTGCGCGCTACTCCATTTGATTGGGCATGCATATTTATAGATCGAAATAATTGATTGTAATGTTGGGAATTAAATGTTAACGGCGAAAGATATTTCAAAATCATAGTTTTCAGGTACAAACGTAATTTTATTCAATATATTCACATGGTTTCTCCCTCTATTCATCATGCATCCTACTGTCAAGGGACGTTACTCCTGACTCCTCCTTATGATCAAAGGGAGACCACCAATACACAAATAATCCTAACTCTGTCATGAGTACTCTCCCTTAAACCAAAAAGTTATTCATTTGCTTAGTAGGTTGACTTTCAAGCCAATATTTGAATAACATTTCTCTTTTTCTTTCAAATTATTAATTCCACACAATGGTTTCCTTGACAAATACCACTTCAGCGTTCTCAACGCTTTGATATAAAGAGTTAATAACAGACCTGAAACAAATTTACAGCAGGTTACCAGCATTTAGTGCTTTTCGCACAATGTTTTTCATCCGTTCAAATACGTATCACATCAACTGAGTTACACACACAATTTGTTGTGCACAATTGCTTTCAATTTGGCCAGATTTCTGGACTGATTGAACAGTGTTTAAATCAATGCTACTTTCAATGTTATTTCAATTATATGTAAGTTACCCACTGGGTTTCACTAGGACTAGGCTAGGGCTCTGAAGTGTCTTGCCCAAGGACACCTACATGAAAAACCCTGTGTTTTCAGTGAGGCTCGATTACCCAGGACTTCCAGGTTACGAGTCCTACACTTGGTCATGTCTAAAATATCTCCTCATTGGACAGTGTAGATCCAAGATCAGACTGCACTTTCAGTGCAGTCTGATCTTGATCTACAATGTCTATAAAAGGTCCTTGAGTCACACTTAGCAGCTTAAGGGTTAATTTTTGTCATTTCTGTAACAGAAAGACTTGAATTTGGACCACTGGATAGGATGAAAACCTGGTCATGGGTTTGACCGTTCACCACACAATACCCTGTTTCAACAATCCAGAATTCAAGGTAGGAGGCCTTTGAAACATTGTAGGACAAGGAGAAAATGCTACTAATAAGCATTTTCTCCTTTACCTGAAATCTTTTCTTCTAATTCTGAGACAAATCATATAATTTGAGCTACATTTAAGCTGTCTGCAAATGCTTTCGATTTAGACAACATTTTCTATCGGCTGGTAAAGATCCTATTGGAGAGGGTCTCCTGTCAGGGAAATTTCCATTACTCTGTCAGGAGTCTCTGGAAAATTCCGTTCTCTGAACAGCTCTTTCTTGGAGGTAGAAATAGATTACTTAGTAAAATGACTTGGTGTTTAACTCACCAACCACTCCGGACCAGTAATATGGTTGGCTAAGAAGAATTTCTTATCCACTCTGGGTCAGAAGTGTCTTAAAAAAATCCTTTCACATTATAGCAACTCTTGCTTAGAAGCTAGAAAACCTCCTACCAATCTCAGTTATAGGATACAGGTGTGTATTCACCAAAAATTCTAATACTGATCTTATTATAAAATGTAAGACAAGTTATCTGATTGGCTAACTCAGATCATCTAAACCAATCAGATGGCCAGTCTTCAAAATTCAAAATGTAATTTTTGTGTAATGGTTGGTGAGTCCTAAGTGTATGATTGTCAAAGAATTTACATGTATATTCAATCAAAAATCTGAAAGACAATAAGGAGTGGCAAAATTTACTATTAACCCTTTACCAAACAATCCCTGGTTTTAACGACCCTGAGGAAGAAGCCTTCTGAAAACATTGTGTGAAAAAGAGAAAATACTGGTAGCCAGCATTTTCTCCTTTTCCCACAATGTTTTCTACTGTTCCAAAGTCAAGTTTCTAGTTTTGAGACACCTCTATTTTGTTGTCTGCAAATGCTTTGAATTTGTACAAGTCTAAAATTTCGTAATTTGGTAAAGGGTTAATTTACTTTTCTTTTAACCCTTTACTATACAACAAAAATGCAGACTGGTCAAAATTGAAAGCATTTGCAAACGACAAAAGAAATGTGACCCAAAAAAGTGAAACCTGGAAGGGTAGAAAACGTCATAGGAAAAGGAGAAAATGCTGGTTACCTTCATTCCCGTCTTTTCAGAATGTTTTCAAAAGCCTTTTTCATTCCTTGGCGGTCGTTAAAACTCAGGATTGTGTGGTAAAGGGTTAAACTGATTGCAAAATTTAAGAATTGTACAAACTGAAAGCACATTTACAGAAGATTAATTCACTGTCGCTATAGTGACTGATTCTGTCTTTGGAAGGGTTGAAAACATTGTGACGAAAAAAGGAAAGGCTAATTACAAGCATCCCCCCCACTTCCCACAATATTTTCAGAGCTGTCTTTTCTCATGCTCATATAAACACAGCACTGTAAAAGGTTAACCCTTTACCAAACAATCCCTACTTTTAACAATCTTAGGCAAAAAAAGCCTTAAAAACATTGTGGGTAGAGGGGTAAATGCTAGTTCAGAGGCCCAGCCTGGTAGCTCAGAGGTTACCATATCTGACTTGTGATCTGGTAGTTGTAGGTTCAATGTCTGATTGAGGCAAACTTTCCTTTCAGCGATTGTTGGCGTCTCTTCTCTGATGCATGCCAGAAAAGTAGTCAGTGACTTGGAAAGGAAGCTGTGTCAGTACTGGTGTATGAAAGCCAGGAAACACATGCGTAGTACACGGACGGCTGTGATATGACCTAAGTTGTTAAAAGCTCCAATACAAACAAATACCCTTTCAGAGAAAAATTTCATCATTTGTTGTCTGCTACAACTTTAAAGGTGGCTGTGTCTAAATTTTGTCACTAGGTAAAGAGTCAAAAACAGCACTATGCCATACAGACAATTCCTGTGCACATTTAGGCTTGAAAATAACTGCTTCACATGTTCAATAACTTGGATGAAATAGTAATCTCTCTGCAGCAATTCCCTGGAAAATATGCATCCTACATCTGTGTTATCCTTAGCTTTTCGACTGCTGAGCAAAACTAGTTGTATTAGCAGACAAAGAAGAGCAAGTTCAGGCTACATTTAAACCTTTACCACACAATCCCGAGTTTTAACGACCCTGAGAAAGAAGCCTTTTGAAAACATTGTGGAAAAGGAGAAAATGCTGGTAACCAGCATTTTCTCCTTTTCCCACAATGTTTTCTACCCTATCAGATACAAATTTCGCTATTTTAGCCACAATTAAATTGTCGTCTGCAAATGCTTTGAATTTGGACAAGTCTAGAATTTTGTCGTTTGGTAAAGAGTTAAACTTTTACCACACAATCCAGAGTTTTAACTGCCCTTAGAAAGAAGCTTATTGGAAATATCGTGAGCAAAAGCAGAAAATGCTAATAACCAGCATTTTCTCCTTTTCCCACTAATGGCCACTATATTTGCTATCCTTCCACAAACAAGTTTCAATTTTATAGTCCCATTTATTTTGTTGCTTGCTGATCAGACTTCCCGAAATACGTCGGTTCGATGGACATGACCAACAAATCTTGACAAGGACCGACGATTTTGCAGGTCAGATTGGTCCGACTGTCCGGCATTTATTCCGAGCCGCTGAAAACGTAATCGCAATGTTTTGGACAAAAAATGGCATCGTTAAAATGTTACGAAGGCGCTAAACCTAGTAAAAAAGAAAATTAACATTAGAGGACTGCGCTGAAAAGAAAAAAGAATGTGAGAAAAAGAGACCAGAGAGAAAATTGATCGAGAAAAGGAAGCAGCAACGAGAATGGTTGGTTTATGACTGAAAAGGTGCAAATGCACTGCACAGACTGTCTGGATTTTTACGGCGAGAAAGTTAGAACGGACCAACATCTTCGCAGTACAAACATATTTATTCTTGGATGCACAAATTTAATAAATTGACTTGCTTTTACCGTTTAGTATTTTCTCCTTTTCCAATAATGTTTTCAAAAGCATTTTTCCTCAAGGTTGTTAAAAGTCGTGATTGCTTGGTAAGGGGTTAAATGTCAGTAACTTTTGAAAGTCTTAATGAGTGGAGAAAAAGTTTAATATCATTATATGCATGAAGTTGATACAGTTGGTACCCTTCTTTCTTATATTTTCTTTATTTTTGTTAAATTTGATTCGGTCCGACAGATTTTTTTTCGGTCTGACAGATTTTCAGGCCTTGTCAGACCGAATGTCTGACACTTTTTGTGAACTTTCGTGAAGTCTGGCAGATGCTTTCATTTCGGACATCAGTTCCAAAATTTTGTTGCTGTGAAAGAGCTTATGAGTTTATGAACAGTATAGATCATGATCAGAGAGCACTGAATGTACAAGCTTAGAACTACACCATTTGCTATTTTCAGAAAAATTCTGACCAAAAAACTTTGACAGCTGGAATGTGCTGTTCTGTTTCTCTGATTGCACAAAGCAATGTTAACCCTTAAGCTGCTAAGCGTGACTCAAAGACCAATTGTGGACAGTGTAGATCAAGATCACACTGTACAGAACGACAGTCTGATCTTGGATCTGTACTGTCCGATAAGCAGATATTTTTTTTTCCAAAAAATACCTCTGGAATAGCAAATTTTTGGTTTTTTAGTACGGGCTTGAAAGTGTAATTTCACTTATTTAGCAGGTTCTGGCTTAAACAACATCCACATTTTCAGTTCGAGAGAAAAAATCTAAATGCTGCAATTTCACTGCTATTCAATGCGATTTAAGATTATGCATGATTCATCTTTTTCAATCAGGGATATCACAAAATGCTTGTCACATGACAATTTTCGAGCTTTTCCATTGATTGTCCCTTTATCACAAATCCAGTTGAATGCATCATTACTGGCCAATGATTTCTGCCATGATTTCAGGCTGTCTTTCCTGCAGTTGTTTTCTATTCATTTAATTGCCTTTACCAAATGACAATATTTCAGACTCATTGGTAATGACAGCATTTTACAGATGACAAATCAAATGTGGCTCAAATGATGAAATTTGTTCGTAAAAGGGGTAGAAAACATTGAGTGAAAAGGAGAAAATGCTGGTTACCAGCATTTTCTCCTTTATCCAAAATGTTTTCAAAAGCATTGTATGTCAAAGTTGAGTGTTAAAGAGTCATGTCTGTCTTCCCTGCAATATATTCCATTCATTTTGTTTAACCCTCACTATGGCAATGGAAAAAAATGTTTTGGTCAATTACAAATTATATGACAAGAGGCATAGCTGGGCAATGTGACAGGAGAAATATGATGAACGACATCATGCCCAAGATCATTGACGATGCTGGCACTTGAGTGGTGGATATAAACAAGGAATATCTGCCCCAAAATTACACTTATAATCAGTTTTTATTCACAAAAACAAACTTATATTTGAGCCAAGCTCTGTGAAAAGGGGGTTTAATGCATCAGCATAACATATCGACCCAGGTCAGCCTACGCAGTCTGTACAGGCTGACCTGGGCCAAAACTGTTTGCTGCTGGTCGACTTTTACTGCATTTCCAAGGACCAGTTAACCTCATGATTTAGTAGGTTGTTCGACAAAATGACTTTATGAATCCTTGACAATGTGATGACTTGTACGGTATCATGCCTCACAGAGATGAATTACGCCCCAGTTTGTTACAGCATGGCTCATTATATACAATCTAATACAGCATACATTTACACCAATGTGTATGCTGATGGAAAATTATACTATTTTTGTATTGCAACGCTATTCAATGTGTTACTTAAGTAAAAGAAATTTGACTTGTCCATATTAAAAACTTCTGCTGACCACAACTTGAGCCTGGCCTAAAAGATACGAGCTGTCATTGAAAGGTGCTGGTTACCAAATCTGTATCACCACCATGAGGATTTTGTATCAAGTCTACATCATCATATTTAACGATTGGGCACCCTAATGTGATTCGTGTAACATCGCCTTTCATCGCCAAAATCATACCAATTCGGCTAAGACTCAGGTAATCCGTAATTGATGCCGGGAACCAGTGTCTATCGGGCGATCAATTACAGATAACCCAAGTCTTAGTCGAATGCATACATTTTTTGGCCACGAAAGGCGATGTTAAACATATCCCATTAGGGTGCCCTATCCTTAACCTTTTCCCAAACAACAAATTTTAGACTCTTTCAAATTCAGAACATCTGTTGACAATAAATTCAAAATTTGTACAAATGAGCATAAGCTCTCTGACAGGGTAGAAAACATTGTGGGAAAGGGAGAAAATGCTGGTTACCAGCATTTTCTCCTTTTCCCACAATGTTTTCAAAAGCCCTCTTTTTTAGGATCTTGAAAACACAGGAATGTTTGGTAAAGGGTTAAGTTTTCATAATGTTTCTTCTGCAACTTGGCCAGATTTAGCTTCACCAAGGAATGGAATTAATGTATCATGATGAAATGGACTTTTGTATCATCAAGGATGGAATTTGTAGCACCAAAGAATGAAATTTGTATTACAGAGAAATGGAATTTGTATCACCAAGAAAAGGGGTTAGCATCTTGTTTACATCACCATATTTCAGGTCTGTAAGTGGTGGTGTTTTTTCTGCAACTTGGCCCAATATGGCTTCTTGTCAGATAAATTTTAGTCTGACATGCCTTATTCTGAACTTAGATGTCTAACCAAATTAGATTGGTGTATTGGAATTCAAGCATACATGGATGATTTCACAGCTGTCTGCTGCAAATTTCTTTCCCATGAGGTGACAAATAAATCCTTAACTCTTTACCAAAGGACAAAATTTTCGACAGTTCCAAATTGAAAGCATTTGCAGACAACAAATAAAATTAAGCTGAAATGATGGGTTTTGTATGTTAAAGTGAAGAAAACCTTGTGTGAAAAGGAGAAAATGCTGGATACCAGCATTTTCTCCTTTTCCCACAAGGTTTTCAAAAGGCCTTTTTCTCAGGGTTGTTAAAACTTGGGATTTTGTGGTAAAGGGTTAACCAAAAAATCCCATGTTTAACAACCCTGGGGAATAGAGCCTTTGAAAATATTGTGGGAAAGTGAGAAAATGCTTGTAACATCATTTTCTCCTTTTCCCAAAATGCCTTCTACCATTTCAAAGAAAAAGCTTACCATATGGGCTGCATGTAATTTGTCATTTGCAAATGCTTTCAAAATGGACCAGTCTAGAATTTTGTTGTTTGGTAAAAAGCAAACACACTTTTAAGCCCAATAGTGAAGATGTTAAAATGCATTTAAATTTAAAGCATACCATTTAAAATTATAGAAAATTTTGTAGTTAGCAATCTGTTATTGTGTGGTCAGCCTAAGTATTAGTTGCTGGTAAAAAGGACACAAAAGATAGATTGACCTGGCAACTTTTAACCAAGTTTTGAAACTAGTTTTTCTGCCAGGGACTAACACTTGGACCAACCTTACAATAACAGATTGTCATCTTCACACTAATTTCCATACTTTTTTTTTTTATGATATGATTTAAATTTACATGCATTTTAACACCTTTGTTTACTTTTGGCAGATATTGTTACTTTAAGAGAATTTTTTGCTCCAATACTTGCTACAAAATCAATGTAAGTTGCATACTGCATACTCAGTTTAAACCCATTTACCATACAACAAAATTCAATTGTGTTGGTGCTGATGAAAAAGGATTCACCTTACAAAAAAAGATTCATCAGACATAAATGGCTTCAATCCGAAAGATCAGTACACATGAACTTGAAATTGAATCACTTGACAGAACAAACCAAGCAACCCATTATTCCAATCACAGTTCAGATCCCAGTTTCTCACAGCTATATTTGAAGACCACTATTTTCATTCTTCCTGATAGGAAAAAGATGTAAGGTTTCATCTCTGTATTTCCTGTACCTTGACTTGCTGGCAAGCTGCACAATGCAAAATAATACCCTGACAGAGCCTTTTTTGCAGATTTAACCAGGCAGTACAAAATAAAACTGCTTAACCCTTTACCACACAATCCCGAGTTTTAACGACCCTTGGAAAGAAGCCTTTTGAAAACATTGTGGGAAAAGGAGAAAATGCTGGTAACCAGCATTTTCTCCTTTTTCCACAATGTTTTCTACCCTATCAAAGAAAAGCTGCACAATTTGAGCCACATTGAAATTGGCATCTGCAAATGCTTTCAATTTGAACAAGGCTAAAATTTTGTCATCTGGTAAAGGGTTAATGTTACAATACTTCAGGGCTCATATTCACCAACTCTTCTTATGAACATTCTTTGTCTCATTCTTCAAGATTTTCAAAATTTGAAAGTAAAAAAACTTCTTTCTGATTAGCTAAACCAAATGGTTAGCCAATCAGTGGCTAAACCAAATGGTTTAGCCAATCAGAATTTTTGTCACTATTAAATTTTGAAATTTCTGGAGAATAAGACTGAGAACGTTCTCAGAAGAATGGTTGGTGAATAGCAATGCAGATGTCCTTTAACTCTTTACCACACAATTCCGACTTTCAACGACCCTGAGGATTTACCATACAATTCTGACTTTCAACGACCCTGAGGAAGACAGCCTTTCAAAACATTATGAGAAAAGTAGAAAATGCTGGTTAACAGCATTTTCTCCTTTTCCGGGCACAATGTCTTCTACCAGTATCAAAGGCAGAAATCACCATTTAAGGAACATTTGTCATCTGCAGATGCCTTCAATTTGATCCGGTCCAAAATTTTGTTGTTTGGTAAAGAGTTGAAAAGAAAATAAACCACAAATCGGTCTGCTCATCTGCATACTTTCATCTCACTGGGATTTCCTGTACCTCTGTTTGCTGCCAAGCTGCACGAAAAAAAAAATCAAAATTTATTAAAATCATCCTGACAGGGCATTGTCTCGCTGATTCCACCAAAATACCTTCATCCCTACCTCACACTGTTCTTTGCAAAAAATGTAAACCAAGAATCAGTCTGCACAGCTTTGTAGTTTAATCTTATTCTTCCACTTTAATATCCAATCAAATGGTTTGAACAGTTCTATATTAAAGGCCCAGTAGCAACCAAATGTAAACAATTTGTGTGTTAAAATGCATTTAAATTTAAATCATATCATTTAAAAATATAGAAATTATAATTAAAGAAGACAATCTGTTGTTGTAGGGTTGGTCCAAGAGTTAGTGGCCAGCAGAAAAATTAATTTTAAAATCAGGTAAAAAGTCAAGAACAAATACAGCGACCTGGTAACTTTTAACCCTTTAACAAAAAATCACAAGTTTAAAGGACCCTGAGGAAGAAAGCTTTTGAAAACATTGTGGGAATTTTAAAGAAGAAAATGCTGGTTACCAGCATTTTTTCCGTTTTCCACAATGTTTTCTACCCTTTGAAAGACAAGTTACATGTTTTGAGTAACATTTGATATGTCATCTTCAAAATTAATGCTTTCAATTTGGACTACTCTAAAAATTTTTCTTTTGGTAAAGATAACATAGTTTTAAATTGATTTGAAGCTTTATTTATCAGACGTGTCGTGTCTAACATTTTTGTTGTCAAAGAGTTGAAGCTGGTTGGACCCTTTTCTCATGTTCTAGGACAGTTGTACTTTAAAAACAACTGTTATTATATCAATCGTATGATGATGGTTGTATGGCATGGAGCTCCCCTAAAGTGAAATAATCAGAGGTTTCATTCAACCCTCAACCCATTACCAAATGACAAAATTTTTGACTTGTCCAAATTCAAAGTATTTGCAGACGACAAAATAAATGCAACTCAAAAATTGAAATTTGATTTGAGAATGGCAGAAAATGTTGTGTGAAAAGGAGAAAATGCTGGTAACCAGCATTTTCTCCTTTTCCCACAATGTTTTCCAAAGCCTTTTATGTAAGGGTCGTTAAAAGTCGGGATTGTGTGGTAAAGGGTTAACTTGCTAAATAAGTGAAATGAAATTTTCAAGCCTACAGTAAGAACCCAAATTTTGCTATTTTATAGGTATTTTTGAGGAAAAAATATCTCCTTTTTGGACAATGTAGATTCAAGATCAGACTGTACAGTTTGTGTAGTCTGATTTTGATCTACATTTTCCGCAAAAGGTATTCATACTTAGCAGCTTAAGGGTTAATTCTTTACCAAACAATGTAATTTGAGCCCTATCCAAATTGGAAGCATTTGCCGACGACAAATGTTACTCAAAATGTAAAATCTGCTTTTAAATGGCAGAAAACATTGTGGGAAAAGGAGAAAATGCTGTTACCAACATTTTCCTCTTTACCCATCATCTTTTCAAAGCCCTACTCTGTCAACGTGATAAAACCTGCTATTGTGTGGTAATAAGTAATATAGTGGCTTGTGATGTAAAACACACCAGGTGTGTGCCAGTTAACTGTATACCAAAATGACAAAAATTTTGGACCTTTCTAAATTCCAAGCATTTTCAGACCAAATTTAATGTGGCTCAAATGATGTACGTTGTTTTAGGAAGGGTAGAACACATTGTGGGAAACCGAGGAAATGCTGGTAACCAGTATTTTTTGCCTTTTCCTAAAATTTAATGAGTTTTAAGTTTTACGGTCTGGCAAAGTTGAATGTGTCATAATTATGTTCTAGTTTTAAAGGTACGTCCAACTGTAACATATATGGTGACAAATTTACCCCAAAAGTGCATGAGTATTTTAATATAAAAATTATAGCAATTTTAAGGCTGTTGCTCTTCTATCATAGATCCAACAAAAATATGGGACAGTGTGTAGTTTCCGATAACACTGCCAAGCCTAATAGCTCAATCAGTCAACCATAGCATTACTGGTTTGAGTCCCAGCTTGGCCAAACCAGCATTTTCTCCTTTCCAAACAATGTTTTTAAGAACCCTCCTCATCAGAGTAAAAAGACAAAAATGAGAATATTTGGTAAAGGGTTAAAGAAAAGTTGATGTTAGTGTCACCAAAAAGTTGGACGAACTGAACTGTACTCACGTTTAGAAATGTGTGGCAATCTGAGTCATAAATGATTTTAACCCTTTGAGCACTGAGCAGATCTGCTGTTGCTTTAGCAGATAGTGTAGATCAAGATCAGACTGCACAGAACATGCAGTCTGATCTTGGATCTATACTGTCCGCTATTTTATTACATTTTCTGGTCAAAACAATTTTGAGACTGCAACATACCGGCTCCTTTTCCATATTAAAAGGGTCCATTTCATTACTGCTAAGACGAAGGGTTATAGATTAGATATTGTGAAAATGTCTGCGCACATAACCCTTAGCGTGCCAAATAAACTCAATGGACATTTTCAATCAAAAACTAAATCCCAAATGATTTCAATTTCATGGTTGCTTTTGTCTATAAAGATTAAGCAAAGCGGACAGTGTAGATCAAAGATCAGACTCCACATTTTGTGCAGTCTGATCTTTGATCTACACTGGCCACAAAGGCGACTTTAGTCGTGAAAAACACTTTAAGGGTTAAAACATAGCTTAGCCCCTCAGAGTGCTGAATAAGCAAATTAAACATTATCAGTCATGACAAAAAGTTCAAATATAGCATTTTTAAGGCTCCTTTAAGCAGAATATCTCTACAGAGTGTAGATTCTGGATCATAGTATACATTTTGTACAGACTGATCTTGATCTACAATATTTTCAGCTCAAAAAAAAAGTTAAAATTTTTTTTCCCTTCACCCATGTATAGTGCTAAATAAAAGAAACGGGCATCTCTGTACTGTATTTTCAAAGCTGCTTTTGTCCAAATATCTGGTAAAGGGGATAGTGTAGATCCAAGATCAAACTGCATTTTCTGTGCAGTCTGATGTTGATCTACAATGTCCATAAAACAACTTAATTAGGGTTCAGGGCTGCAAGAGTATCACCTTTCAGCACTTTTTCAGTAACATGATTGTATATCACAGCCCCAAGTGTACCTATCAATGCATTTCTGCTCTTTGACCAATAACAAGCATGAAACTCATCTGAACCACTGCTGAGCCTTGGTAGCTCATTCAGTTGCATACAGATCAGGAGGTCGCTGGTTCAATTCCCTACTCAGTCAATTTCTTTCCAAGGATTGATGATAGTCATTGCGACAGGATTCATTCCTCTCCATCGCTGACTATTGTTTGGATGATGGTAATGTGGGAAAGCAGCTGATGGCTTGGAAAGAATTTTGTGAGTAGTACTGGTAAAACAAACTCAAGGAAAGCATGGATAGGTGTACTTGTCACCACCATATAATTGAAATAATGTTAAAAAGGCGTTAAATACCACTCATTCAATCGATCTGAACCACTTACCTGTTGCAAGACATTGCTCCTTTTCTCATGAATTTGTAAACTGCATTAGTGTAGAAACAACAAAAAACAGTATGCAGGTGGCAACCGTTGGCTGCAGTTACTTTTCAAGTGAGTATTTAAAGTTGAAAAAGGGGCATTAATTTGCCAAAAATGTTTTCAAAATTACATACCTCTCCAACATGGGTTCAGCTTTTGATAATCAAACCTGACCAGTCTTGAAATATCTTCAATAATAACAGATATAATTATGAGAAAATATCAGTGTCTTTGCAACACGACCATGGTGATGACGCAAATGACAATTAAGTAACTGCTGTATTTTCCTATGAAAATAATCAAGCTAGAAAGTTATCCATGAAGTTATGGGATGATGGAAACTGAAGTACAATTACTGTGTGCACCATCTTGCAAAGCAACAATAGATACAATAACTTGCAGATTTTTTTCTGATATTGCAAGACATATGATTGTATCCTTTGATAGGAAAATTTAGTGATGGCAAAAATATTGTGCCTCTTATTATCTCCTGTAACAAATTTGCAGCAGACAACTTTGATATCATTTTGTTAACCCTTTACCACAGAATCCTAAGTTTTAACAACTCTAAGAATGATGCTTTCTGAAAACATTGTAGGAAAAGGAGAAAATGCTGGTGACCAGCATTTTCTCCTCTTCCCAAAATGTTTTTTGTCTATCTTCAACAGAAAATTAATCATTTTTTGTGGTAGTTGTCATCTGCAAATGCTTTAGATTTGGACAAATCTAAGATGTTGCTGTCTGGTTAAAAGGTAAATTGATAATTTACATGAATTCAGGTTTATATAATACATGATTATAAATAACAACATTGTGGTACAAGGAACAAATGAACTGTCCACATGATATGATGTTGATAGTGCTTAAAGCAGTCTGTAACACAGTTCAATCAATCACATTCAATTCTTTATCAGCCGACAAAATTTTAGACACGTCCATATTGAAAGCATTAAATTTTGTAGGGGACAAATCAAAGGGTTATTGTAGCGGGCAAAAGTAAACAAAGGGGGTGGTAAAATGCATCTAAATTTAAATCATACCATATAAAAGTAGGGAAATTATTGTGAAGAGGACAATCTGTTATTGTATGGTTGGTCTCAGTGTTAGTTGTCAGGTCACTGTATCTCTTGTTTTACCTGGTTTTGAAATTCATTTTCCTGCAGATGACTAAGACTTACCATCTTCACAATATTTTCAGTGTTCTGCCAAGGTTTTGAGCTATAGGGGCCACTGGCCCACCCAGGCTTAAAAAGTGGAGCCATCTACATGCTACATGGGGCCAAGTCAGTCAATCAGACATCGAATGAGACTTAAAATGGATATTTTTTCCAGGCAGATATCCACTGATTTTCTTGCAACATAAGCCAGTGCCTCCATCAATTCAGTAGTAGATTTATCAGAGAAACTGGAAACAGTTTTACCACATTTAAGAGCAGGAATATTAGGACAATCAAGGTTTCCCAACAATTTCAAAAGACTTGTCATATTCTGTTATTGGAATATCTTCTTTGGCTATCCAAAATATAACCTTCAAAGCTGACATGACACTACTCTCTTACTGATCAAAAATATGCTTGACACTCTTCTGGAGGTCACCAGTCATCGAATCTGCAAGGACTGCAGCTATATGATTGGAACTATCTGCGCCTCGTTAATGTGCTAGTTCTTAAGTTTTTAGTAGGTTCCGTGAGAGAGTTGTGCTTTTTTGTGACTTATACACAATGAACAAGTCATGGATTTTTTTCAGTCATACAGCAACCTGGGAAAATCCGAGAGCCATTTATTTTTGCCTGGGATCGGACTTATCATCATCTGTTGAGGTTTATGACTATGAGTGTTCCGAGTCTGTATTCGGCCGATCGGTAGGCTCAAGCTGGGTGTCTGTTTTGGCCTTTTCTGACGCAGATTGGCCAAAATAAATGAGTATGGATCTAGTTTTTTTTTTGTCTGCTTCTTTTCAGCCATCGCGAAGACTGCGATCATCTGATGCAGAACGAACTCGAAAACGTGTTCCGTGTTGTTGCAACAAAGATATCTATTGGTCAAAATTAGGGAAATACCTTGTTGCTGAAGAAGTTTATCCAATGAAAATTGCTGATACGAACAACAACTTTGTTCCAAGCGTCTTTCTGAATTCAGATAACTAAACAGAGATAAAGCGGGAACCACTTTATACCAGTTGATTCGCCCCACATATTTTTCGGACCTACGGACGACGCTGCGTATTTTTGACGCGCCAGTTGGCCCATTAGACATAATTTTACTGCGCCGTCTGTAATTTGTTAGCGCCGATCCCGCAATGGCGCGTCCTCGGCAGAACTCTGTATTTTGCATACTCTTATACTCTTAAATGGTATGATTTAAATTTAGAAGCTTTTTAACATCTAAATTGTTTACTTTTTGCTGCTACTGTGACTTTATATAACTCAATTGATGGGGTTTCAGATTGCAGAAAACATTGTGAGAAAGGGGAGAAAATCCTCTGAACCACAATTTTTTCCTTTTTCCATGGTCTTCTCAAAAGCCTGTCCTACCATGAGTTGAAAAAACATGGGTTTTTTTAATGAAGGGTTAAAAAAGCAACTTTTGCTTTTTCATTGGTTTATTTTTATGAAACTATAAAAGAATAATAAAACTTACGGTGAAATACTTTCTTTCCACATTTATTAAAATTTTATCATTATTTTTCCATGATTTCTCATAAATATGGTGTAAAAGTACAAAACACAATGTTACACAATATAATAATGAAATATAATGTATTTCAGAATGTATATTTTTTTGTCTTGTGATTCAATTTTCAAACTTTTTGTTAATGTAGACCAAATATTAAAACTCATTTTCAAAGCACATGTTTCATAAAGAATCAATATTAGTTTTCTTGTTTTGCCATAATGTTTGCAACATGAAAAAAGTTGTTTGTGGGTGATAAATAATGTATTAACATTACCACACAATCCCGGCTACAAAAGACCCTGAGAAAAAAAGCTTTTTGACGACATTGTGGGCAAAGGAGAAACTGCTGTTAACAAGCATTTTCTCCTTTTCCCTTAATGTCTTCTAATTTTTTAGATTCAAATCCAATCATTGAGCCACATTTAATTTGTTGTCTACAAATGCTTCCAGTTTGGACCAATCTAAAAGTTTGTAGTGTGATAAAGGATTAAATCAGGCATGTCAGACTGCAATGCTTCTACTTCCAATTTTATTCATCATAGAATTATTTTCAAGTTAGAAACTGGCAGTTTACAATACATGCATTTGGAATAACGATAGCCTGGAGATTAAGTCTTTACCAAATGACAAAATTTAAGACTGGTCCAAATTCAAAGCATTTGCGGCCGACAAAATAAACATGGCTCAAAAAATGAAATTTGTTTGGAGAAGGGTAGAAACCATTGTGGGAAAAGGAGAAAATGCTAGTTACCAGCATTTTCTCCTTTTCCAAAAATGTTTTCAAAAGGCTTTTTCTTCAGGGTCGTTAAAACTCGGGATTGTGTGGTAAAGAGTTAACTATAACTGAACAGATATTATATTTGTAATGTATCATTTCAAAGTTAACCCTTTATTGCAGCAGATATTATATTTGTAATGTATCATTTCAAAGTTAACCCTTTACTGCAAAATCCTGTTATTTAAGACCCTAAAGAAAATACCCAGGGAAAAGGAGAAAATTATGGTAACCACGTTTTCTAAGCTCCAACCCTTTATCACATAGTCCTGAGTTTTAATGACCCCTAAAGAAAGACAGCTTTTGATAACAAAGGAAGAATATGCTCAAAACCAGTATTTTCTACTTTTTCCACAATGTTTTCTATTCTTTAAAAGATAAAAGTTATCATTCAAGCAAGATTATATATAGTATGTAAATGCTTTCAAGTTCGACACAGTATGTAAATGCTTTCAAGTTGGACACAGTATGTAAATGCTTTCAAGTTGGACACAGAATGCAAATGCCGCAGTTCAAGTTGGACACAGTATGTAAATGCTTTCAAGTTCGACAAGCCTAAACTTTTGTCTTTGGATAAAGGGTTAAAAAATAAATTCCATCATTATAGCAACACTTGTCTTACAAAGATAGTCTCCACTCTATCTGATCTTGATCTACGCTGCACACAAACAATGAGACTAAGTCAAGCCTTCCCACATGAGGGAAAACAGTGTTCTCAAGATAGGCAAAAAAGTTCATTTTAAACCCTAGAGCTGGAATAAAACCAACAGTAATGTTCATCCTAGAAATGTGACACAAATAATTGCATTTTCAAGGTTGCATTTGTCTATAGTATTTAAGCAAAATGGACAGTGTAGATCAAGATCAGGCTGCACGTCTTGTGCAGCCTGATCTTGATCTCCACTTGCGGTAAAAGCAACTATAGTCATTAAAGTCCCTATAAGGGTTTACATGGGGCAATTTCAATTAAGCAGGGTGATAACATGAGAAACATCAAAAAGCTTTTGAAATGACATTAAACCCAGCCTGGCATGCATGTCATGCACATTCAAACAAACAATTTCTGCTGACTTCACATCAATCCTTGTAGCCTTGAGCCTGGATTGAATTTCATAAGCAGACAGTGTAGATAATAAAAAGACTGCACAAAAATTAGTTTGATCTTAGATCTTCACTCTCTACTTCTTTGCCAGCTATTCTGACAAAAACACCTTTGATGTTGCGATATATAAATCTGAAATACTGATTTGAAATATCTATTCCATTTATTCAGCACCACAAAGGATTCTTTTGCATTAATTACCTTTACAACCAAGTATTCCAGAACTCAGTGCATGCTGTCAGACAATCTAGGCACCATCAACCCTTGGGAAAGGCACTGTGAAGACCAAGCTCAGGACTTGTGAAACACAGGAAACATAAAAAGTCAGCTCACAGCTGCAGTCAGATGGACATGCCACTGAAAATTTTGATACCAAACATGAATCAAGTGCTTTACCAAACAATCCTTCAAAATAACGACCTTGAGAAAGAAAGCTTCTGAAAACATTGCAGGAAGAGGAGAAAATGCTGGTTTCCCACATTTTCTTCTTTTACCACAGGGTTTTCTAATAAATCAAAGGCAGGTTTCATCTTTGGAGCCACAGATGATTTGTCATCTGTAGTATGCTTTGAATTTGGACAAGTTTAAAATTTTATCATGTTGTAAAGAGTTAAAAATCGATGAGACAAGGCATTTGGAGAACATTGTGAGAAGAGGAGAAATTCTGGTAAACAGCATCTTTTTTCCAAAAATGTTTTTTAACTCATTACCAAACGACAAAATTTTAGGTTTGTCCAAATCGAAAGCATTTGCAGAGGACAAAATAAAAGTGACTGAAAATTTGAAATTTGTTTTGTAAAGGGTAGAAAACATTGTGGGAAAAGGAGAAAATGCTGGTCACCAGCATTTTCTCCTTTTCCCACAATGTTTTCTAAAGGCTTCTTTCTCAGGGTCGTCAAAAGTAGGGATTGTGTGGTAATGGGTTAAAGCCTTCAGAGTCATTAAAGCATGGGTTGTTTTGTAAAGGGTTAAGTAGATTGTTTGTATAATGTTCAGTTTCACAGACTTTCATCTTAATTTGATGAGCAATTCTTTCAAAACTGCTGACAACTGTTTGGTTGAAAAGTGTTGGTGACTTTTAATTTTAACAGGTGATGACACAATGCCACGGATTATGTTTGTTTCTGCTGAGATCAGAATTACAGCTGTCAGTTACACTGTCACAATATAGCGTATTGCATCTGTTGAATTATGCCTTTTAGCCACAAAATTAATGCATGAAAATGTATTCAGCACATGGTTTTTTTTCCCGTTACCAACAACCAGTTCTTAGACATATATACAAATTTAATAAAGCATTTGCAGATGACAAATTTGATACCACCCAAACGATGAAACTGCCACTGAAAGGGTAGAAAGGTTTGTGGAAGAAAGGAGAAATTGTCTTTTTACAAGCATTCTCTCCTTTTCCCACAATGGTTTAGGTGTTACCTGTTGTACATACAAAGATTGATAACACAGTTACAAGGCTACCAGTTCAGTGGGAAGCACTGCCAGGAAGGTTCAAACCAGGATCATAACTAGAGGCGCTTGAGCGCCTGTATCGCTCCACAGGCCTGATATTTCTGTAATGGCGAAAGGAAGTTTTTAACAATTATCATTCAATCCTGCATTTTAGCTCACTGAAGAAACAATTTGGTAGACAACCACCATAGGAACTTACCTGCAAAACAACAATGAAATCCAATGAATAGTTTTAGAGAAGAAATTTTTCAAAGATTTTACTTTATACCATAAAAGGAAAATGAGTCTCCCATAAAAGCCATGTTTTTTGACAGATCATTTTTTTTTAAGGAATTCTGTAAACCTGTATCTAAGGAACATTCCTGCAAAATAATAATGCTATCCAAATAGCGGTTTGGGAGGAGAAGATTTTTAAACGTTTTTTACTTTGGTTGCCATGGCAACCAGAATTCTTCATGGAACACAATTATTTGAAGGAATTTGAAAGAGGACCACCAAAGGAACATTCCTGTGAAATTTGGTAAAAATCCAGTCAATAGTTTTTGAGGAGAAGTTTTTTAAAGAAAAAGTTTACAGACGCACACACGGACGAACGCACGGACGCATGACGGACACAACGCTATGACAATAGCTCGCTGGCCTTCGGCCAGTGGAGCTAAAAACTGCAAAACTTTCAAAACTGAGACAGGAAGGACCAGATCCTTGCACATAATGACATTTAATCCTTTACCACACAATCCCTATTTTTAACGACCCTGAGAAGTATGCCTTTTGAAAACATTGTGGGAAAAGGAGAAAATGCTGGTAACCAGCATTTTCTCCTTTTCCCACAATGTTTACTACACTATCTGATACAAATCCCGTCATCTGTGTCATATGAATGTTGTCGTCTGCAAGTGCTTTCAAATTGGACCTGTCTAAAATATTGTCATTTGGGAAAGAGTTAAATGAGCCATGCTCTGGCAAAAAGGGGGCTAAATGCATCTCAGTGATGCATTATACCAAGCAGTACATGACAATGATGGATCAATAATGATGGATCAATAATGATGGATCCATAAAATTCATTTCGTCTGACAGCTGACTGATTCTTGAGGAAGAGTGGTCTTTGGACATGCATAAAAATTTACTAATAGCAAAGAGTAACGATCCAGGTCAGCCTGCGTGGATGACCTAGAACAATACTTTTTGCAGATGCATTAACCCTCCTTGTCACAAGGCAGGGCTCAAAATTAATTTTTCTGTAGCCATTTTATTCATTTTCATGTAAAATGGCCACCAGTACATGCATTTTGTCCACTTCCATAATGTTTTCAAAAGCTTTCTTTCTCATAGTTATTAGAAGACAAAACTGCTTGGTACAGGGTCAAACTTAATCAAAAGTAAATCAAATATGGTTTATAATTAAGGAAATCTGATAACAGGAGACCAGTCTCTCAATTTTCTTGGCTATAACTTCTTTAACCTTTTCAGGAACAAATGTATAAACTCGGCCTCTTTAGACAACTAAAAATACAGCCAACTGTAACTCAAAAAGATTACAATCTCAAAGGCTTGACTAAACAAGAGGACGCTTAAGTTCCAAGATCAGACTACACATTCTGTGCAGTTTGATCTTAATCTATGCTACACACAAAAGCCTGTTTCTGCCAAAAAGGGCAAAAGGGTAAACTTGTATTAAATTTCATTTTAATGAGCACATAAAGAAGGGAACTTTTGTCATTCTGTCTTCTGATGGCTCCAATAAGCTTACTGCCTTTTATCAAGGCATTACTAACCTTTGGCATATTATGGGTTGTTTTCAGAAGCCTTTGCTGTGTGGATTTCTATCAGACTACACAGAACCCGCAATCTGATCTTGACTCTACACTGTCTGATATGAATCTCTGATCTAGTCAAAACAGCCTTGATGTTGCAATGATAGGGGCAAGCCCGATAGATCAGCCAGTAATATTAGGCATGAAATCCAGGGGAAGCTGGTTTGATTTCCAACTTGGCCTTATTCTAACTGAGGAGTCATTGAGGATTCATTCCTCCTTCATCTCTGACTATTGTTTCCACAATGTTTCTTGATGTGGGAAAGCAGCCAGTAGCTTGGGAAGAATTTTGTCAAGTATTGGTAACAGATTCACTACTGGAAAATCACTACATGGAAATTTGCACTGGCCGTCTCTATGTAATGTTGAATGGACATTAAAGATCATAGGAACGAAACAAAATGAGTAGTGCTCTAGGAAAAGTGGGTCCAATGCAACTCTTTAACTCTTACCTTGCTAAATAACTGAAATGAAATTTTCAATTTCGATAGTAAACACCCAATTATTGCCATTTCAAAGTTATATTTCGGGAAATAATATCTCCTTCTCGGACAGTGTAGATCCAAGATCAGACTGCACGTTCTGTGCAGTCTGATCTTGATCTACACCGTCCGCAAAAGGTCAGTGAGTCACGCTTAGCAGCCTAAGAGTTATGCCATAATTATACTTGAGAACTCACTGCATAATATGGGTCCATTGTCAAACAATCGGCTGAATCATGAGGTAGGATGGTCCACTACATGCAGCAAATTTACAAGTGGCAAAAAGTTTCCACCCAGGTCAGCCTGGGCAGTCCATGCAAGCTGACAGGGGTGAATACTTTTTGCAGAAGCATCCAGCTCATATAACTCATATAACAGGTTATTTCTATTTCCTACCAGTACTAAAATCTTAGTAAGAACTGTGGCCCTGCTAGATTTTGAATGTGCAACATCTTGATCATATCAAAAAAGATGCATGGACTGGTCTGACTGCATAACTACAGTACAGTGTAGCTTACTCTTACAGTGCTTTTCACATCTTTTCTTGTCATCCCAGCTAGTCTAGATCAGACTGCATATAACTTTCAGTCTGATCTTTGATCTACACAGTTTGTTCAGCTCAGACTTTCTGAGCATTGGCAACCTAAGAGCTCCAATTATGTAGGTCTTGCTTCAAGATTTAAAATGTCCCTGAGGTTTATTTAGCATTGTAGAGGTTAATCCTTCACCAGATGACAAAATCTTGGCCTTATCCAAATTGAAAGTATTTGCAGACGACAATTTCATTGTGGCTCATATGGTGCAATTTTTCTTTGATAGGGTAGAAAACATTGTGGGAAAAGGAGAAAATGCTAGTTACCATCATTTTCTCATTTTCCCCACAACGTTTTCAAAAGGTTTTTTCCCTAGGGGCGTTAAAAGTCAGCATTATGTGGTAAAGGGTTAAAAGAACAGACATGAAAATTTCAAGACATCAGAAAAAAAGTTGTGAAAGAGTAGTATCTAAATTGGAAAAGAGGCTATTTTTATACAATGCACTTAAATGAACAGACTGCAGAAAAGGAGATTATTTTCAGCAAAGTATCCGAACATGGAGTGGTCACTTGCATGTTTTACAGGGAAAACAGTTTATTGAAAAGTGTCAAGTATAAGTCTAGCATACAACCTACTCTACATATAACAACCCTAAAACTGCAATTACTGAGCACTTGGGTCCCTCATTTGAATAGAAGTGCAATTTTGGTTCTAATAAATCATTTCTGCCCAAGCCAATAAACCTTTTCAACTCTTTTTTCCGTGCAGACGACCTCATAACTAGAACATCTTGTGCTGTCTCTGCAAAATCAAATGGTGCACGTATAGACCACACTGCACAAAACGTCTGCACCTCCTGCTGATAGATGTATTCTTTCACAGGGAATTGATTGCCATTTTGCTGTTCCTTATCAATGTGTATGACACGATGTTTCTGTTGATGCACCCAACACATTTGAATTGAAAGCATTTTAATGTGGCTCAAATGATGTCTTTGAAAGGGTTGAAAACACTGTGGTTACCATCATTTTCTCCTATTCCCACAATGTTTTCAAAAGGCCATCTTTCCCCTAATGTTGTGCAAACCTCGGATTGCATGGTAAGGGGTTAATACAATACCTACATTATATGCATGACTGCTGGCAGACAAAATCTGGTATTGCAGCAGAGCATACCAAACAATAAAATTTTGGACTTGTCCAAACTGAAAGCAATTGCAGACAACAAATTAAAAGGTGTCGAAAATGACACAATTTTTCCTTGATAGAGCAGAAAACCTCGTGGGAAAAGGTTACCAGCATTTTCTCCATTTCTCACGATGTTTTCAATGGCTTCTTCCTCAGCGTCGTCAAAAGTCGGGACAGTGTGGTAAAGAGTGAAGAGAATACTACCACTAGAAGAAATGCTTGTTTCTTGCCCATGAATCTGGTGCAGACCACCGAGTTATTTTGGGTGTTATGGATTAACTTTTCATTTCATTAGTCAATGAGACAATTTTTAACAGTACCCTCAACATACGTTTTCACAAAGGAATAATGTTTATAGAATACGTGTCAGAAAGCATGTACCCGATATTTATCATGGTCTCTGGCAGCCATGACAGAAACTTGGCAATAACATTAATAGAAGTTATATTCTGCCATTACTACAGAAAAAGTTGCGGGTTTTTGACGTCATGCCATTCAGGCACAACATGGCTGCATGTGTTCTTTTACGTCAATTATGCTTGTTTGTAAAAAATAAGGTGACTGATAAATTTGTTCATACTTCAGTCAGAAAAACAAAGACATAAATAACAGCAGTCATGGAGGTTTCTCTTGTAGTACTTTTTTTACCAGGTGCCACTATTTCTAATTTGTCCATACTAAAAACATTTGCATGCAGATAATATTATAGTATTTGTGTTTGACAGTGAAAAAAATATGAGAAATTTACTAAACTCAATTTGTCATCTGCAAATGCTTTCATTTAACTCTTGACCAAACAACAAAATTCTGGACTGGACCAAACTGAAAGCATTTGCAGACGACAAATTAATGTAGCTCAAATGACAATTTCTGTCTTAGATAGGGTAGGAAACCAATTTCGGTCTTTGATAGGGTAGAAAACATTGTGGGCAAAGGAGAAAATGCTGGTTACCAGCACTGTCTCCTTTTCCCACGATGTATTCAATAGGCTTCTTCCTCCAGGTCCTTAAAACTTGGGATTGTGTGGTAGAGTTAAGTCTGAATAATTGTCATGTGGTGAAGGCACAAGTTGTGGTCAAATGTACAAGTCCAAGTTCAGAGTTTGAAGACATTTCCAATAGTGGACGACCTTAATCCATTTTGCGCCAGACTAAATCTGAAAACATTGTGGCTGATTGACATATTGATCAAGATGAACAATTTCTTCTTTTGCCACAATATTTTCTCCGATGGGTGTTTATCCACTACAGAATTGATTCCTAAGATAGTTTGTTGTCATTGGAAGCATCAGTTATCTCTTCCAGTGCAATTTGAGCACTGCTAGTCTCGTTATTTCAACCCTTTAACTCTGAACCAGATGAAAAAATGTTGGACTCATCTGTTTGAGAGCATTTACACAAGACAAATAAAATGTCTCAAACTGTAGGGCTTGTCTTTGAAAGGGTAGATAACATTGTGGGAAATGGGCTATCAGCTTTTCCTCCTTTTTCAAGTAAGTTTTCGAAGAATGATAGTACTTGTGATTGTTTGGAAAAGGGTTAAAGCTTTACTTGCCCTGCAGCCAGTGTGCCAGTGTAGATCACAAATGTTTAGAAAGCTGTATTTGTACAATTAGGATTCAGGAGATTTTTCTGAATGCAGCAACAAAAAGAAGCATGACTTCAGGTCATTTCTCCAATGTCAGGACAGTTCCTGTGATGCAGTGTAAGTCACGTGTAATCTTTTACTTACAAAAACATGTGCAAACATAATAAGCATTACAGCAGGGTTGCAACTTCTATTTGCATCATATAGGATAATTGATAAGGATTATGGATTTCTCTCTATTACTCAAAAGACTTACAGGAGCAAAATGCAACATGTCTCCAAATTACTTTTTGAATGTCAAGGTCAGTTTCCTTGATGCACTGATAGTCATGTGTAATTTGTTACATATAGGAACACGTGCAAACACTATGAGAGCTACAGATAATAAGAATAATTTATGATTAAAATGTTAATATTTTACGAATTTTTCATTAAAACCATTATCATGTGTGCTAATTTTAATTGTCTCAAAAATACAATTCAAATGAGTACCTACAACATTGGTTTTAGAGACTGAATAAAGAATTTATCACGAAAATATCCCAGCCTATCTTGGATCCCAGACAAAGACACAGAATCGAACAAATTTATTCTCTACCTGTTCCCTGTTCCACAGACATCGTAAAACTTGGCATGTTTTTGGCCCACTAATTGTGGGAAAATATTGCAGGAATTGTGTTTTTTACCTGGAACCCAAGATATTGTTCCAACAATCCGTTATCTTAGGTTTTTAACTCTTCACCAAATGACAAAATTTTAGATATGCCCAAAATGAGAGCATTTTGCTGACGACAAAAAAGATGTGACTTGGAATTTGAAATTTGTTTTGGGAAGGATACAAAACATTGTGAGAAAAGGAGAAAATGCTGGTAACCAGCATTTTCTCCCTTTTCCACAATGTTTTCTAAAGGTCTTCTTGAGGGTCGTCAAAAAGTCGGGATTGTATGGTAAAGGGTTCAGGCAGTTATATTAGATAGGTAATGCAGAAAGCAGATGTGATGTTTTGTACAAAATACAAGTTTATTTCACTCTTTACCAGACAACATGATTTTAGACTTGTCCGAACTGAAAGCATGTGCAGATGACAAATGTCTTTGATAGGGTAGAAAACATTGTTGGAAAAGGAGAAAATGCTGGTTACCAGCATTTTCTCCTTTTCTCACAATGTTTTCAAAAGTCTTCTTCCTACAGGTCGTTAAAACGAGATTATTTGGTAAAACGGTTAAAGAAAAAAAATGGAAAAATTTGTTTGATATCCTACCTTTCAACTTTCCATGCAGGTGATAATACCTTTCCTGCCAAAATGATTTTCTTCTTCCTTTCTTCAAAGCAGAATTTGTTACTGTCAGTATTTGCATCTGATAGAATTTTTTTCAGCTGAAACAGCTCTGTACCACATGACAAACTTGTGGACTTGTCCATGATAACTGACAGCCTATGCAGAATGACAAATTAAATACATGTATGGCTCAAATGACTGAAACATTTGTAAGGCTCTCATTATGTTTCCATGTGTTGCTGTAAGTAATATTACACATGACTACAGGTGCATGGATGGACTCATGCTGACAATGGAAAATGAGTCAAGCTGCATTTCGTTTTTGCCAGTGGTTTTGGCAATACAGAGGGGTTCTTTTTAAACCGTTTATCGTACAAATACCACTTTGTGTACTTTTTTGTATTTTTTATTTCCATCTTTATTGACTGTTGTCGTATGTTAGATCAATACATATACTTATTCAGTCTAGTGCCTTGGGAACTATTCTGAATTTTGAAAGCGATTGGAGTTTAAGCTGCATTTTGTTGTTGCCATTCATTTAGGTAATAGTGGAAGAAACATCCTCAACTCTTTCATGTACCAATACAAGTTTCTACCCTGCAAAAGTGTTTCTTATTTATATGCACAAATTATAAATATGTGACCATTTGCATGTCAAGGACCTTGACATTGGAAAAAGTGACTTGGAGTCAGGCTGCATTTTGTATTTACCAGAATTGCCTGTGACAGGGTTTGAAACATTGTGAGAATGAGAAAAAATACTGGCTATCAGCAGTTTCTCCTTTTTCAACAAATTTTTCAAAAACCTGTTCTCCTGAGGATTGTAAAAACTTGATTGTTTCATAAAGGGTTAACACTTTACCACACAATCCCGACTTTTAACGACCCTGAGAAAGAAGCTTTTTGAAAATATTGTGTGAAAAAGAGAAAATGCTGGTAACCAGCATTTTCTCTTTTTCCCACAATATTTTCTACGCTTTCGCAACCAGCATTTTCTCTTTTTCCCACAATATTTTCTACCCTTTCGAAAGCAAATTTCAATTTTTCAGTCAAGTTTAATTTGTTGTCTGCAAATGCTTTCAATTTGGACTTGTTGAAATTTTTGTTGTTTGGTAAAGAGTTAAACAAACAAGCACACTGAGGATGAAAATGCTCAGCAATCTGACAAAGTTGATGAAAGATGTGTTTTTGTTGAATACCTCCCCTCGGTGCTGGTGAATGACATCCCATCCACTTTAACTCTTCACCCAGACCACAAAATAAATCAAGACTTTTCCCAATTTCAAAACATTTACAGACAACACATTAACCACGGCTCAAATGCCGAGATTTGTGCATGGAAGTATGAAAAACATTGTAGGGAAAAAGAAATCTCCTTTTCCCATTATGTTTTCAAAAGCCTTCTTCCTCATGGCTGTAATTGGCCTGGATTGTTTGGTAGGAGTTAACCCTTTACCACACGACGAAATTTTGGACTGGACCAAACTGAAAGCATTTGAAGTCAACAATTCAAATGTAGCTCAAATGATGATTTCTGTCTTTGATAGGGTAGAAAACATTGTGGGAAAAGGACAAAATGCTGGTTACCAGCATTTTCTCCTTTTCCCACAATGTTTTCAAAAGCCTTCCCTCCCAGAGTCGTGAAAACCAGGGATTGTTTGGTAAAGGGTTAAATAAATACAAACATGTTTTTCTCCAAAAAGGGGGGGGGGGGGGGGGGGAGGAGTTTACACTTTTTACAAGTATATCGGTTAACGAGTCATAAATTCTGTGTATTATTACTGACCCTAAGGTCATCTAGGACAACTTGCTGTGGGTGTTATACACATGCAATACAGATCAAGATCAGAAAGATATGGACCTGCACTGAACAATCTTTTTAAAAATACTTTACCTCCTTTTCACACAATGTTTCCAAAAGCTTTCTTTTCCATAGTCTTTAATTCCTTACCTTACCAAATGACAAAATTTTTCACTGGTCCAAATTTATAGCGTTTGCAGATGACATATCTTGCACAAATAACAAAATTTGTCTCTGAAAGGGCAGAAAATATTGTGGGTAAAGAAGAAAATGCTGGTTACCACCATTTTTTTCCTTTTTCCACAATGTTTCAAAATTCTTTTTCCTTGGGGATCATGAAAACTCGGGATTTTGTGGTAGAGGGTTAAATTGTGGGATGGCTAAGTGAAGAGTTATACTAAGGGAACAAACCCTACATGGTCTTATTCGTGACTGATACAACTTTAACCCTCCAGAGTTACATGCCCCTTCCATACATCGCAGTAACCCATTATTTTGGATACCAACATTAAGTTTGTTTGCATGGTATTCAATGCCATTTAAACCTTATTTTTTTTATATTGCAGAGGCTAGTGCAACTATAATGCTTCCTGGAGTTTCTTTTACCAGTGCTTTGTACAATATTCTTCTCCAGCCGCTGGCTTTTCACCATCATGATCATGGTCAAAACAATGATTAGCAAACCGTTACAGGGGACAGATATTTTGGAGATTCTGATAAAGATCTTCACTGACACTTTCTTGATCCATACCTTCAACAAAACAAACTCTTGTCTATGATCTTGAGGTTCCATGCACCTTATGGAAAGCATTATCACAGTGCCAGAGATTAAGCTCAAAACAGTCAAATCCTTGCAGTTTATACAAGTTCAGACAACTTTTCTGTTAGAGGGGACAAACAAACCATGGAAAAGTAGAAAATGATGTTTATGAATCATCCTTTCGCCACAATGTTTTCCTGTCTTCAAAAACACCAGATTGATCAGTAACTGATCAGAAAGAGGTCTATCCTTAGAAAGCCAAGCAAAACTGATACTCTTGCTTTTCTGTGTCGCACAAATCATGCAATCTGATCTTGAATGTACAATGACCTGTGTTACCTCCACAAACACTTTTGAAATTTTCAGAATTTGGATCCTTTTTCCTCATTCAATTTCTGTTTTGATTAATTTGGGCCCTTCTTTGAGTAAAGAGGAGGCAGAACACAGTAAAGTACAAAACTGGACTTCTATAACAGAAGAGTGCTATATATTAACACCTAACCGACTTTTCTCAAGGTCAACAACCTCTTCAAACCGACCAATAACTTAACACTTATCAAACAATCAGCAAGTTTTAATGACCATGTGGAAGAATGCTTTTGAAAACATTGTGGAAAGATGAGAAATTTATAACTAGCAATTTCTCCTTTTACCACAATGTTGTCTATCCTATCAGAGAACTTCAGTTCATTTGTACCAATTTCATATTTGTTGTCCGCAGATGTTTTCAATTTGAAAGAGTCCGAAATTTATAGTTTGGGAAAGGGTTGAAACATTAATTACCTTTACTGAGGTTATTATCTTTTGTTGGTGTGGTCAGCCTACACCAGTTTTTACTCTGAAAAAACCAATCACATTTTTCTATGATCCTGAGGAGGAACGCTTTTGAAAACATTGTGGGAGTAGGAGAATTGCTGGTAACCAACATTTTCTTCCTTTTCCTACTCTTTCTAGTAAAAAGTTAACAAAAGATAGAGCAACCTGGCAACTTTTGACCTACTTCTCAAATACATTTTTCTGCCATGGACCAACTGTACAATAACAGACTGTCACTTTCACAATAATAGCTTTTAAACGATGAGATACAACTCAAAATGCATTTTAACCTCCACTTTGTTTACTTTCGGCAGCTATTGGGGTTTTAAGTAAGGCAACAGCTGGCGAATCATCATTAAAGAAGAAATGAAACTGCATCAATTTTGGTTGTCTTTCAATGATGAAAATGTCTGATAGGTTTATCCTGCATTCTAAGGGCCAATGCCATCATACTGATTTTAATATAAATATATGAGCCATGCTCTGTGATTAGGGTGCTTGATGCATCTGCGAAAAGTTTCGGTCCAGGCCAGCCTGCGCAGTCAGCACAGGCTGAACTGGGCCGAAACTTGTCACTATTGTAAATTTTCTGTATGTCAAAGGACCAGTCTACCTCATGATTATGTTGGTTGTTTAAAAAGAAAGTGGCTAATATGGATATATAATTATGTAATAGCTTGATTGGTATGATGCATCCTGGAGATGCATTAAGCCCCATTTTGCCACAGCACAGGTCATATGTAATCAATGTGTGTTGTGACATTCCCAGGAACGTTTACAAACCTCTAGTGTAAAATCTGAAAATACCAAAAGAGGCTACATAGCACATTATCAGTATTCTTTACCAGACAGCAAAATTATAGCCTTGTTTGAACTGAAAGCATACTGCAGCACTCGGCATACCACGGGTGATGGGAGCCATCAAGTCCCTCAGCTGTATCTGGTAGCTTGATATGCACCTACACGGTACATTTCATCGCCAGAAATACACCGGTTTACCCTTCTGAAAATTGTAAGGCTCCTCATGAAAAAAGGAAACGGAGTCTCAATTTTCTATCGAAATCTTTCTAACTATATTTCAGTTGACAAACAGTTCTTACATTCATTTTTTAACATGGTTTATCAATTCTGATTGAAATTTTCACTGACAGATAGACAGATGTGAATAACTTCATCGAGGTTGTTTATGTTATTACTAATTCTAACATGACACATGAATTCGGCTCTATAAACACAGTGCAACGAAAGAGTGGTAAAATCTACGTTATTCTATGTAGAGTGATGTCATTCTGTATAGAGTGACGTCATTCTGTATAAAGTAAGTTATTCAATGCAATATAATCTGCATCTGCATTTTTACTCTAAGTATGAACTTGTTTTCCTTTTATTAAGAGTTGGTCATGTTAGAATCGAAATAATCTTCTGTCTATCGTGGTTTATCGTTCAATAAACCACGTTGTGAGTTATGAGGCACAATGAATAACCTACTCGAGCTATCGCCTTCATGGATTATTTATTGTGCATCATAACTCACAACTGTGGTTTATTGAATGATAAACCACGATAGAAAGAAGATTATTTCTTAAACAACTTACAGTGGCACCACCATGTATAAGATCACATGATTGGCAGTTCAAATGGAAACAACCGTTATACAAACGAGGTTAGATGTAGGTACAGAATCGGCCGAGTTGTGATGAGTGCATACTGCCAGAAGACAAACTGAATATAACTCAACTACACGAAATCTGTTACCAGCATTTTGTTCTTGTCTAATAATGTTTTCCAAAACTTTCTCCCTCTGGATTGCTAAACTATGGATTGTTTAATAAAGGGTTATGGAAATACCACTGAATTTTCTTTTTTGTCTTTGACTTTAATCTTCCTTCTCTACTGATGATTTGCCAGCTATCAGCTTACTTCAGTCAGTGATAAATCATTTTTCAAGTTTGGTAAAACTGTAAAAGTCTGAATAGCATCCTTAAAACAAGAGAATATGACCTTTGCCTTAACCCCTTACCAAACATTCCAGAGTTTTGACGACAATGAGGAAGAAGGCTGTTGAAAACATTGTTGGAAAAGGAGAAAATGCTGGTTAACCAGCATTTTCTCCTTTTCCCACAATGTTTTCTACTCTATCAAGGACTACATTAGTCATTTGAGCCACCTTCGATTGTCATTTGCAGATGCTTTCAATTTGAACAAGTCTTAAATTTTGTCGTTTGGTTAAGAGTTAAGCCTGCAAAGAGTCAAGTACAATGTGAAATGTATTGTTCTAAAGGTAGATCTAGTCAAAAGTCTTTTGTGGTCATCTGAGAAACGAGATAATACCTGTGATATCAAAATATCTTATGGACTGGATGGCACTGTGGCTTTTTTTCTCAATCATCCAGATTTTAACAAAGAACCATTCCTTCCATCTCTTAAACCTCACCAAACCATAAAATTTTACACTTGTCCTAACTGAATGCATTTGCAGGCAACAAACTGAATGTAGATAAAAAATGATGCTACTTGTCAGTGAAAAAGAAGAAAATACTGGTTACCACCATTATCTCATTGCCCTACAAGGTTTTCAACAGGCTATTTCCTCAGGATCCTTAAAACTCGGGACTGTGTGGGTAAAGAGTTAACAGAATTTGTTTCTAAATCATAATTACAGAGGACATAAAATCACATTTTGCCTATGTTGAAAACATTTACATACTCGTAAATAATGAATGCATTTGCAGAAAAAATGCTAAATGAGGCTCAAGTGATTGGATTTGGATTTAAAGGGTAAGAAAACATATTGGGAAAAGGAGAAAATGCTGGCTACCTGAGCATTTTCTCCTTTTTCCCAATTACTTTTCAAAAGCTTTCTCCTTCAAGGAAGACTCAAGGGTAAACCAAAGATTGATGATATTATGTAGGATTAACAGTGCAATGGCTAATACCACATTCCACTGTTTAACTCTTTACCACACAACAAAATTTTAGACTTGTCCATATTGAAAGCATTTGCAGACGACAAAATAAACATGACTCAAAGTCTAAAACTTGACTTTAGAAGAATAGAAAACATTGTGGGAAAAGGAAAAAATGCTGGTTACCAGCATTTTCTCCTTTTCCCACAACATTTTCAGAAGGCTTCATCCTCTGGGTCGTACAAACCAGGGAATGTTTGGTAAAGGGTTAATCCTGTTTCAACACTTTATCAAACAACTCTAAAAGTTTGAACCACTTTGGGAAGAATACTTTTGAAAACATTGTTGGTAATGGAGAGAATGCTAGTAACCACCATTTTCTAATTTTACCATAATGTTTTCCAGAATGGATACCCTCATCATTTTAGTCACATTTGTAGTCTGCAACCCCTTAAAATGCCAGGTCTGAATTGATGCTGGCTGGTGAAGAGTTGACCTTATACAGTTTCTGAACACTTCTGCATATTGTTACCATCCACAGCCTTACCTCCCTTATAAGGTCACAGCTTATTGTTATGCAAATAAGCTTAACCAGCACAGGGTTTAAGGTGGGCTATTAACATATTCAAACTCATCTCAAACTTCAACAAGAGGGCCATGATGGCCCTGAAGTCGCTCACCTGAGTCTTTTGACCAAACATGACCCATTTTGAATCTCTTTTGAGATATCATAACAAACATTCTACTAAGCTTTCATAATTACTGGACTGAAAATTTGGCCTCTAGCATGAACACAAGCTTTTTCTAGAATTTCTCTCAGTGACCTACTTTTAGCCAACCATAGCCAATTTTCCCATTGTAGATATTATCAAAACAAAGATCCTGACCACCTTTCATAAGTATTGGACAGAAAATGTGGCCTATAGAGCATACACAGGGTTTTTCTAAGATTTGACCTACCGACTTAGTTTTTGACCCAACATGATCGATTTTCGAAGTCGTCCGAGATGTCATCAAGACAAACATTCTGACCAAGTTTCATGAGTTTTGGACTGAAAATGTGGCCTCTAGAGCATACACAAGGTTTTTCTAAGATTTGACCTTGTGATATAGTTATTGACCCAACATGAATCATTTTTTAACTCTTCCGAGATATCATCAAGTCAAACATTCTGACCAACCTTTAAGAAATTTGGACTGAAAATGTGACCTCTAGAGCATACACAAGGTTTTTCTAAGATCTGACCTAGTGACCTAGTTTTTTGCCCAACATAACCCATTTTCAAACTTGTCCGAGATATCATCAAGACAAAAATTCTGACCAAATTTCAAGAGTTTTGGACCAAAAATGTGGCCTTTAGAGCGTACACAAGGTTTTTCTAAGATATGACCTAGTGACCTACCTTTTGACCAGACATGACCCATTTTCAAACTCGTACAAGATATAATCAAGACAAACATTCTGACCAAATTTCAAGAGTATTGGACTGAAAATGTGGCCTCTAGAGTGTGCACAAGGTTTTTCTAGGATTTGACCTAGTGACCTAGTTTTTGACCTGCCATTACCCATTTTCAAACTCGTCCGAGATATTATCAAGACGAACATTTTTACCAAGTTTCATGAGTATCTGACTGAAAATGTAGCCTCTAGAGTGTACACAAAGTTTCTCTAAGATTTGACCTAGTGACCTAGTTTTTGACCCAACCTGACCCATTTTCAAAGTTGTCCTAGATATCATCAACACAAACATTCTGACCAACTTTCAAGATTATTGGACTGAAAATGTGGCCTCTAGAGCGTACACAAGGTTTTGCTAAGATTTGACCTAGTGACCTAGTTTTTGACCCGTCATGACCCATTTTCGAACTCGTTCGAGATATTATCAAGACAAACATTTTGACCAAGTTTCATGAGTACTGGACTGAAAATGTGGTCTCTAGAGCATACACAAGGTAAAAGTTGACGACGGATGACGAACGACGGACGACGAACAACAGACGCCAGACACAGCATGATGACAAAAGCTCAGCATGAGCACTTCTTGCTCAGGTGAGCTAAAAATGTGGCCTCTAGAGCATACACAAGGTTTTTCTAAGATTTGACCTGGTGACCTAGTTTTTGACCCGACGTGACCAATTTTCGAACTTGTCCGAGATATCATCAAGACAAATATTCTGACCAAGTTTCATGAGTATCTGATTGAAAATGTGGCCTCTAGAGCGTACACAAGGTAAAAGTTGACGACGCACGACGGACGCCGGACACAGCACGATCACAAAAGCTCACCTTGAGCACTTCGTGCTCAGGTGAGCTAACAAGAGGTCCATGATGATACTGTATTGCTGCACTGCATTATTGATAAATGAATTATACAAATAATTGGCAAAGACAGATACATTAACCAATTAGAGCCTTAAAAATATTAATAAACTGTGTCATTGCATTTATATTACATTTTGTTTAATACCAAATGACAATCTTAAACAATATCACCGAACTCGGCCAATGTGAAACAAGAGGGCCATGATGGCCCTGAAGTCTCTCACCTGAGCCTTTTGACCAAACATGATCCATTTTAAACCTCTTTCAAAAGTGTACACAAGGTTTTTCTAAAATTTGACCTTGTGACCTAGTTTTTGACCCGACATGACCAATTTTCAAACTCATCTAAGATATCATCAAGACAAACATTCTGACCAATTTTCAAGAGTATTGGACTAAAAATCTGGCCTCTAGAGCAAACACAAGGTTTTTCGAAGATTTGGCCTAGTGACCTAGTTTTTTACCAAACATGATCCGTTTTCGAACTCGTCCGAGATATCTTCAAGCCAAACATTCTGACCAATTTTCAAGTGTATTGGACTAAAAATTTGACCTCTAGAGCGTACACAAGGTTTTTCTAAGATTTGACCTGGTGACCTAGTTTTTGACCCGACATAACCCATTGTCAAACTCATCTGAGATATTATCAAGACAAACATTCTGACCAACTTTCAAGAGTTTTGGACTGAAAATATGGCCTCTAGAGCATAACCAACGTTTTTCTAAGATTTGACCTAGTGACCTAGTTTTAGACCTGACATGACCCATTTTTTAACTCATCTGAGATGTCATCAAGACAAACATTCTGACCAATTTTCAAGAGTTTTGAACTGATAATATGGCCTCCAGAGCATACACAAGGTTTTTCTAAGATTTGCCCTAGTGACCTAGTTTTTGACCCAACATGACCCATTTTGGAATTCATCCAAGATATCATCAAGACAAACATTCTGACCAACTTTCAAGAGCTTTGGACTGAAAATATTGCCTCTAGAGTGTACACAAGGTTTTTCTAAGATTTGCCCTAGTGACCTAGTTTTTGACCCGACATGACCCATTTTCGAACTCGTATGAGATATCATCAAGACAAAGTTTCTGACAAACTTTCAAGAGCATTGGACTGAAAATATGGCCTCTAGAGCGTACACAAGGTTTTTCTAAGGTTTGACCTGGTGACCTAGTTTTTGACCCAATATGACCCATTTTCGAACTCGTCCGCGATATCATCAAGACAAACATTCTGACCAACTTTCAAGGCTTTTGGACTGAAAATGTGACCTCTAGAGTGTACACAAGGTTTTTCTAAGATTTGACCTAGTGACCTAGTTTTTGACTCGACATGACCCATTTTCGAACTCGTCCTAGATATCATCAAGACAAATATTCTGACCAAGTTTCATGAGTATCGCACTGAAAATGTGGTCTCTAGAGCGTACACAAGGTAAAAGTTGACGACGGACGACGAAAGACGCACGACGGACGGCGGACACAGCACGATCACAAAAGCTCACCATGAGCACTTTGTGCTCAGGTGAGCTAAAAAGCCTTGGGAAATGTGACTTGGCCAATGTCAAATCAAATATGGATGGAAATCTCAGCTGTTGATAAATAAAATTGTCATTAAATAAGTAATTTCATGTTTCAGATCCTCAATCTGTGGTATTAGTAGCACAGACCTCGGGCCTGTAACTCAGCCACAATTACTTTATTAATAACTTATATATAAGGAGTATTGCAATAACATTTCCAAACTTGACATTATGCTTCCTTAACTCTTTACCAAATGACAAAATTTTAGACTGGTCCTAATTGATAGCACTTGCAGACGACAAACATATCTCAAAAATTGAAATTTGTTTCCAGCAGGGTAGAAAACACTGCGGGAAAAGGAGAAAATTCTGGTTACCAGCATTTTCTCCTTTTCCCACAATGTTTTCAAAAGGCTTCTATCTCAGGGTCGTAAAAACCAGGGATTGTTTGGTAAAGGGTTAATACAGGTCACTTAATAAATAGGTCACTATGACAGGTTTTACTGTATGTCATGCACAACTACAGTTCTCTGGTATCTTTCTCATAGAAATTTTCAGAAAACTGCAGCAGGACAGATTGATGGACTGTCCTGCCAACTCCATAACAGGTATAACAACCAAATACAGTAGAACCTGTCTTGGTGGACAGCTCATTCAGTATGCAACCTGTAAGCAAATATATTTTGAGTTTTCAAGGGAGGCAATCACACTGAAAATGACAACAGTAGCGAGTAAGCACCCTTCTTAACCCTTAACCACAATCCTGAGTTTTAAAGACAATGAAAGAGAAGGCTTTGGAAAATATTGAGAGAAAAGAAGAAAATGCTGATAACCAGTATTTTCTGCTTATCCCTCAATATTTCCATATCTTTAGTAGACAAGTCCCATGATATCAGTGACATTTCATTTGTTTTCTTACAAATATTCTTATATTTGGAGAAGTCTGAAATTTTGTTGTTCAGTAAAGAGATAAACCCTTTACCAAAGAATTTCAGAAATCAGCACTTTCTCCTTCTGTCACAATGTTTTCAAACTTATCGAAGTCATATTGTAGCCATATTTTACATGTCATCTGCTAATGGTTTTGATTTGGACAAGTCTAAAATATAGTAAAGAGTTCCGCAAGCACATTTTAAGTGTCCAAATGTTTCCAAAAGCCTTTTCCTTATGGTTTTAAAGAGACAAGATTGTATAGCAAAGACATTTATTAAAGAGCCAAGGTTAATAGTATCCAGTGTCTTCAAATTTTTATAATATTTGATATGTTTAAGGTTATAGTTCAACTCGTAACCTCCTAAAATTTGCAGAAGATAACTTTGAAAACATCCTTGTGAAATACTACAGGCTATCAACAGGAATTACTTTTCCACACAAGATTACACACATACACATTGAGACAAAGTGTAAAAAGTGCTTGTTTGGAGCAGTTCCCCCTTTGCCACAGTGTTCTTGAAAGTGTGATGTTGCAAGGCAAAACAAGAGCACTGCATGCAGGTGCCAACCCGTGGCTGCAAATGCTTTTGCAGTGACACTTCCAAGTTTAACAAGGGGCAAAACTGTGTCAAAATGTGATGAGAGTTACCTGCTCTACTGGTATGGGTTTCCCTATTGACAGTCAACAACTTGCCAAAGTTTTAAGCAAAAATCGTATTAATAATAACAACAGAGATATGAGAAAAATGTAAATTTTCACATGACAATGAGTACTATGAAAACAATGACAACAAGGACTATGTTTATGTCTCTGTAATATCTTGACATTTTCTTCAAAGTAAGCCATGCTGAAAAAAAAGGATTGCCTTCAGAGGGTAATTGTAAAAGCTGACCTGCTTATACCGGTAATGTAATAGGGTTAGATAGATCAAATTACCTCTTAAAACTTTAAATAGCTAAATATTTGTTTAACCCCTACTCTTTAACCCTTGGTCTGCTAAGCATGACTCACTGACCTTTTGCAGACAGTGTAGATCAAGATCAGACTGCACAGAATGTGCAGTCTGATCTTTGATCTGCACTGTCTAATATGGACATATTTTCCCAAAAAAATTACATTTGAAATAGCTAAATTTAGGTTTTTACCATAGACCTTAAAGTTTCATTTTACTCATTCAGCGGAATAAGAGTTTTAATATGTTAATGTCCAATTCAACCCTTTAAAATTTACCCATACAATCCTGTTACAACCCCATGGAAGATGGTTTTTGAAAGCACTGTGGGAAAAGGAGAAAATAATGGTTGCCCATCCATGGTAAATTTCTTTGATATGAACCAGGTTTACTTTGTCATATGCATATTGTCATTGTCATTGTCATTCATGCTTTCAATATGGAACAGCAAATCATTTTGTTGTATGGTAGAGAGCTGAAGCGCAAAATACATAAAAGAGACTTTCTCAATTGAGGAAAAAAGACCATAGAGTATCACTTTCAAAGCAGATGATAGTATAGGTCTAAGATTGGACTGCACATCCTTTGCAGTATGATCCTGATCAACACTATAGGCAAAAGGCTCTGTAATTTTCAGCCAAAAAAGATAATGGAAATTTTAAGTATTAAAAAAAATTAGTTTTCAGAATATTCTTGTATGTAGTCATGTAATGCTGTAATTTGATTTGATTTTTACATCTCACAGCTTTAGTTGGTTTTGCAGTCTGCATAAATTTAGATTTGACTGCAAAGGATGTGCAGTCTGATCTTGGATCTACAGTGTCTGCTACAGTCAGCTACTGGACTTAAATCTAATTTGTTTGTCTAATGTTTATAGCCATTTTCAATATTATATCAATATGTCACAGCAGTCAGTACACCAGCATTTTCTCCTATTCCCAATGTTTTCTACCCTTTCACTGACAAATTTTATGTTTTGAGCTACATTTACTTTGTCGTCTGCAAGTGCTTTCAAGCTGGACAAATCTACAACTTTGTTGCTTAATAAGAGGAAAAAGTTTATAACATTTAGGGAAGAGTTTCCTTGATAAGCATATCAACCTCAAAGCAGCAGGGTATTGTCATTAAATTTTATGTTTTGAGCTATATTTATTTTGTTGTCTGCAAGTGCTTTCAGTTTGGACCAATCTAAAATTCTTCTGTTTGGTATAGAGGAAAAAGTTTATAACATTTTGAGAAGAGTTTCCTTGATAAGCATATCAACGTCAAAGCAGCAGGGTAATTTCAGTCCTGAATACAGGCATATCTTATGCATGTGATAAAAAATTCAAAATTCTTAAATAAGCAATTTATCTTACGAGGTTGATTTAACCTTTCATCATATCAGTACAAACTTCTTCACCTTTTGATGGTGGAAACTCAAAATCTTTTTTCAGTATCACTTTACCACCTGCGCAGACAACTTTTTTCCCCACTCACAACGAGCCACTTTTGAACTGGTTTTGATGGCACTCGGTGGGAGAACAGCTTGTAATGAACAATTTCTCCTTAGCTTTTTACAACAAAAAATTCCCATATTTTTATGGTTTAGAGGAATATTTATGCATTTGAAATACATGTATTGTGGTTAAAGGAGAAACCAGCATTTTCTTCTTTTCATACTGTATTTTCTACCCTTTCAGAGACAAATTTCATTATTTGAGCCACACTTAATTTATCCTTTGCAAATGCTTTCAACTTCGGTATGTCTAAAATTTTGTTGTTTGGTAAAGAGTTAACCCTTTACCAGTGCTAGCTCTGGCCCAAGTAAAATAATGGCCAACAATTTTTTCTTGAAAAAAATAATAGACAAATTAAGCGCTCGAAGTTTGGTTTAAAAGAAAAGACATGTACATGTAGCATTAACTTTGTTTTTTACTCATAGTTTCAAACTTTCATTCACATAATCATTTCCATTACAATAATAATAATTAAAAAATGGTCATATATATTTAATCTTACCTTGTAGAAAATATTGTGGGAAAGGAGAATTTGCTCTATACCATTCCCTGGGATAGTGCTCCCTCCCACAATAGTTACATGAAAGCATAAAGGCTTTTAGGTCCTAGTTTCTTTTGATGAATGGTTACTCCTTTATCAAAAGACAAAATTTCATTTTAATCTTACATTGTAGAAAATATTGTAGGAAAAGGAAAATTTGTTCTACACCATTTCCTAAGGATAGTTCTCCTTTTCCCACATTATTTGCATAAAAGCATACAGACATTTAAGTCCTAGTTTCTTTTGATGAATGGTTACTTCTTAACCAAACAACATCTTTTTTATAGTAATGAATGATGTGCACAAGTAAAGGAGAAAATTTTCTATTACATGATGAATTACCTCCCTTTATTATCTGCTGACCTTAATTATTTTCTAATAAGGTCAATGAGGAGGATAAAATGTCTTAAATAAAGTCATTCACTCGATAGTACCTAAACAGTGAAGTGGACGAGGTTATCAACCTAAGCCTTTAAATTTAATTTGAATTTTCATACTGCTATTCACTGGTACCACTGCTAAATCCAATACTGTAAATGTAGTTAAATTTTCCTTAGTTTATTATCTTTTTTAACTGGCGATAGTTTTCATTTAGGACGACCCATGTTGATGTATAAGTGAAGAATGATAAGATTTTAAGGGTTCAAGAACAAGATTTATTAGAATAATGTCAACATGTCAATTAAATTCAATTATGAATTATTTTCTTTTTGTTCGCCGACATTTAAACAGCGCCGGTTTACGTTAGCAATGTAAACGAATTTATGATATCTAATTGGTTTCCTGTAGTCGCCATCGCAGTTTCTGGCGGTATTGAAATCCAAGGCATTCTATCACTGCGTCGAGTAAAATAGTCAATCAAAATTTAACGTGAAATAAACAAATAATCGCGTTCTCCAATTAACCGCTTAGAATAATAACCGATAACATGACACGTGTTGTGGAATATACAAGCCAACTGTGACCTGTCGATTACTTTAGGTTGCGTCCGTCGAGGTGTGAAACAAGCAATTACCACATTTCCGGTGCAAATTAGCACGTGATCCACGCAAGTAGATCTAAAGGGAATTTTACCCGACTTTTTTTGGGAATAAATTAATCGACAATTTTTATCGACAATTGGAAGAATTAATCGACAGCTGAATTAATTAATCGACAATTGTCGATAATGTCGCTTGGCAGCACGAGCACTGCTTTACAATCCTGGGTTTTAACGACCCTGAAAAAGAAAACTTTTGAAAACATTGTGGGAAAAGGACAAAATGCTGGTATCCAGCATTTCTCCTTTTACCACAGTGTTTTCTACCCGATTGAAGACAAATTCTATGTTTGTCGTCTGCAAATGCTTTCAACTTGGAAAAGGCTAAAACTTCGTTGTTTGGTAAAGTCACGTGATCAAAGCTTCCCTGAACGGAGTACTCAGAACCTAAAATTATAGTTTCTTTTCTGAAGCCTGTGTTGTGAATACTCACTAGAAATTTCTAGGGGAAAAAATCTAAGGGCATATACTTTCTACACAGTTTTTATAGCAAATTCTGGCTAAAACAAGTTGAAACCCGCTGAGCAGTACTTCAAAATACATGTCAGTTTGAACAAGGCTCGAGGTGATCTTATACCTCATATCATACAAGTGCAAAATTAATAGCCATCGGTCAAGCTGGTTAATTCGGTCACTCAAGATTTTTTTCTTATCTATATTTGGCAAATAAAAACATCCCTTCACCCTCAGTGTGCCATATAAACCCAACTGACTTTTTTTTGTGAATTATTGTAATTTCTAGGTTGCCTTTGTCCAGAAAGTCTTAGCTAAGCTAACTGTAGATATCAACATTAAGACTGTACATTTTGTGCGGTCTGATCTTGATATACACTGGCCACTAGAGAACTAAAGTTGTGACAGGAGGTTACAGGGTTAACCTGAACAAACCATTCAGAACTATTTTTGGTCAAATCTTTTTTATTTGCCACAATTATTCTCATGCTTAGCCGATAACCAAACAATTATGTGTTTTCAAGACCCCAGAAGAAAAAAAGAGAAAATGCTGATAACCAGCTTACCCTTTCCATCCTGTCATAGATAGATTTCAGGTTAAAATCACATTTAATTCAGTAATATGTTGTCTGCAAATTCTTTCAGTCTTAACAATTTATATCTATACTGAAAAGATTTGCAGACATCCATTGATTGTTTGAAATATTTGATAGCTTTTTTATGTTTTAAATGCTTGTCTGCAGCAAATCCACTACATGATGCTACATATTGAACAAATTTTGTAAGCCTTCACACACTGAATGAATTAATTAAAATTTTGTGTTTATTTATCATTGCCACTGGTTGCCCATATGGGCCACATCCCCTGAAGGCTGTTAGTATTGTTACAAGGCGATAGTGCAGATATAGGACAAAACCCATCATAAGTTAAGCTGGTTCTTCAACTTGCTTGGTGTATAGCGCAGTCAAACAGAACCATAGTTTATTGTCTTATCTGAAAGACTATTAGTAGTTCTAGATGGCCACCTGTTAGAATTGAACCCAAACCCTCAAGTGACCCAAAACATCACAATCATGAGTCCTATGCTCTACCTACTGAGCTATGAGGGCTAGTCACCTTCCCACACTGGTAAAGCTTTCAGCTACATCGAAATATTTTACCACTGTTCATCAGCTAAAATTATTTGCATAATGGACTATGCATAAAGGGAGGTAAGAAAGTTGGCTGTCAGAGTTACATAAAATTTCAGGATGTAACTGATAAACTGTCTTCCATACTCCTCTAACAAAGATTTTAGTTATATCTCGCAGGCAATTGTACCTATCCTTGCTTTCCTTGATTTTCATTAACTACTACTTAGCACAGTCTCTAAAAGCCACTGGCTGCTTTCTCAGCAAGTCATCATCAAAACGATGTTTAGCAGAGAGAAAGTAATCCTATCACAATGACTAGAATCAACAATCCTAGGAAAGGATCTAGCCTAGCTGGGATCCAAACAGCAATCACTGGGTTAATAATATGCATGTCACCGACTGAGCAGCTAGTCCACTGAGCAGCTAGGCTGGGCTTAGGTACATCTTTATAATTTCTTTCATGTTCATTCTACCAAACTCTCTTATCTTACATTCTTCCTCTGAAGTTTTCTAATCTTATTCATCCCATGTGACTTCACTCTAACCCTGCTTAATAAGTGAAATGAAACTTTTAGGCCAATAGTAAAAACCCAAATTTTGCTATTTCAAAGGTATTTTTCAGCGAAAAATGTGCCCTTATTTGACCGTGTAGATAAAAGATCAGACTACACATTTTGTGCTGATCTGATCTTGATCTACATTGTCCACAACAGGTCAGTGAGTCACACTTAGCAGCCTAAGGGTTAAATCTTCACCAGTTGACAAAATTCTACTTGACTTGTGCAAGTCGAGAGCATTTGCAGGCAACAAAACAAATGTTACAAAAAAGACATGAAATCTGACCTTCAAAAAGTAGAAAACAATTATGGATAAGGAGAAAATTCTAGATACCAGCATTTTCTCTTTTCCCCACCATGTTTTCAAACACCTTTTTTCTTGGTGTGGTTAACTCTTTACCACACAACAAAAATATAGACTTGTCTGAATTGAAAGCATTTGCAGACGACAAATTAAAGGTGGCTCAAATTATGAAATTTGTTCTTGATAGGGCAGAAAACATTGTGGGAAAAGGAGAAAATGCTGGGTACCAGCATTTTCTTCTTTTCCCACAATGTTTTCAAAAGGCTTGTTTCTTAGGATCATTAAAACTCGGGATTGTGTGGTAAAGAGTTAAAAGTCTGGATTATTTGGTAAAGGGTTAACTCTGTACCAGAAGACTAAATTTCATCTTGTCTAAACTCAAATCAATTGACATACATCGAATTAACTGTGGTTCAAATGATGAAATTTGTCTGCGAAAAGATAGACAACATTGTTGGAAAAGGAGAAAATGCTGGTTATCAGCATTTTCTCCTTTTCCAACAGTGTTTTCTAAAGCTTTTCTAGTCAATGTCTTTAAAACCCGGGATGGTTCATTTAAGAATCAAAAGATCAACTAAATCCATTTTTTTCTATCTAGCTCTTCTAAAATCGATCTCTTTAATGTCATCACAGTGCATTATGTGACTGCATAAAAAACTTGTATCCTCTATTGGGGAGAGTGTCATGCATGTGCACTGAATAGCCTAATAATCCATTTCCTATACGATTTTACTCTCCGCCACAAATGGACAGTTCTGATACATAAACTCATCTGCTGCAACAGTTACTGTTTACTTAATCCATCACCAAGCGATCCCGAATTTTAACCAACATGAGAAAGAAGCCTTTTGAAAACACTGAGGGAAAAGGAGAAAATGCTGGTAACCAGCATTTTCTCCTATTCCCACAATATTTCCTACTCTTTCAGAAACAAATCTTGTTTAAGGACATCGATGGAAAAGACTTTCTATAGAAGGTAACCACTCAACTCTTAACCACAAGAGTAAAATGTAGACTTGTCCAAATTTAAAGCATTTGCAGGCTGCCTATGTAATATGACTCTAACGATGGAGTTTGTCTTTGATAGGGTAGGAAACATTGTGGGAAAAAGAGAAAATGTTTGTTACCTCCTTTTCCCAACATGATACCAAAAGGATACTTCTTTAGCATTGTTAAAACTCCAGATAGTGTGGTGAAGAGTTAACCCTTTATCACAAGAGGGCCAAGATGTCCCTGTATCGTTCCACTGGCTATTAAGTAAAAACACTACAAGCCAAACATTACAATACTTGGCCAATTGGTTTCAAACTAGAAGACATACAAAATTTTCTCTATAAAATCCCACGAGAAAGTTATGACCCCAGGGCAAAGCCATTTTTGACCACATAGCTATAATTACTTAAATCCTGGTGGAGGTCCACAAGATAAAGCCCCATACCAAATAATATAGGTCTGGAATGTGTGGTTATAAACAAGAAGATTTTCGAAGTTTCCTTAATAAAAGGCCCTGTAAAACATGAGGCCCCTGAGACAGGGCTAAATTTAGTAGCCCTGGGTCTTATGGTTAGTAACAAGAAGATTTATAGAGTTTTCACAATAAAAGCCCATGTAAAACTTGTGACCACCCCCCCCTTGGGCCAAAGTTGACCCAAAGGCTATAACTTGGGCACTCTTGGTAGATGCCCACTTGATAAAGCTACATGCCAAATTTGGTAGCCCTAGGCCATATGGCTAGGTATGAGTAGATTTTTAAAGGTTTCCCTATATATGCCCATGTAAAACTTGTGACTCCCATGGCGGGGCCAAATTTGCCCTTGGTAGTTATCCACTTGATAAAGCTACATGCCAAATTTGGTAGCCCTAGGCATTATGGCTAGGTACAAGAAGACTTCTAAAGTTTTCCCTATACAAGCCCATATAAAACTTGTGACCCCCCCCCCCGGGCTGAGCCAAATTTGACCCCAGGGCTATAATTTGGGCACTCTCGGTAGACGCCCACTTGATAAAGCTACATGCCAAATTTTGTTGCCCTAGGCCCTATGGCTAGGTACAAGAAGAATTTTTAAGTTTTCCCTAGATAAGCCCATATAAAACTTGTGACCCCTGGGGCGGGGCCAAATTTGACCCCAGGGCTGTAATTTGAAGAAACTTGGTAGAGGTCCACTAGATAAAGCTACATGCCAAATTTGGTTGCCCTAGGCCTTATGGTTTCAGACAAGAAGATTTTCAAAGATTTTCAATATTTTTCAGTTTTGTTGCCCTGGCAACCTGAGTTTTTGAAGGAATAAAATTCTTTCACGAAATTCTGAAGAGGGCCATGGCAGGGTCATTTCTGTGAAGCTTCATCAAAATTGGATGGGTAGTTTCAGAGGAGAAAGATGTTGGAAAAAAATGTTAACACACTCACGGATGGACGGAAGCACGGACAGACGCACAACGGACACCGGGCCATGACATAAGCCCGCTGGCCTTCGGCCAGTGGAGCTAAAAACAAAAAAGTTTTAGATTTTACCAATTTCAAAGACAATGAATAAAACGTGGCTAGAATACACAATTAGTCTTTTTAAAACAGTAGAAAACATTAAGGGGAAAAGGAGAAATTGCTTGTAACCAGCATTTTCAAAAGCCTCTCTTTCTAAGATTTATCAACACACTTGGGGCTGTTTGGTAAATGGTTAACTCGTTACCAAACAACAAAATTTAAGATTAGTCCAAACTGGAAGCATTTGCAGAAAACAAAATGAAAGTGACTCAAATTTTGAAGATTGTTTTGGGAAGGGTAGAAAACATTGTGGGAAAAGGAGAAAATGCTGGTAACCAGCATTTTCTCCTTTTCCCAGTGTTTTCAAAAGGCTTCTTTTTCAGGGTCGTTAAAAGTCAGGATTGTGTGGTAAAGGGTTAAACAGCTCTTAGTCCAACTGATAAGATTAATTCTTTACCGAACGACAAAATTTTGAACTCAACTAAATTCAAAGCATTTGCAGACTACACATTTAATAGCTCAAAAGCTGATTCCCTTTTTTGATAGGGTAGAAAACATTGTGGAAAAAGGAAAAAATGCAGGTTAACAGCATTTTCTTCTTCTTTTCCCACTATGTTTTCAAAAGGCATTTGTTCTCAGGGTCGTTAAAACTTGGGACTGTGTGGTACAGAGTTAATGACCAGGTCATTGTGACTGGATTCACTTTCCTCTCACTGCTGGTCATTGTTTCTAGGATGTTGCTGATAAGCAACTAGTGTCTTACGAACAAAGTCTGTAACAAAGAAACAAATGAACAAATGCATGGCACTACGAAACGCATCTAGCGGGATTCGAACCCATGGCGGACAAATAACCTCATTTTTTGAGGTTCAAAAGACCAATACCATAACCACTGAGCTAAAGAGATATCTCCCTAACGCAGCTGTTAGGTATTGTATTTAAATTGGGACGAAGCTATGCATGAAGGAGTGGTCTCCCGTAACAAGTGGCTTGGGAAGTACTGGTAAAAATAAAACCCAGGATAAGCATGGATAGGTACAATGGCTGCAGTGATTTAACAGAAGTATTATAATGTTGAAAACATCATTACCCAGCATACAAACAAGCAAATAATTATGAAAAGTGTAGGACAAAATTTCAGAAGAGGGGGATGAATTTTATCTTGTTCTATGCAATAAAGGTTAAGGTCGAAAAACAACTTGCTACACCAAAATGATGGATAGACCATTGTCAGCTGACCTTTTCTAATCCATGTCCACCTGCACATAAAACTTTCTGCATCTTGCTGGATATAATGTGTGAAAATATTATGGCAAAAGGAGAAATATCTCATACATGTCAAGCATCGTTTATTTTTTAAAGCTGTTTTCGAAATTGTCTGTTTGTTGTTTCAGGACAAAATGCCAGTGAACCCTTCATCAAATAATGCTGTTTTTCAATGACCCAAGGGCAGAATTAACTCTTTACCAAACGTCAAATTTTTTGGACTTTTCCAAATTGAAAGCATTTGCAGACAGCAAAATAAATGTAACTCAAAAAAAAGAAATTTGTTTTTGGAAGGGAAGAAAACATTGTGGGAAAAGGAGAAAATGATGGTTACCAGCATTTTCTCCTTTTCCCACAATGTTTTCAAAAGGCTTCTTTAACAGGGTCGTTAAAAGTAGGGATTGTGTGGTAAAGGGTTAAGGCTCTTGAAAATATTGTGGCAAAGAAAAGAAAATGCAGCTAACGAATCTTTTCTCATTTTCCCTGCAATACTTTTACAACTTTCAAAGACAAATCCCATCAGGAGATAATGCCAGTAACCAGCATTTTCAACTTTTCCGGCAGTTTGAATTTGTCTTCCAAAAATGCTTTTAATTTTAAAGTCTTAAATTTATCGTTTGCAAAAGAGTTAGCCGTTTACCAGACAATCCCAAGTCCTAACAGGCATGAAAAATAAGCTTTAAAAAAAAAACAGTGTGGTTAAAGGTGAAAATGCTGCTTATCACAACGTTTTCTACCCTTCCAAAGACAAATTTCAGTTTTTGAGTGGCACTTACTTTGTTGATTGCAACTGCTTTAAATTTGAACCACTCTAAAATTTTGTGTTTGGTAACGAGTTATCCCTTGAGTGAATGAAAATTACCACATAGGTAGCATGTTGACAATGTAAATCAAAGATCAGATGATATATAACATGCAGTCTGATCTTAGATCTACAGTGTCTCAGAGTACCCTGTCAGATTTTCTGCCCCAAGAAGCGTTAAGAATGCAATATCACTTGGTTGTTTTATATAATTCTAACTGAAAATGTCCATTTCATCTGCAGGATGAACCCTAAAGCTGTTCCACCAAAACTCTGAGCTCTGTAACTGACAGTGTAGAATAAGATCAGACTGCACAGAACTACTAGAGCACCAACTTTTTGACTTGTCCATATAATGACCCTTTACCACATAATCCAGAGTTTTAAAAATCATCAAGAAGAGGGTTTTTGAAATTATTGTTCGAAAAAGAAGAAAATGATATTAGGCAGCACTTTCTCCTTTTCCCAAAATGTTTCTCTCCTTTCAAAAGCAAATTTCTATTTTTGAGACATATTCTTTTTATCATCTGCCAAAACTTTCAATTCAGTTAAGTATAAAATTTTGTCCTTTGGTAAAGAATTAATAATAGTCGCAGACAACACATTGAACGACTTGCTCAAACAATGGGTTTTGGCTATGGCATTGTGGAGAAATGGAAAAAATGCTGCTTACCAGCACTTTCCCCTTCTTTCACTATGTTTTTAAGTCTTCTTTTTCTTCAGGGCTGTACACAGGGATACATCCCTTTACAAGATGAGCAGACCTAACTCCTAACAAGGAAACTTAGTGTCCCTGTGAAAGGCAAATATTTTGTAATAAATATTAAAAGAGAAGTTAAAAGAAAATTAAAAGCAGGGAAACATTGTGACAAATAATGAATTCTCAAGATCTACGTTGCTTCTTCATTGTCAACAGTGTTTCATATCAGCATAAAAGAAAATTACACAATGACAAGGGTTTAATTAATGAGCTTTATCTGTCCTGGAAGCCATCAATGTTTCTAAATATAGCTCCATCCTGTGAGGTTATGGCTAAATAAAGAGAGAATGAAACCTAACAATTTCCACTCAGCTGATTCAAGCCCCTTTCATGTATGCTATTTTCTCTTTACCTGATGATTTCATATTATAACAACTTTAGAAAGACAGCTTTTGAAAAAATTGAAGGAAACAAGAACTAGAGGCCCTTGAGGGCCTGGAATCACTCTCCTGGCAGTGATTTTGCTTTTATGTTAGCATACATTATGAATTCATGATGCAAAAAGAAAAAAGACAAAAAACACAAAAATGTGTTCTTGCAACTGGGCTTGAACCAACTAAGACAGCATATGTAGGCATGGTAAATTGAACAAACAGTGAAAAAAATTGAAGTGCAATTTCTCAAAACTAAATGTTTGGAATCCAAGCAAATTTGATAGGGTTTCAGTACGCCTTGTATTAAACAATCCTAGTAAATTTCAAAGAAATGTTACTAATAATGTGGACTTTGTTGAGAAAACCATACTAAGTCATGAAATGGCTACTTTTCCTGAACAGTTTACAAGATTTCCTTCACTTTTAATAGAGGTCAATCCCTTGATGAATCTTTGCAAGTTTCAAAAGAATTTGATCAACACTGTGAACTTCATTGCCTAAACAAGAAATGGAAATTTTTAACTTTGAATGGCTACTTTTCCCATACTGATAGTCAGATTTTTTTTCAAAATCAATAGGGTTCAAGCTGTTGATGGGACAAAGCAACTGTGCAAGTTTCATGGAAATCCGGCCACAAATGCTGACTTTATCATGTAAACAAGAAATGGAAATTTTCAACCTGAAATGGCTACTTTTCCTATACTGTTTTTTGGATTTTTTTTCAAAATCAATAGGGTTAAAGCTATTGATGAGATAAACAAACTGTGCAAGTTTCACAAAAATCTGATCACAAATGCAGACTTTATCACGCAAACAAGAAATGGAAATGTTCAACTTGAAATAGCTACTTTTCCCATACTGTTTGTTGGATTTTTTTCAAAATCAATAGGGTTCAAGCTATTGATGAGATAAGCAAACTGTGCAAGTTTCACAAAAATCTGATCACAAATGCAGACTTTATCATGTAAACAAGAAATGAAAATATTCAACTTGAAATGGCTACTTTTCCTATACTGTTTGTTGGATTTTTTTCAAAATCAATAGGGTTAAAGCTATTGATGAGATAAACAAACTGCAAGTTTCAATAAAATCTGATCACAAATGCAGACTTTATCATGTAAACAAGAAATGAAAATGTTCAACTTGAAATGGCTACTTTTCCCATACTGTTAGTTGGATTTTTTTCAAAATCAATATGGTTGAAGCTATTGATGAGATATACAAACTGTGCAAGTTTCATGAAAATCTGACCACAAATGCACACTTTATCGCGTAAACAAGAAATGAAAATGTTCAACTTGAAATGGCTACTTTTCCCATATTGTTTGCTGGATTTTTTTCAAAATCAATAGGGTTGAAGCTATTGATGAGATAAACAAACTGTGCAAGTTTCAAGAAAATATGACCACAAATGCAGACTTTATCGCATAAACAAGAAAAAGACTAACGGACGGACAGACGTACAGACGGACGGACGGACGACGGAAACCACGCCATGACATAAGCTCTGCTGGCTTTCAGCCAGTAGAGCTAAAAAAACGCTGGTAACAGGCACTTTCTCCTTTCCCCAAAATATTTTCTATTTGCTTACAAAGACAAATCCAATCATATTTTGAATCACACTCAATCCTTTAAAAATATTCCAATGTTTAACTCTTTACCAAACAACAATAATTTAAGATTGGTCCAAATGGAAAGTATTCCATATTTGCTTTTGGTCAGTATTCTGCATGTAAAAGGACTAGTCTACTTTATGATTCAGTTGGTTGTCGGACAAAATGTATTTTATGGATCCATAAATTTATGATGACTTTCTTGGTTAATGCATCTAGGAGCATTTAAACCCCTCTTGCCAGAGCATGGCTCATTTTACTGTCTGCTAATGTTTACACTATGGTTTTGTCTAAAATTTTGTCCTGAAACAAATTTGCTACTCTAAAAATTCAATGCTAGAAATAACTGACAGTTTTCCTGGGAGGAGCATAACCCCCCCCCCCCCCATTTACACTCCCTGTATAGATGAACATCCTTCATTTAGCCAAAGGCATACCCTTGTCTGATAATATAAAACTGATACTCATGACTAATCTGATCTTAATCTACACATCTGAAAAAGCTCCATACATGTCCCATAGCTTTAAATACAAGACAAAGAGCCCTGCATGCTGGTGCTAACTCTTGACTACAGTGGCTTTTAGAAACAGATTAATTTTCAGAGAAAATTAATGTCGAAAAAGGGGCGTTACTGTGTCAAAAAATATTTTGATGCTTACTTGCCTTTGTTGAAAGGATTTTTTTTAGTTAACAAGTAGCCAAAAATATTATAGAATGTCAAAGTTTTTGCACAACAAATTCTAAGACAAAAAAGGGGTATAACTGTGTCAAATATACTTTGATGGTTACAGTATCTGCCCTTTTTCTATGGGTTCCCCTTTTGGAAGTGAAAAAGTGGTCCCAGTTTAAAGTAAATATCTTCATTAATGACAGAGATATTATAAAATGTAGAAGATATTGCACAACTCAGACGCAGCCAACAAGGCTATGACAATGCCTCTATGTTTTCAGGAAATAGCCAAGCTAATAAAATGTCACCTCTATGTTTTCAGGAAATAGCCAAGCTAATAAAATGTCACCCCCTTTCAAGACCTATGTCATAGCCTGATCACATCAGCCGGAGAATTTATAATGTTAGAGGAAAGGGTGACTAGGATTATAAAATTCCTGTTCAATCTTCCTTTATTTTCCTTTGACTATGTGGATGCCAAACACTTGGAAGTTAATGCAGTTTTCCAATCAGTATTTAACTTCATCAGATGCAGTTCTCGAGTATTGTAACCCTTTACTACACTATCTGGTGTTTTAATGACCCTGGTGAATGATGAAGAAGGCTTTTGAAAATATTGTGGAAAAAGGAGAACATGCTGGTAACCAACATTTTCTCCTTTTCCCACATTTTCTGACTTTCAATAGATAAATCTCGTCATTTGAGTCACAGTGAAGCTGTTTTCGGTAACTGCTTTCAACCTAAACATACATCTTCACTCATTTCGTCCAGTTTTTTAACCTATTTTTTCTTTATTTTATGAAACTTTAATCACTCTTGTATCTTCATGCCAAATACTGCCCCTGATGGTTGCAAAGTTGCACAGATTATGGCAGATAGAAAATGCATTTCATTCTATTGCGGCTAGCCATAGACATAACAACTACAGTTTCCAATTTAAATCAAAGACAAATCCCTAGTTTCTTTACCCCATACACCTTATATTATTAGTTGTATGGTCAGGTGGTAGGGGACTTGGAAACTTGTTCATGGCTGTGGCAAATCATGTCACCCTGAGCCAAAGGCGAGGTGGCGACATTATTCGCCAGAGTTGTGAACAAGTTTCCAAGTCCTCGGCCACCTGACCATACAACAAATTTATTATACTGCAAAGCTTTACCATTCCAATATGTATTCAGCGAAATTTCCCCATTTATGTACTCACAAATTGAGTACGCTGACAACACAGAATTTCCCTTCTGAGTGCCCTAATTCATTGAAAACTGGCGTCACTGAAACCTTGGTAAAACATGCAGTTTGGTGGATGAAATTGATGATCTCACTGCGATAGACATTCCTCATATTTTTATTTAAACATGGATTTAAACAACTTCAAGGTAAGTAACAATGCATTTTAATGATTTGTTGTCAAAAAGTAAAAGACCATTAGTTACCACAAAAGAAATTTGGTTATCTTTTTAATGTTACAATGAATGTGTTTCGACACTTCACAGTTTGCTTACCTGACAAAGGGATGGCTGGCTTTAATCCCATGTATTTGTTTAGCATGACAACAAACAATAATTTTGTAATTATATTCATTTATTTTCAAACTAATCCATTCTTTTCGCTTTAATGACAACCATCAAGGGAAACTAGAAATAATACGGTGCAGGCTACTTATTATGTTTGTCTTGTGGGCGGCTCGTATCAGTCGACGCTGCCATTTTAGATGTTGTGTTGAAAGTGTAGTCATGTATACGGGGCCTTCAAAAAGGAAACTGCTTTTACGTGGATTTTGCCAGTGTACATGACTTGTGTGTACGGGGCGTATTATCCAATCAGATCGCGAGAAATTTCTTTGCAGTATGATAATGATTTTTTATGTACGTTTACACAGCTGACTAGATTATAACACTGTCACATTTTAACAGCATTTGTTTACTCTCTGGCTGTAAAGATATCTCTAAGAGGAGCTTCACCAAACAATCTTGTGTTTTAATACTTAGAGTGCTGAACAAGACAAACAGATTTTCTTATCCTAGAAAAGCGACCAAAATACTTGCCGTTTCAATGTTGCTTTTGTTTACAGTATATCAGCAAGGTAGACGATGTAGATCAAAGATCAGGCTTGCACATTGTGTGCAACCTGATCTTAACCCTTCAGCTGCAAAGCCCGACTCACTGACCATTTGCAAACAGTTTAGATCAAGATCAGACTGCACAGAACATGCAGTCTGATCTTGAATCTACACTGTCTGATAAATAGATATTATTCCCCACGACATCTACACTGTCTGATAAGGAGATATTATTCCCCAAAACATAACTTTGAAATAACAATATTTGGGATGTTACTATCGAATTAAAAATTTTATTTTAGTTACTTAGCAGGATAAGGGTTAATCTACATAGGCTGCAAAGGCAACTGTAATATTGAAAGGCGCTTTAAGGGTTAACATCGTTAAAATGGAGTCTTTCAGCAAAGAAAACGGATTACAAACAATGTACTGTATTATTAGAGTTGTTTCTGAACAGAATGTCACCATATTGTGGACTGTTTTGATCAAAGATCAGACTGAATAATTTGTGCATACTGATCCTGCACATATTATGCAGTCTTATCTTGATCTACACTGTCAGCAATTGCAACTAAGTTGTAAAAGCTTTGAACTCTTTTCACCAATCCTCAGAAATTTACAATTGTCCAAAGTCAAAGCATTTGCAGAAAAGATAATATTAAGTGTGGCTCTAATGATAAATTTGTCACTGAAAGGGTAGAAAACATTGTGAGAAAAGGATAAAATGCTGGTTACCAGCATTTACTCCTTTTTCCATGATATTTTAAAAATCCTGTTCTCTCAGGGTCGTTAAAACTCTGTATTATTTCGTACAGGTTAACCCTTTCCCAAACAATCCCTGGTTTTTACGATGCTAGGAAAGAAGGCTTTTGAAAACACTGTAGGAAAATGAGAAAATGCTGGTAACCAGCATTTTCTCCTTTTCCCACAATGTTTTCTACCCTTTCATAGTCAAAAATCATCATTTGTATTACATTTGTCGTCTGCAAATGCTTTCAATTTGGTCTAGTCCAAAAATTTTGTCATTTGGGAAAGCGTTAAGAACAAGGTAAACATGGCTCAGGTGATGGAACTTGTCTTTGAAAGGGTGTAAAACATTGTGGGAAAAGGAGAAAAAAAAAGCTGTTTGGTAAAGGGTTAACAATCTATACCTGGAACATATCAAAATAACTGGGAAAGAACCAAGGAGAGAGAATCTTGGAAGTTAGTATGTTTAATGATTAATGAATCTGTCAATTTGCTGTTACAGGTTTCTAGTCCAGAAAAATCTCCAATCTGTGATTTAGTACAGAGCTCTATGATATTTTAGATTTATACCTTTATACTGGGTGGTTAGCAACAGTGCTATCTTTTGAATACTTTTAACCCTTTACCACACAATGACGACTTTTGACACTCCTGATAGAGAAGGCTTTTGAAAACATTGTGGGAAAAGGAGAAAATGCTGGTAACCAGCATTTTCTCCTTTTCCCACAAAGTTTTCTACCCTATCAAAGGAAAGTTGGGTCATTTGAGCCACTATGAAACTGTCGTCTGCAAATGCTTTCAATTTGGATTGGTCTTAAATTTTGCCGAGTGGTAAAGGGTTAATTCTTTACAACACAATGCCCACTTTTAACAACACTGAGAAAGAAGACGTTCAAAAACATTTTGAGAAAAAGAGAAAATGCTGGTAACCAGCCCTTTCTTCTTTTCTCACGTTTACCCTATTTATGTAGAACTTCAGCCATTTTAGCCACAATTAAGTTGGGGGCTGCATTATGCTTTGGGTTTGGACAGGTCTAAAAGTTTGTCACGGGGTAAAGGAATTCTCCTTACTACATGAAAAAATTTTAGACAGATCCAAAATGGAAGCATTTCCAAAGGACATAGTAAATGTGGCACAAGAACATATGTAATAGTATTTGTCTGTAAAAGATAGGAAAGCATCGTGGGAAAAGAAGAAAATGCTTGTTACCAGCGTTTTCTCCAGCATTTTCTCCTTTTCCCACAATGTTTCGAAAGCTTTCTTTCTCAGAGTCGTTAAAACTCGGGATTGTGTGGTAAAAGGTTAAGAAAGTCAATGTATTTGCAGATAAAAAAAACATCAAATATAGGTCAAAAGATTCTATTTGCCTTTGAAAGGGTGGAAATTGTTGTGGGATAAGGAGATAAGGCTGGTTACCAGCATTATCTCTTTTTCTAACAATTTCCAAGGTTTTTTTTTTTCCCACTGGGTCATTAAAACAATGGTCAGTATGGTAAAGGGTCAAAAACTCACAAATCTGTAAATGTTCTGTTACAGGTTTCTTGTCAAGAAAAATTTTTTGTCTGAGATTTACATGTGATATTTTAGATTTATGATTTACCATTCCCTGGTTACGGCTACCAGCTTTAAGGTAATTTTGAAAAAACATGTGGGCAATAATGGCCCTGAAATGACTGAAATTTCAGAAAGTTTGTTTTAAAATGTATTTTACCCTCTTACCAGCATCCCCGTATCCCACAAAGTTTTCAAAAGACTTAACACCCCCCCCCCCCAGGTTGTTGAACTGGGGATAGTTAGGTAAAGGGTTAACAATATTACCTGGAAAATATCAAAACACAGAGAAAAGGAGCAACACAATGTAATGTAAAAAGCCATTACTCCTTTTCCCACCATGTTAAACAAAAGCTTTATAGTGCATGAGAATAAAAAGTTTTAAGGGTATGATATTTATTCACAAGTTCCACTGACAAAATCAATTGCAACACACACACATAAACACAACATTGCATCATCCAATGAGATGCAAGCGCAAAGCTTAAAACAACAATAACAAAAGCTTTAATTTACTGTGATCGCTATAAGATTGCAAGAGCAATTACGTTTTATTGCATTTTGACATGACATAAGAATTCAGAAAGGTTAACCCTTTTCCATACAATAAAACATCTGTCAACTCTTCCAAATTGAAAGCATCTTCAGACAACAAATCTGAAATTGGTCTAAAAGAGCTGTAGTTCTCTGATAGGGTAAAAAACATTGAGGGAAAAGGAGAAAATGCTGGTTACCAGCATTTTCTCCTTTTCCCACAGTGTTTTCAAAAGCCTTATTCCTATAGAGGTCTTCAAAAAGTCAGAATTGTGTGGTAAAGGGTTGATCAAAGCTTGTCAAGATCAAATCTATTGGTTCCAATCTGACAGCATGGTTCTAGAATAAATCCCTTTGTACTGTTCTTGGACTTTTTAGCAGACAAAAAAAATTGAGGCTTGTCCAAGTTGAAAGCATTTGCAGATGACAAATAAGGTTCAAATGCTTGAAACTGTTGTTGAAAGGGTAGAAAACATTGAAGAACAAGAGCGGCAAATTGTCGCAAGATACGCCCATCCCACCACCAGTTGTCGAGGGGGTATAATAATCGTAAAGGGCAGGTAATGCAACAAACATGTTTACCAAGTCTCAAGTCAATTTGACTTGAGGTGACAAAGTTCCGTTCCAGACAAGCACGAAATACTATAAAAATGAAGATCAAAGTGGAATTACTCGAAATCCGCACTAGGTAGACTTATTGTTCTTATGCACTGTACTCCGTAATATTGCAACAAACATGCATACCAAGTTTGAAGTCAATCGGACTTGAGATGATAAAGTTATATTCCGGACAAGCAGAAAATGCTGTAAAAATGACGATCAAAGGGAAATAACTCAAAGACAGCACGAGGTAGAGTTATGGTTCTTTCGGACTGCACTCCGTATTATTGCAACAAACACACATGCCAAGTTTCAAGTCAATCAGACTGGAGATGACAAAGTTATGCTCCGGACAAGCAGAAAATGCTGTAAAAATGACAAAGGGAAATACCTCAAAGACAGCACGAGGTAGAGTTATGGTTCTTTCACACTGCACTCCGTATTATTGCAACAAACACAAATACCAAGTTTCAAGTTAATCGGACTGGAGATGAGTTATATTCTGGACAAGCAGAAAATGCTGTAAAAATGATGATCAAAGGGAAATAACTCAGACAGCATGAGGAAGAGTTATGGTTCTTTCGCACTGCACTCTATATTATTGCAACAAACACAAATACCAAGTTTCAAGTCAATCGGACTGGAGATGACAAAGTTATATTCCGGACAAGCAGAAAATGCTGTACAAATGATGATCAAAGGGAAATAACTCAAAGACAGCACGAGATAGAGTTATGGTTCTTTTGCACTGCACTCTGTATTATTGCAACAAACACACATGCCAAGTTTCAAGTCAATCGGACTTGAGATGACAAAGTTATGCTCCCAACAAGCAGAAAATGCTGTAAAAAATGACTATCAAAGGGAAATAACTCAAAGACAGCATGAGGTAGAGTTATGGTTCTTTCACACTGTACTCCGTTTTATTGCCACAAACACATGCCAAGTTTCAAGTCAATCGGACTGGAGATGACAAAGTTATGCTCCCAACAAGCAGAAAATGCTGTAAAAAAAAATATGACTATCAAAGGGAAATAACTCAAAGACAGCACGAGGTAGAGTTATGGTTCTTTCGCACTGCACTCCGTATTATTGCAACAAACACAAATGCCAAGTTTCAAGTCAGTCGGACTGGAGATGACAAAATTATGCTCCGGACAAGCAGAAAATGCTGTAAAAATGACGATCAAAGGGAAATAACTCAAAGACAGCACGAGGTAGAGTTATGGTTCTTTTGCACTGCACTCTGTATTATTGCCACAAACACACATGCCAAGTTTCAAGTCAATCGGACTTGAGATGACAAAGTTATGCTCCGGACAAGCAGAAAATGCTGTAAAAATGACGATCAAAGGGACATAACTCAGACAGCACGAGGTAGAGTTATAGTTCTTTTGCACTGCACTCTGTATTATTGCCACAAACACACATGCCAAGTTTCAAGTCAATCGGACTTGAGATGACAAAGTTATGCTCCGGACAAGCAGAAAATGCTGTAAAAATGACGATCAAAGGGAAATAACTCAAAGACAGCACGAGGTAGAGTTATAGTTCTTTCGCACTGCACTCCATATTATTGCAACAAACACACATGCCAAGTTTCAAGTTAATCGGACTAGAGATGACAAAGTTATGCTCCGGACAAAAAACTGGACACCGCCCGCCCGCCCGCCCGCCTAGACGGACGGACGCACGCCCGCCCGGACGCCCGCCCGTACGCCATGGGTGATCCCATAATACGTCCCGTCTTCGACGGGCGTATAAAAATGAGAAAAAGATGCTGATCAGAATTTTCTCCTTTCCCCACAAGAATGTTTTCAAAGCCGCCTTCCTCAAGATGTTAAAACTTGGGATTGTGTGGGATTGCGTGATTGTGAGTAGTCGGTTAATAAAAGCTCATTACAGTCAAGTCTTTGGGTTCCATTCTGGCCACACAGTTCTAGCTAAAATCATTTAACATGAAAGTGCTTTAAAGCAGCATACAAACAGATTCACAGTAAATGATGTCTCTTAGCATGTGCTTTAAAACAGCATACAATCAAATTGATAATAGATTGCTTCACACATGATTTGAATTAACACACAAAAAGTTAAAAACACTCTGACAAGATCAAAAAGAAAGCCTGCTAACAGCTCTTTACCAGACTTTGTAATTTCAGTCCTGTCCATTATGGAAAGCATTTGCAGACTTTAATTACCAGACTTTATAATTTCAGTCCTGTCTATATGGACAGCATTTGCAGACTTTACCAGACTTCATAATTTCAGTCCTGTTTACATTGAAAGCAGTTGTAGACGTTACCAGACTTCATAATTTCATTCTTGTCCACAATGAAAGCATCTGCAGACGCTACCTGACCTAATAATGTCAGACTTGTCCATATTGAAAGCAGACAAAGAAAGTAAACTGAGCTTAAACGAATGGACAAATTGAAATGTTCTTAAACTGATGGAATTTGTCTCAAAGGGTAGAAAACTCAGTGAGAAAAGGAGAAAATGCTGATAAGCAGCATTTTCTCCTTTCCTCAAAATGTTTTCAAAAGCTTTCATCTTCTCTGTAAAATCACAGGTTGATCTGGTATAGGCTTAAGAACTGCTGCTGAATATGGGCTGAATATGTTTTACTAACTTACCTCAGATTCTGGAATAAAAATACTGGCAGGATACACTCGTCTGGGAATTTTAAGTCCTTTTTCACTTTTCTGAAATAAAAAAATGAAAACTTAGGTAAAACAACCGTTTGGAGAAAAAAAAATCTATTACATGTCCTTTTTCTTAACAAGCTAAAAACTCTGGTGATCTTTGTTTTGAATGAAAAAGCCCACTGCACAGGTCCAAGATAAGACTGCTCATTCTGTACAGAGACCCAAGATCAGACTGCATTATTATTCTCTACAGGCATATCACGATTTACTGAATCAAGAAATTAACAAACATGGTCTGAGGCTCTGAAACAATTTGGTAACCATCTGAAGTCACTGGATGGAGACATGCTTGGTTCTGTGAATTAATCAGTAAAATTCACCACTGTAACCCTGTACCATACAATCCTAAGTTTTAACAACCCTGCAGTTAAAGGCTTTTGAAAACATTTCGGGAAAAAGGGAAAATGCTGGTTACCAGCATTTTCTCCTTTTCCCATAATGTTTTCTTCTGTTTCAACGACAGCAGTCATTGTTTGATCTACATGTACGTGGGGTGATCAAAAAGATCGTGGACCACCTCGTTATTTTGAAAACTACTCCACGGAGGATTACAAAAATTTGCATAGATCAGCATAAATTATCTGGTAACTGACTCAAGCTTTCAAATGTCGTCATAATCAAGCAGGTAAAGTATGACGTCATTTTCATGACGTCATATAGCACATTAGTGGTCCAAAATGTCGGACGACGTTTTGTTTGAGCCGAGAGTAATCTTAAAGTTTTACGTTAAACTCGGAAAGTATTTGTCGGAAATCAAAATCGATTTAGAAACAGTTTAAGGGGGCTCTGCACTCAAAGAATCTGATATTCGTACATGGGTCAGGCCGATTTAGACAAGGGTGTGATACTGTTAAAGATGACCTTATATCTGGCCGTCCATCAACATCAGTCACGGACAAAATTATCACGTATGTAGAGCTGCATGTAAAACTAGATCGCGGAGATACTGTCAGGAAAATAGCTGACACATTCAACATTTCATATAGAAGTACTCAGGAGATTTTGACTGAGAATCTTGGAATGTCGCGTGTTTGCAAGGTGGGTACCTCGGCAACTGACACCCGAGAAAATGGGGGTTAGGGTCGAAATCTGTTAAGAAATTTCAGAAAGCATTAGGATAGAGGGGTCAAACTTTACTGATTGTATTGCAACATGCAATGGAACATAGGCATACTTTAACGAAAATAAATCTAAACAACAAAGCAGTGTATGGAAACATCCAACATCGCCTTCCTCTGGTAAAGCCAACCTTTCTAAGTCACTTGGTAAAGTTATACATCATGTATTTCTATTCTCCTTTTTTTTCTTCTAAATCATGTTGTATCTATACATACTACAGTCAATACCGAGTTTTATGCCCACATTATTCAAATAAATTTCACAAACACCATACGAAAAAAACAGCCTGAAGTCCTGCTGAGTGACGTCGCTTTACACTAAGATAACGCCCTAGCTCAGAAAGCCACACTTCAACAGGAAACTTTGCGAAAACTAAATATAGAAACACTAGCCAACGCGCTTATAATTTAGTCCTGACTCCATGCGACCTCTGACTAGTTCCTGTTTTGAAAGATTCCCTATGTGGCACGCAGAGAGGAGCTAACCTCGCTATGACTGGGTCCTTGAGAGTAATGTCACGTGACGCACTCGCACACATGTTTCGCGCATGGAAATCAAGAATGAATAAGTGCAAAGAAATCAAAGGACGTTACTTTCAGAAACAGTAAACACTCCAAGTCCTTTTTTATTACAATATTCCGATACCGGCACTGGTCCACGTTCTTTCTGATCACCCCTTGTCTGGGTAGTTTATCATCTTTGAATGCTAATAATTTGGACAAGTCCTAAATTTTAATAAGATGTGGTAATGGATTAAATGCTCCAGGTCAAAGACATGCCAAGGAAAAATGAGTCAAAGACAGGGCCTGAACTCTTTAACAGACAACAAAATTTTAGACTGTTTTAAATTGAAAGCATTAGCAGACGACAAACTTAAAGTGACTCAAAAAGTGAAATTTGTTTTGGGAAGGGTAGAAAACAGTTTGGGAAAAGGAGAAAATGCTGGTTACCAGCACTTTTTCCTTTTCCCACAATGTTTTAAAAGGCTTTTTTCACAAGAGTCATGAAAACCCAGGATTGTTTGGTAAAAAGTTAAGAGTTTGATAATTTTATTAGCAGTTCATACACACAAAAACCCTAACTTTAAATGTCATCTGCTGCAGCTATGAAGAAGTAGATTTCGACATTTGTGAATCTACAAACTGCCACAGGGAAATAAACACTGGCTTGACATTATGGACCTCGTCATGCAAGCTGTCAATGTTGGGGCCGAGTGTGTGAGGAAAATGATATATCTACATACATATTTCATGAGGAGTATGTTATAGGATCCTTCATGACCCATTAACAAATAATCCACTGTTTTAACCACTGTGAGGAAGACGGCTTTTAAAACTATTGTAGAAAAAAGAGAAAATGTTGACAGACAGCATTTCCTTCTTTTCCAACAAAGTTTTCTCCTCTTTCTCAGACAGAGTCCACTATGTTACTTATATTTACTAAGCTGTCTGCCAATACTTATCTTTGACAAATCTATACCGGTAGTTCTTTAGTTTGGTACAGGGTTAATCCTTTACCAAATGATTCCGTAATTTCAATACCCCATGGAATGAGAAAGGGGGGTTTAACAATCATTTCAATGCTGGAAACCAGCATTTTCTACTTTTCCCAAGATGTTTTCTACCCTTTCAAAGACAACATTCATCATTTGAGCCACTTTAAATTCATCATCTGCAAATAACTGTAGAAACCAGATGGCAAAATTTTAGGCTTGTCAAAATTTAAAGTACATGACTTAGCTGACAACAAATTTAATGTGGCTTGAAGATAGGATTTGTATTTGAAAAGGTAGAAAATATTAACTCTTTACCGAACGACAAAATTTTAGGCTAGTCTAAAATGAAAGCATTTGCAGACGACAAAATAAATGGGACTGAAAAATTAAAACTTGCTGTGGGAAGGGTAGAGAACATTGTGGGAAAAGGAGAAAATGCTGGTTACCAGCATTTTCTTCTTTTCCCACAGTGTTTTCAAAAGGCTTCTTTCTTAGGGTCATTAAAAGTCGGGATTGTGTGGTAAAGGGTTAAAGGAAAAGAAGAAGATGCTGGTTACTTTAGTCACATTCAATACAGTATTTGTCTACAAAAATCAATGCTTTTCAATGGACAAGCCTTAAATTTTGTCATGATTCAAGAGTTAACCCTTTAACTATGATAAACGACGAAATTTTAGTCTTGTCCATATTCAAAGCATGTGCAGACGAAAAAAATTAAATGTGACTCAAACGATGGAATTTGTCTGTGATAGGGTAGAAAACATTGTGGGAAATGGTAAAAATGCTGGTTAGCAGCATTTTCTCCTTTTTCCACAATGTTTTCAGTTTTCTTCTCCAGGGTTGTTAATACTTCGGATTGTGTATTAAAGAGTTAAACAGCTATTCTTTTCATATCCCTATGAAGGAATTTGAACAAATTGTGGGAAAAGAAGAAAATGCTGTAAACCAGCATTGTTTAAGTGATTCAAGTCTAAGAGCCCAAAACATAGATTTTATTCACCAAATAATGCTTTTAGAATTTGATAACACCTTTTTATATAAAACTTAAAAATGTACTACACAATACTTAGATACTTCCCTAAAGATGATATATCAAGAACAAAGAATTATGAATAATTAATAATTGGCATCATTTGATATATAGAGAGGTCCTGGCATAAATTAGGAAATAACTGACATTATGAGCTCCAGATAAAGGGGAATGATGGTATTCTAAATCCATTATTTTTCTTTCAAACCCTATGTTGTGGGTACTCATTAGAACTGTCTCTAGACGATTCTAATGAGTACCCATAACTTAGGGTTTGGTAGACAATAATTAATATCTTTAATTTTAAAATCAAAATCACTTTATCTGGAGCTCTGTACTAACTGTTATTAATGAGTAACCACGAAATTCTCTGGTATGACTGCTTTGTTAGGTTTGTCACAACACATTTTGAATTTTTGTTAACATTCATGTCAAGCTGAGTTTTATGGGATAAAAATTGCCAGTAATCTTTTTCTTTTCAGCAGTATTAAAGCACCAGTTTCTTTGAACAGGTGAAATCAAACAAATGATAATTATAAAAGACATATTCAAAGAAAGGAAAGGGTTACAAATGAAGTGTCTTCAGACAGTCTATTTGAGACATTCCATTCAACACAACTTATTTATTATAAGGGAGGTATCATTTGTCACATGAATCTTCTGTAAAGAAGAAAATCCACTGTATGTTCACCCTTTATCAGATGATAAATTTTAGACTTGTCCAAATCTAAAGCAGTTGCAGATGACAAATCAAATGTGACTCAAAAAACTGAAATTTCCTTATAAAAAGGTAGAAAACATGGTAGGAAAAAGGAGAAAATGCTAGTACCTGGCATTTTCTCCTTTTCCTCACAATGCGAAAACCATCTTCCTCAGGGTTATGTTAAAGACAGCAGATTGTTTAGTAGAGGGATTACTTTTTACCAGATAACAAAATTGAGGACTAATCCAACAACAAAATATTTTAGAAACAACAAAATAAATATGCCTGGGATGTAGCTTTGAAAAGGTATAAAGCATTGTGTGAAAGGTGAAAATACGTGATACTGATATTTCCTCCTTTTCCCACTATGTTTTCAAAGGCCTTCTTTCTAAAGGTTGTTTTAACTTACTGTTTGGTAAGGGTTAGTTATTATGCCTATAACCATTGTTTCAATTTCCCTGTGGGGTTATTAATTAGATGTGTGGATTAATTCAGAACAAATAAGTATCAATTACTATATATCTGGGAAAAATTCTGTCTGTTCAAAGACAAAATTGAATCCTAGTATTTTCTCATTCTAACAAAAATGGTTTAAATTTACATTATTTTACTCTCTAGACACCAAAACTGTACAATCATCCACATTGAAAGAATTTGCATAAAACAAATTAGAATTGGCACAAATTACTGGATTTGTGTGTGAAGCGGCAGGTATCATGGTAGGAAAAGTAACTAGCTTTTTTTTTTTCTTTTTCCACATATTTTCAAAAGCCTTCTCCCTCTGTGTTATTAAAAAGATGGGACTTGTGGTAAAAATTTCAATCTTTTACGCTTTACCCTTTACCAGACGACAAAGTTTTAGACAAGTCCAAAGTGAAAGCAATTGCAGACAACAAAAGAAATGTGACTGGAAGATTGAAATTTGTTTAGGAAAGGGTAGAAACATTGTGGGAAAAGGAGAAAATGCTGGTAACCAGCATTTTCTCCTTTTCCTACAATGTGTTCAAAAGGCTTCTTTCTCAGGATTGTTAAAAGTCAGGATTGTGTGATAAAGGGTTAAAGGCCTGCAGTCCAGACCTCCCTGAGGTACACAATTCAGGAGTCAAATTCCAGGTAAACTTAATTGATACGATTTAAAACTATGGATCCTATTATGAGTCTGACAATGTGTTTTAGTAAGGTCTGTCAAAGTTCCATTTGCTGGTAGAAAGAAAAATTCTGAAATTAGAACTGAAGTTGCCAACTTTCATTCTATTTTTCCCCCCGATTCATTTTTCTGTCAGTGACTGGAACTTTGATGAACCACACTTTAAATAACAAATTATCTGGCTTAAAATGGACACCATACTAGTTACCAACATTTTCTCCTTTTCCTGCAATGTTTTCAAACACTGTTTTCAATTAGGTTGTTAACCTTAGAGTAAGCAATAAACCCAAATGGGCATTCCATTTTGGAACCAAGATCCTTAAAAGAGTAATTTCAAGGTTACCCTTGACCAGATTGACTCAGCGAAGCAGTGTAGATCAAAGATCAGACTGCATGTTTTGTACAGTCTGATGTTGATGTACACTGGTTGGTTGTTTTGCAATCTGAAAAGTTCTTATGATTTGTACAATGTTATGTTAACACCGTTTATAACATTATTTCAGTTACATCATGGTTGGCAGTGCCCCAGTCCTTTTGCACAAAAATATTGGTGACAAATCTGAATGATAAATTTTACTGTTTCCACAATGCAATCATCAGTATGATCCACTACAAAAGTAGGGGACCAGTTGTGTTGTTATCCGATTCCAAACACAAATGTTTTACGTACAAGAGGTGCTAAATTGGTAAATGATTTAGTCTCATTTTAAGTGTTGCAGAAACCTTGATTATTCCTCAACGTAAAATATTGTCTGCATGAAAAAAGACAGTGGCTTTTGACAGCGTTTTAAAAGTACTAGATGGCAAAGAAGCTGATCTGGAAAGTGATTCTAACAAAAATCACATCAGGTCAACATTCTCAAGTCCTGAATCTTGACCTTTTACATGGCATAAAATATCTCCTGCATAAAACAAATTTGACTTTTGAAGGCGTATTTATGAAGACCGTCATTTTCCACTGTAAGTTACAAGGTATGACTGATCATATTGATATTTGCTGATGTCTATGAAACACATAGAAATGAGTATTGAAAAAATTGTTTATTCATCATTTATTTGAAAATCACGCAAAGAAATTTGACCTCCAGTTTTGACCCTCGTAATATAAAAAATGACCTAGGTGTTCAAAAATGATCCGTCACATTTTACAACATGAGAAACAGTGCTCTTAACCAAAAGTTCTTATATGGCAGGACAGTCCTTAACTGCTCAATATTGTTTCAGCAAGACATACAGAATTCAGTGACTGTCAGGTCAATATCCTTTCCTTCCTGTTACATCTGTTTCAGTGAACCTTCTGAGAAAATATGGGTGACCAGGAATAATAGGCCATCACCATAATTGGGAAATGAACTCTTAGAAGCCACTTTGTCATCCACAGGCAATCTAGTTATCATTTATCATAATTAACCCTTCTTCTTACAATGATACTTTTTTCAACAGCCCTGAAGAAGACAACTTTTGGACAACATTGTAGGAAAAGGAGAAAATGCTGGTAACCGGCATTTTCTCCTTTTCCCCGACAATGTTTTCAATCTATTGAAAGAGCTGAAATGACTTCTGTAAATTCCTTCAATATGAACAAGTATCAAATTTTGTCGTGTGGTAAAGAGTTTATTCTTTTCTGAGCCATCCCTGAAATTACAATCAACTAAAACTAGGATAGATTCCTATTCGGAGTCTTGACTAAATAGGCTGTAAAGAGTTTATTTTTTTCTGAGCCATCCCTGAAATTTCAATCAACTACAACTAGGATAGATTCTTAATCGGAGTCTTGACTAAATAGGCTGAAGGTATAGATCAAAGATCAGACTGCATATTCATTGCAGTCTGATCCCGACCAATGCCATCACAAAAAGGCCTGGTGCTGATAGGGTTAACCCTTTCTCCACTGATAATTTTTTTAACCTTTATATTGATGTTTGTTTTTGCTGGAAGATGTACCAACAGTTCTGTCAAAATCTGGAATAAAGTAGTGGACAAAGAGCATATATCAGAGATCACACTGCATATTCTGTACAGCCTGATCCTGATTAATACCGTCCAACAAAGCATTCTGTGTCACCTTTGGTAAAAAGAGAGTTAAAAGTGGGTATTTAGATTTTTCACATCTCACCAAATTAAAAAATATATACATCACTGAAATTTATATGAAAAAACAATACAAATCATAATTCAGAATAATAAAATTACCAAAAAAAAAAATTTGATGGTGTTCCCTTAAAAGGCTACATAGCCTCTTAAGGTATTTTTAGATTTCGCGCCAAAAATAAAAAAAGCATTGTGGGAATGTCAAGTGGCTGGCACGTGATTAATGACGCTTAAATTCCATATCATAACAAACATGTAATTATTTTCCATAATGTCTTCTTCGGACGCTATGTTTGAAGCTTCGTCCGTGTATTTCCGGTATGTAAATGAGCGAGTTGCTCATGTAAAAATAGACCGTGTTTCCCGTCGGTGTCGACCTGGGCCGTAGTAAATTTCAAATTTCTCTTGTTGTCAGATGGTTTTCAACTACTGGGGTTTTATGAATGAAAATTAAAAAGCTTTGGGAGTATAAGGATGATTTTTTTGTATTTTTGTAAAATTTTCATCCCAAAATCTGAAGGGCCACCTTTAACCCATAGAATGACAAAATTAATGAACCCAACAAAAATTTCAATCCCAGAAATACGACCCAAATAGTCGCAATTTCATGGTTTTTCTTGTCTGTAGTGCATCAGCAAAGCGGACAGTGTAGATTAAAGATCAGGCTGCATGTTTTGTGCAGCCTGATCTTGATATACACTGACTGCACAGGCAACTATTGTGGCTAAAGGCACTTTATGGGTTAATAATTGTTTATCTTTTCAGCTGTAGATATTCAGTTTGGCATGATTCTTCTGCTGAGATTGACTCCTTACCAGAAGACAAATTTTAGACTTTTCTAAAATTGAAAGGTATTTGCAGATGTCAGATTGAATGTGGTTCAAATGACAAGATTTGTTTCTGGAAGAGAAGATAATATTGTGGGAATAGGAGAAAATTCTGGTTACACAATGTTTTCAAAAGCCATCTTCCTGACAGGACAGTTTAAACACCGATTTGTTTGGCTAAAGATTAAGAAAGGATTAAGGGATTTAAGTACATGTATATGCAATAACATTTATATTCCTCACCCCCAAGCTATGTTACATATCTTTTATTCTTCACCATTTTATTTTTATATCCACAGACCACTTTTGAAACATCTTGGCACACAGAAAATTTTGGCAAATGGAGAAACTGCTAGAAACAAGCAAGATCTCTTTTAGTCACAAGTTTTCACACCTATCTTTGCTGATTCTACATATTTTACGATAGCATTTGCAAAGATTTCTGCTTAAAAAATTGTTGGAGGAATTTTACAGATTTTACATTCAAAGCGCCTTGCACAACATTAAATATTGTCAATTTTGTTTTATGGTTGGTTTGATAGCACCATGGGGAAAAAAGAAAATGCTGGTAACAAGTGAGGTAAATTTTATGCAAGGTTTGTCTTAAATGTGATTTGTCATACAATAGTTACATGTACCTTTATACAGTAGCAAAAGTGTAATATGACTATACTAGGTATGAGCATAGGTTTCACTAGCTCTGCAATGACTTGTCTGATAATGATACTATTGTGACGAGGACCGCAAGTCAGAATAAACAAGAGGGCCATGATGGCCCTGAGGTTGCTCACCTGAGTCTTTTGACAAAACATGACTCATTTTCAATCTCTTTCAAGTCATTATGACAAACATGCTACCAAGGTTTCATAATATTGAAATGAAAATTTGGCCTCTAGCTTGTACACAAGCTTTTTCTAGAATTTCTCTCAGTGACCTACTTTTAAGCCAAACATAGCCCATTTTCCCATTGTAGATATTATAAAAACAAAGATTCTGACCACCTTTCATAAGTATTGGACAGAAAATGTGGCCTCTAAAGTGTACACAAGGTTTTCCAAGATTTGACGACCTAGTTTTTCACCAAATGTGACCCATTTTCAATTTTATCATATTCATCATCATGATAAAGATTCTGACTAATTTTCATAAGTATTGGACAAAAAATGATGATTCTAGAGCTACACAAGCTATTTTAAAGATTTGACCTGGTGACCTACTGTTTGACCCGATGTGACCCATTTTCATACTAATTCAAGATATCATTATGACAAACATTCTAACCAGCTTTCGTGAGTATTTGACCGAAAATGTGGCCTCTAGAGTGTACACAAGGTTTTTGTAAGATTTGACTCAGTGACCTAGTTTTTGAGCCAACATGACCAATTTGCGAACTGGTCCAAGAAGTCATCAAAGAAAACATTCTAACCAACTTTCATGAATTTTGGACTTAAGATGTGGCCTCTAGAGCATACACAAGGTTTTTCTAAGATTTGACCTGGTGACCTACTTTTTGACCCGACATTAACCATTTTCGAACTAATTCGAGATATCATCAAGACAAACATTCTGACCAACTTTCAAAAGTTTTGGACTGAAAACGTGGCCTCTAGAGCGAACACAAGGTTTTTCTGAGATATGACCTGGTGACCTAGTTTTTGGCCCAACATGACCCATTTTCGAATTGTCTAAGATATCATCATGACAAACATTCTGTTCAACTTTCAAGAGTTTTGGACAGAAAATGTGGCCTCTACAGCATACACAAGGTTTTTCTAAGACTTGACCTGGTGACCTAGTTTTAGGCCCAACATGACCCATTTTCGAATTGTCTAAGATATCATCATGACAAACATTCTGTTCAACTTTCATGAGTTTTGGACTGAAAATGTGGCTGCTAGAGCGTAAACAAGGTTTTTCTACAATATGACCTGGTGACCTACTTTTTGACCTGACTTTACCCACTTTGGAACTTCTTCGAGATATCATCAAGACGAACATTCTGATCAACTTTCAAGAGTTTTGGACTGAAAATGTGGCCCCTAGAGCGTACACAAGGTTTTTCTAAGATTTGACCTAGTGACCTAGTTTTTGACCCGACATGATCTATTTGTGAACTCGTCTGAAATACCATCAAGACAAAGATTCTGACCAAGTTTCATGAGTATCGAACTGAAATGTGGCCTCTAGAGCGTACACAAGGTAAAAGTTGACGATGCACGACGAACAATGCATGACGGACGCCGGACACAGCATGATCACAAAAGCTCACCTTCAGCACTTTGTGCTTAGGTGAGTTAAAAAGATTGATTGATTGAATCAACATAATTTAAATCCTATTGTGGCAAGATTAATGTATGTCCTGGGTTTTCCCTATATTTTGCTAGTCTTCTGAAGTGTCCTGCCAAAGGATGTGAGGATTGAACAAAAGACCTCCAGGACCAATCCTTCACTTTATTACGTACTGCATGCAGGACCCCAAGCTGGGTATGAGCGATGGGTTTTACCAGTACTACAATGCCTTGCCAAAAACCATACTAATGTGACAAGTACCACTTGTCAAAATGAAATTAGGTTGATTGCTTGATTACCTTACGTTTTAATAACTCTTTCTTCATTATTTCAGAAATAATCCAGCAACAAGTCACTTATCTGTGACATTATGTCCTGGGATTCACTAGGACTAGGCTAGGGCTCTGTACAATCTTGCCCAAAGACACTCCCATGAGAAATCCTCATTAAAACATGAGGTAGTTTAGTACAGGGTATTGTAAACAAAGTTCAGATTTCCTGACATATTACTGAAATGGATATAAATCTATCTGTCATTACTCGACATCGGAGAAACATGGTTGGAAGGAAAAGAGGATGTGTTTACATAACATGCTGGACAAGTTTCTCTTTTGTGGTTATACTGATTTAACTCTTTTCCACACAATCCTGAGTTTTACTAACCCTGAACAAGAAGGCTTTTGAAAACACTGTGGGAAAAGAAGAAAATGCTGGTAACCAGCATTTTCTTCTTTTCCCACAATGTTTTCTACCTGAACAATGACAAATTTCATCATTAAAGCCACATTTAATTTTTTGTTGTTAAAATGCTTTCAGTTTGGACTAGTCTGAAGATCGATTGATTGTATGGTGTTTAACACCGTTTTCAACATTATTTCAGTTATATCACGGCGGCCAGTGCACCTATCCATGCTTTCCTGGAGTCTCTTTTACCAGTACTCTGCACAATTTTCTTTCCAAGCCACTGGCTGCTTTCCCACATAATCATCTTTGAAACAATGGTCAGCGGTGGAAGAGGAATGAATCCTGTCGCAGTGACTATCATCAATCCTCGGGAAAAAAATTGGCTGAGCCAGGGATTGTAGCCAGGGGTCGTAGCCAGGGATCGAACCCTGGACCCCATGTTCTCAAGTTCTGCACGCTACTGACTGAGCTACCGGGGGCTCGGCGACTAGTCTGAAGTTTGTTGTGTGGTAAAGAGTTGAATGATAAAATGGTAAAAAGCAGGTAAAAAAGCTTGTCTGGAACTTTTGATCCTGGCCAGGAAAAAAAAAATAAGCTGATTCTTCTGCTATGAAGCAAACGAAAGCAATACAAGCTTCGATTAAAAAAAGCGATGTCAAGTGGTCATTCAAATATCTAAAACAGACGACACCTCAAACTCGAGCGCATCCTAGATGTTACCTACAAAAGAGTATTTTCATGGTCTACTGAAAAATCCCATTTCCTGGTCTGTGATTTGATTTGACAACCATCTTACTGTGCTTCTTACATGAAAATGTCCATTTTGTTTTTAAAGGCCCACTTCCGTTTATATCTGTTCCTGACTTCAGGACCGCATTTATCTTTGGTAAAGTAAGTAAATATAAAAGCTCTACTGATAAGTTCATGTCTTTTAACAGGATTATTTTGAAAACAATGCAGAGGTATTGTCGAAGCCATGTTATTGTATGCATCGTGTGCCTCTGCACCATTGTCTGAGGAAATTTTTTACATTCCCTTGTATTTCTAAGGGTAGGTAACCAGCAAAATATTTTCACACTTATGCCCCTTTCGAAACCAAGATTTTTCACTGAGAAAGCAACTGCAGTTGTGCATTGGCATCTGCATATAGTGCTCTTGTCTGTATTCCTGCTGCCCCCTCTCCCCTATGTATGATTCTAAAAGCCCTACTGAAAACTATTGACAGGATAGAAGTCAATCTCAGGTATCTAGAACTATCACAAGCCTTCAAATGTCCATGATATCAAGTTGGATCAGAATTAGGAAAAACTTCAAAGGGCAGTAACTCTTGTAGTAGCCCCTGTAATAGCTGACTTACCATAATGAAAGTCATGGGTTCATAAGTTCCTAGGTAGGAAATTGGTACACAGGCTTCCATTAAGATTTAAGCCACATGTTGATTGAAAACCATAGGTGAATGAAATATAAAATATAAAAATTGCCTTTACAGATGAACAGATAGACGGACAACCTGATTCCAGTTACCCCATAACACCCCCCCCCCAAACAACTTTGTTACCAAACGACAAAATTTTGAAAGCATTTCCAGATAACAAATCTCCGTTTCCCGCAATGTTTTTCAAAGGCATTCTTTTTCTGGGCCCTTATCCCTTAAGTTGCTAAACAGGACTCAGGATGTTTTGACCAACAGTGTTGATCAAGATCAAACTGCACAAAATGTGCAGTCTGGTCTTGGATGTACACTGTCCAATACAGTCCTTTTTCCGGTAAAATCTATTTAAAATCATGATATTTTGGTTTATAACCATTGTATGGAAATTTTCATTGATCTATTCAGCAGCTTAACTCTTTACCACACAATCCCGACTTTTAACGACCCCGGGAGAGAAAGCTTTTGAAAACATTATGGAAAAAGAAGAAAATGCTGGTAACCAGCATTTTCTCCTTTTCCCATAATGTTTTCTACCCTTCCCAAAACTAATTTCAATTTTTGATTCACATTTGATTAGTCGTCTGCAAATGCTTTCAAATTGGACCAGTCTAAAATTTTGTCGTTTGGTAAAGAGTTAACTCTTGTCTGAATTACAAAATATTGGACTAGACCATTTGACAACATTTGCTGATGACAAATTCAATGTGGCATAAATGAAGATTTCTTTCTTTGATAGGGTTGAAAACATTGATGGAAAAGGAGAAAATGCTGGTTATCAGCATTTTCTCCTTTTCCCACAATGTTTTCAAAAGCATTAACTTTCAGGGTCTTTAAAACTGGGGATTGTGTGATAAAGGATTAATACAAGTATGTGGATGGAATTGTTTGGAAAAAGATTAACAGGACTGGATTAATTCCCTTGTGGTCTACACTACAGTGTTTTTGCATGATTACCATTTATATAAACTGACATCTTATTGATATATCAGCCTATCTGTTCACGTAAAGGGGTTAGTAGTTTCCCCATAAATCTGTTTCAGAAAATATTACTTTTTTTTTTTTAACCCTTTACCACACAATCCCAACTTTTAACCTTGTGAAAGAAGCCTTTTAAAAACATTGTGGGAAAAGGAGAAAATGCTGGTAACCAGCATTTTCTCCTTTTCCCACAATGTTTTCTATACTATCAAGGACTACTTTCATCATTTGAGCTACCCTTAATTTGTCATCCGCAAATGCTTTCAGTTCGGACATGTCCAAGATTTTGCCGTTTGGTAGAGTTAATCTAGCTGAGCCCTAGTAGCTCAGTCGGTAGCGTAGAGGACTCGAGGTCAGGGGGCTGCTGATTTGTTCTCTGGCTCAGCCAATTTCTTTCCGAAGATTGATGATAGTCATTGCGACAGTATTCATTCCTCTCTCACCGCTAACCATTGCTTCAGCAACGGTTATGTTGGAAAACAGCCAGAGGCTTGGAAAGAATATTGTGCAGAATACTGATAAAAGAAATTCCAGGAAAGCATTGGCACTGGCTGCCCTAATATAACTGAAATAATGTCAAAAACAGCATTAAACACCTTACAATCAATCAATCATTTCTTTATCTTGGAGACAGTATCTAGATCCAATCAGAGGGTGTAATGATGCCAATCAGGCTGGCCTGGATCACCAACCATCCTTTCAGCACCACAAGCTAATACAGGCTATTAAAGATAGCAAAGATCAAGATCAGACTGCACAGAACATGCAGTCCGATCTAGGATCTATACCATCCCCTTGTTTTAAGTTAAGCCTATCAGATAAAATTCTTTGCGAGTTTCAGAGGATGTATTTTCAGCTGTTAACTCTTTACCACACAATCTCGCCTTTTAAAGAGCCTGAGAATAAAAACCTTTTGAAAACATTGTGGGAAAAGGAGAAAATGCTGGAAATCAGCATTTTCTCCTTTCCCCACAATGTTTTCTGCCCTGCCGAAAACAAATTTCAATGTTTGAGTCACATTTATTTTGTTGTCTGCAAATGCTTTCAATTTGAGCAAGTCTAAAAATTTTATCATTTGGTAAATAGTCAAAAGAGGCCGAGTAGATTCCGTAAAATAGAGATAAAAGCTTATGTAGATTTTGATTGACTTTATCATTTAGGAAAATGAGACAAAAAGATTTTATTGTGCAAAAGGGTGATATAAATGAAAACGATTTGTGGCAGAAACCAATTTTTACCCATTTACAGCAATCTTTTTCTACCTAGCTTTTTCCCAGACAGTAAGATTTTGAACATGGTACCGACTAAAAGCATTTGCAGATAACACATCGAGAGCGAATTTGAAAATTGAAATTTGTCTTTAGGCAGGTACAAGAGATCCTGCGTTGCTCAGTAGTAAAGTGTAGGACTCTAACCAGTAGAGGCACCTGGTTTGTGTCTCACTGGAAGCACTGGTGTTTTGGTGGGTGTGTGCTTGGGTAAGACACTTCAAGAGCCCCAATCTAGTCTGTGAAAACCTAGGACATACCTGAATGAGCAAGCTGTTGCCTTGATATGACTGAAATAATGTTGACAACAGTGTAAAACAATTAATTGGATGGGCAGAAAACATAGTGGGAAAAGGAGCAAATGCTGGCCAATACCATTTTTGCCTTCTTGAACAATCTTTTCAAAGACTAACCTCCTGAAGGTTGTTAGAACATGGAAATGTTTGGGAACAGGGTAATATATAGATGAGCCTTGCTCTGTATCTCTGTGATCCATGATACCAGGCAAGCCATCACATAGTTATGGATCCATAATAGCCACCTTTTTTAACAACCTACTTAATTCTGAGGTGGACTGGTCCTTGGACATACAGAAAATTGACCAATGGCGAAAAGTTTCAGCCCAGTTCAGCCTGCGCGGACTGCCCAGGCTGACTTGGGTCGATACTTTTCCCAGATGCATTAAGCCCCTTTTTCACAGAGCATGGCTCAAAGCTGTATTTATTCCTGGTATGCATCATGCTTCTGCCATTTCTACAGCTTCCGTACAGATCTGAGACAGTAAACGACCATTTTCTCTTATCCACAATCTATTTTTTATATCATCAGAGATAAATCCCAAAATCTGCATCATTATTAAATTTGTCATCTGCTAATGCGCTCGTTAAGAATAAGTCTAATATTTTATTGTCTGTTACAGTGTTAATTGTACATCTCAATTAGGCTGTATAGAAATGGGTCGATATTTATGATATTAATAGGGCTTAGAGAATACAAATGTGAAATGTCGACATACATTCAAAGGTCACTGAAAGGGGGGTGTGACATATGAGTTATGTACATATTGTAATATTCAACCATTCCTTCATATTGACAAGTGTTCAGATACTTGCAGCAGATGACTTTTGAACATTATTGGTTTGTATGGTATTTTATCTCTTTACCACACCACAAATTTTTAGACTTGTCCAAACTGAAGGCATTTGCACACAATAAAATAGATGTGGTTCAAGTGATGGAATTTTGTCATTGAGTGGTAGAAAACATTGCAGGAAAAGGAGAAAATGCTGGTTACCAGCATTATCTCCTTTTCCCCCAATATTTCAGGGTCATTACAAGTAGGGTTTGTGTGGTATATGGTTATGTAAGCTACTTTTAACCCTTTACCACACAATCCTAAAATTTAAAGGTCCAGTAGGTGCCAAATTATCAAAGCAGGTGTCATAATACATTTAAATTTAAATCATACCATTTAAAAGTATGAACAATATTGTGGAGATGACAGTCTGTTATCGTGTGGTCTGGCCATTATGTTAGTTGCTGCAAGAAAAAAGAATTTTAAAATCAGGCAAAAAGCAAACAAAAGACACAGCTACCTGGCAGGTTTTAACCTAGTTTTGAAATTAATTTCTCTGTCAGCAACTAACATTTGGCCCGACAGTACATTGAAAGATTGTCATCTTCACAGTAATTTCCATACTTTTAAATTGTATGATATGAATTTAAATGCATTTAAACACCCACTTCGTTTACTTTTGGGCTTTATTGTTACTTTAACGGTAACCAGCATTTTCTCCTTTTCCCACGTTTTCTACACATTCAAAGACAGAAATCATTATTTCACGGGTGGTAAACGGGGCAACTAGCTCCAAAAGGAGTCAATAGTATTTTGTTGCCTCGTAACATACGGGTATTTGCGTGCTAGTTGCATAGATAGAAAAATTGTCAACAAAGGTAGGTGTCGATTACTTTAATCTTTGTTTATTTCCATAGCGGAGACCTTTTGAAAAATCCGGCAATGCTATGCGATATAAAAATTACTAAACTTTATTCACCGCTAGCATATGGCATATAAGTATGCAGCGCTTGGATAAAATCTTGGACAAACTTTCGAACATCGAGCGGTAAAACTGTAAATCGGAGATTTGAAACTACGGATTTCCTCATTGAACGTCCAATATATAGCCACTACAATACCTGATGCACCTTCCCTATTAATTTCAAGCCCAGGGAATTACGAAATAACAAAAATTGAAAATTTTAGAAGTCGTGTATGTAGAATAATAGCTGAATTTGTGTGCGGGCTAGTTGCCTAGCCCGGGGGTAGTTGAATAGACAAGGAGGTAGTGGCCTAGTAATTAAAATTCAGTTAACCTATTTGCCCCAAATCAGCACCGTACAGGGTAATTCAACAAGTAATTTTACTTAGCTAGGATTCTGAACATATTTTGGAACACACGAGTTATATATTCTTTTCATTTCAGAATTTTGAGCTTAGTAAAATTTGTAATATGCAAGTGCTTTTGACACTTTCTAAAATTTGGCATTTGTAATTCGATGACTATGCTATACTTGAAATAGGAATAGCGGCGGACTCGTGACCTGAAAGGTGTCCAGGGTTTCGGGTTCGAGTCCCGGCCGGGCCGCTGGTCACGTGGGTATGTCCTTGGACAGCGCATTCAGAGTCCCAGCGTAGTACTGTTGATACCCAGAAAGCACATGAGTTAGTGAACTTCGCCGTGATATAACTGAAAGATTGTTCGAAACGGCGTAAAACCCCATTCAAATATATTTTTCAGATGGGTGTATTCAAAGGAAAAACTGCGACGGAGGCATTCTTGTCAAGCAGAAAACATAAACGCCATCGCTCAAGTAAAGCAACACAAAACCAGCATATCTTTTCGCCGATGGAAAAGAGCACGCCGCGATGTAGTAAAACAAAAGATGTGTTAAGAACTTCAAAAATGTCTCCGATCAAAAGGTGTACGCCCCCGCCTAAACGCATCAAACGGAAAATGGTTAGCACACTCAGAAAAACGCCAGCGAAATCGCCATTCAAATCGCCACTTAGTAAAAGGATTTGCAGCATTATTAAAAAGTCAATTACACCACAAAAAAGCAAACGAAGTTTAACGTATGTTCCTTATCAGTCCTCAAATAAACAGGAAGACATTTTTCGAGTGTTCTTTTAGCCTTGATTTGGCTGAGTAGCCCTTTGGACACTCTGAACATGTGTACCGTGAAGAATTTGGAATTTTTGACATCTTTGCTAGTTTCTGAAAAGATGATAAAGATATATGTCAAATTTAACAAATTAAAGTACTTTAAGGGGGTGCATCAGTTACATGCATGATAAGGATACCACCCATCCCTTGCAGTTTTTCATTAGAACAACAGGCACTCGGTTTTCCGATCTTTTAACAAGTTGCCAATTCTTAGGACTGTATATAAAGTAGCCTACACACGTTTTTGCAGCTGCTTTTTTCTCAGTTTACACTGTCGTCATGTTTGGGCTGTGCCAATTTCTAATAAGGGTACCAAGGATGTTGGAAACCTTTATAGAAATGAACGCAGCACCAACATGGAGTCAGTATAAAATTCCGTTGCTAGTAAAAAATGGCAGCTGCGGAACCTTGTGTATTTCATTGATCTCAGTATTTGTGAGCTGTTCAAACATCGGGAAACCGAGTGTCTGTGTCTCGGACACGCCCACTTGAAAATATTATATAAAGTATTACTTAGTCATCCGATGACCGAATGACAAATTTAGACAGGGTCGAAAATATAAGCACTGGCAGACGATAAATATTACTAAGCTCAATCTGAGATAAAAGCTGACTCATGTGTATCATTTGAAGTACATATATTAGGAGGCAACTACCTCCTTGTCTATCCAACTACCCTTTGTGCTAGGCAACTGGCGCGCACAAAAATATTGCCAGTATTCTCCACATACAAATTCTTTAATTTCCAATTTTTGGGTTTTTTAGTCTTTTATGGGCTTGAAAATACCAGAAAACGTGCATCAGGTAGTGTAATGGCCATATGTTGGACGAATATCTAGAAAATCCGTGCTTCCAAATCTCTGTGTTACATAAAGTGGCGGGTTTGCAGTACTGTGTTCGAAAGTTTTGCCAAGATTTTATCCAAGCGCTGCATACTTATATGCCATATGCTAGCGGTGAATAAAGTTTAGTCATTTTTATATCGCATAGCATTGCCGGATTTTTCAAAAGGTCTCCGGTAAGGAAATGAACAAGGTTTAAAGAAATCGACACCTACCTTTGTTGACAATTTTTCTATCTATGCAACTAGCACGCAAATACCCGTATGTTACGAGGCAACAAAATACTATTGACTCCTTTTGGAGCTAGTTGCCCCGTTTACCACCCGTGTATTTGAGCTACATTTATTTTGTCGTCTCCAAATGCTTTACGATGTGGTCAAGCCCAAAATCTTGTTGTTTGGTAATGAGTTATGACTGTTCTTTTGGTCTTATCACAGCAACAGCTCAGTTATTGATATTTTTCCTGGGTTTTATTGGTACCAGACTGGTCTGGGGGTCTGTATATGAGGTAATAGGTTAAAAGCAGTCTACCCACACCCAGGGGTGACCTTAACCTATTGGTCAGAAATCAGCTGTCATGTACATGATTGACCACCCTTTAACTTTCCAAAACAATCATATGTTTAAGTGACCTTTAGTAAAAGGCTTTTGAAAACAATTTAAGAAAAGAGGTTTTTGGAAATAATGTAGGGAAAGGAGAAAATGCTGGTGACCAGCATTGTCTCTTTTTTCAATCATTGTTTTCTCCTATTTCACAGACAAATGCTGTCGATGAGACATTCAATTTTTAATCTGCTGTTGCTTTCAACTATGGATCAGTCTAAAATTTCTGTCAGCTTGTAAAGAGTTAGTCCTTTATCAAACAAGCCCGGTTTTTGACAACCCTATGAAAGAAGCCTTTCGAAAATAATGTGGCAAAAGGAGAAAATGCTGGTAACCAGCATTTTCTCCTTTTCCCACAATGTTTTCTACCTTAAGATAGACAATTTTAAGTTTTGGGCTACATTTTATTTGTACTTCTGCAATTGCTTACAATTTGGATAGGTCTTAAATTTCCGTCGGCTGGTAAAGACTCAAGTATTATACATGAATGGCCTCACTGAAGTGACCTCCAGGTATTGATCTGATTTACCCAATTTGTTTGTCCCTGACCCTTCTAACTCATATTCAGCTACATAAAGTTGTTCCATTTTAAATCCAGTGTTAGCATAGGGTGGAGTTGTGCTGTAAAGATAAAACACAGGTCTAACAATCCCAATGTCCCTGGTTCAATTCCTGGCCAGGACACAGGTTTCAGCAACACTTTGTGTTATCCAGCTAACTAGATGTGAACGGGTAAGAAACCCAGGGATAGCCTGGAATGTAGTGGTTTTTATGCGTAACAATGGGCAAGTAAAATAACCAAGAGGTTAAAGCAGAGTTAGCCTAAGGGCTTGCCCCAGGATCTGTATTCACCAACCATTCTTTATTTTCATTTTAAGTCTAATTCTAGTTTTAGAAAGTCACACAATTTCTGACAGGCTAAACCATCTGCTTTAGCCAATCAGAAGTTCTGTTACTTATGAATTTAGGAAATTCTTGAGAATACAGACTAAGAGAGTTCTTTAGAATGGATAGTGAATATGGAGCCAGGATTTCCTTGCATACAATTCTTTCTTTCCAGATTCTTTTTCTCTCACTAACAGTTCATACCAAATATGCCTATAGCACACAGGGACCTAAATAACTCTTTACCAAACGACAAAATTTTGGACTAGTACAAATTGAAAGCATTTGCAGACGACAAAATAAATGTGACTCAAAAATTGAAATTTTATCTAGGAAGGGTAGAAAACTTTGTGGGAAAAGGTGAAAATGCTGGTTACCAGCATTTTCTCCTTTTCCTACAATGTTTTCAAAGCTTTCTTTCTCAGGGTTGTTAAAAGTTAGGATTGTGTGGTAAAGAGTTAAATCAAACAATGGGCATTTGCATACCACAAATTAAAATATGGCTCACAGGATGGAAAAAACACTTTAATGAAAAACCCTGTGCCTAGACCGCGTAATAAACTTGTGACCCCTAGGTTACAAATCCTACACTTTACCACAGGCATGCTTGACTCCTTGGCCGAGACTTAACATTTAACAGCATTTCAGTCAGACAATAGTTTGTTTTATTCAATGTTTTCCTTAGTTTTGTAAAATTCTGAGCTGGGGCTCTGTGATACTTTGCCCAAGGATCATACTATGTGCCCAGCACCATCAGATATCAGCACTGCAATATGGAACGGAACCAGAGTTTTTCTGACAAAATAAATCCTCTGCCTAAAACAACTACAATGCCATTAACTCTTTCATTAAGTAATGAATAAATTGCATTTTCTCAAAGGCTACAAAAACAGTTCCACTGCAAGATCAAGAACTAGCTCGGTCATAATCGAGAATAAAGTAGTGGACAGTGTAGATCAGAGATCAGACTGCACATTCTGTGCAGTCTGATCTTGATCTTCACTGTCCACAAGAGCTTCTGGTGTCATCTGTGGTATGGAAAGAGGTAAGGACGGAAAAGTAAACAGAACGACATAAAACAATGAACAAATTCTATGTTGATGTTTCACTATGTAACAGCTGCATCCATCAACAAACTGACATTGTGTAGCTAAACTGAGACAAATTAGTTTTTCTGTGTAATCATCTTTGTGGGTTCTCAAGCAATGTTTTTGTTTGTCAGCAATAATCCAAAGTAATGTTATCAAACATACAAAGGTCTCAGTCTAACCCCTATGAAACAATCCCGAGTTTCCAATTGCCCTGAGGAAGGAGCCTTTTGAAAACATTGTGGGAAAAGAAGAAAATGCTGGTAACCCGCATTTTCTTCTTTGTCCCACAATATATTGACCTTTCCCTGACGAATCAAAACTTTTGAACCAAATTAGATTTGTTGTCTGCAAATGTTTTCTTTTCGAAAGGTCTTTTGTTGTCTGGTAAAGAGTTAATATTGTCAAACAATATAATTGAACAATGCTTTGTGAAAAGAGAGTTTATTGTATCTGCGGAAGGTATCGACCAACGGTAGGTCAAAAATTTTTTACCCTCGTCAGCCTGTCTATGTAGGCTGACTAAGGTCAAACCTTGATGCCACTGGTCAATTTTCTGTATGTCAATGGACCAGTCTATCTAGGATTTAGCAGGTTGTCAAACATATGGATTTCATGAATCCATAATTATCGGATGACTTGCCTGAAATGTATTAAACCCACTTTTATCAGAGTTTTTGCACCACGACGAGAACAATGCAGAAAACGCCAGGGCTATGACAATATATAAATGTTTTCTTCTAAAACAGCCAAGCTAAAATTTAGTGCACAGACTGCCAGCAGAAATATAGATAAAATTTTATTGAAATACACAACTTCAGTATTCTTGTTTCTATTATTTTATGAGCAGTGAAGAGGTCTATTTCCAGATATGAAATGCTACAGCATAATATTATGTGAAGATCGCACATCATAATACAGCTGAGAGATCCAGGCTTGCATTTTTAAAAGCCTTCTTTCTTCAAGTCGCTAAAACACTGGATTGTTAGGTCAACGTGTAATTACATCATTGTTAATTTTGTATACTGAAATTCCCTTATTTATGAACGAGTCTCAACTCTTTACCACACAAATCCGAGTTTTAACGACCCCTAGAAACTGACTGATTGATTGATGTTTTACGCTGCTTTCAACATTATTTCAGTCATATCACAGCAACAGCTCACATATTCATGTATTTCCTGGGTTTCACCAGTACTTGGCTAGGGCTCTGAAGTGTCTAGCCCAAGGACACTCCCACGAAAAACCCAGTGGATCTGGTGAGGCTCAAACCATGGGCCTCCAGGTCACAAGTCCCACACTTTTACCACTGGACCACAAATAACCCCAACCCCTAGGAAGAAGGTTTTTGAAATCATTGTGGGAAACGGAGAAAATGCTGGTAACCAGGCATTTTCTCCTTTCCCCACAATATATTCGGATTTTCCACCTTATCAAAGACAGAAATCATCATTTCATTCACATTTGTTGTCTGCAAAATGCTTTCAATTTGGACAGGTCTAAACTTTTTTTGTTTGATAAAACCTCAAATAATTCTGTTGGTTGATGAAGTCAGCCGAGTATGTAAAGGTTATGTAAAGGTTAGTATTTTGCTTGGAGGTTGAATTTGTGATCAAAAACACATCAGCTGATTTTTCTCCCAACCTATTTAATGTTTCCTAATGAGAAATTGTCTATCATATTAACTCTTTTTCAGGTGAAAAAATTTAGACCTGTCCAAAGCATTTGCAGACTATAAATGAAATGTGTCTAAAATGTTGGGATTTGTCTCTGAAAGGGAAGAAAACATTATAGGAAAACAAGAGGGCCATGATGGCCCTGAAGTCGCTCACCTGAGCCTTTTGACCAAACATGATCCATTTTAAATCTCTTTCAAAAGTGTACACAAGGTTTTTTTACGATTTGACCTTGTGACCTAGTTTTCGACCCAACATGACCAATTTTCAAACTCATCCATGATATCATCAAGACAAACATTATGACCACTTTTCAAGAGTATTGGACTAAAAATGTGGCCTCTAGAGCAAACACAAGGTTTTTCGAAGATTTGGCCTAGTAACCTAGTTTTTGACCCAACGTGATCCATTTTCGAACTCATCTGAGATATCACCAAGACAAACATTCTGACCAATTTTCAAGAGTATTGGACTAAAAATGTGACCTCTAGAGCATACACAAGGTTTTTCTAATATTTGACCTTCTGACCTAGTTTTTGACCCAACATAACCCATTTTCAAACTCATCTGAGATATTACCAAGACAAACTTTCTGGTCAACTTTCAAGAGTTTTGGACTGAAAATATGGCCTCTAGAGCATACACAAAGTTTTCCTAAGATTTGACCTAGTGACCTAGTTTTTGACCTGACATGACCCATTTTGGAATTTATCCAAGACATCATCAAGACAAACTTTCTGACCAATTTTCAAGGGTTTTGGACTGAAAATATGGCCTCTAGAGTGTACACAAGGTTTTTCTAAGATTTGCCCTAGTGACCTAGTTTTTGACCCGACATAACCCATTTTCGAACTCAACCGAGATATCATCAAGACAAACATTCTGAGTTTTGGACTGAGAATATGGCCTCCAGACCATACACAAGGTTTTTCTAAGATTTGACCTAGTGACCTAGTTTTTGACCCGACATAACCCATTTTCGAACTCATTCGAGATATCATCAAGACAAACATTCTGACAAACTTTCAAGAGCATTGGACTGAAAATACGGCCTCTAGAGCGAACACAAGGTTTTTCTAAGATCTGACCTGGTGACCTAGTTTTTGACCCGACACGACCCATTTTCAAACTCGTCCGAGGTATCAACAAGACAAGCATTCTGACCAACTTTCAAGAATATTGGACAGAAAATGTGGCCTCTAGAGCGTACACAAGGTTTTTCTAAGATTTGACCTTGTGACCTAGTTTTTGACCCAACAAAACCCATTTTCGAACTCATCCGAGATATCGTCAAGGCAAAGATTCTGACCAACTTTCAGGAGTATTGGACTGAAAATGTTGCCTCTAGAGCGTACACAAGATTTTTCTAAGATTTGACCTAGTGACCTAGCTTTTGACCCGGCATGACCCATTTTCAAACTCGTCCAAGATATCATCGAGGCACACATTTTGAGCAAGTTTCATGAGTATCGGACTGAAAATGTGGCCTCTAGACCGTACACAAGGTAAAAAGTTGACGACAGACGACAAACGACGGACGCCGGACACAGCACGATCACAATAGGTTTTCTTCTTTTTCAAGAGCACTCTTTCACTGGGTTGTGAAAACACAGGACTGACTAGTAAAGAATTAAAGGTAAAATACAGGGCAAGTACATACCGAACTCAATTCTTTGCAAGACAATAAAATTTGACAAAATAAATGAGTCATGCTCTGGCGAAAGGGGGCTTAATGCATCGCCGTGATGCATTTTACCAAGCAAGCCATCACATAATCATGAATCCATAAAATTCGTTCTGTTTAACAACCAATGGAATCATCAACAATAGAGTGAACCTTGTACATACAGAAAATTGACCAATAGCGAAAAGTTTCGATTCAGGTCAGCCTGCGCGAACTGCGCAGGCTGACCTGGGTCAATACTTTTCGCAGATGCATTAAGCTCCCTTTTCACAGAGCATGGCTCAAATATCATACTCAGAAATAAGCAATGACCATGCAATCACAACATGTAATTCAATTGTACTAATCGGTAACCAGCCGTTTTCTTGTTTTCCCACAATCCTTGCTATCCTGTCAAAGACACTTGTACTCCTTGGTAGCTAGCATTTTCTCCCTTTCCCACAATGCTTTCTATCCTGTCAAAGATTCCAATCGATTGAGTAACTTCTACTTGGTCAAAGATGTAAATGTTTCAACTCTTCACCAAACAACAAAATTTTAGGCATGTCCAAATTGGAAGCATTAATTTGCAGACAGCATATAATGTGTAGCACAAATGAAGAAATTTATGTCCAGAAAGGTTGAAAACATTGTGGAAAAAGGAGAATATACTGGTTATCAGCATTTTCTGCTTTTCCCACAATGTTTTCAAAAGCCTTCTCTTTCAGCGTCCTTACAAGTAGGGATTATGTGGATAAGCTTTATATTTGAATGTGTGATAAAGGGTTGAATTTAACACTTAACCAGATGAGAAAATTTTAACCTTGTCCGAAATTGAAAGCATTTGCAGACGGCAATTTCAATGTGGCTCAAACTGTGTAACTTTTCTTTGATAGGGTAGAAAACATTGCGGGAAAAGGAGAAAATGCTGGTTACCAGCATTTTCTCCTTTTCCAACAATGTTTTCAAAAGGCTTCTTTCCCAGGGCCGTTAAAAGTCGGCATTGTGAGGTAAAAGGTTAAAAAAGTCTGTAACTTTGTCATCACAGTACCGGGTTGAGTATGGAGCTGTCTGAAATATTTCTGTCTGGTACAGAGTTAATGAGTTAATATATTCATGACTTAATATTATGCATATTTCATCAGTTGCCCCTTTACAATCCAGAATTTTAAAGACCTCAAAGAAGAAAGCTATTGAAAGTATAGCGGAAGATGGAAAAATGTTGTAAACCAGCATAACTTCTCCTTTTCCCTGAATGTCTCTTACGTTTCAACAAAAAAAAATTTCAATATGTGAGTCACATTTATTCTGTTATCTGCAAATACTTTCAATTTGAAAGAAAAGTCAAAGAAGTTAAGTCTTCACCAGACGTTAAATTTCTACTGAGTAGATATCCAAATTTAAAGCATTGCAGACAATAAATGTATCTAGTATGATGAGATTCTGTTAAAGAGAAAAGACATTGCAGGAAAAGGAAAAGGAGAAAATGCTGGTTACCAGCGTTTTCTCCTTTTCTTACTATGTTTCAAACCCTCTTTCCCTCCAAGTCATTTAAATGCTGGATCACATGGAAAAAGGTAAAAATTATGCATATTTCATTGTTAAAAATATCTCTGATGTTATCTGGGTGATTATCTGCTGTATATCAGTGTCACATTGCCACCTGCAAACAACTTTTTTCAATCTCTCCATCTCGTAGTATGCTACTTTAACCCCTATCACACAATCCCGAGTTTTAATGACGCCGATGGAGAAGACATGAAAACAATGTGGGAAAAGATGAAAATGCTGGTAACCAGCATTTTCTCCCTTTCCTACATCGTTTTCTACCCTATGAAGGACAAATTTTGTCATTTCGGCCACCTTCAACTTGTCGTCTGTAAATGCTTTCAGTTTGGACCAGTCAAAAATTTTCTTGTTTGGTGAATGATTTAAAGGGGGCTGTTTATTTTTTCTGCTGTGAATCAAAGTTTCATTATAAAGGTGGGATTTTGTGCCTTTAAACTTTTTTTGATTACAAGTCCTTAGTGCATTTGAAAGTGATCCTTATTTCTGAAAGTATATGAGTCAATCACATCACCGCTTAATCCTACACTACACAATTCCAACTCTTAATGACCCTGAGAAAGAAAGCTTTTGAAAACATTGAGGGAAAAGGAGAAAAAAGCTTGTAACTGACAGAATCGAAAGAATTTGCAGCCAACGGTATAAAAGTGGCTGAAAAAATTATGTATGCCTTTGATGGGTAGAAAACTTTGTACGAAAAGAAGGAAAATGCTGGTTACCAACACTTTGTCCTTTTCCTATGATGTTTTCAAAAAGCTTCTCTCATGGGGTTGTTTGGTAAATGGTAAGATCCAATTGCTCCTTTTACCACATAAAGCTGTTGACAGAAAGGGTGTAAAATTTATCTTATTTGTATGATAATGCAGTGTTTACATCAGAAATTGAAACTGACCTATGGTTTTGACGGATAATGGGCAAAACTGACCCATCAAGCTTGAGATTCTGGAATAAACTCTTGTATTGGGCCCTTCACCACACAATCACAAATTTTAACGACCCAGGGGAAGAAGCCTTTTGAAAACATCGTAGGAAAAGGAGAAAATGCTGGTAACAAGCATTTTCTCCTTTTCTGACAATGTTTTCTACCCAGTCAAATGCAAATTTCAACATTTAATTAAATTTTGTTGTCTGCAAATGCTTTTAATTTTGACAAGCCCAATAATTTGTAGTAATGGGTTAATACAGCCAAATTAGTATTATCTCTAAACTGATTTATATTTGTACATAGTGGACAAAACTCTAACCGTGTCCAAATTGAAAGCATTTGATGATGATAGAATAAATGTGGCTCAACTGTTGAGATCTGTCTTCAAAAGAGTATTTCGAAAACATTTTGGATAAAGGAGCAAAATTAATGATGGTTACCAGCATTTTCTTTTTTTCCACATGTTCTTTTGACCGGGCTTGGTTGAAACACTGGATTGTGTGGTACAGGGTAAAAACAGCCAAGTTAACCCTTAGAGAGCCTTTCATAGCTATTTTGCCTTTGCTGCGAGTGCAGATCAAGATCAGACTGCACAAAACATGCAGTCTAATCTTTGATCTACACTGTCTGCTTTGTTGAGATATTCTGGACAATAGCAACCTTGACACTGCAACTATAGGGGTCTGATTTGGAAAATGAAAGTGTCCCTCAGGTTTATCCAGTACTCTAAGGGCTAAAATTATCTCAAAATTGTTTAATCAAACTGTTTGACATGGTTTATGATAACTTATCATGTCTAGCCATTCATCAAGGTTAACTCATTAACAAACTCTAAAAATTTTCACCACTCCAAATTGAAAGCATTTACAGACCACATAATATAATGTGGCTGGAAAACAGAAATTTGTATCAAAAAGGGTAGAAAACTTGGTGGGAAATGGAGAAAATGCTGTTTACCAGCATTTTCTCCTTTTCTCACCATGTTTTCAAAAGGCCTAAAGTTGTTACAAGTCAGCATTGGTTGAGGAAGGATTAACTCACTCATTTAACCCTTTACCACACGGCAATCTTTTTAACCAATCTATATTGAAAGCATTCCCAGTTGACAACTTTCATGTGAGTTGAAAAATAGAGTTTAGCTTCAGACAAACAGAAAACATTGTGAGAAAAGGAGAAAATGCTAGTTACCAGCATTTTCTCCTTTTCCCACAATGTTTTCAGAAGGCCTATACATCAGGGTCATTAAAACTCGGGATTGTGTGGTAAAGCGTTAAACAAAGGACAAAATTTTACACCAGTCCAAATCAAAAGCATTCCCAGATCATATACTAAAACATGGTTCAATTGGTGATATTTCTCGATAACAGGGTAGGTAACATTGTGGGAAAAGGAGAAAATGCTGTGTTACAGCATTTTCTCCTTCATCCACAATGTTATCATAAGGTTTCTTCATAAGGGTTGCATGGCATTGTTGGGTACAGGGTTAAACCAGAGGGTACTAAACTAACCCTATATCAGACAAGCAATTTATCCTTTTGTCACTGTGTTAACACCCTTCGGCTGCCAACTGATCAATTTTCTTTTTTATCTGAAAGCTATCAGATTGTGAAAGGTTGACTAAAGGACAAACTATATACTCCTATATATACTAAAATGGTTCAGTGCAAAACTGTATTAATATAGTAACAAACCTGATTGTTTTATGTTACATTTCCTGTCAATCGACCAAAACATCAATTTACCATCAAACAGCTGATCTGTCAACAGCTGATTTTTCACTCTATATTCAAATACTTAGTCAGACCACATTCTATTTTTAGAAACACATGCAATACAGCCTGATTTTAAACCGGAGGGAATTCATACAAATCAAAAAAACTCAGATTATAAAATTATGATCACACTGTTTTAGTCAAATTCCACTGTGAAACTCTGCATTTTAGACTTGTCCAAATGGAAGCATCGAATCAAATATGGCTCAAAAGATGTGATTTGTCTTAAACTTTTACCACACAATCACAAGTTTTAACAACCTTAGGAAAGAAGCCTTTCGAAAACATTGAGGGAAAAGGAGAAAATGCTGGTAAATGCTGGTTCTCCTTTTCCCACAATGTTTTCTACCTTATCAAAGAAACATCGCACCATTTACGCCACACTGAAATTGTCGTCTGCAAATGCTTTCAATTCGCACAAGGCTAAAATTTTGTTGTCTGCTAAAGGGTTAAGAGAAGATAAACTGCATTGTGGGGAATAAGGAAAATCCTTATTCTTTTCCTACAATGCTTTCACAAGACTTTTTCCACAGGGTCATAAAAACATATTAACCCTTTCCCAAACGACAAATTTTAGACTCTTCCAAACTGAGAGCATCTGCAGACGACAAATTCAGAATTGGTACAAATCAGCTTTAGGTCACTGATAGGGTAGAAAACATTGTGAGAAAAGGAGAAAATGCTGGTTACCAGCATTTTCTCCTTTTCCTACAATTTTTTTCAAAAGCCTTCTTTCCCAGGGTCATGAAAACCAGGGATTGTTCAGTAAAGGGTTAACTCTTAACCAAATGACAAAATTTTAGAAGCGTTTGCAGATGACAAATAACCTTTGGCTTAAAATGTAAAAAAATTATTGTAGAAAAAAGGAGAAAATGCTGGTTACCAGCATTTTCTCCTTTTCCCACAATATTTTCAAAGGGCTTCTTCCTCCAGGTTGTTAAAATGAGGTATTGTGTTGTAAAAGGTTAAAACGCTTGAAAACTGCATCTGATGAATTTAAATACTGATTGGAAAACTGCCCCAGTTTTAATGACCCTGAGGTGAAAGAGTTTTGAAAATATTTTTGAAATATGAGACAATGCTGGTAACCAGCATTTTTTCCTTTTCCCACAGAGTTTTCTATCCTTTTACGAAACATAATTAGACAAACCTGAATTTTGTCGTCTGGTAAAGAGTAACTATAAAAACAGACCATGGGGGAAATACCATTTAAACCTCACCATGACAGATGTACAAAATAATTGTGGTCTACAAGACTTGAATTTTACATTTTCAGAAGTTTTTGGGTCAAAATATCTTTAGAATACTGAGAATACCTGATAGTTTATATCCAAGATCAGACTTTATATTTGAGGCTTGTCTAGAGCAAAATCAGACTGCACAAAATGTAAAATCTTATCTTGCATCTACAATGTGCACTATGCTGAAACATTCTCATCAAAAGCGGCCTTGAAGTTGTAATCATTCAGATCCCATTTGATGACTGGAAATGTCAACTCAGTGGGTTTATTCCCAGCTGTAATGCCAAATACCGAATACTGGTATATGGACAGAGGCCAACAGAGGGGTATTACTAGTGCAATAAAATACACATAAACACACTCAGATGGCCAAATTTCTCCAAAAAGGTCATGAAATCTATTTTAACCCTTTACCCTTTAGCACACGGCAACAAAACTGAAATTGATACAAATCATGGTCTGAAGCTCTTAGAAAAGGGTATAGAACATTGTGGGAAAAGCAAAAGGAGATATTGCTGGTCACCAGCATTTTGTCTCTTTTCCCCCATGATGTTTTCAAAAGCTTTCCTCCTCAAGTCCCAAAGTTTTACAAATCCTGAGAAAAAGAAGGCTTTTGAAAACACTGTTGGGAAAAATAGAGAAAATGCTGATGACCAGCCTTTTCTCTTTTTCTCACAATGTCTTCTACCAATTCAAGGATAAATACCATCTGAAATACTATTAAATACTACATGAAAAACATCTGAATTGTTGCCTGTTAATTCCTTTAACTCTTTACCAAACGACAAAATTTTGGACTCGACCAAATTCAAAGCCTTTGCAGACGACAAATTAAATTCAACTCAAATGATGATTTCTGTCTTTGATAGGGAAGAAAACATTGTGGGAAAAGGAGAAAATGCTGGTTACCAGCATTTTCTCCTTTTCTCACAGTGTTTTCAAATGTCCTTTTTCTCAGGGTCGTTAAAAGTCGGGATTGTGTGGTAAACGGTTAATATGGATGAGTTAAACATTTTGTTGTGTGGTGAAGGGCTATAACTCAGAATTTGTGGTAAAGGGTTAACTCATTACCAAACGACAAAATTTTAGGTTTGTCCAAATTGAAAGCATTTGCAGAAAACAAAATAAAAGTGACTGAAAATTTGAAACTTGTTTTGTGAAGGGTAGAAAACATTGTGGGAAAAGGAGAAAATGCTGGTTACCAGCATTTTCTCCTTTTCCCACAATGTTTTCTAAAGGCTTCTCAGGGTCATCAAAAGTAGGGATTGTGTGGTAATGGGTTAAATAGCCTTACTTGACTTTCATTGTTTTGATGCCAGAGCAGATCAAGATCAGACTGCATACTGATCTTTGATCTCTACTGTTCACCTTGCTGAAACACTACTGGACAACGGCAATCTTGAAATTGCAATAACACAAGTCTTATTTCTACACTGAACAAATTGATATGAGCCACACTCTGGCAAAAGGGGGCTTAATGCATCTCCATGATGCATTACACCAAGGAAGCCATCATATAGCTATGGATCCATAATAGCCACTTTCTTTAACAACCAACTTTATCATACAGTAGACTGGTCCTTTGACATACAGAAAATTGACCTCTAGCGGAAAGTTTTGGCCCAGGTCAGCCTGCACAGACTTTGCAGGCTGACCTGGGTCGATACTTTTCGCAGATGCATTAAGCCCCCTTTTCACAGAGCATGGCTCAATTATCTATTCTACTGGGTGTATTCTGTCCTCTAGGGGTTAACTGTAAGTGTCTTTCACAAATCTTGTACCTTTTGTGCACTGTGAGGATCAAAATCTTAAGGCACAAAATGTATAGTCTGATCTTCCCTTTGTATCATCACAAGTTATTCTCATTAAAAAAAAATGGGCTTGAAACATTTGCAGCTATTTTTCCTACCCAAAATGACTATTCTCTTCACTTGATTCTTTAACCATTACCAAATATGCTGTTTATAATAAGCCTGAAGAAAATGGGCTATTGAAGACATTGTAATAAAAGGAGGCAATGCTGGTGACCAATAAGTTTTCTTTTTTAATTTGTTACCACACAATCACGAAATTTAAAAAACTTAGGGAAGGTTTAACCAGCATTTTCTCCTTTTTCCAAAATGTTTTCTATCCTTTGCCAGTAATCACAGAACTTCATTTGTATCAATTTTGAAATTGTCATCTGCAGATCCCTTTAGTTTCAAAGAGTCTAATACCGGTACTTGTAATTAAGGTCATATCACAGTGGTCAGTTCACCTACACATGTGTTTCCTTGCTTTCTTACACCAGTACTGACAAAACTTTCTTTCCATGTCACTTACTACTTTTCACAAAACCATCAGAGGTGAGAGGTGAAAAATTGCCGGAAACAAAGTTTGCCTCAACCAGGCATCAAACCTGCAGGAACAACAAGGTCACGAGTCACATAAGCAACCACCGAGCTACCCGACCTGGGTCCTGTCAATGACAGATCCAATTGTTTAAGCTTCATCTGTCATCTGTTAATAACCCTTCCAATATTGGGTGAGTTTAACCATAGGCATATCTACATGGAAAACGAATAAACCCAAATTTACCTATTGGTCAATCACTTGGTTTAACTCATTACCTGGTGGGTAATACCACATAATCCCAACTTCTAATGGCCCATGAGAAAGAAGACAGCATTTTCTCCTTTTCCCACAATGTTTTCTACCCTTCCCAAAACAAATTTTAATTTTTCAGTCACATTTATTTTGTTGTCTGCAAATGCTTTCAATTTGGACAAGTCTAAAATTTTGTTGTTTGGTAAAGAGTTAACTTATCAGACAGATGACAAATCAAATGTTGTTCAAACGATAACATGTGATTTAGAAAGTGTAGAAAACATTGTGGGAAAAGGAGAAAATGCTGGTTACCAGCATTTTTTCCTTTTCCAACAATGTTTTCAAAAGGCTTCTTCTTCAGGGTCGTAAAAATAGGGGGTCGTGTGTTAAGGTTTAAACATATCTCACATCAACCAGCTTACGTTGATCTTTCTCCATGACTGCATCTTTGAAACCCAACCAGTAGTCCAGAGCTCATACTGCAAGGTGGGCACTACCAAAGGTTGTCTCTGTGCCTCCCAGAAACTGATTTTGTTTGTAGGTATGGAAATGAATGCCGTTATCAACTTAACACCATTACTTCTGAAATATCACGAAAGCCAGTGCACCTATACATACTTTCTTGCTGTTTGTTTTATCAGTTCTTTGCACAATATTCCTCCCAAGCCACTGGCTGCCATCCTACATAACCTTAATCTATATAACAATCTGCAGTGAGAAAAGAATGGATCCTGTCACAATAACTATCCCTGGTCTTGAACAAGAGGGCCCTGATGGCCCTAAAGTCGCTCACCTGAGTCTTTTGACCAAACATGACCCATTTTCAATCTCTTTTGAGATATCATGACAAACAATCTATGAAGCTTTCATAATCATTGGACTGAAAATGCCTCTAGCATGTACACAAGCTTTTTTTAGAATTTCTCTCAGTGACCTACTTTTTAGCCAACCATAGCCAATTTTCCCATCGTAGATATTATCAAAACAAGACTGAAAATGTGGCCTCTAGAGCGTACACAAGGTTTTTCTAAGATTTGACCTAGTGACCAAGTTTTTAACCCGACATGACCCATTTTCAAACTCGACTGAGATATCATCAAGACAAACATTCTGACCAACTTTCAAGAGTTTTGGACTGAAAATGTGGCCTCTAGAGCGTACACAGGGTTTTTCTAAGATTTGACCTAGTGACCTAGTTTTTGATCAGACATGACCCATTTTCGAACTCGTCTGAGATATCATCAAGACAAACATTCTGACCAAGTTTCATGAGTATCTGACTGAAAATGTGGCCTATAGAGTGTACACAAGGTTTTTTTAAGATTTTACCTAGTGACCTAGTTTTTGACCGCATATGACCCATTTTCAGATTCATTCAAGATTTTATAGAAGCAAACATTCTAACCAACTTTCAAGAGTTTTGGACTTAAGATGTGGCCTCTAGAGCATACACAAGGTTTTTCGAAGATTTGACCTAGTGACCTAGTTTTTTACCTGACCTGACCCATTTTCGAACTCGTCCAAGATATTATCAAGACAAACATTTTGACCAAGTTTCATGAGTATCGGACTGAAAATGTAGCCTCTAGAGCGTACACAAGGTAAAAGTTGATGCCGGACGCCGGACACAGCACGATCACAAAAGCTCACCATGAGCACTTCGTGCTCAGGTGACCTAAAAATGGGCTGAGCTGGCGATTCATATCAGGGACCCCCCCCTTGATCTCAAGCCCTGTGCACTATTGAACTGAATTTTTTCTGTTCAAGGTCTTATTTCCAGAATGAAAATGTTAATTGGGTTTATTTGGTGTTCTTAGGCTTTTAATTAACCCTTTACCAAACAGTCATATGTTTCAACAACCCTGAATATAAAGGCTATTTGAAAACATTGTGCAAAATGAAGAAATTACTGGTAACCAGCGTTTTCTCCTTCTCAAACATTGTTTTCAAAGTCTAACTTCACCATTCAAGGCACATTTAATTTGTGTTGCTTTGAATTTAGACAAGTCTATAATTTATTTCTTTGATAAAGGTTAATAAGCTCTATGAAAAACAGCCACCAGAGGTGTCTATATGTTTTTTTTTCATTTCCTTACCTTGATTTCTTCAACAAGCTGCGCTATTCCATTCCGAATATCCTCGAATGGACAGCAATGCATTAACCTCACCATGTCCGGCAGCAGTTCTTGAATCATGGCCACTTTGTTCACCTGTATACTGTTAATGGACTCGCTCGAATTAAAAGGTGTAGAGTATCCATTTAACCAGGCTGTAATTGTCTGGAACAACGATTCCAATGCATGTTTACGGGCGTTTGTATCACGATTTGCGAGCGGGTGTAGAAAACGAAGTGAGTATTCATCCCTGTATGATTTCTCCATTTGATTCCCCATCGAGGGCCTCTGTTAATTCCAATACACAATGTGCCGCTGTAAAATTGAAAGAAAGCACGTTTATGGTACGATGACAATCTAAAGACAATGTCATCTATATACACCAAGCAAGAACAAAGAGAAACAGAAATGTTCATAAATGTAATGAGAAATTATATTACATCTTTTATGTACGTACCTGGTCCGAATGTATAACGATGAAATGTGTAGAGAAGTAGGCCTAAACAGCTGATCAGGTCAATCTCACAAAATAGTCGGTGAAATCTTGCCCACGGCCAACGCGCAACCTTCCAAAAATAGCGTAAATTTATCCTCTTGAATCGCACTGGGACTCACTAACGAAAATAAAGCAAATGTTTAGGAAACATATATCTCAAAAGAACTTCCATGTTTGATCAATACATGCCACTAACACACAGATATCGAAGCGATCTCACTGAAAATTTCCACACAGAAACATTAGACATTTACATACAGCCTTGACCTTCCACATTGACACACCTCCAAAATAGACCAATGACCATTGTTCAGGCAATAGGAAAGTCTGGTACTGGTCAATCGTGTGGACAAATTATCCTTAAATTAATCATTTCACTTTGATATTTGTTTTCAGACTGCATAAGGGTAACCTTTAGCATCTGCATGTAGATAAAATTATATACATGTCTTAGCCCTAGATGTATTTCCACGATAATTATATATCTTTAAGAGCCAATATACCCAAATGAAGTGAATCTACGTGCCCGTTTTCACGTGCCTATCAGACGAATAACTCAGGGGAGGGAATAGATTGATTAAACGAAATGGTGTTTTACGTCGGTTTCAACACTGTTTCAGTCATACCACGGCGACAGCTTGTTTACTCAATCAGCATGTTCTGGGTTTCACTTGTATAGCTAGACTAGGACTGTGTTCAAAGTGTGTTGCCCGACCACACTTCCACGAAAAATCCAACGCCCCAGTCCGACCCGGAGCCTCAAGGACCCATACGAATCCCATACCATCACCACTGTGCCACGCAGGACTTCTGGTTGGGACAAGATCTTTTTTAACCCTAAGTCTGCTAAGCGCGACTCACTGACCTTTTTGCGGACAGCGTAGATCAAGATCAGACTGCACAAAACGTGCAGTCTGATCTTGCATCTACACTCTCCAATAAGAAGATAACTTTCCGCCAAAAAATACATTTCAGACAGCACTATATGGATTTTTACTATCGGCTTGAAAGTTTCATTTCTTTTATTTAGCGGACTCTATAAGGGTTGAACTTTCACTACATAGGATAGGCTTACAGAAATTGATCTGTACAGACCTATGGAATTTAAATAGGCCTTATCCTTGGGGCGCTCTGACCTACCGGGAAAGACGCCCGGAAACACTGTCCATAGTTTCAAGACTATTTCACAGGAATGTTTGAAAAAATAACTGATAGCGTAAATCCAAGATCAGACAGTACTTTCTGTGAAGTCTGATCTTCAACTACTGACATAGTCTAGTCTGGAATTCTGCTTAAACCACCGTGTTTGAGATGTGACTAGATCGCAGTCTGGTTAATAGTCCCTTTAATGAGCCTCTTCCAAGGATTGTTAAAATTTGGAAGCCTTTGCTGCTCCTTCTCAGTACAGGGATCCTGCGTGGCTCAGCGTAGGACTCGTAAACTGGAAATCTCGGGTACAAGCCTTACTGGAAGTACTGGATTCTTCTTGGGATTTTCCTTGTACAAAACACTTCAGAGCCCTAGTCTAGATATATAGTACTGGTGAAACTCAGGACAGACATTAACATGTGAACTATAGCCGTGATATGACTGAAATAATGTTGAAAGCCGCGCAAAACACAAGTAGTTCAGAATTCAAATTCAGTTTTCAATACAAGTAGATCAGTCTGTCGTTCCCCCCCCCCCCCCCCCGTATTTTCAGAATCTCATTGCAGCTTCTTTTTGTAATCCAATTCTGTCACCCTTTCTTTTAACCTTCTACCAAACAATGTCATGTTTACATGACAAAACCTTTGGATACATAGTCGGAAAAGGAGATAATGCCGGTAACCAGCATTTTCTCCTCTTCCAACATCGTTTTCTGTCCTTTGTGAGACTAATTCCGTCAAAGGGCCACATTTGTCGTCGGCATATAATTTCAAACTAGACATGTCAACATTTCTGTCTTCTCGTAAAGGATAAAAAGAGAAGATGGATAGATTTTGACATTTAAATATGACTGGTTCGTGAATACGTCCCGCCCAGCCGAGATTTGTTGACTTGTAGGTTCTTGCCGTACGAGATTCGACAATGGTGACGACGGATTTTTCCGTCCGCTAGCCCGTCCTATATACACAATAAAAATGATTTTTTTAAAATCTGGAATGAAATTATCTAAAGTCAGCAAATATTTTGTCGGGAAACTTAGGTAGCCGTTATAACGGATGGAAAAGCTTTTTTGGCCGGTGATTCAACTTGTCTGCGCACTGTCATATTCTTCGAAGATTGACCTGATATGTGTTATACATTAGGATATAAAGGGCGAAGTTTGTTTAAAAAAAAAACAGTTTACAAGTGCCCGTGGTCTTTTGAATTAAATATAGTCGTTGAAGCTCTTAGCACAAGACAAGAAACGCTTCATGTTCAATCTGCGAAGGTAATATCAGTGGTGCAGGGATCCTCGAAAGATTTACGCTTTACCTGTGATCAACTATTTACCAAAAGGCAAAATTTTAATTTTCTATGATTGAAAGCAATTGGAGATATGTTCAACATAGCCGAAATGACAGGATTTTCCGTTTTAAAAAGGTTACAATAGCATTGTTCGAAAAGGTGAAAAACATTTGCTTCTTTTCCACATTGCTTTCTAAAAGAGTAGTTAGTGGCGGTATCTCAAACCCATACCGTCATGAACTCAGCTGTTCTCCGAATCATTTGTTACTGCACTGTGGATTAAAGACTCGCCATGTACCGGTTAATCTTTGGCTTGGAAAAAGTGTAGCCAGAATATGAAGACGTGAATTAGATAAAAGAAGTGATAGTTTATAATACCAAGGGAGGTAACTAATATTTGGGTGTCATTCTATATAGGACGAGTTGTGTCCCATTATACGCTAAATTAAAGCATGGTTCGTCTATGTATGTGTCAATATATATATCTATAGTGATGTAGTAATAATCGGTAACGTGGATGTCAAGCGATGCGGATAGCTCAGTGGTTAGAGCACTCACTCTGTAAGCAAAGAGTCTAGGGTTCGAATCCCGTAAGATCTACACCTTTTCCCGTAAGGATTTTACTTCAATGATGCCTGAAGTGGGATGCAATGACCAAATGGCCCGGAATGAAGGAGCCAGGGGTAGTTCCCAAAAGTCAGGTGAAGAGGGAGTGTAGTGATAATCAAAAGCATGATGTCCAGCAGTCCAGTTAGCTCAGTGGTTAGGGCACCTGTCCTGTAAGTGAGGGGTCCTGTATCAGCCTCACATTCTCCCTTAGGAATTTACTCGATTTTAAATTGGAGAAAAAAAAAAATATATTTGCAAGACTGTTTGGACATTTTTTTTTCACAAACTCATGAGCTGTGAAGTTTAGATTAAGATCAGACTATACTTTATGCAGCTTAATGTCCACTATCAGCAAATTTACATGTCTGTGCTTGGCTTCCAATGATAAATACCCAAACTTTCACAAAACAGAGACAGAACTTTGACAGAAGGATCATAAATGTTCCTTTTTTTTTTCTTTTGTTTAGCCCTTTACCAAGCAGTCATGTTCATATGACCATGAGGGAGAGAGATTTGGAAAACATTGTGGCAAAAAAAAGGGAAAACACTGGTATCCTGCAATTGTTAGTTGTCAGCTGATTTTATTCTAAAATGAAAAACGTGAGTTGGGTTTGTCACTTTAACCCTTAACACTTTACCAAACAATCCCTGGTTTTTACGACCCTGAGATAGAAGGCTTTTGAAAACATTGTGGGAAAAGGAGAAAATGCTGGTAACCAGCATTTTCTCCTTTTCCCACAATGTTTTCTACCCTGCTGGAAACAAATTTCAATTTTTGAGTTGCGTTTATTTTGTCGTCTGCAAGCGCTTTCAATTTGGACCAGTCCAAAATTTGTTGTTTGGTAAGGCGTTAACCAGATAAATAAGTGAAATGAAACCCTCACAATGATAGTAAAACCTATAATTTTGCTATTTTAGAGTTATTTTTCCAGGAAAAATATCTCCTTCTTGGACAATTTAGATCCAAGATCAGACTGCACTTTCTGTGCAGTCTGACCTTGATTTACACTGTCCTTAAAATGTCCTTGTGTCACACTTAGAAGCCTGAGGGTTATTGTTAAGGGCTAGAATCTACTCCCTGTAAATATATCAAGAAGTCAAGTTAGTGGCACTAGTTGACTTTATGTGTATTTATTTTTCTCTCTCTGCAATACATTATAACTATAGCACAAGGGCAACTCCATTCAAAGAATAATTCTTTCTTTTATGATCCTGAAGAAGAAGGCATGTGAAAACATTGTGGGAAAAGGAGGAAATAGTAGAAAGTAAGCATCATTTTCTCCTTTTTCCGTAATACGTCTATTTTTTACACTCCTATAAACAAATCATTTTACCTACATTCAATTAGTTGTCTGCAAACACCGTCAATATGGCACAGTAAAATTTTTTTTGTTGTTCGATAAAGAATTCAGATGCTTAAGTGACCATATAAAGTATAATTATGTAGATATGATCATGTTACATACCAGAAATCGCTCATTATGAGCAACTTTTCTTTTTGCCATATTTTTTTCACATCATCACATATATTTGTGTGTTTAACCGTAACTCTTTACCATGTGACAAAAATGCTGACATGTACCAGTTCTAAAACGTTTGTAGACGACAATTTATATGTGGCATAACCCTTTCCCAAACAACAAATTTTAGACTTTCAAATTCAAAAGCATCTGCACAATATACCGGTAAATTCAAAATTGGTACAAGTGAAGTTAGGCTCCATGATTAGGTAGAAAACATTGTGGGAAAAGGAGAAAATGCTGGTTACCAGCATTTTCTCCTTTTCCCACAATGTTTTCAAAAGCCTTCTCTCCATGGACGTGAAAACCAGGGCATGTTTGGTAAAGGGTTAAAAGGTGGAATTAGTCTTTGATAAGGCAGAAAACATTGTTGAAAAGTAAGAAAATGCTGGTAACAATGTCTTTAAAAGGCTCCTTCCTCAGGGTCCTTGAAACTGGGGACTGTGTGGAAGAAATTCATGTAGATAAAACAAGGATGTTTACAAAGTTTTTTTTTTCCGGTAATTTGGTAATCATTAACCCTTTACTACACAATCCCGAGTTTTAGCGACCTTGAGAAAGAAGCCTTTTGAAAACATTGTGAGAAAAGGAGACAAAAACGTTTTCTTCTGTTCCCACAATTTTTTCTTCTCTTTCAGTCACACATTCCACAACTAGGGCCACATTTTATCTGTCGTCTGCAAATGCTTTCAATTTGGATCGGTCAAAAATTTTGTCATTTGGTAAAGGGTAAATGTATCACAATGCTTGGTAGCTGCAAAGCAAGACTTAAATTGACCCTTTATGAGACAACAAAAAGTTATACATGTCAAAATCAAAATCATTGGCAGACAACAAATTCAGTTTGACTTAAAGTAAGGAATTTATCTCAGCTAAGGAAGCATTGTGGGAAAGTGAGAAAATCGTAGATACCAGAATTTTCTCCTTGTCCCACAATGCTTTCAGAAACTATTTTCCTCAGGGTCATTAAAACACTGGATTGTTCTGTAAGGAATTAATTAGAACATGATCGGTAATTAACATTCCAAACTGCAACAGGCAACATTAATTTCACTCAATTTCTAACAAATAGCTTTTCATTGCATTAGGTAAAGGCAACTGATGAATACTTGATGTCAGTTTACGATTCACAGCCTTGTAAATTGCAACCCGTGCAATCTGTTTCAGGGACCTTGGTTGTTCAGTCAATCTATTAAGCACTGCCAGAAAATCCCTTCCTGTGGCCCCTAAGGGATGAAATCGGGCCATAAAACATGCTGTAGTCAGGCAATCATACAGGACTTTATGATCCATTGTCTTGTAAAACAACATAAGAAGCTCTTCTGCATGCCCATTTTCAAATATTGCTTGAAGTTCTTTAACATCATGAATATAGTGACTGACAGCTTGTGTGCCTTGCCTCTTCAAGAAAATAGAACTTTGCGAATGACAAATGATTGGGTCTGCTGGATAAGCTTCAAGGTCAGGGTCAGCTCCCCATTTCAACAGAGTACACAGCCACTTATGGACCATTTCAAAGTCCAGACATTTCGTTGCTGAAGCGGTCACATGAACAAATTCTATCAGAGAGTTGCCACTTCCCCCTGATAAATGGCGGCTTTTCTTGGTTGTTTTAAAGTTAGGATTGAGCCCATGCTTCAGGAAGAGAATAAGCAAGGTGTTGATAAAGTTGCCATAATTTGTTTTCATCTCTATGTCATTCTCAAGGTATAAACCAGGTGTTTCATTGACAAACATTTTCTTTGCCAGTCTTGCGAGCAGGGAAGCACAAGTACAATTATCTTCAGATAAAAAGTTACAATTTGAACCATTCTCCAGCAGAACAGAGAATGCTTGTATAATGTCATGTGATTGCTGGAGCAAATCTGGCATTTCTGTGTTCATTAAAGCTTGTAACAGACAGATCAGTGGTGTATGACCAATTTCACACAATGTGTTAACCTCCGCACCATTCTCGATAAGAACACTTATTGCACGAGCCAGACTTCCATAGTCATTTCTATACACATATTTAGAGTTGATACTTCCTTGAACACAATCTAATGGATTACTAGGGTGACTAGATTTCAGAGTTACATGCATCAGTTTGTTGAGAGGCTGAAGTTGTAACAGGTCATAGATATGTGGATCAGCATTAAAACTCAGGATTAACTCAATAGTTTGGATAACTTGATCTTGATAATCTGGCTGCATCTGCCATCTGGGCACAATTCTCTGTTCAGCATGGAAATAATTCCCTCCAATGTAAGAAACATGGGTCACCAATAAGTGTAGAGCTGTCTCCCCCTTGAGGTTAATTGAGTTTATGAGCTGCTCAGTTCCAGTAGTTAGCAAGTACTTTGTTGTATCATATATTGCAAAAATCCCATCAATATCATTTCTGTATAATCTATGCAGAGCTGTGTCCCCATTCTCTGCCACCATGTTGACATCAGCCCCATTGTCAATCAGAATTTTAGAACATTCACGCCCCCATACCACAGCCTGTAACAAGGGTACATCCCCGTTCTCATTAGGTTCATTCACTGTGTCAGGATACATTTTTACAAAATATTGCAGACATTTTTCAGATCCTTTACAAGCAGCAAAATGTAGATATTTGGACAGACTGTTGTCATGGACACCCAACTCTACCATTTTTCCGACAATAAACTCTACACATTTAACATAATCACCAATGATTGCCCACTCAATTGGCAAATATTTCATCTCTTCACATTTATACTTAGCTTCAAACACAAATCCAAACCTTCGAAAATGAGACATAGGCTCATGCAACGATGGATAACAGATACCGGCTGGCTTCAACAAATCGTATGGACGTTTATCCACCAGAGGTATCAGTACATCTGTATGACCCATATAGGCAGCCAGATGAGACGGAGAGTTACATTTCACACATGAAGGATAATCCACTTTTTGTAAAATCAGCCTAGCAACTTCTCCATAGTTCACAGAAATACAGTGTTGCAGAAGATTTAAGTCGTACATCTCATCTTTAATGCTAAGAATATCCTCGTAAAAGTTGAGCTGTTCAACACTATTACAGATATCCAGCAATGTCAGACCAGTCTGCCCTTTCTGTAGCTTGTATAAGTTCTGTATGATTAATACAACCTTTGACACTGTATCTGGACTGGGTTCCTTCAGCCTACGAAATCCAGCAATCCAAGTGAATGGTGGAGAGCTGATACAGTAATCATACCAATAATACATATACTGGTAGACCTTTCGCAATAAGAAAGCCATCATGGATATGTTTGTTGTTGTCTACAGTCACTGTTAACTGCAAAGATAAAATGAGTCACGCTCGAGCAAAAGGGGGTTTAACTCTTTACCAAACGACAAAATTTTAGAGTGGTCCAAATTGAAAGCATTTGCAGACGACAAAATAAAAGTGACTGGTTACCAGCATTTTCTCCTTTTCCCACAGTGTTTTCAAAAGTCTTCTTTCTCAGGGTCATTAAAAGTAGGGATTGTGTGGTAAAGAGTTAATGCATCTCCATGGTGCATTGTACCAAGCAAGTCTTCACATAATAATGGATCCATAAAATCCATTTTGTCAAACAACCAATTGCATTATGAGGTAGACTGGTCCTTTGCCATGCAGAAAATTGGCCAATAGCAAAAGGTTTTGATCCGGATCAGCCTGTGCAGACTTCGCATGCTCACCTGGGTTGATATTTTTTGCAGATGCATTAAATCCCCTTTTCACAGAGCATGGCTCAGACATAATGAAGGTTACGATTAATCATTTATCAGACCAAATTTAGACTTGTATACAGAGAGTATATGCAGATCTACAACAACTTGAAATGTGGTTCAAATGCTTGGATCTTTCTTCAAAAGGGTAGGAAACATTGTGGGATAGAGACGAAATGCTGGTTTTAAGCATTTTCTCCTTTCCCAAAATATATATAAAGGCCCTCTTTCTTAACAACATTTTCTCCTTCCTCCACAATGTTTTTTAAATGTTTTCTCTCCTTAGATTTAAAGCAGGAACATTTAACAGAAAAAAAGCCTTTACCCTACAATTGCTACAGAAATATAAACTTCGGTACATTTTCGCTACAGAAAATATAAACTTTAGTACACATTTTCAGTCAGCAGAAAACACCAAGCATTTTACAAGTTCAGGTGTGTATTTGTCTAAGTTACCATACAGTGTAAATCCATGATCAGACTGTCACTGTACAGGTTGATCTTCATCTACAATGAACACTAAAGCACTTCAGATTGTCCTTGAAGTATACCACTACACTGACATCTGTCACATCTTTGGAGGTAAATCTGTCTTGATCTTTTACCACTCAATGCTGAGTTTTAATGCCCCTCAGGAAGAAGCCTTTCGAAAACACTGTGTGAAAAGGGGAAAATGCTGGTAACCAGCATTTTCTCCTTTTCACACAATGTTTTCTACCCAAACGAACAAAAGTTGCATCATTTGAGTCACAATGAAATTGTCGTCTGCAAATGCTTTCAGTTTGGACGGGTCTGAAATTTTGTCATGTGATAAAGGGTTAAAGGGGCCTGTTTAGAATTTTTTGCTTCAAGTTAATTATTTTTTTTTTGTTCAACACTGATCATAAAACATACTTTTTCTGAAAAGGTAAGCAAACTGGACAGTTACATGCAGAGAAAAAGGTTCAAATTTCGTGTTCAAATGAGTAGTTAGTTGCTATACAATTAGTAACTCCGTTTATTTTCATGAGATCATTGTGTGATGTCATTGTACACATAAAACACTATCTCACATAATGGTTGTGTGTCACTGGTAAAGTGACATAATGAATGTGTTATTAATCATGTGACAGAGATTCTCAAAGGCTTATGGGAAAGTCATATTGTCCAATCATGTCGGTTTTTACTGAAATACATGTAACTGTGCTATTGTAACTGGTATCACAAAACATAGAGTTCCTATTGTAAAACGACCATCCAATTATTCAAACACAAAAGTTGCACTCTTTTAAAAGACATACCGTTCAAGTTTCTTTACACATGCAAAGAAAAATGAGCCATGCTCTGGCAAAAAGGGGCTTAATGCATCTCGGTGATGCATGGTACCAAGCAAGTCATCACAAAATTATGGATCCATAAAACCCATTTTGTATAACAATGGACTGGATCTGATGGTAAAATGGTCCTCTGACACGCAGAAAATTAACCAGTTGCAAACACTATAGACCCATGTCTGCGTGTGCATAGTGCTCAAGGTGAGCCGTTGTGATCGTGATGTGTCCAATGCACCTCCTGTAGTCATCAACAATTACCTTGTGTGCAGTCAAGAGGCCACATTTTCAGTCTGATACTTATGAAACTTGGGCAGAATAATGTCTTCATAAAATCTCAAACAGATTTGAAATTGGGTCACATCAAGCCAAAAAGTACCTGTAGGACACTGGGCCAAATCTTAGAGAAACCTTGTATGCACTCTACAAGCCACATTTTTAGTCTGACACTCATGAAACTTAATTAGAATATTTGCCTGATAATATCTTACACAAGTTTGAAATTGGGTCAAGTTGGACGAAAAAGTAAGTCACTGGGACATACATGTATCTTAGAAAATTCTTGTGTGCACTCTAGAGACAACATTTTCAACCTGATACTCATGAAACTTAGTTAGAATGTTTGTCTTGGTGATATCTTGGATATGTTTGAAATAAGGTCATGTTGGATAAAAAATTAGGTCACTGGGCCAAATCTTAGGAAAACCTTGTGAGCACCCTAGAGGCCACATTTTCAGTCTTATATTCATGAAACTTGGTTCGAATGTTTGTCTTTGTAATTTCATGGACAACTGTGAAATTAGGTAATGTTTGGTCAAAAAGCAGGTCACTGGGAAAATCATAGAAAAACCCTATGTGCAATCTAGAGGCCACATTTTCAGCCTGATATTCATAAGCTTGGTCACAACATGTCATTATGATATATCGGACAAGTTCAAAATTAGGTAATTTCCTGCTGGTAAGTCGGTCACTAGGTCAAATATTAGAAAAACCTTGTGTACTCTCTAGAAGCCATTTTTAGTCTTATACTCATGAACCTTGGTCAGAATATTCATCTTTATTATATCTTGGACAAGTGAGAAATGGAGTCAAGTGGGATCAAAAGTAGATCACTGGGCAAATCTAAGAAAAAAGATTGTCAGCACTCTATAGGTCATATTTTCAGTCTGATACTCATAAAACTTGCCCAGTGTTTGTCTTGATGATATTTCTGACAAGTTTGAAATTGGGTCACATGGGATTAAAAAGTAGATCACAGGACCAAATCTCGGAAAAAATTTGTATGCATGATAGAAACCACATTTCAGCCTGATTCTCATGAAACTGGGTCATGTTGAGTTAAATCTTAGAATAACCTTAGGTATATGCTGGAGGCCATATTTTCAGGCTGATACTCATTAAACTTGATCAGAATGTTTATCTTGATGCAATCTCAGATAAATTCTAAATTGGGTCATATTGGGTCAAAATCAAAGTCACTGGGATAAATCTTAGAAAACCTTTTGCGCAATCTACAGGCCACATTTACAGTCTGATACACATGAAACATGGTCAAAATGTTTGCCTTGATGACATCTCTGATAACTTAAAAATAGGTCACATCTGTCAAAAAGTAGGACACTAACACTCATGTGTTTTACATCATCACAATCAGGATCTTTTTAGCTTAATCAATGCTAGATGACTTTTCTCAGCTTAGTGGTTTAGGTCCAATGTACCTCTTGTTTACAGAAGTTTTTTACCCTTTACCACACAATCCCAACTTTTAACGACCTCGAGGAAGAAGGCTTTTCAAAACACCATCATTTTCTCGTTTTCCCTCAATGTTTCGTATCCTATGAAAGACAAATTTCATTGTTTGAGCCACATTTAATTTGTAGTCTGCAAATACTTTCAAATCGGACTAGTTTAATATTTTGTTGTTTGGTAAAGAGTTAAGTTTGCTGCAAACATAGTTATGCCCCTTTAAAAGGGTAAGTATGATTATCAGAGTCAAAAGTTGTTTTGTACACTTATGGTATTTTTCCTTATCTGTTTTTCCTTTTGACCGAAAGCAAAGACCCAGATTTTGCACTTGCACAGATAATTCTTAACCCTTTACATAATGATAAAATCTTAAACTTGTCCAAATAGTCAGTAACTGCAGACAGTGAGACTACAAATTAAGTGTATTTCAAATTATGGTGTTTGTCTTTGAAAGGGTAGAAAAAATTCAGGGAAAAGGTGAAATTGCCAGTTACCAGCATATTCTGGAACTTTTTCCAGCAATGTTTTCTTTGGGCTCCGTGGCCAGGGTTATCAATATATAAGTCCATTTTTTGGGCAAAGGATCAAAACTTTGGATGTCAATCACAGTGCCAGTTGCTATGGAGACAATGAAGATCAAGATCAGACTGCACATTTTCAACAATCTGATCCTACTGTGTAGTATATCTAGTTTGTTACATATTTTGGCCATAGGGCCCTTGCCCCACTGATGAGAATGTTCATTTGGTTCATTAGGTATTCTTAGACTTAGCCTTTTATTAAACAATCCAATTTTTAATAATTGAGGAGAATTCCAAGGTAGGCATTTGAAAACACTGTGGAAAAATGAGAAAATGTCTGGTGACCAGCATTTTTGCCTTTTCCCAAATTTTTTTCGACCCTTTTACATTTGTATCTCTTCACTTTGGGCACATTAAATTTTAGGCTCTTTCATTTTGAAGGCCTTTGCAGACAAGTACATGTGGCTAAAATGGATCTTCCATCAACACTCTCTAGTATTTTGTTATATATTAGGTCAAAAAGCCAAAAAAATGTAATACTTGTACAGTCTTCTTCACTGACTGTAACTTGTCCATTTTGTTTATAAAGTATTTGAAGAATTAATCCTTCATCAAACAATCCTGTGACTGTGTTTTAACGAATGAGGAAATAAGCTTTTGAAAACAGTGGAAAAACGAGAAAATACTCTATAGTATAAATCAGCTTATTCCCACTTTCTTGTTGAAGCTCACCTAATTTTGTGTCGGCAAATTATTTCAGTTTTGGCAATTCTAAGAAAACAGTTAAGCTATTTCTAGCCTTAAACACCTTTTCGACAAGGACTGGTCGGCAGTTAACGCAGATTTTCTTTAATAGATGGGGGGGGGGGCTTAAGATTTGTTTGAGCCTATATATACACCAACGCGGAATTTCGTAGAATAAAAAATTTTAACAGCTTACAATGTTCCACTGTTTTTAAAACATACACCATCTCCAAAATATGAATTACTTGTACAAGTAGTTCACCGGCATGCTGGCATATAATCCGGACACTAGTTTTATCCGAATTATGCTGCAGTTGAATTCAATATCTGACGATTGGTGGTTGCTTTCCACGTTTATGTTTGATTTTCAACCAGCGTCTGTAGCCATTACATTTTCAACAGTACTTGTAAATGTAAATAAATCAGAAACAAACTACATTTACCGTTTCCACAGGTCGTGATGCTGATGAAACATTTATCGCACCATCGTCATTCGTGACTTCCCGGTTATAAGAGTTACTTCCCTTGACTTTATTGGCAAGAATATTGAGGAAATGCGCCAGGATAATTAAGAATCTGATAGTTTCTTACAGTTTGCTAGTTACAGGTAAAAATTTAGTGAAAGACGTAAACGAAAGAAAAGAGGCACATGGCGAGAGAAAAATGCACAGGAATGGATTAAAGGCAAGATAATATTGAGTATATTCGTAGGGTGACATGCATGCGTGCAGGATTAAGTCTTTAGAGGCCCACAACATACTTGTCTTGTTTTTACTCGTTACCACACAAACCAGTGCTAGATTTATAACAACTCGAAAGAAAAAGACTTTTTAAAGCATTGTGAGAAAACGCAAAAATTCTGGACTACTGTTGTCTTCTTCTCTTTCAAAGACAAATTTCAACATTGAGCCACGTGCCATTGGTCGTCTGCAAGCTCTTTCAAATTTGACAAGTGCAAAGTGTTGACGTCTGATAAACGTTTGAAAAAAAAAAACTCTTGAATAAGGGCCGTATATATAAAATACATGTATATATAAAATACATGAAAAGAAGAAAATGGAAAATTGAGCGAGGCTTCGGGAAAAGAGGGCTTGATCATTTTTTCGTAATAATGCAACATTCAAAAGCTTTTGTACTACCAAACGTAAAGAGTTTTGAAACCGTAAGTCATTTTCATTTGCTTGCTGCATCTACTGAAAAAAATATCTCCTGGAGTAAGAATTACCCCTTATCTTTATGCATTCAAGAGAGCAGTAAAGGAACATTTTTGTTGTAGTAAAAATGATGATGACGACATAAAATTTGCAAATGATGATGCAAGATGTCTTTGAAAGAATAGACAGGATTGCGAGAATATGAATAAATGGTTAAAAATAGCTTCGCTTCCAACCCCGGAAATATTGCCCTTCCTTCGCGCTTCCTCTGAAGGCTCTGTGAATTTCTGGAGCAAGAAAATAAATTACTGGTAGACAAGCGAATGCAAAATAAGCAGCCATAGTAAAGATATCTTAACAATGACATCTTGTTCAGTCTACGTCTTTGTACGTAGACATCGTTCAAATTGGAGTGGTAGGGATTTTGTGATTCATGTCAATATTATCATATTTACAGAATTACGATTTCTAAGAGATAGAATTATTTTCTGTGGGCAGTATTCGGCGACTATGTGATATTTTGTTTACATTTGAAACTGGATCACTCTCGTTGGCAATAGACTAGTGTTCGCTATTTTAAAACCCTCTCAGCTTGCTAGTATTCGATGTCACGTTGGAGGGAAGCATACTCATAAAAGGGTCATTGAAATTGGACAGATGATATTTAGCGAATAGAATTGAATTGGCTGGTATCTTACCATTAAACATTTCATTAAAAGAACTGTGTCCAGAGAGTACATGCATTCATACATCTATATGCCATGTTGATATGTCAGCGAGTCATTTGCTTCCCAATAAATAGAAGATAATGTTTTGGGGGAAGGCAAGAGGAATTGACGCAGCGGGAAAACGGACTGGAAAAACTTGGCAATCTGTTTATGCACACCGCCTCCCAAACCTTGCATACGCAAACATGTGACAACACACCAAAACACACATACATACACCAAAAAATAACCCATAAATACATGTAGGTCTATAGATCATTTGGTTAAAAAAGACAACATAAATTCTTATAGGCTGTGTGTTACTGCTTGTTTACCCGGGCTAATTTTAGCCAACTTGTGTGACTATAGAGAATACAAATCTATCATGTTGAGCTTTCGATTTATTCCGCGTTTTTCTTAACATTTGAACAATTTTCCAAGTTTACAAGATTTCGATAGCCAGCAATCAGATTATGTCGCATAAAAAGCGCAAATCTTGGATCGACTGCTGGCCAAGTAGAGTATATTGAAGCATATTCTTTGGGCAGTTCAAAGGGATAGACCGGAAGTGAATGTTTCGTTCCAATTGAGTCATCAATCTTGCTTGTTTCCGGTTGACCATCCCGGTTATCTACTGATACTCTTTGTGAGCAATGGTCCTTTAGATATTTCGAGTTTATTTCCATGGACTGGGACAGAGCTCTTTTCTGACGAGCAATGTTTTCGTCTGTTTCCTTTGTTTCTTCATGTTGATTTATTCCACTTATTTTTTTACCGTTTGTAGTGTTAGCTTCGTTCACAAAAGAACATTCCAATTTATGAGATTTGGCAGATTCCTCATGTTCAACGCTTTTCGTGGTGCATCCGTGTGAAAAAGGCTGAAACAAAAACAATGAACATCACATATTAGATCAATCATTTGAAATTTTAAGTTGCTACGAGACATTGATTTTGTGACATTGTTAGAAATATCAATAAACTTACTTTTAAGATCATGCAAACTATGGTGTTGTCCCATCACTGTATTTCAAACAGAAGAAATGTTTTTTAAATCATTTTTGATGATGACTAGAAAAGGACGCGAAAAAAAAAAAAGAACCTTAAAAATGAATTACTCAGTGTAAGAAACATAGTAAATGGGAAATGAGAAATTAAATCGGCGTGGCGAACTGCTCTTGGAACTAGACGGTACTTGGACATGTGATATAGAGTGAAAAAGAGCTAATCAGTATTGAAATATCTTTAAGTACACTTAAGGTAATTACCCCCCTAACACTTCTAGTGCAACATGGAATAAAATTTCTTGTTAGTTGATAAATAAGGATTTATACTGATATAATACTTTTGCACATTTTTAACCGACCAGAAATTCCTTTGATGTCTATCTTGAAATTATTTGTTGATACTTTCGTTAGTTTCCTGAAAAGGGAGGTAATTATGATCTCCCTTTATAATGAGAATATAATGGCTATAGATTTATAAATGATAATTCTAAGAAGGAAAAAAAGGAAAAAGTGGCTCGGTTAAAGTAGTACAATAATACTCATTTTTAATCATAGCAAATTTTGTAGGATAATATTATAGTGGAAATAGCTGTTTTCCATTAGGAAGGTACTACCTTAAAGCACAGGTCACTTCTTTAGTTGCCGCTGCGGCACGTGTAGATCAAGATCAGACAAAACGTGCAGTTTGATTCTTTATGTACACTGTCTGCTTTCAGGAGATACGTTACGTTACTTATATACCGTTTACAAAACTTCTGGAACAGGAGTTTTGATAATTACTCTTGAAAGCACTCACCTTCACATCGGCTGTTACTGTGAACGGAGAATGGGACCTTAACTGGGACTTCGTGAATGTCAAGGTGACTATAAAGTTTTCACTGTCTTCCTCCGTCTCGCTGGTGTTGTCTGAAATATGTCACAAATCAACGAAATCTGACAAACAAAGATGGTTCGAGACCTGCATGCTTTCTGTCAGTCAGTAGAAAAGGCCCTACCAAATATTATCGACTAATTTTTAGATCTATCATATATTTTGCTTTCCGTGCAGTCTGATCTTAACGTGCAATGTCCGGAAAAATGTAACGAAGTGGCTTCTAGCATCACCAGAGATAAGATCTGGCTGGCATAAACTATTATTGTATCGTAAATAAAGATAATTTCTTGTGTTAGAAATCGCCTCCCGGTGGCCCATATCATCAGTTCACCATCCATCCATCAAGTAGCGCACTAAGTCACCATCTGTGCTGGTCAAGTTTCTACAGTGTATTTCGCGCGGATGAATCCACGTGATTCCGAGAGACCAAAGAATGAACTTGCGAAAGTAAGGAATTTATTTGTTGATTTGTACTTTTATAAATTGCCGATTTTCAGCACAAACACATCAGCATAAATCGTCTTCAGAGCGCCCTAGAAAGCACTTGTGTGTTCTAACGGTGGCATTTAACGGTGAAAGGGGCGGGGGTGGGGGGGGGGGGTTCAAAATCATTACTGAACCCATTGATCAGAAATATGAACATCCCGATCAGACTAAACACATACATGTATACCCGCAAAATAGGGATCAGAAATCGGACTATACTTGAGCTATCTGTCATTGTCGATATCCATCTCAGTATCTCTGATCTACCAGTGGCATCTAGGCTGTCAAGGCTCTCACAGATAGTCTTTTTGACTTGACCAACTTTGCTGGAATCTATAAGTAAATGTGTGTCTTTAGTACAAAAAAGTTGAGAAATTTATAGATCAAAACTGAATATTTTTTTACAGCTTCAATCGCCATAACATATGTTGTTGGTACTCATACTATTGTCTCTTCGATACAATTCTAACAACATAGGTTTTATTAAGTAACAATTTTTGATTCTGAACTCCATTTTATTTGGACCTCTGAATCAATTATATTATCAACTATCATCTGATACAGGATACTTCGGACTCTTGGAAACTGAAATCATCTTTATCAAGAAATGAGCCATGCTCTGTGAAAAAGGGGCTTAATGTATATGCGAAAAGTATCGACCAAGGTTAGCCCGCGCAGTCCGACTTGGACCGAAACTTTTCGCTATCAGACAATTTTCTGTATGTCCAGGGCCTAGTCTACCTCATTAAGTCGGTTGTTAAAAATGTGGCTATAATGGATCCATAAGTATATGGCCTGCAACACGCGAAAAGGGGCATTCGGACATTTGCGTAAAATGTCGTTTCGGATCAGCCTGTGCAGTCCGCACAGGCTAATCCGAAACGACACTTTCCGTTTTTATGTAATTTTCTGTTTTGCGCAAGTCTACTGTAGCACAAAATCCAATGTAGTCGTAAAGTGCTATCTCGAATTAGCGTGCGCGCACTGCGCAGGCTGATCCGAGACGACACTTTACGCAAATGTCTGAATACCCCTTTTTGCGTGTTGCAAGCCATATCATCCCTTGCTTGTATCATGCACCTCGGAGATGCATTAAGCTCCCTTTAGCCAAAGCACGGCTCATATATGGCCTGCAACACGTGAAAAGGGGCATTCGGACATTTGCGTAAAGTGTCGTCTCGGATCAGCCTGCGCACTCCGCGCAGGCTAATCCGAGACGGCACTTTCCGTTTTTATGTAATTTTCTGTTTTGCACAAGTCTACTGTAGCACAAAATCTAATGTAGTCGTAAAGTGCCGTCTCGGATCAGCCTGCGCGGACTGCGCAGGCTGATCCGAGACGACACTTTACGCAAATGTCCGAATGCCCTTTTTCGCGTGTTGCAAGCCATATTTGTAACAAACTCTTGGATTATTGTCAAAATTTCTACACTCCGTTATATATTCAGGCCATACGACGAAAGCTGATCTTTTGAATATGTCTTGGTCATAGTAAATCAAAATCAGATTGAATGCCCTGTGACGTCTGATCTTGATCGTAACCAGTCAAAAATATACTTAAGTTTTTAGCTTTTCAGTTTTGAAAATGTCCTTGTATTCCTGGGTCCATATTCACCAACCATTATTAAGAACATTCTTAGTCTTATTTTCCAAATTTGAAAGTAACATAACTTCTGAATAGCTAAACCATTCGGTTTAGCCAATCAGAAGTTCTGTTACTTTCAAATTTAGAAAATCTCACATTTAAAGACCAAGAATGCTCTTAAGAATGGTTGATGAATACGAGCCCTGATGTCGTCTGCGTCATTTTCCTTGTGGAAAATCTTTGAGTTTTTCTTACATCTTTGACATTACTGACAAATTTACTTGACATTCAAATTTAGTGGAGCTCTTCAAGTGATGGCACGACTGGACTTACGAACAAGACCAAGCGTAAACAAAAACCAGTGACAACGTATGAAATACAATCAAAGCAACTGTCTATACTAATGACAGCACAATTCAATGCGATGCGGTGTTTAATAAGTATTAGCAGGCTTTTTTTTTTTTCCTCTCTTTTTTTTCTATTTCTGTTAAGTGTTAGTTACTGTTTTGTCTACGTTACTAGCACCGTATCTGTTCTAATAGTATCGCGCTGTCTCGCGAGACTTATTCACTTACATACTAAATATGTACAAAACTACTCAAAAGGAGGTAACTCTATCGGACTGGTGTAAATAAGGATTTAATAATCTACATACATGAAAAAGGAGCAAATACCAGAAGGTCCGGTGACCTTAGAGATATTTGAGACACAGTTATGCCCCTTTTTCTACATAATGCCTTCAATGAAGAAGCAAGTGTAGCAGAACGTTCACACCTTCCATGCTGTACTCTTTACGTCTTTAGTACAAAAAAACAAACAACAAAATTTAGACATGTCCAAATTGAAAGCATTTGCAGACGACAAAATAAACCCGACTCAACAATCGAAATTTGTTTCTGGAAAGGTAAAAAGCATTTTGGGCAAACGGAGAGAATACTGGTTATCAGCGTTTTCTCCTTTTCTTTTAAGTGTTTTCAAAAGTAATCTTCTGTAGGGTCGTCAAAACTTGGGACCGCTTAATAAAGGGTTTGGCTACCTAACTTTGGCTTTTCGTAAATACCTGGTTTTCCTAACAAGGAAGTTATAAATTCAATGAGATTCACCAACTTCAACAGTCAAGTGTCAACCTAGTATCTCAGATACTCTTTTCAGACTAATCTGACACAAACACACAAGAAGAACAAATATTAAATCGAAAACCGAAGAAACTTGGGGCTAAGCTAACCGTAGAAAGTATTGTGACATAATGGAGAAATTGCTCGCCTTGAGCAATTTGTCCTTTAATCACAGTGTTTTCAAAAAGCTACCGTACTTCAAACATTCCACGTAGGCTAGCCTTTTATTTAAAGGGACTGGGGTAAGGGTCTGTTCACGTCCTCAATACCGTTTTTGGGAGCTCTGATATCAAGCCGTCGTTTTCTCATAGAGATATCCAATACGGAACATGTTTTATCTGCGCCGTCTAAGTTATCGTATTCAGACAATACGTAGAAAAATAAACCCTTCTTTTATCTTTAACTGTTTACCAAATGACTGATTGTAGGGTTGATTGTGTGGTATTTAATGCCTTTTTCAACATCATTCCAGTTATATCGCTCCGGCCAGTGCACATACACACGCTTTGCGGGAGTTCTATTTAAGTACCTCACACAATATTCTTGCCAAGCATGAAAAGAAGCCAGTGGCTATTGAAGAATATTGTGCGAAATGCTGGTAAAGAGAACTCCAGGGAAACATGCGGACAGGTGCACTGGCTGCCGCTATATAACGGAAATAATGTCGAAAATACGTCAAACACAATGTAAACAATACAAACAATCTAACCCTTAATTTCTTACCAAACAATCCTGAAGTTTAATGACCCTGAGAGAGAAAGCTTTTGAAAACGTTTTGTGAAAAGAAGGAAAGACTGGTTACATCCAAGCCATTTCTGAATTTCCTCCTCAATACGTTCTTCCCTTTCAAAGACAAATCTACTCATTTGAACCACATCTAATTTGTATTCCTCAAATGCTTTCAACATGGATGACGCTGTAACTTTGTCTCTGACAAAGCTTCTATGTTCGAAGTGAGAACCGGAAGTCTTTAGAATTCTACTGTTGAAATTTACTCTTTCCTTTCCATTTGTTGAAAAGACAAAAATTTTTTCAAAGTCTTTTTTTTTTTAGCCAGGATTGTGAATAGTAGTCATAAATACACTAGGTGATTTGGTGAATGGTTAATCTTTTTGCTAATGAATGAACTGAAAAAAAAATGCAAACCCCCCACCCCCCAAATATAGCGATTTCAAAGTTTTGTTCCCCTTAAAAGAACACTGTATCGGACAGAGAAGATACAAGATCTGATTGCACGTTCTGTGCAGTCTGATCTTGATAGACGCTTCCCCCTAAATCTACAGTAATTCAATTAAATAACATTTCAAACTGCAAAAGAATGATGAAAATTAGAAGAAATTGCTGGTAAGGTTACTTTTCATTATTTCTCCACACATTGCACCACAAGTTAAATCTTTGTATTCCAATACCTCTTACACCGCCGATTTGTCATGAAGTTATTTCTTGTTTTAAATCTTATGGACTCGAGATATTAGCTCTTGGCCACGAGATTAAAAAAAAAACCTTCATGTCCTCTCAGTGCTACCGTACCTATTCCCTGGGGGTTGTGTATAATACGTTATTTGCTGTGGAGCTTTAGTGTATTCCATGCCGTTAATGAGCTTTGTTAAAGCTCTGATTGAGGTACTTAACCACGGTGACATGTTTCAGAATTGCCATGGAAACAGAGCCATGTAAGACTGAGAGTCTTGGTTGTTGTTGGTTACCATGACAGTTTAACATTGACAAGAATTCACACATGTTCACGACAGTTGCTTAATATCTGTATATTACATTTATTCTCAAAATCCTCAATGAATCTATTCTGATTTTACGAAGTTATTAGGTAACTAGCATTTACACCTTTCCGGCAATTTTTTTTATCCCTTCAAAGACGAATACCGTCATTAGCGCCGTATTTAATATTTCGTCTCCTAATGCTTTCAATATGGACGTTCAAATTTTTTTCGTCTAATAGAAACTTAATAGTATAAGATAAAGAGCAAATACTGGTAATCATACAAAAGCAGTGAAAATTACCGTAAAGTATGACTCACTTGTAGCTGACATATCGCTGGAGGAACTGTATCCATTTTCCTTTGGCAAGGGTGTGCGTTCCGTATTTGAGTCACATCGAGGGTCTTGTTCATCTGTGGGGCATTCATTTTCTAACTTAATCCTTTTATTCTCTTCACACACTTCGTCAGCTTCTATAGCGTCATCTCTGTCTCTAGCATCGTCCAAGGTTTCATCATGCGTGGCGTCATCAAGACTTGCATCTCCCATCTCGCTCGAAATGTGTCCGTTGTCAAGATGGAAATGGTCCCCGGGGATCATAGATAGGGATCCTGTTATATCCCGGATCATCCTGACAAGGTCACTGAGCTTGTTCACGCCCATCGGAGATGGTTTGAACCATTGCTGTTGCTGCGGAATGGAGTTACAAACCACTGCAATTCCTAAGTAGAATGGGCTATCTGGCGCCATCATGGTGTGTGGACGCTTACTTGCGTACAGCTTGTAGATATAAATAGGATCTACAGAACTATCCTGTGAATGCTGAGCGTAGATTCTGAACTGAGAGATGCCGCTCAGTTTTGGCCGTAGATAGTCAAAGCCTTGCAGTGGCTCGTAACAAAGATATTCCGTTGTCCCGTTTCTCTTTAAAATTATGTCGCCCCAGAGTAACTGCTTGTGGTCGACTGCCTTACGTATTTTCAAATGAATCACAAACGCAAAGCAGAGCGAGTTGATAATGGCGGTGGGACTATACGGCCCAAATTCTTTGGCATTGTAAAGTTGTTTAAGCCTCTCTACTGTGCTTGCCGTCAATAGTTCTTGTTTCGTTTTCTTCTGGGTCTTAGAAAACTCTCTTAGAATCTTCTGCTTCTCTTTTAGCATGTTTCTAGTGTCAAGAAACACCGCGTCACGTGTTACCGAGTTGGGATAATTTTTGGACCGCAGGTATCGCTCCACGCTACACAACATTCCTCGCAGACTCGCCGGCTCGTACTCGTTACCGTCGTGTTTCTTGATGACGGAGAAAAAAGTCGTCAGGTATCGATCCAGTTCTATCGGCGGCAGGGCTTCTATTGGTCTCACTTCGTTCAGTGATATCAGATAGGCCGAAAATATTCTCATGTCTGTCTCAGTTTTGCGCTTCGTGTTTTTGTTTTCGCCTGGAGATGAAGCAAAATCAAATTCCATGCTATCGTCTGTAATAATTTCCATCTCAACTTTGAAGCCGAATCTACAGAAATATGCAGAAGCATCACATAGATAAAATGGAAGCATCACGTACATAAAATAGAAGTATCACATACATGAAATAGAAGTATTACATATTAAAAATATAAGCATCACATACATAAAATGCAATCATCACATACATAAAATATAAGTATTACATACTTAAAATTAAAGTATTACATACCTAAAATATAAGCATCACATACATAAAATAGAAGTATAACATACATAAAAAAGAAATATAACATTCATAGAATAGAAGCATCACATACATTTCTTATTCAGTTGAACCTATTATCAAACAGCCTGGACTTCAAAGCGAGCATGAGGAAGGGTTTTATAATAACGTGAGAAAAGGAGAAAACCCCTGGTTTTTTAACTTACCAAATACAAATCCCATTATTTCATAAACGCTTAATTCGTCGTCTGCAAATGCTTTCAAAATTGGTAAATCTAATTTTTTATCGTCCGATAAAGAGTGAATCTCTATCAGACGTCGTGCATGCAACAGCAAACCACTTTCGAAATAATAAATTGAGCCACGCTGTGAAAAGGGGGCTTAATGCATCTGCGAAACGTATCGACCCAGGCCAGCCTGCGCAGGCTGACCTGGGCCGAAACTTTTCGGTCAATTTTCTGTATGTCCAAGGACCATTCTAACTTAGGATTCAGTCATTTGTCAGAGAAAATGGATCTAGTGGCTTCAAAATCATGTGATAACCTGCATGGTATAATGCATCACGGAGATGCATTAAGCCCCCTTTTGCCAGAGCATGGCTCAATTTTATTTAATATTCTAGCAAACGGAGAATCTGTTTCTATCGCAAAAGTAGTATGCAGCTGGTAGTAAATCACGATATTTCAGTCAATACATTATGGTATCTGGGCCAAGCTCTGCGAAAAGGGGGTTTTATGCTTCTGCAAAAAGTATCGACCTATGTAAGCCTGCGCGATCCGCGCAGACTGACTTGGGTCGAAACTGTTTGCTATTAGTAAATTAACTTCAATTTAAAGAACCATTCTACTTCACGATTCAGTTGGTTGTTAGACAAAAATGATTTTATAGATTCATGATTATGTGACTGATGATTTTCTTGTAGTCATGCATTATGGAGTTCAGTCCCACCTTTTGCCAGAGCGCCACAAATCTACATCTGGTTTTTGAAACGCTCGCTGGACATATTTCACAATCTAGGGTCCTTCAAGGCTCAGTGTAATATTCGTGACCCGGAACCTTTGGGTTCGATCCTCAATCGAAGCGTTGGGTTTTTTTGCAGGAGTGTCCTCGGGCAAGACACCTCAGCGGTCTATTCCCGTACCGTTGAAACCCAGGACACTCATAAATAAGCAAGCTGTCACCGTGATATGCCAGAAATAATGTTGAAGGTAGTGTAACACCCATTCCATACTTCGCACTCTGAAAAAAAAAACACCTAATTCACTTAATTTAGTCCTACCTTTCTAATTACAAACCAAGTCACATTTGTTAAGCCGAACCTGAGGATTTGTGACTCTCTATCTGGCAATCTTGAAGACGATACAAGTTTTATCTGCAGAGTGGAATATCAAACCTAGTTTTTAAAATGATACGGAATATTCTGAAGCGCTTCGGGTCAAAAGGGGTCAGAGAAGATATGGTCTTTTATCGCTTTTTTCCTGCACACTTTACGTGGTAGCTTGAAATGTCCTTCCCAAACACTTAAAAACTAGAAATACAAGATATTTTCAATTTGATACACTTATACTTGTATAATTGGCCTGCAACACGCGAAAAGGGACAGTCGGACATTTGCGTAAAGTGTCGTCTCGGATCAGCCTGCGCTGTCCGCGCAGGCTAATCCGAGACGGCACTTCACGACTACATTAGATTTTGTCCTACAGCAGACTTTCGCAAAACAGAAAATCACGTAAGAACGAAAAGTGTCCTTCCGGATTAGTCAGCGCGGAGTGCGCAGGCTGATCCGAGACAACACTTTACGCAAATGTCCGAATGACCCTTTTCCTGTGTTGCATGCCAATTATTATATCAATGAAGTAATGGCATTAAAAGCTAAGCACAGCTTACTGAAGAAAAGCTCGGCTGCATTTGCTTTTAGAAATAGATTGATTTTTTAGTCAAGATTTTAAGTCAATAAAGGGACATAACTGTAAAAAATATTTTGGTGGTTACAAGCCCTTGTTGAATGGATTTCCCTTTTGATGGTTAACAGCTAGAATGAGTATGAAGTAAATTTCTTCAGATGTAGCAGAGATATTATAAAATGTCAAAGCTTTTGCACAGCGACGACAGGGCTATGACAATACTTCGATGTTTTCTGTGAAGGGTAGAGAAAACATGGTGGGCAAAGGAGAAAATGCTGCTTACCAGCATTTTCTCCTTTTCCTACAATGTTTTCAAAATAAGGTTTTCTTGTTGTTGCAAAAAAAAAACTCGAAATTGTTTGGTAAAGGGTTATGCGCTTTTATACTACGTTTTACCGTTGAATACAACATAAGATAGTGGACGCTTTTACACTTCGTTTGTCGCCCCTTATGACACTTACTAATACAAGAACTGTTACAAAAGGTGACTTGGTATCCCCACCAAGTGCTTTGATAGGAACAATAAGTTACCCATCAAACGTTCAAGCCCAAAAAAATACGAGCAAAGAATATACTATTAATTCTTTGAGCGCCAAATAAACCAGAGATTTTTATCCCAGAAATACAACCCGAATAATTGCAATTTCATGGTTGCTTTTGTCTACAGTGTATCAGCAAAGCGTACAGTGTAGATCAAAGATCAAGCTGCATGTTTTGTACAGCCTGATCTTGATCTACACTGGCCGCAAAGGCAACTATAGTAGTGAAAGACACTTTCAATGTTAAACGACGTCCAAGGGGAGACAACTGGCTCTCGCTTTCAAGTAGAAATCCAAAAATCCCACCTTGCATGTCATTTGAAACATACGATGACATAATAGCCCGAGTACTGGTTCACTTTCCTGGAAGCAATCATCGAGAGCTAATCAGTAAAACTGTCAGAAATTCTTGCATATTCGATGCAGATCTACTTTTTGGTGGATTTCCTCAGCATATCCTACCGTCGTTCTGACCGGAACCAATTACATAATTTCAATATAACCTACCGTACCACACTCAACCTCGTATGAATAAACAAGAGGGCCAAGATGGCCCTGTATCGCTCCACTGGCTTTTTAACCCTTTACCACACAAATCGAAGTGTTAATGACCCTGAAAGAGAAGGCTTTCAAAAAAACATCCTGAGAAAAGGACATGTTGTAAGCCATTTCCCTTGATTAATGTTTAAATTGAAGTGACAATATTTTGAAGCCCATGTCAAACTTGCGATCCCTGGAATGAAGGCAATTTTGACCCCAGACCTACAATATGAAACTAGAATGTGTGGTTATAAACATAAAGATTTTTTAATCTTGCCCAATAAAAAGTCATGTAAAACAAGTTTGCTGAATAAAAGGCCCTGTAAAATATGTGATCCACGACACAGGTTTATCAAGTTTTCACTATAAAAGCCAATGTAAAACTTGTGACCCCTGGTGTGGAGTCAAACTTGACCCCCAAAGTTAAAATTTGGGCCCTCTTGGTAGAGGCCCATTATATAAAGTTACATGCAAAATTTGGTAGCCCTAGGCCTAAATATGGCTATGTACAAGTAGATTATTAAAGTTTCCTTATATAAGACCATGTAGAACTTGTGACCCCCTGGGGTGGGGCTACATTTGACCCCCTGGGCTATAATTTGGGCACCCTTGATAGAGACCCCCTATATAAAGCTAAATGCAAAATTTGATAGCCCTAGCCCTTATAGCTAGATGCGAAAGATTTTCCTATATAAGCCCGCCCATGTAAAACATGTTACCCCACGGAGCGAAGTCAAATTTGACCCTCGGCTATAATTTGGACACCCTTGGTACAGGTCCACTAGATAAAGCTACATGCCAAATTTGGTCGCCCTAGGCCCCATGGCTAGGTCAAAGAAGAATTTTAAAGTTCTCCCTATATAAGCCCATGTAAAACTTGTTATATAAGCCCATGTAAAACTTGTTACCCCCGGGCAGGGCCTAATTTGACCCCAGGGCTATAATTTGAACAATCTTGGCAGAGGTCCACTAGATAAAGCTACATGCCAAATTTGGTAGCTCTAGGCCCTATGGCTAGGTAGAAGAGGAATTTTAAAGTTCTCCCTAAATAAGCCCATGTATAACTTGTAACCCCCGGGGCGGGGCCAATTTCGACCCCTGGGCTATAAATTGAAGAAACTTGGTAGAAGTCCACTAGATAAAGCTACATGCCAAATTTGGTAGCCCTTGGCCTTACGGTTTCAGACAAGAAGATTTTCAAAGATTTTCAAAATTTTTCAGTTTTGTTGCCATGGCAACCAGAGTTTTTGAAGGAATTAAATTCTTTCAAGAAATTCTGAAGAGGACCATGGCAGGATCATTTCTGTGAAGTTTCATCAAAATTGGATGGGTAGTTTCAGAGAAGAAGACGTTTTAAAAAAAAGTTAACGCACGGACGGACGGACGGACGCACGGACGGACGGACGGACGGACGGACGCACGACGGACAACAGGCCATGACATAAGCCCGCTGGCCTTCGGCCAGTGGAGCTAAAAAGCGCTCACTGGTCAGTTATACAAAAGACTGACACGAAATTAAAACACATTTACTGATAGATTGGGACCAGATTTGGAAAGAAAATACCTTTAGCAGTTTATACCTAAAGAATTATATCTTTAAGGCTTGACAAAAAGTGGAAGGTAAAGATCAAAGATCAGACTTTATGTTATGTTCAGTCTGGTCTTGAACTATGCCACCCGCAAAAAAACCCCCTATTATCGCCTATCGGACGATAAAAGGCATAAAGCACAGTGTTCATATCGTTGTTTGCGCATGTCATATTCTTCGAAGATTCGACCTGTCTGCTATGACGCATCACCCATCCCATATACTTGGGAAAAGTAGGGCTTATACCAAAGCTATTACCCAAGCCTATAGGGGCTTTTTTAAAAAAATAGCCGGTGTATAGATTACATGCTAGCTGAACATAGCTGAATGAATCGCACCTGGTAGAGTTTCATTGAGTAAACATTTATTTTATTTTGAAATTCAAAGTAACGGTTGTGGTTTTGAACTAGAGGCGCTTGAGCGCCTGTATCGCTCCACAGGCCTGATATTTCTATAATGGCGAAAGGAAGTTTTTAACAATTATCATTCAATCCTGCATTTTAGCTCACTGAAGAAACAATTTGGTAGACAACCACCATAGGAACTTACCTGCAAAACAACAATGAAATCCAATGAATAGTTTTAGAGAAGAAATTTTACAAAGATTTTACTTTATACCATAAAAGGAAAATGAGTCTCCCATAAAAGCCATGTTTTTTGACAGATCTTTTTTTTTTTAAGGAATTCTGTAAACCTGTATCTAAGGAACATTCCTGCAAAATAATAATGCTATCCAAATAGCGGTTTGGGAGGAGAAGATTTTTAAAGGTTTTTTACTTTGGTTGCCATGGCAACCAGAATTCTTCATGGAACACAATTATTTGAAGGAATTTGAAAGAGGACCACCAAAGGAACATTCCTGTGAAATTTGGTAAAAATCCAGTCAATAGTTTCTGAGGAGAAGTTTTTTAAAGAAAAAGTTTACGGACGCACGCACGGACGAACGAACGGACGGACGCACACAACGCCATGACAATAGCTCGCTGGCCTTCGGCCAGTGGAGCTAAAAATTAGTCCGCTTCTGTACCCAGGATGCCCAAATTAGATAGATGTGTATTTGTAGAATGCCATCTAGCGGAAGATAATGGTGTTCATATAGTAATTTTAATACTTCGATTTCACTTTCAGATTCTGTTTATAGAACGGCTATGATCAATTGGGGGGGTGGGGAATTCCACTGAGAATTAGAGAATCGAACCATGAACCACTAGGTGTCAAACCCTGTATGTTACCCGTTGCAATACCAGGCTTGGGCGTCAATATCAAGAAAATTTCTCAATATGTAGGTAATTCAAACTGATGAGCAAGGGTGTGTTCTTACTCTTTACCAGACTGTAGAATCTTAAACCAAATTCAAAGCATTTGCAGACGACAAATCAAATGAAGCCAGTCTTACAATTACTGCCTGCAAAGAGATAGAAAACATTGTGAGAAAAGGATAAAATGCTGGTAACCAGCATGTTATCCTTTTCCAACAGTGTTTTCAAAAGCCTTTTACCTCAGTCATTCAAGCAGGAGTCTGTCTGGTAAACAGTTAATAATCGTTCACAATTTTAGACTTCACCAATAAAATTTGATAAAAGTGATTCATGTACAATACAAATGAACCATGCTCTGTGAAACGGGGGGGCTAAACGCATCTGCTAAAGATATCGACCCAGGTCAGCCTGTGCAGTCCACGCAGGCTGACCTGGGCCAAAACTTTGTTATTGGTCAATTTTCTGCATGTGAAAGAGCAGACTACCTCAGAAGTCAGTCAGTTATTAGACAAAATGGAGTTAATAAGTCAATAATCATGTGATGACTTGTATGTATCATGCACCACGGATATGCATTAAGCTCCCTTTTGTCAGAGCATGGCTCAGATACATGGGCATAACAAAATGTATCTGAATATATTTAATACAATATCATGTACCTAACAACAAAAACAATACATGCACTATTTTCTACCACAATGGACTACTTTGGATCATGAATATAGTAACCATTCCTCGTTCGGTAACTCACAGGTTTAACTTGCTAATCATTTCTTTGTGTGGTGTTTAACTCTGTTTTCAACATAATTTCAGTTACATAACAGCAGCACCTATCAAAGCTTTTCAGGGGTTTCCTTTACCAGTGCTTTGCACAATATTCTTTCTAGGCTACTACCTGGTTTCCTAAAGGTCATCAAAATCAGGTTTACATGTAGACGTGAAAGAGGAACAAGTCCTCTCATCACTTCTTGAATAAAATTTGCCACACTTGGGAATCGAGCAAGTGATCCCCTGGTTTCAAGCTCTGCATGTTGCAGACAGTGCTACTAGGCACTGCTCATATAGGCATTTACAGAAACATGTAAGCCATGCTCTGGCAAATGGGGGCTTAATGCATCTCCGCAATGCATGATACGAAGCAAGCCATCACATGATCATGGATACATAAAGTCCAATTCATCTAACAGCCAACTGAATCATGAGGTAACTGGTTCTTGAACCTTTAGAAAAAAGACCAATAGCAAAAATTTTCAGCCTGAGTCCTGGGCTGATACTTTTTGCAGATGCATTAAGCCCCCTTTTCACAAAGCATGGTCTATGCACCTTTATCACAGCTGGCTCTTCATATTTTTTTTTTTACTCCAGGGGAAAAAAATTGTCATTGTATTTTGGTGAAAAAAGGAAAATGTTCACATCATACACAATATTTTCAATTAAATAACCACCATTCGTATTCATAAACATATCAACCGTTTCTCGTTAGAAAGCTTACTTAGGCACAGAAACTGGTCCTCATATCAGAGTTTGTTAGAGTTTGTTAATTCGTCACAACAAGTCAATAACTTCTTCGAATCATAACATTAGAGGATAAATCAAATTTGCCTCCAAAAACGTTGCTGGAAAAGGAATAAATACTGCTTATCAGCATTTTCTCGTTTTCCTACAATGTTTTCAGTAGCTGTATGAGTCATTAAACACAACATTGTTTGGTAAAAGTATTACAAGGACAAAATATTGAACAAAACTTGACAACTGCCAACTGACGAGTAATTTTATCAGTCATTTCAAACTCGAAGAAAAGGTTTTTGAAAACATCAACCTTCAAAGGCATATCTCATGTTTTGAGCTACATTTACTTCATATCTCATGCAAATGCTTTGAATATGGACAAAAACTATTTTTTTGACTAGTTTGTTTGTGTGGTGTTTGATGCCATTTTTAACATTTCATCAGTTATATTGAGGAGCCAGCGCACCTATCCATACTGTCCTGGTAATTCTTTCACCAGTACTTTGCACAATATTCTTCCCAAGCCGCTGGCTGCTTTATGACATACCCAATGTTGAAACAATATTCAGCAGTAAGATTTTGTTTGTTTATATTGGAGTTTTACACCATTTAAATAGCTGAGGTCATATCATGGCAGCTAGCGCACCTACGCATGTATTTCCTGGCTTTATCACACCAGTACTGACACAACTTTCTTTCCAAGCCACTGACTACTTCAAGGTTTTCCCTGACCCCATGTTTCTTTGAATTTAGACCCTCAAATTTTTCAAATGACCCCCAACATCTATATGTGTGCCTTTTTATATTCATTTGAAGGAGGTCAAAAGCATGGCTGCTTTCCAACATAACCATTCTTGAGACAATGATAAGTGGTGATATAGGAATGAATCCTGTTGCAACAACTATTATCAATCCTTAGAAAGAATTTGGCTGAAAGTAAGATTCACACTAGTTTCCCCTGTTCTCAAGTCCAGTACCCTACATACTGCGCTGCCGAAAATGGCAGTTTATGGAAATGTAGATATTATTATACTGCAAAGAAATTTCTCGTGATCTGATTGGATAATATGCCCCGAACATATATATCATGTACATTGGCAAAACCAACGTAAAAGCAGTTTCCCTTTCGGGAGCTCTGTATACATGACTACACTTTCAACATGACATCCAAAATGGCGGCGTCGATCAAGATTAACATCAAGATTATGCGCCAAACTGCACGTTTTTCCAAGGTTTCAGTGACGTCAGTTCCCAGTGACGTCATTTTTCATTGAATTGGGGCACTCAGAAGGGAAATTCTACTCCGTCAGCGTACTCAATTTTTGAAACCAAAAAAAAAAAACAGGTAAATTTCGCTGAACACACTGTGGAATGGTAAAACTTTGCAATATAATAAATTTGTTGTACGGTCAGGCTAGGCTCGGGGCGACATTATTCTCCACAGCCGTGAACAAGTTTCCAAGTCCCCTGCCACCTGACCGTACAACTAATAATGCCCACAGGAAAACAGTTTTTGTGTTTTATTTAAAGGAACTTATAGCTGTGGAATGTAACATGAGGTAAATTCCTTCCTTGACTAGTTTCCAAACAGTAACTTTCTCAATGTAAGTGGTGACACTACTGTAAATATTTCCGAGCAAACAGTCTAGCTTAGCTTTGACCCTTTACCACACAAGGATTATTTCAACAACCCTATGGAGGAAGGCTTTCTAAAACAGGTGGAAAGGAAGAAAATGCTGGCAATCATCATTTTCTCTTTTTCCCACTGTGTTTTCTACCCATTCAAACACAAATTGCTACACTTGACCAATATTTGTCATCTGCCTATATTCTCAATCTTGACAAGTCTGCTGCATGGACTTCAAAATTTGTACTTGGGTAGCAATTGTTGAAGCCTTTGCAAAACAGTCTCTTTTTAAATGACCCTAGGAAGAAGCCTCTTTTGAAAATATTGTGGGAAAAGGAGAATCTTTTGGTAACGAGTATTTTCCCCTTTTCCTAAAGTGTTTAAAACAGCTTTCTTCTTTATAGTAATTTAATATTGAAGATTGCATTTGTAAAGGGCAAAGCACATTTAAACCATGTAACACAATCTATAGGCAGTCACAATTTCTTCACAGAGAAAAACGATAACTTTGTGGCCTTCCAGAAAAAGGCTCACTTTGTGTTTCACAAATTTTCCACATGTTGCAAACTGCGTCCCTCTTGATAATAGCTGTATGTCAGATAAAAATTGAAACTAAAGCAGGTTTTCGTTAAGATGGTTCCCTGGCATCTGCAACACCAGCTGGTACCCGCACTGTAAGTCCGTCCATATCTTTTGTAACATATATCTGACAACCAAGTCGAGACCTGCAGGGATAAAGATACATACACAACTACTAAATCTTTACTAGAATATAAAATTTTAGACTAGTGCTTGCTTTACTCCTTTCAATACTTCAGTTGCTTTTGTAGCCAGTATAGATAAAGATCCGACTGCACAAAATGTGCAGTCTGACCTTTGATCTAAACAGTCTACTTTGCTGAGACACTTCACAAGGGCGTAATGCCCATTACACACAATACGCAGTTGCGTATAAAAAAATTCTGCGACCAAAATCACAGTATCATAATTATACATGTGATAATTTTTCTCTAGATCTCTGTATCTTTACAAACTAAAAAGATCGGTTAAATTGATGCATTGATGACAGGGAATTCCTCTATGCTGTACAATGAATGCCACCTTCCCGCATCCTCCCTCACAGACATTCTGTGTCTCACGGTGCATATAAATATTTTAATCCTGGCTATGCCTATACTCCAGACAAAACCAATCTTGAAATTGTGAGAATCAATGTGTTATTTCTAGAATAAAAATGCCCACTGGATTTATTTGGCAGTCTTATGGCTAAAGCATTGACTAGATCACAATATTTCAAACTCATCTTTATTGAAAACCATTCTGACATAAATAATTAAATATACAAATTCTGTAATCTATTAGATTTCACAATCACATCTCAGCCTGGGTGACTCTCTACCAAACAACAAAATTTTAGACATGTCAAAATTGAAAGCATTTGCAGACAACAAAATAAGTGTGACTGAAAATATGAAATTTGTTTTGGGAAGGGTAGAAAGCATTGTGGGAAAAGGAGAAAATGCTGGCTACCAGCATTTTCTCCTTTTCCTACAATGTTTTCAAAAGGCTTCTTTCTCAGGGTCGTTAAAACTTGGGGTTGTGTGGTAAAGGTTTAAAACACAAAATCACGAATTTCAACTACCCTTTTGAAGAAGTCTTTTGAAAACATTGTTGGAAAAGGAGAAAATGCTGATAGCCAGTGTGGTAACCAGCATTTTCTCCTTTTCTGAGGATGTTTACTAACCTTTCAAAGACAAAGCCCATCATTTGAATCATTTTTAATTTGTTGTCTGCAAATGCTTTGAATTTGAAGGAGTCTAAAATTGTTGTCATTTGGTAAAGAGTTCAATGAAAAAAGTTCTGTCAAACTCAACAGAATACATACGTGTCTGTCAGCCCATAAGCTAAATCTAACATATCTAATTCTTCATCCAGGACTTCTGACGGCAGTTTATCATAATCTTCTTTCTCTAATATCAGATGACATGTTGAGCAGGCAAGGGTCCCTTCACATGCACCTAAACAATGAAGGAAATAGCTTTTAAAACTCGAGCAAACATTTCAATCTACTACACCTAAAAAAAGACAGATAGAGAGAAGTTAATACCTTACAAAACAACCCAGTGAGAAGATTTAGAGAGTATAAACCCAGTTAAAAGCATTATGAGAAAAGGAGAAAATGCTGGTGACCAGTATTTCATTCCCCTCATCCCTAAGACTATCTTATCTACTCTTTCCCGTCGAAGCATATGAGCCCTCTGTAAATTTTCCTGATATGGACGGGTTTAATCCTCTCCCATACAAGATTTAACAACCCTGAAAAGGAGGCCTGGTGTGAGTGAAAGTTAAGATTTTGATGTCTGGGAAGGAATTACCCACTTACCACATAACCCAGAGGTTTTATCGACCCTGTGGAAGATGGCATTTGAAACATTGTAGGAAAAGGAGAAAGTGCTGTTAACCAGCACTTCTCCTTTTCCTACAATGTTTTTTATCTTTTTAGAGACAAATCATCTTAGCCAGAGTGAATTTGTTGTTGAATCTGAAGAAGTCTAAAATTTTGTTGTTTGGTAAGCAGTCAATAAGCCATCTGTTCCAGATGTGACAGACTGTGCAACTGCACTTACCAAAGCCATCTAGATCCAAATTATTGTCTATTACTACATCTAGCAAATTGTCCCCAACTTTGGCATTTGCCGATAACTTTGTCCCATCGTCCAATACAAAGTGCACTTTTACTCTGGAAAAACAAAACAAAGGAATGTCTTTAACCCTTTATCACACAATCCTGAATTTTAGCAACCCTGCAGAAAAAGCCTTCTGAAAACATTTTGGGAAATGGAGAAAATGCTGGTGACCAGCATTTTCTCCTTTTTTTCTAAAATGTCTTCTACCCTTCAAAAGGTAAATATATTTTTTTTTGAGTCACAATTACTTTATTGTCTGCAAAAGCTATCCAACATTCCAAGTACAACATTTTGCCATGAGGTAAAAAGTAAATTCTTTTACTATGGTGGCATATTTCTGCCACGAGATACGAGATAGCTATCATTATAATTATAGAAAACTATCACGATGAATTAAAGTTTCCTGGAAATTTTATCGAGATAGTCAAAACTTTCCTGAAAAAAAAAAAAAAATCACGATAAATCAATATTCTAACGCAAAATTTCTCAGTCGTGCACGAAGCTGACATTCGAGATAAAATTATCATAATAGTTCGGTTTCTCGATATCTATAAATAGAAAATTTATCATTTGGATGACTTCGGTAGTTTTTGACTTTAGAAGAATACAGTAAGTAAATATTTGAATCATTAACAATTGTATCTTAACTGATAAATTTTGACAAGACTCGAAATTAACTGAAGTCTTTAAAATCACAAAGATGACTTGAAATGCCTCCCACGAACAACTTTAAAACCATTAAGGAAAAGGAGAATTCATAAGGTTGTAGACAAAGATGTTCCGAAACCGTATCTAATTATAGATACCGTGAATGTCAGTTGTGGGCACAAAGCAAAAAAAATCATGATAACAGTTAGAATTATCGCGATATTTTTATGGTGAAAATTTTTATGATCTAGATAATATTTCCAGGAAACTGTTTTATCACGATAGTTCTCTTAAATCATCGCAATAGCTATCTAGTATCTCGCGGCAGAAATATTCCACCCTATTTTACAATATGACAAAATTTAAGACTTGCCCAGATTGAAAGCATTTGCAGACTGCAAAATAAATGTGGCTCAAACGATGGTACATGTATGTTTCTACAAGAGCAGAAACCATTGTCCATTGTCAGAAAGGGAGAAAGTGCTGGTTACCAGCATTTGTTTCTTTTTCCACCATGTGTTCAAAAGCGATTTTCGTCGAGGTGATTAAAAGACAAGATTGTTTAGTACAGGGCTAACTCTTAAAGTCAATGTACAACTCTCATTAAGTAACTTTTCTCCTTTTCTCATTGTGTTTTCTTTGCTCTCAAAAACATACTTTTAATTTGTTGTCTGGAAAAGCTTTCAATTCAAGAGCCTTAAATTCTGTTATCTGGTAGAGATCAAATTTGAGATTGATTGATCATTCCGTAAAAAGTGCCACCAGCAAGGCTTAACTCTTTACCATACAAGAAAATTTAAAGATGCCCGTCTACAGCCGGTGAGCAAAAACGCTGTTAAATTTCAAACAATTTAGAATGGTACAGAAATCAGTCATTTGTGTAATCATGGATAAATTACTGACATACATGGTGTAATTGAAAAAAAAGAAACATGGAGATTTGTATTAGAAACCGAACATTGGTCAGAAGTAAACTGGATGACGATCGAAGTGTAAACAATGGCGGTGCGTCACGGAAATTTATCGTTGGTTTCTGCCTAGAGTCGGATACGGTGTAATTTGCATATAGGCAGCGACCTCCGTCTGAAAATCGAGGCTGCAAAAGAGAAGCTTCCATTTTCCTTTGTTTACCTCATTAGACGCAGGGCGAAGGTCAAATATAGTCACGCGACAGAATGCATGATCATCATATGAATCTACCTGAGTGTATAACAGATGTATCGAAAATCTTCGATTCAAAAACCGGAAACGACGAGTGTGTTTACATGGAAGGTCGCAACTCAGCGAAATGCATTTTCTATCGACCGTAATCTAAGCAACCTTGCAACCGTCAGGCGCAATATTTGGCATGAAGATATAAGAATGACTATAGTTTGATAAAATAAAGACAAATTGAGTTAAAACTGGCTGAAAATGAGTAAAAGGGCCTCTTTAAGGTGTGTCCAAATTCAAAGCATTTGCAGACAAAAAATTTAATATGGCACACATGATGAAATTTGTCTTTGAAAGGAGAGAAAAACATAGCGGAAAAAGGAGAAAATGCTGTTTACCAGCATTTTCTCCTTTTCCCACAATGTTTTCAAAAGGCTTCTTTTCAAGGTAGTTTAAACTTGGGATTGTGTGGTAAAGGCACATCAAACCTCTGGATTATATATCCCATGCATTTTCTCATGGAGTTATGGGAGAGCCCTGCAGGAAAATGCAGGGTTTTTTCCTAGTGTAATTAATACGGAGAGGATTTATTGTTCTAATCAGATTTATACATTAACCCTGTACCAGATGACAAAGTTTTACACTTGTCTGCATTGGAAACATTTTGTAGACTACAAAGTAAATACTATTAAAATTTAACTTATCCCAGAAAATGTTAAAAACCACTGTGGGATAAGGAAATAATGTAAAACTATTAAAATGGAATTTATCCCAGAAAGTGTTAAAAACCACTGTGGGATAAGGAAATAATGCTGGTTACCATCCTTCAACATCATTAAATACTTGAAATTGGTTAGATAAGAACCCTCTACCAAATAATCCCGTGTTTCAACAACCCTGAGCAAGACTGCTTTAAAATAAATTGTTAAAAAATACAGATAGCCAGCATTTTCTCCTTTTTTCCAGAATGTTTTTTATCCTTTCCAAGACAAGTCATATCATTTGAGCATCTTATAATTTGTTGTCTGTAAATACTTTCACTTTAAATAAGTCTAAATTTAGTCGTCTGGTAGAGAGGTATATAATACTTTTGGCTTGCCACTGGAGATCTCAGAGAGATTTACTCTTTCCAAGATGACAAAATTTTGATCTTTTCTAAATTGAATGCATTTGCAGATGACAAATTATAACAAGTCCAAAAAAAACTGTGTCCTTTAGTATAGTGTTAGAGTTCCAAAAAATCAAGCTCAAGTGAATATTACTGCACATCAGAAACCAAGAATGCAACATTTTTTTCCCCATAGTTTCCCAGTGAGACCCCCCCTCCAACCTGCCGCATTCAAATCCATATGCTACCTAAACTACAAATATCTCTATAGCAGTTTACTAAGCATTGCACCAGTCCCCCAAAACTCACATGAAAAACGAACTCCCATATCAATTAACCCACAAAACAAAATTTAAGGCTTGTCCAAATTGAAAGCAGATGCAGACAACAAATTAAATGTAGCTTTCATAATTGTCAGATTTTTATTCAATAGGGTAAAAATCATTGTTTTCAAAAGCCTTCTTTCTCTGGACCATTAACCCTTCACTACACAGTCCCGACTGTTAACAACCCTGAAAGAGAAGGCTTTTGAAAACATTATGGAAAATGGAGAAAACGCAGGTGACCAGCACTTTCTCCTTTTCCCAGAATGTGTTTTACCCTATCAAAGACATAAATAATCATTCACACTTTTGATTTGTCATCTGCAAATGCTTTAATTTAGTCCAGTCCAAAATTTTGTCGATTGGTAGAGTTAAAAACACTGTTTGGTAAAGTGTAAGTTAATCCAAATATTTAGACATACACATGCTTGTTCGCCGTTCAACATTTATCTATCGAACATTTCACATTTTACTTTTCTTTTGCATGTTACGTACGTACACGATGAATGTCAAAATGTGAAATAACGTACGTAGGGTCTTATAAATAGGACTAAGTGTAAGTTAGTTTGACAAATTCACTCAAAGACACAATACTTACAAATACCTGGTGCGTTTCAGAAAATGATTCATGCCTCAATATATTCACTGCTCTTACCGGTACTTTGAATAACCCGGCAACAGGGACAGACGCAGACAACATACTCCACCCACTGACTTTACCCCGATAAAATGAAATGTCGAAATGTCTACTTACGTTTCCTTTTTCAACTTCGGTTGTGTTACCGCTAAAGTTCTCCTCCAGATCGTGTTTTGAGTTTCTCTAGGTATAAAGCTTGTTGTCAGGGCTCTAGGCTTACAAATAATTTGAGCAAAACGTGGAATGACACACCTTGAGATAAACATGCTTGACAGCTGACTTGCCTATGCTAAATACTAACTATTGTAATCCACAAGCAGTTAGATTGGTTTTGGCTCCGCCCCATTTATTGTCACATGCCCCTTCTTGCACAGATCGCGAGACTCGGATCAACCGTTAATAGGTAAATTTTTACGTGTTGCATAGTTGGTCATTCAAGAAAAAGAGCAATTTCTCATAGCAACGCGACGGTACCTCTGATTTGGGAAAAATATTTTATAGAGTTTAGAACTACAGGTTTCCCGTTATAAATTACTTTCAAACACACAATGAAATTTGAAATATTTGGTATCTTACATAATTGATATTTAATCAAAGCGCTGAAAGAACTGTCAGACTAGCGAATGTAGAATAAGCAACCTTTCTAAAGACAGGGATCTTATATACACTATTACATTATCTATATACGATCCCTGGTAAAGATAAAACTTGGATGGTCTATACAAGATTATTTTCTAGAGGTCACTTCTAGATTAACTTTTCATACTTTTTCATTTTATTTAAATAATCGGCTGGATGAACTCGTAGCTAGACGATACCTACATGACCCGGGAAAAAAACACAAAGACTATATACTAGTAAGCAAACATCATGTACATTATCGATGACATCTTATATTCATTCTACGACTTTGTAAGTGGACACCGTTCAAATTGAGTGGTAGAGTTTTTGTAGTTCATGTCAACATTGTCATATTTCACTGTCAAAGTATGATTTCTAACAAAAAGACTTCTTTTCTGTTGGGCAGTATTTGGCGACTGTGCGTTTTTTTTTTTCATGTTTGTTTGTTTACATTTTGATATGGGTCATTCTCGTCGATGGCAATGGACTAGCGATCTTCTTATCTTATAATCGGTCAGGTAAATATGGTTCTAGGGGCAAGGGTTTCACTGTCTAGCGGTTAAGCATTAATGTCCACTTTGCCATTTATTCTCAACGCCTGTAGAAAATATCACATGAAAATAATACCTAGAAATATTTAGAAATTAAATATCTAATTTTCAGCTTTCAAAGATAGTTAAAGTAACAATAAAGGCCAAATGTAAACAAAGCAGGTGTTAAAATGCATTTAAATTTATATCATACCATTTAAAAATATGGAAATAATTGAAAAGATGACAATCTGTCATTCTACGGTCGGTCCAAGTGTTAGTTGCTGACAGAGAAATTAATTTAAAAGCTAGGTTAAAACCTGCCAGGTAGCTGTGTCTTTGGTTTACTTTTTGCCTGATTTTAAAAATTCTTGTTTCTGCAAGCGACTAACACATGGCCCGACCACACGATAACAAACTGCCATCTTCTCAATATTTCCATACTTTTAAATGGTATGATTTAAATTTAAATGTATTATGTCACCTGCTCTGATAGTTTGGCCTCTACTGGGCCTTGAAATGAGAAGTAGAAAAGAAGTCATTCTGTAGTAGCATTTACATTATATATAATTGATTCTGGTACTGACGACATTCTTAGATTCACGATCTCAATGACGCCATAGTTATATAAAACGTCAATTTCTTGAAGAAGCGTTTATACAGCTCTAAATAGATTTATTTTTCAATTCTAAGAATATTTAACAATATTAAAAATTTAATCGTAACTTTTACGTTAACTCGGATCGGTAAAGAAAGGGAGTGAAGGGAGATACTCAACGAACGTCTAATACTTGTCACTTTTATCTTTAGTCTGGAGACGATTCTTACGAACATGAAAGTTCGTAACAAATGCATAGCTCAAATACAAACCGCATCTGGGGGGATTCGAACCTGTGCGGGCAATTATCCTCGTTTTTCGAGGTTTAAAAGACCAACACCATAACCACTGAGCCAAAGAGAATTCTCCCTAACGCAGTTGCTAGGTATTGATTTTATACGGGAAAGCTATGGAGTAAGGAAAGAGTGATCTCCCGTGTTCACGATACAGTTTATAAAGTGACGGATTCAATGCTAAACATTGTTAAATATCTAAGAATTGAAAAATAAAGCTACTGAAAGGTACACACAAATCTTCAAGAAATTAATGTATTATACCACCATGGCGTTGTTGAGATCGCGACGAGTCCACGAACAACACAGAATATCGCAGTCTTTCAAGATCAAATTTCTACCAAAACACATAAAATTTCTTGGCTGTAGGCCTACTTCAATATAGTATCGATAACATGTTAATTAAGATATCTAATCATAAAAATTACGAATTGAAAGTTAGAAACGTGTTGTGAAGTATTAGTTTCTCCTGTGGCGTAAGTTAATTACTGCTTTGGCAACGGAATGAGAGTAATATTTAATTATAATTATTTAAAGAGTGAAGAAGCTATTCTATAAGTGGAAAGTATATGTGACCTGTTTTTTGATTGAAGATCTTGGCCATTTTTACCGAAATTGGGATGATTTCATTATATATATTATATATCTAGATATACATTATATTACATAATAAACAAGAATAACATTACATGGGAGTAATACATCAATAACATTTATTGCCAACTGGTTTCGCTAAAGCTCATCAGGGCAACAATAAATCACGTAGCAACGTAGCGTTGCTACACACATATCGCAATAATTGATGACGTCATGGCTTAATGTTCAATTTAGGCATAAATCTATTGATGATTATATTATATATAGATTTATTCAACAGACACATGTACATACATGTATGTGAATCAAAAGGCACACATCCCTAACGATTTGAGGGAACTTTTTTTCGTATTTTGTACCATGATTTAAGGAAGTTCTCGAGTCTACAGTACCATTTATCGAAGGCTCATCATATCAACTTTAAATTTGTATAAATGATTATTTGATCAGATAGATAATGAAATTTTAAATATAGGGACATGTTATCATACTTGGTTCTTAGTTCCAAATTGATTTTCCTTTAAATTGATAAAATTCAATCACTCAAAAATACGAGCATCAATTCGTAGTTTCTTTATATTATTTAAAGGCTTCTAATATCAACTTTAGAACAGGGAAATTATATACGATCCCTGTTTAGAATTATTTTAACAATTACAATTTCGATTAGATAGACAAGAAAATTTTGGACAACGGGGCCGGATATCTCACTTCTTCGTTATTACCAAATTGATATTCCTATTTATGAATTTATGAATTGATAAAATTCAAACGCTTATTTATTGAAACAATGCCAGCATCAATATGCAGTTTCTTTTACTATTGAAAGCTTATCACTTCACTATGAAAAATAACGCTCTAATGTTCAATTAATGTTCTAATATTTAATTTTCATTTAATGCTTGCCTTCTGCAAACATAGAACATTGGAGTGTTATTTTTCATAGTGTTTTAATTATTCCCTAAGGAATTCAAAGTGTCATTGTCTTAATCACTTCAATTTTCAAACAGTATAAGTAATCTTTAAATTAGATACGTATAATGAAATTTAAAGTATGGAGGCTGGATTTCTTACTTGTAAAAAAAATCAAAGTATGTTTATGTAAAAAGATTGGCAAAATTCAAACGCTTATATAAATAACATAATGTACGCAAAGACGGGATTTTGAGTTTCTTATACGGGCGAAAGACAGCACCGAAGGTTACACGTAATTATTCTCTTGGAAGCGAAATGAAAATGATCAGAAGTAACATACTTCCTAATGTACACAGAGCCATAATAAATACAGGTATCGGTATGTTTGTTTAGTGTCAATGCAACTTTCAACATTATTTCAGTTATACCGTGGCAGCCAGTGCACCTTACCTTCAGTCTGAAGGCTTGCTCCGATGTTATTTTTGTGATTGGGACTCCGCTAGCTAGAGAAGCGGAGAAACAATCACAAAAATAACATCGGAGCTAGTCCCCGAATCAGCGTAAGTGCACCTATGCTTGCTTTCCTGGAGTGCCTTTCATCAGGATATGCACTAACTTCTTTCTAAGCCATTGGTTGCTTTCCCACCTTATCTTTACCCAAACAATGATCAGTGGTGTCAGGAGGATGAATTCTGTCTCAATGACTACCATCAATCCTCGGAAAAAAATACCAGTCCAACTGGGATTCTAAACAGCGACCCCTGATAATTTGGGGCTAAATTTCTTCACAAGTTAACCCTGACTACACAATCTCGAGTATAAACAGCCCTGAAGGAAAAGGATTCTGAGGACATTGCGGGAAAATGATAAAATGCTGGTAACCAGCACTTTCTCCTTTTTTCCACAATGTTTTCTACCCTGCTGAGGAAGTCCTATTGTTTCATTCGTAGCACTTAGGAATTTGTTGTGTGCAGAAGTTTTCAATTTTGAAGAAAACAGAGTTTGTCGTTTGGTAAAGAGTTAAATCAGTAGATTTTACTGCCTTTAAAAAAAAATGCTGGGCAGTGTCAAATAAAAAGATCTGCACCGATCAGTTATTGTACCGATTATGTGTTAATATGTCCAGGGATCGTATATATGTGTATATAAGATCCCAGATATGTCTGAGAAAAAAGTCTCTTTCGCCCGTTTCTAGGCCTTGCCTATTTTCGTATTAGAAATAGAAAAGTTATAAGCTTTGACATGGAACTAATTTCACCGAAATCAACAGACAAACGAAGTATTTACATGGGGCCATATTTGGGCCGGAAAATGTTACCTAATTTTACCAGGCGAGCCGGGGAATGCACATACCCCCTCACTACTTTAGTCCACCCACCTTCTTTCGCTAGTTGTGATCTAGACAGACCCGATTTGGTCGTCGTCTTCGTCAGGATGTCGGGGTTCGTCGCCATGTCGCGATCGTTGGCTCGTCCAGTGATGATGCAGTCTAGGGCACAGGATTCCACTGCTGGAAAAGTTGCAGTTCGACGAATGTATAATTGAAATTAATGTTCTCTTCAATGATTTTACCAGCTTTGCAGCTTTGATGTCATACTCAACTTCAAGGGCACGGGGGGGGGGGGGGTAGTCAAGAAAAATATTGCTGCATAGAGCCGTTAAAAGAGGGATAGGGTCAAAACGGCCCACTTCCAAAACGGCCCGGTCCAAAACGGCCCACTTTACCGAAAAGGCCCAATGTTATGGGTACCAAAACGGCCCACTTTTGAACTACGAATTGCTGTTTTATTTGCACCAATTTTGACAGTGAACTTTCTTTACTCTTACGAGTAGGTCCGGGTAATATCGGACACCCGGGTAACTTCGGACACTTCGTTTGTCGTTAAATACGAACTACAGAAAAAAGACAGACTTGAAAAATTGACCAAGCCTTCTCATAAATCCCTTACAAAAACAATGCATATCTTATGATAACATAATCAATGAGATGTTGGGGTTAATTCGATTGAATTAGGCATTGATGTTTTGAATATGCAGGTTTTTCGTTTTCCTTCATAGAAAAGTATCAAAGCGGAAACCTTCCAAATGCAAGTTAAACGACCTGGTAAAGGTATTTGATCTGCTATATGAAACTATTTACATATACAAAGTGATTTTAATGTACTCGTAGATTTATATTTTTGGTCTCTGATTATGTTTTGTTGTGATAAATAAAGCATTTTATTAAAAAAATCGAAAATAATTCCATGTCCGATGAAACCCTACATGTGAAAAATAAACAGAGAGGAGCAAGTCTTGTATTGGACGCGGTGCTCACGGATTTGCAATGCGGTTTATTCCTGATTTCGACAAATGTGTTAGAGCTTTTTAATTAAATGAATAAATTTTGCAGTGAAGGTATGGATTGAGTTATCGTTTGTGGGGAACCAGTAGTGTTCTGAATGTAAACATATTTATTTTACATCAATGAGAAACAAGCTCTCACAGCGTGTACTAATCTCTCTCTAGAGTCTGCTTCCCGTCTACTACACAAGTAGACCGAGAGGGGAACTGATTGATAATAACCTGATACAGGTAAATCGCCAAAATATTGAGGAGGAAAGAAGCCATTGCTATCTAGAGCTACTCAGTCTCAGTGGACTCCTAAATTAAACAATTTTCCCATCAAATTTGCCGTCCGATGTTCCCCAAACAGAGTGTCCCATACAAGACGCCATGTGTCCGATCCAAAACTACCTCTACAGTATGAACAAAATCGTTTATTTTTCGATGATAACCCTAACTTTTTGGAATAATATAGTGTAAAATACACTTTACAGTGGTTTGCCTAGTTGGTGACCGCAGAATAAACGACCTTGGCGAGCCAATGAACATGTAACAAACTGTAGATGCCGAAAGTGTCAGATACTACCCGGTTGTACTCTATCTATTTTCAAATAATAACAAAAAAGTGGGCCGTTTTGGTACCGGGCCGTTTCGGCACTGGGCCATTTTGGTACTAGGCTGTTCTGGAAGTGGGCCGTTTTGACCCCAATCCGTTAAAAGAGATACTGGTATGATCAAATTCATTTTAGAAGTTATGGGAGAATGGTGACACAGGTGTTTGCAGAGACACAATGAAAAAATAACAACGAATGCAAGCCTCGGAATTGAGGCTTTCACACTTAAAAGCCCATCAAAACTGTGAAGAGAGGCCAGTATTATGCTACCAGATTCCTTTCTGAAGCTTAAAAGGAAGGGCTGCTGTGGGGTTCCAGCAGAGGGTGACAGATGTTTCGGTAACAGACAAATTTGGTAAATTGGACTTATAGAGTAAATCGATTGGATGTTTCGGTAACAAGGCAAATATATAGTGTTTATGTACCGTTACGTTTTTCACACCCAATACATGGTTATCCACCTGTGTTCAGGTACATTATGTATAATATTTTTGTTATTCTGCACCAGCCATGCTGTACTTATTTTACCATTTTCTTATTTTCGATTTTCAACAACAGTTGAGGTATCATATTGTACATTATAAGCATTTACCTGTCACATATCTCCCGTTAATTAATCCTCAGGTTTTATAGAAATGTGGAAAGATGGTGCTGGTCTTTTGAACATCAGTAAACGAGTGCAAACAATGATCAGCGGTGAGAGAGGAATGAATCCTGTCGCAATGACTATCATCAATCCTCGGAAGGAAATTGGCTGAGCCAGGGATCTAACCAGCGATCCACCCATCCTCAAGTCCTGTTTGCTATGGACTGAGCTACAGGGGCTCGGCTCCCTCAACTTTTAGGTGTATGCAGTCAGATCAGAAATCGTATATTCGATCCCTGGTCTGATCTGCAAATCTAATATCCTCTATTACTGTTTTATGTTACCTTAAATCCGCTTAATTCTTGCATTTGAATATAAATATCAGAACAATTATTATACACCCGTCGAAGACGGAACGTATTATGGGATCACCCATGGCGTACTGACGTCCGTGCGGGCGGGCTGGCATCCGGGCGGCATCCAGTTCTTTGTCCGGAGCATAACTTTGTCATCTCCAGTCCGATTGACTTAAAACTTGGGATTTGTGTTGCAATAATACGGAGTGCAGTGCGAAAGAACCATAACTCTACCTCTTGCTGTCTTTGAGTTATTTCCCTTTGATCGTCATTTTTACAGATTTTTCTGCTTGTCCGGAGCATAACTTTGTCATCTCAAGTCAGAACAACTTCAAACTTGGCATTTGTGTTTGTTGCAATAATACAGAGTGCAGTGCGAAAGAATCATAACTCTACCTCGTGCTGTCTTTGAGTTATTTCCCTTTGATCGTCATTTTTACAGCATTTTCTGCTTGTCTGGAATATAATTTTGTCATCTCTAGTCTGAACATCTTCAAATTTGGTATGCATGATTGTTGAAAAATTACGGAATGCAGTGCACAAGAACCATATCTCTTCCTTGCACGAATTTTGAGTTATTCCCCCTTAGATCTTCATTTTTATAGCATTTCTTGCTTGTCCGGAGCATAACTTTGTCATCTTAAATAGGAATGACTTGAAATATGGTATGCTTATTTGTTGCAATATTTGGAAGTGCAGTGTGCAAGAATTGTAACTTTACCTCGTGCTGTCTTTGAGTTCTTTCTCTTTGATCATCATTTTTACAGCATTTAGTGCTTGTCCGGAGCATAACTTTGTCATCTCAAGTCAGAACAACTTCAAACTTGGTATGCATGTTTGTTGCAATATTATGGAGTACAGTGCCCAAGAACAATAACTCTACCTAGTGCGGATTTTGAGTAATTCCACTTTGTTCTTCATTTTTACAGTATTTCGTGCTTGTCCGGAATATAACTTTGTCATCTCTAGTCTGAACATCTTCAAATTTGGTATGCATGATTGTTGAAAAATTACGGAATGCAGTGCACAAGAACCATATCTCTTCCTTGCACGAATTTTGAGTTATTCCCCCTTAGATCTTCATTTTTATAGCATTTCTTGCTTGTCCGGAGCATAACTTTGTCATCTTAAGTAGGAATGACTTGAAATATGGTATGCTTATTTGTTGCAATATTTGGAAGTGCATTGCGCAAGATTTGTATCTCTACCTCGTGCTGTCTTTGAGTTCTTTCCCTTTGATCGTCATTTTTACAGCATTTAGTGCTTGTCCGGAATATAACTTTGTCATCTCAAGTCAGAACAACTTCAAACTTGGTATGCATGTTTGTTGCAATATTATGGAGTACAGTGCGCAAGAACAATAACTCTACCTAGCGCAGATTTTGAGTAATTCCACTTTGTTCTTCATTTTTACAGTATTTCTTGCTTGTCTGGAATGGAACTCTGTCACCTCAAGTCAAATTGACTTGAGACTTGGTGAACATGTTTGTTGCAGTTACAAAAAGTGCAATGCACCGGAGCCGTAACCTTACCTAATGCCCTTTTGGAATTATTCCCTATTCATTATTTTTTTTTAACAGCTTTTCATGTTTCTCTACGATATAACTTTGTCTTTTCATGTTGGAATGACCTGAAACTTTATATGCATGTTTCCTTAACATTAGAGGAGACATTCATGCCTATTTCAATCACTTACATGATTTCTTCCGCACTACTATTTTCCTCTACCTGCCCTTTATGATTATTATTCCCCCTCGACAACTTGCGGTGGGACGGGCGTATCTTGCGACAATTTGCCGCTCTTGTTCTTTTAAATATAAAGCTTTACCAGACGGCCAAATTTTAGACTTGCCTTAATTTAAAGCATTTTCTCCTTTTGCCACAATGGTTCCAAGAGCCTTGTTCTTCAGGGGCGTTAAAACATGTAATAGTGTGGTAAAGGGTTAAAGCATGTAATACTTGTATATATCACAACAAGTTTTCTCTTAACTTTAAATCTTGACCAGATGGCCAAATTTCATACTTAATGGTCCAAATTGACAGCATTTTGCAGACAAAAAAATCATTACTCAAACAATGAAATCTGGTTTTGATTGGATAGAAAACATTGTGGAAAGGGAGAAAATGCTAGTTCCCAGCATGTTCCACTGCAGAGGAACATGGTTTTTGAAAGCATTGTTGAAAAAAAGGAGAAAATGCTGGAAACCAGCATTTTCTCTTTTTTTCAACAATGTTTTCAAAAGTCATGTTCCTCTGTGGTGTAAAACTCCTGATTGTGTGGTAAAGGGTCAAATTAACCTTTTACCAACTTATACATTGAATATTGCTTTTCAAGGCCTGTCTCTCTATATCTTTCTTCGTTTGCCTCAATATTTTCACCTGTATACCTATTACCTTTATTTCTGAACTCTTAATTCTTAGAGTGTCGATTAAACAAACTGACCATTTTCTTTTAGAAATGTAGAGTCTAATATTAGGGGTTTTAAGTTTGTTCTTGTCCAAAATGTCTTAGAAAAGCTGCGAGTGAAGATAAAAAATCAGACTCCGTGTTTTGTGCAGTCTGATCTTGCTCTGAATGGGCTGCAAAGACAACAAGAGTAGTGAAATGACTCTAAGGGTTAAATATTGGTTTGGAAGTCTGTCTTCGGAAGAAAATATTTTCACACCTGAAGCGTTAACAGGAGGTTATTTTTCAGTTTTTTTTTTTTATCATTTTCATAAAACATGCGGATTTGATTAAACTGGGAAATTGTTTTCTGTCAGACGGTTAAAGGATATACAACAGGTGCATGCTTAGGACTGGATATCATTAGTTACATCAAGTATATGTGAAAACCGAAAATTACATATGATCAGAATTTATTAATTTCAGGTATTTATACATACAGCATAGAATGAGCAACATAACAAAAATATTATGTCTGAAAAAATTAGAAATTGCACATGAAAAAATAAACGTTTGAACAAAACAAAGCCATATAGAGTGTGAAAAATGTCACGGTGTATAGATACTATATACATGTACATGTAATTGCCTTCTTACCAAAACATCCAATCGATTTACTCTTTAAGTCTAATTTACCGAACTCGTCTGTTACCGAAACATTCATAAATCCTAGCAGAGACACAAACATAAAAAATGTAACATTGGAAGTACCATCTGAATACGGGTGGGAGAGTGGGTGTCCATGGAAAAACGGTTTTTCACTTTAAAGACCAATATCACTGTATTTCACCTATAAAATTTAAAAGCATTTCACCATCAAAAAAAACCCCAGAATTTTTTACCCTAATAACCACCTTTTTATCATAGCTTGGTTCATAATATCTTTAATAAAATATACATAACTTAATTGATTCTACAGTTGACTCCCATTACTCAGTTGATTCTCATAAATGTATCTTCAAGAATCTATATTTGCCAGTGATATTTAGTTGCACACTATTTTTGTGCCTGTGATCAATATTTTAAAGACATAAATTGTCTCTCTTTGCAGTAGAAATTTATAAAAACCACTTGAACAACTGCTCACTCCAGAAATTCCAATTTTTCCTCACTTGTAATTTTTAAGTAGATTTCCACTGCTGTTGAAGATGACTACTGTCATAGAAAAGTAGGTCTGTCATGTAGCATATATTGTAGATTAAAGATCAGACTACACATTCGGTGCAGTCTGATCTTGAACTCTGTCATCCAAAAAGCTACTCAAGTCGTTATTGGTAATGAATGAGCTAAATGTATTTCATTTTAGAATAGTATAGCATACCCCACCAAAAGCATGATACTAGCCCTGCATATAGATCTACCATTTTTCTTTTTGAGTGAAATACTGCTTGGAAAAAAATCATCAAACATTTTGTAAAGTGAAATTTAGTGCGTAAATTTTATGGTATGGATACTCAGAGTCTGAGTGGACTTGAGTGAAATATGACTCTTATACCAAAGAAAGAAGAAGAAAAAAAAAGATGAATACAGTGAAATTATTCTCTGTAGAAGAATTGCTTGAACTCAAGTTGTTGCTGAAAGGAAAAATATAGTTTTGAGAAACATTTTATGTACCTTGCAAAATGAAATTTAGGCTGTAGATTTCATGTATTGTATCTTAAATCCTGTCACCTGGTGCATAGTACAGTTCTGCTCAAATAGGAACCTGAAAATTAAAAATTTTTTCCCTAAGATTGGTCTAAAATTTCGTAATTTTATACTTTTATAGTGAAATCAGCAAAAGCGTATAAATCCAGGGCAGGCTAGACACTGAAGGGGATTATGTTGAAAAAGAAAGCATTGTGTTTCCAAAAAGTCAAACCCTGACATTATGAGACTCATAACTTGTCAATTAGCCCTCGTATTTAGACACATCCATACACATGTTGATTTACTCTTCAACATCCATTTTATCTATCTGGTAGTTTTGCATGTAACAGATTCCGTTTAGTTCTCTGCAGTAAACATGATCTCTCTTTGACCAAAACATTTCCATGAAAGAACTGAAGTTACCTATCTAACCTTTTTTTTTAAAATACAGTGTACTTGTATTCAGCTGCTATCTCGCTGAGTGATGGTCAAATTCATACAGAATTCAATAAAAACACTATCATATCAGATTGCAGACCAAGCCACATTAAATTTTTGGTCTGCAAAATGCTTTCAGTATAATTATACAGACAACTCCTGAGTTTTCTCCACTGGTATTGGTAAACAAATGTAGCCTCCTAACTTTTTTTAATTCTTTACCAAACAACCAAATTATAGAGGTATGCAAATAGACAGCTTTTGCAGACAACAAAAGTGACTCATAAATTGAAATTTGTTTCTGGAAGTGCAGAAAATATTGTGCATAAAGGAGAAGATGCTGGCTACCAGCATTTTCTACATTTTCAACTATGTTTTCAAAAGCTTTCTCATTCATGGTTGTTAGGTCAGGATTGTGTGGTAAAGAGTCAACCCTTTACCAAATAACTTAGACTGGTCTAAAAGCAAAGCATTTTCAAGTGAAAAGTAAATCTGACTCAAATAATAAAAAATTGTGTTTGAAAGGGTAGAAAACATTGTAGGAAAAGAAGAAACTACTGCTAAGCTACATTATTTTCTTTTCAAACCATGTTTTCAAAAGCAGCCTTCTTCATGGTAGTTACATTATGGAATTGTGTTGTTTAAAGAGTTCATAATGATTTATTTCTGTTTTGTGAAGATCAAAAGATTTTTCTCCACAGGGCACAGTTTGGTTACAGAGAAGATGTAAAAGAACCTTACAAATTTACAACCTATTTCGCACAGACTGGTGGATTTTTAGTAGCCACTTATATTGTGTTGTACACATACTTCCACCCAGAACACATACTGGTAAGGTCTGAGACATTTTAGCAAGGCTATCTTCAAAGAAAATGTTCAGGTATTGTTTGAGTCCTGTAGTTGTCTGGTCGCCATTGATCAAAACCAGTGTTCCCACTCACATTTTTTTGGAGGAGTGCATACACTCTTTGAGGTAAAATTTTGGGAATGCAAGAAAAGTTCTAGAATCACACATAATAATGACATATTACTGAAATCAAAATAAATTGATGATAATTTAACTCTATCCCATGATGTGGCATCTTGGAAACTCTGTCAATTTTAGCGCTTCTAAGGAGGAAAAAGAAGAATCTGGTGTATTAGAGTATGCTTTTGAAACAGAGTAGAAAAGATTGTGGGAAAAGATGATGTTAATTGTTACAAGCAACTTCTTTTCCCATATTGTTTGCAAGAGCAGATGACTGCAGAGTGAGACTTGTCAAAATTCGCTTCTTTGAGGAAAAAGTTTTGATTTCTCAGAAGAGATTGGTAATGGGTTGTGTCGGGTCAAACACTCAGAGCCATCATGGCCCTCTTGAGTGAGATTTCTGATGAAATTAGATCTTCAAAACCTGTGCTTACATGCAAGTTTCACTTCATAGTTTTGTCCGTAGATAACAAGCGTCATTTATGTGAATGGGAACTCTAAAAACCTTAGAAACTTTTTGATAGCTTTGTAATTACCTCAAAATACTTTTTTCATTTGAATGTTCACTTAGACTGTAACTGCAGCTGAGCATTGGCACCTGTGTGGTCTCATAGCCCTCCTCTAATCCTGCTCTACTCAACCAAGGGTGTACAGTACAGAGACAGGAGACCAAGATCAGTCTGCACACACATTCAGATAACACAGTCAACATTCTACATGTATTTTCTCTGAACCATTTCCCAAATGTTCCCATATTGTAACAAACCTGAGAAAAAAGCTTTTTGAAAAAATTGAAAGAGGAGAAAATGCTTTTACCAGCATTTCCTATTTTCCCACAATGTTGTCTATCCTTTCTGATCCAATGCTCCATCATTTGGGTCATATCTAACTTGTTGTCTGCAAACACTTTCAATTTTGGACAAGTCTAAAATTTTGTGATGGGTAAGTAGTGCATTAATGGCTTATAAAATGCCTTTAACCCTAAGAGTGTGTTAACTCTACCAAACGATGAAATTCTAGACTTGCCAAATTGAAAGCATTTGCAGACGACAAAATTAATGTAGCTGAAATGATGGTAGTTGTCTGTGACAGAGTAGAAAACCTTGTGAGAAAAGGAGAAACTTCTGGATACAAGCATTTTCTCATTTTCGCACAATGTTTCAAATAGTCTGATGTTGATCTAAAGCAACTAGAGCTGTGGTGTCCGTGGTTGTGAGGTAGAGCTTTGGCTTCTTAACCATAAGATCTCGAGTTCAATACCCAGGAGTGGGTGTCAACTTTGGGATTGTTGCAAGTACTGGTGTAGTTCCTAGGAAGCAGAATAGAGAGAGATTAGTATAAGTTGTAAGAACTTGTTTCTCAATCGATGTAAAATAAATTTGTTTAAACTAACTAGAGCTGGGTTCAGTGATTGTAAGGGTTAAATAAATAAGATTCTGCTGTATTAGTTAACAGCTGACCGCTCATCATTGTTTTGATGATGGTTAGGTGGGAAAGCAGCCAGTGGCTTTGGAAGGACTTTATGCCAAGTACTGGTGAAAGAAATATTTGCGATATAACTGATATAATGTTTGCGATAGTGTTAACACCAAACAAACTGTTTTTCTGTTTTTCAGGGTCATTATCCCACAATAGATCCCTCCAAGTGGACCGATGCAGAATTAGGGATCCCACCTGATGAAGAAGACATCTATCCACCAGGATATGTGCCCCTTAGTCAAAGATAAAATCAGGGATTTAGTGTGAAATAAGTGTTTAAAGTTTGAATCCTCATACTTGCAGCAGAAGGCAGAGAAAAAAAACCCATGTAAATATTGTGAAATAAGGACAATAGATATGAATTAAGATTAAATACAATAAACCCTTAACCCTTTATTCTTCAATTTTCTTCTATTCCTACAATGTTTTCAAATGGCAAGACAAGGTAATAATGGGCATAGTACCGGTACCTTTGTTCATTTCTTTTTGACTAACAAGCAATTCTTTTTCTGAATGTCGACCACATTCTTTTGTTTTGCTGCACACTCATGAAATTTCTAATATTGTCTAAAAATTATTGACAAATTGATTAAACTGTTCAAAGTGAGCAGATTTGTTCACCCTTTTTTGCACAATTGTGTTTTAATTACCCTGAGGAAACTCCTTTTAGAAACATTGTAGGAAAAGGAGAAAATGCTCGTAACTGGTAACCAGCATTTTCTCCTTCTCCTATGTTCTCTAACCTTTGAAAAGCCAAGTCCCATCGTTTGACCAACATTTTGTTATCTGCAAGTGCTTTTAGTTGTGACAAGTCAGAAATTTTTTTAGTCTGGTTAAGAGTTGACATAAGATTTATTTTTGTTAGAGAGTTGATTATTATGCTGTCTGTCAGTATTTGGACAATGGAAATAAGGTGCCAAGTACATTTGAGCCAAAAGGGGGCTTAATGCACTTCCCTGAAGTATGATACCAAGCAAGTCATCACAGTATTATGCATCCCTAAAATCTGTCTTGTCAAACAACTGAATAGATCATGAGGTAGACTGGTCCTTTGACATACAGAAAATTGACAAATAGCAAAAAGTTTTGGCCCAGGTCAGCCTGCGCGGACTGCACAGGCTGACCTAAGTCGATACTTTTCGCAAATGCATTAAGCACCTTTTTCAGAGCATGGCCCATTTACCTTGGGGAAAAGAACTTTTATAAGTTTAATTTAACCCTTTACCAATCAATCCCAACTTTTAACGACCCTGAGGAAGAAGGCTTTTAAAAACATTTAGGGAAAAGGAGAAAATGCTGGTAAGCAGCATTTTCTCCTTTTCCCAAAATGTTTTTCTACTCTTTCAGAAACAAATCTCATCATCTAAATCATGTTTAGTTTCTCCTCTACAAATGCTTTCATTATAGATGAGTAAAAAATTTTGCTGTGTGGTAAAGGGTTAAAGCTTTAGATAAAAAAGACTCATGGTTTGTTTTTTAGTCAGTGATTCTATTGGGGGAAAAATTCCTGCTAAGTTAGATTGAAGTTGTCATCACAACTATTTAGCAGAAAACTTGAAATCTGTTTTAAGTCTTGAATAAAGATATTTATAGAGCTATGCAAAGGAGTTGTTTCTGTGGTGCTGGGGTGGACACTGTTGGTGTTCCATGATCTAAAGGATAGGGCACCCTAATACAGATTCTTGTAACATCACCTTTCATCGCCGAAAACCGTATGGATTCGGCTAAGACTCGGGTAATCCATAATCAATCAGCCGATAGGTACTGGTTTCCTGCATCGATTACGAATTACCTGAGTCTTAGCCGAATCTGTACGCTGAAAGGCGATGTTACAAGTATCCCCTTAGGGTACCCTTTCCTTAATGACACCAATATTTTGGGAGAAACACTTAAAGTTTAATACTTTCAAGACTTAGGTTTGTGCCATTGTGGTAATTTGGCTATGAGACACCTGATCTAAACATTTGTGCCCAGCCCTGTTATATGGTATAATTTGAGTTCTGCTACAGCTGCTTTCTTAGTGAAAATTTTGTGTTGAAGAATAGACGTAACCTTGTCAAAAATACTTCTGGGATACCAGCCCTTGTTGAATGGGTTCTCCTTTTGATAGTTTACTTCTAGTCAAAGTTTGATGCAAATATCTTGAGTAATGACAGAGATATGTGAAAATGTTAACGTTTTCATATGACACAGATGCAGACAACAGGGTTTTGACAATACCACAAGTTTTCTTCGATAGCAGCCTCGATAATAAAAGGAAAACTTCAGATAGTTGACGAACTGAGAACAAGCAACAAAAATATTAAGATTTCTTCCAAGGCCAGCACTCTTCAAACAGACTTACAAAGCTTTACACTTCACCAAAAATCCTGTGTTTTAATGACCAACAAGAAGAAAGCTTTTGAAAACATTATTGGCAAGGGGGGAGAAAATGCTGGTTGACAGCATTTTCTCCTTTTCCCATGTTTTCTACCATTTCTAAAACACATCTTGCACTTCAGTCCTGTTAAATTTGTCGTCTGCAAATGCTTTTAATTTGGACTTTCCTTTAATTGTCTGACAGAGGTAACTGCATACCCAATGACGAGATTTGAGTCTTGCCAAAATTAAAATCAATCACAGACAACAAAACTTAATTCAGTTTAATTGATGAGATTTGTCTTTGGTAGTTCTTTTCCTCAGAAAAATCTCATTTGGAAAAGAGTAGATCTAGGATCCAAGAAGCTATTTTTAGGACATCTTTGATCCTCAGTTGCGACCGCTTGAGAAAATTTGATAATGCGCCAGACCGAAGGTCGAGCGAGATGTCAAAATTTTTCTTGCGCGGCGAGAAGCAGATACAAGCGCCAGGAAAGTTACTACAGCATAATATTCCTTTTATTATATACCTACACCTTTCAACGAAAAAAATATTGCAATTGTAGACATTTTGTTCGAAAACGGCAAGCAAAATAAAACAAATGGAGTAGTAACCAGTAACTTCGTTTTTATGAATAACGGATGGATATTAAAACGTAAAATTTTGAACAATCAAATTGCAAATGAATACATACCTATACTGCTCGTGAGTTTCGTCATCATGACGTCATCATACCATATTTGGAAGCGTATTTCACAGTGTGTAGACGTCTGCGCATGTCATATTCTCATTATCTCCCGCTAGATGGCATTCTACAAATACACATCTATCTAATTTGGGCATTCAGGGTACAGAACCGGACTACTTTTCAAAACAACAACGGTTACCGTTACTTTAAATTTCAAAATAAACGTTTACTCAATAAAACGCTACCTGGTGCGATTCATTCAGCTATGATCGGCTAGCATGAAACCTATGCATCGGCTATTTATTAAAACAGTCCCTACATGCTTAGGTAATATGGTAATAGCTTCGGTATAAGCCCTACTTTTCCCAAGTAATCGGGGATGGGTGATGCGTCAAAGCAGACAGGTCGAATCTTCGAAGAATATGACATGCGCAGACAGCGGTCATATTCTTCAAAGATTCGACCTGTCTGCTATGACGCATCACCCATCCCCATATACCTGGGAAAAGTAGGGCTTATACCGAAGCTATTAGCCCATTACCAAAGCATGTAGTGGCTTTTTTAATAAATGGCCGATACATAGGTTACATGCTAGCCGATCATAGCAGAATGAAGCGCACCAGGTGGCGTTTTATTGAGTAAACGTTTATTTCATTTTGAAATTCAAAGTAATGGTTGTTGTTTTGAAGAGTAGTCCGTTTCTGTACCCAGAATGCCCAAATTAGATAGATGTGTATTTGTAGAATGCCATCTAGCAGGAGATAATGAGTGTAGATACAGATTTTTTTCTGTCCTGTGTGATATTTTATCTGCATACATGTACTTCCTCTGGAAAACTTTCAGGTACACGCCGTTTCATAATATATATCCTTATTCTAAACTTGAATTTTGCCAACACAAGTAAGTTTAAAATAAATGGAAAGCTACTACCTTTTTGCAGACATAATAAAATTTCATTCGATATATATATATAATACACAGACTTTACGTAAACATTTTTTGATACACTACACTTTTTCTGACAAGTTCATCTCACAAGTGTCCTGCATAATTTCAATTCTTGGACTTTCAATCAGGTCAACTCTTTTTTTAAAGCAGGGATCTTATATACATGTGTATATACGATCCCTGTTTAAAGATTATCCCAGAAGTGTACAGGTTTACAAGCAGCAAAATGGGTTCAGAGGGACACAGACATCGGGCTGTCATATTAAAAAGCTGCTACACAGTGATTTAATTATCCTGTCACTTCCGGGTTTACCTGACGGATAACAGGGTGCCGTATATTTTTTTTGTTATCCGTCAGTTGGTCACGTGACCGCTAAGTGCGCACCTGCTGACTGGGACTATTTTCAACCAAGCGTCTTACTGCCGTAATGAATGAATCAATCGCTAGCGAATACTTTTGCTCGTTTAATTAATAGTCTGTTATGTTAAAACATATTGTCTTCTTCGCCACAATATTTTTCTGCGGATATACGTCACGTTTACTAATTATGACGTAGCCAATATCATTCATGACGTCATTATTGCAGCTGCATATCCAGAGGGTTTTGTAAACACGGTTCTTCATTTTTTAAAGTTTCTCATAGATCTAGTGAGAAAGATGTCAATATGTGCCTTATTTCGAGCGAAATGTTTAATTTAGTCGGATTTTGGATTGTAATTGAGAAAAAAGAATAAATAAAATAGACGGTTGGTGTCTTGGATTGGGAAAGTCGATCAGGCTCGGCTCCGGGAATTTATTAAAGGTACGCTCTTTATCAATGTTTTTTTTTTTCGTTTGTTTGCTTTGTTTTGTTCCGTTACAGTGAGTGACAGGATAAATAGAATAGATGGTTGGTGTCTTGGATGGGTTAAGTTTATCGGGCTCGGCTCCGAAATTTATCCGGTTCGCCTTCGGCTCACCAGATAAATTCCTCCGCCTTGCCCGATAAACTTAACCCATCCAAGACACCAACCATCTATTCTCTATTTATCTCATGGGCTGTTTTCAGCGCAGACGGTATAGTGGTTCCTATGTTTTTCGCAGATGGCGAGGACAATGCTGACACAGTAAATAAGGAGGGCTATCTGAACATTTTGAGGAAGAATTTCATTCCGAAGCCAAAAGGAATAAAGTATTAACACTGAAAACATGGGTACTAGCATTTGATTTTAGCAAGAAGACGGGTAGAAAACTTCACATTCGGAGCCAATGGCTCTGACGAGAAAATGTGTTGGTCTTCCGTTTCTGAAAATGTCGGCTGAAAAAAAACAACCAAAAAACAGGTAAGCTTGTCACTATTTGTAATCATGTGTTCTTATGTCTTTGAAATTTCAAAAAAGGAGAATGTCATGCAATGCTCTGGTCTTTAAACGTGTTTTCTGCACTACGGAAAGTTGTAACAAGTGTACAGTTGTCTGAATCATTTGTGGCGTGGGTTGACAGTAGCCGAAATAATATGTCACGGACCTAAATTCAGTCTATTTTTGCGATTTAATTGGCAAGTAAGAAAGAGTCTTGCTGTCCCAAAAGCGCGAATGAATGTCTTGAAATGTTACATTCATTGCAGGTAAAGAATTGAAAAGTAATAGCACAAAAAAATGATATAAATAAAGAAGGGCTCCGATTATGTGGACCGACTCTGAATATATAAGTCGGCACCGATTGATGAGGGCTTCATCTCAAAATTTTAGTTTTCTGTAAATAAATATTTAGGAAGTAGGCTTTGTTTTTCCGTTAATACTTTTCTGTCCAAATTGTAGTACATTTGTTGGATGGAACATGACCGAATTTGTGAAAATACACTGAAAGGGCAGGTATTGTCATGATTAAAAAATACTGTCGAACATTAGTCTATCTAAACTAATAAAAGGCCGCAGAAACTCCAAAAGTGAAAATCTGCGCATTAAACAAACATCTTAGTAGTAAGATAATAATCCTGTGCCTAGCCGCAGATAGTCAACTGCTTAAGGATCTGCGCTTTACCGCAGAAACCCCATAAAATCATAAAATGTAAATCTCCGCATATAGAATATACATAAACTTATAGGCGTCAGAAATCCGTCGTTCAGTCAATACCTTTTATACGCGTTTTATTCGTATGCATTTCGTCTGCACATGCTAAAAGGGATTTCGGACATTGGAAATTTTTTTTCGGAGCAATGATTTTCAAAACTTTAAGACTTTCAATGTTTTCTTTAAGCAGACTTAAACGTAAAATACATCATTAAAATTCCCTATACTGTTTCAAAATGATAATACACAGGTTTTTTTTTTCATTCAGAATTTTACTTTTTATTTAATCAAAATTACTCGTCACGGCAAAACACGAAAACCCACGACAAAACAGGTGCCAAATTTACATCATCCGCTCCTCAAACTGCCTTTTTATCCTAAATAATGGCTCATAACAGTTAATTTGCATACACACTCAATAACTCATGATATTGGAGCTGGAATCTCAATCTAATTACGACGTAAAGCGAATGATTTCTACGTTAGAAAGGGGGGGGGGGGTCTGCGTGAGATTTCTGAAACAAGTGCAAACGACAATGTTTAAGACAATCACACAAATATATAGGACGGAAAAAGAAAAATAAATAACTCGAAGCTATTCATTATGAACCCTTAAAGTGCCTGTCACAACTTTAGTTTGGATGTTTGTTTATCATCGGCATAGAAAATAACCGATATGTGACATTTTCTGATCTAATATGCATCTGGTTAATTGAACATTAAAAGATCTGAGTAAGTACAATGAGAATCAGGGATCTATTAACTTTTTTTGGTTTTGACGTGCTTGTGAAATTGATTCTTTTTCGTTGTTATAGACTTGTATATACCCCACCCACCTGACATACTATTGTGTCGTGTTAAGTGTTAAAAAGAGTTGAGTGTTCACACATATACCCTGAGGCTTGCATCGCGAATAGGTCAATTGTATTTCCCACGTTTTGTAAAAGTTTTTTTTTTTCTATTCAATATCTCTGCTACGGTCGGTACATTTTCCATTTAGCTTTTTAATGACTGTTTCAAGACCAAATAGCCTTCCGAAGGTGCCAAATGATTTTCATTATTTTTGCTTACGTGTGGGCTGCACTTGGGACGAAAGCATGACAAACGCTATATACATGTATAGACCATTTTGTTAACCAAAAGCTACACAAAAGTATTTTCAAAAGTTAGATAGACTACGTTTAGAGACCAGAGCATTGCATGACATTCTCCTATTTTGGAATTTCAGACATAAGAACACATGATTACAAATAATGAGAAGCTTACCTGTTTTTTGGTTGTTTTTCAGCCGACATTTCCAGAAACGGAAGACCAACACAACATTGGCTCCGAATATGAAGTTTCCTACCCGTGAAGAAGGAGCTACACAACACATGACCAGAAGCATAATTGAATGACTTTCAAAAGCATTTTGGCAATAGTTAATTTCTTTCAGGAATGGTTACATACTCTGACACTCCAGACTTTTTCTTGTACGATGCATCACAAAAGGTGCACAGTCCAATGTCAGGAGCTACAAATAGGACTTTATAGCAGCAATCAAGAAAGAAATTCATGAAAATAGTGGAGGGGAGGGGGGTAGAAAACATGTAATGAAAAACTCTCAAAATAAACTCGACGTCAGAATTGCTCAAAGTAGACGTCATTGTTGTAAAATGGACTTGTCAGAAAAAGTGAACTGTATTAACTATTATAAGAGTAATGTCTATGTACTACATATCAAATGAAATTTTATTATGTCTGCAAAAAGTTTGCAGCTTTCAATTCATTTCAAACTGAAATTTGTAGAAAATATTGACTCTTAGAATAAGGACAGATATTATGAAACACCCTGTATAAACACATTTGTGTACCGGTAATATTGTCAAAATTAGACCAGGGGTTCAAGAGATATGGAGTGGATATGAAATTGCTAACAGACAGATGGACGACCAAAGGCATCAAATGTATCATTTCAGGCATATACAAAACAAGTCAGTTTTTTTAAATCAAAGTTTTACAATGTTTTTATTACATGTAAAATTTGAAATGATATATCACATGACAGAATGACAAGAACATAAGCATCGCATTCAGATGCCTATGTTCAGCTGCAGTTGCTTATCCTTTTACCACACTAGAGTTTCATCAAATTTGGAGGTTGAAACCTTTTGAAATCATTGTAGAAAAAGGACAAAATGCTGGTGCCCAGCATTTTCTCCTTTTTCCACAATGTTTTCCACCCTAACAAAAAATTTATGTTTGTAAGTCATATTTAATTTGTTGTCTCTAAGTGCATTCAGTTTGGACAAATCTTGAATTTTGGCATTTGGTAAAGTGTTAGAGCAACGTCGGGCATTGTCGACCGTCGGCAGTTATCGTCAATTCTTTATTGTGTCGTTTAATTCCATGAAAGATGAGCAAATTCCATTTTTATGATGTAATATATGACGTTAGTATTTCATCTCTTCGCCATACCGGAAGTAAACAGTACTCTGTAAGTCCCAAAGAGTAGGTAAAATTTTACAGTGTTAAAATTTCCCAATGTTAATGTCTACGATAAGGAGAGTGGTGATTTTTGCCAGCGTGTAGCGCGTATTGAAATGTGCTCGATTGCTTGAATCTAAACTTAGATACTAATCTAAGATAGAGAATAGTGTTCGCATCAAAATATCAAGCGTGTTTTGCCCGCCATAAAGCAGCTTATACATGTGTCGATAACCGCCTACGCTAATTTATGCGATCGGCAATTATCGACAGGTTAACACATGAATAAAAGAAAAAATAATTAATATGTATTATATAACCACTATTCCCTTTTTTCTTTCGGGTTACAGCTATGTCCAGTAAAACTGGCTTGAAAACTCCGTAACGAGTTTAATACTCGCCGACTAAATGTCAAGGGGCATAGAAATGGTGCGCAGTGATGCAATGTCCAAACCTCTTGGTCCATGACAATCATGTACAACATGTGCCTGTTCGACCTTCTTTTGTGGTTATACTTACGTTATGCGTAAAGTTTTATTTGAATTGCTTTACATTAGATCTAACTCAGCAACGAGTATTGGATTTAAACCGGTAATGACCAGTTAAAAGAGGATTTTGATGTTTAATTTATGAAAATTAAATACCATGTCGATAATAGACGAAACCTGTCGATATCACCCTACATACCGTTCTGTAATGTCAGCGTTATTTGCTACCATATGCAACTTGGGGCCATTATTTTATACGCATGGACGAGTCGAGTATCCACAAAATAAACCACTGATAACTTCCGTTTGTATTTAAAGAGGCTGTTATCGACACCACACTTTCTGATTTCTTAAGGTGTCGATAATACCCGACGTTGCTCTATTCAGTTATAATTATGTCGAAGAAGAAGCATATTAAGCTTTGACCTATATTCTTGGCATCCATTGGCATTGTTGCAGAGAAACAAAATTTAATGAGGACCTACAAAATAGGTTCTGGTAAAAAAAAAACAAGAGGACCATGATGGTCCTATATCGCTCACCTGAGTACTATGCAGTAAAGGTCTACAATGAAGATAAATACCAAATATTGAGGTTCAAGGCCAAATGATAATGAAACAAGAGCGGCAAATTATCGCAAGATATGCCCGTCCCACCACCAGTTGTCGAGGAGGTATAATAATTGCAAAGGGCAGGTAATGCAACAAACATGTTTACCAAGTCTCAAGTCAATTTGACTTGAGAATTCAAAGTTCCATTCCTGACAAGCAAGAAATATTGTAAAAATGAAGATCAAAGTGGAATTACTCAAAATCCACGCTAAGTAGAGTTATTGTTCTTGCGCACAGTACTCGGTAATATTGCAACAAATATGCATACCAAGTTTGAAGTCGTTCTGACTTGAGATGACAAAGTTATATCCTGGACAAGCACTAAATGCTGTAAAAATGAGGATCAAAGGGAAATAACTCAAAGACAGCACAAGGTAGAGTTACAATTCTTGTGCACTGCACTTCCAAATATTGCAACAAATAAGCATACCATATTTCAAGTCATTCCTACTTCAGATGACAAAGTTTTGCTCTGGACAAGCAAGAAATGCTATAAAAATGAAGGTCAAAGGGGAAATAACTCAAAATTCGTGCTAGGAAGAGTTATGGTTCTTGTGCACTGCACTCTGTAATTTTTCAACAATCATGCATACCAAATTTGAAGATGTTCAGGCTAGAGATGACAAAGTTATATTCTGGACAAGCAGAAAATGCTGTAAAAATGACGATCAAAGAGAAAAACTCAGAGACAGTACCAGGTAGAGTTATGGTTCTTTCACACTGCACTCCGTGTTATTGCTACAAACACAAATGCCAAGTTTCAAGTCAATCGGACTGGAGATGACAAAGTTATGGTCCAGACAAAGAACTATTCCATAGAACTTTCTAATTCAAGGGCAAATAACTCCAGTTGTTCTGGTCCAATTAGACCCATTATCGAACTCATCCGAGATCTTATGGTCATATATATTTTGACCAAGTTTGGTGTTGATTGGTTAAAAATTGTAGATGCTAGAGTGTAAACAAAGTCAAATATAGCAATTTTTCTATTTCAAAGGCAAATAAATCCAGTCGTTCTGGTCCGATTAGACCCATTATCGAACTCATCTGAGATCTTATGGTCATATATATTTTGACCAAGTTTGGTGCTGATTGGTTGATATTTGTAGATGCTAGAGTGTAAACAAAGTCAAATATAGCAATTTTTCTAATTCAAGGGCAAATAACTCCAGTTGTTCTGGTCCGATTAGACCCATAATTGAACTCATCCGAGATCTTATGGTCATATATATTTTGACCAAGTTTGGTGCTGATTGGTTGATATTTGTAGATGCTAGAGTGTAAACAAAAAAATGTGAATGGACGGACGGACGACGGACAGACGACGGACGGTGAGTGATCACAATAGCTCATCCTGAGCACTTCGTGCTCAGCTGAGCTAAAAAAATCATGTTTTTTGACAAAGTCTAAAACTAAACATATTTTTCAAAGAACAAATAGCACATACTATGATAAAGATTTTTTCGTCCTTCAGCATGTTTTTACAATCCTTTGACATAAAGCTTCTGAAAAGGTGGGAAAAGGCATTTTCTCCTTCTCCCAAAATGTTTTCAATACTATCAAAAACACACCCATTATTTGGACCTCATTAGATTTGTTGTATGCAAATCCTTTTGTAACAGAGGAGTCTAAAATCGTGTTCTCTGAGAGGTACCCAACGATGTTTCGGATAAAACTGGGTCAGGCACGCAGTAGATCTAAGATCAGACTACATAATCTTCATCTACAAAGTGTAAAAGCAGCTAAAGCTGTTCTTAAAACTTAACCCTTTACAACACAACAAATATGTAGACTTGTCCAAGTGGAAAGTGTTTGCAGACAACAATTTAGATTTGGCTCAAATGATGGCATTTGTCTTTGATATGGTAGAAGACATTGTGAGAAAAAGAGAAAATGCTGGTTACCAGCATTAAACCAGCGTTTTCCTTTTATGCACAATTTTTGCAAAAGCCATCTTTCTCAAGATCATTAAAACTTGCAATTGTGTGTTAGAGTTAAAAGTTATTAGCTCTTAGCTTCTTTTTCATACAGTGCCATCTTTTTAAATTTCAATCAGAAAACAAGTATGTAGACAAATCACAATTAAAAACTGATGACAAAAAGGTTGTCTGCTTGTTTGAGGTAGTGTTTTAAGTCTGAACCTGATGATAAAATTTTTAAACTTGATTTGCAGAAAACATATCTAATCTTTACCAAACAAGATTTTTCGCTTGTCCAAATTGAAAGTATTTGCAGATGATGAAATGAATGTGACTCAAAAATTGTTATTTGTTCTGGGAAGGGTAGAAAACATCCCGGAAAAAGGAGTAATGCTGGCTGGATAGCAGCATTTTCTCCTTTTTCTACAATGATTTTATTTCTTTCTCAGTGTTAAAAGTATGGTAATGGGTTAAATGTGTATTAAATGGTAAAATTTGTTTTTGAAAAAGTAGAAAACCTTGTGGCAATAGGAGAAAATGCTGGTTACCAGCATTTTTTTCTTTTTCAACATTGTTTTCAAAAGACTTCTTCCTCAGGGTCATTAAAATACCAGCTTTTTTGTAAGGGTAAAAAAAATTAAAATGAAACCACTTTAGAACAGGAGATAAAGTAATAAAATTGTTCAAAATTATATCTAAATAAAATATGCTGAACTGTAATAAGAACTGCAACATGCACCCAAGCCAGAATCTAAATATTTTACTAGACCCTGCCTAAAAGTAACCTTAGTCTTTTAAGTCTATTACAGCAATATGAAATCAGTAATATAAAATATTCCATTCACTGTGTAGCAGAGGAATTCACTGTTGAACTGTTTAGAAAATGAAATGCGTATTTTCAGTCACTTGAAAAACAAGAGGCCACTGACAATCCTGTATCGCTCCACTGCCTTACAGCTAACACCCGCCCTCCGATCTTCACCCCCATAATTAGCATAAACAAAGACATTTATCTGCAAGAAGCTTGTATTGCGATAAAATTTCAAAGAGGAATAAGTCAAATAAAGAAAGAAACATGTTTTTTTCAACATGCAATGATAATGAAATTCAGATATTTTTATCATCTATTACCTGGTATCTCCAATATCAAACCAACAAAGCACTGCAAATCATCCAATAAGAGCATGGCAAATCAAAGGTCCTGTTGTAATAAGTTATAGTTTGTTATATGTAAGATTGTAACAGGTACTTGATTAAATCTGGGATAAAAATCTGCATGAGGTAACAAGTTGACAGTAAAAGTAATAACTGATTGCTCTTTCACAGCAAAGCAAAAGGATAAAAATTCAGAGACAAAAAGTGGTAGAAAGGTCCTAAAGAGACAAAAAATGGTAGTAACGTCCTGAAAGATAAGTGGGATTCTTAAGTAAAAGATTAATGTAGTTTTACAACTTTTTTCCACAAGCTTTTAAAACTGATCGCATCATTCAATAGAATAGAAATTATAATATAAAAAAACTAATAAACTGAAGAACAAGCTATTTAACCATGTGCATGATAAACTTAATGATGATTCAATTTTAACTCTTCCTTTGAAACAAGGAAATGAAGAGCAAAGCAAACATTTACATACATGTCATTGGTCTCTTTCAGAGAACAGATAAAAGAAAATCACAGGAAAATAACTTTGGAATCAGAAACACTTAGTAAAATGGAACTGTTAACATTTATATATGAGCCATGTTTGTGAAAAAAGGGCTTAATGCATCCGCAAAAAGTATCAACCCAAGTCAGCCTGTGCAGCTCGCACAAGCTGACCTGGGCCTAAACTTTTTGCTGTTCTGCATGTCAAAGAACCATTCTACCTCATGATTTAGACAGTTGTTAGACAAAATGATTTTCATGGATCCATAGCTATGTGATGACCTGCTTGGTATAATGCATCATGAAGATGCATTAAACTCCCTGTTTTCAGAGCAGAGCTCAAAATTTTATACAAACACACTATTAAAGCAACTGTTTTCAACAGTCTTCTACAGGTAAAACATTTAAACCAACGTAATGATAAAATTATGATTCTTCAACAAAATTCAATGACAGCTAAACCCATTTCTTAGAATGCAATTCAAATTTCTGACAATTCTTTACCACATGGCAAAATTTGAGACCATATGGAAAGCACTTGCAGATGACAAAGTACCTGTGACTCCAAATTACCTGATGTATTCTCCCCTTCCAAAACAATTTCACCCTTTCCAAAATGACAAATTTTCAAACCCTTCCAAATTAAAAGCATCTGTAGACAACATTTTGGAAAATGGTAAAAATGAAGGTTTCTGAGAGCGTAGATTTTCTCCTTTTCCCCAAAGTCTTCAAAAGCCTTTTTCCTCAAGGTTTTAAAAATTTAAGATTGTGTGATAAAGATCAAAGACAAATTTTGATAGTCCCTCCATTTGGACAGGTATATAATTTTGTCATCTGGTTAACCCCTCTCCTACACAGCAAAATTTTAGACATTCTATATTCAAGGAATTTACAGATGATTGTTCAAGTGTTTTTCAAATGATTCTATATGCCTTTGAATAGGTAGAAAACATTGCAGGTAAAGGAGAAAATGCTAATTACCAGCATTTTCTCCTTTTCCCACAATGTTTTCAAAATGCTTCTTCAGGATTGTTAAAACTTGGGATTGTGTGGTAAAGGGTTAAGAAAAGATGAAAACTAAATAATACAGATAGAAAAAAAAAACAATCTACTACTTTTCAATCAATGGACCTTATCTGAAATGAGAAAAAAATCTAAATTTTCCAAATATATCCTATTCCATTTGAATTTTACCAGAAAAGAAGAGCATGTAATTGTAACTTGTTATCAGCAAATGCTCCTTTTGTCAATGGTTTGGAACATGAAGACAATCATCTCTGAGGTTATGGGTTGAATAGAAACATTGTAACAAATAACCAACACAAACAGGGAACTGGATGTATAATGGCACACTTGGTGGTCACATGATCATAAATAAGTCATCCTGACTGGACAGTTTTCAAACTTAACGAAGCATCAAGGTCATCAAGTCTTTTCATCTTTTACTTTTTCTTCGATGACTTTGAATTGTTCGCCATATCCTATAAACCATTCCACCTCTGAAAAACAGATAAAAGTATCCATAAGCATGTTGTGGAAAAAGTGGTTTAGTTTAGATTAGACATATTCACTTTACATTGATTGTAAATTGATTGATTGATTGATTGTATGGTGCTTAATGCTGTTTTCAACATTATTTCAGTTTTATCACGGCAACAAGTGCACCTATCCATGCTTTCCTGGAGTCTCTTTTACCAGTACTCCGCACAATTTTCTTTCCAAGCCACTGGCTGCTTTCTCACATAACCAATGTTGATGAGAGAGGAATGAATCCTGTCGCAATGATTATTATCAATCCTCTGAAAGAAAGTGGCCAAGCCAGGGAACGAACCCACGACCCCCTGTTCTCAAGTCCTACACGCTACCGACTGAGCTACCGGGGTTCGGCACATTGATCGTGAAACAAGAGCCTAAACTTTTCATTTAGTCTTTCCGAAATTACAAAATTTTAGACTGGTCCAAATTTAAAGCATTTGCAGATGACCAATTAAAGGTGGCCCAATGACGAAATCTGTTGTTGATAATTTAGAAAAATTGTGGGAAAAGGAGAAAATGCTGGTTACCAGCATTATCTCCTTTTCCCACAAAGTTTTCATAAGGCTTCTTTTTGCGGGTCGTAAAAACTGGGGATTGTGTGGTAAAGGGTTAATTACTCTACATAACTGCTTCCTGGAAACCATGTTGTGGGTATTTACAAAGGTTGACCTCCGGGTCCCTCATTAAGGGTTTCAAATTCGAATCCTTCAATGTGAAAGGGCAACATTCTACACCACTGTCTACAACAGGGTATGTGTAAGGAGTAACTAAATAAGCCATGCTTTGGCTAAAGGGAATTTAAAGCATCTCCATGATGCATCATACCATGCAAGTCATTACATAACTATGGATCCGTACAATCCATTTTGTCTAACAAGTCACTGAATCAAGGTCCGTAATCACCAACCATTCTTAAGACTATTCGTAGTCTTATTCTCGGAATTTTCCAATATTAAAAGTAACACAACTTCTGATTGGCTAAACCAAATGGTTTCTGAATCTATAATTAGACTTAGAATGTTCTAAAGAATGGTAGGTGAATACGGGTCCAGAAGGCAGAATGGTCCTTTAACATGCAGAAAATTTATAAATAGCAAAAAGTTTCCACTCATCAGCCTGCATGAACTGTGAAGGCTGACATAAGTCGATACTTTTTGCAGATGCATTAGGCCCCCTTTTCACAGTGCATGGCTCATAATTCTTATTAACCCTTTACCTGATACTAGTAATTCCATATTGTGTGGGACTCAACCTTTCAAACCACCAACCTCACGACCCAAGCAGTGGTTGCCATTTCTAGGCAGCAACCATCACAAGTGATCAATACAGGTTGTAAGAAGTTGTTTTACAATCAATGAGAAATAATAGGTTTAATTTCCATGTTTCAACAGCCATGATCAAACAAGCTTTTGGAAAAATTGCAGGAATAGAAGAAAATATCCTGATAACCTGCATTTTCACCTTTTTCCCACAAAGTTTTCTTCCCTTTCAAAGACAAAATGCTATCATTTGAGGCACATCTAATAAGTAGTCTGCCAATGCTTTCAGTCTTGATGGGTCTTAAATTTATTTGTCTGTTAATGGTTAACAGCTCTAAGAACTTGAAAACATTGATGGAACAGAAGAAAATGCTGGTTACCAGTTTTTTTCTTCTTTTTGCATTTTGTTTTGTTCCCTTTCAAAGACAAGTAACATGGCAAAATTTATGAATAACAGGGTGGCTGTTTTGAAATCAGGAACTCTGTCTATTTCAATGAGCCCACATATGATGTCATCATACCTACCGGTACTTAAGTACAATCTCACATGATCAACACAAGATATGGATCATGTGACAATTCCACAAGTCATTTTGATCATCATACCTACCGGTACTTAAGTATAATCTCACATGATCAACACAAGATATGGATCATGTGACAATTCCACAAGTCATTTTGATCTCCTGGCACAAAATGGAAAAATATTATAGTATTATAGTATTACACTTTAAAGAAATACAATTATTTCTTGTTTTTCCAACACTCGTTTCCAATTTAGTCTTGGTTTGCGAACGATTGCCTTACTAAATTCAGGAACAAAACATTTTTGAAGTTAGGTGTTCTCAAAACAAGAGTAGCACATGCAGGTACCTATGCTCTGCTGCAACTACTTTTAGAAATGGGTTGATCTTCAGTGAGAATTTAAAGTTGGAAAAGAGGGAAAATTGTGTCAAAAATTCTTGTATACATTCACCTTTTGATAATCAACAACTAGTCCAAGTTTGAAGTAAATATCTTACATAATGACAGAAATATTATAAAATGTCAAGAGTTTTTGCACAACAACAACAAGGACAACTAGGCTATGACAAAACCTTGATGTTTTCTTTCCAAAAGACAAGCTAAAAATCTGAAAAGCTGCCTTTAACCCTTCACAACACAATCCTACAATCCTGACTTTTAATGGCCCTAGGCTTTTGAAAGCATTGTGGGAAAAGGAGAAATGCTGGTAACTAGCATTTCCTCCTTTTACCACAATGTTTTCTACCCTATAAATGACAAATGAGGCACCTTTGATTTGTTATCTGCAAAATGCTTTCAATGTTGACAAGTCTAAAATTTTGTTGTTTGGTAAAGATATAAACTCATATAACTTACTTGATATTAAGTTTATGTAAATCCTCCAAAGTAACATAATTGAGAATGTCATCAATGGTATACTGTTCAGCTAGTATCTGAAATAAACAAATATGAAATAGTTTGTCCTTTAACAAAGCTCAGGCACAAACTTGTTTTTCAAAAGCGATAGGTAGCGCTGGAAATTAATCATGTCGTTATTTAAGACATATGGCCCAATTACACTTTCACATGACATTGCACACCATACAGAACACTTCACTGTACAGGTTTCTCTCTGTGAAACAGTGTAGTTGTTTGTGTGCCCAAAAGCGCATATTTTGTTTCCAAACATGTCTAGACAACAGGATATGAGAGAATGTCATTAATTACTAAAAATGACGCCAGTGATTAAAAGGTACTTCTCATTTGAAATATGTATCAAAGAATGCAATGTATTTGGAAATTGAATGAAATTATCACACAAAAAACTTACATATTTTATAGATATGCATGTATATTTTCATCTCTTAATCAAAATTCTGAAGCCATTATTATAAATGTACAAAAGTATTACCTTACTTTCAGGACACCTTGCAGTTAAATCTTACCCTAGTTTATTTTTGCTTCAGATATTTGAACTAGTAAAATGCACAAATACAACTGGTCATGCATCTTTTTAGATAACTTTTGACCTTTTTCCACACAATTTTGAGTTTTAAAGACACAGGGAAAGAAAGCTTTAAAAAGCATTGTGGAAATAGGAGAAAATCTTGGTAACCAGCATTTTCTCCTCTCTTCACTATTTTCTATCATTCCCAAAAATTTTTCAAGTATCAAGTCATATTTATTTTGTCGTCCGAGTATAGTATTGAGGCTTCTGGAGTGCACGACAGGTTTTTCTAAGGTTTGTCTCAGTGACCAAGTCTTTTACCCTGGGCGACCCAATTTCCAACTTCTCTGGAATATTATAAAAACAACAATTTTATATAATATGAAGACCAATTTTCATGAGTATTTCACTGAAAATAAGGCTCCATGAAAGCACAACATTTTCTTCTTAAATTTGATCTAATTTTTGACCTGATGTGACCCAATTTCACACCTGTCCAAGATAATATCAAATCAAACATTTTACCAATTTTCATGAGTATTGCATTGGAAATGTGGCCTCAAACCCAAGGTTTTCCTAATGTTCGTCCCTGTGACCTACCTTTTGACCTAATATGACCCAATTTAGAATTTTTCAAAGATGTCATCAAGACAAACATTCTGACCAAGTTTCAAGATTATTGGAAGGAAAATGTGGCCTCCAGAGTGCACACAAGATTTTTCTAAGATTTGTCCCAGTGACCTACACTTACCTTTTGACACGATGTGACCCAATTTGCAACTTGTATTGACTTAAAATGTAGCCTCTACAGTGCACACAAGGTAATTTATGATGCCCACACAACCCAAAACGGACAATGGACACAGCACAATCACAGAATCTCACCTTTGAGGTCTTTGTGCTCAGAAAAGCTAAGAAATGCTTGTAGCCAGCATTTCCTCCTTTCTACTAAAGTATTTTCAACTCTTTCAACGACAAATTCATGTACCCATTACTTGAGCCACTTTTAAAATTAGGTAGTCTGTAACTGCTTTCAATTCAGACGATTCTATAATTTTTTTTTCATCTGGTAAAGACTCGCTTTTTCTCTGAGATCATAAATGAAGATCAAACAGCTCAGACTGTGTAGTCTGTGATCTTCAGGCTAAATTGTACAACATATATGATATATTCCAATAAGATCAACTTTTAGATGTCAATATCATGAGTCGGTCTGTAAACTTTGAATATTTTATGAGATATTCCAACAAAATCAACCTCTAGAATTCAATATATGGGGCTTTTTCATTGTCTGAAACATCCCTTCCTATTTTCCAGATTTGTTTTCCAATGTTTCAGTAACAAACTTGACTGCCTTACTTTATCAATGGTTTCCTGATCTACCCGACACTGTTTTAACCACTGTACTAAAGCCTCATCAGCAGGTTCATTGATCACAACAGACGGATTGGTGATGGTACCCTGCCTTGATTCAGTTGTCATAGAAACTGTCTCGCTGGTTCCATAACCTGATTGTATTGGGCATGAAACTATTTGCCTACAAAAAATAAGCACAAGAAATTAGTTTTATTTTAACTCTTTTCTACATAATCCCAAGTTTTAACAACCCTGACAGGGAAGGCATTTAAAAATGTGGGAAAAGGAGAAAATGCTGGTAACAAGCTTTTTCTCCTCTTAATTTCCGTCATCTGCAAATGCTTTCAATCTGGACTTGTCTGAAACTCTACAGTTTGGTAAAGACTTAAAAAATATCTACAGCAGGGGCTCTAAAAATTTTGTATATATAACTGGAGCTGTTAAAGAAATACCCCTGCCACATGGTTTGATAGAGATAACCTACAAGCGGTGCGGCCTGTTCAACTCCCGACAGTTGCTGCCTTGTCATTAGACCTAGAAAAATTTCAAAGGGACATAACTCAGGTAAAAGTAGACAATAGTACAGAGTTGAAAGTACATAAATTGCCAGTCAAACTGTAGGTGGAAACGTAAACACAAAAACTGCATGTACAGGAAGACAATCCAAACTCTTGCACAGTTTCAATGCAATGACAGCAAAAGTAGGCAAGAAAAGCATGCCTACAGAAAGACAGACAGAAGCCCAGGCTGATTCCAGTACACCACCTAGAAAGAGCTGTTTTACAGGGCTATAATACCAATATCGGGTAATTCTGAGATGAAAATGAATTAAAACTTACTGTAGTTGTTCTATTTGTAATTTCTTCTCCGCTATAGATTTCTTCAGCATTTCATTATAGGATTTCTGTAACTCTAGTAGTTGCTGTAGTAACCTGCAAGAAGTAATCATATGTATGAGGAGCACTCTGGGAATGGGGGTTTAAATGCATCTCTGTCACGTATTATATCAAGCAAGGCATCTCACAATTACACATCCATAAAATCTATTCTGTCTAATAATAGACTGAAACATGAGCTAAGCTAGTCCTTCGACATGCAGAAAATTGACTAAGAGCAAATATTTTCAACCTAGGTCAGCCAGGGCACACAATGTGCAGGCTGACCTGGGTCAATACTTTTTCTACATGCATTAAACCACCTTTTCACAGAGCATGACTCATGCATTTGTGACCTTACAAAGTAAAGTTGATCCTTTTCTCTAACCTTTTCCTGCATTCAAACATGCGAGGCTTCTGAAAACCTTAAATTAAGAATTTAAAGTTCTGCATGAAACAACAAAATCAAGCATTTACCACCACCTTAACCCCTTACCACACAATCCTGAGTATTAATGACCCTAGAGAAGAAGCCTTTTGAAAACATTGTGGGAAAAGGAGAAAATGCTGATGACATTTTCCCACAATGTTTTCTGCCCAATCAAAGCTTTATTCTATTCAATGAACCACACTTTAATTGTCGTCTGCAAATGCTTTGAATCTGGAGATTTTGTCATTTGGTAAAGAGTTAAGCTGCTTTTATTGAGGGCTTAGAATGTGCAGTCTGATCTTAAATCTAAAACTGCTGCTTCTTCATTATAAAACTGCATTTTAACATTTTTTAAAGCTATATATATATCGCTGCTCTTTAAATCATTACAGATTCTGGACTCCATCAATTTCACAACATTTGTAGAAGATTTTAGTCAGTGAATTCTTTGAAAACATTGCGGGAAAGGAGAAAATGCTGGTAACCACCATTATTTATTCAGAGTTGTTAATACATGGGATTTTGTGGTAATGTAACAGTTACCTCCATACACCCATATTAACCCTTTACCACACTGCAAACTTTAAGACCTATCCAAATTGAAAGCATTTACAGACGACAATTTCATAGTGGCTCAAATGATGCAACTTTTCTTTGATAGGGTAGAAAACTTCGTGGGAAAAGGAGAAAATGCTGGTTACCAGCATTTTCTCCTTTTCCCACAATGTTTTAAAAAGGCCTCTTCTTCAGGGGCGTTAAAAGGCGTCATTGTGTGGTAAAGGGTTAACTAACTGAAATACTACAGTCAACGTCTATAACATTTGCATAAGAAGCAACCAGTTGAGACTCAAAATAATTACATAATGTTCTCCTCCTCTGTGGATTCTAGCTGGTTCCGGATTTCTTTGGATACTGACTTCATATAGGTACCAGGGGCTGACTTTCCAGAATTGGTGGATGGTACCCCAGAAGTTCCCATTTCAGCTTCACCATCACTTCCTGCGAGGTTGGCTCCCAGTTCTGAATTAATATTCAAAGAAAATAAAACGCAAAATGATATGAGCCATGCTCTATAAAAAGTAGGCTTAATGCATCTGGGAAAAGTAGAGACCCATGTCAGCATGTGAAGGCTGACCTAGATCGAAACTTTTTTGCTATTGGTCAAATATATGCAGGTCAAAGGAACAATGTGCCTCATGATTCAGTGGGTTGTTACATGAAACAGATTCTATGGATCCATAGTTATGTGATGACTTGCTTAGTATCTTTCATCAAGGAGGTGCACTCAATCCCCTTTGGCAAGAGTGTGGCTCATGCTTTTCAAGAAAGTATAAATGAAGATCAAGTTGTTAAAAAAAATGCATTCTGATCTTCATACCTCCGCCTGTATTGATACATTTTGTAGATGCAGTTTATCCCCTTTTCACAGAGTATAGCTCAAATATATTATTCTTGAGAAGCCCTGGAATATCAACCAGAATTTAAGGATGCTTATTTCAACGCAGTAAGTGTGCAGCAACTCTTCCTGTGAATATCATCAAATCTTTTTTAATTTCAAGGTCATGTGGACATCTTAATCTCAATATGCCCTGTTCAGTACATATGTTTCAAACTGGTATGTATTAAATGGTTCCTTTCTGATTAACCCTTTAACACACAACCTAGAGTTTCAAAGACCCTATAGAATGATGTTTTCAAAACATTGTGGAAAAAGGAGAAAATGCTGGTAACCAGCATATTCTCCTTTTCTCAGAGTGTTTTCTTCCCTTTCAAAGATAGAAATCAACTTTTGAGCTACCCTTTAAATAACTTCTGCAAATGTTTCCAATTTAGTTGAGTCTAAAATGTTGAAGCTTGGTTATGTTTCTAACCTATTCTTACTAACTGAAAGTTTAACTCTTTACCATGTAACAAATTTCAGACTCATAAAAATGAAAACAGGCTACTGATGAGACAGTGAATTTGGCTCATAATGGGACTTGTCCTTTTGAAATGGCTGGAAACAATGTTGGAAAAGAAGAAAATACCTTCCTCTTCAGGGTCGTTAAAGCATAGATTTTTTGGAAAAGGGTTAAACTAAACTTAAACAGGGTTCGACACTAATGCAAGTCTGTCAGCCTGAGGCCAGTGATTCTAAAGGAGGATCGACAGTGGGTCCTTTCCTGCCGGTCCGCCGAGCCTGTTGTTTTTCTGAGTTAAAGACTTCAAGGTGTTCATATATACCTGCCATGTCTTGTCTATTGTTATTAAGTTTATAATAGATCTAATAGGTTTTTGGAAATTCCATTTTGACTCTTAAAAATTTGGACCCAAAGAGTCAATCATGACTCTTGGGATTCAGGACATAGTGAGATCCCTTGCGATCTTGAGTTGCTTAAAGAAAACTCCTATGGTAACCTTTCCTAGCTGTCATATGGCATTGTTTTATATTTTGTCTGCATGGACATAGATTTAGAGGGCCTACAATGTGGGAGAAGGATCTGTAATCACTGGAATCAACTGGTCCTGCAGGCCTGTTGGAAAATTAAGTTAGTGTCAAACCCTGTTGAAGCTTACAGGTTACAAGATTCCGGGTACAGGAGCCAGGCTGTCTCCCAGACCTACTTCTTACCTGGTGAGAGAACAGTAATTGCAGCTTGACTGGCCTCCCGCAGTAGGTTATCGAGTGCAAACATCCAATGAGGCTGTATTTCTCTCTTCTTTAAATTAGTGCTCACCTGTGTAACAGATTGTAAATAAGGTAGTCAATTCACTTAACCCTTTACAAAACAAATTGTTTTGAACAACCCTGAGGGATAGGGCTTTTGAAAACATTGTGAGAAAAGGCAAAAATGCTCCTATCTTTCATTTTCTCCTTTCCCTAACAAGTTTTCTACTATATTGAAGACAAATCTACTCAGCCCATATTCACCAACCATCCATTAGAATGTTCTTGATCTTATTCTCCAGAATTTTCTAAATTTGAAAGTAACACAATTTCTAATTGGCTAAACCATTTGGTTTAGCCAATTAGAAGTTGTGCTACTTTCAAATTCAGAGGATCTTTGAGAATAAGACTAAGAATGTTCTCAAGAATAGTTGGTTAATATGGACACTCATCTGAGCCAATTTTAATTTGTAACCATGTTTACTCTTTTGGAACATACAGAACATGAGTACACTACACAGAATGTTCAGTCTAATTGTTGATAATAACTGTGCAATTTTTTGTTTTGATATTTTGATGAAAACAAAGCAGTCTTCAAATGTCTCTACTTTGTCACCTTCATAATAGTCTAAATTGAAAATTTTCTCCCTTTCTGAAGAATTCATGACACATATTAAATAGTTGAGCACAAACTTAGTTTAGCCTGAAATCAAGCTATAAAGGGACTTTAACCCTTTACCAGACAACAAAATTTCAGCCTTGTCCAAATTGAAAGCATGTGCAGATGACAATTTCAGTGTGACTCAAATGGTGCAATTTTTCTTTGATAGGGTAGAAAACATTGTGGGAAAAGAAGAAAATGCAGTTTACCAGCATTTTCTCCTTTTCCCACAATGTTTTCAAAAGGCTTCTTTCCCAGGGTTGTTATTATGTTACCAGCATTTTCTCCTTTTCCCACAATGTTTTCAAAAGGCCTCTTTCCCAGGGTCGTTAAAAGTCGGCATTGTGCAGTAAAGGGTTAAACCAGAATTTGTTTTACAAGTATGTTAGAAAATCTTAATAAAGACTGCAAATTTTTGTTTGTGTGCAACGATAGCTCAAGAATTAAAACGTAGTAGATTTAATCACACATAGAAAACATGATGAATCACCATTTTTTATTTTTTATTTTTACTGTAACATTTCCTTTTCCGTTATTAAGTGTATAGCTGTAATTGCATAACACAGAATAAATGCAATTTTAACACATAATAGCAGTTGGCATGATAGGTCAGTTGATAGACGCCAACTATGCTTTTGAAGGACGTGGGTTTGTGTTCCACAAGAGGCAATCTTTTTTTCAAAATTTATCCGCCAATCCCCCACCCCAACACAACTAATGGTAAAAGTCAAATCCCCATAATTTTTCCTGTGTGTGTGTGTGTGTGGGGGGGGGGGTTCCTATACCCCCCCCCCACTTAAACGTGATTAAATGCCAGAGGTACAGTCACATGCAAAAAGTACTGGTGAAAAGGGCCACCATCTTTGATTGACTTAATTTATGAGAGTTTATATGGCCTTGTCTCCCTTTGATAGCGCTCTGTTTGTCTAGGGTCATTGTGATGTCATCAGGTCAGTGACATCATCATTGATAATGAAATTGATGACATCACAGTTTTTTTGTCTTTTGGTTGTTTTTGTTATTGAAAACACAATTGGTAGGAAAGGTCGAGAATTATCACTAGAGTTAAAAAAATTGGCTGTGGATTTATATGAGAATGGTCACAAGATTAGTGATATAAGTAAACTGTTAAGTGTACTTTACATGACTGTTTCAAATATTGTAAAGGAATATTTAAACACTGGTTCAGTTGAGAACAAGAGGCGAAGTGGTCGACCAAAACTTGTGTTGGAGAGAGAATATAGACAACTTGAGCGTCTTGTAAAGGTGAATAGGAGGGATTCTTTAAGTGATATAACGTCAAAATTCAATGAAAACAGGGAGATACAGGTATGTAGAAGGACAGTTCAACACCATTTAAGTCAGCATGGGTTCCAAAGAAGGGTTCCGAAGAAGAAAGTTGTGGTCAAGAATGAAAATAGGAGGAAACAGTTGTCTTGGTGTTTAGAGAAGAGAAAGTGGGTCGTAAATGGAAATTGGGATAAAGTGATATTTTCAGATGAAAGTCAAGTTGTTATTGGCATCAATAACAGGGTGTATGTTTGGAGTAAGTGAGGTGAAGGGTATAGAGCTGACTTGGTTCCATCACAACAGAACAGGAAATATCAGGTCATGATATGTTGGTATGGTGTCTGAACAATAACAAGTGTTACTGGAAATATCAATTCTGAAAAATATAAAGACGTTTTAGAAGATAATCTATGGCCTGTAATTGCAAGACATTTCCCTGATAACCAGTACCTTTTCCAGGATGATAATGCACCAGTTCATAGATCAAGGGTGCTTCAAGAATACAAGGCCACAAACAACCTTAAATCAGTTTCCTGGCCAGCACAATCACCTGATCTGAACATAATAGAAAATGTTTGGCTTTATATCAAGAGAAAACTGGCTTATAGACACCATGTCAACAACAGTAATGCAGACTTGTTTCATGAAGTAAGAAGAATTTGGATGGACATTCGGCCATGTTTTATTCAGAAGCTTTATTTGTCAATTCCAAGGAGAATTATGTTGATAATCCGCTTAAAAGGGTACATCACAAAGTATTAAGGTAAGGAAAAAACAGTCTTCAGTTAGTTCATTTGAGAAGTTAACTTAGTATAAGCTTTCAAACAAGTCTGTCTGTTCTGGTATAAATCAAAGATGGCTGCCCTTTTCACCAATACTTTTTGTATGTGACTATCTCTTTGACTAGACAGAAAACATTGTGGGAAAAAGGAGAAAATGCTGGTTACCAACAGTTTCTCCTTTTCCCACAATGTTTTCAAAAGCCTGTCTTCTGTCAGATTTGTTAAAACTCAGGATTATGTGGCAAAGGGTTAAGAAAACTTACAGCTTCGTGGAATACATAGAGAGCCAGTTGTATCTCCATAGTGGCTGTGTGGTCATACTCTACCATCATCTTCACATTGTCTGTAACATATGATGTCCATAAAATTAGACAGGATTAGATTTATTGAGCCACAAAACACATGCTTAACAAATCACATAATACAAATAATTGACATATAATTCAGTGCATTAAAGGGGCCATTTTGGTTTTTTCCCCTTGAATATCATCAAGACAAACATTTCGACCAACTTTCATGAGTATTGGACTGAAAATGTGGCTTTAAAACGTACACAAGGTTTTTCAAAGATATGACCTAGTTTTTCACCCGTCATGACCAATTTTCAAGCTCATCTAAGATGTCATCAAGACAAACATTCTGACCAAGTTTCATAAGTATTGGACTGAAAATGTGGCCTCCAGAGGGTACACAAGATTTTTCAAAGATCTGACTTACCGTAATGACCTAGTTTTTCAACCAGTGTGTCCAATTTTCTAATTTCATTGAGATACCATCAAGACAAATATTCTGACCAACTTTTATGAGTATCAGACTGAAAATAGGGACTCTAGAGTGTACACAAGGTTTTCCTAAGATATGACCTTTTGACCTAGTTTTCACCCACTGTGACCCATTTTCAAAGTCAGAGATATCATGAAGACAAACATTCCGACCAAGTTTCACGAGTATTGGACTGAAAATGTGGCCTCTAGAAGGTACACAAGATTTTTCAAAGATTTGACCAAGTGACCTAGTTTTTCAACCAACATGACCAATTTTCAAACTTCATTGAGATATCATCAAGACAAACATTCTGACAAACTTTTGATTATCAGACTGAAAATAGGGACTCTAGAATGTATACAAGGTTTTTTAACATTCTACCTAGTGGCCTAGTTTTTCAACCAATGTGACCAATTTTCAAACTAGTCTATAATGTCATCAAGACTAACATTCTGACCATGTTTCATAACAGGACTTGGACTGAAAATAGGGACTCTAGAGCATACACAAGGTTTTTTCTACAAGTTGACCTTTTGACCTAGTTTTCACCCACTGTGACCCATTTTCAAACTTTTCTGAGATATTATCAAAACAAACATTCTTATAAATTTTCAAGAGTATTGGACTGATTTGTGGCCTCTAAAGTGTACATAAGATTTTTCTAAGATCTGACCTTGTGACCTAGTTTTCACCCAACCCCACCCATTTTCAAACTAGTCAGAGATATCATCAAGACAAACATTCATACAAACTTTTAAGATAATCGGACTGAAAATGTGGCCTCTAGAGCATACATAAGGTTTTTCTAAGATTTGACCTAGTGACCTAGTTTTTGATCTGACATGACCCATTTTCAAACTCATCTGAGATATCATCAAGACAAACATTCTGGCCTTTAAGAGTGTACACAAGGTAAAAGGTGACAAAGCACGACAGACGATGGACACAGCACTATCACAAAAGCTCACCTTGAGCACTTCGTGCTCAGGTGAGCTAAAAACAGAAGATTACCTAATGCCTGTTTTATAAAGGATGTATTCTGCTCCTGAATATATTCTCTCAATCCTTTCAACAAAATGGACAGATGTTCCTGAAATAAAAATATAGAGTTACATATGATTACTTTCTATACTATTTCATATTTCAAATGGCCAACTCAATCACTCTTAACTCTTTACCACACCACAAAAATTCTGACTCGTCAAATATCAAAGCTGCTGCAGATGACAAATTAAGTGTGGCTTTAACGATGAAATTAATTTCGAAAAGGGTAGAAAACATTGTGGAAAAGGAGAAAATGCTGGTTACCAGCATTTTCTCCTTTTTCAACAATGTTTTCAAAATGCTTATTCTTCAGGGCCGTGAAAACAAGGGATTGTTTGGTAAAGGGTTAACATATTCATCTGTGACAAGACAGATATCATTGGACTTTTTGTCAGATTCAGTTTATAAAATGTATCAACAAGAGCACCTCATGCAGCTGTCACTGCTTGGTTTTGCTTGCTTTTTCAATGAAAATTCTATCTAGACAAGAGGGCCAAGATGGCCCTGGATCGCTCACCTGAATTTTTGAGAGGACCATAGCCAATTTTTTTTGAGGTATTGAAACTTTGGAAACAAAATCATTATTTTGCCAAGCAATTTTGAAAAGGTCACCTATAAAAGTCATTTCAAAATCTGTCACCACCCCTACAATCATCACCACAGCAATGATTTTGATAAATCAGAATTCTGCAAATAAATTTTGGGATAGATCACCCAAGGACAATTTCTTGAAGAAGAGCACATGCTTGATAGTGACTAAAAACATAAGTCGAACAAGAGCACCACATGCAGGTGCCAACAATTGGCTGTTGTTTTTCGACGGATAAAAATTTCCCTAACAAGTTTTGAAAAGAGTGACCCAAGGAACATTTCTGTGAAATTATTTCAAAATCTGATCAGCGGTTTCAGAGAAGAAGAATTTTTAAGAATTTCTTCATGTCTGTATAGTGTAAATAGCCCACAGCCATCAGAGCCATGTATCTTGATGGATCAAAATTTCTCGAACAGTTTGCGAAAAGGGTCACCCAAGAAACATTTCTGTGAAATTATTTCAAAATCTGACCAGCTGTTTCAGAGAAGAAGAATTCTTAAGAATTTCTTCACGGCCGTATAGTGCAAGTAGCCCCCAGTCACCAGAGCCATGTTTCTTTACAGATCAAAATTTTGCGAACAAATTTTGAAAAGGGCCACCCAAGGAACATCTCCGTGAAATTATTTCAAAATCTGACCAGCGGTTTCAGAGAAGAAGAATTTTTAAGAATTTCTTCATTTCCGTATAGTGCAAGTAGCCCCTAGTCACCAGAGCCATGTTTCTTGACGGATCAAAATTTCGCGAACAGTTTTTGAAAAGGGTCACCCAAGGAACATCTCTGTGAAATTATTTCAAAATCTGACCAGCGGTTTCAGAGGAGAAGATTTTCAAAGAATTTCTTCATATCCATATAGTGCAAGTAGCCCCCAGTCACCAGAGCCATGTTTCTTGAAGGATCAAAATTTCGCGAACAATTTTTGTCCTCTACAAAAGCTTTGAATATGGACCAGTCTAAAATTTTGTTGTTTGGTAAAGAATTAATGCATCTCTATGATTTTATCATACCAAGAAACTCGTAAGATAATATATGGATCCATTCAATCCATTTTGTCTAACAACCAACTGAATCATGAGGTAGACTGGTCCTCTGACACCCATAAAATTGACCAATAGCAAAAAGTTTTGACCCAGGTCAGCCTGAGAGAACTGCATTTTCAAAGAACAAGACCCATTTAAAACGTCCTCTTCTTCAGATTCATCAAAGGGAACCAAAAGGCTCAGTGGTTGATATGTTTGAATTACAACCTTGAGGCCCCAGCACATGAAGTACGACATATTTCACAGGAATGTCCTTGAGCAACACAGTGTCACTTCTGAGCTCTGACCTTGTAAAGGTAAAACCAAGGACAGACATGGATTAGTGAGATGTCAGATACATCTCATCACTTTCAGATGTGGCAAAGAATTTATAATGCATCAGTATAAAGAGGACCTGCCATGGTTACTAGTTACCAGCATTTTCTCCTTTTCCAACAACGTATCAAAAAATCAATTTTTCCTTAGGGTTGTTAGAATACATGATTGTTCAGTAAAATATTAATGAAATCACAGAGTGTATCTTACCCTTGACAATTTTGGCACAGATATTGTGGCATCACGGTGAATAAGGTTCATCCAAGCTTCTGTTATCTGTATAAAATAGATGTAGAGGAACTTAAGCCATGATTACCACACAATCCCAAGTTTTAAAGACTCTAGGTAGTAAGACTTTTGCAAACACTGTGAGAAAAGGAGAAAATGCTGATAATCAGTATTTTCTTCTTTTCCCACAATGTTTTCTACTCTTACGGAAAGAAATCCAATTTTAGAGTCATGTTTGTTGTCTGAAAATGCTTTCAATTTCGGCATGTCTAAAATTTTATCATTTGGTAAGGAGTTGAACCCTCATGATATTTAGGGTTGTGATTGATGAAATATGAGAGGGGAGGAATGTGCCCTTACCCCCCTCATATCTGGTAAACCAGCATTTTCTCCTCTTTTTCCACACTGTTCTCAAAAGCTGTCTTCCTGAGTGTCTTTAAAACATAACACGGTTTGGTATGGGTTTTGATATGAGTTTTTTTTCCTTCAAAAGTTAGATTATTATTCACTTTGTACTTTATTTTTATAGATCTAAAAGTAGCCAGTAAAACAAATACATATTGTGGTTAATAAGTATTTTTATACTTACTCTAGCTACATCTTGCTCTTTTGTCAACAACTGTACAAGAGTTAGCCTTCTTTCTGAATCTTTACGAAGGAGGTAAAAACCCTCTCTAGAGGTACTGTCATGTGATCCTGTGTTGCTATGGGCACCATCAGAATCTGGTGACATCACATCCGTAGATGGTACACTGAAGCTGATAGGAGACTGTGGTCCCGGAGAGCTTGGAGATGGAGATGGAGAACGACTGTGGAAAAAGGAGCAACATCTATAGGGTTGTAGGTATCCATGTGGTGTATTGACAGCCTAGACATTCATTAACTTCAGTAGCTAGGATAGCTTTTCTGTGGACGGACATCTTCAGAAAGATTAACTTTCACAAATTAATGTAACTCATTTTCTCCATCAACTCTATTATAGGTAAAATTAATTAGTGATTAATGAGGTTGCAGTCTAAAAAACGATGAACCAACAGAAATATTCCAGTAATATGGTTTTCACGCATTCAAGTCTGAAAATCGACTTGTCATGAAAACTCAAGCTAGTCTCAAACTTTGTTTACAAACTGAAACTTAACTCTTTACCAAATGACTAGAATTTGAACTTCACAAATATAAACCCATTTGCAGACAACAAATGATGGTGAACCCTCTACCACACAGTCTCGACTTTAAACAACCCTAAGGAAGACTGTTACTGAAAATATCATGGGAAAAAAGAGAAAATGCTACTAATCAACATTTCCCACAATGTTTTCTACCCTATGCAAGACAAGTTTTACATCAGTCTTGATTTAAGTGTTGTCGAATCAGGTCAAACTGCCTGGGTTAAGACATGCTTATGGGCTGTGGCTGAGGGTCCAATTCAATGAAAACCTCTTTACACACGCATTAAGACCTGATCTGACCACACAGAAATGCAGACTGTTGTACCATTCCTGTTAACATATACCTTCCCTTAATAACTGAAAACATGACAAAAGGAGCAAAACCTGAATACATAGAAATAGTCTGTAAACACCATGGTATTCTACACTGAGTACATGCATGATACATGAAAACCTACAGAGTACATTAGTGATAAGGAAAACATATTCTGGTCTGTTGTATAATGTGTTTTAGGTAATGTCCGTATTTTAGTCTGATCATTTATAGGTAGGTAATAAAGACTTGAACAATTATAGTGATACATGAAGTCTACAATACTTGTCTCATGTACCCTACAAGCTGTAGCTATGTTCTACGATAAATGACATTACTTAGATATTGTCTGTGAATGAAAATAATGTCAACCTTTATAGCCCTCACACCATTTTACCCTCAAAGCCCCATGCACAATTGCTATCACACACAGTGTAGATAAGAATAACATTTGAAATTGCAACATTCTGGGATATACCCCTCTAACAATATCCAGTATTGTTTAATTGGTACTATACAGGTTGACTAGTTGAAGCTATAGGTGAGAATCTTATAAAAGCAGGCTAAAAATCTAAGCAGATGATATAATTCTTTGGCTATTTATTTCCATATTATCTTCATAAAAAATTGCAGAAACTAATAAACATTATACCATCCCAGTAACACATAATCATAATATGAATACAATACACTTTCTAAAGCACAATGAAAGCATTGTACAAACAAGAGTGCCATGATGGCCCTGTAACGCTACACTGGCTAACATAGTAAGATTTAATTGACATGGACTGTGGCAGATATCTGTCAAAAGTCTCTTTTATGTTACATTTCATGGTGGAAATAATATCAGCACAACCCAAAATCTGTTAATTCATTGTCACTGAACAATAGTTCATATTGTGAAGGGCCTATTGTCACAATGCTCCTGCAAAAAAGTTTTTTTTTGTGTGTGTGTGTGTGTGTGGTTTTTTTTTTTAATAAAAAATGTCATAAATATGCATGAGCTGTGCTCTGGGAAAGGAGGTTTAACGCATCTCTGTGATGCATGGTATCAAGCATGTCATTGCATAATTATGGATCTATAAAATCCATTTAGTCTGACATGCAGAAAGTTGATCAATATCAAAAAGTTTGACACAGCCTGTGCAAGCTGACCTAGGCCTATACACTTTTTAGACGCATTAAACCTCCTTATCTCAGAGCATGACTTACATGTATTTGACTATACCGAACTCCATAAGACTGTTTTTGGCCAACTTTTGATGCATCAAAGGAATTGAGATTTTATCATTATTTCTACAGGTCCAATAATTCATTAATAGTCTAACAGTTTTATATTTATGTTTTTCATCAATTTTTTTTTCTTCTGACCATGCGAACAATGTAAATATAGGTAGGCTGGCATAATTGCATACTGTTTACTCACTATATGTCCTTTAGATGGTATTTTATCTCATATTATTCTCTTTTATTCACATGAACATTCCTAATGCTAGATATGTATCATGCTGCTATGGTTATGCATCATGGGCCAGAGGCCTAAGTCACCAATAAAATATTGTATTATACGGTCCAATCCCCAATAAATCATGCAAAAAAGTTGATAATTAATGGTTTATAATGGTTCAACTCTTTACCAGGCGGCAAACTTTTAGACTTGTCCAAATTGAAAGCATTTGCAGACAACAAAAAATAAGTTAACTCAAAAATTGAAATTTGTCTTTCATAGAGAAGGAAACATCAAGGGAAAGAGAGAAAATGCTGGTTTCCAGCATCTTCTCCTTTTCCCACAATGTTTTCAGATATGCTCTTTTTCAGGGTTTTTAAAAGTCGGGATTGTGTGGTATAGGGTTAAAAAGAGCAGATTCTGACTGTGTATCTGAGAAACAGATGAATGGAGAGATAATTTACACCTAAAAATGGTTAACCCTTTACCACACAATCAAAACTTTTAATGACACCAAGAGAGCTTTTGAAATATTGTGTGAAAAGGAGAAAATGATGATAACCAGCATTTTACCCTTTTTTCAATTTGTTTTCTACCCTATCAAAGCCAAGTTCAATCATTTGAGCCACATTTAAATTGTCGTCTGCAAATGCTTTCAACTTGGACAAGTCTAAAATTTCGTTGTTTGGTAAAGACTTAAGAAACTCTAGAATATCACATAAATAGGAGCAAAAAATGACAATATAAAAGTGACATGATCTTGAGAATGGTGTTGTGCATGGAAGAAACACACCAAATGAAATTAAAGAAGTACTGTTTATTAAGAAAAAAAAAAAAAAAATAGGGAGTTTTTATTAAAAGAAGAGAAGAAAAATGGAGAGAATATTAAATCCAAATTACACTAAATGACACCATTTTCTTTTTAAACCTTTACCACACAATCCCAAGTTTAAACTTGAGAAAGAAAGCTTTTGAAGACACTGTGCGAAAAGGAGAAAATGCTGGTTAACAGCATCTCTCCTTTGCCCACAATATTTTCCACCCTATCAAATACCATTCCATTATTGAAGTCATTAATTTTGTTGTCTGCAAAATTAATGCTTTCAATTTGAAAATTTTGTTGTTTGGGAAAGAGTTCAGAGACCTGTTTTTCTATGATGCCTGACAAAATCATTAAAATGCCAAAGAAACAGAAAATTTCAAAAGTACAGTTGATCTGTAAAAGCCTCTTACAAATGAGTTCGGTATTGGCTATTGTCACATGAGTTTAATATAATGAAGAAATATATAACATATATCATGAGCTTTCACGCCTTGCTGGATCGTGATGATTGAAATCGATGGAGCACAAAATTTTCAACCAATACCTATCCACTTGCATCCTTTGTTGCTTTTCCATTGAATGTTGGCCACTCGGCTCTGACCAGTTGCTGCGTCCCAGTAGCTCTGTCAGTAGCATACAGGACTTGAGAACAGGAGGTTACTGGTTTGATCCCAAGCTCAGCCAATTTCTTTCTGTGGATTGATGATAGTCATGGCGAGAGGATTCATTCCTCTCTAACCACTGACTATTGTTTCAACGATGGTCATGTGGGATTACAGCCAGTGGCTTGGAAAGAATATTGTGTGGAGTACTGGTAAAAGAACCTCCAGGAAAGCATGGACTGGTGCACTGGCTGCCACCATATAACTGAAATAATGTTGAAATTGGTATAAACACCATACAATCAATCTATCAATCTAGCCAGTTAAGCATCTTACCAAATGACAATTATTTAGCCTTCACCAACTTGAACGCATTTTCAGAGAACAAAATTAATGTGGCTCAAATTTGGCCATAGGTAATTATTTCATCAAAGTCAGATACCCCATTGACTAACATGTATTTGCAACTTTACTCTTGAACTTACTGTGGGTTAACTCTTTACCAAACGACAAAATTTTGGACTTAACCAAGTTGAAAGCATTTGCAGATAACAAACTAACTGTAGCTCGAATGATGATTTCTGTCTTTGGTAGGGTAGAAAACATTGTGAGAAAAAGAGAAAATGCTGCTTACCAGCATTTTCTCTTTTTCCAACAATGTTTCAAAAGCCTTCTCTTTCAGGGTCGTTAAAACTTGGGATTGTGTGGTAAAGAGTTACAAGATGAAGCTTTAGTTACGAAATTAATAAGAAAATATAGCATAATAAATCTGACATTAAAAAATAATTTTTCATAAAAATGCAGCTGTTCAAAGAGTGGTCAGTATTTAAAAAAAAAAACCAAAAACTTTTTTGTACAAAATTTAGCCAAAACACCTAAGTGATTTAGAGAGCTAGAAACTCTAATGTCAGGCAGTGAAGACTAATGTAATGTCTCCAGTAACCTCACTTCCTACCAGCATAGTTTTCTTTATGATTGCATGATCAGAAGTGGTGTAATCAATTTCTTGCATACTGAAAAATACATGAATACAGGAATTTTGAGTTTGATGAAATATTTATGGCCACTAACTGTATCACCTATTGAAATTCCTTTAACTCACTACAAAGGGAAAAAACTCATTACCAAGGGAAAACATTTTAGACACATCCAAATTGAAAGCATTTGCAGACAACAATTTAACCGTTGCTATAATGATGGAATTTGTCATTGAAAGGGTAGAAAAGATTATGAGAAAAGGAGAAAATGCTGGTGACCAGCATTTTCTCCTTTTCCCTCAATCTTTTTAAAAAGCTTTATTCTTCAGGTTTGTTAAAATTTGGAATTGCTTGGTAAAGTGTTAATGAGGTTTCAGATCAACCAAAGACAGTACAAATGTTATGTAAGGGTATAAAGGCAAAAAAAAGCATAAAAACATCCCAGTATTCCCAAAAAAGAATTCAAGAAAAAAGGAGAAATTTGTGAATGATGAAACAATACCTTCCATAGTCCACAGACAAATAGGGTGAGGATGCTCTGAAATTATACACATGCTGACAATATAAACAACTAGAACTGACACAGGTGGACAAATAACCCCGCCAACTGCCCTGTCACTTGAACAGGATAAAAATACCAATAGGTGATAAGTCCTGTAATAGTATTACTCTCAGATGATAATTTTAGCCTTTGTTGACATACACAAAGTAACAAAACAAGAACATAAAAGGTAAGACAGGTTAAATGAATTGCTTCATTATGGCAAACCTGTCACTTCTGCATAAAACGGCGCAGTTTTGCAGTCCAATAGCATTACCATTGTGCTAAGACAACTACTTTACAAACATTTCAACACTGAATCATAAACAGGCATTTTAGAAGGAAAAAAATACCCATTTCCCATTATCATGAATTCAACTGACTGTAAAAAGACACTGTTATTATTTGAGGGTAACAGACTCAATGTGATAGAAAATACAAGTACAGACATGCCAATGGATGGAAGACTTCCACTGAACCTGCAGCCAAGTTGATTGAAAATTAGACAAAATTCAGTCAACTGATGAATGGACAAAAGACAACTTGATTCAAGTACATGCCCCTACTTTATCTTGGTGGGGCAAATGATTCTTTACTAGACAACAAGATTTGACTTGTCCAACTTTAAAGTATTTGCAGACGACAAATTAAACATGGCATAAACGCTGAAGTTTGCCTTTTGAAGGGTAGAAAAGATTGTGGAAAAAGGAGAAAAAGCTGGTTACCAGCATTTTCTCTTTTTCCCACAATGTTTTCAAAAGCAGTCTTTTTCAGGGTCATTAAAACTTGAAATGGTGTGGTAAATGGATATTTAGTTTATGACAACAACATTCAACACACAAACAGCACTTCTTCATACAAGTAGAGGGCCCTAGGTGGGTAATTGGGGAAGGTGTATGATTTATGATCTAAGAAATCTTGACAATAATTCCAGCTGGTGGCAATGGTAACATTGTAGGGTCCTTAGACAAGGCACTGCATGGCCAATGCTGATCTTGGATTCTTCAGTCCCTGGACAAAAGACACTCCAATGCTACGATGACCTTAAAGTGGCAATACTTTGGCCTTTCCCTCAGATAAAAAAATGCCCTATTTAGTAATGGTGTTAGTAATTTCTAATGATGTAAAATCAAACACTAAGTAGATGAGAATTTAAATCAAAATCCGTTCCTAACTACATTCATAATCATTACATCCTATACAGAAAGAAAGAAAACGTAATTTAATGTATGTGCCATGCTCTGTGAAAAGAGGGCATAATGCATCTACAAAAAGTATTAACCCAGGTTAGCCTGCACAGTCTGCATAGGCTGACCTGGATGGAAACCTTTTGCTATTGCCAAATTTCTCCATGTCAAAGCTCAGGCCTCTGAAATTCCATTGGTCTATCACGAGATAAAGAATTTTTCATTGTTCTATCACGGGATTAAAGAATTTTTCATTATCGGACACTGTTACTATAAATAGCACATTTGCGAATCCCTCTTTATCCTATATAATAAGACAAGCTTTTCTTATAATATACAGCAAAGAGGCAGTGGCCACTGTGCTATTTATAGTAACGGTGTTGAAAATTTCACTATTCCGTAATACATACCGGCGATGCACCAATATGCTTTTAAATGTGTTTAATGATTGACCAAGGAAAATTTTAGTATTCTGTGATGGATCAATGGAAATTCACAGGCCTGTGGTCAAAGGCACAGTTTTACATGATTTAGTCAGTTGTTATACAAAATGGATTTATTTGATCTATGATTATATGATGACTTACTTGGTATAATGGATCACAGAGATACATTAAAACCCCTTTTTGCCATAGCATTGCTCATTAATTTCACATTACGTCAGCAGTAGATGTTTCAAATAACATAAACTCTTTGCTAAACGCTAAAATCTGGTCTAAATGGAAAGCATTTGAAAACGACATTTTAACGCTTTACCAAACAATCCCTGGTTTTCACAGCTCTGTGAAGGAAGGCTTTTGAAAACATTGTTGGAAAAGGAGAAAATGCTGGTAACCAGCATTTTCTCTTTTTCCCACAATGTTTTCTACCCTATCAAAGACAGAAATCATCATTTGAGCTACATTTAAATTGTTGACTTCAAATGCTTTCAGTTTGGTCCAGTCCAAAATTTTGTTGTGTGGTAAAGGGTTAAATATGTCTAAAATGATGACCTTTAATGCTGAAAGGATAAAAAAACATAGGCGGAAAAGAAGAAAATACTGGTTACCAGCACTTTCTCCTATTCCCACATGGTTTTTTTAAAAGCCTTTTTGTAAGGGTTGTTAAAAATGGGATTACCTGGTAAAGGGCTAATTTTTACCAAACAATCCAGTGTTTTATCGACCCCAAAAAAAAACTTTCGAAAAATTGTGCAAAAAGGAGAAAATGCTGGAAACAAGCATCTATTCTCCAAAAAAAATTGAGCTACCCTTTCACAGACTAACTTTTTTGTTTAACCCTTTACCAAACAATCAAGTGTTTTAATGATCCCATAAAAAGAAGGCTTTTAGAAACATTGTTGGAAAAGGAGAAAATGCTTGTAATCAGCATTTTCTCCTTTTTCTGAAATATTTTCTATCCTTACAGAGAGAAATCTCATCATTTAAGCCATATTTCATTTGTCTTTTGCCACAGCTTTCAGTGTGAACCAGTGCAAAACTTTCTCATGTGGTAAAGGGTTAAACCTATTTAGTTTTTTGTCTGCAAATGCATTGAATTTGAACAAGGCTGTCATTCTGTCATCTGTTTAGGGTTCATCTGCATTCTATCATCTATCATTACCTACAAGTGTGTTCATATAAATTCAGGTGAAATATTTCTTAATCTGTGGTAGATTTTAATCTTTTCTGTTGTTAGTCGGCTCCGCCTCTTCTATAGCATTAACACTTTACCAACCAATACAAAGATATCACAACCTTTACGAAAGACATCTTACAGACCATTTTGCAAAAAGGCAGAAATAATGCTGGTAACCAGGATCTTCTCCTTTCCCCACAATGTTTTCTACTCTGTAGAAAGGAGAACTGTTGCTAACAGATTTTCTCAACAATGTTTTCTAACCTTCAAAGGACAACTCTTCATTTGAATCATATTCAATTTGTCATATAAAATGCTTTCCGTTTGCATGAGTTTATCATTTAACTGTCTGGAAGAGCTTTAACTCTTTACCACACAACACCGAGTTTTAACGACCCTGAGGAAATAGCCTTTTGAAAACCTTGAGGGAAAAGGAGAAAATGCTGGTAACCAGCATTTTCTCCTTTTCCCTCAAGGTTTTCTACACTTTCACAGACAATTACCACTGTTTCAACTAAGTTTAATATGTCGTCTGCAAATGCTTTCAATTTGGACTAGTCTCAAAATTTGTCGTTTGGTAAAGAGTTAATGGTAGATCTTAAAAAAAATATGAGAACACAGCCCTTTTTTGAAAACTGATCTTGATCTACACTGCCAACAACTTTTAAGAGCTCTTACAATTACAAACTATAATAATTGAGCTGTGCTCTGGCAAAAGGGTGTTTAATGCATCTCTGTGATGCACTATACTAAACAAGTCATCACATAATTATGGATCAATAAAATCGTATTGCTGAAACAAATGGTTGAATCCAGAGGTAGAATGGTCCTTGGACATGTAGAAGATAAAATGTAAATAAAAACATGCACTAGAATATACTTGGAGAAAAACTACTGTAACTTATATATCCAGTTAGTTGCCATAAACATTTCATTTAAAGTCTAAATGTCCATTGACTTACATCTTTTTCAAACTTTACTTCTAATCTATTTTGGGTTAAAAACTGATGCTATAGTTATGAAATATTGGAAATAAAGGAAAATGATTTATATGATGAAATACATATTTTCAAACTCAATATAAAGTAATATTGTATAAATGCAGCTACTGAAAAATTGATTAGACTAGTATTTTTTAATATTTCCCTTTGATCAAATGACCCAAAGCAGTGTCATAAACTTTCCTGCACACTGAAAAAATACATGGAAGTCAATGGGTATTCAGATTTGGATAAAATATGTATGGCCACTTCCTGTAGAATTAAATCTTAACATGCTGAGGAAATCTGGGACATTTAGATGCTAATAGGCTATGCCTCTATTGTGCTGATAAGGATCAGACATTTAAACCAATCAGCCTGATCCTTGATCTACAGCCTCAGATATTCTATGATTTATCAATATGGAAGAAAATTGGCATTTTCCAGTTCTTTCACTTTTGAAAGATACTTAGAATTAACCCTTTACCAAACAATCCCTGGTTTTTATGACCCAGAGGAAGAAGCCTTCTGAAAAAATTGTGGGAAAAGGAGAAAATGCTGGTAACCAGCATTTTCTCCTTGTCCCACAATTTTTTCTACTATTTTAAAGTCAAGTTTCAATTTTTTAACCACATTAATTTTGTCGTCTGCAAATGCTTTCAATTTGGACAAGTCTATAATTTTGTTGTCTGGTACAGAGTTAACGTAACTACAACAAAAGTAAACAGCAGGGATTCTTTTCATCAACCATTCTAAACTGCTTTTTCAGTCTATATCTAAATTCAGAAAATAAGCTGATTTCTGATTGGCCGAGCCATTTGGTGTAGCCAATCAGAAATTACACTCCTTTGAAATTTAGACAAGTCTTCAGAATTAGACTAGGAATTTTAATGGGAACGGTGAATAAAAACCCAAAAATCTATTTCAAATCAATCATTGATATGGTCACTACTGCTATTCTAAGAAATGCTTCAATCCCCACCTCATTCATAAAAGGACCATTGATAGAGAAAAGAATTAAGACTCACTGAACTTCAGAGTAGTTATTTCCCTTGCTTAACTTAAGATTTTTTTCCCATAAAAATTTCATCTCACTTTCCAAAAAAGCCCCATAGCCTTGGGAATCAATGGATTTCACATTAGCTATCTCCCTTGCTTAGCTAAAGTTCCCCTCCCCTTAAAAATTTCATTTCACTTTAGAAAAAAGGCCCGACAGACTGCAGGGGACATATTCACCAACCATTCTATGTAGCGATCTTTATCTAATTCTAAATTGAGAAAGTAACAATTTCTGATTGGCTATACCAATTACATAATAGCTTATCCAATTCGAAATTGTCTTCCTTTCAACTTTGGAAAAATAGGCAAGTAACTGTCAGCACAGCTGGCTGATCATCTACAAGATATCATGAAACATTCGAGAATGTTTAAGCAGAAAGGATCATATTTCAGGTAAAAAATACATTAGTATCTCTTTAACCCTTACAGCCCTAAATAAATATAATGGACTGCTTTCCCCTTTAGAAAGTGAACAATTAAATTTGAAACAATCCTCAGAAATGATAGAGATATTGTAAAATGTAAAAGATTTCCTACAATGAAAACAAGACGACCACAAAAAGGCTATGACAATTCATCAATATTTTCTATCAAAGATTAAATAAGTAAATAATAAATGTTGATACAGTATTAAATAAGCAAAATTATAATAATGGTGAAAAAGGCAAATAAGCACAGATGATCTTTCACAAAGTAACTCATTACCTCATAATGAGAAAGAATTGATCCATTACTACATTAGGCTATTTCCAGCTATTTTCAGGTTTACTAAAAACTAGAACAGAAAAGGAACATCTGTACTAAAGATAAATGCGTATTTTGAACAATGTTGGAAAGATTCTGGGTAAAATAGCATAATGCTTGTAACATGGAACCCATCCTTTACCCAAATCTTTTTCAAATAAGTCTAATGCAAAAGAGATGGAACTTGCAGATGTGTTCTTTTGCATGGAAAATTTTGCAAAAAGAGTACTTGTAAACAAAAAATTGTGAATACAAGAAAAATATTCTATGAGAAAAAAAGTACAACTCATTAGTAGCAATGACTTCTTTTCCCAAACTGACTGAAACTAGAGCTGTCACTGAATGTGACTTAATACCTCTGCCAGCGCTTTGACAGAAACAGGCAATTTAACAAAAAAATTTCTACGTTCAAGGGGAGATTACCCTTGAATCATAGGGAGTAGATGATTGAAAACTGTGTCTTGTACAACTTCAGTATACGATCATTGTATCAACAAACTTTCAATACAATAGCAGGAAAACTGTAGTAGGAGTTCGCGACACAAAATTACTAGTATTTTGTACACAGACGGACACATAGACGGACACACGGACGGACAGACAAGCTAATTCCAGTATACCCCCGAAAACATTCGTTTTGCGGGGGTATAAAAATAAATACACTCTAATATTGTCCATGAAAAAACACATGCATATATGATGTTATGAGTTGAAAAAAGAAATAAAGAAAAATTATGGGATATCACTAGAGATGCATTGCGGGTACAGGAAGAACAAGGTCATGCAAGGTCACAGACAGAAGTAGAGAAGTACAATACCTTCGACATGTCATCTCATGTATGACCTCAGGGTCCCTTGAAACAGACATTCATTCATAAAGATGCATAGAAGAAAGAGACTATAGACAAAATGCATGTTAACCCTTTACCGTCCATTCATGTTTTAATGACCCCCATCGAAGAAGCCTTCTGCAAACCTTGTGGGAAATGGGGAATTTAAGTAATCTACATTTTCTCCTTTTCCCACACTGCCTTTTTCTATCCTCTAAAAGACATTGGAAGCATATTTCTCATCTGCAAATACTTGTCGTCTGCATAATTATGCTTTCAGTTTGAACAAGTTTAGAATTTTTGTCATTTGGTATAGGGCTAGGCTGAACAAAACAGTCTGAATAGTGAAACATGTACAAGTACATGAACATAGCAATATGAAAATAGACAAAGCCTAGATATGGACAAAAGATTTTTCTCTTCAAATATTTAAAACTATTACAACTTGTGAATACTTTTCAGTAAATGATGCCAGAGCTTTGTAACATGAAGAAGTTTACCATGCATAAAATACAGAAAATTGTAAGTTTCTTTTAGACATGAAATCATCATCATAATCTAAGCAATAATACATGATATCGTCTTTATCATTTATTATTTGAAGTTTGGTGAGAATATGAAGATTTGAACGACCCCCTTTAAAGGTAAAAATCCTTCAAATAATTTTCCTTGTGCCTCGAGAGAACTTTAGAGAATGGTCTGGACAGAAAAATCCTGTGCTGTATCTGAAAAGCCCACTTTAAACAATTTCATATCTTTAACCCTTTACCACACAATTCCGACCTTTAACGACCCTGACAAAGAAGCCTTTTGAAAACATTGTAGGAAAAGGAGAAAATGCTGGTAACCAGCATTTTCTCCTTTTCCCACAATAATTCTACCTTTCCAAAAACAAATTTCAATTTTTGAGTTGCTCTAATTTTGTTGTCTGCAAATGCTCTCAATTTTGACCAGTCTAAAATTTTGTTGTTTCGTAAAGAGTTAAGACCCAGGAGAAATAGGGCTACTGCTAACAGCATTTTCTCCTTGTCCAACAATGTTATCTGAATTATTTGCGGGTAGTATTGTCCATTTCTTTTTCAAAAGTATCACTGCACATTCAAAATGCACTGAGTTCATTGTTATCTTTGTATCTGTTTAATACTAGTGATATTTATTATCAATAATAATTAAACGTTACACTGCTAATAATAGAAATAGTAAAAGATCTTCTTGTCAGAAAAATCTCACAGTATCAAACAATATAGATTCAAGATCAGACAGTACATTCTAGTCAGATCTTGATCAAAACTGTCTTCAAAGTCACAATTTTTGTGCTTAAAAGTCTATGGGTTTACTCTTAGAGTGCCTAGCACAACTAATATTGCTTTAGCGGACAGTGAAGATTACAACAGCACAGAATCTTAGGTCATTCTGTCCTCTACTTCGTAATATATTCTGTCAAATCAATCTTGAAAATTCATTGCCTGGCTTTCTTCACAACTGAAAAGCTGCTTTTCAATAATTCAGTGCTTTACAGGCTTTAAAAGAATTTCGTTAGATATAAAATAATCTTATGAGAAATCACATACAAATACCAAACTAACCTGTGGTGATAACTCCCCCACTGTTGAAGTCAATTACACAATACAAGGTAGATGGCGAATATTCCATGAAAAGCAGACTTGCTTAACTCTTTACCACACAATCCCGACTTTTAACGACCCTGCGAAAGAAAGCTTTTGAAAACATTGTAGGAAAAGGAGAAAATGCTGGTAACCAGCATTTTCTCCTTTTCCCCCAATGTTTTCTACCCTTCCCAAATCAAACTTCAATTTTTGAGTCACATTTATTTTGTCGTCTGCAAATGCTTTCAATTTGGACCAGTCTAAAATTTTGTCATTTGGTAAAGAGTTAAAACAGACTTGTCTTTTCAGGCCTAATAAAACATACTATGTAACTTAGCCCTTACAAAGTTGATGAAATTTTTTACCCCTCCAAATTCAACGAATTTACTAACAACATATTTAATCCTTCACCAAACGACAAAATTTTGGACTAGTCCAAATTGAAAGCATTTGCAGACGACAAAATAAATGTGAATCAAAACTTGAAATTCGATTTTGGAAGGGTAGAAAACATTGTGGGAAATGGAGAAAATGCTGGTTACCAGCATTTTCTCCTTTTCCCATAATGTTTTCAAAACCTTTCTCTCTCAGGGACGTTAAAAGTCGGGATTGTGTGGTAAAGAGTTAATGCTAGTTACCATCATTTTTGCAATTTCCTAATATGTTTTCAAAAACAGTTTTCCTGCACTCATTAATACTTGGAATTCTTTTGCAAAGAGTTATTCTTGAAACAGTTTGTGGAGAAAGTTAATACAATTTGCTGCTCTGGTTGTGTGTAGCAAAATAAACAGAGGAGAAACAGTATAAAAAGCTGCAATTGTTAAGCCGTTCCAACAATTAGTTGAGGAAAAATGTATTGCTACATAAGATACTTTGAAAAGATACAAATATATATACATATCAAGGGTTGGCCATGTCTAATTAATTAAAGAATACTATGCAAAGTAACAAGCAAAATGCAGCATTCAATAAAAATAGATGACAATATATATAAACAAGTGGGCCATGATGGCCCTGTTTTATCACTACACTGCTTAATAAACTTGCAATATATGTAAGTGATATCGACAGTTGTTAAACTGTAAGAAATCTGTATGGCAATAAAATTTCCTAGAGATGATAGGCCTGCCATCCCCTTCAAAAATATCTTTTTCAAATGCCAAGATAATGTTGATCAAATCAAAAAGTTCTAATCATGTTTCATTCATACCAAATATCAATGATCTCTGACAAAGACTATTTTGACAAAAACTACCAAGAGGGCCAGGAGATTTTTTCAAGGTTTCCTCTATAAAAGTGGATATGAAGGTTGTAACTCCCAGGGAGGGGCCATTTTTGACCAGAAGGCCTATAATCCTTGTAGAGGTCCACCAGATGAAACTACATACAAAATAATTCAGGTCTTGACAAAACGGTTATGAACAAGAAAGACATTTAAAGTTTCCATAATATAAAGCACCTGTAAAAGGTTTGACTCCCAGAGCAAGGCAACCTTTGACTGCAGGACCAAACTGCTAAAAAAAAACATGGTAGTGATCCACTAGAAGACAATACCTGCTAAATTTAGTAGCCCTATGAAATACGGTTTGGAACAAGAACAAGAAGATTTTTTTCTAAAGTTGTGATATAAAAGCATGTGTAAAACTTGGGACACTAAGGGCAAGGCCAACTTTGACCTAGAGACTATAATTTAAACAGTCGTAGTAGAAGCCTACTAGCTGACAACACATGCAAAATATAACAGCTGTAGCTTGTACATTCTGGAACATGACGATTTTTATGGTCACGATATAAGCTTATATAAAAGGTGTGCCCCGGCTGGGCAAATTTTAAGCCAAGGGCTAAAACAAACTTGCGAGCCCCAGGGCAGGGCTGTTTTGATTCTATGGCTATAATTTGAAGGTTTTTGGAAGATGTCCATAAGATGAAGCTATATACACCACATTTGGTAGCCCTAGACCTTATGGTTTTGGACAAGAAGATTTTTGAAGATTTTTAGAAGACCAATCCCATCATTACAGCAATAGCTGATTTGTAACCTGCAAATTTCACTCTGTACCAAACAACAAAACTTCAGACCAGACCATATTGAAGCAGTTTGATAAGACAAAGTAATGTGGCCCAAGTGATGTGGTTTTACTTTGATGTTGTAGTAAACATTGTGGAAAAAATAGAAAAAAAATCTCTTTTGCCCACAATGTTTTACAAAGCCTTCTCAGAGTTGTTAAAACTCAAAATTGTGGTAAAGGGTTAAAAATCTCAATAGAGACAATCATTTCTGAAATTTTGCTGTCTGGTAAGAATGCAACATCACCATCATGGAAAACAGGATTGGATAACCAAAGATCAATTCTGGTAACAATACTATGAAACAAGCAAAAGTTAAGAATGTTACAGCTATGACCTTCATGTGACTATGACATCGATCGTGATACTGGTTGGAGATAAAGAACTTTACAGTTTAGGAATTAGGCTAAATTATTCAATTAATAGGGCAGAGACTGTTAGATTCATCATGGTATGTAGATGAAATGCTAAAGAGAATCTTCTTTATTTGTAACAATATATGTGTCAGTCCTATTATCTAAATCTGGGTAAGTTTTTTTCCATAGACTGATTTCCCAGTTTCTGTGTATAAAGAATTGATCTCAAGTAACAGACTCAGAAGCATGCAAAATATAATTTGAAGAAATTATTCACCTTTAATCTATTACCTAACAGGTCATTTATAAGTCTACTGCAAACCAATGCAACTAAATCAAAGTAGCAGCATCAAAATGAAAAAAAAAAACCCAAACTTTTCTTGAAATTATGGAAAACACCGTTTTGTCACGCAGTGACTGTTGCCCCTTTCTACCCCTCAGAGTTTAAAAAGAACCTCTGTAAGCCTTATAGAAATCAATACAAAAAGACAATCTACTCTTTTGCTGCTCATTGGTAACTTTCCTTTATATTTATCCATGGCATTGCTTGTTCTACTATACAGAACCAAAAGGGGGATGCCTGGTTTGTCTGAAGGCAGTATCACCTACTGAAAGGAGCATAATTTTTTTTAAAAACTTTTAACAAAATGACTTTGTGACTCAGTTTCTGAGTTTGGCTTGAGTAACATACAAATTTTCTGACACACTGACATTTAGATTGGATGAGAAGTGTTTCCTTTTGAGCCGTTAAAAAAAAAATTTATCACTTTAATCTGATGAACTCCAATGACTCCATGTGACCTGGTTTTGTAATTCACAGACAACATCCAAACTTTCATGAGGACTGTATTACAAATGTGGCTTTTTCATTACATGTAAAACAAACCCTGTTTTTTCATATGACCCAGTGGCCTTGCTTTTCTCTCATGTGACCCACTTTAAGTGACTGATCTAGCTGACAAAGCTTGATGAAGATTACATGACATCTGTCACCTCTTGAGTCTAAACAATCTTGTTTTTATAATTGGACAAAGTGACCTAACTTTTTACAACACATGACCCAGTTTCAAACTAAGACTTGATACCACAGATGATTTTCCTCAAAAAGTCCCTTGGGAATCAAATAAAAAAAAAGGGGGGGGGGCTTAAGTGCCTCAAAAAGTTGATTACTCATGACACCTTTTGCAAAATGGACAACAGACAATAAGGAGCCACAAAAGCACACCTCCACTACTTTGTGCTCAGGTGAGGTACAAAAAACCAGGCAGAAATTCTCCCCTTTGTCCTTCACTCAACAGACCTCCCAACCCATTCCTGGTTCCCTGTTCACCATTCATTCTTAATTTCATTCACAGTCTAAATTTAGAAAGCAATACAACCTCTGGTTGGCTAAACCATTTGCTTTTGCCAAAAAGCAGTTGTGTTACATTCAAATTTAGAAAATTCTAGAGAAAAAGACTAAGGAAGTTCTTAAGAATGGTTGGTGAATACCAACCCTGTAGTCAGAGGATGATTATACAAGGGGAAAGGACCAGAAAATGTAAATTAACAATACAATACCCTCGATATAACTCTCTCCTGTCGAAATAATAATACACATTACTGTTCTTTTATTTGCTAAACACTTCACCAAAACAGTTCCTACTTTTGATGACTCAGAGGAAGGAAGAAGGCTTTAAAAAAACTGTGTAAAAAGAACATGCTGCTTACTAGAACTTTTTCCTTTTACCTCACAAGCTTTCCTGACCTTTCAAAGGAAGTACCTGAATTATCAATTAAGCCACATTCAACCTGCCGCCTGCAAATGATTTTGACTTGGACAAGTCCAAACTATCATTGGCAAAGGATTAATTCTTTAACATGCAACAAATACTAGACTCATCCAAACTCAAAGCATTTGCAGATAACAAATTGAACTCAAGTTATGAGATTTAGTGGCAAAAAGAGTAGAAACATTGTTTGAAACAGAGAAAATGCTTTTGACTAGCCTCAATGTTTTCAATAGAATTTCTTTTCCCTTAGAAAAGTCCTTAAAAAATGGATTGCTTGGTAAATGGTTAACTGACCTTGGCACATATGATGATAAATATTACTAGTACTATTCTACAGTGTACTATCCTATAGAGTACTATTCTATAGCGTTTCATACGATTTTGTGGCCAACTAAAATGACAATGCTTTTTGCAGCAGGAAGCCATCATGACCACAACAGAGGCATAATAAAATGTTCACCAGCATATGAAAGGGATAGCATTTGACCTCAAGCGATCAACATTTTTAGTCTTGTGGCTGACCACATTTGGAAACACTGATGCAAAAGGGAAAATTGCTCATACGGAGCAATTTCTCCTCTTGTTCAGATGTTTTCGTGTGTCCCCAATTACTAAAACATAGCTCAAGCTATCCCTAATCTACAAAGAAGTTTACAATGTCACCCAGAGGCTTACTTGTAAGCTATTTCAGAAGGTAACAAGTTAACAATTGAATGTAAAGTTTTTTATATTTTTTTAGTATCATGGAGTATTTGCTACTTTTGTCCACCTGCAATACTGTTGTATCAAAAATAAATTGCATCTGATTATAATTTATATTTGTACTAAAACAACAACTACAGATCAGTCTCTATTAAAAACCACCTCAGGGACACACAAAATGTGCTTGCTTAAGACAGGCACTTGCTGAACAGAGATTGCCAAAACACAGCTTTTCCTGGTACCTAAAAAGGGGGCCATGATGGCCCTGTATCGCTCCACTACCTAATAAATTGCATGTGCCATACATGTAGTTGGCATCAATAGTTATCAAACTTTGAAATGTGGATAGCAATAGTATCCAAATCCTGGAAATCCTGGAACAGCTCAACTAGATGAAGCTACATACCAAATGATACAAGGTACTAAATAAACAAGTTTAGGCTTAATAGTTACAACCAAGATAATAATATGTAAGTTTCAACAATATAAAGTCCCCTGTAAAACATATGGCACCCAGGGCTGGGCCAAATTTAACCTAAGAGCTAAATTTTGAGCAAACTTAGTAGTGATCCAATGGATGAAGCTACAGGCCAAATTTGGTAGCATTAGGAACATGAATTTTTTAAAATTTTCACTACATATGCACTATATATGACCCATGCTAGTTTTTACATCAGAGCTATAATTTAAACAATCTTGGTTACAACATACTAAATGATAACAGCTATGGAATAAAATTATTACAGCTCTAGTTCTCATGGTTAGAAACAAGAAGATTTTTTAAGTTTTATTATAAAGGCCCTTGCAAAACTTGTGACCCTGGGGCAGGGCCAATGTTGACAGCAGGGCTATACTTTGATTTTATAGATTGTATGGTGGTTAACAATGTTTTCAACACTATTTCAGTATTATCGCAGCAGCCAGTGAAGCTATCCATGCTTTCCTGGAGTTTCCTTTACCAGTAATTCGCACAATATTCTTTCCCAGCCACTGTCCGATTTCCCAAATAACCATTGTTGAAAAAAATGGTCCGCAGTAAGAGAGGAATAAATCCTGTCGCAATGACTATCATCAATCCTCGGAAAGAAATTGGACGACCCGGGGATCAAACCAGCGACCCCCTGCTCTCAAGTTCTGCATGCTACAAACTGAGTTACCAGGGCTCGGCACTATACTTTGAACAAATTTGGTGAAGGTCCACCTGTTGAAGCTACATACATAATTTAGTAGCCCTAGGCCTTCTGGCGAGGAACAAGTCGATTTTTTCTATCAACTTGTGAACTCTGCGGATGGGGGGGGGGGATTTTTATCTTAGGACTATAATCTAAACAACCTTAGTAGGGGCCCACTAGGTAAAGCTACACACAAAATCATGAAGCCCTAAACTTTCAGGCAATAAGTTTTCAAAAGATTTGAAATGTTTTTCACTTTTGTTGTCATGGCAGTTTTAAACAAAATGAAATTCTTTGAACAAATTCTGGAGAAGACCAAAGCAGGATCATTTCTATGAAGTTTGGTCAAAATTCAATGGGTTGTTTCAAAGAAGTTTGAAATAAAAAAGTTAATGCATGGATGGACACACGATGGACACAGGGCCATGACATATATTTGCTGGCCTTTGGTCAGTGGAGCTAAAATCTTAACGCATAAAGAGAGGCAATCCAAATAAATAAATACATGTGTCTCTTTTTGTTATGATAGATTACAAAGCCATTGGAGTATTTTAATTAAGAAAAGCAAAAATCCTGTATTGTAAGTTATAAGCATTTTATAGTGATGCAACAATATCTTAAGGTTACAAGCGTGTGCCTTGAATGAAGTCTTCTAAAGTTTAACCTTTTCCCACACAATTTTGAGTTTAAACAAAACTGACAGAGAAGGCCTTCAAAAGCATTGTGGGAAAAAAGAGAAAATGCAAGTAGCCAACATTTTCTTTTACCAAAAAAAAAGTTTTTTAACACTACTAAAAACACTTTTCAGGTTTAAGGTCACATTTTAATTTTGTTGTCTGCAAATGCTATCAATGTAGACAAAATGAAACTTCTGTCCTTTGGTAAATGTTAACCCTTTACTGCACAACAAAATCTAAGACCTGTCCAAATTGAAAGAATTTGCAGATGACAACCAGCATTTTCTTCTTTTCCACAATATTTTCAATGGGCTTCTTCCTCATGCTTCTTCCACAAGTCAGCATTGTGTGGTTAAGGATTTATTTACTCATAACTTTTATTTCAAAATATTAAATTCTTACTGGACAACAAAACTTTAGACTTGTCCATATTGACAGCGTTTGCTGAATGATGACAATTGAAATATGGTTGAAATTAAAGACTTTGTCTCTGAAAGGGTAGAAAAGAAGGTGGGAAAGAGAGAAATAGATTGTTACCAGCATTTTCTCCTTTCCTCATAATATCTATTGTTACCTTTGTGACCAATGTAGATCAAGATCAGATTGCCAAAATCATGCAGTCTGTGCTTTTACCTACATTGTCTGCTTTGCCTAAAGATTCTAGACAAGAGCAACCGTGAAACTGCAATCATTTGAGTCCTATTTCTTGACTGAAAATGTACATTTGCTTCACCTGACACTCTAGGTTGAAGGATCCGACCCTGTCAGACTCTCTGAAGATCATTCTAAAAGCAACTGCTGAATTGTCACACTAGTACTTAAATCTACATTAACCCATTACCACACGGCAAAATTTAAGACCTATCCAAATTGAAAGCATTTGCAGACGACAATTTCATAGTGGCTCAAATGACGCAACTTTTCTTTGATAGGGTAGAAAACTTTGTGGGAAAAGGAGAAAATGCTGGTTACCAGCATTTTCTCCTTTTCCCACAATGTTTTCAAAAGGCCTCTTTTTTAGGGGCGTCAAAAGGCGTCATTGTGTGGTAAAGGGTTAAGAAAGAAACAAAGCACAAAATAGATCTTTACTTGTTACAGTGTGAAATTTTATGGAGTGACTAAACTTACGTAACATTTGAGAGAAGTTTGCCATCAGATTTGGCTCGTTCACGTAACATGGGTGGAGGAGATCTATAAGAATGATATTGTGAGATTATTTAACCTCTATCATAGGACAATCTCAACAGAAGATGTCAACAAAAAAACATGACAGAAAGCCTTACTCTTTATCATAAAGCATCTGCATAGGGCAAATCACATGTGGCCGAAAGGATATGTCTTTAAAGCGCAATGCCTGCCTGTTTTTTTTTTTTCCCACTTATTAAAGCAACAATAGCTGCTGAATGTAACTAAACCAGGTGATAAAATGCACTTATCATATGACTAGAAAGTATGGAAATTATTGTGATGATGACAATCTGTTCTTGTATTGTCCGTCAAAGTGTCAGTCGCTGGCAGGGAAATTAAATTTCAAAACTAGGTTAAAAGTTGCCAGGTCAATCTTGCTTTTGTTTAATTTTTACCTGATTTGAAAAGTCATTTTTCTCCCAGCCACTAGCACTAATACTTAAACAGACACAATAACAGATTGTCATCTTCACATTATTTTCCATACTTTGAATGGTATGATTTAACATACTTTTGAATGGTATAATTTAAATGTATGTGCATTTTAACACCTGCATTGTCTTTTTGGTGACAATTAGGCCTTTAAAAGTGGCCCTTCAGATTTTGGGATGAAAATTTTACAAAAATACAAAAAAATCATCCTTATACTCCCAAAGCCTTTTAATTTTCATTCATAAAACCCCAATAGTCGAAAACCATCCGACAACAAGAGAAATTAGAGATTTACTACGGCCCAGGTAGACACCGACGGGAAACACGGTCTATTTTTACATGAGCAACTTGCTCATTTACATACCGGAAATACACAGACGAAGCTTCAAACATAGCGTCCGAAGAAGACATTATGGAAAATGATTACATGTTTGTTATGTTATGGAATTTAAGCGTCATTAGTCACGTGCCAGTCACATGACATTCCCACAATGCTTTTTTGATTTCTGGCATGAAATCTAAAAACACCTTAAGAGGCTACGTAGCCTTTTAAGGGAACACCATCAAAAAATTTTTTTTTGTAATTTTATGATTCTTAATTATTGATGATTTGTATTGTTTTTTCATATAAATTTCAGTGATATATATATTTTCTAATTTGGTGAGATGTGAAAAAGCTAAATACCCACCTTTAAAGACGGAAAAAATAATCATCAAGATTAAAACAAAGAAAATTGAAGAAATCAAAAATTGAAAACTGGTAGGGTGCTTTTTTGTTTGCAGATTCTGTTCTAAAAATAGCCAAGACCAAAAATATGAGGAGGCAGAGAGATGCCTGCCCATATTAGGAAGTAAACAAAATACAAAGATGAAGTTAACACCCAACATCGAACCAAGCAATGGAAATTTCTATTTTAACCCCTTACCACACAATCCCGAGTTTAATGACCCTGATGGAAAAGACTTTTGAAAACAATATGGGAAAAGGAGAAAATTCTGGTAACCAGCATTTTCTCCTTTTCCCACATTGTTTTCTACCTATCAAGGAGAATTTTTTTCATTTGGACCATCATTCGTTTATCGTCTGTAAATGCTTTCAATTTTGGCAAGTCAAAAATTTTGTTGCTTGATACAGAGTTAAGACATCCCTTCAGTACGCAGATTATCTCACATCACACCGCATCACAATATTTTTGGGTCTTGCCTCGAAATATGCATAAAGGGGTTTTTCTGTAATTTTCCTATTAATTAAAAGCTTCTGTGAAGGAAATAGTGTTGTGGTGTCTTTTCTGAATCTAATGCCTACCCATTTAAGGGCTTACTTAAATTTTTTTACACAATTTTTTCACTAAAGAGGGTGTGGGGCTTTCAATGTTTAGACTTGTGGGAATGTAGTAGAAAATGCTGGTTACCATCATTTTGTCTCTTTACCAGAATATTTTCATAAGTCTTTTTTTTTGTGTGTGTGTTTTCTTTAAAACACAAAATTACTCAGTAGACAGCTTTTAAAGCCTTGCAGCCTATCTCCTCTATTTCATTGTTGCTATTATTTAATTATCCCCTGCCGAAGGCGGAGGGATATAGTTTTAGCTCTGTCCGTCCGTCCATGTGTCTGTCCGGGAGAACATCTCCAATACCATTGGACAGAATTTCGTGAAACTTTATATGTGTGTACAATAACCCATTCCGCCGAGACGCTTTTTTTGTTTTTCTGATTCGATGCAAAATGGCCGACTGGGAGCGATTTTAAGTTACGCGGTTGAGTGAATTTTTGTTGTTTTCAGTCTTCATTTTTACTGCATTTTCTGCTTGTCTGGAGCATAACTTTGTCATCTCCAGTCTGATTGACTTGAAACTTTGCATTTGTGTTTGTTGCAATAATACAGAGTGCAGTGCGAAAGAGCCATAACTCTACCGCGTGCTGTCTTTGAGTTATTTCCCTCTGATAGTCATTTTTTTAGCATTTTCTGCTTGTCCGGAGCATAACTTTGTCATCTCCAGTCTGATTGACTTGAAACTTGGCATTTGTGTTTGTTGCAATAATATGGAGTGCAGTGCAAAAGAACCATAACTCTACCTTGTGCTGTCTGAGTTATTTCCCTTTGATCGTCATTATTACAGCATTTTCTGCTTGTCTGGAATATAACTTTGTCATTTCTAGTCTGAACATCTTCAAATTTGGTATGCATGATTGTTGAAAAATTACGGAGTGCCATGCACAAGAACCATAACTCTTCCTAGCACAAAGTTTGAGTTATTCCCCCTTAGATCTTCATTTTTATAGCATTTCTTGCTTGTCCGGAGCATAACTTTGTCATCTTTAGTAGGAATGACTTGAAATATGGTATGCTTATTTGTTGCGATATTTGGAAGTGCAGTACGCAAGAATTGTAACTCTACCTCATGCTGTCTTTGAGTTATTTCCCTTTGATCATCATTTTTACAGCATTTAGTGCTTGTCCGGAATATAACTTTGTCATCTCAAGTCAGAACGACTTCAAACTTGGTATGCATGTTTGTTGCAATATTACAGAGTACAGTGCCCAAGAACAATAACTCTACCTGGCACGGATTTTGAGTAATTCCACCTTGATCTTCATTTTTACAGTCCAGTTCTTTGTCCGGAGCTTAACTTTGTCATCTCCAGTCTGATTGACTTGAAACTTGGCATTTGTGTTTGTTGCAATAATACGGAGTGCAGTGCGAAGGAACCATAACTCTAACTTGTTCTGTCTGAGTTATTTCCCTTTGATCGTCATTTTTACAGCATTTTCTGCTTGTCTGGAATACAACTTTGTCGTTTTTAGTCTGAACATCTTCAAATTTGGTATGCATGATTGTTGAAAAATTACGGAGTGCCGTGCACAAGAACCATAACTCTTCCTAGAAGGATTTTGAGTTATTCCCCCTTAGATCTTCATTTTTATAGCATTTCTTGCTTGTCCGGAGCATAACTTTGTCATCCTAAGTAGGAATGACTTGAAATATGGTATGCTTATTTGTTGCAATATTTGGAAGTGCAGTGCACAAGAATTGCAACTCGACCTTGTGCTGTCTTTGAGTTATTTCCCTTTGATCATCATTTTTACAGCATTTAGTGCTTGTCTGGAATATAACTTTATCATCTCAAGTCAGAACGACTTCAAACTTGGTATGCATGTTTGTTGCAATATTACGGAGTACAGTGCGCAAGAACAATAACTCTACCTAGCGCGGATTTTGAGTAATTTCACTTTGATCTTCATTTTTACAGTATTTCTTGTTTGTCCGGAATGGAACTTTGTCACCTAAAGTCAAATTGACTTGAGACTTGGTAAACATGTTTGTTGCAGTTACGAAAAGCGCAATGCACTGGAGCCGTAACCTTACCTAATGCCCTTTTGGAATTATTCCTTATTCATTATTTTTTTTTACAGCTTTTCATGCTTCTCTACAATATAACTTTGTCTTTTCATGTTGGAATGACCTGAAACTTTATATGCATGTTTCCTTAACATTAGAGGAGACATTCATGCCTATTTCAATCACGATTTCTGCTGCATTACTATTTTCCTCTACCTGCCCTTTATGATTATCATCCCCCCTCGACAACTGGCGGTGGGACGGGGGTATCTTGCGACAATTTGCCGCTCTTGTTCATTAAATGTCATGTCATGGAAAAAGGGGGCTTGACAAATATTTTCATTATGGACCAATATCTCTTTCACTACAGGACAAAATGTAATTAAACTTCATCTTTATTAAGCCACAGACAATAGTTATTTGATTTTATTTCATGAAATGCCATGTCATGAAAAAAGGGGGCTAAATGTATAATTTCATTATGGACCAATAACAGTTAGTTCGCTCATTCGTCCGCCTGGACAGATATCTTCTAAAGTCCTTGACGAACATTTATGAAACTTCATGCATGTCTTCCTTAGGATAGTCCGTTGATACAATTTTCTTTTATATATATATAATGACGTGTCATGGAAAAAGGGGGCTTGATGTATATTTTCATTTAATGAAATGCCATGTTATGGTAAAAGGGGACTTAATGTATAATCTCATTATGGACCGCTTACATATTTTTCATTTAATGAAATGCTGTGCCATGGGAAAAGGGGGCTTAAAATGTAATTTTATCATGGACCATTAACAAAAAGGCCACATGTTCATGCAACACACAATACCTCTAATATGTTTGTATCAAAATAGGTCTTTTTCGGTGGTAGATATCATTTCAACGAAATTGCTTGTTATATCTACAAATAGCCTATGTGCTCAAAGGCCAATTGAACTTTGTATCAATGCTTAACTAAAGAAACTAATTAAAAAACACAAATACCAATAAAAGTATGGGTATTTATAAAGTAATACAAAAAATTACAACATCAATAACTTTGCATTCTAAACAGCACATTCATTCTGCTACAGATTTTTCTGTCTGATAGTAGACCACATCCAAAAACATTGTGGCAAAGGAGATGTTGCTCAATACGTGAATTTTTTTTTTTCCACGCTACAAAACAACATTCATGTCATGGACTTAAAATCAAGTTGATTATATATGTAATCAACATAATTTTAAGTTCATGACATGAATGTTTTCAAAGTTGTCTTCTGCAAATTAGTGTCAGGAGATTATGACATGATCCATTACGAAACAATCTCTATCTTAATAACCCTAAAGATTAAGTTTTGATAACATTATAGGGTGAAAAGGAGAAAATGCCAGTAAAAAGCACTTTCACCTCTTCCCAAATTGTTTTCTATCTCCTAGTAACAAATCCTTACAGATATCCATTTACTCATTCAGGCCAAAAGTAGAAATGTGTTTAAATCAATAAATTAGCAATATCTATGGCCCCAAAGAGTGAAAAGAAGTTTTAGATTTGTTATATGAAATGAATCTTGGTAAGGAGAAAATAATGTCAGATCAAAATTGTAAACAATGGGGAAGTGTATCACTAGAGTCATTTGTATACCCCCAATCTAAAAACAGAAAGCTACATGTTGTTTCATCATGAGAAATGGCAATCTAAAAACACTTAATACTAATGAGCACATACCAAATTACATTTCTATCTTTAAAATCATTCCACTGCACTCTCGATATAAAATTCCGACATCCTGAGTAAATTGCTGTTGGGTTCTTGTGACATAGATTGTTGCGACAGTAGACCTGTGTAGCGTATCTTGACGCTACTTTCTTGCCATTTACATGAATATGCAAGGAGAAAGTCGTACATAGTCACGTGACAAGCATCATGCGATATCCTCGATTGAACAAGTGAATAGGAGCCAAGTCCAAAATTACATTTTCTAGCCATCATAATCAATGCAATCACGCAACCACCAGGTGTTATATTTGTCGTAAAGCCACAAGAATCATTATAGTTTGATAAAATATCAACAAAAGTGGTTATATTTGGCTTAAAATGAGTAAATGAGTATCTTTCAGCCATGTTTAATTTGTTGCCTGCAAAGCTTTGAATACCATTGTATCTAAAATGTTTTTGTCTGGAAAAGGCTTACATAAAATTATCTTCTATGCAAGACCTTCCATTTTCATTAACTCTTTACCACATAATCCTGGCTTTTGACAGCCCTGAGAAAGAAGCCTTCTTGAAAACATTGTTGGCAAAGAAAACATTGATGACCAGCATTTTCTCCTTTTCCTACAATCTTGTCTGCCCTTGAACAGATAAATCCCATCATTTGAGCCACATTTAATTTGGTGTCTGCAAATGCTCATAATTTGAACCAGCCTGAGAATTTGTCTTAGGCAAAGAGTTAGTTTTTATTTCTATATTCTAAGATTAACTTAACCCTAAACCAAACAAGTTTTGATGACCTAGACAAAGAAGAAACATTATGGGAAAATGACAAAGTGCTATACAAGTAAGTCACATTTTCTCCATTTCTCACAATCATTCCCACACCTAGGACGAAGAATTGCAATCACATTAAGATTGTTCTCTGTACATGCTTTCAATTTGGGTGAGCCTACAATTTAGTCATTTGTTGAAGAGTTAAGAAGAAAATTAATCCTGAAACAAGTACAACAAAGTCTGATTCAGCATAAGAACAAAACGAAATCTTGACATTTGAATATACCACAATATAGCAAATGTATTGACTGACCCTTTACCAAACAAGCCTGTGCTTTACCAAATCTCATGTAAAAGTCGTTTTAAAGCATTGTAGAGAACAGGACAAAATGATGGTGACCCATATTTGGTATTGTCTGAGATAATAATCAAGACAATCAATTTGACCAAGTTTCAAAAGGATTTGGACTGAAAATAAGGCCTCTAAAGCCCACTAAGTGTAAATATTTGACAACTAACAATGCATCCGAAACACCCAGAGCACTTTGTGCTCAGGCAAGGTAAAAAACCTTGAGGGAAAAGGAGAAAATGCTGATTAACAGTATTTTCCCTTTTTTACCACAACGTTTTCAAAAGACCTCTGCTAATGGTGGTAAAAACACTGATTTGTTAAGTAAAGGACATGTTTTGTTGTACACAGATAACACTAGTAATTTTCTAAGTTCCTCTCTAGAATATGAATGATCAAGATTTCCTTTAAATACCTATGTAATCTTAAAAAGAAACACATTTTATTGACTAAAATTAACACTTATAATGTAAAGTAAATAGTATAAAGAACCGAATTTCGTGCACTAAAACAGGGGAAAAAAATTGGAAATAAATTATTTGATAACTTGAACTTAGTATATAAGCACAGGCGATGATACTTATTCGAACTTACTGGGCTTTCCACATTAGTTTACCATCTGATTTCGCCCGTTTTCGGAAAGGTGGTGGCCTAAAAAACCATAAATTGTGACACATGCGACAGTAAAAAGGAGAAAAATAGGAAAGTATAGTGGAAGGCTTAACCCTTTAACATACAATCCTGAGTTTAACAGCCCTGAGCTGAAAGGTTTCAGAAAACATTGTGAGAAAAGGAGAACATGCTGGTAACCAGCATTTTCTTCTCTTCACACAATGTTTTCTACTCCATTCACACTATACATGTATTAAATGAGAAAATGTTCCAATTTGGTCTAGGCAGATTCTGGATCTGCCTTGCCAAACTGGAATCCTAATCTGGTCTAGGCAGATCTGGAATCTGTCTAGACCAAAGTAGAATTCTAATTTGGTCTAGGCAGATTTCAGATCTGCCTAGATTCCAGTTTGGACTATAACACCCTCATGCATGTATGATTTTGCATTTCTTAACCTATAATTTGCAAGAGTTCATTATAATTATGATAAAAAGAATTGACGTTTGTTGGCTTTTGGGATAAAATATTATTATACTTGTCTACAAAAATATTGTTTACTCTTTACCACACTATCCAAAGTTTTAATTACCCTGAAACAGAAGGCTTTTGAAAACATTTTGGAAACCAGCAGTTTCTCCTTTTCCCACAATGTTTTCAACACTATCAAAGACAAAATTCATCATTTAAAATATATTTAATTTGTCGTCTGCACATGCCTTCCATTTTGTTGAGTCCAAAATTTTCTCATTAGGTAAAAAGTTAAGCTTGCCAGAGCCTCACTTAATATCACATTCTTTAACTCTTTTCCAAATGAAGAATTTCTGGACTGGACACAATTCAGAGCACTGCAGATGACAAATTAAACGTTGCTAAAATGATATTTTCTGTCTTTGATTGGGAAGAAAATATTGTGGGAAAAGGATAAAATGCTGGTTACCAGCATTTTCTCCTTTTCCCACAATGTTTTCAAAAGGCTTTCTTCTTAAGGTTGTTAAGTCTGGATTGTGAGGTAAAGGGTTAAACTTGCAGAAATCAAAATTCCCTCCTCAATGGAAAATGTTGTTTTCATTCATCTAGCAATCTAAAGTTTCACCCTTTATTCGAAGACAAAATTTCCGACTGGTCAAATTTGACAGCATTGCAGACAAAGAAATAAATGTGGCTAATACAGTGGGATCTGTCTTTAAAAAGGGAAGAAAACATTGTGGGTAATGGAGAAAATGTTGGGTAACAGAATTTTCTCCATTTGCCAGGATGCTTTTCAAAAGTATTCTTCTTTAAGATTGTAAGAACTTGGGAATGTGCAGTAGAGGTTTAATTTAGACCACTATGGCTACTTTGCCACTATCTGTGCAGATAGCGAGATGCAAAAGCTTAAACATAAAACAAACATTGTCCCTCCGCAGTTTTAAACAGGGTGGGGGGGGGGGTTATTCACAGAGACTGTATGCTTATGAAAATTTCTTTTGGTAGAATAATATGCTTGCAAAAAATTTTAAATACTTAAATCTGTGTTACTTAAGATGTTGCATAGTCATTCTTAGCATCCAATTACTAACCGTATGGCAAAAATGTGCATATGACCATGGATAAAGTGCACCCCAGATGGGTTAAAAAATAACAGTTTTCTAGAATCTCATTCTTAAAGGCCCACTTTCTGCTAAAATAAAAAAAAAAAAAAAAAAAAAAAAAAAAAATAGGGGGGTCAAATTGCAGGCAAATTTAAAAGTATGAACAAATGTGTTTTGCTGGTAGAAAAATGAATCTTAAAAGTAGCATTTAAGCTGCCAACTTTATTTCTAGTTTTACATTTCATTTTTCTTCCAACCAGTGGGACTTTGACATGACAGTGCTGTAACACATTGTTAGGCCCACTGATAGAACAGCAGTAAATACTTTATGAAAGCAAATGGTCCTTTTCTCTCAGTGTTTCCTGATACTGTATTTTATATAAAATCTATATAAAAACCTGTAATTGTACAGTAAAATTGTACAGTACAAAGTTAAAAAGTTAGACAACATCTCTATTATTCATAAAGACAATAAAGCAACAATCCTAAACAAACAGTTGTCAGTCTACACATAGGTAATCAAGAATTCTACCAAGCATATCAATCAAACAATATATCTAGACAACAAATATTACATACAAAATCTTTAAAAAATTATATACATTAACAGAATGAATTTAACCCTTCACTTTTAATCTGTATTGAAAGAATTTGCAGATGACATACCAAATGTTAATAAAAACATTAGGTTTGTCTTTTAAACAGTACAAAACATTGTTGTTGGAAACGGAAAAAAATGCATATTACAAGCATATTCTCCTTTTCCCACAATTTTTTCAAAAGCCTTTTCCATCTAAGTTGAAACTTGAGACGTGGACAAATCACAACATTAGTTACCATGTAGATCAAGATTAGACTGCAAAGTCAACCATGCCTTAACCCTTATCCTACTGTTCATGATCATGGATAACTTTTGTGGAGAGCGCACAGCAATATCAGCCAGCACATACATGCAATCTGATCTTGCTCTACACCCTCCGCTGCTTTATTGGTAGTTTAGGTCATATAAGCCCAGCCCAATGCCCGAACATTTAGCAAAATATTTTTGTGTAATAGCCAAAAATTTTTATTTGGCAGGACAAGGGTTAAGATACTATGACAAAATCCAACTTTCAAACTACTGGCTTTTCAAAACAGATTTAAAATATTAATTGCATTAGAGTAGCACTCTAAGGGTTAACCCTTTACCACACAATGACGCCTTTTAACACCCCTGAAGAAGAGGCCTTTTGAAAACATTGTGGGAAAAGGAGAAAATGCTGGTAACCAGCATTTTCTCCTTTTCCCACAAAGTTTTCTACCCTATCAAAGAAAAGTTGTGTCATTTGAGCCACTATGAAATTGTCGTCTGCAAATGTTTTCAATTTGGATAGGTCTTAAATTTTGCCGTGTGGTAAAGGGTTAAAGCAGAAATAAAACTTTCATGGAAAATATATCGATTAAAATACGTGTACATGTACTTACTAAATCCTTTCCTAATTTATGATATATATTCTTAACTCATGTGGCACTGAACTTTGATTAAATTGCAAATGTGAACACTGAAGATTCAGATCAGACTGCATAGAACATGCAGTCTGATCTTGGATCTACACTGTCAGCTGCTTTGGCAGATATTCTGACAAAGATAGCATTGGTATCCCTATAATTATATGCATCTTTACTGATTGCTGAGAATGTTCATTTCATTTACTTAGTACTACAAGAATTAATACCATGCTCATGCTCTGCTCTTGGGATGAAAGCAACAAGATAAAAAGACTATTCAATATGGAAAACAAAAAAAAAACCATATTTATTCCCACACCCAAGTTTTGCTCATTTGTCCATAGAAAAGAATGATTGCATCCATTCCCAGTCCTTTTATTTGCTCATAGAAATAAAACATTTGTCTTTGCTTCCCCACCTAATCTTTCATACATGTGGTATGATAAGACCTTAACCCTTTACCACACAATGACGACTTTTGACACCCCTAATAGAGAAGGCTTTTGAAAACATTGTGGGAAAAGGAGAAAATGCTGGTAACCAGCATTTTCTCCTTTTCCCACAATGTTTTCTACCCTATCAAAGAAAAATCATTTCATATGATCCACATTGAAACTGTCCTCTGCAAATGCTTTCAATTCGGACAGGTCTAAAATTTGTCGTGTGGTAAAGGGTTAAGAGGAGTTTAAACCAGATTTTGTTGAAAAAGTTTTAATAGAAAATCTTAACACAAACTGCTTATTTTCACGCATGTTCAAAACTGGCTTTCAAATTAATAGAGATCACGGAGATAAAAATAAGAAATACATATAGACAACACAAGGAATCACTGATTTTTTGTATTATTACTGTAAAATATACTGTTCCATTAGTAAGTGGATAGCCTTTCCCGCATAACAAGAGATAAATGGATTTTTAACACAAAAACTTATTCCTTAGCCCGATAGCTCAGTTGATAGAGTTGCCGGCTACAGTTTTGAATGTCATGTATTCCAGACCCACCAAAGGCAATTTTTCATTCTTGCATTCCTTAGAAATAATTTTCTGTTTTTCCACAACTCAGGGTAAACAGTACAGTCCTTATGATTTTTTCCATAAAAATATAACTTTCTCCCCTTGAAAAAAAATTTAGGTCAAAATCTGGTTTAATGCCCTCATAATGCTTTCTATGAAGTGACTTTAGTATGTAAGTGTTTATGTGAAAAAGAAGGAATTAATCACACAGAAAGATTAGTAGAACACAGAGAGAAAAAGCATGCATTGCTCACAGAAAAAAAAACCCAACTATATTTGTTTCCCTCCCTACCCAATTTTTTTTCCTATAGATTATATGGTATTTTTTTCCATCTTTTTTCTACCTGTAAAGTAAATTCTGTGATTATGCAAAAAACAAAGACTTGAAGAAGGATTTAACTCTAAACCAAGCAATAAAAGTTTGGACTTGTCAAAATTCAAAGCTTTTGCAAAAGACAAAAACATGTGACTCAATAATTGAAATGTATTTTTTGAATGATAGAGAACATTACAGGAAAAGGAGAAAATGCTGATAACCAGCATTTTCTCCTTTTCCTACAATGTTTTCAAAACCCTCTTCTGTAGGCTCATTCAAACCCTTGATTGTTTAGCAAGGGGTTCATAACACAAAAGAAATTTGACAAAGTTAGCTTCCCGCAACCATACATTAAAATACTGACTTCATTATGTAAATTATTTTCTCTTTGTATTTTCTTTTATTTAAAAATCTACCCCACACTGATGACCACTGAACAGACAAAATTATGTCCGATTGTCTCTTTTTGCCACAATATTTTCTTTACCATCTAAATTTGTTCATTGAGGAGGGTGTAAAAATGCCAGTCTCCTCTACTGAAAAAAGGTTTCATTTACATAGGGTGTTTTAGAATTAAGCCTTTACCACATAATCCAGAGGTTTAACGATCCGTCTAAACATGGCTTTGGAAAATATTGTAGAAAATGCTGGTAATCACTTTCTCCATTTCTGATAATGTTATCTACCCTTTCACGCAAAAATTGTAGCATTTTCGCCTTCTTCTGGATCATTAAAACACAGGATTGTTTAGCAAAGCATTAAACCACTCTTTTTCTTTTACAAAAATAAAAGTTTAGGGGAGGAAAGAATAAGCAAGAAAACATGCATTATAATAATGTAAAGCATACCTGGTTTGGAAATCTACCCCACCAAAGGTGTGAACACTTTGTGACCTATGGTGGGTGTTAGTGGTGCTGTAAGCAGAACAGGGTATCATAAGCTTATAGATAACAAGCCCTTGTCCCGAAACATGTACTTTTTCCCTAGTTATATTGAAGATAAAGACAAACAAGAGAGCAACAGTGGACCTATCTTGCTCTACTGGCTAATAACATTTGTACTCAAGCTGTATTTTCCAAACAATGTTACAATTATCCATCAAAGCCATGACCGCTATTTTCCTATTTATTTTGGTATGTAAATATTCTATCATGACTTCTGAATCATTTATGCCAAATATAAATGAGCCATGCTCTGTGAAAAGGGGGCTTATTGCATCCACAAAAAGTATTGATTCATGTCAGCCTGCACACTCTGCGTAAGCTGAAATAGGTAGATAGAGGTACTGTCTACCTCATGATTCAGCTGGCTGTTAGGCAAAATGGATTTCATGAATCCATAATCATGTGCTGAATTGCTTGGCATAATGCATCACAGAGGTATATTAAACCACTTTTAGCCAGAGCATGGCTATTAATAAATTCCGACTCAGTGTTTGAAGAAAATATTTTTAAAATTCCTCTACGGCCTTAATAGATATAACAAGAGTGCCATGATGGCCCTGTATTGCTCCACTGTCTTTTTCCATTCAACATATTGTGTGCTCAATTGGTATTGACAGAAACATAAATCATTAGAGGTTTGTATGGCAATATATTTTTATAGAGAAAATAGCCTACCCCCACAAAAAAGCCATTATTTTTTTCCAAATTCAAAGATGATGTCAATAAATACAAGTGGGTGTAATCAAGTATCATTCATACTGAATATCAATGAACTCTGGAAAAACAGAGCTTTGACAGGGAAACTTCCAAAACTATTGTAGCAGAAAACAGGCCTGGCCAGGTGTGAAAAAGCCAGGAAACATGTGTAGGTGCACTGACTGCAGTGATACCACCTAAGCTGTTAAAAGGCTTTGAACTCCAATACAAACAAGAAGAAAACATTCTTTCAATGGCATTAATGGTTAAGTTTATGGAACAAAAAACTGAATGACACAAACCTCACTTCATATTAAATGTTCAACTCATCTAGGCATAATAGTTAACATTAAAATACATCACTCTGACTGAAAACTGAACATTTTCTATCCAAAAAACTTGAATACCCAACCCAAGTCATGTACTAGTGCAATTTGATAATCAAGGGAGGAAGATGATTAATTACATATATCTGTTATGAGTGAACTGGAGATATTTCCCTTGATCAGTATGTAAGATTAACTCATGACTTCATGTACTACAAGAGAATTTTAAAAGTTTTCACAATATAAACCTCTAAAAACATGTCACCACCAGGACTGACCCTTTGGCCATAGTTTTATCAATTTTGCATAGATCTGACTGTTAGGAACATGAAGATTCTTTTAGTTTACAGTGTATATGCCAATCTAACACTTGTGACCCCCAAGACAGGCTAATTTTGATCCAAGGGCTACAAATTTGGTAGCCCAAGGCATTACATTTAAGAACAAGAAGATTTTTTACGTTTTCATCATATAAGCCCATGTAAAACTTGTGGCCCCTGGGGTAGGACAAATTCTGATCCCAGGGCTATAATTTGAATAATCTTAGTAGGGGTCAACTTGATAAAGTAGCATGCCAAATTCGGTAGCCATTTGTTTTATGGTTAGGAACAAGACTATTTTTAAAGTTTTCACTGTATAAGCCCATGTAAAACTTATGACTCCCCAGGTCTGGCAAATTTTGACCAAAGGGCTATAATTTGAAGAATTCTGGTAGAGGTCTATTAGATCAATCTACATGCCAAATTTGGTAGCCCTATCCTTTATGGTTTCCGACAAGAAGATTTTTAAAGACTTTAAAAGATTTGAAATATTTTTCAGTTTATTTACCTTGCCAACTAGAATAAATTCTTTGAAGAAATTCTGAAGAGAGTCATTTATATGAAGTATCATCAAATATGGACGGGAAGTTTCAGAGAAGAGGATGTTTGATGCACAACAGACACAAAGCCATGACAAAAACTCACTGGCCTTTAGCCAGTGTAGCTAAAAACTATGGGAAAAGGAGAAAGTGTTAGAAACCAGCTTTCTCTTTTTCCCACAATTTTTTGGATCTTGGATATAACTAAATTAAGAAAACAATGTTACAAGATAAACTTTTGGTTGTTTTGACAAATTCACTCCATCAGCCACAATGCTTTTATTGGTGCTACACCACAGAGGCATATAAAAGCAATTGCATTAGTGAAAGGACTGTAACACTTTGTTGAATCCAAAATGAAAGCAAGAGTTAGTTTTCAGTGCTGAAATGAAGTTACTCTCTGGATTTTTTTTTCTTACATATACGGTAAAATTCATTTTTTATATATGATAAACCATATCCAAGCCTTTGTAATTCTGTACTTTTGAGATTGCTGAAAATGTCTTAAACTCACTACCTCCTACCGGCATTTCATTTTGTGTTGCAGCAGACTGTGTTCTAAAATACTGTGACAAATGTAGAAAGTGTGCATAATGAGAAATTTCTCCTATTGTCAAAATATGTTTGCAAGTATCCATTTTGAACCATTCATGTTGATTTTCCTGAGTTTTTACCACTCGATCCCAGGTTTTAATGACTGAAGAATAAAGCTTTTGACAGCATGTCCAAAATACTTTCCACTCTGCCAAAAACAAATCCCTTCATTTGAGCTACACTGAATTTGCAGTTTGCAAATGCTTTCATTATAATTTATTGTCTGGTTTGATTTTAATTTAAATTTGTTGTCTGGTTATTACTTCAGAAGGTTTTGAGTTTATCTGGTTAGTAGAGAAACATGCACAATGATCAGGACTTATAATCACCAACCACTCTGAACAACATCTTAAGTCTTATTCTGGATCTCACCCTTTACCACACAATCTTGAGTTTTAATAACTCTGAGAAAGGAGCCTTTTGAAAATAATATGGGAAAAGGAGAAAATGCTGGTACCAGCATTTTCTCCTTTTCCTACAATGTTTTCTACCCTATCAATGACAAATTTTGTCATTTTAGCCACCTTTTATGTGTTGTCTGCAATTGGACTGAAAATTTGGTTTCTGTACACAAGCATTTTCTACAATTTGTCTCAGTAACCTAATTTTTGCTTCAAATTTTGGCAAATTTAAAATTCTGTCATTTGGTAAAGAGTGAATAAGAAACACGATTTCCACTTGGCTAGATAATTCTGATGGGTAAGCCAATCAGAAAGGCTAAACAATTACGTTCAGCCAATCAGAAATAGCCTTACTTTGAAAATTTGAAAATGCTTAAGATTGGGACTAAAACTGTTGTTTAGCAGGTTGGTCAATACAGGCCCTTGAAACTACTTTCATGCACTTAAAACTGAAAATAACGTCTTGCTTATAATGACAAACAGGCAGACAAATACAACAGTAATCGCTAACAGTGGATCTTGGGAAAAAAAGAACATTTCTTGATTAAATATTTTGAAAGCCCCCCCCCCCCCCCCCAAAAAAAACCTGGATTATGCATGTAATAACATTGTGGCATTAAAAATAGACATATAGCTGCATTTTTTTTTCCCTAAAAATCGAATTCATTCTTTACAACACAATCATGCTTTTCAAATATTCTGAGGATAAAAAAGCTTTTGAAAACATTGTGGGAAAAGAGAGAATGCTGGAAAAACAAGCATTTTCTCCTTTTCCCACAATATTTTCTACCCCTTCAAAGGACAAATCTAAACATTCAAGTAACAATTAAAATTGTAAGTGCTTTCCACTTGGACAAGTGTAAGATTTTACCATCTGATAAAGAGTTAACAATAAGAGCCCTAGAATCAAATGAGTTTGAAATTTTCAGTCTGTACAACAAGAACAAGATATTGCCATTCAAAGTTCTGAGCATTCCGGGCCCGGTATTCACCAACCATTCTTAAGAATATTCTTAGTCTTATTCTCCAAGATTTTCTAAATTAGAAAGTAACGTAACTTCTGATTGGCTAAACCATTTGGTTTAGCCAATCAGAAGTTGTGTTATTTTCAAATTTAGAAAATTTTGGAGACTGAGACCAAGATCGTTCTTAAGAATGGTTGGTGAATACCGGGCCCGATCCAAGGTACAAGCTGATCTTGATCGACACTTTATTAGTGCATGGCTTAATTTTTATAATTATGCAATACCTGCCAAATCGATACATTCAAGCCATGCTCTGTGTAAAGGGTTTTAGTGCATCTGCAAAGACTACCAACTCATCTCAGCCTGTCCAGCCCGGGCAGGTTGATATGGTACGTAACATTTTGCTGTTGGTTGATTTTTACATGTCCAAAGACCATTCTTCCTCATGATTGAGCCTGTTGTTAGACAAAATGGATTTTATGGATCTATAATCATATGATGACTTGCTTGGTATTTTGCATCACAGATAAATTAAACCCCCTTTTACCAAAGCATGGCTCTTTTGTGATGAGAAAAACTGGGAATGGCTAGCATCATCTAATCATTCTAAGTAACTCACAAAAATTCGTGTTACTCTCTGTATATATTCAATCTTTGATACAATACTTTTTAAAAGGTAAGTTAGATGCATACCGTTCTTCCTGTACAGGATCTAAACCATCCAAAATATTCTCCATGCTGCCTGAAAAACCCATTGAGTTCCTAGGAGGGGAAGAAAACTTGCTGCAGAAATATATAAGAGTAGAGAAATATTTAAGTAGTGCAGAGAAATAATAAGATAGCTGAAAAAATCACTCCAGACATTAAATACAGAGCATTCAGTTGATGCATTATCATTAAAGTTTAGATTTCACTCAAGAGCATAGTATGTAGATGGCAATGCCACGCCAAAGTTGCTTTTATCTATAAAAGGCATATCTGATTCAAACAACAGTATGACTTTACCCTTTACCACAAAATCCCAAGCTTTAACAACTTTGAGGCAGAGGGCTGTTAAAAACAAAATGGGAAAAGGAGAAAGTGCTGTTTCTCTTTTTCACACTGTGTTTTCTTGCCTTTTAGAGACAGATCCTTTTAACCATTTACCACAATATCCTTGTTTTTAACCCTGAGAAGAAGGCTTTTGAAAACTTTGAGGGAAAAGGAGTAAATACTGGTAACCAGCATTTTCTCATTTTCCCACAAAGTTTTCTAACCCTCCAAAAACAAATTTCAAATTTTGAATCATGCTTATTTCATCTTCTGCAAATGCTTTAGATTTGCACAAGTATATGATTTTGTCGTTTGGTAAAGAGTTAACCAATTACCGCATAATGCCGAGTTTTAAATAGCCTGAGAAAGATAACTCTTGAAAACTAAGTCGGAAAAGGGGAAAATGCCAATTACCAGCATTTTCTCCTTTTCCCATAGAGTTTTCTACAAAAACAAATTTTAATTTTTTTTTTTCCTTTGCAAGTGCTTTCGATTTGAACAAATCTAAACTGTTGCCGTGTGGTAGAGCGTTAATCAAAATCTAAATTGTCATATGTAAAACCATTGAATTTGGTTGTGTAAAATTTTGTCACCTAATAAAGGGTTAAGATGAGAATGGGGCATAACTGTGTCAAACTACTTGAGGGTTACCTGCTATATTATATTTGGTTCCTCTTTATATGTAGTAGATATGTTCTCTAGATATGTAGTAGCACACTAGTTTGAAGTGCTCGTCACTTTCAACATTACTTCAGTCATATCACGGCAACAGCTCACATATTCATGTATATCCTGGGTTTCACAAGCACTACACTAGCGCTTTGAAGTGTCTTGCCCAAGCAGACTCCCACAAAAAAGTGTTTGAAATGAATATCCTCAATATTCATTGATGAAAGAGATATGAAAAAGTGTGAAAACTTTTGTGTCACTTAGACAACTACACAGACAACAGGTCTATCACAATACCTCAATGTTTTCCTTTAAAACAGCTGAGTTAAACAAAAGAACCGCATGCAGTTGCCGTCACTGGGCTTCAGTTGCTTTTAGTGAAAATTTTAAGTTAAAAAAGGGGCATAACTGTGTCAAATATATTTTGCTGGCTACCTGTCTCTGTTGTATGGGTTCCCCTTCTGAAATTTAACAACTTGTCCAAATTTCAAGTAAACATCTTGAGTAATGACAGAGATGTTATAAGATGTCAAATTTTTGCAAGACGCAGACGCAGACGCTGACGCAAGGGCTATGACAATGCCTTAACATTTTCTTTGAAAACAGGAAAGTAAAAAAACAGACATTGTTCCTCTGTGTCTCTTGCAACAGTTAATGACATGCTGTAACTCTTACCAACAGACAGTATTCAAGACCTGTAGACATATATTTCAGTCAATATTTTAGTCAAATTTGAAAGCATGTGCAGACGACAATATGATCCAAATGATAGGGTTTGTCTTTGAAAAGGCAGAAAATAGAGTAGAAAAAAAGAGAAGAAAATAATTTCATCTCTAGAGCTACAGTTAGTTTGTCATATGCAGGCCAGTTTAAATTTTAGTCAAATGGGAAAGTCTTATGTGCAAAGAAAAATCAGTATTTTGTAATTTTTAGATTGCATGCTTGCTAAACAATTAAGAGCATAGATGTAGGATTCACTCATTACTAGAGGACAAACTATTAGACTAGTCCAAACTAAAAGCAATTGCAGACGACAATGTAAATGTGACTTGAAAACTGCAACTTGTCTTGTGTAAGAAAGAAAACATTTTGAGAAATGGAGAAAATACTGGTTACCAGCATTTCCTAAATTTCCAACTATGTTTTCAAAAGCCTCTTTCCTATGGGTCATTAAAATTTGGGATTGTGAGATAAAGGGTTAAACATTCTCTCTTTCAACAGAATTAACTCTACCAAATGACAAAACTTTAGACAAGTCTAAATTGAATGCATTTCCAGAAAACGAAATGATGTTACTCAAAAATTGAAATTTCTTTTTGGAAGGGTAGAAAACATTGTGGGAAAAGGAGAAAATGCTGGTTACCAGCATTTTCTCCTTTTCCCACTATGTTTTCAAAAACCTCTTTCCTAAGGGTCATTAAAACTTTGGATTGTGAAGTAAAGGGTTAAACTTAATATTTTTTGCAGTCTGACCTTGATTCAGATCAGCACACAAAAGATATAAATGTTACCCTTGTAACATTCAGTAAATTAGTTAACATTCTCTCTTTCAACAGCATTAACCCTTTACCACACGGCTAATTTTTAGACCTATCCAAATTGAAATCATTTGCAGACGACGATTTCATAGTGGCTCAAATGATGCGATTTTTCTTTGATAGGGTAGAAAACTTTGTGGGAAAAGGAGAAAATGCTAGTTACCAGCATTTTCTCCTTTTCCCGCAATGTTTTCAAAAAGCTTCTTCCTCAAGGTGGTTAAAAATCGTCATTGTGTGGTAAAGGTTTAACTCTAATGAATGAGAAAACTTTAGACAAGTCCAAAGTGAATGCATTTCCAAACAACAAAATAATGTTACTCTAAAATTGAAATTTCTTTTTGGAAGGGTAGAAAACATTATGAGAAAAGGAGAAAATGCTAGCTACCAACCATTTTCTCCTTTTCCTACTAAGTTTCCAAGCATTCTCTGTTCATGTGATTAAACTCAGAAATGTGTGGAAAAGGGTTAAAAAACAAACCTTTTCTTTTGAGGTAGCTGCAGTTTAATTCCTCTTTGATCAAGATTACCAGCACTACTTTCTTTACCAACAGGCACTGAAAAATATTCAAATAACAAGTAAATGAGCCATGCTCTGTGAAACTGGGATGTAACTCTTTACTGACTGACAAAATTTTGGACTTGAACAAATTTGAAAGCATAAGCTGACAACAAAATACATGTAGATGTAGCTGAATTGATGATTTATGTCTTTGATAGGATAGAAAACACTATAGGAAAAGGAGAAAATGCTGGTTACCAGTATTCACCCCCCCCATGTAAAGAATCAACAATTTCTGAGCGATGCTCTGTGAAAAGGGTGTTTTATGCATCTGCAAAAAGAATCAACCAAGGTCAGATTGTCCACTCCTTGCAGGCCGGCCTGGGCCCTTTTTTCTGTTAGTGAATATTCTGCATGTCAAAGGTTTACCAGTTTACCTTATGATTCAGTCTTGTTTACCTTTTGAGTCAGTTTTTTTTAGACAGATTGGATTTTACGGATCTATAATTATGTGATGACTTGCTTGGTATATTGCATCACTGAGATGGAGAAAACCCCCTTTTCTCTAAACACAACTCCCCTATAGGAGTCTATAAAAGAAAATTGGAATGTAAAATATATAGAGGATATTTGTTTTTTTCGGTTAAAGATCGAAATTTATTTCATTGAGTGAACATCATCGGTAATATTTTCACGAGTGGCAAAGCCACGAGTGAAAATATTACCAATGGTGTTTACGAGATGAAATAAATTTCGATCTTTAACCGAAAAAAACCCCCAAATATTCTATTTATTTCATGCTTTTAACCCTTTCTGGGAGGAACTTTATCAAAATCCAGTACAGTTCTTTTCAGTTATTCCCTGTGGCGTACCCCCTCCGCATAGCAACGCATTACAATATTACGTCAAGCGCGAGAAATGTAGGGTAAATGACATCATATTTCCATCTGGTTGTGAGTCACGTGCATCTTACCTAGGTAACCAGAATATAAAAATTGGTATTTTCACTGGTCGTAACCATGAAATATCGAAAAATATTTCACAGATATTTCTCGATAACCTACCGGAAAGCATGAAATAATCTGCTGTATACTTTGTTTGCATCCCATCATTTCATCGCAACCCCACTTCTCCAACAGCTTGCTATGGTGTGTGTAGGCCAGTTTGCTATTTCAAAAATCTAATTTCAAATTGAGGAAAAGAAAATGACACAAAGAAGATGTTTTGAAAGAAAATTGAAAGAAAACTATTGACTTTCATAAATATACAAAACTAGGCCTTCAGTTTTGGTGATCACACTAAAAATACTTTAGAATTGTTTTAAGCATCTTTTTTTGACATGTTAAATGGACCGAGTTTACTCGTTTTGGTAGGAAAAAAAAAATATTGATCAAATGAATTACATGCATCTAGCTACACTGATATGATTTTATCGGAATGACATTAAAAAAATTTTGGAAGGCTGAATTCTCGAAGGGCGTTACCTTTTCATAACTGGTATTTTGTCCAAAGTTTTGGGGGGTTTTGTAAGACCTGGTGACATTTTTGGATTGAAAAGTGATTCTTCTCCATAATACAACAAAAATTCATACTGTTGCAGTAACCTTTTACCAGATGACAAAATTTTACTCTATTCCAAATTTGAAAGCCTTTGCAGATGACATATGGATTGTGGCTCAAATGAGGTAATTTGTTTATGAAAGAGTAGAAAACAATGTGGAAAAAGAATAATAGGCTTTTTTTCCTTGGGTTCATTAAAACTCAGGATTGTGTGGTAAACGGTTAAATCTTATTATAGTAAAGGAATAGTTCACTGTTCAGGAGAATGCATACCCAGACAACTAGTATACTCACTGGATGTACTTCTCCAATACTCCACTTCTGTCATCTTCTTTTTCTTCTTTTTTGGAGCCAAAGTCCTATAAAATGTCAAAAAACACAAAGTAGTGAATCAGAACCCTTGGTCAAGTCTGATACCTCAATCAGTAACATATCTGGCCAGAGATTTCTGGTTTGATTCCAAAATTCTTTCTGAGAATTAATTGATAATAGTCATTGTGATACGAATTATTCTTCTCTGAACATTTTGACAATGTTTTTGTGCAATAAGTTGACTTATCGTATTGAAATATGCAGGAGCACAAGTTGCCATAGTGGTAAGGGTTTTATTCAAATTTCAGCTGAATAGCTCTAAATTACACAGGGAGAAGAAGTCAGGGAGAGACAGACTGACAATCTGATTCCAGAATACCCCCTGCCCAAACTAGGCAAATTAAAATAACACTTGTAATTGTAACGAAAATAAATTTTATAATATTGCACAGATTTTTATCAAACTAAGTTTCAATTTAAAAAAAAAAAAGTAGTTTAAATATGATTATTGCATAAAATGTGCCTTTCCAGGCAGTTATAAGCATGTATTAACGGGTAAAAACCGGGCGTTAACGGGAGAAAACATGTATTAATTAGTAAATTCACGCGCCATTAACGCCTGGCTTTGTACTATCAATATCCTCGATCCAGGCCTACCTTGTAAACAACGTTTGTCCTTGTCAGAACTCCCCTAGACTCTGACCAACAAAGTGTAGGAACTTGTACCATATTAAATCCTCTTTATGGCTTGTCTTTGATGATATTAGTACACCACAAACAAAATTTTGCACAGAATCTCAGTTGAATCGAGATCTCAACAAAAAATCACTCGTGAAATGCACTCTACATCAGCTACATCCCACCCACTTTTTAGAGTCATCGGCAATTCTTTCGCTTGATATAGATCTATCCCTTGGACGTATTTCGGTTACAGAAATTCATATCCACTCATTTATCCTAGTTAAAATCGATCCAGACCTGTGCAAGTTTATCTCACGAAAGTCCACTTTGTATTAAAAATCATTCGAAGTGAATTTACACCGAGAGAATCAAAACTTTTTCGCCGACTTCCGGTTTTTACCCATTTATGTCCAGTAAATTTGAAGTTCGCTTATTTGCATTTCTATGGAAATATTTTTGCTATTGTTGCAAATAATTGCTAAAAGACTTTTCCTTTATGCAATAATAGCATTAATTCACGTTTTTTCAGTCGTTAACATTCGCAGAGGCCCTCAAAATACTTTAACACCCTCGTGCTTCGCACTCGGGCATTAAACCATTTTTCAGGCCTCTGCGAATGTTAATGACCTCAAAAACGTGAATTAACCCTATAAAAAAGAGAAGTTAATTACTCTTTAATGAAAGGAAGCTCCAACAACTGGACTGCAGAATATCTTTTCTCTGGGTCAGGGTCAAAACACCTGAAATAATGAAGGTAAACCATGACAATCATGTACAAATTAACCCTTTACCACAAAATCCCAAGCTTTCACAACCCTGAAAAATACTATTTTTGAAAACATTGTAGGAAAAGGAGAAAATGCTGGTACCAGCCTATCCTGTCAGTGCCAATTTCCAACGTAAGCACCATACTTAATATGTTGTCTGCAAGTACTTTCTATTTGGACCAGTCTAAATATTGTCATTTGGTACAGTTCTATCTTATTGACAGCTTGTAAAGAAAAATGTGAACATGAAATTTTTTCTTGTTTTTGTGAAGAGAAAAGAATCACAAATACACTACGAGGTATTCTATCAAAAAAACTAAAATTTGAAAAATACCCCTGAAAAGGTAAAATTTGGGCAAAATGCAGACAGTTTTAGCCTTTTCAATAAAAACTTTTGTAAAGACAAACTTCACCATCTTAACCACACCAGATTCTAATTTGTCATCTATAAGTTTAAAACTTTTTTCCATCTGGTAAAGGGATAAAACTTACTTTTCAAGGAAGTCTTTTGCCTGGTCTGACATACTCTCCGGAATTTCTGGATGCATTTTATAAAACCCGACTTTAAACATAGCTGCCTCTGGACTTCCAAGCTGAAATAACATTGGGGACTTTATTCACCAACCATTATAAATAACGTAACTATTAATAATAACATTATGAGACTTATTCTCAAGATTTTCACAACTTGGCAAACAACAAATTTTCCGATTTGGTGTAGCCAAGAAGTAATTGCATTTAGAACAGTTAAAGAATACGGACTCGGCACTCTTATACCATATAAACCATGCTCTGTGAAAAGGAGGTTTAATGCATCTGCAAAATGTATCAACCAAGGTCATCCTACGCAGTCCCTGCAGGCTCACCTGTTCCTAAACTTTTTGTGACATTATGTGTACAGAATACAAGTTGAAACCCTTTCAGAAGCATATTTTATTTTTGACATTTCTCTTTTTTTTTAAGTCTTGAAACCAATGAGAGAAATGAATAACAGCAAGTTGAAAACAACTTTTAAACTGTAAATTTCTTTTTCAGTGTCAAACTTGAGCCATAAATTTTAATTTCGTTCTATTCTATTCAATTTGTCATTGACTTTATTCCATTACCAACAAAGGTGAAAGTTGCAATGTATTCTCTTAGGTGTACAAATTCATAAGTCAACATACAGAGGATTTTTCAAATTCTGTATTTTGGGAGACAATTTACAGACGATGTGCATTCAACTGCCTGCTCGCAGCAGTAAGTGCACCAAATTTCACCAATAATGTGGTGTTCAGTTCTATGACCTCGTTTGATATTGAGTTCTTTCCTCCCTATTCAGTAGTTTTAACAGATACTGTTGGTTTGGAAGGATTTCTTCTTCAAGTTTGGTTTAGCTGTCTTAGTTTTTCTGTCAGCTCCCATACTTCCAGATCTTATGTATTGAATTTCTACATCACAAACTTTCCCACTTATACAGCATATTATTACCTCTATGAATGGTGGTTTACCCGTTGCCATCTCTATAACTGTACAACCTAATGACCAAATATCAGCCTGCAAATAAAAATCACATCCAAATTTCAACATGTTGTATGCACAGGGCAAGTTACACTAGTCTGACTAAATACTTATGTGAGCAGTGTGGGTCATGATCACAGAGAGTTCTTGTATCTACGCTATCAAATATTTCGTGAAATATTCTCACTAAAGCATCATAATTTCATTTTTTTGTTTTGGTTTTTTATTACAACAAAAGATAATGAGCAGCAATCTTAAGGATATAAGTGCATATTCACCTTTGCCAAGCAATCCTGTGATTTTTAGAAGACTCTGGAAAACTTTGTGGGAAAAGGAGAAAATACTGGTAAACAGAATTTTCTCCTGTACCTCAATGTTATCTACCCTATTAAAAGACTAATCCCAATATCTCTACCACATTTGTCATGTACAAATGCTTTCTATTAAAACAAGGCTTTTTGTCATGTTGTAATAAATTAAATGATGTGAATCATGCAAAGTGTTCAATGGTGGATTTTCACATGTGGATTTCAGGCATGGAAGTGAAATTCCTTATCTATATAATTATTTTGCAATTTTTTTAAAGGAACCTTTATCTAGGCTCTTCCACATTAATCTCAGTATTAACACAGTAACAATTTTGCAGCTGACGACTTGGGAAATATCCTTAGTAAACATGGTTAAAAATGAATTATCAACATGAGTTGGGGCCTTAAGCATGAAACATATAAAAATACTGTACAAAAAGGAAAAACCTCCACTGTTGCCACAATGTTTTCAAAATATGTCTGCTGCAAGATTAGGACAAGAGTGCTGTCTTCACAATATATGCCGCCACATGGCTGCTATTTCATGAAGCTAGCTATAAAGACTAAAGTGTTGGAATTTCTAGCACCTGCCTTGGTAGCTCAATGGATATATTGTGTTACTTGTGATCTAAAAGGTTTACGCACGGACTGATGGATGGACAGATGGACGGACGACGGATGACAGGCCATGACATAAGCCCTGCTAGACTTCGTCCAGTGGAGCTAAAAACTAAAATTATTGCGTTCACAAGAAATGGACATATGTACGGATGGACGCAGAGACTGAGAAGATGACACCAAGGTAAACACGTATGAAAACTGAAGGCTCACTGGTCATTGGCTTCGATTAACCAATAAAAATATGAAGTTTCATGAAATTATGTCCATCAGTTGGAGATACATTGATGAAAAATTAAATTTGACATGAAGCCCCCTTTTTCCATGACACAGCAATCAATTCCAAAACCCTTATAATATGCGCTAGGTCACATGATCTGTGAAAATTTCATCCAAATCGGTTGAGATATGACCAGTAATTAAAAAGATATTGGTGAAAAATGAAATATAACATGAAGACCCCTTTTCCATGACACAGCTATAAATCACAGAACCTTGAGAATGTGCGCTAGGTCACATGATGAGAAACATTCTGTGAAATTTTTATCCAAATCCGTCAAGAAATGTGGGAGGAGTTGCGTTCACAAGAAATGGACGTACGTACGGACGGATGGAGGGACAGACAGACAGAGAAGATGACGCCAATATACGTCGCCTTCGGCGGTGTATAAAAAAAAGATATCTGCATATGATTATGCTATACAAACAAATCAGAAGAAAAGAGCAATCCCAAACAAGTTAAATTTCAAGCATTACCTAGAATTTACTAGTTAACCCTTTCACATGTTTTATTGACCCTGCCCTTTTTCTTTTACCACAATTAATTATATACCAGTAAATTTTCCAAATCAAACACATGCGTTGAATCAGATGAAATAACACACACAACAGAAAAAAAATCTGTGTCTACACACTGTGAAAAACAGTCCCAAATATGGTATGATGACGTATCTCGCTCACAGACTAAGCATGCATTGATTTGCGATTTGATTTGTCAAAATGTTACGCTGTTACGCCATTCATGAAAACAGAGTTACTACCATCCACACTATTAATTGTCTCATTTTGTTTGCCGTTTTCGAATAAAATGTCAGTAATTGCAAAATGTTGTCGTTGAAAGTTGTAGGTATACAATAAAAGGAATATTACGAGGTAGTAACTTTCCTGGGGCTTGTATTTCGTTCGAGCGGCATGAAAAAATTTCGATATTGCGCTCTTGCGCGATATCGAAGTTTTCTCATGCTGCTCGAATGAAATAAAAGCACCAGGAAATTTACTACAACGTAATATTCTGTATACATTCTACCCTTTCTGAGACAAACCCTATTCATTTGAGCCATACCAGTTATGTCATCTGCAAATCTATTCTAGTTCAACAGTTTTGTTTTTTTTTTCCATCTTTTAGAAATAAATATCAAGAGAGTTCACTAATACTTACAGGAGGGCCATAGCCTCTAACTCCCTTATCTATCACCTCTGGGGCCATATATTGCATTGTTCCTACAATAGAAAAAAAGATTTACTTTAACCCTTTACCAAACAACAAAATTTTGGACTGGTCCAAATTGAAAGTATTTGCATTAATGCATCAAAGTGATTCATTATACAAAGCAAGTCATCATAATTATATTGTTGAGTGCCCTTATTCCGTGAATATCCTTGATGCGGTGATTTTTGTTCACATCTCGAGATGACGTTTGATGACGTCACACGGTATCTTGGCTCATAACCCTTACCAATATTTGAACGTTTTACTGCCCTTGAATTTCAGCCAAATACCAGACAAATACATGTAAAAATCAATTAATTTTCTTATCCAAAAGAAATTGACATCATTTTTCTTATATCTAAATAGTGTTCCTTCTCAAAAAATGCCAAGATCTACCACTTTCTGCTGCAAATACTACGGAGCTACCAGAATTGGGTCACACCATGTTTGTTCAAGAAGGCCGACAGCATGTTTTTTATTTATGCACATTGAACATGGAAATTGTTATCTAGGTTAATTTTTTTTTCATGAAAGTGATAAGAAATGATTTTTTTATCAAGGCAAGTAATTTCTAGCTCATGTTCTTGTCTTAATTCTTCATTTCATTATGTTCTTTTCTTATCATCACGGAATACGGAAACTCAAGGCTAATTATGGACCCACAAAATCCATTTTGTTTAAAAGCAGACCGAGTTGTGAGGTAGACTGGTCCTTTGACATGTGTATAATTGACCAGTAGCAAAATGTTTCCACTAAAGTAAGCCTGCGCAGACAACCCAAGTTGACAAGGGTCGCTACTTTTTGCAGATGCATTAAACTCCCTTTTCACTGAGCATGGGACATAGGTTTCATGTGTCATCCGAATGACATTCTAGTAATTTTAGGTGGCCAGCCGTAGAGATCGAACCCACACCTTTTTTTCTAATAAAGTTAGGGTGAGAATAAAAGATCAAATGCTCTTTTTTCAACATCAACCATAATAACATACCTGCAAAAGTGTCTGCACATGGATTTATACCTGCCAATCTTTTGGATGTACCAAAATCTGAGATCTTCAACACTCCACTATATGTGTTCACAAGGACATTATCTCCCTTTATATCTCGGTGCACTATCCTATTATCATGCTGAAAACAAACAAATAAAACATTACAAAAGAATACCAGTATTGCATTTCAATCCTATCACACAATCCCAAATGATAATGACTTTCAAGAAGGCTTTTGAAACAATGTTTTCTATCCTTTCAAAGATGATGTCCAGAATTTGCTGTCTAAAATTTGATGGATTGAACTTAGACAAGTCTAAAATTGTGTTGTTTGGTAAAGACTTAACCCTTTACCAAAACAATCCCTGGTGTTCACCACCCTGAGGAAGAGGCCTTTTGAAAACATTGTGGGAAAAGGAGAAAATGCTGGTAACCAGCATTTTCTCCTTTTCCCACAATGTTTTCTACCCTTCCCAAAACAAACTTCAATTTTTGAGTCACATTAATTTTGTCATCTGCAAATGCTTTCGATTTGGATAAGTCTAAAATTTTGTCGTTTGGTAAAGAGTTAAAGCAGCAGTAAACTCTTAACCAGACAACAATATTTTAGAGTTGTCTTTACTTAAAGCATTTGCAGATGAAATATTGAATGTGGCTCAAATCATGGAATTTTCGGTTGGTAGAAAACTTTGCAGGAAAAGGAGAAAATGCTGGTTACCAACATTTTCTCCTTTTCCCACAATGTTTTCAAAAGAAACCTCCTGTCAGAGTCATTAAAATGCCAGATTGTTTGGTAAGATTGAAGGTAATTAGATAAAAAATAACTTTCTGGGTTGGTCATTTGATTCTTTATGTTAACAATGCAATATTGTGACAAATTAAAATAAAAAAATGTCAGAAACAGATATTTTGGAGGTTGAAAAAGCACTTTTTATCCTTGATATGAAACCAGTATGAAAATGGGCAAGCCTCCCATTCATTTGTATTATTTTGTTGATTGATCAAACAAGCATGAATAAATGAATGTTGTTTTATGGCACATCGACAGCTATGGTCATTTAGCTCGCATGTATGTATTCAAAGATAATAAATTGCATTTTCTGTGCTTGAAAAGATTTGAATATAATGGTAATAGTAAAAAGTGTTAAATTAAGAATTAATCTGTGTAATCTTAATATGCATAAAAGACATTATTGAGTGACAGGGCAATCTCTATCTACTCAAAAAAGATCAAGCAAGCTTCATGGGCAACTGTTACATAACTATCAAAATGGCAGATTTTTTTCTTCTGAGGCTAACTCTTTGAGAGTCTCATCAAAACACTGTACAGTCTTATCTTGATCTACACTGTCTGTAAATACACTGAAATTCATAAGCAGCAGTTCAAAGTATTAATAACCACCTACCAGATATTTCAGTCCATCCAGAATCTGTTTGGTGTAGAAGGCTATTGTTGCTTCACTGTCTAATAATGGACCCCACTTGGACGACAGTAACTGAGATAAGCTACCTAGAAGTAAATTTATCTCATGCCGAGATAGCCTGTAACTCAGGACCATTCTGCTAAACAATTTCAAACAAGCCCTTAACTTTCGACAAATGGGCTAAATTTTAGACTCATCCTGACTCAACACTTTACCACACAATGTTTTAACAACAAGGAGAGAGCCAGTGAAAACATCACGGGAAAAGGAGAAAATGCAGTACCCAGCATTTCCTCCTTTTTCCATAATGTTTTCTATCCTCTGAAAGACAAGGCCTATCATTTTAACAATATTTAGTTGCATGCAAATGCTTTCAAACTGGTTGAGTCTACAAATTTGTTGTTTGATAAAGAGTTAAATCATTTGCAGATGACAAATCAAATTTGGCTAAAAATAATTAAAGTTGTCTTTGAATTTTAGAAAATATTGCAGAAAATGGGGAAATGCTAGTTATGAGCATTTTCTCCAACTATGTTTTCAAAATTTCTCTACCTCAAAATTTGTATACACTTATAATTGTTAATACATAAACACGAACGTAAGATCCTCTATATAAGTGAAAGATCTACAGAAAACAACAGAAATCATACACTTACCTCCAGGCACTTGTTCCATGAAGATTTTGAAAAACCCATTCTCACTCAATGATCCCAGATATTTAACAATGTTCTTGTGACTTAACCTTGAATGAAGCTTGATTTCCTCATGTAGGGGCTGGACCTCTCTAACAAAAACATTGAAATGTTAATTAGATTCTGTACAGCTTAAACATAGCTAAAACTGATACAAGTGACATGATAGAAATATCAAGCTCAAAAAGAATTTTACTGTTTAACCCTCTACCATATGATCCCAAGTTTTAAGGACCCTGGTTACATGCACTTTCTCCTTTGCCCACACTGTTTTCGAAAAAGCCTTCTTACTCAGAGTCTTAAAACTTCTAAATTATTAAAGTAAGGGTTAAAGGATTGTTTGAGAAGTACAGAGACCAGAAAAGCACTGGAAGGTGCCGACATGCTGTGATATACTGAATTACAATTTAATTCTTTAACAATGACATAAATTTAAAACTTCTCAAAACTGAGAGTATTTGCAGATGACAAATCATATATGGACTGATCTTTGTCTTTGATAAAAAAACATTGTAGGAAATAGAGAAAATGCTGGTTACTAGCATTTTCTTCATTTTCCACAATGTTTTCAAAAGCTCTCTTTAGATCAATATCAGACTGCATATATTCTGCTTTACTACTTTATTCTTGACTTTGACAGATCAGTTATATTTATCATCATATACATGTACTTAGACATTAAACATTTATTTCATTGGCAGTAAAAGAGTAAAAGTATGAAAGTTAATCTCTTAACTTTTGCAAACTTTCTTTGCACCTTCTTTAATTTAACTGACAGGTCCTGCATGGCTCAGTGGTAAAATGTAGGACACGTAACCTGGAGGCTCCAGGTTTGATCCTGGATGCACTATGTTTTTCATGGGAGTGTCCTTGGGCAAGGCACTTCAGAGCCATATCCTAGTACTGAGGAAACCCAGGACATTCATGAATAAGCAAGCTGTCGCTGTGATATGACTGAAATAATGTTGAAAGTGGTGTAAAATACCATTCAATGAATTATTACTTTATTCCACATATTTTTCATAAAAAGAATCTAAAATTTACGAAGCAAGCTGTGTGGCATACCTTTTTATCATTTTGAACAAAAAATGACACTCAAAAAAGAACTTACTCATGGTATTTTTCAGGCACTTCCTTCACAGCAATTTTGATCTGTGTACGTTTATCACGTGCAGCATACACAACACCATACGATCCCCTACCCAACAACACATGATTGCCTTTCTCATCCATTTCATACTCATACTGTCAGCAAAATGTATGAAAATATTATACGACAGTCCTAAAATATGGATGAGATTACATGACCTACTCTGGCCTCTAAAAAATTGATTATTCCTTTTCTTAATTTTAAGCATACTGGTATATATTTCACATTGATTGAGAAACAATAGTGTTGCAACTTATACTAATCTCTCTCCAGTCTGCTTCCTGGAAACCACACCAGTACTTGCATCAAATGGGCCAATGAACAGTCCCAAAGCTTACAAAAGCAGCTGGGAATCAAAATTAGGACCTTATGGTTTTGAGGTCGACATTCTACCTCACATAATAATACCAACTACATTTTGTAACTAATGAATGTAGAGCAGGCTATGTCCAATCCACTTTTGAGTGTGAAATAATATTTTTCTTCAGAGTCTCATTTCACTAGCTCTAATTTCCCATATTTTTTCCATCTAATGGCTGAAAAAAATGCACTTCATGCAGGTGCAAAGGCTCCACTGCAGCTACTTCTCAGTTTGTGCTAATGCTTAGCTGCACATTCAGTGGAAATCCAAGCCCATAAAAGGGCATTTAACAGTGTCAAAAATATTTTGAAAGTAACCGCTTTCCTAACATTGGTTCCTTTTTTTTTTAAGTTAAGAACCAGCACAAGTTCACTAGCTTCATTAACTCTTTACCCAACAATCCCAACTTTAAATGACCATGAGAAAGGATCTTTTTGAAAACACTGTGGGAAAAGGTGAAAATGCTGGAAACCAGCATTTTCTCCAGCATTTCCTCCTTTTCCTACAATTTTTTAAACTGTACTCCAAACATGCTGCAATTATTTATTCACACTTTTTTTGTCATCTGCAAATGCTTTAATCATGGAAAATCTAAATTTTGGATGAGTCTGGTAACATGTTAAGGACAAGAGATATGAGAAAATGGCAATATTCTGCACCATGACAATAAAACAGATGCAGACCACAGGACTGTGACAATGCCTCTGGTTTTCTTTGAAAAAAAATTGAGCTAATAACTGTTTACAAATGTTAGACTTGCCCAATCTTTAAGCAGTTGCAGACAACAAATTCATTGTTGCTCAAATGATGGGATAGGGTAGAAAACATTGCGAAAAAGGATAAAATGCTGGTTATCAGCATTTTCTCCTTTTCCCACAGTGTTTTCAAAAGCGTTGTTCCTCAGGGACGTTAAAACTTGTGAATGTGTGGTACAGAGTTAACAATGCATAAGGTAGCAACTGTGAGAAAATCTTACCTCTAAAGCTTGATCATTTTCCTCTAGTTCACTTTGAAAACCAGTCCGATGTTCCTTCACAAGGGTTGTGATATCATCATAAAATCTAATGAGAAAAAAAAAAAAGATTCTTATTGGAAACTCTCCCAAGCCACAACATAATAATACTGTGCAATTTCAGCCAAACCTAAGAAACATTTCAAATGTGTTTGCTTAAGACAGGTGCCTGCTTGGTAAAGTATTCATCCTATGTAAAAGTTCCACATTTTGCAACATTAAATGGTGATACTATCTTTTTTTATTAATGAGCCATAGAAACAGTTAGAGGCTCATAAAAACAGAAAACAAAATATACCTGGTGATAAATATAAAATGGGTCACAGATTCAACAGTGTTAAATCTGGTAATCTGATCAGGACATACAGATTTTACAAAGTTAATGTTCTAAAGTTTAGTTCTTTACTACACAACAAACTTTCAGGCTTGCCCACTTTTCAAAAGCATTTGTACATGACAAACTAAATGTTGCTCAAATGATAGGATTTGTATTTGAAAAAACATAAAATAACATTGTGGGAATACGGACAAAATGATGGTTACCAGCATTTTCTCATTTTGTTACAATGCTTTTCGAAGCCTTCTTCCTCTAGGTCCATTAACCCTTTACTACGCAATCCAGACTTTAAACGACCCTGGGGGAGAACCCTTTTGAAACATTCTGGTTATCACCATTTTCTCCTTTTCCCAATGTTTTCTGTCCTTTGAATGAAATATTTCATATTTTCAGTACTATCTAATTTGTCATCTGCAAATGCTGTCAATTTGGACAAGGCTAAAATTTTGTCATCTGGTAAAGGATTAAAACAAGGAAGTAGAGAGGACAACAACAGTCTTAAACCATATTCAATAATTTCTTACAATTGTCGCTGGATTTCAGAGGAGAAATAAATATGGAAATCATCTGAATTCTCCACAACATACAGGAAAACTGCTCTCACATCTCTCTTGTATAAACTTGAAAAATAAATCAATGAATTATAAATATAATTATTCTTTACCACACAATCAATATTAACGATCCCAAGAAAGAAGCCTTTTGCAAACATTGTGGGAAAAAGAGAAAATGCTGGTTATTGGCATTTTATCCTTTTTCCACGATGATTTCTTTATCAAAGACAAATTCCAGAATGAACCACATTTAACCCTTTACCACACAATCCTGAGTTTCAATGACACTGTGGATGAAGATCTTTGAAAGCATTGTGGGAAAAGGAGAAAATGCTGGTGGCCAGCAAATTTCCCCTTTACCCACAATATTTTTTAACCTTCTATAGACAACTGTCATCATTTTAGCCACATTTAATTTGTCGTCTGCAAATGCATTGGATTTGGACAAGTCCAAAATATTGTCGTTTGGTAAAGAGTTAAACTGTTGTCTGCAAATGCTTTCAATTTGGACAAGTCTGCATTTTTGTCCTGTGGTAAAGAAGAGATGACAAAAGACAACAAAGCTTATCCAAAGTAGGCCATGTTACTGAAAAATTGTTCATTTGAACACAAGTTATACATGTAGGTCTTTTTTTTTTTCTTTAAATAACAGTGAACTAAAGCAATGGTGAACTGACCCCAAAATAATTTTCCAGCTACCTTTTCACTCGAGCAACCTTCACATTTCATTCAGAAATGTTCACTAAGACATGTGTTATTTAATGGAAACACCTTTGTTTTCTGTTTTCTATTTTTAGTTACTGAACTTGACAATGAGTAAATTTTCTAATGATTGTTTCTATTACAGCATGATTAGCTCTTTAACATATGACAATATTCAAGACTTGTCCAATTTGAAAGCATTTGCAGATGTAAAATAAATATGTTTCAAGAGATAGGATTTGTCCATGAAAGGATAGAAAGCATTGTAGAAAAAGGAGAAAATACTGGTTACCAGCATTTTCTCCTTTTCCCACAATGTTTACTACAGCTTTCTTCCTCACAGATTTAGAACTTGGGAAAGGGTTAACTCTTTACCACACAATCCCGAGTTTTAATGACCTTGAAGAAAAACCCTTTTGAAAACATTGTGGGAAAAGGAGAAAATGCTGGTAACCAGCATTTTCTCCTTTTCCCACAATGTTTTCAACCCTTCCCAAAACAAATTTTATTTTTTGAACCACGTTTATTTTGTCGTCTGCAAATGCTTTGAATTTGGACCAGTCTTAAATTTTGTTGTTTGGTAAAGGATTAATTAGGAATAATCATTCAAAAATGGTTTATTGTGCCAGGAGGTAACACCTTATATGACATACATAGTCACTTACCTTACTCCTTTGATAGATGAAATTGGGAACACCCATTCACTCTGAAGTTTGTCTTTCCTTAATACATTCCAGAATCGGACAGACTGGATAAAATAAAGGAAGCAGTATTTAGCCCTAGCTATAACAAAAGTTGCCTTTTAAAACAGTATAGATTAAGATCAATATGTGCAGTAAAATCTTGAATCTACAGTCTGCTTCCTACCGCGATATTCTGACCAGAACAACCTTGAAATTGCAAATTTTCACAACTTTTTCCTACATGAAAAGGTCTGTTTTATTATTCAATCACTTGTTGCAGACAGTGTAAATCAAGATCAGAAGATGCAATACAATATTAAATTTAAACTGTCTCCTACTTAAACCTTGTTCAGGCCAAAACAACCCTGAAATTGCAAAATTTTTGCTGCTTTTTTCTCCTTTCCTTACAATGTTTTCTAACCTTTACGAAAAAAAATCAATCATTTGAACCACATCTAATTTGTTGTCTGAAAATGCTTCAAATTTGGACAAGTCTAAAACTGTCATTTTGTAAAGAGTTTAACAGAATGTTCATCTTGAAAAGTAATGTTTGGCTAACTATACTCTATTGTAGAACTTACGATGTGATGAATCCTACTTTTGTTTGCTTGTACATGTATTATATTTAACCCTCTTTCCAACTTTTTTTGAAGTTATATCAGTGGCCAATGCACCTATCCAGGCTTTCAAAAAGTTTCTGTTACAATTACTTCACACAATATTCTGGCCACTGGCTGTTTTCCAAAATAAACACTGTTGAAACAATGATCAGCAGTGAGAGTGGGGAACAAATCCTGTCGTAATGAATATCTCATCAATCCTTGGATAAAAAATGGATCAAGCTAAGGATTTAAACCAGAGACCCCTGATTTCAAGCCCTTAACATTAACTCTTTACCAAACAACCCTTGCTGGAAAAGGAGAAAATGCTGGTTACATGTACCAGCATCTCCTTTTCCCACAATGTTTTCTACCCTATCTTTAAAAAACATCAATAATTTGAGCAACACTTAATTTGTTGTCTACAAAAGCTTTCAATTTGGACTTGTCCAAAATTATGTTGTTTGGTAAAGAGTTACGGACTGGGCTGCTGGGCTGGGTATAGTGACAGAAGATGCAATACAGTCTTAAAAATTGACAGAAAACTCAGTCAAACCAGAGGACAACTTAATTGTGGCTCAAATGATGGAATTTGTCTTGGATAGGTCAGAAAACAATGTGGGACAAGGATAAATTTTCTCCTTTTCCTACAATGTTTTAAAAAGGCTTCTTCCTCAGGATTGTTAAAGTTTGGGATTGTGTGGTAAAGGGTTAATCAGTACAAGCACCGAAATATGGGCAGTTCCAAAGGTTGACCTCACTCACGACTGGATTCTAACCCATAATGTGAGAGACTGATGCTCCTCCCCTAGACTACTAGTGTAGTAATGGTCTGTCCTTTTTTGCAATCTATACTCTTGTTTCCTCACTGTTTTCATAGAGTTATTGAAAGCTTTTTTTCTTTCCTTATGTCTTGTCCTGGATTTTGCTTAGAAAGACCCTAAATCGATTAGACAATAATTTTGTCTTATGGTTCAGTATAGATGGCCTGTCCAGCAGTCTTAAACCTTTACTACACAATCTTTGGTTTTTGAAGATGGCTTTTGAAAACATTGCCAGCTAAGGAAAAGATGCTGGTAATAAGCATTTTCTCCATTTCCCATAAGGTTTTCTACCCTTTTAAAGACAATTTCCTCCATTTCAGTGACACGTTATATGTGATATGCAAAATACTTTGGATCTGGACAAGTCAAAAATATCATGGTAAAAGTTTGCAAGACAATTTTTTATATATAAGACTGACACATACCTGACTGTCCTCATCTCTATTCACTTGTAAAAAACTTGGCACAAAAACCTTTGTTGGTTCTAATACTAACACCTGGAACGATGAAAATGAATCCTTTAACTAACAATAACGAGTTTTAATGACCCTAAGGGAGAAAGTTTTTGAAAACATTGTTGGAAAAGGAGAAAATGCAGAATACCAGCATTTTCTCCTTTTCCCACATTGTTTTCTGCCCTATCTAAGAACCTAAGCTCAGTTGCACCAATTTCAAGTTTGTTGTCTTCAGATGTTCTGAATTTGAAAGAGTCTGGAAAATGTTGCTTTCGAAAGGATTGACACGATTTAAATCTGACAGATAAAGAGAAAAATCTACAACTCCATTCTAAATATCATTAGAGATATTTTGAAATGAAAGGTATTTCAAGATTCTTATAAATCAAAGGATTAGACTTCACTCTTTCTCTCTGTTGTTTTATTTCTTCTTTCCTTTTTCTAGATTTTTTTTCTACTTTCACACATACCTAAATCATTACTACTTGACACAAACTTGCAGCCTGCAACTTTTAAAACACTCTGATTCTTCTGGGGATTCAACACGAATGAGGATATGATAGACAAAAGTATGTGAAAACACTGTACCAAAAGGAGAAATTGCTCATCATTGTCAATATCTTTATCTCCCACAATGTTTTATGAAGTAGTTTGCTGCAGAAAGAAAAGAGCACCACATGTGGGAGCTGATGCTGTTGGTGTTTTTTTCTAGAAAACATTCTATTCAGACCACACCAGGGCAATGACAATGACAATACCATAACATTTTCTTTAAAAACAGCCCAGCTACAGATGCACTTTGCAAAAAGTAATCTGTTGGAAGTAGAGAATCACAATCAAATATTTCTTTTATTTCTATTTGGTCATTTTGCTACACAGGCAGCTGCTTTCAATCTCTTTCCCACATATATGTGTATAATTCCTTTTGTACAAGAATGTGACAAAAAAAAAAATTAGAATTTTACCGGATACCAGTCAGGTGACACTTCTGACTTTGACTTTATAGCTTCATCGAAGAATTCCATCCAGAAGTTGAATACTTGAGTCTCGGGAGATTCGGACAAACGTCGACGGAATTTATTTATCAGTTTAATGTTACCCAGTGTGGTCTTCAAATACCTGTGAATATAGGAACATTTTAACCTTAAATGACCAATCCTGTGTTTTAACTCTTTACCAAACGACAAAATTTTAGACTAGTCCAAATTGAAAGCATTTGCAGACGACAAAATAAAGGTGACTAAAAAATTGAAATTTGATTTGGGAAGGGTAGAAAACATTGTGGGAAAAGGAGAAAATGCTGGTTACCAGCATTTTCTCCTTTTCCTACTATGTTTTCAAAAGCTTTCTTTCTCAGGGTCGTTAAAAGTCGGGATTGTGTGGTAAAGAGTTAATGACCCTGAGGAAGAAGGCTTTAGAGGACATTGTGAAATAAGGAGAAAATGCTGATAAGCATCTTCTCCTTTTTTCCACAATGTTTTCTAGCCTTTCACAGACAAAATCCCATCACTTAAACCTCATCTGCTTTGTCACCTGCATATTCTTTCCATGAGGTCAAGTATAAAATATTGTTGTCTGGTAAAGAGTTATTATAAATCAAATCTGGTGTGAAACTAAGACAAAAATATATCAAGATGGTATGCAATCAGTATGTCAACATAAACAGACAGACTGGTGTGGATTTTCCTTTTCCAAAGCTATTAACTAATGATACATTAGCTTTCATATTCACCATTCTTTTGAACATTCTTTGGCTTATTCTCGTGGGTTTTCTAAATTTGAAGGTAACACAACTCTGATTGGCTAAACCAAATGGTTTAGCCAATCAGAAGTTGTGTTACTTTTTAAATCTAGAATAAGACAAAGAATGAAACGAGGAATGGTTGGTGAATACAGATCCAAAACATATGCTTCTGCCATAAACTTTAGATACCTCGTTCAACAACAGAGAATTTGGTAAGGAACAAAAATGATTGCCTTTCTCCTCTACATCACTAGGCACAACTTCATTTACTTTTGTGGACAATATCGATCAAGATGAGGATGCACAGAATGCAATCTGATTTTGTCTCTTTCATCTCTTCAGAACCAAAAGACTTAATGCCTCTAATTTTACTTTATTTGCAGACCTTTCTTTTACTATAATTAAACAACCCCATGTTATTACAACTCTGAAAAAGAATGTTTCTGGAAAAATTGAGCAAAAAGGAGAAAATGCAAATAATTTCTTCTTTCTTTTTTTTAATCTCTTCATTCTAGCCTAATTGAATTCACCATCTGCAAAATTTAATGCTTTCAATATGGATGAGTCTAAACTTTTGTGGTTTAGTATAGAGTTTACTGCAATACCTACCAACTTGGTGGCTCCAATTTAAACATACATTCTGCTGCCTGGGTGGCTTTCAGGTAATCCTGTGCCAGCACAGAGATCTCAAAGAAGGTTGCCACGTCCCAGTAATCTGTCAGTTTGGTCAAGCTGCCTTTCTTTCCAATTAAATTATTCAAAACCAGACCTGTACAATAATATATGACAATTATTTCATGAAAGCTTTGAAAATTTACAAGACAAACTTTAAATATTTACATGTAAAACGTTCAAAATAATAATGAGCCATGCTCTGGCAAAAGGGGTTTAATGCATCTTCATGATGCATGATACCGAGCAAGCCATCACAGTATTATATATCCCTGAAATCCGTTTAAGATAACAACCCACTGAATCATGAGGTACACTAGTCTTTTGATATACAGAAAATAGACCAATAACGAAAAGTTTCGACACAGGTTAGCCTGCGTGGACTGCGCAGGCTGACCTGGGTCGATACTTTTCGCAAATGCATTAAGTCCCCTTTGAACAGAGCATGGCTAAATTTTAAGTGAAAAACAATTTAACTTTTTAGAGGACGACATAAATTTTTAGACATGTCCATATTGTTATTATTTTGCATACAACAAACTAAATGTGGCTCAAATGATGGGATTACTGGTTCAAATGCTAGGATGAAATAAAATGTTGTGGCTCAAATTAAAGGATTAGTCTGTGAAGTGTAGAAAACATTGTGTGAAATATTCTGGTTACCAGCATTTTTCTTTCATTACAATATTTTTAAAAAATGTTTTCCTATGCATCTTGGTAACCAGCATTTTCTTCTTTTCCCAACAGGTTTTCAAAAGCCCTCTACCTCAAGGTTTAAGCAATATAAACTTTTACTGCCAAAGGTTAAAACAGCTAATATTTCTAGAACTGATCAAACATTCTTACCAATTCCTCTGAGTTCAGGGCACATGGAGAACTCTTGTCCTGATATGACTAGAAGAGTTGCCAAGTTAATGCCTGCATAGTCATTGGGTTGTAGTTCAAATCCTTTTCGGTACCTGTCAATTAAAGTTCCAAAGTAAATTAAGTTAGTAAGCTATGAATCAAACACTTTACAATAGAGTGTAACTTTCCATTTTTGGTATACAGTCACAGTGATTGGTATTCTTCCTGCAATGTCTAGTGGCTGTTTTCATAGAAAACCCTTACACATAGATTGGTTTCCAAAAGACAAGTTTTGAATATAATAGAAATATTCTCAGTGTGAAAACGATGTTAGAAAATCTCCTGGAAGAAGAAACAAGAGGGCCAAGATGGCCCTGTATCGCTCCACTGGCTTTTTAACCCTTTACCACACAAATCGAAGTGTTAATGACCCTGAAAGAGAAGGCTTTCAAAAAAACATCCTGAGAAAAGGACATGTTGTAAGCCATTTCCCTTGATTAATGTTTAAATTGAAGTGACAATATTTTGAAGCCCATGTTAAACTTGCGATCCCTGGAATGAAGGCAATTTTGACCCCAGACCTACAATATGAAACTAGAATGTGTGGTTATAAACAAGAAGATTTTTTAATCTTGCCCAATAAAAAGTCATGTAAAACAAGTTTGCTGAATAAAAGGCCCTGTAAAATATGTGATCCATGACACAGGTTTATCAAGTTTTCACTATAAAAGCCAATGTAAAACTTGTGACCCCTGGTGTGGAGTCAAACTTGACCCCCAAAGTTAAAATTTGGGCCCTCTTGGTAGAGGCCCATTATATAAAGTTACATGCAAAATTTGGTAGCCCTAGGCCTAAATATGACTATGTACAAGTAGATTATTAAAGTTTCCTTATATAAGACCATGTAGAACTTGTGACCCCCTGGGGTGGGGCTACATTTGACCCCCTGGGCTATAATTTGGGCACCCTTGATAGAGACCCCCTAGATAAAGCTAAATGCAAAATTTGATAGCCCTAGCCCTTATAACTAGATGCGAAAGATTTTCCTATATAAGCCCGCCCATGTAAAACATGTTACCCCCCGGAGCGAAGTCAAATTTGACCCTCGGCTATAATTTGGACACCCTTGGTACAGGTCCACTAGATAAAGCTACATGCCAAATTTGGTCGCCCTAGGCCCCATGGCTAGGTCAAAGAAGAATTTTAAAGTTCTCCCTATATAAGCCCATGTAAAACTTGTTATATAAGCCCATGTAAAACTTGTTACCCCCGGGCAGGGCCTAATTTGACCCCAGGGCTATAATTTGAACAATCTTGGCAGAGGTCCACTAGATAAAGCTACATGCCAAATTTGGTAGCTCTAGGCCCTATGTCTAGGTAGAAGAGGAATTTTAAAGTTCTCCCTAAATAAGCCCATGTATAACTTGTAACCGCCGGGGCGGGGCCAATTTTGACCCCAGGGCTATAAATTGAAGAAACTTGGTAGAGGTCCACTAGATAAAGCTACATGCCAAATTTGGTAGCCCTTGGCCTTACGGTTTCAGACAAGAAGATTTTCAAAGATTTTCAAAATTTTTCAGTTTTGTTGCCATGGCAACCAGAGTTTTTGAAGGAATTAAATTCTTTCAAGAAATTCTGAAGAGGACCATGGCAGGATCATTTCTGTGAAGTTTCATCAAAATTGGATGGGTAGTTTCAGAGAAGAAGACGTTTTAAAAAAAAGTTAACGCATGGACGGACGGACGGACGGACGGACGACGGACAACAGGCCATGACATAAGCCCGCTGGCCTTCGGCCAGTGGAGCTAAAAACAAGCATTTTCTCCTATTCCCACAATTTTTTCAAAGTCCCCATCCTACAGGTGGCTAAAATGCAGGAATGTCTTGTATGAGGATAATAAGGAAACAAGGCAATCAAAAAGCTCTTTAAAACTGCAGGTAAGCTAAAATTCTGTCTTAGTTTAAACCTTTACTAAACAATGTGGAAAAAGAAGGAAATGCTGGTATTCAACATTTCCCTTTTTCCCCACAAAGTTTCCTGCCCTTTTATGGCAAATCCCATCATTTAACAATTTACAACACAATCTCAAGTTTTAACAACCCTGATAAAGAAAGCTTTTGAAAACATTATAGGTAATCAGCATTTTCTCCATTTCCTACAGTGTTTTCTACCCTTCCAAAAGCCAATTTCAATTTTAAAGTCACATTTGTTCTGTTGTCTGCAAATGCTATAAGTCTGGATAAGTTTAAACTTTTGTCTTGTGGAAAATTGTTATGCCAAATTTAATGTTATCTGCAACTGTTTTCAGTTTGGACAGGTCTGCAATTTCATTTTCTGCTAAAAATTTCAACCTAATTTATATCACCTAAAATGCAATCTTTTTCTTTTTCAAAGCTGAAAAAATAATACCAGCATATAACAATACATACAGAGTAAAACACAAAATTTTATTAACAATAAAACATTGTGATAAACGGAGGAATGGCTCAAGCAAATAAATTCTATATGTGACACTGTTTTCAAAAAACGTCTATGTCAAACACATTAAATTTGTGTCCATATAGGAAACAAATAAGTCACCAATACCAACAAAGCACTAACCAGTGTATTGCATTCTCTAGTTTAGATTTGTCTTCGTAATTGGATTCTACAAACATGTCCTTATAGATGCGCCCTGCCATACACAAATGATCAGGTACAGGATTGTCTGCTTTCTCAATCACCTGCAGGGAATTGTAGAACAAAATTAATACATGTTCATGTGTAGTCATTTGTTACAAGCATGTCCTCACAGATATGTCCAACCCAAATCTGCTTTCTTAATCACCTGTGGGGTATTTCAAATCAAATTTACTCTTTACCAGACAACAAAAACCGTAGGCTTGTTCATTTTGACCTGCTTAAGTGCCCACCTCTATTAAGCAACCAGCCTGTCATGAATCACCTAATGGCATATTCTGAATCAAATACTGTTAAACCTTTGTCAGTGCTCACCTCTATTAAGAAACCAGCCTGCCATGAGAGGCCAGTGTTTGAGTTTCTAATGTTAAAACACATTTGACAGATAAAATTACCTTTGTGAGGCAAGCTCCTGCTTCAAGCAAGCACTTTTTAACTATCCTTTAACTGCTTCCTTAATGCTTTACCCCAAAATCCTGTGTTTTAACAACACTGATAATGAAGGCTTTTGAAAACACTGAAAAGGAGAAAATGCTGGAAATAATCATTTTCTAATTTTTCCACAAGTTTCATCAGATGACATTGTGGGCAAAGGAGAAAATGATAGGTACCAGCATTTTCTTTTCCCACACCATTTTAAAAGGCAATTTTCCTAGGGTAGATAAAACTTAGGTGTGGTAACAGGTTGAAATATAATCATTATGTACATTTGAAATACTGGTTCTTTATCAGAACTCCATTTTATTAGTTTTCCCCATTAGCCAACTTGTTTTCCAAAACAGTCTTCTCTTCTGCGTGATAAGAATATTTCTCTACAGGAGGAAATGGGTTGATAGTATTTTGATAAACAGCTTTTCAATGAATAGATAAGGATCACATTCAACAGAAGTAATTATTTACAAATAAATTTATAAATTCATGTAAATTAGAAAACTTGATTGAATATCAGGCAGGTGTACACCTCTTACCTTCAGTATTACAGAAAGTGCTTTCTCTCTATCACCGTTCATATTTCTTCTGTTTAAAGCAAATGCGTACAAATACTGAACTGCTACTGTACATGAGATTTTCTGATTTGGCAACTGACTTAGGTCTTCCACCAGCTTCACCATGGCATTATAATCCTAGAAAAAAATACTAAAGTATTTTTGTCTGTTAGTTTGCTATTAAATGTTTGGCTTTAAACACCTTTTTCAAAGTCATATACCATTGCAGCAAAGAGCACCTATCCATGCACTGATTCAACCAGTACTTCTCAAAATATGTGTTCAAGCTAACAGTATTTGTCGCTGTGATCAGTAGTGAGGCAGGAATGATTCCTATTGCAACCACTTCCATCTCAATTTTTTAGAGTTTTTCAGAGCCAGAATCTGAACTTGCAAACCTCTGGCTTACTTGCGCTGTGCCTTACCACTGGATCACCAAGGCTTTGAAAGTGGCATGTCAATGCATACATACAGTCTGTTCATAAGTGCCTCTCACAGAACTATTTCCCAAGTCATTGTTTATATTCCAATGCAAACAAAGACAAAAATATATTTTAAATGTGCCTACAACTTTTGTACAAAGGGGAAAGGAGGCACTGTTTTGACCACAGTAAAACTTTTAGGTAATTTCCTGCTTGCTGTTCATTCAAGCATGGATGGATCAAATTCTTTTGATCAATTAAGTACAATAAGATGTGTTTCAAATCATATCCACAGTATGGAAAAATGTTTTTTTAACTAATCATTAGGTAAGCCACTATGCATGAAATCATTTCATTTATATGCAAGGTAATGCGACATTCTAGGGTAAAAAAAATGTAAAAGACTGTTTTATGATTTCATTCTACTGGCCTTTCAGATATTTGCAAGTGTATTATGTAGAGTCCATATCAAAACTTACATTGCTTTCATCTGCTAAACAGTTGAAAAATCAGCTTATCCTTCCTGGCAGGGATAGACATTTCAAAACTTTTTAATTTTAAATGTCTGTACAATCACAACAAGAAAAGACAACTATTGAAATCAACAATTGATGACTAGTCAATAATAGCCCATGTAAAAACTGAGTGCAAATTAGACATTCATTTTCATACATTATCAACTCCTTACTGCAAACAGTTTGTGTTTAACCTGATGTGGCAGCTAATTTCAACTGCGTCTGAAGGCATTTTTTTTGGCCACTGCCCAATCAGTAAAATTTGTTATGCCAAACAAAATAAAAACATGTTTTACACCAAAATCATGGTCTGCAATGAACCCTGCACCATACCTGAATGTCACGAAACGAGATGAGAAGATTGACCATGACATCAACGGAGAGTAGCTGTGGATCATCGAGTCTTCTCTTCATTCCATTTAATGCCTGTAAAAATTTGTTGTGTCATCAACTAAAACTTTTCAGACATATTATCTTCATAAATTTCTTTCAAATGACCACAGTATATAAGTAGAGGATCTTATATGTTCATGCATTACTGTTTATGCACTTATTAAACAAGTTGACTAAAATCATATAATGGCTGCCTTGGCAAGCATCATATCATAGTCAATGAGATTCTATTTATCATATAAAACGATGTACAGAAAAATAAGCATCCTGCATAATCTTACATGTTTATGCACTATTGTTTATGCATTTATTAAACAAGTTGACTAAAGTCATATAATGGCTGCCTTGGCAAGCATCATATCGAAGTCAATAAGATTCTATTTATCACATAAAACGATGCACATAACAGAGCCTTGCATAATCACACTTATTATTTATGGGTCCACCTTTACAGTTGTAGTTTAAACATATTTATTTTACATTGATTGAGAAACAAGTTCTTACAACTTATACTAATCTCTCTCGATTCTGCTTCCTGGGAACTACACTGGTACTTGTGCCAAATGCGTGGGCCTATGAAAATTCCCTAATGTTGACACCCGCTCCTGGGTATCAAACTAGGGACCTTATGGTTTCAAGGCTGACATTCTACCTCACAACCACGACACCAAATTACAGTTGTAGTTTGCTTGAAATGTACATTGATGTGCATATAAAAAAAGGTCCACAACATTTACATCATAAGTAGAATGAAATATTATAAGACAGAGTCAAGCAAGTTATTTCCGCAACTTTAATTATTCAAAGTATCTTTCACAGCATTTCTTGTTGTTAGTAAACATATAAATCATAAACTAATATCTGTTATGGGTACTATGCACGAAAAGTGGTATTTGTGCACTGATCAGTAAGAGTTCTCATGCGATATGTCATGAGTTTATTTTACTCTACCTTAGTAAAAGTTGAAGCCCCCCCCAAACAGATGTGAAATTTCTAGACAGACCCAATCATTGCAATTTCAAAGGTGTGTTACAGATATTTCACAAAAAAGCTCACATGTAATTCAAAGATCAGAATACAATTTCAAGAGTGTCTCTGCCACAATATTACAGCAAGCAGCAGGTAGCAGGGTAAAAAACATTGTGGGAAGAGGAGAAAATGCTGGTTACCAGCATGTTCTCCTTTCTCCACAATCTTCGAAAACTCTAGATTGAATGTAAAGGACTCCTTATTACCTTAGAAAGTTCTTCCCCTTTATAAGTATCTCTCGCTCTTCTCAGATCATTCAGAAACCTTTCCTTTAAATGAGTTCTGAAATAAAAAAATCAAAGAACTGAAAGTATTGAGAACAGAGATTGACACTTATAGTGTACCATGATCCTGTAGATGTTTAACATCTTCAGTAATGACAGAAATATCAGAAAATATCATGGTTTTCCCACAACAACACAGACAACAAGGCTATGACAATACCTTCGCCTCTTTGAAACAGTGATTAGGTGTTGACTGGAATTTTTTTGTTGAAAAGAATTACTAGTAGAATAACTCCATACTTACACATTGTCTTCGTCAAAATCACACAGAACTTTTCTAAATTTGTTGTATAATGAGGGTCCATTTTCTGGATGAATACACACTTCCGTGGTCCGTGTCAATGATCCATCCTGAATTACACATGTCCCATTGCCGTCCACCACATATGGTAAAAATGTAACACCCTGTCCACATGATAACTGCAAGAGATATAAATATGTGGGTGGCGTTCTAGGAAAAGTGCATTTAATGCATCTCCATTATACCAAGCAAGTTATAACATAATTATGGATCCATAAAATCAACCAACCAACAACCAACTGAATCATGAGGTAAACTGGTCCTTTGACATGCAGAAATTGACAAATAGCAAAATGATTTGGCCCAGGTCAGCTTACAGGCTGATCTGGGCCAATGGTTTTTGTAGATGCATTAAGAGCATGGCTATTGTGTATGCTATGGATGGTATCAAATCAACCCTTTACCACACAATCCAAAGTTTTAACAACTCTGAAGAAGAAGCCTTTTAGAAGAAGGCTGGTAACCAGCATTTTCTCCTTTTCCCAAAATATTTTCTACACTATGAGAGACGAAATTCTGGTAACCAGCATTTTCTCCTCTTCCCACAATGTTTTCTACCCTATGAAAGACGAAATTCTGGTAACCAGCATTTTCTCCTTTTCCCACAATGTTTTCTACCCTATGAAAGACAAAATTCATCACTAAAGCTACATGTAATTAGTCATCCTACAGAAGCTTTCAATTTGGTAAGGTCCAAAATTTTGTTGTTTGGTAAAAGAGTACAGGAAAAGTATTAACATTTTTCTATTTTATGAGACTAGGTGCAGCATCAATGTACCAGTGTCTATTTAAAGTGGATATTATGAAATCTAAGCCTAGAAATCATTCTTTTTATCATATAACAATATCTCACAAGTTATAGGTCAGAATAGGTAAAACCATATCCACACATATGGGAAATTCCATAAGTAAAACCTGATTCAACTCTGAAAGAAGCATATCAAATTGACATATTAAATATTTTTCACAGGACAGCATTTGCCTTTGAAAAGAAAGAAAAAAATAAAGGGAAGAGAGATTATGCTGGTTACCAGCATTTTCTTTTTTTCCAACAGTGTTTTTGAAGCCCTCTTGCTCACGGTCAGTACAAGACAGGATTGTTTGGTGTGAATAGTTAAAATAAAACTTACCCTGAGAGATATTGTCACCTCTGGGTCAATATCATTGACGATTACAACATTACATTTCATCTCCATGCTCTGTCTGACACCTATATGGTAAAACAGAGGGGCTTGCTGGTGGGCGACGGACATATCCACAACCACAACATCTGCATTGTAAAACACATCCAGGGTGTCCGTCTCCCCAAAGTCAAGCTTCTGGAATGGTACACTTTCTATGGTCGCAGTGACACTGTAATATAGACAAGATTCTTAAAGTTAATATTTTATCCCCTTCCACATGCATTGTCAATAGTTGCGGCCTTGACTTCTGACTCATTAACAGGAAATAAATAGGAGTCATCCACACTTCGGAGCAAATATCTGTACCAAGTTTGCGTAACCTAGGTCAATTAACCCTTTAACTCTTTACTACAAAACAAAAATTTCAGACTGGTCCAAATTGAAAGCATTTGCACGATATAATAAATGTGGTAAAAATAACGGGAAATGTCTGTGAAGGGTGAGACGACATCCTCCGAAAAGTTACCAGCATTTTCTCCTTTTCCCACAATATTTTCAAAAGTTTTTTTCCCTCAATATCATTAAAATTTGGAACTATGTGGGTTACCAAACCATCACAACTTTTAACCACTCTGAGAAAAAAGGCTTTTGAAAACATTCTGGGAAAAGAAGAAAATGCTGGTAACCAGCATTTTCTCCTTTTCCCACGTTTTCTACCCATCCAAACACAAATTTCAATGCCTGAGTAACTTTCACTTTGTCGTGTGCAACTGCAATTTGGATCTATCTAAAATTTTGTCGTTCAGTAAAGAGTAAAAGTATATTTACCTACATCAATTACTGACATACATGTGCAAAGGAATTCCACTGCATACATGTCAATGTATTAATATAAATTCTGGGCCCTTATTTAACCCCTTACCACACAATGATGAATTTTAACGACCCTGAGAAAAAAGCTTTTCGAAAACCTTGAGGGAAAAGGAGAAAATACTGCTTATCAGCATTTTCTCCTTTTCCCTCAATGTTCTCTAATATATGAAAGACAAATTTCATGTTTTGAGCTTTATTTAATTTGTCGTCTGCAAATTCTTTCAATTTTGATAACTCCAAATTTTTGTCATATGGTAAAGAGTTAATGAACATTCTAAACTGCATTCTTACTCTAATTCTACATTTTGTAAGTAACACAATTTCTGATTGGCTAAAACATTTGGTTTTAGTCAATCATCAGAAACTGTGTTACTTTGAAATTAAAACAACTCTTGAGAATCAGACTAAGAATGTTATTAAGCATGGTTTGCAAATATAGGCCCTTGCCTACTCTCTTGCGTGCCCAGTAGCAAAGTCTGTAGCATAGAAGACTTGAAGCCAGGGTGTTGCTGGTTTGAATCCCCAGCTCAGCAAATTTCTTTCCAAGGACTGATGATGGCCATAGCAACAGGATTTATTCCACTCTCACTGATGATAAATGTTCGGATGATGGCTACGAGGGAAAGCAGCCAGAGGGAAAACATGGACAGAATCCGAGATGCACTGGTCACCATGAAATAATTGATAATGTTGAAAAAGCATTAAGCACCTTACAAACACACTTAACTAACCTCTTGCATGCTTTCTCTATTTCCAGCACTGCTTTCTTTCTATTCCAGATGGCGAAGTTCTGTGCATTCACCTTGGTGTCCTGTACTGCTGTCGTACCACTGGCTGTGGTCACGTCGATCACAGAGACCACTTTCATCACAAACTATCTGAAAATAGTGTGGAAAATGGCTGCAGACTTACAAAAAAATTTGAAAGTTCAGGGATTGAAAAATTTACTTTTTAACTTGAATTGTCTGTAATTGAAACATTCGTGATTAATTTGTCCCTTAAGTAAACTCAGCTCAAGAGCAGATTTTTTAAAAAATTTACTAAAACTTCTTCACCGCACAATCCCAAATTTTTATAATCCCTAGGTAACCAGCATTTTCTCCTTTTCCCACAATGTTTTCCAACTTTTCAAAGACAAATCCTACCATATAACCCTTTACCACACAATCCAGAGCTTTAACAACCCTGACAGAAAAGGCTTTTAAAAACAATGTGGGAAGAGGAGAAAATGCTGGCTACATTTAATCCTGTACCACATGGCAAAATTTTAGACATATCCAAACTGAAAGCAATTGCAGGAAACAATTTCATAGTGGCTCAAATGACGCACTTTTTCTTTGATAGGGTAGAAAACATTGTGGGAAAAGGAGAAAATGCTGGTTACCAGCATTTTCTCCTTTTCCCACAATGTTTTCAAAAGACATCTTCCTCAGGGTTGTTAAAAGTCGTCATTGTGTGGTAAAGGGTTAATATGTCTTGAATTTGGACCAGTCTAAAGTTTTCTCGTTTGGTAAAGGATTAAGCAACATTTAGCTGCACTCTGACAAAAGGGGATTTAATGCATCTCTGTGATGTATAAAAGCAAGTCACTACATAACTATGGATCGATAAAATCTGTTTAGTCTAACAATCGACTGGATATAGAAAAGTCCTTGTATGTTGCGCAAAAAAATTTCAAAAAGCAAAGTTTTACAGACGGTGCAGGCTGACATGAGTAAATACTGTTTGCAGATGCATTAAGCCCAATTTTCAGAGCATGGCGCATGTATTTTGTTGTCTGCAAAATGCTTTCAATTCAGACCAGACTAAAATTTCATTGTATGGTAAAGCGTAAATCATACCTGCTGTTGCACAAGAACAAATTATTTACCATCTTCTTAGAATACCTATCACAACTGTATTTGCTTCGCATCTGTATAGATCAAGATCAGACCACATGTTCTGTATAGTCTAAACTCTGTCTACATTTGTTTTCTTTCTAGGTTGAGATATTTTGGCTTAACTCTTTACCACACAACAAAATTTTACACAGATCCAAATTGGAAGCATTTCCAAAACACATAGTATATGAGGCACAAGTAATGGGATTTGTCTGTAAAAGATAAGGAAACATTGTGGGAAAAGAAGAAAATGCTTTTCTCCTTTTCCCACAATGTTTTCAAAAGCTTTCTTTCTCTGGGTCGTTAAAACTCGGGATTGTGTGGTAAAGGGTGAAACTACACTTTCAGTGGCAATATTAGTCTGAGGGTTTTTTTTGCCAGCCTGAAAACAGGCATTCTGATTTGGCAACTCTTCACCCTTTATAAGATGACAAAGTTTTAGACTTGGGCACTTATTCTGCTTAAAAGAATTGATTTAAAGACAACAAATTCAAATTGCATATCTATAATGTTTTTGTAGAGCGAAGTGTAAACCCTTAAAACTAAGTGATGTTTTTCCATAGAGGGTGGACTAACCCTTAACCATGCAATCCTGAGTTTATTATACAAGCTTGGCAAAGGTGATTTTTCTCCTTTCCAACAACCTTTAACAAATGAATCCAATTATTTCAGCCAAAGGTATTGTGTTGTCAGCAAAATGCTCCTTATACAAGTATGATTTGAATCTTGCCGTCTGGTAATGGGTTAAACCCTTGAGCACATGACAACATTTTAGGCTTCAATTTGATAGCAAATTTTATACAGATGACATAATAGAAGTGTCTGGATGGGAATTGTCTTTCAATGGGGAGAAAAAATTGTAGGGAAAGGAAAAAATGCTGGTTACCAGCATTTACTCCTTTTCCTTCAATGTTTTCAAAAGCCTTTTTCATCAGGTTGGACAAAACTCATTATTGTTTGGTCAGACATATGCACATAGTGTTGTCTTGTTTTAGATCTTCTCCATTCCTTAACCCTTTACCACACAATGACGACTTCTGACGACCCTGGTAAAGAAGTCTTTTGAAAACATTGTGAGAAAAGGAGAAAATGCTGGTAACCAGCATTTTCTCCTTTTCCCACAATGTTTTCTACCCTTTCAAAGAAAAATTGCACCGTTTGAGCAACACTGAAATAGTCATCTGCAAATGCTTTTAATTTAGACAAGGCTAAAATTTTGTTGACTGGTAAAGGGTTAAGTTATATATGATACATCCAAACAAGAACAACTCTCTCTCTCATTATCTCTGCCACAATTTGTCTTCTGCATGTGCTTTTATGGTCTGAAATTTTATCACATTTGGTAGTGAGTTCAAGACCAATCAACTTCATGCAAAAATATGCAATTCATCATTTCAGTCTGGATAATGACACAAATCTAACTTTTTCTGATGCCATCCATTTGAAGCAGCGTAAAAGGCATTTGTACAGTATAGGGTTTAGGTGTAAACATTTGGGAGTGTCTTGCTTTTTCACTGTATGCTAAATTGTGGATCCATTCATGATACGCAACCATGTGCTCAGAAACGATCTGAACATTTACAAATATCTGCAAGTCGAGAAGTTACATCAGACTTGTTTTGAGCCAGTACAATCTCCCCCCACAAAAAAAATGTTTACATTTTGTTTATGGTTTGTTTGGACAACGTGCTACCCCCCCCCCTTTTTTTTTCAAAAGCGTTGCATTACAGAGCAAAATGTTTTGCATCATGCGCGGTTATATTTTTTTCCAGGTGAAATCATGGCAGATTAAAAGAAATCGTCTTACTTCTTGCGCTTGTAATTCAAATTATTGCAAACGATCATTTTAATGCTAGAGAACGTAGTTACTTCCAAGAAACTAGAACACACAATCTCAATTATGCAGTGACAGGTGCGAGTTTACATTCGGGTCAAGGTCATTTGTTATTCTCCCCTGTCTTTTACGAAAATTTCTTGATACCTTCATTTCCAAGGTTTAACATAGTAATTTTTGTGTGTCTGAAAATAAGTTTTTTCCCAGTGTGTTCAAATATAAATTTAGAAGAAAAAAAAACCCAACCAAATTTGATGCGCATTTAATCGTTTCGAACGACAGTTTGAACTGCGGCCTACTGCAGCCATACGGAAAAGTTTATTGATAGTTGTCCATATTAATACTCGTATAAACATTAAATTCAACCAGCCCGATTAGTTCAAGTGATAGAGCTTGGAATTTGTAAACGTCAAGTCTCAAGCCACTTGAAAGTGTGGGTTCGAGCCCCTCGGTACGGCATCCAAACTTTGTTAATGACATTAACTAGAAGCCTGTTACCTATCTTCGTATAGCTATAGCTCTTTCGGCCGGTTACGTTAGATTCAACGTGTAACAGTTCCAACATATAGTCTTTGGGATCAGACGTCCCATGTGACGGTGCTATACACTGAGTACATTAGATAAGTAATCACAGCCATCTGAGGGCCCCGCGTCGATATGGGCAACCTGTGGCGACGGTATGTAAATGGAATATCGATCAACAAACCTTACGCAATATCATTATATTAATCGTCATTATCTTCCCCTAGGTGGCATTTTTCAAATACACATCTTCGAAGAATATGATATGCGCAGACAACGTTATATTATAATAATTATAGTTTACATTGTCTTTATGTGGAAAGATTTTTCTCCAGTAACCCGTGGAAAGCCCTACGAGAGCCAATTTATGAATGTATCTAAGATGATTAAATTTGTCTAGGTATGAGAGTAGAAAACATAGTGGGAAAATGGAAAAATGTTTGTTACCACCATTTTCCCCTTTCCAACAATGTTTTCACGAGCCACTTCTTCAGGGTCGTTAACACGAGAGATAGGTTAGGGAGGGGTAAAGGTGTAAAGGTGTAAAGGGAGGGGTAAAGGTGTACCGTCAACGGTACCTAATGATGATTTGGATCTACGAGAAAAAAAAACCCAGACGATATATTTTACATAAAGGCAAGTAGCATATGTATTTGAAGCTCATAAGCTACCTTATTCTGGACTGACATGAGGGAAGGCCAATATTCGAACCAGTTACCCCATTTATATACTATTTACTACTTTCTTCTACGGTTAAATAAGCGCCACCCCTTCCCATGCGAAATTAAAGCTTGTGCACTTTCTGCCAACAAACATCAAAGTATTCACCAACCATTTTTATGAACGTTCTTTGTCTTACTCTCCAAGATTTTCTAAATTTGAAAGTTACAACTCCTGACTGGCTTAACCAAATGGTTTTGCCAATCAGAAGTTGTGTTACTTTCATATTTAGGGAATTCTGGAGAATAAAACTAAGAACGTTCAGGACTGTGCATATGCGTTACGGGAGTATTCAAAGACAGCCCTCCCCCCTCCCCCAAACATACCTTTTTTTTAATGAAAGAGTAACTCCCTCACGGGCAATTATCAATTTTTCGGCATGGAAAAAATACCATGTAGGAATAGGAGGGGAGAAAAAAAGGAAGATTGGGTTTTGACTGAGCTCATGGTTAAACTGGTGCCCTATGTATCTCCCGTGACGAAGATCGGTAACAGGTTGCTAATTTAAGATCATGGTATCTGCAATGACTGGCAAATACCAGATTAGTCTGAAGACTAAGAACAACACTAGATTGTAGTTAAGCATGGCATGCGCTTTTGCAGGCGGTGAAGTAGAACGTTCTATATGATATTGGATCTAAATTGTCCATGACGGTCAAATTTTTCTCGCAAAAGACCTTCAAATGGAATCGCAGAGTTTGAAATGTATATTCTAAAAACTTAGGAGGAAGAACTATGCCCCCCTTTTTTTACATATATCATCTTCTTTTGGAGCAATATTAATTTTAAAGAATGTCGTTATTTGAATTAACCCTTAAGCTGCTAAGCGCGACTGACTGACCTTTTGCGGGCAGTCTGATCTTGGATCTACTCTGTCCGAAAAGGGGATATTTTTCTCCACAAAATAAGTTTAAAATAACATTATTCGGGATTTTACAATCGGCTTAAAATTTTTATTTAACTTATTTCGCATGAAAAGAGTTAATACAAATTAGCGTTCGACTGCCCTGCCTCATCGTCTGAGGTAACAAACGAAATAAGATGGATAGACAGGTAATTTCAGAATCATTACAACATGCCTGAATTGATGACTATATAACCTGTTTGAAACCGTATAGAAACCATGAGACACAGTCCTGTTTAACACCCAATTTTGATAGCAGAAAAACACGCTCCGCAATGTACTTTTGTTTACAGACAAGTGAAAGGGGGCGCCTCCTTAGCTTGCGAGGACGAATAATGGACCCGCAACTTTGATAGCCACAGGAACACGAGCCAAGAAACACGCCTTAATGTGCTTCTTTATCTACAGACACGCGGAACGGGGCCGCTTTTGGCTGGCAAACACGAAGGTGGATAGGTAAGCAACTTTGATAGCCAAGGAAGACACTCAACTACGCTCCTTTATCCATACACAGACTGAACGGAGCGTTCCTTTAGCTAGCACTACCGTCGGCAACCTTGATAGCCACAGGAACACGAGCCAAGGAACACGCCTTAATGTGCTTCTTTATCTACAGACACGCGGAACGGGGCCGCTTTTGGCTGGCAAACACGAAGGTGGATAGGTAGGCAACTTTGATAGCCAAGGAAGACACTCAACTACGCTCCTTTATCCATACACAGACTGAACGGAGCGTTCCTTTAGCTAGCACTACCGTCGGCTCCTTTATCCTCAGCCAGGCTGAACGGAGCGTTTAGGCTAACAAACACGAAGGTAGATATGTAGACAACTTTGACTGCCAAGGAACAGCCTTCACCATGCTTCCTTGTGATTCACTCACAGACAAAGGAAATAGAGCGTCCCTTTGGCTGGCGAAGACGAAGATCGATAGAGAGAACCAACTTTGCTAGCTCTTCAATTCAATGACAGAGATTCTATAAATGTCCTCAAGTACTACATTCACAAGCCAAAGGTAACGACATGCCCCATTTTCACACACGGAACGAAGCGGAGCGTCGCCTTGGCTGATGACGAGCGGGTGAATAAGTGGACTAAGTCTGCAAGCCTTTCAATTCTCAAAGCTTCCTTAAATGTCCTACAGTGGTACATTTGGATATCGCTGTAAGCCAAGAGCGTGTACTCCACTATGCTTTTTTTATTTACAGACAAGTGGAGCTGAGCTTTGCCTCGGCCGGTAAAGAAAAAAAACTTTGATAGAAAAAGAACACGCTCCACTTTGCTCCTTTATTCGCAGACAAGTGGAGCAGAGCATCCCTTGGCTGGGGAGGACGGAGGTGGATATCTGGACCAATTTAGATAGCCAAGGAACACGTCCCATTATGCTTCTTTAGGCATGATAGACAATCAGGGTGGGTAGGGAAGACCATCACCTTAGCTGACGAAGACGAATGTGGACAGGTGTGTGACATAGTCGCATTTTAACCCTTTGTCACACAATTCCATGTTTTGACGACATTGAAGTGAGTGGTTTTTGAAAGCATCTTGGAAAACGAAAAACATGCTGGTAAGTTTGCAGCATTTTCTCCGTTTTCCCAAAATATTATCTCTTTTTGTATTTCAGAAGTAAATTTCACCATCTGTGTCACGTGTAATTTGTCGTGTGCTAAGGCTTTCGAATTTGACAAGTCTAAAACTTTGTCATCTTGTAGGTGGTTAACCAGTTTAATTCTTTTCCAAACAATCGCATCTTTTGCGACCTTGAAGAAAAACGCTTTTTGTCAGAAGAGGAGAAAAGATTTGTAACAAGCATTCTTTGTCCTTTTCTTAATATGTATTCTACCAATGATTTGTAGAAAAATCGATGATTTGAGCCACATTCAAACTGTCGTCTGCAAGTCACTCTTACCATGAACATGTCTGAAATTTTATCGTCTGGTAAACAGTTTCTTTTTTTTACTTTTAGGCCGGTCATTCTACTGAGTACTTTTACTATTCTTATATGGCAGTTTAATTAATATATCTAATTTATCATCATGCTTTCAGTTTGCTTCAGTTGGTAAAAGATGTGACCGCAAATTCGAATTTCATTAACAAAGTTTTTAATATATCTAGTACACTTGTCTGGCTGTAGAAGTCACGTGTACGTGTATTACAAGAGCGGAGCAAAAGTTCGTGGAATTTCCTCATAACATTTTTTATTTGATGTCCGATTGTTTTCAGATTTTCACTTGTCTAATCATGGTTTTATATGGGTTTCCAAGGCAAAAATCGCCTGTCTTATTTTACTTTAGATATATTTATTTTCATTGTTAAGAACGCGAGGTTTGCTACCCCGGAGCACGCCGTAAAATCCTTCTTGTCATGCCTTTAAAAACGATCATATTTCAAAAACGGTCTCATTCAAATCTCCTGAAATTAGGTCAACATGGTGGATGGTGCCATTTGACTTTCTGTGCGAAATTTCTGACCTCACTTCTGAAAAACAACGTTAGGACTATAATTTTTGTGAGACCTGTCGAAAGAAAAACAAGGCAACCAAAAAAGGTGGTTTCGGAAGTGACAGAAACTCGCGCAGCAATGAAATTCTGTGTAAACTTAGAGCAAAGTCTGTTTGAAACGTTTGATTTATTAAAAGAAGCTGGTGTAAAGCTACCATTGAAAAAGTCTGCAGAGTTCAAGTGGCAGGCGCGGTTTAAAAAAGGACGGAAGAGTATTGAAGATAACCCAAGGAGTAGACGCGCGAAGATAATTAGTAACGCCGTAGTTAAATGACCGTTAACGTCACGGCGTGCTCCGGGTAGCCGATATGATCGTTGTACAAAGAGTCATAGCAATTATGTTTTGGAATTAATTTGTCTGAAACTTTCCAATTTGATCCGTTATGAAAGGATCTCAAACGTATGAAAATTTAAATGTAATAGCAGGAGTAGTTTTGTGCAAGTTTAATTGACAAATTCCACCGGAACTTTTTGCCCAGCCCTCGTATGTCCTACCAGTGTGAGAAAATGTGGGACGTTTTCTTTTGCGGGGGAGGACTTTTTTTATATAGTTGCTTTTATCTGGTTGTTTGTTTGTGAGTTTGTTGAGCCGGTAGGGCACGGGATGAAATTCATCATGTTGGATATTGTTAACCATATGATAGATAGCATTGTAGGAAATGAAATATACGAGTTATACAATTTAAGTATAGTGGACGTAAACCAACAGACATTTGTAAAATTTATTTCTGGTCTATATCTATCAATCTTAGCTCTATTTTTTTTTCTTTTATGATACTACACAAACTAAACAAAACATATTTTAAAAAAGAACTCAACAACAACAAAGTTCGCATTTTTTCTTTAAATAATTATATCAGAATATAATTTTCGCATGAGTAAACCATTAGTACTATTAAATGGTTCAAATTTAACGATGTCATAGATCCAGTATAGATCTAATCAAAAAAGAAAAAAAAAAAAAAAAAAAAGTTTTAAACAAAATGAGAATCAGTTTAGATTTGAGAAGGGGGACATGTAATTTAACTCCGTTATAGCCCCAGTGGTCACCAAAGGTAAACTAAATGGGCATTAAAGTGCATTTAAATCTAAATTAGATCTATATCATTTAAAAGTATGGAAATAATAGTTAAGATAACAATCTGTTATTGTATGGTCAGTCCAAATGTACTGTTAAAGTCGTTGGCAGAAAAATGAAGAACCGATTTCACCTATTCCAAAAGTGATTTGAAACGTTTTTCTTCTAATCATGAAGGACAATGAACAAATGAACTTGAACTGTAAATCATCTTTTGATCATGCATTTAATATAAAAGCGTGTTTCTCGTAAATAAAAAGGTGATTTCGCTAATCTATGGGATGATTTCGTTCGATTTTCAAGAGCCTCGGTGATTTCACAGATCTCTAACAAAAATGCACGAAACGTCCAGATGACCTCGATTTTACTTGTTAATATTTTTTTTTACAAAATTAAACTACTTGACCCTTACATTAATAATCCTGTCAAAAAAAAAAAAAACTTATTTTATCTCGATTAAATGGTGATTTCACTATTCCTTTAGATGATTTCGCTTTTTGAGGTGACAGGTGATTTCAAACTAAGTACAAACGTACGGTTCGATTGAAATTTCGTTCATTTTCTACTTAAATTTGCTCCAAATTTTATAAATCAGATCGTAAATATAATATCTAAATGTAATATAAAACTCCAAGTAGTTAAACATCAACAAAATGGTGATTCCACTAATTTATGTGGTGATTCCACTAATAAATGTGGTGATTCCAGTGATTTCGGTGATTCCACACAATCGTTCTACCTGTAGTACACTGGTTGTAAACTGGACCACGATTTTCCGCTGTAAACATGGCAAAAGAACTGAAGGTGTGTTGTTTCTCCTTTGCAGTCTGGGCTAATGAGTTTGTATTAGCTGTTGTATTTTCTCATAAAATCGGAATTAAATAAATTGTTTTAAAGAATAAATTATATATCAAAGACATCGTTATTTCTGTGATAGCAGTAGATGTGCAGTTTCATCATCTCGGAGTTGTTTGTTTTGAAGGCATTGGAATGATGACCTTGAACTTCTATCTCCGCCTTGCTGATGCGTGGAAGTCTTTTATTGTAAATATCATGAATAGTGTAATTGCATAATCGTTACCATTTTATGTACAGAAATGAAAAGTTTATCCAGTTCAAAGAATATTGTTATGGAAGCATAGTATTGTCTTGGAACGTGTTACGATTTTGGAGGTGTGGCCGGGAGACGAATTTGATTGGTTCAGATTTATGTCTGCTGTAGATCTTCTAAAATTTAAACCCTTACTATGTGGAAAGCTACGGATGATAAGATCAGTCTGCACGTTCTTGTCCGTACTATTCTGATCATGTATGAAATGTACTCTCTGAGCTCTCTGTCCCTAACATCGGAGGTTTAATTATCTTGTTGAATGTGTATCAACTGAAAATGTCTTTTATTTATTTCTGGGCTGTACTCTGTTTGAAATGTGTGGAAAAGATTTAGCAATTTTACCAAACAACCTCATGTTTTAATGACGCAATACAAGAAGCCCTTTGAACACATTGTGTGACAAGGAGAAAATGCTGGTAGCCAGCATTTTCTCCTTTTCAAACAGTGCTTTCTATCTTGTGAATACCAAACCCATCATGCGAGGAATTTTTAATTTGTGATCTGCAAATGATCTCATTTTGAACAATGTTGTCATCTGCAAATCCTTTTATATAGAGATCTAGTTTGGACAAGAGTTAACTTTTGTTGTCTGGGAAAGACTTGACATTTAATTGGACTTAAATTTGTTGAACCATTTAATTTAAATTTCTTTCCATGCTTTCACAGTGGTTTATATTTTGATGTTATATTGTATTACTCAATGAGATAAGAGTGAAAATTTGGAATCCTTTTTTTTTAAGTATATGTCGGGTTTCGGAAATGAATTTGCTTCGGAAGACCCAAGATGTCCTGGAGCATTACCAGAGGGGCAGGTAAGAAAACTTGTAAACCCTTTACCTTTTGAAAACATTGCAGGAAAAGGAGAAAATGCTGGTAACCAGCATTTTCTCCTTTTCCCACAATGTTTTCTAACCTTTCACAGACATACCCCCATAACTTGTGCCACATTATACTTTGTTGTCTGGAAATGCTTTCAATTTGGGCCAGTCTAAAATTTTGTTGCATGGAAAAGGAGTTAATAACCCTCTTAAAACCCACATGTAGCTGATCATATTCTTCCAAGATTGAGCTTATCAGCATGAATGAAGGTTTAACTTTATACCACTCAACAAAATTTTGGACTTGTAAACACTACATTGAATGTAGCTGAAATGGTACGGAATTGTCTTGAATAAAATCGAAAACTTTACGTGAAAAGGAGAAAATGCTGGCAACTAAAATTTTCCTCCTTTTCCACAATGTTTTCCAAAGCCTTTTTGCCCATTGTCGTCAAAACATGGGATTAAAAAGAGTTTTGGCTGAGCTGGGACTCGATTCCAGAACCTCTGGATTGCAAGCCTTGTGTATGTTACTGTCTGAGCTGTGCAGCTTACAAGATCAGGATCAGACTGTCAGATCTGCATATTCTGCCGTCTAATCATACCAATTGTATTTTAAAACTAGGTCAGATGTTGCTGGATAGATCTTTTGTATACTATTTACCTGGTTTTTTAAAATTAATTTTTCTACTAGAAACTATTGGACTGACCATACAATAACAGATTGCCATATTCACAATAATCTCATCTCATCTGCTTGGTAGTGCTAAGATTTTGATGCTTTCTAGTGTCTCTGTGTTTTTTTTTTTTTTGTTGTTGTTGTTGTTAACTGTTAAACATTTAACAAAAACAATATTTTTGCCACACTTATGTGCCTTTTTTGAGATATGATTTTCCATGAAAATAAAGTTGGCTGATCTATGACACGAACAAGAGGTGTACTTATTTTAAAGTTTTCATATTTTGAACTTTATTACAGAATAACCCACAAAAATGTCCATATGGTCTGTATGCAGAACAGCTGTCAGGATCTGCCTTTACAGCACCAAGAACTTCTAATGTTAGGAGGTTTGTATTGTTACGGGAGATCACTCCTTCCTTACTGCATAGCTTTCCTGTATAAAATCAATATCTGACAACTGCATCAGAGAGAATTCTCTTTGGCTCAGTGGTTATAGTATTCGTCTTTTAAATCTCGAAAAACGAGGATATTTGTCTGCATGGGTTCGTATCCCGCCAGGTGCGGTTTGTATTTGAGCTATGCATTTGTTGCGAACTTTCATGTTCGTAAGATGGGGGCTCGTCCGGGATTGGCCATTGAGCCATTTGTTGTCTAATTAATAGACTTACTGCCTAATTAGGCTTTCTGTCATCAAAATGATGACATTTAAGAGGGGGTGTGTTACGGGAGATCACTCCTTCCTTACTGCATAGCTTTCCCATATAAAATCAGTATCTGACAACTGCGTCAGAGAGAATTCTCTTTGGCTCAGTGGTTATGGTATTGGTCTTTTAAACCTCAAAAAACGAGGATATTTGTCCGCACGGGTTCGAATCCCGCCAGGTGCGGTTTGTATTTGAGCTATGCATTTGTTGCGAACTTTCATGTTCGTAAGAGTATCATAACCCTTTACCTAATTGTCGAATGTTTTCATGACTCTTAGGCAGAAGGTCTTTGAAAACATTGTGGAAAGATATATTTCGGTAACAATTATATGGGCCATTTTCTATCAAAAGGGGGTCTAAAGCATCTGCTAAAAAAGTATCAGACTGACATGTGAAGAAACTTTTTGCTTTTGGTCAATTTTTTTTGCCTCAGGATTCATTCATTTGTTAGACTGGAATTTATGGATCCATAATTACGTGATGACTTGCTTGGAATAATGCATCATGGAGATATATTAGCCCCCTTTTACCAGAGCATGGCTCAAATAAAGTTGACTGGAAATACAATCCACAGAAACTCAAGAAATTTAGATTTTTATCTTGCAAGCTTGACTTAACTTGCCGACACTCTGTGCAGTCTGATCTTGATCTCAACTGTATGCAGATTGCTCTGCATATGATGTTGAAAGGGTTGTTTATGGATGGCTTGCCAAATGAAAAAAGAGCAAGAGATTGCTATTTTCTGACCATGATGTGAGGACTGTTTCAGAAAAATTGAGAAAAAAAGGATTTAAGATTAACCCTATACTTCTTAATCCATGCTTTTAATGATATTCAGAAGGGAGAACTTTGAAAACATGGAGGGAAAAGGAGAAAATGCTGATAAGCATCATTTTCAACTTTTTCTACCAGGTTTTCTAACCTTTCAAAGACAAATTATAAAATTTGAACCACATTTTATATGTCCACTGCAAATGCTTTAGGGTTGGATCTGTCTACAATTTTGTTGTGTCACAAAGGGTTAAACTGCCTGATCCCTACAGTCTCGTCATGATTTGTCCGCTAAACCAGCTGAGGTTGAACATAGCACACTAAGGGTCAGTGGTGTTTATGCACTTTTCAACCTTAACACAAACATGCATTACTGCAATCATATCACAGCATACAGCATACTTATTCATGTGTTGTCTAGTTTTCATTAGTTCTAGGCTAGGGCTGTAGTGCCTTGCCTAAGGCCCCAAAAAGCCCAATGCCTTGATTTAGTATCAAACCTATTTAAAACTATTTAAAACCAACACCTTTACCACTGAGTCATGCAGGATCCAACCAAACATCAGATGAGCAAGCGAAGGCCATTGTGGCTTTCTTGAGAATTCTTTATTCAACATCCTCATCATCTGATTCAGAGTGATTACTGAAGAGATTTGCATATAGAGCAAGTGGTATGTGTTTAGTCTTTACTGTTTTATTACTGTAGCTCACTATATAGAGGATATTTGTTTTTTTCGGTGAAAGATCGAAATTTATTTCATCGAGTGAACACCATTGGTAATAGTTTCACGAGTGGCTGCCACTCGTGAAAATATTACCGATGGTGTTCACTCGATGAAATAAATTTCGATCTTTCACCGAAAAAAACAAATATTTTATTTATTTCATGCTTTTAACCCTTTCTGGGAGGAGCTTTATCAAAATCCAGTACAGTTCTTTTCCGTTATTCCCCGTGGCGTACCCCTCCCGCATAGCAACGCATTACAATATTACGTCAAGCGCGAGAAATGTAAGGTAAATGACGTCATATTTCCATCTGGTTGTGAGGCACGCGCAATTTACCTAGGCAACAAGAACATGAAAATCGGTATTTTCACTGGTCGTACCCGTGTAATATCGAAAAATATTTTCACTGCTATTTCTCGATATCCTACTGGAAAGCATGAAATAAAGCTTGCTATATCTGGTGAGACCTCTGATGCATCATTTACCATTGAACCTTTTTTTATCAAACAATTCTTGTGTTTTAACGACCCTGAAAAAGTGAGAATTTTTCTCCCACAGTGTTTTTTACCCGTTCAAAGATAAATCTCATCATTTGAGCCATGTTTAACCCTTTACCATACAGGTTTAAGGACCCTATAAAAGAAGACTTTTGAAAAAATTGTGAGAAAAGGAGAACATGCTGGTCAGCATTTTCTTCTTTTCCCACAATGTTTTCTACTGTATCAAAGACAGATGTTATCATTTGAGCTACATCTAATTTGTCATCTGCAAATGCTTTCAATTTGGTTGAGTTCAAAATTTTCTGGTATGGAATAGAGTTAATTCACCATCTGCAAATGTTTTCAATTTGGACAGGTCTAGAATTCTCTGATCTGGTAAACAGAGTTTGGAAAATTTACAGAGGACTCATAACAGCTTACCTGTGTTTAACTTTTTACCAAACAAAAAAATTTTGAACTGGTCCAAATTGAAAGTATTTTGAGACGACATAACAAACGTGACTCAAATACTGAAATTTGTTTTGGGAAGGATAGAAAACTTTGTTGGAAAAGGAGAAAATGCTGGTTACCAGCATCTTCTCCTTTTCCCACAATGTTTTTACAAGGCTTCTTTCTCAGGGTTGTGAAAACCCGGGATTGTTTGGGAAAGGGTTAATCCTTATTGTTTTTATTTACCATAGCTGGCTGTATCGAATAAGACCCTCAGTGCATCATTTACCATTCAAGAAGATTGACCGAGGGCTCATAACTCATGATTGGAACAAAGTTGACCCGAATCCGAACCAGGTAAAAGTTCTATTTAAATTTCACATCATAAAACAATTTTTCTCCATATTTTGTATCTTTTGTGTTTGATTGGTAATTGGATTAAATGAAAGCCTTCTTCTCTTGGGAACTTTTACCATTGAAATTTTCTTCATCATCATGAGGGCTCATAACTCATGATTTGGACAAAGTTGACCCAAATCCAAATCAGGTAAAGTTATATTCAGATTTCACATCACAAAACAACTTTTATCCATGTCTTGTATTTTTTGTGTTTGATGGATAAAAGAAAGCCTCATGGGAACATTTACTTTTGACATTTTCATTATGATTAGCAGGCTATTATTTGAGTTAGGGCCCTTTCAATGTTTTTTCCTGGTTCACTTACAAGCTAACAAGTGGTTTCATTAGCCTGTGAAAGTTCTAGGTTTGTATTCACCAACTATTCTTAAGAATAATCCAGAATTATCTAAATTTGAAAGTAACACTACCTTTGATTGGCTTAAACAAATGAGCCATGCTCTGGGAAAAGGGGCCTTAATGCATCTCTGTGATGAGCCATACCAAAAAGCAACAAGTTTTGACCCATGACAGCCTGCACGGACTGCATACTTTTTGCAAATGCATTAAGCCCCCTTTTCAAAGATTGTGGCTCAAATAGTTCAGCCAATCAGAGGTTGTGTTACTTACTAAAGCCAGAATTAGATTTGAAATTTAGAATGGTAGGTGAATACAGATCCTAGTTTGTAAATACATTTTGTGTCTTTATTTGATTTAGCTAAGATGGCATCCCTTTGACATTCCAGTGAAAACAGATAAAGACCAAGACTTTGTGCAGGTAACTTTCTAAATCCTTTACCACACAATCCCAACTTGTAATGAGCCTGAGGAAGAAGGCTTTTGAAAACATTGTAGGGAAAGGAGAAAATGCTGTTAACCAGCATTTTCTCTTTTTTTGTCATTAGATTAAGCGTTACCTCTTAAAGCGTCTGATGGATTATGTGGATAAATTTTTCACTGGACGAAAAAATATTGCACTCTTCCATATTGAAAGCATGCACAGACAACAAATTGAATGGTGTATTACGGGATTTGTCTTAGAAAGGTTATAAAACTTTTTTGGTGAAGGAGAAACTACAGTTTACCAGCTTTTTTTCCCTTTTTCCATTTTTCTTTTTTTACAGATTTTCTCAGGGATATACAATCATGGGATTGTTTGATAAAAGGCTACTGAACATATGGTCTGATTTTGTCTGTATGCTGTCTGATAATCATTTGATAATTTCAAGTCAAATTGGCCTTAAGATTACAATAATTTGAGTCGTATCTTCAAAGTGAACAAGTCCAGTTTGTTTTGAACTCTTTATCAAACCAAAAACAAAAACAAATTCAGGCTAGTCCAGTTTGAGAGCATTAATTGTGCAAAGACCAAATCAAACATAGCTCAAATGATAGCTCAAATTGTTTTCAGCAGGGTAGGAAATATTGTGGGAAAAGGAGAAAATGCTGGTAAACAGCACTTTCTCCTTATCCCACATCCATTTCAAAAGCATTCTTCTTCAGGGTTTGGAGACATACAAGTTAATAGTAAAGGGTGAAAGACAGGCTTCACTTAATCCTGTACCAAACAATCCCGAGTTTTTTACGACCCTGTAGGAGAAAGCTTTTGAAAAAATTGTGGAAAAGGAGAAAATGCTTGTAACTGGCATTTTCTACTTTTCCCACAATGTTTTCTACCCTATCAGGTAACTTAAGTATGCTTGCATCAGTTTCGAATTTTTTGTCTGCAGATGTTCTGAATTTTGACGAGTCCAAAATTCGTTGTGTGGTAAAGGGTTAAAGGGAGGTCTTATCTTTGATCTACATCGTGCAATACTTTGTGAGCAACTCTTTTAACCCTTTACCAAACAATCTTGAATTTAACGACCCTGAGAAGAAGGCCTTTTGAAAACATTGTTGGAAAAGGAGAAAATGCTGGTAACCAGCATTTTCTCCTTTTCCCACAATGTTTTCTAGACCTTCTGATTCAATTCCCATCATTTATGCCTTATAAATTTTGTCGTCTGTAAGCGCTTTCAAATTGGACCTGTCTAAAATATTGTCGTTTGGGAAAGAGTTAAAAACTGCATTGAAATTTTACTTTGAGTTATCTGGATCTGTTCTAATAGTGAAAAGGTCCAATTAGTTTTTAACCCTTTACAGAACAATCTTGTGTTTTACAGATCCTAAATAAGAAGGACTTTGAAAACAATTTGCGAAAAGGAGAAAAATTCGTGTAATGGACTTGGTAAACTTAATATTTGGTAGTTAAAGCAGGCACAGAAATCGTTTTAACAGCGATACATAATTTTCAATGTTTCTGGCAGTTTTAATAGTAACAGTGAAAACATTCAGTTTTCAAGAGGTTGCACAATTTCTTGATCTATTTATGGCGATGCACAAGATTATCACATAAAAGGTAGATGGATATAGATCTAGGCTAAATAAGCACATTCATCTTCTTCTCTGTAGAGTTGGATTTTTTTTATACGAGTGTACAATATATCAAAGTACCTGACAGCTATTTTTGGTAAGCCAGCCAAAGGCTATTTTGACAATAAAAGACTTTAGACTAGGATACTAGTCGTATTTAAATCTGCAGAGAACGAGGCCATATTTAAAATGAAAATAAACCATATTTGTAGATGAAACTTGATTATTACAGGGGAATGTAGTTGATGATATATATTACCTACCTGTGCAACACCAAAAATGTGTTATACTTGATCCTTTTTGACTGGTGTATGAGGTAGTAAATGCATCACAGACAACAGGTAAAGTACATCAGATGAGTCCACATCCTTTCCTTATTTGTAATTACGCAAAATTAAGGTTTTCTTTGCTGAAATTTACAGCTACATGATGGGCGACTTAACAAATTTGAAAACATTTGCTTAGTTTGAGAATGAGTGCACAGTATCTTTGTTTGTGCCCATGTGACATGTTTTTATTATACGTACAGGGTTTAGCTACAATCAGTGGTGCCGGGGATCCAAGATCCAGACATGGGGTGGCAGTCCATATATACACCTGTAATGTACCCATGGGTAACAAGTAAGATTGATTAATTGTATGGTGTTTAATTAATGCCGTTTTCAGCATTTCAGTTACATTGTGGCAGCCAGTGCACCTATCCATGCTCTTCTGGGATTTCTGTAACCAGTGCTTCACACAGTATTCTTCCCACTGGCTGCTATCCCAAAACCATCAACGAAACAATGATCAGCGGTAAGAGAGGAATGAATCATGTTGCTATGACTTTTGTCAATCCTTGGAAAGAAATTGGCTGGAGATTCCAAACCAGCACTCCCCTATTCTCAGGGTTGCAAGTTAGTGAGAGTCCTGAATATACAGTAAAACTTGCCTCAGTGGTCACCTCTTAGAAATGGCCCATTTAGATTTTTTTTACCAAGACTTAAAATTGCTTGTTGAACACTGATTAAAACTACTGACTATACTTTTCTTTGCAAGAGAAAAGAAACTGAACAGTTACCTTCAATAAAAGGTGAAGTTTTGGCATTTAAATGACTGGATAGTTATTTTGCAGTCAGTAACTCTGTCTATTTGTGAGATCAGGGACAGGAAGTCATTGTACCTGAATAAATAATTGGCTTTTGAAACATAGCCTTTGAAACATAGTAGTAAAAGGAGAAAATGCTGTGAAACAGCATTTTCCCATAATGATTTCTACCCTTCTAAAGACAAATCCTGTAATTTCAGACATTTAATTTGTTGTCTGCAAATGCTTTCAATTTTGACAAGGCTACTATTTTGTCGTCTGGTGAACAGTAAGAAAAATAAAGATGGGCTCTTTCTTCTTTGACAGATGCATGTATGATGGTGATGGGGACATATTAATTGGTAAGTCTTGCCACACAATCATAAGTTTTAACCACCTTATGAAAGAAAACAGCATTTTCTCCTTTTCCCAGAATGTTTTCCACAATTCAAAAGAGAAATTTAGTTTTTGAGCCACTATTATTTTTTTGTCTTTCAATTTGGACTGGTCTAAACTTTCGTCGTTTGGTAAAGAGGAAATAAGGGTTTATGTATAAAGACCTTGAAAAAAGTCTTTGAAAACATTGTTGGAAAAGGAGAAAATATTGGTAACTAGCATTTTCACCTTTTCCCACAATTTTTCTTACCCTGTCAAAGACAGAGATCAACATTTGAGCTACATTAGTTAACCTGTTTCTTCATCCGCTTTCAATTTTGTCATGTCAAATAATTTTTGTTTGGTAAAGAGTTAACAAGTTGATACTTGGAGATGACTCGTTCCTTTTGCTGAAGATCACATTTGAAAAACAGCTCAGCTATCCTGCATGTTTGACTGTTTAATAAAAGAAAGGATAGGCATATCAAGACTTTTTCTGTGAAAGCACGGAAAATCATATATGCAAGAATAGAGACTTTTCATTGAGTGTATTGTAAAGAGTTTAATGTCTTGTTTCACTGAAGTGTTGCTGGAAATTTTTTCTTTTTGGAAAACTTTGTGATCATTTTTCTATGCCCCAGTATTTTAGTTGACATGGTTTTCACCATCTGTATCTTCACCGGTGTTTTGCAAAGGCATAGATTCTGGGAGATTATTCAAATGAATTAGAAATATGTCTCAACATAATGCTCACAAGCAAAACTGTGGCCCCCTTCAAAATTATCTAAAAGTCAGTGAATAATTAAAAACTTTAGAAAAAAAAGTGTTTATTTCTTTTTCTATCATTATTAAATGTTTGTGATACATTTTGTGTTTTTATGGCCCAGAGGAAAAAGCCTTTTGAAAATGTCGGGGAAAAGGAAACAGTGCTGGTCACCAGCATTTGCTGCTTTTCTCATAATGTTTTCTACCCTTTCACAGACAGAAACATTCATTAAAGCTGCAATCAATTTGTCATAGTCATGTGTGTTAAATTCAGACAACTTTTGATGTCTTTTTAAGAATTAGTCTCAATTTTCGGAAGCAGGAAAACATTACAGCATCAAGAATTTGCCCACCTATAGATATTTCTAAAGAATTAGATGATAAAATTTGGATGGTAAATAGATCAAACTGACATGTATTTCAGTTCCTCAACAGGGGAGTTTGGATGTTACAACAGAGTTTGGAAAGATGTATGTCGAACCAAACGAAATCTGTGTTATACAGGTAAGTCAAAATAAGATTGTTATGTGTAGTTTTGTTTTGACTTACAACTTTCCGCAAGTTACTTTTTATGGATATGGAACAGACTTGTTAGTTTATTGTGGGGAGAGGAGAAATAGTGCAAAATTTAAATGCAACACACTTCTAGGTTTATTGTGGAACAAGGAGAAATTGCCCAAAAAGGCATAATAAAGTCTCATCATCTCCGGACACAAATTTGCAGAACGTGACTTTGATTTGAAAACATCAGTGTAAAAGGTGAATGTTCAAAATGAATAAAGGCATAACCCTTTACCACACAATTTCGAATTCAAAGGATCCTGAGAGAGAAAGCTTTTGAAAACATTGTGGGAAAAGGAGAAAATGCTAGTAACCAGCATTTTATCCTTTTCCCACAATGTTTTCTACCCTGCCAAAGAAATTTCCCTCATTTGTATGAATTTTAATTTGTTTTCTGTAGATTCTTTCAATTTAGTAGAGTTTAGAATTTGACGTCAGGTAAAGGGTTAATACATATCCGTAAGGTTTAGCCCTTTAATAAACAACCCCAAGCTTTAATAAACCTGAAGAAAAAAGATTTTTGAAAACATTACCGGTCACCAGCATTTTCTCCTTTCTCAAACAGTGTTTTCTGCCACAAAAAGAACCACATTTAGTTTTGTCATCTGCAAATGCTGTCAAAGAGGACTGGTCTAAAATGTTGTCATTTGGTAAGGATTTAATATTATGCAGATGAATACATGTGAAAATCATTCGTGCAAAAGGAGAAATTTTGAGACAATACTAGTATTTGATAAGAGCAATGTCTCCTTTTGCCATAATCTTTTTAAAGGTTGTCTTTTACAAGACAAAGTTATTGATTGTTTGTGGCATTGAGTTTAAAAAGACTGTGGTTTAGTATCTAAGTGAATGGAGATGTTGGTGATTACCTACTTCTGTTAACAGTTTACCTCACAACAAAATGTTTGACTTCTCCAAAGTCAAAGCATTGCAGGCAACAAATTTATTGTAGCTTGAAAGATAATTTCTTTCTGATAAATGATGGAAAACAATGTTGAAAAGGAGAAAATGCTAGTTACCAGCATTTTCTCCTTTTTCCCACAATGTTTTCAAAAGCCCATTTTATCAGGGTTCTTAAAACATAAGATATTTTGGTGAAGGGTTAAATTGATGAAAGTCTTTTCTTTGATTTCAGCAAGGAATGCGATTTAATATCTCTGTTACTGGGGAGTCTCGAGGGTATATACTAGAAGTGTTTGACGGGCATTTTGAACTTCCAAATCTTGGGCCAATTGGTAAAAGTTTGAGAAATATGTCTTTTCTAGCATTTTTTGTGGCTTGACTGTTATAGAAGAAATCCAATGGTGTTATCAAAGCCTGTCGTCATCTGTTTTGTTGTGTAAAAACTTCGACATTTTCTCATATTATCTCTTTACTGAAAGGGGCCTTTATAGTTTTTATTCTGTAAATTGAAAATTCTTGTAAAACACAGATTTATACAAGTGGATATGCTTTCTTTGCAGTTGTATAAAATGTATGGTTACATTTAGTAAGAGGATGCAATTTTCAATGTGTAAGTAAGGGGATGGTCTTTCTGCAATCGGTGACACTGTCTATTTATATTGCATCAGGAATGATATCATTGTACTAGACATGTTTTTGATAATGCAACATTCCAACAAGTCATTGCAAAACTCTGGCACATAGTCAAAAAATATGATAAGAGGCTATGAAGCGCATTACGGAAATACCACTGGAAATATTTTTTTTCTTGCTTTAGCCTTTCTTCTTTATTGATGATTTTCCAGCTATTGCCTTACTTGATTCAGTGATAAATCATCTTAAAAATCTGAATTTCTTCCTTTAAGATATTTTCTTCATTTTCAGGCTAGTCTGTAACTCATTTCTAAATGACAAAATTTCATATTCATTTGAGATTTGTCATGAAATGGGTAGAAAGCAATGTTGGAAAGGGAGAAAATGCTGGTAACTAGCATTTTATCCTTTTTACACAATGTTTTCAAAAACCTCCTCCTTCTTTGGATTTGTGGTAAAATGGTTATTGTTTGATTGTATGGTGTTAAACGCTATTTTCAACATTATTTCAGTTATATCCGCACAATATTCTTTCCAAGCCACTGGCTGCTTTCCCACATAACCATCATCGAGACAATGGCCAGCAGTTAGAGGGGAATGAATCTTGTTGCAGTGACTATTATTAATCCTCTGAAAGAAATTGGCCGAGCCGGGAATGGAACCAGCAACCCCCTGTTCTCAAGTCCTGTATGCTACTGACTGAGCTACCAGGGTTTGGCGATAAAATGGTTTACAATCAAAAGAAAAACCCATACCAGAAGGGCAGGTGACCCTCCAAATAACCTTAACAAAGTATGCCCCTCTTTAACTCTTTACCAAACGACAAAACTTTAGACTTGTCCAAATTGAAAGCATTTGCAGACAACAAAAAATGTGTGACTAAAAAATTGAATTTTGTTTTGGGAAGGGCAGAAAACATTGTGGGAAAAGGAGAAAATGCTGGTAACCAGCATTTTCTCCTTTTCCCACAATGTTTTCAAAAGCTTTCTTTCACAGGTTTGTTAAAAGTCGGGATTGTGTGGTAAAGGGTTAAGAAAATCCAGTAGTGGCCAAAAGTAAGCTATGCTTTTAAATTTAATTTATACTATTTAAAAGTATGAAAATAATTGTGAAGATGACAATCTGTTATTTTACGTTGGTCTAAGTGTTTGTCGATGGCAGGAAAATGAATTTTAAAACTAGGTAAAAAGTGGCCAAGTCACACTTTTGTTTGCTTACTTGGTTACCAACATTTCTTATTTTCCCACAATGTTTTCAAGAGGCTTTTTCCTCATGGTGTTAAAAGGTAAAAACATCATTGAGTTGGTCTGTCTGTTGTTGTGTCAGTTTTATATTTTTTTCAAATAAAGGTTTGTAAATTATCACAGGTGCCAATGGGCTTGCTAATCCGAGGGACTTTGTAACACCAACAGCTTGTTTTGAAGACAGGGACGTGCAGTATACAATTATCAATAAATATCAAGGTCACTTGTTTGAAGCCACCCAGGTTTGAACACTTATCAACGTATTAAAATCTATGTGTATTATCAGTATATATGTCTTTGCATAAGAATTTAAAATGATAACCTATACAATAAACTTACAACAGATGACATTGAAAACAACCATGTGAAATTATGGATATATAGGATCGGACATAAGTTGGCACTTGAGATAAAATTTTATTGAAATAGTCTTCAAAAAAATCATTGATCAAGCCTCTGGTGAGCTTGATAATGATTTTGGTAGACTAGTTTAATTAAGTTTTATCACAAAAGTCAACAAATATCAGATTTTATTTTAATGAATTATAGGACAGAATATGCAAAACCATACATGCAGTAATTTCTATGAATAAAACTGCTCTACTGCTCTGAAAGAAGTGTAAGAATGACCTCACATATGATGTCAAACAGTGCTTATCTCAAAAATATGTATGATATGTAAATTCAAAATGGGTATATTTCACTGAAAACATGGGATTTCTTGTGATAAGCTTTAACACTATTAATTCCTTCTGATGACTTTTTTGTATCTGGACGTATTGAGTTAACATATTAATAGACAACAAAGTTTTTGACTTGTCCTAATTAACGTTTTTTCCAAATGACAAACTTAATGTTGCTCAAATAGTTGGTTTTGTCTCTGCAAAGGTAGAAAACATTGTGGGAAAAGGAGAAAATGCTGGTTACCAGCATTTTCTCCTTTTCCCACAATGATTTCAAAAGCCTTTTTCATTAGGGTCTTTAAAACTTTGGATTGTTTGATAAAGGGTTAACACCATTAATTCCTTATGATGACTTTTTTTTATGTGGAGGACATGAGTTAATCTATTACCAGATGTCAAATTTTTATACTGGTCCAAACTGAAAGTATTTGCAGGTACACAACAAATTAATTGTTCCTCAAATAATGGGATTTGTCTTTGAAACAGTAGAAAACATCGTGGGAAAAGGGGATAGTTACCAGCATTTTTCTCCTTACCCCACAATTTTTTTAAGATAATTATTTCTTTGTGGTCATTAAAGCATGAATAATACCATGTAGGAAAGAGCTGAGGAACAGTTTTCTAAATCAGTTATATCAGACTAAATTGTGCTTTTTCAGGATCACTCCCCTTTTGATGTTGTGGCATGGCATGGGAATTATGTGCCATACAAATACAACCTGAAGAACTTCAATGTTATCAACACAGTCTCCTTTGATCATTGTGTAAGCCTATCTCTTGTAATTTGATATTTACCTAGTTGCTGAGCCTGATAGCTCAGTCATTTACATGCTGGGTTTGAGACTTGGGATCATGAGTTCGAATCACAGGGTGGGCCAATTTCTTGCTGAGGATTGATAAAGTCATTGTGACAGATTCATTCCTCTCTCGGTGCTGATCATTCTTATATTATGTTTTGTTGGACTGCAGCCAGAGGCTTTGGAGGAATATTATGCAAGTACTAGCAGTAGAAATTCAAGAAAAGCATAGCCAGACTTCAGACTTGTTTAAATGAAAAGCATTTCAAGACAACAGATTCAATTAGACTGAATTGATGGAGTTTGTCTTTGGGAAATTAAAAATCATTGTGGGGAAAAAGAGAAAATGCTGGTAACCAGCATTTTCTGCTTTTTCCGAAATGTTTTCTAAAGCCATCTTCCATATTCTGGTTAAACTCAGGGTTACAGTTTTGTTCTTTACCAGATGACAAGTTTTTAGATTGGCTTTTATGAATTAGCAAACTGTGTTGTTATATTTATATGATGAAAAATGGTCCATTTAATTCCAAATGACAAACCTTCAAATATCAGTAAACTTGGCCAATGGGAGAAAAACTTGACTTACATGTATACAAGAAAAAACTCTGCCAACATCAAACAATAGAAAACCAACATGACTCAGTGAGTATCAAATCCAAATTGGTGACATTTCCAAACAATAATTGATAAAAATTATCATTAATTATTTTGTATTAGCCGAGTTAGAGCTCTTTTGGTCTTTGCAACAAGCCATAAACATTTGGTGATGGTGGAGAGCTACACTGTAAACTGTTTGTTTATTTCAGGACCCATCTATATTTACAGTTCTCACCTGTCAGTCAGTCAGACCAGGTGTGGCTATTGCAGATTTTGTGATATTTCCTCCAAGATGGGGAGTGGCAGAGCATACCTTTAGACCCCCGTATTATCACAGTATGAAATTCCTTATTTTGTATGTAAGATTGTGTGTAGCATCTTTTATAACCAGTCTGATAAATATCTCTCCTAGAGCATGTTTGTACATAATTTGTAAGAAAACAAACAAGTATTGCAAGACAGTTTGGTAGGACATATGGTCTGCAACATGTGAAAAGGGGCTTTCGGACATTTGCGTAAAGTGACGTATCAGATCAGCCTGTGCGGACTAATCCGCAGGCTAATCTGAGAAGGCACTTTACATCAAAATTAGATTTTGTCATACAGTAGACTTGCGTGAAACAGAAAATCACACAGGATCATAAAGTGTCATCCCAGATCAGCCTGCGCGGACTGCGCAGGCTGACACAGGACAACACTTTACGCAAATGTCCCAATGTCCCTTTCTGCATGTTGCAGGCCATATAAGAACATATTAGGACACACACTGTGCCTGTAACATAGACAGACATTAACCACCTCATACAGAGAATAATAAATGAGAAATGAAAACCTATATAAACTTTTCAGACATGCATCAAATTGAAACTTACCTTCATTAGATAATTGCATTTGATTTTATTACATATATTTTACCATTGATTGATGTTTTGGATCTAAACATGCCTCTAACTTGAAGAGCTCCATTCATTGATAGGCTCACTGGCTGCTGCTATGCAGCTGAAGTAATGTGAAAATTAGCATTTAACACAGAACAAACAAATTTAGAAACAGGCACCATGATTGTCTAATCCTTTTGTAAGTTACTCTTATTTCAAATTTGAAAGTTAACCATCTGATTTCCTCATACCTAACCTCTTAGTGAATTATATGGCTTGCCTTTGTATCAAGAAATGGAATTGAATTTAAAAATGAGTCATGCTTAGTGAAAAGGGGTTTCATGCATATGCAAACAAAAAATTTTGACCCAGCCAGGTCAGCCTGTGCAGGCTGACATGGGTTGAAATTTTTTGCTATTTGTAAATTTTCTACTTGTCTAAGGACTGTTGTACCTCAGGATTCAGTCAGATGTTAGACAAGATGTATTTTATGGATCCGTAGTTATATGATAACTTGCTTGGAATAATGGGTTATGAAGGTACAATAAACCCCCTCTTGCCAGAGAAATGCTCAGATGCATTGGTCCCTGGCGTGAATCTACACAAGAGAAGTGGTATTCAAGATTTTTTTTTGGTTTTGTGCTTTGACCATGCTGCACTGATGATAGTGTTGCTGTTTGACCTTTGACCTTTCTCATTCCAGGAAACTGTATGAGTGAATTTATGGGCCTCATTCTGGGGCGCTATGAAGCAAAGGTATGACCATTATGTTTTCTCTTTACCACAAGACAAATTTTAAACTCATCCAAAATGAAAGTATTTACAGACAACAATGAAAAATTGGGCTTAAATGATTCGATTTATCATTGAAATAGTAGAAAATATTGTGAGAAAAGGAGAAAATGGTGGTTCCCACAATGTAGCATACAGGACCTGAGAATAGGGGTTAGCTAGTTCAAACCTCCAAGTGGGCTAATTTCTTTCTGAGGATTGATGACGGTCATTGCAAAAGAATTCATTCTTTTCTCACAAATGATTATTGTTTCCACGATGGTTATGTGGGAAAGCAGCCATTGGCTTGAGAAGAATATCGTGCAAAGTTACTGTGTACAGAAACTCCAGGAAAGTATGGATAGGTGCACTGGCTGCCATGATATAACTGAAATAATGTTGAAAATGGCATTAGACACCATACAATCAATCAATTAATCTTTCATCGCAATATTTTCTTAAGTTATTTGAAACCTGGGATTATGTGAAAAAAAAAATTTAATACATGGATTCATGTGACATTGTTTTCAAAGTTGTTCTGCCACAAGATGAAATAGGATACTAGTATCTGCTGAAGGTAATATGCTATCTTTTGTTTTTTTTTCTGTACAGGAAGGAGGTTTTCTACCAGGGGGCGCCACATTACACAGTATGATGACACCACATGGACCAGATGCAAACTGTTTCGATAAGGCATCAAGTGAAGACCTGAAACCTGTTCGGGTGGCAGATGGGACACAGGTAAAAGCATAGCAAATTCACTAACTATTGCAAATTGCATTTTGATCCTATATCACAGTGTGTGTTAATTTCTGATTGGTTGACTCTCTACCAAACAATGTTATAACAACCCTGAATAAGAAGGCTTTTAAAAACATTTTTAGAAAGAAAAAAATGCTGTTTCCATAGAGTTGATCATTGGCCCACCACTGCTGATCCCTGCTTCATAAACACAATTCATAGGCATCTCCTCCTGCCATAATTCTTTACCAGTTTGGCTGAAATTTAAACAGAAGTCTTTTTACTATGGAAACTTACGCACCTGCAAATTTCAGTATGATTGGTGTACTGGTACAGGATTAATGGCACTTAGAATATTTTACCCGATCCAGTGGATGAGCGGTAATTTGTGGGCCTTTGACAGTTTTAATTTGGTATATTATATAGACCAGCCTTGAATTTTTTTGTCTAGTGCAAGTATATATGGGATGCCCTCTTGGATAAGAGGGTTTATTGCATCTTCGTAAATGCATTATACTATTATACCAAGCAAGTTGTGACATAATATGGGTCTATTTGTCTAACAACTGGCTAGATCGTAGGGTAGAATGGTCCTTTGATGTGCAGAAAATTTGCCAAAAGCAAAAAGGCTGACATGAGTCAATACTTTTCACAGTATAATATGTTGGATATGAATGATACTAAATAGAAACAAAGTTGAAAGAAAATTGTGAGTAGAGAGATAGTCAGCGCACATGTACTTTCACTTTTTTTGTAATGAAGATTTTTTCTGTTAGATTATGGACTTTAGGGTGACTTTTGATTTTTCAACTGACCACAGCAATGTAATCTAAACCCTAAAGGGCCTTTCAAAACTCTAGTTGTTTTTACGGCAAATGTAGATCAGGATCAGCCTGCACAGAATGTTCAGTCTGATCCTTGATCTACACAGTGTCTTTTGCTGAAATCTTGAGTGAAAACAACCTTGAAATAGCTCTTAATTTGAGTATATTTCTACACTGAAAATGTCATTTGGGTTTATTCTGCCCTCCAAAGGAAGTGCTTATTGCATTCTGGCCTGTTTCTGACAAGGGTTAAAAACTGGGTGGAAATCGTTAGGAAAGATTGCCATTAAGGTGGTTTTGAAATCACGTTCGAATAACAAGTCAATATTTTTCACAGAAACACTTAACCACCTTTTTACAGGGCATAGCTCATATGTGTCAATATGATTTTTTCAGGCATTTATGTTCGAGACATCATTAAGCATGGCTGTAACCGAATGGGGAAACAAGACAAAAGTAGATGAGAAATATCATGAGTGTTGGCAACCTCTGAAAAAATACTTTTCTCCTCCCAATGATCTGCATAACGATGATGTTGGTAAGTTATTTCATGCAGACGTTTAACTCTTTACAAACACGGTTTTATGCGACACTAAAGAAGAAGGCTTTTGAAAACAATGTGGGAAAAGGAGAAAAATACTGGTAACCAGCATTTTCTAGTTTTTATACGCCCGTCGAAGACGGGACGTATTATGGGATCACCCATGGTGTACCGGCGGGCGGGCGGGCGGCGTCCAGTTCTTTGTCCGGAGCATAACTTTGTCATCTCCAGTCCGATTGACTTGAAACTTGGCATGTGTGTTTGTTGCAATTATACGGAGTGCAGTGAGAAAGAACCATAACTCTACCTCGTGCTGTCTGAGTTATTTCCCTTTGATCATCATTTTTACAGCATTTTCTGCTTGTCCGGAGCATAACTTTGTCATCTCCAGTCCGATTGACTTGAAACTTGGCATGTGTGTTTGTTGCAATAATACGGAGTGCAGTGCGAAAGAACCATAACTCTACCTCATGCTGTCTTTGAGTTATTTCCCTTTGATCGTCATTTTTACAGCATTTTCTGCTTGTCCGGAGCATAACTTTGTCATCTCCTCTCCGATTGACTTGAAACTTGGCATGTGTGTTTGTTGCAATTATACGGAGTGCATTGCGAAAGAGCCATAACTCTACCTCATGCTGTCTTTGAGTTATTTCCCTTTGATCGTCATTTTTACAGTATTTTCTGCTTGTCCGGAGCATAACTTTGTCATCTCCAGTCTGAATGACTTGAAACTTGGCATTTGTGTTTGTTGCAATAATATGGAGTGCAGTGCGAAAGAACCATAACTCTACCGGGTGCTGTCTGAGTTATTTCCCTTTGATTGTCATTTTTACAGCATTTTCTGCTTGTCCTGAGCATAACTCTGTCATCTCCAGTCCGACTGACTTGAAACTTGGCATGTGTGTTTGTTGCAATAATATGGAGTGCAGTGCAAAAAAACAATAACTGTACCTGGTGCTGTCTTTGAGTTATTTCCCTTTGATCATCATTTTTACAGCATTTTCTGCTTGTCCGGAGCATTACTTTGTCATCTCCAGTCCGAATGACTTGAAACTTGGTATTTGTGTTTGTTGCAATAATACAGAGTGCAGTGCGAAAGAACCATAACTCTACCTCATGCTGTCTTTGAATTATTTCCCTTTGATCGTCATTTTTACAGCATTTTCTGCTTGTCCGGAATATAACTTTGTCATCTCTAGTCTGAACATCTTCAAATTTGGTATGCATGATTGTTGAAAATTTACGGAGTGCAGTGCACAAGAACCATAACTGTTCCTAGCATGAATTTTGAGTTATTTCCTTTTGATTGTCATTTTTACAGCATTTAGTGCTTGTCCGGAATATAACTTTGTCATCTCAAGTCAGAGTAACTTCAAACTTGGTATGCATGTTTGTTGCAATATTACGGAGTACAGTGCGCAAGAAGAATAACTCTACCTAGTGCGGATTTTGAGTAATTCCACTTTGATCTTCATTTTTACAGTATTTCTTGCTTGTCCGGAACGGAACTTTGTCACCTCAAGTCATATTGACTTGAGACTTTGGTAAACATGTTTGTTGCATTACCTGCCCTTTACGATTATTATACCCCCTCGACAACTGGTGGTGGGACGGGTGTATCTTGCGACAATTTGCCGATCTTGTTTTCACAATGTTTTCTACTATTTCAAAGACAGATATCATCTTTTGAGCTATTTTGAATTTATCTTCTTCAAATGCTTTCATTTAGTTGAGTCTAAAATTTTGTTGTTTGGTTAAGATTTAAGTATCTGAAATATAGGGCTGACTTTGGGCCAAAATAAAAACTGTCCTAAAGCAGAATATTTTCCCCAATTTTATCCTACATTATCAAGGCCACCATGAGTTAAGATTTGAGACTTAGTCACAGATTACAAATGGGTTTGAAATTTGCTACATGTATTGTTTCTAGTTTTGAAATTATTTATTGTTGCATACTAGACCTATTGTGAACAGTTTAGCCCATTACCAAACAATCCCCTGTTTTAACAAGCCTGGGGAAGATGGAGTTTGAAAACCGTGGGAAAAGGAGAAAAACTAGATAATTAGCATTTTCTCCTTTTCCCACTATGCTTTTCACTCTCTCATGAACAAATTTAATTTTTAGGCCACATTTTAATTTTTGCTCTGCAAGGACTTTGAATATTGACAAGGCTGAAATTTTATTTTGTGGTAAAGGGTTAGGAATATCGCACACTGGTAAAAAAAAAAAAAGAAGAACTGATCTGCAGTCAAAACATCAGGTATCTGAGATTAAAAGTGGTGTCTGTCATCATTATACCCCCGCAAAACAAATGTTTTCAGGGGTATACTGGAATCACCCTGTCTGTCTGTGTGTCCGTCCGTGTGTCTGTCCGTGTGTCTGTCCGTGTGTCCGTCTGTGTACAAATAATTGCCTGTTTCTGTCAAAGCGCTGGCGGGGGTATTAAGTCACATTCAGTGACAGCTCTAGTTTGCATTGTTGTTGCCATTGTGCAAAAACTTTGATATCTTTTATCTCTGTCATTAATGGAGAGATGTACTTCAAACTATGGCTGTGTTAACTATCAAATAGGGAACCTCACCAGAAGGGCAGACAAATCTTGAAGTATTTCTGATACAATTATACCCACAATTATGCCCCTTTATCAATTTAAGTAGCACTTGCTTAAAAGCAAGCTGCCCTGCTTCATTTCTAATAGCAACTGCAGTGAAGCATCAAAACGCTCCATTTTTTCTCTTTTTAGATGTGTGCCTATTATTATTCCAGTGAATGACTATCAATTCACTGGCTTCACCATTCTTGCTCATGATGCATGTTACGCGTCAAAGCACTGTGTGTTGGTATTGTGTCATCTGAGCCATGCTCTGGCAAAAGGGGATTCAGTCCATTTCTTGGATGCATTACAGCAAGCAAGTTATCACATAATTAGAGATCCTGTCTCACAGTTTGACTGAGGCTGGAGGTAGAATGGTCCTTAGACATGTATATAATTTACAAATAGCAAAAAGTTTTGACCCATGTTAGCCTGCACAGACTCTGCAGACTGATATGGGTAAATACTTTTTGCAGATGCATAATGCCCCCTTTTCGCAGGGCATGATAAATCTAATTGTTTTATTTTGTAATTTACAGCTTCTCCATGGAAAAAGCTGAAAAAGTAAAGTTCACCGAAGAAAAGGAATCATAGCTGCCAGAAGTATTAAATGGTTGTGGATACCTCCTACCTGTAATTATTTATCAGACCAGAGACTTCTAGATTCTTCTATGTTCAAAGCATTTGCAGACAACAAATTACATATGGCTGAAATGATGGAATCAGTTGTAAACATATTTAGAAAAGGTAAAAATGCTAGTGAAAGGAGCAAAGTACTGTTTGAAAGCATATTCTTCCTTTCCCACTATGTGTTCAAAGGGTTCCTTCCCCTGGCATGTTAAAACATGGAATTGTTTGGTAAAGGTCAAGCTTGAATAAATAATTATTGATCAGAATATTCACTGTATACTTGTAGATACATTCAATTTATTAAACAGTATTTTTGTGTTAACCTGTTATTACACAACAAAATTTCAGACAAGTCCAAAATTGAAAGCATTTGCTGAAGACAAATCAAATGTTTGCTCAAAATGATGAAAATTCCTGTGAAAGGGTAGAAAAAAATTTTAGGAAAAGGAGAAAATGCTGGTTTCCACCTTTTCTTTTTCTAATAAGATTTCAAAAAGCTTCTTCTTTAGGGTCGTTAAAACTCAGGAATTTGTGGTAAAGGGTTGAATAAATTACTAAATGAGAGTTTATAAGAAACAAGCACAATCTCTTTAGCTCATTTGGCCAAAGGTCTGTGGGCTTATGTCATGGCCCTATGTTTCTTGTTACGATGTGACTGCATCTGTTGCTAGAGTAGACTTCTTTCGTATTCGATGACATTATCATTGCATGTAAAAAAAAAAGATGTATATTTGTTTTGCTTGGCTTTTTTTTCTCTCTCTTAACCCTTTATCACATAATCCCGAGTTTTAACGACCCTGAGAAAGAATCCTTTTGAAAACATTGTGGGAAAAGGAGAAAATGCTGGTAACCAACATTTTCTCCTTTTCCCAAAATGTTTTCTACCCTTCCCAAAATAAATGTCAGTTTTTGAGTCTCATTTATTTTGTTGTCTGCAAATGTTTTCAAATTGGACCAGTCTGAAATTTTGTCGTTTGGTAAAGAGTTAAAGGTTATTGTAATACAAGCTTTTTACAGATTAATGTCTCACTTAATTCAAACTATTGCTCTGTTATCTACAACCCAATGGAGCAATACAGGACTATCATCAGTTAATGTTCTGTAAGTGACAGTTTCCCCTTTTTGGCCTCAGATGCCAAATATCCTTACTTTGAATCTCACTAACTATGGTCCAATCAAGTGTTTTATCACATGGATAGGCTAAACCAATAGGAACAGTCTTCCAAACTATTTTTGTTAATAATTTTAGGAAAACTTTTCATTAAAATTTCTCCTTCCACCATTTCCCCTTCTACATAGCAGTCTACAAAGCTTTGTAATTAATATGTGTCAATCATTTACCAAACAATTCTGTGTTTTGACAACCTTGATGAAGAAGGCTCTGTAAAAAAATTGAGGGAAAAGGAGAAAATGCTTGTAACCAGTATTTTCTCCTTTTCCCACAATCATTTCTACCCCTTCATAAACAGTTAAAACTATTTGTGACAGACTCTATTTGTGATCTGCAGATGTTTTCAATTTTGACTAATAATTTATTGTTTGGTAAAAAGTTAAATATGCTGTGTTAAATTCTGACTTCAATGTACAGATTTCATCTGAAGTCTTTTATAAAATTGAGCCATGCTCTATGAAAAAGGGGCTTACTGCATCCACAAAAAAAAATCTACCAAGGTCAGCCTGCACAGTTTGTGCAGGCTGACATGGGTAAAAATGTTTTGCTATTGGTCAATTTCTGCATGTCAAAGGAAAAGTCTACATCATAATTCAGTCAGTTGGTATACAAAATGGATCCTATACCCTTTGCCAAACAATCCCTGGTTTTCATGACCCTTGGAAAAAAGGCCTTTGAAAACATTGTGGGAAAAGGAGAAAATGCTAGTTACCAGCATTTTCTCCTTTTCCCACAATGTTTTCTACCCTATCAGGGACCTTAAGCTTATTTGTAATAATTTTGAATTTGTCGTTTGCAAATGTTTTAGATTAGAAAGAGTCTAAAATTTGTCGTTTGGGAAAGGGTTAATTATGTGATGATGTATTTGGTATTATGCATCATGGAAACACAAGAAGCCCCTTTTGGCCAGAGCATGGCTGTATTGCTATGTCACATTTTACAAGACATCCATTTCTAGTGTATTCAACCGCTAAAGTGTTAACTTGTATATGTTTGTTGTTCTTGTCAGTGTATTGTTAACCCTTTACCACAAAATCCCCACTTTTGACGACCCTGAAAAAAGAGGCTTTGGAAAACATTGTGGAAAAAGGAGAAAATGCTGGTAACCAGCATTTTCTCCTTTTCCCTCAATATTTTCTAACCTTTCAGATACAAAACCAATCATTTGAGCCACATTTAATTTTGTGTCTGCATATGCTTTCAATTTGGACCAGTCTAAAATATTTTCGTGTGGTATAGAGTTAAGTGAAAATTCTTATTTGTTTGACATTGTCGAATTGGAGTCATAGCTGCCCCTTTTTCTTGAGTTCTCCATTTTAAATGCATTTTATGATAATGTCTTGCCTTATCTTATTGCAAGTGTATTGTTTTGTTTAGACTTTATGGTATACGAGGGTCGTTCGAATATTATCTATAAATTTTTAATGAGTTATCATAATGCGACAGAAGTCCACGCATCGTTAAACGACATTCATTATGTACAAAAGTGCAAAATATTTCAACAGTCGAACAATACATGTTGATTTTACACGCAATCAAACATGCACAGGTACTAGGAACCGGTGCACGAAACGCTACAATATATGACGTCATCAGTGTCGTCGTAAAGTCATCAGGCAACGTTGCCTATTCTTTCTCGAAATACTCGCCCCCCCCCATGCTGTATGCATCGTCGGTGACAGTGTACCCACTGGCTGTAAACATTCCTGTACCACTCGGACTTGTTCTGCTTCGTAATTAAACGTGTTGCAACTCGCAGTTCTTGAAGGGACTGATACTTCTCACCCTTTAGTTGTGCCTTTATGCTTGGGAAAATGGCAAAGTCAAATGCTGCCAAATCTGGAGAGTAAGGCGGATGGGACACGGTCTCAAGTCCAAGTAAAGCCAGCTCCAGATCTGTGGCCCCTGCAGTATGCGACGAGGCATTGTCGAAGGCTCTGATAAGGTCCGCACTGTCAAATGCCGATCTCGCCTCAGGGCCTCGCCAGTGGACGTTACCAACGTCGCTGGTATTTCCTTCTTTCTACCTCTTCCTTCTCAGTTGTTAATGCTTTCTTCCCCGTCTTTGTAGCATCTATGCCAATCATACACCAGTGTCCGTGTGACCGAATTATTCCCTTTCGCCATGATATTTTTTTGTATGTGTTTGTCAGAGTTTCTTCTACCTGCTGGCAAAATTTTATTATGGACCGGATTTCCAGACGGTCAGTTGACGCCATCTTTAACGTTCAAAACTTTTACCCCAACTTTATTTAAACGCGATTTTCTGAAGCATTTAACCGTCAAATGATGTCAAATTTAATCACGATGTAAGTAGCTCCAAATCTTGTATTCTGCTTAAATTTTATAATGTAATCAGTTACGAGAGAAATGATATGTACAAGAGAAGGGCGAGTATAGATATAATATTTTGCGCTGCGCCGGGAACACGTTACCACGGCATTTTCAATGGCAACTGCGAGCACGTTTTATGAAAGAAGAATATAAAATACGCACAGACATGCGTGGATTGAATTCCGATAGAGAATGATGCAAAATTTAGCATGATTGCTTCGCAAATTATTTTTTATAAGGCAAAATCCGGATAATTTTTTAACAACCCTCGTATACATGTACTCATTTTTGCTTGGAGAGGATTTTTATTTTCATGCTACCTCATAATGTTTCAGTTTATTAGCTGGACTAGTTTTGAAGAAAGGTTGTAGCCTGTTATCGTTTGTGTTATCGTCAGGCAAAAATGTAAATCTTTGTCATTGCAGAAGGCATTTACTCTAAGCTCCTGTTATTTCTTAACTCTTTACCAAGTGACAAAACTTATGACTTGTTGAAATTGAAAGCATGTACAGAGGACATAGCAAAAAAAAAAAAAATGATTATGTCTTTGAGATGGTAGAAAATTTTGTGTGAAAGGGCGAAAATAATGGTGACCAGCATTTTTAAGTCTTTTTCTTTAGGGTTATTTAAAATTTAGGATTGTTCTGGTACAGGATAAATGGGCTCCCAACACAGACCACCTTCCTTTTTTATCTTTTATCCCACACAAGCTAAGTTTGTATGGGTATACTGGAGTCACCTTGTCCATCTGTCCAGTTGTTGTGTATCTGTACCTTACCTAAAATTTTGTCTGGACCATAACTTCCAAAGTATAAAAGCTATTGACTTCGATTACAGATAGAACATACAGAGGACATGTGCAGTGCACAAGATCTGTTACTCTGTCTTCAGTATTCTTTTGGAGTTATTGCCCTTTATTTTACATAACCTCCAAAGTATAAAAGCTATTGACATCATACTTCAGATACAGTAAGATCACATCGAGGACAACTGCAGTGCACAAGATCTGTAACACTATCTTCATTATTTATTGAGTTGTTGCCCCTTTTTTGTCTGCAGCATAACTTCAGAAGTATTGAAAGTTATTGAACTCAGTTGTCAATAGATATACATGTATCATGTTTAGGACAAGTGCAGTGCAAGAAGATCTGTAACTGTTTAATTTTTGGAGTTTTTGCCCTTACATAATTTACACTTTCAGGTTTTGTCCGGAGCATATCTTCCAAAATATCAAAGGTATTGACTTCAACTCAAAATATGCAGATAGAACACATTCAGAACAAGGGCAGTACTTAAGATCAGTAATTCTGTCAACAGTAGTTTTGGAGTTACTGACCTTTATTGTTTTACACTTCTTTTTTTCATCAGGAGCATAACTGGCAAAGTATAAAAGCTAGTGACGCCAATCTTCAAATCCAGATGGATCACGGTGAGGACAAGTACAGTGCACATGATCTGTAACTCTGTCTTTAATATTTCTGGAGTTATTGCCCTTTATTTTACACTTCACTGTTTTGTACCACAATACTAGTGCAAGATATTTCAATGAATCATAGTGCCTGATATTCTCATGGACATCATGTAAGATACCATGGATTTTAACCATTCTCAATGATAATCTCATTAATTATAATTTTCCTAGAAAATATCCTTTCTTTGCATATGTGATATGTACAAGACATTCACATTTGGTTCCTCCAGGACTTGAATTCATATGGCACAAGCCATATCATACCCCTAAAAGCCATATCATACCCTGAATCCATATTTCACCCCTCATATCATACCTCTGATGTCATACTAAGCGAAACTTTCGGCATTTTCATTGAAAGCTGTCTGGTTGATATAGGAGTCTTAGGTCGATATAATGTGATGTTGAAGATGCTCTATGATAACCTCCATTAAAAAAAGGGCATATATGTGAATTCTTCTTTAAAAATCTGTAAAACGTCGTTTATAATTCAACCCTTTCCCTTATATAGACAAACTAGCCTCAGTAGGTCAGTCAGTAATGTCTTGGGCTTGTTATCCTGAGGTTGTGAGTCTTATCCCAGCTTTGTAAACATCCTTTCTGACATTTGACAAAAGGTACAGCCGCCTTTGTCATTTACCTTTTGCCAACAGATAAATGATAAGCAGTTGGCATAATTATGTGAGATAAACAACCTGTAGCTTGGATCAGATGATTGTTTTTGTAACCCAATCAATTATACAGACAACTTTTCATGAGTCTTCAGCAGACACAAATTGAAAGCATCTGCAGAACACTGTTCAAGACTCATGGTGGACAGTATTTTGAACCCTTGCAGCACTGCATTAAATATTTGGACCTTTTTAATGAGGAAAAAGGCCTGAAATATTACTATTTCCAGGTTGTTTCTGTTAGAATATGTAACATAGTAGTAGACGGTGCAGATCTAAGATCTGACTGCACCTTCCGTGCTGTCTGATCTTGATCTACACTGTCTGCAAAAACGCCTGATGTCAGTTCCAGAGCTTTAAGGGTTAAAGCTGATATTTTAGTCCAATAAATGTCTTTTTGTAGCGGATCTAAATCCTACTTCTAAAACTACACCAATTTGTCACATAGTGTTGTGTGGGGGTATGTGGCACTCATGTCACAAGTCTAGTTTTAATTAATGTCTTCATGTTCAATAATTCTCAGTTTTTGAAAACTTTTTATCCTGATTTTCATGAATGATCTGATTTGTTTTTGCAAGATGTCATTGTTTTTGCTTGCATGAAAAACAATTTTTTTGTGTTGTTCCAAGCAGCTTGTAAACTGTCCATAATAAATCAGAGAATCTGTTTATTCTGAATAAACTTTGGAAAGCTTATTTTTGTTATTAGTGTTTAGAGAACAAAGGCTAGTCAAGGTCATTTTGCAAGATAATAGACAATGCATACCACTGCAAAAGTGTACAGCTGCAAAAACATACCATTTCTGGATTTAGCATAGCACATTATTTGTGGTACGGTCAGGTGGCAGGGGACTTGGAAACTTGTTCACGGCTGTGGTGAATCATGTTGCCCCGAGCTGAAGGCAAGGTGGCAACATAATTTGCCACAGCTGTTAACAAGTTTCCAAGTCCCCTGCCACCTGACTGACTACAAATTTATTATACTGCAAAGTTTTACCATTCCAACATGTGTTAAGTAAAATTTCCCTGTTTTATGGGGTCACGAATTTAGTATGCTGATGAAATAGAATTTCCCTTCTGAGTGCCCCAATTCAATGAAAACTGACGTCACTGGGAACTGACGTAACTGAAACCTTGGTAAAACGTGCAGTTTGGTGCATAATCTTGATGATGTCACTGCGATAGACATTCAACATATTTTTATTTAAAGATGGATTTAAACAACTTCAGGGTAAGTAGCTAAGAATTGTAATGATTTGTTGGCAAAAGTATTGACCATTTGTTGCTTCACATAACCATTAGGTTATCCTTTTAATGTTATGCACAATGTATTAGTTTCCACTCTTCAAAATGTGCTTACCTGACGAAGTTATGGCTCGTTTTAACCCCCTGTGTATTTGTTTTAGAATGACATCAAATGATTATACATGTAATTATATTCATTTATTTTCAAAAACAATCCATTCTTTCTGCTTTAATGACGACCATCAAGGGAAACTAGTAATAATATGGTGCAGGCTACACAGTATGTTTGTCTTGTGGGCGGCTCGTATCAATCGATCGACGCCGCCATTTTGGATGCTTTTTCTGCTTTTACATGGATTTTGCCACTGTACATGATATATATGTTCGGGGCATATTATCCAATCAGATTACTAGAAATTTCTTTGCAGTATAATAAAATTATAGTTGAAAAATATTAGGGATCAACTTCATGCATGTGCATTTTTATCCTATTCTCACAAAGTTTTCAAACGGCTTCTTCATCAGGATCTTTAAAACTCAGGATTGTGTGGCAAAGGGTTAAAACTTACACAATGTACAAGAAATTACTCCTTCATTGCAAAGTTTTCAAAATTTGTGTACTGAAGAGAAGTGAACACTTATACATGCTGACGAGAAAAAGAAACGCTCCATCGGAAACGGACGATAATTTGAATATAAGAAAACCTTTTGGAGAATGCAAATAATGCATACATATATACTGAACAAAAAAAAAAAAAACTTCCCCTGTGTTTAAGTGCAGATATACACAAATATGAAAATCAGGATTAAACTAGATTTATATGCATTGAAAGAGTATTTTATTGCGACTTTGTGTGAAAAAAATTATTGCTGAGGGTTTATCCAAAAGTAGTGAAATGGTAGTTAAAATGCGGAAGGGGTCGCTCACCAAAATCGCAAATTAATACCGGGTATGACCACCTTCAGCATGAAGGACTGCCTGGCATTGTTGGCGCATAGAACGGATAAGTGTATTGATTTCGGCTTGTGGAATGTTGTTCCATTCCTGAATTAAGGCTTTTCTTAGCTGAATGATGTTTGACGGTGGAATAGGGCGACGTCTAACACGCTGGTCCAAATTATCCCAAAGGTGTTCAATGGGATTCAGATCAGGGCTTTTGGCAGGCCAGTCATTAATAAATGCAATGTTATTCACCCTGAGGAAATTCACATTGTCCCTAGCTGTATGGCTTGTGGCATTATCATGCTGAAAAAGAGTGATATTGGCATTACTTTGAAACAGTGGGATAATGTGCCTCGCAAGAATTTCATCTCGGTAGCGTTGGGCATTAAAATTCCCTTCGATAACGACGAGATTAGTGCGAAAGCCATGTGCAATGCCCGCCCAGACCAAGACAGAACCCCCACCCCCAGAACGATCTCGTTCAAGTACGCAACAGTCGGCATAACGTTCATTTCTCCTACGGTATACTCGAACCCTGCCATCACCTCGATGAATGGAAAACCTGGACTCGTCAGAGAAAAGAATGCTATTCCATTGTTATCTAAGCCAGCGTTGGTGTGTATGTGCCAAATTAACACGATTTACGCGGTGAAGTCGCATCAAAACACAACCAACGTATGGACGACATGCACGTAGCCCACCCTTGCACAAACGATTGCGCACAGTTTGGGCAGATATACGTTTGTTATGTCTACCAGGGGTGTTAGCAGCAGTGGCTGTGGCAGTTTGGAAGCGATTGCACAAGTGGGTGTTCCGAATATAGCGGTCTTGGCCGCGCGTCGTGACGCGAGGACGTCCACTACGTGGTCGATCTTCCGTACGCCCTGTTGCTTGAAAACGTTGCCTAAGGTGTCGAATAGCACGAGTAGAACATCCAATATTCATAGCAACAGCATTCATCGTCATACCAGCATTAAGCATGCCAATGGCACGTTCGGGTAAATTTTGCGGAATTCTAGGCATATCAAAAATAAAGAAAACTAAAAAGAATTTAATTTTTTTCAACGTCTTTTTCTTATTGACATGAAAGTCTATAAAATTAGACTGAAAGGTTTCAAAAAATATACATGAATTATACTGGTCCGTGCATGCACGTGAAAATCGCTTTCAGCGGGTTTCTTCTGCAAAATGCTTTCAATCGAGTTAAAATTTGTTTTATCGGACACATAATCGTTCGCCCGAATATATGTAGGTCATCTGATATTTTGATTTTTTTTAATAACATTGCATTTGCACTTAAACACAGGGGAAGTTTCTTTTTTGGTTCAGTATATATTCGCCGACAAACCTAGCCAACACGAAATCGAATCGATTTGCTTTATCCAAAAGCTAAGCCCAAGGTTATGTGCACGGCTTGCTCGTGAAGCCCGTTGTCATGAACCATGTGGTCTTGCTTATCAAAATTACAGAGGTACATGTATTCAACGATACAGAACCCGAGTACAAGCGTTTTTTTTTTGAAAAGCGTCGTTTTCTCAAAATGCCGAGATTAAATGCTGAAGAAAGGGCTTGATGTATGGCCATGGTGGAGTGTGGTCTTACCCAAGATCAGGTTGCGAGACGTTTTAACGTCGCTAGGTCCACAATTGTGCGTCTCGTTCAACAGGTCAGGGTGACAGGAACAACTGCAGATAGGCCGAGGTCAGGCGCACCACGTGTGACGTCAGTGAGACAGGATAATTATATCCGTCAACGTCACCTACGTGACAGATTTTTGACGGCGGAATCAACGTCACCTTTAGTGGTGGGTAACTGAGGGGTGCCTATTAGTCAGTTCACTGTAAGAAATCGACTGTTGCCCTGTGGGATACGCTGTCATAAACCATTACGTTGTCCAGTGTTGACGGCTTGTCATCGTCACCGACGGCTTGAATGGACTCGAAATCACAGAGGACAGCGTTGGCAAAATGTAGTGTTTTCCGACGAATCGCATTTCAACTTATCTAACGCCAATGGACGTATACGGGTATATAGACGACGTCATAAACGCTACTCAAACAACACTGTTCTATAGTATGATCGCTTCGGTGGCCGCGGGATTATGGTGTGGGCAGCCATAAATCGTTGATTTAGGTCTCAGTAAGTCATTGTTGAAGGAAATCTGACAGCCAGGCAATACATTAATCAGATTTTGCAACCTGTCGTTGTTCCCCTCTTCAGACAACGTCAAGGATTAGTTTTACACCATGATAATGCTCGGCCACATGTCGCGTTAGGAGGGACTTTCTACAGCATAGGCACATTGATGTGTTGCCATGGCCAGCACTTTCCCCTGATTATAATCCCAATGAACATGCATGGGATTACATTTGGCGACGTTTACGTCGACGTCAACCCCAGCCCAGAAACGTCCAAGAATTGGCTAGGGCCCTCCGCGAAGAGTGGGACAGATTCCCATAATACTTGCTTAAGAACTGGTGTGATTCCACGAGAAGGCGGCTTGCCGCAGTGATTGCCAGTAGAGGTGGCCATACACGCTACTGACTTTTCTGGTGAAATTTAGGTGACTAGTCTGAAATGATTGTCCATTTTACCCCGATAAAAATCATGAAATCCCGCACAATGAACTCGTTTTACACAAAATATGATTGAAGTCTCAAATGAAAAAATTGTTATGAATTTGGTTTCAAAAAAAAAAAAAATATGCCAAGTTTTACAGGATGAGGTGTTTCTTTTTCACGTCAGCATATATGGAAGAAAGGTGAAAAATGATAGGCAATGAGTTCATGGATCAACTAATTCCATCCAGTTTTGGCTAGAAAAAAGAAAAAAAAAAACCACAACACAAATTTAGACCAAAAAGACTTTAATCACCAACATAACAGGTTTCTACTTCAGATTCTAATATTGAAGAGTAAAATACAAGTGGTACAACACACAGTAAAACCTACATAATGGCATGATTTGATGGTATAAAACATTATTACATGTGTTTTTTCCATAGTATTTCAATAAGGGCAACAAGACATCACTGAGGGTCATCGTCCAGTACTGTAGCCAAAGTAAAATATGCCTTTGCCAAAGATAGGCCATTCTGACTGGCCCCTTATTGGAACTAATGTGGCCTGTATTCACCAATTGCTCTAAAATTGTGTTTAATTCTGGATTTAAAAAGTAACATAATTTCTGATTGGCTAAACTGTCTGGTTTAGCCAATCAGAAGTTACATTACTTTCAAGTAAAGAACATTCTCAAGAATAACACTAAGAATGCAGTCAAGACTGGCTGGTGAACATGGGCCTGATCACATCAAGATTACAAATATTATGCCTGTACTATTTGCCATATTGGACTAAAAATAATGACATAAGCATAAACTGACCAAGCTGATTTGCGCAGTCTAATCTTGATCTATACTGTCAACATAAATAATGCAGATATGTCCAAACAGTTGTTCAGGCTTGCTCAGGTCATGACTTCTGTATATTTTGACATTATGTAGACCTTTCTGTGCACTAAAATCAGTTTCACATTTGTATAAAAAATTTCTTGATATCGGTAGAGATGAAATGTATTATTCTTAACCAAATGACCAAAATTTAGACTTGTCCAAGTTTAAAGCTCTTACACAAATGGTGGATTTGTCTTTGATTAGGTAAAAACATTGAGGGAAAGGGAAAAAATGCTGGTTGAGCAGCATTTTTTGTTTTCCTGCTTAGTTTTAAAAAGCTTTTTTCCTCAGGGTCATTAAAAGATGGAATTGCTTGGTAAAGATTTAATCTTAACTCTTTGTCTGCCACACATAATTTGGAGTGCTGTTGCAGACAGTCCAGATTAAGATCAGACTGCACCAAGCATTCAGTCTGATCTTTGATCTACACAGTTTGATAACCAGTGAAATAGCCATAAACAGATATAAAAATTCCAAATTACTGTTTTTGTCTGTACTATTGAATAAGCCCAATTGGGTTAGTCCTAGAAGACTCCAATTCAAAAAAAAAATGTACATGACTGCACTGTACATGCATTTTAAGTGGTAAAACTTCAAAGTGTAGTGGAAACAAAATGGACAGTCTCAGTCAAGAAAGTAAAAAAGACCCAAGCATAGCCATATTAGCGCTGCTCTTCACTAAAAGGTCTGTATATAACAAACTGTAGATCCCAGATCAAACTGCTTACTTTGTAAAGTTTGATGTTGATCTACAGTGTCCCGAAAAATAACCGAAACAGGCACTGTAAGGGTAAAAAACCCAGAATAATTCTTAAAGTTTCATCATTGGCTTTAAAATTTTGGGATGCATTACATTTAATATTATTAACAAAAAGCGATAATAGTGTCCTTTGTTTACAAATACCGAGTCAGTTCAAAAAAATTACAGTGAAATGCAAGTCTTTTAAAAGTTACTTACTGGTAAACATACACATGAATTCACAACTGCCTTGTCTGTGGTCTAATGGTCTTAGCTGCATTCTTCACCTATGGTAAAAAAGCTTGCTCCAGTATTTGTCAACAAAGGTCACAGATAAAGCTTTTCATTTATACATATACTGCCCTTGCTGTGGAGTAAAATTATAATGAGACCACACTAAAACATACCAGAAACAAATATGTTAACAAATAATTTAACACTTCAACAAATATTCAACTTAAATCTCATGTATACAATACTATTCTACAATTTTCCATTTAAAAATATTTTCTTAACTCTTTACCACACAATCCCGACTTTTAACGACCCTGAGAAAGAAGCCATTTGAAAACATTGTGAGAAAAGGAGAAAATGCTGGTAACCAGCATTTTCTACTTTTCCCACAATGTTTTGTACTCTTCCCAAGCCAAATTGTAATTTTTCAGTCACATTTATTTTGTCATCCTCAAATGCTTTCAATTTGGACCAGTCTATAATTTTGTCGTTTGGTAAAGAGTTAAGAAAGCATAGAGGGGATCAATGTAGGACTGACTCCATTTTCAAAAATATTTCTTTTACCATCGTTAAAAAATCCACTAATTCTCTTCTAACTTGTTTTTCAGGTAAATTCCATGTCAACAAAAAAAATATGCAAGTGCTGGGTACCTGCCTTTTTTCCTTTTCCCACAATGTATTCTACTCTTCTAAGAACGAATCTCACACTTTCAGTCACACTCTACTGTAGTCTGCAAGTTCTTTAGATACAGAAGAGTGTAAAATTTTGCCCTTTGGTAAAGGGTTAATGTGACTTGGCAGACTGTGTCAGACAAAAACAAACTCAAAACAGAACAAAACAAAAAACATTATCACAGTAAACAAACAATTCTAAAATTCCATTCAGTAGCATTCAGTAACAAAGTACAATGGATTGAAAGTCTATCAACGTCATACAAACATAGTTATACTACAAATAAATTGTCATTTCAAAACCAACCAATAGCTTGCCATTATTGAACAACAAAATAAGAGTCAAAGGAAATTTGGTATCTTGAGATTATTACCTAAAAGTGAAAAGTAAAAGTAAAAAGATGAAGGTCTACTTAACATCTTTATCTCTTCAAAAAAAAATGCAGCAGACAACACTGAATCACTTTTTCTAAAATACAGGGCTCGTATTTACCAACTACGAGGGGTGTCCCAAAATAGCGTATACAAAGGCTATAACACAATCAATGTTAACACAATAGATTCAGCAAGTTTCAGAATTCTTTACAGGAGGTTTGTGCATGTGTGTGTGAAATATAAACTAATTACCTTAAGAATTGCTCAATCTATGATGATTTAAAATAAGATACCCATACATACCCGGCGCACACAAATGCGAACGTCATGAAGTCCCTAGAAAACAATTAATTCTTTTTCAAAGTACTCTCTGTGGTGCTCGATGCATTACGGTGGCGTGTGACCCACTTATCGTATATGTCTTCAAACCACTTGCTTTTCAAATTGCTCAACACTTGCAGAGTTTCCTGTCGCAGTTCATTTAAGTTTTTGAATCTATGTCTCCGCAACCGAGACTTTAAATTGGGGAACAAAGCAAAGTCTAGGGGTGGTAAGTCTGGACTGTAGGGCGCTGCTCCTCTGTCCATCTGTCAACAAATCTTTTGTGCCATTTAAATACAAGAGATCTTGACACAAATTTGTACTTTTCTGTAGCGTGCAGTTTGCGTAGTGTTTGCGTAGGAGTCCTATCTAATTGTACACAATATTCGATAACATTCCACGGCACAACCATTTCCTTTGACGTCACCATTTTCAGCATGTTGGAATTAACTGCTGCACTAGGTTTTATCCTATAACTTTTTTTCAAAATAACATTACGTAAGCATCCTTCGGTGTAATGATCTCAAATGCAATGACGTCAATCCATGTGGAATGATTTCCCACAATTATGACCATGTTTGGAATGATAGACATGTAAAGATGTAAAACCCAGTCATAAAACCCGGTCATATTTTGGTGTGCTCCAGGTTAGGTACCCCATTCGTGTTAATAACTTCATAAAATGTGCTATTTGCAATCTTGATTTTTTATCTTATACAGGAATATGCACAAATGACTAACGGATACAACATGCAAATTTTACTGAAATCTGACGTCAGGTTCCATAAAAAATAGTGTTTCTACGACATTTTGGGACAGCCCTCATATTCTTACGAATATTCTTAGTCTAATACTCAAGCATTTTCAAAATTTTAAAGAAACAATTTCTGATTGGACAAACCATTTGTTTTAGCCAATCAGTAATTATGTTACTTTTTAAATGTAGATTTAGCCTAAGAATACACTATAGAATGGTTGGTAAATACAGCTCCAGGTTATCATTAAGAATATTGAAGTTTTAAGCATAATGGTAGAGCAATGTAGCAAGAGGAGTAATTGCTTGCTAGAAGCATTTCTCCTTTTTTCACAATGTTTTCCGATCTGCTCCGGACCAACATGAAAAAAGGTCATCTGCAGTTGGTGGTATTCTAACAGTACCAAAATTTTTATTCCCACTCTTGTCCTTGTGGCCACCCTTTACTAAATACGTACATGCTTTAACTCTTTACCACACAAAATTGCAGACTTGTCAAAATTAAAGTGTTTGCAGGCGACATTTCAAATGTTGCTCAAACCATGTCCTTTTAGTCCTTAAAAGTTCAGAAGACATTGTGGGTATAGAAGAAAATGCTGGCTACCAGCTGGTAGCCAGCATTTTCTTCTTTTCCCACAATGTCTTCAAAAGCCTCCTCCCTGGGGTTGTTAAAACCTTGGCTTGCTTGGTAAAGGGTCAAAGGGTTTAGATTGTGAAAAAGTGTGAAGACAGACTGCACTAATCCAGACCATTCATTCTATAATCATTCTATATTTATATAATTCTATTATCACCCTCACATCACTTATGACACAAATAACTTTCGTTACAAGGTGTACACTGGTCTATGTCTGTGTAAGTTTAGCTTTTAGAATGCCAAATATATTAACTTTTTAGCAGAAAAAAATCAAACCAAAATACATGTATGCCATTTGAAGAGAGTTTTTTTTTTTAACCAACCTAATTTCAACTTAGTGGGCATTGTGGATCTAAGATCAGATTGCATGTTCTGTGCAATCTCATCTTGACCTACATTGTCCTAAAAATCAACTTAAGTTCTGCTTCACACTGATTGGATTACTCATTGAAAGAGTAGATAACATTTTGGGAAAATGCTAGTAAACAGCATTTTTCTTTTTTCAACCAAAGTTTTAAAAGCCTTTTTAGGCAGGAAATCTGTGTGGAATCCAAGAAAGCTTGGCAAAGCATTCTGATAGTTCTTCAATTGTGCTACTTTCTTCTACAACTAATATCATATAAATAATAATTTCATCTTTTTACCACCAGACTTTCTTTTACTGCAAACAACAAATCTGTATTCATCAGATAGAGAACGCATACTTGTGATTCTCTTGTTTCATTTAATTTTTTACCAATCCACAGGAGAATCCAATGATGACTTCTTTTTGTTTCTTTCCATTTCAAATAACAGTTTTATTACTTTTTTTGGTTTTCTCATCTTTTAGAGACAAGAAATTTTATCTGTAATAAATATACTACTATACTTGTATGTTTATAGAAGGAATAAAGTACATCATCACAATACAACAACCTGTACAATGTGTGATAAAGTTACTATGTCACAATCAGAGTGTGTTGTTTATGATGTCATAAATGATGTCATTATTTACATAACCTTGAACTTAATTAAACAAATTTTGTCAAGAATTTGACTTTCAAAGTGTCCTCACTGAGATACAAAAAACAAATAAAGAAGGTTTTCATGTTGCTGAAAGTAAGTATTTGATTTTGGTTAAGATAAAGCTTTACTGATTTATTATGCCTTACAATGTGAATTTCATGGTAAAAATACAGCAATCTTTCCCCAACATGGACTTCAAAATGTCAGTTGACAATGACAACCATTTCAAACAATGTTTCCAGTTTCTTTTTATTTTTCCCCACAAGTGTTTTTTTCTTAGTTAAATGAAAGTTTGAAGTTAACAGAACCTAATGAAAGAAGTTAAATGAAGGAACTGCTGTAATACCATGGACAGTCCATTTTCATTTGAACTTTTTACAACAAATGATTTGAAAATGATTATGCTGTTGTTAATGTGATAATAACAATACCCTTATTTAATCTTGTATTGAGGATGACTTCTGCTTGTTTTCTTTTATAAACAATTACTCTGAATTGTTGCTTAATATCATTCTTTTGAATGAGCAATCATATTAATCAATTCTGTTAAAGAAAGAAAGTGGAAATCAGTAGTTTTCTCAATAAGAATTAGGTGACTATAACTCACTGTTTTCATAAAGTAAGATTAAAATCATTTCAAAATGTTTGATAAAAGTCTCAGTCATACATAAATCATCATATTATGTGCTCAGTCATCTGATTAAAATCTTCACCGTAAAGGGCTGTACTTTTTTCATCACATATTCTCTCACTCAAGTCCATGTAGCACTGACAGTTATACACATTGTTAAGTATTATTTCCAACAAGAAAAAGACTAAAAGAAAAAAACATTTTTCTTAAATATATTTTTCAGACAGAAAAAAAAAAATCACTGTGTAGTCTGAAAAATTTTCACAACTGAGATTTCAGCCCTTGTGTTTAATTTTTCTCTGGGACTTCCTGAAGTGTGTGCCACTGTGCGATTGGTCGTCTTGGATTGGCCAGCATGTCACTCCAGTGACGCAGCTCTGTGCCAGTTGAATTACATCCAAGTAGGACTCGTCCGATGGGTTCAGATGTACCAATACGATCGTAGTCCACCACTGTGATGATCAAGGTGACTTTCTGTATTGACAAAATGTAAATCATTGTTAACTTTTTTCCAAACGACAAAATTTTGGACTGGATCAAATTGAAAACATTTGCAGACGACACATTAATTGTTGCTTAAATGATGATTTCTGTCTTTGATGGAATAGAAAACATTGTGGAAAAAGGAGAAAATGCTGTTTAAGAGCATTTCCTCCTTTTCCCACAATGTTTTCAAAGTTTCTCTTCCAGGGTCGTTGTAAGCCAGGATTGTATGGTAAAAGGTTAAATCTTTACCACACAACCAAATTTTAGACTTGTCCAAATTAAAAGCATTTGCAGATGACAAATTTAACATGGCTAAATGAATAGACAACTTAAACTCTGCAGTCTGATCTTATGTGCAATCTGAATGGGGGAGGGAGAAATAGAAAACACTGTAGGAAAAGGAGGAAATGCTACTAACCAGCATTTTTTTTCCTTTTCCCACAATGTTTTCAGAACCCTTCTTCCTTGGGGTTGTTAAGACCCCAGAATGTTTCGTAAGGGTTTTTATTACCAATTACCGAAAAGAAATTTGTGACAGACAAGAGAAAGATATATTGGCCAAAAATGATACTGTTTTAGATTGTTTTCAAATTACACAGAATTCTGCCCATTCAGTTTCAGTCATGGCGTGTTAGAAACAATGATCATAATTATTACAACCAACAAAGTTCAGTCTACCATTATTATAAAAATCAATAGACAGGAAATATGTCTGTATGGTGCACTGATTATTGAACACTGTTACTGGAATCTTGCCTCCCTTTATTGAAAACAAAAAGCACTGTTTAACTTTAACAGAAAATCCCCAGTTTTAATAACCCTGGAAAAGAAAGGCTTTTGAAAACATCCTGGGAAAAGGAGAAAATGGTGGTAACCAGCATTTTCTCCTTTCCCCACAATGTTTTCTTCTCTATTAACCCTTATCCTGCTAAATAAGTTAAATGAAACTTTCAAGCCAATAGTAAAAACGCAAATAATGCTACTTCAAACTTATTTTTCGTAGAAAAATATCTCCTTATCGGACAGTGTAGATCCAAGATCAGACTGCACGTTCTGTGCAGTCTGATCTTGATCTACACTGTCCGCAAATGGTCAGAGAGTTGCACTTAGCAGCCTAGGGGCTAACTCCTTACCAAATGACAAAATTTTAGACTGGTCCAAATTGAAAGCAAATTCAGACATCAAATTAAAGGTGGCCCAAATGACCAGACTTGTTCTTGAATGGGTAGAAACATTGTGGGAAAAGGAGAAAATGCTGGTTATAAGCATTTTCTCCTTTTCTCACATTGTTTTCAAAAGCCTCTTTTCCTCAAGGTCGCTTAAAGTTGGGATTGTGTGGCAAAGGGTTAAGGACAAATTCAACTATTTGAACCTACTTTGTCATTAGCAAATGCTTTCAATTTGGACGTCTAAAATTTTGTCATTTGGTACAGAGTTACTGTTGTTTTCAACATTGTTTTCAATATTATTTCAATCATACCATGGCAGCCAGTGCAAGTGCTATGCACAATATTCTTCCCAAGCCACTGGATGCTTTCAACCAGTACCCTTGTTAAAACAATGATCAGAGGTTAGAGAAGAATGAATCTTGTCACAATGACTGTCATCAATCCTCGGAGAGAAATTCACAGAACTGGGGATTCAAGCCAGAGATCCCCTGGATTCAAGCCTTGTACACTAATGACTGCGCAACAGGGCTCAGCCCATGCCAAAAACAACAAGCAGACCAGAAAAACAGAACTAAAGCACATTACCTGTTTTTTTCCATTTTAACACTTTAAGCATAAAGTGGGATCTAAGTAGATTTTAATCAACAAGTTTTTAAGAAACTCTTGATAATGACTGGTAATTCACATGCAAAGATGGGAAATGAAACTGAAATATGCACTCCTCACAGAAAATTGAGAAGATAAACATATCTACTTCTATTATATTACAGCAGAAGATGGGCACATGCACTCAAAAACTACTTGCAGTATTCCCTATTTTACAGGACAGAGCAAATTGATTTATTAAAATGCAAGTAACTGTTTTTGTTGATAAACTCTATGAGAGAGGTACATCATAGCTAAATGATTGTTTTAAGCTACTTTTACAACTTGTATACCTGACAAGGCTTACCCTGAGGGAATGTAAAATAATTAGGTGAGAGATGCTAAAACAAGAAGCAAGTTAGGGCCTGATATGTTCTACTGGCTAAGAAAATATGTAGGTACTATGATCTAATAACACATAAATCAAGAAAATTCAGAAAACCTTCCACCATCCATGACACCACAGCAATTACATCTGTGTCATGCACTGTGAAACATGTCAAAATTTAAGTTCACCATAAATATCATAATATTCAAAAGAAAAAAAAACAACAACTTTATCTAGAAGAATCAACTTGAAGATATTGAGTTAAAAGAATGAAAAGACTCAAAAAAGATCAATCTAAGCTCCTGTACAGATTTACTCTTTTTGTCACTTACAAAAATTTCCTGTTATTGAGATTTTATAAGTAGAGTGTCCTGTAATGGGTTAAGGTACCCAGTATGCTAGTCGCAGAAAATGAGACTGGATTTTAAACAAGATGTCTGTTTGTAAAACAGTCATGCCCCCCTACTGCCATATTGATACAGGAAGTGGCACAGTTCATAAACTGATATCAAAAGAATTGATTGGGAAATATCGATGTCATCTTTTTGATTTATAGCCCACTTCAATTGTTAAACGTGATAATCTGTCAACAGTTTGCATAATTATACACACCGCTGTGTGTATACATACAAGATTGTAAACAGTCGCTAATACACAGACTTGGTTATCTATTTTCTTTTCGGCATACGTGTTCGACTTCCGCTTTTTCCCAGTCAACTTCGATGCTTACTACGTCCCCGATAATACGCGAATGAAATGTTGGAGCCACAAGTTGAGCCACATATGATGATTTTTGAGACACTTTAATTCTTTTTGAGCAAATGGCTCAAGTGGTGAACGGCAGCGCGGGCCCTGAATCATCTGGTGGTCACTGTGACCTTGACCTTTCACGGATTAACCTTAAAATCGATAGGGATCATTTACACTCCTAGATGAATATCTGTACAGAATTTGAAGAACCTATGTCAATTCTGTGTCTAGTTATCATCTGGACAAGGTTTGGTCTATATATCATTAAGTTGAAGGCCACTGTGACCTTGACCTTTGATGGATTACTCTCAAAATCGATAGGGATCATCTGCACTCCAAGACAAATGTCTGTGCCAAATTTGACGAACCTAGGTCAATTCTGTGTCTAGCTATCATCCTGACAAGGTTTGGTCTATATATCAACGTGTTGACGGTCACTGTGACCTTGACCTTTGACTGATTGACCTCAGAATCAATAGGGATCATCTACACTCCGAGACAAATGTCTGTGCCAAATTTGACGAACCTAGGTCAATTCTGTGTCTAGTTATCATCCGGACAAGGTTTGGTCTGTATATCATTAAGTTGAAGGCCACTGTGACCTTGACCTTTGACCGACTGACCTCAAAATCAATAGGGATCATCTACACTCCGAGACACATGTCTGTGCCAAATTTGACGAACCTATGTCAATTCTGTGTCTAGTTAACCGGACAAGGTTTGGTCTATATATCAACATGTTGACGGTCACTGTGACCTTGACCTTTGATCGATTGACCTCAAAATCAATAGGGATCATCTACACTCCAAGACAAATGTCTGTGCCAAATTTGACGAACCTAGGTCAATTCTGTGTCTAGTTATCATCCGGACAAGGTTTGGTCTATATATCAACATGTTGACGGTCACTGTGACCTTGACCTTTGACCGATTGACCTCAAAATCAGTAGGGATCATCTACACTCCGAGACGCATGTTTGTGCCAAATTTGATGAACCTAGGTCAATTCTGTGTCTAGTTATCATTTGGACAAGGTAAGGTCTACCGACCGACTGACGGACCGACCGACATACCGACCGACCGACATTAGCAAAGCAATATACCCCCACTTCGTTGAAGGAGGGCATAATTAGGGACCTAGATATGAAATTACTGAAAGAAAACCCCACAAATATCTGAGAGTATGAGGGCTGTTCGGAAATTATTGAGACAACACTTATAATACAAGATTGATTAGACTTACAAACAAAATATCACAAATGACATATACTTTATTACTTTATGAGGCCACTGGGTCTTCTGTATAAGAGTCAGGGCCCGTCGGAAATATACCACCTTCCTCGGTCTGGAGCAAGATGGCGTTTTATCAACATTACTGTGCGTTTGCACTATATGGAAATTTAGAAATTCTTAAAAATTCTTCTTCTCTGAAACGACTGGTCAGAATTTTACTTAATAGCCAGTGGAGCGATACAGGGCCATTATGGCCCTCTTGTTAAGAGATATGGTGCATTTTTAAGAGTTATTGACAAAATGAATTACCTTACTTTATATTAAACATCTATTTTGGTGTGATTTGGCATTCCAATCATTTATTAGTCCCCCATTTTTCTGCCGCATCCGTGATTTCTAGATATTTAAAAGCCAACTGACACATTACAGATAAAAATATACTGTCATACCAACCCAGTGGAATAAAATAGAGTTACAAAAAGAAGACATACGCAAATCAGTATGCTGAGAAAACTGTTGCATATTATGTTCTCACTGTATCTTCGAAATGTAATGAACCAGGCCAGTCTGCACAGGCTGACATTGGTTGAAATTCTATGATAATAGGGAATTTTCTGATGTCAAAGGATCATTCTATCTCATGATTTAGTGGGTTGATATACAAAAGTTATTTTATAGATTCATAATCATATGATGACTGACTCGGTATATTAACAGAGATGCACGAAACCATGTTTTTCTAGAGCGCTGCAATTAATGTAATTTACAAGATAATATGGCTTGCAACACGCGAAAAGGGGCATTTAGACATTTGCGTAAAGTGTCGTCTCGGATCAGCCTGCTAATCAGGCTAATCCAAGACAGCACTTTACGACTACATTAGATTTTGTGCTACAGTAGACTTGCGCAAAACAGAAAATTACATAACAACGGAAAGTGCCGTCTCGGATAAGTGCGTGGACTGCGCAGGCTGATCCAACACGACACTTTATGCAAATGTCCGAACGCCCCTTTTCACGAGTTGCAGGCCATATAGTACATTTATTAATTGTTGTTCAGAAATTATTGAGACGATGTATGTTTTGAGAGAAAAACTTAACATATGTCCATGAAATTTTCCATAAACACGAATTACCGTAATCTTTAATAAATTGAAAGACTTAAATGAAATCTGTATTAGTTACGCGTTATAATTACATATCATCTAAAATCAACAAAGGTGTGAGTAACTGTAATTGTATATCATCTAAAATCAACAAGAGGTGTGAGTAACTGGAGCTCGCCGTAAAAATGAGTTAGTTCAAATAAATCACACTTGAATAAAAAATTGAATGATATTGAAATAGCGGGGAAAAGTCAATTAAAATGATCACGTAATAGATAAACAAGTTTTGACCATTTTTCGGAAGTTTGTGCTACCAAAGAAACAGCGACAAAATGGATAACAACATAATGATGGAGCAGTGAGCTTATATAAAGTTTTGTGTTAAGCTTGGAAAAATTCCTATTGAAACAAAAAAAAAGATGTTTAGACATTCACCAGAGCCACATTTTTTGACGGATCAAAATTTTACGAACAATTTTTGAAAAAGGTCACCCAAGCAACAATCCTGTGAAATTATTTCAAAATCTGACCTGCTGTTTCAGAGGAGAAGATTTTTAAAGAATTCCTTCATTTCTGTATAGTGCAAGAAGCCCCCATTCACCAGAGCCACGTTTTTTGACGGATCAAAATTTTACGAACAGTTTTTGAAAAGGGTCACCCAAGCAACAATCCTGTGAAATTATTTCGAAATCTGACCAGCAGTTTCAGAGAAGAAGAATTTTAAAGAATTCCTTCATTTCTATATGGTGCAAGAAGCCCCCATTCACCAGAGCCACATTTTTTGACGGATCAAAATTTTACGAACAATTTTTAAAAAGGGTCACCCAAGGAGCATATCTGTGAAATTATTTCAAAATCTGACCCGTGGTTTCAGAGGAGAAGATTTTTAAAGAATTCCCTAAAAAATTCCATTTGGTTGCAATGGCAACCAGAGTTTTTGATGGAATCAAATTCTGTGAACAGTTTTTAAAGAGGACCTTCCAAGGAACATTCCAGCCAAGTTTGGTCCAAATCCGCCCAGTGGTTTAGGAGGAGTTGATGTTTAAAGAATTGTTGACGACACACGACGGACACCAGGTGATCCTAAAAGCTCCCCTTGAGCACGTTGTGCTCAAGTGAGCTAAAAAGTTAACATACGGATGGACGCACAACGGACAACGGGCCATAACATAAGCCTGCTGGCCTTCGGCCAGTGGAGCTAAAAAACTTGTCTAGCACCAATCATGTATCACTGCAGCTTGATAATCAAGGGAGGTAAATAGTAACGAACTTTATCTTTCATAAAAAGAGTTATTTCCCTTGATTAATGTTTAAATTGAAGTGACAATATTTTGAAGCCCATGTTAAACTTGCGATCCCTGGAATGAAGGCAATTTTGACCCCAGACCTACAATATGAAACTAAAATGTGGGGTTATAAACAAAAAGATTTTTTAATCTTGCCCAATAAAAAGTCATGTAAAATAAGTTTGCTGAATAAAAGGCCCTGTAAAACATGTGATCCATGACACAGGTTTATCAAGTTTTCACTATAAAAGCCAATGTAAAACTTGTGACCCCTGGTGTGGAGTCAAACTTGACCCCCAAAGTTAAAATTTGGGCCCTCTTGGTAGAGGCCCATTATATAAAGTTACATGCAAAATTTGGTAGCCCTAGGCCTAAATATGGCTATGTACAAGTAGATTATTAAAGTTTCCTTATATAAGACCATGTAGAACTTGTGACCCCCTGGGGTGGGGCTACATTTGACCCCCTGGGCTATAATTTGGGCACCCTTGATAGAGACCCCCTAGATAAAGCTAAATGCAAAATTTGATAGCCCTAGCCCTTATAGCTAGATGTGAAAGATTTTCCTATATAAGCCCGCCCATGTAAAACATGTTACCCCCCGGAGCGAAGTCAAATTTGACCCTCGGCTATAATTTGGACACCCTTGGTACAGGTCCACTAGATAAAGCTGCATGCCAAATTTGGTCGCCCTAGGCCCCATGGCTAGGTCAAAGAAGAATTTTAAAGTTCTCCCTATATAAGCCCATGTAAAACTTGTTATATAAGCCCATGTAAAACTTGTTACCCCCGGGCAGGGCCTAATTTGACCCCAGGGCTATAATTTGAACAATCTTGGCAGAGGTCCACTAGATAAAGCTACATGCCAAATTTGGTAGCTCTAGGCCCTATGGCTAGGTAGAAGAGGAATTTTAAAGTTCTCCCTAAATAAGCCCATGTATAACTTGTAACCCCCGGGGCAGGGCCAATTTTGACCCCAGGGCTATAAATTGAAGAAACTTGGTAGAGGTCCACTAGATAAAGCTACATGCCAAATTTGGTAGCCCTTGGCCTTACGGTTTCAGACAAGAAGATTTTCAAAGATTTTCAAAATTTTTCAGTTTTGTTGCCATGGCAACCAGAGTTTTTGAAGGAATTAAATTCTTTCAAGAAATTCTGAAGAGGACCATGGCAGGATCATTTCTGTGAAGTTTCATCAAAATTGGATGGGTAGTTTCAGAGAAGAAGACGTTTTAAAAAAAAGTTAACGCACGGACGGACGGACGGACGGACGACGGACGCACGACGGACAACAGGCCATGACATAAGCCCGCTGGCCTTTGGCCAGTGGAGCTAAAAATGCCTCGTTTGATCTACTTTTTTTTCTTTTTTATTTAAAGATATTCGAAAGTTCTATAAAATAAGAGGGTCATGATGGCCACCCCACTGGCCATTATGTACAAACCATACATACCAAACATTACAATTTTTGGCCAAATGGTTTGGTACAAGTAGTCCTATAAAGATTTTTTTCTATAAAAGCCAATGTGTAAATTGTGACCCCAGGGCAAGGCCATTTTTAACCATAGAGCTAAAATTACCTGAATCTTGGTAAAAGTCCTTAAGATACAGCCACATACCAAATAATACAAGTCTAGGCTGTTGGCTTATAAACAAGAAGATTTTCAAAGTTTCCTCAACATAAAACCCAAGTAAATACAAGAGGCTGAGCTTATTTCGATTCAAGGGCTGAATTTTTAAATTCAGAAGTGATCCACTAGATGAAGCTATGTGCCAAAATTGGTAGCCCTAGGCCTTACAGTAAGGAATGAGAAGATTTTTCAAGTTTTCACCCTTGGACAGGGCCAATTTTGGCCCCATGGCTATGCTTTGAAGAATCTTAGTATAGGTCCACTAGGTGAAGATACATACCAAATTTGGTAGGCCTAGGCCATATGGTTTAGAACCAAAAGATTTTGAAAGTTTTCACTACATAAACCCATGTAAAACTTGACCCCTGTGGTGTAGCAAAGTTTGGCCTAAGGGCTATTGTTTGAAGAAAATACATAGAGGTCTATTAGATGCAGCTACATGCCAAATTTGGTAGCCCTAGACCATAATGGTTTAGAACTACAAGACTTTTAAACTTTTCGGTACATAAGCCTATGTGAAAATTGTAACCCCCAGGGTTTGGCCATTTTTGACCCAAGGGCTATTATTTAAAGAGATTTAGTACAGGTCTATTAAATGAAGCTACATGTCAAATTTGATAGCCCTAGACCATATGATTTTGGACAAGAAGATTTTCAAAGATTTTCAACATTTTTCAAATTTGTTGCCATGGCAACCAGATTCTTCACAGGAATCAAATTCTTTCACGAAATTCTGAAGAGGACCATGGCACGATCATTTCTGTGAAGTTTGGTCAAAACTGGTTGGGCAGAGTTGTTTGAAATTAAAGTTAACACACAGACAGATGGATGCACAGACACTCAATAGACATAGTGCCATGACATAAGCTTGCTGGCCTTTGGCTAGTGGAGCTAAAAAATCTGTCCACTGAAAATTTTTTTATTGCAGAAAAATAATCAGAAAAAAAATCTTTGTTGACACATTAGATCATTTCTAAATGCTACTGTAATCTGTCTAGTGCCTTAATTCTTTGGATCAACCCTTTTTACTATTGGCAAACATCACATTTCTAAGAATAATCATTTATTTGAGCAGTACATCTATTTGTTTTTTTAAGAACCGTTTATGAAATTTGAAATAAAAGCCTAATTTCTGATATTTTGACAAGAGTTACCGTATCTCCTACGAAGAAGTCTATCTTTGTATTTTGCTCTGCAACATATTTTTTTCTTTTCATTTTTTTTTTTACTCCAAATACATCGTACTATTATCTGAGAAAAAATGAAAAAATATATCCATAGTAAAAAACTATCATATTAGATTATTATGTCCTTAATCCATTTTTTCATAGAGCATGGCTCATTTTAAGCTAATCCTCCAGAAAGTAGTCTGGATTCTATCTAGGTTCACTCTTATTACCAATGGTAGAGAGCTTAAGCCACCCTGAAGCAGGCAATCTTTGAAAAAATTGTGTCAAAATGTGAACATGCTTTAACAAGCATTTTTTTCTTTGTTCCATTTCTTTTTTAATGTGTTTATGTACCAAACCAGAATTAACTTCATAAATCTTCATTTTACAAGATAACAACAAGTTGTCAAAATTTCAGTCAAGAGATATTTGGTTGGAGACATCTAAAATGAAATGCTTTTTAACTTTTTACATGTTTTTATGACCCTGGAGATGTAAGCTTTGGAAAACATTGGGTAAAAAGGAGAAACCCAGAATTTTCTCCATAGTCCATAATGTTTTCCAACCTTTCATGGATAAATACCATCATTCAGGCCATTTTTACTTTGTATTGTTTGCTTATGCTTAGAATTTGGCAAAATTTCAAATTTGTCATTTGGTAAACAGTTAAGGTTAAGAAAGACACACACATGCATGAACTAAGTTATATACAGCTCTTGGACTACTAAAAAAAGTGCAAAAACATGCAGACATGCTCTGAAAATGTGTGTTAACAGCTTATAAAAGAAAAAAAGAAATGAGCAAAAGTCACTTGAAATTTCTTTCAGTAATACCAAGTTAGAACAGAAAGACTTGTAAAATGGTAAATATTAAATTTTGGAAATTAATTGATGTAAACCCCCCTTTTTCCTCAAGTGGCATTTGTGTAGGGAATTCATTTTTCATTCACAGTTCAAATGTGTAGAAAATACTGATTTCTCACAGTTCATCTGTGTAAAACATGTACTATTCATAGTTCATTAAATTTTATGAAAAAAAATATCCATCATTAACAGCACATCTTGGTAGAAAATATCCCTTTTTTACAGTTTATCTGTAAAAAAAATACATTCACAGTTTCTCCATTGAAACTATTCATTGTTCACACTTCATCTATGTGGAAATATTCATCATTAATAGTTATTTAAACATGTAGAAATTATTTGAAATTCACAATTTACCTATGTAGAAAATACTGATTATTCACTAATTATGCTTAAAAATTATTCATTTTTCACAATTTATTTATGTAGAAAATATTCAATATTCACATTTCGTAAGTGTAAAAATTATTCATTTTTTACAGCAATTCTGTTTAGAAAATATACACTATGCATTGCCTATCTGTGTAGAAAACATTCCTTATTTACAGACTATCTGTGTGGAGAATATTCATTATTCACAGTTAATCTGTTTAGAAAATATATATTATTCAAAGTTCATCTGTGTTGAAAATAATATTTATTCACAGCTTATCTATGTAGAAAATATTTATTTTTTAACAGTCTTTGCTATATCAAAATTATTATTATTCACAATTTATGTAGAAAAATAATATTTGCAGTTCATCTGTGTTGAAAATATTCATTTTACATATTTATGAGACAGTCACCACATAGAATTATCATCGTTTCCAAAATAAAAGATACTTTTTTCAGGGTATGAAAGAGTTAAATGATGATAACAATGTAACAGAAACATGATCTGTGATATTCTAAGATGCTAATTCTGTTACAAGGTTTCATTGGGTATGATAGAACTCCTGACTTCAAATGTATTAATTAATCTATTGTGTGACAGTTTGAAAGTTATGAGATTATACATAAAGAGACATATACATACATAAAAACACACATTCTTCTACATTTCTAAATAGTATGACAATGACAAAGTATTATATTTTTACCACCTAGAAAATATATTTTGGAATAGACATACAAATGTTAGACAGACAAATAGGTACAATATTCACCATCATCAAGTATCATGTGACCATGAACAGAATTCTGAATGATTGATTGAATAGTGTTTTACGCCACTTTCAACATGTATTTCCTTGGTTCCACTAGTACTAGGCTAGGGCTCTGAAGTGTTTTGCCCGAAAACACTTCCATGAAAAACCCAGTGGATCCAGGGCTGAGGGATACATTCATAAGCAATAAGACTGCCCTGTATGTATCAAAGGATAGTCTTATGGTAGTGACATTTGGTGAACATTGTCAAGGTCTCTCTAGCAGGCGCTCTAAATTAACAAAGATATATTCAAGATCAGATTGAATTTTATGCTAGATCTATCTTAAACTAAACCATCTACAAAAGTATTTGTTGTTGCCCACTGCACTCTAGGACTGGATAATAGTTTTTTTGGCATACATATTTTCCTATTTTATGTTTTGAAAAATGTATGAAAAACTACAAGTATTTCAACTTTTCATTCATTTATTAACACAATTATTAGCAACAGTCCAAATCAAAGTTTTAAGTTTAGTAATTGCTTTACCCTTACAATGCCTTCCATAACTTACTTTTGGTGACAATTTAGATCAAGATTTGATTGCATGTTGCATGCAAACAGTCTTTAATCTCTACTATGCAATAATTTGTGAGATACTCCAAAACAACCTTTCTTAATCTGTTTATGGTTCATTGACTGTGAAACAAGTTTAACAGCTTACATCAATCACACAATTTGCTTTCTAGAAACATAACCAGTATTCATATCAAGGCTCACAACATTTCAAACCCAAAACCTACTGCATGAGAGGCTGATCTCCACACTATAAACAACTATCTCTCAAAAAAACAGCCTTCATATTATAATTATTATTGTTAGCTTTTTCTACAACCTCTTAATGTCACTTCCCTTGTACCTCACTTTAGGGTTAAGAGCTTAATTCTGCCAGAGAGACAAAGAATCACAACAGCTACAACAACAAGGTGGTGCTCTACGCCACAACATGTACATATGAGACTTAAGGGTGGCCAATCTACAGGGTTACAGTTGGTTAGTATACCTGGATTTGTTCGAAAGGAACTTCAAACGTAAAGGACTCGTTATAGTAGGGATTCAGGGTACACTTTTTAATCGTGGTTTTCTTCTTCTTAACTCGTTTTCCGTTTTGCATCAGGGAAATTTTAACATACGGATCTATTGGAAAAGGAAAGAGGTTGAAAAGAAAACACTGAAAATTAGACATCAATGTTAACTCTGATATCACCTGATGTTAGAGATATATAAATATATCAAAGAGGTAAAAATAAGCATGCAAAAAATCCCACTCAAATACAGTGTCAGGTCAAATATAATGGTAAATATTTTTTTTTTAAATATTTTTTAAGTGATTCTGCCAAAAGTTTATATCTTAATCTTCAAAAAATGCATTAAGAAATTTACAAAGAATGACATCTAAATTTATATGATTATCTCTATATAATAACAATCAAAAAGCAAAAAACAGTTTCTTTTTCCCCAGTGTTTTCTAAAGTACAACAAACTGAAACAGATTGAATCTTAGAAGGTATTCATGATTTATGTCAAAGAAGTTTTATTTTCTGAAAGACATTCCAAGGAATTCTTCGGGGAAAAAGTGTATTATAATTGAAGTATTCTTAGTTTCTATCAAAGCTTTCCAAAGCCAAGGTGCTCAAATGACGACATACATTTGACCTGACAATGCTTTACCACTGCATAGTGAAAAAAGTAATAAAACAGTCCATGTACAAAAAACACTCCCAGTACATGTAAAATAGGTGATAAAAAGGAAACAACTGTTTCAGTTGCATTGTGAGTCATATACCTGAATTTGCTCAAAGGGCACCTCGTATGTAAACGACTCATTGAAGTACGGATTTAGCGTGCGTTTCTTAATGGTGGTTTTCTTTTTCTTTAGGCGTTTGTTGCCTTGATACAGTGCAATCTTTACATACGGATCTAAATCAAGGAATGGTGAGACAATATGAATAGTGGTTGTGAATACAATTATAAATAACCAAATATTTGATTCATCACATTTAAACCTTTACCAAACCATCCCCTCTTTTAACGACCCCTGAGTGAAAACTCAATTGAAAACACTGTGGGAAAAGGAGAATTCAACTGCCTATGCAGACCCTGCAGATCAAGACAAGACAGGACAGAACTTGCAGTTTGATCTTAGATCTACACTGTCCACTTCATTGTCAGATATTCTGAAAATTAACTCTTTACCACACAATCTCGACTTTTAACCACCCTGAGGGAAAAGCCTTTAGAAAACATTTTGGGTAAAGGAGAAAATGCTGGTAACCAGTACTTTCTTCTTCTTCTCACAATGTTTTTTGCACTTTGAGAAATAATTTTAATGGTTTAAGTAACATTTAATTTGTTGACAAATCTGCAAAATTGGATTAGGCTACAATTTTGTTGTCTGGTAAACTGTTAAAGCTTTGAAACTGCAATAAAAAGTGTCTGCATCTTTAGGACTGACTGAGGATTCCCATATCATTTATTAACCCTTTACTACATGACAAATTTTAGATTTGTCCAAATTGAAAGCGTTTGCAGACGACAATTTCAATGTGGCTCAGATGGTGCTTTTTTTTCATTGATAGGGTAGAAAACATTGTGGGAAAAGGAGAAAATGCTAGCTACCAGTACTTTCTCCTTTTCTCACAATGTTTTCAGAAGGCTTCTTCCTCAGAGTCGTTAAAAGCATTGATATGGTAAAGGGTGACACTCTGCAAGGGCTAACTCTTTACCAAACGATAAAATTTTAGACTCAATCAAATTAAAAGGATTTGCAGGTGACATTCAGTGCAGCTAAACAGATGATTTCTATTACTGAAATGATAGAAAACATTGTGGGGAAAAAGGAGAATATGCTGGTTACAAGCATATTCTCCCACAAAGTTTTCAAAAGTCTTCTTCCTCAGGGTCATTAAACTTTAGGGCTGTGTGGTGAAGGACTAGTATGTAATTTCTCCTTTTTCCCCTGTATAAAAACATTAAATCAATGTTGATTATCCATTTATAAAGATTATACTTTCAAAGTTCTTCTGCAAATTTCATTACAGTGGTAGTGAATTTAATAATGTGAAAATATACAACAATCTGTCAAAAATAAAGATGAGGTGATATCTGAATACAATTTCCTAGAAAAAAAAATCATATTTATAACAAACTACAACATACAAAGTTTCAGTAAGTGATAAGCAATACATTTAACCCTTTATCACATGACAAAATTTCAGACTAGTCCTAATCAAAAGCACTTGCAGACCCAAAAAGAAATGTGGATCAAATGATGAATTTTATCTTTGAAAAGGTAGAAAACATTGTGGAAAAAGGAGAAAATGCTGGTACCAGCATTTTCTTCTTTTTTCACAATTTTTTCAAAAACCTTATTTCCTACGGATTTTATGGTAACAGGTTAAGCTTTATTTAGGGACTCTCTTGTGTTTACAATTTTTCCATGAAAATCTCAGGAACTTATGATTTACTGGATTTACTACCAGACTGCCAGACATTTTATTGATCAACTAGTTACCTCCCAAAGGGGCATTTTGTCTACCAAGAAACAATTTTAGAAATGAACCATGTTCTGGCAAAAGGGGGTTTAATACATCTCTGTGATGCAATATCAAGCAAGTCATTACATAATTATGGATCTATAAAATCCATTTTGTCTAACAAGCTACTGTATCTGGAGGTAGAATGGATCTTGGACACACAGAAAATTGACCAATAGCAAAAATTTTGATCAATGTCAGTCTGCATTGACTGCGCAGGCTGACATTGGTCGATACTTTTTGCAGATGCATTAAGTCTCCTTTTCACAGAGCACAGCTAAAATCATTTCGGCAGAAGAAGAAATTATTTGTAATAAGTATTTCCTTAAGTTGGTTCAATCTTGATTTTATTACATTCATGTACTTAGTAGTCTAAAACTTAAATCTGAAAAGAAAGGGTATGATGTTAAACAGTGAAGAATGAAGAGTATATATACAAATAGCAGTCTTCAGTGCCTCACAACAACCAGGTGTAGACTACAGTTCAAAATGTGCCTATTATATACATCATTGCACTGTGTGTGCAACACAACACCATTTCATGTAATAAATGCTACAATCATTTTATAATTAAACTCTGATGGTACTGAATTATGCAGGTAAGTTATTGAAATGAAACACTATGAGTATGAATAATGTCATATTCTACTCCATTACAGCAATTTAGGACATGTTTTCTTGAACAGTCTGGAAGTTGATCGACCAATTGTGTGATGTTTAAGACTGTTTTCAACATTATTTCAGTTATAACATGGCAGCCAGTGCACCTATCCCTGCTTTCCTAGACTTTCTTCTACCAGTACTTTGCACAATATTCTTCCAAGCCACTGGGTGCTTACCTACATAACCATCATCAAAACAATTATCAGTGGTGAGAGAAGGAATACTGTTGCAATGATATCATCAATCCTTGGAAAGGACCAAGCTGGAAGTTCAAACCAGCAAGACCCCGTTTTCAAATCCAGTAGGCTATCGACTGCACTAACGGGACTTGGCTGTCTGGAAGACGCCAAGATAAAAGCAGCTATAACAAGCAACTGAATCCTATCATTACAAGAAATTCATCTTTTTCTCTTCAGTTGTCTACTAATGATGTTAAATTTGCATCTGTCTTGGAAAGAGGAGAAAATATTGTGAAAAACAAAGAAAATGCTGGTTACCAGCATTTTCTCCTTTTACCCACAATGTTTAAAAATATTAAGAATTATTTACTATGTGATTGTTTGGCAAAGGATAAAAATAAAAGTACCCTTACGGACATGAAAGTTCGCAACAAAGAAACAAATGAACAAATGCATAGCAGAAATACAGGGACCGGGCAGGATTCGAACCCAGAACGCCCGGAGGAAAGGCCAACACCATAACCACTGAGCTAAAGAGAATTCTCCCTTACGCAGTTGTCAGGTATTGATTTTATATACGGGAAAGCTATGCAGTAAGGAAGGAGTGATCTCCTGTAACAGTACTTTCTCATATCTCACAAAGCAAAAAGTATCAACCCATGTCAGCCTGTGCAGAATGCGCAAGCTGACATGGGACAATAGTTTTTGAAGATGCATTACACCACCTTTCCACAGAGCATGAATCATTTTCTTTGCTGGCCTATTTGTGGAAGGTAGATAGTAATGAATATCTAAGAATTGTACAGAATATCCTTGTTTTGTTATAAAAGAATATCAGAATGAATAACAAAATACATAACTACAGTGAACAGTTTTTGAAAACATTATGGGGAAATAAGTGATTACAGGCAACTGCCCATTTTCTCCCAATGTTTCCATACAATTCAATAATACTGTTTCTTTGCCCTCAACTGCATTTCCCTTAGCACCTTCATTAACGTTTGGTTTTTTTAAACTTTAATTGTACAGTAAGATGATAATTCAGCAAGTTGAAGTTAAATTTTTTACCAAACACTGAAAGTCTAAATTTTTCCAATTGGAAAGGATTTGCAGACAACACACAAAAGGTGAATGAAATGATGGAGTTTGTCCTTGATTGGGTAGAAAACATTGTGAGAATAGGAGAAAATGCTGATTTCCAGCATTTTCTCCTTTTCTCACAATGTTTTCAGAAGCTTTTTTTTTGTCAGGGTGATTTAAACTAGGGAATATGTGGTAGAGGATTAAAAGTTACCATACTCTGCTACATGAAAAAAGTGTATGATCAAGAACAGTTTCCTAATATTACCTGACAAACCACCGACATCCATCTTCTTTAGGTTTTTGGCCTCCAGAATGACAACTGTTAGCTTGCCTGCAGTCGGTACATATCTCAGAGAGAAGCATATGTCTCCAAGTTTGTTTTCCTGTCAAGAGAAAAAATATACTTCTTAACCCTTAACTCTTTGCCACACAACAAAAATGTAGATATGTCCAAATTGAAAGCATTTAGAGACAACAATTAATATGTGGCTCAAATGGTGAATTTTGTCTCTGATAGGCTAGAAAACGTTGTGGGAAAGGAGAAAATGCTGGTTACCAGCATTGTCTTCTTTTCCCACAATGTTTTGTAAAGGCTTCTTTATCAGGGTCATTAAAACTTGGCATTGTGTGGTAAAGGGTTAAAGCCCCAAATTACCCAACAAAAATATTCATTCTAGAAATAAGACCCAAATAATGACAGTATCATGATTGCAGTGTTTCAGCTGAGCAGACAATGTAGATCTAAGATCAGGCTGCACATTTCTTGCAGCTTGATCTTGATCAACACTGCCCACAAAGGCAACTAAAGTAGTGAAAGGCGTTTTAAAGGTTAATTTTACAGACTCTTTCTAAATGCACATATCAATATGTATCAGGAGTATTGATTTTACCCCACAAATGCATGAATTTGTATGAGAAGTGCAGATTTTTATCAGATTATTATATGTGCACAGTTCAATTTAACAAAATCCCTGGTTTCAATGACCCTGAGGAGAAAGCCTCATAAAAACATTGTAGAAAATGGAGAAAATGCTGGTAACCAGCATTTTCTACTTTTCCCACAAAGTTTTCTATCCTATATAGACAGATCACACTATTTAGAATTCATCAAAATTGTCATTTGCACATTTGGACAAGTCTTAAATTTTGTTGCTGGGTAGGTTAGGAACTCAGTAAAATTTTGCACCTCTTCCAATAGCCAGGTAATTACAATTGGTTGCTCTTAACCAACAGTTATTTCTAAGTATCTTTGATGAGCAACAAAAATCCTTTGTGCTATAGAAAAAATTGCTTTTATCAAGTGATTGATATCAAGTGAGCAAACACATGCACTGTTTAATAGTAATGTCTTAACTCTTTACCAATTTTTTGGATTGGTCCAATTTCAAAGCATTTGCTTAAAAACTAGGATTTGTCTTTGAAAGAGTAGAAAACATTGTGGGATAATGAGAAATTGCTTGATACCAGCATTTTCCAAAGATGTTTTTAATTGAGGCCTATCAATAATATTCAGGTTTGTTTGGTAAATGAATATATGCTGCCAGTATCGAATGTATTGACAAGTTGAATAGAACAAATGTCCAAGCATTTAGGAGTTATATCTAGATTTATTGATGAGAGTCTGTCAATAACTGTTGCTAGGCAACAACTTGCAATTGGATGTGACACGACAGAAATTCAGTAATTTTCTGTGATAATCAGTCAGGCTGGCACGCAAATGTCCATCACGATTCTCCTAGGGAGGTGTCTTTTATATAACCTTTACAAGGGGAGCATATGGCTTGGAATAAAGATTGCTCTTAACCTTTTACCACACAATCCTAGGTTTTAACGACCCCTAAGAAGAAGGTTTTTGAAAACATAGTGGAAAAAGGAAGAAAATGCTAGTAACCAGTATTTTCTCCTTTTTCCACAATGTTTTCTATCAAACTAAAGACAGCTGTCTTTGTTTGACCTACATTAAATCTGTAATCTGCAATTGCTTTCAATTAGGTTTCATCCAAAATTTTGTCAAATGGTAAAGGGTTATACCCTTTACTACACAACCCTGTGTTTATTAACCAGGAGGAATAGGACTTTTGGAAACATTGTGGGAAAAGAATCCAGCATTTTCTCCTTTTTTCCAAAAGTTTTTCTTCCCTTTCAAGGACAACTCCAATTATTTCAGCCACATTACACTTGTCAACTACAGATGATTTCTTTATTGAACAGTCTGAAAATTTGTAGTTTGAAAAAGGATCAACCCTTATAATTATGTTGCATGTGATACTTGGACCTTTGTGTTTTGTCCACAATTTCGTGAACCCTTTCAAAGACAAATGCGATCATTTAAGCAATCACCACATCACCCTGAGTTTTAATGACCCTGGGTAATAAGACATTTGAAAAAATTGTAGGAAAAGGAGAAAATGCTGCTTAACAGCATTTACTCCTTTTCCCACAATGTTTTCTAACCTCTCAGAAACAAATTTAATCATTTGAGCCACATATAATTTGTTGTCTGCAAATACTTACAACTTGGACCAGTCTAACAGAGTTGTGTGGTAAAGTAAAAGAGTTAAGCCATGTTTTTTTCTGTCATATTTAAATATGCAGAAGTGTAGAATTTTGTCCTCTAGCAAAGAGTCAGCCAATTATCATACAAATAGGATTTTTACACCCCTGCAGCACACAGCTTTACAAAAATTGCCATGGATAATTGAGGATGAAAATTATGACTTTGTACCAATCAAACATACCTAGCTAAATCTAACTTAACTCTTTACCACACAATCACGAGTTTTAACGACCTTGAAGTAAAAGCCTTTTGAAAACATCATGGGAAAAGGAGAAAATGCTGGTAACCAGCATTTTCTCCTTTTCCCATAATGTTTTCTACCCTTTCTAAAACAAATTTCAATTTTTGAGTCACCTGTAATTTGTCGTCTGCAAATGCTTTCAATTTGGACAAGTCTAAAATTTTGTCGTCTGGTAAAAGGTTAACCCACTGACAAATAATACCATGTTATCACAACCCAGGAGAGGAGGGCTTTGAAAACACTGTGAGACAAGGACAGAATGCTGGTAACAAGCCAGGATTATTTTTGTACCAGAAAATTATAGATGATAAAAGGGAATGACAAAGTGGTGAAGTAACAATTCCATAGACATATGTTATAAATAAAGTATGAAATCTTTGAAGTCTTTACCATACAATCCTGGATTCTAACAACCATTCCACACTTTTGTTTTCTATCCTTTCAAAGTTCCATCAAAATTCCATCCATTCAGTCACACTCAGTCTGCCGCCTTCAGGTGCATTCAATTTGGACAGGACTTTCTAAAATTTTGTTGTGTGAGTAAAGATTTATGCAGTTTGCATCAATCTTACTTTCTCATTTACAGCCATCCTTTTGACATGTTACCTTTTGGTTTTCATACAAAAAGTTCCATACATTTCTCCTTGCAGCTACCACAACAACAAGAGAAAGATAAATATTTTCTGGCAAGATTTGCTAGATTGATCTGAATACAACTTATACTATAACAGTTAAACCACACAGTCCTAACTGTTTAAAACAAAGCTTTTGAAAACATAGTGGGAAAAGGAGAAAATGCTGGTAAGCAGCATTTTCTCCTTTTCCCACAATGTTTTCTACTCTTCCCAGAACAAATTTCAATATTTTAGTAACATTTATCTGTCATCTGCAAATGCTTTCAATTTGGACTAGTCGAAAATTATATTGTTTTGTAAAGAGTCATGAATGTTTCTTTTAACGACGTATACCACAAATATTTGTGTGCATCCTAATGCGCATGTGTTTTTGTCATGGATAGTGAATCAAAAATGCACCCATGGATTTTTTGCACATATGTTAATACTATTGGTGCACTGAAACAAGTAGCACTTTTTTCGGGTAGTATTAGTAAAGAGAAAAAAATGGATCTGTGAACTGTCACCGCGAAATAATTAAAATACTGTTGACACAGTGTTACACACTAAACAGGCGAACAAAGGCAGGAAATTTAAAGCTGTTGAAGTATAGCTGTTTCCACTTTGAAAATTATTGTTGAATAAGGAGAAATCACTCCTAATGAGCAATTTCTCCTTTTCCCAATATGTCTGCTGAGCTTATATCCTATTTTTTCCTTGAAAAAAATTAACTTCCAAAGGGACCTTCATCCTTGTTTTCTGACGAAAAAAGCGCGGATAGGTGCCATTTTTATTTTTTCTTATTGTTTAGAATTATAAATATAATAAATGTGGAAATTTTAAGAAAAATCTGTCTGTTAGAAAGTATGTGCTTTTTAAGGATTAACCCTTAATTCTGTCAAATTATCTCCCTTTTAAACTCAAAGGTCTACATATAACATGCATATCTTTACAAATTTACCATGCTCAAAACCAGGCTTTTCTTTATTTTTTGTACAAAACTAAATGAATTTTCATTAAAATGATGTATTCTTGTGTATTCTTATGGTAATTTTCCTGTTTAACTGGCTATTAAAGAAAGGCGTGTTAAATCCAATATAAGCTGAATTTTGAAACTGTATATACCTTTCTCAAAGGCAAATTTCTCAGAAATGAGCACGGTGACTCCTATCTTTTTTCACTGAAATCTTCTTGAGACATGATGAGCTTTATGTGCAAAGTTGTAAAAAAATCTGTCCGTTAGAAAAATTTGTGATATACGTCTTTAATCCAGTCTTTGCTGTCATTTTTTTTTTTTCAGATGTCATCACTGTGACATCCTACCTTTTCAGCATCATTTTCAGGGCTTGCCAGGTCCCTCCATTCTTCAAGAGTCTGACCAAGGTCAACTGAGTTCAAGGGAACCTGCACTTGTCCAATCTGGTCATGTTTGGAGAAGCGGTCAAAATCATACACAGCAAACACTAGAGTTTTTGATGCCACTTCTGCGTAAGGAACCTAAATCAAAACAAAAAAGAAAGGCTGCTATGATTATAATAAAGACTTAGGCAAAAATATAAGGACATTTTTAAAACATTTCTATATAAAATGGTTCTATTCTGTGATACTCTAGTTGTGCACTCTAGGTTTTACAGTGTACTGGATTGAAGTTAAGTGCTTTACAAAAGGGTGAAAAACCTTGTAGGACAAGGATAAACGGCTGATTACCGGCATTTTCTCCTTTTCTTACAAGGATTTTTAAGGTCTTCTTTCTCAAGGTCTTTAAAACTCCTATTGTTTGGTAAAGAGTTAAACTTTTACCAATAAATGACATCCAAAACACACCATGACATTTCAAGGTGAACAGTGCAGATTCAAGATCAGAAATTTTTTTGTATAGTATAATCCTGATCTTTGCTGTCTGTATAAGCTCCTGAAAAATCCTCCCAAGCACACTAAGGTCTGGGTTAACCCTTTACAAACAATCCATTGTTTTCAAAACTGTTGAAGATGGATTTTCAAAACATTGTGGGAAACAGAAAATGCTAGAAAACAGTGTTTCCTCCCTTTCCTGTGATATTTTCTGTCCTTTCCAAGACCTTTCTCAGTATCTGAGCAAGGTCTAATTTGTCATCTGTAAAATGCTATCAATCCGGACAGGCAAATAATTTAAATGTGTGGTAAAGAATAAACCCTACTGAAGCTTAAAATGTGTATGTAATTCTGTATCACTTATGTGGTAATAGCCATCACTTTATCACTATATCATTTACAAAACATTTACACTGTTGATAGCAAGAATCATGCCACTAATGCATTTGCCATTAACCAACATCCTACGTATGGTGACCTCTGCCCTTGAAAAACTGAGGTTGAGATAGCAGATCAAACTAGAATTGTCACATGCCGATCGATTGCCTTGTAAATGGATTTTTGAAAAAATTTCAAAGGGCTATAACTCCTGTAATAGTAGACCATTCCACTTTTAAGATTGCAAGTGTACAGGTTCCAATGGCAGGAACACTTTCATTAAGATAAGAAACTCCAGCCAAATTAGTTGAAAACTGTACAAAAGGAGAACACAAAAATTTGTATTCAGGGATGGACACATGGGTGGACATAGACAGACCAACTGATGAACAACCTGATTCCAGTGAAACCCCCCCCCCCCCAACTCTTTGTGTGAGGGAGGGTTGTTTATGAAAAGTGACTTCTCTGAGACAAAATTACACTGAGAACAGCCTGCACTGAAACTGGTATAAAACTGCTTTCTTTAAAACATGTACTTGTAACTGTTAAACTTTGACATACCATCTTAAAGTCAGTAACTTAATCTTTACCACAAAATTCCAGGTTTTAGCAACCCACAAGGAAGAAGCCTTTTAAAAGATTGTGGAGATGGAGAAAATGCTGGTAAGCAGCATTTTCTCCTTTTCCCACAGTGTATTCGACCCTTCCAAAAGCAAATTTTAATTTTTAAGTCATATTTATTTTTATGTCTGCAAATGCTTTAAATTTGGAGAGGTTTAAGACTGCAGATTTCGGTAAAGGAGTTAATACAAATTAGACTATTAAGTGTTGTATGCCAAGAAAACAGTTACATCATGGCAGCCACTGCACCTATCAACATAATCCTGGTGTTTCACAAACCTTGATTAACCAGTTTGTCATTATTATCCCTATTTCAAAGCATATTCCAAACTTGTCTGACACAAATCTTTCTTACAAGGTAATGGGCTAAACATAATGAGAGCACCGCAAGCAGGTGCAAACACTCGGCTGCTGTTGCTTGATTTTCAGTGAAAATTCTGAGTCGTAAAAGGGGCATAACTGTGTCAAAAATACTTTGATAGCTACCTGCCCTTGTTGCATAGGTTCTCATTTTGATAGTTAACAATTTATCCAAGTTTGAACCAAATGTCTTCAGTAATTACAGAGATATTATAGAATGTCAAAGTTTTCCCATGACGACACAGATAACAACAATGACACGACCAGGGCTAAGATGACAATAATGACAACGCCAGGGCTACGACAACCCCTCAACATTTTCTATGAAAACAGCTAAGCTAAAAATGATAGCAGAATCATACCTTGCTGTAAACGGTCAAAAGGGACATGACTCACCTTGAAAATGAAAGTCTCATTGAAGACGGGGTTGAGTGTCTTTCTGTGCACTTTGGTCTCATGTTTTTTCTTCTTGTCCGGCAGGAGGTAGACTTTAACGTAAGGATCGGAGGTTCCAGACATGTCCATGCCAGGAAGGTCCGCTGCTTGTATCACACCAACAGATAACTGTCAAGGAAATAAAAGAACTATAGCCCATTCCCAGACGACAAAACTGTTCACTTGTTCAAACTGCAAGCATTCGCAGATGACAAATCAAATGTGCCTAAAATGATGGAATCTGTCTTTGAAATGGTACAAAGCATTTTAGGAATAGGAGAAAATGCTGGTTTCCAGCATTTTCTCCTTTCCCTACAATGTTTTAAAAGGCTTTCTTCTCAGCATTGTTACAACAGGGCACTGTCTGCTTAAGGGGTTTTACAAACACATTTTAAATACATAAATTATTATTTTATTCCATAGGATGCAAAGACTATTAAGCTTGCTTTCCAAAACAGTATGGATCACAATCAGACTGCACAGGAACATAGTCTGATCTTGAAAACAGTACTGTCCAATATCATAAGCAAAAAAATCTGACCAGGAAAGCCTTAACTCTTTACCAAACAACAAAATTTTAGGCTGGTTCAAATTAAAGGAATTTGAAGACAACAAAATAAATATGATTGATAAATTGACATTTGTTTTGAGAAGGGTAGAAAACATTGTGGGAAAGAGAGAAAATGCTGGTTACAGCATTTTCTCCTTTTCCCACAATATTTTCAAAAGGCCTCTTTCTCAGGATAGTTAAAAGTTGGAATTATGTGGTAAAAGAATAGGTACTTTATTTAGTTAGACAATAAGTCTCTGGAAGCATGGCAGTAAAAGAACTGGCATAACACTGCGAGGAAAATCGTCATATTCCTTCATATTTTCTTTAGCAGCTCCAGTTTGGACTAGTCCAAAGCCAGGATACAGCTTAGGCTTCAAAACAAAAAAAGATTGTTGTTTCATAATAGATATATTTGACTTCAGTCTCACAAGGCTGTCTCTGATAAATCTCAAACCTTCACAAAGACAAGATAATTCAAAACTGATGAGATTACCTGTCTGGGGTAAATCATTTAAATCAAATACAAAGTTCTGTGTAGTATTCTTTAACAAAAACAGAAATCTCCCACAGGTCAACATCCTTTTTTTCATCATTTTGTCACTAAAGTAGTGTCTTAGCTAAATGGCATTATCCTCCGGTGCCTTGCCCAAGGATATTCTCATGTCATTAGCATCATCATCAAGGATGGGAACAGGATTTCCAGATTACAAGTCAAGCACTTTCATTCTCTCCCAGACAACAATTTTAAAACATGTCCAACTTGAAGGCATTTTCAGACAACAAGGTAAATGTGAGCTAAATGATAGGAATTGACTTTGACAGAGTAAAAAAAAAAATATAATGGAAATAGGAGAAAATGATAGTTACCAGCATTTTGTCCTTGTCATACAATGTTTTCAAAAGTCTTTTTCCTCAGCATCACAAAAACTCAGAATTGTTTGATAAATGGTTTACAACTGAACAAAGTGGATTGCAACCCTGTAACTTCCTTACTTGATCACAGAGGCCCAATTTCAGGAGATTTCTCGCTGAGACAATGAAACAAAGTTTTCAATTTACACTTCAGTCTAGTGAGAATTAAAATCAGACAATCTAGGAATAAACATTCAATTTTTTTTTTTTTCCCTCTTAGTAAATTTGAAAAAAAAACTTCAATCTATCTTCAATACACTTTTTATAGCTGCTTCTTGGAATAAATGCAACAACAGTAATGCATTATATTTTTATTACTGTGTGTCTCAAATGCAGGGAAAGGAGAAAATACTGGAAAGAAGAGAACATTTGTGACAACATTTTCTTCTTTCCCCACATTTAACAAACCATTTGAGCCCAGCTTAATTTGTCATCTGCAAATCCTTCAATATCGATCAGTCTAACTTTTTTTTCATTACAAATTGGAGACCAGTAAGGTGAAATGAAACATGTCATACTTCGCCTTTCTGAAAATCATAATCCATGGAGAACTGTAGTTTGCCCAGTTTGATCTCAGATTTCGTACTTTCAGCGTCTTCATTGTCTTCCATATTTACATCCAATTCCTCAAGGTCAGGTTGTACCTATAGCAACAAAGAAACGGAGCCTTTAATTTACTCTTACCCCTTATCCTGTTGAATAACTTAAATGACACCTTCAAGTTGATAGTAAATACGCAAAGGTTACTACTTCAAAGTTATATTTGGGGGAGAAATATCTCCTTACCGGATAGTGTAGATCAAGATCAGACTGCACATTCTGTGCAGTCTGATCTTGATCTACACTGTCCGCAAAAAGGTCAGTCAGTCGCACTTAGCAGCCAAAGGATTAATACGCTAGTGGCTTCAGGCCTGTGTAAGTTTGTAACCAAACCTGTCACTGGTGCTAGATTTTTAGGCAGCACGTGAGCTTCTGAGATGGTCAAGATGAGGTAAGAGACGATGTTAAGAAAGGTAGGAATCCATCATCACATACCACCACACTGAAATGACATTGTGCAGAATGATCGCAGAAGCGACCATACATCAACCTAGAAAGGGTTTTTTGTTGCACCAGAACAATGAGACTAGTCATCAAGCAGCTAGTACACAACTAGGAATATCTATTCTTGGGTTCAAGACTGGAACATACCCTCTATAGCCCAGATTTTTTTGTAACAGGGAACTTTCAAGCACTTCTCCTATTAAACAACAAACTCAAAAGCCAAAAATGTGCATTTTTTTTTTTAAGAGCTTTCTCAAGCAGTCCAGGCCATTTTGTTGGTTTTGATTGCCACTGGTACGCGGACACATACAGACAATGGGAGGGAGGTCACCAGAAGTGCATACACTGTGCAGAAGACTACCTTGAGAAATACTGAACTTGTGTGTTGTCAGTGAACTTTCAGAAAATTCAGCATAAAGTTGTATATCAAACGTGAACTGCCACAAGGGCACATAGTGTAGGGCATTTAAAATGATATATTATATTTCATGTGTCTATTTTTAGAAATGTTATGGGTAAAGAAATGTCATAATTTAAGCTAGGGGGAATTATTTCCCCGTCACAGTGAATATTTTCCTCCTGCCGAAAATCTGGAACTACTTTTTTAAGTTTTTTAAGTTTTTAAGTTTTAAAAGTGGCATTCGTTGACAAAATAATCAGAGGAAATATAATATATAATTTATTTCATCAGCTTGTGTTTAATATGGGGAAATATTTGCCTCAAAAGGGAAAGGTCCGCGAAAATAACTCGTGCCTTACGGCACTCATTATTTTCGCATACCTATCCCTTTTTCGGCAAATATTTCCCCATATTAACCAAAGCTGATGAAATAAACTCTATATATTTTCATACCACAGGCTAGATATTTTTAAAATTTGGCAGTGTGATGCAAAAAAAAAATTAATTTAGATGTGTGCAAAACTGTTTAGTTTCGTATCAAATAGTTTTCTGAGATAAAAAAAAAAGTCTATGGATATCTGGATCACTCCTTGAAGGGATCATCTTAGTTATTACAAGTTATGTATCAGTGTTAACCTTATTTACAAAGTAAGTTCAAAGAAAAATCAGTTGCATAGTATGCATTCAAAGATACATAAACCATTAATGCCAAATGTTATCTAGAGTGGACAATGGTAAACAGTGTCAGTCCAGATCAGACTTCTATTAATGTTTCATTCAAATTTGTGTTTGAAAATTTATCTTGAGTACATTTGTCTTCCCAAATTTGAATATACCCCTGTTTCTGAAAGTTCACTGGAAAATTGCATGACATGTTCTTGGCTGTACAATAGATATTTGTATGTCTAAAAATACACTTCAAAATACAATCACCATCCCAAGTCTGAAGGAAGCATCAGTTATTGTACTGTTTTTACCTTTTCCTTCATGGAATGCCCGAGAATTTTCACATCTTCCAATCCAACAATTCCTTTGAGCCCCTTTTTCTGGTCCTTCTTTTTTCGTTTTTTGCAGCAACATCGTTTACATATACAGTATGTACAACACAAGAGAATAAGTAGGGCGCCAGCGCAGATGGCCACCAGGGCCCAGACAGGTACTGCAAGGAAAAAGTATCAAATCATGATTACAGCAGAACATTGTTTAATTGACCTATAGATGTGTGTGGGTCAATTCAAGGTCACATGACATTGAAGAAGAACTAGCATTTGGTAGTGTTTGAAAACCATTGCGGTCTTTTGGTTGGTAAATTGTGAAGAATAATAGCAAAGGTCCATAGAGCAAAAAGAAGCATTGGGTTTTGAAAGATTCTATGCTGTTCTGATCACCTGCGATGCCTAATATGATGAATCAAAGGCTCAAACATTTACTGAATCAGTTAAGCTTCGTGCATAAAAAAAAAGTAATGCAGTTCAAAGAATGGCAAAACTAGCTTGATTCAATACTTTACCTATCTATTTTGTGTTTTAACTCTTTACCAAAGGATAAAATTTTAGACTCCTCCAAATTGAGAGAACTTGCAGACGACAAAATAACTCTGGCTAAAACAATGTGATGTCTTTTTGGAAGGGTAGGAAACATTGTGGAAAAAGGAGAAAATGCTGTTTACAGCATTTTCTCCAGCATTTTCTCCTTTTCCCGCAATGTTTTCAAAACATTTCATTCGTGAAAACTGGGAATTGTGTAGTATAAGATTAATGACCCATAGATGACCCTAGTAACCAGCATTTTCTCTATTTCCCACAATGTTTCTACCATTTTAAAGACAGAAATAATCTTTTGAGCAACATTTAATCTGTCAAATGCATTCAATTTGTTTGAGTCTATAATTTTTTCATCTGGTAAAAATGCTAAACCAGTAAGCCTTTCCCCCAAAGACCTAAAGCACCAAGTTAAAGTCAGAATTAACTGAATTATATAGAAATCCTTCCAAAAACCTTCATTTAGCTGGTAATTATCCCCCAGGCAGTCATAACAGACCACAAGATCGATAACTTAGCCATCAGGAGTGCCCTTAACCCTTCGCCACACAATCCTGAGTTTTAACCACCCCAACGAGGAGGGCTTTTGAAAACATTGTGGGAAGAGGAGAAAATGCTGGTAACCAGCATTTTCTCCGTTTCCTACAAGGTTTTCTACCTATTCAAGGACAAAAACTATCATTTGAAAAAAAAAAGAATTCTCATCTGTAAATTCCTTCAATAAGGAAGAGTCTAAGATTTTTCTGTGTGGTAAAGGGTTAAGGCATTGTTCCACTCTGGAAACAACATGAAATATGCAAGATTAACCCTTCACCACACAATGCCGACTTTAACAACCCTCGGAAAAAAGCCTTTTGAAAACATTATGGGAAAAGGAGAAAATGCTGGTAACCAACATTTTCTCCTTTTCCCAAAATGTTTTCTACCCTATCAAAGAAATATTGCACCAATTTAGCCACATTGAAAATACTTTCAACTTGGACAAGGCTAACATTTTGTCATCTGGTAAAGGGTTAATGATTAATCTCAAGTGTTGTTTTTAACTTTGAGTGGAAGTATCCTGACCCTTTACCACAAAATCCCTACTTTTAACAACCATGAGGAAGAAAGCTTTTGAAAACATTGCAGGAAAAGAAGAAAATGCTGGTAACAGCATTTTCTCCTTTTTCCACAATGTTTTCTAACCTTTCAAAGATAAATTTCAATTTTTTAGTCATATTTATTTTCGCCTTTGCAAATGTTTTCAAATGGGACAAGTCTAAAATTTTGTCACTTGGTAAAGAGTGTAAAAAATATTTCTCCCACTGCTCGCTATCTAAACAAAAAAAAAAAGTGTAGAAAATAGAAAAAAAATGCTCAACAAAAAAAAGTATAACGCTAGATGTTATTACTCATATAAATACATAACACTGTAGCCCATAAAGCAAAATTGCTTGTTTAAAATCACAAATACAACCACAAAATGTGTAATCTGATCTTTAATTGCCGAGACATTTTTGATATAGCACTCTGTGAGAGTTTTTTTCTCTATGGAAAATGTGTGTTGAGTTTAAAATTTGGTGCCAAAGGTTAGGGTCATGAACAAGTAAAGAGAAAAATGTTCACACTTGAGCAGCGTCCAGTCTGAATTTTTGTTGTGTGGCAAAGAGTTAACTTAATTTACTGTTTTCAGTGATCTGGGTATTTAGTTTGTTTAGCTGTTCATTTGATCTGATCCAGATAAAATATATTAAATAAAGTGAACAGGTCATTGGACCATATATAACAACTTGTTGGAAGGACTGTGTGCTGTTATTTGTACCTCCGTTTTGAGCACAACAGTTACTGTCCGACTTCTCAGCTAGTGTCTAGGTTAACTCCTCTTTAACCCTCCAAGTGCATTTCATAACTGAAGTTGCCTTTGTGGCCACAAAATGTGTAGTGTGATCATTGATCTACACTGTCCACACAATTTTTCAAAGGCCTAAATCTCAATTACAGCTGTTTGTGTGGTAAAGAGTTAATAATTAGCGAAACTTTGAAGTAAGTATCTTCAGTAAGGATAGAGTTATCTGTAAATATCAAGCTTTTCCATGAAGATGATGATGACGATGCAGTCTGATCTTGATCTACACTGTACACAAAAGAAACTAGAAAGCCAGGTACATCACTCCAAAGGTCAAGATCACCATGGCTGTTTAAAGCGATAATCTACTTACGTTTTTGTATTTGTTCCATTACTTGCTGTTCCAGTTTATCAATGCCCGTTTTAGAAGTAGCGTCTGTAGTAGATCCAATAGAGGAAGTGTTTGCGCTAAGTGACACCCCTGTTGTTTTATCCGTAGCCGCATTTGCCACAGCCTCAGGGGCATCCGCCACTTCAGCCTCACGTCGTAACCTGAACACATCCATTCTTTACCAATTTAGTTATCTGAAAGACAAAACAGAATGAATGGTTAATAGCTGTTAGACAATGGTTCTGACAAATTAGCTAATCAGCGCTTACTATTTGGTCTGTATACATTGCATAAACAACACTTTGTCATTCCTCATAGTCAAAGTTGGATAGACGAAAGTTCGTGGAGTTGTTTATCTGTTATAGACACTCACTAATGCCCGTGTCTATATTAGATAGACAACCTCACTTGTTGTCTAACCTACATAATATCATACCTTCATTCTCAATAAGGCAATATTTTAGACTCCTCCAAACTGAAAGAGTTTGCAGGCAACAAATCATATCTGCCTAAAACGACAGGATTTATCTTTCAAGGATAGTAAGCATTATGGGAAAAGAAAAAAATGGTGGAACTCCTTTTCTTCAATGCTATTGAAAGCCTTTTTCTTTAGGGTCATTAATATATAAATACATGATTATAAGTAATGTGGTTGGTTGTTATATCTGGGTGTGCCAGTATATCTGAGATAATCACTATTGTGGTCCAAGGGCAGCAAAATCAATTGCCAGTGTTGTTTGTATTCTCCCACAGCAGGTATAGATAAATTTTATTTTAAAGTTATTTGCTCCAGTATGTCTTCATTGACAAGAAAATTATGAAATCATCATTCAGGGACAAGTATTAAATTAACTGTATCAACAAAATTGTATACTTATCCATATGGAAAGCGTTTCAAGGAAACCACTGTAATCAAATGTTGCTTAAATGAGAGCATTTATCTTAGAAAGGGTAGAAAGAAGGCAGAGAAAATGCTAAAACTTTATTGTTTTCTCAGTATACCATATTGTTTAAATACAATCCTCTCCAGGTTTGTTAAAAGTAAGGAGACTAGGGTTAAAATTGAATTTTACTCCCTCAGTTGCTCGAAGTTATACTGTCCTGCTTGAGTTTAATCTTTATGCAGCAAAATTAAAGTAACAGAATTTTACACATTAGGCCATAAAAAGGAAGATGACAGTACTTCAATCCTAGGTAAGCCCAATGCTGCAAATGTATTTCAAATTTGTTTTAGGAAGTAATAAATCAGTTAAAAAATCTGCCTAACTTATTACCAGCTGACAGGATCTTAGACTTCTCCAAACTAAAAGCATTTGTAGACAACAATTAAAAGGTGATACAAATAAAGAGATTTATCTGTAAAAGGGTAAAAAACATTGTGGGAAAAGAAGAAAGAAGAAGCATTTTCTTCTTTTCCCACATTGTTTTCAAAAGCTGTCTTTTCAGGGTCGTTAACAGTCAGGATTGTGTGGTAAAGAGCTAACTCATTACCTGGCTACAAAATTTTAGACCTGTCCAAATCGACAGCATTAGCAGACAACAAATTAAATGTTGCTCAAGTGATGGGAACTGTCTTTTAAAGGGAGTAAAACATTGTCAGAAAACAGGAACAAGAGGGCCATGATGGCCCTGTATCGCTCCGATGGCTAATAAGTCAAAACACTACAAGCCAAACATTACAATACTTGGCCAATTGGTTTTAAACTAGAAGACATACAAAATTTTTTCTATAAAATCCTACGAGAAAGTTATGACCCCAGGGCAAAGCCATTTTTGGCCACAAAGCTACAATTACATGAATCCTGGTGGAGGTCCACAAGATGAAGCCCAATACATAATAATAGAAGTCCAGAAAGTGTGGTTATAAACAAGAAGATTTTCAAAGGCCTTAAAAAACATGAGATCCCTGAGACAGGGCTACATTTAGTAGCCCTAGGTCTTATGGTTAGTAAACTGGGGTGGGGCCAAACTTGACCCCAAGGTTATAATTTGGGCCCTCTTGGTAGAGGCCCACTAGATAAAGCTACATGCAAAATTTGATAGCTCCAGGCCATATGGCTAGGTACCAGAAGAATTTTAAAGTTTTCCCTATACAAGCCCATGTAAAACTTGTGACCCTGGGGTGGGGCCAATTTGACCCCAGGGCTATTAATTTGAAGAAACTTCGTAGAGGTCCACTAGATAAAGCTACATGCAAAATTTGGTAGCCCTAGGCCTCATGGCTAGGTACCAGAAGAATTTTATAGTTTTCCCTGTATAAGCCCATGTAAAACTTGTGACACCCGGGACAGGGCCAAATTTGACCCAAGGGCTATAATTCGGGCACTCTTGGTAGATGTCCATTTGATAAAGCTACATGCAAAATTCAGTGGCCCTAGGCCGTATGGCTAGGTACTAGAAGAATTTTAAAGTTTTTTCTCTATATGAGCCCATATAAAACTTGTGACCCCCGGGGCTGGGCCAAATATGATCCCAGAATTATAATTTGAAGAAACTTGGTTGAGGTCCACTAGATAAAGCTACATGCCAAATTTGGTAGCCCTAGGCCTTATGGTTTCAGACAAGAAGATTTTCAATATTTTTCAGTTTTGTTGCCATGGCAACCAGAGTTTTTGAAGGAATCAAATTCTTTCAAGAAATTCTGAAGAGGACCATGGCAGGATAATTTCTGTGAAGTCTTATAAAAATTGGACGGGCAGTTTCAGAGAAGATGTTTGAAATAAAAGTTAACGCATGCACGGACGGACAATGGACGGACGCACCATGGACACAGGGCCATGACATAAGCCCGCTGGCCTTCCGCCTGTGGAGCCTGGGCTTTTTTTCCAAAAATTGGGAAGGGGCCTTAGCCTTTCAGTTTGGGAAATTCAAGCGCGATTTTGGCCAAATTGGCAAAAAAGCAGACTTTCAAGGTACATCAATAAACAAATTAATGGCACTCTACATACATATAGTAAATAGAAAGTTGCATCAATTAAACAACTGAAACAAATTTAACAGTTACACTTTAACTGCTTAAACCATGGCCAAATATCTCACAGTATTAGCACATGTCTAGGCTTATAGCCCTTTTCAACACTACTGTGGTATATTCATGGGTGCCGGAGTTAATACTTAAGCAGAACTGCTTTCTGGCCATCATATGATACAAGGGAATCATTATCTGTGGAAGTTACAGGGCTAGGCTTGGCTACTATGTCTGGAGATGTTGCATTTGCATTATGTGCAGCGATAATAATTGTCTCGTCTTCAGACAATGGGAGATCCGCGATGTCAGACAGAACAGGCACTTCAGATTGAGACTCGGTATGCGGAGATTTGATTACCTGCAGATCGATCGGCAAAGAATTTGAACATTTCATGCCTAAAAAATAAAGGCTGCACTGGCCTTTATTGTCTGCAGCCATTTTAACAAACTTTTTGTAATGTTTCCCGGTTCTTGACATGTTTTACTTGCATACAGCGTGTTTTTTGTCAAACACGTTCACTGCAACCGGGTAAGAATATGTTCCACAGTGTTAAATTAAGTAAACATCTTTTGTCAACTGTCAGTTTTTATAAAAGACAAACAATTATATAACCTGTCAAAGAATTTAATATTGGATGATAGGAAAACAACAACCGCATCAAGTGTACGTGCGGTGTTATAATGCACAAAAAATAACTCGAGTTTTAAGGTTGACTCCATTAAACAAACCAAATGACGCCAAGTAATCGCAACATTTCGGTCGTACTGCAGCGCAGTGAGCCGAGTTATTTCGGTACAAGTTGGCTTCTTTAAAAAAGAACCCAGGAGAGGTCAGCATCAATGTTTACAAATAGTTGATTGGCTATTAATTTCAACATTTTTTGGTACATGTTAACAAACAAGTTGGACATTCAATGAAAACGCAGCGCAGAAACTTCTCATGCCACTCGTCACAACTCGGCCGATTCCGTACAGGTCTACATCTAACAATTTTCAGAACGGTAAACCGGCGTATTTCCGGGTATGTACCGATCTGGTGCATATTAATCCACCAGATACAGCCGAGGGATTTGATGGCTCCCATCACCCGAAGTATGCTGAATCATTGGGGTCCGTAGTTTGATTCCTGGCACCCATAGGCTATATATTATAAACAAGGGATTTAACTGTATGCAGTCCGTTACTCGCCCCGGTTACAAAAAACAACGTATCTTTTCTACCCCATCAGTTATTCTCCTATTTTTTTCTACAGCCGAGAGCTAAAACATTTTTCTACCAGAAAAACACAACTGTTTGTCAGTGGCTAATGCAGTCTGGCTGATACATTCGCTTGAACTTGTAAACTCGCTCAAAAATCTGCGCCACTGACACGGATGATGCATCTAATTTGTCACTTGAAAATTTTTTGTTGCCTCAAACTGCTTTCAATTTTGACGACTCTAAAATTTTGTTTTTTTTTTTCAAAAGAGTTAACAGACAGTCTGAAGCCCTAATTAAATTGAATGAAACGTGACATTAGTAGAATATCAGCTAAATTAATTTACTGAAAATTGTCAGGGAAACCTTTCACCATAAAAGGGAAAATTAAAAAGTTTGGGATGTATGATTTCTATGGTAGGAAAACTCTAGCTACATTGTCTATTTCTAATATGTCCTCTCCCAGGAGTTGAGTAATACTGGCCTTTACAAAGTATTTCTTAACTCTTTACCAAACAACAAAATTTTAGGCTGGTCCAAATTGAAAGCACTTGCAGACGACAAAATAAAAGTGACTCAAAAATTGTAATTTGTTTTTGAAAGGGTAGAAAACATTTTGGGAAACGGAGAAAAATGCTGGTTGCCAGCATTTTCTCCTTTTTCCACATTGTTTTCAAAAGGCTTTTTTTTCTCAGGGTTGTTAAAAGTCTGGATTGTGTGGTAAAGGGTTAAACATTTACCACACAATCCCAAGCTTTAACCACCTTGAGAAAGACAGCTTTTGAAAACGTGGAAAGAGCAGAAAATGCTGGTAACCAGCATTTTCTCATTTTTCCCACAATGTTTTCTACCCTTCCAAAACACAAATTTCAATTTTTGAGCCACATTTCCATTGTCATCTGCAAATGCTTCCAATATGGCCAAGTCTAAAATTTTACCATATAGTAAGGAGTTAAGGTTGCCTTCTCATGAGTCTCCAACAAAATACTAGACATTGCAGATCAGAGATCTGCTGTTATCTGCAGTCTTGTCTTGATCCAAAGTCTAGTGTTCAAAAACACTAGACTTGAAGAAGTCCGCATCCTTAGGGTAAATGACATTTTTAGTCCATCCTTTTCTGAGCAATTCTTTTATATCTGAAGCTAGTGGGACAAAATATATGAAATTTTAAAGAGGAATAAAATTTGTACAGGGGAGATTGTCTCTGTCTCTAGGTTATCCTGCTATTCAAAGGCAAAAAAACCCAACCATTTTTAATGGTGCATTTTAGATGATTAGACTCTGTTATAAATTTGAAATATGAAAATAAAAACCTCGCCATAATTTGTGAGGAGAAGGCTCAGTTATAATGCTGAAACTTATAAGTACATGTATTAACATTTTAAAAAACAACCCTGTTTTTATGACCCTAAGGAAGATTATTTGTATGGTGTTTAATGCCGTTAACAACACTAGCTATTTTCTCTTTTTCCTAGAATGTCTTCAAAAGCCTTTCTCATCAGGGTCATTAAAACTTGGGATTACATGTATTTTGTAAAGAGATAATTGAGATTTATCTCTTTGCCAAACAATCCTGTGTTTTCACGACTCTGAGAAAGAAGCCTTTTGAAAAAATTGTGGGAAAAGAAGAAAATGCTGGTTACTAGCATTTTCTCCTTTTCCCACAATGTTTTCTTTCTCTCTCAAAACAAATTTCAGTGTTTGAGTCATGTTAATTTTGTCGTCTGCAAATGCTTTCATTTTGGACCAGTCTTAAATTTTGTCGTTTGGTAAAGAGTTAAAGGTAAGACTCTCAGGTAAAATTTAGATGTGTCATAGAGGGACATTGAAAATTTTACAACATACTGATTTTTTTCAAAATATAAAATATCTTCATTTGTCACATAATATTTTCTGAAAAGACACACATTAATTATTTGATGTCCAGAAGTTTTTATTTTTCTCTAGAATTACTAGTGAAGAAAGTGGGAAGGAAAAATAGTCTACAGTCTATATTTTACATACTTATTACACATCTTTTCAAAGCCTGTAAAAAAGAAGCAAATAAGTTCACATCACACCATAGAGTACTTTTGAGTTATTTCACCATTTGCCAATATGTTTTTAAGACTTTTCTACCACTGGTACATCATACTGCTTCTTTCAAGTGCTATGCATAATTTGACAGAAAATGTCTATAGGCAAAATCATTGCAAGTTGAATGATTGAAGCTGACCTCACTAAAGTGAAAATCAGTGACATCGTTCAATTTCTGAGTACTTCTCTGTAATATGAACATTTTTCAACAGTGTTTTAAAGACTCATCTGCCACTGGCACTTTACAGTTCTTGATAGTTAGAATAAGAATACAGCCTTGTGGCAGGAAATGTCTGAAGGTAAACACAAAATCAGAGTAACTGTTAAGATTTCTATTCATGACTACACAAATGTGACAATAAGCAAGATCATTCAGCTTCTGAGAACTTCTTCATAATTTCACCATTTGTCATAATGTTTTCAAGACTCAATTGCCAGCGGTAAATCACAATGTTTCAGATAGGGTACAGGATAAACCATTGTATTCAGTAAATGTCCAAAGGCAAACTCAATATCAGTTTTGCCATCAAGGATTTTACTCTTGACCACACAAACCTGACAGCCACCAAGGTCATTCAACCATTAACCCTTTACAGAAACATCCTATGGTGACAGCTTTTGTAAAACACTGAGGTAAAAAGTTACCAGTATTCCTCCTTTTCACAAAAACATTTCTACCATTTCAGAAACAATTCCGATCATTTGAGCCAAAATTGGCATCGACCCAAGCTTTCAGTACTAACAAGTCTAAAATTGCATGAGTTACCTCTATTGCACTCCAAAATTTTAGACTATCGGTAGTCTATATAAAAAGCAAAATAAAGACAATAAATCATATGTTACCCAAAATTAAAGTTTTTGTTTGTGAAAAGGTAGTAACATGGAAAAAGGAGAAAATGCTGGTAACTAGCATTTTCTCCTTTTCCTACAATGTTTTCTATAGCCTGTTCCATCAAGGTCACTCAGGATTGTTTAGTAAAGGGTAAAGACTGCTTCATTTTCAATTTGGGTACAATGGTACTTTTAGTTTGCCATGAGTACATATACCTAACATAAATCAAATATCAGTGGAGGTCAACAACACCAGTACCAGTGAGCTCTGCCTGCCGGTAGCTTAGTGGGTAGCATTTCTGACTTGAGACTGGGGTTTGATATCCACTTGAGGCAAACTTTCTCTTAGTCGATTTTTCGCCTCTAGCCTCTGATAGACGTGAGAAAAGTATAAGGGACTTCGAAAGAAAGTTGTGTCAGTACTGGTGTGAGAAAGCAAGGAAACACATGCATAGGTGCACTGACTGCCATGATATGACCTAAGCTCTTAAAAAATGGTGTTAAACTCAAAAACAAACAAGAACAGGTGAGCCCTTTCTTTTACAGTCTTATCTTGATCTACAGTGTCCATAACAGCACTATAACACCATCACCTTCAAACATTTTTTCCTTTGCACCATGCCTCTGTGAAAACATTTTGATTGCTCATAACAAGCGTTTCTCAATTTGCAACATTTCCATGTTTTTTTTTCAAAAATTACAACTAATCCTGCTTTACAAGGTTGTTTTCAAAGTCACCTGCAGCAGGTTTCAGGAAGCAGTACGGTAAAATTTTGCCCAGCATCTTATGGATATAGAGGAAATTCGTTTTTTACGGTGAAAGATCGACATTTATTTCATCGAGTGAACATCATCGGTAATATTTTCACGAGTGGCGCAGCCAGGAGTGAAAATATTACCGATGCTGTTCACTTGAAATAAATTTCAATCTTTCACTGTGCACCACTTGTCAAAATATTACCAATGTTCACTCGATGAAATAAATTTCGATCTTTCACCAAAAAAAAACAAATATTCTATTTATTTCATGCTTTTAACCCTTTCTGGGGGGAACTTAATCAAAATCTAGTACAGTTCTTTTCGGTTATTCCCTGTGGCGTACCCCCTCCGCATAGCAACGCATTACAATATTACGTCAAGCGCAAGAAATGTAAGGTAAATTATGTCATATTTCCATCTGGTTGTGAGGCACGCGCATTTTACCTAGGTAACTAGTGCACAGGAACAACTGTTTCCGCCTTCAATTGAAGAGTTAGAATATAAAAATTGGTATTTTCACTGGTCATAACCATGAAATATTGAAAAATATTTCACCGATATTTCTCGATAACCTACCGGAAAGCATGAAATAAAAACTTGTATTTGCCTCATAGAAAATATATAAGTATGTCTAACAAAAGATTACAGTTATATAAGCCATGCTCTGCCAAAAGCTTACATTTAAGTATGAGCCATGCTCTAGCAAAAAGGGGCTTTAAAGCATCTCCATGATGCATTTTACCATGCAAGTCATAACAAAACTATGAATACTTAAAATCCTCTTTGTCAAACAACAGATGGAATCATGAGGTAGACTAGTCCTCTGACATGCAGAAAATTGACCAATAGCAAAAAGTTTTGATCCAGGTCAGCCTGCACAAACTCTGTAGGCTGACTTGGGTTGATACTTTTTGCAGATGCACTGAGCCCCCTTTTCAAAGAGCATGGCTCATATGCTATTACAGTTCCTAATTTGTTCAAATATGTGGAAGCAATTGCATTATCAACACTCAATCTGGAGTATACGACCACATGTACATTTAGCAGAAATCGTGAACCAGGATCAGCCCGCATGAGGAAGGCATAAACTGTCTCTTCAAAAAGACATCAAACCTCAAAAAGTTTCTAACTGAAATTCATTGCCTCATTTCACAGCAAATGTTTCTTATTCCTTCTTGATAAATATTTTTAACCCACCCAAAATTTTAAATGAGTTTAATAGTCTGATTTTGGAGGAGTGCCTCCAGAACCTTGATTGTGCAGGAAAGCTGTTAAGTAAAGGTGAACCCTTGCCATACATACTATGCGGTTAACATTCGGGCCTTTTCAGACAGGGTAGATCAAGATCAGGCTGCACAGTAGGTGTATCCTAATCTTAAATTTATACTGTCTAATATCTTGTGAGATATTCTTGCCAAATACTTTTGTAGAAGTGTTTAGTATTTTCAGTTTTATCTCCTTTGCTACAATTTATGTTTTTCAGGTTAAAACAATTTAATTTCAAATGAAATACTTAGACAAAGAATAGATTCAGGCAGTTAACAAAGTAGATCTAAGATCAGACTGCATGTTCTGTACAGTTTAAACTTAGCCCTTTACAAAAAAAAAAATCCAATGTTTTCACGACTCTGATGAAGAAAACCTTTGAAAACATTGTTGGAAAAGGAGAAAATGCTGGTAAACAGCATTTTCTCATTTTCCTACAAAGTTTTCTATGCTTCAAAGACAAAAAAAAAATCATCTTAGTCATAAATTTGATGTGTTGTCCAGAAAATGTTTCTTTCTTGAAGATTGCTAAATAATACTGACAGAAAACATTCATTCAATGGATTTAACCCTTTCCAAAACGACAAATTTTAGACTCTTCCAAATTCAAAACATCTGCAGACAACACATTCAAAATTGTGAAAAAAGATCTTGAGGTATCTGATTGGGTAGAAAACATTGTTGGTAAAGGAGAAAATGCTGGTAGCCAGCATTTTCTCCTTTTCCAACAATGTTTTCAAAAGCTTTCTCATGCAGGGTCGTCAAAAAATCGGGATTGTTTGTTAAAAGGTTAAACTGGGGATGACTGAAACATTACCGTCACTTCTTTGTCTTGAAGTAAACTATTTATGAAAAACATTGAAGTAAAAGAAGAAAAACTTAGTGTTTGAAGCAAACACTTTCTCCCTCTGCCATAACATTAGTTCATTATTCATGTCTTAAATGTTAGTTCAATGATGGTTATCCTTTTTTACAAAAATACTTTCTAGGTAATATGCTTCAAATTGTTTCCTGGGATTGAGAGTTAATCCTCTAGCATGCAATTCCTTGAGTTAGCCACCTTGAGGAATAAAGCTCTTGAAACATTGAGGGTAAGGGAGAAAATGCTGGTAACCTGCATTTTCTCCTTTTTCCCACAATTTTTTCTACCCTTCCAGAGACAAATTTCAATTTTAGAATCACCATTTATTTTATAGTCTGCAAATGCTTTCAATTCCGATGAGTCAATATTTTGTTGTTTGAAGAAGAGTTTATCCTTTACCAAGCAATCCCCTGATTTAACAATTCTGAGGAATAAAGCTATTGCAAACATTACGGGAAAAGTAGAAAATGCTGGTTAACAGCATTTTCTCCTATTGCCCCAATGTTTTCTGACTTGTCAAAGACAAATTCCATCATTTTATTTATTTTTTTTATTATCTGCAAATGCTTTCAATTTGGTCAAGTCTAAAAGTCCGTTATCTGGTAAAGAGTTAACGATAAATGTAGATTAACCATTTACCACACAATCACAAGTTTTAACAATCCTGAGAATGAAGGCTTTTAAAAACATTGTGGGAAAAGAGAAAATGCCAGTAACAGACATTTTCTCCTTCTTCCGCAATGTTATGTTTTCTGCCCTTTCAAAGACAAATCCTATCATTTGAGCCATTTCTTATTTCTCCTTTGCAAATGCTTTCAACGCGCCAAAAGGGGCATTTGGACATTTGTGTAATGTGTCGTCTCGGATCAGCCTGCGCAGTTCGCGCAGCCTAATCCGAGACTGCACTTTATGACTACATTAGATTTTGTCCTACAGAAGACTTGCGCAAAACAGAAAATTACATAAAAACGGAAAGTGTCGTTTCGGATCAGCCTGCGCGGACTGCGCAGGCTGATCCGAGACGACACTTTGCGCAAATGTCCGAATGCCCCTTTTCGTGTGTTGCAAGCCATATGAGAGTTAAAAATTTTGTTATGTGGTAAAGGGTAAGCAAATCAATAAAAGGAATAGAAAACAGAAGTCCCTTGTGATCGAACATAAAAGGAACGGAATTTTAGCTGCCAGGAAAAACTGAAAAAACAATTTGTCTCCCTCCTGCCTCAGGACAAAAACAACAGAACCAACCACGACAAGGTTTGATGACATATTTCCTCCTTCTCCTCTGTATTGAAATGATTATTCAAAAATGAAAACAAAATCAATATTAACGCATTACAAAACAAGCCTGTGTTTTAAAGACCCTTTGAAAACATTATGGGAAAAGAAGAAATTGCTTGTAACAAGCAATTTCTCCTTTTCCCAAAATGTTTTCTACCCTATCAGAGAACTTCAGCTCAATTGTACCCATGTCAAATTTATTATCTGCATCATGCTTGCAACTTGAATGAGTAGAAAACATTATGGGAAAAGAAGAAATTGCTTGTAACGAACAATTAGTCCTTTTCCCACAATGTTTTCTGCCCTATCAGAGTCAACTTCAGCTCAATTGTTACGAACCACGTCAAATTTGTCATCTGCATCATGCTTTCAACTTGAAAGAGTAGAAAACATTGAGGGAAAAGAAGAAATTGCTTGTAACAAGCAATTTCTTCTTTTCCCACAATGTTTTTTACCCTATCAAAGAACTTCAGCTCATTGTACCCTTGTCAAATTTGTCATCTGCATCACGCTTGCAACCTGAAAGAGTTGAAAATTGGATGCTTGGCAAGCAAATGGGTTAACAACACTTCCAATACCTAGCATCACTTTATCTGCATCTGCAGAGATAATAGATCATGATCAGACTCCATGAAACTTGCTGTCTTCTTGAATCTACATTGTCAAATATTAAGTGTAATATTTTGGCAACAGCTATCTCAAAATTGGTACCTGCAGGCTTTTTCTACTATTGATTTCCTATTTTGGCACGCCAAACAGGCTATTTTTGTTCCAGTGATATTCAAACAAAAATCCATACCAAATTTACAACAGACAGTTAAATTTCCACTTTTTTTTTTCCAGTAGTTGGTACAACAAGAAGTATAAAACAAGAGCGTAGCGCCAGTTATGCACACTATGCATAACGTATAACTGTGAAAAAATTGAGAACAGTCAAAACATTCTTTTATCACTTTTTGGAACAACTCCATTTTCATAATTGAGCCTAAAACTGTGCAGAAAAAAAGAAACTTTCTAACAAATAGTGATAAACAAAATATTGTAATTTCATCCTACCTCTTCTGTGGAAAATTGAATGCTCACTGTATCAGACAGTATCCTGTCAAGATCAGACTGCACATTCTCTGCAGTCTGATCTTAATTTACACTGTCTGCAAAAGCACTCTGCTTCTGGCTAATAGCAGCTTAAGAGTGAAATAGCAACCAGCATTTTCTCCTTTTCCCACAATGTTTTCTTCCCTTTCACAGACAGCAATCATCCTTTCAGCAACAAATAAATTACCGTCTACAGATGCTTTCAATTTGAGAAATTAAAAAGCAATTATAGATTGTTGTATCACCATTTTATGCATTTTTCAGAAAATTCTCAAAAACATCTCTAAAATTTAATGTGTGAATCTTTAATTCCTTGCTCAAGTACTTCTAGTGTGTGTTAGGTCTAACTTTGAACTAATTCTGACATTTAAATAAAAGCACCACTTTTACCTGTCAACACTTGGTTGTAGTTACATGTACTTTTCAGTGAAATTCTGAATTGAAAAAAGGGCATAACTGTCTAAGAAATATTTTTAGAGTTGCCTGCCCTTCTGGTATGGGTTTCCCTTTTGATAGTTAACAATTAGCCCAAGTCTGAAGTTAGAAATATTATAATCATATTCAGTAATGACATAGGCTTCACAAAATTTCAAAATTTTCTCACTAAAACAGTTTCTACACAACACCTTGATATCTTCTTCAACAAGATCCCAGCCATAAATTGTTTTTACTGAGATTAAAAAGACATGAATCTGTTTTACAGTGGCCCTCAAAGTCCTGGAACCGACGTCGGTTATTTTTGCAGACAGTGTAGATCAAGATCAGACTGCAATGAACATGCAGTCTGATCTTAGATCAACAATGTTTGCTACTATGTTACATATTCTAACCATAACAACCTTAAAATAGCAATATTTAGGGCAGTCTTTCCTAATTTTACCTTAACCACACAATGCGAGTTTTAACGACCCTAAGGAACAAAGCTCTTAAAAACATTGCGAGAAAAGATGAAAATGAAGGTAACCAGCATTTTCACCTTTCCCCCCTTTTTCTACCTTATCACAGATGAAATTCATTATTTGAGTCATGTTTGTCGTCTGCAAAACCTTTAATTTGGAAAAGTCTAAAATTTTATCAGTTGGTAAAGACTTAAAAAGGTCCAAATCAAGCCTTTGGAAAACATTGTGGGAAAAGGAGAAAATGCTGGTAACCAGCATTTTCTCCTTTTTCCACAATGTTTTCTATCCCTTCATGGGCATAATCTATCATTTGAGCCACATTTAAATTGCCGTCTGTAGATGCTTTCAATTTGGACAAGTCTACATTTTTGTCATGTGTTAAAGAGTTAATTCAGCTCTTTGAGGAGTAATATGTTCCAGTACTGAACTCCAACATTAGAGTTTTACTTTGAGCCTTTCGACAGATAAAAACATATTTTAGACTAGTCCACACTGAAAGTGTTTTGCAGACAACAAAATAAATGTGGCTAAGATAATGATACTTGTCTTTGCAAGGACAGAAAGCATTTTTTCCTTTTCTCACACTGCTTTCAAAAGCCTTCATCAGTATTATTAATTAAACATGTTTGTGTGGTAAAAGTTTGAACCTGGATCACACTATACATCTCTTTCAGCAAAATCTACTAAAATTCAGAAAGAAAATTATTACAGGCTTGAATAAACAAGCAGATTGTAAAGATCCATGATCAGACTGTTCTGTACAGTCTGATCTTGACCTATGCCATCTAAAACAGCCTGTTGTTTACCCATGGCACATTACTCTTTCCAAAATGGCAAAATGTTGGATACGTCTGAATTACAAGCATTTGCAAACAAGTCAAATGTGGATCAAATGATGAAATTTGTCTCTGAAAGGATAGAAAACATTGTAGGAAAAGAAGAAAATGCTGGTTACCAGCATTTTCTTCTTTTTCCACAATGTTTTCAAAAGGCCTTTTCCTTAGAGATTGTGTAGGAAAGGGTTAAAACGTTTATCTGACATAAATGTCAGGAATGATGTAAACATTATTCCACCATCTAACCATGATCGGCTTATCATGTTTCAATTAACTCCTAGCCAGGGTAATCTGATATTAGTAAATGATGTCATTAATCTTGATTATCTGACTGTCAGCTTCACTTGATATTGACAATTTATTGAGGACTAGAACCAGATTGACTAAGGATAAACTCAAATCAGATGTAGTAAATCCATCTAGTCTGTCTAATCAAGTGGTGTTTCAGGACATGTTCAACAGCATTTCAGTTGCAGTACATCGGCAGCTCAGTGTTCATGAGTGTTCCTGGTTTTCACCAGTTCTAGGCCCCACTCAGCACTGTCTAGTCCATGAACACTTCCACACAACACAGCACAGTCTGATCTTGATTTATACTGCCAAATACTACAAATACCACTAAATAACCTTAAAGATCTCAAGAAGTCATGGTTCATAAGGCTTGAACATCAGTTGTACTATCTACTTGAAGTTTTTGACGGCAATTTTTTTTCAATCTCTTAGCATTCTATAGGATAAAACTGAGCTTTTGCAGACAGCATGAATCAGAATCAGACTGTACAGAATACGCATCATGATCTTGGATCTACTCTTTCTCACATTTGTAAGACACTATCTAGCCAAACAAGCTTGGTTTTGTAGGCTCTCTGAATGTTCCTGTTTATTATTCATGTTTTTTGTAATCAATGCGCTCCAGATATGGCTTGAATGTTACAAAATCAAAGCATTATAATTTGGTATGTCATCAAAATCCAAGTCCTTAATACTGAAGAGAACTGCCTTAAAAAAAAAAAATCAAGCTTCATAAATGCAGTCTAATCTTCTATCTACTCTGTACTGCGACAAACTGCACCATATTGTGGCCAAAACAGTAAGACAGATTGCACCATATTCATTATTGTGGCCAAAACAGTCTCTAAATTGTAACAGCTTGGCTTCTTTAACTGACTTACAAAATTTCTTCATTTTTCTAAATTTTGTCCAGCATTCTAGGTGGCACAGTAGCTATGTTGGTAATGAACAAGGCTTGAAACCAAACTGTCTCAGTCCCAAGCTCAGTCCCTCAGTCAGTTTCCTTCCATGTATTGACAGTAGTCGTTGACAAAGGATTTATTCCTCTCTCTCACCACTGATCATTTCAAGAATGGTTATAAGGAAAAGCAGCCAGTGGCTTGGGAAGAACATCATGTAAAGCACTGGTAAAAGAAACTCCCAGAAACCATGGACAGGTGCACAAGTCCCACAAGCCGCTGCAATATAACTGACATGTTAAAAAACAGTGTTAAGCAGCGTACAAACAAGCCAGCAGTCTAACTTATAGCAGCCAAAACGTTCATCTTCAGGACTGTTATTTGTCAATTATAATGGCCAACTTCCAAAAATAGGTTTGATTCCCATGACAATCACATCAGAGGAAGGGAAACTTAGTTAAGCTGTAAACAACTGAACATATCACCACCCCCTCACACAACTATATTTGTCTTACAGCTGCAGAAGGTTGAAGTCATTTGGCCACAGGAGAAAATGCTCATAATAAGCAATTTCTTCAGTTGCCACAATTATTTCTGTTTTGTCCTATATGTTTTTTTCTCTTTAGCCAATGTAAAAATTTAAGACTACTCCACATAAAAGGGATTTTACAGTTGACAAATTAAATGTGGCTAAAATGATGAAATTTGCCTTTGAAAGGATGGAAAATGTTGTGGGAAAAGGAGAATGTGCTGGTTGCCAGCATTTTCTCTTTTTCCCTAAATGTTTTCAAAAAGGTCTCTTCTTTAAGATCATTAAAACACAGGATTGTTATGCTAAGGGTTGACACATCAGCAGCCCCAAACACAACCATACTTGTCTTACAGCAGGCTACTTTGACAGGTTGCCAGAATGTGCTGGTTGCCAGCATTTTCTCTTTTTCCCTAAATGTTTTCAAAAAGGCCTCTTCTTTAAGATCATTAAAACACAGGATTGTTATGTTAAGGGTAGACACATCAGCAGCCCCAAACACAACCATACTTCTCTTACAGCAGGCTACTTTGACAGGCATTGTGGCAACAGGGACAAATGCCCATAATAAGCAATTTCTCTTATTGCCACATTTTTTTCCCACACACACTCTGCACCAAACAACATAATTTTAGACTTCATTATTGAAAACATGGTTTTTCTCCTTTTCCCTCAATGTATCTATGTCAAATCCAATCATTTGAGGCACATTCAATTTCTCAACTGCAAATGTTTCAATTTGGACAAAACTAAGATTTGTCATTTGGTGAAAATTCAACAAACTAAAATTATCTATACAATTTATATAGCAATGTAAAGGTAGCCAGAAAACAACCTTCGCAATTTTCCCAGTTGTCACTCCCTAGCAACACAATCAATAACATTGACGTAAGGAGCTTTGCAATGTTTTCAGCGGTCAATACAGCCTTGGAGAATAACATGAATGGAATATTAACTAGATGTCCAATGAACCCAGAATCAATGTAACCCATTAATCCTGTACTAAACAATCAGGCGACTTTATTAAGTCCATGAAAACCAAGGTGTTTCAAACAAAAAACATTAAGGCTGAAGAATACTGATAACCAGTATTTTCTTCTTCACCAACGATGTTTCCTACCCTTTCAAAGACAAGGCCAACCATTTGAGCCAGGATTGAACTGTTGGCTGCAAATGCTTTAAATATGGACAAGTCTTTAGAATGTAATCTAAGTTGTTCTATACACTTAAGGCAAAAAAAAGATGTGTTTATGTCCCTGTTGTGGACAGTTTAATTCTTTAAAAAGGACAATTTTGTAGACTTGCCCAAATAGAAAGCATTTGCAGACAACAATTACAAGGCAACAAAAATGAAAGGATTTGGCTTTAAAGAGGCAGAAAACATGGGAAAAGAAGAAAATGCTGGTTACCAGCATTTTCTTCTTTTCCCAAAGTGTTTTCAAAAGCTTTCCTCAAGTTCGTTAAACTCTGGATTGAGTAGTAAAGAGTTAACTAAATGTTTAACCAGAGATGGTAATTAAAATATTCAAAACAAGATAATTATGACTGCTGCATATCTCAACCTACATAAATAATATGATCTTACTGTCTCTTACACTGTTGTTCTTTCAGGAAAATGACTAATATGCTTAGTCACTGTACATGGAATACTATACTCAGTTGGAACTGCTTGAATGTATTACATTTGACTACATATAAGGAAAGTGAGAGCATTTTATCAATCAATATCTAGATTTATTCTGATTTGGCTTGAAGAAGATGGCATTCTTGCTGAAATTGTTTTTTGTACAGCTTTACAAGGCCCTAAGCCCTGAACATTTACTTGAATACCATGTAGTTCTTTTCTAAATCTCTTTCAACACGTTGGAATTCTCCAAGAAATATTTCAAAATTTTTCAAATTTAACCCCTGGAAGTGCCTCTCTTGACTTACATGCTGATGTGGCTAATGTAAATCAAAAACGGCATAAAATAGGCAATCTGTTTTTGATCTTCAATGTCTGCCTTGCTGCAACATTCTTGGCATAAACAATCTTGAAATTGCTATTACTTGGACTCTATATTTAGACTATTACTTGAGCTTCATATCTGGGCTGAAAATGTATATTTTGTTTATTAAAAGCTTTGAGAGTTGGAGTTAGGAATTGTTCCATCAAATCAACACATCACAGCTAAAGAGATACCTTTTCAATAAAGCACTGTTCAGCCAAAGAGTAAATGTCAAAGGTCTGTAATAACATTTATGTTCCCTTGATGGTATCAATCTTTACAGTGCTACATTAATGGGAGATACTTTTATATAATAAAAGACCAAATTATTGGCTATTTAAACTGTCGCAAACATTGTTTAGCAGTAAGATGATAGCAATGACTATTGGCAACCTTTTGATAGAATTAGGCTAGATCAGATTTCAAACACACAACTACTGGGTGACGTTCCCTGTGCATACATCACCAAATGACCAACAAGGTCTGGGCAAGTAAAGGAACAGAATATTCAGTGAAACATTTTGTCATTACATTGGTAACAGATGTGATCATAAACATAATACTGATTGTTTTTGTTTTTCTTATCATGGATCATGCTCGCTGATATACCTCCATGGGAAGGCTCTTTGGGTCATATTGCAGACCACTACTGAAAACATTAGAGCAAAAGGAGATATTGCTAATTATGAAAAATTTCTCCTTGGGCTACAAAGTTGGTTTTGTTTTTATTATCATGGATCACGCTTGCTGATATACCTCCATAGCAAGGCTCTTTGGGTCATATTGCAGACCACCATTGAAAACATTAGAGCAAAAGGAGATTTGCTAATTATGAGCAATTTCTCCTTTGGCTACAAGGTTTTCACTGGTATTCATCTATTACAGATACATCTACACTTGTTTTCAGGCAGTTTTTAACCCATTTCATCCTTATGTTATGAAACTATAATCATTCTTGTATCATGCCAAATGTTGCCCTGATGGCTGCAAGATTGCATAGATCTCGACTGATAGAAAAAGCATCATATATTTTGGAGGCCTTCAAAGCAATCACTGTTGATGTTTCCGGTGTTAAATGTTTTTCTATCCTTTACACCATATATATTAGTACTATATGTTTATACAGCTGGGCCATTCTACATAATTTTAAGTTTTAACAGCTTTTTTCTCTCTCTAGCTGTAGGGATGTATCTTTAACCTTTGGACAAACAACAAAATTTTTGGCTCTTCCATATTGAAAGCATTTGCAGAAGACAAACCAAATGTTGCTAGAATTTGTGTTTAAAGTAGAAAACACTGTGGGAAAACGAGAAAATGCTGGTCTTCAGCATTTTCTTCTTTTTCTCATAATACTTACAAAAAGCTTCTTCATCAAAGTCGTTAAAACTTGGGATTGTATGGTTGATTGATTGTATGGTTGATTGATTGAATGGTGTTTTATGCTGCTTTCAACATTGTTTCAGTCATATCATGACAACAGCTCACATACTCATGTATTTCCTTGGTTTCACAAGTACCAGGCTAGGACTCTGAAGTGTGTTGCCAAAGAACACTCCCACAAAATGGGATTGTGTGGCAAAGGATTAACCCTTTACCACACGGCAAAATTTAAGACCTATCCAAATTGAAAGCATTTGCAGAAGACAATTTCATAGTGGCTCAAATGACACAACTTTTCTTTGATAGGGTAGAAAACTTTGTGGGAAAAGGAGAAAATGCTGGTTACCAGCATTTTCTCCTTTTCCCACAATGTTTTCAAAAGGCCTCTCCTTCAGGGGTGTTAAAAGGCGTCATTGTGTGGTAAAGGGTTAAACACATTTCATGTTTATCATTCTGTATTATTTACAACCATGTTTTCAAGAGTGGTCTACCTGCAAGATCTTACCAGGATGTAACAACAATAAACATATTGGGCAGCTTTACCATACAACCGTGAAAGAAGAAGTCACCGTTGAAAACTTTGTAAGAAAAGGAGAAAATGCTGGTAACCAGCATTTTCTCCTCTTCCCACAATGTTTTCTACCATTTCAAAGACAAATATCATCATTTGAGCTAACCTTTACCACACAATCCCAAGTTTTAATGATTCTGAGAAAGAAGGCTTTTGAAAACAATTATGGGAAAAGGAGAGACCACAGGTAACCAGCATTTTCTCCCTTTCCCACATTTTCTAGTTTTTCAAAAAAAAAAATAGTGAAAAACAAATACTATAATTTTAAGATGGTTTGAATTGTTACCTATTAATTCAATCAATATTGATATTGACAAGTCTAAAATTTTGCCCTGTGGTAAAGAGTTAATTTGTCTTCTGTACATTCATTCTTACCATATGGATCACTTAAAATTTTGGTCATCCAATAAAGACCTTCGTACATGTGAAAATAAAGTTCATTGGCTTATTTGTCAATGTAGAAATTTAACTGTCAGCATATCATGATCAATACCAGTGCTTCTGTAGACAATCTAAATCAAGATCAGACTGCAAAGACTGTACAATCTGATCTCTGATAAACATTACTTGAAATATTGAAAGATGTTCTGGTGGAAACCCTTTTAAATTGATACAAACCAGATTTTGTCAGCTAAAAAACCTGTTTCATTTACCTAATTACCATTTAATACACAGGTTATCGTATATACACCTTAAATAAAACAATACTTTGTTTTTCTACCACTTTTAACAATTAATCCATATACAAACAGAAACTTTCCATTTCCACTTGAGTAGAATCAAGCACAATTTTACCTTTACATCCGCCACCATGTTTATGTGTGTCAATACCCCTCCATATTGAATGTGACACTAGCTGTATACAGAGAAAATATACACGCAATTTTGAGTACAACAAATATCGCTTTTATTCTACTTTCAAAAGGGTAGGTTACTCTTTCCGTGCACCATAAATAGGGAAGGCATGATCATCAACTTAGTCAAGTGTGACGTCAGTAAATCTACCTTCAAGGTGTATTTTCCCTTTAACATCAATATACCTGGGTATTCTTTAACTCTTTATCAGCTGGTTAAATTTTAGACATGTCCAAATTGAAAACATCTGCAGATGACAAATGAGTCTCAAATGATGGGATTTCTCTTTGAAAGGATAGAAAACCTTGTGGGAAAAGAGGAAAATGCTGGTTACCAGCATTTTCTGTGTTTTCCACAAGATTTTCAATAGCCTTTCTTTAGGGTTTGTTAAAACCCGGGATTAATTTGTAAGGGGTTAAAGTTAGGATCTAGACAAAAACTACCGTTTAGGGTTCTTATTACAAAAAGACCTGACTTATCATATAAGTACCCACAGCACAGGTTTTGATGAACAGCATTAAAGTATTGTTTTTGTAATCCACCAATCCTTTCTCTAAATCTAAGCTGCCTAAAGAAAACAGTTTTATTTTCATCTTGCAAGTAGTGACTTCTACAAGTATTTAGGTATAAAAGGAGATATTACTTATAAAAGTACAGCTTCTTTATTTGCCACAATGATCTCACACCATTCAAGTATTACACTATGTTTAATATTGGGTATCCTCATTTACAAGGATCAAAACTGACACAAATTTATATGTAAACTAGCATCCTATTTCAATCAAGTATTTACCTCTTTACAAAGAGGACCAAATTCTTAAAACTTATCCATATTTAACCTATTTGCAGTTAACAAAATTTAAATGTGGCTCTACTAATTTGATTGGTCTTTAAAACAGTATAAAATGTTGTGGTGGAAAAAGAGAAAATGCTGATCACTAGCATTTAAAAAATATTGTGGGTACAGGAGAGTTCTTATTACCAGTATTGCATCTTTTTCCACCAATATTTTCAGAAACTTTTTCTCTCAGGATTGAGTGATAAAGCTTGAGGTAACATTGTCACAAACAGTAATACAACCTAACAACCATAGTATCAGATAATGTTCATCAATAATGCAGCTTTCAACGCCTTTCATTACATTAACCTTCTACAAGACGACAAAATTTGAAACTTATCACACTTGGAAGGATTTGCAAATGATCTGATAAATAAGACTCAAATTTTGGGATACCAAAATTTTCTCTCTTTGTGGGAAGGAGAAAATTGTTGGTTACTAGCTTTTAGTATATTTTCTACAATGTTTTAATACAAGTTTTCAAAGACAAATTCAATTATTTGAGTCACAAAATATTTGAGCCATGCTCTGTGAAAAAGGGGCTCAGTGTATTTGCAAAAAGTATCAACCCAGGTCAGCCTGCACAGTCCGTGCAGGCTGACCTGGGCCGATACTTTTTGCTACTGGTCAATTTTCTGTATGTCCAAGGACTAGTCTACCTCATGATAAAATCAGTTTTTCAAAAAAGTGGATTTTATGGATCCAAAATTATATGATGGCTTGCTTGGTACCATGGATCACAGAGATATATTAAGCCCCCTTTTGCCAGAGCATGACTCAATTGTTGTCCATAAATATTTCAAATATGCACAAGGCTAAAAGTTTAACATCTGGTAAAGGATTAAAGTCATATTGTTGTAACCTCTCATTTCATCTACCCTTACATAGCGGTAAAGAGTTGAAACAGTCTGCCCACGTCATCCCGGAAAAGTAAATATTGTGTCAACAAAGCTATTGTCCTGTTATGGATTTTCTCTGTATATCTTTAGTGATTAGATAAATATAGAGCATTACACGTTTCCTTCTCTTTTTAAAAAAGAAATATCGGGATGCTTAAATTTATTCAAATTTATTCTTTACCTTCTGTTAATGATATACTTATGAAGACAAGGTAACAAATGAGGAAAATATTCATGATTAGCAATTTGCCACAATATTTTCCTGACTTTTTTGAAACTAAACTTTCTTTTAACTGTTTAAAAAACAATGCTGTGTTTTGAAGATCACAAAGAAGAAAACTTATAAAACATTTTAGGAAATGGAGAAAATACATGTACTGGTAATCAACATTTTCTCCTAATGCCACCATGGTTTCTATTTCCAAGGCAAAGTCAACTAAATTCATTTCGTACTCTGCAAAATCAATACTTTCAATTTGAACAAATATAAATGAGCCATGTTTTGTGAAAAGGGGTTTTAATGCATCCGCAAAAAGTATTGACCTATATCAGCCTGTGCCCTCGGCACTGACTGATATAAGTCAAAACCTTTTGCTACTAGCAAGTTTTCTGCATGTCCAAGGACCATCCTATCTGATAATTCACTCAATTGTAAGACAAGATAGATTTTATGGATCCATAATTATGTGATGACTTGCTTTGTATAATGGATCAGAAAGATGTATTGAACCCCCTTATGCCAGAAAATGGCTTAACAGTTTTTTGTCTGGCAGAGATTTAATCTTTACCACTCAATGCCTACTTTTACGACCCTGAGGAAGAAGCCTTTAACAATGTGGGAAAAGAAGAAAATGCTGGTAACCAGCATTTTCTTCTTTTCCCACAATGTTTTCTACCCTATCAAAAGAAAAACTGCATCATTTGAGCCACTCTGAAATTGTCACCTGCAAATACTTTCAATTTGGACGGGTCTAAAATTTTGTTGTGCAATAGGGTTAACTCACCACATTCTACCTTAAACATAATTAACAGAGGGGATACTATGGATAATCAGCTAATAAATCCTTCAGGTGGTTATTACAACCACTTCCGGCATTAAGAGACATAGGAGATCAAGATTTAGTATGCACAGAACATACAGTTGGATCTTGAACCAAAACTGTTATATATTATTTATATTATACAATATTCATGTTTTTCCTCTACTGATTGTAAATGCCAATTTTGATAACTACATCATTCTCTACAGAAAAAAAAATTAAGCATACTATCCTAAAAAGATTCCTTGTAAAAAAAAAACTGATAACCAAACTGAATATGAGCTGTGCACTGACAAAAGGGGGTTTAATGCATCTCCATGATGCAGTATACCAGGCAAGTCATCACATAATTATGGATTCATAAAATCCATTTTGTCTAAAGACTGACTGAATCATGAGGTAGACTGGTCCTTTGAGATACAGAAATTTGATCAATAGCAAAAGTTTCAACCCATGTCAGCCTGCATGGACTAGGCATTGGTCAATACCTTTGGCAGATGCATTAAGAACCCTTTTCACAGGGCATGGCTTAGTCATATGTTAAAATCTTCTTAAGTTGATGAAATTTTGGCCCTGTCAATACTGGAAGTACTTAAGATGTATGTGGCTTACGCTATGGTATTTGTATTTGAAAGGATTGAAAACATCACAAGGAAAAGAGGAAATGCTGGTTACCAGCATGGTAACTTCTCCTGTACCCACAACATTTTATAAAAACCCTCTTTTTCTCGGTCGTAAAAACTGAGGTTGCTCGATAAAGGATTAACCTTTTACAAAACAATCCATGACTACTAACGACCCTGAGAAAGATGCCTTTTGAAAACATTGTGGAAAAAGGAGAAAATGCTGATAACCAGCATTTTCTCCTTTTCCCACAATGTTTTCTACCCTTCCCAAAACAAATTTCAATTTTTCAGTAGCATTTATTTTGTTGTCTGCAAATGCTTTCATTTTGGTATAGCCTCAAATTTTGTTGTTTGGTAAAGAGTTAACCTTTCACAAAACAATCCCATGATTTCATGACCTCAAGTATAATCAAGGGCAGGTATTTAACTCTTCACAAAATGACAAATTTTTGATATTGTCCCAAAAACAAGTATTTGGAGACGAAACATCAACATTGGCTAAAATTATACAATTTGCTATTAGAAAGGTTGACAGCATTGCTAGGAAAGGAGAAAATGCTATTTAGCAGCATTTTCCTCTTTTCCCACAATATTTTCAAAAGCATTCTTTTTGGGGGTCTTAAAACCACTATATAGTAACAGATTCATTATCATAATTTAACTCTTTACTAAACCAAAAAATTTAAGACTAGTCCAAATTGAATCATCTGCATAAAACCAATTACAAATTGCTCAAGTATTTGGATTTCTCTGTGAAAGGGTAGAAAAGATTGTTGGGAAATGAGAAAAAACTGGTTATCAGGATTTTCTCTTTTTCCCACAATGTTTTCAAAAGTCTTCTCCGTCAAGGTTGTTAAAGTCGGGATTGCGTGGTAAAGGGTTATTAGCTATTTTCAGAGAAGCGGAAGAGACACTAAAGAGAAATATTGAAGGAAAGAAAACATTGTTTCCAAATGTTATTAGAAGTATAGTTGGGAAATGAACAATGCCTATTACAAGCACTGTTGGAAAAGCAGCAACTGTTTGTAACAAGCGCTAGCTCTTTTCTCAGTGTCTTAAAAAACTCTACTGAAAAGTTATACAATATTTGTACAGAAGTAGCTGAAGCACTAAGTTCACCACTAATTGCTTCTAGGTTAACAACATAGTCAAAATAAATTATTCACCAGCAGAAGGACTCTGACTGTTGGTGATCATCTCGTCTGTTTCAAATGTTCATAGTATCTGACATATAAGACCTAACTTTATGCTTTGGCACATATGGAAAAGTTCGTTAAAAACTTTCCTCATTTTTATCATAGTATCAATGCATGTCTGAATGTGTTCCTTTGAACCATGAGAGATTCTTTTTTGTTAAGATAAAATGAAAGCTTATAACAAAGAAGGGCAAAGCCCAGAAAAGAACCATTTTCACAAAAAGAATCATACATGAAACAAAACAGAGCACAGCAAGACTGAATAATGATGTTTCAAAAAACTTGTTTCAGTATATCATTCTACTTAAATGATTGTCAAAGCATTGTTGGTAATTGCATTTTATCTCATGATGCATTCTAATGGTGTCACATAACAACCACATGCTTAACTAACTTGTAACTAACATGTTCATGACATTGTCAACACATGTATAATAACATCAAGAAGCAATGTTTGCACTTACCAGTACATTACAATTTATCATGTTTAAACATACTCTCAAGATTATTTTTTAACATATTCATGACATGGTCAAAACAAGTTGAATCATATCCAAAAAGCATGTTTATACATGTTAAAAATATGTATAAGCATCTTTCAGTCACGGAAATTTGGCCAAGGTAAGTTCCGTGTTGTACAACACATTGTGCAATGAAAAAATCTGCTTGCTTATAGCCAACAGAAGGGAAAAGCTTACGACCTGCTTCAAAGGATAAGTTTCTGCACATTCTTTGATGCTGACTAAAAAAAGGAATGCACATGACATCAAACTTCTTTATCATAAATCTTTTTTTTTTTTGTTTGAAAATTACATTTAGCAAATTAACAACATCACATTGCATATGATCAAATTTCTGAGAAAGAGTTTCTCTTAGTCCAATCGTAGTATAAAGACAATCGTGTGCTATTTGATAAAAACCAAACCAGATAGTTTTTTTGAAATTTTGATGAAATATAAATTAAATTCTGAATAAATCTTAAAATCAATAAACTACAGTCCTAAATGTACATTTACATATACGATAATTTGGAAGTACGTAATACCCATTCTGTAGTGTTGTTTGTAGTTCTTTTTGTATACACAAGTGATGCAATAACAACGTTTGAGTATACTACATTATCTGGTGTGAATCACTATAACAGTATTTAAAACAACAAAAAAGAAATAGATCCACTTCCTTACAAAAAAAAAAATCTGATGCATAAACTAACAGAAGATCAATATCCATAATGTAAGCATGACTGAAATGTCAAATTTTGCTTACCTACAACAGCAGATTTTTCTAGAAAAGTTTCCTTTAAGGTTAATCCTTGATTGATCTATGAATAAGTCAGTAATAAAACCTCTAAAAACAAAATACTGCTTGTATACTTCCAGGATATTTCCTTCGGTCACATTTTGAAACCTAAAATCGACATTTTGTTTGTACCATTCCAGCAGGTTTGGCTACATGAACTAGGAAAGGAGATAATCAATAGAACAGCAATGCATTCTGGGCTAGCAAACTATTGACTTTTCTTGTCAAACACAACTACATATGGTACAGTGAGAAAAACGTAAGATACAGATGGTAGAAAAAAAAACTATTGGTTTACCCTATTAACCGTAAACTCATCCATCAACTGTTTTAATCATGCAATGATCATGATTTAGTCCACAACTTTTAAATATGGAAACTTTCAGGGAAAGAAAGCCCTACATAATGAAATTTCCAGTTTGTTTTTGGTGGGTTATCTCACAAATAGTGTTACTGGTAATCTACGATCAGACTACTTTCTATGCAGTTTGATTTTGACCTCTTCTGTTTCCATGAGTAAAATAGTTTTGCTAAAAGCCCAACAGGTAGGGGCATCTTAAAAAAAAGATCACATTCTACAGATGTAGCGACATGTTGTGGTTGAGAACATCTCTGAAAACAAGACCAGAATTGGTAAATCTGCTTCCGAGGTATTTTGATACATGAACCCTTATGGTGTTGTCACTCTTTCTTGTATCTTGGTAGACAAGCGGCGTATAAAACCAAAACAAAATTTATGCAGGTTAAACACCAAGAAAAGATGCATAATTTGTTTGAAGATTAGGAATACCACCTTCTGTATGGCACTTCTGTAACATCCCTTGAGCATATTATAGTTTGTCCTGGGTTAAAAGCCTGCTGAGACGTCTGCATTACCTAAAGTGAGTAGTACTTGTTGCATAAGCATTTCATTGGCATAGCATTTAGGTCTAGTATGCCATATTGTCGATGCATAAATGTGGTACTCAATTGATATGCAGCTACTGTGCTTTATCTGTTGCTGTTGTTTGTTTCTTAAAGTCAAAGGAAGCAGAGCCTCATGCCTACAAAGACAAGCCTGATACTGTATATGTGGATATTATATGTGTGTCGAAAAATATGAGAATTACTGATTATGGACATTTTGCAAACGGAAATGTTCGCCAATTTAAGACGCTTGTTATTTGTTGGTATACCTGTAATGGTATACCTGTAGTAAATTATGTGAACAGAAAAGTTTGCGAGTTTTTCATATTTACAAAATTACGAAATTTACATGTTGCAAAAATTTCCACTTATACAGTACCCTTTTCTTTCACCAATTACCACAATATCTCAGAGAACACAGCCTTTTAAAAACATTGTTGGAAAAAGAGAAAAAGGAGTAACTGGCATTTTCACTGTATACCACAGTGTTTTCCATCCTATCAAAGAAACAGGATTTATTGCTGTATCAAGACTCTGGACACAAAGATAGTTTTACAGTTTATGTTTACAGCATAAATCAAGATCAGACTGAAAAGAATAATTCAGTCTCATCTTGGATCTACTCAGTCTGTCATTTTAAAAATATCTGGCCAAAACAGCCTTGAAATTTGCGATATTTAGGTATTTTTTGACTAAATGAAATATTTTTTTTTGGTTCTCTCTATACTCAATGCTTTAACAGGCTGAATAAGCATGTGAGATCTAGACAGCTGCTCAACCCTTTGTCACATGACAAAAATGTAGACTTGTCTAAATGGAAAGCATCTGCAGACTTCAATTTCAACATGGCTCAATTTAACAGATGAAAGTTGCATTTAACTGAGTAGAAAACATTGGTGGAAAAGGCGAAAGAATGCTGGTTACGAGCATTTTGTCCCTTCCCACAATGTTTTCAAAAGCTATCTTTCTCATGGTTGTTAAAACCCGGGATTGTATAGTAAAGGATTAATGCTCATGATCTCATGTTGTAAACAACACTTGAGGAGTGAGGCTTTAGCAAACTTTGAAACGGAAAAAATGCTTTTAACCCATATTTTCTCCCTTTCCAACAATGTCTCTTCTTCCCTTTCATAGACAAATCCCATCCTTTGAGACACTTTTAATTCTATCATCTGCAAGGGCTTTTGGTTCAGAGGAGTCTAATGTCCCAAATTGAAGGAGAAAACTGAACGTTGAATTCTTTTTTATCATAATATATTGAACCAGGAAAATTAATACTCTACGTCTTGGGGCTCTCAGAAGACAAAGAAAAATCAATGATAGAGACCAAAAATCAATTGAGCCAGAATAAGTGTTCCAATAAATTTCTGTAATTGGGAGCCAGGCAGTTTGGGCAAGCTGCAGAATCTATTATCTGACCAAATTACTCCAGTATTGATTTACTGACATTTCACCATCTCTATTGTGAAATAAAAGTTGGTACCTGATTACAAGAGACATATATAATTCATGCACATATAAAACTTGAATGAAAAAGTCGCCTGCACTTAGAGTGATCTTGTCCTCAGAGGCCATTGTCTTACCATAGGTCAAGCTCATACTCGAAAACATGTCTTACCTGTACTCTGTCTGACCTTACTTGTCATTAACTCTTGAACAGACCACAAAATTTTGGACACATCCAAATTGAAAGCATTTGCAAACTACAAATTAAGTATGGCTCAAGTTGTTTAAACAATTAGAAAACACTGTAAGAAAAGTAGAAAATGCTGCTAATCAGCATTTTCTACTTTTCCAACAATGTTTCTAAAAGCCGCATTTTTTTCAGGGTCATTCAACACTAGGATTGTCAAGTAAAGAGTTAATCCATTACCAAACAATCCTTTGTTTAATGACCCTGAAATGCAAGCTTTTTGAAAACATTGTGGGAAATGGAGTAAATGGTGGAGACCATTATTTTGCCCTTTTTCAACAATGTTTTTTACTCTTTTAACGACAAATCCTGTAACTTGGGCCACACCTTTTTTGCTGTCTCCTAGTGCTTTTAATATCAGCAAGTCTGAAATTTTGTCATCTGGTAAAGAGTAATATGATAAACACCACTCGTACATTCACTCTCCATTCTGAAGGTAGGAAATTCAATATGCTCATTACTACCTGAAACAAATTTGTGGCAACAGTTTTGAAAATACCCTTGTAAAACAAGGAAATTAATCAGGAATTATGGTTTAATACAGGAATACATATGCAAACACTGTGGCCTATTTAAGTTTTTATGGCAATAATGTAAATAAAATTTCACCAACTACATGTCTAATTATGTTACTGGATTACAAAATATGAGTAAGACATTGCACTGTATGAAATGCATCTCAGTTAAAGCAGATGTTTCCATTTGATTGTAATTCTTATTTGATGCCATGATGGTATGTTTACACATTGTCCAAGTTGTAAGTCTAAAGCTCCTTCAATTTGAAGAGTTTATCTGATAAAAAGAGAAATTATTGGAAACACAAGGACAAGAATGTGGGCCAACTGAAAAATCCTCTCATCTTGACCTATCTTTGCTTCAATTTCCTAAAAAATTGCTCATGTTACAATTATATTTTACATCATGGAAAGTGTAATACTCAATCCAAGATAGGCAATTGATGTCTTTCATTTGATAATATCAAAGACATCAACTATAATCTTTGCAAAAAATCATTGCTATAAAAAGTAGGAACATAGTGATATTGAATTTCCATGCAGCATTTGCATTACATCATTAATTTCATCCAGACAATTAAAATCACAGGCAAGATTTCAGAGTAATCATTATGTAAATGCAGATGGCTATTTGCAGACAATAATAACAGGATGCAATTCAGAAATTCTTCTTTTCCAATTTAACCACCTCTTTTGAGGCTGCACACTAATGCCCAAACTATGTACTTTGCAGACAATATCAATCACCATTGAGCTGCACAGAACACGCAGGCTGACATTGGATACACAGTACGATAATTATCAGGCAATTCTGGCCAATGCCTCAACCAATTGCCAAATACGGTATAGGAATGTTTTAAAACTATGAATATCTACTCTCGTTTTCAGGTTGCACACTTGTCCTTAGTGAATGCATTTACAAACAACCAATTGAGTTATGCTCCTTGAAAAAGGATTTTAATGCACTGGTACAAAATTAATGTATTTACATTTTGATGAAAAGTTCACCCTTTATCACACAATTCAGACTTTCAATGACTTTGTGAAAGGGTGCTTTTGAAAACATCGTGAGACAAGAAGAAAATGCTAGTAACCAGCATTTTCTTCTTTTCTCGTAATATTTTCTACCCTTTGAAACACAAACTTTATGTTTTGAGTAACATTTAATGCTCTTCACAAATGCTTTTAATTCTGGTAAGGCTAAAATTTTGTTGTGTGGTAAAGAAATAGGTAACTATCATACCCTGCTGGACAGGGAAAATAGATTCCATACTGGTTACCAAAGAAGGTTCCCACATGATGCAAGGTGAGGTTAGTGCCACTGCTCAAGGCTTTCATAGATCAACCAGGGCCCATATTCACCAACCATTCTTAAAAATATTCTTAGTCTTATGCTGAAGAATTTTCCAAATTTGAAAGTAACAAAACTTCTGGTTGGCTTAACAATTTCGTGTACTTTAGCCAATCAGATGTTGTGTTACTTTCAAGTCTAGGAAACTCTTGAAAATTAGACAAAGAAAAATTTTAAGAATGATTGGTAAATATGGCCACACAGGCCTTTTGCCTGGGATACCCTGCTGAGTTTTCTGCACTATTTCAACTGGATTGAACACACATTGTTTTACATGGAAAACAAATCTTCTAAACCAAACGAGTAAAACTACAGCTGTCACTGAATGCGACTTAATACCCCGCCAGCGCTTTGACAGAAACAGGCAATTATTTGTACACAGACGGACACAGGGACAGACAGGCTGATTCCAGTATACCCCCGAAAACATTCGTTTTGCGGGGGTATAATAAATGCATGGTGAGAAAGACAAGTTTCAAGGGACTGAATAGACTTTACTTTGCAAGGAGTCATATTTCTTGTTAATTACATCCAGGATTAAATCATTTCAGCTGCTTTGAGCTGAATAAATATTGACCAAGTCTTTCATTAACAACATAAAAGGAAGTTCGTATCAATGAACTCTATAATTTTATCATGCTTAACTCATTACTACCTTCAAATTTGCAGCAGAAGCATCTGAAAGAAAACTTGTAAAATAGGAATAATCAACATGAATCGAGGATAAATACATGATATCATTGCGAAAATATCCTGGTAAATTTGTCAGAAAAAAAAAAAAAATGCCCATTACCAACAATTTCTACCTTTTTCACAATGTTTTCAAGTTGTCTGCTGCAAAAAGAAAACAAGAGCACCACATGTGGGTCCCAACACTCACCTGCAAGTGCTTGATTTTCAATGAAAATTCTAAGTCAAAAAAGGGGCATAACTGTGTCAAGAATACTTTGATAGCTACCCGCCCCTATTGTATAGGTTTCCCTTTTGATAGAAACAGTTAGTCTAAGACTGAAGCAGATATCTTCAGTAGTAACAGAGATATTGCAAAATGTCAAAGTTTTTGCACAACAACGACGACGCAGACAACGACAACGCCACAGCTATGACAATAATTCGTCCTTTTCTCCAAAAACAGCCAAGCTAAAAAGTTGTCAACAGGCATCCATCTATAATCATTAATATTAAATGATGAGGTATTGATGAAAAAATCACTGAGTAAACAAGAGTATTGGTTTCAAATAGAAACTTGAATACAAACAGTGCTGTCCTGAAATTGAAAGATCAATCAATAAGACAGCAAATTGCAGAAACTCCACCAGGATCCTACCTGTCTCAGCTTTAATCCTTTATCACACAACAAAATTTTGGACTTGTCGAAAATTGAAAGCATCTGCAAACAAAAAATGTGGCTCAAATGAAAGAATTTGCCTCTAAAAGGGTAAAAAAATTGTGTGAAAAGGAGAAAATGCTTGTTACCAGCATTTTCTCCTTTTCCCACAGTTTTCAAAAGTCTTCTTCCTCAGGGTCGTTTAAAGTAGGGATTGTGTAGTAAAGGGTTAACTCACAAGCCTTTATAAAATAATCCTATGTTTCTATATTGAACTAAGATGGCTAAAGTTTTGAGAATATAAAGGGAAACAGAAAATGCTGGTAGGCAGCATGCTCTGGATTTATGTTTGATACAAAGCCTAGCCCCATTGCTCAGCCAGAAACATATAAAGCTAGAAATCTACGGGTCACTGCTTGAATTCTCTAGCTCAGCTTCATTCTGTATGAACGTTTTACTTGTATTGGAGTTAACAGCTCAGGTCATATCACAGCAGCCAGTGCACCTATGCATGTATTTCCTGGCTTTTTCACACCAGTATTGACACAACTTTCTTTCCAAGCCACTGGGTACTTTTCTCACATGCATCAGAGGCAAGAGGCGAAAAATTTCCAGGAAGAAAGTTTGCCACAACTTGGTATCGAGTCTGCAACCACCAGGTCACAAGTCAGATGTATGAGGGTTGATGATAGAAATTGAATAGATTTATTCCTGTGTCATCAATGAACGTGTTTTTAACAATGTTTATAATGGAAATCAGCTAGTGGCTTCGAGATAATGTTGGGTAAATGCTGGTGAAAGAAACACCAGGAAAGCATGGATAGGTTTGCTGGCTGCCATAGTACAACTGAAATAATGTTGGAAACCGTCTTAAACAACAAATAAACATCAAAAGCTTAGTTCTTTATGTAACTTTATGTAGCGGTTTAATGCATCTCCTTAACTCGTGAAACTGTGCCAGAATTCTCGTCTTGATAATATCTCGGATAAGACTGGAATTGGCTCATGTTGGGTAAAAAAGTAGGTCACTGGGCCAAATCCCCAAAACCTAGAAAAAAACCTTGTGCGCACTCTATAGGCCACATTTTTAGTTTGATACTTTTGAAACTTGGTCAGAATATTTGTCTTGATGATATATCTGAGGAGATTGAAATTTGGTCAAGTCATTTAACATAGTAGGTCATTGAGGCAAACCTTAGAAAAACTTTGGGTGCACCATAGAGGCTGCATTTCAGTCTGATACACATGAATCATTGTCAAAATGGTTGTTCTGATGCTATCTTAGACAAGTTAGAAATTTGGTCAAACAGATTTAAAAAGAGGTCACTGGGCTAAACCTCAGTCTAGAGGCCAAATTTTCAGTCTGACACTCATGAAACATTGTAAAAATGTTTACCTTGATGATATCTCAGACAAATTTGAAATTTGGTTGCAACTGATCAAGAAGTTGGTCACTGGGCCATATCTTAGAAAACCTTGTGTACAGTCTAGAGGCCTCATTTTCAGTCTGCTATTTGTGAATCTTTGTCGAAATGTTTGTCGCTGGTTCGAACCCCGGCTCGGCCCATTTCTTTATGAGGACTGATGATAGTCATCGCCACAGGATTCATTCCTCTCTCATCGCTGACCATCGTTTCGATGATGGTTATGTGGGAAAGCAGCCAGTGGCTTGGAAAGAGCATTGTGCAGAGTACTGGTAAGAGAAAGTCCAGGAAAGTGTGGATAGGTGAGCTGGCCACTGCTATATAACTGAAATAATGTTGAAAACGATGTTTAAAGTCATAAAACCAACCAACCAAAATGTTTGTCTTGACGATATCTCCATCAAGTTGGAAAAGTCAGTTTAAATAAAGGTCACTTACAATGGCGTGTTTTACATCATCACAACTAGGATCTCTGTAGTTTTATCAAGCCTAGATGACTTGATATAGGTGAGCATTTTAGGGCCAATAGCCCTCTTGTTCTTTGAAGTGCTCCACAAAAACATTGCAGAGGGACAAAATTGATCCTCGGTCGAGGCGGTATTTTCTAATTCCATGTCATCCATGTAGTCCAAGGGATTAATTCTGTCCCTAAAACTCGCTGAGCTATATTGTTTCTTCTGTGAGGTCTGTTCATGTGTAAAAATAATGTCATTTTGAAAAATAAACCACATCACGTTTTATGCATTGCTGAAAACAGCCTATGATTACGTTAAGGTAGCTTTGGAGTAGTTGTAGTTTAAGATCGGGTTTACAATCAGCCCTTAACTTGCAATGTTCTGAGAGAGCCAGCAAAATGCTTACGAGGGACTTAAGGTCGGTTTATGATGATGTAGCACTTAAAGTGCTTTGAGATATCGGGCCCTGGATTATAATAAAAGCATAAGTATTGCATTGCTTTGAAACACAAAACCATTCCACTCTCCAATATATCCTTACTAATCAAAAGCATTTTACACTCATCTATATTTGAGAGAATTCCTAGGCACAAAATTAAATACAGTTACAATTATAGGATTTGTCTTTGAAAGGGTAGAAAACATGTTTGGAAAAGGAGAAAATGCTGGTAACAAACATTTTCTCCTTTTCCAACGATGTTTTTGAAAGACTTCTATCTCAGGATAGATAAGACTTGGGACTGTTTAGTATACAGTCAAGTGCCTCATACAAATTCATCCCTTTGATTAATTCCTTTGATGGCTATTTTAGCTGGACAGAAAGGTCCAGTGTATATTGATTTCAAGGCTAGTTTCTTTATTTGTCAAATTATCTTGCAAGTGACTTCAGAGCCCTAGCCTTGTGCTGGTGAAAGCCAGGACATACATAAATATCAAAGTGAGCTGTTGCCATGATATATACTGTATTTCACCTAATTAATACATCAGGGCGCTCCTATTTCAAAGCCCATTTCCCGAAATTTAAGTGCCATCAAATAGTAGAGTAAGTATGGTACTCTGACAGTAGCACAAATAGAGAATAGATGGTTGGTGTATTGGACGGGTTAAGTTTATCGGGCAAGGCGGAGGAATTTATCTGGTGAGCTGAAGGCAAACCGGATAAATTTCGGAGCCGAGCCCGATAAACTTAACCCATCGAAGACACCAACCATCTATTCTATTTATCCTGTCACTCACTGTAACGGAACAAAACAAAACAAACAAACGGAAAAAAAAAACAATGATAAAGACCATACCTTTAATAAATTTCCGAAGCGGAGCCTGATCGACTTTCCCAATTCAAGACACCAACCATCTATTTTATTTATCCTTTTTTCAATTATAATCCAAAATCCGACTAAATTTAATATTTCGCTCGAAATAAGGCACATATTGACATCTTTCTCACTAGATCTATGAAAAACTTTAAAAAAGGAAGAACCGTGTTTACTAAACCCTCCGGATATGCAGTTGCAATAATGACATCATGAATGACATTGGCTACATCATAATTATTAAACGCGACGTATATCCGCAGAAAAATAATGTGGCGAAGAAGACAATGTGTTTTAGCATAAAAGACTATTAATTAAACGAGCAAAAGTATTTGCTAGTGTTTGATTAACTCATTACGACTGTAAGACACTTGGTTGAAAATAGTCCCAGTTAGCAGGTGCGCACTTAGCAGTCACGTGACCAACTGACGGATAACAAAAAAAAATATACAGCACCCTGTTATCGGGTCAAAATTATAGGTGACAGGATAAACCTGGATACACGTTGGTTTTAGCCAGTGCCGACTGCAAAGCACTAGCCATTTGAAAGACCTGCTGTATTAATGCAGAAGATTTATTTTACTGCCAATCATGATGCATTTGGACATTAAATAACTTTCACATTTGATATGGGACACTGATCTTCTATACTTCACTTTCTTAAAGTTGGTTGACAAATTCTGTGTTACATTTATAGTGTTATCAGAAGTGTATGTATATTCCGTCAGGTGTTATTGATATCCATTTGTGAAGTAATTTTTGTCGGTCTAGGTTTGAAAAGTTTTAGTCAAGTTATGTTGCGTTTGGAAGTTTCTCACTACAGTCGACGATTTTAAGGTCAGGCTCCCTCCCTAATAGCAGTGCATTCAAACAACATTACTTACTACAGGATAACCCCCACCCACACCCAACCTTACCTGAAAGTCTGCGACTGGTGTGACAAACTTCCAAATGCAAGATAACATCACTCAAACTTTTCAAACGCTGACTGATTAAACTTATTGATGACCGATCTTTAATCAATAAACTTACCGGTGTGGCATCGACATAATCCTAATTGCTTAATAAATCATTGTGATTAAACCCCGACTATCTGAATATATATACACTTCCAATAACGTTATAAACTTCCAGTAGTACAAAATTTGTCAAATAACTTTAAAAAAATAAGTGTTAAGAAAGTGAAGTACTGAATATTAGTGTCCCATATTGATAATGAATGCTTTTTCATGTCTAAATGAATCATAGTCAGCGGTAAAATGGAAGTTCTGCATTAGCACTGTGGGTCTTTCATATGGCGATCACTTTGCACACAGCACTAACTAAAACCTGGATCAAAGTACAATACTTACTTTACATGACGACACCGAAACTTCAGGAAATTGGCTATGAAATAAGCATAATTAGGTGAAATATGGTAGATGGGGATGCTACCATTAGGGAGGGAGCATTATTTAGGTGAAATACGGTAGAACACCAGTTGGACTGTCGGTCTGTGTTGGTCCATCTGTCAATCAATCAATCAGAATATCTTGCTAAGCATCTGACAGTTCAGTTCAATAATCACACTACACATTGCTGATACACCCTGTACACAAAAGCAACAAATTAATTAATTGACTGAATGGTGTTTAACGCCAATTTCAACTTTATATCAGTCTTATCAAGGTGACAACTCACATATTCAGGATGTCCTGGATTTCACCAGTACAAGGCTTGGGCTCTGAAGTGTCTTGCCCAAGGAAATTCCCATGAAATACCCAATGCTTTCTATGAGGCTAAAACTCTAGTCCTCCAGGTACGAGTCCTACACTTTAACATTATGCCACCCAGGACCCCTACAAAAGCAATAGTTCTGTTAGCCATTCTAAAACTCTCAACAGTCAACAAACATATAAACTTGCCCATATTCACAGAATTTTTAGATAAACACTTAAATTGTATGAGTTGTCATTTGAAGGGTAAAAAAATAGTACAGAAAAAAGAAAAAAATGCTGACTTCCAACAATGTTTTCATAAGCGTTTTTTCCTCAACATTGTAACTTAAAGTCATTGTTAAGGGTAATGATTGATATTGACAACAACAGACGTGATCATTTAGAAAGATGAACATTTATTGCATCATGGTTTCCCAGACAACACATGCGTATATGGTCAATCTGTGGTCTTTACCAGCTAATTAACAATACTGATTGTTCAATTTTGTCCTTAATCCATGTGCTAAGCATAATTTAAGTTTCTGATAGCAAAGACAAGCAATCAGATCATGAACCTATGATGTCCATTGTGTAGTAAAATATTCTGGCAAAAGCTTGAAATTGCAATGGTCAGATCCTACTTCTACACTAAAATTGTCATTCTTTCATTCTTCTAGGATCAAACAAAAAGATATCATAGAGATCTCAGTTAAGAATCCGGGTTAACCCAAGTGTGAAATACATTTGAGCCAGTGTTACTGGAGACCACTCCTTCATGCATGGCTTCATCCTGATTTAAATACAATACCTGACAGCTGCGTTGGAGAGATATCTCTTTGGCTCAGTGGTTATGGTATTGGTTTTTTATACCTCGAAAAACGAGGATGTTGTCCACCGTGAGTTCGAATCCTGCCAGATGCGGTTTATATTTCAGCTATGCATTTGTTCATTTGTTTCTTTGTTACGGACTTTGTTTGTAAGATGGGGGCTCGTCCGGGATTGGCCATTGAGCTGATAATCCCATTTGTTGTCCAAAAACGGACATTTGTTGTCTAAATAATAGACTTACTGCCTAATAAGACTTCGAGTCATCAATAAATGATGACTTTAAGAGGGGGTGTGTTACGGGAGACCACTCCTTCATGCATGGCTTTGTCCAGATTTAAATACAATACCTGAAAGCTGCGTTGGAGAGATATCTCTTTGGCTCAGTGGTTATGGTATTGGTTTTTTAAACCTCAAAAAATGAGGATCTTGTCTGCCGTGCGTTTGAATCCTGCCAGATGCAGTTTATATTTCAGCTATGCATTTGTTCATTTGTTTCTTTGTTATGGACTTTGTTCGTAAGATGGGGGCTCTGGCGAAAGTGGGTTTAATGCATCTTGGTGATGCGTTATACTAAGCAAGTCATCTCATAATTATGGAACCATAAAATGAACTTTGAAAACAGGTAAAAGATAAAAGATAAAGCAACTTGGTGACTTTTTACCTAGTTTAGAAATTCACTTTTCTGCAAGCAACTAACACTTGGACTGACTGTACAATAACACGTTGTCATCTTCACAAAAATTTCGATACTTTTTGTATGGTTTGATTTTAATTTAAATGCATCTTAACACCAGCATTGTTTATTTTTGGCCATCACTGGGTTTTTGAACTTTCGCTTGATTGGCTAAGTAGACTGAAAAAGGCAAGACAAACACAGTGTTAACCCTTTGCCAGACAACAAAATTTTAGCCTTGTCCAAATTGAAAACATTTGCAGACCACAATTTCAATGTGGCTCAAATAGTGTAATTTCTCTTTGATAGGGTAGAAAACATTGTGGGAAAAGGAGAAAATGCTGATAACCGTCATTTTCTCCTTTTCCCACAATGTTTTCCAAAGGCTTCTTTCCCAGGGTTGTTAAAAGTCGGCATTGTGTGGTAAAGAGTTAATCAAGGAGCATCAAACATCATCTAAAAGTAATACATCATCTATTGATATTGTATGATAGTCACTGCAGTTCTAAACATGCGCACATTGTTACAGGAGACCACTCCTTCATGCATGGCTTTATCCCGATTTTTATACAACACCTAACAACTGCGTTGGAGAGAATTCTCTTTGGCTCAGTGGTTATGGTATTGGCCTTTCGTCCAGGCATTCTAGGTTCGAATCCTGCCCGGTCCCTGTATTTCTGCCATGCATTTGTTCATTTGTTTCTTTGTTACGGACTTTGTTCGTAAGAACATGTTAATATGTTTAGAAACTACTGCAAGACAAGGTAAATAGCTAGTGCTAATACCCGTTATAAGGTTTCTTTTAGTTTGCATCTAATTAATGTGAACTTTACTGGACTTTAAATGGATACGAAAATCTTTAAGTACACATATTCAAATATTAAAGACTGGTCCATATTTAGAATAATCAGAAAAGAAAAAAAAAAATCTGTCAGATTATATTGGCAAATAATGGCAGATTAACTTTATTGTCTTCTGCTAACCAAAGTAACTTAGCTGTGAGAATAGGTGTTGCTGACGCAGTACAAGATGGGATGGGTATCGAAAGCTAAGTCTGTAAAATACAACATGATAAATTTATGTCAAATGTTTGGCTGTGAAACAAAGTTATTATGTTTCCAACCCAATAAAGTGTGGCTGGTGTCTGACTATAACTGTCATCCATTGTCTGGGAGAATTAATCAATCTGTCTCACATTGGAACAGTATATGCTTTAGTCCTTTGAGTAAGACATAGTAACTCTCAAATCATTTCTATCATTTCATTCTTCACTTTTTGAGTTTTGAGAGGTGTTTGGCAAGGTATTTTTACCAACATATAGGTCCAAGAACTCTGACTTTTTTGCCTAAAGTAACCATTATATTTGATCAAAACTCACATTGCCATGCCCATATAATGTATCAAAACTCACATAGGTATACCCATCTATTACGATGTAAACGGAAACCCTGCTGTGATCATAAGTTGAGTTTAAGAAAAAAAAGCACAGCAAAACAGGCAATGCATGGCATTTGACAGAAATGCACCTACAACAAAAAAACAAAAAAATGTTTCAACAATTCTGCAAGCATTCAAAAAAATTATTTTGATGGGTTGTGCCCCTCTGGCAACTCTGCGTAAAAATCTCCTTTTTTCTTAGTGCATTACACAGTAGCAATTTTCATGCTGAAAGGTGATTTCCCCATGGTGTGCTTGCTAGGATTTATCACAGACAACAAAAAAATAGAGTGCACAATCAATTCTGTATTTGACAAAGATAAAATCACTTTCCAGGGACTAAACTATTGCATGAGAAAATGCAATTACGGATTAATCCTTTATCAAACAGTCTCAGGTGTTTTTGTTTTTTCAAACTACAGGAAAAGGCTTTGAAAACATGTCAGGAAAAGGTAAAAAATGCTGGTAACCAGCATTTTTCCCTTTTACCAGCATGTTTTCTACACCTGAGCTTTAAACTTACTTGTTTTATATTGATTGTGAAACAATTTCTCACAACTTATATTCATCACTCTCCATGATTGCTTCCTAGAAAACTTAACCAGTTCTCACACCATGATGTGGACAGTTCTAAAGGTTGACCCTACTCATCTTGTGGATACAAACCTAGAACCTTTCACGTGAGAGGCCAATGTTTTACCCATACACTACCGTCTCGCACAAAGTCTACGATTTCAACCACTCTTAATTTGTTCTCTGGTAATTCTTTCAACATGAATCAGTCTAAAACTGCACATCCCTGGAATTGTTACATAGTTTCTATGACAAAAATGAAATATTTTTCTTATTTCTATATTGATGCACGATTCACTAATCAATTCAAGTAAAACCTTAGGATACCATGGTCAACTGATTGGCTTGTATAGTGTGAGGATTCAGATCAGACTGCACGAAATCGATCTATACTAAACAATCTTTTGTGAGATATTCCACCCCCCCCCCCCCCAAAAAAAAAAAAAAAAAAAAAAACAAGAGGACCATGATGGTCCTATATCGCTCACCTGAGTACTAAGCAGTAAAGGTCTACAATGAAGATAAATACAAAATATTGAGGTTCAAGGCCAAATGATAATGAAACAAGAGCGGCAAATTGTCGCAAGATATGCCCGTCCCACCGCCAGTTGTCAAGGAGGTATAATAATCACAAAGGGCAGGTAATGCAACAAACATGTTTACCAAGTCTCAAGTCAATTTGACTTAAGACTTCAAAGTTCCGTTCCAGACAAGCAAGAAATACTGTAAAAATGAAGATCAAAGTGGAATTACTCAAAATCCGCGTTAGGTAGAGTTATTGTTCTTGCGCACTGTACTCGGTAATATTGCAACAAACATGCATACCAAGTTTGAAGTCGTTCTGACTTGAGATGACAAAGTTATATTCCGGACAAGCACTTAATGCTGTAAAAATGACGATCAAAGGGAAATAACTCAAACACAGCATGAGGTAGAGTTACAATTCTTGTGCACTGTACTTCCAAATATTGCAACAAATAAGCATGCCATATTTCAAGTCATTCCTACTTAAGATGACAAAGTTTTGCTCCGGACAAGCAAGAAATGCTATAAAAATGAAGATCAAAGGGGGAATAACTCGAAATTCGTGCTTGGAAGAATTATGGTTCTTGTGCAATGCACTCCGTAATTTTTCAACAATCATGCATACCAAATTTGAAGATGTTCAGGCTAGAGATGACAAAGTTATATTCCGGACAAGCAGAAAATGCTGTAAAAATGACAATCAAAGGGATATAACGCATAGACAGTATGAGGTCGAGTTATGGTTCTTTCACACTGCACTCCATATTATTGCAACAAACACAAATGCCAAGTTGCAAGTCAATCGGACTGGAGATGACTAAGTTATGCTCCAGACAAAGAACTATCGTAAAGAACTTTCTAATTCAAGGGCAAATAACTCCAGTCGTTCTGGTCCGATTAGACCCATAATCGAACTCATCCGAGATCTTATGGTCAAAAGTATTTTGACCAAGTTTGGTGCTGATTGGTTAAAGATTGTAGATGCTAGAGTGTAAACAAAGTCAAATATAGCAGTTTTTCTAATTCAAGGGCAAATAACTCCAGTTGTTCTGGTCCGATTAGACCCATAATCGAACTCATCCGAAATCTTATGGTCATATATATTTTGAACAAGTTTGGTACTGACTGATTAAAAATTGTAGATGCTAGAGTGTAAACAAAGTCAAATATAGCAATTTTTCTAATTCAAGGGCAAATAACTCCAGTTGTTCTGATCCGATTAGACCCATACTCAAACTCATCCGAGATCTTATAGTCATATATATTTTGACCAAGTTTGGTGCTGATTGGTTAAAAATTGTAGATGCTAGAGTGTAAACAAAGTCAAATATAGCAATTTTTCTAATTCAAGGGCAAATAACTCCAGTTGTTCTAGTCCAATTAGACCCATAATCAAACTCATCCGAGATCTTATATTCATATATATTTTGACCAAGTTTGGTGCTGATTGGTTAAAAATTGTAGATGCTAGAGTGTAAACAAAGTCAAATATAGCAATTTTTCTAATTCAAGGGCAAATAACTCCAGTTGTTCTGATCTGATTAGACCCTTAATCAAACTCATCCGAGATCTTATGGTCATATATATTTTGACCAAGTTTGGTGCTGACTGGTTAAAAATTGTAAATGCTAGAGCGTAAACAAAGTCAAATATAGCAATTTTTCTAATTCAAGGGCAAATAACTCCAGTTGTTCTGGTCCGATTAGACCCATAATCAAACTCATCCGAGATCTTATGTTCATATATATTTTGACCAAGTTTGGTGCTGATTGGTCAATATTTGTAGATGTTAGAGTGTAAACAAAGAAATGTGAACGGACGGACGACGGAAGGACGGACGACAGACGGTGAGTGATCACAATAGCTCATCCTGAGCACTTCGTGCTCAGGTGAGCTAAAAAGCCTTGAAATTATTGTATTATGCAATTCTTTATCATGTCATTCTCATTTAACACTTAGGCTGCTAAGCACAACTTTGTAGGATTTGCAGACAGTGTAGATCAAGATCAGACTGTACAGAACATGCAGTCTGATCTTGGGTCTACACTGTCCGATACAGTAAGATTTCTGCGACAAGCAAAAATTTTAAATCGTAAACTATGGCTTTTCACAGTTGGCTGGAAATTGTTAATTCAGTTTGTTTTGCAGCTTAACCCTTATCCTGCTAAATAACTAACCCGAAACTTTCAAACTGATAGTAATAACCCAAATTTTGGTATTTTAAAGGTATTTTTGGGTCAATAACATCTCCTTATCGGACAGTGTGGATCCAAGATCAGACTGCACGTTCTGTGCAGTCTAATCTTGATCTACGCTGTCCGCAAAAGGTCAGTGAGTCGCACTTAGCAGCCTAGGGGTTAAGGGTTAAATGACTTTCTTCTCTAAGTGGTAACTAATTCAATCATACCCAACCTTTTGAAGTATGGAAACCATCTGAGGATACCAGGAAAAAGTGAATATGCAATTAGATCTTTAAGCTATACTGTCCACTATTATTCAAGATATTTTGACCAACACAAATAATTATTTATACAAGGGTTATCCCAGAAGTATGCAAGACTTTTTTCACAACTTAACTATTTATATTGATGAACATTGCCAAAATTTGGTAATATATTACTGGATATATAAATTTTATCAAAATACTTAGACCAGGTTGAAAGTATTGAATTACACAACTAGCTGCCATCGCATGCACAACTTGAGTTACTTTGATGTCTCATGTTAGAAATGAGTTACTTTTTGCAAACTTGAAGTATTATGTCATAAACCTCTTTTCAATCTAATCCCATGTTTTTTAAAGACCTGACAAAAATGGGTTTTGAAAACAATGTCGGAAAAGAAGATATTGCTGGAAATCAGCATCCTCCCATTCTCCTTTCCCCAGCCTTTACAAGATGAATCTTTTATTTTGAGCCACATAAATCATCTGCAAATGATTTTCATTTATGCGAGTCAGTATTGTGTTGTCTGGTAAAAAGTTAATTTAGGAAACCAAGTTAATGAACAGGGCTTGCTTGTTTGAGACACAAAACACTTCTGACAGCAGTCTCCTGTAATATAAATTATTAGGCACTAGGGAAACATTTTAAAGAAACATAGTAAAAAATTACCAACTGTCTAGGTGTCCAGCCAATTGTTGTCAAGACTTCTACTATATAATATATATGTGTCTAGAACAACAGCCATAATGAGCCTTTACATTGCAAGATAAATAAGCTTGATTGACTCTGGAAGACAAACAGGATCCATTGTTACATATTTATCCCATCACCTGCTGAAACAAATTTACGTCAGAGAACACCAAAAACACCCCAGTATGGTATAGCTTACGGTCAGGTCCGTATTTACCAACCATTCCTGAGAACATTCTTAGGTTACTCTAGGTTTAGAAAGAAACACAACTTCTGATAGGCTAGACTATTTAGATAAGCCAATCAGATGTCGTGTTACTTTCAAATTTAGAGAATTCTTGAGAATAAGACTAAGGATGTTCTAAAGTATGGTTGGTGAGAGGATTTGAAGGTTTGATAATGAAAACATGTGAAAACTTATAGGCTACAGAAGAACAAGCCTTTGGTAGTTAAGAGCAATTTCTACTTCTTACACTTGTAATTGTTTTCAAATGACGTATGCCAGGATGTTCTAAAGTATGGTTGGTGAGAGGAATTGAAGGTTTGATAATGAAAACATGTGAAAACTTAGTGGCTACAGAAGAACAAGCCTTTGGTAGTTAAGAGCAATTTCTACTTCTACCACTTGTAATTGTTTTCAAATGAGGTATGCCAGAAAACAAAAATCTTTTTGTGTTAGTGTGTTGCTGGCCATTTTGGCTAAAGTATCTTGCACAATATTGGACAGTGCAGATCAAAGAATCTTTGACTGGAAATGTCATCCAAAACTGTTACAGATCTTGATTTTCCCAAGCTTTTACCCAAATTCAATGGACTAGATTGTGATATGGATATTTTCTGGCATGAAAGTTTGTTTTTTAGAATGGTGTTTTATGTTACTTTCAATATTTTTCAGCAATATCATGGCAACTTGTCACTTAATTCCTCACCAGAAACCGAACTTTTAGACTTGTCTAAATAGCTTTTGCAGACAGCAAATTGATGGGATTTCTATTTGATAGGATAGAAAGCATCACAGGTGAGGAACAGAGAAAATACTGGTTACCAGCATTTTCTTTTTTTTCTCCTATGTTTTCATGCTATTACTTGCCTTCCTCCTCAAGGTTGTGAAAACACCAGAATATTTGGCAAAAGGGTTAACTCTTTACCAAAGGCAAAATTCTCAAATTTTCCTAATTGAAAGCATCTGCTAAAAACAATTCAACATTTAGTGTAACTAAAATGATTGGAAAACAATGTGGGAATAAGAGAAAATGCTGGGAACCAGCATTTTCTCATTTTCATACAATGTTTTCTAAAAGCTTTCTTTCCAGGGTCGTTAAAGACTGAAAATTGTTTGATAAAGTGTTAAATCATTACAAAATTTTGCGGAAGTCTGAGTCTAAGGGCAGGCTCCAAGTTTTGTTATTTAATCCTTTACCAAACTATCCCTAGTTTCAACGGCCCCGTGAAAGAAGTCTTTTGAGAACATTGTGCAAAAGAGAGAAAATACTGGTAACCAGCATTTTCTCCTTTACTGAAAATGTTTTCTACCCTTCCAAATTCACAATTTTTGAATCACATTTATTTTGCCATCTGCTAATGCTTTAAAGTTGGGGAAGTTTAAAAATTTTGTTGTTTGGTTATGAGTTGGGTATACTCATTATTATACATGTACAGAAAGTGTCTTTCAAAGATACAGCACAAAAGACATCATAGAAAGACTAAACGAGATAACATCCACTTATTTCCCAAACAAAGCTTTCAAAGAATTCTATGAAGCAAGAAAGATGGGAAGAGATCAACATTCAAGAGTAACTGTTATGTACTTGGGTAAGAAAAAAAATCAATGAATTCTAATTTTCTCCAACAATTCTACTCAAGAATCTAGTAGCCATTATAACTCTTTCTGTTTGATTGGCTGGTTCTTAGAGACATTCAGAATGCATAGAAAATATGACATGTGACAAATTTCTTGCATGACAAGCTGATCACACCATATCCTTTGTGCTCTTTCATAAATGAAATGGACAACATCAGTCAATACTTATGATGCAGATATAGCAATTCTTAAGCTGTGTTTGCCATAACATCTGGCAAAAAGCCGACATTGCAGATCCAAGATCAGACTGCACATTCTTTGCAGACTGATCTTAGTCTACACTGTCTGCATAGGCAATCATTTCTGGATTCAGCTCGACAAGAGTTTTTCCTTACGCTACTGTGTGCAGCATAAATAATTTAAGCAGACAGTATAAATCAAGATCAAGTTGTGCTGCATGTGTATTTTTGTCCTAGATCTATGCTGGCCTCTACTAGATCCTAATCTCTTACCAAAATCCTCTTCATTTCCTGTATAATGGTTTCTTTGGACCAACAAAAAGACATGGATTAGCACTCTACAATGTGAAAAAAGGTATACTTTTTTCAAAATTCATACCATTTGCAGATATAAACTTAGCTCCAATGGTAAAATTTGTGTGTGAAAGAGTTAGAAACATTGTGGGAAAGGGAGAAAATGCTGGTTATCAGCATTTTCTCATATTCACATAATGTTTTCAAAAGCCCTTTTCTTCAGGGTTGTAAAAACACAGGTATGTTTGGTAAAGGTTTAACTGGGCATTGAAGTACATATGTATCTTTTGTTGAAGAACTGACTATGAATTTAGTCCATGTCAAACTAGGTCTGTCTGTTACTTGTCATTTTCAATAGAATTTAGTTACATTACAGTATCCAGTGCACCTATCCACATATTCAAAAAAGGTTCTTCAACAACACCCACACACAGCCACTGCTGGCAAGATCTGTAATGGAAACTACATAACAGCTCAGAAATACAGTGCAAGAACATAATCTTTTAATCAACTATTATACTATATACCCCTTTACCACACAGCAAAATATTAGGCTGATCCAAATTGAAAGCATTTGTAGAAGACAAATCAGATATGTCTCAAATGATTGACTATGTTTCTGAAAGATTAAAAAACATTGTGGGAGAAGGAGAAAATGCTGGTTACCAGCATTTTCTCCTTCTCCAACAATGTTTTCAAAAGCTTTCTTTCTCTGGGTCTTTAAAACTCGGGATTGTGTGGTAAAGGGATACACAACCAAGTCTTCAGCAAAATCTTGTGTTTCCATTTAAACCTGCAGAGTTTGAGTGCAGGAGCTTTGCTGCTTATGCAGACAGTGAAGATAATGATGAGACTGCACAATGCATGCAGTCTAATCCAAGATTTGATTTTAAAAAAATGATATAATCTGAGGACACAGCATTAAATTGTCTGTTTTACTTCTTCATTACCGTGTCAAAATACCCATTCAACCTATCTAGCATTCCAAAGATTCATGTAAAAACCCACATAAATTCCTGGCATGAAACAACAGATCGACCTTCACTGTCAATCAAACTAAGTAATTGACCAATCAGTAAATCCTTTAATGCCACTTTTCTCTGGCACTCAGACAGTCTTGATTAACAATACGTTTGTTAACTCTTTACAAGACGACAAAATTTTAGACTTGTCCAAATTCAAAACATTTGTGGGTGACAAAATAAATATCCCTCATATGAAGAAATTTGTCTTTGAAAGGACGAAAAACATTGTGGAAAAGGGGTAAATGCTGGTGACCAGCATTTTCTCCTCTTCCCAAAATGTTTTAAAAGCCTTTTTCCTCAGGTACTTTAAATCTCAGGATATGTTTGGTGAAGGGCTTTAAGGGCAGGGCTGGGGGTGGATCCCTGATCTCATTGGCTGTAGTTATGTAAACTCTAGTGATCGATTGGTCAGTCCTCACATTTGGCACAAAACAATCAACACATTCTATGTTTTTTGTGGGTGTCCATTTTTTATACTCCATAGCCCTATGGGCTACTTTGGAAATCTCTTATGGCTCCTCAGAAAAGAAGATCAGTATCATGGAAATAATGCTTTGTGATGTATGGAGAACCCTTGAAACATTGTAACAAATGGCAAGACTACTTTTTTTTTTTAAAATTATTTCTTCATTTGGCACAATACTAATAAATAAAAAAGTCCTACGGCATAGATGTCAACCCTTAGCACACCAAATAACCACATGAGTTCCATCATAGAGACTCAAATACAGCTATCAGAGATGCTTTATGGTCTAAATGTCTCAACAAAGCAGGCAGTGTAGATCCAAGATTAAACTGCACATTTTGTAAAGTATGATCTTGGTCTGCACTGACTGAAAAAAAGCAATGTAAGTTGTAAGGGGCTCTAGTGGTACACCATCTGACCACTGAATATCCAAACCATGGCATGTAAGGATGAGAGTCAATGAACTATGTTATTTTTGGTTAAACTTATCCAATTTTCATTGGTCAACACCTGCTTTTTACATCAGTATCTCTTTTTGTGTGAAAAATACTAAGAATCTCTACCTGGAGTGTCAAAACTTCATTGAAAATATTGATTTATTTCTTCCATGCTATATCAGTTTCAGGTTATTCAACCAAGATCAATGCTCCTGACAGTTCAAAGCTCTGAAACATTTAACAACATCCAAGCTGTAGAATTTTATGTAGATATACTCTTCTACATACTGACCCTTTACCAGACAACATTTTGGGCATGTCTAAACTCAAAAACATTAAAAACCCCTCAGTTGATGTTGAAGAAGATAAAATAAATATCATGAGATTTGTTTTGAAAAGGGTAACCAAATTGAAAGCATTTGTAGACATCAAAGAAAAATTTGTAGTGCATATGATGGAATTTGTATTTGATAGGATGGAAAACATTCTAGGAAAGGAGAAAAATGCTGCATAAAATGTTTTCAAAAACCTATTTTCTCAGGGTTGTTAAAACACAGGATTGTTTAGTAAAGGGGTTAAAAAGCTCTGCATTTGGCAAATATATATTAAAAAAGGCAGAGATTCTGGGACACTATCCCAATGAATTTGAAAAATGTCCTATCATAATGTGCATGGGTGGGACTTGGTCCTTTTCAAATTTATTTGAGAAGTAGTCTTGAGTGTGTTTGTCTAATTTTAAAGCGGTCTTCTATTTCTGGTAGTTTATGAGACATTGGTACCCTCACTGAATAATCCTCAGCAGAACACTGAAAGGGCTTTAGGAAACAATAAAAATGTAGACTTGTCCAAATTGAAAGCATTTGCCAACAACAATTTAAATGAAAGAAATGGGCTTTGATAGGGTACAAAACATTATGGGAAAGGGAGAAAATGCTGGTCACCAGCATTTTCTCCTTTTCCCACAATGTTTTCAAAAGGCTTCTTTCTCAGCGTTGTCAGAACTCAGGATTGTTTTGGTATGAAGGATTAAAAGAATTCCAGCAGTAAACACAGTTAGAATTCAGGGTTATGGACAGGAATAGAACCTCTACAAATATAATGAGTTCCTCTTATGGTCTGTACAACCAGAAATCAATACAGCTTTCTCTCCTACAGCAAAAAAAAATCTTACTATTACGTCTTTACCCTGTGTGCCGCTTCTGAGATATTCAGAATGTTATCAGATACTCTTGTCTGTGGAAACAAAATAAATTTAATTACAATCATTGGATCTATTTACTGCAGAAATACAACTTTTTATACCCCTCAGCTAACAGCTTTGGAAAGCACTGTGGGAAAAGGAGCAATCACTCCTTTACAAACAATGCTTTCCATACTGTTGAAAGATCTTTCCATACTTTTGAAAAATCTGTTTTTGTTTTGTTTTGGTTTGGAAGGCAATGGAATTTCCCACAAACAATGTCTCCTTTTCCAACAATATTCTCCTAAGCTGAACAATAGGGACCTAATCATGTTTTGTGCAGCAATTACTAAAATGTAAATTTGCTTTAAATTCAGAGACAAGTTTTTCCTTGAATTGTATGGAAAACATAAAGAGAAAAGGAGCAGCTGATTATTACAAGCAATATCATTTTTGTGCAGTAATGCTTTAAAAATTTTCCCTCTTTGCATCTAAATTATTTGTGTTCCATTTTCATGGCCTTTTTATGATTAACAGTGACTTGGAGCAGCTTATGGGGAAAAGGGTTGAGGATCTTTTCTTAGCTGTCCTTGTCTAAGAATATTTCAATAGACCTAATGAGGTTTTTCAGCTTTTCATCAGCCTAACAACAAACCCAGTATTATGTCTTCATCAATCATAATATCCCATGCAAGCACCATCAGATGCATCTGTAGTATAATCCTTTAATAAACAAGTCCATGTCTTTACCACTCAATAGTAAAAAGCTTATGAAAATACTGTGAGAAAAGGAGAAAATGCTGATTACAGCATTTTACCTCATTTTCCACCATGTTTTCTATCTTGTCAATGAACTACAGTTAAATTTGTATAAATCAAAATTGTCATCTGTATATTCTTTAACTTTCAAGATGTCTTTTTCGTTTGCAAAAATCAGTAAAAAGTATTGGTGTATAAAGCCCAAGAAGACAAGTTATGTATATTTTATGCATATGAAGAACTCTATGTTTTATTCAACCTAGGCATCTGAAAACAGTTATGTATGTAAACACATTGGACAAAAAAATCCTAAAGGAACAGCAGCAACTGCAAAGAAGAAGGCTTTTGTGGGAAAAGGAGAAAATACTGGTAATTAGCATTTTCTCCTTTTTCCACTCTGTTTTCCAGTCTGTCAAAGCCAACCCCATCATTTCAGCAACATTTTATTCCATGCCTGGAAATATTTTCTATGTGGACATGTCTAGATTTTTTTTGTTTGGTAAAGAGTTAACTCATTACCAAATGACAATATTTTAGGCTTGTTCAAATCGAAAGCATTTGCAGACGACAAAATAAAAGTGACTGTAAATTTGAAATTTGTTTTGTGAAGGGTAGAAAACATTGTGGCAAAAGGAGAAAATGCTGGTTACCAGCATTTTCTCCTTTTCCCACAATGTTTTCTAAAGGCTTCTTTCTCAGGGTCGTCAAAAGTAGGGATTGTGTGGTAATGGGTTAAATAGAAAAAATTTCTACAGGCTCAAGAAATGAGTACCAGAAGTGAAATCCACAGCCCTTGAAGGTGGCCTCACATATTTTCACTATCAGATTGTATTCAGTCAGAAAGGACACTTTCCCCTCAGTTTTTGTAAAATCCTTCAGAATGATACAAATGCTATGGAGTTGATGGATTATGTCACCAGTGGATTTCTGCTAATGGATGTTATCAACCCATTACCTCCTGAAACAAATTTACAACAGAAGATTTTGTAAATGTCCATGTAAAATAGAGACAATGACCATGAGCTTAAGTTCTACAGAAAGATCCAGATGAAAATTTTGTGGCAAAATTTAGAAATCGATCATTATAATACCTCCTTTAGCCACAAGTTGCAACAATGTTATCAATAGTATCTATTACAGGTGGTACCATATTAATGCATATAATTTAAAAATAGGTCAACTGACCTAAATTCAGAAATTTGAAACCAGTCATTTGAAATCATCACTTGAACCCATTGTCACATGAACAATTGTATGTATCAAAGACGTAATACATTGACTGATTTTTGTAGCATCAGCAGGTGACAAATACAAATTTAATGGATAGCATGACCTATCAAGATTTTATTCAAACCGACAGTATAGGAACAGAGATTTAAACCAAAATCTGTAAGTAAGGTTTAGTTATTACATCCTAGATCAAATTGTAGCAAAGAACATCCTTTTGAAATATGAAAAACCAACATAACAGTACATGAGTACAAGTAAACTTCTGTATGAACACTCAGATATTCAATTGCTAGAAACAGAAAATCATCTGCAGTTATTACTTTGCTAACCAGCACATTGCATGTGCAGGTTAAATTTAATACATGCTTTTCATACTCACAGATAAAGTTGTTGATTCTCTCAGATCACATCCAGCAGACTTGCCAAAATTGTTCAAACTTAACTTGCATACTTTTGTTTACGTACACTGGACCATTGGAAAGCAAAAGGCTTCTAGAGATCTATGTTTCTTCTGTTCTTGGTTATGTAACTTGGGGTGAAGTATTATTTGGAGAATGGAATGTAGGTAGCAGTAACAGTTCTTAATTATGTAAGTGGCTTTGTAAAGATTAATTGTTAGTCTAGGGTCAAGGGCTTTACTGTTAGCTGACAAGAAAAGATTGACACATACAGCCATTTGAAATAATGCCAGTATTTTTCAATCCAGAATGAGCATAAGAATGGCTGCTGCAGGGGCTAGTGGAGACACAATCACAATAATAACATCTGAGCTAGCCTCTGAATCAGGGGTGTTGTGGGTAGAGATCTAGTTCCAAAGATAGTCTCAATAATGAGACCCTACAGTGATTTTTTTCATATTTGGATATTTACAGTGCACCGTACCCTCTCGAGTCCATCGTAAATTTTCCGGTAGCAAAGATAGAGCGCTATACTGACTTTCTATTTCGTCGGTTTAATCCGTATTACAGCAAAATGCAATAAACTTTTAGTAACAAACATAACCAAAGACAAATGATTAAACCTTTCATTACCTCAAGAGTTAGTATAAGTCGTTTTTAACATGTAAATCTCAGAAAAAAACTGATGAAATGTATCGTGTGTGGCGGCCATTTTGTGTGTTTTTTGGGTACAGATGAAATGAACTGTTTTTCCCTATGTTTATCGTTTAAATTTAAACTATTTGTATTTCAAACGAAGGATTATACTTTATATGCCTTAAGTTGTGGGTATTTCTAAAAATAGCCATAGACACGTGTGATGACGTCATCAAAACATAGAATTTTTTTGTGAAAAAAAAACAACACAACTTACCCCTTACCTGCATATTGCCAGAGTTTCATATCTGTTGTCTGCTCTGGTATGATAATGAATAGAAAGTTATAAAAGGACTACACGGCATTTATTTATATGGTAAATTGTTTTTCTTTGAGTCGTGGTCTGTCATGGACGGAAGCACACCTGCACAAAAGTCACACACCAGTCTTGAAATTGTCACATAACTAACTTGTAAACTGTAACTAACTGTTAATGTTCAACATGTTTTGTTTTAAATTTTATTTAACCAGCCTAAAATAATAATAATAAATAAAAAAAAAACAATTTAAATGTTAGAAATTTATTATTTTTGCCTGAGTCAACTAATGTTTATAACTTAACAGCAATGAGGACAATAGAAATCCCCACGTCTTCTGACCACTCTCACTGTAGAACAAAATCTCAAGTGACACCAGTGTCCACATTTTGTGCATTCTGCCCACTTATGAATGACAATATCATTACAGTCTTTCAAACCTGGAGGAGAGAAACTGTTACAAATGCAGCACTTTTCATCTTCCATCTTCTAAATCAGATTCACTATCATTATTATCAAACTGGAGCTCTTTATTTGCATTTTTTTGACATAATCCACTAGTTGATGGTTTTGGTGATGTGCATTTCGTTTGGATTTTTCTATTTATTTTTTCAGATTTAATTAATAGCTGTTTCGTTTTGTTGAGGTCATACTCTTCAATCACTTTAACAAGGTCTGCAGTTATACATTTCCCACCAAGTGTTGGCTTTTTGGCTTTAGATACTTTGATATTGGGAGATTTTAATTTCGGACCTGTATCAACCATTTTCTGGGACAAAAGTTCCTGCATGGTTTGGGACAACTGTTCTGGTTCTTTCCTTTTCTTAGGAAATGATTGTGAGGGAAGCAACAATTCCTTTGGAACAGCATTTGCATTAAAAGGAGATATCCCACATTTTTTTAAATGCTGCAACAATATATATGTAGGTGTCATAGTTTTCAGGTAAGCATTTCCAGACAAAGCAGCTACATCATACTTGTTTATAACTCTTCCACGTTGTTTTGCCATCATCAGGTTACATTGGCTGTAATAGCAAGCTTTGAAAGGTGCAAAACAACCAACATCAAGGGGTTGGAGAGCATGAGATGCATGACTGGGTAAAACAACTAAAATAATGTTATGTTCAATTGCCCATTTTATAAGGCCTAAATTTACATGGGATGCATGACCATCATATATTAATAGGACTGGATCATGGTTGTCATCTGAACCTTTCTGGATGTATTTTAGAAAATGTGTTTTCAAATATTTCATTAGTATTTGACCATTTGACCAGCCAGATTCAGACATCTCATAGGCTGAATCTGGTGCAGCACCATGTAAAAGATCATCATTTCTAAGCTTTCCTTTGAAAACACAGAAGGGCAGTAAAGCAATACCAGCAGCATTAATACATGCAATAAGAGTGGTATTTGTAGAATTGAGTGAGGTAATTGCTTGTATTTTACAAGATGATTTCCCTGCAATAACTTTCAAAGGCCTGTGTTCCAACTGCAAACCAGTCTCATCCAAATTATAAATAAGGTGAGGTTTAGTTTTAAGGCCATTCCGTTCAAGCACTACATTTAAATCAAAGAAGTATGAATCAATAACTTCTTGGGTAAGTGAAGATGCCCTTGTTGATGATAAAGACCTGGGTTTTATTACTTTTAAACGACAGTCCCATCTTTTCAAAAATGCATATTACCATTTATCACTTAAAGACTTCCCCTGTTTAATACTACCAAGTTTCACTGCCATTTCAGTCACCAAAACATTCAACTGTGACCTTTTTAAACCGTATCCAATTTTCGCAAGTTCTTCAAAGTGATTCACTAATGATTCCTCTTCATCATGTGAGAAGAGTGAGGTTTTCCCCCAGGATGAATTTATGTGAACTTTGCCCAAGATTCTGTCTCTCAGAGTTTGTGCTGGTACCCCATAAAGTCTTGCAGCTCTTTCAGTTGGGACATTATCATTTTTCACAGCATTGTAAGGCTGTTGGAAAACTTCTCTGGAATATTGCTTATTTCTTTTTGCAGCTTGCTTTGGATGTGCCTAAAATGAAATAGAAATGACATGTGAGCAAAAGAACTATCAGTGACAATAAAACTTGATAATAAAAGAAAAAACTGCTAAATTTCCCCTTTCTTGATGTTAAAAATCAGTACTGGTGTGAGACTTTTTTGTAAAAGATGCTGCGCATGCGCACAACACTAAAGTAGTGACCTTGCACTTTGAGTACGAAAACATGTAAACAAACACCAGGAAAAAGATGTTTTAGGAAGTGACCATGGCAAAAACAATTACTTCTGAATGAAATAGTAAAAAAAAAAAGGATAATTTTTATTCTGATAAGTAAATACCTGTTTTAATCGTATATTTGGAGCTGATATACATTCGTGACACTTCGTGAAAAAGAACTGGATCGAACATTCAAGGATGCCGATCTTCCTTCCTTAGAAATACACGTGTTTTGCCTACCTACGACTTACTGAAAACCCACGACTTAAGGAAAACCAACCATACCGTTGTGTCCGGTAATCTTGCGCGTCCGGTAATCTTGCGCACTTCGGTAGATTCCTGTTTCGCAAGGTTTTTTTTTTTTATGAATTCTACCCGTTTCTGCAGTGTTTCTTAGACCATAGGATTTTTGAATAACAGAGAAACCTTCATAAAGTAACTATAGCTAAATTTTGTACCCGAGAATGTCTTAAGTTTGTCTATAACATCATCCTGACTAATTATTCATAAACACGCCCTATGACCCAATTCCCGATGAGGCTGGCTGTAACACTTCCTATCTGTCAATTAAACAAGCAATTTAGGTCTCATCACTAAAACGAATCAATTAAACACATATTTTACAACTTTGTAAGATATTAAGGAACAGTTTTAACATTATTTTCCTTATTTACACGCAACCTTTATCAGACGACAAATTCATTTCCTATTTTCTGGCATATTGTCAAAGTTCTGAATCAAAGGTCCCAATCAAGCATAATTATTTCTTTTCTACAATTATTCTTTGAATGGGCCACAAATACTTTAGAAATCATTTGCACTGACGTCAATTGATATAAGTGCGCAAGATCAGCGGACATTTGTATGCCGAATAAAACCTCACGGTTATAGTTTACTTCTTAAAAGTTTGTGTTGTTCGGGGAATCTTTCTGTAACTATCTTGAGTCATAATCTAGATGAAATATTTCTATAAATAGATAAATAGCTGTGGGGATCTAGAAATTCCTTTTAATGTCATAAGTAAACAGTCGTTTGCTTAGGTGCGCAAGATTACCAGACAACATCATATTGAATACGCAAGCAACAGGTACGTTCAAATCCTAGTTTTGAGCTGTATTTGTGAAATTATGAGAGTTCAAACTTGCGCACAAAATCTGTGCGGAGATTTAAACTGTTTTTGTCTTGATCGTCTCTGTACCCAGAGGCGACCATTCAAAAAGTAACATCGCCTTTAGGGACAGTTATCTGTACTATGCTTGTTTCTCATCTATTCGCACCTTCTCATCTATTCGATCCCTCAGCGAATTCCGAATTTTACCACGTGACGTATTTTAGAACGTCCGGACAATCGTGCATTTTGTGAAGTTAGTCAACGATATCGCTAAAAATCGCCAAATTATGAGGAAAAACTGGTAAATATTGCCAAAAAAGGAATTTTTGTATCATGATTAATTAAAAATGCAGGACAAAAGTCACAAAAATGCTGAAAATACCCCCAAAAAACATACTGAAATCGGCAATTTTCGTCACTTTTCGTTGCAGACATAACAATCTAAAACTGTGTCATGGAAACGCTTTACTTGGGGAAGCTACTGTGTAATACAATTCTACAGTACTGTTCATAAATTATGTTCCATATTTTCGCTAGGGGCACCTGTTAAATCACAGAGCATGCTATTTAGTTGACTCTTGTTTTTTTTATCACTCTCATTCTTTTACATGCATATGTACACATGTTAATCTTACTTTTTTTTTTTTCTCCACTTTTATCATATTTCTTTAGGTTTGACCCAGGCAAAATGAGCAGAGATATGAAAGGTATAGATCTAGAGTAGTCACATAAGGCTGTCTCTAAACTGGTTAAAAAAGAAAGGAGTCCCAGTACAGAAGGCTGCAAGGCTTTTTGGTGTTCCTAATAGCACCCTGAGGGATCAAGTGGCAGGGAGGGTTGACCTAAAAGATTATGGGAGAGAGAGTTTTTTTTCTATAGAAACAGAGAGAAAATAAGTAGAACATATTCAACTGAGAGCAGATGTTAGCTATGGGTTGTCCAATTCTAGCACACAGAGTCTTTTTGAAGAAATATACTCAACCTCAATGAAAGTCACCGGGTAAGAGATGAAAAGAAAGTGAACCTTGGATAGTTTGCCTTCAGAAAATTGATTAGAATTCATTTTTGCATGTGCAAATAAAGATGGACTACTCAGATGTGCAAGCACGTGAAATTTGTCAGATACGGGTCGGGAAATGAGTATAATAACTTTCAACATAATTGAAAATTTCTCTCTTGTGGCAAGGTGAAAATTATTCAACTTTAGTACCTGGTGACTTTTCATTGATGCTGAGTATAGCTTATAAAATCAAAAACAGAAAAAATATAACACCCATGAGTGATAATCATCTTTATTCATTTCCTAAAAGGTTGGAGTCAAGCATAATTTATACAATAAACCCCATCAATTAGACAGTTCTAGGGGTAAATGTTCAATACCTGAGGCATTCAATAACTATTTATGTAGTTAAAAACTGTTCTCTGGGAAACTGTTTAATTTGACAATCCCCATAGAGTTTCAACCTGAGCATAAACCAGCAATTGTAATTGGAAACCGTAACACCAAAGTCAAAGCCGTTACTTAGCCCCATAGTACCAATACCACAGTTATTGCTTTGTGTGAGTGCATTAGGCCATTCTTTACTACCCTTTTTTATCTTTAAGGGTAAAAGGTGGAATCTGGATTTTATGAAAGGTGCATGTTTCAGAGCAAAGGGTATCTTTTTTTTTTTCCATTTGACATGAACACTGTAAAAGCAGACCAATTTCTTCCATGTGAAAATTTCAGAGAAGCAATGACTTTTGAAAAGGTAGGAGCTCTTAAAGCTGGACCTGAAGCTGTAAAAAAGTTCCTGAAACAGAAAGAAGAAAATATAACGATACATGTACCAGAAAAACACACTAAAAAGAAAATGAAAAGGGAAAAGTCAAACCTCCTAATCTATCTGCAAAAGTTATAACAAATGATACATTTATCCCACAACGTACAAGTTACATAAGTGACAAAACAAAAACTAATAAATGTAAACTTAACAAGAAACAAATCAGCCGACACACAAGTCAGAAAAAAAAAAAGCTTATGGGAAGTCCAAAACCAACAAGCAGACTGCAAATTGATACCCATTTAGAGGATGGACCTGATAGTGAACCAGACCAGGACATATTAATAGGAAAAAAAAAAACTATGTATGTGCTTCATTAAGCCCACCTGACCTCAAGACATGTCAATATTTAAAGATTGTATCATGGGGTCAGTGTGATGTGTGCAGTCACTGGGTTCACTTGAGTTTTTGTACTCCGGAACATGTGGTAAGGAGGCAGGGTACATTCCTATGTCCTCATTATAAACTTAATTAGAAGTACCAGACTATTCAAAAAGATGTATATACGATTTACTTGTTTGACTTTTCATAGTTTAAGGGTTTAAAAACATTCCACGATAGTTTTTTATGAATTTGGAGAAGCAAAACTTATGAACATAACTGTAGAAAGTTGAATTTTTCACCTCATCCAATCAGGATGCAAACAGACGAGAAAGCTCCTTCATGATTATGACCGATGACCTCAATACGAAAAAGTGAGATTATTTTTAGATATACGTTCTAATAGTCTTCAATTTATATTTGATCCTTTGCAGTAAAGCATACAAGATATTTTATGATCAGCGAAAACAGTGCATGACAAGTTTCCTTTGCGCATGCGCAAAATTTATGGCTAAGGGGATCGAACTGACGGAAATACTGGCTAGTTCCAAAGGTTGACTCCACTAATCACACAAGTCGAACATCAAACTTTCGATGTGTGAGAGGCCGCTGCTTTCTCCCTACCTGTCTCACACTTTTCTCTGTACCAAAACCCTGCTGCCCTTTTTCCTAAACTTAACCATCAACCTGGATGAAATGGAAAATACCTGCGTGTTATTGCATCTAGCATTTGCTTTCATTAGTTGTCACCAGTTTTCGTGGAACTCGACTAGGATGTTTGTGTCAACTTTTCTGAAATGGAATGCTCTCCTACTGTAGGAAGTTTACACGTCTGTCGACTACTGTGCTTATTTGTAAATAATTCTTTAATTTTTCTTCTGGGAAAAGGAGGACTTCTCAAATTCGAATTCTGCCGCATTACATCTTTTTCACATGCTGTTCGTCTGTCGTGAAATAGGACGTCCTCTGATTGGACGAAGAACCTAGGTCAAGGGAGATCACTGTGAAGGGTTTGCATTTTCGCCAAAGATCAAAGAACTGTGAGGAGCCTCTTTGATCTTAGTTTGGTTATCTCCCCTGATACAGCAAGTGTGTAGGTAATATACTGTATATCTACAACGGGGACCAGTTTACTATGATCTCCGCTACTATTCCATCCTTAAGTAAGCACCTATTTTAAAAGTAAGTGGTGACAAAGCGAAACTATGAAAGAGTGCCTTTGGCATCGGACACCAAAACATGGGCCATGTTTTGAACATGTTTTGCGCAATAAGTCGTGTATCATCTTTATTTTTTCGTAAATTATTTACGCCTGTTTTCTTCTTCTGCAAATTTGATTGGAAGAAATCAAACTAAAACAAAGTTCTAGGTTGCCCCTGTTAAGAGTATTCCTTATTTTCACCGAATAAATCATTCCACAGACGTGACCAAAGTTGCATTCATTTGATACAAATGTCACGGAGAGAGGTTAGATATATTTTTATAAGCACTTTGAATCTGCCTTACTCAGCGATGCGGTTTGGTGTATGTCCCTCCATGCAACTAAAAAACGGCGTTGTGGTTAGTGCCTGGATGGGTGACCGGACCGTTGCACGTTAACTTAAACAAGGTATCATCAAACCCCTATAATCCGATTCAGCGCGATATACCCGTTAGAGGTCATTGTTTCGACGATGGTTATGGTGGAAAGCAGCCAGTTGCTTGGGAAGAATATTGTGCGAAGTACTGGTTTAAAAAAAAATAAATACTGAAATAATGTTGAAAACGGCTTTAAAAGCCATACAACCAATCAATCAAACCCTTAAATAGTGGAAAGGACGTGCAGTCAGATCTTGTATCTACAATGTCCGATCGATATTTGACATTTTTCTTCGAAAAAAATATTGGCAACAAATGGGGTTTTTAAATCACGGAGATTCTCGCTTGATTTATCTAACAGTTTAAGGGTTAAATATTTATGGATATTAAAAGCTATATGGCCTGCAACACGCGAAAAGGGGCATTCGGACATTTGCGTAAAGTGTCGTCTCGGATCAGCCTGCGCACTCTGCGCAGGCTAATCCGAAACGACACTTTCCGTTTTTATCTAATTTTCTGTTTTGCGCAAGACTACTGTAGCACAAAATCTAATGTAGTCGTAAAGTGCCGTCTCGGATTAGCCTGCGCGGGATGCGCAGGCTGATCCGAGACGACACTTTATGCAAATGTCCGAATGCGCCTTTTCCCGTGTTGCAAGCCAATTATGGCTCCGAATGACATAGACTAGGTCCAATACAATTGAGCGGTTCTAAAGCAAAGGGGGGCTTTATGCATCTCCTTGATGCATTATACCAAGCAAGTCATCACATAATTATGGGTAAAAAGTACAGTTTGTCTAACAACCGACTGACTCATGAGGTAGAAAGTTACTTGGACATGCAGAACATTTACAAATAGCAAATAGTGTCGATCCAGGTCAGCCTGCGCGGACTGCGTAGGCTGAAATGGGTCGATACTTCATGCAGATTAAAAAAAAAAAAACCTTTGGAACACAGAACATGGCTCATTTCTAAGTTGCCCTGTCTGTACCAACATAGGTTGCACCGTTACCTCGAGAAATGCCCATCGCTGTAAACTTCAGATAGGAAATGTGAACTTAATTCTTTTGATGCTATGGTGATTTTTGCGGATTTTGAGGATCAGGGCGTCTGCTCAAAAGTGTAATCTGGTCTTGGATCTACAGTCTTATTTTTCGTGAACCATTGCGGCCAAGCCGTTTATATTGACAAACATGGAAATTTTCCCGATTGGAAACATTCCTTGTGTGTATTCGGCTGTCCAAAGAATTGACTCAATTACAGATCGGGAGATGCCAACAGCCTAAGAAATAAAGGGAAAGGGGAAGGTGTGTGTGTGTGTGTGTAGGGGGGGGGGGGAAATATGAGGGAGTTCATTTTCTTAGGCACCTTCCTCTTGATCTTGATTACGTCCCTTATTATATGAGGGATTAAGATAAATGATTGATAAAAGAACAAGGATACAGTACGTAACTTGATCTAAACTTCGGAAATTTCAGTCAGTGGCATTCTGTCACAGTTATTGTAAAAAATTAGCATTTTATTACAGTCAGTGAAAGGGCCCTTTTCCACATTACACCGAATGATTTTGATAGTGGAACAGAAACGACAAATGAACAGGACAAAAACTTGCACTGCATTTGTTTTCGCTCTTTCATCACCGTAATGAGAAGCCAAGAACTAGTGTAAACGACATAGATTAAGAACAGATTGTACAGAATGTGCAGTCTGATCTTGGATCTACCATAGTGTCCGCTGATTTAGTCAAGCGTTTTAGATAAAATCTTTGAGTTTCAGTGGATTGCATTTTTTAGGCGTCGAAAGAGGTCGAGTTTATATGTTTGGCGCTGAAAGAGTTATATCGTTAAAAAGTGTACGTGTTACTTTCTTTAACTCTTTACCAAACGACATAATTTTAGACTAGGCCAAATTGGAAGCATTTGCAGACGACAAAATTAATGTGACTCAAAAATTGAAATTTGTTTTGGGAAGGGAAGAAAACGTGGGAAAAGGAGAAAATGCTGGTTACCAGCATTTTCTCCTTTTCCCACAATGTTTTCAGACGGCTTCTTTCTCAGGGTCGTGAAAACCAGGGATTGTTTGGGAAAGGGTTAAAATATTTATCCTTTGATTCATTAGAGGCCGCCAGTGCATAAAATGCTCTATACATAGCCAACTTTCGCGGACATGTAAAATTCGATATCTGCCTATTTTACCTGTATTTTTTTTTATATAGAATTATGAAGGGCCTGGGTAGATAAACGCTTATAACTTCATCAAATTTCAGAATTGAAATTATCTCAAGTGAGGTAAGAAAATTCGGTTTATTCTCTGTCAAATGAACTAAGTTTCATAAATTTCGTAAAAGAAACTTTTGGTCCTTTTTTAACTTCAAAATTTTAGGCATGGTTTATACTGTTTTTTAATGCCCCTATCCTATTTTTTTCTTTTTCCGTGATCGCTCAGATTGTGCCGGATTTTGCCGAAGATGGCCGAGTCTAACTGTTGGATAAGCCGCCCGGGTATCTTTGCTGTGTTAAAGGTGGGTATTTAGATTTTTCACATCTCACCAAATTAAAAAATATATATATCACTGAAATTTATATGAAAAAACAATACAAATCATCATTAATCAAGAATCATAAAATTACAAAAAAAATTTTTTTTGATGGTGTTCCCTTAAAAGGCTACGTAGCCTCTTAAGGTATTTTTAGATTTCGCGCCAGAAATCAAGAAAGCATTGTGGGAATGTCAAGTGACTGGCACGTGACTAATGACGCTTAAATTCCATAACATAACAAACATGTAATTATTTTCCACAATGTCTTCTTCGGACGCTATGTTTGAAGCTTTGTCTTTGTATTTCCGGTATGTAAATTAGCGAGTTGCTCATGTAAAAATAGACCGTGTTTCCCGTCGGTGTCGACCTGGGCCGTAGTAAATCTCCAGTTTCTCTTGTTGTCGGATGGTTTTCGACTACTGGGGTTTTATGAATGAAAATTAAAAGGCTTTGGGAGTATAAGGATGATTTTTTTGTATTTTTGTAAAATTTTCGTCCCAAAATCTGAAGGGCCACCTTTAAGCGACATGTGGTTTTACATAGTAGTACTTTGCACAAATTTGATGACTGACTTTGTTTAACCAGGGATCTTATATACGATCCCTGGTTTAACCCGTTTTTGAATTATGAAATTGTACCCCTGCCATTACTGTGCACTCACTTCTTTGACAAGAGTTCACATCTTAGTTGTGACGAGAGCAATATATTATCATGTGCTTTGATTCTAAGCTTTGCAACGGTCATCGAAAGAAGTAGCTGAATCGACATAAAGCACTCGTCACAACTCGGCGGATTCCCTACCTATACATCTAACCTCGTCTGTATAACGGTCGTTTCCATTTGAACTGCCAATCACGTGATCTTATGCATGGCGGCGCCACTGTAAGTCGTTTAGCAACGACATAAACAACCTCGATGAAGTTATTCACTTATATCTATCTGTCGGTGAAAACTTCAATCGGAATTGATAAACCACGTGAAAAAAAATGAATGTACAAACTGTTTGTCAACTGAAATATCGTTAGATAGATTTCGATAGAAAATTGAGACTCAAGTTTTCTTTTTTAAGAAGAGCCTTACAATTTTCAGAACGGTAAACCGGCGTATTTCCGGCGATGAAATGTAGCGTGTCATCATCTCCCGCCATTCGGCATACCTTGGGTGATGGGAGCCATAAAATCCCTCGGCTGTATCACTCGTCACAACTCGGCCGATTCCGTACCTACATCTAACCTCGTCCGTATAACGGTCGTTTCCATTTGAACTGCGAATCACGTGATCTTATACATGGCGCGCCACTGTCAGTCGTTTAGCAATGACATAAACAACCTCGATGAAGTTATTCACATCTGTTTATCTGTCGGTGAAAACTTTAATCGGAATTGATAAATAGTGAATGTACGAACTGTTTGCCAACTCAACTGAAACATAGAAAGATTTCGATAGAAAATTGAAACTCAAGTTTTCTTTTTCAAGAGGAGCCTTACAATTTTCAGACCGGTAAACCGGCGTATTTCCGGGTATGTACCGATCTGGTGCATATCAATCCACCAGATACAGCCGAGGGATTTGATGGTTCTCATCACCCGAGATATGCCGAATGTCGGCTGTATCTGGTAGATTGATATGCACCAGATCGGTACATACCCGGAAATACGCCGGTTTACCGTTCTGAAAATTGTAAGGCTCCTCTTGAAAAAAAAAAAGTTGAGTTTCAATTTTCTATCGAAATCTTTCTAACTATATTTCAGTTGAGTTGGCAAATAGTTCGTACATTCATTATTTATCAATTCCGATTGAAGTTTTCACCGACAGATAAACAGATGTGAATAACTTCATCGAGGTTGTTTATGTCGTTGCTAAACGACTGACAGTGGCGCGCCATGTATAAGATCACGTGATTCGCAGTTGAAATGGAAACGACCGTTATACGGACGAGGTTAGATGTAGGTACGGAATCGGCCGAGTTGTGACGAGTGCATCTCCCGCTAGATGGCATTCTACAAATACTCATCTATCTAATTTGGGCATTCTGGCATTCGGCATACCTCGGGTGATGGGAGCCATCATATCCCTCGGCTCTATCTGGTGGATTGATATGCACCAGATCGCTACATACCCGGAAATACGCCGGTTTACCGTTCTGAAAATTGTAAGGCTCCTCTTAAAAAAGAAAACTTGAGTTTCAGTTTTCTATCGAAATCTTTCTAACTATGTTTCAGTTGAGTTGACAAACAGTTCGTACATTCATTATCTAACATGGTTTATCAATTCTGATTGAAGTTTTCACCGACAGATAAACAGATGTGAATAACTTCATCGAGGTTGTTTATGTCGTTGCTAAACGACTGACAGTGGTGCGCTATATATAGAATCACGTGATTCTCATTTCAAAATGGAAATCTCCTTGATACGGACGAGGTTAGATGTAGGTACGGAATCGGCCGAATTGTGACGAGTGGGCATTCTGGGTACAGAACCGGACTACTTTTCAAAACAACCGTTACTTTGAATTTCAAAATGAAATAAACGTTTACTCAATAAAACGCTTCCTGGTGCGATTCATTCAGCTATGATCGGCTAGCATGTAACCAGGGGTCGTATATACGTATACGATCCCTGATGTAACCTATGCATAAGCCATTTATTAAAACAGCCCCTACATGCTTGGATAATAGGCTAATAGCTTCGGTATAAGCCCTACTCTTCCCAGATATACGGGGATGGGTGATGCGTCATAGCAGACAGGTCGAATCTTCGAAGAATATGATATGCGCAGACAACGGTAGCGTGTAGGTGCATATCAAGCTACCAAATACAGCCGAAGGATTTGATGGCTACCATCACCCGAGGTATGCTGAATGGACATAAAGGTGTATGCCAGCCATGTTTTTGGAGTTCAAAGCTTTTACCTGTGACGTCACATATTGCTTTTACGAGTATGACATCATTTAATACTCATACCAGACGTGTTTATGGTAAGAATACAGGAGATCATAATAGTTATATCTCACAGCACCAAGGGTTTTTTTGTGATGAAATGGGTTGTCGACTAAAATATATGCGTTGTGCCTGTTCCAATTGATTTAGAGAGGATCAAGTAAGTTAAAAGAAAAAAGAAAATTTGGCAAGCAGTCCTAAGAAATGAAGAAAAAATGGACAATCCAGAAACCATAGGACAAAACGAATGGATATCTCAAACGAGTCAAACGGGGCGACAAGTCAAGCTCCTTGAAAAAGAACTATATCGGAAATTTGCCTGGAGGCGACGAAATAGCCGATATGTTTTTTTCGGTGAAAGATCGAAATTTATTTCATCCCGTTTCTTTATCCAAAATCTTCTATTGACGACAAGATTGTGAACTTGTTGAAAGCAGCTCTATATAATATATCTTTTCAGCAGACGACAGGATTGTAAACTTGTTGAAAGCAGCTGTATACAATGTATTTAAAGTGGCTAAAAGAAATGGATTTGTCTTTGAAAGGGTCAAAATCATTCTCGGTTAAAATGCTAGTTACCAGCATTTTCTCCATTTCCTACAATGTTTTCAAAAGCCTTTAGGCTCGGGGATTGTAAAAATTCGGAATTGATTGGTTAAAGGCTAAAACGCTAGGTTCAGCTATAGTTGCTAACTAATACAGACAGTGCCGATCAAGATTACACTACACAGTCTGATCTTCGATCTTAACTCTCCGCTACTTTGGTCTGGCCAACACAACCTTGAAAAGCCTTCTACCTCAGGATCATTAAATCTTGGGACGGTGTGGTAGTGTTAAACTCTTTTGGAGTATTGAGATTAGCCATTTATCTCTCACATGGCTAAACTTTTTTTTGCAACTGAGTTTGAAAGTAGCTAGAGCCCAATACCTCAGACCGTAGCGTACAGGGCTTGACAGTGGAGGTGGCTGGCTCCAGTCCCCAGCTCAGTCATTACTTTCAGGAGATTGATAATAGTCATTGCTACATGATGTATTCCACTCGTACCACTTGTTTCAACGTTGTTTCAACGGTGGTTACGAGAAAAGGCAAACAGTAGCTGGGGAGGAATATTGTGCCAAGTACTGGTTATAGAAACTCCAGGAGTGCATGGATTAGTGGGTTGATGGCTATGATATGACTGAAATAATAATGGAAAATGGATCAAACACCAAACAACTAAATCTCGCTTTCAAGACAATCTGTGTCATTTGACAGCACAAATATCATCTATGTGCTATACTGCGTTTTGATTGGCTGATATGCTTCATTTCGCTTCACTACATCCCCTTACAACTGAATCCTTTATCTATTAACCCTTAGGCTGCTATGCGCGACTTACTGACCTTTTGCGGACAGCGTAGATCAAAATCAGACTGCACAGAACGTGCAGTCTGATCTTTGATCTACACTGTCCGATAAGGATATATTTTCCTTCAGAAAAATACCTTTGAAATAGCATAATTGGTGTTTTCACTATCCGCTTCAAAGTTTTATTTCAGTTATTTAGCAATATAAGGGTTAACTCTCTCACTACCAATTAAATGCATTCTTTTTTCGAATTTACGTTGCGTTTGGGAGCTGACTCTAGTAAAAGATGAACATGAGGTAGCGGAAGGTGTAAATCAAAAATCAGTCTGCACATTTTGTTGTCTGATCTTGATCTACGCCATCCGCAAAACCCATCCATCGACATTGGCAGTGAGAGTTAAACATGTTTTTATGACCCTGAGTTGGTGGATTCTTGAACACATTGTAGGAAAAGAAGAAAATGCTACATGTACTTTCATTTACCCAGTGATTTTTAACCTTTTCTTCCCCCCCCTCCATTTTGTTTAGCTAGGTAAACTAGCGTTTGTTTCTTTCCCATAATGTTTTCAAACACTTTTAAAAGAGTAGTTCCATCACACAATATGGACAGAGCTGATAATTAACAGTATACTACACAATCCTATGTTTAAATGGCATTGAGTAAAAAGATTTTTTATAAACATTGTGGGAAAAGGAGAAAACGTTGGTTACTAGCATTTTCTCCTTTTCCCCAGTGTTTTTTTTCCCTTGAAAGACAAATTCCATCATTTGAGCCACATATACTTTGTCATCTGCAAATTTGTCGCCTAAACAAGGGTGACGGTCAATCTGTGTAATGGAGGGAATAGCCAGTGAAAAAACAAATGGAAAATGTTCAGTGTAGGAAAATCAACTTTGGTTCAAACCCCTGTAACAAACAATTTTAGGTTTTATTGAACTTCAGGTAGACTGCTTCTCAAAACATTCTAGGAAAAAGGGAAAATGCAGGTAAACATAATTTACTCCTATTCTTACAATGTTTTTCAGACTTTCAAAACCACATTTGTCTTCTGAAAATGTTTACCAATTGGACAAATCTAAAATTTTGGTTTTTGGTAATGGGTTAATTCAAAAACAAACCACATGTACTTCATTTCTTATTTTATCTTTAACCCTTTACTAGATGACAAAATTTTAGTCTTGTCTAATTTGAAAGCATTTGCAGACGACAATTTCAGTGTGGCTCAAATGTTGCGATTTTTCTTTGAGAGGACAGGGTTAACAGCCTTTTCTCTTTTTCCCACAATGTTTTCAAAAGGCTTTTTTCTAAGGGTCATTAAAAGTCTGCATTATGCTGTAAAGGGTTAAATGGTGTTTAATGGCGCATCTACATCTATGGTCAATTAGTGCGCTTGAAAGGTAATGTATTATCAATAGTTGTAAGAACTAAGTGGTAATTTAAAAGTTAATAATACTTCATGAACAAGAATTAAAAATCAAAGCAGAAAAATGTGGAATATATTTATTATGTGATTGTAAGTGCTAGTAGACTTAGCAACGAGCCAATCCTCATTGCAGGGTCATCCAGTGTGTTTTATATTTATGTCCTAAATTTAAAAATTCTATATTTTATTATAAAAATCTACGTCTTTCAGATATTGTAAGATGTTATTCTGTTGAACGTTTAAAGACAACATGTACTTCATTTTTCATAATGAGGTATCAGTTTGTAAAATATCTTAACTCATAACCATACTGGCTAATTTCAGATATACCATTTGCTTGTATACCCTGGGGCTGTACATGTGTCACTGTAGCCAACGTATTTTCAAATAACTTGAATGAATTCAAAGTACATAGAGGATGATCAACTGGTAGTGTCTGACATCTAAGATCTGCCACTCAAATGGGGTGTGATGCAGTTAAAAAAACGCATCACAAGTTGCATTTGAGTGACAGATTTTTAATATGTCATCTGCAAACACTTTCAATTTGGACAAGCCTACTTTTTTGGTGTTTGGTAAAGACTTAATCTGTCTACAGTAGGGATGTGAAGAATGTTGTAGTAATCGCTGGGACTGTATTTTTTACACTTGTATACTGTATATCACCAAATGATTCAACTTTCAAAAATTATCTGTTTTTGCCTTCCATAGTCTGTCTGTTTTGCTCTAGATCTGCACTTTACCTAAAATTAAACAAAAACAGAGGTATGGAACTACATACACATCCCCAAGTAGGCCAAAGTGGTCATTTGATTTAGCCTGTTGCTCTCAAAGAATTACAAATTTTGATGATAAGAAATAACTTCATTAATGTAAAATTTATTTCATTCCTTTCCCTTTAAGCTGACGCAATACTGCATTCTGTATTACACACCAAACATTCAACAAGACAAGACCGTTCACATAGCATAGTGTAGCCAATATTTTAGCGAATATAGACTATTACAGGGATGTTCATGGTCATTTTTTTCAAAACAAATGCTCATTTTGGTGTCAGCTTTGTAATGACCATTCTACTCTCTGCTGTGTCCTTTTTTCTCAAGGATCAAAACCAAAAAGCCTGTAGAAACCTTTACCTAATATGCCGACACAATATATAATATTTATTTTATACACTCCAGGCATCAGACAAGACTGTCCACCTAGCGTGGTGTGGCCAATATAGGGAGGAGCTTTTTCTCTAGGCATGTCAATGGCCATTTTCTTCCTTGCTCCATACAATGTGGGTGTCAGCATGTAAATGGCCATGTTGATGTCACTATGGGGTTACATTACAATGTTTTCCGACATGCCTTGGCCTGACAGTCTTACATGAGAGACGGGTGCAAATATGAAAAGTAAATTGTTTGGGTTGAGGTTTTAATAAGACTAGGCAGGGATCCTATAATCTCTATAGATGATCTCTGCACCAGGGTACCCAACACACTCCATGACAGTACTATCTTTACCTGCAAATACTTTGCAACAGAAAAGGCGTAAGACCCTATATCCTCTCTGTACATTGGCCATATCAGGTACATTTTTGCAGGCCGGTACCTAGGTTATCAATGTGGGGATAGCACTGTCCACAAAAGCTCCTCTGAAGTATGAAATAAGCATGAAAAATATACAAACAAAATCAATTTTGAATTTAGAAAATTTTTGAAAATTATTATAATTTGTTATGAAGAGGTTTTCTGGTACTTATTTTTTCATTCATTTTGACACAACACAGCATGAAGAGCCAACAATCCAGATGTATTAGGAACAGAGATGCAAGACATTCACAGCATGGGCTTCAAGTGTACAAAGTTTGATTTGCTGATAAAGACCTTAAGTAGTACTTTACCAAACGACCAAAATTTGGAATTGTCCAAATTCAAAGCATTTGCAGACAACAATTTAAATGCTGCTATTATGGCAGAATTTGTTTTTGAAAGGGTAGAATGTATAGTGGGAGAAGGAAAAAATGCTTGTTACCAGCATTTTCTCCTTTTCCCACTATGTTTTCAAAAGCCGTCTTTGTGAGGGTTGTTAAAAGTCTGGATTATGTGGAAATGGGTTAAATCTTTACTGTCAGACTCTTCTATAAGGAAAGCACCTGCAGACGACAAATGAAGCATGTATGATGACCGCTTTCTTTAAAACCTTCTCAAAACAAAAGAAAATATTGTGGGGAAAAAAGAGAAAATGCTGTTTAAAAATATAGATGATTTTTTTGCCAGCAGCCTAATTCAACTACAGGAAACTTTTTTTGATACCATGATGTGCATTTGACCTATTTACAAGAAGATAAATGTTATTTTGAACAACCTGATAGCTGAAATTTCTTGTTTTTGAAGTGAAATTTATGTACAGAAGTTGTGTAAGTGATCTCATTTTTGATGCTTTGTTATGTATGACCTTGAACTGAACTTTACACTGTCATACTTTATGTATATTTGATGTAGTTACATATAATTTGAAAATATTATTGACAGCAACCTGATAGTTGAAACTTCCATGTTTTATAAAACCCCTGTCCCTGGCCACAATGTATGTACTGGAAATGGAAATTCCAACCGTCAGTCTGCCGACCCTCACTTGCCTATAGGAACCTAATGTAAAATGTTTTATTTATGAACTTTTAGTCTAATACTCCAATTTATCTTTAACCATTATACTAAAAGTAGGTTTTTCAGGAGTTTCAATCCAATTTCCACTAAATTTGTTACTTTGTGCCATAATGCTTATTTAACCTAACAGTTTACATAATTATAGTTCAAGGAAGATATTGTTAGCAGCTAGATTTTGCAGTCTGTAGGTCTTCTTGAGTTAAAACTTATATGTAAGAACTTTTTACTGGATAATTAATGAATATTTCTACCTCTTTACATTGAAGTTTTGCCAGCAACCTGATAGTTGAAACTTCCATTTGTGGTTTTAACCCCTGTCCCTGGTCACAATGTACATGTATATACCGGTAATGGAAATTCCTACCATCAGTTAACTGAGCCTCACTTGTTTATATTAACTTTATACTACGGTAAAGCATTTTCATTCATCAAAAGAACTTTTAGTGCTTAATTTGAAAATAAAGGCTAGAGAAACAAATCCTTCTAAACAGTAAATTTGCTTTTTCATTGTTTATGAACTTCTATACTGTGAAAAAGTTTAAAACTGTCATTTCCTTATTGCTTTAACTAATTCCCAAACAACAAAAATTTTAGACTTGTCCAAATTTGAAGACAACAAATAAAATGTGCGTCAAATAACGGTTTTTGTCTATGATATGGTTACCAGCATTTTCTTCTTTCACCACCATGTTTTCAAAAGCCTTTTTTGCCGTAGGGTTTTTAAAAGTTGCGATTGTGTGTTTAAGAGTTAATTTATAATCTGTCATAAATATTCAGAAAGAAACACACTTGAAAATATAAAGATGTTATATGGAAAGTCAAACCTAGCAAAACTTTGTACAAACAGGACAAGTATGAATGTCTTGCACCCAGTGTTCCTCCTATTGTGTCCATACAGCCAAGATGAAGTGCATTGCAGACTGGGATTTTATGCACAAAATGATGAAACAAAAAATACACTAAAGCCTTCTCTAGCTCTACTAATAAAAGTTCTGTTGAGCCAAATATGTGTGAATTTAGAAAACTTAACAATGGTACAGCTAAAAACTGACTCAACTTTGACCTACCTCGAGTCCATAATCATCCCATTTCCATATAGGCAATCTCATTCCCTCCCTGCAACAGATTTCAAAGGAATAATAATAAACTTTAAACAAAATTTATCATTCTACAAATACAATACATAATTTTAGCATAATATCAACACTTACATAAAAGACATGTACATGTGCCACAATAATTGATTGATCGTATAGTGTTTAACACTGTTTTAAACATCATTCCGCACAATAGTCTTTCCAAGCCACTGGTTGCTTTCCCACATAACCATCGTCAAGACAATAGTCAGCGGTGGGAGAGGAATGAATCCTGTCACAATGACTATCATCAATCTTCTGAAAGAAATTGGCCGAGCCAGGGATTGAACCCACAACCCCCTGTTCTCAAGCCCTACACGCTACCGACTGAGCTAGCGGGGCTCAGCATGCACCACAATGAATGAATGAATGAATGGCAATTCAGCAATGCATTAGCATCTAGGTCTTTAACCCTTTACCACACGCCCAAGTTTTAACCCTGCTAAAAAAAAATAGTATGAAATTTTCATTTCGATAGTAAAAACCCAAATATTACTAATTCAAAGGTTTGTTTCGGGAAATAATAAATCCTAGGACAGTGTCGATCCAAGTTCAGACTGCACGTTCTGTGCAGTCTTATCTTGATCTACACTGTCCACAAAAGGTTAGTGAGTCGTGCTTAGCAGCCTAAGGATTAAAGGCCTTGAGTAAGACAGCTGTTGAAAACATTTTGGTAAAAGGAGAAAATGCTGGATACTAGCATTTTCTCCTCTTCCAACGAGGTTTTTTTTACCCTTTCAAAGATAATTTCATAAAAAAAGAGGTACCTTTGTCATCTGCAAATGGCAACTCTAAAAATTTGCCATTAGTTAAATACATTTGAGTAATGCTAAAGAATACATGTACTTTAGAAAATATTGTGTCAAAAGACATATTTTTCATTTTTCCTCATACTGGCATATTCGTATTAACCCTTTACCAGACGAAAAAATATTAGCCTTGTCTAAATTGAAAGCATTTGCAGACGACAATTTCAATGTGGCTCAAATGGTGCAATTTTTCTTTAATAGGGTAGAAAACATAGTGGGAAAAGGAGAAAATGCTGGTTACCAGCATTTTCTCCTTTTCCCACAATGTTGTCAAGAGGCTTTTTTCCCAGGGTTGTTAAAAGTCGTCATTGTGTGGGAAAGGGTTAAGGTCTATGGCCCCTAACTCTCATATTAAAAGACGGAAGCTGTCGAAATTGGCCAAGTAGCCTGTACGAAAATGTCGATGTTACACGAAATTTATCGATGAGTTACTGAGTCTACTGCCCCTAACTCCTATATTAAAGATGGAAGCTGCCAAGATTGGCCGAATAGCCTTAACATAAACGTCGATGTTACACTATATTTACTGATAAGTTAGGGGTTGTAGTCCTTAAAATGAATATTGAAAATGCCTTTTTTACAATAGTATTCTCAGATACCTGCAGCAAATTTATTCAGCAGGTTGCTAAATAAACTAAGTGGATATTTTCCATTAGTTTAACCTTTTACCACACATTCCTAAGTTTCAAAAACATGTTTTTTACCTCTTCAAAGGCAAACCCATCTTTTGAGCTATATTTACGGTCTACAGCCCCTAAATCACATATTAAAAGGCGAAAGCTGCCGAGATTGGCCGAATAGCCTTTATGAAAACATCGATGTTACACGATATTTACTGATGAATTAGTAAGTCTACAGCCCCTAACTCTAAGACGGAAGCAGCTAAGATTGGCCAAATAGCCTTTACGAAAATGTCGATGTTTACCAATGAGTTGGGGGCGGTAGACCTTAAATTTGTTGTCTACATGTATATACTTTCAATTACTACAAGTCTAAAAATTTCATATGGTAATGACTTTAAGGACTGTCAAGATACATGTATTACAATTACATATCATGTTGAGAGAATATCTGTACAGAAAATTGTAATGTAGATCTCAGATCAGATTGCATATTCTATTAAGTCTGATCATACCACACAATCCTGACTTTTAACAACCCTGAGAAAGAGACCTTTTGAAAACATTGCGGGAAAAGAAGAAAATGCTGTTAACCAGCAATGTCTCCTTTTCCCACAATATTTTCTGGTTTTTACTCTTCCCAAAACAAACTTCAAATTTTGAGTCACATTTATTTTGTCGTTTGTAGATGGTTTCAATTTGGTCAAATCCAAAAATTTTGTTGTTTGGTAAAGGGTTGACCCTTTACCATACAATGAAATTTTAGACTAGTCAAAATTAAAAGCATTTAAAAATGACCAGAGAAATATGGACCAAATGATGAACCCTGGTCCTTGAATAAGGCTTTTGAAAACATTATGGGAAAAGGAGAAATGCTGGTTACCAGCATTTTCACTTTTACCCTTAATGTTTTCAAAATCCTTATTCCATAGGTTCGTTAAAACCTGGGATTGTGTCGTAAAGGGTTAAAAACCTGATCTGTTCAACTTACCATATAGATGCACTGCTGAGTTGTAGATTGTTCTGATAACTGCTGTCGACAAAGTGTCTGCCATTTTTCCAAGCACTGCCACTTTGAAACCGTGGTATCTTGAATTGAAAACTCTAAGAAAAAATAAAAGAAAACCGCCATTTTATTTTGGAGGAGGGGTAGGGGGATGGGGGTGGGGTATTGTTGTAAGGCAATGATTTCGAGTAAGTTTATAAAGTAACTTTGTGTTGCTATTTTGTACTTTTCTGTTTTTACAAATCTTTGCTTGTTTCATTTAACTCTACCACACAAGCAAAATGTAGACTTGTCCAAATTGTAAGTTCTTGCAGACAACAATTTAAGTGTGCTTTAATTGATGGAATCTGTATTTTATACAAAAGAATTAAAACATTGTGGGAAAAGGAGAAAATGCTGGTTACCGGCATTTTCTCCTTTTCCCACAATGTTTTCAAAAGCTTTCTTTCTAAGGGTCATTAAAAGTGGGGATTGTGTGGTAAAGGGCTAATCATGAATATTCTTGATTTTCTCTTTAACCCTTTCCAGAACTTCAAATCTAAGACTATTCTAAATTTAAAGCATCTGCAGGTAACAAATCTGAAAGTGGTACAAATGAACTGAGGCTCTTTGACAAGCTAGAAAATATTGTGGCAAAAGGAGAAAATGCTGGTTACCAGCATTTCCTCCCTTTTCCACAATGTTTTAAGAAGGGGTCTTCATCAGGGTCATGAGAACAAAGGATTGTTTGGAAAAGGCTAAAATACCAAACAACAGAATTTTTGACTGGCCCGGACTGACTGTTCTCGATTGGTGTTTTATGCCGCTTTCAACAATATTTCAGTCATATCACGGCAACAACTCACATATTCATATATTTCTTGGATTTTACCAGTACTAGGCTAGAACTCTGAAGTGTCTTACCCAAGGACATTCCCACAAAAGGCCCAGTGGATCTAGTGCTGCTCGAACCCAGGACTTCCAGGATAGTCCCACACTTTACTACTGAGCCACACAGGACCCCGACTGGTCCAGAGTGAAAGATTTTGCAGATGACTAATATCACTCAAATGATGGAATTTGTCTGTGATAAGATAAAAAAACACTGCAGGAAAAGGAATAATGTTGCTAACCTGGCATTTTTTTGTTTTCCCACAATGTTTTCAAAGGCTTTTTTCCCCAGAGTCTTTAAAACACAGGATTGTTTGGTGTGGGTTAACCCTTCACCGTACCATCCCCAGCTTTAACGATCCTGAGAAAGAAGCCTTTTGAAAACATTGTAGGAAAAGGAGAAAATGCTGGTAACCAGCATTTTCTCCTTTTCCCTCAATATTTTCTACCTTTCTCAGGCCTTGTTTTAATTTTTCAGTCACATTGATTTTGTCGTTTGCAAATGCTTTCGATTTGCAATTACTTTAAATTTTGTCAGTTGGTAAAGAGTTAAAGGACAATCTAAACTATTACTCTTTCCAAATTGTTGTTTTGGAAAGAATATCTGTGAAAAAAAAAAAAACAGTTTATGTCTAAGATTAGAATGCATAGTCTGTTTAGCCTGATCTTAATCTACCTGTACAGTTTTTAACTTACCATGTAGATGCACTGCTGACTTGTAGATTTTTCTCATTAGAGCCTCAGGCAAAGTGTCTGTCATCTTTTTCAAGTATTACCACTTCAAAGCCATGGGATCTTTAATTGAATACAACAAAAAAAAACAACCTCTGGTTCTTGTTTTCTATGGGGGTGGGGATGGGGGAATGGGGAAGGGAGTGGGCTAGTTGTGGAAAAGTTGTTTCCAGTAATTTTATTTTGCTTTTTTTTTGTTTCTTTTCTGATTTATACACTTTAGATTGTTTTAAATCAATATGACTATTCTTGGTTAATTCTATTGTAAGTAAAATCTGAACTTATGTAACTCACAATTCTATTTTTCTTGCTTAATCCTGTGTTTGTAAGTGAGAACTGACCTGTTGCTGTAGAATGCTGACTGTATGCTTTCTCAATGTGAAAATTTCATTTTTGTACTGTTAATGCAGCTTTACTCATTTTTATCTTCAAGTTTAAAGGTGGACCTTCAGATTTTGGGTGAAAATTTTACAAAAATGCAAAAAAATCATCCTTATACTCCCAAAGCCTTTTAATTTTCATTCATAAAACCCCAGTAGTCAAAAACCATCCGACAACAAGAGAAATTAGAGATTTACTACTGCCCAGGTCGACACCGACTGAAAACATGGTCTATTTTTACATGAGCAACTCGCTCATTTACATACTGGAAATACACAGACGAAGCTTCAAACATAGCGTCCAAAGAAGACATTATAGTGGAAAATAATTACATGTTTGTTATGTTATGGAATTTAAGCGTCATTAGTCACGTGCCAGTCACTTGACATTCGCACAATGCTTTATTGATTTTTGGCGCAAAATCTAAAAATAGCTTAAGAGGCTACATAGCCTTTTAACAGAACACCATCAAAAAAATTTTTTTTTGCAATTTTATGATTCTTAATTATTGATGATTTGTATTGTTTTCTCATATAAATTTCAGTGATACATATATTTTTTAATTTGGTGAGATGTAAAAAATCTAAATACCCACCATTAAGATAGTTTTTAGTATTCATTTAATCAATTTTTCTTTCTGATAACAGGTTTTAAAATTTTAGAATGGTCCAAATTGAAAGCAATTGCAGATGACAAAGTAAATGGCACTCAAATAAGAAAATTTGTCTTTGAATGGGAAGAAAACATTGTGGAAAAAGGATAAAATGCTGGTAACCAGCATTTTTTCCTTTTTCCTCAGTGTTTTCAAAAGTCTTATTTCTAACAGTAATTAAAACACAGAATTGTATATTATAAAGAGTTAATAAACTACAACATTATTTGTTTTATTTTTTTGTTTTTCAATTTAATTTCATCTTAATATGAATACATGTACATGTAATCTTGATTTCTTTGCTCTTGCAAAGGAATCAAACAAACTTACTATTCAAAAGACTTTCTTGCTCGCATGTGTTTGTGGGTGAATGACCTGCTGCTGATGAAATCTGTATGCATATCTAACTCATTAATCACACTTTTGTCCTGTAACTTTATATTTATTCCTTTTTGTTTTCTTGAAACATAGAGTGAACTTGAGTTCTTTTGTGTCAATATTTCTATTTTTCAATCAAAGATTCCTTGTTAACAAAGTACTGAAAATCTTAAGTTTATTATTTGTATCCTATTTCATGATTGTTATCATCAATTTAAATATTTTTTGGTTTTTAAGTTTGTATCTAAGATAATTCACACCTGATGATTCCTTCGCATTTTACAAATCTGTATGTTTTAGCTCATGATGAAAATTGTTTGTGTGTGCAAATTCCTGTCATTACTTTAAAATAAAAGGACGAGGATGGATAATGCTTGCTTCTGATACTTTCTGCAATACTTTTGCCAGGGACAGGGGGTATCAGAAACAAACATATTCCAATTGAAAATCTCTATAGAAAAAAAAAAAGCAATAAAGATTTTTTCAGTACTGTATGTACAACTTTGCCGATAAACAATTCAAGTAAACTGCACAGAATATGATTATTTGTTAAACCTACAGAAAAACAACTTGTATAAATAGAAAATGAACATTTAGGTTTACTTTAATGTTAATGGTGAGTAAAATCATATTCCTTGCATAACTCTTTTCCAAATGACCATTTCATTGTGTCCAAATCGAAAGCATATGTAGACTACTGTATATAATAATATGTGGCTCATATGGTTGGATTGGTCTTTGACAAGCACATAAAATATGTTGGCAAATAGAGAAAATGCTGATAGCAGTGTTTTCAATTTCAGCCTTGATCCTCAGGGCCTTGAAACTCAGGATTATCGGGTAAACAGTTCAAAATCAATCTACAGTACTTAAGATTACACTCTTTTTTTTTTTTGCATTTGTGAGTAAAAATTATGTTGTTGCTTTATGTATGAAGCTAACTGTTTGTTTAAACTTGGCAATGTCATTTTTTGTATTGCAACTCCTTTTTTGTGTTAGAATTTAAAGCAGCAGTTCATGTATTTCTATATCTTTTTTATCCCCTATATTATTTTCTTTTATTAATATATTCTTGTATAATTTTTTTCCCTGTTAATATTTTATTCTTTTTTTTTACTTCTTTGTAAGTTACTATTTTTTTCTAATTATTTATATTGCTTTCTTTTCATGTTTCTTTTTTTTTTTATTATTATTATTACTTTTTTTTTAATTCTCAAGTTTATTTCATTCCTTTTTCAAGTTTTTCATTTTTCACAAGTTTTTTTTTTAATAAGATGTTTTTCATTATTATTTTTATTATTATTTTTTTATCATATATATATATATATTCTATTTTAGAGTTGTAGTTGGGTATTCTTTTCTATATTTAGATATTCCTTTTTTTTTTTTCTATTTTTTCTTTTTTGGTGGTTGTTGTTTTTGTTTTATGATTAATATTCCTATATTTTTCCTGTATTCCTATTTTGTTTATTTGTGTAAATGTCCCTATTTGGTGTGGAAAACCGTTAGCTCAGACACATGGGGATGGGAACCTGATTACTTATGGCTGAGACAGATAAGTTTCGCCTTATGTGTTTTTGCTATTTCAAAAATCCATTTTCAATGAAGTATCAAGATAAATTATCTGTGTTCTTGATCCACTATGATCAATACTCCATCCAATCAATCCCACAAATCTCCAAGGGATGAATGGAAGTAACTACCCATGATTTACTCATTATATAGTTGGTACTGAAAGTTGCAAATATGCTATTTACAAGATATTTATTGAAGTATGCTTGAATTATGCTTTTATCAGTATGCAAATGTTGTTGACACATTAAATGTGTAGGGTCATCTAGGCTAGAAGTTCATGAGCAATTAACAAATGTTCCAACAATTAACGAGTGTTCCTAGGCTTGCCAAAACTGTTGAAACTAAGACAAAATGTCATTATCCTCATTTTTGCATTTGAACTTTGAAATAATCTAGCAACACTTAAAAATTGTGATGTCTTTGTTTTCTAAATGACACCTTGAAACATGACTGGAAATATAATATATGACAAGTTTCTTTAACAATTAGGTCTATATGAACTTGGACTTGGCTGGTAAATTTCTAAGTTTAAGTGTTTAAAACCAGCCTAGCATTTATGATCTGAACTACTGCAAATTCAGACTACATGTTTTCTCTTACTGTTTTGATTTAACAGGAAAAAATAGTAATTTAAACATCATAAATGTAATGTATTGTTGTTGTCTATTCGTTTTCTTATCTTAAATAACCTTTATGCAAATACTTTGTAAGAGAAGCTGCTAAATTGAAATTGTAAAAATTTGCATGCATAAGTTGCAACAGCTATAGCATCAAGTATAATTTAATACATTGAAAAGTTTGTTTTAAGTTTCTCATGGTGTGGCTGATTTTGGTAATTCAAAGTATTCCAACAGCTGATTTATATGTGTTACTGAATTGAAATCAGACAATGTCAATGCATTTATATATAGACCTGCTGATGAATCTTCTAAAAGCACCAAGTCTTTGATTGTCCACAATATCTATTTGATATTGATTCCCCAGTTTGATCTAAAATCTTTTCACAGAAAACATCTTTGAAATGTTTTTAAACCAACAGAGATTACATTCACATAGAAAGCATGACTTTACTTCTCAATATATTAACTCTTTATCAAATGACAAAATCTTAGACTTGTCCAAAATGAAAGCAGTAGCAGACAAGAAATCAAATGTGACTCAAACACTGAACTTTTCCCTTGGAGGCTAGAAAACATTGTGGGCAAAGGAAAAAATGCTGATTATCAGCATTTTCTCCTTTGTCCACAATGGTTTCTTCACAATTCTTCCTCTTCAGGGTCGTTAAAATGCAGGATTATGTGGTAAAGGGTTAAATACACAATACATCCTAACTTAATAATGATAAATAAAAATACCCTCTTTATTACAAAGGTCAGCAAGGGATGCATTTATAGACAGTCAGATCACATAAACTTGAAACTAACAAGTACCATATTGAGGAATAGCAAAGTTGCTATTTAAATCATATATGAAAGAAAGGAAATGAATGAATGAATGAATGAATGAAAAAATGAATGACAGAGATCAGAAAAAATGTCATTTCAATGCTGAACTTTACTCATTAGGCAGTGCACATCTAAGAGCAGGCTACATTATACAGTCTGATCCTGATCTGCACTAGCCTGAAAAAATCTAAAGTAATCAGAGGCACTTGACAGGTTAAGATCCTTTTCATTCCACATTACATGAACCTTGTATACATTGACACACACAAAAAAAAAAAACTGTGTGGTCTTTTAAACCCAGTACCAAACAATCTTGAATTTTAAAGCCCAAAAAGAAGGCTTTTGCAAACATTGTGGGAAAAGAAGAAAATGCTAGTAACCAGAATTTTCTCCTTTTCGCTCAATGTTTTCCACCCTTTCAAGGGTAGGTCTTATCTTCTGTGCTGTATTAGTGATGGTGTCTGCAAAGGCTTTTAATTTTGAAAAGTCTGTAATTTTGTTGTTTGGTGAAGAGTTAAGTCTAATATTGAATATGAAAGGAAAAAAATATAGAAATTGTCTTTGTCAGTCTAAAGGTAAGATAAATGCATTCACATAACTTGTGAAAATGGTCTTTTTTTAACTGATAAAATTGTTTTTCAATTACATGTACGTTGGTTTGATAAAAGGGCTCAGATGAGGTTAACTTTGCAAATGAAACACAGCTGCTGCCCCTGAATAGACCGACAAACCTTTCTGACTTGCCTTGGTCTGTCATTGGTGACAGTTTATCTCTATATTTTTGGTTGTTTATGATTAAAAAATCTTGATTAAAAGTCATTAATTTTTCCTGGATCCCACCCAGTAATCAACTCTGTCCTGACTACATGTATATCTCTGCTGTGTTTCCTGGGTTCTAACCAGTCCAAGGAAATCATCAATTGGGCAAGGACAACCTTTCTGAGCAATGGAGTATGAAACTAATTTTGTTTTATGCTTGTTAATTTGAAACATTTTTTTTTCCAAAGATGATTAGTATACTTTATACATGCCATTTTCAGAACTTACATGAACAGATTTAACTTAGCGTACTAATCAAACTATATTGGTAATTCAAATTCTGCTTTTTTCATGATCAGTCTTATCAAATTTGGATGTAAGATCCTTAATATCAAAAATTGTATGAGATATTGAATTATTTATTTTCTACTTCTAAATCTAATATCCTTTACATCAAACATTGTATGAGGTAATCAATTAATATTTCTAAGATCCTTAGCAACATAGTAATTGCTCAGGACTTGGATAACAAGAAATGCAGTGTTCATTTCAGACCAAATTTGTGTACAAAAAATATAGTATAAAATCAATGCAACAAGAAGTTAATGGTTGGCTGGGTGGGCCACAAAAAGGGCAATCAGGTGCAGTAACAATTACTTGCCTGTTGATCTCCAGTTTGTCTAAAATTAAATTTTTGCAGTATTTGGTCAATAATGAAAGTATGTTTTTTTTTCATTATCTCATATTTACAAATCTTTAATTTTGATTGCAACTGTCTATGTGTTGGTCAGTTTCCTTAAAAGTATTTTACCTCAATTAGCTTGGCCTATATAAAAATTATTTAGAGGCCAAGGGCCCACCTCAGACAAAAACTAAAACGAACCCTGCAGATTAAGATCTTTACCAAATGACAAATTAGATTTGTCTACTTGGAAACATTGCAGATGACATATTACATGAGGCTCAAATGCTGCAAATTGTTTTTGTTGGTAGCAAAACACTGTGGATAAAGAAAAAATGCTGCTCCTCTTTTTCTCACAATGTTTTTAAAGGTCTTAATATTTCTTCAGGATTACAAGGAAGCAGGATCATTTGGTAAAGGGTTAAACAAGGCATTTAATAATAGATCAAAAATACATAATAAGAGTAGTAAGACATTACATCCAATTTCATTTTTAGGAGTGAAAATCCTCAACATATAATAAGGTATGCTGACAATACCTTGGTGATTATAACAAATCCCTTTGGTTTACTAACTCTCAAACATGTTTTTAAGTTCATGTGTGTCTTAAAGACACACATCATGTTGGGATACCTCAAAATGTATCAAACCTATCAATTTGATAGACATGGTGCCAATTTAAAAGATTCATCTGTTGTAAACTTTTATGTCTTCTGTACCTGTCAACTAATGAAATACTTTGAATACATTGGCCATAAACCTAGAACTTTAGAAACCTGCCCACAGTTCTTCTACAAGGGTCTATTCTGCTCTACTCTTACACTCAAAAGCCATTGATGAGCACTGTATGAGCTAAAAATGTTAAGAGTCAAAATAAAAATAATAAAAGTCAAGACTAAAATTTAAAGTGTCATACCCAATATAAATGCTTTCATGCAAATTCTTGACATGTTAGATTCTTATTATTTGTATGTAGTGGTTAAATGTTGAATGAAATTTGGTGTTAAGTAACTATTATTTGAGGACAATAATTATGTAATTCATACTTAATAAAATAGATGTTTTTAAGTCAATAGCAGGCCACTTGTTCACCAGCACTTGGTCCATGCTCTCATTGGGACAATAAACATGTTCTTTACTGATGTGTTTCTCACAGAAAATCTAAATTATATTCATGTGTATATCTGACTATTTAGATGAATTCTTTGATAATCATGTGTAAAAACATATATATATTTACAACCACTTTTAAGACAACCACTTTTAAGTTTTAATGTGTGATATAGTGAGACCTATAAATGTAAATATTGACTGATTTACCAATCTACATGATCAATGTAATGTAACTTATCTATGATAGTGTTAGATAATTGATAGTTAATGTGCCTATTTTATTGAAGCATCTTTGCAAATAATGCTAGTAATATTGACATTATAAGCTGTGAGTTTTGTTGATGGTTGGGTTGTAGCAAGAAGGGGGTGGTCAAGGAGCATGATCAAGTTTTCACTAGAAGTAGATCTACATAGTCTTAGAACCATAAAAGGTGTTACAGGATATTAGAGACAGAATATGCATAAACTGATGTCATGAGGGTCAGAATATATTTGAAACTGCTTTAAGATGGTTTGTCTTAGAGACTGATAATGTGTGTTTCATCAACATAGCAGTCTACAAGTTGAACAAGACATTATTTGTTGGCCATTTTGGGCTTTTGGTAAGTATATGGTATTGATCTGTGGTATTGATCTGTATTGATATAGTTGGTATAATTGAAATTATTTTAAAAAAAGAAACACCCGCACACACACACACACACACAATATGTAGGTCTGTCTACAGAGTAAGATTAACATTCATGTCTTCTTTTTCATTTATTAGTAGCTGATTCCAGGGGATGGCCTCATAAATCGAGGCAGGATGTTGTAATTTGAAGGTAGAGTGTGGCATCTTAGTGAAATGGCACAGTTTGAGTACAGCTCATATTTTGATTTTTTTTTTCAAACTTTCTAAGTTTGCTACCCTTCAACAGTATATGGCAACCATATTGTCTTACGCCCTTGACACCATGGTAGACAATCAGTTTAGAACTACCAGGTTATATCTAAATTTTGATTTTTAGGCAGGTAGAAGTATATCAAAGTCATACCTCAATGTCTCAAATTATAAATATTGTATTCCAGAATTTTAGAAATTTTTGATAAGTTATCCATCATTACATGGAGAGATTTTCTGTAATTTTATATGTGCTCAAATTGACTTTTAATTACCTCATGTAAAGTGATTTTTACCTCAACAAAGTCCGAATCTGGTCATACTGTAAATCTACGAAGAAAAAAACAAAGTCTAAGTTTTGCATAGTTAATAACAAATGACATAAAAACCCAGTTGTTGCGGGTGGAGAAAAATTCTATTTCTTTGTAAGTGTATATTTTTAACCCTTTATCCCATATTCAGGAGTTTTAATGACCCTGAGGAAGAAGTCATTTGAAAACATTATGGGAAAAGGAGAAAATGCTGATAACCAGCATTTTCTCTTTACCCACGTTTTCTACCCCTTCAAAAGCAAATTACATCATTTGAGTTACATTAAATTTTTCATCTTTAAAGGCTTGCAATTTGGACTATTAGTAATTTTGTCTCCTGGTAAAGGGTAATGAATACACCACTGCTAATTATGTTATCCTTTTACCACACAATCCCGAGTTTTAATGACCCTGAGGAAGAAGTCATTTGAAGACATTATGGGAAAAGGAGAAAATGCTGGTTACCAGCATTTTCTCCTTTTCCCACAATGTTTTCTACCCTATCAAAGACAGCAGTCATCTTTTGAGCTACATTTTTTTTGTTGTCTGCAAATGATTTCAATTTGGTCAAGACGAAAATTTTGTCGTTTGATAAAGAGTTATTAATTATATGGATACTCTTTGACTTGCCTCAGTATACTGCAGTAGGAATTTTCGTACCCTAAAATTTTTAATTCACTAATGAACAGAACAGAACATTTTATTGACTTAACCTACACAGGTCATCATCATTGAAAATAGGCTAGAGAAAATTCCTCCAAACATTCCCATGCTTGAATGATTTTGACAAAGATGGCTTTCAAAAACATTTTGAAAAAGAATAAAAAAACAATGCTGCAACAAGCAATTGCTGCTTTTTCCACACAATTTTCTACCCTACTAAAGACAAGTTTCACTATGCAAATCACATGTAATTTGTTGCCTGCAAATATTTTGTTGTTAGATAAAGAGTTACATGATAATCACCAACATTTGCTTTTCGTTTTGCTGTATACAACTATCATAAATAATGTGGCAAAGGAGAAATTGCTAGTTATGAGCAATATTGCATTTTGCCAAAATATTTCCACTCATATTCATTACATTAATTGTTGACTATCCTTACAATAAAAGGATATTTCAAAATCATCTACCACTAATTTCACCCAGAACGGATAACTCTGTACCACATAGTTCTGAGTTTTACCACATAGTCTCAAAAACTCAGGACTGTGTGTTAACCAGCACTTTCAAAGCATTTGCAGATGACCAAATAAATGTGGATCAGCTGTTGATTTTTGTCTTTGATATGGCAGAAAACATTATGGCAAAAGTAGAAAATGCGTTTCCTATCCCTGTGTATATTAGATCCCTGGCGTAACCTAATAAATGCGCTTGATCTCAATTTAAAATCGATGCATGCGTGTAACCTAATAAATATCATGTTATTTATTAGGTTACACACATGCATCGATTTTAAATTAAGATCGAGCGCCAGTGGCTCCTTGTGGCTTTTCTTAGATTCCAAGACAAAAAGCGTATTGTTTTCCCGAGCTGTTTTTACCATTATTTTTATGATATCTGTGATCTTCGTGTCATTGAAGGAAAACTTTGTTTTAAGACAAATAACGATAAGATGTGATTATTAGAGCTACATATTCAAAAGAAAACCGGAAGGCGGGAGCAAGGAGAGATCAGCACTAGTTAAGACGCCGGCGATAATTTGCGGGAATATAAAACAATCACAATTAGCAACCACGTGCACCATGCTAGATTTACACGTACTTTGATTATTCATAAAAAATATCTGCAGATTACGAATAAATAAGACACTTACTTCCTTTTTTCCGGATCAAATTGTCTGGGTCATTCTACGAAACAACATACTGCACGCACTCGTCACAACTCGGCCGATTCCGTACCTACATCTAACCTCGTCCGTATCAAGGAGATTTCCATTTCGAAATGAGAATCACGTGATTCTATATATAGCGCGCCACTGACAGTCGTTTAGCAACGACATAAACAACCTCGATGAAGTTACTTACATCTGTTTATCCGTCGGTAAAAATTTCAATCGAAATTGATAAACCACGTTAAATAATGAATGTACGAACTGTTTGTCAACTGAACTGAAATATAGTTAGAAAGGTTTCGATAGAAAATTGAAACTCAAGTTTTCTTTTTTAAGAGGAGCCTTACAATTTTCAGAACGGTTAACCGGCGTATTTCCGGGTATGTACCGATCTGGTGCATATCAATCCACCAGTTACAGCCGAGGGATATGATGGCTTCCATCACCCGAGGTATGCCGAATGATACTGCACGCTCAAACGTTGACTACTCACTGAGCAATCTCGTGCGCGGTTGAGTAGCCTAATCATGTGATCGGGGCCAGCCTAAAAAACAACCAGAACAGACGGGAACGGAAGCCTTTATTGACCCTCGATCGCCTTCACAACTAAAGCCGCCTAGTGCGGCCACTAAAGGTTGATATCAGACTGCAAAAAAAAGATTCTGATCTTTGATCTACACTGTCCGTTTTGTTGGGATAATCTGGCCAAGAGCAACCTTAAACTTGCAATTATTTAGGTCTTATTTCTAGACTGGCATTGTCTTTTTTAAAGGTTTATTCGGCGCTCTCGGGTAACCAACAAATCACTTATTTATAGATGAACTTAGAATTGTACCTGTAATATGTCTTTAGATTTCTAAATTCATTTTTTACTTTTGTTTGTACATAATTGGCTTGCATCACACGAACAGAGGCATTCGGACACTTGCGTAAAGCGTAGTCTCCGATCAGCCTGCGCAGTCTGCGCACGCTAATCCGAGATGGCACATTACGACTACATTAGATTTTGTTCTTCAGTAGACTTGCGCAAAAAATAGAATTACATAAAAGTGGAAAGTGTCGTTTCGGATTAGCCTGCGCGGACTGCGCAGGCTGATCCGAGACGACACTTTACGCTCACCATTGACCGATAGGACAAGAAAGAGGGCTTGTTTGTTCGTAGAATGACAAGCAATTTTTTTCTTGATATTTTCTATATAATGTAGTTTGGGTGAAAAATCGTGTTTATAAACGATTTCACTCTTTTTTCAACCCTTTACTTCGTCATATGCGATGCCTTTTATTTGCAATATGGCACTGCTAGTGTTTCAATACCGCAATATTTAGAAAAGTTTGTGAATGCAGTCCCTGCAGTTTATTGCCACTTTAGATCCTACACTTTCTTTCTGTTTTTCTTTCGTTCAAAAGTCCGTTCGTTTGTTCGTTCGTTCAAAACTAGGGAGATTGTTTGGTAAAAGCTGTAAATGGATGAATTCAAGGCTGTTAACCCTTATCCTGCTAAATAACTAAAATGAAACATTTTAAATTAGATGGTAAAAACCCAAATGTTGCTATTTCAATGTTATTCTTTGAGTAATAATATCTCCATACCGGACAGTGTAGATCCATGATCAGACTGCACTTTCTGTGCAGTCTGATCTTAATCTACACTGTCCGCAAAAGGTCAGTGACTCGCGCTTAGCAGCCTAAGGGTTAAAGACTACCAAGTATCGGAGAAGATTAATACCAGAGTATGTCCGTACAGTCTGATCCCGATCCCTCTTCGCTATCTTTGCAACCGACATCAGCCGTTGGTTGAACTGTGAAATGTTATAACCTGTAGGCTGTTATACGCGACTCAAGAATTTTTTGCGGACAGTTTAGCTCAAAATTAGACTGCACAAAATGTTAAACCTCGGTAAAGGATTAAACCGGTACTCCAAAAGCGTCGAAATTTCTGCTGAATTCAGCCACCTGGTGTAATTGCGGTATCAAGAATTCAAGAAAAAATCGATGTATAGAATCGATTAGGTCCAAGATCAGACTGCTTGTTTTGTGCAGCATGTTATTAATCTACAATGTCAGCAAAATTGAATTTGCACGGATTAGGTTTCAAGATTAGACTGCTTTTTGTGTAGTTTATTACTGGTCTACATTGTCAGCAAAAAGTGCACTTAGTCGCACAAACGGCCGAACAGCAGGGATCAGAACTTTAATCTCAGCGCATCAAAAGTTAATTCTTAAACCGAAGAATGAATGAAGTATAAACCGTCAAACAAAGCCCAAATATCTCGCTGTATCTGATGGTGTAAGTCTACGATTATTTGCAGTCTGTTGAGGGTGCACATTCTGTGCTGTCTCATTCTGATCTACAAGGGCTACAATGGCCTTTTGCAGACAAAGATTTCTCAGGTTGAAACCCGAAAACAAAGTCAGATATACGGTCTCACTCTCTTGCACTACGGATCATTCCCATTCACCTCTGTAGTCGGCTCAGATTGTAGTCCGTCATCACGTGATATTTTCGTCACATGACCATACCTCAAAATGGCGACACAAACGCCGGTGAAAGGAAGACCAATATCGATTGTTTTGTGTGCTGTTCAAACAGAATACGGCCAATCAGATTTAGTGGTAGGAAATGTGAAAAAGAGGGATTTTCTGAAAAGCTTAAATGTCTTTTAAAGGACGATAACTTGTTTTTTAATCTTACAAACTTAGATCCATTGGTGTGTCGAAACTGTTGTCATCATTCATGGGCGCAGCCATTTTTTTTACAATTGGCGTAAGATTCTGATCAGTAAAGAAGCTTGAAAAAATAGTTCCATTGTATACAGGTAAATTCATCAGTTTGAATGCACCTATAATGTATCCGGAATCATATTTCCTTTGTCTACTTTATTATGTTACACATGAAACAGTTAAACAGTAATAAAACATGTTTTCCTCGGTTTGACAAGATTCAGAGATGTATGGTGAGAGTAACGAACGACAACTCTGCTCGGAGATTGATACGGTCTAGGCAAGGATTGTAAATTTGAAGCAAGGCTACTGTTACGCTATTACGTAATGTTACGTTTTTCTTATCTTTTACAGCTGCGAACTATCGATTATAAATAGATTATAAATACGCGGTTTATGTTTGCCAAACTCCGGAAAATCCCGAACCTTTACGTATAATATCGGTTATTTTCATCGATTTGCTCATATGCGAGACTGCTGATAAAGCATGCCCGTGAAAGTTGGCTGTGCGCAAGTGCGTGCAGTGTACATGTATGTATACAGGTCAAAGGTGCTTTAGAGACCTATGCGACTTTCATAATCAAATGTCAGCCTAGATTTTTGTTTGTTTTGAGTCTAAAGGCTGTTTATCTAAAACCCCTGTTACACCACGGCGTCCAAGAAAAAATGCAAAACGCCGAGGTGCGCGCAGTATGATCGCAAGCATCGTCACAGCAACGCAGTAGCATTGCGAGTAGACGCGTTGGGATCGTCTAGGACGCCGAGGGACGGCGCGCATTTTGAGCATGCACAAAACAAACGCCGTCACTCGGCGGTCTGAGGAGAGCGCAGTGGGATCACCGAAAGGTCGTCCTAGCGGCGCAGTAAGATCTCCCACAACGCCATGGGAGCTCCACCGGCGCGCACAGAGGTCGCAGTGCGAACGCTATGGTTGTCGGAGATTGTACCGCGCGCTCTGAGATGTCACCGCGTCTCTACTGTGCTTATACGGTGCGTCAGCGGCACTTATTCAGCGCGTCGACGGCGCTGACATGGAGTGTTATTTACATTCACTGCGCTCTTAAAACGACTCCTCTGAGCTGCAACGGCGATCATTGCGCTTGTAAGGCGCTTCTACAGCGTACATCAGTCTTTGTCTGACAAAAACGAACATATAGTAGACGAAGTATGCAAATAAACATTCAATCCACCATGGCTTATGTACGCTAACAAGCCGGGCTAGTAATGGTTGAGGAGTTGACAGTGATTGACTTGCTTCTGTTTGAGAGTGTTGGGGTTAATGTCCTGCTTTTTCGCCTTTTCTTTCTACGAGCATAGTTTTATTCTCCGTTGACTTTTCGAGACCACAGCAAAAAAACCCAAAAATAATTGATGAATAAATGTGTATACATATAATTCGTTTTCAGAGATAGTTCATTGGCACGCCTTCAGCGTAGTGTGAGCGCCTTTAGAACGTCGTGAACGCCCAGTGCACGCAATTAGCACCGTTAAAGCGCAGAGCACGCAGTAGTAGCGCCATGAGAACGCAGAGAATCGCCAAGAAGAACTCCGTGGGAACGCGATAACGCGCCATAGGAGCTCCGTAGCAACGCCTTGGTCGTGGTGAGAATGCCGTGACATCTCCGTCTTCGCGAGAAACATCCGATTTTTCCTGCGATCTCATGGCGCTCTGGGAAATTAAACAACGCTGTCCCAACGCAGTCGAAACGCCGTATTGTGTGACAGGGGCTTAACAAATAAATTAATTGGTTAAATCTATCGGAAAAACTATCTTTGTCTACAATAAATCGCCAAACAGAACAGCTGTCAACATAACATGGTGGTTTCCGGCTGAGTATCAACAACATTGTTTGATAGATTAAAAATATTCATGTTTTACTTTCTTCAAAACTTTCTTCTTCTTTGATGGATAAGCATCTAAACTCTACCAGGTTACCAACAGTATCATGGGTTGACATATATATTATAGATTTACCCGCGATATTATGAACTAAATTAACCCTTGCTCATAACAGACTGTGTTTCTCACACATTATTTGTAGGTGTTCTTCTCTTGCTGGAGCCAGGTCGGCTCTCGTGACATGGACAAGAGCGATACCGAAATATTTTCAGGCAGTGTTCTCCAACGACACTGTACTCTGTCACAACCAAATGTCCTTCCGGTCCCAGTGCGCATGTCTGTACAGCTCCTGCTTCGTCTGTTGGACAAAGTAACTGTTGGATAAGAATCCCTCTCTCTGTATACAAGCCGACTGTATGGTTTAAGGTGTCAGCAATGATATACTGATCGAGCGGGGTTCGACAAATTGCTCCAGGCATCATTGCTAGACCTTCACTGTTCGATAGAGGCTGGAATTTGTACAGCAAGCGTCCATCGTAAGTATAAAATTTGATATAAGAATCGGCTGGGTCACAGACCACCACTTCGTCTTTGTCGTTTACACAAAACTGAAAACCACATTGAAGACCCTTACTCGGGGCTCCGATAGAAAAGGCATAAAGTAATTTTCCACCTCTTCTATACACTTCTATAGTTCGGCTTGTTGTGCCAACAACAATGTTGAATTTCCTGTCACTGTCTATTGCGTAAGGCTTATTTTTCGTTGGAAATTCAAATTTGTAGTTAAAGTTCGCGTGAAAAACCTGAATTCTTTTATTGTTTTTGTCAGCGACAGCTATGTCGCCGTTTGGTAGTTCAGTTATACCAGTTGGTTCATCAAATTGACTTTTACCGTTTCCTTTGGTACCGAACCTTTTCTTGAAGATACCAAAATTGTTGATGACTTGTACTCGATGGTTTCCGGTATCTGCCACCAGTATATCACAGTCCACGTTCACTGTCATACCACGTGGGTAGTTGAAGTCGCCATCTTGTGTACCCCTCAAACCAAGCGATGTGATCAACTTGTCAGGTCTGAAAGAAATTAGCAACCAGCTATACTAAGACTTAGAAGTTACCTGGATTAAGCATTTCAAACTATTCAAATCTGGTGTCACGCTTGTCAAAAAAAAAGAGAAAGATTTGGTGAACAGATCTTATTGTCTGTGACATATATAAAACATTATAGAACAATAAGAAATTGTTTATTTCCAGATATTGTTGTTATTCGGTCTTGAGTCTGAATCTGAGCATCTTACTTAAACCTACAATGTATGCTAAATAATAATAATAAAAAAAAACCCCAGCATTTTCAATGAGGAAGAAAGACGAGCAAGAAAGAAAGAAAGATGAGCAAGAAAGTAACTCAAGTTCACTTCACTTCGTTAGGTAACTTTACGTATTGTGTAATACTTAGGTCACCATGGCTTGAAGCACTACTACCTCATAGTTGTTATTACCTGAATATCTAAAAGTAACATCACGGACAGTGTCGCTGGAGATAAGGGTTCGTATTCACAAACCATTCCTAAAACATTCATAGTCTTATTCTCTTTGAAAGAATGTTCCTTATTTGAAAGTAACACAACTTCTGATCGGCTAAACCAAATGGTTTAGCCGATCAAAAGTTGTATTACTTTCTAGATGTACCATTATACCAAGAATTTTCTGAATGTTGGTGAATACGGACCCTGGCTGTACATTCAGTGACTTCGATTTGTTATTATCCTCCGCCGAAGGCGGGAGGAAATAGTTTTAGCGTTGTCTGTCCGTCCGTCTGTCCGTCCGGGTGAATATCTCCAATACCATTGGACGGAATTTCGTGAAACTTTATATGTGTGTACAATAACTCATTCCGCCGAGACCCTTTTTTTGTTTTTTTTTTTATTCGATGCAAAATGGCCGACTGGGAGCGATTTTAAGTTACGCGGTTGAGTGAATTTTTGGTCTTCATTTTTACAGCATTTTCTGCTTGTCCAGAGCATAACTTTGTCGTCTCCAGTCCGATTGACTTGAAACTTGGCATTTGTGTTTGTTGCAATAATACGGAGTGCAGTGCGAAAGAAACATAACTCTACCTCGTGCTGTCTTTGAGTTATTTCCCTTTGATTGTCATTTTTACAGCATTTTCTGTTTGTTTTCTAAATGTCAGCAGGAACAGCTACTGCCTGTTCGGATGCCAGTATAAATTTCTCGATGTTTAAATAATAATCTACCTATATATTTTACTAACATTTAAAACCACATGAAGCACTTACTTCTTCTTTGCTGGGGTTTTCGGTCGTTTTTCCACTTCCTTGAAATGTAAATCATCCACACTGCGATATGTGGCGTTCACGCCGTGGGACAAAAGCCAGGCTTCCCACTCGCGCTTGTCCCTGTAATCCTGCATGCTCGGTAGACTGCAGTCGTGGGCTGAAATACAGATACCAGAGTAAGTATTCACTATCCATTCTTCGTTGTCTGCACATGTCATATTCTTCGAAGATTCGACCTGTCTGCTATGACGCATCACCCATCCCCGGATACTTGGGAAAAGTAGGGCTTATACCGAAGCTATACCCAAGCCTGTAGGGACTGTTGTTTTAATAAATGGCCGGTGCATAGGTTACCTGCTAGCTGATCATAACTGAATGAATCGCACCAGGTAACGTTTTATTGAGTAAACGTTTATTTTATTTTGAAATTCAAAGTAACGGTTGTCGTTTTGAAAAATTAGTCCGCTTCTGTACCCAGAATGCCCAAATTAGATAGATGTGTATTTGTAGAATGCCATCTAGCGGAAGATAATGATCCATTCTTAACTCTAAGGCTACTAAGCGCTACTCACGGAACTTTAGCGGACAATGTAGATCAAGATCAGACTGCACGTTTTGTGCAGTCTGATCTTAGACTACACTGTCCGATAAGGAGATCTTTCTGCCCCCAAAATAACTTTGAAATAGCAACATGAATTTTTATTTTTTTGCTATGGACTTGAAAGTATCATTCAACTTATTTAGCAGGATAAGGATTAAGAACATTCTTGGTCCTATTCTCCAGAATTTTATTTGAAAGTAACACAACTTTTGATTGGCTAAATCATTTGGTTTAGCCAATCAAAAGTCGTGTTACTTTCAAATTTAGAAATTCTTGAAAGTAAGACTAAGAATGTTCTCAAGAATATTCAAAGGTGAATACCGACCAAGGTCGTGCTCCCTAACCGTTCTAAATTGCGTTCTCACTCAAGATTTAGAAAGTGACTAGACTGACCTATTTGATTCAGCCACTCACAGATAGGACTCTTCTGAAATCTGGAGAATTCTTTAGAATTAAGAATTAGGATGTAATTTAGAATGGTTGGTAAATATGGTCCAGCTGGAGGTAACTAATGAATGTCTACTTCATTTTCGATTATGAATGTTTTAACTCAAGTCTTTGTTAAAAGAACATGGTTTAATTTGTAATATTATAGAGGAGAAACCTGGCGTCCTTCAATAACTATTCAGAGTCCGTATTCACTAACCATTCTTAAGTACATTCTTAGTCTTATTCTCCAGAATTTTCTAAATTTGAACGAAACACGACTTCTGATTGGCTGAACCATGTTGTTCGTTGGGAATTTATCTCTTATAATCACGTTACCAGAGGAAATTTTATACTTGTCAAAATTCAAAGGATTTTCTGACGACAATTTAATGTGTCTAGAATCTTGAGATCGGTCTTAAAATTTAAAAGACACCAAGGGAAAAGGAGAAAATGCTGGTTACCACAATCCTCTCCTTTTTTTAAATAATGTTTTCAAATGGTCACTTCTCCTTGTTCGTGAAAACTTGGGATTGTTTGATAAATTGTCAAAGGATATAACAGATAAAAGCTACAAAAAATTGCCTTTAACACAAACTAAGATACGGTATACTAAGTTAGTTATATAACCCATGGCACCATCGCACTGCTTTACTACACTTTCACCTTAAAATAAATCAAAAGAACCCGATGTGACTGGTAGAAAATTTCAGTAGCCACTCACTTCATTTTGTGTAAAAAGTAATACTAGCTCTACAGACGAAGCCAAACCTAAAGAACGTAGTCTTTCTAAAGTGGGTGTGATAAAAGACGACTGGACCCCTCTCTTACTCTCTCTGTTTTTCTGTGCTCTGACACAGGTTGAAGTACATCTTGAATATTCACTTAACCGTTAAACCACTTGTATTTCTCACTACAAACAACAACAAGAGGAAAAAAAAAACAAAGCCAAACAAAAGTAAGCAGGCTCCATACCTTTGTTCATGGAATCTAAAAATACATGCATGTGAATAATCAAAGTACTGAAAGTACTGACAGACTAGCGAATGTGGAATAAGAAGCCTTGGTAAAAATAAAACTTGGTTGGTCCAAACAAAATTGAAAAAAAGAAATTGTCCAATTTGATTATAAGCAAATTAAGAACATATCATTTTGATGATTTGGCGTTCGAATATTCTCTAGAGTTCATGTTTAGATGAACTTTCAATGCTTTTTTGTTTTTATTTTCTTGTCGATTGGACGAACTTTTGCTAGACGAGACCTACAACACTAGCTAAAAATGCGAGAATGAAAAAGATTGCCTTGGGACAAGTAAAGATGTTCCTGATTTTAATAGATCACTGACTCAATTTACATATTAGCAAACATGTTGCACCTTAGAGATGATATCTTATTCAGTCTATGACTTTGAAAGTAGACTTCGTTCAAGAAGGAGTGGTAGAGATGTTGTAGTTCTTGTCAACATTATGGTATTTAACAGTATTACGATTTTTAACAGAAAGAATTATTTTATGAGGAGCTGTACTTGGCGATTGTTGGGGTTTTTTGCTTATATTTTAATTTAGGTCATTCTCGATGAAAATAGACTAGCAATCTTAAGATTGCTAGTTGACTATTCAGCCAGTACGCTTTCAAGACTGAGTGTGCTTCCTCCTTGTTTATCGCTGTTATTCTCATTGTAGTCCTTTTACCAAACAATACCGAGTTTTCAAGACCCTATAGAAGAACGACTTTGAAAACAGTGTGGAAAAAAATGGAGAAAATGCTGGTAACCACATTTTCTCCTTTTCCCACAATTTTGTCTAACCTTCCATATACAAATTTAAATTTTTGACTCACATTTAATTTGTTGTCTGCTATTCATGCTATCAAATTGGACTAAAATTTTGTCCTGTGGTATATATTGGGTAAATATACTAACCATGAATAGTAGTGAAATCAGTGCTAGCTGTCACATTTTACAATACTATATATGTTGCCAACGTACCATAGGGACACCATAAGCGAGCCTTTGGTAAATTATTTCTGGGGAAGTGATGCATTGTATTTGGATAATTCAATATTTGACGAAAATAGACGTTGATTTCAGTAACATTCAACTACATATAAGAAAACAGCACCCAGGGTCCGTATTTACTAACCATTTCTAAGAACAATCTTGGGCTAATTATGAATTTTGAAAGAAACACATCTTCTGATTGGCTAAACCATTTGGTTTAGCCAATCATAGGGTGTGTTACTTTCAACTTAAGGACTTTTTTTAGACTATGACTAAGAATGTTCCTAAGAATGGTTGGTGAATACGGATTCAGATTCTGGACGGAGAATACACACCTTTTGGACGTCGCCTAAATAAATGTGGTGCTGTTTCGTGGTACAGTTCTCTGTGGGTTGCGACGGGATACCGTGGTGTTGGAGATGTATACCCATGACCGTACATTCGAAATTTAGACTGAAAATCCACCATATTTCTTTCTAGCTATAAAACTAGCATCTACTGGTTATAACTGAATCGCTGAAAATTAAAATTGGATGGGGTGATCATTGGCATGCTCTTATTCAGCGAAATTGTGATGTTGCGTTCAGCAGCTAAACTTACTGTGCTGCTGTTATGAGGTTGTCGGCTTTACTTACATGTACGTTGTTTAACCACTTACGAGACAATCCCCTATCTTAACGATCATGCAGTAGGAATCTTTTTCAAAATATTGTGGGAAAGGGAGAAAATGATAGTAACAAGCATTTCCCACGCTGTTTTCTACCATTTCAAAGACAGAAATCTTCTTTTGGGCCACATTTGATTTGTCGTCTGCAAATGCTTTCAGTTTGGTGGAGTCCAAAACTTTGTTGTATGGTAAAGAGTTAAACTAAATGTATCTTTCTTTCAAACTCAATCATGAATGCTAATTCCACAACGAAGTTTTTCTTTGATTATTGTTTACTGTTAACTCTTTTTCAAGCCATCCCGGAATTTTACGACTTTGAGTTAGAAGGCTAATGAAAGCAGTGTCGGAAAAAAGACATTTCATTTTATTGTCCACGATGTTTTCTATCGTTTCTATGACAAGTCTCATCATTTGAATCCTATTTAATTAATCGCCTGCAAAAGATTTCAATACGGACGAGCCAAAAGGTTTTGCTGTCTGTAAAAGGTTTTAAATAAATATTTCAGAATAGGTAGAAGATCTAGCTTCAAACATGAAATTCGCGCTGTATCACATGCAGGAGGCTAAAGACTATTTTTACAAATCAAACATAGTTTACAGTTGAGCCATGCTCTGTGAAAAGGGGGCTTAATGCATCTGCGAAAAGTATCGACAAAGGTCAGCCCTCGCGGACTGCTCAGGCTGACCTAGATCGAAACTTTCCGCTATCTGACAACTTTCAATCAGTCAGAAGAGTAGTAAAGGACGAGATAATACGGATCTGACGGCCCGGTCAGATCCGTATTATCCCGTCCCTGTAAAGCCTTACGCTACCTACCCTACAGTGCCTAGGGTAACTACCCTGAGAGGAATTTGTCCCAGTTTGCCTACCCTGAAAGAATTTACATTCCTACCCTACAGAGAATTTGTTCCAGTTTGCCTACCCTTAAAGAATTTACATTATATCACTTCTACAAAAAATGCCCAAAAATACCCAAGGTCTCTACCCTGATACCCGGAGTGTCCATCGTCAGAATTCAAGATGGCGGACGTTTGGAGGCAAACTGGGTACAAAACCCTCTTAGGCTAGAGCTTCCCTCTGCAGCAGTTCACAAAGGGGGTCGAGTAAACGATAAAGTCCGATAATCCGCATGAAAATGTTACTATAAATAGAACATTTATCTCGCAATAAAAGGCTAAGTATTGTCCACCGAGGGGAGCCCAGCCTAACCATTGAGTTGGACTTAGTTTTTTCTGCATCTAGGGATGATTTCTCTCTCTAAAAGCCTGAGCACTGAGTTGGACTTAGTCTTTTTCTGCATCTATGAATGATTTTTTCTCTCTAAAAGCCTGATCACTGAGTTGGACTTAGTTTTTCTGCATCTATGGATGATTTCTCTCTCTAAAAGCCTGAGCACTGAGTTGGACTTAGACTTTTTTCTGAGTTTTTTTACTCTCTGGAGTGTGGCTCTTTGGAGTGTAACTCTTTGGAGTGTAACTCTTCTAAAAGAAAGAAGTTTGACAATTTGAAGAAATGACAATTTGAAGATAGAACTTTCGTGGTAAATGGTTAGTCCTGAAAAGGACTGTTGGGTTAGCTCTGAAAAGAACTGTTGGGTTAGCCCTGAAAAGGGCTGTTTTGTTTTGGAGGCTGTGATTTTTCGTCTCACGTTGTTTTTTTCCACTTCTAATGACAGCATCCGAAATTCGCTTGGCAAATGGGGCATGCTTCAACTCTTTTTCTGATTATCATTGCTCCATTACCGAAAGTAATCTTCCTCCCAAATTCGATATCAACCAAAATGACATCCGGTGTTGTCTTTAAAAATAGTTGAACTAATCTTTCGCCGAGATCTTTGTATGGCTGTGCTATACGTTGTAGTTGGTTTTGTTCCTCCTCTCCTACGAAATGAGTGTTTAGTTGTAATAACTGTTGACCTGCATTTAGATATTCTTGGAGAGCCTCACGTAGTTGATAATTTATCTCCTCCATATTGATACTGCTTCCGAATATTGATACTGCTTTCGAATATTGATACTGCTTTCGAAGTGTTCGTTAGCTGAGAGTCAAAAAATGATGAATGTATGGAAATAACGCTGGGTTTTATACGTTTAATGAGGATTGAAATTTTTAAAGAGCGCGGACCTGACGGGAAACACCAGGATTGTACTGTGTGACACTGAGTTAGGAGTGGTAAAAACAGCATGAAACGCCGACGCGGGAAAAACATAGGAAAAAATGACGTCATGAGTCAATCAGTTCAATCCTCCTGTAAAGCTATAAAACCCAGCGATATTTTTACATAAAATCATATTTGTTCCAGTATGGTTCGAATTCTTGTCTGCCCCCACTGCGCAAGCAGATGTCTGATAGAGTGTGGGAAATGTTTTGCCATACTTTTTTACCCTTGTGTTTTGTTGATTTGCAAAAGAAACAGTTCTTTGTTACTCGTTTTTTCTTCTTTTCGTTGTTTTGCTTTTTCTCCTCTTTTAGATCCAAAGTTTGTTGTTTTCTTAGATTATCGCTTGTAGATATTTTTTTCTCTGCCTGTTCTGTTATTTTGCAGATTTTTGAATCGGTGATATCCGTTGTGTCGGACTGCATGTCTACGGTCTGATTTTCAACCGGTGATATTGTAGTCTGTAGTGAACTTGTTTTCCATGTATTTTCGTTGTAGAATGAATTTAGTGTGCCGACGTATTTCGTATGTTGGAGACCGACAACGTTGTAAAACGATGGTGAAATTTCGATGTCATGACTGTGTGGTTTCACGTAGACAAAAAACAAATGTTCCTGTCTGATTTTCTTTTTTGGACAATTTCTGGACCAATGTCCTGCTTCGTTGCACGTAAAACAAATATTTGTTCTCTCACCATTCATCCCATATCGTTTGTCGAGCGTCGCTTGATCTAAAACTCTGTAGCTGATAGTACGGCGTATAGAGGTATTTATAAAAAAAAAAAGCTTTACTACTAGACGCTGACGTAGTGTACCTCTACCCAATGGTCTATTTATAGCAACAGACGCTAGCTATTGTGATCTAAACCCCTGTCACACTAAACGGCGTTTCCACTGAGTTGGCACGGTGTTGTTTAAGTTCCCAGAGTGCCAAGAGATCGCAGGAAAAATGCGAAGCTCCCGTGGTCTATTATCGCGTTCCTGATGTTGATGAAAAAAAGCAAGAAGGAAATCAAGTACATTGATATCTGTTCTCTGTACCCTTATGTTTGTAAACACAAATCCTATCCTGTAGGTCAGCCAGAAATTTTGTCTGCTGAGAATATTGACATGAACAATATTCGACAATATGAGGGCTTAATCAAATGCAAAGTTTTGCCTCCAACTGATTTGTTTCACCCCGTTCTCCCAGTTCACTGTAACAACAAAATGATGTTTCCACTCTGTATGAAATGTGCAGAAGAAAGTTCAAGCATTTGTAGCCATGGTGAAGAAAAGAGGGCTTTGGTCGGAACTTGGGTTACTTTTGAATTATTCAAGGCTCTTGACTGCGGTTATCGATTATTGCAAGTGTATGAAATTTGGCATTTAAATTCTGTGTCAGATCAGTTCTTTAAACGTTATGTGGACAATTTCTTGAAAATTAAGCAAGAAGCCAATGGTTATCCAGATCGGTGTCAATCAGACTCAGAAAGAGCAATTGCACAAAGACATTACGGAATATGAAGACAAATGTGAAACTCGTGGTATTTGCGAATTTGCATTGTAAAAAAATATTTCAGTGTGATTTTTTTCATTGTCAAGAAAATGTTTTTTACACTGTATTGTAAAAAAATGTTTCCTTATGAATTTTTTCATTGTCAAGAAAATTTTTTATGTTGCATTGCAAAAAATGTTTCATTGTTTAGTTCTGTTCAATAAAAATGCTTTCATTTTCAATGATGTTATCATTTTATCATTAGCCTTTAAAGAGTAAAGTAAAAAATGGATGTACAATCCATATTATTTCAACATCCTTGTAATATTTTCATCACAGGACCGAGCGGTTGTGGAAAAACAGAGTTCGTTCATAAATTAATTGAGTATCGAGAAGACTTGTTCAACATCGTTCCTGAAAGAGTTGTTTGGTGTTACAAAGAATGGCAACATGCCTACAGTGTTATGCAGGAAAAGTTTAATTCACAATTTGAATTGATAAAATTCGTGGAGGGGATTCCTGACGACGAAAACGAAATTGTCAGTGATGTATCCATTCCACATTTAATCGTCTTTGATGACATGTTGGGGGAAAAAGATGAGGAAAAAATTAAACTTTGGTTTACAAGAAAAGGTCATCATCGTAATGCAAGTGTGATTTACATCACGCAAAATATGTTTCAACAATCGAAATCGAGTCGAACCATTAGCCTTAATTCTAGATATATGATTTTATTTCGAAATGAACGAGATAAGAATCAGATTAAAACATTAGCTCGACAAATGCAAGCCCCACATTTGGTACCTGCTTATGAAGATGCTACATTGTCGGACCATGGATATCTAGTCGTAGATTTTCATTCACAAACAAACAAAGAATTAAGACTCCGAACAGATATATTTTACCGTTGGTATACACAAGGTAATGAAAGAGGACCTGTTATTTATTCTTCTGCTTAAAAAAGTTTCTTTAAGAAAAGTTTTTTTTATGCAAAAGTTCTTGCTTTAAAAGAGAATTACATTTTTAAATATAAATCATTTTTATGATACCCATCCGTGAGTAAACATGGACTTACCACCTACACCAAGATCGGTTTTAGCTGCTTTGCGAAATTTAAGTCAACAAACCGATAAACATGAAAGAGAAGCTGTGTTAAAAGCAGGATTAAAAGAAATTTTAAAATGGTTTACATTAGCTGCGCAAAACATCATCGAAAATAAAATCAAATTACCAAAACAAACCATAACGTACATGACAAAACATAGAGCAGATATTGAATAGCTAGCAGATCCGTCCATAGATGAGGAAAGTAAACGTAAAATCATTTTAAAACCTGGAGGGGTGGATTTCTAGGTGGTGTGATTATCAGAAGTTTGCTGAGATGGGATGGAACAAAAACCATCAGAAAATTTGGAGCTGAAAGACAAACTCGAAAACGTGTTCCACGAAAGCGTGCTCCGCAAAAGAAGAAGTCTCCGAAAAAGAAAAAATCTCCAACAAAGAAGAAATCTCCAAAAAAGCTTACTCCAAGAAAGCGTGCTCCACCAAAGAAAAAATCTCCAAAGAAGAAGAATTCACCATCAAAAAAGCATGCCCCAATTACGATTGATGAAAGATTTGTTACTACCCGAAAACGAAATTCTGTAGGAAGCAACATTTCAGAACATCAACAGTATCCGAAATCCGAAGAGGAAAGAATGAGAAAAAAAACTGCAGGATTACGAAAGAAAGTATTCAAGATTCATATTACCAGGTAAAAAATTATCGTTTCAAGAAATCCCCTCCAGCACGTGGTCTCCAAAGACATTAGCTAAACATAAAAAAGGGTTAAAAAAATATAAACGAATGTTTTATGATATGGTGAAACACAACCTTGATACAGGGAGATATAATCTTGACGACAAAAATGAGGTGCTCCACCTTGGGAATGAAGATCTGTTCCCGTGGATTCATCTTTATCTACAGCCACTACACTAGCCGACGATCTCTATTCACAGTTTTCTTAAGAAATTTTAACAACAAATTTTGTCTACAAAAAACATTATATTAGCTATAAATGTTAGTGATATGGAACTTGTATTATCATTTAATCCGAAATCGACATCAAGTCAACATGAAGAAGAAAACACCTCTGATAAAAAAACATGGTTCAATGGTTATGGCTATGATACAGGCTAAACCAAAAGCACGTAAAAAACTTGTAAAAGATTGATCACCTGAAGTGATAAAATACATATCGGAATGCTGTCATAATGTTTTAAAAGGCAATGTACATTTATCATCACCTCAGAAGAAGAAATTGTATTCAAGTAGGCAGCATCTCAGACGTTTAGCTTCGAAATCAGTCTCAGTAAAAAATAAAAAACAAATATTAAATCAAAAAGGTGGATTTCTTCAATTGCTTGGTCCTGCATTATTACTATTGTTAGGAAAAGCCGTTATCGGAGGAATAGGAGGAGCTCTTAAGGCCTTGTAATTTTATAATTTTTAAATTATGTCTGTTAAAAAAATGGTTATTGTGCCTTACCAAACCTTAGAAAATATGAATCGTTGGAAAGCCGAACAAGCTCAAAGACCTTGTTTACCACCCAATCCACAAGTTGTAGATGTAGTACATCTTCAACAGGACATGGGATATATTTTACAAAACACCAATTTATCAGAATCGGAAAAAGCTCAAAAGTATGGTGAGACTTTGTTTAAGTTACAAAATTCTCTTCAAAAAGCAAGACCGACTTTGAACAATTTACTTTCAACGACAAAAAGTGATGATAGTGTACAGAAATCAACATCTGTTACCTTGCATGATCAAATTTTGCAAAGTGTACCAAAAACCATGAAAAGAAAAGCCGAGTTACTTTTGAATATGATAAAAGATAACAATAATTTAACTTGGGATGAACAAGGAGTTGTGTCATATAAAGGCGGACGCATTCATGGTTCCAATATCATCGATCTTATCAATGATGCAATACGTCAAAGAAAAGGTGTTGAACCCAAAGGCTGGAAAACTTTTTCAAAGGCATTACATGAAAGTAATATTCCGCAAGAAGTCATTGGCAATCCAAGCAGATGGAGGTGGATGCATAAAACTTATGATAAAGTTTATGATAAGCCGCTGAGTGAAGATGAAGAATCCCATGGTGAGTCTGATTACTTATTTCACACACCAAAAAGTGTACAAAAAACTGCAAGGAAATCGCCTGCAAAAAGTGTTAAAAAATCTACGATGAAAACTCCATACATGAAAACTCCATACATGAAACCTGAAGAAAAAGAAAGACTGAAGCAATTCTATACTAAAGAGTTGTTAACTCCACCAGATTCTATAAAAAAGACCCCTAGTCGTAAAACGGCTCAGTCATGGGAGCCCTGGTAAAGCCTAAACTTGATTACGTGTTAAGAAAGTTATTTTATGATCCCAAAAGTACTGTCGCATTTACTGGAATAAACCAATTGTATCACGCTGCAAAATCTGTTTTGAAAGGAATAAGATACAAAGATGTTCAAGAGTGGTTACGAGGTGAATCCACCTATACCTTACACAAACCAATCCGTCGACGTTTTAAAAGACGAAAAACTATTGTAAGTGGTATAGATTATCAATGGCAAGCTGACTTGGCCGACATGCAACATTTAGCAAAACAAAATGATAACAAGAAATATTTACTTTGTGTAATCGACGTGTTTTCAAGATTTTCATGGGTTGTCCCTATTCCAAATAAAATGGGAAAAACTTTGATTCGAGCATTTCAATCTATTGTTCAGAAATCAAAACGAAAACCTTTGGCACTTCAAACAGATAAAGGTTCGGAATTCAAAAACAAACTGTTTCAACAATACTTGAAAAAGAGTCAGATTCATTTTTTCACCACCGAAAATCCAGAGACAAAAGCAAGCCTCGTTGAAAGATTTCAACGAACTTTAAAATCGAGAATGTGGAAATACTTTACGTACAAGAAAACAAGACGTTACATTGACGTATTGAATTCTTTAGTTCAGAATTACAATCATACTTTTCACAGAAGTATTAAAACATCTCCTGCAATGGTAACAAAATCAAATGAGGCAGAGGCTTCGAAAAATCTGTATCCTCGATTTTCGACAATCGCTATGACGAAAAAGCCAAAATTCGAAATTGGAGATCGTGTTCGGATCAATAAAACAAAACGCACATTTGATAAGGGATATTTACCAAATTGGACGCAAGAAATATTTGAAATCACTCATGTTAACAAGACATTTTCACCTATCACCTATAAAATAAAAGATTTACAGGGTGAACAAATTTTGGGAACTTATTATGAATACGAACTTCAATTAATAAAAGATGATGAAGTCTGTGAAATTGATTCAGTTCTTAATAGACGTATAAGGCGTGAGGGCAAAAAATTAATCAAAGAAATAAAAGTCAATTGGAAAGGTTATCCAAAAAAATTTCAAAGTTGGATACCAGAATCGCATTTGGTGTCTTTGAAGGGGAAAAAAACAACGTGAGACGAAAAAACACAGCCTCCAAAACAAAACAGCCCTTTTCAGGGCTAACCCAACAGTTCTTTTCAGAGCTAACCCAACAGTCCTTTTCAGGACTAACCATTTACCACGAAAGTTCTATCTTCAAATTGTCATTTCTTCAAATTGTCAAACTTCTTTCTTTTAGAAGAGTTACACTCCAAAGAGTTACACTCCAAAGAGCCACACTCCAGAGAGTAAAAAAACTCAGAAAAAAGTCTAAGTCCAACTCAGTGCTCAGGCTTTTAGAGAGAGAAATCATCCATAGATGCAGAAAAACTAAGTCCAACTCAGTGATCAGGCTTTTAGAGAGAAAAAATCATTCATAGATGCAGAAAAAGACTAAGTCCAACTCAGTGCTCAGGCTTTTAGAGAGAGAAATCATCCCTAGATGCAGAAAAAACTAAGTCCAACTCAATGGTTAGGCTGGGCTCCCCTCGGTGGACAATACTTAGCCTTTTATTGCAAGATAAATGTTCTATTTATGGTAACATTTTCATGCGGATTCTCGGACTTTATCGTTTACTCGACCCCCTTTGTGAACTGCTGCAGAGGGAAGCTCTAGCCTAAGAGGGTTTTGTACCCAGTTTGCCTCCAAACGTCCGCCATCTTGAATTCTGACGATGGACACTCCGGGTATCAGGGTAGAGACCTTGGGTATTTTTGGGCATTTTTTGTAGAAGTGATATAATGTAAATTCTTTCAGGGTAGGCAAACTGGGACAAATTCTCTGTAGGGTAGGAATGTATATTCTTTCAGGGTAGGCAAACTGGGACAAATTCTCTGTAGGGTAGGTAGCGTAGGGCTCTACAGGGACGGGATAATACGGATCTGACCGGGCCCCGTCAGATCCGTATTTTATCGTCCTTTACTACTCAGAAGACAGTACAACTTATGATTCAGTCAGTTGTTTGATAAAATGGATATTATAGATCCCTAATATGGCCTGCAACACGTAAAAAGGGGCATTGGGACATTTGCGTAAAGTGTCGTCCCGGATCAGCCTGTGCAGTCCGCACAGGCGGATCCTAGACGACACTTTCCGATCGTGTGTGATTTTTTGTTTCAGGCAAGTCTACTGTAGGACAAAATCTAATGTTGGCGTAAAGTGGCGTCTCGGGTTAGCCTGCGCGGACTGCGCAGGCTGATCCGAGACGACATTTTACGCAAATGTCCGAAAGCCCCTTGTCACATGTTACAGACCATATGATAACTTGCCTTAAACTTTAACTTGTTTAAATAATGCATCGCAGAGGTGCGTTAAACCCACTTTTGCCACAGCATGGCTAAAATGATCTAAATAAGAGATTAAAATTAACAAGAGAGGTGACAACTAACGATTGTTAATCCAGTAATAGAATGAATGTCAGATAAATCTGACCTAATTTAATCTTTTATCGAGTAATCCCGAGTGTAACGGCTCTTGACTGAAAACTTAGTAGTCCCATGCAAAAGAGAAAAATGCTGGTAACTAGAAGTTTCTCCTTTTCTCACGATGTTATCTCTACCATTCCAAAGACAAATTCTGTTAGTTTTGTCACATGCAATTTGTCGTCTGCAAACGCTTTCAAATTGAGTGAGTACAACTTTTTACCAAACGACAAATTATAGACTCTTCCACACTGAAAACATCTGCAGACGACAAACTTTTAGAAGTGTCCATATTGATAGCTGTTACAGCCGATAAGCTACACGTGGCTCTTGAAAAAAGTCTCTGTGGAGTTTGGATTTGAAAGCGAAGAAAACATTGTGGGGTAAAAGAAGTAGTCCCGCTTTCACCCAGAACATTTTATTCCTAAACCTTCTTTCCCAAGGTTGTTAAAACACGGGCTATTTTCGTGACGAGTGGAAAATTCTGCATAAGGGAAAGAACTGGCAAATGCTCTGAAGAAAATCGTAGACACTGTATATCAAAGCAGTATTGCTAAATTCATCGATAGATTTTTGTGTATTCATACACACAGAAGTAAAGTTGTAATATAAATAAGTATTCTCCTATTTATCTTTTGAATACACAATCTTGGGGTAAACATTTACAAACGTGACATCCCGACATTAACGACAGAAATTCTATAAAATAATTTAACGCCCTTTACGATTTATTGTATGGACTTCTTTGTCAATAATAGAACAAGCCAAGCAATGAAAATCAGTCGATTCCTGCTTTTGCCACGGTGGTTTCGAATGTGGCCTGCAAGACGTGAAATTCAAGTCTCCCTGAAGGAGAGAATTAATATGCTCAAAGGGTTTCTGGTTTTTTTTTTACACTACGTGTTTTTCTATAAAGCATACCCTTATTCACAATGTCAAGCATATTTTCGTGCCAAAATCTTGTTCTATCGACCGGGTCAGGGTGCTAATCTCTTAGCTCTGAACTACACAATCCAAATTCTTCAACTACCCTGAAGAAGAAGGGCTTTAAAAAAACATTGTGGGAAAATGAGAAAATGCTGGTTACCAGCATTTTCTCATTTTCCCACAACGTTTTCTACTCTGTCAAACAAAGAATCCATCATTTAAGCTACACTTACTTTGTCATCTGCAAACCTTTCAATTTGGTGAAGTCGTTTGGTAAAGAGTAAACTCTTAGCAAGAAGACAAACATTAAACTCCCTGACATTAAAAGCGTCTGCAGACGAGAGATTGACTATGTCTCTAATACTAGGATTTTTTGATGATGGTAGAAAACATTGCGCGAAAAGAAGAAAATGCTAATTACAAACTTTTTTTCTTTTCCCGCAATGTCTTTAAAAGTATTCTTCCATAGGGTCGAAGAAACACGGGATCGTTTAGTTAAGGGTTTCAAAACTGGATCAATATACATTTATCTATGAATATTGAAGGAGTACGATAATCCGAAGGATAATCTGCCGGGCTTTAACATTAAGATTATCCCGATGTTTCATGTTGATTGCAAATTGAGTACTTGATTGGCGCACTGGCTGATGGGGATCTAATGCACCTCCGTGATGCATTATACGAAGCAAATCATCGTATAATTATGGATCCATAAAACCCATTTTGTCTGATAATCGACTAAATCATGGGGTACAATGGTACTTTGACATGCAGAAATGTTTAGCAATAGCTAAAAGTTTCGTATGAGGTCAGCCTGCGCCGACTGCGCAGGATGACATGAGTCGATGCTTTTTGTTTTGCAGATGCATTAAACCCCCTTTTCACAGAGCATGGATAATTCATGTGTCCATGCAACGCCACAGGCGATAACAAAAGCTTTCGAGGACGGCATAGATCGAGATCAGACTGGACAGCCTATAGACATGTGTTTATCCCTTGCTATGCAATAACGGCTATAGCGTTACTAACGGTATAGAAAATTTCACAGTAAAAATAAATATAAAACTCTGTAATTTCTCGTGTTTTCTACATATACGTATATTTGAGTTTCATTTCTGAAGTCACATTTACACGCGAATGAAAATTAGCTGTCTTTCTTAAGATTTCCTGAAAAAATACAAAACCAAATCTGGTTTTAAGTCCCTTTAAGATCAAAAAAATATTTCTGAGTTTCAGTGGATTGTATTTTCAGCTGTCAGAGGCGGTCGAGTTTTTTATAAATTGATGTTGAAAGAGTTAAAGTTTTGTACTGCACAAATGCTACTTTTCTGAGGTAAATCAAAACATTTTGCCAACTAAAACGTACTAGTTAAAGTAATATCCGGACAATTAAGGAATATTTACTTATTTACATATTACTTTATTCAGCCATTTTAAAATATTGCTTTACCACTGGAAACCAGCATTTTCTCCTTTTTCACGATGTTTTCAATCCTCTTAACCCTTTACCACAAAATTTTAGACCTGTCCAATTAGAAAGCGTTTACAGATGACAATTTCATAGTGTCTCAAATGACTCAATTTTTCTTTGATGTGGTAGAAACCTTTGTGGGAAAAGGAGAAAATGCTGGTTACAAGCATTTTCTCCTTTTCCCGTAATGTTTTCAAAAGGCTCCTTTCTCAGGGTCGTTAAAAGTCGTCATTGTATGGTAAAGGGTTAAACACATATCCTACCGCGGTAATTTGTCGTCTGCAATTTATAGACTAGCGTCAAACTTTGTCGTCTGGTAAAGGATTAAGCGATTATTTATTATCTTCACAGATGTCGTCTGCTTGCGTTTTCAAAGATTTACGATCAAGGAGTAAGTGCTGTATATTATTTTCCCCTCGAACCATGATGTTTTTCTATAAACATTCGATATTCGAACTCAAGACCCCTGGACCGTAATTAAATCTTAATCAACTCTTTACAAGGCGACAAAATACTGAAAGCATTTGCAGACGAAAAATTAAATGTGGCTGAAATGACGGGGTTTGTCTCTAAGAGATAATAAAACATTGTTTGAAAAGCAGAAAATGCTAGTAAACAACATCTTCCTTATCCCACAAAGTTTTCAAAAGCCATATGCCTAAGGGATGTAAAACATTAGATTGCTTGGTAAAGGGTTAAAAATTGACTAAGTTCTATGTAAATACGCCTTTTTTGAGAGAAACTGAAGAAATGGAATGCATAATTGTATTTTACAAGCTACTGCCAATTTCAGAGAGAGAGAGAGAGGGAGAGAGAGAGAGAGAGAGAGAGATGGAGGGGGGGGCGCGAGCAATACCAACACAATCTGAAAGCGTTATTTGACCTAACAATGAGCAAGAAAACATACAACTTACCTAAAATTGAATATTCAAGATGAAATAACTACAATTATTCTATCCGTAGACTAGAAGATTTTGTATATCCTTGTATACATTGAACTCTTGTCGCTTGTATAGGATAAATCGACAATTTCAGACATTAAAAAAAACATAAATAAGGCATAAAAATTGCAGTTTCAAAGTTAATTGGGCAAGAATATATCGTAAAACATAGGACAGCATTGACTGAAGATCTAAATGCATAATCGGCGTAGTCTAATCTTGGTCTTTACAGTCCGGAAAAGTAAACGAAGTTGTGCATAGAGCGCCAAGGATTAACCAATTTTGTCAATATGTAGAGTTAGCTCCCTTGTCGTCAATAAATCCCTGACTACCATTGAACGAGATAAAGTGACTTTGATAAACGGATTGGTTTTTTAGAAATCCTTTTTGGTTAAGTGTAAGTCTTAACTAATCATCACAAATTTTAACTCCCTTTTAAAGAACAAGGCTTTGAAACACTGGGAAAATGAGAAAATACGGGTATGTAGTTTCCCAAAGACAAAATAAATTGTACGAGTATAAAGGTTAATGCCGTATTATTACTTGCATTTATGATTTCAACGCAGTAAAAGTTTTAATTACCGGTTCTTCCCCCCCCCCCCCCCCGAAAATTTGAGAATACTAATGATTATAATTATGAGTCTCCTGTTCTTTCGAATGACACGTACATGTATTTATTCTGTAATTCGCAGAATACATTAAATGAATACATGTCATGATTTTAAAAAAATGAAGTTTTAGCGATTTTGACTTTTTCCCAGCGAAAATCTTTCCGTATCAGACAGAATGTAGATCAAAGATCGGACTGCACGATCTGTACAGTCTGATCTTTATCTACGCAGTCAGCAAAAGGGCATTTATAGCATTTAGCACCCCAAAGAATAACTGTATCTATTATAAAGGGTAATGGGTCGATTAAATAAACCTACTTGACATAAAAAAAAACGGAATTCATTTTAACCGATCGACAATAATCCCTTTACCAACCAATCACCTAATTTTAAAACCCTGAGCAATGCGAACTGCAAAACGCGCTGATGGAAAAGAAGAAAATGCTGATAGCAAGCTATTTCATCGTTTCCAACATTTCTATCTACCCTTCAAACAAGTGCCAAACTTTGATTGTAAGAGCTACATTTAATCTAGGGCCCATCGTCTACAAATGCATTCAATACAGAAAAGTCTGAAGTTCTGTGGCCGAGTCAAGAGTCTTTATATACGAATACCTTTTTGGCAGTCTAACGCTGAGTAGGACTGAATAGCTACGGAAGGCCTTCAGTAACAACAGAACACGTTGTCTGCGCATGTCATATTCTACGAAGATTCGACCTGTCTGCTATGACGCATCACCCATCCCCCGAATATTCGGGAAAAGTAGGGCTTACAGCGAAGCTATTAGCCTATTACCCAAGCATGTAAGGGCTGTTTTAATAAATGGCCGATGCATAGGTTACATGCTAGCCGATCACAGCTGAATGAATCGCACCAGGTAGCGTTTTATTGAGTAAACGTTTATTTCATTTTTAAATTCAAAGTAACGGTTGTTGTTTTGAAAAGTAGTCCGGTACTGTACCCATAATGCCCATATTAGATAGATGTGTATTCGTAGAATGCCATCTAGCGGGAGATAATGCAACAGAACACCATCGTAAATTATCTTTATTGGTCGGCTTTCATTCGGCAACCCTCGGCCTCTCGGCTGTATCACGTGGCTTGATGTGCACCCACACGGTACATTTCTTCGCCGGAAATACACCGATTTACCGTACTTGAAATCGTAACACTCAACTTAGAAAAAGAAAATACTAGTTACAATTTTCTGTGGGTATTTTTCTTAAACACATTTCCAATGAAAAATAGTTTGTATATTTCTTTTCTAACTCTGTCTATCGATTCCGTTGGCATTTTTCAGCGACAGGCTGGTTATCGCCGTCGCTGTTGTTGCCGTTGCTGATCGATTTCCGTGGGCGCCGCCAGGTTTAAGATCATGTGACTGACAGTATTTCAATATGAGAACCCCCCTTGATGCAGACGAGGTTTGATATAGTTACGAAATCGGTCGAGTTGTGACGCGTCGGTCGGCTTTTTACAGGAATATCTTATGCTTGCTGCTTCTTCTGTCTGTCCTTTTAATTCGTTCTTATTTTGTTCCTTAAAGGTGGGTATTTAGATTTTTCACATGTCACCAAATTAAAAAAATATATATATCACTGAAATTTATATGAAAAAACAATACAAATCATCAAACATTAAGAATCATAAAATTACAAAAAAAAAAAAAAATTTTGATGGTGTTCCCTTAAAAGGCTACGTAGCCTCTTAAGGTATTTTTAGATTTCGCGCCAAAAAAAAAAAGCATTGTGGGAATGTCAAGTGACTGGCACGTGACTAATGACGCTTAAATTCCATAACATAACAAACATGTAATTATTTTCCATAATGTCTTCTTCGGACGCTATGTTTGAAGCTTCGTCTGTGTATTTCCGGTATGTAAATGAGCGAGTTGCTCATGTAAAACAGAGATCTTATATACAGGGATAGGAAACGCGGTATAACTTCCAGTTATTCTCTGTCTTCTTTCGAATTGACCGCAAAGGAAAAAACGGCGGCCATCTTAAATTTCGGCATACGACGGTCACTGTTTTAATCAACGTTTTGCTTGGTTATCCCATACGTCCTTCTCAACAGGTAAGTTTCCGAATATTTACATGCTTAGAATATATGTAACATCAATTTTTTCGGAGATTTTGTTTTATATGTTTATTTTGGCGTTAAAAAATCATGACCTAATCATGTTTGCCCCGTAGGGGATGTTCGGCAGGAGGATTTAGTGACGTGCAAAAGTACTTTTTAAGTACATAAAGTAGCGTCCAAATAGCAACATGTTGGTAAAAATCACGAGATAGAGTACATCACCTTGTATTAAAGCTAATTTTGTGCTGATTTTCGATTCCTAAGTTAGATAGTTATGGGCTCAAAACTGGTTTATTTTCGGTATTTCATCACAAAATGGCGGACCAATGTGGTGAATTTGGCGGGACCCTAGTGATAGTTGTAGCATTCTCAATTTATTTTTAGAAATAAATCTGTTCAGATTTTGACATATTTATAAGCAGTAAGTATTTCTTTTTGTTTTTAAATCAAATCTAGTGATTTTCGATGCCAAGGTTGGATAACTGTGGGCTCAAAAACTTGGCTATTTCGGTCTTAATTGCAAGATGGCAGCCTAAAAAGGGGTTATTTCAGTAAAGGTGGAAGCGTAGTACCGCACATTAGTCAAAAATGATTGGATCTCTGATAGTTGGCCATATCCTGAACAAATTCCATTATAGTCTAACCATGTGAAAATGAAACCATATTTTGCAACGTAACTGAAGAATTAAAATGTTACGTTTTGTAAAAAGGAGAAATTTGAAATTCAGTTGGTTCTATATTTTTTTTCCAGATATGTATTGTGACAACACAAACACTTCAAAACATGGTTTCAAGAGCTGTCAACATACTGTTGTGATGCATCCTGTGAACAGAAGAATGACATTGAAGATGGTTTTGTAATTCTGCATAAAGTGTGCTAGTATAAAACTGAAGCTGGGCTTGACAACTTGGAATATTAAAGACAAAATCAGCTGTGAACTGTACAAACCTGCAAGAAAAATGCTAAAGTGACATTAATGTATTTGAATATGAAAGCTGTGAGCTTCTTCTACCACCAAAGTATATTTAGTGTGTATAGTTCAATAAGCCCCTAGAAGTATGGAGTTATTTAATTATCTGTGACAAATGCTAGTATTCCTGAATCCTAAGTTTTCACTAAACTGGGGAATATCCATACTTCCGAAAACATTGTGAACAAAGAAGAAACTACCGGTAAGTACATGTTACATTTTCTCATTTCCCCAGGAAAAACAAGTCTCCTCATTTCAGTTGCATTTCATTTGTCGTCTGCAAATGCTTTCAAGTTAGACATGTCCAAAATTTTGTAATCTGGCAAAAAGTTAAGGATGTAACCTTGCTCAATTTGCAATGTTTCACAACATTTTAGTTGTATCATAGCAGCCATTATACTTATCTATTTGTTTTTTGAATTTGCACAACTGTCTGCACAAGCTGTGTGTTGCTTTTCCTCATCAACATACATGTATTAAATTTGACATACTTTTGGTTTCTTCAAACAACACAGTACATTCAGTATCTACAGTCTTATAAGCCACTTGTGGTAAGGAGTTATCTAACAATCTGTGACAGATGCCAGTATTCCTGAATCCTAAGTTTTCACTACCATGGGAAATATTTACACATCTGAAAACATTGCGGGAAAAGAAGAAAATGTTGGCAAGCATGTTCTCATTTTCTCAGCAAAGACACAAGTGACACATTTCATTTCTTGTCTGCAAATAATTCCAAATCAGAAAAGTCTCAAATTTTGTTGTCTGGCAAAGTGTTCCTGAAGGTTGGTTGCTTTCAACATTTTGCAATTGTATCACAGCAAACAATGCAGCTATCCATATTCCATGTATTACTAGAGTTGGGAATGTTTCTACTTGAAAATCTCTGTTGAGGGAGAGAAGTATATTTTGGGCGTTTGTATGACATACACCAGGATTATAATGATAGTTTAATATACCAATAATATCTCATATACACAATACTTTTACCATCATCATTAACTGCAACTTGTCACAGTGAAAAAGTTTTAGGAGATAAAAGTCTACATTCAATGAAAAAAGCATTTGCGGAAGCAACCAACCATTTGCATGTTACATTTTATCGCAAAAAGATTGGTCCTTGTGTCATACTGTTTTCCAAAGATTTCTACAGTGGATTTATGTAAAATCAAATTTATTAGGCATTAAGTTAAAACTTGCTAAAGGAACACATTTTTCAGCACCATTTAATTTTGTAACACACATGTAGCTCAATATTCATGGCTGCCTTGATGTTTTTAGTGAGACATTTTAAAATATCAATTTCAACGTAAACTTTCTGTGTACAGCTTGAATTTTTTTGAAAATTTAAAAAATGAAAAACATTTGAAGGAAAGGCAAAAACATAATATTTTTAATAGCACAGAAATCATTTTGAAAAGAATTGATCACTGGCTGCAACTGGTCTTTTACAAATGTTTTCCAATGCTGTCCACTGTATGAGGAGCGAAAAGTCAAATTTGTACAAAGTCCTACACAGCTTATACTGTTTTCAAATTGGTCCAAAATCAAAGCTTTCAAAAATATTAGATAACCTTAAGTTACTACGAAAAAGAGGGTTGTTTCGGTAATGAGTCGTTTTGGCACCGGGCCGTTTTGATCTCCATTCACAATTTACACTTCGTGTGAAATCAAGACTGACAACATGACCTGTATATCTGAAACGCCCAATTAGTCGACACTTTAAATTTTCCAGATAGAAAAATAACACTTTAACTGAAAAAAACAATAATAGAAAAACATTGACATAAACATTGAAACGCATTTCATACTAAACGCTTCTTTGGCCGACAATTTTTATATCCGACAAAGAAGCGTTTAGTATGAAATGCGTTTCAATGTTTATGTCAATGTTTTTCTATTATTGTTTTTTTCGGTTAAAGAGTCATTTTTTTTTTTTATCTGGAAAATTTAAAGTGTCGACTAATTGGGCATTTCAGATATACAGGTCATGTTGTCAGTCTTGATTTCACATGAAGTGTAAATTGTGAATGGAGATCAAAACGGCCCGGTGCCAAAACGACCCATTACCGAAACAAACCTCTTTTTCGTAGTAACTTAAAATATTTTAATATTTCTGCAGTGGATATCTATTGCAAACAATTCGGGAAAAGCACACATCGCCTGTTGAAGGATTAAGTCCGTCTAACGTTTCGGAAGTGGGCTGCTTTTGTCCACTCCCTGTATTTGACATGATCACAAGTGGGATATATCAAGTTGTGTATCTGTCATGACACATCTAGTGTCCTCTTCTGTTTATAGACAATACGCATCATTGAAATTAAATATTTATTTTCTGATTTTCTTCTCCAAATGTTTCAATTTGGTCAGGTCAAAAGCTTCTCATGTCATCAGGAGTGACAAACATTTCACTTGTATGTAGTACAATGTATTAGGCCGGTAACACAGAGATCTGTTAATAGTTATATACCCATTTTTCAATAGCAAACTACACAAAGGGCATATAGAACCAGAAAATTGCCTTCACTGCCCATTCAATGGACCTTCCAGTACATTTTCAGTTCAGCCTGCAGCTACTCTTAAATCACTGTCTTTGACAGAAAAAAAAAGGAGAATTTCCTGCAAAATGGAAAGAATTAGTGAACTTTCTGAAAAAGTAGGCTGGTGAAGTGTGAGGACCTGTCTGCAACTCTGTTCCTACTTTTATATATTGGAATCAATTACATACAACAGTTGCATCATTTCGAATTAACCTGTGTACCTTACAACCTTGTGTGTTTGATGACTTCGGAATATTTAAAGCTTTTTGAAAATATTGTGGGAAAAGAACAAAATGCTAGCCTAGCACATGTACCTGTTTTCAGCATTTTTATCCGCAATGTTCAATACCATGCAAAAAAAATCAATCGTTTGAATCTACTTTCAGTTGTCGTTTGCTAATACTTTCAATTGGGGATTCCAAAGGCCCCCAAAAAATTGTTCTTTGGTGAAAAATAGTCAGTAGCATAATTATTAGAAAAATAAAAAGACAAATCTGCAATTATCCCTTTGCCACACAACCCTGAGTTCTGATGACCAAGAGAAAGAAGCCTTTTGGAAACATTGCAGGAAAAGGAGAAAATGCTGGTTACCAACATTCTCTCCTTTTCCCCAAATGCTTTCAATTATATCATTGACAAATTCCATAATCTGAGTCGCATTTCAATTGTTGTCTGTAAATGCTCTCTATACAAGTCTACTTCTGTATTGTTTCAAAAAGAGTTAACAGTGTGGCAAAGTAAAAGTTGCTTTTGACAAGCAATTTTTCCTTCTTTAATAATGTTTTTTTATTCTGTGCCAGAGAACTTAAGCTTATCTAATAACTTTGAATGCTTTGATTTTGGACCAATTTGAAAACAGTATAAGTTGTGTACAAATTTGACTTTTCACTCCTCATACTGTGGACAGCATTGGAAAACATTTGTAAAAGACCAGTTGCAGCCAGTGATCAATTCTTTTCAAAATGATTTCTGTGCTATTAAAAAAATTATGTTTTTGCATTTCCTTCAAATGTTTTTCATTTTTTAAATTTTCAAAAAAATTCAAGCTGTACACAGAAAGTTTATGTTGAAATTGATATTTTAAAATTTCTCACTGAAAACATCAAGGCAGCCATGAATATTGAGCTACATGTGTGTTACAAAATTAAATGGTGCTGAAAAATGTGTTTCTTTAGCAAGTTTTAACTTAATGCCTAATAAATTTGATTTTACATAAATCCACTGTAGAAATCTTTGGAAAACAGTATGACACAAGGACCAATCTTTTTGCGATAAAATGTAACATGCAAATGGTTGGTTGCTTCCGCAAATGCTCTTTTCATTGAATGTAGACTTTTATCTCCTAAAACTTTTTCACTGTGACAAGTTGCAGTTAATGATGATGGTAAAAGTATTGTGTATATGAGATATTATTGGTATATTAAACTATCATTATAATCCTGGTGTATGTCATACAAACGCCCAAAATATACTTCTCTCCCTCAACAGAGATTTTCAAGTAGAAACATTCCCAACTCTAGTAATACATGGAATATGGATAGCTGCATTGTTTGCTGTGATACAATTGCAAAATGTTGAAAGCAACCAACCTTCAGGAACACTTTGCTAGACAACAAAATCAGATTTTGCACAACACAGATACATACTTTTCTCCCTCAAAAAAATATGTTGATGAGGAAAAGCAACACGCAACTTGTGCAGACAGTTGTGCAAATTCAAAAAACAAATAGATAAGTATAATGGCTGCTATGATACAACTAAAATGTTGTGAAACATTGCAAATTGAGCAAGGTTCCATCCTTAACTTTTTGCCAGATTACAAAATTTTGGACATGTCTAATTTGAAAGCATTTGCAGACGACAAATGAAATCCAACTGAAATGAGGAGACTTGTTTTTCCTGGGGAAATGAGAAAATGTGAGATGTACTTACCCGTAGTTTCTTCTTTTCACAATGTTTTCGGAAGTATGGATATTCCCCAGTTTAGTGAAAACTTAGGATTCAGGAATACTAGCATTTGTCACAGATAATTAAATAACTCCATACTTCTAGTGGCTTACTGAGCTATACATACTAAATATACTTTGGTGGTAGAAGAAGCTCACAGCTTTCATATTCAAATACATTAATGTCACTTTAGCATTTTTCTTGCAGGTTTGTACAGTTCACAGCTGATTTGGTCTTTAATATTCCAAGTTTTCAAGCCCAGCTTTAGCTTCATACTAGCACACTTTATGCAGAATTACAAAGCCATCTTCAATGTCATTCTTCTGTTCACAGGATGCATCACAACAGCATGTTGACAGCTCTTGAAACCATGTTTTGAAGTGTTTGTGTTGTCACAATACATATCTGGAAAAAAAATATAGAACCAACTGAATTTCAAATTTCTCCTTTTAACAAAACGTAACATTTTAATTCTTCAGTTACGTTGCAAAATATGGTTTTATTTTCACATGGTTAAACTATAATGAGAATTTGTTCAGGATATGGCCAACTATCAGAGATCCAATCATTTTTGACTAATGTGCGGTACTGCGCTTCCACCTTCACTGAAATAACCCCTTTTTAGGCTGCACTTTTATTTACCTAGGATTCGATAAACAGCTTATATTTGATTTTAGTGCAAAACGAAATACTTACTGCTTATAAATATGGTAATATCTGAACACAATTAATTCAAAAGATGGAATCAGAATGCTACATTTATCACCAGGGTCTCAGCAAATTCACCATATTAGGCTGCCATTTTGCAATTAAGACCGAAAATAGCCAAGTTTTTGAGCCCCCAGTTATCTAACCTTGGCACCGAAAATCACTAGGTTTGCTTTAAAAACAAATAGAAATACTTACTGCTTATAAATATGTCAAAATCTGAACAAATAAATTTCTAAAAATAAATTGAGAATGGTTCTACTATCACTAGGGTCCCGCCAAATTCACCACATTGGTCCGCCATTTTGTGATGAAATACCGAAAATAGCCCAGTTTTGAGCCCATAATTATCTAACTTAGGCATCGAAAATCAGCACAAAATTGGCTTTAATACAAGGAGATGTACTCTATCTCGTGACTTTTACCAACATGTTGCTATTTGGACGCTACTTTATGTACTTAAAAAGTATTTCTTTTGCACGTCACTAAATCCTCCTGCCGAACATCCCCTACGGGGGAAACATGATTAGGCCATGAATTTTTAAAGCCAAAATAAGCATATAAAACAAAATCTCCGAAAAAAATGATGTTACATATATTCTAAGCATGTAAATATTCGGAAACTTACCTGTTGAGAAGGAAATGTTGGATAATCAAGAAAAACGTTGATTTTTTAAAACAGTGACCGTCGTATGCCGAAATTTAAGATGGCCGCCGTTTTTTCCTTTGCGGTCAATTCGAAAGAAGACAGTGAATAACCGGAAGTTATACCGCGTTTCCTATTCCTGTATATACGATCCCTGGCGCAAACCACTAAAAAAAAAAAAAAAATTATTTTTTAAGCCTTTAAGGATCTGGATATATTCAACTACAACTTAGTAACTATTACTTTATATATATATTGTTTAATAAAAATTAGTTTGAACTAATTTTTGCAAATGCCTTGTACAAACCTATAAAACTTCTAATGTAAACTTCAAGAGCCATTCCAAAGCCTTGACCAGCAGCGACGTAAAAAGTTGTATATGCACAGTGATAGGTTTGGTAATAACTTTATCCTTTCAACTACACCGAATGAAATTAATTTACTGAGTAAGGAAAATGAAACAAATTTTTTTTACGTTTACAATATCTTATAAAATATTTAAAAAATATTACACAGGCTTATGTACTCTCTGATCTTGATCTATTTCTGGCATTTTCGAACAGTTTCAACCCTTAGAGCACTATGCACCACTTTGGTATTTTTTGTGGACAACGTACATCACGATCCATACATTTTTCACGGGTATTGTAGATCAGAACCTTACTGTACAGAACTTACAGTCTGATCATAACAGCTTCGACGAACACAATACACTAAATGCTAAATTTTACAGGGCTTATAAGGTAGATCGTCCATGTTACAAAATTCGATGAGGCTAAAGTGTCGACGTAGGGAAGAAAAAGTGTTATCTCTTCACAAGTAGGCCTATTCTATAAATAGCTGATGTCAGCTCTTACTGTGTAGGGAGGTAATCAATCTATACCTTGATCAAAGGTTAACCGCCCTATTATCGTTACAGATTAAAAATGGACGAAACACTTGTACATAAAACTGCTTCTGATTATCATATTCTAAGATGCTCTGCATCTCATAATTGTTATTAGTTTGTTTTGCAAAAAAGTAGACAAATGCGAAAACGGTTTAGAGGTGGGAGAGCCTATGATAAACGGAAAGCATTATAATTTCGTTTGGGAACAAAGAAGGAATCCTTTAAGTTGGAAAAGTTCGAGGGACTAGCCAATGAAAGGAAGTTTATTTCTCTGTATTTTCATTGTTATTTGAGAATGAACATGTATTGCAAGAAAACCAGACTTGATGTTCATGTAGGTCTGATTGAATATTTGAGAAAGAGTCATGTGGAGTAATTTTTTAACACTAACACGACATTATTAGGAAATTTCCAAAAATAATAACCAGTCGAATAATTACTGATCATCTACATGGTAAATAGTTTAGGTACATTCCTACTGGAAGCCGCTTTCGAGCGGCTTCCAATAAGATCCCTGTGTAAAAATAGACCGTGTTTCCCGTCGGTGTCGACCTGGGCCGTAGTAAATCTCTAATTTCCCTTGTTGTCGGATGGTTTTCGACCACTGGAGTCTTATGAATGAAAATTAAAAGGCTTTGGGAGTATACGGATGATTTTTTAGTATTTTTGTAAAATTTTCGTCCTAAAATCTGAAGGGCCACCTTTAAGAGCTTTGATCAACTTTAAGTGTTGTTGTAGTTAGTATTGATCAAGAACAACAGGTATAAATAGCAGATCTAGTTTGCTTTTCTAACTCTTTACCAAAGGTCAAAATTTTAGACTTGTCCTAGTTTAACCCTTAACCTGCTAAATAAGTGAAATGAAACTTTCAAGAGGATAGTAAAGGCCCAAACTTTGCTATTTCAGAGTTTTGTTTGTTTGTTTGTTTTTTTGGAGGGTGGGGATATTTCCTTATCAGACAGTGTAGATTCAAGATCAGACTGCACAGTCTGTGCAGTCTGCTCTTGATCTACACTGCCCGCAAAGGTCCTTGAGTCACGCCTACCTACCTTATGATTAAAGCACTTGCAGACAACAAATGAAGTATGACTGAAATCATTGGATTAATGTTTGAAAGGATAGAAAACATTGTGGGGAAAGGAAAAAGTGCTGCTTTCCGCGTTTTATCCTTTTTCAGAAGGCCTCTTCTCTAGGGTAGTTAAAGTACGTAATTGTTTGGTAAACGTTTAACCCTTTCCCAAACGAAAAATTTTAGAGTCTTACAAAGTAAGAGCTTTCGCAGATGACAAATTATGAATTGGTACAAATGAGCTTTAGGTCTCTGATAGTATAGAAAACATTGTGGGAAAAGGAGAAAATGCTGGTTACCAGCATTTTCTCCTTTTCCCACAATGTTTTCAAAAGCCTTCTTTCCCAGGGTCGTGAAAACCAGGGATTGTTTGGTAAAGGGTTAACCCATGAACAAAAATTACAGATCGGATTTGTATCTACACTGCTCTCTAGCAGTTCTCAAGCTAAGACCACGTTACGATTTTCTAACATCTTACTCTCTTACTCTTGCAATTATGGTTTTCTAGTTTTCGTTTCACCCATTGCTCACCAGAACGAACTGAACACTGAATGTGGCTTAATACCCCCGCCAGCGCTTTGACAGAAAAAAGTGTCAAGTTCAAGGGGAGATAATTCCTCAACCAGGAGGAGTTGACACTTGAAAATTGCGTCTTGCAAATCTTCAATATATGATCAGTATATGTGCAAAGTTTCAATACAATTGAAGGAAAACTGTAGGAGGAGTTTGCGATACAAAATTACTAGTATTTTGTACACAGACGGACACACGGACACACGGACGGACACACGGACAGACAGTCTGATTCCAGTATAACCCCGAAAACTTTCGTTTTGTGGGGTTATAATTAACAACACACGAGCTAGACAAGGCCTAACGAAAAAATATCTGTGTTTAGGGTTTCGGTCCGAGATGCTGTAGGTAGGGTAGGTAGGGATTTTTTTTTTTCCCAAAAACTTTTTACATAGACCATGTACCGAAATCACACCCTACAAATCTTTTTTTTTCCCAATCAAACAATAAAAAGTTTAGGATCAGCAGCATTTTCTAGGTAGGGTAGGGAAACCCTAAACACAGATATTTCTTTTTTAGGCCCAATAATCTTGTCAGAAATTAATAATCAAACCGAATTTAGATTTTACATATAAATACATATTAAGACATTGTAGGAAAAGAAGAATTGCTCGATACCAGAAATTTCTCCTTTTCCATCATTGTTTTCAAAAGAACTCTAACTCTGAAGACAGACAAAATAAAAAAGTCGTTTGCAGTAAATATAAGTTGAATGTAATATAACGAATAATACTGGCCTTTAAAAGCCTCCATAGTCATTCACTTTGAACCTCTTTATTACAGTATGTAAATAAAGATCTGCTTCGATTTTTTTTGATCGACCTTTTCAACCACGAAACTTAATTAAACCCTTCATATTCCCCTTAGTTTTTTTTTCTTTTGTTTTAAAGGTAAATTGCTACCTCATGATTTGCACTACTCTATATTGGAAACCGTCAGCTTAAGATATTGGAGAACAGTAAGCTCCCCTTTTTTGATACATTTCCACATAAAATACGTCTGTGTACGAATTATGTCCGTGTTGGTCCAGTATAATAATTTTGTGATTAAAAAGAGCTATTCCTTGTTTAAAGTAAATACTCCTTTACTCGCAATGCCTAGCTCAGTATTCGGACAAAAATTGCATTTAATAATGCCAGAATCGTTTCAAAAGTGATCCATAAGTCGACAGTTTTAAGTGGTCTGTACAGGGCAATGGGATCATAACCCTTTCCAAAACACCGAATTTTAGACCCTCCAGAATTCAAAGCCTCTGCAGGCGACAAATTCAATAATGGAATAAATGAACAAAAGTTCTCTGACAGGGTAGAAAAACAATGTGGGAAAAAGAGAAAATGCTGGTTATCAGCATTTTCTCTTTTTTCCACAGTGTTTCGATAGCTTTATTTCTCAGGGTTGTTAAATCAGGTAATTTTTTGGTAAAGGAATTACCTCCTTTTCCCACGATATTTTCAAAGGACTCTTTCCTGAGGGTCATTAAAACTCGGCATTGTTCGGTAATGGGATGAACTAGTACCAGTATTCTCTACTGATATAATTCCAATATAATACCTGACTCCCTAATTATAGATTATACCATGTTTTCCCAAAGCGGTTCACATGTATCGTAGGACAATTATACCGGACTGCTTGTCTATGTCAATAGGCCAAAATGAAAGATTTTTTTTATTTTTAGATTTCAATAAGCGGTTGGTTTTTGAGCACAGAAAAGAACCCTAGGGCTGCATAATAATACAAGCACACATACTAATATGATTTAAAAGAAAGACTGTTTTGGTCTTTTAGAATACCACCATTCATCGACAGCTTTCTGCACTTTAATACAATTTGCTACGAGACTTATATTCAAAGTTTAAAACTTTATCATTGTAATGTATTAAATTTTGTGCCGTTAGCCATCATTACATTACCGCATTTCAGTGACTCGACGGTCTTACCGGTATAACCCAGTTCTTATACGTGTTTCAGTTTTAGTCCAGTTGTCTCCCTTCCAAAGAGTTCTTGTACATTCTTCTATGCCCTCAACATATCTCTTCCATTTTTTCCCGCCTTAGGACTGTCACACATGTAGATCTATCAGTTTTAAAAGATATGCCAAATTTAAGCTAGGCCTGAGTTAACCCAGTCATTGGTCGGGAAGAAGTCGCTAGTTTGGTAAAAAAGTAAAATATAGTATTCTTTAACTTCTATGTGATTGTTGATGTTTATTAGATCCAATTTGAATCTTTTTACGACCAATGGTACTGGCACATTACAGCTCTGGTTTCTGATCATCTACCTTTCGGAGAAAAGAAAACATTCTGTTCTGTCCATACAGCTTAGGTTTCGGATATTCCAAACTTAAATAATATTTTTTCTCGTCACTTTCCGTCGGTATCACATTAGGGGTTTCTCGTGTAAAATCGTAAATGAACGAACAGGAATTATATCCCCCATCCGCGCTGACATGAATCCAGCCCTTTGGAGCTAGCTCTATGACGTCATAGGGATCATACAATTGCGTGTACATCAATGATGGTTCTCGGCCATGTTCTATACCCCAGTCCAGTTCAAAGTAATAGCCGTACACTTTACTTGTCACTCGACGGCCGTTTACGTTCGGCCACGAGACCTGAAAAAAAATATACACATCATTTCCTCAGACTTGCTTGTTTCTTATGTTCTTGTTTCCCATTACAGTCTGCATAAGTAATACACCAGGAGTCCATGTTACATTACCTAGTAGCCTCTTAACAATACAATGGACATGGTTTACAAAGAGCCAAGATTAGTGTCAAAGAAGTTTACAAAACTTATAGATATTATAGACCTACTGTATTTTACTGATTAACAAAAACATAAGCAACTTCATTTTCATCATATGACAGGGCAAAATATTAACCTACTTCAGCTGTGTCCTTTGAAGTAGATAAATCTGTAGCTTCATATGTGATTCCACATGCACAGTGGGCTACGAACACCGCTGAATGGTGTAAATAGGTGTAAACAGTAGACAATATACATCAGCAGTATCAATGATGTATTTGTAGTGACATAGAAACAGACTGAAGACTTGATCATGTGAAGGGGTGAGACGGCGAGGGTTGAGTTAAAGTTCATGATGAGATCCTTAGAAGCTCAAACACTGTCAAAATACAGGTCTAATATCCACTTTTGGAATCAGATTCTGAAACACTTACCGTAAAGCTTTGTGTTAGACCAAGCAGGTTGTAACCAATCACAACGACAGATCTATTGAAGGAGCTGTGCAGGGAACAATTAGCAATAATTGGTCTGGCAAAATCTGCTTTAATACGGCTAGCCAGCGTTGAATTATATGATGTTTTACAGGTAAAACAAGGATCCCAAGCGTCTGACGTCACCTTGCTTATGTAGGCGCCAGAATGTGTCAACACGCGATCCAGCCTCGATTTGGTTACCCTGTCCATGATTTGGCTAATACCGGAACCTTGTTTATCTATTGGTAGACACGGACTTTCGCTTAGGAAGTCGAACGCTTCTATGTTTAGCCACAGGGCTACAGATGTACCCTGTTTCGCATGTGCGTCTCTGATCGCAGCAAGATTGTAAAATATCTGAAATACAAATTATAATCTTCTAAACAATATATTTTTTAAATACTCTATACCAAAGTTAGATATAGGCCTAATAAACACACATTAATGAAGAACAAACGAATAACAACAACAAAAAGACAAAAAATGCAGACGACCTTCCATATTCCATAAAGTTGCTTCTAATTAGTTTCATGTTGCACCAATAGATTCATATCGTACCGAGATATTGTTTCAACATTCTTGCACGCATGTGTACACCAGAGTGTTTTACAACTCCCAAATCTGCCAAACTGTTCAAAAGTTTTCGCATCCTTCCTGTTAAATGTTTTGAAATTCTTGCTTCTGCGTATGAAAGCCTAGTTGTTTAACCCTTTACCAAACAATCCCTGCTTCTAACGTCCCTATTTGAGAAAGCTTTTGAAAACATTGTGGGAAAAGAAGAAAATGCTGGTATCCAGCATTTTCTCCTTTTCCCACAATGTTTTCTACCCTATCAGAGGACTAAAGCTCCTTTTCACTATTTCTGAGTTTGTCTTTTTTCTAGAGGTTTTGAATTTGGAAGAGTCTAAAATTTGTTTTTTGGGAAAGGGTTTAAAAAGGCTGTTACATCTTACATCGTTCTGTAACTTTTCAATCTGTACCCAACACTGCTTTATCGCGATGTATCATTTGTAACGATTGCAAAATAATTGTATCATTCTCTGGCAAAAAGGGGTTCGATGTATCTCTGTGATGCTTTATACCAAGCAGTTCATCACATAATTATGGATCCATAAATTCCAATTAATCTAAATATTGACTGAATCTGCAGGTAGAATGGTACTTGAACACGAAGAAAATCCTCAAACAGCAAAAAGTTTTGATCCGTGTCAGCCTGCCCCGGACTGCGCTGGCTGATATGGGTCGATTTTTTGCAGATGCATTAAACCCCCTTTTCACAGAAAATGACTAATTTGTTAATAAATAAGATTTCGTTCCTTTCAAACCGTTCATTTTAACCCCAGATCTACATTTTGTATTCGTTTGTAAATCACTGTGTTCAAAACAATAATGAAATTGCAGATATGGGTCTACAGTTTTCACATCTTTAGTTGCTGGGCCAAAAAAGCATAAATTAAACCTTTATTAAACAATCCCGAGTTTTCACGATTCTAATGAAAGAGGCTACGGAAATCATTGTTGAAAAAGGTGACAATGCTAACCAATATTGATAACCAATATTTCCTTTATTTCTAACAATATTTCAAAGCCTTTCAAGAACAACTTTCATTAGTTGAGCTATATTTGTTTTCTGCAACTGCTTTGAATTTGGACAAGTCTAAAATTTTGTTGTCTGGTAAAGGTTTAAGAATTAATCATGATTTACTATCTCACCTCCTGTATACTAAAAGTGAACAAGGAACTGAACGTGGCGTTCAGTGAAAGTTCTGGATCTATATTTCTTAATATTTTGAAGAGATCGGGGTCAGACTCGGTAACTGCTGAATCGCGTTGAGTTTCCCAGAAATAGGCGCCATTGCCAAAACCTCTGCCGTCTCGTGTGGATACAATGTCAACAACACTGGTGTTTATAATTTTACTAAATCCGGTTAGATATTCATCTAACGACGTGTTCGTTATCATTTTACAAGAGATGTGGTAGGTTGACAGGGCAAAAAGTTTGTTCAGGTTGTGAAGAGATTCTCCTGTATCAGACAAATGCTTTATGTACACATTGTTTGTGATGACGTCACTACTCAGTAAAATGTCGCTGGAGTAGAAATAGCCTTGAAGACTACCATACAACTTTGATGTCCTTGGAAATTTTGTAAATCTGGTTTGGTGATCCCTCAAAATACGGCGAGTAAACTCCAAATGTGGAATTGTAAAATTGAAATCGTACCATGGGTCCCTCTCAGCGAAAGAGACTGGTAATTGTGGGAGTCCGAAGAACACCGAAATGTTCCGAGCATGCGCACTTTGTAAGAGAAGCTCGTGAGCGTCGACACCTGCGAACGACGTGAAGAGCACCATAACACGTGACCCATTAAAGTTGCAGGGATCACTGAAAATAAATATAATTAAGCCACTGCAAATTATCTCATGTTCTAAAACCCCTGGGAAAAGGCTTTTGAAAACATCGTGTGAAAAGGAGAAAAAAAATCAGTAATCTGCACTTTCTCCCCTTACGACGGTGTTTTCTGCCTTTCCAAAAACAACCTTCATCATTTCAGACACATCTAATTTGTCACCTGCTAATGTTTTCAGTTATGACCAGTCTTAAATTTTGTCGGAGTATAAAGAGTTAATTCATCGTGATTGTATGATTACAAAAGTATCTTGATCTTGAATTAGTCACCCTCAGAAAAAAATAAATGAAATGAAAACAACGGCGGTAAATTTATTTCGTAATAAACTCAGTCGACTATGAAACTTCAGAGTGAAGTACGAGTATACATCTTTTTTCCAATAAGATTGACTGCGATTTTAAACTTACTTTTCTGTGATCCGGTCCATATTCAAGACAAGGCGATAATAGATCCTTGACGAATATAGTCGTTTTTCAAACAGGGGGCATTTTATCATGGTTTCAATACTGTAGTTCTCTTCATACTCAAACTTTCCAAATGTTGCGATGTTCAATCCCAGTGCTGTTAACTCCTCTAAAGCATCGTCGTAACAGGAAATGACGTCAACGCCTCTTTGAACACGACACCACTGTAATGAGAAGCGACTTGGTAACTTTTTACATACATGTGGTTTAAAGTTTATTTTTCTGCTAGCGAGTAACTCTGACTCACCGTACAATAACAGATTGTCATCTTCACATTATAATATCCGTACTTTTAATGGTATGATTTAAATTTGAGTGAATTTTAACATACACATTTTTACTTTTGGCCACCACAGGGCATTTAAAGCTTTTCCTAGAATTTTACTCATGGCGCAGGCAAACTTTCGTGCTGCAAAGTATCTAATTATCTCGTATGAGAAATACGATGTAAAAAACGACCGGCAATATCTACATATGAGATGGGGGAAAGAAAAGTGCAAAGAACGGGGCAGAAATCCAAGAGTTCTTATGTTCGACAATACGCACAGGCCCTACACCCCAACCCTAACCCCAACCCCCATCCCTTCTGCACCCAAAACGTGTAGTCTTTTGTCAACTTGAACATAGTCCAAAATTTTGAGAGATATTCTGGTCAAAACTGCTTTCCACTAGCTTCAAGCTGACTTTTATCGTCTGCAAGAGGAAAGAAATATGATTTACTTTTCAATCTGAAAGTTAGTAGTAAGCGCTCTACATTAACGTCAAAGCGAAGAATAAAACTAACAGACATCTTAAATCTAGAAATGAGACCCGCAATGTCAATGGTGATTTTGTTCAAAATGAACTGCTTCTGTGCAATGCGCAAAGGGGTTAATTATTATAGTGGGTGTATTCAGCTATTAACCCTGTTGGTTTCCAATTTCAAAGTTGTTTTGGTAAAAACACGTCATAATAACGTGAACAGCTTGGATCCAAGACTAGAATGCATACTTTTGTCTAGTCTGATCTTGATCCTCATTAGAAAATAAAAAGTGAAAAAAGTTTTTCGCAACGCTCTCAGAGTTAGGTACGCTGTGCAAAACATATAAAACGCTACCACCCATTTTGAAGAATTATACGATACTATATACCAGTGAGCGAAATCAACAAACATTTAAGAGATAGGTTACTCAAATTTATTTCATTACCCGTTTCTTTGTGACTCAGGGGTATAGGTGTAAGATTTGTACATAGCCTGGAGGCCTCAGCGTGAAACCTCATCTGAGGCACTATGTTTTGCACGTGATTACCCTTGGGCAAGACACTTCAGAGCTTTGACCTAATACAGGTAAAACCCAGTGCACTAATGAGCTAGTGAGATGTCATCATGATATAACTTAAATCATGTTGAAAGCAGCGTTAAACGCCATTTAATGCATCAACCAACTAACTTCTTCCTTTTTGTTAATGTCTTGCAACCTGCCCCCCCCCCCCCCCCCCCCAAAAAAAAAGTCAGTCTTTTTACGACCCTGAAGAAATAGGTTTTCAAAGAATACTGGGAAAGGGAGAAAATATTGGTTACCGGCAGTTTCTCTTTTTCTACAGTCTTCATGATAAATCCAATAATCTGAACCATGTTTTATCGTTTTATTCGTCGTCTGCAATGCTTTCGTTTTGGACAAGCCTACCATTTTCCTGTCTGGTAAATGATAAGAAATGAATACCTGAAAGTCGGGATCTCTCATGAAATCCTTGCGGGACAGCAGAACGATACTTGGTGCTCTAAGTATAGCAGTGTCGCCTCCCATAGCCTGAAACTCGTCGAGAGTTTTGTTCCATTCTTCCAGTGAGTAATGGTCCCTGAACCAAGCCGCTGTCAGTGGATACTGAGGCCCACGTCCTGATATCGAGGTAACTGGTTCGAGATGCGATCTATGGTAATATCGTGGTTGAGATCGCAAAGAATGGTCCTGTCTAAATCTGGCTTTAGATGACTTCGCCAGACATGTTATGCAAAGAAAAACGATGATAGTTACAACTGCAGGTCTTCTATAAGTGTTTGCCATTTTGTCCGGTTTTGAAAAGTCCATTCAAATGTGTTATAAGCAAAGAAGCATGTAGATCTAGTCTCTTCACAAGTCAACATACATTTATCTATACGTGTACCCTTTACCAATTACATGTATTCCCGTGTTTCTCTATTTTTCTTCTTTTTCCACAATGATTTCTACCCTTTGAAAGACAGATTCCATCAATTGAATCACAGGTGATCTGACGTCTGCAAATGCTTTCGATTTGGACAAGTCGAGAATTTTTGTCGTCTGATACAGACCCAACCCCCATTCTGTTCATCGAGAACAAGGATATCCCCTTCGAATATAGAAGACCGAAATCCTCCTCCAAATTTGTCCTGTCTGATCTAGATTTGCGATCTACGCCTTTCAATGAATCATTAAGTCATAAAAAGCCCCTTTGAAAATCCAAATCCCTGCAGTCTGATCTTCATCTACACCCTCTGTCTCTCTACGAATGGATAAATCATACAAGTTGCAAATGATACACTTCGGAAAAGTTACTTTTGTGATTGTCCAGCTTTATCTAATCGGCTTAGTAGCTCGTGATAATTCAAGTCTAAAATTTCCTTTCGCACATCAGTATCAATCTAAACCATACCGGGGTAGATAATACAACCCTTAATGTGCTGAGTGAGCCCTTTACCCAATTAGCTCGTGTTTGAATGACTCTGGAGTAGGTCTCAAAGTCTGTTGAAAACATTGTGGGAAAAGGAGAAAATGCTGGTAACCAGCATTTTCTCCTTTTCCCACAATGTTTTCTACTCTTTCTGATACAAATCCCATCATTTGTGCCCAAAATGTCTTTTTACCATTTTGAAGATAAATTTAATCGTTTAAGCCACATTTATTTTGTCGACTGCAAGTGCTTTCAATGTAGTCGAGTTAACAATTTTGTCATCTGGTAAAGAGTCAATGTAATGGCCCATATTCATGAATTAGGGGGGAAAAACGCAAATGTAAAGCTATTTCGGGCAGATATACGTACCAGTGATGATCCAAGATCAGATTGTATGTTTCTGCAGTCTGATCTTGATCTAGAATGTCCACAGAGAGCAAACAAAGCCCTAGCCTTTCATTTTAAGTGTAACATGCAACAGACCTATTCAGGCAATCAATCTAGGTGTCACACAACTGGTTTTGTGTCATAGAATTGCTCTTTCCAGGAGTTTCTGTATGCGTTACAATGCCTTCTTGCTCTTTGTAAAAATTTTACGAGTCGCTATCCATCCTTTTAAAAACCTAACGATAAAACTATAGACATGTCAGTAGATAGTAAAATACCCTATCTGGGCCTTTTTGGACATAAATCGTAAAATGGCCCATACACTCAACAAAACAAACCAACTAATTTCTTAATCAAACCCACACAAATTCCTTAACCAACTAACTAGTTAACCAGACAAACCGACTAACTAGTTAACCACAAATCCAAGGCTAACTTAAACTTTAAAAAAATTTAATTTTTAATTTTGAAACTTTTTTTTAAATCAAAATTTTTTTCAATTTTTTTTTCGATCAATCACATATGTCAGTCCAAAAAATTTTTGAATTTTTTCTATTTTTACATAAACAAATTTGTCAAAGTACAACATGGAACCATTAAAAGAATTTCTCGAAGAGATAAATTTAAACGATGAAGGTTTACTAAAGTCAATAGAAAACATGAGAGAAAATTTAGTAAATGTTGATATGGTTAAAGATAAATTCAAAATTTTAATTTTAGATTTTCCAGAGAGATTTCAAAAACTATATTCAGCTAGATATGCTAAACTTTTAGGTAACTACATAAACTCTATTTTAGATAATATAGATGAAAGAATAAGACAACATTTGCCAATTAGAGCAGCATTATGGAAGAATTTATATATGTTTAGTAATGTATATAAGAAAGAGATAGTATCTCAAGCGAATAAACAGCTTGGAATAAAAATAAAAAAGAAGGGAAAGACAAGAAATGAAATAATATTTGAAATGGTAGAAGATTTTTTATTAATAGATGAACATAATCATTTATCAAACATCAAAAAGATAAGAGGATTAAGAGGAAGCTATGCTAAACATATAAATGTAACAAGGAAATTATCAAATAATATAGCAAACAACATTACAGATATATAACTTATAATGATAAGTTATATATTACAACTTAACATTTCCATAAATTTATTTTTTAAAGTTATATTTTATAATGCCCCCAAGCTAGTGTGTCAATCTTGTTTTTCAAGACAAACCTTTTATCATCACTTGATCCTAACGCTTTTTTGTTTAACTCTTCAGTATACATATTATGGCCCCTACTTCTTAAAACAGTCATCTTTCTATACTGATCCTTTTCTGTAAGCAGACACTCTTTGTAATTATCAAAATTTATCTCTTTCTTGATAACCGCTTTTTTAACACCTATACATCTTTTATCTTCCTTACCATCTAAAGTTTTATAAGCATACATTTTTGCTCCTAAACCAACAAACTCAGTCATAGTCTCACCACCTAACTCGTCTTTAAACTTTCCAACTACTCTTGCATTACAAACATTTTTTAAGAAATGATCTTTAGGATAATTGCTTGTATCAAACATTTCAAACACATCTTTTTCCATATCCTTATATAAATTTTTAGTTTCTATTTCAAGAATAAAACTATCTGTATCAGTATAACACAATCTAACCGTTTCACCATACTTAGCTTTAAAGTAATTATAATAAGTTTTTTGCATATGTGTTTTACTAATGTCTAAGATGCTTAATCCTGAGTAAATAGGTTTAATATATTTTAAATTAGTCTTTTTTATGTGTACCGCTGTTAGGTTTTCATCGAATATTGTTGTGTGGTTATAGTTTGGTTTTGCTACTAATTTCCTATAACGCTCCTCATTAGAAACCAGGTGTATCGTTACTCTATTTCTCAAGTTTTCCATAGTCTTACCAAAGACTGAATTATTCATCAACTTAAAAAAATCTTTCTCAAAATTATTTTTAGCTGCTTTTCTTAGTTCAATGTTTTTATCAATATATGACTTAAGCCATGCACTTTCCTCAAACTTAATTCCTCGATGTATTTTAGTAATCTTTAAACCTAAATCAACACACGTTTTTAAAGCTTCATGATGAATAACATAATTTCTTTTGTTATTTAAGTTTGGAATAAGTTTTTCTACTTTTTCTGTCTTTAAACGTTCGGGTGCTAAAGAAAAGTCATTGTGTAAATCATGTAATTCTTTAGGATATTCTAAATCTACTTCTAATATACATGGGATTTTTTGCCAAATTTCTAATTCTTTATTTTTCATCCATTTAAAACCATGTGTAGGAAGAGGGCGACTCATTGCCCAAGGGTAAAGGCTGTTTGCATCTATATATAATAAATATTTTGATGGTTTACTAGGATCATATAATTCACCCATATCCTCATTATTTGCTTTTGCATATCTTTTACTACACATACTAACACCTCCTGTAATACCTAATTCTACCATCAAAAGCATATCAGGATCAGATAAAAGCTCTAGGTTTACTTTTGTTATTTTCAATGCTGCATCCCAAGCTAAACCAGGAGCAGTATAATACCAACTAGGATCTAAGTCATAGTTTTCACAGCAAACATCTCTAAAGTTCTCAAAAACATCTGCTAAAAGCAATACATCTATTTTGTTGTAAAGTTCTAAGTAATCCTTAAACGTTTTCATATTAAAAGCTTTCCAAACCTTTTGCGCATGAGCATAATCTTCATCTGTAATTCCTTCTTTGTTCAAACTCGAGTAAAATGCTTCTTTGGGTGGTAATTTCTCTTCTTTAAGTTTATCAAATGAATCTAGGTACTCATAAGGAAAAACTCCTTTTCTCCTAACCAAAGGTAGTTGTTCTTTAGTAAAATATTTTGATAAAATTTTTAACTGACTTTCCTCTAAGTTGCTTGAAAGTTTATCCAAACTAGAACTCATAAACTTAAAGCTATCAAGAAATCTAATTTTATGGTTTATATTTTCTCCAACCCAAATGTCTTTACTAAAACTAATATATTTTTCTTCATTATTTGGAATACAGTCAATCTTTCCATCAGATTTACCAAGGCATTTAATAAAAAGATGAGCATCATATCCACTAAGATTATGAAGGTGTACAGGTGTGAAGTTAGGATTTTTAGCTTTTAGGTTGCATTTATTATGTGCGGCGCCTCTATATTTACCTGTAAAATGGCAATGATCTCTTACTCTATAATTAGAATGATTAAATTTTCCACCACAAATCCAACAGTGTGTTTGTTGTTTATATTTTATTTCTTCCTCTATTGTAATTTCAATAGGCTTTGGGTTTTGGTGGTACCGTTGATGAATTTCTTGTATATCATCTTTTAACTGGTTTATAAAAACTTCCTCAGCATTTTCTCCGGCATAACTTCTTTTTATAGGAGCACACACAGTATCATCAAAACATTCTACAATAATATAGGAAAAACTGCAAGGTATATGCTTTTGGCGTTGTATAGTATAACTTTTTTCCGGGTTTGGTTGGTATGTGTGTATTGGTTCTAAAACACTTTCAAAATCAGCGTATACAACAAAGGGAACCCGGAGTTTTCTAGCGTGGTTTTCAAAAGCTAGCATGGTACCTGGTTTTGGCATTTCTAAAGTAATAGGTTCATGTTCATTACAGTATTGTTTATGTTTTTCCAAAAGTTCTTTACTACCAAAATGATTCATGCATCGTTTGCAATATTCCATACCACCATTGTTACTTACTTGTTTTCTCATTAAACTACTAAATTTTTTTATGAGGGCATAGTGCATGCTTTCCTCTTTTTTAGTAAAAAGAAGATCAACATGTTTACTTCTTTCATCTTTTGTAATTCTTAAAGGATAAAATTTACAATCATTGGTATACCCATACACGTTTACACTAATTTCTGAATTTTGTTTTTCAAACTTATCTATATCTTTAAACGAAACAGGATACTTTATTCCCTCCATGTTCACACTACTTTCCTTTGCTTGCAAATCCTTGTCAATTCTTTCTGCATTATGCTCTTTAGAGTTTAACGCTCTTAAAACACACCATAAAAAACACTTGTCATCTTTATTTTTCATATTGATAACTGCTTTTTTGTTAGCAATCCATTTTGGCAAAGGAAAGTGACCATTAGCTCTTAAAGGAACATAAGCAGCTGTATGTAGTTCTAACCGCACTATACTTCCAAATGTCCAACCACTACCTTCTCTTTGAAAATTAGCTAAATTTTCTAAAATTTCACCTAACATTCTATTCAACAAATCCTCTATTTCTCCTCTGTTTAAATTTAAATGTTGATTACTATGGAAAGCACGTTCAACAGGGCCTTGGTTAAGATTTGTCATTAACAATAATTTACACCTAAGTACAAGTTTTACCTTTGTTTGTAAATTATTTTGAAGAGTATTTATAAGAGACATCCACGTTTCTGCGAAAAATCTTTGTGGGTCGTAATTTTCTCTACCCTCTATAACATGTTGTGTAGCATACCCTCTAAATGCGGATTGAGAAGCTCTAATCTCAAACGGTTGCCTCGGAGGGTAATTTTCTCTAACATGTTCAACAATTTCATCTAACACGTGTGGTATTTGTGTTGTCTCCACATTACCGGTTAACCAATTAGTAAAATCATTTATTCCTCTTTGTACGAAATCTGGTACAACAGCTGAGGCTAGTCGTCTTGTTCCAGAATAAACATTAGACGCAGTTCGTCTTGCTCCTGAGTAAACATTAGACGCAAAGCGCCTACCCATGTTTATATATCTATTAAACAAACTCATTTTTATATAACAGACACAATTTCTTAAACAGTTACAATTTTTTTATTTGTTTCAAAAAATTTTATTATAACAATAATGTCATAATAAAATTACTGAATTTTTTCACCAGTTTCAACATCCTCTAAACTAACTTCTTTAGGATTATGCATAATAGTTTTTAATCTATCAAACCTAGGGTCCTTACTCTTTTCTTTTTTAGGCAACATGGGAGACTCCTCTGGTAACAAACCATGTTCTTTCACCAACCTAACTAACCGCTCTTTATCCCAGTAAGAGCAGAAATTTATATTATTCTCTTTAAGAATTTTCTTTAAATCTGTAGTCTTTATCATTTTTATATAAGAAAGAAATATCTTAATACACTACACTCATTTTATTTCCATCAGACTGGAAGTTAATTAGCTTATCACTAATAACAACAGCATATGCCTCTGTGTTTGCAGGTACATTTTCAGCAAAATTTGCCTTGATATGGATATCGTTGACTGAGTATTTTAATCTCTCACTCTCACTCTGTTTGGAAACGTCAAACACAAACAAAGGATAAAGGGTTTTATAATCTGGGGGAGTAATGTTAGGGTTTGACACCAATTCATCCATGTTATAAAACTTAGATCTAAATAGAGCAGCATCACCGTACACTCTACTAAATTGATGTGCAGTGAATGAAAGATTATAGTCAACCGCAGGATATCTAACAGTATTTAATGTAACATAGAAACTGTTAACGTTTACATGATTAAATGTTGCTGGATTTTGCTGTTGATCACCACTTTTACCAGTCTGAAAGCCAACAATGATAAAACGTGGCACCTCAGGTGATGATTTGGTAGAAAGTCTCCAAGTAAATGATGTTGTCTGAGGAACTGCAATAGAGTCACACTGTCTCATTCGATATCCAACCGGTAATTTTTCTTTTTTCTCGATAATATTATAAAGTACCATCTTCTCTCCATCTGCAGGTAACACGTGTGGCATAAACCAAGATACTTTAATTAAATTAATTCTACCATCAGCAGGAGCAGCATCACCTCGAAAGATTGCATCATTATCATCATTTCTTGTTAAGGTGAGAGTTTGCTTCATTCCATACAATATTCTATTATAATCATCACAAAAACCAAATATATGTTTTAATGGAACTCTAAAGCTAAAGGTGCCTCTTGGAAGGGCATCCCTAATAATATACCTTCTTCTTACTTCAAAACCAGTGTTTCCAACAGCTGCAGCATTTGTTGTATCCTTATACCACAATTGGTTTAACCCTTGTGATTTTGAGAAGTCATCTGGGTATTTTAACAACCCAAGCATTGTAGTAACCTGGCCAGGATTCAATATGGATTCAATCTCCATACCTGAAAGTTGATACTTAATATTTTTAAAAAGATACATGAGACCATTGTTTGTTAAAGAAATATTGGTGTTTGCATCGTAAGCTGCTCCATCATCACTTCTTACTAATTCACCTATAATAAGCAAATAACTCTCACTAGGATATGTAAAAATATCTTGAGTTTCAATGTTAATCCTAATTTCTCCTCCAGAGTTGTTGAGATGTGTACCTGTGATCGGTTCATACTCATGGTGTTCATACTCATCAATACTAGTATCTTTTAAAATTGGTTCGGTTACTTTTAAAATGTCCATTTTATAATTGCAATTATAATTTTTAAATAAAAATTATAATTGTATACTTTACTCTAACCAAAGCTGAGTGAAAAACTTATTTTCATCATTAACAAACACACCTTTAAGTCTAATGCTTTTTGCAGTATCTATTTTAGTTTTAGGATAAACTCTATTACCGTATACAAGTGTTATTTGGGGTATATTCCATTCTTGTAAACGTTCATTCACCTTTTCCTCAATCTCTTTTATTTCAATTACTTTTTCAGGAGATAACTTCACAGTAGCTTTTTTATAACCATATCCTGTGTTATTAATTTCAAGGATTTCACAATCTCCTAATTTTAACAATGCACCTACTATAGTAATAGAACTAGTTTTGTGTTTTTTATAATATACACGATCAAATTTTAATTTTAACATCTTCTTTTTTAAGTAATGTTTTTTTCCTTATTTTTATTTTTTCTTCATACTACTTTAATACCTGCTCCACTGTTTAATTTTTTAACTAAATCTTGAATAGCAATAGCACTTCCTTCTATTAAGGTATTAATGTCTTGCGTTTTAGGTGTATCAGCGGGTTTAGGTGGTGTGCTATATTTTTGTAAAATTTTCTTTGATTTTGGTGTCAAAGCTTTTGTAACCAATTTTTTCCCTGTTTCTACAGCAGCACTTTTTCCAACTTCTAAAGCTTTCTTTGCTCCTTCCTTTGCTACACTCTTTCCCACATCAAGGGCAGAAGATGCAATTTGTTTAGCTGCACTACTTGTAAAAAGCCTCGCTAAAAAGTTAGCAATACTATCAAAGATTCCAGCACCACCGTATGAATACCTTCTTTTAAATCCGTGTCTTTTATTGATAATCATTTTTATAGTATAGACATTAAATTTTTATAAGTGTTTGTATTTAAAACACCTTGTCTTTTTAATTCATCACAAATGCTCACCAACTCGTTTCTTACACCTGTGTTACCTGCTTTTTTGCTTGCCATCAACAGGTCTAGTCTTCTTATTAATGCGTTAGGGTTACATGGAATAACAATTCCTTCTCCAAAGTATCTATCACTATCCCAAAGTTTGGAAAGAATGTTTCTCCATTTATATGATTTACCGCTTTTTGGAGATTTAGATTTTGGGTCATTATTACGATAGATGGTATTGCTGTGTATCATTATCTCCTTGTAATTTTCTAAATCCTCATCATTATAAATATCTTTGTCTGGTTTTCTAGATACGATTAATTCCCATAAACCAGGTGTACCTTCATAATACCTATCACCGACTAAAAGATCATCGTCTAAAATGCTGACTGGTGTGTTACCAATATAAAATGTGCCATCTTTGTCATATAACCCATACGTTGTATCAGTATCATACAACGGAGAAGTGAACCTTCTTAGGTACTTCTCTGCGAGTGGCCCAACAAAAACTGGATAGTACTCTTCTTCTTTTCTCATTTCTTTTTGATATCGTTTAATCTCAGCAATTTCTTCATCTGTCAGTCCTTCTGGTTTTTCATAAGCTTTGATAGATGGAAATGCTGGAAAAGTAATAGCTTCTGGTAATTTTTCTACACCTTCTTTAATAGGTTTAAGCCCTTCTGTAATCTCCTTTGTTGTAGCTTTTTGTGTTTCTGTAATAGGTTTAAAAAACTTTGAAAGATCTGTTTGAAGTTGTCGTTCACCTGTTCTCTCTGCTAGTAGATTATCCCGAATCCTCTTTTTTGTTTCAAGATATTCTTTTACAATTAAGTCCCTTTTTGCAGGATCAGTGATTTTTAAAAAAGACATTTTTTAAATTACTAAAATAATTTTTTATCCTAGTTTCCATCATAGTTTTTATCATAGTTTCTTAACGCGTTTCATAACTAAAACTGCATGAGAACTTTATTTTTGGTCTTTTAATATCCAAGCGGCCCACCGTGATTTTTCTCAACCAACCTACGAAAGGACTCCCTTTGCTCACGCCTCCCTCTCTCAATTAAACTTTCTTCATTTTCGGTAGATATCTTTTTCTTAGTCTTTGTTCTTATTTCATCCTTCATCTTCTTATACTTCTCTAGTTCTTCCATGATAAGTTTAAACTCTTCATCTGATATACAATCATCAACTAAAGCTTTAGATATATGTGAAGCAGTTGTATCAAGCTTAGCATCAGCTATCATTCTAATCTTTTGATGTTTTTCTCCCTTTGTTTTTGAATTCCTTACTACATACTTACCTACCATTGAGAGTAATCCGGTTGTTGCACTTGTAATTTCTAAACCCAATGCTATTGGTACCGCTACAACTGTACCCAATAATACGGCTCCTCCAACACCAGAAGCCATTGTTAACCCGATCAATGCTGTATCAATACCATCAACAATTCTTGCGACTCTAAAATATTTCTTAGCTAAGGCTTCTCTTTTTTTAATTTCGTTCTCAAGAAACTTTTGTACTTCGGATATCTTTTGTAAACGGTAGGAATGTCCTTTATCATCCCCTATTGTGCGTATCTCAATAGGTGGAGCGCTTGCAGTATTTCTTTCTCGAGGTAGTGGAGAATAAACTTTATTAGGATGTTCTTGATCTGTATCTGCCATTTTTTATTAAAATGATAATTTTTTATATCAAGATTGTAGATACTTTAGATAGCAGAATAACTCACCCTCAGGTATTTTAGTTGGGTTTTGTGAGAAATTATAAATGTAGACTAAGATATCATTAGTCTCATTATCAAGATGTATTCCATTAAGAATGGTTAAACTATCTTTCCATTTATTACTAACATATACCACTACAACTCCTCGTGTAGTTATATAACCAAATCCTAACGAAAGTCTCATACCATCACGAGGAGGAATTTTGATATCTACTTGTGAGTATATTTTCCACTTTAGAGGATCTTGCTTTAAGGGAGGATATCTTACTCCATCTAAATGAGGTTTCCAAAATATAGTTTTATGTTGATTAGTAATATTAGGTTTTATACCAAATTTGTGTACATTCATCTTTTATTTTGTTATAAAAAATATTTGAATATTATTTGTAACATTACAATATAGCTCCTAAGATAGGGATATTAGCAAATGGGCTATTAGGTCCAAGTAAAAGTCCTTTTCCATCATACATTTTTCCTCCTTGCTTTAAATACAAACCATCACCAGCAGACTCTAATCCTTTACCTTTGTATGGTTTTAAGTATAATCCAGATCCATCAGTTTCCACTTCGCAGACACATCCACCTTTTTTAAGATAGAGACCTGACCCCATTGCTTTTTGTACTCCTGTTTGGGCTAATCCAGAGAGAGCACCAACACCTAAAGCTGGTAAAACAGTTCTTGCTAACATTGGCAAAGTTGGAGCAGCTAACCCAGCTAACATTCCAAGAAAACCTCCCTCTATTTTCATATTATGTTTAAGTTGTTTCGCAGACATTCTAATAGTTATACCCTTACCACTCTCATAGGCTTTAGCTATTTTCTTTGCTTGTGAATTGGTTAATGCTAAAACATCATTACCTTGTAAATCTTCATGACCTAAACGAATACTTACCGGACACCTAGCTTTAACAGCATGTTGAAGCTTTTCCTTTTGCCCTTCAGATATATTTACTTTAACATTAGTGTAACTTGTCATTTTTATATATAATTCTTTTTTTATTTTATCTCGCTTCTCTAATATGGAATCTAATTGTTAAATTTTCACCTCTAAGATTTAGTAAATTGCCATCTTGGTCTGTAATATTTACCTCTAAGTTATGTATTTCATGTAATGTTATTGGTAAGTATACTAAATTAAGTGGTGATTCAATTATCTTATATCCAGGTGCAACGTCTGGGAAAAAAGAGTAAATAGTGTTTTTTGTTGAACCATTAACATAACTTCCTGAAATAATATCTATGTTAGCAAGCAAACTATTTATACGAAGAATGTTCACTACATTCTCTGACTCGTAAAATCCTTGTGTATATTTAGCGTGAGTAAATCCTAATACTTTAGCTATAGAGTAAGGTTGATTAAAATCTACTTGATAACCATTTTCCAGAGTAAGAACAGACTTTAGGGTATTGGTGTTTGCAGAAATGTTAATATAATACCCTTCATTAACTTCAACGTAATGACCCTTTTTTCTCATTTCCTGGTGAATGGTATCATTAATGTCAACAAGGTCATAACTTCCTTCAGGTATTTTTATTTTAATCCATGTGGTACCATTGTCTGGAGAATAAACGAATATGTTGTTTGTTGCATCAATATTTGGGAAAGAGTAGTAAGTTTCAAGGTTTACTAAAGCTATTTCATATACTTTATCCTTTTCCAGCTGAATAGGAGGATTAAACCTTGTTCTAAAGCGTGTTTTGTTGTCGCTTACTATAATCTGAAATGATGTTTTGTGTTCCGCATTTTTTACAATTTGTTCTAAAAGATCTTCCATTTTTTAAATTTTAAATTAATATTTATCTGTGTAAATATTATATTCTGGGAAAATATTTATAAAAAAGTTTGAGTACTTTATTCTAACATAAAAAGATAAATCTTTCTGGCTTTTTCTGTTTTTGTAGAAACCGCTGCTATCTTTTCAAACACTAGTTTTAATTTCCTATTATACTCATCCTCAACATCATCATTCTCAACAAATCCAATCTTATAGATTAAATCCAATACTTCTTCTCTGAAACCCCCTTACGCACTGTAAACATATACAAATTCAGAAGAATCTATAGCACCTCTTGGGTTTTCTATTTCATATGTTTTTAATATATAATCAATTACATTCATAGTTTTATTTTGTTTTTTAAATATTTCATAAAGAGCCATTTTTTATAATTAATATATTTTTTTAAAACATTTTCAATTTTTTATACTGACTTAGGTATGTAGAAGTTGTCAAAACCGTTTCTATACTTCCCATCGTGTTTTTTACTGGTTAAATCAATGATACAAAATTCCCTAAATTCATCCTTTGGCATATCATCACCTACATGATCACTATAAATATGGTTAATGTTTTTTAGGTCTTGCCGGAAAAGGCAAATAAAATTAGCATTTTCTCTAATAGTTTGCCTTGGTAGCCTGAAATAATTTTGTGAAAGGTAAAAACAATCTACGTTACTATGTCTTCCCCGAATGTAGTAACACTCACATTTATTTTGTTTTTCTACAAGTAAATCATCAAAAATCATTAAATTTTTATTTCTTGGGTTTAACTCTCTCGGATCAGGAACGTCACTCGCATTTTCAAAAAAATTACAATTTATATCCGATTTGTTTTTAAACGACTTCATCCATTCCTCAATTAAAGCTATAGGGGAAACATCTGCATCCTGTATTTCATCTCGCATGTTAAACAACTTTAAAATATATTCTTTTGGTAGTTTTTCTTCAAAAGCCTTTTTTAGTATACGGTATTCTGGTTGAAAAAGACTTTTTCCAAAAACACTTAGATCATTGTAGTCGAGCCATTCCGGTCTAAGTAAAAGGTTTAACAATAGAGTAGTTTTACCACATCCTGATTTACCTATAATTATTCCTCTGATACTTTTTGGTAAAAGGCAGTGATTAAATCTTTTTGATACTTTTTCGTTCCATGATAAGTTTACAATATCCATTTTATATAACTTTTTTTAATTTTTATATATAAAAAATGTATTGTGTTAAATGTAAAAACCATACTGATACAAGCAACATAGAATATGCTGTTGCTAAAAATGGAAGAAATATGAAACGGGGAAAATGTGTAGTTTGTGGAATAACTAAAAGTCAGTTTGTTAGGGGGACAAAGGGAGGATCATTGCTAAATAAAGCTATAAATAATTTACCTTTTGAAATGCATCTCCCTGGTCACAATTTTACAGGTCCTGGCACTAAATTATAGAAAAGACTCAATCCAGATTTAACACCAAAGAAATGGAGCAAACCAATAAATCGCGTTGATAAAGCTGCTTACCATCATGATGTTTGCTATCTTCAACATAATGATACTGCCACAAGAAACGCGGTGTGTGATAAAAATATGTTAACAGAGTTAGAAGGTATTTACAATCCTACTATTAGAGAAAAAATGGAAAGGGGGTTGGTAAGTAAACTCATTGGAACAAAGAGGAAATTTGGAATGGGAGTTAAAAAAAAAATTTCAGCATGATAAATTTAGCGGAAGAATTACATAAACCTGTAAAAAGAAAATTTAAGAAAAGGAGAGTTAGAGTAAACGGTATAGATAAAATATGGGCTGCGGATTTAGTAGACATGCAAGCATTTTCTAAGTTTAATCGTGGTGTAAAATACCTTCTCGCTGTCATTGACATCTTTTCTAAATACGGATGGTTGGTACCATTAAAAGATAAAACTGGAAAATCTGTTGCTATAGCACTAAAGAGTATTTTTAAGGAGAGAAAACCTAAAAAAACGTGGGTGGATAAGGGCAAAGAGTTTTATAACAAAGATGTAAAAGACTTGGTTGAATTGTATTCTACTGAAAATGAGGAAAAATCTAGTGTGGTTGACAGATGGATTAGAACAATGAAAGAAAAAACGTGGGAGTATTTTTCTGCTCATTCCACAAATGAATTGCTAGTAAAAAAGAAAATGAAACCAAAGTTTGGAGAAATCTTTACCCCGATCATCTCGAAATAAAGGATATAAAACCTAAGTTTTCTGTTAGAGACAAAGTAAGGATAACTAAAAAGAAAAAGAACTTTGAGAAAGGTTATACAACAAGATGGACTGAGGAGATTTTTACAGTTTCTGAAGTAAAACATACATCACCTGTAACATATAAAATTAAAGATCTTAATTTAGAAGAAATACAAGGTACCTTTTATGAACCTGAATTGCTGAAAACCAGTCAAGAGCTGTATAGGATAGAAAAAGTTATTAAAAAAGGAAAAAAGAAATGTCTTGTAAAGTGGAAAGGTTATCCTGATGAATTTAATTCATGGGTTGACAATAAAGATATTAGAAATATTTAACTATAAAAATGTTAGATATTTCGATTGAAAACGTAATTTTACCAAATAAACCGTTGAGCAATTTCGAGTTAGAAGATGCTGCAAAAGGATTAAAGATTCCTTCTTTTAGGGGAGTTTTTTTACTAGATACGTTACCAAGAAAAACAAATAAAAAAGAATGTGGTATAGTAAACTTTGATAAAAGTGGTGGTACGCATTGGGTTGCTTGGTATAAAAACGGTAAAACTAAAATTTATCTTGATAGTTATGGCATACAACCACCTAATGAAATTCGAGAGTACCTAAAAAGTCCAATACAGTACAATACTGATCAATTACAACAAGCTGGACAAGTATTTTGTGGGCATTTATGTTTGTACATTCTAAAGGAGTTAAGCTTAGGTAAAAAGTTTCAGACAGTGATAAATAAACTTTTTTAATAACAAAAAATGCCTGTTGATAAATTTGGACGAATGAAAGATGATTAAACAAGTGGTGATGGTGTGTCACTCGCTTACATAAATAATAATTTTTTATGTAAAGATGGAACAACTGTTGTTTCTGGTTCTATAGACATGAATGGTAATACACTAACGAGGGTTAGTAACCCTGTAAATCCTCAAGATGTTGCTACAAAACATTATGTTGATGGAAATTCTGGGGGGCTATTAAAAGAAAATGGTGGATACCAAGCCCTAGTATTTTACTACATTCATAATATAAAGCAGGCTTTAAGTTATGGAGTATTTCAATATGATTTTTGTTTTGCGCTTTGGGAAACTTTATTTCTTTTCTACATTCGTAGTGAGGTGAACGGTATCGTTTGGACATATGGTTAATTTTATTCTCCAACATATCATTCAATTTATCACTAAAAATATCTATTTTTGTTTTAACACTCATGATTACTATGTAACAATTTTCCTGTAAAAATTGAAAAAATCAAAAATTTTTTGGTTTAAAATTTTTCTTTTCTAGATAAAACTAAAAATGTTGGAAGAATATAGAGGTATTATATTAGACCATAGTCTAACTAGTGCTATTTCGGAACATGGTTTAGATTTGCTTCACAAGTACTATTTGTTAGATGGGGAGACCCCACAACACGCGTTTGCTAGAACTAGTCTTGCCTATAGTGGTGGAGATTTGGATTTCGCTCGTAGGATATATGGGTATGTTTCTACCCGTAAGTTTATGTTTTCTTCTCTTATCCTTTCTAATGCTCCTATGCCTGGTAGTAGTGGTCAAAAGAGTCAACCTATTTCATGTTTTCTATCCTATGTACCGGATAAGATAGAAGGTATTATAGATCATCTCAAGGATATGTGTTGGTTTACTGTTGTTGGTGGTGGTGTTGGTGCAGATTGGAGTTCTATTAGAGCTATGGATAGTAAATCACCTGGGGCTATAGCTTTTATGACCCAGGTAAATGCTGCTATCAATTCTTACAAACAGGGTAAAACTAGAAAGGGTAGCTATGCCGCTTACCTAGATGTAACCCATCCAGAGATATTGGAGTTTATATCTATGCGGATTCCTACTGGTGGAGATATCAATCGAAAAAATTTAAATCTTTTTAATGGTGTAAATATCACCAACAAGTTTATGGAGGCTGTTCGAGATGGTAGAAATTACGATTTGGTAGATCCTAAAACTAAAACTAAGACTCTTACCAATGCTAGAAGGATTTGGGAAACTATCCTAGAGTCTAGAAGTAGAGTAGGTACTCCATATCTAAACTTTATAGATACTATCAACCAGGATTTACCCCAGTCAATGAAATACCAAGGTTTGGTGGTTCATAGTAGTAACCTGTGTAACGAGATTCATCTGCCTACAGACGCTACTACAGATGCTGTTTGTTGTATATCTTCCGTAAATCTAGAGTTCTATAGAGATTGGGATGAACAATTTATCCGGGATATTATTCGATTTTTGGACAATGTGTTGGAGGCTTTTATAGAGAACGCTCCGGATATTGTTTCTAAAGCTAAACAGGGTGCTTGGAGGGATCGCCCTTTAGGGTTGGGTGTTATGGGATTGGGGTCTTTGTTCCAAAAAGAGGGTATCGCTTTCGAATCTGACGAAGCTAGATACCTAAATATCGAAATATTTCAAAAGCTAAAAAAGTATGCTTTATTGGAAACTATGCAATTGGCAAGAGAAAGAGGGGAATGCCCATCTATGGTAGGTACTGGAAGAAGGAATTCTCGTTTACTTGCGGTTGCTCCTACATCTAATAGTTCTCTCATTGTGGATTGTAGTGCTTCTATAGAATCTCGGGTAGCTAATGCTTACGTTTTAAAAACGAGAGCTGGTTCATTTTTGTGGAAAAATAAATATTTAAAAAATAAACTTGCTAAGGTTGGACTTGATACTAAAGAAATCTGGGATTCTATCATAAAAAATAAAGGTTCTGTCTCTCATCTCCCTCTATCTAACAAAATGAAAGAGATTTACAAGACTGCAAAAGAGATCGATCAATTTAAAATTATAGAGTATGCTGCGGATAGACAAAAATATATCTGTCAAGGTCAATCTCTAAATGTTTTCATCCCTGCTGGAGCATCAAAGAAGTATGTTCATGATATACACTTCAAAGCTTGGGAAATGGGTTGTAAAGGATTGTACTATTACAGAGGAGAAGCAGTAGACAAGGCGGAAGATATATCTTCTTGTACTAAATGTGTGGTTTAAAAATTTTTTGATTTTTCGAAAATTTTAAATTTGTAATACTATTGGATAGTATTAGAAATTTATATGTGGTATTGTTGGATGGCTTAGTAGTAGTAGTATTCTAGGTATTTGATGTGGTTATTGAGTTCTATGGTTTGGTTGTCTAGGTATACCATTTCATCTGCGAGATGTGGAGGTATTGGTGTATTGTTTTCTATACACTCCTCCCAAAATTGTATTCGGTCTGACATCTGTATTTCAAATGTGTCTTCTTCTTCTGCTGGACATGGTAGTTGTTGTAGTATTTTTAGGCGGGCGCGTTGGTAATCTATATATAGGTTTTGTATTTCGATCTCCTTTTGGCATTTTTGTTCTATGAGTTCGGCTTCTTCAGGTTGGCAGTATTGTTGTGGAGTAGGTGGGTAGTATGGTGGTGGAGGTTGGTAGTATTGTTGTGGAGTAGGTGGGTAGTATGGTGGTGGAGGTTGGTAGTATTGTTGTGGAGTAGGTGGGTAGTATGGTGGTGGAAGTTGGTAGTATTGTTGTGGAGTAGGTGGGTAGTATGGTGGTGGAGGTGTGGGAGGAGGATAGTAAAATTGGGGAGGGGGTTGAAAATTTCGTTGTGGCGGTTGGGGGTTTTGGAAGTATTGGGCTACTTGTTGCGCTGTTGGATGGTTTTGTACTCTGCTGCGGAGTAGTTGTATGCTTTTCATGATTTTGATGTCGTATATAGGTTCTGTCGCTATATACTACAAAAATTGTCCTGTAAAAATAAAAAAAATTCAAAAATTTTTTGGACTGACATATGTGATTGATCGAAAAAAAATTTGAAAAAATTTTTAAGTTAAAACAAAGTTTCAAAAATAAAAATTAAATTGTTTTTAAAGTTTAAGTTAGCCTTAGATTTGTGGTTAACTAGTTAGTCGGTTAAGATATTTGTGTGGGGGTGATTAAGAAATTAGCTGGGTCATTTTACGATTTGTGTCTGGCTCATTTTGGAATGCGATCAAAAAGAGCCGGATAGGGTATTTTACTATCTACTCATGTCCAAATTAAGTGCATTTGCGAAGAATTGATTGACTGATTGATTGGTTGATTGTTTGGTATTTTACGCCCCTTTCAACAATATTTCAGTCATATCATGGCAACAGCTCACATATTCATGTATTCCCTGCGTCCCACCAGTGCCAGGCTGGGGCTCTGAGGTGTTTTACCCAAGGACACTCCCACGAAGGACCCAATGGATCAATTGAGGCTCGAACCCGGGGACTCCAGGTCACGAGTCCTACGCTTTACCACTGAGCCACGAGGGAGCCCGCATTTGCAAAGGACAAACTAGATCTAAACGTGAATGAAATTATTTTAATTGTCTTTGAAAGAGAAGAAAACACATTGGGAAAAAGAGAAAACGCTGGTTACCAGCTGAAGACACCTTTAAATCTTCCATGGCCAACGAAGGCTGCAATAACCTTTGTTCATAGCAAAGGTCACGGTCAGTCTGCACAAAACGTGCAATCGGATCTTTGACCCGCAATGTCCACTACTAGCATTATGTCCTTTTCCCGCAATGTTTTTTTTTTCCAACAGTTCGTTTTTCTCAGGTCGTTATTTAAAACATTCGGGTTTTTTTTTCCTTAACTCTTTTTACCAAATGACAACTTGGACTGGTCCAAATTGAAAGCACATGCAGACGTCAAAATTAAAGGTCGCCCAAAGGACGAAATTTCTTTCTGATAGGGTAAAAAAATTATTGTTGGAAAAGGGGAACACACTGTTTTCAAAAGCCTTCATCCTCGGGGTCGTTTTAAGTCAGGGTTGTGTGGTAAAGGGTTAAATTTCAATTTAGAAGTGGCTGATGCCTGTACAAGGAGTGAAGGTATTATGATAATTATACATGTATATATTACCTTTTATTCAAAACGCCTTTCAAAACTAAAGTTACCTTTGCAGCCAGTCTAGATCAAGATGGGGATGCACAGAACGTACAGTCTGATCTTTGATCTTTATTTCACGCTTTGCATAAACATCCCGGACAATTAAACCTGTCACACGATCGCAGAAAAAGGAGTAGGTAGCTTTAGTAGAGGCTACGCCCCACTCTCCAGTAATCGGAAAACTTTTAAACAAAGATCTTCACTCGTTTTCATCCAGTTTTTTAACCGTTTTTTTTTTCTTTTTTTTTTATGAAACTATGGTCACTCTTGTATCTTCATGCCAAGTACAGCCCCTGATGGTTGCAATGTTGTACAGATTACGGCAGATAAAAAATGCATTTCATTCTATTGCGGCTAGCCATAGACATAACAACCACAGTTTCCAGTTTAAATCGAAGACAAATCCCTACAGTTTCTTTACCCCATACACCTTATATTGATTTTTTATCTACGTTTACACAGCTGACTAGAATATAACATCGGCAAGTTTTAACAGTGTTTGTTTACTCTCTGGCTGTAAAGATGTCTCTTAAAAATCTTTCAAACTAATATAAAGAACATCTTTCCCCCTTTAACTCAAAACAAAAATAACTGGATAAATAACAAAAAAGGAAATCAATCTAATCATCGTTCATAGTGAGTCTCAAGCATTAGAAAAGGTGCATGTTCTGTGCGGTCTGATCTTGATCTACCCTAACTGCAAAAAGGTTCTTGAGTCACGCTTTGCAGTCTTAGTGTTAACCCTTTACCATGCAATCCCGAGTTTTGATGACCCAGTGGTTGAAAGGATAGAAAACATTTTGGGAATAGGAAAAAATGCTGGTTACCAGGATTTTCTCTTTTTCCTAAAATGTTTTCTGTCCTTTCAACGATAAATTTCAACAATTCAGTCAAATTTGATTTATCGTCTGCCTATACTTTCTATTTAGAATGTTGTCAATTGGTGAAAATTAAACAGTAAAGGCAACTTAGCGTGTTTTTGCAGACTGTGTGTAGGTGAAGGTCAAGGTAGGACTGAGCTCTAGAAACGCTGAAAACACATAAAAGCAAAGTTGCCTAATATGGTAAGTTTCGTGGAGAAAGTATGTGGCACTCTGGGAAAAGAGGACTTAATGCATTACACCAGCTGCAGCTGATTACATAATTATGGATCTATAAGTAAATCCCTTTTTGTCTCATAAACGACTGAATCTTGTGGTAGACTATTCCTTTGATATGCAGAAAATTCAACAATTAGCAAAAAGTTTTGATCCATGTCAGCCTGCGCGGACTGCGCAGGCTGACATCTGTCGATACTTTTTACAGACCATGGCTTAAATTTACTTGCCCTTTCAAATACATTGATAATTATTATCAAAAACTAGGCATATAACCATTGCATTGTTGTCACTGGACAAGGGTCATAAGTTGAACTTTCGATTAGGTATCCTGCTGTTAACAATATCCAGAGTCAATTTCCCGAGCTCACAGACACAGAAACGGTTTCCGATTGTGGCATCCAGCGACGAACCTTCATCTCTGCTCCAATTAAAGATTGCCTTTGCCCTGTATAACTGTCCCAGATTATCCCTTGGCCGTATGTCGTTCTTCCATAAACAGCATTAAGATTTGCTCCATGGCATGCTTTGTACCACCAGGCTCCGATATACAGTTCAGCACAGTTACTATTCGATGCATCGTTATCACTGTCTCGTGTTGAGAACCTGTAGCCGTTGTGCACAGTGAGAGAATCTCCAGCATTGCCATGGTAACCGTCAACACTCAGTTTGTAGCGCGACTCGACATTACCAACACTAAAGACATTATAAGCTGCGTATGCTGTGTCATTCTCCGACTTTTTCATGTCAACTCTTAACTCGTACCAACCCTGGCTTGTAATGGAGTGTATCTGCTGATTTCCGAGCCAAAAGTTTTCAGATAAATTTCCGAATCCTGTTTGGTATTCAATCCATGTCCTGTAAAAATCACTATTGGAAACTCTACGTTGTATCACTGTCCAACCACCAGAATTTGAAGTCATATCACATCGAACGAGAAACCCTCTTGTACCATGCGGATAGATTTTATAGACTCCTGTTTGCGTGGATCCTTGGTCATATACATCTTGACAGTCAATTGGTCTCAACGATACATTTAATGTGGATACAAAGGCCTCAAACCGTTTTTCATATTCATCTAGTAATTCCTCCGATACATTCTTAAACAGTTCCCGTGTTTGTTCGACTTGGATTTCGGTATGTACGCTAACAGTGGCATTCTCGTCGTCCCCCGTACCACTGTTGACGTTGATGATGGGATTGCAGTATTGTGCACTGCAATAACTAACAGACAAAATGCTAAATATGGCGACCACGATAAACTTCATGTTTGCGCTCTGATGTAAAACAGCTCTACTGAAATAAAATGGATTGTGCTTATATAGAAAGTACACAATGTAGTCGTCAACACTCCCATAAGAAGAGTTCACTCCCATGAGCAAGAATACGTTATGATTGGTCAGACTTTGGTAAAATCTTCCTTGTTCGGCTTTCAAAGCGCAGATTGGTTCACACACAAATCGATAACATAAAATAATAATTGTAAATATCACGTGGAACTGTTTCATAATACAACATACCGATAGGGATTTTAAACGAACGAGGGGTCTGAACACGATTACCCCTTAACCTGCTAAAATAAAATTATCGAAACTTTCAAACCATTAGTAAAAAAACCCGATATATTGCAATTTCAAAGTTACTAAATATCTCCTTATCGGTCAAGGTAGTACCAAGATCAGACTGTACGTTTTGTGCCGTCTGATCTTGATCTACGTTCCCCGTAAAGGAGTGTTTAGTCGCGCTTAGTAGCCTAAAAGTAAAATGATACCTTACATTCTAAATACCACCTTTGAGTTACAATCACCAATAAGTAAATCTGGGGTGAACGCTTGGCATAAAATATATCTGTTATTATTGTATCTTTAATAAAGGCAAAGATGAATGTTTTCAATTCATACGTATATCGTCAACACCAGTTGCCCATGTGGGATGTTTGTCATTTTATGTAGTTGGAGATAGTGCAAGATACTGGGTGAAACCCATCCTAGGTTACCCCTGGTTTTTTAACCTGCTTGAAGTATAGCACCGAAACACGGAACCAAGATATGAATTTCCATCCGAAAGACTATTGACCGGAAAAGTCGGCAAAAGGTAACATCAACAGTGGATGAGCCTCCACTTTGCTGAGGCATTTTTTTGAAAGGCTTTTACTTCAGGGCCATAAAAAGACAGCTTTGTTTGACATGAAAGGGGGTGGTGGGTTTAGTATAGTTTCCAACATTTTCAGTTGGCAATCAGATTGTAAAAGTATGGCTCTAACGCGCCAAGAGGTTGTGCGCAAACTTGCAGACTGCGATGAACTGCAGTCAGGGTGTCATCAATCACAATAGAACAAAAAGAAACTTCCCCGATGGGAGGGAGCTTATTTAAAAAAGCCCAATGGGTCTATGATGTAACGTTGTTATCATTCACGTGATTCCATATTGTCGCTGGTATTTGACCGGGGGTTGTCGTACTGGCACGAGCCTGTACAGCGGGAGTCTAGAGGCCGAATAACAGGGCCAATAATGAGATCAAGCGATTATTTTGATTGAAATTTTCTTACTCTATGAATGAACTGCGTATTCAACATTTTATCCAATAAAAAAGAAGATGAAGTTTCTTTGTCATTCATCTGAGCGAAACGTTCGTCCGCGCAGTTCCATCGCTTTCGAAAGTACTGTGACAAGAGAGTTCATTTTCTGCACACTTTTTTCTTAAAGGGGCCTACTTAATTCTTTTGTCTTACATAACAATTTCTTGTGCAACATCGACTAATACAAGTAGATGATACTTTTCAGAGAAACTACGTGGTCACAATCTGTAACAAGAGCTTCCCAGAGTGGCGCATTTTTGCCCGAAGGGGCTTGTCAGTGAAATGGGTTAAAGTAAAGGATGTACTGTGAAAGAACATCACACTGGACAGTTAGGGATCGCATATGAGACCATGGAGTTATTTGTTCTTCAGCACTGCACTTCTCCTCAATTTGATCTATGCACTTGTGAAGTATCATTTTTACACCTCTAATAGTTTTTGAGTTTTGCTCCTGACAAAATTTAAGTAAGAAAAAAATCAAAGGGCAATAACTCCTAAACTATAGGGCCAAAAGTTATAGCTCTAAAACACTGCACTTCTCCTCAATTTCACCTGTCAACCTGTGAAGTTTCAGGTTTATATCTCATGTAGTTTTCGAGTTATGCACTAGACAAAATTTGAGTAAGAAAAAAAAAATGAAGATCAAAGTGGAATTACTCAAAATCCGCGCTAGTTATTGTTCTTGCGCACTGTACTCTGTAATATTGCAACAAACATGCATACCAAGTTTGAAGTCGTTCTGACTTGAGATGACAAAGTTATATTCCGGACAAGCACTAAATGCTGTAAAAATGACGATCAAAGAGAAATAACTCAAAGACAGCACGAGGTAGATTTACACTTCTTGCGCACTGCACTTCCAAATATTGCAACAAATAATCATACCATATTTCAAGTCATTCCTACTTAAGATGACAAAGTTATGCTCCGGACAAGCAAGAAATGCTATAAAAATAAAGATCAAAGGGGGAATAACTCAAAATTCGTGCTAGGAAGAGTTATGGTTCTTGTGCACTGCACTCCGTAATTTTTCAACAATCATGCATACCAAATTTGAAGATGTTCAGCCTAAAGATGACAAAGTTATATTCCGGACAAGCAGAAAATGCTGTAAAAATTACGATCAATGGGAAATAACTCAAAGACAGCACGAGGTAGAGTTATGGTTCTTTTGCACTGCACTCCGTATTATTGAAACAAACACAAATGCCAAGTTTCAAGTCAATCGGACTGCAGATGACAAAGTTATGCTCCGGACAAAGAACTGGACGCCAACCGCCCGCCCGCCCTTGGTGATCCCATAATACGTCCCGTCTTCGACGGGCGTATAAAAAGGTGTAATTTTGCGTAAAAGCGGGATGGTGGTTTTTGCAATCGGTACTTCCGTCTTTTTTTCTGAGATCAGATATCACATCGTCGTAGTGATTTGAAAACAAATACACGTAATCGACGTGTGTTATTAATCATGTGACATTCCTATATGTATCTGCGAAACACCTGCACGACATCTCAAAATACAGAGAGGCTACTTAAGAAAATACCATGTTTTTTCGCTCGTCTTCTTTCTATTCTGATGGCTTGCCAGCTATCGCTTAATTAATGAACCTTTTTTTTTTTTATTTTTGCGACCTTTTAAAACTCTGATTAAAAAAAAAACTTTAACAGCTTTCCCATAGATAGGCAAGTTATAAGTTTTCATGGTCTTGATTGCTTGTTTGGTGTTTGACGCCGTTTTCAACATTATTTTAGTTATATCCCATCGCCTAGTGCACCTATCCATGCTTCCCTGACCTTGTTCTACCAGCACTACGCACAATATTCTCCCCAAGCCACTGGCTGCTGTCATACGTAGCCGTCGTCGAAACAACGATCAGCGGTGAGAGAGGAACGATTCCTGTCGCAATGATCATCATCAACCCTCGGAAAGAAATTGGCAGAGCTGGGGATCCGAACCAGCGACTCCCTGTTCTCAATTCGTGTATGCTACCGGGGCTCAGTGCTCCTGAAGTGAAGAAGATAGACAGAAATTGTGGCGAAAGGGGCAATTGCTCGCAACGCCTTTTAAATTACATTATACTCCTCTTCCCCACAATGTTCGACATGCAATATAAGGGAAACCTCCCAGTTATATGTTCTTTCAAACTCTTATCTTGGCTTTATCTAGATTCATAAGTTTTTTAGAAGTCTGAAATTACCTTTCCACAAATGGTGAAATATCAATATTTTTCCTTGAAAGGCCAACTTGAGGGTTTTGAGAAAACACTCATGTTTTATCAGTAACTTTCCTTTATCCTAAGTCATTCATGCCTTTTTTCACACTTTACCACGATAAGATGTGATACGTCTATATCGAAACCATTTGCAGTACACAAAACAAATGTAACTCAACTGACTGGATTTGTCTTTGAGATGGTACAAAATATCGAGGGAAAAGGAGAAAATGGTTGGTTACTGGTTGAATATATATGAAGAAGAGTACTGCATGCGGGTGCCAACGCTCGGCTGCGTGTGCTAGATTTTAGGTGAAATTTCTAAGTCAAAATATGGGCTTAACTACATGTATGTTCAAAATATTTTGATGGTTACCATCCCTTGTTCTATGGGTTCCCCTTTCGATAGTTAAAAAGTTGTCCAAGTTTGAAGTAAATATCTTCAGTAATAACAGATATATTATAAAATAAAGTTTTTCGCAGGATGATGACGAAGACAACGACATGGCTACGGCAATAACTATGCGTTATCTTCGAAAACAGCCGAGCTAAAATGGAACCATTTAAACATTCAAATTTCACTTCGCTATTATAAACTTTTCCATTTATTGATATAGTCAACAACAAATAACAGTAAAAAGACACATTTCATATGATACCGGCTTATTATAAATTGCATATCTGTAAAAGTCAGCAGAATAATTGTTTTGTTCAAGAATCAATATGTGAGTCATGCTCTGTGAAAAGGTGGTTTAATGCATCTAAAAAATGTATCGACAAATGTGAGCTAGCACAGTCCATGCAGGCTGACCTGGGTCAAAACTTTGCTATTGGTAAATTGTCTGCTTGTCAAAGAACCACTCCACTTCATGATCCAGCCAGTTTTTGGACAAAATGGATTTAATTCATGTGACAACTTGTGTGGTATAATGCAAGATGAATTGAATCCTTGTCCCGGACCTCCACTCATATTTCAAAGCCCTAATAAAACATCAAACATACACTATATAAATAAAGAACTGTTTATGTTCTCCTCCAGTTACTTAAAGATTTCGCATTATTCGTCATACTCCTGTTAGCAAATATTCCCAAGTTTTAATGACTCAGATGAAGTAGATTTTTGAAAACATTGTGGGAAAAAGAGAAATTGCTTGTCACCAGTACTTTATCCTTAACCTAGTATGACAAATTAAATCCTTTTAAGCGCATCTTATTTGTCATCTAAAACTCACTTCAGTTAAGAAAGTCTAAAAATTTGTCATCTGGTAAAGAGTTAAATTTTGGAGTGCCTATCACTGCGTTGTTAGTTTGATCAGACCGAGACCTACATATTATTTGCATTCTAATCTTTGGTACACACTGTCCAACTATGATGATGTCATAAAATGTTCTTTTACGATATCCTATCGGGGCTAACCAACATGCATTCATCTTATGACACTTTTGAAACAACAGTCCTGTGAAAAGACCACAGCTAAATGATACCGTCTACTTCAGGACAACTTATGGTCTTTTGTCACCATGGTTTCTTGCAAACATTTTTCCGGTTTTTATCTTCATCTCTAGGTTTTCATTAGGACAAATAAAGAACTGTCAAAATGTAAGATATCAACATTACTTAGGTTTTATAAAGACTTATAGCCCCTTTTACAACGACAGATGCCTTTGCAGCCAGTGTAGATAACACTGTCCGCTTTCTTGAAACACTTCTGACAAAAGGAATCTTGTAATTTCAACTATTTGGGTCTTATTTCTGGACTGAATATGTCTGGTGGGTTTGTATGGCATTCTAAAGGTTACACAAACATATACATGCGATATACGCAAAGTCACGAAAGGAATTCATGCAGTACAAATGTTCTCTTTTCAATTTGGTATTTTTCCTTAAAACAAGCATCCACTCCTTCTAGCAGCTGTTTTCTAGAAAAACACATTGACTTGGCTTAATCTGAAGACAATTTTCCAAGTTTATATTGGGGAAAAAAGAAAAACATTTAAAAACTTAAAATAACATGAATGTTGAAAACTTGCTTATTCCAATTTATCTGGCCCTTCTAAAATCCTTTATAACTTGCTATCATAACAAAAAAATGAGATTTAATTCGGCTTCAAGTTCACAGTGAAAATCTACTATCATGTGACAACAAATAGGCCCCACATTAAACAATTAACCATGAAAGCACAGGACACCATTTCAAAATGGCTGAAAAGTTGTAGTGCGTTTTCTTTAAAAACAACCTGGAATTAATAAAATAGATCTACTAACTAAAAACTAAAGCCAAGAAGTAGCTTTATTATCGCTTACAAAACTTGTTGATACTTTGTTGTTCTTTCCTATTAGACCTTAACCATTTACAAAACTATCCCTTGTTGAAACGACCCTGATGAAAGAGTATTTTAAAAACGTTTTGGGAGACTGAGAATATTCCGGTAATCAGCAGACCCCCATCAGTAATATCGGTTTAGATTTCACTTACAAGTACAAGTTCTGCTTTTCTTAATCTGATTCCCCATTTCTGACGAATTCGTATAATGCAAAGCATTGTTCGGGATCCACTGCTGGGATCCTGTCGTGCTCATTACTTTGGGTGTAGAATTAGTTATAGTCCAGGGGTCGAGGCTTGGATCTTTAATCGAGGCACTATTGTTTTGTGTGTGTGTGGGGGGGGGAGGGAGAGGCGGGACGGGTGTTCTGGTCAACACACCTCAGAGCCCCATCCTGAAAAGCAGGATTTACATGAATAATAACCTGTAACATAGACGAAAAAATCAATCAAGAAATAAAAAAGTCAAAACCTTGATGCACTGAATCATTCACCATCAGTCAAATGTAAGGCCAGCCTAATGATAGGCACTTGTGCTGCAATAAGCAACAACCGTGCACGGCTCAGTAATCCAGATCGCTACAATATTGAGATTTCAAATTTATTCTTTTCACCCGACAAATATTTCTGTATCGGACAGTGTAGATTCACGATCATGACTGCACGTTCTGTGCAGTCTGACCTAAACCACAGGCCTTTGAAGCTCTATAAGTCTATCACGGAACACTAAAATTTTCCTTGATCGACATCGAACACTTATTGCACATTGGTGTTTCGCCTGTATATCACGGAATACTAAAATTTTCATTGACACCGTTTCTATAAATAGCACATGGGCGACTCCCTGTATATCGTTAGAGGGAATCCCCAATATGCTATTTATAGTAACGGTGTCCGATAATGAAAATTTCGCCATCCCTTGATAGACCAGTTGAGTTTCAGAGGCCTATGCCTAAACTTACACTCTCCACAAAAGAAAACCGAGTCACGCATACCTGCCAAGGGGCTAAAAGTGTCTGCGGTAGTAACAATCGACTGGATATAAAGTCCCGGCCCAAGATCACAGTGCCCGGTTTCTATTTCTTTGTATTGGGTTTAACGCCATTTTAACAGCTTAGGCCATATCACGGCGGTCAGTGCACCTATGCATATGTTTCCTGGCTTTCTCTCACGAGTACTCCGTGATACATGGTACCAAGCATGTCATCACATAATTATCGGTCCGTAAATTTCACTTTATATAACATCTGGCTGAATGATCGGTTGTCATGCAGAAAATTGGTCAATAGCAAAACGTTTCGACCCAGGTCAGCCTGCGCACGCTGACACGGGCAACTACATTTTGCCAATGCATTAAACCCCCTTCACAGAGCATGGCTCTTTTATCGTTAGGTAGCAAGTAAGGTCTATTGGCCGTGAGAACAAATAAATATCAGACTTTACAGAGCATATCGAGTGATCTTGACTCTACATAATTACTTAACCGATAAAACAAAGATATTCACATGACATTTGAGTACTAAAAACAGTGTGCAAAGTCAATTTCCCAAGTTTACGGACACAGAAACGGCTTCCAGTTGCGGCATCCAGCGACGAACCTTCATCTCTGTTTCAATCAAACATTGTTCAAACCCTGTGTAACCGCCCCAATTTATTCCTGCGGCGAGGGTCGTTCTTCCGTAAGCGCCATTAAGATTTGAATGATGGCATGATTTGCACCACCAAGCTCCGATGTAAAACGTGGCACAGTTACTTGTCGATGCGTCGTTATCACGATCTCGTGTTGTAAAACTGTATCCGTTATGGTAACTGAGAGAATCTCCAGCATTGCCATGGTAACCGTCAACAGTCAGTTTGTAGCGCGACTCGACGTTACCAACACTAAAAACATTATAAGCTGCGTATGCTGTGTCATTCTCCGACTTTTTCATGTCAATTCTTAACTCGTACCAACCCTGACTTGTAATGAAGTGTATCTGCCGATTTCCGAGCCAAAAGTTTTCAGATAAATTTCCGAATCCTGTTTGGTATTCAATCCATGTCCTGTAAAAATCACTATTGGAAACTCTACGTTGTATCACTATCCAACCACCAGAATTTGTAGTCATATCACATCGAACGAGAAACCCTCTTGTATCATGCGGATAAATTTTATAGATTCCTGTTTGCGTGGATCCCTGGTCATACACATCTTGACAGTCAATTGGTCTCAACGATACATTTAAGGTGGATACAAAGGCCTTAAACCGCTTTCATATTCATTTAGTAAATCCTCAGACACATTCTTAAACAGTTCCCGTGTTTATTCGACCTGGATTTCGGTTTGTACGCTAACAGTGGCATTCTCGTCCTCCCCCGTGCCGCTGTTCACATTGATGATGGGATTGCAGTACTGTGCGCTGCAGTAACTAACGGAGAGAATGCTAAATATGGCGACCACGATAAACTTCATGTTTGCGCTCTGATGTAAAACAGTGCTGCCGGAATAAAATAGATAGTGCTTTTATAGAAAGTACACAATTAGGTTGTCAACACTCCCATGAGCAAGAATACGTTATGATTGGTCAGACTTTGGTAAAATCTTCCTTGTTCGGCGTTCAAAGCGCAGATTGGTTCACACATAGATCGATACAACATACCGATAGGGATTTTAATGGAACGTCTGAACACGATTAACCCTTACCCTGCAAAGTGAAATTATCGATTCGTTAAAGCCATTAGTTAAAAAAAACCCTAAATATTGCAATTTCAAAGTTACCAATTTGGGGAATATCTCACTTATCGGTCAAGGTAGTTCCTAGATCAGACTGCACGTTCTGTGCGGTCTGTTGTTAATCTACGTTCCCCGCAAAGGAGTCTTGAGTCGCGCTTAGCAGCCCAAAGGTAAATGATACCTTACGTATCTAAATACTCACCACTGTTGAATTACAATCGCCAATAAATAAATCTGAGGTGAATGCTTATAAAATATATCTGTCATGATTGCATCTTTAAATACAGGTTAAGATGATTGTTTTCACTTCATACGTATATCGTTAACGCCAGTTGCCCATATGGGAACACCTCCAGAGGACTGTTAGTCATTTTATGTAGTTGGAGATAGTGCAAGTTACTGGACGAAACCCATCCTGTGTTACGCCTGGTTCTTTAACCTGGTTGGAGTATAGCATCGAAACATGGAACCAAGATTTGAAGTTCCATCCGAAAGATTATTGACCAGAAAAGTCGGCTATAGCTAACATCAATTTAGTGGACGGGCCTCCACTTTGCCGAGTCGCTGAGGGTAGCTGAGGACCAATAGGAATGACGAAGGCTGGTTGCTATATCAACGGTAACGTAAAAAGGCAAATTGTTTTGAAAGTCTTTTACTTCAGGGCCATAAAAAGACAGTTTTGTTTCACATGAAAGTGGGGGTGTGTGTGTCGAAGTAAAGTTTCCAACATATTCAGTTTGCAATCAAATCGTAAAAGTATAGCTTTAGAGCGCCGAGGGGTTGTGCGCCAACTTACAGACTGCGATGAACTGCAGTCAAGGTGCCATCAACCACAATAGAACGCAAAGAAACTTCCCCGATCGGGCGGGAGCTTAAAGCCAATGGGTCTATGATGTAACGTTGTTTTCAATCACGTGATTACATATTGGCCCTGGTATTTGACCGGGGTCTGTCGTGTTGGCACGAGCCTGTACAGCTAAAGTCTACAGGCCGAATAACAGGTCCAATAATGAGATCAAGTGATTATTTTATTTGAAATTTTCTCACTCTATGAATGAACTGCGTATTCAACTTTTTATCCAATAAAAAAGAAGATGAAGTTTCTTTGTCATTCATCTGAGCGAAACGTTCGTCCGCGCAGTTCCATCACTTTCGAAAGTACTGTGACATGAGGGTTTATTTTCTGCAAACTTTTTTTTTTAAAGGGGCCTACTTAATTCTTTTGTCTTACATAACAATTTCTTGTGCAACATCGACTAATACAACTAGATGATACTTTTCAAAGAAACTACGTGGTCACAATCTGTAAAAAGGTGTAATTTTGGGTAAATGCGGGATGGTGGTTTTTGCAATCGGTACTTCCGTCTGTTTCTTGAGATCAGATATCACACCATCGTAATGACTTGAAAACAAATACACGTAATCGACGAGTGTTATTAATCATGTGACATTCCTGTATGTCTTTGCGAAACACCTGTGCGACATCTCAAAATACAGAGAGGCTACTTAAGGGAATACCAGATTTTTTTGATGTCTTCTTTCCATTCTGATGGCTTGCCAGCTATCGCTTAGAGATGAATCTTTTTTTTTTATTTTGCCGACCTTTTAAAACTCTGGACAAAAAACCTTTAACAGCTCTGAAAAACACCTTTTAACCGCTTTCCCATAGATAGGCAAGTTATAAGTTTTCGTGGTCTTGATTGCTTGTTTGGTGTTTGACGCCGTTTTCAACATTATTTTAGTTATATCCCATCGCCTAGTGCACCTATCCATGCTTCCCTGACCTTGTTTTACCAGTACTACGCACAATATTTTCCCAAAACCACAGGCTGCTTTCATACGTAGCCGGGGTCGAAACAACAATCAGCGGTGAGAGAGGAAAGATTCCTGTTGCAATGATCATCATCAACCCTCGGAAAGAAATTGGCAGAGCTGGGGATCCAAACAAGCGACTCCCTGTTCTCAATTTGTGTATGCTACCGGGGCTCAGTGCTCCTGAAGTGAAGAAGATAGACAGAAATTATGGCGAAAGGGGCAGTTGCTCGCAACGCACTTTGAATCACATTGTACTCCTCTTCCCCACAATGTTCGGCATGCAATATAAGAGAAACCTCCCAGTTATATGTTCTTTCAAACTCTTATCTTGGCTTTATCTAGATTTTTAAGTTTTTGAAAAGTCTGAAATTACCTCTCCACAAATGGTGAAATATCAATATTTTTCCTTGAAAGGCCAACTTGAGGGTTTTGAGAAAACACTCATGTTTTATCAATAACTTTCCTTTATCCTAAATCATTCATGCCTTTTTTTACACTTTACCACGATAAGATGTGATACGTCTATATCGAAACCATTTGCAGTACACAAAACAAATGTAACTCAACTGACTGGACTTGTCTTTGAGATGGTACAAAATATCGAGGGAAAAGGAGAAAATGGGTGGTTACTGGTTGAATATATATGAAGAAGAGTACTGCATGCGGGTGCCAACGCTCGGCTGCGTGTGCTTGATTTTAGGTGAAATTTCTTAGTCAAAATATGGGCTTAACTACATGTATGTTCAAAATATTTTGATGGTTACCATCCCTTGTTCTATGGGTTCCCCTTTCGATAGTTAACAACTTGCCCAAGTTTGAAGTAAATATCTTCAGTAATAACAGAGGTATTATAAAATGCCAGTTTTTGCACGATAATGATGAAGACAACGACATGGCTACGGCAATAACTCTGCGTTATCTTCGAAAACAGTTAAAATGGGACCATTTACACATTCAAATTTCACTTCGCTATTATAAAGTTTTCCATTTAAGTTATAGTCAACAATCAATAACAGTAAAAAGACACATTTCATGCCGGCTTATGCTAAATTGCATATCTGTAAAAGTCAGCAGAATCGTTGTTTTGTTCAAGAATCAATATGTGAGTCATGCTCTGTGAAAAGATGGTTTAATGCATCTAAAAATGTATCAACAAATGTGAGCTTGCACAGTCCATCAGGCTGATCTGGGTCAAAACTTTGCTATTGGTAAATTGTCTGCTTGTCAAAGAACCACTCCACTTCATGATCCAGCCAGTTTTTGGACAAAATGGATTTAATTCATGTGACAACTTGTGTGGTATAATGCAAGATGAATTGAATCCTTGTCCCGGACCTCCACTCATATTTCAAAGCCCTAATAAAACATCAAACATACACTTTATAAATAAAGAACTCTTTATACTCTCCTCCAATTACTTAATGATTTCGTATTATTCATCATACTCCCATTAGCAAATAATCCCAAGTTTTAATGACTCAGATGAAGTAGATTTTTGAAAACATTGTGGGAAAAAGAGAGATTGCTTGTCACCAGTACTTTATCCTTAACCCAGTATGACAAATTAAATCCTTTTAAGCGCATCTTATTTGTCATCTAAAACTAACTTCAGTTAAGAAAGTCTAAAAATTTGTCATCTGGTAAAGAGTTAAATTTTGGAGTGCCTATCACTGCGTTGTTAGTTTGATCAGACTGAGACCTACATATTATTTGCATTCTAATTTTTGGTACACACTGTCCAACTATGATGATGTCATAAAATGTTCTTTTACGATATCCTATCGGGGCTAACCAACATACATTCATCTTATGACACTTTTGAAACAACAGTCCTGTGAAAAGGTTTCCACAGCTAAATGATACCGTCTACTTCAGGACAACTTATGGTCTTTTGTCACCATGGTTTCTTGCAAACATTTTTCCGGTTTTTATCTTCATCTCTAGGTTTTCATTAGGACAAATAAAGAACTGTCAAAATGTGAGATATCAACATTACTTAGGTTTTATAAAGACTTATAGCCCCTTTTACAACGACAGATGCCTTTGCAGCCAGTGTAGATAACACTGTCCGCTTTGCTGAAACACTTCTGACAAAAGGAATCTTGTAATTTCAACTATTTATGTCTTATTTCTAGACTGAAAATGTCCGTTGGGTTTATATGACATTCTAAAGGTTAAACAAACATATGCATGCGATACACGCAAAGTCACGAAAGGAATTCATGCAGTACAAATGTTCTCTCTTCAATTTGGTATGCACTCCTTCTAGCAGCTGTTTTCTAGAAAAACACATTGACTTGGCTTAATCTGAAGACAATTTTCCAAGTTTATATTGGGGAAAAAAAAAACATTCAAAAACTCAAAATAACATGAATGTTGAAAACTTGCTTATTCCAATTTATCTGGCCCTTCTAAAATCCTTTATAACTTGCTATCATAACAAAAAAAAAAAAGATTTAATTCGGCTTCAAGTTCACAGTGAAAATCTATTGTCATGTGACAACAAATAGGTCCCACATTAAACAATTAACCATGAAAGCACAGGACACCATTTCAAAATGGCTGAAAAGTTGTAAAAAAGGTGAAGGTGCGTTTTCTTTAAAAACAACCTAGAATTAATAAAATAGATCTACTAACTAAAAACTAAAGCCAAGAAGTAGCTTTGTTATCGCTTACAAAACTTGTTGATACTTTGTTGTTCTTTCCTATTAGACCTTTACCATTTACAAAACTGTCCCTTGTTTAAACGACCCTGATGAAAGGATATTTTAACAAGAGGGCCATGATGGCCCTGTATCGCTCCACTGGCTATTAAGTAAAAACACTACAAGCCAAACATTACAATATTCAGCAAATTGATTTCAAACACGAGGACATGCAAACATTTTTCTATCTAATCCTACGAGAAAGTTGTGATCCATGGGCAAAGCCAATTTTGATCGCAAAGCTATAATTATTTGAATCCTGGTGGAGGTCCACAATATAAAGCTCCATACAAAATAATTCAGTTCTTGAATGTTATAAACAAGAAGATTTTCAAATTTTCCTCAATGAAAAGCCCTGTAAAACATGAAACCCATGAGACAGGGCTAAATCTAATAGCCTTAGTCTTTATAATGGTTAGTAACATGATGACTTAAGATAGTTTTCATTACAAAAGCCCATGTAAAACTGGTGACCTTGTGTTCCGTGGTGTGGGGACAAACTTGGGTCAAGGACTATAATTTGGGCCCTCCTTGTAGAGGCCCACTAGATAAAGCTACATGCAAAATTTGGTAGACCCCATGGCTATTATTCGAAGGAACTTGGTAGAGGCCCACTAGATACAGCTACATGCCAAATTTGGTAGCCCTAGGCCTTACAGTTTCAGAGAAGATTTTTGAAAATTTTCCGTACTTTGCATGGTTTTACGAAATGAATCCTTTGACTACCATCACTTTTCACATAGAAATTGACCAAGTGGGGATTCAAATTATCCACACCCTGGTTTCAAAAGGGAGGTAAATAGTAACGAACTTTATCTTTCATAAAAAGAGTTATTTCCCTTGATTAATGTTTAAATTGAAGTGACAATATTTTGAAGCCCATGTTAAACTTGCGATCCCTGGAATGAAGGCAATTTTGACCCCAGACCTACAATATGAAACTAGAATGTGTGGTTATAAACAAAAAGATTTTTTAATCTTGCCCAATAAAAAGTCATGTAAAACAAGTTTGCTGAATAAAAGGCCCTGTAAAATATGTGATCCATGACACAGGTTTATCAAGTTTTCACTATAAAAGCCAATGTAAAACTTGTGACCCCTGGTGTGGAGTCAAACTTGACCCCCAAAGTTAAAATTTGGGCCCTCTTGGTAGAGGCCCATTATATAAAGTTACATGCAAAATTTGGTAGCCCTAGGCCTAAATATGGCTATGTACAAGTAGATTATTAAAGTTTCCTTATATAAGGCCATGTAGAACTTGTGACCCCCTGGGGTGGGGCTACATTTGACCCCCTGGGCTATAATTTGGGCACCCTTGATAGAGACCCCCTAGATAAAGCTAAATGCAAAATTTGATAGCCCTAGCCCTTATAGCTAGATGCGAAAGATTTTCCTATATAAGCCCGCCCATGTAAAACATGTTACCCCCCGGAGCGAAGTCAAATTTGACCCTCGGCTATAATTTGGAAACCCTTGGTACAGGTCCACTAGATAAAGCTACATGCCAAATTTGGTCACCCTAGGCCCAATGGCTAGGTCAAAGAAGAATTTTAAAGTTCTCCCTATATAAGCCCATGTAAAACTTGTTATATAAGCCCATGTAAAACTTGTTACCCCCGGGCAGGGCCTAATTTGACCCCAGGGCTATAAATTGAAGAAACTTGGTAGAGGTCCACTAGATAAAGCTACATGCCAAATTTGGTAGCCCTTGGCCTTACGGCTTCAGACAAGAAGATTTTCAAAGATTTTCAAAATTTTTCAGTTTTGTTGCCATGGCAACCAGAGTTTTTGAAGGAATTGAATTCTTTCAAGAAATTCTGAAGAGGACCATGGCAGGATCATTTCTGTGAAGTTTCATCAAAATTGGATGGGCAGTTTCAGAGAAAAAGACTTTTTAAAAAAAAGTTAACGCACGGACGGACGGACGGACGCACGGACGGACGGACGGACGGACGGACGCACGACGGACAACAGGCCATGACATAAGCCCGCTGGCCTTCGGCCAGTGGAGCTAAAAACGTTTTGAGAGACTGAGAATATTCCGGTAATCAGCAGACCCCCATCAGTAATATCGGTTTAGATTTCACTTACAAGTACAAGCTCTGCTTTTCTTACTCTGATTCCCCATTTCTGACGAATTCGTATAATGCAAAGCATTGTTCGGGATCCACTGCTGGGATCCTGTCGTGCTCATTACTTTGGGTGTAGAATTAGTTATAGTCCAGGGGTCGAGGCTTGGATCTTTAGTCGAGGCACTATTGTTTTGTGTGTGGGGGAGAGGCGGGACGGGTGTTCTTGGTCAATACACCTCAGAGTCCCATCCTGAAAAGCAGGATTTACATGAATAATAACCTGTAACATAGACGAAAAAAATCAATCAAGAAATAAAAAAGTTAACACCTTGATGCACTGAATCATTCACCATCAGTCAAATGTAAGGCCAGCCTAATGATAGGCACTTGTGCTGCAATAAGCAACAACCGTGCACGGCTCAGTAATCCAGATCGCTACAATATTGAGATTTCAAATTTATTCTTTTCACCCGACAAATATTTCTGTATCAGACAGTGTAGATTCACGATCATGACTGCACGTTCTGTGCAGTCTGAACTATACCATAGGCCTTTGAAGCTCTATTAGTCTATCACGGAACACTAAAATTTTCCTTGGTCGATCTCCGAACACTTAAAGCACATTGGTGTTTCGCCTGTATATCACGGAATATACTCAAATTACGTCTTACTATATACGATACAGAGGGAATCCCCCAATGTGCTATTTATACTAACGGTGTCGGATAATGAAAATTTCGTTATCCCCTTATAGACCTATTGAGTTTCAGAGGCCTATGCCTAAACTTACACTCTCCACAAAAGAAAACCGAGTCATGCATACCTGCCAAGGGGCTAAAAGTGTCTGCGGTAGTAACAGTAGACTGGATATAGGACAGAAAGTCCCGGCCCAAGATCACAGTGCTCGGTTTTTATTTCTTTGTATTGGGGTTTAACGCCATTTTAACAGCTTAGGTCATATCACGGCGGTCAGTGCACCTACGCGTGTGTTTCCTGGATTTCTCACACCAGTACTAACACAATTTTTTCAAGTCACTGACTACTTTTCTTACATATATATGAGGTGAGAGGCGAAAAATCGCCGGAAAGAAAGTTCGCCTCAAACGGGTATCGAACTCACAACCACCAGGTCGCAAGTCGGATACGCTGACCACTGAGCAACCCGGCCGGGCCACGGTGCTCGGACATTATAAATAGACCCAGATAGGAAAAACAGTACCTTGTTATCTTTTTTTTTTATTTTAGCCGTGCTCAGGCAAAAGTGGGTTCAATGCATCTCCGTGATACATGATACTAAGCATCACATAATCATCGGTCCGTAAATTCAATTTTATATAACAACTGGCTGAGTGATCCTTTGACATGCAGAAAATTGATCCACAGAAAAACGTTTCGACCCAGGTCAGCCTGACCTGCAACTACATTTTGCCAATGCATTAAACCCCCTTCACAGAGCATGGCTCTTTTATCGTTATAGCTGTAAGGTAGCAAATAAGGTCTATTGGCGGTGAGAACAAATAAAGATCGGACTTTACATACCATATAGAGTGATCTTGACTCTACACAATTATTTAAACGATAAAACAAGGATATTCTCATGACATTTAAGTAATAAAAAACAGTGTCCAAAGTCAATTTCCCGAGCTCACAGACACAGAAACGGCTTCTAATTGCGGCATCCAGCGATGAACTTTCATCTCTGTTTCAATCAAAGATTGTTCATACCCTGTGTAACCGTACCAGTTTATACCTTGGCCGTATGTTGTTTTGCCGTAAATACCATTAAGATTTGAATGATGGCATGCTTTGTACCACCAAGCTCCGCTATACAATGAAGCACAGTTACTACTCGATGCATCGTTATCACTGTCTTGTGTGGAGAACCTGTAGCCGCTGTACCCACTGAGAGAATCTCCAGCATTGCCATAGTAACCGTCAACAGTCAGTTTGTAGCGCGACTCGACGTTACCAACACTAAATACATTATAAGCTGCGTATGCTGTGTCATTCTCCGACTTCTTCATGTCAATTCTTAACTCGTACCAACCCTGACTCGTAATGGAGTGTATTTGCTGATTTCCGAGCCAAAAGTTTTCAGATAAATTTCCGAATCCTGTTTGGTATTCAATCCATGTCCTATAAAAATTGCTGTTGGAAATTCTACGTTGTATCACTGTCCAACCACCAGAATTTTTAGTCATATCACATCGAACGAGAAACTCTCTTGTACCATGCGGATAGATTTTATAGACTCCTGTTTGCGTGGATCCTTGGTCATATACATCTTGACAGTCAATTGGTCTCAACGATACATTTAATGTGGATACAAAGGCCTTAAACCGCTTTTCATATTCATCTAGTAAATCCTCAGACACATTCGTAAACAGTTCCCGTGTTTGTTCGATCTGGATTTCGGTTTGTACGCTAACAGTGGCATTCTCGTCGTCCCCTGTGCCGCTGTTGACGTTGATGATGGGATTGCAGTATTGTGCACTGCAATAACCAGCAGACAGAATAATATATATGGCGACCAGGATAAACTTCATGTTTGCGCTCTGATGTAAAACAGTGCTACTGGAATAAAACGGGTTGCGCTTATATAGAAAGAACACAATGTAGTCGTCAACACTCCCATAACAAGAGTACGTTATGATTGGTCAGACATTGGTAAAATCTTCCTTGTTCGGCTTTCAAAGCGCAGATTGGTTCACACATAGATCGATTTCATATAATGATAATTGTAAAGATCACGTTGAACTGGTTTATAAATTATAACACAACATACCGATAGTTGTTTTAATGGAACGTCTGCTAAATAAAATTATCGAAACTTTCAAACCATAGTAAAAAAAAAACCCAAATATTGTAATTTCAAGGTTACTAATTAGAGGAAATATCTCCTTATCGGTCAAGTCATTTCCAAGATCAGAAAGAACGTTCTGTGCAGTCTACTTTCCCCGCAAATGAGTCTTGAGTCGCGCTTAGCCGCCTAAAGGTAAAATGAAACCTTACATATCTAAATACTCACCACCGTCGAGTTACAATCGCCAATTAATAAATCTGACGTGAATACTTGGCATGAAATATAGCTGTCATGATTGCATCCTTAAGTAAAGGTAAAGATGTTTGTTTTCACTTCATACGTATATCGTCAACACCAGTTGCCCATGTGGGCAATTCCTTCAGAGGGCTGTTAGTCATTTTATGTTGTTGGAGAAAGTGCAAGATACTGGACGAAACCCATCCTAGGTTACCCCTGGTTCTTTTAACCTGCTTAGAGTATAGCACCAAAACACGGAACCAGATTTGAAGTTTCATCCGAAAGACTCGTGACTAGAAAAGTCGGCAAAGGGTAACATCATAAGTGGACGGGCCTCCAGTTTGCCGAGTCGCTGAGGGTAGCTTAGGACCGACAGGAATGGTCACGAAGGCTGTTTGATATGTCATCTGTAATGCAAAAAGGCAAAGTCTTTTGAAAACCTTTTACATAGGGGCATAAAAAGATAGTTTTGTTTGATATAAAGGGGGGTGTATTTTCCAACATTTTCGGTTCGCAATCGGATCGTTTAAGTATAATAGACCTTGAGCCACCAGTAGGTCCCCCTGCCCACCCATGGGAAACCTTCGGCACACTATGATTTTCTGAAACCCCGATGTCTACTGAGTACTTTGTCAAAGTCTGCCACCTGGCGAGCGGGGCTTTTGCGAGTTATAGAGGTCAAAGGTCATCAAGTGCACTTTTGCTAACGAGGCATTAATAAATCGTAATTTAGGTTACAGTTTCATTTTGAATTTTACATTAAATAGGTTATAAACATTCATAGATAGGTTAATACACTCATATCTATTGCCATAACAAATATTTTACAGAAAAGACACAATTTTGATTGAATCAAAGTACTGTAATTGGTCATATTTGTGAAGCTAAAATGACTGGTACTCAAAAGCGTATCCATAATAGACAACATCATTTTTTTTCCGTGATTTTAGTGATACGAAATAGATGTTGTGACACACATTTGCCTTTTTATTATAATTTACACTATCTATGATCTGTTTTAGCCAAGTAAATCAGAGTATTAATAAAATGTTAAGCTTTTTTGAAATCTTATGACCTCTGCGGGAACTAAAGATATTTTCTGCTGTTGACCCATAAAAGTTCAATGTAGTCAGGACTGTATTTATCATTTCTATGGTCAACAGTGAGTTAATTACCGCATATATTGGTGTTGCATTAAATCCGGTGAATGGAGTTGTATAGACGTTGTTCTTTATGGTGGCGCTTCATGGAGTTCTAGACTGAAATGGGTTTGTCTTTTATTGCAATGATAACAACGATGCTTACGACAGATCATTCCACACTAATACTATATTAGAGTCTGTTTATAATCACTTTTATCCTCATAAATCACATTCATGAAGTCAATTTTGTTATTGTCCTCCTCACAGCTTGGTTAGAATATACTAAATCATTGCTGTGAGTTATACACTATATTCTAAAAAACATGATATTTGCCTGTAGCTTAATGAGTATGTAAATAAAAGTTTTCTTTATATATCATACACATGCATTGCATTTCTATGACCAAGGAAGTACTCAGTAAATATCTGAAAAATGAAATGAAGTTTCTGTTCTATTCATTATACGACAATTTTACTACAACTAAAAATTACGTAAGAAAAATGTACGCAAAGAAGGGTTGCATAAAACGATTTTTGAAACACTCTGGTTTGTTATTCTCACAATGATTCCAAGGTAGCATTTCGCAGAACAGAATTTACTTTTATCGAACTACAGAGACTTCACTTTACAGCATAGAGTTTATGAATGAGAAGCAGATGAGAAAGGGATGAACTGTCCTCCATGAGATCACTGAACATTTTTTTCCCAACGGATGGGCAATTATTGGTCTTTCACTCATCTGAAATAGTAGAGTAAAATGCAAACTATCATTTGTTATGTGGGAAACAATATAGCTGAAAGTAATAATAAGCTGATCTTGACGTCAGACTCAAAAAGATGTTTATCTGTTCATGCACAATAATGCAATTATGCAAATATTAACCCTTTACCACATAATCCCAAGTTTAAATGATCTTGAGAAAGAAGGCTAATGAAAACATTATAAACAAAGGAGATAGATGGTGGCAACCATCATTTTCTCTTCTCCCAACATTTTTTTTACCCTTCAAATGCAAATTTCAGTTTTTGAGTCGCATTTAATTTTTCGTCTATTAATGCTTTCAATTTGGACCAGTGTAACATTTCCTAATTTGGTAAAGAGCTTAATGAGGAGGAGCTTGACGCAGTCAAAGTATATTGCAACAGGTATTTCTATTTTGAAATATGACAGGAACTTTCATATGCAAGTACATTATGTGATATAGAGTGAGAAAATAACAAAACCCACGCACAGGCCTTTTGCCCATATTGGAAGTTTGAAGAGTCACAACATATCTATCAAACAGGGTTAATTATAAGTGGTCAGTTGAAATAACAATAAACATTATGTTTGTTGAATGTGTACAACACCAAACAAAAAACTGAGAAAAGAAAGTTTTGAATTACACAGACAATAAATCACTAAAACGCAAAGTAAATGAGTCAGTGAATACACAGCCATGAAGCTGTGCAAACAAAAAACAATAAGTTATACATATGTAAGAACAAGATAATCTTAGCAATAACAGGATTGCCATGTGAAAGATAATAATTTGACCTATCTAACAAAAATATAATAATGAAAAAAAAAGAAAAAAAATGAGTGATACATGGTTACACACAAAACCAAAGCATCTATTTAAAACATTTATAGGTAGCCTTGTTTCATAATCATGGTATGATGCTTCCTTCTATTTACTTGTTTCGTGGTGCTAGACAGTTAACCTTACATAAATCTAAATAGGTAACAATGGAAAAACAACAACCGTAGTTTCCATAACAAAACCAAATTGTACCAAATACGGCTGGCATACTTGAAAATGATGACGATTTCACTGAGCAAAAGTAACATGAGCTTTCAGTTCCTACGTCACTATGGTCCTTCGTAACAGAATACTGACCAATAAATGTGCGATAACAGGTGCATTTTCCCTGTCAAAATATCAAATCCAAAGGAGGAATTCATCTTGGAAACATACACGGCTATTAAATCACTGGCTTACTTAAATGATGTAAACAAAAATTTGAGCTTATTACAAGATTAACTATGAATAATAATATGTCTGATTTCGGACAGTTATAGTCATCTATTTGTATCATGTATTCAGCCAAAAGGATAAATGTGGCTATAGGTCATACCTTTTGTACTTCGTCATGACAAATTGAATTTTAGCTTGGCTGTTTTTGAAGAAAAACTTGAAATAATGTCATAGCCCTTTCGTCGTACAAAAACTTGGAAATTTTATAATATCTGTGTCATTAATGAAGATACGTACTTCAAACTAAGACTATTTCTTTACTATGAAAATGGATATCAAAATACAGCAAGGGAAGTTAACCATCAAAACATTCTTGACACAGTTAAGCCCCTTTTTCAGTGAAAATTCTATTTCCAAAAGCACAAGTAGCCGAGAGTTGGTATGAGCATGTGGTGCTCCTGAAAGTAATTTGATTTCATTGACTGATAGAACTAAAATGGTAGATAAACAAGAGCAGGCGCTGTAGCTGACATATGCAATGTATGTTTTTTTTTTAAAATTACATCAAGATATATTTTATTTTTAAACAATATTGCCACATTTTTAGATACAAAAGTTTAATGGTACGTAATGTTTCAGTAATTTCAGCACTTTGATTTGCACTATAAGTTTCTGTTTACTGAAACAAATATATAAAGATCATGAAAATAGGCACATACAAATAATCAAAGACCATTTTATAATCTGAAATACAGAAATGAACCAGATAATACTTGAATTCCTATCAACTGATATATAATGCTTAAAAGTACATTTAAGCATTGACCTTTGGTAAGTAGTGCTTTCGTTTTGCTCATGTATATGACAAAAAGATATATATTAAATCTTAGTATGCCTTTTTGGTTGCTTTGAGGATGCATTCAAGGCATTTGTGATCAAGAAAATATGTTTTATCTAGAAAACATCTCTATAGTTTCTCAAATTATCATATTGTAGAAGCTTAAATCGTAAAATTCCAGTGCTTTCGGTGCTTTGATTTGCACTTAAAGCTCTTGTACTCTATAAGAAAGGTATAGAAATATTCAGATTCAAGCTTTTAGATTTCCTGAGATCATTTAGGACTCATACAAGCAATAAAATAACCAAAAAACTGTTAATTACTAATCAACTGATGAGGTAAGGTCAGAGATGCACTTGATGACCTTTGACCTCAATAACTTGCAAAAGCAGCACTCGCCAAGTGGCAGATTTTGGAAATATGCTCAGGAGACATTGGGGTTTAAGAAAATAATAGTCCCGAAAATTCTCCCGGGGGGGGGAGGGGCGGGGGGAAGGAAACACCCTGCTGACTCATAGCTCTTTAAAGCGCCGAGAGGCTGTGCGCAAAATTGCAGACTGCGATGAACTGCAGTCAGGGTGCCATCATCAATCACAATAGAATGCAAAGAAACTTCCCCGATCGGGAGGGAGCTTAAAACCTAATGGGTCTATGATGTAACGTTGTTTTCAGTCACGTGATTCCATATTGGCCCTGGTATTTGACCGGGGTCTGTCGTGTTGGCACGAGCCTGTACAGCTAAAGTCTACAGGCCGAATAACAGGGCCAATAATGAGATCAAGCGATTATTTTAATTGAAATTTTCTTACTCTATGAATGAACTGCGTATACAACTTGTTATCCGAGAAAAAAGAAGATGAATTTTCTTTGTCATTCATCTGAGCAAAACGTTCGTTCGCGCAGTTCCATCGCTTTCGAATGTCCTGTAACAAGAGAGTTCATATTCTGCAAACTTTTGTAAAGTGGCATACTTTTGTCTTAAATAACAAGTTCTTGTGCAACACCGACTTATACAACTAGATAATATTTTTCAAAGAAACTACGTGGTCACATTCAGTAGAAGGGTGTAATTTTAGGTAAAAGCGGAATGGTCGATTTTTGCAATCGGTACTTCCGTCTTTTTTTCTGAGATCAGATATCACATCGTCGTAGTGATTTAAATACAAATACACTTAATCATCGTGTGTTATCAATCGTGTGACATTCCTGTATGTCTTTGCGAAACACCTGTGCGATATCTCAAAATAGAGAGGCTACTTAAGGAAATACCAGATTTTTTTTGCATGTCTTCTTTCGATTCTGATGGCTTGCCAGCAATCGCTTAATTGATGAACCTTTATTTTTATTTTGGCAAGCTTTTAAAGGTCTGAAAAACACCTTTTAACAGCTTTCCCGTAGATAGGCAAGTTATAAGTTTTCATGGTCCTGATTGCTTGTTTGGTGTTTGACGCCGTTTTCAACTTTATTTTAGTTATATCCCATCTCCTAGTGCACCTATCCATGCTTCCCTGACTTTGTTTTACCAGTACTACGCACAATATTCTCCCCAAGCCACTGGCTGCTTTCATACGTAGCCGTCGTCGAAACAACGATCAGCTGTCAGAGAGGAACGATTTCTGTCGCAATGATCATCATCAACCCTCGGAAAGAAATTCGCAGAACTGGGGATTTGGACCAGAGACTCCCTGTTCTCTATTCGTGTATACTACCGGGGCTTAGTGCTCCTGAAGTGAAGACAGAAATTGTGGCGAAAGGGGCATTTACTCGCAACGCACTTTGAATTACATTATACTCCTCTTCCCCACAATGTTTGGCATGCAATACAAGAGAAACCTCCTAGTTATATATTCTTTCAAACTCTTATCTTGGCTTTATCTAGATTTATAAGTTTTTGAAAAGTCTGAAATAACCTCTCCACAAACGGTGAAATATCAATATTTTTCCTTGAAAGGCCAACTTGAGGGTTTTGAGAAAACACTCATGTTTTATCAGTAACTTTCCTTTATCCTAAATCATTCATTCCTTTTTTACACTTTACCACGATAAAATGCGATACGTCCATATCAAAAGCATTAGCAGTAGATAAAACAAATGCGACTCAACTGACTGGATTGGTCTTTGAGAGATAGAAAATATCGAAGGAAAAGGAGAGAATGGGTGGTTAATGGTTGATTATATATGAAGAAGAGTACCACATGCGGGTACCAACGCTCGGCTGCATGTGCTTGATTTCTGGTGAAATTTCTTTGTCAAAACATGGGTTTAACTACATGTATGTTCAAAATATTTTGATGGTTACCAGCCCTTGTTCTATGGGTTCCCCTTCTGATAGTTAAAAAGTTGTCCAAGTTTGAAGTAAGTATCTTCAGTAATAACAGAGATATTATAAAATGCCAGTTTTTGCACGATGATGACAAAGACAACGACATGGCTACAGCAATAACTCTGCGTTATCTTCGAAAACAGTTGAGTTAAAATGGGACTATTTAACATTCAAATTCCACTTTGCCATTATAAACTTTTCCATTTATTGATATAGTCAACAATTAATAACAGTAAAAAGACACATTTCATACCGGCTTATGCTAAATTGCATATCTGTAAAAGTCAGAAGAATAGTTGTTTTGTTCAAGAACCAACATGTGAGTCATGCTCTGTGAAAAGATGGTTTAATGCATCTAAAAAATGTATCAACAAATGTCAGCTTGCACAGTCCATGCAGGCTGACCTTGGTCGAAACTTCTTGCTATTGGCTGAGCTCCAGACAGAGGGAGCAATTTCGATTTAAAAATTGAAAATATTAATTATTATCCACTAAACCCTATGTTGAGGGTACTCATTAGAATCGTCTCATTGAGACGATTCTAATGAGTACCCACAACATATGTTTTGGAAAACAAATAATAGATTTAGAATACCATCACTCCCTCTTATCTGGAGCTATGTACTGGTAAATTTTCTGCTAATCAAACAACCACTCCACTTCATGATTCAGCCAGTTTTTGGACAAAATGGATCTAAATCATTCGACAACTTGTGTGGTATAATGCATTATGAAGCTGAATTGAATCCCCTTGTCCCAGACCTCCACTCATATTTCAAAGCCCCAATAAAACATCAAACATGCACACTATATAAATAAAGAACTGTTTATACTCTCCTCCAAACACCCAAAAGATTTCGCATTACTCATCATACCCCCATACCAAATAATCCTAAGTTTAAATGACTCAGATGAAGTATATTTTTGAAAACATTGTGGGAAAAAGAGAGAATGCTTGTCACTAGTACTTTATCCTTAACCCAAAGTATTTTCTAATTTTGTATGACAAATCCTTTCCTTTCATGCGCATCTTATTTGTCATCTAAACCTAATATAGTTGAGAAAGTCTAAAAATTTGTCACCTGGTAAAGAGTTAAATCTTGAAGTGTCTATCACTGCATTGTTAGTTTGATCAGACCGAGACCTACATATTATTTGCATTCTAATCTTTGGTACACACTGTCTAATATGATGTCATTTCATTTACTATACTCCTATACGGGTTAACCAACATGCATTCATTTTATAACACTTCTGAAACAAAAGTCCTATGAAAAGGTTTCCACGGCTAAATGATACCATCTACTTCAGGACAACTTGTGGTCTTTTGTCACCATGGTTTCTTCTTACCTCTACAAACATTTTTCCGGTTTCATCTTCATCTCTAGGTTTTCATTAAGACAAATAAAGAACTGCCAAAATGTGAGATATCAACATATACTTAAATTTTATAAACACTTACAGCCCCTTTTACGACAGATGCCTTTGCAGCCCGTGTAGATAACACCGTCGGCTTTGCTGAAAAACCTCTGACAAGAGGAATCGAGTAATTTCCACTATTTAGGTCTTATTTCTAGACTGAAAATGTCTGGTGGGGGTTATATGGCATTCTATAGGTTACACAAACATATACATGTGATACATGCATAGTCACAAAAGGAATTCATGCAGTACAAAATGTCTCTTTGCAATTTGGTATTTTTCCTAAAAAAAAGCATTCACTCCTTTTTGCAGCTGTTTTCTAGAAAAACACCATGACTTTGCCTAATCTACAGCCATTTTTTCAACATACAAGTTTATATTGGAGAAAAATCATTCAAAAACTTAAAATAGCATGAATGTTGACAATTTGCTTATTCCAATTTATCTGGCCCTTCTAAATTCCTTTATAACTTGCTATCATAACAAAAAATGACATTAATGAAAGATTTAGTTTGGCTTCAAGTTCACAGTGAAAATTTAATATCATGCAACGACAAATAGGCGCAAATACTAAACAATTACTATAAACCATGAAATCACATGACACAATTTCAAAATGGCTGCAAAGTTGTAAAAAATGTCAAAGTGAGTTTTCTCTAAAACAACCTAGATTAAATGAAATAATATTTTCTGTAACACTTACTAAAAGCTAAAGCTAAGAAGAGTGTATATTTTATCATAAATTCATTGTTGATACTTTGTAGTTCTTCCCAATTAGACCTAAACCCTTTACAACACAATCCCGTGTTCAAACCACCCTACTGAAAAGGTTCTTTAAAACATGGTTGGGAAAACGAGAAAATGCTGGTATCCAGCATTTTCTCCTTTTCCCTACAATGTTTTGTCACCTTTCCAAAAAAAATTTGAGCCACACTAAATTTGTCATCTGCTATTGCTTTCAATTTGGACAAGTCTAAAATTTTGTCTGGTAAAGAGTTAAGTACTGCCATAGCATATGTCATCATTGCAGTACATGCCTACGTGTAAAAAAAAATGAGGCAAAAAAGAGAATTTTCCTCTTTCTGTCAAGTTCTCCCTTGCCACAATATCATTAAAAACCTACTGAAAGACACTACGAGTCAATGGTAAGGAGTAACTACATTTTTAGAATGGTTAGGCATTTCATCTGGTTTTCAAGGTAATAAGGTTTTTCATCATGTCAAAGCTGTTCCCATCTGGTTGGACGCTCACTGTCTGTCCATCTGCTGTCTTCACCATAAGGTAGCCATATTCATCCAAACCAATAATTTTGACTTCAATGTTGCCCTCTGACTGTAGGGTGACTGTAGCATCACTATAGGAAAATATAACAAGTGTATAGATAATCATAGGTATATATTCTCATCACATTACATCCAGTAGGCAACATTTACTTGTCTTGCAGCATTTTGAGAGCATTGCGGGAAAAAAAATTGTTTGTAATGAGCATTGAGAAAATAGGACAAAATGTCAATAACCAGATTTTTTTCATTTTCCTACATTTTTCTTTTCTTTAGAAGACAAATTCAGAATTTGCACCACATACAAGTTGTTGTCTGCAAATGCACATGGATCAAGCTCTGTAAAGGGGTGTAATGTATTTGCAAAATGTAAGCTGACCTGGGTCAAAAAATTTTGCTATGGTCAATTGTGTGAATTTCAGAAGACCATTTTACTTAATGATTTAGTGGATTATTAGACAAAATAGATTTAACTGATCCATTATTACAAGTACATGGTGACTAGCTTGGTTTAATCATCAGAAAATGCATTCAATCCCATTTTGCCAGCTCACCTCACAAATATGGATGAGTGTGAAATAGTGTGGTCTGGTAAAGAGTTTATTACTTAGCTCTCTATACTTGAAAACAAAGAGAAGAATGGGAGTCTTCCAAAATTAAATCAATGTCTCCTCTTAGTACAAAGTTCACCAAACCAACCTACAGTATCCATATCAAGTTTACCAACTAATTTTGTGAGTAGAAATACTGCCACAATGGGAAAGAACATGCTATTCTCTATATTACCTATGCAGCCATTTCTCATAGTACATCTGCTGAAATTTTTCAGGACCATCTGCCTGAAAGCCATCAATCAGTTTTTCTATCCACGTCACTGTCCTGGCAAGAAGTTGTTCCGTCGTGCATGGAGAAAGTTGAGTACTGTGCTGTCTATTGTAGGACTGTATGACATCATTGATACACATAGTGGGATTGCTGTTATCAACATTAAACCCACAACCTGAATTCAAGTATGACAAAAGTTGAGTACTTGTACATGCATTAATTTGAATAAATCTGTTGTTTAGGATGAGTGTTGACATAACCCTTTCAGTGCCATAGCCAAAAACAGCAGCTTTTGCACACAGCATTGATCAAAGATCAGACTGCAAAGAACATGCATTCAGATCTTGTATCTATACCTTGAGCTTGTTTAGTTAAGCCTAAAAGATGAAAAGTCTTTCTAAGTGTCTTATTTTACATCTATTGTGAAACAAGTTCTTACAAATAATATTAATCACTATCTATGATTGCTTCCTTAAGGCCTGAACCAGCACTGGTGCTGTAATGTGAGCAGTTCCAAAGGCTGACCAAGCTCATTATGAGAATCAAACCCAAAATCTCTGATAAGATAGGCAGACACTCTATTCTATGAACAATGAATTACCTAATTAAGTGTGGGAGACACTGTCTCCCACATTTAACTTGATAAGTCACTGTTCATAGAGTAGAGAAAACTAAACACATAACTATATCCAGGTGAATTTTTCACCTTGAAGCATATCACTTGGATACCTTGCCAATAATGAGCAGTATATCCTTTCGCCACATTGTTTTCACAAGTTCTGGTGAATTAAATCTAAATTCATATTGATTACTCATGTATGCATTTTATAAGGATGTTGTCAAAGTTATCTGAAACAGTAAGTATTTCAGAATGTGATTAAGTTGACACTTAACCAAATCATAAAGTTTATACTCACCTAGTTTGCCTTCAATTATGAAATTTGTCTTTGAAATAGAGTAGAAAAAAAATGTGGGCAAAAGAGAAAATGCTGTTTAAAGTATTTAATCTTTTTCCCCACGATGTTTTAAAAAGCTTTTATTGGCATGTCGAGTAAAGGGTTAAAAGATGTTTTAAAGCAAAGAGTGAGCTATCTGTCTACCTATTGTGGCATGAACCATTCCATCTAGTATTGTAGATTTCACAATAACCCCACCAAGTTTCATCACACAACCATAATAGATGTCATTTGGCCATTTTAAGCGTAAATCAATGTCCTAGAACGAGAGAAAAATTAAAATCTGTTTCAATTTGCAGATATACATTAAACTTCAGTTAATTTCAAATATAAGGAGGACCAACCAGTTCAAACTATCAGCACTACCTTGACCAACATTTCATGATTACAAATCCAAAGTCTAACTTTCGAGAATCTAAACTGTTCCAATTCCATGATTTCAGAAACTTAAATGATAGCTCCACAGCGAGAAATGTAACACTTGTCAAAAAAAGTGTTAACATAAGTACAGAACATGTCAAATCTCTCTAGAACGTGGTTAGGCAATAAGGCTCAAATCTACTCACTTGATATCCCTCTAACTGACAGACACTGTAGACAACTGCCAGAGATGTGATATGTTGAAGGTAGGACACACATTTACCAAGCTTGCTGTCAACAGGTACTCTGACATGAAGTGTACACATTGCACATCCAACAGGACTTAACCAGCTGTTACCTCCACGACCTACACAAATATAGGAAAAAAAAAAACCCACAGAAATTAGCCTAAATGTTAAACTCTTGTAAAGCCAAGCCAGCCAAGCTTGCTCCTGCCTACCATGTAAATGAAGATCAGACTGCACACAACATGCAGTCTGGTTTTTAATCTAAACTCTCTGATAATGTGAGATGGTTTATGATAACAGCTCTATTCTTGCAATGTCAGGATCCTTTTGCCAGACTATAAATATCCATGTCACACTTTTGGCATGCTACAGGAGAAGGTTGATACAAGGTCTCAAAGCTTGTTAATTCTTTACCATACAACAAAATTATAGAACTGCTCATATAACAAGCATTTGCAGACAATAGCTTAAGTGTGACTCAAATGATGAAAATTGTCTTTGATAGGGCAGAAAACTTTGTAGGAAAAGGAGAAAATGCTAGTTGCTAGCATTTTCTACTTTTTCCATGATGTTTTCAAAGGTTTCTTTCTAAGAGCTGTTAAAACTCAGTACTGTGTGGTAAAAGGTTAATTCTGTGAGAGCTAAGCACAACTTTAGCTGTTTTTGAAGGTAGATCAAGAACTGACTGCCTTTAGTCAACTGAGCAGATCAAAATCAGACTACCCATAATATGCAGTCTGATATTGGATCCACATTGTCAGCTATTTTTTGCCAAAAATACCCTTAAAATTGCCACACTTTGATCTGCTTTAGAAGGTATGTTTCAATTATTAATTGCTCCAAGGATCAAGTCTTTACAACACAAAGTTTATATGACCTTAAGATATTTAGAAAGCTTTAGAAAAAAATTTGGGATAAGTTTATGCAACATTTAGAAAGCTTCTGAAAACATTTTGGAAAGGAGAAAATGCTGGTAGCCACCCTTGACTTGTTGCTCGCATATGCTTTGAACTTGGGTAAGTCTAAAATTTTGTCATGTGGTAAAGAGTTATACCCCCATTCCACTAGGCCATGATCTACGGCGCTCTCACAGAGCTCTGTAGATCACCATGCAGAACGCCAAGAACGCTAACAGATCTTTAACGGATCGCCAAGATCGCCATCATTCTACTCCCTTGCACAAAGATCCATGGCGATCTGTTCAGAATGCCGTCACATCGATATTTAATCGCTTAAATCGCTATTGAAACGCAACTTGAATGTAAACATCGTAACTGGAGCGCTATCGGATCGCCCTAGAGCGAAAATGTTTGCCAGTATGCTGGTCACCGCACTCCGATGTGATCCTATAGCGACCATCAGAGATACAGTAGCACTCGGTCATCTGGTTGTTATCTGAGTGGGAGTGTCTTCATAATCATCAATCCTGCAGCGATCTGAGGCGATCTACGGCACTCTGTATGAGCGCACAGAGCATCATAGCGGCCTAGTGGAATGGGGGTATTAATAAACACATTAAACATCCTAGGACTTAATCAGCTGTTACCTGCCTGACCTAAATCTTAATAAAAGCAAAACAAGAGGGCCAAGATGGCCCTGGATCGCTCACCTGAATTTTTGAGAGGACCATAGCCAATTTTTTTTGAGGTTTTGAAACTTTGGAAACAAAATCATTATTTTGCCAAGCAATTTTGAAAAGGTCACCTGTAAAAATCATTTCAAAATCTGTCACCACCCCTACAATCATCAGCACAGCAATGATTTTGATGAATCAGAATTCTGCAAATAAATTTTTGGATAGATCACCCAAGGACAATTTCTTGAAGAAGAGCACATGCTCGATAGTGACTAAAAACATAAGTCAAACAAGAGCACCACATGCAGGTGCCAACAATTGGCTGTTGTTTTGCGACGGATAAAAATTTCCCTAACAATTTTTGAAAAGGGTCACCCTAGGAACATTTCTGTGAAATTATTTCAAAATCTGACCAGCCGTTCAAGAGAAGAAGAATTAAGAAATTCCTCTTCATGTTCCTGTAGTGCAAATAGCCCCCACCATCAGAGCCATGTTTCTTGACAGATCACAATTTTGTGAACAAATTTTTAAAATAGTCACCCAAGGAACATTGCTGTGGAATTATATCAAAATCTGACCAGCAGTTTCAGAGAAGAAGAATTTTTAAGAATTTCTTCATGTCCGTATAGTGTAAATAGCCCACAGCCATCAGAGCCATGTTTCTTGATGGATCAAAATTTCTCGAACAATTTGCAAAAAGGGTCACCCAAGAAACATTTCTGTGAAATTATTTCAAAATCTGACCAACCGTTTCAGAGAAGAAGAATTTTTAAGAATTTCTTCATGTCCATATAGTGCAAGTGGGCCCCCCCCCCCCCCCCACCCATCAGAGCCATGTTTCTTGACGAATCAGCATTTTGCGAACAATTTTTGAAAAGGGTCACCCAAAGAACATCTCTGTGAAATTATTTCAAAATCTGACCAGCCGTTTCAGAGAAGAAGAATTTTTAAGAATTTCTTCATGTCCATATAGTGCAAGTAGCCCCCATTCACCAGAGCCATGTTTCTTGACGGATCAAAATTTCGCAAACAATTTTTGAAAAGGGTCACCCAAGGAACATCTCTGTGAAATTATTTCAAAATCTGACCAGCCGTTTCAGAGAAGAAGAATTTTTAAGAATTTCTTCATTTCTGTATAGTGCAAGTAGCCCCCATTCACCAGAGCCATGTTTCTTGACGGATCAAAATTTCCCGAACACTTTTTGAAAAGGGTCACCCAAGGAACATATCTGTGAAATTATTTCAAAATCTGACCTGCGGTTTCAGAGAAGGTTTTTAAATAATTTCTTAGAAAATTCCATTTGGTTGCCATGGCAACCAGAATTTTTGATGGAATCAAAGTCTGTGAACAATTTTTAAAGAGGACCTCCCAAGGAACATTCCAGCCATGTTTGGTCCAAATTGGCCCAGCAGTTTAGGAGGAGTTGATGTTTAAAGAATTGTTGACGACGCACGATGCACGACAGACGACAGACACCGGGTGATCCTAAAAGCTCCCCTTGAGCACGTTGTGCTCAGGTCAGCTAAAAAGGGTTACCCAAGGAACATATCTGTGAAATTATTTCAAAATTTGACCAGTGGTTTCAGAGGAGAAGATTATCAAAGAATTTCTTGGAAAATTCCATTTGGTTGCCATGGCAACCAGAGTTTTTGATAAATCAAATTCTGTGAACAATTTTCAAAGGGGACATCCCAAGGAACATTCCAGCCAAGTTTGGTCCAAATCGGCCAAGCAATTTAGGAGGAGAAGATGTTTAAAGATTTGTTGACACCGCTGAACGCCAAGAGCCCCCCCCCCCTTCCCCTCCACAACGGCCATGTTTTTTAACAGATCAAAATTTCGCGAACATTTTTTGAAAAGGGTCACCCAAGGAACATATCTGTGAAATTATTTCAAAATCTGACCAGCGGTTTCAGAGAAGAAGATTTTTAAAGAATTTCTTGGAAAATTCCATTTGGTTGCCATGGCAACCAGAGTTTTTGATGAAATCAAACTCTGTGAACAACTTTTTAAGAGGACCTCCCAAGGAACATTCCAGCCAAGTTTGGTCCAAATCCGCCAAGCGGTGTAGGAGGAGAAGATGTTTAAAGATTTGTTGACACCGCTGGACGCCATGAGCCCCCCCCCCCTCCACCACGGCCATGTTTTTCGACGGATCAAAATTTCGCGAACAATTTTTGAAAAGGGTCACCCAAGGAACATATCTGTGAAATTATTTCAAAATCTGACTAGCGGTTTCAGAGAAGAAGATTTTTATAGAATTGTTGACACCGATGGACGCCAAGAGCCCCCCCCCCTTCCACCACGGCCATGTTTTTTAACGGATCAAAATTTCGCGAACAAGTTTTGAAAAGGGTTACCCAAGGAACATATCTGTGAAATTATTTCAAAATCTGACCAGCGGTTTCAGAGGAGAAGATTTTTAAAGAATTTCTTGAAAAATTCCATTTGGTTGCCATGGCAACCACAGTTTTTGATGAAATCAAATTCTGTGAACACTTTTTAAAGAGGACCTCCCAAGGAACATTCCAGCCAAGTTTGGTCCAAATCAGCCAAGCGGTTTAGGAGGAGAAGATGTTTAAAGAATTGTTGATGCCTCACGATGGACGACGCACGACGGACACAGCGTGCCCCTAAAAGCTCCCCTTGAGCACGTTGTGCTTAGGTGAGCTAAAAACTTAAACTGCAGAAAGGTAACGAAGGGTTAGTAATTTGGGCTATAACTTTGATGTAACCCTGTCAGGTCATATACCCTAACACATTTTCAGTCTAGAATAAAAACCCCAAGAAAGGCAGTCAAGTTTTAATCCAGAATATCTCAACAAAGAGGACAGTGTATGTCAAAGATCTGGCTGCAAATTTTACATGGTCTGGTCTTGATTTACACCATCCACAAGGGCGACAGTAGTTGAGAGAGGTGCTTTAAGGGTTACCGTAATTGTGTTTGAATAATTGCATTACCATACAGATCCCAATTACGTTTGAATAACTTTACCTTTGCCACTGGTCTGTTGTCTAGCCACAGCTATCAAACCAATACTTTGAGGTACAGAAAACATCATCCTTCAAACAACAAATAAGTGTATGCTTTAACTCTTTACCAGACAACAAAATTTTGGACTCGACCAAATTGAAAGCATTTGCAGACGACAAAATAAATGTAGCTGAGATGATGATTTCTGCTTTTGATACGGTAGAAAACATTTGAGGAAACGGAGAAAATACTGGTTAACAGCATTTTCTCAATTTCCCGCAATATTTTAAATAGCATGCTTCTGCAGCGTTGACAAATCTCCGGACTGTGTGGAAAAGGGTTGACACATTATCTCAAGCAGACGACTTTTTGTGTTTTATGACAGGCCACTGTTGACAACATTACGATAATTGTGAGAACTATGTGTAAGGAACAGCGTTTTCATGGTATTTTAAAAACTACTTATCTACTATTAAAGCATTAATAGCAGCAATGTGGGTGTTAAAATGCATTGGAATTAAAATCATACCTTTTAAAAGTATTGCAAATATTGTGAAGATGACGATCTGTTATTGTATAGTCTGTCAAAATGTTAGTTACTGGCAGAAAATGAATTTTAAAGCCAGGTAAAAAGTAAACAAAGACAGTGGCACTTATCAACTTTTGACCTACTTTTACATACAATTTTGTTAAAAAAAAAATACCAGTATTTACCCATCTAGTAAAGGCATGGTTGTTGGAACCACATCCACATATATAACTGTGTTACCAAGTACATCTGTCTCCAAGTTATTCATGTAAGTGTCACTATTAAAGTTTGTACACACTGTGTCTGTGTTCTCTATCAATATAGGAAGTAAGGTTTCTTCAGCTTGTTCTCCTTTTCCAGAGGTAAATAAGAGAGAGATGGAACCAGATTTTAAGATCCTGTGGGTAAGCCTCTTTTCAATAGAAGTTAGAAAAGTTTCCCATATTTTCTGCAATAAAACAAAAGTATGACTGTTGAAAAGTTTGTTTGTTAGTATGGTGTTTGACAGATTTCAACACCATTTCAGTTCTATTGCAGTGGCCATAGCACCTATTAATCCTTTCCTAGAGTTTCTTTCACCAAAACTTCACACAATACTCTTCTGCAGCCAGTGGCCACTTTTTCACATAATCATCACTGAAATAGTTATCATAGTATGAGAGGAATGACTCTTGTTGCAATGACTTTCATCAATTCTGGAAAAGAAATCAGCTGAGCTGAGGGCTCCAACCTGTGACCCCCTGGTCCATGCCTTGTACATCATTGATTGAGCTATCTGGCTCATCCAAATGACAAAAATTAAACCCTTTACAATACTCCCTTTTCTAAAATGCATTGACAACTGGTTAAAGAATGCTAACTGAATCTTTAGAAAGTGGTTTGCTAAAGAGGAGTAGAGTAAAAGTACTGCTTGTAATTGCTATTTCAAAATCTTGCAGATTTATCAGTCTTTAAATCATTTCATTGCCCACATTTCTCTGTCTCCATGAAATCTGAGTTTGCCTTTACCTTGGATTTTGTTACTAGACCAGCTTGAGTCAAAGGTTTGGGATTCTGAGTGTTACACTCCAGTCCAAGTGCATTCAGAATGTGAGTTAGAATCTCAAATCTTGCCACATTAGATTTTTTGAGCTGATTGAAAATTTCTGGAGTAACACCAAGGTCAGAGGCATCTGATTCAAGACAAACCTGCAAATAGAAAAGACTTCAGTGAACTGTATCAATTGTTTTACATGTGACATGTTTCTTGTGACTTTTACCTAAGAACTACCTGAAACAACTGCAATAACTATATGAGCTATGCTCTGTGAAAAGGGGGGCTTAATGCATCTGCGAAAAGTATCGGCCCAGGTCAGCCTGCGCAGTCCGCGCAGGCTGACCTCTGCCGAAACTTTTCGCTATTGGTCAATTTTCTGTATGTCAAAAGACCAGTCTACCTCATGATATAGTATGTTGTTTAAAAAAGTGGCTATTAATGATCCATAATTATGTGATGACTTGCCTGGTATCATGTATCATGGAGATGCATTAAGCCCCCTTTTGCCAGAACATGGCTCATATTATAGTTTTAACAATATACTTGCTGCTATTTACCTCTTTACTAAGCCAGAAAATTTTACATTTTTTCTAAATAAAAAGCTTTTGCAAATGACAAATAAAACTTTGCTCAAGCGATGTATTTCCTTTTAGACAGAGTAGAAAACATAGGGGGAAAAGAAGAAAATGCTGGTTACCAGCATTTTCTTCTTTTCCCACAATGTTTTCAAAAGCCTTGTTCATCAGGGTTATTGAAACAGGGCATTGTTTGGTAAAGGGTTAAGCTCTGCCTCGACAAAAACTTTCTTTTGATGTCGGAATTGCTGAATCTCTCTGCTTTCCTAACCTTCACATTATCTTCAATGCTAATCACCAATGTAACAATCTCAGACATATAAATTCCTCTTATTTGTTCTTGTCTTTTTCTGTCATTCAAAAAACCCTAATCCTTTGGTTTTTAATGCATTTTCTGGCTAAAAGAGTACATGTATATCAAACCACTAAGGTTTATGCGGCAATTTAGCAGTAACTTGTCATTCATCATTCAATCCCATCACAAAGAGATAACATAAGTACAACTTACTTGTGACAAGATAACACATCCATCCGAGTTTTTAGATTTATCATCTACTTGTATCATGACAGTATTCCTGTCCTTGTCTCTTGCTAGTTCAGTCACAGAGAAATCATGAGATATAACTCCCCTCAGGTTATATGCATGTCTTGAACACACCAGAGAAACATCGTTCCAAGTTCCAAACTCAATATCAGATATCCATTTATCGCTCCTTATTTGGATCTTGTTCACAAACTTCGAATCAAAGTCTGTGGCCAAAGATAGCACTTTACCTCCTGCATGAAAATACTGGAGAAATAAATCACTCTCCCTTTCATTGATCTTGGCCCCACTGATAACAAGCAAACTGGTATTTTCAATCCAAGGATTGCTATTGAGTTCTTCATGTTTTAAATGATAAATAACATAACAGTCAGGGTCTAAACACTGTTCCAGCACTTTTTTCACCTTTTCAAACTTTCTAACTGTGTCTGTTTTACCTGTATAGATCAACACATTTGGTGGTTTAGCTGTTGTATGTGAAATTCTACGTTGGTCTTCCAGATCCTCCCCTGACATTTCCGACAAGCCTTCCCCAGAACCATTCTCCTCCATAAAGTCTGTCTGGCCCTTGCTGTCATCCATCACATCTATTTCTGATGGATCAAGCATTTCTACTTTTCCTACACTAGAATTTGAGGCCAATGACTCATTGGACCATGTCTCTAAAGCATCATCATGTACACCAGATACTGTGTGGGCAAAGTCCTCAGCAAGATGATCCATATCTGTTTGAAGTTGACCATTCTGCTCTCCAATATTGGTTTTCTTTAAATTTTGATCTTCCACAAAATTTGACTGTAAATCTTTTTCATGTGGTTGATTTAACAGGCTTGTTGGGGTACCAACAGTGTTGATGGCTGGAAAAATAAAAACTTAGAATAAATGCTGTATTGATTGATTGATCTTTACCAAACAATCCTGAGTTTTAACAACCCCAAAAAGGAAACTTTAAGAAAAATTGTATAAAAAGAAGAAAATGCTGGTATCCACAGTTTTCCTCTTTTCCCATGCTGTTTTCCACCCTTTCAAAGACACGTTCAATCATTTGAACCACAGTTGTCATCAACAAATGCATTGAAATTGGATAAGTCAAAATTTTGTTGTTTGTAAAGAGTTAAATGATATGCAAAATACATGTATGAAAAAAAAATGTATAAGAAATACGACAATCTTAATTGAATAATTGCTAGAACTTATTAAACCTTACAACCATGCCTAAGTTTGGCTCTTGAGCTTGTTACAGGAAACTTTAGTGTTGATGAGAATCAGACATACAAGTGCACATATTGTAGATACATATACATGTATATTACTGACTGAAAATGTTCATTCCAAGTAACTCTTTACCAAACCAAAACTTAAGACCAGTCCAAATTCAAACTTTTGCAGATAACATATTCAATGTGGTTCATTTGATGAAATTTGTCTTAGAAAGGGTAGGAAACCATGTGGGAAATGGAGAAAATGCTGGTTACCAGCATTTTCTTCTTTTTCGACAATCTTTTAAAAAGCCCTCTTTTTATGGTCATTAAAACACTGGATTGTGTGTCAAAGGGTTAATCATAGGGATATTCAACATTCAGCTTCATGCATAATTGCATACAACAGTAGAAATTACTGTTTAGCAATTTCTCCTTTTGTCATTATATTTTCAGAGGCAGTCTTCTGTAAGAAGTAAGAATTTATTTGAATGAGATAGGAAGTTAACTCTTTACCATACAATCCCGAGTTTAAACAACCCTGAGCAAAAAACCTTTTAAAAACATTGTGGAAAAAGGAGAAAATGGTGGTAACCAGCATTTTCTCCTTTTTCCACAATGTTTTCTACCCAACGAAACACGAATTCCAATTGTAGAGTAATAAGTAATTTGTGGTCTGCAAATGCTTTCAATTTGGATAAGTCTAAAATTTTGCTGTCTGGTAAAGCCCTCGTCACACCAAACTTGATCTTGATTTACCCTGTCTCGACAAAATCGTTAAACAGGTTGCGATCAGGGTAGAATGTTTAAGTTTGATCTAATAATACCTAAAGCCCCTGTCGCACCAAACTAGATCTTAAATCGTTTTACCTTGTCTTAACAAAACCATAAAGTGGGTTGAGTAGAACGAGTATATTTGGTCGGTTTGCAAACATACTGCCAACTGATGCCCGACTCCACCTTGTGGTAACACATCCTTTATGGGATCGACTTACGGCAGTTCGCGTTTGTAGTACGTTCATCTCGTTTTTATTACATTGTCACTTTAACACAAGCCATGGCTTAGAAAGAAGATCAAATGGCTGGTCTTGAATTGGTTGGTGAATACAAACAACATCCTCTAAACATGCCTCCACCCTTTACCAAATGACAAAATTTTGGACTTGTCCATATTGAGAGCATTTGCAGATGACAAATTATTGTAGATAAAACGGGAAAAGCTGTCTGAGAAAGGGTAAAAAATGTTTTCAAAAACCTTCTCAGCATCGTTAAAACTTGGGATTGTGTTGCAAATGATTAACTTTGAGTAAGAAATGTTTATTGTAATATATGCATAACTCACTTGTTAAACTCTTCACCTCCAGGGCTTCATTTAAAGTTAAACAACCATCTTCCATGCCCATTGTTAGAGTGATCAGCTCTTCAAATGAACAATGGTAAATTATACCAAATGGACTGCCAGAGATCCATGCTGTTGCACAGCCGTGATTTAGTACCTGATTAGTGAAACAACAACAACAACAACTTGTTAACCCTTTACCATAGTCATATCCCATCGTTTAACCCTTTTATACATAATCCCGATTCTCAATGACCTTGAAAAAGAGGGCTTTTGAAAGCATTACGGGAAAGGAGAAAAATGCCGGTAACCAGAAGTTTGTCTTTTCTATAAAATGCTTTCTACCATACCAAAGGCAAATCTCAGTTTTTGAGTCACGTTTGTTTTTTTTGCAAATGCTTTGAATCTGGACAAGTCTAAAATTTTATATCTGGTAAAGAGTAAAGCAAATGCTTATGTATTAAAAATTTCCTTTTTTAGCCTTTCCTCATAAACATAGTTTTACATAGTCATGGAGACTTCAACAGGAGTTTTACCAGATAGCTTTCTCTCATCATTCAATGTGTAGAAATACTTACACATGTAATACATGCAACTGTTTTAATTGTTTCCTCCTAGGCTACAACTCATGCATGACCTATCAACATGTAAATCATACTGTAAAATGACATAAGCTTGGCTGGCCTTCAGCCAATAGAGCCAAACTACACCCTAAATTGATGGCAAATTCTACATGATATTGCTATATGGCAATCCTAAAACAGTAAAAGTACTTGCTTGTCAGAAATTTGTGTTACCTTGAATTTTTTTTTGGTCTTTTTTCACAATAACGATTACAACGCAATTAAGAATGGTTGGTACCATAAATGAGGCTACTGTTATGTCTATTTAGTCCACAAAAGTAACTATTGGTGGAACAGATAGTCAAAGGAAGGTAGACTGGTCCTTAGACATGTAGAAAATTGACCAATAGTAAAAAGTTTTGACCCAGGTCAGCCTGTATGGACTACACAGGCGGACTCGAATCGATATTTTTACAGATGCATTGAGCCCCCTTTTCACAGAGCATGGATCATTATTATTATTTAATGTCAAGTTAGAGTTTATAGCCCATGACAACATCTTTAATAAGGCTTTAATAAGACACTATTCAAGATTTACTGGTATTTAATTCTTCTACAGACCATACTTACTGATATTTTCTCTGACTGAGATAAGTCCAGCTGGTGCTCTAGAAAATTTTGTATGTTTTCTGGTCTCACAGCTTCCAGTATCAGTGTGACATCATCCCCCTGACCACTTCTTGAGTCCTTACCTTGACATATTATATAGGCTGTCCAGTCACTTAGGTCTAGGGTTTGCTGTAAGAAAACAGAATCATTCACACAAGAAAAAATACCCAAACACCCACTACTTTAACCCTTTAACACAGTTTTAAGGACCCTGAAGAAGAAGGCTTTTGAAAAACTTGTGGGAAAAGGATAAAATGTTAGTAACCAGCATTTTCTCCTCTTGCCGCAATGTTTTCTACCCTATCAATCACAGAAATTTGAGCTACTTTTAATATGTTGCTTGCAAATGCTTTAAAATTGGTTGAATCCAAAATTCTGTTGTCTGGTACATAGTTTAAACATGTTTTATTCTGCAGTATGAGACACAAGTTAACAAAAAAGACAATACAATCATATGATATATATGAAGAAAGGACAAGAACAGAAGCAAAGGCCTATAAAGTTCTTCTCCAAATTTCAGTTAACTCTTATTACATGATCATACAAAGTTAAGGTGCCAAATAAACCAAAGACAATTTCAAGATTGCTGTAGTCCTCAATGTCAAAAGGAGCTTTAAGGGTTACTTCAATTCTAATTCTAAATTGCAGGACAAATTGTCTTTTCTGTTTGAACATTGTCCCTTATTCTTTTACATAAACAACCCTTTATCAAAAATTTCCTGTTTTAACAAACCAGACAGAATGGCTTCAGAACACATTGTGGGATATGGAGAAGATGCTGGTTATGCTGGAAACCAACATTTTCTCCTTTTTCCACAGTTTTCTAGCCATTCACTGTTTAAAATTTTTATTTCAGTAACAATTAGCTTTTGCTGCCTGCATATGCTTTCTTTTTGGACTAGTCTCAAATTTGCTGTATAGTAAAGAGTTAATTATAAATCTATCTTCAGCACTTTTCAAGATGGAAACATTTGCAGTAGTGTACCTGATTCATGTACCTGTATAAAGCATTAGCATTAATCCAGTTTGAAACATTTGCAATTAGAACAAGTTGCCCATCATCGAAACATTATTATTTTATACAACCATTAGCCAATAAGCCCACAAATAAATGCTGCCTTTTGATTGATTTTGTATTGTTTTATTATCGCCTCCAGTTGCCAATATGGGCAATGCCCCCTGAAGGCTGTTAGCTTTGCCAAAGGGGATAGTGCAGCTTACAGGACAAAACCCATCGTAAGTTATGTCCAGTTCTTTAACGTCCACGGAGTATAGCACCATCACACAGGACCTAGGTTTATTAGTATACCTATTAGTATTTTACCATGGCAAGCCATAGAGCTTGAACCCATAGCCTCGAATGACCCAAAACTTGATGTTTACAAGTCCTATGCTCTACCACTTGAGCTATGCAGGCTGCTAAAAAACTTTACCTTCCTTCAGTCTATAGTTTTTATAACACTATGGGAGAATGAGCAATTGTTTATAACAAGCAACTGTTCTTTTGTCAAACAATGTTTTATAGGTATACATGTAGTTGAAAATGTTTGTCTCCTTTCAGTATGTGATCTTCATCTTTTTGTTACATGTTTACTTTGTGATACATGTAATTTTTAGCATTACTAAAAATAATCTGTAGGGTAGCAGGTTGATAAGTTATAGGTAGCACAGAGAAACTACACATACCTTTGGATTTATAGCTGTGATCAAAATCTGGTTACAAGCACTGAGTGGTTTCTCTTGGTACTGTCCCTCATTCTTAATGAACTTTCTCGCAATGATTTGTGACTGTAGAGACCTCTTCTGAACACAGATGCTGCTTTTTCCCACAGCCTATTTAACAAAATCATACAAGGAATTACAATAACCCCTCAAGCGGACGCCATTTGAGGATTCTGCGTGTAATTTTGGAGCTATTATAAACCTTGCATACAAAGGAAACTTTAGTCAATTTCTGCACTTTCTCCTTCAAAATAACCCATAAATAAGGATTTTTTTTACAACTCTGTTGTTTAACTACATGTACTTCTTTTTTTTTTTAACTTTTCAATGATTTGATTTGCCCTCAAAGATGGTTTTTAAACTAAGGCGCTGAGAAAAAACACATGTAGACAAGAGTGCGATGCTGGTCCTATACTGAGCATCTGAGTTTACCCTTTACCAAATAATACTATTTTCAACATCTTTTTTAACCTTCTAAGAGAGAGTCAAAATGCTATTATCCTTTTACCAGAATTTTTTAAACCTGTAAAGGAAAAGTTTAATCATTTGAGCCATGATTAAGAATATGAGATGTTGTCTACAAATGTTTTCTGTATGAGCAAATATTTTAACTTCATGTAAAGGGTTTATTAAATCATATTTAAAAATTTTTTTAAATGTTTATAATAACCATCGACAAAGCTTCAACAATTATGTTTTGTGCACCACACCTGATACGTACTCCACACAAAATTTCAAAGTTCTGTAACAGACCACTGTACACCTCGCTGGGTAGAGTTAAAGTAATTTAACCTTTTACCGGACGACAAAATGTTAGACTTGTTCAAATTGAAAGCATTTGCAGACGACAATTTAAATGTGGCTCAAATGATGCAATTTTTCTTTGATAGGGTAGAAAATATTGTGTGAAAAGGAGAAAATGCTGGTTACCAGCATTTTCTCCTTTTCCCACAATGTTTTCAGAAGGCTTCTTTCCCAGGGTCGTTAAAAGTCAGCATTGTGTGTTAGAGGGTTAACAAGACCTGACCACCAAGTCTTAAAGAGTAGGGTTATCTTTGACCATGGGATACAATTTGACTAACATTGATGAATGACTGTTTGATGCTAAAAACAAAATATCAAACGTCCCTGAATGGTTCCAAGAATTTTTTTCTGAATTTTCAAATTTTATGTCTATGTAAAAAAAAAATTCAAACTAACACAAACTCTTTTATTGATGTTAAGATTGCAGACTAGTCCATGATGAAAAAACGTAATTTGGCACACAATATTTAAATGTAGTTAAAATCATGGTTGGTTGGTTGCTTGTATGTTATTTCAACATTTTTTCAGTTAATGCTGGCTAGTGCACCTATCCATGCTTTCCTGAGTTTCTTTTACCAGTTCTCTGCACAATATTCTCTCCAAGCCACTGGCTGCTTTCAGACATAACCATTGCAATGACTGCTTGGCTGCTAAAATCATGATATTTGTCCTAAGATTTGCAAAAAATATTGTAGAAAATAAGAATTTTTTCCCATTCCAGAATGTTTTCATTTGTCTTTTTCCTCTGAGTTGTAAATGTGAAATAAACGGTTGACCGACATAGCATATTCTGTAGACAAAAATTTAAGACAATATAAATAAATCAACCTGAGCAAGAATTTTTCTGAACATGTTTCGACACCTAGTTTTGCCAATCCATCTCACCACAGCAAGCAGTAGATACCCAGCACTGAAAATCATCCTTCTGGTGGTTCAATCATGTGTCAAAACAAATCTGCAATGATTTTAAGTTACAGTAGCTCTTTACTATACAACAACATTTTAGGCTTGTCTTACCAAAAGCATGGACAGATTACATATAAAATGTGACTAAAATGCAGTTACAAGTAAATTCATCTCTATACATGTACTGACAAAGTTCAAACCAAAGCCGCAATTTCAACCTTTTAACCTATCACACAAATTGAGACAATCACAACTTTTAATTTAAACATATCTATTTCACATTGATTGAGAAACAAATTCTTACAACTTATACTAATCTCTCTCGATTCTGTTTCCTGGGAACTACACCAGTACTCGAGCCGAAAGTGAGGGCCAATGAAAAATCCCAAAGTTGACACCCCACTCTCAGGTGTCGAACTCAGAATCTCATGGTTACAAGGCCTCACGAGCATGGACACCACAACTTATAAACGACCTTCAGGAAGAAAGAAAACTTTTGAAAACTTTGTGGGAAAAGGAGAAAATGCTGGTAACAATTTGGTTTAGTCAATCAGCGGTTGTGTTACTTTCACAATTAGAAAATCTTAGAGAATAAGAGAGAATGTTCTTAAGAATGGTTGGTGAATACAAACCCAGGATAACTACACATACTGTACTGGGGTTGTTTTTTGACTTTGTCTACTGCAGAGACAATCACATAAATACCATAAAAGCCAATTTAACCCCCATCAATGGTAATAACAGAGGTTATCAAAGAATCCTATGTTTTCAATGACCCACAGTAAGATAACTTGAGAAAACATAATGGGGAAATGAGAAAGTGCCTGCAACTAGCATTTTTTTCTTTTACCACAATGTTTTCTACAAATTCCATTTGTTAAGCACATTTGGACATCTCAGAGAGCTGCAATTAGGACTTACTGTTTGGTATGGGGTTGAAGTGTAATTTCATGAAACAATAACAAAGAGAAGAATAAGTGGTAAGATTAGAGCCATTTTTTCTCAGGCAGAATGAAAAAGAATGAAATAAAAGTTTAATTCTAAAAGTAAACAGATTTAAGACTTTTCCACCCTTTTAAACCATGATCAGTGAGAATACAGTCAAACCTGTACTAACTCTTTACCACACAATCCTGATTTTTAACAACCCTGAGAAAGAAAGCTTTTGAAAACACCGTAGGAAAAGAAGAAAATGCATGTAACCATGTTTTTAACTCTTTCACAGCTAGAGCTAATAATTCTAGCCAAATTTAATTTGTTGTCTGCAAATGCTTTCAATCTGCATGACTCAATTTTTTTTTTCATTTGGTATAAGGTTAAGCAAGCACCAAAGTGACACTCAAAATGCGGTCTCCCTAAAAAGCGTCTACAAGCATCTACAAGTGTCCACAAGCGTCTACAACAAAAATTAAACGATTTTTCCCCTTTATTATAAATTTACTACAACAGTTTAGTCCTTTCATAATCAATTTGATGTCAAAAACAGCCGATCTAAAAGTATATAGAATGGCCAAACTGTAGACCCTTTAGCATTATGTACAGCATGCATGAGCATCTACAGGCCTAGAGGCGATAACATGTCTAAATAGAAAATGGAATTGTTTATCCAGTTTATTCAATTACTAAAACCTGTGCTCTGATGGTTTATTTGTAACTTTTTTGTTGAAAATATTTACAAATGAATTGCAGGGTATTAAAATGAGCATGTTAGAACTTATAGTCTGTGAGAAATGCATCCTCTCCTGTTTTATGATCATGTACTTTAAACTCATCCTTGAACAAATTTATTTATTTATTTTTTTTTTAATACAGATGCAAGGTAATGACCATTTCTTCAACCATTTGAATCTATCTCATAAGCGTAAGGATACTATCTTATCAAATTTCATGACATGAACTGAATCTCACTCTTGAGATGTAGTGTTTTGTTTTCTTACAACATGGTAAATCGTACGCACACCGGCAATGGCTTGGTAGAGTAAAGAACAAAATAAAATACCCTTCAGATCATCAAAATTTATGGCAGCGGGGATAGAATTCGAATTAAATCAACCATAATCATATTTTTTAATGTACATATTTTCATAAAAATCTGCTAAACACTTGTAGATGCTTGTAGACACTTGTGGACGCTGTTTAGGTAGTCCTATTTATAAGACCCTACGTACGTTATTTCACATTTTGACATTCATCATGTACGTAGGGTCTTATCGGTTCCTTCTTAGGTTTCTTTAGCAAACTCCAACATCGAATTTTGTCGCTGTTTGAGCAACAAATTCGGACACTTAAAATACAAAATGCCCAATAAAACTTATATCAGTAATAAGATAAATCAATATTGAACCGATTTAAAAGATTTGGTTGTAAAAAACTTACGTTTTATGAGTTAAATCCGCTTCTATTTCACACTACCCTATTTTTGAAGTGAAACCGGTGTGTAAGAGTGTAGTTAACACAATTAAAAGAATTTTTTTAAACGAAATTCCTATACCTCCATTAAAGTGTTGCAGAAAGGGGCAACCCTCATTCACAAACATAACTTTGCCTAGAAAGAAGTACTGAATCGGCTTATGGTACATAACAGACGGTTATAGAGTTTTAAGACTATTTTTAAAGAAAAGAAACACCCAGAGAATGTCCCAGTGATTTGTCCCAAATCTAGTTCGTTCCCACGTATTCTGAATCGATTGCCCCGGATTCCTCGTCCAACATGAGTTTCTGATACTTTCTGGAGTTGGTGTGTTAAATAGAGTGATAACTTTCTTGAATGACTGGTTAAGTGTTACATATCGGATTTTAAGATGTTTTATGTGCATGGCTTTATTTTACGTAGATAAAGACATGGACATAAATGAACGTACGGCAATAAGGCTGCAAGTATTTAAGTAAACTATAACTTTGGCAAATATTGAAAAGCTTCATTTCATGAAAGAGGAATTAGATCTATCGTCGATCGACGTATTTTCGAGGGGTGTATGAACCCGAAATGCATCCCAGTTTTCTTGCGTACTATGAAGTGAAAGACGTCACCTTTTTGTATGAACCCCTTATTTGAATGCAAACAATAGTTTCACTGCTGTTAATTTAGGAACTGCAACCAAAACAAGACCGTATGCATGTTTCTAAAGGAAAGATCGGTTTTAATGGCATTTTTATGACCTTTTTTGGATCAGAATTTTTTTTTTTTTGGTCTCCTACGACGGAAAAAAAATTCCAGACCACTCGCTGTTATTACTGAGAGTGAATATTTTCAACCCTTTTATTACGACACTGAATATTTTCAGGCGATTTATGATAAAATAGTTTTGAAGAAATTCCTAGTCCTTCTTCACAGCTGCTAATAAATTTGATAGAAGGAACCAAAACCGGTATTTCCGCTTAGGGTACACTTACCCCCTGAGCTGTAAATCTGTGTTTAAGATTTCATATTAGAGGGTTGGACAATAATGGTTCTCAACTACAGCTTAAGCAACCCATATTTATGATTTGCAGCATATAAAAGTCTGTTAGATCAAGATAATTGTGAAAATTTTCTGTTTAAAGTAATTAAAAAACTGAAAAGACGGTCTGAAGTCTCTGATTGGGCTAAGTCTAACGGAACATTCTGTTGTGTCATGGGTTTCTGCGTTTTTTTGCACCAATCAAATTTTCGTGTCTGTTAATTTATGGATAGGTATTTCCGCATGGTTTGACAAAGAAAATGTCAATAAGGGTGTCAATTTACTGCAAAACTGTCATTTTACACAAGATAACGGAAAAATGGCTGTTCTTTTTTTTTGTGTGTGTGAGGTTTCGCGTGTAGCCAAAATTTATTACGTGAATTTCATTTCCACTACTTGATTTTCGCATTAATTTACTTGAGCAGAAATACCGCAAAATATATTATTTTTTATTTTCTGGAATTCTAGTGCTGCTGTCAAGAGGCCAAGGGACGCTAAATTTTACACTCGTCCGTCCCGTTCAATGCGCTGCAAAAACTGAAGCTAATTAACTTAGAACTGTTCATTTATATTAACCAAAACAGTTACTTCTAGTGATAGGAAGCATTTTAGTTCAGTTTTGGTATACATTATGTTTTTTCATGAACTGTTCAATGGATATTTAAAGCCACGCAATGAGGTCGGGGTTTCCCATGTCTAAATTCAGCTTCTGGCGCAAGACCAAAGGCTGAATATGTTGTTATCGTTGAATATACATGATTCAAGTAGGGACTATGGTTATACAGGCATTTCACATTAATTTATGTGGGGGTTATGAAAATAATTTTGGTAAACAGAACTTCATTTAAATATTCTTGAAATAAAACCGTCAATTAAGCCCTTCGAATCGTTGGTCCACCCTGTCACTTATTCGTATTCTGAAATGCATGTTGGCCACAGGAAATTGTGCAAAAACACCGATCTTTATGCAGTTGACAGAGCCAGTGAATTCATAATCGTTACTGAATGCAGTTAAAAATATCTAAAAGGTTTTAAAAAAATTTGGTTGCCAAAAGACGTAACCCGATTTCGCTCAAAAACCGTTCGGAATGTCAGTTCTTTATTTAACCCAAAATATGCTTGTAAATATGGCGGCATTTGTGTTGAAAAAGTTACACGATTGAATTCTAGATTAATATATCATGAATGTGGCCCTTTTTCAGAGAGAAAAAAGTAAATTTGTATCCAGTTAAGTCATCTTTCATGTTAAGTTCAGTGCTTTTTCAACATTATCTGGGATTTTAGGAAATCAAATTTGCTACATAGAACTAAGTGGGGCCCGTTTAGACGTAACATGCAAAAGAAAAGTAAAACGTGAAATGTCCGACAGATAAATGTTGAACAGCAAACAAGCATGTGTACGTCTAAATATTTGGACTACTGTTTAGGGTACCTTCAGTCTGAAGGTGTCTGCTCCGATGCTAATTTTTTGACTGGTCTTCGCTAACACCTTCAGTCCAGCCATTCATGTAGGGTATCTGGAAAAAATACGATTTTACCCGCACCTTTTCGAACGGCTCTATGCGACAAAATTTCCAATGACAGCTAATAAAATGGGCATGGATCGATAGATAAATGATTAATCTTTAACATCACACAAACTGTGCTACAAAATACCAATAAAATCGATGGAAATTTACCTTTTTCCCAACGTAAATAAATCCAGTGTCATTTGTAAACAACTTACATGGCGACTTCCGTTGAACAGACATGCGCACTCAAAGGAATTTGAATTTTGTACAGTCAGGTTCACAATATGCATTCCACGTATTTACACGAAAATATCTAGTTTAATTTCTAGCCCTGAACTCATTCAGTTTACGAACTTCGATATGAAATACAGTTGGAAATGCCGAGTTTTTGTTTAGAAATAGTTAAAATCATTCAATAAGACCAAGAATAGGTGACCATTAAGAAGCCTGGGCACGTATTCACCAACTATTCTTGAGAATATTCTTAGTCTTTTTTTCCAAGGTTTTCTAAATTTGTAAGTAACAGAACTTCTGATTGGCTAAACCGAATGGTTTAGCCAATCAGAAGTTGTGTTACTAACACATGTAGAAAAATTTGGAGAATAAGACAAATAACGTTCTTAAGAATGGTTGGTGAATACGGGCCCTGGATGTTTTGTTCTTTTGTTCACTTTAATTTGCTAACGGGTGAAAAAAGCAAATTAAACTTTTATATTCATTAGATCTGTATCTAGATCGATCATTTTTAAACATAAATCGAGTCCATGTTAAATATTCAAGATTATCTGTATTTTCAATATGGTAATAACAGGTGAATTGGGAAATGAAAGGCGTAAATAACATAACCATAGGTCTAATCCTTTATCACACAACAAAAATTAGGAAATGCCAGATTTGAAGCGTTTGCGGACGACAACATAAATAATGGAATTTATTTCTATAAGGGTAAAGAAAATGTTGGAAAAGGAGAAATTTCTGGCTACCAGCAACACAGTGTCTTCAAAAGCTTTCTTCCACAGGATAGTGCAAATCCGGGATACTGTGTGAAGGGTTAGGTAAAACAATCACGAAAAGAAAATAACCAAACAATCTTTTGTTAGGCAACCCTGATGAAATAGTGGGAAAAGAAAATATGTAGATGACCGACATTTTATCCTTTTCCCACCATATGTTCTACCCTTTTAAACACTATTACCGTTTTTCAAGCTAATTTAATGTTTGGTAAATGCTGTCAATAATTGTATGTGAAATTAGAAGGAAAGGAGTCCTATTCGATAAAGTCCATCTTGGTTCTTTTAACATCGGATTTTTCCGGCAAAAAGAAGACTTCATTGTCGAACTAATATTCAATGACAACCCAACTCTCCGGGATCCTTGATCCAAGTGTTCGATATATGAGCCATGCTCTGAGAAAAAAGGGCAAATACAAAAAACACCGACACATGTTATGATCACAGCAGATACTGTATGTCAGTTTTATTTTTTTTTTTCTTAATCAACGTTTTCTAGTTCACAGTTGTTTGTTTTGTGATTTAAAATGTAATCTATTTGTCTTCTTAAAATCCATTCAAAATATATTTACACCAATGTAACATTTTGTCGTACGTTTTGTCTACAATATTTTCAATATTCTAACAGCTGGATAAACATAAATAGCCATTTCTGTTGTAAATAAGCATTTAAAATTTGTTTCAAGAAACAATCAGAATACATTATTTCCCTTACATAAAAGTACCTAAATCTTCTACATTATTTTGTTCCCCCTATAAAAACTAAATTAGCATAAAAGACCGTTTTACGTACAAGGTGCCTTTGTCCACACTGGAATTCTCAAATGAACCGTCCTGTAGCGTGTCAGAGATATTGCGATTTCCACCGAACCCTGCCGAGACATGCGCATTGATGATATCGCCATGTTTTGATTTCCGGAGAAGTAGGTCAACTGTTATTTACGTTGAAAAGTACAGATTTGCACGAAGGTAAGATTTAGATTTTAACTAACATCAGTTTTTTTGTAAAGATTAATCATTTATCTATTGATCCATGCCCATTTTATTAGCTGTCATTGGAAATTTTGTCGCATAGAGCCGTTCGAAAAGGTGCGGGTAAAATCGTATTTTTTCCAGATACCCTACATGAATGGCTGGACTAAAGGTGTTAGCGAAGACCAGTCAAAAAATCAGCATCGGAGCAGACACCTTCAGACTGAAGGTATGTTTAGGGAAACCCCTCAAAATGAGTATTGGGCTGAAAATGTGGCCTCTGGAGTATATAAAAGGTTTTTCTAAGATTTGGCCCAGCGAATTTTTGACCCAATATGACCCAGTTTAGATCGCGTCCAAGATATCATCAAGACAAACATTCTTACCATGTTTCATAAGTAAGGTGGTAAATATTAAGCCGTCCAGGTACGAACGATACTGGGTCCGCGATCATATCAATTGGTATTCACTTTTATAAATTGGAAGGAAGCTCTAGCCATATGCATATGAAAGCTATGACAAACAACCACATATATATGCCATACATAATTTGATATTTTACCCTAAATGTTCAGTTTCACCAGTTCATTAAGATTTGACCGCAACATTTTCAACCATTTCATCTACATATACGTCAGAAATACACTCTTAGAAAGAGTGCAAGGTTACTTATGTTTGAACTTTTCTGTTTTACTCATTTAAAAATGCTACATTTTCACTTAATTTGGTACAAATATAAACTCTGACTGTGAATTTGACAAATGGCAGATGTAGACAAAAAATTATCAAGATCCATTTTTTTTTTCAAAAGGACAATCAGTTTACCATAACACCGTTTCAATTTCTTACAGACTGGACATGGTATTTTAGTTACAATTGGCAGGGTTGTGAACAAATATTTTATAACCAGTCTGTAGCATTTTGATGGCTTTTATTTTGCATGGCAACGGAAGTTGAAAGGCATTGTCTGTCATGTACTGAGGCTTAGTATTCATAAATGTACCCCATAAATTCCTCTGAGGAATAATATTAAGGAAACACATGGTATGTGATGATATGTTATTGATGTTATTTTAGATTATTTGATTTTATGTATGAAATTCTTGCATAGAGTAGTGTTGGTGTTTTGTGTCGTCGTCCTTTTTTCAAGGGGTAATCAGTACCCATTTTCGAACCTGATAAGATATTTAAATTTACTTTGTAAAAATGATGTGGATAACGTCATTGGTTTATGATACTGCTGCCCTGAATTGTAAACAACGTATATAATGCTGTTAATTTCCACAATAAGTTTAAAAGAAGAATGTGTGCTTAGGGTTACAGTAGACATAAGAAACATCTGAATGACATTGTTTAGCAAACCATCAGTTCGAGCTAAAAGAGACTGTTGGTTTTGACATAAATACAAAACTAGGCCTTAATTTCTGGTGGTGAGGATGAAAATACATTAGAACTACCGTATATGCTCGACTATAAGATGCCTTCGCTTATAAGACGCTCACCCAACTTTCTGATTCCAAATCAGGGATTTCACAGATGAACTCCTTTAAGACGCTGGTAGACTTTATACTGATCATAAGAATTCTAAAATTGTGAGTCAGCAGCTGGAAATATGCCTCGCAGACATTACGATCTATTGGAGTTGGATCATTCCAAAAATGCACCTCCTTTACCTTAGCCGATTGTATCTTGATTCAAAGCTTTTTAGAATGGAAAAATCAACTTGAAAAAGTGTAATGCACAGACACAACCACTCACATTTGTTTAAAATATTCCTATCAGGAAATTTAGGCCTTCAGTGGTTTGCTCCTATATTGTTGTTTATCATTTGGTGTACAGAGTTAACCTAATAGCCTAATTCTGGTATATGGGTAGTAATTACTGGAGATATCAATAAGCTGCAGCAGTTTAGAAAGCACACAAAGTAAACGATGCGAGTGTTAAAATGTATTTAAGTTTAAATCATACCATTTAAAAGTATGGAAATTATTGTGAAGACGACAATCTGTTAACTGGCGGTTGGTCCAAATGATAGTTGCTGGCAGAAAAAATAAAAGTAGATAAAAAGTTGTCAGGTAACTCTATCTTTTGATTGATTGTTACCTCGTTTTAATATTCATTTTTCTGCCAGCGATTAACACTTGAACTGACCATACAACAGTAGAGTGTCATCTCCACAATAATTTCTATACTGTTAAAAGGTATAAATTCGAATGCATTTAAAACCCACATCGTCTACTTTTGACTACTGTTGAGACTTTAAAATCCTTTTCTTACATCTTGTTAATGACCTAAAATATTTCAGACAATTATTTATGGCATGATGTAACATGCTAAAAGGGGCATTTGGACATTTGCGTAAAGTGTAATCCCAAATCAGCCTGAGCACTAATCAGAAATGACACTTTTCGTTTTTATGTAATTTTCTGTTTGGGCAAGTATACCGTAGGACAAAATCTAATGCAGTCATAAAATGCCGTCTCAGATTAGCCTGTGTGGACTGAGCAGGGTGATCCGAGATGACACTTTATGTAATTGTCTGACTCTCCCTTTTCACATGTTGCAGACCATATAATATAACCAGTTCTGAACATGATGGAGTAATGTAAATGTTAGTAATCCTTTGGTCATCCAGAAAATGGAAAGAGATGCACACATGTATATATGTAACAGTGTTCCAATTCATATACATATGACCCATGCACTGGGAAAAGGGGCTTTAGTACATCCGCATGATGCATTATACCAAGCAAGTCATCACAGTCATATTATGGATCCATAAAATCCATTTTGTCTAACAACCAAATGTATCATAAGTTAGACTGATCCTTTGACTGGAGAAAATTGACTAATAGTAAAAAACTTTGACCAGGTCAGCCTGCACGGACTATGCAGGATGACCTGGGTTGAAATTTTTTGTAGACGGATTAAGCTCCCTTGTTATAGAGCATGGCTCATATGTATGTGAATCACAGTAATACTAATTTTGTGTAGGCATCTGAAAATAAAGGAAATGACATATTTTCACGTGCAGTGCACATAATTTTATGCTTAATCACAGACATAGAAAAAAGACTTTCTTGTCAACATTTATATCCAGTCCCAAAGAAACCTTACTTAGGATGGAGAGTGCCATAGATCTGTCAGCTGAGTATATTCTTATAACTTATTGGAATCTGTCATGTTCTACAGATTAGTAAATTGAAAGGTAATTAAATTTTTGATACCAATCAAACTAAATTTATACCTTGCACCAGCACAGCCTCAATTAAACTTTGTTCTTTTTTTTTTTCTTTTGAGAGCAAACATGGCTACCGTTATGCCTGGATTGCTTCCTGACACAGCAGGTGTACAGTTTACAGCCAGACCAGCTCTGCGCACCAGGGATGGACCACCTTCACACAGATCTAAGACTGGGCGCTCACCTTCTGTTGGTATGACATGTTTATTCTTTTGTCTCGTAATTGTTTAGTTCAAATGTAACTTGGTCTAATGATAAGAAAGTTGACCCTTGTTCTGCCTTGCAATTGAGCTAGCTTTTATAGTAACATAGTAGAGTGTTTGCAAATGAACCAGGAGGCGATGGGTAAGTTATTTATTTCATGCTTTCTGGTAGGTTATCGAGAAATATCGGTGAAATATTTTTCGATATTTCATGGTTACGACCAGTGAAAATACCGATTTTTATATTCTAACTCTTCAATTGAAGGCGGAAACAGTTGTTCCCGTGCACTAGTTACCTAGGTAAAATGCGCGTGCCTCACAACCAGATGGAAATATGACATAATTTACTTTACATTTCTTGCGCTTGACGTAATATTGTAATGCGTTGCTATGCGGAGGGGGTACGCCACGGAGAAGAACCAAAAAGAACTGTACTTGATTTTGATTAAGTTCCCCCTAGAAAGGGTTAAAAGCATGAAATAAATAGAATATTTGTTTTTTTCGGTGAAAGATCAAAATTTATTTCATCTCATGAACATCATCGGTAATATTTCCACTCGTGGCTGCGCCACTCGTGAAAATATTACCAATGATGTTCACTGGGTGAAATAAATTTCGATCTTTCACCGTAAAAAACAAATATCCTCTATTTATCTACCTGGTACACAAACGTGAACATAAAAAATTATGTTTTGAAGAAATTTAGTGCAGACTTTTTTGTATATAGTTCCGTATCATGTTGTATGTTTGCTTGCATTGTGATCAGTATATTGAAAAAAAAAATGTAAAGATACATGCAAATGGCAATTTCATGTTTTGATGAAATTAAGTGCAGACTTTTTTGTATATAGTTCCATATCATGTTGTATGTTTGCTTGCATTCTGATCAGTATATTGAAAAAAAAATGAAAAGATACATGCACATGGCAATTTCATTAAGGTTAAACAGTTTCATTTAATTTCAAAAGCATACTAATAACTTAATGGATACCTTACTTTTATAAGCTTCATTCAATTCACTATTCATGTACACGTTTGATTTAAAATGCAACTCTCAATTTGAAAACTAGGTTGGCTGAAATCATTAGACAACCAATGTAGGAATTATAAACTGGAACCTTTTTTGGAGTGATGGTTATTACATACCAGTTATTAGTTTGAATAGGCTGTTTATATCATCTGCAAATGTCCTTTATCTCTTTGCCAGACAATTTTTTGTTTTAGTTTAAAGACCCTGAAGAAAAATGTATTTGAAAAAGCTCTGGGAAAAGGAGAAAATCCTCTTCCCACAATATTTTCTATTCTGTCCAAGGTAAATCTAATCATGTCAGCCACATTCAATTCGTGCTTCTATGAGTGCTACCAATTTTGACTTGCCAAAAGTTTTGTTGTATAGTAAAGAGTATAGTTGAAGTCCCCTTATAGGCTGTATACTGTGCATCCAGTATTCTTTATTTGGTTGTTTCAGCATCAGCAGACAGTGGCATTCTTTCTGCTAACCCTAGCTTGTCTAGCATTGAAATAGAGGCCATGCTGAGAGAGAAGGTGAGGGCCAAACCTGATAGCATCAAACAGGTAAAACATTATAAATGTCCTTTTTCTTATTCCTTGTTGTAAAAACTAAGGTAGTAATACCTCTACCCACAACAAACCTGGAGTTATACTGGAATCAGTTGGTTTGTTTGTCAGTCTATATGAGTCATACTCTGGCAAAAGGGGGCTTAATGCTTCTCTGTGATCAATTGTACAAAGCAAATCATCACATAATGATGGATCTATGAAATCTATTTTGTTTAACAACCGACAGGATCATGAGTTAGTATGGTCCTTTGACATGCAGGAAATTCAAAGATAGCAAAAGGTTTCGGCCAATGTCAGCCTGCACTGACGGTGCAGGCTGACATGGAATCGATATGTTTCGCAGATGCATTAAACTCCCTTTTTACAGAGCATGGCTCATATGTATATACAATTCTATGTCTGCTGCTCCTACAGTTTTCAACTTATCTGGCTGAAGCTTTAATGAAATTCTACCTGCTGTGGGAACTTATGCATGCAATTTTTGTTGTGATTGGTTGAATACTACAGGAGTTAAGGCCCTTTGAATGTTTTTCCTGATCCATTGACAGGACAATTATAGGTAGGGGGTAGTTGTTGGCCTGCACCCCTCCTAGTTTGGCTTAAAAATTGTAACTGTATTGAAACTTGAAGAAAGTTAGCCTTGTCCAAATTTGCCTAGTCTTACAAAGGAGCAGTCACCTGAAAATTGTTTCTTTAATTCTTTACCAAACAGTCCCCAGGATTAACGACCCTAAGGAAGAAGCCTTTTGAAAGCATTGAGGGAAAAGGAGAAAATGCTGGTAACCAGCATTTTCACCTTTTCCCACAACGTTTTCTGTCCTCTCAAAGTTGAAATTCGTCATTTGAGCCGCATTTTTAATATTTGTCTGCAGATGCTTTCTATGTGGAGTAGTAAAAGTTTAACATTAACCCTTTCAGCATCAAAATTGAAAGCAAAAGCTTTTGTGTACTGCATGGGTCAAAATCAGACTGCACAGAACATGCAGTCTGACCTTGGATCTATATCATTTGTTGTTTTGTCAAGCCTATAAGGTATGACACTTTCTGAGTTTTATTAGATTTTATTGTCCCTATCAAGAAGTAAGATGAAAGCTTAAATGTGGACTGTGTTGTCTGCAAATGCTTCCAATTTGTACAATTCTACAATTTTGTTGTGTGGTAAAGAGTTAACTCTTTCAGTACTAAATAAATGTGACTTAAATACAGAAATCTGTTTTTGGAAGAGTGAAAACATTGTAGGAAAAGGAGAAAATGCTGGTTACCAGCATTTTCTCCTTTTTTTCCACAATGTTTTTAAAAGCAATCTTCCCTTGGATAGCTAAAAGTCGTGATTGTGTGGTAAAAGGTTTAATTAAAAAGTTTATCTTTTTTTCTCTTTGTAAAAGTATACCTTTATCTTAGCTAAATTATGTATTGATTTTGATTGCAAATTTAAAGAAAAATAAACAAAAGAGAAAGTCATAAAAAAGGAAACTTGAGACCTAAGTTTTAGTAAAAGGCTGTTAAAAATGCCAGTAAAGTTTTCTAGACATGATCATAATAGAATTGAAAATGTTACAAATCATTGTTAAATAGGTAAGAGATTGACTTAGTCAACTGGAAATGATCAGTTTGCAGTGGCTGTATTGTGCCATGAGTTTGGTTTAACCCTAAACCAGACAACCCTTGTTTCTACATCTGTGTGGAAGGAGGATTTCTAAACATTGTCGGAAAAGCAGAAATTGCTTCCAACAAGCAATTTCTCCTTTTCGCACAAAATTTTTTACCCTATCATTCAACTTCCTTTCATTTGGGCCCGTTTCAGATTCTGACTGTTAAAGTTAAACGTCAGGGTTTTTTTCAATGATTTGAATTATAACAGAGGTATTGTTCAAAACTAGTTGTTCTTGTTATGCTGACCTTTGGTGTGCCAAATCAATGAAATCAATATATACAGTGCATAAAATATACAGATGTTCCAATTTTAAAACTGTTTTGGACAGAATATACCAAAAGATATTGGACAATTTAACTCTTTCCCATGCAACAAATTTTTCAACATTTTCAGATTGAAAGCGTTTGCAGATGACAGTTTAAATGTGGCTCAAGTGATGGAATTTGTCTTTGATAGGGTATAAAACATTGTGGGAAAAGGAGAAAATGCTGGTAACCAGCATTTTCTCCTTTTCCCACAATGTTTTCTATCCTATCAAAGAAAAACTGCACCATTTAAGCCGCAATGAAATTGTCGTCTGCAAATACTTTCAATTTGGACAAGGCTCAAATCTTGTTGTCTGGTAAAGGGTTAAACTCGAGATTGTGTGGTAAAGGGTTAAATCAAAGATCAGCCTGCAGATATTATTTACAGTCTAATATCTGATGTACATTCTAAAAAAGCTTGGATTTTTAAGTGATAATCAGTAACCAAACCATACTGTGTTTAATGACCCTGAGAAAAATGCTTTTGCTTATTGCTATATGAGAACGAAAGGTTCAGGCATTTCTGAGCATATGATTTTTGGGCATCTGCAAATGGCAGCTTTGGAAAATATTGTATGAAAAATAGAAACTTTTGTTTCCAACAAAAATATGTTTTCCAAATTGTTGAAAAATGGCATTTTTTTCCCTTTCTTAAACATTTCTTACTTTGCTTATATCTTTTTTTTTTTATAGATTTTTGTGATAGGTTCAAAATTGGACTTTACAGCAAAGGATTTAAATGTTGGTCATTCACCATGGGAAGGATCAAATTTCAAAAATATAAAAAGAATTACCATTTCATTTGAAAAGGGATCAATCTTTTATAGGCCCATTGTGTATAAATATTGATACAATGTATAAACTTTATATGGATTTTGTTTTGACTCTTACTCCTTTACCCTTGAAGTTCAGGTGCTGTTTTATATGGCTTGTAACTCTTTACTGAACAGCAGAATTTTAGATTGGTCCAAATTCAAAATATTTGCAGACAACAAATATAACGTGGCACAAATGATTAAGTCTGTCTTTGAAAGAGAAGAAAACAGTATTTACCAGCATTTTCTCCTTTTCCCATATTGTTTTCAAAAGCTGTCTTTTTCAGGGTCATCAAAACTCAAGATTATGTTGTAAAGGATAAACTGTTTTAACTCTTTACCACACAACAAAAATATAGACTTGTCCAAACTGAAAGCATTTGCAGATGCCAATTTAAATGTGACTCAAATGAGAAAATTTATCTTTGATAGGGGAGAAAACATAGTGGTAACCAGCATTTTCTCCTTTTCCCACAATGTTTTCATAAGGCTTCTTCCTCAGGGTCGTTAAAAGTCGGGATTGTGTGGTAAAGAGTTAAGACTGAAAATATTAACTTGTACTCATTCTTTTGATAAATACAATCCACTGAAATTCAGAAAGACATTTTAGCTCACCTGAGCACGAAGTGCTCAGGATGAGCTATTGTGATCACTCACCGTCTGTCTGTCCGTCCATCTGTTCACATTTCTTTGTTTACACTCTAGCATCTACAAATATTAACCAATCAGCACCAAACTTGGTCAAAATATATATGACCATAAGATCTCGGATGAGTTTGATTATGGGTCTAATCGGACCAGAACAACTGGAGTTATTTGCCCTTGAATTAGAAAAATTGCTATATTTGACATTTTTTACACTCTAGCATCTACAATTATTAACCAGTCAGCACCAAACTTGGTCAAAATATATGTGACCATAAGATCTTGGATCAGTTCGATTATGGATACAATTGGACCAGAATGACTGGAGTTATTTGCCCTTGAATTAGAAAGTTCTTTAGAATATTTCTTTGTTATGTCCGGAGCATAACTTTGTCATCTCCAGTCCGATTGACTTGAAACTTGGCATTTGTGTTTGTTGCAATAATACGGAGTGCAGTGTGAAAGAACCATTACACTACCTCGTACTGTCTATGAGTTATTTCCCTTTGATCATCATTTTTACAGCATTTTCTGCTTGTCCGGAATATAACTTTGTCATCTCTAGCCTGAACATCTTCAGATTTGGTATGCATGATTGTTTAAAAATTATGGAGTGCAGTGCACAAGAACCATTACTCTTCCTAGCACGAATTTTGAGATATTCCCCCTTTGACCTTCATTTTTATAGCATTTCCTGCTTGTCCGGAGCAAAACTTTGTAATCGTAAGTAGGAATGACTTGAAATATGGTATGCTTATTTGTTGCAATATTTGGAAGTGCAGCGCACACGAATTGTAACTCTACCTCCTGCTGTCTTTGAGTTATTTCCCTTTGATTATCATTTTTACAGCAATTAGTGCTTGTCTGGATTATAATTTTGTCATCTCAAGTCAGAACGACTTCAAACTTGGTATGCATGTTTGTTGCAATATTACTGCGTACAGTGCGCAAGAACAATATCTCTACCTAGCGCGGATTTTGAGTAATTCCACTTCGATCTTCATTTTTACAGTATTTCTTGCTTGTCCGGAATGGAACTTTGAAGTCTCAAGTCAAATTGACTTGAGACTTGGTAAACATGTTTGTTGCATTACCTGCCCTTTGCGATTATTATACCTCCTTGACAACTCGCAGTGGGACGGGCATATCTTGCAACAATTTGCCACTCTTGTTTCATTATCATTTGGCCTTGAACCTCGATATTTGGTATTTATCTTCATTGTAGACCTTTACTGCTTAGTACTCGGGTGAGTGATATAGGACCATCATGGTCCTGTTGTTATTTATTAGACTTTACTAAACAAGCTGATGGTAAGGATCTTTGACCAGACTTAAGGTTCAGTGCAGTTTGATCTTTATCTACATCATTAGCAAAAGCACCTGTTTTCACCTAGGGAACTGAAAGAGTTTTTGATGAGAAAAGAAAACCATTATTTTTTTAATGTTTCAGGCATTTCAGGCCTATGATGTTGAACAGGCTGGCAGTGTGACAAAGGGAGAATTCCGCCGTGTAATTGAAGTGTTCTGTAGCCCACTTACCACAGACCAATTTGAAGCTGTCCTTGCCAAGGTACTGGCTACACCAGTGCTTCTCTAGAAAATACTGCCTAATGAAATCTTTGACATACATATATAAAATTGCTGTGATTGTGTTTATTCACCAATTTGCCCTATAGTCTAACCACTAAAATAATGCATGATGGCTGTGTCATGTGACCCGCAAGCTTTTACCCAATGTCTCATACATAATTATATTAAATTGTAAAGTGTAGAATGGACCAACATACAGTTTCAGTCAAGAAAAAATACCAAAATGATGCAGTTTCAAGGTTGGTTTTGTCTTGAATGTCAAGGCCAAGCAGTGTAGCTCAAAGATCAGACTGCACATTTTGTATAGTCTACTCTTGATCTACATTTGCCACTGAGGCAACAATGGCGGTGAATGGATTTTTAAATCATTACCTTGTGAAACAAATTTGAAATCTGAATCAAATCGTATCTAAGATTTTCATGCAAAAGACAGATATTCATTGTACAGTACCAAGAAAGATTCTGTGTGGGAATCTTGAGTTGAAACATAATAATTATAGGCAAATGAAGAAATTGCTCATTACAAGCATGATTTTCAAAAATGGTCAGTTACAAGAGAACTGAAATCTTTGAAATCTTCTGTCAGAAATAAAGAGTTAAACCAATAACCATCCATGCTATTTTGAATCACACCACTAACTAGAAAACCAACACAAAGCACATTTGAATGAGAAACCAAATTTCTTTGTTTTCGTCATTTGAAAAACATTTTGGGAAATGAAACAGTTGGTAGTGGCAGCTGCGCCTTGCCGAAATGTTTTCAAAAAAATTATTCATTGCAAGAATGAAAATGATATTTGTATGGTAATGGTTTTAGTTCAGGTGATAGTATAAATAAAACATTCTTTTCTAAATTCAAAAGATGGGTACTAGGGAATTTTTATTGTCCTGCAATTATATCCATCAGGTTCATGTTTTATTTTCAATTTTGGCAATGGCAGCATTTACTTATTTAGCTTATTTATAATTTGAACAATTAAGTGTGTTTATTACTAGGAATGCTTAAAGTAAAATAGGTCTGTACTTTGTAAATTTAGTATTGATGTACAATTTGCTATGATTATAAATTCCAAAGTCAAGTCTTGTGATAATCGGCTGTGACATTTGTAATCTGCATTTTATGTCCCTTGCAGGCTATATAATTATACTTAAAAAATTTTTGGATCTGCAATGTACTTATACATATGACACACAGGAGAAGCATGTGAAGGAAAGACAAAATTTCATTTGTTGTGTTGTATAGAAACCAACAAACTTTGTCTGTATGTGGAATCCATGCTTTTCTAAATTCATTGCATCTGAAGGAAAGTGAAATCCCCAACTGGGTAGCTCAATTGTTAGCGTATCTGACTGGTGACCTGGTGGTTGCAAGTTCGATACCTGGTTAATGCAAACTTTCTTTGCAGTAATATTTGCCTTTCACTTCTGATGAAAATGAGAAAAGTAGACAGTGACTTGAAAAAAAGTTGTCAGTACTGGTGTGAGAAAGCCAGGAAACACATGGGTAAGTGTACTGACGGCAGTGATATGACCTAAACGGTTAAAAGCGTGTTAACCTCCAATACAGACAAACAAGAATGAAGTGAAATATCAATATAAAGTATTTGAGAGTAGAGAATGTAGAAAACAACTACTGAGAATTTGAAAATACTAACTTTCCTCATTTTCCATAATGTTTTTATCTACCATTCTGGTATTTCAAAATACTCAAACTAAGTACGTGTATTATGAAGGATTTGATATTTACACAAGAATGAATCTTGATAACAGTCTTAAAGAACTCAGTGTACCACAGTTAGCTCAATTGTGATGTGTGTTCTCCCATATACCCACATTTCTCAAAGTATGTCTGTAGTTTTTCTAGACACTTGTCAAAAGTTATGTTTGAATAGTTTCCAACCTTGTTTTAGATGCCTGTGAAACTCTGTGTAGTTTTCTTCCTGTGAAAATTACTAGGACCATGAAAAAAGCTCATACCAGCTAAAAAACACTTGCTTTCTTTTAATTAGGTATCCTCTATTGACAAAGTTTCAAAGCTTTTTCATTTTGTACAAAGTATTATCATGAGTGTTCTTGTACAAAGTTTGCATGGTAAAAACTATCTTAGTATTTTTCCAATTTATTCTGCATGAAGGATATCCGTGTTAATCTTAAAAAGTTGAAGTAAATCAAGGGAGAAAAGTGTGCCCGATGTGGTACTTGAACCCACGACCCCCAGAACACTAGTACCGCAGCTCTACCAACTGAGCAAGCCAGGCAGAGTTTGGGTGTTCTAGTGAACTCTTCTTAACTCTTTATCAGACGACAAAATAGTGGAGTTATCCAAATGTAAAGCTTTGCTGATGACAAATTAAATATGACTCAGACAGTGATTTTTTTTTTTGAGAAATGGTAGAGAACATTGTCAGATAAGAGGAAAAGTTGGTCACCAGCAATTTTACCTTTTTCCCCACAATGTTTTCAAAAGTTGCTTATTTTCCTTTGAGGTGTTAAAACTTTGGATTGTATTGTTAGGAGTCAGTTAAGTTATTTAATGGTTTGCATGCATTTTGCAGTGTAGCAATGAATGGATAATTGGTTGTACACTTTCAATTTAAGTTTTCACTTGTGTGTACACCTAATTTTGTTTACTCTTTTGCCAATACATGTAGATATTTCCTACAAACATTTTCCATTCATCGAAATACGTATTTCTAAATTTTTTATATTACCTTGTTGTTGTTGTTTTACATGTTTATCTTGATTTTAAGATTATTTGACAAAATAGAGTAAAAATCAATTTGGTATGTAACTTACGTTTGCTAAAAAAGAAAGTTATATTTATTAACCCTTCTATATTCACCTACTGCTATTTATATTTATTTAACTCTTTACCAGACAACAAGTTTTTATGGGTAAAATTGAACACATTTGCAGAGGAGAAGTTGAACATGGTTCAAAACATGAAATTTGTTTTTGTAAAGGGTAGAAAACATGGTGGGAAAAGGAGGAAATGCTGGTTACCAGCATTTATCTTATGGTCGTTAAAAGTGGGGATTGTGTAATAAAGGATTAATGCTTTACCAAACAAGCCCATGTTTTAACAGTCTGGAGAAAAAAGGCGTCAGAAAGCATTATTAGAAAACGAGGAATTGCTGGTTACGGTTACTAGCATTTTCACCTTTTCAGACAAAGTTTTTGTCACTTTTCAAGACATATCCAATAATTTTAGCTACTTTTAACTTGTTGTCTGCAAATGCTTTCAATTTGGACCAGTATAAAATTCTGTTGTGTGGTAAAGAGATTTTAAATACGGTCCTAGAGCATACTAATAACTTTACATCTTGTCCCTGATAACAAAATATCAATCTGTATAAACAGCAGAAACTATTTGGATTCATCTGCCTTTTTGGGGGAAGAGGATTGGGTTTCTATACTTCTGAAATAAAAAGATAATAGTACAATTTCCGCTCATTTTTATCAGGGAAAAGATTAAATGAAACTGGCTTTTGTTGAAGTATACTTTGTATTTTGTTGCTGAAAAAAGGGAATTAACTTTGATTTCATGAAATTGTTAATGAACATCAGAGACCACTTCATGGATAAAAATAACTGAACATTAAAACTACCATTCATCCAAATAATTTCAGTCAAGTTTTTATTAATTATGGATACCACTGAATAGTAAAAATTGTTATATAAAGGAAGTTATAAATTTTTGCTTCATACTTTAGCAAAAGTCAGTTTAGCAAAGAATAACTTTAATTTCCATGTTATCTTATGTAATTATCTAAACCTATAGTCTCTATTTCTCTTTTCAATCCTTTTCAACACAGAAAAATTTCTGATAAATAAAAACTTTCTGAAGTGACATAACAGAGAAAGACTTGAAGCAAAAAGTGAAAAGCTTTTTTTAGTGAAGAGAAGTGATTGCTCAAATCAAGCAACTGTTCCTTCAACTTCAATGCTTTCAAAAGCTGTAACAAAGGTGTATTTAGTTGTGACTTGCTATCTCAGAAAGAACTTCAGGATCGCATGTTAATTTGCTGTACATGACTTTGAACCCTCATGTTAAATAACATATTGATTATTTTATCTTATGTGCTAAAGTTTGTAGCTGAGAGAAAATCTCAGGTAAGACATGAGATTTTGTGAGACTGGACAAGCAGAGTATCAGTAGATGCATACTTCAGACATAAACAGCTTGCTGTTGAATCAGAGTTTGTGCTATTAACCTTTTACCAAACGACAAAATTTTAAACTTGTTCAAATTGTAATGAAATAATTGTAACTGAAATAGAAATTCGCTTTTGGGACAGCAGAAAACTTTGTGGGAAAAGGAGAAAATGCTGGCTACAAGCATTTTCTCCATTTCCCACATTGTTTTCAAAAGGCTTCTTCTCTAGGATCATTTAGACTTGGGATTGTGTGGTAAAGGGTTAACACATAGCTTTTTTTTCAGGGACCACATTTGCCAAACATTGTGATTATTATTCCAATATCATGAATTCCAAACTGAGCTATTTGATTGGCTGAACCATTCTGTTTAGTCAATCAAACAGTTAGTCTTGGTATTAAGAATTAGGATATGTTTTAGAAATGTTCATATTTTTTGTCCCAGATTTTCAACTGTACATAGATTTTTTATCTTTGTTATTTTCTAAGAAAACATCAAGTTATTGTTTTAGCACTGTTGTCATCTGGGTCATTGTCATCGTCATGCAAAAACTTTCACATTTTATGATGTCTCTGTTATAACTGTAGATTCCTACTTAAAACTGAGACAAACTTTTAACTATCACAAAGGAAACCTATACAACAAGGGCAGTAACCATCAAAGTATTTTTTTTTTACAAAGAATTTTGGCTGAAAATCCAGCAATTGCAGCTGAGTGTTGTTTTCATACAGAGGGCCAGTATTGCATGATTCTTTGTAGTAGTTCAATTAGCTGTTAAGTATCAAAAAGGGAACCCATACAATAGGGGCAGGTAACCATCAAAGTATTTTTGACACAGTAATTCCCCTCATTGACTTGGAATTTTCACTGAAAATCAAGCAACTGCAGCTGAGTGTTGGCACTTAATACAGAGAGCCAGTATTGCATGATTTCTTGTAGTCTTTCAATCAGAGGTTAATAACTCTTTGCTTCATAAGTAATCTTTGCATCTGTAGGTAATTGAAAATGACTCACTTTTGGCAATTACCCAATGTGCCACAGTTTTAGGCTGGAATGTTTGAATATTTTAATGTTGTTTGTCTGTAAGGGGTAAATTGCAACAACTGACAGTTTCCTTCATCTTAATACCAGCAACTATCTGACTTTTGATAAGTTGGTTTATCTTAATGATTTTGAAGAATAGGGAGAAAAGTGAGCTTTTTTTTAGACAATTAGACTGACTAAGCTCTTGATTAAAAATTCATATAAATTAGAGTTGGATTTATACCTATCAAACAGTTTAGCTATGGAGGTTTCTGAAGCAATTGATAATCAAAGTTTTTTCAATGATAACAAAAATGGCTCAACAATTGATCAAAACTGAATATGGTAGGTTATAGGAAATCATTGTGGGAAAAAGAGTAAATACTGCTGACCAGCATGATTTCCTTTTCCCAAGATGTTTTCAAGTCTTTTCCCTCAGGGTCATAAATAGATGGTATCAGTTGTCAAAGGGTTAATATCTAATTGCTGAATTAGTTGTGTTTAAAACAAATGAAGTTTTTTTCCTTTCTTTCTTTCTTTCACCTTGCCATTTTCATTATTGCATATTTTAGATACTCATAATTGGATATTTTTCTCCTAAGAATTAGTGCATAAAAAGCTTTCCATTACTATTATTTTCTTGAACTTCATTTTTTTCTTTTTTGATTCCCTTTATGATAAAATTAATTGCATGATTATAACTTTGCTTACGTATGCAGATTTTTTAGTCTTTGATACAGTAAACTTTGAACTCGGTGTTTAGGGAAAAAAAGTGGCAATGCAAAGAAATGAAATTCTTCATTTTCATAAAAGTTCTGGGGCTGTTTACATTATTACATGTGCAAAGCCATGGAAGCCAATTTAATAATCCACAGGGCCAGTGAGTCACCCGAGTTGTGTGTTCAAATCCCAAAAGTGCCAGAACTTGTTCAATTAATAATTACTGACCACTGTTTTTGACTCTGTTCATGTAAAGATTCAGCAAGTGACTTAGAAAAAGCAGTCTACATCGTAACTCTCAAATGCAAAACACAGCAGTGAGTGAGTGAATCAATGCACTGCTTTCCATTACTAGTTGGAACACAATTGAAAAAGTGTTAAAAAACGAACTGAAAAATGTATGTATAGTGTTACGGGACACCACTCCTTCATGCATGGCTTCATCCCAATTTAAATACAATACCTGACAGCTGCGTTAGGGAGATATCTCTTTAGCTGAGTGGTTAAGGTATTGGTCTTTTAAACCTCGAAATACAAGGATCTTGTCTGCCATGGGTTCGAATCCCACCAGATGTGGTTTGTACTGCCATGCATTTGTTCATTTGTTTCTTTGTTACGACTTTGTTCATAAGAATAGTATTTTGAATAACTTTTGCCTAGTAAAGCATTATACAATCCTTCCAAGTTAAACTAACAAATAACCAACCGGTGAAAAATTCTCAAAAATTGTTGTTCCAACTTAACCTTAATTATGCTATGGAAAAGACTATAGTTTCTGTCAGTAAAAAAAAAAACCTATATATCTTAACCCTTCACCACACAATCCTGAGTTTCAATGTCCTTGAGGAAGATGCCTTTTGAAAACTGTGGTAACTAGCATTTTCTGCTTTTCCCCACAGTGTTTTCTACCCCATCAGGGACAAATTGCATCATCTGAGCCACATTTTAATTGTCATCTTCAAGTGCTTTCAATTTGGTCAAGTCTTTATTTTTTCGTGTGTTAACCCTTTACCACACAGCAAAATTTAAGACCATTCCAAATTGAAAGCATTTGCAGACGATAATTTCATAGTGGCTCAAATGATGCAACTTTTCTTTGATAGGGTAGAAAACTTTGTGGGAAAAGGAGAAAATGCTGGTTACCAGCATTTTCTCCTTTTCCCACAATGTTTTCAAAAGGCCTCTTCTACAGGGTCATTAAAAGGCGTCATTGTGTGGTAAAGGGTTAAAGAGCTAATTTAACCCTTCAACAGACAACAAAATTGTAGACTTGCTAAAATTGAAAGCATTTTGTAGGCAATTAATTGTGATTCAAATGATTAGATTTGTCTTTGAAAGGGTAGAAAACATAAAGGGAAAAGGAGAAAATGCTGGTTACCGGCATTTTCTCATTTTCCCAAAGTGTTTTCAAAAGCCTTCTTTCTCAGGGTTGTTGAATCACAGGATTGTTTGGTAAAGTATTAAGTGTCTTTGTTGCAAGAGTATTGCACAAAATATTAAATAGTTAGAATCTAAGATTAAACTACACATTTGGTAATGTCTGATCAATTGAATCTAAGATCAGACTACATAATTATTAGGCAATATCTGATCGATCATTGATTTTCGATCTACATACACAACAAGAAACACCTAATACTTTCCTCAGCTTGCAGCCTGCTAATGACTAAATGAAACCATAAAAATTGCACTCTCACTCAATACTATGCAGTTGACAACTTGGAAAACATCCTGTAGCATGAATATAAGGTTTAATGCATTAATGCTTGTGAAATTATTCTGATATAAAGAGAAAGTGCTCCAGGCCAATTTTTTCTTGCATGTTTTCAAAAGTCCTCATCTCAGCTGCAGTACAAAATAATAGTTGTCTCCTGGTTCTATTTCGTTAACTGCTAAATAGATATACAGTATAATGTGCCTAATAATGTACCAGAGTTTACTTATTCTTACTCATTGTATTCATTTCATTCTCAGATAGTGCTTAACTCACTTTTTAACTTCAAGCAATGCAAAAACTTAGAATATTACACCTTATTTAATTTCTTATATATAAGCAAAACATAAAATAACCGAAAACAGTTGAACTCATATACATTTATTTTTATCTAAGTACAATGCTTTCACTTTAGACAATGTTTAACTTGTTCAGCTATCTTCATAATGAACACTTATGAATTTTGCCTGATAAGCAGATGACTTCTTTTAACCCTTTACCACATGACAAAAAATCAGACTTGCTTAACTTGAAAGTATTTGCAGATGACAATTCAAACGTGGCTCAAACAATGCAATTTGTCTTTGGTAGGATAGAAAACATTGTGGAAAAAGGAGAAAATGCTGGTTACCAGCATTTTCTCCTTTTCCCACACTGTTTTCAAAAGCCATCTTTCTCAGGGTCATTAAAAGTCGGGATGGTGTGGTAAAGGGTTATCTCTTTACCAAATGACAGACTCATCCAAGTTGAGAACATCTGCATGCAACAAATTAAACCTGACTAAAATGAAGGGATTGAAGTGTAGAAAACTTTGTTAGAAAAGGAGAAAATTGTGCTTTCCATCCTTTTCTTCTTTTCCCACAATGTCTTTGAAAGCAACCTTCCTTTGAATGCATAACACTTGTAATTGTTTGGTTGAGAGTTTAGTGCATTTGTTCAAGATATTTTCTTCCATAATATTTTCTTGTTTGGAACTTGAATCATTATCACAGTAATAGAACATGTATTTAGCAGAGTAACAGTATGCTGATCTTGTACAGTTTATAATATTTTTTCCTTTTCAAAAATCCAAAACTTCAAATTGGTCTGATGGTAAGATGGATTTATGTTTGTGTATTATCTCTACATTTAATTATGTTATTTAGAAATTATCTTAAAAAGTTGGATTACCATTATGTATCAAAGACTCATAAATGTCTTTTACACATTGTTATCATACTAGATTGGGCATATTTCATCTTTTGTAATTGATCTATAATTTATATTCACCTTTACTTCCAATACATTTGTTGCTGTAGTTGTTGTTGAATTGGAATCTGGGATAGTCACTTGTAGCAAAGATTTAGAGATTAAACAGTTTTAGAGGTTCCTTCCTGAGCTTATTTTATATATAATATTTCAATAAGTTTTCTTATGTTATCAATTAAGTATCACCTGTTACAGAATTACAAGAAAAAAAAATGGAGGAAAAAATTTTTTTTTGATTTTCAAACTCTGACATCAGTTATTGTTATTTCAGGTTGATAAAAACCCCAATGGTACAGTACGCTACACTGATTTCCTAGATAAATTCTATGGACAGAACACTGGTCGCCAGTCTGTAGCTAAATGGAATACAGCAGGAGTTTCAAATGGGATTCCAAGGTAACTATTATGGAGTGTTTTGTAATTGATAAAACTTACATTGAATAGCAGAAAGAGCAATAGTTTTGCTTCACCCTTTATTCCATGTTTCAGCAACCCTACCACAGAAGGCTTTTGAAAACATTGTGAGAAAAGGAGAAAATGCTGGTTACCAGTATTTTCTCCTTTTCCCATAATACTTTCTACACTCACAGAGACAAATCCCAAAATTTGAGCTTCATTTTATTCTCTGTCTGCATTAGCTTTGAAAACAGACAAGTCTAAAGTTTTGTTCTTTTGTAATTGAATGATTGATTGTATTGCAGTTAAAGTACTGTTTTAACAGCTTAGGTTGTATCACAATGGTCAGTGCACCTATGCATATGTTACCTGGCTTTCTTACACCAGTACTGATACAACTTTCTTTTCTAGTTACTGACTACTTTTCCCACATGAGTGGAGAGATCAAAAATCGCCAGAAAGAAAGTTCGCCTTGATGGGGTATTGAACTCTTAACCATCAGGTCACAAGTCAGATACTCTGACCAATGGGTTAACTGGGCAGGTTGTGTTTTGAACAGAGTTAAACTTCTTCACATACATTGGAGAGAAATAGAAAGTCTGCATGAAGCCATAATTATGAACTATTGACACGTGTTCCTGGCTCAGTGTTTCAGATTTCGGATTAGTACTCTAGAGGTTCTAGGTTGTATCTCTGCTTTTGGTCTTGCTTTCATAGATGTGGCTTCTGGCAAGACACTGCAGAGCCCAAGTCTTGAACTTTTGAAACCTAGGAAATGCTTGAATGAGTGGATATTAGCCTTTGTATAACAAAAATCTATACATGTATGTATTTGTATTGTTTTTAGAATGATTCCACCTCCAACCCCTAAGGAAATTAATGTGGATATGATTGAAAAACAGCTTAAAGAAAAGGTATTGTAAATAACTGTTTTTTTTCACTAAATTTCACATGTGTGTAATTATCTTCTTGAAATAGTGCTTTTTCAAGTACCTTGTCACTTACTACTGTTTCTTGATTTACTAGTATTTATTACATGTGGTTATCTGGGTTGTGTGTTATTAAAGAAACTATTTGAAAATCAAAATGAATGGGGTTTTTTCATACAAAATCTTTGTCACACATGGAAAAAATAGGCTAAAGATACCTTTGCTATTTAATGTGATTGTTTCAAAATTGTCACAGACAAATAATCGTACTTAGAAGAAGGATTTAGCTTAAAAATGAATTTATAAGAGTTAACTCTTTACCAAACGACAAAATTATAGACTGGTCCAAATTGAAAGCATTTGCAGATGACAAATTAAATGTGACTGAAAAATTGAAATTTGGTTTGGGAAGGGTAGAAAACATTGTGTTAAAAGGAGAAAATGCTGGTTACCAGCATTTTCTCCTTTTCCCACAATGTTTTCAAAAGGCTTCTTTCTCAGGGTCGTTAAAAGTCGGGATTGTGTGGTAAAGGGTTAAAGGGTTAAAAAATTCAAGTGTGTAGACTGAATTAATTGGTGAGATGTAATGAAAGGATTCTTTTACCCATAGAGTGCTCAGTAGATACAGCAGATATGTTTAGTTTAGAAATAAGAGTAATTTCAAAGTTGTTTTGTCAAGCATGTTTCAGCAAAACAGACAGTGTAGATCCAAGGTCATATTGCATGTTCTGTGCAGTCTGATTTTGATCTACACAGGCTTCCCTTAACAACATTGTGAAAAGCAATGGTGAAAGAGACTGTTAATAGAGTGATGAAAATTTTCAGATTGAGACCAATTTGAAGTCTGTTGTAAAGGCCTTACAGCTGTTTGACTATAACAGAGATGGCAGAATTCAGAGACATGAAATGAGGCGTGTTGTTGAAAATTACTGTTTCAAACTCTCAGACCAGCAGTATGATAAGTAAGTGTTGAACACATTCATGTGTGTACTTTATAGAATGAAGTTATGTAATTTGTTATTAATTCTGTAGCAGAATTTAGAGAATAAACTTGTATTTATTTCTCTAGAAAAGAACAAAATTTTTTACTTGTCTATATCCAAAGCATTTGCAGACAACTTAATGAAGACTCAAATGTAGACTTTGTCTTGGAAAGGTTAGAAAACTTTGTGGGAAAAGGGAAAATGATAGTTGCCAACATTGTCTCTTTATCTACAGTGTTTTCAAAGGTATTTTTCCACAAGGTCACTAAAACTTGGAAGTTTATAGAAAAAGGGCTGATGAAATAACTTACAATATAATCTCTTCTTCACAGACCATACTGGAGCCATATTTATAGATCTTTCTAAATTTAATTGTACATATAGTTCTAAATTCCCCAAAAAGCAATTTGATTGGCTAGGACATAGTGTCTGCTTCAAATTTGTCTGAGGACATAATGAGTAAGGTGACCTTGGGGGAAATAGGCTTTTGAAAACATTGTGGGAAATGAAGAAAATGCTGGTAATAAGCATTTTCTCCATTTCCCACAATGTTTTCTACCATTTCAAAAAAAATTAAATTAATTGAGCCACATTAGATATGTCTTCTGCATACTCCCTCAAATTGAATCAGTCAAAAATTTTGCAGTGTAGTAAAGAGTTTAAACATGTGATCACTTAATTTGCTTAGTATGAACAGTTTCTTCTCTTACTGTATTGACTGATTCATTGATTGAATGGTGTTTTATGCTGCTTTCAACATTATTTCACTTATATCACGGTGACAGCTCACATATTCATGTATTTCCTGGGTTTCACCAGTACAAGGCTTGGGCTCTGAAGTGTCTTGCCCAAGAACTCTCCCACGATATACCAAGTGGATCCAGTGAGGCTCAAACCCAGGGCCTCCTGGTCACAAGACATACACTTTACCATTGAGTCACGCAGAACTCCTTCTCTAACTATGATGCCAGAAACAAATTTATTTCAACTAATTGGATGTACATGCATTTCTAATTCCAGATTGTGGCAAAGATATGACTTTCATCACACTGGCTTGGTGAATTATAAAGATTTTCTTGCCAGACTAGGTGTTAATGTCAATTCCAGAAACAAACCACAAGAAGATGGAGCCATGGCTGGTCAGTGCTTAACCTTTTACCAAACAATTCGATTTTTAATGACCCTGAGGAAGACAGCTTTTGAAAACATTGTGGGAAATGGAGAAAATGCTAGTGACCAGCATTTTCTTTTGCCATAATGTTTTCTATCCTTTGAAAGTAAAACAACTTCTGACTGTCTAAACCATCTGGCTTTTCCAATCATTCTTTAGAACATTCTTAGTCTTATTCTCAAGAATTTTCTAAATTTGAAAGTAATACAACTTCTGATTGGCTAAACCAAATGTTTTACTTTTTAAATCTATAATTGGACCAATAATATTCTTAATAAGAACAATTGGTGAGTACGGACCCAGATGTTGCATTAATTTCTAAATCTTAAATTAGACTTGGAATTAAATTACGAATGGTGAGTGGATACAGACTCTAAACTTGATTTATGCTGTCCACATGCAGTATTGAACTTGCCATTAGCAGCTGTAAAAGAACTACTGGTAGGTGATGATGTTTTTTTATCCATTTTCAGCTCTGAATTGGCAACAGAACAAACACAATACTCACCATCGTAACTATAGACAGAGGCAAAATGATGAAGAAATCCTAAAAACAATGAGTTTTAGAGAGATAGAGATAGAATTTAGAAGAAGGGTAAATATGATTGAATTATTTGATGAATTAGGTTTTATTGTTTTTGATGATGCTGATTTGATTTTATTAGCAGGAAAAGTTGCAGAAATTCTGTTTGAAAGTATATTTGATTATCTTCTGTACAAAATATTTTCAAGAAGTTGAAAAAGCTGAAATGTTCATATTTCAAAAGATGCTATAAAAATCAGCAATTGTAGATCCAAGATAAGCCAGCATGTTCAGTGCAGTCTGATATTATCAGCAAAATTGGTCTCTGGATTCTTGAAGCTAGATTGTGCTAGAAACATTATCACCTAGTAATGTATGACTGTGATGTTGAAATGGGTCCAGGCGGTAATAATTTCTTAATTTTTTAGTATCACGCTCTCTAAATCGCGGTCTGCTATAGATCTTTGGCAACCATCTGTTTATCGCCTTTGTAATTATTACTGCCTGGGGACTTCAAGGGTTTCCCAATGACCATGCATTGTGCAGATACTCTAACTATAGATTTGTTTATTGCTTGACGTGACAATGTTGAAAACGATGGATTCGCAAATTTTTAGACCAATTTAAATACTACAGGGGTGATTTCAAATACAAGTGACTTTCCTGAACCTGTCTGTTCATTCAAACCTCATACCTCGCGATCTTCAACACCCCTTGTTATTGTTAAACTATCATTCAAAGTCATTTGCAAATAACACGTTTGAAACTTTGTCGTCAATATTTTCAAAGACGGCTCACCAACAGGAAGTGATCAAACCGAGGTTGCTGGAATTTTCGTTATCTATTTTCAGTCATTTACATTCAAAAACTGATTGCAGGGACATCTACTTTACCCCACTGTTGGATGGAATAAAGTAGATGTTGCTGCGATCGGTTTTCGAATGCCCCCAGTCCTTCATTTCTGACAAAGTAATGTTCAAATGATAGAAAAAGAAACAATGAACAGACTGGAACCCAAGCTAGTTGAATTAAGGAACTATTATAGAACCAAGTATTTTAATGGGTTCCACACAATAGTGTTAACCATGATAGTGGAATACTCAACAAAAGTTGCCATTGTTGTCATTTTCTAAAATATGTTAATTTTAATGAATATTTCAGATGAAAGAGAATTATGTCAACCTGAAAAAGGCTTTTATGACATTTGACCGTGAGTTAGATGGGTTTATTGCCATTGAAGATTTGGAAGCCATATTGTCACAATTTACAATACCTATGTCCAAACAGCTATTTGGACAGTTGATGGAAAGGTGGGCATTTTTTTTGTAAGAATATCTATCAAGTTTTTGTATTTGTAGTACATTATTACAAACTTATTGTATTCTCTGACCTAAAATGTGAACACAAAATGCTACTTTGGTTTTGTAAATTTTCTAATGATTAATGGATCACAGGGATGATTTAAAAATCAACAGATTTCTTGACTTTTACACAAGTACCAATTATAGTTACTCTTTCACAGAAAATTTTCAGAGAAAAAATGTCAGGATTGTTCGGGGCTAAATTGTATTAATTTGTGTATGTGTTTATGATTGTCTTTATAGATGTGGAGTTCATGCTACTGGCAGGATAGGCTGGGAAGATTTTTTGGAAAAATTCCAAGAACCTACAATGGTTGGTAATGGACAAACCATTCCTATCAGGCCTAATCATAAGTAAGCATAGTGATTTGATTTGATTAGGAGTTCCTAACTGTAGTTATTTAGGATATAGTGTAGAGTGCCTATTACAACTGAATTGTTATTGCAGCAAGTGTAGATCTTGATCGGACAGTACAAAACTAGTAGTCTGATCTTTGAACTACAATGTCTGCAATATAGAGATACTTTTGCCAACAAGTAGCTTTTAACCCTTTATCAAACAATCCTGGCTGAGGCAGATGGCTTTTGTAAACATTTTGGAAAAGGAAAAAATTCTACTTACCAGAATTCCTCCTTTTCCTAAAATGATTTTTATCCTTTCAAAGACAAGTCTTACCATCTAGCAGCTTTTAATATGCCATCTGCAAATGCTTTCAATGTGGACAAGTCTAAACTTCATGGTCTGGTAAAAAGCTAGGTGAAACATTTGCATTCTCTGTCCCATGTATGTGAAATTGTCCTTTTTGTATAATTTTACTCTTAGGCTTAACCCTTTACCACACAATGCCGACTTTTAACGACCCTAGGAAATAAGCCTTTTGAAAACATTGTGGGAAAAGGAGAAAATGCTGGTAATCAGCATTTTCTCCTTTTCCCACGATGTTTTCTACCCTATCGAAGAAAATTGCACCATTTGAGCCACGTTGAAATTGTCGGCTGCAAATGCTTTCAATTTGGATACGGCTAAACTTTTGTCGTGTGGTAAAGAGTTAAACTGACTCCTGAAGCACAAAAAAAAAAACCGTACAGACATTTTCAGACTAGGAATAAGACCTAAGTAATCGCAATTTCATGGTTCCTTTTGTCATAGAGTGTTTCACCAAAATAGACAGTGTAGATCACAGATCCAACTGCACATTTTGTGCAGTCTGATCTTAATCTGTACTGGTTTCAAAAGCAACTACATGTATAGTCATGAAAAGTGCTGTAACTGTTTACCGGACTACAAAATTTTAGACTTGTGTAAATTCAAAGCATTTGCAGATGACAAAATGAATGTGACTCAAAAATTGAAAATTGTTTTTGGAAGGATAGAAAACATTGTGGGAAATGGAGAAAATGCTGGTTACCAGCATTTTCTCCTTTTCCCAAAATGTTTTCAATAGCTTTCTTTCTCAGGGTCATTGAAAGTTGGGATTGTGCAGTAGAAAGTTTTGGGTTAACTATTCTAAGTATGTTTTAATAATAATTTAAGACTAGCAATCAGACTTGATGAGAAATTCGCAAACCAGTTCATTTTTTAGCAGTCAAATGTTTGAAATTTGGTATGTTGTATCGTTTATACTTGTTTCAGATTTTTCCCAATCAAAGAAGGTATAAAGACAGTAGAAGTAGATGATATATGGAAACTACTGTATAGACATGTACAGAGAAACTATGCCTCTATCAAACATGCCTTCTTACAAATTGACATCGTGAGTAGACTTTATTTCTCTGCTTATATATTTGAGTTATAGTCTGTGAAAAGGGGGTTTAAGGTATCTGCAAAAAGTATTGACCCAGGTAAGCCTGCACAATCTGCGGAGGCTGACCTGGGTCAATCCTTTTTGCTTTTGGTAAATTTTCTGCAAGTCCAAGGACCACTCTACCTCAGGATTCAGCAAGTTGTAAAACAAAATAGATTTTGTGGATCAATAATTGTGTGACAACTTGCTTTTTATAATGCATTAAACCTTCTTTTGCAAGAGTGTGGTTCATATGTTATAATGATTTTCTGAGAAAATACAGGTGTTTTCACCCTTTACAAAACTATTCTGTGTCTATGTGACCCTGGAAAAGTAGGCATTTGAAAACAATATAGGAAAACTAGAACTTGTTTTTCTACAAAAAAAACAGATGTCTCCCCCCTTTTATAGAGAAACAGATAAAAATGGAAATCATACTTTCTTGTGCATGACACATCATCTCATTGTGCTTTACAAATGTATGAAGTTTTATCAAGATATCTCTTACGGTTTTCGAGTTATAGAGCGGACACGAAATTGTACGTAAAATGAGTAAGGAAAATAATCAAAGGTAAATAACTCGAAAAATATACAAGCAAGAGTTATGGTTCTTGTGCATGACACTTCATCTCATGGTGCTTTACAAATGTGTGAAGTTTTATCAAAATATCTTAAAAGGTTTTCGAGTTATACAGCGGACATTATTTGTGACGAACGGACAGACAGACAGACGGACGCACAGGGAAAAACAATATGTCTCCTAACCCTGACGGGGGGAGACATAAATAATAAGAAAATACTGGTTAGAAGCATTTTCTCATTTTATCCAATATTGTCTGACCCTATCAACCTATAAAAGACAAATCATATCACTTTAGCCATGTTTGATTTGTTATCTGCAAATGATTTAAATATATATGAGCCATGCTCTGTGAAAGGGGGCTTAATGCATTTGCAAAAAGTATTGACCCAGGTCAGCCTGCGCAGGCTCAACTGAAACTTTTTGCTATTGGTCAATTTCATGCATGTCAAAGGACCAGTCTACCTCATGATTGTGTTGGTTGTTAGACAAAATGGATTTTATGGATCCATAACTATGTGATGACTTGCTCAGTGGAAGCATTACAGAGATGCATTAAGCCCCCTTTTGCCAGATCATCGCTCATATGTATCTAAGATTTTGTCATCTGGTAAATAGTAAAACTTTCTTCACTTGTCCTGAATTGATGTGTAAAACCATGTTCAATCACAAAACTTATAAAGTTTTTTTCTGTGTGTGTCAAGATGATAAATTCATATTCTTCTTTTTCATTTTTACTAATTTAAGTTGTCAAAATTGCCAAATGAAATCACAAAATTTGTAGGTCTAATAAAACAACTAAAGCTGTCCTCAGGATCATAAGAATGATAAATATATACTAAATTTTTTTTTTCTTCTTCAGAAACGTAAAGGGAAGGTAACGAGAACAGAACTAAGGAACCTTCTGGATAAATTCAACATCCGACTACAGGATGAACAGTTCAAACAGTTGATGTACAGATTAGACCCCCATCACACCAACAGTATCTCCTATCACAAGTTTTTGGAATTGTTTGAGGAAACAGATACAGCTGTAAGAATATTTACTATTATTTGTGTTGTGTTTTGAAGACATATGGCCTGCAACACGCAAAAAGGGGCATTCGGACATTTGCATAAAGTGTCGTCTCGGATCAGCCTGTGCTGTCCGTGCAGGCTGATCCGAGACGGCACTTTACAATTACACTAGATTTTGTCCAACAGTAGACTTGCGCAAAACAGAAAATAACATAAAAACGGAAAGTGTCGTTTCTGATTAGTCTGCGCAGAGTGCGCAGGCTGATCCGAAACGACACTTTACGCAAATGTCCGAATGCCCCTTTTCGTGTGTTGCAGGCCTTATAGTTTAACATTTCCTTTAATTCTTTACCACACAGTCATGACTTAATAACATTGAGGAAGAGGGCTTTTAAAAACATATTGGGAAAAGGAGAAAATGCTGATAACCCACAATGTTTTCTCCCCTGTCAGAAGTCCATAGCTGTAAGAATATTTACATTTAAAATTTTCTGCTTCAAATACAAGTGTTGCAAGTGGATAAAATAACACACACAACAGAAAAAAAAAAATTCTGTATCAAAATTCTATATCTGTACACTGAGAAATAAGGCTCTAAATATGATGCCATATTTTGCGCATGGACCGAGCATGCATTGATTTGACTTGTCAGAATGTTATGTTATAGTATTCATCCGCCATACATAAAAATGAACATTCTACCCTCCACACCATTTATTGTCACATATTTTTTACTGTTTCAAATAAAATGTGGATAAATGCAATATTTTGTCATTGAAAGTTATACGGTAGGTATATAACCTTTTTTTTTTTTTTTTTTATAAAGGCCATTAGGAAGAAAGCTTTTGAAAACATACTGGGAAAAGGAGAAAAATGCTGGTAACTAGCATTTTCTCCTTTTCTCACAATGTTTTCTCCACATCAGAGAATTTAAGATCATTTATATCAATTTCAAATTTGTCATCTGCAAATGTTTTCAGTTTCATAGAGTCTAAAATTTGTTATCTGGGAAAGAGTTAAACCATAACTACAAAGTTTTTTGGCCTTATGAAAAAAGTTTTCTATATTAGGGAGTTTTTTGAAGAGACAGTTATGAGTATCATTTCTGCAAATAGGTCAGGTAAAGCAATGGTTCAAAATTAGCAAAATTTTGCATCTGATGCAATGAAGTAACCTTTTCAGCTTTGTCATGCTTAACTCGTAACCAAACAACTAAAATGTAGACTTGTCCTTCAACCCTTTACCACACAATGATGCCTTTTAACGACCCTGAAGAAGAGGCCTTTTGAAAACATTGTGGGAAAAGGAGAAAATGCTGGTAACCAGCATTTTCTCCTTTTCCCACACAGTTTTCTACTCTATCAAAGAAAAGTTGCGTCATTTGAGCCACTGTGAAATTGTCGTCTGCAAATGCTTTCAATTTGGATAGGTCTTAAATTTTGCCTTGTGGTAAAGGGTTAAAGCATATGCAGAAGACAATTAAAGTGTGACTCAAATTATGGAACTTGTCTTTCATAGGGTAGAAAACAATGTGGAAAAAAGGAGAAAATGATTGTTACCAGCATTTTCTTCTTTTCCCTCAGTATTTTCAAAATGCTTCTTTGTCAGGCTCTTTGAATTTGGTACTGTGTGGTAAAGGGTTTTGTACTGCATAACAGCTTCCATTAAGTGACATTCTTGATTTTTACATAAAAAAATCTGTATATCTATATAACAATCTAGAATTATCATAGGCAAACAAATTTTTCCTTTCATACATAAGATGGCATAATTAATTCATATTACCACTGAATTGTCAATTTGCAGGATATACCAAATTTAGGTAAATATAGTCACACATCCTTAAGGGTATGCATGTTTTTATAGACCTACATGTCGTCATGGTGACAACATGAAAGTATTTTGTCATTGTCATTTTTTGCATGTAGTTATCGATTAAAATTTCCTTTACAAAAGACTTAAATCACAAGTTTATATTGTTGGAATGATCACATGTTTCTTGTGCATGCTATGACATTGTTGTTTGTTATGTTCCCAAACAAGTTCAGTGGTGGTGTTCACCAGCATTACAAATGTGGCTCTGGTTTTAGATTTAAACACTTTACCACACAATCCAGGGTTTTAATGAGTCTGAGGAAGAATCTTTTTCGAAAACATTGTGGGAAAAGGAGAAAATGCTGGTAAACAGCATTTTCTCCTTTTCCCACAATGTTTTCTAAGACTTATCACATCATTTGAGCCACATTTTATTTGTGTTCTTCAAATGCTTACAGTATTGTTAAGCCTAAAATTTTGTTGTTTGGTAAAAGGTTAAAGTAAGCAGTCTGATTGGCTGAGACATTAAATATCTCAGCCAATTAAATGGCTAGTTTTGGGTTGAATTTAGAGTGGATGATGAATATACCCCAAACTTATTCCAAACAAATCTTCAAACTATCAGTAGGTATAACTAAAGCATTAGTAATATATCATAGAGGTTTAGATTTTTAAAGGAGTTACAGCATCATGGAATGTTTAGTAGGTTAACTTATTCAAAGTGAGAGTGCCTGAGAGTGCCAAATTCAACACTAGTTACTTTTGCAGATAATATATGTTAAGATCAGACTGCTCATGAAGTAGGTTTCAGTCTTTGATCAATATGCTGTATATTTTGTGAAATACATTGACCAAATAACAGCTCTGAAATTAAAATATTGTGAGTATCTCAGAGAGCAATGCTTAACTAGAAAAAAGACAAAATTCTATATGTCAAGTGACAACAACAGACTTAGCAAGTACATGATTGTGATAAGTAGAGTGATCACAACTTTTTTTATCTGTAGTTACAAAACTGACATTTTCTTACACTGTTACAGGAGGGTCACAAATGGTTAAATTCAGTTCACAGAGTCAATGAAGACCTGAAACCAGCCATTCTGGCATGGGAAACAGTGAGTGCTTTTTTGTGTTCTTTATAAAAGTATTTGTTGTTGGAACAGTGTGTTACTTCATAGTTTTATTTTATTGTACCTGCCCTTTTTTTATGTACATTGAAGGTTATTATGCCTTGAGAAAAGAGAGTGGTAGTTTCATTTGGTCAAAGGTGAAGTTCAGTATACAAGGCTGCTTGAAAAAAAACAACTCACAGACTCTAAATCAGAGTCCATTCAGGTGCAACAATAGCCTTGTTGTGGCTCCATGTCAAACAGAATATCCTGAGATTGATTCCTGTTGGCTGAAATGGTCACATGGGACCAATACCAATTTGGTCACCTACAGAAAGGTCAAGGTCAATGACCTGTCAAATATTATTACTGTCAAAGTTTGTTCAGATTGTGCTATATATATTTTTTTTTTTTGTGGGGGGGGGGGGATTTGAATATTATTGGCATTAGACTTATAATGTAATTCAAAAAGGTTTTACGTAACCCTTTAATATTAACTTAACATTGCTCATATTGTGGAATTAGCCTCTGAAAGGGTAGAAAACATTTTGGGAAAAGGAAACACGCTGGTCACCAGCATTTTCTCTTTTTTCCACAGTGATTTCAGAGCCTCCTTTCTCAGGGTCATTAAAACCCCTGGATTGTGTTGAAAAGGCTTAACTGTATATATATTTTTTTCCATTTTGTTACAGATTGAGGATATTTTAAAAGAAAAAATAACAGAATACTGGAAGAATGTGTCGGGTGCCCTGTTGGACTATGACTACAAGGGTGACGGCCATATTAGTCTACAAAACTTGAAAAAAGTGATAGATAATTATGTATTACCTGTATCTGATGAACATTTTCAAAGGTAAATTGTTTTTAACGCCTTTACAAATGATGACCCTTCGTAAGAGGGCTTATGAAAACATCATGAGAAAAGGAGAAAATGCTGGTAACCAGCATTTTCTCCTTTTCTCACAATGATTTCTATCCTTTGAAAGACAAATCTCAGATGAACATTTCCAAAGGTAAATTGTGTTTAACAACTTAGCAATCAATTGTGAGTTTTAGCAACCCTGAGGGCTTATGAAAACATTGTGAGAAAAAAAGAAAATGGTGGTAACCAGCATTTTCTCATTTACTCACAATGTTTTGTATCCTTTAAAATACAAATATTATAGCTTGATTCATGTTTTTATTGTCCTCTGCAAGTGCTTTTAAGATGGATGAGTCACACAATTTTGTTTTCCAGTAAAAGGTTTTTGTGTTACCTTCTTAAAACATAAATTGAGGTTTTAATACATTTAGATGTGTTAAAGTAATGTATGACAGAGGTTATTTTGCAATTGTTGTTTTTCAAAACTGATTTGCTGTATTCAAAAATGGCTAGGCTTCTTTCGACAATCTTAGTCTTGCTTAACATTTCATCTTAACATTTTTTTGCTTCTGTTTGCAGGCAATTGATATTGATGCTTTCATACTAAATACATGTATCTAAGAATTCTTCTTAATTCATGAAAATGTCATTGAACTCATCCTCAAAAGACAGAATTATTACTGTCAGCTTGAAAGAAAATACAGCTTTTCCTTGATGTACTATACTCTTTTTTCACAGATGATAGATTTTCAAGACCAGCAATCTGATGATTGACTTAGACAGAATGTCTAAATTATAACTTTTATTCTAGATCGTAAAACTAGCTACCCTGATAAATGGTATAGACAGAACATTTCAGCCAATGTGATAGCTTGTTTTGGAATTTAGAATTAACCCTTTTCCAGTTGACAAACTTTTTGGGTTAGTCCAATTTAAAAGCATTTGCAGAAGATAAATTAGATGTGGCTCAAATGGTAGAATTTGTATTTGAAAGGACAGAAAACACTGTGGGAATAGGAGAAAATGCTGGTTACCAGTATTTTCTACTTTTTCCACCGTGTTTGCCATAGCCTTCTTCCTTTAAGGTCTTTGAAACAAGGGGTTATGTCGTAAAAGCTTACATCAATATTCAGAATATTATATTGTTGGCAAACACAACTTTGATATCACATGATTTTTCTAGGCCTATGATTTGAATATTATTATTTTCCCACAGTATGGTAAATCGATGTGAGGACAAAACAGAAAAACAAGTTAATTATGTAGAATTCCTAGAAAAATTGAAAGTTGATGTAAGACCAGGAGATACTGTGGGCCTTAGTACACAAATCTTCGAAGGAAGCATAGAGAGAGAGATGCGTAGACAAGGTGACCTTGATTATAGGTAGGTGCCTAACCCTTTACCTTATAGTCCCATGTTTTAATGACCATAAGGAACACAGGTTTTGAAAACATTGTGAGATAAGAAGAAATTCTGGCAGCATTTTTTTTCCACAGTGTTTTCTAACCTCGCAAATGCAAATTTCATAATTTGAGATACATTTGATTGGTAGTCTGCTAATTATGTCAGTATTGGCATGTCTAAAATTTTGTCATTTGGTAAAGAGTGATCAAACTATTCTATGTATGAGATTATGGAAACATCCACAGGTATTTCGCGAACGGTGTACAAAGACTTAACTCTTGTCCAAATTTTTATGTAGAGTGCATCTTGAATATTTGAGAAGTGATAACCAGATTATATCTGTATATTGGAAGTATTAGGCACAGCAGACATGCTTGTAGACAATAATGTGGCACTATGGCACTACTGTGGCAATCTTTGATTGCTTATATTAGCTATCAGAAATGCTGCCTCATCATTTTTCACAAGAAATATGTATTCATTATAGTATGAATAAGGATCTACATAACTATGTACCAGACAACAAAATCTTAGACTTGTACAATTGAAAGTATTTGCAGATGACAAGTTAAATGTGTTTCTTTTGTTCCAGAAATAGGAAAATCACAGGAAATGCCCAAATAAGAACAGCTGAGATGACAGCAGAGGAGGTGATAGTTCGTCTCAAGGACAGAATGTCACAACATAGTCAGCAGTTCAGACAAGCATTCTTATCATATGACAGACGTGGTAAAGGTCTGGTGTCCAAGAAAGATTTTAGACAGGTAGAATACAGGATCACATCATATATTGAATAGAGATGAGATGTCTTTTTTTTCTTAAACAAGGCCCTTATATAATTGAGCTGGCAAAACAAGGCGTAATGCATCTTTTTGATGCATTATACTAAGCTTGTCATCTTACAATTATAGATCTGTAAAATCCATTTTGTTTAACAATCAACTGGAGGTGGAATGAACCTTTTATGTGCTGAAAATTTACAAATAACAAAAAGTTTGGACTTACGTCAGTCTGCGCAATCCCAGGCTGACATGGGTTGATACTATTGGCAGATGCATTAAGTCCCCTTTTCACAGAGCATGGCTCAATTATATCACACTTTATCACTCATTTTCTCAGGCACTCAAAATCTTTCCATTAGGCATCAGCACATAAACTTACCACTGATGATTCTGAGAATATCTGCATAATATATGGATGATTAACATAATTCGAAGTTTAAACATATGAAAACATTTGTGGCATATGAAGAGAAAATACTTTCACTTTCATGTTTTGAAAAGCACTTTGCTGCATGACAAAAAAAAAAAATGTCAGCAGTTGGTTATGTATCTGAAGGTATCATTTTTTCATTTTAAAGTGGACTTGGTTAATGTTTATCACACCTCTTCAGCAAACTTTACTATAAGAAAAATTGTTTTTTACCGATTGACATGCTTGCTAAACATAAACCAATAAAAAGAAGTGAAGGTTGCATAAAGGTCTAATATACAAAGGAAAGGAAAATACATGTACTTGGTTTATATGAAATTTATTCTGGGAAATGGAGCTATACTTTGTGATAAGCACTAACATCCAGTTACCTAACAATGACTCCAAAAGAGACTATTATAGGGAATTAACCCTTTATCACACAACAAATTTTCAGACAGGTCCAATTAAAAGCATTAGCAGAGAACGAATTGAAGGTGACTCATATGACAAAATTTATCTTTGATAGGGTAATAATCATTGTCAGAAAAGGAGAAAATGCTGGTTACCAGCATTTTCTCCATATTCCACATTGTTTTCATAAGTCTTCTCTTTTTCAGACTTAGTAAAACTGGGATTGTTTGGTAAAGGGTTAAAAAACTCATGTTAGAGTAGAAATGGGTGGGTAACAAAAAATTATATTGAGTCCTGTTTGCTAAAACATCTGTATGGTCTTTTTCTGATGTTAACGTTTCCTTTTTAAAACCATTTGTTACATAAAAAGCTTGCACCAAATATTTGGATCCATAATTATAAACACTTACTCCTGAGAAGAAGATAGTTATGATAAAACTTAGCAATGAAGTTTTAGTTCATCTTTAATTACATACCAATACCTTGATTTTTGTTATGTTTAATTTTAGGTGTTAGCATCATTTGGAATGCTGATGAATGATGAACAGTTCAACATCCTGGTATCAAAGCTGAACTTCAATGAGAGGGGACGCATGATGTACCCTGATTTTATAAGTAGCTTTGAGGACCCAAGAAGCATGGGAATGGGTGAGGAACTTCAACGCAGTGGTAACCACAGAGTTAATCCAATAAGAGGAGACCAGTTTGGGATGACCATTGAAGAAGTTGAGAGGAAATTAGCTAGTAAACTGAGGGAAAACTTTGCTGTGAGTAAGAATAGAAGTTCAGATTTATGTGCTATGTCCATTTTTCATCCACCAACACTTATCCTATTACTGGACATTCCTGATTTTTTTTTTTTTTTTTTGACCAAGAAAGAAGGCTGTGGACAACATAGTTGGAAAAGGAGAAAATGCTGGTAACCAGCATTTTCTCCTTTTCCCACAATGATTACTACCATTTCAAGACAAATCCCATCCTTTGTGTCACATATAACTTGTCGACTGCATATACTTAGTAATTGGACAAGTTTTAAATTTTGGCATTGAAAGAGGATTTTTGCCTCAAAGAACTATTTGGAGACTCAGTTTACTTGATTTGTATGTAGTACCGGTATGTCCAAAGATATCTGCTACAGTTTGTAAACAGCATGTCTTTAAAACAGTTAAAGATAGGTGAATTAGTAACATGTCACTTGAAAGCATTTTTAAGAATTTAGAAATAAAGACAATTACAACCATATGAATACTTGATGGGTTTTGGAAATTGTAAATTAAGCATCAGACAGAACAGTTTGCTCATTTTCTTCCCTGGTCTTGATAAAAAGTGCCAGCAAATAGCATTCTTCAAGTTACCTATATATGGCTTGCAACACACGAAAAGAGGCATTCGGACATTTGCGTAAAGTGTTGTCTCGGATCAGCCTGCGCAGTCCGCGCAGGCTAATCCGAGACGGCACTTTACGACTACATTAGATTTTTTTGCTACAGTACACTTATGCAAAATAGAAAATTCCATAAAAAATGGAAAGTGTCATTTCGGATTAGCCTGCGTGGACTGCACAGGCTGATCTGAGACGACACTTTACACAAATGTCCGAATGCCCCTTTTCGCATGTTGCAAGCCATATATGAACCATGCACCACTGTGAAAAGGGGGTTTTATACTCCTACAAAAAATATCTGCCCATGTCAGCCCGCAAAGTCTGCAAAGACTGACATGGGTCAAAACTTTTGCTATTTTCAAATTTTTTACATGTCAGAGGACCATTCTAGCTCTGAATTAAGTCAGACACTAGACAAAATGGATTTCATGGATCCATAATCATGTGATGACTTGCTTGGTATAATGCATCACAGAGATTCATTAAACCACATTTTGCCAGAGAATGGCTTATACCGTAATTTGCCAATGTATTCGGACACATTTAAATAATTATTTTTTTAATTGTTGGAATATTTATGAAATTACCGTTGTGAAAAAATGGGGGTGGCCGAAAGAATAGGTTCTAAATTATTTAGAAAAAAAAAGTGTGTTCGAAATAATAAGGGTAAGTTCTCGTGCGAATTTCTTCATGGTAACATTATGTAATGGTAGTCAGAAAACATAATTACGTGATATAGCGTCGGAGCGGGGTTTTTTTTTTTGTTCTTTTAAATGCATGTATTTTGTATAATTGCTTATTTTATTAAAATCCAGATAATTTTCCATCGATTTACAAGTTCAAAAAGAATAAAGCTAATCATTTACACCACTTTCTCAACACATGTGCACATGTTCACCACAATACAAAAATTAAAGATGACGTAACGTGTTTCGGCGCTTTTGATGTTGCTCGGCTCCGGCTGTGTTTGTCTCACTTGGCGTAAATTAGTCAATCAAGGAAGAGATTAAAGAATTGACTTTTTATTTGTATTTATCGGTAAATAGATGATTAAAAAATTAAATAGTTTGTTATGCTTACAAGTTATCATTATGTCCAATCATATTTGTTCATGGAATTGTCTTAACTCCACCCCCATCTCCAACACGTATTAAAATGCAATGGCAGGAAATGAACAATCTCTCATGTTTTTGTTATCCAAACAAGCCCTGGTTTTTACGTGTCTGCAGTACAAGTCCTTTGAAAACACTGTGGGAAAAGGAAAATTGCTTGTAACAAGCAATTTCTCCTTTTCCCAAAGTGTTTTCTACCTGTATGGAAAACTTTCCACCATTTTCGTCAATTTTAAAATTGCCGTCTGCAAACCCTTTTAGTTTGGAAGAATCCAAAATCTGTCATTTGGGAACGGGTTAACTTATTTAGCAGGATAAGGGCTAAAAGATTTTTTTTTAAATTAAAGTTTAAAACACTCCTTTGTCCTTTTATTCTTTCCCAGAAAACCATCCTTTTAATCTAGATCTATTGCTATTTTTTTTAAAAAACACATAGATCTACACTGCAATAATAGGATAGGAGTTTCGCAAAGTTGTGTGCACGAAATAACTGGTGGTGAAGATCAAGATCATACTGCAGGATCTCTGAAGTCTGATCTTTATCTACGCAGCTAAACTCACTAAGCCATCGTAAGTGAAAGTCATTATGACCAATAGTACAATGACAAGACCCATGTCAAGGGGATTTCAAGCCAGCTGTGTGTACGCATTCAACTTCTCAATAAAGGTGTGACGTAACGTTTTGTTTGAAGGAATATAGGATTGTTAAACACACAACTGCTCCCCTAATTGAAAGTTACACACCTCGACCATCCACAATCCATGCAATAAGACAATAACATACTTTCCCCCCTTACTCTGATACTGACTTTTTACACACAGTTATGAATAGAACACTACACTCATGTCGTATGTTTTGTCTAGAGAGCAGAGATGTAAATCTCCAGCATTTTTATTGAAAGTTCATTGCTACTTAGTCTGCAAGTGATTAAAATAAATAACTTGTACGATGTGATACTATGGATTACCGGTAAGTAAGATTTAAAAGATAAGGTTTAGTATGCAATGTTACCAGCACACAAGATGCATCTTACAAAACATTATTGGAAAAGGATACTTTTCAACAATCAAATCCTGCTTTTCCCACAGTGTTTCCTACTAGATCTAGATCTATTATCAGCAATGTTAACCAGGATTTGACTGTGTCTAGCATTTGATTCTGGAAGAGTAGAATAGAAAGTTAATCCTCAAAGTGCCCTCACAATGCTATTTGAATTTGCTACCAGTGCAAATCAAGATCGGAATGAATGAATAAAATCCTGGTCTTTGATTTACAATGTCTGCGTTGCTGAGACACTTTGAATGAAATAAATTACTTGTTTGGCTCGATTGCTTGGCTTATATGATTGAAAATAATCGCCGAGTTTAGGCGGCAATCTACAGGACGTTTTGAAGTTGTTTGAAAAAAAAATGTAACTGATCATCAGCGAGCACACTTTTTCATAATTAATGGCTGTCCGATCTTTAGGAATATTAATGAAGAAGGCTGTCCGAAAGTTTGGAAAACTAATTTTGTGAACTGTCCGAAGTTTGGACAAAAAAATAAATTATTTTTGAAAATAATTAAGGGTGTCCAAACTTTTTGGGTGTCCGAATACATTGGCGAAATACGGTACATGTGGTATTTTTCATCTTACAGAACCTGAGAGCAGCCTTTTACAAGTTTGATGAGAATCATACTGGAAATTTAACACGGGAAAGTTTTCGGCGACTGCTGGACTCGTTTATGTGTTTTATGACAGATGAACAGTTTGATGAATTCTGTCAAAAACATGGTATCAGCAAACATGCTAGAATATCATACCCAGAATTCCTACACAGGTTTGAAGTCAGGGATACAGTTGAAGGTCATAAATGGCTAAATTCTGTTCATAGGTAGGTTGGTGCTTTATGGTTAATGTTATTGGATGCTTTACTGAAATTAGTTGTCACCAGAGATTCAATATTATATTACCCTCCACCTTCGAAGTAAATGAGGGTATACTGGTTTCACCATGTCTATCTGTTTGTCTGTCCATCTGTCCATCAATATGTCTGTCTTGTTTTGGTTTCCATGCTCTAACTCAAAAGCTGTTTGATTTAGGACCCTGAAACTTTATAATAGTGTTCCTCATGACCCAAGGAAGTGCCCTGTTGTTTTTTGGGTCACATGGGTCAAAGGTCAAGGTCACTGGTAATCTTTGTTTTGAGAATCATTTCTGTTCTTTGATTGTGCTGCTTCAGTGACAAGGCTTTGTTTGAAAATCATTTCAGTACTCTGACTCAATTGCTGTTTAACCTAGGACCCTGAAACTTTATACAAGTGTTGCTCATGACCCAAGGAGGTGCCCTATTGTTTTTGGGTTACATGGGTCAAAGGTCAAGATCACTGGTGGTCTTTGTTTTGAGAATCATTTCTGTTCTTTGATTGTGCTGCTTCAGTGACGAGGCACTGGTGAGGGGGTATTTGTCCGCTTTGAGACAGTTCTAGTTTCTTTTTGTTATTGTTTCAGATATAACGAGGTCCTACCTCCTCCACAAATGACAGCAGAAGATGCATTTGATATAATCAAAAGAAAAGCACATCAACAGTTTAAAGATTTGTCTCAGGTACACAATGAAATATGCTTTAAAATACAGCTTTTAATTTTAAGAACTAATACTTGTTGTTTTAATGCATGTGTAGTACATAATTACATACCCTACATCATTGGGAACAAGTTACCTCTGATATGTAAAATAGCTTGCAGAAAAATGTCAAACTTAAATAGATGAGCTATGCTCTGTGAAAAGGGGGCTTAATGCATCTGCAAAAAGTACTGACCCAGGTCCGCGCAGGCTGACCTGGACGGAAACTTTCTGTTATTATTCAATTTAATGCATGACAAAGGAACTTTCTACCTCATGATTCTGTTGGTTGTTAGATAGAATGGATTTTATCGATTCATAATTATGTGGTGGCTTGCTTGGTACAATGCATCACGGAGATGCGTTAAACCCCCTTTTGCCAGAGCATGACTCTCTCATTCTTTTATCAACATATTTTCTTGTCTTTCTTGTTAGGCATTCATCAGAATGGGAAGAAAGGCCAATGGAATGTTAAAGAGGAGAGATTTACGGCAACTCTTACATGTCTTTGTAATGCCTGTACCAGACGATGAGTTTGTGAAACTTTGGAGATTGTAAGTATGGAGTTCCTCTTGGCTGTTTTTCACCAATTGTCCTGAATATTGTTCTATTTCTTATTTCAATGACTAACCATTTAATTTGCTATAATTTCTCTTGGTAAATCAGAGTGTTAAACTTAGAATCTAGATTAAGAAGAATATTGAAGGTTGTTGGGAAAGGCATTTGATTCTCATAACATTTAAAGTTTTTCTGATTATACATGCTCATTGTATTTTCTTGATATCTATTGTAAGCTTTTTGGTTGTTGAACTTTTTGATATTTACAAAATACTATTGGCGAACATGTAGGATTTAAATGATTACTTGCTCACTGTCTTTTTCACAGCCCATTCGTCAAAGTTACATATGTGACATTCTTTTCTGTAGAAGTTTCTTTATTAAAATTGGGTTAATAACTCAAACAAAAACTATGATCAATTGTAGATTTGATGATGCTAACTTGGGTTTCATCTCATACGATACATTCCTGATGAAGATTGGAGCATCCGAGTTCACCCCAGGAGATCTATTTGGTACAAGTACAACAATTATCGATCAAAGCAAACAGAATCTAGAAGAATTAAATGATACGCAGCTGTCCAAACACAAGCGTATAACACAGAATCAGGCCACCCGCACAGGATTTATGACTGTGGAACAAGTTGAACAGGCTCTTAAGTAAGTACATGTATCATTACATTCTTTTTTAAAACTGTTGGAACATGTATATCGTACACAAGTTTTTGAAATAGGCAGTATTAAGACAGTTAATAGTGAAGACTAACTGAATAACTTTCTTTTCCTAATTCTCCTTTCTATAATTACTGTCTCTCTCTAAATTCCTCTTGGGGTCATATTCATCAGTCATTCTAAATACCATTAACATATGTCTTATCTCAGCCAATCAGATGGCTTGTCTCTGAATACTAAAATTGAAATTCAGTTAAGCACAGTTGGTGAATACAGTCTTCTTATAGGATCTGTTTCTTTCTATATGTCGTTTGGCTGCTTTCAAAGAAAATATCAGGGTATTTTCATAGCCCTGTCATCGTCTCACCATCAATGTCAGCTACATTGTCGTGGGAAAACATCGACATTTTCTTATATCTTTTTATTACTGTATAGATTTATTCTAAACTTGGGCTTGTTGTTCACTATTAAAATGGCAACCCATACCGGACGGGCTGGTAACTCTCAAGATAATTTAGACACATTTATGCCCTCTCTCAATTTAGAATTTTAACCCAAAAAGACCACTGCCGCTGAGTGTTGGCACCTTCATGTGGTCCTATTGTTTTTCTTTCAATTGGTATTTTTTCTGCCAACATTAAAAAGAGCATCATGTATTATCAAATTTTACTTTAAACTTTCAGAGATAAGATCCGAGACAACTATGAAGATTTCTATTCGGCCTTCAAGAAGTATGACACCAATAAAAAAGGTTACCTCTCCCTTCAGGAGGTACAAAAAGTGCTCATTGACTACAATCTCTTCCTGGATGATGATCAGTTCTTCACATTGCTGGATAGGTAACTAAGTTTTCACATAAACATGTTCTACTTGACAATATGGTATAAAGGACACTTTCTTTTATCCAAAAATAATGCCATAAATGAAATTGCACACATGATGGAAGTTTTTTTGTAGAAGAATACAAAAAAAGTGTGGGAAAAAGAGAAAATGCTGGTTACCAGCAATATTGGCTGCAGTAGATATTTCAATGGAAAACATGCCACAGTTCAGATTTTTCATATGAGCAATCAGAACTTGTACTGCACTATTTTTCAAAGAAAAATACATGTAATACATTTTAATGTTTTTTGCAGACTGATATGACCAATATTCTTTCTATTAATATTGAATCTTTCATTGATTTTCTGTATAGACTGATTATTAAAACTATTTTCATAATCTGATTATTAAATACTGAGATTTTATGGTAGACATATTTATGACAATAAGCAAGATTTATAGAATAAACTCAACAAACTACTAATCCCTTTGCTCTTGACCTACTGATCAACGAAAAAGAAGATATGTTGCAGTTAGCTTACCAAATGATAGATTTCTAACAACTTTCGATGTCCAGTCCAACCTGTGTAAAGAAGGCGCTTAAGGGATATTTAAAGGCCCACTAGTGGCCAAAAGTAAACAATTCAGGTGTCAAAATGCAGATAAATGTAATTCATGCCATTTAAGAGTATAGATATCATTTTGGGTCAGTTGATGGCAGAATTATGTATAGGAAAACTAGAACAAAAGTTGCCAACTTTCATTCTAGTTTTAAAATTCCTTTTTCTGCCTGCAACTGGAACTTTGACAGACCTTATTGTGATACATTGTCAGACCGATAATAATATGAATACTTGTAAATGGTATGAATTAAAATTTTCTGCATTTTGTTTCCTGCATTGTTTACTTTGGGCTGCTAGTTTAACTGCCTCCTCTTGAGTTACAAAGTATGCTTGCTTAATAAAGATTGCTTGCTGAATTGAGGTGATCCTTGAGACAGGTGTTTATACATTTTCTATAGATGTGGGCTGACAACATCCAAGAGCAAACTTGATTATGAACAGTTTTTACATGCTTTTGAAGAAGGCAGAAAATCCAGCTATGGACGTAGGAAGGCTGATGTGAAGATTGAAGAACAACCCACTTTGACTATTCAAGAAGCTGAACATCGGTTACGAGAACTTGTTAGTTCACAAGTGGAAATATTGGAAAGGGTGTGTCTAGTTATTAGACCCTTCTTGTAGATTTAACAACCCCAAGCAAATGGCTATTTGATATATTGTGGTAAAATGAGAAAATGGTGATAACCAGTTTCAAGGTTTCCTTTGGACAGAACATCTCGGAAAAGTGGGCAAAATAGATCCAAGATCAAGTTTTGATCTACACTGGCCACATAAATAATTATATGTATAGTTGTGCAAGGCACTTTGAGAGTTTGGTATGTTAGTACTTTTTTCTTCATTTAGCAGACATTTTTAAAAATTGTAGCGACAGGAAGACTCTGTATTAAGTGCATTTTTTTTTCTATTGCTATTGCTATTTTTTCTATTTATTTTCTATTGCTGGAAACTTTTGTTTCCATTTCCTACAATCTTTACATAATTGCAATTGTGAAGGCATAGGAAAACACAGCACAAATTTAATTTATGTAATTGAAACTGTATACGTATAGTTGTGCAAGGCACTTTGAGAGTTGATATGTTAGTACTTTTTTCTTCATTTAGCAGACATTTTTAAAAATTGTAGCGACAGGAAGACTCTGTATTAAGTGCAGTTTTTTTTTCTATTGCTATACTGTTTGTTGCTGAAAGCTTTTGTTTCCATTTCCTACAATCTTTACATAGTTGCAATTGTGAAGGCATAGGAAAACACAGCACAAATTTAATTTATGTAATTGAAACTTGATTGGTGTAACAGATAGTCATTCGGTTTATATATGAGAGACAGAGCTGGTTTTCATTTAATTTTCAACCATAGTAGCTCTGGACCTGGATTTAATTTATTGTGGGGAATGTAGATCAAGATCAGATTGCACAGAACATACAGACTGATCTTGGATCTTAATTGTCTACATTTTTTTTATTTTTAACAAAAACAGCTTTGATATTTGCAAAATCGTAATCTTCAGAAATCAATCAGAATATCTATTTCATTTATTTAACATCTACAAATCGATATCATTGAAATTTAATGGCATCAAGATGCTTTATTCTGTTTTTCAGGCATTTGGAGCTTTTGATAAAGACCATACTAACAGAATACCAATACAAGATTTTAGAAGAGTGTTGGACCTTTTCTGTTTCAAAATGACAGACACGCAGTGGAAGGCAATACAACCTAAGTTAAATATGACTGGTGATAAAGTGAACTATGTGCTCTTCCTAGATAACTATACAATGTCAGATCAGGAGGTAAGTCCCAAATAGAGACTGTTTCAAAACAAGCAGTTACTTCAGTTGTCAAAATGCCAGATCAAGCAGAACAAAGTCAAAGAAATAATAAAAGATTATAATCTTTCATCATTTCTTTTACTTTGTTCTGCTTGATCTGTTTGAACCTTGGAACGTGAGTGAATAAAACAAGACTTGCTGGGAAAGACTTGTTTGTAATTTTTGTGGCTTTCTTCAAGCAAAATCAAAGAGTTTTGTCTTTTTGAAAAGCTGACTAGATTGTAATTTTTTTATTTCCATTAAAATCCCTTACCCTCTCAAGGTAAAAAAGGTGAAAAAATGTTAACTGCTTGTTCATGAGCTTGGAAGATGGTAGAACTTTTTGCCAGAGGACAAAATTTAAGATTTGTTCAATGTGAGAGAATTTCTACATGACAAATCACAAAATGCTAAGAAGAGGGGATTTATACATGTATTTGCAAAGGCAGAAAAAATTGAGGAGAAAGAAGAAAATGCTGGTATCCAGCATTTTCTGCTTTTTCCTCAATGTTGTCAAATGCTGTCTTTCTCAGGGTCCTTTAAACCTGGGATAGCCTGGTAAAGGGTTTATATGGTCCCTCTGACTGATTACTGTGAAATAATGTTGAAACCAGCACCTTTAAATGCATCCATGTAGACAAGAATAATCAAGATACACTAAGGTTGTATATATAGATACATGTATTGTGGCCTAATCAGGAATAGCTCCATAGGATCTTTTAATCAGTTTGACAGACTCTTGTCAGAAGTGGTCCACTGAAAAAGTTGTCTGGACATGTGATGTGAAAGATGGATTTTCTTGGTGATGCAATTTTTTAAGCTTTTCATTTAAATGTTGGTACTTTCAGTATGACAGAAGGTTGTTAAGAGTAAGTATGCTTGCAAGGAATCTGCACAGGGGTTTGGATTGGGGATCCTTTGAATAGAAATAAGGACTTTCTTAATTCTTATCTTAATTTGTCAGGCACAATTTCAGTCGTCTTTGAGGACAGTATAGATTAACTCTTTACCAGATGAGGTAATTTTGGTCTGTTGAAATTGAAAGAATTTGCAGACGACAAATTTAGAGTGGCTTAAAAGGTTGTATTTTTGTCTGTAAGGGAAGAAAACACCGTGGAAAATGGAGAAAATGCACATTATGAGCATTTTCTCCTTTTTCCACAGTGTTTTCAAACGCCTTCAACATCAGAGCCGTAAAAACCAGGGCTTATCTGGGAAAGGGTTAAGAAATGACCTCTGTCAGTTGCTCCTGTTCCAAGATTTCAATATAATTGGAAAGGATGATTTGCCGGTTTTCAAATGTTTTTAATAATATCACATATCTAGGTATAGATACATGTATATCTGAATCAGAGTACTACCAAAATGGCTTGTGCATAACCCTTAGGCTACCAAGTGTGAATCAAAGACCTTTTGCAGACAGTGTAGACCAAGATCCAACTGCACAGTAAGTGTAGTCTGATCTCGGATATACACTGTCTGATAAGGAGACATTTTCCCCCAAAAATAACTTTAACCCTTTACCACACAATCCTGACTTTTAATGACCCTGAAGAAAAGGCCTTTTGAAAACATTATTGGAAAACGAGAAAATGCTGGTAACCAGCATTTTCTCCTTTTTCCACAATGTTTTTGTACCCTTCCCAACACAAATTTCAATTTTTGAGTTACTTTTATTTTGTCGTCTGCAAATGCTTTCAATTTGGACAAGTCTAAATTTTTGTCATTTGGTAAAGAGTTAAAATAGCAAAATGTGGGTTTCTACTATCGACTTGAAGGTTTCACTTAACTTATTTAGTAGGTTAAGGGAGAAGTCTTATCTGACGTTTTTTTTTTCAGTGTTTGGTCTTTTTCAAGTGTTCCTCTCACTGTAGTGTTAGATAGTTGACAGTTTCTTCAAAATTTCTGAAAGCTTCATACCAAGTTTTCTTACTAACATGCTGCTGGCACCTGTACTTTATAAGTGTGTGTAGATCAAGATCAGACTACAAAATCTGCAGTCTGATCTTGGATCTAAGCTGTCTGATATTTAAGGATATATTCTGGCCAAATCAGGTTTGAATAAGTTAAGTCAGTCCTCTTGACTGAAATATTATATGTGCTTTATGTGGAAGTCAAATTATTCAGATTTTTAAAATGCACAATGATGCAGGATAATCACCGAAAGTACACACTGCAAGTATGATAATATGAAAGTATTCAGATGAAAGATATTGTGATTGTAATTCAATGTGCCCAAGCAAATCAACTTAAAATCTGATGTTAAGGCAGCCATGATAGACAAATTCTTGAAACATTAATTTGCTGATACAGTGTTAAATCATGATGTACATGATGCTTCTTTTCACTTCTGAAGTTTTCCAGGTCCTTATTCACCGACCATTCTTAAGAATATTCTCAGTCTTATTCTCCAAGGTTTTCTAAATTTGAAAGTAACACAATGCCTTATTGGCTAAATCAAAGGGCTACTTTCAAATATAAAAAATTCTGGAGAATAAGATGAAGAATGTTCTTAAAAATGGTTGGTGAATACGCAGCCCAGTCATTGTTGTTCATTTCCTTTGACGTCTTTATATGTAAAAGCCTTGGTCCAATGAATTTAGAGATCCTGTTTGTGATACTTGTATGATTGGTATTCATTTTATAGGACTCGGAGAGATGGCTGGCTACTTTACAAAAGTCTATCAACTCACAGACCCCGCATTTGATGCCGATTGACGAGGTAGAAGAGAAGCTGAGAGAAGCTGTGAAAGCACATGTCTATAACCTCACTGCAGCCTTCATGGAGGCTGATTATGCTAATCTCGGAGTGGTCTCAAAAGATGATTTCAAAAATATCATAAATAAATCTTTGTTTCGGATGTCTGATGAGCAGGTGGGTGGGCAATCATAGACCTCAAATCCTACACTACATATTTTTAACCCTGTACCAAACGACAAATTCTAGACCCTTATAAATTGAAAGCCTCTTCAGATGACAAATGTCAGAGTAGTATAAACGAACTGAAATTCTTTATCAGGGTAGAAAACTATGTGGGAATAGTAGAAAATGCTGGTTACCACATTAATTGTTTTCAAAAGGCTTCTACCTCAAGGTCATTTCAACTCGTGATTGTTTAGTAAAGGGTCAACATTCCTGCCAAGATAGCATTGTTAGTGGAAAATTTTACTAAGGTGGAACAAATGCTCATTACTAGCATTATTTCTGTTTGTTCTTGGATTTCTTGAAGATGATGGAAAAAGTACAAATTATGTATTTTTTCATTCAAAAAAAAAATCATTGGGTAGGTCAAAGAAAAGGCCTTTTTGTATTTTTTTTTATGATGTTTCTATTTCCGAGGTTAGCTCTCACTGTAAAATGTAGCACAGTCCCTCCCTATACTATTTTGGAAAGTTTAACTGTTGTGTTTTATTAATTTTTCAAAACTAACACTACTTTTGTGCGCTTTCCAGTGTGTTAAGAAATCTTTTGTTTTAATTGAAGACATTTGGATATTTATGTCACTGAGACAGTTTGAAACCCAAGTTGAACCAGTGTCAAGTTGGTAATGAGATCAAGCAGTTTTAAAAGTTGTGGTGCACAATCCTTGTTTGAACAATAACATGTATATATATTTATCAATTCCAAATTATGTTTACCGTTGACCATAAAAATACTATATGATTGTTGCAGGCAATTGCTTCTTTTCTTAGAGGGTTTCCTATTACCCATATAAATTACTTTTTCTTTCTAAAAATTCTCCAGTGTGTTACTTGTAATGTTTCTTATATGTCTGCAAATGGCTTGAATAGCAAGTGGTAAATTTTGTATTTGCCAATGTCATAATCAGCTGATTATTTCATATTCAATGCAATCTTTATTGAGGAAGTAATTATTACCTTAGAGGGTTTCAAACACTGCCTCAAAAAATATATGTTGAAAAAAGAGCTAGGCGTCTGATTTGTGACACAGCCAGTCAAAATTATTGAATTTATAGAGGTTGAGATGAAAAGATTCTGAAGTGAAGTGGATAAATGTTTACCTTGATTTGCAATGGAGTCTTTTTTTATTGATTCTAAATAATTATTACATCATCTTGATCATTTTCAGTATGAAAAGTTGTGGCCATCTGTTAATGTGAATGAGTTTGGAAATGTTGAGTACCAGAACTTTGTAAAATCCTTCTCTTCTGAACCATTGGGAGCCAAACTTCCCCCACCACCTCCCACACCATTACAGAGATCCAATACATCCTTACAGAAACGACCAGAAAGTATGGCAATGAGGAGATCTTTAACCAGGGTATGCTTTATTCATTAAATATATTTGTAACTTTTATACTCTCCAACAAAGAAAGGGGAATACTATCCTGGAATGAGGTTGCCCATTTGTCTGTCTGCAGATGCAAGTTTGTGTCCTCTTCTCGTCCTAAAATTTTCATTCACTGTGGCTGATATTTCAACTCTTCACCTAGCTACAAAATTTTAGACTCGACTAAGTTCAAAGCTGTTGCAGATGACAAATTAATCATGGCTCATTTGATGAAAGTTGTCTTTGAAAATGTAGAAAACATTGTGGATAAAGGCATCTTTCTCAGGGTAGTTAAAGGATTGTTTGGTTAAGGGTGAATGGAAAGCTTCCTACCACAGAAACTTTTGCGAATACAATTTTCTCTATGATTGGTGGGTCATTACAGGTGTTATCACTCTTTGAATTTTTTTTTTTCTGATCCATCAAAAAGGCAACCATTTGTGGGGTATAAGTTGGCTTGCCACTCTTCTAGTGAGAAAAAAAAGAAAGATGGGATAATGATTAGGATGCAAGATCTAGATCTTATTTCACTGAGTAAACATACATGTATATTGGTATTTTCATGGGTCGCTGAGCCACTAGTGAAGTACTTAATTTTAGGTGTTTAACATATGGATTTTAATCAAAACAAACATTTTTCATACATCTAAGAGGTAGAACATGTGAAAATTTATTATTTTTTTCCCTTTAAACCTAATATATATCTTTATGTAATGTCACAGAATGATATGCAACAATAAAAGAAAAACTTCATTTTTTCACTGATTTAGTCCTGTAGCATACTGACATAGAATCCTTTCAACTTTTTTCATCACAGCTTGACATGTCACGCAATTCACGTGCAGGATCAAGAATGGCCACTCCATTAGTAAATGCAGAGATTGCAGAAAATGTAGTCAAAAATACAATTTATAGAAACTGGAAACAAATTCAGCAACAATGTAGACAGAGAGATGTGGATAATTCTGGAACAATCAATGTTGTTGATCTAAAAGGTAATGTTCTGTTAAACCTTTACCAAACCGTCCCATGTTTTAATGACACTAACAAAAAGCACATTTGAAAACATTCTGGGATTTGGAGAAAATGCTGGTTATCAGCAATCCCTTCATTTGAGATACACTGGAATTAGTGTTTGCCAGTACTTTCAAAGTGGACCATTCTAAAGTTTTGCTGTCTGATGAACAATTAACCCATTACCACACAATCCCAACTTTTAATGACCTAGAGGAAGCAGCCTTTGAAAAACATTGGGGGAAAAAGAGAAAATGCTGGTAACCAGCATTTTCTCCTTTTCACACATTGTTTCCTACCCTATCAAAAATTAATTTCATCATTTGAGTCACATTCAAATTGTCGTCTGCAAATGCTTTCAATTTGGACAAGTCTACATTTTTGTCATGTGGTAAAGAGTTAAGGCTCATAATGAGTAGCATTTATGTAAGTTGCTTTAAAAGTTTTTGTTTGTATGCTGGACAAAGCATCCGAGGTTTTTTATTTTTCTGTAAGTAAAAGCAGCACTTCTATATTCTAATCTGAGCAGAAGTGAAGCACTTGGATTGTATCATGCAGACAGAAGTCTAATCATGATATTTTTACAGAAAACAAAATATGAACAGCTTACAACACTTTGTACAACACATTTTGAAAAATTATCACAGTATTGTCATCAAACTTGTTGATCAAACATTTATGCAGTGAATCTTACTAGGTCCAGATTCCAAATGACTTTCATTTAGGAAAACCTAGTCATTTGCATTTTATTCGATAAGAAAAGTATAATTGTATATTTCTAGAGTAATTAGTTTGATAAGCATAAAAGGAAAATGAGCATGAAGGGAAAGTATTTTTCTTACCATCTGTTTCACCATTGGTCCCTTACACTTTGTAGAGTTGGCAAGTGTGTCTATTTTTATATTACAGAAATTTTGGTCAACTTTGGGGTTGATTTGTCTAGTAAAGAATTTCTAAACCTAATGACAAAATATGACCTGAAGGAAGATGGAAGCTTTTCCTATGTGGAATTTTTACGTCATTTCATTTTGAACTTGAAACCGCAAGATGAGCCAACATCACTGCTAACACGGCGCAGAATACAAACACCGAAAATTGTGGTAGGTTATTGGAATAAGACCAGATTTGAATATAAGGTTGAGTACTGTTATAAAAACAGTTTAACTCTTTATCACACATCATATTTTTAGGCTTTTCCGAATTAAAAGCATTTGTGGACAAGAAAATAAATGCACATTTGAATGGTGGAACTAGCTTCTAAAAAAAAGAGAAAACATTGTGGAAAAAGGAGAAAATGCTGGTAACCAGCATTTTCTCCTTTCCCTACAATGTTTTCAAAAGGCTTTTTTCTCGGGCTTGTTAAAACTCGGGATCATGTAGTAAAGGCTAAGCAGAAAAAAGTTTGTTGAAAGCAGCCAGTAACATATAAAGAGCATTGTGCCTTTTAAAAAATCCAGGAGTGTATGGATAGGTGCTCTGGTAGCCATGTTATGACTGAAATCCTGTTGAAAATGATGTAGATCACCAAACAGACACTTAGTTTTTAACAAGTGTGTATTTTCATATAGCAGTAGCTCATATTTATTAATTTCTTGGGATCAGATCAGTAGTGATTTTGGTAGTTCAAATGTAAATACTTTCATCCCCACCGATCAACCCTCTACCAGATACCCTCATGTTTTCATGACCCTGCTGATGACAGCCTATAATAACATTGCAGGAAAAAGGAGAAAATGCAGGTGACCATTCCAAAGGCTAATTCTTGAATGTTTTCAGTTTCTAAAATTTTGTTCTTTGGTAAAGAGTTAAAGGTGTTTATCCATGGCCATATTCCTCAATACCACTGTTAACCAGATTGTATGCAAAATACCTGGTTGTATGAAAGGTAAAAACCATAATGGAAATAAAAGTAATAAGTTGCTTTTAAATTCTATCTATTACCATCTGACAACCTTTTTTGTCTAGTAGCAAGCCACTTTTGCAAAGATTCATGTACAGGTATAAACCCTTCATGTTGAGTTTTCATCGTGTATAAAAATGTTTACATAGTTGCCTATGTATAGCTAATAACAGAGCCATCTATTGTGTCAGATGTACTGCAGGATTTTAACACTTTTAACCAATTTTAGACTAGTAAAAACTGCAAGCATTTACAAACAACAACTCAAATGGTGTTCCAACGACGGGTTTTATCTTTGAAAAGGTAGAAAACATTGTGGGAAATGGAAAAAATGCTGGCCACCTACATTTTTCTCTCTCCACAATATTTTTAAAACCATTCTTCTTTTAAACTCTGGGTAATGGGGTAGTAAGTTAAGCTTTATTTTACTCATAGATCAATGTAGGTTTTGCAAAAAGAAAGATTCAAATCAAACTATTCAAGAAGTTCACTGTTTTTTATAGAGAAGCGCTGGAAGTACAAGTACTCAATTTTTCGATGCCATGATGCGAGTACGAGATAATGTTACCACAAATTGGAAGGAGATGAGACGATGTTTTCGGGCAATGGATCCAGCAGGCACAGGTCTTGTGGATTCTGTAGACTTTAGACAGGTCCTTAGACAGTTCAGTGTTAACCTAGATGAGGACGAGTTCTACCATCTTCTCTCTTACTATGATAAAAACATGGATGGAAAAATCAGCTATAATGACTTTATCCGTGCCTATTTACAGCATTCTTGAAGGTAGTGGAACTTATAGTTACAGATTCCATTTGGTATTGCTGGAAGCAACGGCAATGTTTGATTTTAAATTGCGATATTTAAGGGACTGTCCAAGAAACTGTTAGCAAATATTTTTTGTCTTCGGCGTTTGTATACTTGTTGTGTTTTATTTACTTCAAATCATGATTTTTTATTATGATTCATACTGTGATACTTCCCTGAGAGTACTTTAGAGAAGAATCTGTGATGCTTGAACATACATTCTAGCTTTTATAGTTTTGCTGTCCTACATTTTACCCCCTTTCATATCATGCATGTTTTTAATCTGTAAACAATTATTTGCTTTGAAAAAAAAAAAAATCGAAAAAATGGATTTTTTTTTGTCTGTTGTTCCTTCAAAGGGTTCCTACGTCTTTTTGTCTTTATGACTTTGTTTATCAGCTATATATTCAATTGATTAAATAGATTATTTCCGTTCATGAACATTGTTGGCAGTGGAAGTACACTTAGAAAGCTCTACTACCAAAAGCTATGTGAATATACCCTTGTGTGTTACCGGCATACAATATATATGAGTCATGCTCTGTGAAAAGGGGGTTTAGTGCATCTGCAAACAGCATCAATCAATGTTTAGTTTAGTTTAGTTTATACATATTTATTTTACATCGATTGAGAAACAAGTTCTTACAACTTATACTAATCTCTCTCGATTCTGCTTCCTGGGAACTACACCAGTACTCGCGCCGAATGTGTGGGCCAATGAAAAATCCCACAGTTGACACCCGCTCCCAGGTATCGAACTCAGGACCTTATGGTTACGAGGCCGACGCTCTACCCCACAACCACGGACACCACACAATGACATCAATCAATGTCAGCCTGCGCAGTCTGCATTAAAACCCCTTTTCACAGAGCACTGCTCACAGGTTTATATACATACATGTAAAATACAGAAAAAGATAAGAGGACACTGAAGGATATTTTTTACTGTTTTTAAGAATGTTTTTCAGCATGTCTTCCTTTCACCCTTGAAACATTTTTACTTTTGCAGATCATTTCCAGGCTACGCAAAACATGCAGCCTGATCTTTATCTACACTTTCCACTATTTTGTCAGTTGTTCTGACAAAAATAAACCTGAAAACTGCAATATCAAGGTTTTATTGTAAACCCAGAAACTGTTACATGCTTGATGAGTTAGCTTATCTTCGTGATGATTGTTATGTTTGTATCTTCGTATGTTGGATGTAATTGTCATTCCAACTCCTTGTGAAAAATGTTGCAGCAATCAATCCATTCGTGTTTGTAGCAGAAAGTCCCTGCATCCTGCAGTAATCAGTGCACAGTTCGATACTTACAATGTGAAAACCAGAAAATGTACAATTTAATCTTGTATCAGTTCAAGTTTTTAAGTTTCTTATTTGTTAGGCCATGCTTTATGTTAAACAGTTTGTGTATTGAACTTGTAATCATTTCATGTAAGTCAAATGCTTGTGATATAAATGTTTGTTTCTAAGTGTGAACAGCCTTTCTGATTTTCAACTGTTTTCTACTTTTGTAAATTTATGTTTTATTTATTCTTATGCCTTGTACATACACATGTACTTCCATGTATCAAAAGAACAAAAATGATTGTGCAACAATCACTATATAGCTGCTACAAAGTTAGTCAGTGAAAAAATGAAATTCAACATAAGTTTAAGTTCCTTATAACTTTTCCCTTATCTATATACAACAATAATTCCAACTTAATGCTTGGTTCTACGTATTCAGATACAAAGTGTTTACTGTATACAATTATTTATTATTATGAAGTGATATCATGGGTAAATTATGAATTGTGATATTAAAGTACCCCCAGTATTACAATCATTTAACTCTTCACCAGACCAAAAATTTTTAGACTCATCCAAATTCAAAAGCATTTGGAAATGAAAAATTAAATTTGGCTCCAATGACAGAATTTTCTGTAAAAGGATAGAAAACATGTGGCAAAAGGAGAAAATGCTGGTTACCAGCATTTTCTCCTTTTCTCATGTTTTTGAAAGGCCTCTTTTTCGGGGTCATTAAATCTCGAGATGGAGTGGTAAAGGGTTAAAAAACATACACACAAACCAGAAAATGAATTCATCTGTGTTTTGTAATATATGTACATCAATGCTTGTATCCATAAATTATAGTGTATGTGTGATTCTTTTTTTAAATTTTAAATTGCATGAGTTTTACTCTCCTGTTTTGGTATTATCCTTAATAAATGCATATCTTTTTCTGTACTTGTATTTGCTTTCCTTACACATGTCCTTCTACCTTGCTTTAATTTTGTAGCAACAAGAGGCAAGGCAATAAATGGACAGATGGACTGAACAAAAGGAAATGTATGCATTCAGTTTAAGGAATACATGTCTTTTTTGAACCCACAGGCCACTAAACACAACTCTATGACCTTTTGCAGACAGTAAAGATCAGACTGGACAGAATGTGCAGTCTGATCTTGGATCTATACTGTCCAATAAGGAGATATTCCTACACCCCCAAAAAAATTTGAAATAGCAACATTTGGGTTTTTACTATTTGCTTAAAAGTTTCATTTACCTTTTTTAGCAGGTTAACTCTTTACCAAACGACAAAATTTTAGACTTGTCCAGATTGAAAGCATTTGCAGATGACAAAATAAACTCGACTCAAAAATTGAAACTTGACTTCGGAAGAGTAGGCTTCTTCCTCAGGGTCGTTAAAACCAGGGATTGTTTGGTAAAGGGTTAAGGGTTAAATATGACGATTATATTAATAAATTTGAAAAAGGATCATGAATGCTAAATGGCAGCAACATTAAAGATTGGGAGGAAGAGGAAACAGAAAAAATGCAGTCTTGAGCAAAATAAGAGACTGAACTCTTTACCACACAACAAAAATGTAGACTTGTCCAAACTGACAGTATTTGCAGACATTAATTTAACTCTTTAGCAAACGACAAAATTTTGGACTGGTCCATATTGAAAGTATTTGCAGATGACAAATTAAAAGTGTCTCGATTTATGAAATTTGTCTCTGAAACGGTAGAAAACCTTGTGGAAAAAGGAGAAAATGCTGGTTACCAGCATTTTCTCTTTTTCCCACAAGGTTTTCAAAAGCTGTCCTGCCCAGGGTCATGAAAACCAGGGCTGGTTTGGTAAAGAGTTAAATCATGTGACTCAAATGAGGAAATTTGTCTGTGATAGGGAAGAAAACATTGTGGGAAAAGGAGAAAATGCTGGTTACCAAAATGCTGTTTTCAAAAGGCTTCTTCCTCAGGTTTGTTTAAAGTCGGGATTGTGTGGTAAAGAGTTATTTCATGAAACCAGGCTCTGTTCTGGTGAAACAGATTTTTGAAAGTTAGTCAAGCTTGTTTTGACTTTGCTCTGGAAACCAGAGTTCTTGCCCGAACTGAATTCTGAAGAGGTCCACCAAAATTACTATGCCAGTTTGGTTTAAACTGGTCAATTATCTCTTTGAAATGGTTGAGTTAAAAGACATGCAGAGCTAACACAGGGACATGACACTAGCTAGCTGGCCTTTATTCGGTCCAGCCAAAAAATTAGATGATGACTTGCCTAGTATAAGGCATCATATAGATTCATTAACCCTTTACCTCACAATCCTGAGTTTTAACGACCCAGGGTAACAAAGATTTTTGAAAACACTGTGGGAAAAGGAGAAAATGTTTGTAACCACTTAACAGCATTTTTTCCTTTTCCCAAAATGTTTTCTAGCCTTTCCAGGAAAAACCACACAATTTCAACGATATTCAATTTGTCATCTGCACATGCTTTTGACTTGACAAGTCCAAAATTTCTTGGTGTGGTATAGAGATAAACCCCTTTTTCCCAGAGCATGGCTCACAAAACAAACAGCAGCAGTAACCACCCTCCTTGTTGCCCAGATTCGTAAAGATAGGGTTACCAATGGCCAGTTACTATCAGCATACATACATGACGTGTAATGTCTTACTGTCTATGGAACATACCATAAAAACATTTACCTTGCAATACCTTATAATCATTACAGTAAAAAGAGGAGTATGCTTGTATTAGCTCTTGGATCCATATTAACCCTTTACCAAATAGTCCTGTGTTTTCACTACCCTGAGGAAGAGGCCTTTTGAAAACATTTTCTCCTTTCCCCCAGTGTTTTCTACCCCTCAAAAGGAAAATTTTAGTTTTGGGGTTGGATTGAATTTGTCTTTTGTAAATGCTATTGATTTGTACAAGTTTAAAATGTTGCCATCTGCTAAAGAGTTAAAGAGCTTCACTATGGCCTACCAACCTTTCCACACACTAAAAATCTGAAGATCCCAGTGGTAACATGTAAGGTCATCAAGTAAATAACAAGCGAAACTATGTTTACTTAAACATTTATTAATAAATGATGTTAAAATAAAAGCAAGCATAAAAGTCATGCAATACAGATAAAAAACTTACGTCAAAAAATGAATATTTGAAATAGGAGTAGTTGTTGAAAAATTGACTGTTTGCTGCACTATGCAGAACTATTGTCACCTTAGTTTTACAGACTTAGTACACTTTGGTTATTTGAATATAGTAAATTTATTCTTAGGTTTGAATGTATTTGCCTGAAATCATGAACAGTGACGTGTGAAAAAACAATCCATGAAACTTCATAAACACCTAGAACTATTTTCAGAGGTAACTTTTTTAACCCTTTACCAGACGACAAAATTTTTAGACTTGTCCAAATTGAAAGCGTTTGCAGATGACAAATTAACTCAAAATATCACATCTGTCTATCAGAGTAGAAAACATTGTAGGAAAGGGAGAAAATGCTGGTTACCAGCATTTTCTCCTTTTCCCGCAATGTTTAAAAGCCATTTTCCTTGGGGTCGTTAAAACTGGGGATTGTGTGGTAAAGGGTTAATCAACCCTATAGACTACAAATTTAACTCAACCCTACAAACAACAGGTTTTACAGTTTATAGTGTAATCAATCACTCCATAGCCACTTCACTGATTCCCAAACAGAAAACAAGAGAAAACACATTAAATTGTCAGAATTTTGTATCTGAAAATGAGGAAGGTTTGAATTTCACTTGTTAGACCTAAAGAAAACAAGAGCACATCATGAAGGTGCCAACATTCAGCTGCAGCTGCTTGATTTTCATTGAAAATTCAAAGTCAAAAAGGGGAATAACTGTGTAAAAATACTTTGATGGTTACCTACCCTTGATGTTTAGATTCTCCTTTTGATAAATTACAACTTGTTTGAAGTAAATATCTTAAGTAATAAGAGAGATTTATCAAAGTTTTCACACGACAACGCCGATAGCAACAACGCCAGGGCTACGACAATACCCTGATGCTTTCCCTAAACACAGCCAAGCTAATAAGGTTAGAAATTTAAAAATTAAGGTTAGAAACTTGCCAAATTCAAAAGGAAAGTAAAACTCTCAGTTGGTAAAACAAAGTAAATCAAAGCTTCCTAAGAATAGGAGAAATGAATAGAGAAGACAAAGGGAAACTAGAGGTGCTTGAGCGCCTGTATCGCTCCACAGGCCTGATATTTCTATAATGGCGAAAGGAAGTTTTTAACAATTATCATTCAATCCTGCATTTTAGCTCACTGAAGAAACAATTTGGTAGACAACCACCATAGGAACTTACCTGCAAAACAACAATGAAATTCAATGAATAGTTTTAGAGAAGAAATTTTTCAAAGATTTTACTTTATACCATAAAAGGAAAACGAGTCTCCCATAAAAGCCATGTTTTTTGACAGATCATTTTTTTTTTAAGGAATTCTGTAAACCTGTATCTAAGGAACATTCCTGCAAAATAATAATGCTATCCAAATAGCGGTTTGGGAGGAGAAGATTTTTAAAGGTTTTTTACTTTGGTTGCCATGGCAACCAGAATTCTTCATGGAACACAATTATTTAAAGGAATTTGAAAGAGGACCACCAAAGGAACATTTGTGTGAAATTTGGTAAAAATCCAGTCAATAGTTTCTGAGGAGAAGTTTTTTAAAGAAAAAGTTTACGGACGCACGCACGGACGAACGGACGGACGGACGCACGACGGACACAACGCCATGACAATAGCTCGCTAGCTCACTGAAGAAACAATTTGGTAGACAACCACCATAGGAACTTACCTGCAAAACAACAATGAAATCCAATGAATAGTTTTAGAGAAGAAATTTTTCAAAGATTTTACTTTATACCATAAAAGGAAAATGAGTCTCCCATAAAAGCCATGTTTTTTGACAGATCTTTTTTTTTTTAAGGAATTCTGTAAACCTGTATCTAAGGAACATTCCTGCAAAATAATAATGCTATCCAAATAGCGGTTTGGGAGGAGAAGATTTTTAAAGGTTTTTTACTTTGGTTGCCATGGCAACCAGAATTCTTCATGGAACACAATTATTTGAAGGAATTTGAAAGAGGACCACCAAAGGAACATTCCTGTGAAATTTGGTAAAAATCCAGTCAATAGTTTCTGAGGAGAAGTTTTTTAAAGAAAAAGTTTACGGACGCACGCACGAACGGACGGACGGACGGACGGACGGACGGACACACGCACACACGACGGACACAACGCCATGACAATAGCTCTCTGGCCTTCGGCCAGTGGAGCTAAAAAGGAAAGAGAGAAAAAAGAAATACAAATCAAGACAGAAAAAAAATAGGACAGAAAAGAAAATACATGTAAAATGAGAGAGAAGAGAGAGCAAAAGCTTCTTTAACAGATAGTTAATTTTGTGTAAGTCTCCTTACTTTTTTGGTGTATGTCCTTTATTTCACTTACTACTATGGACAAAGGTTAATACAATATACACAAGAAGTTAAAAGGCCGAAGAACATTCTTTCTTGTTCAAAACACATGTATATCTGGTAAGTATATTACAGCACATCACAAAATTATGGAACCGTATGTAAAACAATCCATCCATACAAAAAGCGATTTTTCTAAACCTACAAAAAATATAGACAATACATTCACATTACATGTTTAAAATACATAAATGGATAACAAACTAAATTAACACTAGATCTGGCAAAAAAGTTGAGATTTAAAAATATCTAAAAGCATGAACAACAAACATATCTGTAATCAAGTTTGTGTAAAACTCAGCTTACTGGCTTGATAGATCTTTTACCTACTGATTTTATTTTTAATACACCCAGGGAGAGAGTTTTTTTGGAAACTATGTAAGAAGCAGAAAATACTGGTAACCAGGATTTTCTCCTTTTCCTACAGTGTTTCTACCCTTTCAAAGACAAATTCTATCATTTTAGCTGCATTTAGTTTGTCATCTGCAAACGTTTTCAACTTGGACAAGTCTTAAATTGCACTAATAAGTAACATATTTAATAGGAAAACATGAAAGTTGAAATTAAATTTTAGATAGAAATTATCTAGATATTCTGAAAAACACTTTAATTACTAAATTTTCTTAACTTGACAATTACCTGACAGCAATCTTAATTGCACTCTCCACAAATAATTTTGTAAGACATACTGGTCAGAACAGTTCTGGAATTGTAACAGCTTGATCTTTGCTTTGCTAAGGAAATGACAAATTTCTTAGATTCAAGTGACTTTCGGTGTCTTCCGTTTTTTTGTATTTTAGCTGTAATACCAGAATCATTCAAATATTTCGATTAATGTTAGTACCAAACATTATTTTGTGTGCATTTCATGTAAGTGAAAGATACTTTCAAATACAAGAGAAAGTTTTTATCCCACAAAAGGCAATATGATGTTATACAACAAATTCAACACTGCAGTAAGCAACAATTACAAATATTTAAAAAATACAATTAAGACTCTTGTCTTTACTTACATTTCTATTTTGGCACATCAGCATAAGATTAAAGTGTTGCTCCAAATAACCCAAAGTACATGTATTTTGTGATAAACCTTTCTGGTTTTGAAGTTGGAGTACATAGATACACCTTTACCTTGGTTTTATCAATGTTATTACCGGTATTACAGTTTAAACTATAAATTATGTACCTCTTCTAAATTTGGAAAAGAAAAGGAATATCACTAAGTAAATGCAATATCTTTTCATAATCAGCACCAAAGAGAAAAAAAAAACATGTCAAAAGTTACAATACTTGATATTCAATTGGGTTACTTGTTTCTACAGTTGAAAGTTTATAACGATGGTTTTTATGAGTATTGTTTTGTCTTTACAGCAAAGCTGATACTGGCTAACAGACCCATACCACAAAGAGAGACATGATCAAACTTGTTACGAATGACATCGGCATCATACTTGCAGTGCTTGCAATGTCCGTGAACAATACAGTGTTGTAAAATTCCCCGTCCAGAACTCTCCTGAAAAAAGATAATATAATGGTGAGTATAGTCAATGTGTGTAACTAAAGATCATAGATTCTTTTCATATTCCTTTTAACATTTGGGTGCCCTTTACATGTGATACGAGCCTATCTGCTCTATCAAAATAAAGTAGACAGTGACAATAAACTAGCACATCATGCTGTCAAAGCGTCAAAACCTTAATTGAAGACTTATCTTTTAAGCTTTTTATCTTAACTTTTTATCATATATACCAGACAAAGGGGTTCTTTTTTCTTTAATATAATGCAGTTGTTTTGAACTATGGCATGGGAAAGCCATGGGAGATGATACTCATATTTCTGTAAAAGATCTTGGAAAATGGCAAACGACAAATATATTAGCCATGCTCTGTGAAAAGGGGGCTTAATGCCTCTGCGAAATGTTTTGACCCGGGCCAGTCTGGGCGGGCTGACCTGGGCCGAAAGTTTTCGCTATTGGTCACTTTTCCATATGTCCAAGGACCAGTCTACTTCATGATTAAGTTGGTTATTAAAAAAATTTGGATGTTATGGATCCATAAGTATGTAATGACGTGCTTGGTACCATGAATCACACAGATGCATTAAGCCCCCTTTTGCCAGATTAATGCTCATATGCTTCTTTCCAAGTTTACTGTAACAACTAACCTGTAGTTCAAAACAAGGTATTGTAAGCCCTGGCCAATGTTTCCATCACGGAAGAAACGTGCCATCGCTTTTTCAATTCTCAGGACTTTATCATATGTAAGATATCTACCAGGAGAGCTTCCAGGCAATGTCATCAGCTGCAATGTATAACAGTTTGTGGGGACAAACATGTATAAAAATATATATCATGTAGCACACAGAACTTACAAAAATATTCAAATACTGCAACACATTATCAGGCTTTCCTTGATGCACGATTTTGTGCGTTTTGACGCATTTTTATGGAAAATGACCTGCAGTTTTTTCAACAATGTGTCATTGTTGATGCACAAATACAATAAGAGGTACTAACGATCGTATATACTACCGACACTGTTACATCGCCAGTAGATGAAAAATCTGGAGTACGATGAGAAATTGGGACGAAACACTGTGTATCAATTATACTAGAATACCGTCGGTCTTTAAACGGGTCTAAATTATACCAGTCAGTCTCTAATGAAAACAACATGGCTGTCTAAATTGACGTCATTCTTGCTGTCTGTGAGGAACAAGACCGCTTAAACAAAGATCAGACGATATAACGCCTGGTAAGAGCCCCCAGAAACACATTTTAAAGTCTCGAGGGTTTACTGTAAATTAGGTAAAGAGATAAACTTTGTTAGTCGTTCAAAACAGCGGCATGAATGCAAACCGTTTGTTGAGACACAGGAATCGGCAATTTAACTGGTGAAAATAGTTTATTTTCTACCCAAATGGGTATTCTCTATCAAGAAAAACAACAGAGACACCCAAACCGGCCGATAACAAGCTATTTTCACAAATTAAACGGTCGATTCTTGTGATAAAAACAAAAAATAACCCTTAACCACAGAAAGAGGCTGCACAAACTTCGAAATTCAACCTTCGTGAATTATCAAAATACTAGCTGACATGATGATACCTTGAAAGATTAAAATTACTTAGAAATATGACAGCTTGTCTGCAGCTAGAGCATATTTGCTTGTTAAGAACAAGAGTAAATAAAGCATACTCCAGATACTCTTTATGAAAAAGGTGCCAACTGGGCTGTAAGCTCCCTCTATATACAGAATCTCTTGTGTTATTATGTATCCATCACCATGTAATAATACAAATATAGGGTATACAAAGATTTACAGTGAATAGAAAATAAACAAAAAAAAAAACCACACACACACACACACACAGTTTCACAAATACTAGCTTTTGTCTAAGCTTCTTATGTTTTGTTGTGACCCCCACAAATTCCAAAATGACCCCAATTATTTTTGACTAGAGGGTCACAATGACCCCCTATTTTTGTTGCCAAGGGAAAACCCTGCATTATTAACTTTCATTGACCTTTCATATTTTCTTTGAAAAAAAAATATAAAAAAATCTCACACAATCTATGTGTTACAAGTGTATTACATTTTGTGGAAACAATACTTATGATTCAAATTCAATTAGAGACAAGGGGAGAACTTAAGGATTCAAAAAGTAAAAAATTCACAATATGGCAATGAATTTTGTAAGACATCGTTAGAATGGTCTTGATGCCGTGTTCCTATGACGATCCAAAACAGAGGTTTCACAACAATAATGCTTTAAGAATGTGAAGATGATGATGAATAGTGTTTTAAGGCCCGTCGACAACTTAGGTCATATTGGGCGCACTTACTTAGTAAACAATAATGCAAGGTGACAATAACATACATGTGCAACAACATAAGACAAACATGATAAATGAGGAATGGACGAAACACAAAATGATGCCCCTTTTGTCGCCTTTTACGACATGCATGCTGTCACTTTTGTTCCGCCAGATGAAATGGCAGATGTGACGATCACGGGACTGCAGTGGTTTATTCTTATACCCCCGATTAAACCACACGGGGTCCCACAGGCCAATTGATTCCCATTCCAAACCCTATTTACATCAAAAAAAAAAAATACAGGATTTGGAATAAGAACTACCCAGCCTGCTGCAATCCTACGAATTACGAGGAAAGCAGCCGTTTGTCTCTAATTTTAGTCGCCTTCTACGACATGCCATAGAGAAAGGCCGAGGTCCTATTCTATAAATTAAAAAAAACCCAGGACCCCACGGGGATTAAGAATGTGAAAAAAATGTTTCTGAAATGAAGTATATTATTATAAATAATGCTTACGATGCCATCATCTTGAGAGAAAACGATAAGAGTGGCCTCATCACAAGCTTTTCCATAAGCCCAGTGTTTTTTCAATAAGTTAAGAGCAAAACTTCTGGTTAACCCTTTCCTGGCTTCAAGACTTCCAGGCTCTCTGTAAAATTGATAAATGTACTCTTTCAACAAAATATAAAGAAAACAAATTGCTTCAAAAGAAGAAATCTAATCAGCCATGCTCTCTGAAATGGAGGTTTAGTGCATTTGCACATATGTAGTATAGATCCAGGTCAGCCTGTGCAGTCACACAGGCTGACCTATGTCAAAACTTAACCACTGGTCAATTTTCTGCATGTCAAAGGACCAGTCTACCTCATCATTCATTAGGTTGTTAGACAAAACAAAATTTATGAATCTATAAAATTTTATGTAATTACTAGGTTGGTATAAAAGTATCACAAAGATTCGTTAAGCCCCTTTTGCCAAAGCATGGCTCATAGTATAGCACATCATGCATGATAAAAGACTCTATTTTTACTAAAAACACAACCCTTCATAAACATAAACATACCTGTAGTCAGTGAGTATTGCATGTGTAAGAAATTGATTACTTTGCAAAGATATTGACCCTGGCCGTACCAAATAAATGCAATAATCAGTTGATATAAAAGACAATGATAATGCATTATCATGTTAAAAGTTAGCATGGAGATCTCTCAAAGTATCAGACAGTGTAGATTCAAACTAGAGCTGTCACTGAATGTGACTTAATACCCCTGCCAGCGCTTTGACAGAAACAGGCAATTATTTGTACACAGACGGACACACAGACGGACACACGGAAGGACACATGGACGGACACACAGACAGACAGGCTGATTCCAGTATACCCCCCGAAAACATTCGTTTTGCGGGGGTATAATTAAGACTGCACATTTTGAGCAGTCCAATCCTCCTTCATTGTCGGCAAAAGCAACTTAACTTGTTATTGGCATCAAATGGACTACGGTCATCTCTTTACTAGATGATACAGTTTAGATTAACCCTTCATCCAACGACAAAATTTTGGACTCCACCAAATCAAAAACATTTGCAGGATAAAAATGTAGCTCATATGATGATGTCTGTTTTTGATGGGGTAGAAAACATTTTTCAAATAGGAGAAAATACTGGTTACCAAAATTTTTTCCTTTTCCCACAATGTTTTCAAAAGCCTTGTCTTTCAGAATGTTAAAACTCAGAATTGTGTGGTAAAGGAGTATTCAAAAGGCAGTGGCAGATAAATGACCATATTTAGAGGTGGAAATTATTTTTGAAAGGGTTCAAAACTTTATGTTGCAAATGCAACTAAAGTGTAAAAACATGAAATTGTTTGGTAAAGAGTTGCAAGGGACTCAGTTTTTCCTATTTCAGAAAATATAAATACCCAGAAGTTCCCTTGAGTTTCTTCACAAGAGCCACTGCCATGACAAAACCTCTTTTCATGTCACTGGTATCACATTCGTGCTGTGAGCATGCACATTTTGTATCGTTGGAAAAGGGCAAAAGAATGTGATCCAACACATCAGCTGAAAAAAAGAAAAGCTGTTCATACGATCCCTTATGTCACTGTTCATGAAAGGAATAAAAGCGTGTCTTGTCAGCCTTTACCAAACAATCTGTGTTTTCATGTGTTTGAATAACCCAACGCATCGTATTGATTGATTATATGGCATTTAATGCCGTTTTCAATATCATTTCAGTTATATCACGGCCGCCAGTGTACCTATCCATGCTTTCCTGGAATTTCTTTTCCAAGTAATTCGTACAATATTCTTTCCACGCCACTGGCTGCTTTCCCACATAATCATTGTTAATGCAATGGTCAGCAGTAAGAGAGGAATGAATCCTGTCGCAATGACTATGAATCAATCCTCAGAAAGAAGCTGGCCAAGCCAATGATCGATCCAGCAACCTCATTATCAAGTCCTGTACACTACCTACTGGAGCTAACAGGGCTCCACTAACTAAAAGCATAAAACATTTGAAAGCCTTTGAAAATATTGTCGGAAAAGGTGCAATGCTGGTATTTACCAGCATTTACTCCATTTCCAGAGATGTTTTCTACCCTTTCAATGACAAATCCCATCATGTGAGCCATATTTACATTGCTCTCTTCAAATGCTTTAAATTTGGACAAACTTTGTTGTTGAGTTTGAAAATAAACCAAACACATGACTGTATCTATATAGACATTTGAATTTGTAACATTAGACAGAGATATCAGGAGGATTTTCTTCACTGAAAGTTTCAAGTTCATCACTAACACCAGAGATCAATATTTTCAACTTTATGATATTCTACTACAGGTGCAAGCTACTTATAAAAGCCTTATAATCCAACAAGCTAGTGCTTTAACAATAATAACTAGAGGCGCTTGAGCGCCTGTATCGCTCCACAGGCCTGATATTTCTATAATGGCGAAAGGAAGTTTTTAACAATTATCATTCAATCCTGCATTTTAGCTCACTGAAGAAACAATTTGGTAGAAAACCACCATAGGAACTTACCTGCAAAACAACAATGAAATCCAATGAATAGTTTTAGAGAAGAAATTTTTCAAAGATTTTACTTTATACCATAAAAGGAAAATGAGTCTCCCATAAAAGCCATGTTTTTTGACAGATCTTTTTTTTTTTAAGGAATTCTGTAAACCTGTATCTAAGGAACATTCCTGCAAAATAATAATGCTATCCAAATAGCGGTTTGTGAGGAGAAGATTTTTAAAGGTATTTTACTTTGGTTGCCATGGCAACCAGAATTCTTCATGGAACACAATTATTTGAAGGAATTTGAAAGAGGACCACCAAAGGAACTTTCCTGTGAAATTTGGTAAAAATCCAGTCAATAGTTTCTGAGGAGAAGTTTTTTAAAGAAAAAGTTTACGGACGCACGCACGGACGAACGACGGACACAACGCCATGACAATAGCTCTCTGGCCTTCGGCCAGTGGAGCTAAAAACCTATTAAGCCCTTTACTACACAGCTACCCTGAAGAAAATTTTTGAAAACCTTGTGGGAAAAGGAGAAAATGCTGGTAAACAGTATTTTCTCCTTTTCCCACAAGGTTCTCTACCGTATCATCATATAATCAGAAATCATCATATAACCTGCACTTATTTAATTGTCTGCTAATGCTTACAATTTCGTCAAGTCAAAATATTTGTCTTTTGGTAAAAAGTTAAAACCCATCACTATACAAACATGATTTTTTCCATCTCTTTACCTGACTGCTTTGGAAAATACTGTATTGTGGAAAAGACTAGAGGCGCTTGAGTGCCTGTATCGCTCCACAGGCCTGATATTTCTATAATGGCGAAAGGAAGTTTTTAACAATTATCATACAATCCTGCATTTTAGCTCACTGAAGAAACAATTTGGTAGACAACCACCATAGGAACTTACCTGCAAAACAACAATGAAATCCAATGAATAGTTTTAGAGAAGAAATTTTTCAAAGATTTTACTTTATACCATAAAAGGAAAATGAGTCTCCCATAAAAGCCATGTTTTTTGACAGATCTTTTTTTTTTTTAAGGAATTCTGTAAACCTGTATCTAAGGAACATTCCTGCAAAATAATAATGCTATCCAAATAGCGGTTTGGGAGGAGAAGATTTTTAAAGGTTTTTTACTTTGGTTGCCATGGCAACCAGAATTCTTCATGGAACACAATTATTTGAAGGAATTTGAAAGAGGACCACCAAAGGAACATTCCTGTGAAATTTGGTAAAAATCCAGTCAATAGTTTCTGAGGAGAAGTTTTTTAAAGAAAAAGTTTACGGACGAACGGACGGACGGACGCACGACGGACACAACGCCATGACAATAGCTCGCTGGCCTTTGGCCAGTGGAGCTAAAAATGACTGCTTGTAGCAAGAACTGTTCCTTTTTTCATTTTTTTTTTCTTTGTTATCCTTGAAATTTTTATCATTAACCCTTTACCACACAATCCTGTGTTTTTACAGCCCTTGGGAAAGATTTTAAAAATTATTGTGCGAAAAAACAAATTCGCTGGTAACCATTGTTTTTTTCCCCCTTTCCAACAATGTTTTCTACCCTATTAAAGACAAGTTAAATCATTTGAATCACAATTTATTCCTCATTTCCATCTGGATGCCAGTAAGTGTTAAATTTTAATATCTGGTGACAAGTTAACTCTTTACCTAATGAGAAAATCTTATACTGGTCAAAATTGAAAGCATTTGCAGATGACAAAATTAATGTTGCTATAGTGATGATTTCTGTTTTAGATAGGGTAGAAAACACGGTGGGAAAAGGAGAAAGTGCTGGCTATCAGCATTTTCTCCTTTTCCCACAATACTTTCAAAAGCATTCTTTTAAAACTCATTAAAACTTGGGATTGTGTGCTAAAGGGTTCAGAATTTTCCTCACAATCCTGACTCTTAATGACCCTGAAAGAGAAAGCTTTTGAAAACATCAAGGGAAAAGGAGAAAAAGCTAGTAACTAGCATTTTTTTCCTTTTCCCACAATATTTTCTAACCTTTTAGAGATAAATTATTTCTGCCACATTTATCATGTCACCTGAAAATGTTTTTAATTTGGATCAGTCTAAAATTTTGTTGTTTGGTAAAGAGTTGAAAGCATGTGCAGGAACAGGCTAAAGGTGACTGTTCACAGATGAACCAAATTACTATTACCATCGGCAGGGCTAATCAAATTATTTGGATCACAAACATAGGATGGCTTGTTACTTCTGCCACATTTGACAGGATCTGTCTGTGGATTTGGGAATTCAGCAGCTGTCCATTCTTTAAGTCTGCTTTCAGCAATACCAGCAATACATGCTGCCACAATCACCAGGGCGTTCATCATGTTGACACTGAAAAGAAACCTGTGAAAATATGATATCAGTGTATAGAAACTTTACAGTTGTAGTGATCAAATAAAGACTAGTGCCATGACTGCAAAACATCTAAATCATCATAGTGCATTTCATTTCTTTTGTTGCCTCTGTGGCCAATATAGATAAATATTAGATGGCACATTTTATGCCATCCAAACTTTAAACTTTTGGCTGCCATTACTGAGGCACTCTGGATTCTACATAATATACTTCAGTTACATGGACTAATAGGCAGGTGTTATAAAGACATAGATTTGTGAAGTAATGGGCATAATTTTGATTTCCTTGATTTTTATTGATGAAATATTTCAGTCCACTTCCAGTAGAAAAAAGCTTGGACAGTGTTAACCCTTAAAGAAACAATCCAGTCTTGAAAACATTGTGGGAAAACAAAAATATGCTGGTGAAAATCATTTTCTTTTGGCACGAAGTATTTTACCCATCCAACAACAATTTTCAATTTTTGAGTAACATTTATTTTGTCATCTGCTAAAGCCTTCAATTTAGACATATGTAATGTTATGTTGTCTGATAAAGGGATCATCACAGGGAAGGGACTATTATATATAAGACTTGATGGTATATAAAGATTTTACACTGTGTAGATTATAAATTACTCCTGATACCTGGCTTTAAGTAAGTCCACAACTTGCTTTTATACCCCAGAAAAAAACACAATCCATAACTGCATTATCACTGTCAAATCTACTACAAGCAGAAAGTTTAAATAATTCACAACAGATAAAATATGAAAGTATGGTACAATTTTGTAAGACTACGTAAGTACATTTTAACAAAAACCTCCAATCCACTTACTATTTCTTATTAATTCTTTTTTTACCACCTAGTCATACACAAAACCTACAGTAAATTCTTCAGTAGCCCCTATGTAAATGAGTAAAGGGTGCTATCCGTTTGTTCATACTTAGAGCATTGTTTTACAAAGCTACATCGCTAAGTAATCTACTAAATATTCTCTAATGCAAGTTTCTTTCCAACACAAAGAACTATGAAAAGCAAAAGTATAAACTGTACAGGTTCACTTGGTTAGCATGATTTATAGGGGTGTGTGAGACAAATGTCAACTCAATGCCTGAAGGTACTGAGGAGGAGTTATGCTAATTGTTTCAAGTGCTCTTCCATTTAAAGACATAACAGGACCATGATGAAAGTATTTATAGGTTTAATAATAACAGGTCATTACTGAAATCACATTTTATATTATGGTACAGCATCTGAAAGATCAGTGCGGAGACTGAGATGACTAATGATCCGCTAAGCTGTTGTTTTGTTCTCAGGATGCTCGACATTCCATATTTGAAGAGGTGTGGCTGCTAATGCCTAACCAAAGAAAGTGTGATGAAACATGTGTATCAAAGACCTTGACAGATATAACAAAAAACATGTGGTTTACCTTCACTCTTTGCTTTCTTCAAACAAAACTTCAAAGACAAAGATTATTTTGCACAGACTTTGCTTCAACTTTGAGAAGTTTTAGTACAGAGCCCTCTGGTGAATATTACCGACATGTACTGTAACACAATCACTTAAATTATCGGAAAGGAAAACTTCTGACAACACGGACCAGATTTATTACGTTTCCATATATCATTTTAAATTGATGTCAGTCTGGTAGAAATCCATGCTGTGTCTGGAATAAGTCTAGATCGAGATAAAGTTTGAGTTAACACTTTACTGAAAGACAATCTTAGACTAAGCCAAAATTTAATGCATTTGCAGTTTAAGTAATGCCCAAATGACGGGATTTGTCTTTGAAAAGGTAGACTTGGAAACATTGTGGGAAAAGGAGAAAATGCTTTAACCAGCATGTTCTTTTTTTTTCTGTAATTTCTTCAATACCCTTCCTTCTTGTGGTCATTAAATCTAGGGATTGCTTGGTAAAAGGTCGTAAGGAAAGTTTGATACTGCACTCTTTTACAGAGAAAAAAACAGAGGATCGCCTACAAATATAATTCAACCATGCTCTGTGAAAAGGGGGCTTAATGTATCTCCAAAATGCATTGTACCAAGCAAGACATTACCTAATTATGGATCCATAAAATCCATTTCATAGAACAACCGACTGAATTACAAGGTACATTGGCAGGGCTATGACATGCAGAAAATAGATCAATATCAAAAAGTATTGACCCATGTCAGCCTATACGCAGACTTGGATGGACACCTTTTGCAGGTGCACAAAGCCCCATTTCTAAACAGCATTGCTAATATAACTGATCTCTTGTTAGGCCTACATGTAAATAAATAATTCAAATACATGTATTGTGGTAACTCTCTTTCGTACATGACAAAATTCTAGAATTAAAATACAATGGTCCAAATTGAAAGCATTTGCAGACGACAAATCAAGGTGGTCAAAGTGACAAAAATTTGTCCTTGACATGTACTAATCTTTATTCACAGTTTCTTTTACCTTTCAACCATTAAACCAATTTATTACCTAGCCTATGGGCAAAAACAGGTGCCCTTGTGGAAGACACAGATCAAGATCAGACTGTAAAAAACATGCAATCCTATCTTGGATCTTTGCCATCCGCTGTTTGAGTCAAGCCTTTCAGGCCAAAACTTTTTCTGAGTTTCAATGAATTTCAGCCCTAAAAAGAAGCTAAGTTAACATACTTGGCGAGAGTTAGTTTTTATGCTTGGCGCCCAGTTAAATGAATATTTCAAGCCAATGGTAAGTACCTAAATATTTCAATTTCCGAATCCTTTCTGCCACAAAAATCTGATTGCATTGGGTAGTGTAGACCCAAGATTAGACCGTATATCCTGTGTAATATGATCTTGAAACACAGTATCCACAAAAGTACTCTTAGCAGCTTACGAGTTAAATCCGTAAAACATAGATATCTCCAATCACTCTCTCTCATTTTAGCAACCCTGAAGCAGGCTACCTGTAAGAGCAATGTCAAGCTTAGAAACTGCTTATAATTTAAGCAATAACCCCATTTGTAACAATGTTTTTGTTACCACCTTTAAACAAATCACATGTTTACGTTTCCTTAATTAACCCTATACCACATAATCCAGAGTTTAACTACACTGCTGTAAATGGCGTTTGAAAACATTGTGGAAATGTTTTTTACCCTTTCTGGTACAAATGCCATCATTTGAGTATCATTCTGTCTTCTGCAAATGCTTTGAAAAATGAACAAGTCTAAAATTGTGTCGTTTGGTAAAGAGCTAACCCATTTTCACCAATAATAAAACTCTCTAGCCACTCAGATAGCTGGTCTAGCAATACAGTCAAAAACTGAACAAGTCTAAAATTTTGTCGTTTGGTAAAGAGCTAACCCATTTTCACCAATAATAAAACTCGCTAGCCACTCAGATAGCAGGTCTAGCAATACAGTCAAAAACATATTTGGAGTTGTTGATCTGTACAGAATAGTTTGTGTATTTCGCCCTTGTTTTGTTTCTGGAGATATTACACTGAACTCCATGTCCAGAGAGTTGTTATAGATTTTATTAGAGCTTATGATTACGTTAAGTTTAAGTGTACTGAGGATAACTTGGGGTGTACCTGCATTTTGATCCCGAGTCTTCGAACTTGTTAACCCTTTAACACACAATGTAGACTTTTAACAACCCTGGGAAAGAAGCCTTTTGAAAACATTGTGGGAAAATGAGAAAATGCTGGTAACCATCTAACCAGCATTTTCTCCTTTTCCCACAATGTTTTCTATCCTATTAACCCTTTCCCAAACAATCCCTGGTTTTCACGGCCCTAAAAAAGGAGCCTTTTAAAAACATCGTGAGAAAAGGAGAAAATGCTGGTAACCAGCATTTTCTCCTTTTCCCACAATGTTTTCTACCCTCCCAAACAAATTTCAATTTTTGAGTCACGTTAATTTTGTTGTCTGCAATTGTTTTGAATTTGGACCAGTCTAAAATTTTGTCATTTGGTAAAGAGTTAAAGAAAATTTGTACCATATGAGCCACATTGAAAGTGTTGTCTGCAAAAGCATTCAGTTTGGACAAGGCTAAAATTTTGTCGTGTGGTAAAGGGTTAACTCATTATCAAACGACAAAATTTTAGACTGGTCCGAATTGAAAGCATTTGCAGACGACAAAATAAAAGTGACTGAAAATTTGAAATTTGCATTGAAGAGGAGAGAAAACATTGTGGGAAAAGGAGAAAATGCTGGTTACCAGCATTTTCTCCTTTTCCCACAATGTTTTCTAAAGGCTTCTTTCTCAAGGTCGTCAAAAGTAGGGATTGTGTGGTAATGGGTTAAACGAAGTTTAGAAATTTTTAAACATTTTTTGTTTTTCTTTCCAATTTGAGAGCATTCACAGACGACACATTTAATGTGGTAAAATGGTAACGTTTGTCTTTCTAGGGCAAGAAAACATTCTAAGAAAAGGAGAAAATGCTTGCTACCAGCATTTTCTCCTTTTCAAACAACATTGTCAAAAGCCTTCTCCCATAGGGTAATTAAAACAAGGGATTGTTTGATAAAGGGTTCATCATACTTTGTTGGTCTTCTACCCAGCAAAAAAAAAGTTTGAGATACACAGTGCTTTGCAACAGGACATTTTAACTTGACCAGAATTTCATTTGATTTAAGAATTTACCTGCATAAATAAAACAAGAGGGCCATGATGGCCCTTAAGTCGCTCACTGGGCTTTTTGACCCTACATGACCCATTTCTAATGTCTTCCAGGATATAATGACAAACATTCTAACAAACTTTCATTAGTATTGGACTTAAAATATGGTCTGTGGAGTGTACATAAGGTTTATCTAAGATTTGAATTAGTGACCTAGTTTTTGACCCAACATGACCCATTTTCAAAGTCATCCAAGATATCATCAATACAAACTTTCTGACCAAGTTTCAAGATTATCGGACTGAAAATGCAGCGTCTAGAGCGTACACAAGGTTTTTCAAAGGTTTGACCTAGTGACCTAGTTTTTGACCCAATGTGACCCACTTTCACACTTGTCAAAGCTATCATCAAGACAAATAACCTGACCAACTTTCAAGAGTATAGGACTGAAAACGTGGCCTCTAGATCATACACAAGGTTTTTGTAAGATTTGACCTAGTGACCTTGTTCTTGACAAGATGTGACCCATTTTCAAACTTGTCAAAGATATCATCAAGAGAAACATTCTGACCATTTTTCATGAGTATTGGACTGAAAATGTAGCCTCTAGAGTGTTCACAAGGTTTTTCTGAGATTTGATGTAGTGACCTTGTTTTTCACATGAGGCAACCCATTTTCAACCTTGTCCATGATATCATCAAGACAAATACTCTGACTAACTTTCAAGAGTATTGGACTGAAAATGTTGCCTCTAGAGTGTTCACAAGGTTTTTGTAAGATTTGGCCTAATGACCTAGTTTTTGAACCAACATGACCCATTTTCAAACTCATCCTAGATAGTATCAAGACAAATATTCTGACCAAGTTTCATGAGTGTTGGACTGAAAATGTGGCCTCTAGAGTGTACACAAGGTTTTCCTAAAATATGACCTAGTGACCTAGTTTTTGACCCAACATGACCTATTTTCGAACTCATCCGAGACATCATCAAGACAAACATCCTGACCAAGTTTCATAAGTGTCAGACTGAAAATGTGGCCTCTATAATGTACACAAGGTAAAAGTTGACAACGGACGACGCATGACGGACGCCAGACACAGCACAATCACAAAAGCACACCTTGAGCACTTTGTGCTCAAGTGAGCTAAAAACAAATAACTATTGTCTGTGGCTTGTGATAAACAATATAATAATGAAGTTTCATAACATTTTGTCCAGTAGTTAAAGATATTGTCCATAATGGAAAAATACACCAATTCCTCTTTTTCCATGACACAACATCTAATCAAAAAAGTTAAAATAACAAATTTGGCAGACTATCATAAGGAACACACGTATGAAGTTTCATAAATTTTTGTCTATGAATTTGAGTTAAAGAGATATTGATCCCTAATGGAAAAATACATGAAGCTCCCTTCTTCTATGTCACCGTATTATATCAAACAAGAGGGCCATGATGGCCCTGTATCGCTCCACTGGCTATTAAGTAAAAACACTACAAGCCAAACATTACAATATTCAGCAAATTGATTTCAAACACGAGGACATGCAAACATTTTTCTATCTAATCCTACGAGAAAGTTGTGATCCATGGGCAAAGCCAATTTTGATCACAAAGCTATAATTATTTGAATCCTGGTGGAGGTCCACAATATAAAGCTCCATACCAAATAATTCAGTTCTTGAATGTTATAAACAAGAAGATTTTCAAATTTTTCTCAATGAAAAGCCCTGTAAAAAAAGTTAACATACGGATGGACGCACAACGGACAACGGGCCATAACATAAGCCTGCTGGCCTTCGGCCAGTGGAGCTAAAAAACTTGTCTAGCACCAATCATGTATCACTGCAGCTTGATAATCAAGGGAGGTAAATAGTAACGAACTTTATCTTTCATAAAAAGAGTTATTTCCCTTGATTAATGTTTAAATTGAAGTGACAATATTTTGAAGCCCATGTTAAACTTGCGATCCCTGGAATGAAGGCAATTTTGACCCCAGACCTACAATATGAAACCAGAATGTGTGGTTATAAACAAAAAGATTTTTTAATCTTGCCCAATAAAAAGTCATGTAAAACAAGTTTGCTGAATAAAAGGCCCTGTAAAATATGTGATCCATGACACAGGTTTATCAAGTTTTCACTATAAAAGCCAATGTAAAACTTGTGACCCCTGGTGTGGAGTCAAACTTGACCCCCAAAGTTAAAATTTGGGCCCTCTTGGTAGAGGCCCATTATATAAAGTTACATGCAAAATTTGGTAGCCCTAGGCCTAAATATGGCTATGTACAAGTAGATTATTAAAGTTTCCTTATATAAGACCATGTAGAACTTGTGACCCCCTGGGGTGGGGCTACATTTGACCCCCTGGGCTATAATTTGGGCACCCTTGATAGAGACCCCCTAGATAAAGCTAAATGCAAAATTTGATAGCCCTAGCCCTTATAGCTAGATGCGAAAGATTTTCCTATATAAGCCCGCCCATGTAAAACATGTTACCCCCCGGAGCGAAGTCAAATTTGACCCTCGGCTATAATTTGGACACCCTTGGTACAGGTCCACTAGATAAAGCTACATGCCAAATTTGGTCGCCCTAGGCCCCATGGCTAGGTCAAAGAAGAATTTTAAAGTTCTCCCTATATAAGCCCATGTAAAACTTGTTATATAAGCCCATGTAAAACTTGTTACCCCCGGGCAGGGCCTAATTTGACCCCAGGGCTATAATTTGAACAATCTTGGCAGAGGTCCACTAGATAAAGCTACATGCCAAATTTGGTAGCTCTAGGCCCTATGGCTAGGTAGAAGAGGAATTTTAAAGTTCTCCCTAAATAAGCCCATGTATAACTTGTAACCCCCGGGGCGGGGCCAATTTTGACCCCAGGGCTATAAATTGAAGAAACTTGGTAGAGGTCCACTAGATAAAGCTACATGCCAAATTTGGTAGCCTTTGGCCTTACGGTTTCAGACAAGAAGATTTTCAAAGATTTTCAAAATTTTTCAGTTTTGTTGCCATGGCAACCAGAGTTTTTGAAGGAATTAAATTCTTTCAAGAAATTCTGAAGAGGACCATGGCAGGATCATTTCTGTGAAGTTTCATCAAAATTGGATGGGAAGTTTCAGAGAAGAAGACGTTTTAAAAAAAAGTTAACGCACGGACGGACGGACGGACGCACGGACGGACGGACGCATGGACGCACGGACGCACGACGGACAACAGGCCATGACATAAGCCCGCTGGCCTTTGGCCAGTGGAGCTAAAAAGCAAAAAAAAATTAAATAAATATCGGCGGACATCATAAGGAACACCTGTATGAATTTTTATTAGTTTTTGTCAAGGATTTTAGAAGATATCTGTCCTGAAAGACGGACAAACAGACGGTCATTGGTCCATGATGAAATTATACATTTAGCCCCCTTTTTTCATGACATGGCATTTCATGAAATAAAAACAAATAACCATTGTCTGTGGCTTGTGATAAACAACATAAAGATGAAGTTTCATAACATTTTGTCTTGTAGTTAAAGAGATATTGGTCCATAATGAAAATATACATCAAGCCCCCTTTCTCCATGACAAGACATTTAATCAAAAAAGCTTAAATAATGATATTGGCGGACTATCATATGGAACACATGTATGAAGTTTCATAAATTTTCGTCAAGGATTTTGAGATAAAGACATATTGATCCCTAATGGAAATATACATATTGAATATAAAAAAAAAAAAGAAAAAAAACCTAAATATCGGCGGACATCATAATGAACATGTGTATGAATTTCTACTAGTTTTTGTCAAGGATTTTAGAAGATATCTGTCTGGTAAGACGGACAAACAGACGGTCATTGGTCTATGATGAAGTTATACATTTAGCCCCCTTTTTTCATGACATGGCATTTCATGAAATAAAAACAAATAACTATTGTCTGTGTCTTGTGATAAACAATATAAAGATGAAGTTCTGTGACATTTTGTCCTGTAGTTAAAGAGATATTGGTCCATAATGAAAATATATGTCAAGCCACCTTTCTCCATGACACAGCATTTAAACAAGAGGGCCATGATGGCCCTGTATCGCTCCACTGGCTAATACGTAAAATCACTACATGCCAAACATTACAATACTTGGCCAATTGGTTTTGAACATAAGACCCCTGAAACAGGACTAAAATTGGTAGCCCTAGTTCATATGGTTAGTAACAAGAAGATTTCTAAAGATTTCACTATATAAGCCCATGTAAAACTTCTGACCCCTCGGGGTGAATCAAATTCCCCCCTAGGGCTATAATTTACGCACTCTTGGTGAAGGGCCTTTAGATATAGCTACATGCGAAATTTGGTAGCCCTACGCTTTATGAATAAGTACAGGGAGATTTCTTAAGTTTTCTCTACATAAGCCCATGTAAAACTTGTGACCCCCGGGGCAGGGCCAATTTTGACCCCAGGGCTATAATTTAAGCACTCTTGGTAGAGACCCACTAGATAAAGCCACATGCAAAATTTGGTAGCCCTAGGCCTTACGGCTAGGTACAGGGAGATTTCTAAAGTTTTCCCTAAATAAGCCCATGTAAAACTTGTGACCCCCGGGGTGGGGTCAAATTTGACCCAAGGGCTATAATTTGGGCACTCTTGGTAGAGGCCCACTAGATAAAGCCACATGCAAAATTTGGTAGCCCTAGGCCCCATGGCTAGGTCAAAGAAGAATTTTAAAGTTCTCCCTATATAAGCCCATGTAAAACTTGTTATATAAGCCCATGTAAAACTTGTTACCCCCGGGCAGGGCCTAATTTGACCCCAGGGCTATAATTTGAACAATCTTGGCAGAGGTCCACTAGATAAAGCTACATGCCAAATTTGGTAGCTCTAGGCCCTATGGCTAGGTAGAAGAGGAATTTTAAAGTTCTCCCTAAATAAGCCCATGTAAAACTTGTGACCCCCGGGGCGGGGCCAATTTTGACCCCAGGGCTATAAATTGAAGAAACTTGGTAGAGGTCCACTAGATAAAGCTACATGCCAAATTTGGTAGCCCTTGGCCTTACGGTTTCAGACAAGAAGATTTTCAAAGATTTTCAAAATTTTTCAGTTTTGTTGCCATGGTAACCAGAGTTTTTGAAGGAATTAAATTCTTTCAAGAAATTCTGAAGAGGACCATGGCAGGATCATTTCTGTGAAGTTTCATCAAAATTGGATGGGTAGTTTCAGAGAAGAAGACGTTTTAAAAAAAAGTTAACGCACGGACGGACGGACGGACGCACGGACGGACGGACGCACGCACGCACGCACGACGGACAACAGGCCATGACATAAGCCCGCTGGCCTTCGGCCAGTGGAGCTAAAAAAGCAAGGGTATATAACTGTGGTGTTGCATGGTCAATCTAGGTGAAACTTGTTGTCCTGCGTTTCCTAATGGTGGTTGATAGATTTTACAAGTTTGATGTAAAAACTCTGTATAGTTTTCAAGATAAGGCTCAAAACTTCAAAAATTTACTCTACCACCTAACTTAAAATCGTTCCCAGTCAGCCATTTTGCATCAAATCAAAACTAGAGGCGCTTGAGCGCCTGTATCGCTCCACAGGCCTGATATTTCTATAATGGCGAAAGGAAGTTTTTAACAATTATCATTCAATCCTGCATTTTAGCTCACTGAAGAAACAATTTGGTAGACAACCACCATAGGAACTTACCTGCAAAACAACAATGAAATCCAATGAATAGTTTTAGAGAAGAAATTTTTCAAAGATTTTTCTTTATACCATAAAAGGAAAATGAGTCTCCCATAAAAGCCATGTTTTTTGACAGATCTTTTTTTTTTTAAGGAATTCTGTAAACCTGTATCTAAGGAACATTCCTGCAAAATAATAATGCTATCCAAATAGCAGTTTGGGAGGAGAAGATTTTTAAAGGTTTTTTACTTTGGTTGCCATGGCAACCAGAATTCTTCATGGAACACAATTATTTGAAGGAATTTGAAAGAGGACCACCAAAGGAACATTCCTGTGAAATTTGGTAAAAATCCAGTCAATAGTTTCTGAGGAGAAGTTTTTTAAAGAAAAAGTTTACGGACGCACGGACGGACGGACGCACGACGGACACAACGCCATGACAATAGCTCTCTGGCCTTTGGCCAGTGGAGCTAAAAACAAGAACATTCTTAAAGTTTGCTCTATATAAGTTTATGTCCTACTTTGTGACCCCCAAGGCAGGGCCAATTTTGACCCGAGGGGCATCATTTGAACAAACTTGGTAGAAGTCCACTAGGAGATGCCACATACCAAATATCAAAGCTCTAGGCCTTCCAGTTTCAGACAAGAAAATTTTTGAAGTTTGCTTTGTATGCGATTTGGCCCAAAATTATGACCCCTGGGGTGGAGCCAGTTTTGACCCCAGGGCCATCATTTGAAGAAACTTGGTAGAGGATCACTAGGAGATACTACATACCAAATATTAAAGCTCTAGGCCGTCTAGTTTTAGACAAAAAGATTTTTAAAGTTCACTCTATATACCTTTATATCCTACTCTGTGACCCCCTGGGCAGGGCCCATTTTGACCCCAGGGGCATCATTTGAGCAAACTTGGTAGAGGTCCACTTGGAGATGCTACATACCAAATATCAAAGCTCTAGGCCTTCTAGTTTCAGACAAGAAGATTTGTAAAGTTCTCTCGATATACGTTTGTCCTAGTTTGTGAGCCCCAGGGTGGGACCAATTTTGACCCCAGGGGCATCATTTGAACAAACTTGTTAGAGGTTCACCAGGAGATGCTCCATACAGATTATAAAAACTCTACGCCTTCTAGCTGCAGACAAGAAGATTTTCGAATTTTGCCCAAATTTATGACCCCTGGGGCAGGGCCAATTTTAACCCCATGGCCATCATTTGAACAAACTTGGTAGTGGACTACTAGAAGATACTACATACCAAACATCAAAGCTCTGGGCTTTCTAGTTTCAGATAATAAGATTTTTAAAGATGTTGTAAATTTCCCCTTTTTTGATGCCGTGGCAACCAGAGTTAATGGGTTTATTAAATTCTTTTAACATCTTTGGTAGAGCTTCACCCAAGGAATATGCCTGCCAAGTTTCAACATAACTGGCCCACCGGCTTAGGAGGACAAGATGTTTAAAGGAATTGTGGACAGATGGACAGACAGACAGACGTCCAGATGGATGCCAGACAACGACCGATCACAATACCTCACCTAGCAATTTGTGCTCAGGTGAGCTAAAAAACGCAAAATCTTTTCAAAAGCCTTTCCTGTAGGGTTGTTAAAACACTGCATTGTGTGGCCAGGGTTTAGGATATATTGGTAAATGTATAAATGAAAAAAAAACACAACAAAAGATTTCCTCCTCTCTTTATTATGTCATAAACAAAGTAACATTTTAAGTCAAAGTTTAAGTTTTTATGGCAAGTATTGCTCTCTTTTTCTTTTTCCTCTCTTTGAAATGGCTTGTGGCATCAGCAAAAAACATGTATTCATTTCCTTTCTCAATCTCCTGTTGTAAATATTGTAACCCTGCCATGTTGAAACCAATCCGATCCTACAGTAAAGAAAGAAATGAATTATAATGAGTAATGGCTTGCAAAGCAGAAAATGATAGTATTAAGCAGCAATATGATCTTGGGAGGTATAGCACCCAGTATGACATGAGATATTCTTGCATGGAAATGTTTATCAAAACTACAGCTAATATGGCTGAAATATAACTTTCAAATATTAACCCCTAACCACACAGTCCTGAGTTTTAATGAGTCTGTGAAAGACAGCTTTTTTAAACATTGTGGAAAAAGGAGAAAAATGCTTGTAACCAATATTTTATTCCTTTTGCCAATATGTTTTCTATCCTATCAAAGACAAATCTTATCATTTAGACCAGTTTAAAATTTTGTCTTTTGGTAGAGTTAATTACTTAGCACTTAGACAAACACTACTCAAAAGCATCCTTATAAAAATATTGACAATGAACATGAATCAAATAATAGTGGAAACATTGTGGGAAAAGGAGATGTTGATAGATCTGACCAAAAATGGTCTGTTGAACAACAAAAAAGTTGTCTGAAGTTGGTAATAACAAGTAAATTAAAAGAACTTCAGTGACAAGTTATTCCTTTAGCTCTTTATCAGATGACAAAATTTCAGACTGGTCCAAATTGAGAGAATCTGAAGACAACACAATATATGTTTCTTAAATAAGGGAACTTGTTTCTGATAGAACAGAAACAAAAAATTGAGGGAAAAGAAATAATGTTTTTGGTTAAATTTCTAAGTTGAAAAGGGCATAACTGTGTAAAAAATATTTTGGTTACCTGCCCCTGTTGTATGTGTTCCCCTTTTGATAGTTTACAACTCGTCCACATTTGAAGTAAACATCTTCAAAAATAACAGAGACATTACAAAATGTCAAAGTTTTTGCATGACGTTGCAGACAATGACAGGGCTATGACAATACTTGGATGTTTTCTTCAAAGACAGCCAAGCCAAAAATGCTAGTTATCAGCATTTTCTCCTTTCCCCCCCACCCCCACTGATTTCAAACACCTTCTTCCTCAGGGTTGTTAAAACACATGCTTTGTTTGGTAAAGAGCTAAGCTGTCCTTACCGGTATTCTGATAATCAGATTAGGAAAAGACAGCTTTTACAGTAAAAATGTGTCTTTAAAAAAACAACCCCTGTGTATCCCATTTAACCCTTTACCACACAATTCCAACTTTTAACTGCCCTGTGAAAACTATTTAAAACATAGTGGTTCAAGGAGAAAATGCTGGTTACCAGCATTTTCTTCTTAACCCACTATGTTTGCTACTCTTCCCAAAACAAAATTCAAATTTTGAGTCACTTTGTCTAAAATTTTGTCATTTGGTACAGAGTTAAAGCAATTTATGTACATATTCTTCCCCCTCAAAGCACTGCTATTTAATCAGAACAGTGATCAAGGCTTGTGTTCAAAAAAGAAAAAAAATAAAAGGTGCTTCACAGAAATCTAATCCAACCATACTTTAACTGCGACGGCAAAATTATATTGGAACACTAGCATACCCTTAACTGGTTGACTTTTTCCACTGTGATTTTACGCAGATTGTCTATAACTGGCAGCAAAACTTGGTTGGATGTAATTTGACCATGATGGACTCTGTAAAGAAAGAGCATGATGCTAATGATAGTGGAATCTGATCCATTTTATTTACATCAAAATGAAATTTGTAAATACCTTACAATTGCTAAATTCATCAACAGAAATGAAATGAAGGCAGATACAAAAATAACAAGCAATTTCGTTGAAATGATATCCCCCACCGAAAAAGACCTTTTCAAAAATTTACACTACCACGTAACTTAAAATTGCTCCCAGTCGGCCATTTTGCATCAAATCAAAAAAAGAACTAGAACTTGTTTTTCTACAAAAAAAAAAAAAAAAACAGATGTCTCCCCCCTTTTTTGGTGTCAGAAGGAGTAATAATCCATGATAAAGTTAATAACATTTTCTCCCAGATTTCTATTGCAGACATGAAATTGTACATAAAATGAGTAAGGAAAATAATCAAAGGGAAATAACTCGAAAAATATACAAGCCAGAGTTATGGTTCTTGTACATGACACTTCGTCTTATGGTGCTTTACAAACGTGTGAAGTTTTATCAAAAGGTTTTTGAGTTATAGAGCAGACACGATTTGTGACAGACAGATAGACAGACAGACAGACAGACGGACGCAAGGGGAAAAACAATATGTCTCCCGACCCTGATGGGGGAGACATAAAAAAAGTATATCGGCGGAATAGGTTATTGTACACATGTATAAAGTTTCACGAAATTCGTCCAATGGTATTGGAGATATTTTTCCAGACGGACGCACAGACGGACGGACGGAATACGCTAAAACTATATCCCTCTGCCTTTGGCCATGCTTTAGGAAAAAAGGGGATTCAATGCATCTTTGTGATGTACTTTACCAACCAAGTCATCACATAATCCATATAAGCTATTATGTAAAACAATCAACTAGATCTGGAGGTAAATTGGTCCAGTGACATGCAGAAGATTGACCAATAGCAAAAACTTTATGCAGATGCATTAAAACCCCTTTTCAAAGAGTATGACTCAAATGTAGATACCATGGCACTGAAGAATCCAGACAGACACACATTCAAGTGTGACACAAACTTTCGACCTACCTAAACAAATATTTCTCTAGCAAATATTTTTTAGACTTTCCCTCATTAACGAAAACAGTTTTGCCAAAGTATTGATTTTTAAATGTATGTCATAGCCCAGACAAACCCAAAAGGCTCAATCACATTATATGCAGTATGCAAAACCTAAGTTGTGACAACTATGTCACTATTACCTTGGTAATCAAAAATTAAACACATACATTACAGACTTACAAGAAAACAATGAAGCCAGGCAAGAAATGATCTATTCAACAAAACCATGTCAGTGTACAGTTTGTGTTTGTATATGGTGACATTTATACTGCCTTACTATAAAGCTAGCTTTTGCAGCAACATGTTAAAGTGTTCGACTTGGGATCTAGAGGTCCTGGGTTCAATCCCAACTTTGGGAGGTTAATATCCAAACTGTTACATTATAGTTTGTGATGGTTTGTTTTGATGAGTACTGATGTCAACTGCATTTGATGAACAGTATACTGTGAAATAAAAATCATAACTGAAACAAGAATTGGTTCCATTATTTCCTCCCTTTTTCCATATTCCAAATGAAAAGCCCCACATCCTTATACCTTTTTAAAAACCATGTTGGCAGAGAAGGCTAGAAATGGTGGCCCCTAGGGGATACAAAGTCTGGAATGATTTCTCAGTTTTACACAGTGCTTTCAACTAAAGCAAGACACTGCAAATAAACTGTTGTCAAAATGTCTAAAAAATCTGAATGATTAACAATCTCAAGTACATGTAGGAACAGGTACCTTAGTAAAAAGAAAAGACATCTACAGGACAGCTCTATCTCCCAGCCCTGTTTGATGAAGTGGTCTAAGATCTTCAACAAATCTATCACATACTGAAATGGTAGAACAAGCAGGGACTCTTCAAGCTCACTGAAAAGAAGGTAAAATAAAGTTAATTTCAAAAGTAAACTTCCTTGCCAGTACATAGTTAGGAATTTTCTTAAACACTTTACCACAAAATCCCAACTTTTAGCGACCCTGAGGAAGAAAACTTTTGAAAACATTGCAGGGAAAAAAAGAAAATGCTGGGAACCAGCATTTTCTCCTTTTCCTACACGGTTTTCTACCCTATCAATGTGGGAAATCATCATTGCACTACATTAAGTTTGTCATCTGCAAAAGCTTTTGATTTGGCTGAGTCCTAAATTTTGTTCTTTGGTAAAGAATAAATTTCATTTAGCCTATTAAAAGCTTGACTCAAAATTATTTTACCATTCCATCTCATATCTTTGCGACCCTACCAAAGATGGCTTGTGACAAAATTGCATGAATGGGGAAAAAAATTGCTGGTGACCAACTTTTTTTTTTCCTTTTCTGAAAATGTTTACTTCCCTTCCTAAGAAATATTCTATCATTGGAGCCTCATTCAATTTGTTGTATGTTGATGCTTTCAAAATGGACCAGTCAAAATATTTTGTTATCTGCTAAAAGCTTAATCTTCACAAAACAACAAAATTTTAGGCTTGTCCAAATTGAAAGGATTTGCAGATGACAAAATAAATGTGACTCAAAAATTGTAAATTATTTCTGAAGGATAGAAAACATTGTGGGAAAAGGAGAAAATGCTGGTTACCAGCATTTTCTCCTTTTCTAATAAGTTTTCAAAAGTTCTCTCAGTCAGCCTTATTAAAACTTTGGACTGTGTGATGAAGAGTTGGTTCTCAGGTCTATTTTTCCGAGTACACTTAAAATGAAAAGATCTTCATTTTTTTCCATACTTAACATCAGATTTTTTTTTTTCCCATATTGATCAAAAAGTCCAGGGTTCCCTCTGGCTACTTTTTTTCTTGCGCCATCACTTTCGCCAAATGAGAAAAGTTTGCATCAAATTGAAATAATTTGAGCCAGTTGGTGCCAATTTCAAAATGAAAGTACCGGGGGTCGGGCATAATCAAGAATTGGTCTATAAATTTTCATCGCATGGTTGTGTCAATTAAAAAAAAAAAAAACAAGAAAACATTTGTTTTCATCAGATTTCATAACTCATACCTATGTCTTTTGCATGAATATAGTAAAAAAATTATTTTTGTTAACAATGGAAAAAACAGCATCTATTAAGTTTAAGTAGATCCATCTTTAATGTTTGTAAAACCACTGTGACAAAAGCAGAAATAGGTCATTGAGAGCAATTTCTACTTTTGTAACAAAGTTTAAATGAAAGACTTTTTGAAACATATAGAAGTTTAAATTGTACAAACCAAACAGCGAAGTCAGTATGTCAAAAAAAAAGATTGTTAAAAAAAAAAAAGAAGAAATTTCTCCTTTAGAAAGAAATTGCTTCTGTAGGGACTTTTATTTATCTATAACAGTATAAAAAAGTTAAAATGTTAAAAAAAAAACAAACAAGTTTTCCAAAAAGGTGGCCGATTAACAGAGGAAGAACAACTTAGAAAATGCCGAGGATGATGATAACATTATGGTCCGGGATTTAGTCAATGGCGACAGCGACACTGTCGCCATTTTGGAAACCCGCTGTATTTTACCTGCGATCATGATTCATTTGGACATTTAGTAACATTCATGATTCATATAGGCCACTGGTCTTCGATACTTTCACTTTCTGACACTTTTCCAAAATAAATATACAAATTTTTTCTAGCCGGATGTTTATGTTATCGAAAGTGTATGTATGTTCGGATAGACAGGTGTAAATGACATCGATTTGTGAAGTAATTTTGATTACTTCGATGCCGTTGTTTATTCCAGCTGATTTATTTCACTTTAATCGATGGATTGGCGGTCAGGCATCTATGCATTGCAGTGAAGGGGGCCAGTTTTAAAATGTTCGGCATCCCGATATGAAAAATATCGGCGCCAGTCATTTTCGCCAATCGGCATTTTTTTGCGCCACATTTAAAAATCTATCGCAAATGGCGCCAAATGCGAAGCCCAGCGGGAACCCTGAAAGTCATAACAAATATAAATTTCACCTTGATGGAATCTTTTTAATGATGATAAGTACATATTTCTCGGGTGATGAAGCATTATGAGCAACCATTATGGGATGGGTTTCTGGTTCTGGAAGCTGGAATAAGAAAATTTCACACTGCTCTATGTGTTTATTTGTTAAGGTTTTTCCACCATTTTTACCACTTTGCTGGTTACTAGCATTTTCTCTTTCTCCTACGATGTTTCCAAAAGCTTTATTCCTCAGGCTTGTTAAAACCGTGTATTGTTTACTAAAGGGACTATTTTCAGCTTAAGGTGGCAAATTTTGGAAACTGAAGTAACAGTAAAATTTTCTTGTAACAAGCAATATCTCCTTATGCCACTATTTACTCATATATTGAACCTTAGTTCATTTTGATTATTCCTATTTTACACATGTTTTAAAGCTGATAGCTGCAAATCCATTTCCTGTGGTAACGAGTCACTAACTCTTTACCCAACAACAAAATTTTAAACCTGCTCAAATTGAAAGCATTTGCAGATGACAAAGGAGTCCCAAATGACAAAATTTGTCATTGATAGGTTAGAAAACATTGTGGTAAAAGGAGAAAATGTTGGTTTCAAGCATTTTCTCCTTTATGCACAGTGTTTTCGAAAGCCTTCTTTCTCAGGTCGTAAAAAGTCTGGATTGTGTGGTTAAAGGTTACATCATTTCAGCTTTTAAAACTTATCTCAGCTATCTGAAAAAAGAGTGTTGCTATTTTAGAATTGAGCAACAAGTACAGATTGAATCCTGTCAAAATAGATATGAGACATTCCATCTATGCGGATATTCATTTCTGATGAGAAAATTTAAGTTTTTGTGTTCAAATCAAAAACTTGAACAAAGACTTTTTTCCAATTTTTGCCTCCAATACCGATTTGATAATTTAATGAAAAGATGACTGAGCAATTTTTTTTTTTTATTAAATACTATAGCTTGTTACAAATGACATGAAAGAAAAACCTTTACAGGAAAGGGGAATATCTATTTTCAAGGTATGTAATGCGGAAAACATGGGACAAGGAGCACTTGTGTTTTACAAGTAACTGCATTTTCCTACAAGGTTTTCAAAAAGTTGTCAATGACGGAGCTCAAAGAAATTGTATTTGTACAAATATACAAATTTTACAAGTATCCACCTTTCTCTTTGTCTGTTTACATTCACTGTAATACATCTCCCATTTTGTTTTCTCTTCTTTGAACAATTCTATGGCTTCCATTAGCTTCTCTGCCTGAAGAGACGACAAAAAGCAATTCTATACATTATGTTGCATCCTTACATCATCCAAACAAGTAGTTTTCTGATTGTTTGTCTGTATGTTTGTTTGTTTATTTGAATAGCATTTAACACTACTGTAAAAAATGGCCATGCTCTGGCAAAAGGGTCAATGCATTATACCAAGCAAGTTATCGTATAATTATGGATCCATGAAATATACTTAGTCCAACAACCCACTGAATCATGTGGTAGAATGATCCTATCATAGTGACAGCTCACTTATTCATGACCTTCCTGGATTCCATCAATATTAGGTTTAACCCTTTACCACACAATGCTGAATTTTAACGACCCATAGGAAGAAGTCTTTTGAAAACATTGAGGGTAAGGGAGAAAATGCTGGTAATCAGCACTTTCTCCTTTTCCCACAATGTTTTCTACCTTATCAAAAAAGAATCGTACCATTTGAGCCACATTGAAATTGTCGTTTGCAAATGCTTTCAATTTGGACAAGGCTAAAATTTTGTCGTCTGGTAAAGAGTTAAGGTCCAACATCTAAACTGAAAAACCGCAGACTTTCTTTCTGCATATTCTGTTTAGTTTTATCCTGATATCCACTATTTGCAAATACAGATGGATATAAATATACAATTTCACCTTTTTCCACATTGATCTCCACCGTTTTGATGGATGAAGCCTCTATATTAGAAAAGAAAACTTCTGCCTGTAACAGAATTTCCCCTTTGTAATACATGTTTCTCTAGCACTGCATATCCATATCCATGTACGACAAAATTTCTGCTAATTGGCAGAAGCTGCTGATTAACCACTTACTGATTTCAGAATTTTACGACACTGTCATTCAGTTATGATCAAGTTGATTTTTCATACATATTTGTTTATTCATAAGAGGAAAACTCACTGCTTTCACTGTTTCAATGCTTTTTTTACCAGCTAGACCTGTTTCTGTATTAGATTCACCAGGCACCACGGTTTCTCCACTGTGTATGAGCGAGTCTTCATACTCTTTCTCTCTTTCCTAAATATAAAAGAAAACAGTTGTAGCCAAGCAGAAAAATAGATACTAAGACAGAAATTGGCTGAGTGCACTGAGTCATTTCCAGGTAAATATGAAATGTAGATCCCTACCCAATGGACTTGGTTGATCCAAAATAATGTGGTATTGTTCATTCTTTTTTTCCCGTATGAGTCAACAGACACCTCTAAAGATTCATAATCTTTTAAAACGAGGACTATAAGGTCCTTAGTTGTTCATCATTCTACATATTTTATTCTTTACAAAACAATCCCATGGTTTGAAGACTATAAAGAAGACTTCTGAAAATATCATCAGAAAAGAAATAATTCCTGAAAACCAGCATTTCTTCTTTTTCACACAATGTTTCCCTGCTGTTAGAAGATAAATGGTATTATTTGAGCCCTTCAATAAGGACCAATCTAAAATCTTTTTGTCTGGTAAGGAGTTAAAGATGTTCTAAAGATTTGTTCTAAATTGAGCTGTGCACTGGCAAAAGGTGGGTAAATTCATTTCCATAATCAATTATACTGAGCAAGTCATCACATAATTATAGATCTAAAAAAACCTATTTTGTCAAACAGCTGACTAAATCATGAGGTAGACTGGTCCATTCACATGTGCAAAATTTCAAGATAGCACAAAGTTACGACCCAGGTCAGCCTGGACAGACTGCGCAGGCTGACCCGAGTTGATACTTTGGCAGATGCGTTGAACCCACTTTGCTCAGAGCATGGTTCAAATGTTGATATGGTAAGAAGAAAAACAAGACAGAAGACAATATGGTCTGCAACACGCGGAAAGGGGCATTCGCACTTTTGCGTAAAGTGTCATCTCGGATCAGCCTGCGCAGTCTGCACAGGCTAATCCGAGATGGCACTTTACGACTACATTAGATTTTGTGCTACAGTAGACTTGCGCAAAACAGAATTTACATAAAAACAGAAAGTGTTGTTTCGGATTAGCCTGCACGAACTGCTCAGGCTGATCTGAGACGACACTTTAAGCAAATGTCCCCTTTTTGCGTGTTGCAAGCCATATATACCTCACTGGGAGAAAATTATTCTACCTATAATTTTGTCCCTTTGACCTACTAACATAGTTTTTAGTACCCACAATGATCATCAGTTTGACCTGAAAACCTACAAGTTGACTTCATATGACGGTGTTCTCCTTACAGCACTATCTACATGAATTCTAATGTCAGGGTTGTATGGAATGCAGATTTCCACGTCCATCTACACATAAATATAAGACTGTATGTACGTTTTCCAGCACTACGCATCCCATGGATGCATAAAAATTAATTCCCAATCTGAATATAAAGTCTTGAATAAAACATAAAATCTCACATTGGTTGCCATTTCTTTAAAAATTTTCTCTACTGTTAACCACTCAAATAAAGGCAGTCACAGTTTTTTGGACCATTAGGGTCATACTTGATTTGTGATCTCTGGTACCTCCTGAATACTCTGAACAGCTGTGTCCAATGAATGTCTAACCACACTGCTGTTACGGCACACTTGATTTTCACAAGCTCCTCGGAAGAAGCAGAGTAGCAAATCAAGTCTGGCCTGCATGTATATTCTGAGTTTTGCATTTCTTCTTAGTATATATATATTGTTAGCAGATGCCAAATAATTATGTCTAAGAATCTAATCTCTTGAATCTGTGGGGGAAAAGAAAGGATTCTCCCAGTGATCAGGAAAAAGATAAAATTAGGGCTTGGATCCCTGATTTTTTCAAGGTTGCATGCAGTGGACCCCTAATTTTCAAAAGCTCTGTAAAACCCTGTAATGTCTTCATGAAGTAAAACTTAATTTCTGGTGATTACTTTTTATTTTCAAAGTTATCCACTACAATATGTGTCAGGAGGTAACCTCCTTACCTCTTTACCAAACAATAAAATGTTGGACTAATCCAATTTAAAAGCATTTTCAGATGACAATTTTAATTTGTCTGAAAAGATGGGTATAGTCTCTGAAAGGGTAGAAAACATTCTGAGAAAAGGTGAAAATGTTGGTAACCAGCAAGTTCTTCTTTTCCTACAATGATTTCTAAGGGCTACCTGTTGTTAAAACATGGAGTTGGTTTGTAAAAGGTAAAAAACAGGAACATTACCACTTCTTTCTCCTCACTAAGTATCAACGGCTCACTCGTCTTCTCCCACAAGCGCAGAGACTTGTCATGTGATCCAGTTGCCACAAAATTACCACTAGTGCTGATCCCTAAACACCAGATTTCTGCATGATGTCCCTAGATCAGAGCACGAGTAAATACAATGATAAAATATAATTTGACTTTCTTACATGTTTACGTAATAAAATGATATTGGGAAACTTTATAAGCATTATACATTCTTGCAAAAAGAACTGTTTCACCCATACAAGTCTCAACAACTTGAATTAATTTGTTAACTAATGCAGGCTGCTTTTTGCTTCCTTTAACTCATTACCAAAAGACAGAATCTTAGACTGGTCCAAACTGAAAGCATTTGCAGACGACAAAATAAATGTGACTCAAAAATTGAAACTTGACCTTCGAAGAGTAGAAACATTGTGGGAAAAGGAAAAAATGCTGGTTACCAGCATTTTCTCCTTTTCCCACAGTGTTTTCAGAAGGCTTAAGGGGTCGTTAAAACCAGGGATTGTTTGGAAAAAAAGGGTAAGTTGCCACAGACCACTTCTGATAGCCTTGTATCAAAGGAAGAAACTGCTCATAAAATATTTCTCCTATTAATTTGTGATGCCTGTCCCTATTTCTACAAAGAATTTTTCAAAGTCTTCTACTGCATACTTTCAAGAGGAAAAATTGCATATGAAGTACATGTAACTGTGATACTTGACAGATTAGATCAGGGTCCGTATTCATCAACCATTCCTAAGAACGTTCTTAGTCTTATTCTCCAAGATTTTCTCATTTTGAATGTAACACAACTTCTGATTGGCTAACCCAAATGGTTTAGCCAATCAGAAATTGTGTTACTTTCAAACATAGAAAATTCTGGAGTATAAGTCTAAGAACGTCCTAAAGAATGGTTGACGAGTGCGGCCCCAGATCATTTCTGCAGGGATTCATACCTGTGACTTATTTCTAAATATTTTATGAACATAGCTTTCAAAAGTTACACTATACCTCTAATGTTATAACATGTTCAAAGTTATCAGCGTCCCACTGTTTGACCTTCCTGTCTTTACCACAGGTAAAAAACATGTGAGTGTTGGGGATAAACTGAATACCCATAATGCTGAAAAAAATAAGGGAGAGAAGACATTATGCATTTTTTCCCATATCCTGCCAAATAAATATGAGCAGCACTATGTAAAAGGGGGTTTAACCCTTTACCACACAATCCCTACTTTAAATGACCCTGAGAAAGAAGCCTTTTTGAAAACATTGTGGGAAAAGGAGAAAATGCTGGTAACCAGCATTTTCTCCTTTTCCCACAATGTTTTCTTCCCTTTCCAAAATAAACTTCAAATTTTCAGTAACTTTCATTATGTTGTCTGCAAATGCTTTCAATTATGACCAATCTAAAAATTTTGTCGTGTGGTAAAGAGTTAATGCATCTCCATGTTGTATTATACCAAGCAAGTTATCATATAATTATGGATCCATGAAATCCATTATGTCTAACAACCGTCGGAATCATGACATAGACTGGTCCTTTGACATGCAGAAAATTTAAAGATAGCAAAAAGTTTCCGCCAATGTCAGCTTGTGCAGGCTGACCGTGGTCTATACTTTTTGCAGATGCATTAAACCCCCTTAACCCTTTACCACACGACAAATTTTAGACCTTTCCGAATTGAAAGCATTTGCAGATGACAGTTTCAATGTGGCTCATATGAAATGATTTTTCTTTGATAGGGTAGAAAACATTGTGGGAAAAGGAGAAAATGCTGGTAACCAGCATTTTCTCCTTTTCCCACAATGTTTTCAAAAGCCTTCTCTATCAGGGGTATTAAAAGTCGTCATTGTGTGGTAAAGGATTAAGGCTTATCACATGAGCATACATTTTTGAGATAATATACGGAAAAGTAGGAGGTCAAGGGTCAGTTTTTGGCTTTTGAGATACACAGGAAACACATTGAACACTGTACCAGACAATGTAAATGAGCCACGCTATGTGAAGGAGGCTTACTACATTTCCAAAAAATGTCAACTCAGGTCATCCTGCACTGTACATGCAGGCTGACCTGGGTCAAAACTTTTTGCTATTAGTCTATAATCTTCCGGCCAAAGGACCAGTCTATCTCACCATTCAATCGGGTAGCTAACAAAATGGTTTTTATGGATCCAAAATTATGCCATGGCTTGCTTGCTATACATATAAACATCTGTTTGCAGACATGACTTAAGTCCGTACAAAAGGATAACAATCAATATTTATAAATCTAAATGAGAGCACCGCTAAACTCCTCTAACATCTCAAGTTCCCATCAGAAGGCTGTGAAAGTATTCATGTAAAATACTGATAGTGAAAAATCTAATTAGATTCTACACAATAAAAAATATGATAACATTATCACAAGTACAGATATTACTCATATGAGCGATTTCTGTACTTGCCCAGTCTGTCTTCAAAATAGACTTTATAAAATAGAAAAAAGAGGTTCTATGTTAAGAAAAAACTACCAGTTCACTAGTCTATAGTAAAATTAAAATTAACCAGTACCTGTCATCATGAGCAAATATAGACTTATGGCAATCTCCAAAATCCAGTCCCCATATCTTCAAATTTCTGTCAGCTGAACCGGTCACTAAAAGAGTGGAATCAGAGGAGATATCCATACATAATACTGGCAGTTTGTGACCATACAGGGAGAGGAAAAACTGAAATTGAAATTAACATTGAAAATTTTAAGAAGATCAAAAACATGTAGATGAAATTTATATGTCACTCTGTCTTCTTAAACAATAACATTATTGGAAATTAAAAATGATACTGTCTCAAATGAGCATATTCTAAATCTGTTTCTCTTGATTTCTTTTATCATCATTTTTCTAAAATTCATACATTCATCACTAGATGCAAAAAAGTCAAAAACTAAGTCCATAATGAAAGTTTTCATACCATGATGAATGAAAAGTCTGTATCATTTACACATGAAAAAACTGAACAACATGAAAATTGGTTATATTTACAGCCATGACAATTTACAGTTTTACAGTATGATGCATTTTATGAACCTGTGACTACCATCTTAAATGTACGAACGGTCCAATTTTCATTTTAAAAACTTGAAAACCATATTTAGAGTGGCTAACATAAAGGTCTATTGAAGGTGACCCTCTTTACGCTGTCCTTTTATCCATATGTTACACGGAATCGGATTTTTTTGAGATAGTCAAAATTACTTCATTAAGTACCTTTAGGGTGTCAGTGAAGAAAACTTTAACTGTGTTGTCCAGCAAAGATACTGCAAGAAGAGATTGGTTTGGACTAAATTTAACTACCAAAACATCTTCATCCATTTGTAGGGTTCTGGTGTGTTCCAGTGTCAACTGTTTACTGTAAAGTTGTAACATAGATAATATCAAATATAATGAAAGATTCTATGGTTAAAGCAAAGTTGTTATTGTTTGAATTTAAGGTTTAAGTTTTTAAGTTCAAACTTTTACAAATCTAAACAATGTTTTGGGTAAACCATAGGTTTTATTCTCAGATTTAAAATGTGAACCCATAAGGGTTTCATTGTATTAATTTCTTCTGCATTATGATATAATTATGAACAAATACAGATATTTAGTGCATGGATGAATATCAAAGATCTTGTATTGTGAAATCATACTGTTTAAAATAGTTTCACCTGCTGTTTGGGTTTTCATCATCGGACACCAGCTCAAAATTCCAAAATTTCACTTGTTTATCAGCACTGCCAGACACAAGGCCTCTCTGAAAGAACGTAAAGTATTGGACTGCCAATAGATCACAAATAAGCTTCAAGTAAAATTTTAATTAGCAGATCATAATGTCAGCAAAAGGAACACATCCTCTGATGGATTATAATTATACAATTTTTATTGTACCTAATAAAATAACTAATAACCTGGATATATAATTCTTTTTTTTTTTTTTTTTTTAACTCTAACAATAAAACTTAACAGTAACTGCAATTGCACAAGTAAATATTTAAAAACATTAATATAATCATGATAAAAATATATATACACTATTATTATTTTTTTTTTTTTTTAAGATACAAAAGAAGGCATACAGAGATTTATAACAATTTAGTGTTCATTTCACACTGTCCAAAATTTGCAAATTTATGACAGTTCTCAACTTGGATACAGCTAGAGATTGAAGTATGTATACATATGTTACATATGCACAAAGTTTACTAAGGGCTGTATTCATCCATCAGTCTAAAAGCAATTCCAATTCTAAATTCCAATAATAGACATCTGATTGGCTAGTAGACTCAGCCATTCAGATGACTCACTTTTGTATTCCAAGTAAACTGAACTAGAACTGTCACAGGCTGTAAATTCACCCCTTCCCCATACACAGCCTTGTCACTGGATAAGAAGAAACTTTGTTGTTGGGAGTGGGGGTATGATATTGCTAATTTACATGATGGTACAAAAGGTATACCTTGTCTGCTGCCATGGAGATAGACCAAACAGCTCCAGCATGTGCCTCAATGTTCTCTAGTAGACTACCGCTTCCAATATCAAATATTTGTAATTTACCACTCTGAAACAAAGACAGATATGAAACAACTTCAAAACATTTAATTCTTTACCAAACAATCACAACTTTAAATGACCTTGAGGAAGAAGGTTTTTGAAAACATTGTAGGGAAAGAAGAAAAGGCTGGTAACCAGCATTTTCTCCTTTTCCCACAATGTTTTCTATCCTATCAAGGACTTTTTTCGTCATTTGAGCCTCCTTTAATTTGTCGCCTGCAAATGCTTTCAATTTTGGACAAGTCCAAAATTTTGTCGTTTGGTAGTGTTAATTCTTTACCAAACAACAAAATTTTGTGACTTCTTCAAACTGAAGGCATTTGCAATTTGTAAAATCACACCACATGGAGAATACTAGAACTTGTTTTTCTACAAAAAAACAGGTGTCTCCCCCCCTTTTTGGTGTCAGAAGGATTAAAAGGTGACAAAGGCAATTTCTAACTGAAATAATGGTAATTTTTCACTAACGGTTTTCGAGTTTAGAGCTGACACGAAATTGTACGTAAAATGAGTAAGGAAAATAATCAAAGGGAAATAACTCGAAAAATATACAAGCCAGAGTTATGGTTCTTGTGCATGACACTTTGTCTCATGGTGCTTTACAAATGTGTAAAGTTTTATCAAAATATCTTAAAAGGTTTTCAAGTTATAGAGCAGACAAGATTTGTGACAGAAAATAATCGAAGGGAAATAACTCGAAAAATATACAATCCAGTGTTAAGTTCTTGTGCATGACACTTCATCTCATGATGCTTTACAAATGTGTGAAGTTTTATCAAAATATCTTGAAAGGTTTTTGAGTTATAGAGCGGACACGATTTGTGACGGAAAATAATTAAAGGGAAATAACTGGAAAAATATACAAGCCAGAGTTATGGTTCTTGTGCATGACACTTCATCTCATGATGCTTTACAAATATGTAAAGTTTTATCAAAAGATCTTAAAAGGCTTTCGAGTTATAGAGCGGACATGATTTGTGATGGAAAATAATCAAAGGGAAATAACTCGAAAAATATACAAGCCAGAGTTATGGTTCTTGTGCATGACCCTGTCTCATGGTGCATTACAAATGTGTGTAGTTTTATCAAAATATCTTAAAAGGTTTTCGTGTTATAGAGCAGACACGATTTGTGACGGACAGACAGACAGACAGACAAAGACAGACGGACAGACAGACAGACAGATGGACGCACGGGGAAAAAAATATGTCTCCCGACCCTGACGGGGGGAGACATAATAATTCTCATATTTTGAAATTACCAAATAAGGGTAGTGAATCATGACATACGGAAAGAATCCTTCTTGGGAACTAGTGCCATTTTTCCGAACATACATTTCAATCTTAAGAATGCTAATAACATAAATAAATGTGAAAAAAAAAACTAAAAACAATGTAAAAAGTGGAAGGTACCAGTTACTAGCAATACCTCCTTTTGCCACAAAGTGGTCTGCAGCAACGTTACCTGCAGGAGGGAATGAAATTAACTCTTTACCCCACCACGAAAATTGCAGACTTTCCCAAATTGAAAGCATTTGTAGACAACAATTTCAGTGTAGCTCAAATAATGGAATTTGTCTTTGAAGGGGAAGAAAACATTGTAGGAAATCGAGAAAATGCTTGTTTCAAGCATTTTCTCCTATTCATACAATTCTTAAAAAGCCATTTATTCAGGGTCGTAAACATGTGGGATCGTTTGATAAAGGATAAAATTACAATCATATAAAACAGCCGGTGTCCCATAAACAATGGATGTGTGAGTCTACCTTTGTTCCAATGATAATATGTCTATCTCCTGGAGCAAATGTTGAACATAGAGCATAATCACAAGCCATGGTGCGTATACACTGCAAGGATGATCTGAAACAAAGGAATGATAAGATGAAGCATTTACCTTACAAGTTATTAGTAAATTTGTCAAAAACCACAAATTGCATACAGGACTAACAGCTGAAAAGAAAATACAAATTTTCTTTCAAAATATGGAAATTATTGTTACAAAAGGAGCACTTGTTTTCTACAAGCAAATAACTGCTCCTCTTCCTGCAAAGTTTTCCATAGCTATCAATAGAAAGGGCTTAACCTTCTACCACACAGTCCTGAGTTTTAACAACTATGAGCTAAGAGATTTTTGAAAACATTGTGGGAAAAAGGAGAAAAAGCTGCTTATCAGCATTTTCTCCTTTTCCCATGATGTTTTCTAACCTTTCAGAAAAAACTTTCATCAGACACCTTTTACTTGTTGTCTGCAAATGGTTTCAATTTAGAAGAATATACAGTTTTGTCATTTGATAAAGTGTTAAGGTGGTTAACTTCTAACATGGGCTTTACACCATGTACATCTGAAATTATAGTTTGAATCTGTCAGTTAAACTTCATGCCACTTTCAATGGTTTTTCAGTCATACTACACAGACAACTCACTTACTCAAGTCTATCTTGATTTTTACCAGCACTAGGCTAAGCTTCTGCAGTGTCTTGCCAAACTACACTCCCATGTTACAACCTAGAACCTCTGGATTACAGATCCAATCCCTAAGCCAAAGACGAACCCTCGAATAGTTTACAGATGTTTACACAATATCTGCAGACGGCACTGTCTCACCCATTGTACAATGTGAAAACTGATTGGTTTAGCCTTTACCATTCGAAAACATACTACTCAATTGTACTCAACCAAATTGAAAGCATTTGCGACAACAAAATTTAATTAAAGTTAGCTCAAATGATTATTTCTGTCTCTGATAGGGAAATAATTAAAAAACTGATTTCTACATGAAATATTAGAAAACATTGAGGGAAAAGGAGAAAATGCTGGTAACCAGCATTTTCTCCTTTTCCCACAGTGTTTTCAAAAGGCATCTTTCTAAGTTTGTTAAAACTCGAGATTGTGTGGTAAGGAGTTATAATCAAAACAAACTAAAGTGAGGAATGTACCTGTTCCAAACTTTAACAGATTCCGCACTGGCTGAAAGTAAGGCTGTGTTGTCCGAGCTAAAATTGACAGTTCTCACATCTGTTGGATGTCCGTACATGTTTATAGCACCTCCTGTTCCAACATCTTGCTTAGAATCATTGATATTAAAACTGCAGTGCCCAATTGTGTTGTTGTTAAACAAGCAAATCACCTGAAAAGACGGTCAGCTGTACACAACCCTAATCAAGTGGGGTACAATCCCAGCTTTACAGAAGTAATGTAACTCTTTACCACGCAATCCCTAGTTTTAACGACCCTGAGAAATAATGCCTTCTGAAAACATTGCAGGAAAAGGAGAAAATGCTGATAACCAGCATTTCCTCCTTTTTCTCACAATGTTTTCTATCCTATCAAAGACAGAAATCATCTTTCGAGCTACATTTAATGTGTCATCTGCAAATGCTTCCAATTTGGTTGAGTTCAAAATTTTGTTGTTTGGTAAAGTGTTAAAGTTTCAGAGGTCAAAATTAATTCATTCAAATAGTGTAAATCAAAGATCAAGACTCCACATTCTATGCAGTCTAATCCTAGACACCACTGTTAAAAAACTCATTCTTTCTTATGCTTCCCATAGCATGCTGAGAATAAAATGTCTTAACTGATAACAAGAAAGAAATGTGTACATACATGTTTACAAATAGTCATTAATCATCAATAAAAACAAGGTCAACAATTTCCTCAAATATCTGAACTGTTTTGAATTCAAAGAAACAACGTTGAAATGCTGATAATTAAATTCAAATTGTGTTATAGTCCATATTGGGTAATTAACTCTTCACCAAACGACGAAATTTGAGGTTCGTCCAAATTGAAAGCATGTAGACGACAGATTCAATGTTACTCTGATAATCAAATTTGACTCTAAGAACTAGAAAACATTGTGGGAAAAGAAGAAAATGCTGGTTACCAGCATTTTCTCCTTTAATCACAATGTTTTTAAAAGACTTCCTCCAAAGGGTCATGAAAACAAGGGATTGTTAGGTAACAGGTTAAACAAAATATCTGTGCAGGGCAACTCTATACACCAGCAGGGGCTTATCAAAAATTGCTCATTTCTTAGTCCAAGAAGCAATTACCTCAGAACAAAGAAAAGAAATTAATGATGTGCATAACAATATACCAGTGAGACCCCTTGTGATATCAATGAATTCAAGTTTCAATGAATTACAATGAAACCTTTTGGAGGGAGACAGCTGCACGGGAAATTGCACACTGACTGATGAATAAACAGACAAATGGACAGGTGATCACAGCTAAAACAAAATGAGACCTGTTAGATATATAACAATTGGTTGACAGATTGTATGGTGTTTAATGCCATTTCAACATTATTTCAGTTATAGTGCGGCAACCAGTGCACCTATTCATGCTTTGCTGGAGTTTTTTTTAACCAGTGCTTTCTGTCCAAGCCACTTGCTGCTTTCCCACATAACCATCATCAAAACAATGATCATTTGTAAGAGAGGAATGAATACTAACAAAATGACTACCATCAATCCTTAGAAAGAACTTGGAGGAGCTGGGTGTTCGAAATCAGCGACCCCCATGTTCTCATGTCCTGTTTGCTACTAACTGCGCAACCTGGGCTCAGCTAGATATACACAAATCTATTTTATACCTTGATGGAGGAGAAAGACTGGTGGACAATATCAGCAGACACAATTTTAGCGGCCATCTTGATGTCCTTGAATTTTGTGATCTCATCTTCCAATTTCAGCTCAACATTCACAGAGGTACTGTCAGATCCAGATTCTCTACAAAAGCCATTTTCACTCTTTATCCCTTTACCACACAATCCTGTGTTTTAATGACCCTGAAGAACAGAGCTTTTGAAAACATTGTGGGAAGAGGAGAAAATGCTGGTAACCAGCATTTTCTCCTTTTTCCAATTTTTTTTTCCCTACCCTTTGAAAGACATACATGTATCTCATGTATTGACTAACATTACACTTGTGGTCTGCACATGCTTTTAGTTTAAACAAGTACAGAGTTTATCATGTGACAAAGAGTTAACCCTTTACCAAATGACAAAACTCTGGACTGAACTGAACTGAAAGCATTTGCAGACCACAATATAAATGTAGCTCAGTGGATGATTTCAGTCTTAGATTGGATAGAAAACATTGCAGGCAAAGGAGAAAATGTTGGTAACAAGCATTTTCTCCTTTTCCCACAATGTTTTCTCTGAGTCAATAAAACTCGGGATTGAGTGATAAAGGGTTCACAAATTATCTCCCACAGACAACATTTGTCATCTTGCAGTTTGAAACTTTTAAAACTTAATGAAGACCAGAGTAACTGCTGACAATGAGCATTTTCTCCCTTTGCCACAATAATTTGACATGCTTTCATGTCTTAAAATAAAATTCACGTCAGTTATCTCTATTTTACATGGCTGGTTTTCACAGCTGTCTGCTGAAAACCTGTGTTGGGAAGCTATGAAGTACATGAAGTACTACCCGAAATGTGCAATGAAAAGACAAGAAAAATAAATGGGGGGTTTAATGTTTCTGCAAAAAATACCAACCCAGGTCATCCAGCATATTTCACACAGGCTGACTTGGGGCAAAAGTTTTTGCTATTCTTAAATTTTTCTGCATGTCCAAGGACCATTCTACACCAAGATTCAGTCAAACAAAACAGATTTTATGGATCTATAATTATGTGACAACTTGCTTGGTACAATGCATCACAGAGATGCATTAAACCCCTTTTTCCCACAGCATAGCTCAAATAACAGATTTATCTACTATTTTCCTAAATGTTTAACAACATATTGGGTAGCCAAAACTATTATCCTAAAAATCTTACATTTTGTGGTAGTCTTGTTACTAAATCAAAGCTGGTCACAATATTATGATCAAACTACATGACTATCTATAGTGAAACTTCTATGATTCCACAATTATCACTGAAAAAATCTAGTGGTTGAGCAAACAGTACTGCTGATATACCTTTATCAGCAATGGAAAATAATTCATATTTGAGCCATGCTCTGTGAAAAGGGGGCTTAATGCATCTCTATGATCCACGGTACCAAGCAAGCCATCACATGCTTATGGATCCATAATACCAACTTTTTCAACAATCGACTTAATCCTGAGGTAGACTGTCCTTGGACAAACAGAAAATTGACCAATAGCGAAAAGTTTCAGCCCAGGTCAGCCTGTGAGGACTGCACAGGCTGACCTGGGTGGATACTGTTCTCAGATGCATTAAGCCCCCTTTTCTCAGAGTATAGCTCATTTGTATTGAAACTAGAGTTCCTGTAAATATGTACACTTTCCCTGAAACCCTCTACAAATCTTATGTTTTTAAGACCCTGAAGAAGACAACTTTTTAAAAAATTGTGGTAAAAGGAAAATAATGCTGGTAACCAGCAAATTCTTTCTTTTCACACCATGTTTTCTACCCTTTCTGAATCTGAACATTGAGCCATATCTTAAATACGGTCTGTAAATACTTTACATACCATGTTTTCTACCCTTTCAAAGACGAATCTGAACATTGAGCCATATCTTATATACGGTCTGCAAATACTTTACATATGGAGAAATCTAAAATGTTGATGTCTGACAGATAGTTACCTCTTTATCAAATGACAAACAAATGACAAAATCTTAAGACTTGTCCAAATTGAATGCATTGGCAGCCAACAAATTCAATTGGATTTGTCTTTAAAAGTTTACAAAACATTGTGGAAAAAGGAGAAAATACTTTCTCATTTTTCCATTGTGTTTTTAAAATGCCTTTTCCCCAGGGTTGTTAAGGGTCGGGATTGTTTGGTAAAGTGTTAATCAACAGATGAGCCTTGCTCTGTGAAAAGGGAGCTTAATGCATCTGTGAAAAGTATCTGGGCCGATACTTTTCATTATTGGTCAATTTTCTGTATGTACAAGGACCAGTCTACCTCATGATTAAGTCTGTTATTAAAAGAAGTGGCTATTATGGATCCATAAGTATTTAATGGCTTGCCTGGTACCATGGATAAACGGAGATGCATTAAGCCCCCTTTTGCCAGAGCATGGCTCAAATCTATTATGCTTACTTTAACTTTTTCTTCTCTTTCTTCTGTCTTTTATAAAGTCTCTTTTTAAGCTCTTCTTGTGATGGCAACTTAAATACTTCCAATGTGTGATGGTTTCCCTGTGTTAAAAACCACACAACTTAGAACAAGAGCACTGCATGCATGTGCCAATGCTCTGCTTTGCACACTTTTTCAGTAAAAAAAGTCGAAAAACTGAGTTCAAGTTATTTTAAGGGTTACCTGCTCTTGTGGTTCGGTTCCCCTTTTGATATTTATAACTACCCCAAATTTGGACTAAGACGAGGACACAGTTCAGGGTCCAAAAATTTCCAGAAAAGGCACTCGTCCTGTAGGACAAGTGACTTTGAAAAAACACTTGCCCTGCTATGATCCTTACTCGTCCGCCGAGAAAAACCCTTCCAATATTGGACTCTGACGGTTTTTTTTTTTTTTTTCAGACGAAACGGAAACGTTACAACGAACCTTAAATACCGGGTTTTAAAAACCGGTACCAGTTATTCGGTCAATTTACAGAAATTAATAAAGCCAAAACAACACAGTTTTTCGAACTGGTTTCAGGAAAGTATTAGCGTTAATGTTAATATCGTTCGTTTTAATAATTAGCAAAGTCGGTCAGATTGAATTAGGTACACCCGAAGCATATTATGAGATTTTTGTTTGCAATGAAAGGTCCCTGGTTATATCATTAGGCTGATTTGAAACCAGTCTTTATTTGGGGCGGGGACCAGCACGTTTTATGTTCTCTTTCAAAATATGATTTCCTGAATACCCTTAATTCGCTTATTCAATAATTGAATGGCCGTTTTGTCTCGTGTAAGTTAAATATTAATCTGAAAAACTTGTTTTACTATCTCCTATTCACCACTCGTCCTGCCGGACGAGTATGAGTGATATTTCACTCGTCCTCATCCATTTCTTACTCATAAATACGAGTGAACGAGTGGATTTTTTGGACCCTGCAGTTGACAACAGGGCTATCACAATACTTTGACAACAGCTGGGCTAAAAATTGACCAGTTGAGTGCATAATAAAACAGATATTTTCATACAGAGAAAAAAGACCCACTGCCTGTATTTCCTTAAATATCTGACAACAAAATGTGCTGAAATTATGATAGGCGCTCTGTATGTTAAGACTGTATCTTTAAAAAAAAAAAAAAATGGGATTTGTCTGTGAAAGTGTAAAAAAACATTGTGGGAAAGAAAAAAAAATGTTTTTTTTAGTTTCATTAAGAATCAATTTGTAACAGATTAAGTAGGTCTGAAATTAGTTAATTAATTAGGCAAAGTAGATTACACATACATGACATATAAGAGTTGTTTCCATAACATCACAGGTCATGCTGATTAGTCGATCTCTCCCACTTCTAAATACAGAGCCCACCTTCTGACATTGCAATATATCCTGCAAAAAAATGAAATTCCAACCCTGACAGTGCTTAACTCATTACCACACAAAAATCCCGACTTTTAACGACCTTGATGAAGCAGCCTTTTGAAAACATTGTGGGAAAAGGAGAAAATGCTGGTTACCAGCATTTTCTCCTTTTCCCACAATGTCTTCTATCCTATCGTAGACAAATTTCATCCTTTAAGCAACATTTAAATTGTCGTCTCCAAATGCTTTCAATTTGGACAAGTCTAACATTTTGTCATGTGAAAAAGAGTTGATACAACTTACATTGCTCATGTGGACAGTGTGGATCCAAGATCAATCTACAAAGAATGTGCTGTCAAAACTTGAAAGTACACTGTCCGCTGCTTTGTCACAAATTCTAGCAAAAGCAACCTCAAATTGCAATACTGTGGCTTGTTTGCTTTGATGAAAACTTCCCTTCAATTTATCCAGCATCTGGATGGTTAAAATGAGCGAAATAATAACTTCATATTTACATGTAAGCAAAAATTTTGAACAAAAACAAAGCAGGAAAAAGAACATTATACACTGACGAAAACTTACAAAACGTGGCCGACCATTTCAAATAATTATGGTAACTGAGATCATTAAACTGTAATGAAATTAACTTATTCCATTCTTTTATCACCTGTTTACAATCCTCTCCCAATGCTGATCACTTTTCTAATGAAGGTTATGTGGAAAAGCAGCCAGTGGATTGCAAAGAATATTGTGCAAAGTACAGGTAAAAGAAACTCTAGGAAAGCAAGGATAGATGCACTAGCCATTGCGATATAACTTTATCAATGTTAAAAAGGGTGTTAACACCACAATAACAAACAATTGCTATAATTTACAGGTTTTGAAGTAAGTATTTGATTAGCATGAGGTATAATTTCTCAATGTTGTTTGCTCAAATGCTGAGCAAACATATTTTACATAGTGGCAGTTCATAAGTTTTGTATATTATATTTCATGTGTCTATTTTTAGAAATGTTATGGGTAAAGAAATGTCGTAATTTAAGCTGGGGGGGAATTATTTCCTCGTAACAGTGAATATTTTCCTCCTGCCGAAAATCTGGAACTACTTTTTTAAGTTTTTAAGTTTTAAAAGTGGCATTTGTTGACAAAATAATCAGAGGAAATATAATATATAATTTATTTCATCAGCTTGTGGTTAATATGGGGAAATATTTGCCTCAAAAGGGAAAGGTCCGCGAAAATAACTCGTGCCTTACGGCACTCGTTATTTTCGCATACCTTTCCCTTTTTCGGCAAATATTTCCCCATATTAACCACAAGCTGATGAAATAAACTCTATTTAGTGCACATTTTATCACTTGAAAATGAGTGGTGCTGTTGCAAAAGGGGTTTTACTGCATCTTTTTGATGCATTTTACCATGCAAATCATCACATAATTATGGATCTATAAAATCCATTTTGTCTAACAACAGACTGAGTCATACGGTAGAAAATTTTCTATCCTATCTAAGACAAATTCCACCATTTGAAACACATTTGAATTGCCGTAGTCAAATGCTTTCAATTTGGACAAGTCTACATTTTTGTCGCCTGGTAAATAAACATAACACTACATCCTCAAGTCTAAATCTGTAACATACAAGTTCTTCGTCATCATCATCTTCCGACTTCTCCTCTAGTCTTGGTTTTTTTGCTACAGGTTCTGGCATCTCATCTTTTGTGTCTGGATACTCCTCATCTTTCATTTCCTGTAATAAAGTACAACCACATATAGTCTGTCAAAGCACTACAGTGCACAGAAATCAATTGTTTTGTTCTTTTGTAAATCTGAAAGCTTGTAATATTGGTAGCAAGTGGCTAGATCTAGCACTTGAATGAACCTGTCCCATGAAACAAAACCTTAGACACATCCATATTGAAAGTATTTTAAAACAAAACAAACAAAAAAATGAATTAGTTCACCTGACTGAATTTGTTTTTGAGAAGAAAGATGACAGTGTGTTGTTTCCTTTCCCCAGTTATTACTGCTTCTAATGAAAAGAGTAACATCGGGAAAAGTGTTGATGTCTGTATTGTCACACTTCTGTTTAAATCTTTTCATCTTTTCTCCTTTTGGTACGATGACTTTTAAAAGAAGTTTTCATGGCAACAAGATGTGTGTTTACAACACACATGAATTTTTTAAGCTTAAATGAGGAATAGCATTTTAACATTTTAACAAACAATACAAAATTTCAAAAACCCTAAGAAAGACACTCTGAAAACATCGTGGGCAAGGGAGAAAATGCTGGTTACTGGCATTTTTCCCTTACTGTTTTCTTCCCATTATTTCAGTCACATTTAGCTTGCCGTCTGCAAACACTTCTACTTTGAGAAAGCTTTCCTCACACTTTATTGTCTTACACAGAGTAAACAGCTTAAAGTATGCTGTACGACATTTGGCATGAAAAGTTTTTGAAGGAGAGGGATTCTATATGAGTGTGAACCACGAGTTTTGAAACAATACAACCAATATGAAAATCCATATGATCTACACAAGGAAAAAATAGTTTTGTTTATGGCATCTTGTTTCTGGATTCAACAAATTAACCCATCATTTTATAAACACGTATGGTCTATTGCCCTATGGTAAAAAGCTTTTGAAAACATTTTGAATCAAAGGCATCTTTTCAAACAGTGTCTACACCATTTTAAAACATCTGGTCTTTTTCTTTCTTATCTCTTCTTTGACCGATATGTCATATTCCCAGGTATAAAAAGCCAAGTTTGTAAACTCTTACCTGTTTGATTTCAACAGTATAGTGTATATCCCAGACTCGTAGTTCACTATCAGCACAGCCAGTCACTAGTCGTGAATCATCTCTCAGGAGAACAAAATCATACACCTGTAATAAAAAAATATATATATTTCTAAAGGCAATCATATTGATGCACTGTTTGAGCTAACATGAGCTAGAGGAGGCAAAATGATAAGATATTTATAATATGTATTTGTAATATGTGTCCTTCATCCACTGTAAGCATTTATCATATTATCACTCTGGAGGCCAGATTTTTTTCCCAGTCTTGATGAAACCCTGTCAAAATGTTTGTCGTCATTGTATCTTGAAAATGATCACCCTGGGTTTAAAACCAAGTCATTGTCTCGTATGTTAGACATAGCTTATCGTTACTCTAGAAGTTACATTTTTACCCCTATCTTTATGAAAATTGGTGAGAATGTTTTGGCCTGCTAGTGCCTTCAGTGACATATTGATCATCAGGGTTCAAAAACTATACCACTTGATCATATTTCCAAAGGACCTTGCAATTACTCATTAGAATAAACTATATGAGCCATGCTTGGCAAAAGGGGGTCTAATGCATCACTGTGATCCGTAATACCAAGTAAGTGATCACAGTGTTATAGATCCATGAAATCCATTTTGTATAACAACCTACTTAATCATGAGGTACACTGGTCCTTTGACATAAAGAAAATTTACCAAAAGAAAAATATTTCGACCCAGGTCAGCCTGTGCAGACCATGCTGCACAGGCTGACACTAAACCCCCTTTTCACAGAGCATGGCTCATATCTTACGTCACAATCTTAATGCAAGTTTTCCACTCTCAGGATATTTGTCTTTATATCTCATACAACTTTGAATATAGAGTGCCTTCTGTTAAAGGGAACACCAGTAGGTCCAAAGGCTGACAAATACAATCAGAGGACAGATTAAACATAATTATTATAATACCTCACTCCTGTGCTCCACCAAAGTGTTAAAACAATGCTGTGTGTCTAAATCCCAGAACTTGATAAAGGTATCTTTAGAACTAGAAAAAAAAATCAGTCTGAAAATTGGTTTCTTCTTAAAACAACTAGATGGTGATGTTTGATTAATGATTAAGACCATTCTTGACACTATCTTTTTGTAATCTAAATCTTTAATGAACGACAAAATTTTAGACTCGTCAAAATTTGAAGCTTTTGCAGAACACAAATTATATGTGACCCAAATTGTAGAATTTGTCTCTGAAAGGGCAGGAAATATTGTGGAAAAAGGAGAAAATGCTGTTTACCAGCATTTTCTCGTTTTCCCACAAAAGGCTTCTTCCTCAAGGTCGTTTAAACTTGGAATTGTGTGACAAAGGCTTAATCATTTAATGTTCTGTAACTGATCTTAACAAATATTTATGAACATTTTTCACAGATTATTTTGCCTTGCTACCTGTATACAGTATTCAAACTTCAGTGATCTTTTTTTTTTGTCATGACTTATTAATCACATTTATTTGAACTGGTACCAGGGTAAGTTTTTGGAAGTTTGTCATCCTCAAAAGCATCCAGACAGGGTAGGAAAAATTAAATCCCTTGTCCGTATATTACCCTTTATAGTGCCTTTCACAAATGTGGTTCATGGTACAGCCAGAGTAGATCCAGATCAGGCAGCACAAAATATGCAGAATTTAATCTATCCACTAGCCATGCTGGCCAGAGGTAGCAAAGGCATTGCAGTTATTCCTGTCTTTTTTACAACATTGGAAATTTCCATCCTTTACCACACAGCTGCCAGTTTTAAAGACCCTGATGAAGAAGCCTTTTGAAAACATTTAAAAACCAGAGAAAATGCCAGTTACAATCATTTTCTCAATTTTTCACAATGTTTTCTACCTTTTCAGACACAACTTTCATAATTTGTCCAACACTTTTTTCTGGTCTGCAAAAGGCCTCCAATTTGGACCAGTCTAAATTTTTGTTGTTTGGTAAAGATTTAATAGTCAGCTTCCACACCCAATAAAAGATAAACGATAAATTTGAAATTCATTTTTGCATACCGTATCTTGAACAAAGTTTGGCTCTTCCTCAAACCATAAGGCCTGCAACACGTGAAAAGGGGCATTCGGACATTTGCGTAAAGTGTCGTCTCGGATCAGCCTGCGCAGTCCGCGCAGGCTAATCCGAGACGGCACTTTATGATTACACTAGATTTTGTCCTACATTAGACTTGCGCAAAACAGAAAATTACATAAAAACAGAAAGTGTCATTTCGGATTAGCCTGCGCAGAGTGCTCAGGCTGATCCAGAACGACACGACGCAAATGTCCGAATGCCCCTTTCCGCGTGTTCCAGGCCATATGAGTCATGCCGTGAAAAGGGAATTTAATGCATCTGCAAAAGTATCGACCCATGTAAACCTGTGTAGTCCTAACAGGCTGATTTGGGTCAAAACAATTTGCTATTTGTAAATATTTTGCATGTCCAAGGACCATTCTAACTTATGATCTAGTTGGTTGTTATACAACATGGATTTTATTGATCCATAATAATGTGATGTCTTGTTCGGTGCAATGCACCACAGAGATGCATTTAGCCCCCTTTTGCTAGAGCATGGCTAATATCTGGTTTTACTACATGTTTATGGTTGCTTTGCTGGATTATGTTCATGTATTTATGTACAATGTATACAACAGAAACTGATATCAAACCTTGTAACCAGAACATTTCTATCTTTCAAAAAGGCAGCCTGGGTTACAACACCCTTGTGTCCTTTTAATCTGTACAGACCACACTCATTTACAATGTCCCAAACAATTACATCTGTATCCTATAAAGTAGCAAAAAAAAAAAAAAAAAGTAAAATGGAGACATTTGCTGTACAAACATATGAAAACTTTTTCAAAATGACTTTTTACACACCAGCAGTTGAAAAATACCTGTTCTTCTAACTATTTATCAAACAGAAAAATTCATTCTCAATGATGAAAGAATTTTTGCAGAGGACAATTGCAGAGGACAACTGCAGAGGACAATTGCAGAGGACAACTGCAGAGGACATTTAAAGATCCATTGTATCCATTTTCTCTAACAAATGACTGATTCCTCAGGTAAAATGGTCCTTGGACATGTAGAAAATTGACCAGTGGCAAAAAGTTTCGACCAATATCAGCCTGCACAGACTGTGCAGGCTGACATAGGTCAATACTTTTTGCAGATGCATTAAGCCCCCTTCTCACAGAGCATGACTCAATTAGATTTATCAATGGATGGGATGTGGAAAAAGGATGATAAAGATTATGGTAGACAACATATTTTTCCTTTTACCAACAATGTTTTCAAAGGCCTCATTTCTTACAGTCTGTATAACAGAGGGCTGTTTTGTACATGGTTATAAGCCTCTAGCTTCTCCACTTTGGCTTCAACCGTCCAATTTTGGTTCAAATCCTTTTTTCATCTGGTGAAAGTGATATTGACAACTATTTACTCTTTACAAAAAAAAACTGTTTTATCATGACCTTCGGGATAGTAGCTTAAGACAATATTGTGGAAAACAGATATATTTGAAAAACACACATTTTTTTCAGCCAGCTCTAACTTGTGGTATTTAATAGTAAATGCTTACAATACGGACAAGTCTAAAATTTTGTCGTCTGATTCAGAGGTAAAGGTCAGAGAAAATTCGAATAATCTCACAGATATTTCATTAAAACAATTAAATATAAGATGAACTTTCGTAAAGATCTACAATGTAATGATATTTTAAATAAGAGTACTTCCAAATAATGAGCATGACAGTTCATGTAAACAAGACCAACCTTCCCTCCAGACACCAAACGCAATCCACTGTGGTCATACTTTAGACAAGTCACGGTTGATTTATGTCCACTAAAAGTGACAGTATTCTCCGCTGTTTGTAGATCAAACACACAAATTTTACCATCATTGTAGCCAACAGCAATATGTCTGCAATCAGGAGACCTTGCAAATTTTGTGACCTCTTGTTTTTCACCTCTCAATACACCATACTGAAGAAAAAATAGTAGGGAAGAGTTCAAGACTAAGTCTAATATAGAACAACTTAACCATTAGAGCACTGTAAAAGGCATTTTGAATCTAGCAATAAAACTCAATCACATTTTTGGGATTGCTCTTCAGCAGGATGTCCTGGCAGAGCAGCCAAAGTAGATCGAAGATGATACTGCACAAAATGTGCAGTCTGATCTTAATTTAAACTGACTGCAAAAGCAACCATAAAAGTGAAAGGTGCTTTTAGGATTAAAAAAGAACCTTGGACTAATAATTCAAATTCATGAAGCAATCAATTCACACTTGTATACAAAAACACATATAATAATCTATGACTAATAAAGCTAGGTTGGCGCTAGCTAAAAAACTTTAGTAGCCAAAATTTTTGTCGATCAAAATCCAAGTTCAGTCGATGAGCCTGATCATTGTGACTTTTCCTGAGTATTTTATGGCATGGAGTCATGTATGATCGGTTTATAGCTAGATCTATAGCTTTGTAGCACTGGTATAGATCTAGACGCGAATTTGTAAGTCTTTCAGATTTTTTTTTTTAAACAGATCTATTTCTGATTGTCCCATTACATACAATTGAGAGCCAAGTATTAAAACGTCAAAAGTCAGCTACAAATTCCTGTGCTTTTACGCTGAGGAATGATTTAAAGTTCCATAAATTCAACAATATGTGCATTTTAATCAGGCTTAAGCTTTGACCATACAATCCCCAGTTTGGGTGACCCTGAGAAGGAAGGCTATTGCAAATACTAGGAAAAGGTGAAGATGATGGCAACCAGCGTTTTGTCCTTTTCCCACGATATTTTCTGCCTTTTTAAAGACAAAATTATAACACCTCATGAGCTACACTTGAATTGTCGTCTGCAAGTTCTTCCAGTCTGGCTGATTCTAAAATTGTGTTGTCTGCTAAATAGCTAATTAGATTTTTTTCAAATCAATCAACAATTTCATGCATTGCAAGAGACATGTATGAATCCACTTTTGATGAAATTCACCCCAAAACATCTGTTTGGTCTTGCAAATGATTCAAGAAATGGTTTCACACTTAGCCCGCCGATCACCAAAAAACATCTGGCGACAATATTTCTCATTAGACGAAATTATATATCTAGCATTTATTAGTTTTCAACACACACACAAAAAAAAATTTTCAGAAGAAAAGAATCTAATGAGGCCCGATGAAGCTTAAAAGGTCAAGTCTTTCATGAAAAGACTGCAATTTATGCTGTCAAATGTACTTGATAAACGAAAGTAAAAGCTTGATTAATTTGTTCAGCACTATAGCGTCCAAAAATTGCGATTGTTCATGTGTTCTATTTATAGAACAAAACTACCGGTAGCTTGCCGAGGGCGACTTCGTCTATCGGATAGTTAAGGGAGATGCAAGATATATCAACACTGGATACCCAGTATATGATTAGCAGGTTGACGTACGCTGATCTCACAGTTTAGGAAGTGTTCAATATACAAAACTGATAAGAATTTCACAGTCGGCGATTTTATCTTATTACTTTTTTTAGAATCGCCAATATCTGCTCTTTTTGTGTATTTAGTCGCCAGGTGTAAAATTCAATCGCCAGTGGTGATTTTGCCGATCAGTAGCGCCAACCTAGAATAAAGGCAGAGAAATTTCCAGCTCTTTTCATAGAATATATACTGAAAAATTTTACAATACAGGAAAATTAGGATGAACAGAAACCCTAATCCATTTTTTTAAAGATTTGGCAGCTGTTTGAGTTTAATGTAGTTCTGCTTGCAGCATTAGGGTGTGAATTAATTAAATGGTACTAGTTTCATCAGCACAATTTGGAACAAAAAGGCTGCAGATGGGAGAAATTGGAATATGCTACAAATTTGTATAACTTTCATTCTGAAAAATAACACATTAGCTCCTTCAGATAACCTCCTAGTCTCACAGAAAACATTGTTGCAAAAGGATAAATTGCTGGTAACAAGCAATTTCTTATGCCACATTACTTTCCTAACTATAGATTAACCCTTCACCACAAAACAAAACTTAAACCTGTCCATATTGAAAGCATTTAAAGACAATAAGTTGATTGTAGCTCAAATGATGGGATTTGACATTGAAAGGGAAGAAAACATTGTGGGAAAATTTTGCTTACCAGCTCTCCTTTTTTCAGTGTTTTCAAAAGCTGTCTACTTCAGAGTTGTTGAAACTCAGGATTGTGTGGTTTGTGAGGTAGAGTTAAAACCTTAATGTATCATGAGTTCCATGAGTCAGTGCTGCATTATTCTGCAGTGATTTGCTCACCTTTTCACCGGTCCGTATATCCCAAATGATCACATCCTCACATGCCCCAACAGCACAGTATCTACCCTTTACACCCTTGATGTCTAAAAACACTACATTGGCTTTGTTTGTGGCTATCAGTCCAAACACTGCAGCTGGTGCATATCTTAAATACTGTTTTGTAAGACCCATGTCTGTCTGAAATAAATCCAAAGTGGTTACTAAAAGGGGTCTACTGTGCAGTAGACTCTAGAGATATTGTTCGCGAAATCAGATGACAATTTGAAAACACGCCGTTTAAACTACCTATCAAATCAATATTCATTGAAATTATTCACCCTGTTTGCTTTGTGATAAGATTTATAAACTTTTATCATCGAAATCTGATGTAGAAACAACTATATTAAGCACTTACTCAAACTTGCCTTGTCTTGCGTTCCATGTGTGTTTTGGTACGCTTGCTTGTCAATATTTTTCGGATGATCCAAATTATGTTCCAATCGTTGACATGGAAAGTTCAGAGTATTGGGCAGATTAGTTCTTTATTTAGAGACATGTAAGGTCGAGAAATTTTTTCATGAATGAGTTTCAAAACGTTTATTTTTAAGAGAAAGACGTTCAGTTCTGGTGTTCACAAATGTAACATTATAGATCGAAATCTCGAACGTTTTTCTATTCCATTTCTATGGTATGGTGGCATATTTCTGCCACGAGATACGAGATAGCTATCATCATAATTTAAGAAAACTATCGCGATAAATTAAAGTTTCCTGGAAATTTTATCGAGATAGTGAAAAGTTTCCTGAGAAAAATATCACGATAAACTTAGTATTTTAACGCAAAATTTCTCAATCGTGCACGAAGCTGACATTCGAGATAAAATTATCGTGATAGTTCTATCCGCTGCTCGATATATATAAATAGAAAATTCACCATTTGGATGAACTCGGTAGTTTTTGACTTCACAAGATTGCAGTAAGTAAAAATTCGAATTATTAACAATTGTAGCCTAATTGGTTAATTCTGACAAGACTGGAAATGAACAGAAGTGTGTAAAATCACAAAGACGACTCGAAATGCCTTCTACAAACAACTTTAAAACCATTCGAGTAAAAATAGAATTCATAAGGTTGTAGACGAAGATGTTCCGAAACAGTATTTTATTATAGTTACTGTGAATGTCAGTTGTGGGCACGAAAGCAAAAAAATCATGATAACAGTTAGAATTATCGCGATATTTTTATCGTGAAAATTTTTATTATATTTCCAGGAAACTTTGTTTTATCACGATAGTTCTCTTAAATTATCGCAATAGCTGTCTCGTATCGTGCGGCAGAAAATGCCACCATACATTTTCTCCAAACATTTCTTTGTCAGTTTTACTCATTTTGATGGTATATCTATCCTTTGTATGGTAATGGGAAATTCTGACAGATGGTCTTGCATCACTCTGTTGTAGTTGACGTTGGGTACAATCACGACCAGTTGCCCGGCTAGCTCTATTGATAGAGCTGTAGAGATACAGTAGATACTAGTGTTCAGGGGGTCGTGGGTTGGAGTTCCACCTCGGGAACACTTTTCTCCCTTGACTTACTTCATTAGCGATTAGTGAGCACGGGTAGGGAGCACCGGCGGTCCGTGGGGACCGATGGGAGTTAGTGACTCCCAGAAAATCAAGAGGGGTAGGAGTGTTGTAGTTGACGTTGGGTAGACTCACGACCACTTGTCCGGCTAGCTTAGTTGGTAGAGCTGCAGAACTAGTGTTCTGGGGGTCGTAAGTTAGATTCCCGAGTCGGGCATACTTTTCTCCCTTGATTAACTTCAACGCCACTGGCTATATCAAAGCGTTGAGAACACTGAAGTGGTATTTGTCAAGGAAACCATTGTGTGGAATTAATAATTTGAAAGAAAAGGAGAAATATTATTCAGATATTGGCTTGAAAGTCAACCTACGAAGCAAATAAATAATTTTTTCGTTAAAGGGAGTGTACTCATGACAAAGTTAGGATTATTTGTGTATTGGTGGTCTCCCATTGATCATTAGGAGGAGTCAGGAGTAAAGTCCCTTGACAATAGGATGCATGATGGATAGAGAGAGAAACCATGTGAATATATCACATAAAATTAAGTTTGTAACTGAAAACTATGATTTTGAAATATATTTGGCCGTTAAAATTTAATTCCCAACATTAAAATCAATTATTTCGATATATAAATATTCATGCCCAATCAAATGGAGTAGCGCACAATCATGGGACGAACAAGCCATGGGACGAACTGGTTTTGGAACGAAAAAGCCCAGGACCAAGCGATCACTAGACAAATGTTGTATATATCATTGCGCCAATAGAAAGATATGGGCGAGTGAAGCTATTTTCAATCAAGAATTAATATTTTCACGATCGATGACCTCACCCAGTGTATTTTAACTTGCCATTTCCAATTACATATCTGAGTGCTACCGAAAAACTCATTTGTCTGAGAAAAATTGAGTTTAATTGGGTTTATTTCCTTCAGCTTTGCACAAAATACGAGTCGATACATGGTCTTCAAAATTTAATATTAAACTCATAGTGATATTCGACAAATACCACAAAAACGCAAGTAAGCTTTTGCCGATAGTTATTGATAGAAAGTCTGTAATCCATGTAACAGTGTACGGTAGAAACAAATTCATTGTTCCTGCAGCATCTGTTTAATGTTAGTTATTACACGATTTACATGGTGTAATGCAAGTCTCCAACATGGTTGTGACTTAGGAGGGGGACGATGCCTAACTTAGCGATGTTGTTTGTGAAGTCAACATTCTATGCTGAACTGTGAAAAATAATTTGTGATACGCTCTGATAAAATGGGTTTAATGCGTATCCATGATACATTATATACCAAGCAAGTTATCAAATAATTATGGACCCATAAAGTTCAGTATGTCAAACCCGACTGAAACCTGAGGTTGAATGGTCCTTGAAGATGTAGAAAAGTGACTGCGCAGGTTGACCTGAATCGATCATTTTTGCTAGATCATGGCTCAAAGCTATGCAGGAACCATTTATAAATGATTTCTGGAAAAAAATATAATAAAGACCTTCAAATGCACTATATAATCGCTGAAATAAGTCGCATTCAATGCACCCAAGATTCTCTCAAGAAACTTGAGAAGAAGATCACCCATGACTATTAACACTAAATATGGATGAATCTTGGCAAATAGTTTTTTGACAATAAGTTTTTAAGTAAAATTAATAGCAGCTTAATATAGATGATAGACGCCTCGTCAATAGCACACATTGATTATGCCAAATATATCTTAATTCTGACGTAGATTTTTTAGAACATTGTTAAAGATCACTCTATGGCTAATATAGAGATGGTAAGCCCATCCCTTGTGACACATGCATGACGGACAGGAGGTCGTAACGTTACTTCTATGCGTGGTGGCATTCGGCCAATGGACCTAAACTAGAGGATTAACCTTGGACATCATATCGAGCCAGCCATTGGGGATTTTAAAAAGCACATCTACTCAAGAATAAGAATAATTGTGCCAAACTACATTGTAATCTATGCAGAACGTGGAATTTATGGCACGAAGTCACTCTATTTATGACAATTTTATCATTTGACCTTTCAGTGTGACCTTGAGCTTGGACAAATGATTCAAATGGCACTTCTACTGGTTATTTAAATCCATCGATAATTGTAGAAGTTGTAGCCCGGACAAACTCTTTTTAAGACAATTTTATCATTTGACCTTTAAAGTGACCTTGACCTTGGACCTACCTGAACAAATTATTCAAATAGCACTCCTACTGGTAAAGAAGAACATTACTTAGTGTAAAATTATTTTTAAATCCATTGATAATTGTACAAGTTGTAGCTCGGACAAGCTCTATTTATGACAATTTTAGCTTTTGACCTTTAAGTGTGACCATGACCTTGGACCTACCTGAACAAATGATTGGAATGGCACTTCTACTGGTAAAAGAGAACACTTGTGGAAAATTATTTTTGAAATCCATCCTTAAATGTAGAAGTTGTAGCTCGGACAAGTACCATTCATGACAATTTTATCATTTGACCTTCAACTGTGACCTTGACATTGGACCTACTTAAACAAATGTTTCAAATAGCACTTTCACTCATAAAGTAGAACAACTGTGCCAAATTATTTTGAAATCTATCCATAAATGTAGAAGTTCTGATCCGAACAAATTTGGACGGACGCACGCACATACATTTGGACACCAAATCGACATTGTGAAACTTGTCATGCTCACTGCAAGCGGGCTTGACAAAAACGATCCTGTTCAACAAAATCGGTTGAACATTTGTCCCCATTTTCAAGCAAAACTGCTTCTTTGCCTCGTGAAATAATTTTTTTGTATGTAAACAGTCATCTACAAAAAAGTAATAGAAAGCATAGAGATAGATTTGAAAAGAATCACTGACAACAACAACAACAAAAAATAAATTTGAACTATTTGTATTCAGTTATATCGCATCAAACTTCGACAGAAATTCGACATCCATTCTTAATCAGAGTAATTCGCTGAACATTTACAGGGACATAAATCGTAAGTGTGCCACTGTTGTCCTCACCGTCTGGTACTTTATTGGCGCCCATGAGATGTGTGTCACCCATGTCAGAGAGCACTTGTTTCCTGTTTGACCTTTCTTTTGTTTTCTTGGACACGGTTGGGTTCACAGCAGTTTGCGCGTTTTTAACTGAATTATTGGACATGTCCCTGTCGCCCCAAACATCACTTATAGACTCTTTTACATTTCTATCATTTTCTACCGTGTTATTCGCTTCACTATTCCTCGATTTGAGTAGCTTTCTTAGCTCTCCACATTTTTTCATCAGTTTGGATATAACAAAACTTTCTTTTCTAACTTCATCGCTCTCAGCCTTGAGGCAAGTTTGTGTTTCTTTCTGGTGTGATTTTGCAGGTCTCAAATGGCTCAAATCACCACACTTCCTGACAACATCGACTTCGTCAACACGGGTATTCCAGTTGCGGATTTTCTTCTTGTCAGGACTTGATGAATTTTTTTCTGAACTAACACAGTTCGGCGCTGTAGTGTAGTGTCGCATGTGATGCCAGATAATTGCAGACAGTAGACGTTGTTTATTTTCTTCACAATTTACATGACAGATAGGATATTTTTCATAGAAACTATAAAATTTGAGATGAGCAGCTCTGTGTGGTTCTATAGTAAATGCAAAGTCTGGTATTACAAGTTGCTGCCGCAGCTGCTGTCGTACAAAGCTGTTCATTAAGTTGTTCGCCGCCTTTAAATCAACATAAGTGACATGAAAGTTACAGTTGCTCTCTATAAGTTCCACGTATCTAGCAGTAACCTCTACTAATCTCCTTGTCTTGCCTTCGTCGAGACCAAGGTACCTTGCTACCTCCGTAACTTTTACGCCTGTTTGTCGTAGTGTATTTCTTGCTTCATAAATTATCTTATGTCCGCCTTCACAAACAATGTCTCGTGTACATCGAATTATTTGCTTCAGGTTATCTTCCATTATGATTGTGTCATTATGCAGTACCTAACGTTAAATGATTCTCAACACTAAGCAACAACGTCCGCGTTAACGTTATCACGTCGGCGTGACGCTAAAATGGTGATGTCACACGTCACGCACATGTCGGATATGTAACAAAGTCGTGGATCGGTGATCGTTCCTGCAGGGCTTGAATAGACCTCTAAAGACTATGGCAGTCAGTAAAGTTATGTAGGACGGACAGGACAATGGAAAAGCTATGGTTGGATATTTCATCAATATAGAAGTATTGAACCTTGATAGATTAATGGGATCAACATCATCACTGATCGCCTTGAAGCAGTTTTTAAACCCCCCTCCATCAAAATTAGACCAGTCAGTAGACCAGAGGAAAATACTTTCTGAAGCAAGAAAGGGGAGGGGGGAAAGAGCAGATTGTCTGCTGTCCCGCACATCGTTCTTGCGCTAAACGTTGGTCGTATTGACCGCTATCGAACTACTAAATTTTTAAGGTGCGGGAATAGGGAGATTATGGTAATAAGTGCATTCAATTGCGCATTTGGTTTGCTCGAGGATACGGTTACCCGAAAGCGCTTCAGATGCTGTTGCAGACAGCGTAGACTAAGAGCAAAATACGTAGGTGTAGTCCGATCTTCGATACAGAAAGACCGGAAAACGTCTTGGGAAAAGGAGATGCTGCTGATTCCCAGCATTTTCTCATTTTCCAAAAATATTTTCAAGATGTCTCTTTCTCAGGGTCGTTAAACGCGGGATCATGAGGAAAGGGTTAAGTTATTAAACATATTATTTTAAAACACTTCTAATTTCTGCAGGCAATTTTAATATATTTCAGTTTACTAGATCTATCCAGAGCAATAAACCTTTTTTTTCTCGTATGAGATACAAAGTAATACTATGGAAAGAACAAAAAACAAAAAACTACGTTAGTTCAGTTTTACTACCCGAAGAATATAAATGTTATTATATAAATTCAAAAACATTCTGAGGAGAAAAAATGAGTGCTCTTCTTGTCTTTCATAACTGAGATAATCACTGTTGGAATGACACGGTTAACTCTTTACCATACGACAAAATTTCAGAACCCTCCAAACTGAAAGCATTTTGCAGGAGACAATTAAATGTGAAACAAACATAAAGCTTTTTCTTAATAGGGTAGAAAACATTGGTGGGAAAAGGAGAAAACGCTGGTATCCAGCATTTTCTCCTTTTCCCACCAAGGTTTTCAAAACTAAGTTGTTGAAACTAAAGAATGTGTAGTATAGGATTAATTTAAGACTGAGTGTAAAGTAAGTGATGAGCATCAGTAAAGACGCCACAGCAATTTCAATTCTACAGCTGTTATGGTGCATCTTGCAAACAGTGGAGATTATATTCCACCTTAACAATAACTATTGATATTCTATATCTCATGCAGGTCACACTGAAAAAGAAACCATAGCTGAACATTGCAGTGGTCTCAGCGATGGAGATAAGACAACAATACATATCTTTGATCCAAGGTGTTTAAAACAAGCACCAACTCCTGAATAAATTACAACCTTTTCATATACAATAGACTAAATTTGACATCAGAGCAAACAACTACAGAAAAACCTGTCTTAGTGGGCTACTTCTATTAAGCAAGCAACCTGTATAAACTCTTTATCAAACAACAAAATTTCAGACCTGTACAAGTTGAAAGCATTTGCAAGCGAGATATTAAATATGGCTCAAATTATGGAATTTGTCTTTGAAAGGGTAAAAAACATTGTGGGAAAAGAAGAAAATGCTGTTTACCAGCATTTTCTTCTTTTCCAACAATAGTTTCACCGGCCTTCCTCACCAGGGTTGTTAAAACATGGGATTGTTCAGCAAAAGGTTGAGCAAGCATATATGGCTTGCAACACGCGAAAAGGGGCATTTGGACATTAGCGTAAAGTGTCGTCTCAGATCAGCCTGCACAGTCCGTGCAGGCTAATCCGAGACGGCATTTTACAACTACATTAGATTTTGTGCTACAGTAGACTTACGCAAAACAGAAAATTACATAAAAATGGCAAGTGTCGTTTCAGATGAGCCTGCGTGGACTGCGCAGGCTGATCCGAGACGACACTTTACACAAATGTTTGAATGCCCCTTTTCGTGTGTTGCAGGCCATGTTGAGTTCACAGAGAAGGCCATCAAATTAAAATGTACTGCATTCAGCAAGCACATGACTACACAGCAAGCACCTGAGTATAATACATTTTTAGTGTCCCTTAGGTCCTTGATACAGGTTGGACGGACTTGTACCATACATCACTTAATTTGAAGTATTGACAGCAGAAAAATATTACAGCAAATCTTATTGATCCCCCAATGGAAAGAATTCATTCATATACACATACTAAAATTGACTTATGAATAATGTGCTTTAATCCTTTCTTTTAATTTCACCTGTGTTTGTCATGCTGTCCACTTTTGAAAATATTGTGGCAAAAGTAGAAAATACTTAAAACCAGCAATTTCTTCAAATAATGTATTTACCCTTACTTTGTGTTGATTATCTATATTCTATGAGGATGTTTTCAAAGTCGTCTGCTGTAAGATTGTTGGAATAATAAATAACAAATAAGTTCGACCTTTACCAAACAATCCTGAATTTTCACAACCCTGAAGAAAAACCTTTTAAAAATATTGTGGGAAGAGGAGAAAATGCTGGTAACTAGTAACAAGTTTCTCTCTCTTACCACAATGTATTCTACCCTTTCATAGACAGAAACCACTATTTGTTGTTTGCAAACGCTGTCAATTTGGGCAAGTCTAGAATTTTGTCATTTGGAAAGGAGTTAACCCTTTCCCACACAACAAGATAGTAGCTGTGTAAAAATCCAAAGCATTTTCAGGCAAAAAATTAAATGTGGTTCAAATTATAGAAGTTTCCTTTGATAGGAGAGAAAACATTGTGGGAAAAGGAGAAAATGCTGGTTACCAGCATTTTCTCCTTTTCCAACAATGTTTTCAAAGGGCCTCTTTCTCTTTCAGGATTGTGTGGTAAAGAGTTAAACAGATGATAAACCCCTTTCCAGACAACAAAATTACGGACACCTTCATATAATGAAAGCATTTACAGACTACAAATTAAATGTGGCTTAACCCTTTACCAAACAATCCCTTGTTTTCACAAACCTGAGGAAGAGGCCTTTTGAAAACATTGTGGGAAAAGGAGAAAATGCTGGTAACCAGCATTTTCTCCTTTTTCCCACAATGTTTTCTACCCTGCCAAAGGACTTCAGTTCATTTGTACCACTTTCAGGTTTGTCGCCTGCAGATGCTGTCAATTTGAATGAGTCTAAAATTTGTTCTTTGTGAAAGGGTTAAATAATAAGATTTGTCTATGGAAAACTTGCAAACAACAAATTAAATGTGGCTCAAATGATAGGATTTGTCTTTGAAAGAGTAGAAACCAATATGGGAAAGGATTAAACATTGGCTACAAGCATTTTCCTCTTCTCTTAATGTTTTCAAAAGACCTCCCCCCCCTCCCCCCTCCAGAGTCATGAAAACAAAGGATTATATAGTAAGGGGCTACAGCCATAGTTTAATTCTTGATGATCTTCAGCCAATCACAATACACTGGTGGTTTGAAACAGTTTTCACTCATGCAGACAACTTTCCCTTACCATCTTGTAAAAGACGTTTTTTAAAAACATTGTGGCAAAAGGAGATGGTGAAGAAATTTTGATTTTACCACAATACTTTCAGTTGTCCTCATGTATTGAACCCCGATTTATTCAGATTATCTACTAGTATATACGTGATTTACAAGGTTGCTTAAGAAGTCGTCTGTTGTAAACATGTTACATAAGATAAAGATTTAACACTCATTGACCTTATCTGTATTTACTTTAACCCTTTACCACACAATCCCGACTTTTAACGTCCCTGAGAAAGAAGCCTTTTGAAAACATTGTGGGAAAAAGAGAAAATGCTGGTAACCAGCATTTTCTCCTTTTCCCACAATGTTTTCTTCCCTTTGCAATACACATTTCAAATTTTCATTTACTTTTATTTTGCCGTCTGCAAATGCTTTCAATTTAAACCAGTCTAAAATTTTCTCGTTTGGTAAAGAGTTAAACAATGTATTATTACTTGGTCTGCAACACGCGAAAAGGGACTTTTGGACATTTGCGTAAAGTGTCGTCTCGGATCAGCCTGCGCAATCCGCGCAGGGTAATCCGAGACGGCACATTATGTCAACATTAGATTTTGTCCTACATTAGATTTGCGTAAAACAGAAAATCACACTCGATCGGAAAGTGTCGTCTGGGATCAGACTGCGAGGACTGAGCAGGCTGATCCGAGACGACACTTTACACAAATGTCTGAATGTCCCTTTACGCGTGTTGCAGGCCATTTATTATAACTACATTTCACAGTATCATCTTATAACAAAAAGTCATTTCACTAAATAGCCACTATCTATTATTATCTTTTATTTATTGTTTCTTAATATGTAAAACTATCGAGATTTCACTTCTTCAAGTTACAAAAATAATAATTTTCACGTGGATAGTTATCTGACAGCATCCTCACTGTTTGTTTTATCTATAGAATCTGTTTCTGGAAAAACCAGTTTTTCACATGTTGTTTTCTTCACTGTCAGGTACTTCTCTATCTCATTTGGGTTTGTAACAAGGAATGGGGGTGCCTGAAATAAAGTAAGGTATATATTTCTTAAAACCCTTTCCAAAACGCTTTTTTTCTTTTTTTTAGCTCCACTGGCCGAAGGCCAGCGAGCTATTGTCATGGCGTTGTGTCCGTCGTGCGTCCGTCCGTCCGTGCGTGCGTCCGTAAACTTTTTCTTTAAAAAACTTCTCCTCAGAAACTATTGACTGGATTTTTACCAAATTTCACAGGAATGTTCCTTTGGTGGTCCTCTTTCAAATTCCTTCAAATAATTGTGTTCCATGAAGAATTCTGGTTGCCATGGCAACCAAAGTAAAAAACCTTTAAAAATCTTCTCCTCCCAAACCGCTATTTGGATAGCATTATTATTTTGCAGGAATGTTCATTAGATACAGGTTTACAGAATTCCTTAAAAAAAAAAAGATCTGTCAAAAAACATGGCTTTTATGGGAGACTCATTTTCCTTTTATGCTATAAAGTAAAATCTTTGAAAAATTTCTTCTCTAAAACTATTCATTGGATTTCATTGTTGTTTTGCAGGTAAGTTTCTATGGTGGTTGTCTACCAAATTGTTTCTTCAGTGAGCTAAAATGCAGGATTGAATGATAATTGTTAAAAACTTCCTTTCGCCATTATAGAAATATCAGGCCTGTGGAGCGATACAGGCGCTCAAGCGCCTTTAGTTTTTTTTACCTTTCCAAATAAAAAACATTGGCAGATTCAAAATTGGTTAAAAAATGAGCTGAAGTTCTCTGCTATGGTAGAAAACAATGTGAGAAAAGGAGAAATTGCTTGTTACATACAATATCTCCTATTCCCCCCATGTTTTTGAAAGGCTGTTGACATATTTAAATAATGGGATTGTTTGGTAAAGTGATAATCAGAAGTCAAATAAATGCAATGACAACCATTCTCTCTGTTGATTAACCTTTCACCACATAATTCTGATTTTTGACAAACCCATTGAGAGAAGGCTTTTGAAAACATTGAGGGAAAAGGAGAAAATGCTATTAGGCAGAACTTTCTGTATTTCCAACAATGCTTTTTACAAATTTTACTGTTTGAGTCACGCTTATGGACTTTATTTTGATGTCTGCAAATCCTTTTTCGTTGGTAAATGAGACAATAACAATGCTGTTTGGGTTTCTCCCAGTGATGGCAAGTTACTCTACTCTAAACAGCATTTCAGTAATTGCAGGATGTCATTCTTATCAATGTCCTTCCTATATTTCACTACTGACAGACTGGGCATTATCCTAGCATTGCCTAAGAATATTGAAACAGGAAAAGTGCCATCAATATGGTTTAAATCATAAATCACTTCATTCTTAACAACATGTTCCATAATGTCTAACAGGATATTAATCCTGGCTTTTCATAACCCTGGGAAAGAAGGCTTTGAAAACATTGTGGGAAAAGGAGAAAATGCAGGAGAGCTTAAGCTCTTTTGTACCAATTCTGAACATGCTTTCTGCAGATGTTTGAATTTGAAAGAGTCTAAAATTTATCGTTTGGGAAAAGGTTAATGTCCTATTTTGGCCAAAAGCAGTTTTTAGTAGACTTCTATTTCAAAATATCAAACATATTCAAAGAATAAAGCTACTGCTAAAGGTAAAAGGGTAACCATGGTACCAGAAATTACACAATGTTACTCACTTTGATATCTTTCACTTTATCCTCTTTACAAGTGTATTCTCTGAGAATATAATTCTTCTCTGCCTGTAAGGGAAACAAGGGAACACAAGTGAACAATGCTCTAGTAAAAGGGGGTTTAATGCATCTCCATGATACATCATACCAGCCAAGTCATGATGTAATTATAGTTTGCTAAAATCTGTTTTGTCTAACAACCACCTGATTTCAGAGGTAAAAGGATCCTTTGACTTTGTAGAAAATTTATCATTAGCAAAACACTTTAATCCATGTCAGCCTGCACTGACTGTGCATGCTGACATGGGTTGATACTTTTTGCAGATGCATTAAACCCCCTTTTCACAGAGCATGGCTCAAGTATTTTCTATCTATCTTTTACCTTCAACACACTTTTAGTGATTCCAAAGATTTCCTTTTGTGACAGTACAGAGTCACATCAGACTCCAGAATGTGCAGTCTGATCATGGATCTACGCTGTCAGACGTTTGTGAGATATGTTGGCAAAACAACCATTGTCATTGCGATATTTCCTTCCTTTTTTGCTACCTGGAAATGTCTGTATCAATAAATCTTAAGAATAATGGATACTTTTTCTTTAAATGACGTTTTATGTCACTTTCAACAGTGCTTTGACTTTGTCTATCATGCATGCCCTTTTCTCATATTTTCATGAACCTAATTGGTATTTTTTAGATATCAAAGAGACAAACAAGGCATAGATTTATAAATTATGAATATTAATAGACAGGGAAAGAGTCTGAAATCATTTTTGGACAAGGGAAAGTACACTTAACCTTTTTTTTTCATAGCAAAATTATCCTAACATATTAATACATTTGATCAACACCAGAAATTGACCAGATGATTTCCCATAACTTTGTGAAACATTTTCAGAAAAAAAAAAAACTAGAACTTGTTTTTCTACAAAAAAAAAAAAAAAACAGATGTCTTCCCCCCCTTTTTGATGTTAGAAGGACTGATATGTCACCAAGGCAATTTCTAACTGAAATAATGGTAATTTTTCTCTAACAGTTTTCGAGTTATTGAGCGGACACAAACTTGTACGTAAAATGAGTAAAGAAAATAATCAAAGGGAAATAACTCGAAAAATATACAAGCCAGAGTTATGGTTCTTATGCATGACACTTCGTCTCATGGTGCTTTACAAATGTGTGAAGTTTTATCAAAATATCTTAAAAGGTTTTTGAGTTATAGAGCGGACACGATTTGTGACGGACAGATGGACGGACGGACAGACAGACGGACAGATGGACGCACGGGGAAAAACAGTATGTCTCCCGACCCTGACGGGAGGAAGACATAAATATTAGAGTCATTCCAAATGTAGTCAAATAACGTCATATGGTGGTATTCTTAAAGGTCACAGTTTCTACACTTATCACAGATGCATTTTCTGTCTTGTACTTTGAAATCGTGGGCACTTAGTAAAAATAAATGTTAAGTGTTATACAAACAACTGATGAATTATGGGAGGAAAATATGGTTTTTGATAACGTGTGACTTTTCTTTAAGTATAATTGTGTTTTTGACCCATTTCTTTGGTGTTCTAGAGCTTCTCTGGATGTACAGGAGCCACAAAAAAGGACTGTCCAAAAAATATTGATAGCAACAATAGATTCACGAAAATATGAGAATTCATGGAGGAATGGCAATCAACGATACTGGTAGTATTTCCTGGGTTTCAACAGTGATAAGATAAGTCTCTGAAGTGCCCTAGCCAATGACAATCTTATTTGACCAACCCTGCCAACAAGGATTAAATGTGGATCATCTCGAGATTCGTCAATCTTTAAAGACAACTTATCTGATTGGCTAAGAGGTTCTACTTAACTTCTTTTAAATCTGTTTTTAAGGAGCTTGCTGACAAAAGCTTTTTGAACTTTACAGCACAATCCTGAGGTTAAACAAGTTATGATTCTGATTGAGAAAATTTATGAATACACAGTGGAAAAAGGAGAAAATGCTGGTCATCAGAAGCTTTTCTCATAAGCCTAAAATTTTGTTATTTGGTAAATGGGTAAACTTTATTTTTCCAATGAACGCTACCCACAGACATACAACTTACCTCATGATGAATTCTTGTATCTGAGATCCTAACTATTACATTATCCACTCGCATGAATTGCCGCAATAAAATGAAGAAACTTGAGGGCATCACTCTCTGAAAGTATAGATATTTTCCAAAAAATCTTTGTCAAAATAAATCAAGGCATCCGACAACATGAAATAGGCAATTTACCGTCATTATTAGAACAGAATATACTGTTAAGGTCCAAGAGTGGCCAAAAGTAAACATTGTGATAATCTGTCATTGTACTGTACATCCATGTGTTAGTTGGTGGCAGAAAAATGAATTTTAAAACAAGATAAAAAGTAAACAAAGGATAGAGCAAACAGACAATGACAGATTGTCATCTTCACAATAATTTCCATACTTTTAAATGGTATAGTTTAAATTTAAATGCATTTTATCACCCATCTTGTTTACCTTTATCAACTACTAGGCCTTTAGTGCAAATTTTTGCCCTTTAAAAAAAAGATAATACATGCAGATCATTTACTTTTTAAAAGTTGTTCTGCAAGTTAAAAGTTTAACTCTTTACCACACCACAAAGTTTTTGATTAGTCTGAATTGAATTTGCAAATGACAATCTAAATTTTGACAAATGATGGAATTTGTCTTTGATAGGAAAGTGAAAACATTGTGGGAAAAGGAGAAAATGCTGGTTACCAGCATTTTCTCCTTTTCCCACAATGTTTTCAAAGGCCTTCTTGCTCAAGATCGTTTAAACTTTGGATTCTGTGGTATAGGGTTAAACTATAGAAGTCATGTAAAGGTTCTTCCTCAGCAACCATTTATGTTTAATTCTTTTAATTGGTTGCCTACACATAACATTAAACAGTTTCAAACTTAGCAATGATTTATCTATTATTCTTTTCTAAAACAGTCTATCCTTTTCTATGTTAAAAGGTAAAAAGTGCATACAGCTACCTCATTTTGTAAAACTAAACTATGGTATACAATATTTAATCGAATATGAAGCTAGTACAGTTTTTTTTTTGCTGTAAATTTCTTTGAATGAGCCAAGGTTTAGTCCAATTTAAAGCAGTAAATGACCATAACTAAGAAAAACATATTTTCTTTCAACTAAGAAAATACTGAGAACTTTGGTAAAGTTGAAATACAATTAAACAAGCATGTTCTTCCGACAGATACTTACAATCTTTACATTTAGTATCGAAGTACCATTATCTGACAATTCATCTTCAAACAACAAAATGTCTTCATAAAAATGTATTTTCTCTCGTACTTTCAGTTTCTCTATGTCTATCTTTTCTTTGTTTTCTTCAACCTGTGATATCAAAACAAAAATTTGTAATTGTCAGAGCATGCTTGGGATACAGAAATACATCAAATTTTGACATAAAACTGAACTCAGGAAATTGTTTCTTATAAATGAGCCATAGTCTGTGAAAAGTGGGCTTAACGCAACTGCAAAAAGTATAGATCCAGGTCAACTTGCACAGTCTGCTGAACTGGATCTAAATTTTTGCTATGGGTCGATTTTCTGTACATCAAAGGACTATTGTATCTCATGATTAAGTTGGTTGTTTTACAAAATGGATTTTATGGATCCCTAATTATGTGATGACTTGCTAGGTATCATAGATGCATTAAACCTCCTTTTGCCACAGCATGGCTAAAATAAGGAATTGAAGTAAATGTTACCACATGTAGTCATTTTCCTCATTCCCCATAAATTCAATGGGCAAAAGGTGCATGGTATTTGTTTATAATATTTCAATTCTTTGCAAGCATACCCAATATTCTAAATTCCTGAAGTTATTAATGGTCAGTGACCTGGTTCAGAAAACAATAAAATATTCAAGTAATTTATCAACTGTTAAGCAAGTGCCTGTACAAGACTTCACATAATTATGGTCTATTATTTAGAGTACCGGTATCTACCTTGCAACGGAACAGGCATGTTATATACCTTTCTTAGAAGGTCTGTATCAATAACGGTATGCTTGTGTCAGGTTTATGTGAATAGTTTAGTGCTATTTCCTCATACATCAGGGCAAAAGACTCTAGACAATGCTAATCTAATCACCCGACAAAATGGTGACAAAAAAATATACTACATGTTTATGGGAGAGATGAGACCATGGAATGTATCCATAACTAGACTGTCACATAAAAAACTAGAGCCTTCTAGGAAAAAAATGTCCACCTTTATACATAGAATTAGTTTCAATGTCAAAAAGGCAACTTTAATGCCAAAAAATACCTTTAATTGTTTACTTTGGCTACCTAGCAGAGTTCCTTTATAGTCTGTAGAAAAAGTCCAATCAAAAGGCTTCACAACTTCATTGATATGTTCACAATTTGCCCTGGAGGTAAAGCAAATATATTTCTTTACTCTTTATCAGATAGTAAAATTATTACTTATCCCTACTGAAAGCTTTGTAGTCTACAAATTAAACGTGGCTCAAATAAAGGATAAAAAATATTCTGAGACTGGTACCCAGAATATACTTCAAAGATAACTCCTGCAGAGGTGCAACTTCATGTATTCATAATTGCTATTAGGCAGACTACTTGTAATATACAGCTTTCCCACCTTCAGCAATGTTTTCATGAACAGTCTGCAACAAGCGTATTAAGCCAACTGTTTTAATCATTTACCACACAATCTCTAGTTTCAATGGGCTTTTGGAAACATGGTGGGAAAGGTAGAAAATGCTGGTAACCATTATGTTTTGTACAGTATCAGAGACAAAAACATTATTTGATTTATCGTTGATAAATGCTTTATTCATTAATTTGTCATTTGTAAATGCTTTAAATTTGGATAAGTCTAAAATTTTGTTCTTTGGTAAAGAGATAAAGAGAATGAAATGAAAATTAGAGAACCTGGCTTCTCTCCAAGTGTCTGACACCGCCACTTTCAGGGGATCATGATGAGCATCCACAAGTTTCAAGGCATCCAAAGCATTAAACTCCATCCCGTAACCACCCTCGTGCTGCAATCTAAGGACATTGTCTGCAAATATCATCTCTGGGAATTGAGGCAGTTCTAATTGGCTTTCAAACCTGGAATGAAAGACTTCATTTTCTATCTCTTATTAACTGATGATCTCTATTTGTTACAGCTTGATGTAGAATTCACTCTTTGGCTGCTAAGTGCTCCAAATTGATCCTTTTCTGACAATATAGATCAAGATCAGACTGCACATAATATGCATTCTGACCTTTACACTGTCTGATAACGTGATATTTGCCCCTAACAAATAGCTTTTAAGTAGCAATAATTAGACTATTACTCTCGACTGGAAATTTTCATTTAGCCTATTCAGCAGGCAAACAGTTTAGAGGTGCGCTGAAAGTACTGGTATGCACAAAAAGTATCGAAATACAAATGTAAGATAAGGTCATAAAAAAGAAAAAGAAAATTTCTTAGTAACCAGTTATTTTTGTAAGTTCCTAAATTGTGTCAACATTCAATGTGCTCATTCTTATAACCCTTTACCAAAAAAAAAAAAATCCATTTTTCACGATCCCAATAAGATGTTAAAAAACATTGTGGAAAGAGGAGAAAATACTGGTGACCTCTTCCCTTAAAATTTTCTACCCTTTCAAAATCACATCATGTGAGCTCCATCCATTTCATCCTTAATAAAATAAATGCTTTCATTATGGGCCAGCATTTCTTTTTTTGTCCTCTCAGAAAGAGTGAAAACGTTTTTTTCATAATTTGTAATCCAAAAATAACCCTTGCAATGACAAGTTCATTCATTAAAGTAGTAATACTTTTATTTGACCTGGGTCCAAAGATTTTGATGCTCAATGATCTATTTTGTACCATTTTGTTAACCCTGTACCATGTGCTAACATGACTCCTATTTTTTGCCCATACATTAACCCTTTACCAAACAATCCCTGGTTTTTACGACCCAGAGGAAGAAGCCTTCTGAAAACATTGTGGGAAAAGGAGAAAATGCTGGTAACCAGCATTTTCTCCTTTTCCCACAATGTTTTCTACTCTTCTAAAGTCAAGTTTCAATTTTTGAGTCAAGTTTATTTTGTCGTCTGTAAATGCTTTCAATTTGGACAAGTCTAAAATTTTGTCGTTTGGTAAAGGGTTAAGAGTGCTTAGTCAAAAAGTGGTATGTTTAGGTAGTAGCATGCTTTGGCAGAAGTAGGTTCATCTATCTACCACTGCATTGCTAAGTTCTGATCTAACCTCTCTCTAGCCATTCCCTCAGATTCCAAAATGTGGGATTTTACAGATGTGACAGTCCATGGGCCAAACTGGAACTGGGATGTGGTGGGTTTCACACTTGCTTTCACACCTTTGACAGAGTAATTGTGTGACATCTTACTTTCTTGCAAGCTACAGACTGAAAGTAAAACCGGAAGACATGATTAAATGATAATTTAATAAAGAAAGAACAACTTTCTGAAAATAAATCAACAAAAAATATTACCACAGGTTTGATGATATAAACAAAGTTTTCCTTTATGGTATTGCATTCATAAACAAACTGGTACATTTACATTTCCAGCCTCAACAACAAACAAAAATAGAAATTCCTTGGAAATTCTATTGCCTTTTTTTTTTTTGAAACTATTTGTTACAGATCGATATCAAGGTTTCCAGACGATTCAGACCCAAGAAGATTCAGCCCGTGGCCAACAAACCAATTTCAAGAAGATTTGGTCCGAAAATTGAGAAGATTCCATCCCGAAAACCAAAAAAATTCAGCCCAGGTTTTTTCACTGAATTGCAAGCAAAATTTAATGATTATCATATACTGAGCACTCTTTATGGTTTATAAGTCATAATTACTAAAATATTTAAGAATAATTTCTTAATAACAATGACCATTCTTTTACATGTATTACATAGTTCATAGGTATACAGTTGTGTGGGGTTCTTTCTTGTGAAGATTCGACTCAAAGACTGAAAAGATATGGCTGTATGTCTTTGTATTATTAGTAAATTATTTTCAAATTCATACTGTGACATTGCCCAAATGTATGTACTATGTAGTAAATGAATTGGAGGTTTCAATAAAAGAGATAGTAACATACCCATAAAAAGTACATTATGCTGTTTATAATTCATTATCATCTTTTTATCATTTGCATACTTTTTAAGGTGGTATTAAAATCTTTAACCCTTTACTACACAATCCCGAGTTTTAACAACCCCAAGAAAGAAGCCTTTTGAATACATTGTGGGAAAAGGAGAAAATGCTGGTAACCAATTTTTCAGTCACATTTATATTGTGGTCTGCAAATGCTTTCAATTTGGACAAGTCTAAAATTTTGTTGTTTGGTAAAGAGTTACGGCTGTCATTAATTGTATGTTCTGGATGTACAGAGACAGGTGTTGGCTATAAAAGCCAGGTAGAGGTGTGATAAGTACCATTTTGCAGTATCTTAAATTGTCTTTATTTCCTGTCTTTACAATATATACTAATATATTCTTTATTGACAACATCGACAAAAATTGTCTGTGGCCATTTACAAAATGATAGAATATGGCAAAGACAAACATAATTATACCAATGCAAAAGCATCATAATTAACACATACAAAAAAAGGTACAAAGTTCTTAAAGACTACTATAGGAATTGATTTAAGGAACAGCAATAGTTTGAACGACTTCATCACGAATGGAATAACTTTCTGAATGATATTTGCAAATAGAAAACAAAGTTGTCAACTTTGACAATCACATTAATTTAACGAAATAATTAGTAATCGGCCTTGATATATATCCAATTTGTTTTCGTCTCAAATGCTCATATTTTGGACAGCAAAGCAAAAAATGATATTCATCCTCAACAACTGGTGAAGAGCAAATTTTACAGTGTCTATTATCTCCATGTGTACCATTAAATCGTCCAGTTTCAATTTCTAGTTTATGGGAACTAAGCCTAAAACTTGCACATAATTTTAACCATTTTTTGTTTGTTATATTGTCAAGGTAGTTTTCATATATAAATTCATTTTCAAATCTACAATAGTAAGTAAGCTTACTGCAATTATTAATTGACGTATTCCAGCTCTGCACATACTGGTCATATAATCTGGTTTTCAAAATTGCAGCATTGTTGATACATACATCAAAATTTAGTCTAATGTTCATTAGACCAAGATGGTCAATCATTGAATTGACCCTCATGACCCAACAAGCATTAGAAACATGATTACATTGATCGATATAAGCATCATATAGATTTGAATGACTTTCGGACACTTAACATCATATCAATTTACCCAAAATATCCTTTTAACAGAACTTGATATTAATCGTTACCCTTGTTACCCCTTGACATAAACCTTCGCTGCAGGCCTGAGGTGCTTCATAGTTCATTTGATATTGTCAGATATTGTCAAAGATCAAAACATGAACAAGGTTTGCACAATTACCTTCTATGAAAATCACAGTTTCAATCCTTAATTTCAAAGATATTTTGAGGGTGATTTGACAGTTGCTAGGTGAAAAGAACAGTAATCAGAAAGAAAGTATCAGGAAAAAAAGGTATCAGAAAAAAAGTATCAGAAAAAAAGTATCAATTTTTGCTAGGAAAGAAAGTATCAGGAAAAAAAAGACTCATTTCTGTCAGTGTTGTGATACTTTATCAATATTTACTTTAAACTTTATAATTATGATTATGATACTTAATGTAATTAATATTTGACATTTAAGCACACCAAAAATGCATGTTAGAAAGATTTCTCTTTTTCCTACAATATTTTCAAAAGCCTTCTACCTTCTTTAGTTGGTAAACAATAGACTTTGTAAAACTCACAAACTGTGATTGTTGTAAGTAAAGTGTAAGTTATAGATTAATCAAAAATGAATTAAAAAGTGATTAAAGACAACATATCACTATTAGTTTGGTGATATAAATGACTTGATTAAAGTGAAAATTAAATCTTAATTAGAATTATATAGATTGCAAATTACAAAAAATTACCCAAATAAACACAAATCAAAAACATTTTAATTACTTTTTGTTATTCCCCAATCTCTTGCAGGTATTAACAAACCAAGCATGAGTGTTTGCACATTTCTTCCCAATCTCAGGCCAGGAAAAAAGTTAAAAGAAAAATTTTTGAATATCACATTTTTTTTTTTTTTTTAACAAAGTCATTATAATCTGTCAACTAAATTTTAACATCATGTACCATATTAACTTAATCTCTATTTGGCAACTGATACTTTTTATCCTGATTCTTTTTTTTCCTGATGCTTTCTTTCCTACAATTGAAAAGAACAATATCAACACAATGAACATAATCTAAAATTGGGGACAAATCTCCTCCTATATGGGCCAAATCTATAAGGGCTGAATTCTTTGTATTTTTTAGACAAGCGAAGCTAGTCTATAGGCATTCAGATTGAGCCAAATTCAACGTAAACAGAAAAACACTCACTTGCCAAATACTGCCTCACAGAAAATACTTCTTTCTGTTAGAAATCTTGATTCTGCTATATATAATAACTTTGCCTATTACCACTACATCTCTACCATCCCTATTTGAACTTATCTTCTTAGAAAGCAATAGAATGAACATTTGTCACTGATAAGGTACAAGATGTTTGCTTTTATGTAAATTAAGTGACCTATGCAAATCAGGCTGATATCATTTATTCCTACACTACTGTAACCATATGAAAGAGAATGAATCTAAAAGTAGATACACCTAGGTAACTTGTAACAAATCCCTGCTATATAAACTTTCACTGGACAGGGAACCCTTGTCATTCCTTCATTCACTGATTATTTAGATCATTATTTACCGTTAAACTGTTATGTTAAACTGAATTTTACGTCTTGTGTATTAACCCTTTACCTGACAACCCTGAGTTTTAACAACACTGGGGAAGAAGCCCTTTACAAAAATTGCAGAAAAAGGAGGTAAAGCTGGTAACCAGCATTTTGTCTTTTCCCAACATATTTTCTGCCCATTTAGAATCCGGTTTCATCAACTGAGCCACATTTAATTTGTGGTCTGCACTTGCTTTGAATTTGGACGAGTGTTAATTTTTTCGTTTTGTAAAGAGTTAACCCTTTACCACACAACAAATTTTAGACCTGTCTGAATTGAAAGCATTTGCAGATGACAATTTCAACTTTCAATGTGGCTCGTACTAAATGATTTTTCTTTGATAGGGTAGAAAACATTGTGGGAAAAGGAGAAAATGCTGGTAACCAGCATTTTCTCCTTTTCCCACAATGTTTTCAAAAGCCTTCTCTATCAGGGGTGTTAAAAGTTGTCATTGTGTGGTAAAGGGTTAAATAGTCAACTATTATATCTTTTGCTACTGATTAACTGTGATCCAGTTGAAGTTCAACCCTTAACCTGCTAAAAAAAGTTAAATGAAACTTTCAAGCAGATGGTAAAAACCTGAATAATGCTATGTATTTTCAAGTTATATACCCTGTAAATCCAAGATTAGACTACAGAACAGAACAGAATTTTATTATGACTTGTACAAAGTACATCGTCAGTTGCACATACAATATACAAAAACCACGTGGCACATGGAGATATTATCAAGATGTTACAAAAAAGGAATGTAGGTAAAAATGTCAGATGTAAAAATGACAGTTACTAAAATGCCAGAGGTAAAAATACCAGAGGTAAAAATGTCAGAGGGGTAATAATGTCATAGGTAAAAATGCCAGATGTATTAACAATAGTACATGTATAGATATATGGGAAAAAAGCAGTAGCCATTCAGGTAAGCTCTGTTGGTCAAGGTGTAGCAGGTTCGAAACCTGGTCGGAACACACTTATTTCTGGCCTCTGAATCATCTGAGAAAGCAGTCAGTCAAAAACAAGATTGGTTTATGGACAAATAGAAGAAATGTGTGAACTAAGATCGCATACTATTATCTAGGATACTTTTTCACAGATGTTTTTTTCAGAATTGCACTGTTCTCAAAAGAAAAATATATTTGGGAGAACTTCTTTGAAATACCCATTTATCGTAATTCATGAACAATATCGCACTCACTGATAACTCATTGATTTTATTCAATTTTTACTGGAAAACATATGATCAAATATCAATGGAAAAGCAATGACATGAATATAAATGTTATATCTAGCATCTACCATTTATTTCGAAATCATCACACATTGTGACAAAAAAATCATCCTTTTGCTCCAGTTCATTTACATGTTTATAATTTACACAACAGTCTTTTTGTGTACAGCAGCAGATGAAATTTGTAGAACCCTGTAAACAAGAAATTGCCAATAATGTGATCATGATGAGCAATATCTCTTTTGTTCCAATGTTTCCTCATTTATTTCACAACAGTTTAAACAAGTTATCTGTTATCAATTGAAGATGCTATGGTGTAATGTACATATATCTGGTGAGAAGTCAGAGGCAAATGCTTTTTGCTAATATAGGTGTGTTTCAACATGGTATCAAATCTGCAACTGAGTTAGCTTTTTCCCTACATATATAGTTAATACATCTGGCATTTTTACCTATGACATTATTACCTCTGGCAAATTTACCACTTTGGCTCTGACATTTTTACCTCTGGCATTTTTACCTCTGACATTTTTACCTCACACCACAAAAAAGACATATAGGAAAGAAATAGGTTGAAAAGTATGTTGATTAGAAAGAAACAAGCAGTACAGATTGAACATTTAAGATCTATAAATCTATAATATTTCCAGTCGTTTTGCAATGGCAAATTTATTGTAGACTGCAGTTTCCTTTATGATATTTTTGTCTTGGGATTTTAACAGTTCAACACATTTTATACAGAGATGGGCGATTTCGAAAATATACAGGCAAAAAAGAAAAAAATCTCTAAGTTCATTATAACATGAGCATAAAAATAAAAAGTGATACAAGTCTTCAATGTCTGTTGTGTTACAGCAAGGACAAAATCTTTCCCAGCGGGGTATAAGGGGGTTGCTGTATCTGCCAGTTTCGATTCGCAAGTTAAGTGATGAAAATCTAAGCCTTGTAAAATAATTCCTCATATCTCCTGATAAAATATCTAAATATGGCTCATAACCAAATGTGTGCTTGATTAGTGAATAATCCTTCAGAGCTGCGCTATTTTGTAAGGTACTTAGCCAATCTTGAATAAAACAATCTATTGCTCTTTTGTTTACAAACTTTCGTGAATTGTTTCAAATACAAAGGATCATAAATATCTTTATTAAAAACATCTGCAAAACCATAGTCATTTAAAAGGTTTTTAATATTACTGACCCAGTTTTTGAAACCATTATTGCTGTTCCATGCACTCTAACCTTGCTCTATGCTGTCCACAAAATGTCATTGAGTTGCGCTTAGCTGCCTTGGGGTTAATAGAACTTGACATATTTAATTCTAAACACATTTTAACATTACATGGTGTCAGACGTAAAAAAAAACCTTGGACTTGTACTTAATGTTTACTTAAAATGAAAAGTGAAAACGGAAGTCATTTAACATCCAAGTACGAACTGGATCAGGATTGGACCTTAAAATATATAAGGCCTTGTCAATTAATTTTTACTGGACTTCTGAAACGCAGTGAGGAACAAGAAAAGGTGTCTTAATTGTTAATATGAATTAGTGACAAAAGACAGGATATTTGCCACATCAAGATGGACATTTCCGATGACAATAAACGATTGGATACATCTTATTCTCGATTCCGTAATTATGTGCAATCAAAACTGGAGTAGATGTTTACAAGATATCAATTCTAAAAAAAAAAAAAAAAACAAAGAAGAAACAATTGAATAATTTGTCACATTCCTAACACTAAAATCAAAGTTTGCAATTTTGCCAATTTGGGTGAAATGATACATCATAAAAATTTCATCTAGCAGTGAACTCTAAAAAGTATTCAGATCATCAAATTAATAATTATGTTCTTTGCATACTTTTTTTAAATTGAAAATCAATGGATGGATCTGGATTGGACCGGATTAGACTTAATAATCCGAATGAACCGGTGGAAGTAGAACAGACTCATTAGTCAACTTTGACAGTTTTTCTTCAATCTTGTATAAAACGACCAAGTTTTATCTTTACCATAGCCACTTATTTCAAATTGGCTACTCTGTCAGTACTTTGATTTCATTTGGCCAAATCATGAAATCTTCTTGGGTCCGAATCTACGGGTGGAAGATTCGGACCCAAGAAGATTCGGCCCAAAGCAAAAAATTCAGAAGATTTGCACCCAAGAAGATTCAGCCCACACAGGAGAAGATTCGGCCCAAGTGAGAAGAAGATTCGGCCCAAATTTTAGATTATGTTCATCGTGTTGATATTGTTTTTTTCACTTACTGTTGCATTATGCGTACCTTGTCATTTAAGACTTATGATGATTGTTTTGATTAATTTTGTGTTGAAAGGAAAATAAGGTTTTTATTTTTCTTATTTTCCTTTAGATCGGGATTATTAGTGGATTATTTAAATCAATTGACTATTTATGAAACGACTTCTGAATAAATGTAAAAAGTAGGTGTTGTGTATTTCATGTGTACAGGTGTGTGTTTTAGTTCATGTTTGATCTTTGACACTGTCTGATGTAATTATGCGAAGGTGGTAGCACAGGATGGGCTGAAAACCAGTTTAGTTCAACTCTTTACTGAAGGTCAAACAATTAAATGTGCAATAAAATATTCAGTCAAATGATTTCTTCTTCAGGACTCAGCAAAGCTTTGTGTTCAGGGGCTGCAGGGGTCATGGTAAATATCAAGTTCCGTTAACCCTTTACCACACAATCCCAAGTTTAAATGACCCTGAGCAACCTCTGAAGTCATTGAGGGAAATGGAAAAAAACACTAACAAACAACTTTTTCTCCTTTTCCCACAACGTTTTCTACATTTTTAGAGGCAAATCACATCATTTGAACCACAATTAATTAGTTGACTGCAACTGGGAAAAGTCTAAATTTTTTCTCGTCTGATAAAAGGTGTAGGGCATGTGGGGTAAACTGTTTTGAGGTCAAGTGTAAAAGATAATGGATAGAGATATTGCAGAATGGTGTTTATCACACCTTCACCCAGCACCTTCACCATCAGCTGTCTCTGTCTATGTATCGAAGAAAATCACAATTAATGACAATCTTGTCTATCTTAACACTACTTAGAAAATTTGTAAGAGAGAGAGAGAGAGAATGAGAGAGAGAGGATTACGAAGTATCATATACTGGTGTAATCGAATTTCGCCAATGCAAGGGAAACTGCTCTTGCAAATTGCACAAAACAGTAGTAATTTTTTTTCTGGATAAATATTTATGCACTTGTATCTAAATACTTTTGCAAAAATAATTTTCACCACTTAAACATCTAAGTTTACCTGTCAAAACATTGTTAGAAGTGAGACAGTTCAAAGTCGCCATCTATAAAAAGAGTAAGCCAATTTCGACAACTCTGGTTTTCTGAAAATTAGAGGCACCAGAGAGGGTAAAATGAAATAAAAAATTCACAGCCTCATTTCTGCAATATTCATTGCCTCCCTTGGATATTAACTCTACATTTACTTCCTACGAGAAAACCTGAAGAAAATAAAACAAAAAAGAATTCTCAGAAAACAAAAATCGACAGTTGTCTGATTTTTCGTGTAATTATTTCTGCTGTGGCACTGAAAGATAACAGTCTAAATCAGGATAACAGTGTTGGGGATAAAGGCTGTAAATCCGAAAAAGATAACCGATAGTAACTCACAGAAAAAGGTTTCTTCTTGTCTATGTTGTGTGATTTTTGTACTTGATTCGATCTATTTTCTTAGGAAAAAATGAATAAGGACCCCTCTGTCATACATATGGATATATTTTGCTTTAGGTGCCCCATACGGAACTTCGGCTATAAAAGTTCAAAAGATGACATGTCAAACCAAAAACAGACAACACAAATGAGTTTTAAAAAAAAAAAAAATCATTTAAAATTTGCATATAAAGGAGACAACTGAAAAGTGATAATAAAATGGCGGGGAAAAGCATGTGATAGGTCGCCTATGAACTTTTTCCCTAGTGATAGGTATTTTTCTATCATTAGATTCAAATGACAGTTCAAAAAACCTTTTCTGCTAAGATATCAATCATTTTCTTGAATGGATGATGTTACATACGAAAATATCGCCTGAGAACAGAGTTGGCGAAATTCGATTACTAGCGAAATTCGCTTACGCTCCTATAAGTATGTTAAATGTTACCAAAACCTCCAGCTCATTTAGAATACTGACTAATCTTCTCAAAAGTAGAATAAAAATAACGAATCTTTATCCTATGATAAATGACCACAAAAGAACACGCTAATTTTGATAATTATGTTCTACAAAACTTCTATGAAACATAATGGTTACTATGATGTTTCAAAAAATAATTCTATTACGTTAGATATTTCTGTAAAAGTACTATAAAACATCGTGGGCCGAATCTTCCCAACCTCGGGGCCGAATCTTCTCAACTTTAGGGCCGAATCTTCTCGAAAATCGCTGGTCGGCCTTGGGCCGAATCTTCTTGGGTCCGAATCTTCTGACATCCGAATCTACAACCCGTTACAGATTGGTAAAAGTCTTAAGACAGGTTTCTTATTTAGAAAATATAGCCGAAAAAATTCAAGACTAAGTAAATAAATACTGCTGACCGTAAGAGAAAAACTTTGTGTAAAGAAAACCTTTAGCCTAAGAAAAATGTTCGAACATGACATCCGTATGTACGTTTGCCCGAATATTATTATTGTACCCAAGTTAAATATATAATCCTTTGAAATGTTCGAATTCTTAAAAAAAAAAAAAAAAAATGTTAGAATTATCGTTAAGAAATGTTTTCTTTGGACAGGTAACATTAAAATATGTTCATCGTCTGAGAATTCTAAATCATTTTTGACAAAATCAAATTCGTAAATAAACCTAAATTTTAAATTTTTGAGTATCTGGTTCTACCCTTTTCTTCCAAGCGCATGCACGCGTGGATACCAGTGTTCGTGCGATACTTCCGCCATAACAAAAACAAAAATATTTAATCCAACATGAGACATTATTAATGTCAAAGAAGTTCAAGCGATAAATGATGATAGCCACAAATATACACAACATAAGATTTATATGGCTTATTTCAGTAATTTTGTTAATTCAAACAAAGCAGATTCTTGGCTCAATTAAACTTTCGCCTACGAGTCGTTCGCCTTTTTCCAGAAATGGAACATTTGAAGACCTCATTGAAGGACAAATTACTGACCACAGCAAAGGCAATATTCTACCAGAATGTGTTTCTTTCCTAAAAGAGTTCAGCAAACAGGCGGCAGATTTCATCAAATGTTCTGTTGTAAACGCAAGACCTTTCAGATTTTGTGAAATGTGTGCGGACCATTACATCAAAGCTGTTCGTGTTTATCAAGACATTCAACATGTATGCCCAAGACTTCCATTTCAAAAAATTGTCATGATTTTTTGTAAACTATCTAATGAAAGTTAATAAGCATATATAACACAAATGTAATATTCAATAAAGGCAAATTCCTAAACTGCATGACATTGTTCTAAAAGACTGTAATGTTAATGTTATGTTGGAAGATAGATTGTTCAGTAATAGATAGGTTTGGTAAATTGGACTCCCATAGTTAAGTGATTAGATCTTTTTCCAGAGCGTGTTTTTTGTGTTTATGACACATTTTTTAAACACTTTTCGAACCAAACATTCCAATGTTTTCGCAACCCCAAGGAAGGGGCATTTTTGAAAACATTGTGGGAAAAAGGAGAAAATGCTGGTTATGATTTTTAGACTTTTTTAGTCTTTCAAAAACAAATTTCAATGTTTGAGTTACATTTATTTTGTCATCTGCAAATGCTTTCAATTTTGGAGTAGTCTAAAATTTTGTCGTTTGGTAAAGAAATCTAAATCCATTTTCTAACTAGCTGACCAAAAAATATCGGTGACAAATCTGATTTAATTAACTGGTTCCCTAAGGCAATCTTCACTACACTCCACTGCTAAAATAGGAATCGGTTATATTTGACAGCAGTTTTTTTTTCATGAAGACTGTCATTTTCCACAATAACAAAGTTCATCGGTTGTATGACTGAGCATATAGATATTTGATGTCAATAAAACACAAGCATTTTGAAATTTGTAAACTCTTTATTTTCATGAAAATCACAAATAAATTTGACCCCCAGTTTTGACTTTTGACTCCCTCATTTTGGATAGTGGGCCGAAGATGACCCGCAAAATTTTGCACCTGGAGAAAACACTGAATTTTATACATGTAGTTTTAATGATTAAGTACAAACTTCATATACAATGCCTTGCTTTGAATTGTTTCTTGGGAATGAAATCCAATCCTAAAAGGAAGAAACCAGATTTAGCAATATTTTAATGCTCAGAAATTAGAAAGTTAAATGATGAACAAGTCATAGCCAAGTATTTAGTTTGAAAAACTTCACAGTGCAAGTAACAATTAATGCCAAAACCTCCACTCAATATCCAAACCTCCAATCAATTTTTCATTATAAGTCCAATTTACCAAGCTTGTGTGTCACTGAAACTGTCCTAAATCCTCTTGCCCATGTTACACACATAGCTTACTTACAGGCATATGTTAAAAAACTCTTAGAGTTTTTTGATGTGGGTATAAGCTGGAGACAAAGCATATATCAGGAATGTTGGATGCCTAAGTCTCCCTTTAACTCTTTACCACACAATCCCGAGTTTTAATGACTTGAGGTAGAGGCCTTTTGAAAACTTTGTGGAGAAAGAAGAAAATGTTGGTAACCAGCATTTTCTCCTTTTCCCACAATGTTTTCTTCTCCATCAAAGACAAATTCCATCATTTGAGCCAAATTTAAATTGGCTTCTGCAAATGCTTTCAGTTTGGACAACCTACTTTTTTCTCATGTAGTAAAGAGTTAAAGCTGTAAATTAGTTTATGTTTTGTAATTTTGCGACCATTTCTGGTAGAATTAGGCATTGTATGTAATGCAACAAATTTGTTTTTTGTCCAAACTTACAACCTTAACCAGTAATGCATAAAAATGGCCTTATTTAGTGACGTCAAAAAGGATGACCTCTCAACTGGGAGAATTCTGTGAAGTGAATGTTTTACTCTGCTTTTAACTATACTTCAGTCAAGTCAGTGACTGAAAGCACTTATTCATGTCTTGCCTTTAATTATCTTATATCCCATTAAACTTGTTGATAAGTACCAGTATACAGTTGCCAGTATTGTACTTATTAACAATATCTAGAGCATTGTCTTTCTAGAATACTCAAAGCTGCCCAAAAGGAGTTGGTTGCCATGCATTAATTTTTATCAACTTTTTCCTTCAGAATGATGAAACTCTTGATGACTGCAGAGGTGTACTGCTCAATTCTGACAGGGTACAGATAATCAAAACTGTAAGAGAGAGTATTACTGACATCTGGACAAGAGCTGACTGTAACAGTAGGTATTGTTTTGGGATGGGGCCATTAAGGCCTACTTCCGATAAGGAATGATGAACATAACTCAGGATAAATAAGTCCTGCTCTCAGAAAAGAGGGTTTTATGCATCTACAAAAAGTATCAATTCATGTCAGCCTGCTCAGTCCGAGCAGGCTAACATAGCCTAGGTCAATATATTTTGTGGCATGTAAGAGTATCTGTAAATTTTAAATGATAACTTTATTCACTGAATATATCAAAATGGTCCACTTGCAGTTCTTAATGAAATCTATACATGTATGACATTGAACCAAATAAGTTCAGGTAATGGCTATGAAGATCAGTATCAAAATTGTTCGGCTATTTTTAAGATTGTCATTTATACAGTTACCAAAAAATAAAACAGATGATTAGAAGTAGGTACAGTCAAACCTTGTGATTGATTGAATGGTTTTTATGCCGCTTTTAACATTATTTCAGTCATATTATGGTAACAGCTCACATTTTCACGTATCTCCTGGGTTTTACCAATGCTTAAGGACAATCCCACGAAAAGCCCAGTGGATCTAAGGAAGCTCAAACATGGGGTCTCCAGGTTACAAGTCCTACACTTTACCACTGAGCCACACAGGACCTCCAAAATCTTGGTTATGCGTCAGATGGATATTTCAACCCAAAATTATAGACTTCTCTATATTGAAAGCATTTGTAAATGACAAATGTGGCTCAAATTTTGAAATTTGTATACGACACATAAAAATAAAAAAGGTAGCTTAACTCTAAACCAAACGACAAATTTTTAGACTAGTCCAAATTGAAAGTATTTGCAGACGACAAATCAAAGGTGGCTGAAATGCTGGAATTTGTCCTTCATAGAGTAGAAAATATTGTGGGAAAAGGAGAAAATGCTGGTTACCAGCATTTTCTCCTTTTTCCACAATGTTTTCAAAAGGCCTCTTTTCAAAAGGCCTCTTTTCAAAGGTCATTAAAACTTGGGATTGTGTGGTAAAGGGTTAAATTATGAAATTTGTATCCAAGAGGAAAAAAAAACAAACAATGTGGGAAAAGGAGATAATGCTGATGACCAGCATTTGCTTTTTTTCCCCACAATGTTTTCAAAAGCCTTTTTCACTAGGGTTGATAAAACAAATGATTTTTTGGTAAAAGATTAAGGAAGTGAAATAACGGGTTTAGTAGTAAAATTTAGCACATTTTTGTTACATTTCAGAATGTTTTGCCGTTTTACAAGAGGACAACAATGGTACAGTGACAGAGAATCTAACAGCTGATACTAAACAGTTTGTGTCGCTCTACATGAACTTTACCAAATGTATTCCAAAAAATGTTACCATGGGAGAAAAGGTTTGTCAACACTTTACCTCATAGTCCTGAGTTTTAATGACCCTAAAAAAGAAAACTTATGAAAACATTGTAGGAAAAGGAGAAAATGCTGGTAACCAAAGTTTTCTACCCTTTCAAAAAAAAAAAAGTTCAGGATTTGTGGCACGATGAATTTATTGCCTGCAAATGCTGTCAATTTGGACATAATTTAGAATTTTGTCCTTTGGTAAAAAGTTAACCCTTTAGCGAGACAAAGTTTTAGTTTTGTTGTTGTTGAAAGCATTTGCAGGGAACTAAGAAAATGAGGCTCAAATAATGGGATGTCATTTAAAAGTGTAGAAAGCAATGTGGGAAAAGGAGAAATGCTGGCAACAAGCATTTTCTCCTTTTGCCATACTGTTTTCTTATGCCTTCTTCCTTAGGGTTGTAAATACACAGTATTCTTCAGTGTTAATTCATTTCCCCTCAAACAAATTTGCTGAAGATTCTGAACTTATCTTTCTAAAACATGGATATACAATGCAAATGAAGGCTTTATATATGAATACACGTGAATGCATTCTGGAAAATGGACAAATTGCTTGTATTGTTTCCATAAAGAGGGAACAACGTGAAGGAAAAATCACTTTGTATGAAAGAAATACAATGTATGTGTTCCATTTCCCTTGACATTAGTCCTGTTGTGGACTGCTCAAATCAAAAGTCTGACCTAATTGGGCTGAAGTCTGATCTAACATCAATAGAGTCCCATATTTTCAGAGAAATTCTAGCAGCAACAGCTTTGAAATTACAATATTTGTTTTTGGGGCTCTATATACTGACAAAATTGTATAAATGTACATCTGTATTTCATTCATTGAGGAATTGTGTTGTGAAAAGCAAGTTTCTCTTGCGAAGATAGTTAATATGTATTTGTTGTTTGCAAATACTTTGAAATTAGTTTAAAATTTTGTTAATTGGTAAAGAGTTGGGGTTTATTTTCCAGGGCCATGTCTATAACCTTACTGTGTGCCAGGACTGTAAATTTTTCTATGACTCCATGAACAACCTCTATAACAAAATGCGTGTGAAGGAGGATTCACCACAGCCTGTCTGCATGGACATTGTAGATATGGTAAGCTGTCAATATTGCAAATTTTTTTTCAACAGGGTACCTCCAGAAACAAGTTTGCTTCAGACAACCTATAAAACTTAGAACTTTTTAGAGATACCTTGCGGCAATCTTGAGTTTGTCTAAATGTGGTCTATGTTATGTTTCAGTTAGTGTTCTGTACTCCAACCAGATGCATTTTCAGAAGATATTGTAAATGTGGCCAAAACGAGGGTATTTGTCTTTAACTATCACCACACACTCCCAACTTTTAAAGACCCTGTGAAAGAAAGCTATTGAAAACACTGTGGCAAAAGGAGAAAATGCCTGTAACCAGCATTTTCTCTTTTTCCCACAATGTTTTCTACCCATCCCGAATCAAATTGCAAATTTTGAGCCATTTGTCATCTGCAAATGCTTTTAATTTTGAATAGCCTGAAATTTTGTCGTTTGGTAAAGAGCCGAAAGTGTAGAAGACATTGTGGGAAAAGTAGTGAATGCTAATTACCATATAAGTTGAAAAGCCTTTTAGTCAAGGTCATAAAAACATTGGATTGTTTGGTAAAGTGTTAAGCTGTACCTTTAGTGGTAGAGAAGTGATCCAGTGGTTGTACAGCTTGACCTACGGTCCGACACTCCAGGGTTCATATCCAGGTCTTGAAAGACCTTTTTCTTAGACACTACAGAGTTTCATTTGCAGTAGGAGGTGAGCTGGTTAGAAAACCAGGGGGTAATCTTATTAATGTAACAGTGCTTTACACAGAGCATGTGAAAGAACCAATAGATCTGAAGGACAGCTTGGCTGTCCTGTCCTGATTTCTTTTTATCCGACTCAATGTATCTCATTCTGCATTTGTCAGGTATATTTTATACAGTAATATGCACTTGTAAATATAATTTTGCAACAATTTGATGTTTGAAAGAACCTGAGTTATCTTCTAGATCTGTTTAGAAACATCTCATTTGAGAGGAATTTACCAGAATACAAATATTAAACCCTTTTCCTGCTAAATAAATTAAATGAAACTTTCAAGCCAGTAGTGCAAACCTGAATATTGCTTTTTCAAACCTTAACTTTTTTTTTTGAAGAGGAAAAATATCTTCTTATTCAACATTGTAGGTCCAAGATCAGACTGCACATTTTGTGCAGTCTGATCTTGATCTACACTGTCCAGAAAGGTCAGTGAGTCACACTTAGGAGCCTAAGGATTATCACACATGTACAGGTGAAATGAAGTAATCTGCAGGAATAAACACCCTTTAGAACACACTATTTTGAACTCGGTAAATTAAAGCTGAAACATTTACTGTATTTGTGGCAGAAATTCTGTGAGAAACATTGTGTGTAAACTAGCTGTAATGGTAAGCTGTCATGCATTATCACCTACTTATCTGTTCCTATTAAAGCTTGTTCCTTTTTATTTTCTGATTTCTATTATCGTATAACACAATTTCAGATGAACTACACAAGGATCATGTGGGGAGAGACTCTAGACTGTACTGTAATACACAGAGATAGCATAGTAGTGATCACAATCACTTGTGTTCTGTTGTTCATTCCTGTTGCATTTTATGTTGGCTTAGCAGTGTATGGTACCAAGAAACAAAGGAAAGTCATCCAAGGTGAAATTTTGGTGTTCATTTCTTCATTGGTACGGTGGTACATTGTATTTGCAGGTCACCCTAAATTATTTCCTACTCATAGTTTTTTCCAAATTTTAAATCCGAAGTAAATCAGTCTGATGGGCTTTTGTCACATCTTATAATAATGAGAACATGAAATTTTAGAGCTGTCCAAATTGTAAGCATTTACAGAGGAAAAAATACCCAAGGCTCAAATAATGAGATTTGCCTTTTACTGAAGGAAAACATTGTGGAAAAAGGAGAGATTATTGGTTTCTCGTATTTTTCTCTTTTGCCCTCTATGTTTACAAAAGCCCATTTCTTTAGGGCCGTTAAAACTCAGGATTGTTTGGTAAGGGATTAAGGTTTAGAAAAAGAAATGAAATAATGGTGAATATGTATTCTGCTATGATAAAATTAAGAAATAATCTTCTTTCTATCGTGGTTTATTGTTCAGTAAACAACGGTTGCGAGTTATGAGGCACAATAAATAATCCACGAGGGCGATAGCCCGAGTGGTTTATTCATTGCGCTTCATAACTCACTATGTGGTTTATTGAACGATAAACAATGATAGAAAGAAGATTATTTTGATTCTGACATGACCAACTCTTAATGAAAGGAAAACAAGTTTGTACTTAGGGTAAAAACGCGGATGCAGATTATTTTCCATTGAATAACTTACTTTATACAGAATGACGTCACTCTATATAGAATGACGTAGATTTTACCACGCTTGCCTTGCACTGTGTTTATAGAGCCGAATTCATGTGTCATGTTAGAATTCTATGTATGTCATTTTCAGGATATTTTGATATAAAAGGTGATTTGTTCAGACACCATTTAATCACAGAGCTACAAACACTTGATTGTGTGGTGTAGATCAAGATCAGATTGTATGTTCCATGCATGACCTTGCATCTACACCATCTGATATTGATAACTGCCAATCTGTGCAGGCAAATCTTGGTCAAATATTTTTGCTATTTGGAAATTTTCTGCATGTGAAAGGATCAGTATACCCCATGATTCAATCAGTAGGTCTACAAAATGAATTTTATGGATCCATGATTATATGATGATTTGCATGGTATCTTGCATCATGGAGATGCATTAAACCCCCTTTTGTCAGAGTGCAGCTCCTTTATATTGATCAAAATTCTGGTTCAAACAATCTTTAAAAAGCTGCAAATCCTTTGGCTTCTTGACTGACTAAAAAGAGTTTTTCATATATATGCAGTTAAGCATCAAACACTTTTCGACAAACTCCTTTTCAGATTAATTTATTTGTATTTCAGAGAAGAGACTCTCCAAATTCTCCACAAGTAACAACTACGGTTCCACAGAGAATACGCCACTCCTGTACCATAGTTACGACATAACAGCAAGTCTACAAGGCACACAGCATCAGACAGAGTCTTTATCTGATGGGGAAAATTATTTGTATCAGAGGTCGAATGGAAATAAAAACATAAACAGCAACCAGTTACATAATAGAAGGACAGAAAACTATGTATCCTAGCTTTCTGAACCTTGTGTTGCACTATAAAGGCTTCTATAGCAGACAAATTTGTGAAACATTGAAATAAATGAGGAAATCACTAATGTTGAACAATAGACAATTATTGTTGTAACTTGTACATATGCCCTGAACAAAATTCTCAACTGAAAGGTTATAACAATGGATGGGGAAGTAAAAGGAGGGTATTTAAAACTGTATTCAAGAATTATCTAACAATAGGTCAATGATATATGAGCCGTTCATCATACGACTATGGATCCATAAAATCTGTTTTATTTAACAATAGACTGAATGAGGTCGAATGTCCTTTGACATGTGGAAAATTGACAAACAGCCAAAAGTTTGGACCCATGACAGCCTGGGGGGATTGCTCAGGCTGACCTTTGTCAATACTTTTTGCAGATGCAGTAAGCCCCCTTTTCACAGAGTGTGGGTCATATACAATTTATTCAAAGCTTCTTTTGCCATCTCAAATTTTATCTATTCAGAATAATGGCTTGATAAATATTAACACGATACCTAGCATTACCTCCTGCAAACAATTCTTTGCCTCTTACAGTGAATCATTTTTGAAAATACTGTAACAAAAGGAGAAATTTCTTGACAGAATCCACAATGAATTCTCCCTTTATAACAGTATCCCACGTTTATACATGAATTAGACTTTAATTCATTTTGGTTCTGTATATTTTACAAAAGTGCTACTTCCTTAGGGTAATATTTCTTTCTAATTATCTGTAAGCTGTTTTTTAAAGTCTCTGAAGTATACATTTTAAGTCAAGTTTAACCCATTTTGTCTGTAATTTGTCAACTACATGTAAAGTCATTCTTGTGGCTCGATGACAAATGTTACCCCTGACGGTTGTGTGATTGCATAGATTAAGACCGAAAGAAAATGCAATCTAGGATTTTGCGGAAATCTACATGTTCAAATGAGGATATCTCATGATGCTTGTTATGTGTCTGTGTACAAGCTTTGCTGACCATATCAATGTGGCAAGCAAGAAAACAAAGTAATTATTCCAGGCATACATACAGGTTTGCTGTCACAGCTATCTGATTCACAAAAATTCAATAGCTCGGCAATGATGGAATGTTATATTGAGAGTGCAAGGGAATGGTCTCAAATACGGTAGAAATGTAAATTAGTATATGTACATAAATATTTACCATTTAAGTGTAAAGGATTGCTGAAAGGAAAAAAAGACATGATCCTACAAGAAGACGAGTACGCAATTTCCCATGTTGAAACCACAAGTGGAATTCTATTTTTAGTTGAGGGTATGCAAATGACTCCAGCAACAAACTTTCACGACTTTCCACCATTGTCAATGATTTTGGCCGTACTTAATTTTCTCCTGATCAAGATTTGTTTCCAACAACAAATGTGAAACTACTTTTCATTCTTTGAGGCCGTAGATAATTATTGATACTTTACTGATTAAAACGCAAGTAAGCAAATTCTGTAAATTGGGTTATGACTGACTGAAAATGAATACTACAGTCACTAAGTTATCAAGCATACTTTTATTCCTAATTTAAAATGAATGTCTTTTAAAGATTATGAAATAATCCATACAAACACATTCTTGTTGTATATTTATTAAGTTTGATGGTGCAATATTTTTTTAACCACACAACTATTTGTATTAAAATATTTTCTCAATGTGTATGCAGAGTTAGATATCCATCCCTGTTAACAGTACAGAATTAGTGACATGGCTTTACTCCTTATATAACAATATGAGATTTAACAATCCTATCAACGACTTTAGAAAAAATTGTAGGAAAAGGAGAAATGCTGTATTTTCTCCTTTTCCCATGATACTTTCTGTCCTTCCATCAACAAATTTTAAGTTTTGGACTAGTACTAGTATTTGATGTGCTGTCTACAGATAATTTCAATATGGTCACCTCTCTTTACCAGTTGGCAATATTTTAGAATTTCCATACTTAACCTTTTACCACACAATGCCGACAACCCTGAGAAATAAAGCTTTTGAAAACAATGTGGGAAAACGAGAAAATGCTGGTAGCCAGCATTTTTTCCTTTTCCCACAATGTTTTCTACCCTTCTTAAGACAAAATTAAATTTTTGAGTCAAATTTAATCTGTCGCCTATAAATGCTTTGGATTTCGACAAGTCTAAAATTTTGTTGTCTGTAAAGGGTTAAAGCATTTGCATATGACAACTTAATTGTGGTTCAATTGATGGAATTTGTCTCTGAAATGGTAGAGAAGACTCTGAAAAGATATCTTGGATACATCGTCACCTGTTAAGATATGCAGTTTTATTTCATGCTTTCCGGTAGGTTATCGAGAAATATCGGTGAAATATTTTTCGATAGTTCATGGTTACGACCAGTGAAAATACTGATTTTTTATATTCTAACTCTTCAGTTGAAGGCGGAAACAGTTGTTCCCGCGCACTAGTTACCTAGGTAAAATGCGCGTGCCTGACAACCAGATGGAAATATGACATATTTACCTTGCATTTCTTGCGCTTGACGTAATATTGTAATGCATTGCTAGACGAACGGGGTACGCCACGGGGAATATCCAAAAAGAACTACTGGATTTTGATCAAGTTCCCCCCAGAAAGGGTTAAAAGCATGAAATGAACAGAATATTTGTTTTTTTCGGTGAAAGGTCTAAATTTATTTCATCTCGTAAACATCATCGGTAATATTTTGACTCGTGGCTGTGCCACTCGTGAAAATATTACCAATGATGTTCACGAGAAGAAATAAATTTCCATCTTTCACTGTAAAAAACAAATATCCTATATATATTCATTTCTAAAACAGCACTGGTTACTGAATTATTTGAAATTTTTTCTTCATGAAAAAATGTTCATTTTGTTCACATGATGCTTTATGTGTTACCCCCTTTACTAAATGATCCCAAGTTTTCATGAAGGATAAGGCTTTTTAACACAGTATGGGAAAGGCTGAATGCTGGTATTCAGCGTTTTTTTCTTTTCCACGATGTTTTTAAATCTTTCACAGACAAGCCCAAGTTTTGAGCCACATTTAATATGTTGTCTGCAATTGCTTTCACTTCAGACCCATGTAATGTTTTGTTGCCTGATAAAGAGAGTAATACTGAAATTGTAATTAATACAAGGCAAGAATTCACTGTTAAGTACCATTAATTGTTTTGAATCTTGAAACAAACTGCCTTGTCAAGTTCAAGTAAAAATTTGGTCCTTTTGATCCATAGTTCAAGTACTTTCGATCAGAAATTATTTTTTCTACTGCTGGCTCAATCTGTGTACCTTCATGCCATTCATTAAAAGAAGTTATTGAGATGACATTTGGTGACACTCTGTGGGCATTTGAAAATGATTCATTGTAATATTTTCCATCCAACCTTTTCCGTTTGTTAGCACCATTCCATGGTCTCACCTCTGTGTCTATGTATCCAGGACCCACACTAGGTATAAACATCATGTTTTGCAGTGAACAAAACTTTGCTATAGACTTCCAGTTTACCCATGAGCTACCATATGTAAAACCATTTGTAGCAAAATAAGTATAGATTCCATCAAAACCTGCTTGTTTCAGCTCTCTTTCATGTTTCTGTTCAACTAATAACCCAATAAATACTCCATCTAGCTCTGTGTTTCGAACACTGATATTCCCTTTTTCTGTAAATATTTCAGCCCATAAATGACTTTTGACCGTGTAAGAATCATATATGTAGTAGAGAGGCAGATTAGTTTTTCCTGCATAGCTTGTGCGATAGAATGCAGGATGTTTTCCATACGCTGTTGTTATATATTTCAAGTTCTCTCTCCATGTGACATGATTTCTTCCCTTATATGGTTCAACATGGATGGCAACCTGTAAATATAATCGTCCCTAAAGCTGGTAAATAAATAAAATGAAATTTTTCATTCAATATTTAAATTTCACAAAAAAGAAAAAAAATACTGTATCCGAAAGTGTAGATTCAAGCATGATTTTTGCAAACTGATCTTGATCTACATTGTCCACAAAAATGCCTCAAATTGCACTTTATAGCCTCAGGGTTAAAAGATTGATTGGATGGTAAGAGCTTAACAAATTTCCTGCTGCTGATGAAATTTTGTGGGTTGCAGCAGACTACTTTTGAAAACATCATGACAAAAGATCAACAGGCAATTAATTTTTCTCCTTTTGAAGAAACAATTGAACATGTGATTAATATTTTAACTCTTTAACACACAATCCCGACCCTGAGAGAGAAGCCTTTTTAAAACATTGTAGGAAAGGGGAAAATGCTGGTAGCCAGATTTTCTCCTTATCCCACAATGTTTTCTATCGTGACAAAGGCAAGTTCCATCATTTGAGCCACAGTCAAATTGTCGTCTGCAATTGCTTTCATTTTGGACAAGTCAAAGTTCTTCTTCTGTGGTTAAAAAGTTTAAACTGAAATTCATATTGATTATCCATATTGCGTAAGGATTTTTTCAATGGCATCTGCTACAGAAGTGTATACATTTATAACCCAGGCACGTTGGTAACCAGCATTTCCTCCTTTTCCCACCATATTGTCTATCCTAGCTGAGACAAAAACCATTGATTTATGGCACATAAACTATGTTGTCTGCAAATGCTTAAATATGGATCAGTCTACTATTTTATCATTTGGGAAAGGTTTTACCATTTATCTCAAATAACCCCACACTTACACTGCATTAACCCTGTACCACACAATGACGAGTTTTAGCAACCCTGAGGTAGAAGCCCTTTGAAAGCATAATAGGAAAAGAAAAAAATGCTGGTAAGCAGCATTTTCTCTTTTTAGCTCACCTGAGCACAAAGTGCTCATGGTGAGCTATTGTGATCGTGCTGTGTCCGGCATCCGTCGTCATTTTTTTACCTTGTGTACGCTCTAGAGGACACATTTTCAGTCCGATACTCGTGAAACTTGGTCAGAATGTTTGCCTTGATGATATCTCGGACGAGTTCGAAAATGGGTCATGTGAGGTCAAAAACTAGGTCACTAGGTCAAATCTTAGAAAAACCTTGTGTACACTCTAGAGGCCACATTTTCAGTCCAATACTCCTGAAAGTTGGTCAGAATGTTTGTCTTGAAAATATCTCGGACGAGTTCGAAAATGGGCCATGTCGGGTCAAAAACTACATGTAGGTCACCAGGTCAAATCTTAGAAAAACCTTGTGTACGCTCTAGAGGCCATATTATCAGTCCGATACTCCTGAAAGTTGGTCAGAATGTTTGTCTTGATGATATCTCAGACGAGTTCAAAAATGGGCCATGTCGGGTCAAAAACAAGGTCACTAGGTCAAATCTTAGAAAAACCTTGTGTACGATCTAGAGGCCACATTTTCAGTCCAATACTCATGAAACTTGGTCAGAATGTTTGCCTTGATGATATCTCGAACGACTTCGAAAATGGGTCATGTCGGGTCAAAAACTAGGTCACTAGGTCAAATCTTAGAAAGACCTTGTGTACACTCTAGAGGCCACATTTTTTGTCCAATACTCATGAAACTTGGTCAGAATGTTTGTCTTGATGATATCCTGGACGAGTTCGAAAATGGGCCATGTCGAGTCAAAAACTAGGTCACAAGGTCAAATCTTAGAAAAACCTTGTGTACGCTCTAGAGGCCATATTTTCAGTCCAATACTCTTGAAAGTTGGTCAGAATGTTTGTCTTGATGATATCTCAGATGAGTTCGAAAATGGGCCATGTCGGGTCAAAAACTAGGTCGCCAGGTCAAATCTTAGAAAAACCATGTGTACACTCTAGAGGCCACATATTTAGTCCAATACTCTTGAAAGTTGGTCAGAATGTTTGTCTTGATGATATCTCGGACAAGTTTGAAAATGGGCCATGTCGGGTCAAAAACTAGGTCACAAGGTCAAATCTTAGAAAAACCTTGTGTATGCTCCAGAAGCCACATTTTCTGTCCAATAGTCTTGAAATTTGGTTAGAATGTTTGTCTTGATAATATCACACACGAGTTCGAAACTGGGCCATGTGGGGTCAAAAACTAGGTCACAAGGTCAAATCTTAGAAAAACCTTGTGTACGCTCCAGAAGTCACATTTTCAGTCCAATGCTCTTTAAAGTTGGTGAGAATGTTTGTCATGATGATAGCTTGGATGAGTTTGAAAATGGGTCATGTCAGGTCAAAAACTAGGTCACCAGTTTAAATCTTAGAAAAACCTTATGTAAGCTCTAGAGGCCACGTTTTCAGTTCAATAATCTTGAAATTCGGTCAGAATGTTTGTCTTCATAGTTTCTTAGACTAGTATGAAAATGGGTCATGTTGGATAAAAAACTAGGTCACAAGGTCAAATCTCGGAAAAACCTTTTGTACTATAATTACAGTCCAATATTCTTTACACTTTTGTTAGAATGTTTGTCTTGATGATATCTTGCATGAGTTTGAAAATGGGTCACGTGGAATAAAAACTAGGTCACCAAGTTTCATCCTTGAAAAACCGTGTGTATGCTCTAGAGGCCACATTTTCAGTCCAATAATCTTGAAATTTGCTTTAAATGTTTGTCTTGATAATATCTTCGACTAGTATGAATATGGGTCATGTTGGATAAAAAACTAGGTCACTGGGTCAAATCTTGGAAAAACCTTTTGTACACCCTTCAGGCCACATTTTCTTTCAAATACTAATGAAAGTTTGTCAGAATGTATGTCTGGATAATTTCTACATGTCAAGTAGGCCCCTGAGACAAATTCTAGAAAAAGCTTGTGTGCACTCTATAGGCCATATTTGTAAGCCCAATATTAATGAGTGTTTGTCAGAGTGTTTGTCTTAATATCTCTGAAGAGATTGGAAATGGGTCATGTTTGATCAAAAGGCTTAGGTGAGCGACTTCAGGGCCAACATGGCCCTCTTGTTTCTACAATATTTTCTGCTCTTTTAAAGGCAAATTCAATAATTTGAAGTATACTTAATTTGTCATTCGCAACTCCTTTCAGTTTGGACCAGTCTAAAATCTTGTCATCTGGTAAAAGAGTTAAATACAGGATCAGGAGATTACCGGTACATATTACATGTATATTAAGAATCTGCAAAACAACTGTAGTATGAGTGAAAGAATTCTATAGAAATTGTAAGGCCTTTGGAAGTAGTATTCTAACTAGATATTGTGCAGATTACCTTAAGTCCATATTTCTGTGCTGATTCAAGTATTAATGGCATAAGTGCATCTGGTTGTTTTCCTTCTGTATCAGCATCTCCAGGGGGATACCATGATACCACTACTACACCTGTAAAACAAACATAGGAGAAAGTGACATTTCCACACTGTTAGCAAAATAAAACACCACAATTTTAGACTACCGTAGTACATGATGATTGAAAGTATTTGGAGATGATAAACTAGATCATTTAACCCTTTACCACACAATCACGACTTTTATCGACCATCAGAAAGAAAAATTTTGAAAATATTGCAGGAAAAGGAGAAAATGCTGGTAACCAGCATTTTCTCCTTTTCCCGCAATGTTTTCTACCCTTCCCAAAATAAATTTAATTTTTTAGGTCACAATTTCTTTGTCGTTTGCAAATGTTTTCAATTTAGATTGGTCTTAAATGTTGTGGTTTGGTAAAGAGTTATCATTCTCAAAACCTACAAATGTAGAGTCAAATTGATCCTTAAAGTTCCAAATAAATGGACATTTTCTGTCTTTCAAAAAAACAAGAGGGCCATGATGGCCCTGTATCGCTCCACTGGCTTTTTAACCCTTTACTACACAAATCAAAGTGTTAGTGACCCTGAAAGAGAAGGCTTTCCAAAACATCGTGAGAAAAGGACAACATGTTGTCAGCCAGTATTTTCTCCCTTTTCCACATTTCCTAACCTATCAAAGACAGAAATAGTCATTTAAGCTACATTCAATTTGTCTTTTTGCAATGGCTTTAAACTTGGTACAGTAAAAAAATAAAAATTGTCATTTCTTAAAGAGTAAAATTAACGTATCATGCGCGTAATTGGCATTGACAGAGACACACAGCATAAAAAGTCTGTATGGTAATAAACTTACTTTGAAAAAATAACCTCCACCCCGCCCGCCAAACAAAAAGAGTCATATTTTTTTAAATGCAAAGATAATGTCAGTGAATACAAGCAGGTTTATTCATTAGCATGAAAGGTAAAGGTCTGAAAAAAATTGTGTGATAGAGACCTCACTTTAAATTAAAAATTCCATTCATGTGAGCATAACTATTAGCATCAAAATAAATCATTCTCACTTAAAACAGAACATTTCCTTTCCAAAAAACTTGAATACCAAACTCCAATAATGTATAACTGCAGTTTGATAATCAAGGGAGGTAAATAGTAACAAACTATCTTGTATAACAGGAGTTACTTCCCTCGATTACCATTTTAAATTACAGTCGCTATATAAGCCCATGTTAAACTTGTGATCCCCAGGGCAGAGCCAATTTTGACCCCAGGGCTATATGAAGAAACTTGATAGAGGTCCATTAGATAAAGCTACATGCCAAATTTGGTAGCCCTGGGCTTTATGGTTTCAGACAAGAAGATTTTCAAAGATGTTCAATATTTTTCAGTTTTGTTGCCATGGCAACCAGAGTTTTTGAAAGAATCAAATTCTTTCAAGCAATTCTAAAGAGGACCATGGCAGGATCATTTCTGTGAAGTTTCATCAAATTTGGATGGATAGTTTCAGAGAAGAAGAAGTTTGAAAAAAAAGTTAACGCACGGACGGATGCAAAACGGACACCTGGCCATGATATAAGCCTGCTGGCCTTCGGCCAGTGGAGCTAAAAACAACTGATGTTGCAGCTTTAACCCTTTACCAAACAATCCCTGATTTTAACGACCCCAAGGAAGAGGCCTTTTGAAAACATCGTGGGAAAAGGAGAAAATGCTGGTAACCAGCATTTTCTCCTTTTCCCACGATGTTTTCTACCCTTCCCAAAACAAACTTCAATTTTTGAGTCACATTAATTTTGTCATCTGCTAATGCTTTCAATTTGGACAAGTCTAAAATTTTGTTGTTTGGTAAAGAGTTAAAGACTATTTCGATGAGCCTTTTTAACATTCTGTGTAGTCTGACCATGATCTCTTTAGTTGGCAAGAAAACCAGCGGCAATGTTTTACCATCACTGTAAAAGACCCAATACATAGTGGCCAAAAAAAAAAAAAAGCAATTAAAGTGTTAAAATGCATATAGATTTAAATCATGCCGTTTAAAAGTATGGGAAATATTGTGAAGATGACAATCTGTCGGTCAAAGTGTTAGTTGCTGGCAGAAAAATGAAATTTAAAATCAGGCAAAAAGTAAACAATATATAGAGCAACCTGGCAACTTTTAACATAGTTTTGGAATTAATTTCTCTGCCAGCAACTAACACTTGGACTGACCGTAAAATAAACAGATTGTCATCTTCACAATAATTTCCAAACTTTTAAATGCCTTTTAACACTGGCTTTTTTTTTTTCAACATTTGGCCCCTACTACGCCTTTCATAACTTTACTTCAACATTTTTATTTATCATTCTTTAATGGGTCCATACATCACAATCTGGCCAGAAAAAAATGACTTGCCCTTAGACATCTTGACCTGATCAGACAATTCTCATCTTGTTTGAATTTGATCTACACTATCAGAGAAAGCATCTTAATAATTATGCTTCCTTAGAGTTACAGAAAAAAAGAGTGATGATTATGGATTATTTTAAGGTTATTGTTAAAATATTTTACCTATTTTAGCAAACTTCATCATCTGCATATGTACATCTATCACTTCTTCATCACTAGAGCTGTATGCACCAAGAGCTGGATAAAAATTGGCGCCAATATCGTCTGGTGGTTTATGGCGACCAGACGGCCATTTTGAAGCCTCCTCTTTCTTCCAGTGTTGGATATACTGGTGATTCCAATGATAGTAATCTCCATCATGTTTGGGATTTCCATACCAAGGGTAGTAGAAAGCATGAATGTTGTATGATGGTTCATCTTTTACGTGTGCAATTTCAATGAGATCATATTTCAACTTGCTAGGGTCACTACCATGTGTAGGCGACTTTTTAACTCCTTTATCAGCTTTAGATTTGGAATTTAAAATTTCATTGCCCATCTCCATGAGTGTTTTATTCATTGCTTGAATTTCTTTTTTCATGGTTTCATAGTGTTTCATTAGGACAGGCATAATCTTGCGGGGGTGATGAAATACTTGGTTCTCCTCTTGCTGAATATCTGATTGTAAACTTGGTTTATGCTTGTCAGAGTTAAAAAGTGATAACCCAGCCATTATGAATAAGCATATCATTAGAATAATGATTATATTTCTCCTGATTTTCCTCATGTTTTCCTGCAACAAAACATACAATTTATGGATTAGAAAAATACATCAGAATGTCAAAATTGACGAGCTTTATGAGACGACAACTATTAACTCATATGGTAAACCTATACTCGTATTTATTACCGGTAATATGACAGTACAAGGATGTTTTCAGAGTCAGGTGCTGAAAATTCGTTCCAGGAGGTACTGTAAAAATTTAACCTTTTACCAAACAATCTAATGTTTTAACAGTCCTTAGAATTAAGACTTCTGCAAACATCGTGAAAGGAAGACAAAACGCAGTTAACCAGCATTTTCCCCTTTTCCCACAATTCTTTCTATACTTTTAGATATAAATCCTACCCTTTGAGTTCTTTCTATACTTTTAGATATAAATCCCACCATTTGAGTCACATATGTATGTATCAGTCCAGGGATCATATAACATGTAATTTACAATGCCTGATCATTCTAAAATACTGCCATCTTAAAATGAGTAAGCATGTGTTGGGATGCGGCCAAAACTCAAAGCTTAAAATCAAACATTTCAAATTTTCAGCAACCAAGTCATCAATAGGGGACATTCGAGAACCTACTGCCATTAACTCTTCACCAAGAAATATAATTCAAGACATGTCCAAATTGAAGGGATTTGAAAATTACAAGTATGATGTGTCTCAAATGACTGGAATTGTCATGGCAGGCTAGACATTGAGGAAAAGGAGAAAATGCTGGTTACAAGCATTTTCTCCCTTTCCCATTGTGGTTTCAAAAGTGTATCTCTACAAAGTCCTTTGAATATAAATGTTGAGTCAGACTGATTGAAAGGCTCCATCCATTTTTATTAATTGATGATCCAGAAAGATCACTGAAAGTTGAATAATTTTATTCTCAAACTCCTAAAGTCATCAGAGCTGTAGTGGATGGCAGAGTTAGAAGGATAAATAAATCATCAAAATATGCCATTAAAGGAAAATTGGTAACTTCAAATTTTTCTTTTAGGTGGGATTGGCTGCAATAGATATTAATATGTAATATGAAATGAATCATGGGCCCTTTGTGGAATGAACTGCTCTACTGGCAGTGAACCTAAATGTAAAAAGAATCAGTGAAAACAAGAGCCTTCAGTGACAGTAGATTTTCTCTTAATGTGTTTTAGTCACGAAAGAAAAAGTTGATGGGGTAGGCGTGTACTCTCTCTACTTGTGTTGCCATTTAACCATTCATATACGTGTATAGAAAACATTTCAAGGGCCTCAACCCAAAGAAAATCATTAAACCATGTCTTCCCTATATGGAAGCGTCCAACAGTCGCGTTGAATTTCATCCACTGGTTACTGAGAAATAGCATGCAAATGAAATTAGGAACTAATGATTAAATTCAATATGCCATAATTTTTACAAAAACTGATATGAGCATTTTCTTCATTTAAACAGGGATCACTCCTTGATGATGCAAATAATTGGTGCAAGTTTCAAAAGAATTGCATAAAAAAGGGGGATTTACACATGTGAGCATCAAATGTCAACTTCCAACTTTATACAACCACCTTTACTAAAGAAATTACTTAATTTTCTTCAAAACTAATATTCATAACTAAATTGGGTCCGTTTGGACGTTGCATGCATAAAAAAAAAAAAAAAAACGTATAATGAAAAAGATAAATGTTGGAGGGCAACTAAGTAAGTACTAGTAAACCCATTTAACTCAGTCTCAGGGCCGACCACCTCAGGTCCGAAACGAGTCTAGGGCGAACCGATCAAGAACCCTGAATTATGTTATTAACGTGCATCTTTGGCATAGTGGCGACTTACATGCTTGCAAATGAAATGTAAGTAAGATAAAAACAGTTACCAAGGTATTTCAGAGTAGCAACCGAATCTGTATCCAAACTTACGTGTTGCTCTCGAAAACAGCTGTTTCAGGATTCAGAGGCTAAGATTGGTTCTCTTTCTGTAAATCCAACATTTCCGGGTGGAACCAGCAAAATAAAAGATTTTAAGCCGTCTAGCTCTACGGCTAGAATTTTATCCCGTAACAAAAAAAAAAAAGCATTAATATCTAAGGGTGACAGTTATGTGAATAAAACCTGTATGACAATGTTACTGTTACACAACTTAGACTAACATGTTTGAGAGAACTAGAACTTTAGCAGGCTGAGACATATCCCCACCTGGTGCCTTGTCACTGAATGACTGCCCCTTTCCAAACCCAAAATGTAAAATAACAAAGGGCACGAACTCAAAATAAAACTAAAGACAGAGTTATGGATTTTGTGTACTGCACTTGTCCTGAATGTGATCTATAGATCTGTATCTGAAGTTTCTCCTTGTCCCACAGTTTTCTACCCTACCAAAGAAAAGTTGCGTCATTTGAGCCACTATGAAATTGTCTTCTGCAAATGCTTTCAATTTGCATAAGTCTTAAATTTTGCCGTGTGGTAAAGGGTTAAGTCGAATAGACAGAGAGGACCACGGTTAACCCAGTATTGCTGAATTTGTTTATTTGCTGTCAAAGGTTATTCCTGTAATCACCTATACAAAATGGACAGATTCAATATGAAAGTATTTGGAATTCGATACAAAAATTGAATAAAACAAGAGGGTCATGACGGCCCTGTATTGCTCCTTTTCCTCATATATAAGCCAGCCATAATTAGATTGATTGATTGATGTTTAACTCAGCTTTCAATATTATTTCAGTTATATCATGGTGACAGCTCACTTATTCATGTATTTCCTGGCTTTCACCAGTACTAGGCTAGGGCTCTAAAGTGTCTTACCCAAGTACACTCTCATAAAAAATCTAGTGGATACAGTGAGGCTCTAACCTGGGCCCTCCAGGTCACCAGTCATACACTTTACCACCTAGCCATGCAGGACCCCCATCCATAATTAGAATGAACAGTGACAAAAATTCATCCGCCTAAAGTCTGTAAGCTATCGGTATTTTAAAGAGTAAATAAATCAAGGCAGCAACAATCATACTTTTTACATATAAACATCAAAATAAATCACTCTTCTTGAAAACTCAATATTTTTTATCCCAAAAACTTTAATACCTAACACCAATTATGTAACAGTGCAATTTGATAATCAAGGGAAGTAAATGGTAACAGACCATATATCTGCTATAACAGGAGTTATTTCCCTTCATTGGCGTATAGATTTAAGTCAAATTGACTTCATGTTCTACGAGAAGATGTGTAAAGTTTTCTCTATTTTGAAATAAGCCTTTGTAAAACCTGTTACCCCCAAGGCTATATTTCTAACTACAGGTATATCTTACTACAGGTCAACTTGGCTAACCTAGACCTTACAGTTAGGAACCAGGCAGTTCTTTTAGTTTTCAGCTTATAAGCTCATGTAAAACCTGTGACCCCCTGGGTGGGACCAAGTTAGACCCTAGGGCTATAAATGGAACAATCTTGGAAGAGATTTACAATATAAAGTGGCATGCCAATTTTAGTTGCTGTAGGCCTTACAGTTAGGATCAAAAAGATTTTTGAAGGTTTCACTTCTATATAGGCCCATGTAAAAATTGTGACCCCCTAGGTGGGGTCAATTTTGACCCGAGAGCTTTAATGTAAAAAAAGTCTCAGTAGAGATCCAATAGATGAAGCTGAATTCAAAATTTAGTAGCCATATGCTTTATGGTTAGGAACTAGAAGATTTTCCCCATGTAAAACTTGAGACCCTTGGAGTGGGGCTAATTTTGACCTCTGGGCTATAATTTGAAGAAATATGGTAGAGGTCTAAAAGATGAAGCTACATGCAAAACTTTGTAGCCCTAGGTTTTAAGGTTTCGGACAAGAAGGTTTTAAGATTTTCAGTATTTTTTAGTATTGTTGCCATGGCAACCAGGGCTTTTATTGGAATCAAATTATTTGAACAAATTCTGAAGAGTGCCATGGTAGTAACATTTCTGTAGAGTTTGTTCAAAATTGGACGGGTAGTTTGAGAGAAGATATTTGCAAAAAAAGTTAACGCACCCAAAGGCACACGAAGGACACTAAGCCATTACATAAGCTCTGTTTACACTGTTGTAGGATCTATGTTAGTCTCAATAATGAGACGCTACTGTGATTTTTTAATATTTGGACATTTATAGTGCACCGTACCATATCAAGTCCAGCGTGAATTTTCCAGTCGCAAAAACAGAGCACTATACTGACTTTCTGTTTCATTGGTTTAATCTGTGTTGCAGCGAAATGCAATTAACTTTTCGTAACAAACATGAACAAAGACAAATTATTAAACCTTTCATTATCTAAAGAGCTTGTAAAAGTCGTTTATAACAGGTAAATCTCGGAAAAAAAACACTGACGAAATTTATCGTGCGTGGCGGCCATTTTGTGTGTATTCGGGAACGTAAACAACTCAAGTAACAGATGAAATGCACGGTTTTCTCTAATGTTCAGCGGTTGAACGTATATCTGTTTCAAACGAAGGATTATTAAATACGCTACCTTCAGTCTGAAGGTTTGCTCTGATGTATTTTTGTGATTGGGTCTCAGCGGAGAAACAATCACAAAAATAACATTGAAGCTAGTCCCCGAATCGTAGGTATAACTACGCAAGCAACAAGTGTGTTCTGTACCCAGAGGTGACCAGTCAAAAAGTAACATTGTCTTTGGGGACAGTTATCTGTACTAGATCTATATAAGCGTCGGCCTCTCGGATCCATTTTGATAGGGGTTTTTTTTTACCGATTGTGGTTCCGGTCCGTTGCACTCAGCTTCAATCTTGACTGGTGTTACCAAACTTCATTTAAATTACGTTTAAAACTATTTAGTTTCACATAAAATTAGGTCCTCAGGCAGACTATTCCAATCCTCAACAACTCTGAGAGAGAATTAATTTTTTCTTAGCTCGGTGGCCTTTGGCCAGTGGAGCTAAAAACATGACCTCTGAGAAAGTTAAAAACTGTGTTTTGATTGTCTAATTTCTTTATCTTGCAAGATGATACTTTTGCCCCTAAAAAATCATATTTTCATTTTCCTTAGAGATAAACGTTTAAGGAATAAAAATGTCCTAGGCCCAAATATATGTATGTAGACATTATCTACATGTAAAAGCTTAACTTTGTTCCCGACTACGCAGGGTTAGGCCCTAAATTGCCTAGGCCGATAAACTAGACATGTGGCTATAAAGGGTTGTAACACATTAATGTATTGGTCCACCTTCATTTTCTCAGCCAATCGGATGAGTTTTCATAACATGTCTTATGATTATGGGACATCCGCCATTTTTCCCCACGCCGGAGAAATGCAGCGATAAAGCAGTTGAAAGATTGTCTATTTTAACACCTCTGAGATAGTTGGTAGACTTTCGACAACAATGGAAGCCGTGAGAGCCTTCAATAATGAGGTAAATGATACATGGAGATAAATCGTTTCCTCAGAAAGTTCAAGTTTTGTCCGAATATTGGTTTCTTGCGTGGAGCAGGTGGTCAACGACAATTTCGACTGGTTTCCTTTTCCAGTAAAATTCTGCTACACAGCATAGTTTTGAAATTACAAGACGGCCTAGCTTCAATCTGTATTTAGTGCATGAAGAAAGTTTGCATCATCATAGTAATTTTCATGTTGAAGATGTATCTGTAAGCTGAAGGACATTTCAAAATCGTTGATTCATTACTTTGTGAATTTTCATATCTTTGTGAATCTATGTTTGCTATCAATATTTTTTGCTCACTTTTTTTTTGTGGCTCCTGTGAAACCTTTTACAGACTTAAACATTCCTGAGAAGGTCTCCGAAGGCCGAAGATATGGGTCTAAAACAGAATTAAAATGCAAAAAGGTCACATTTTATTGAAAACCATAATTTTCCCCTATAATTCATCATTTGTTTGTGCAGGGTTTTCCTTGACGCACGATTTTGTGCGTTTTGACGCATTTTTATTGAAAATGACCTGCAGTTTTTCAACAATGCGTTATTGTTGACGCACAAATACGATAAGAGTTAATAACGATCACGTATATACTACCGAAACTGTTACATCGCGGGTAAATGAAAAATCTGGAGTACGAAGAGAAAATGGGACGAATCTAAACTAAACCAGTCGATCTCTATTGAAAACAATATGGCTCTGTCAAAATCGATGTCATATTTGCTGTCTGCTAGGAAGAAGAGCCCTTAAACAGAGATCAGACAATACAATGCCTGGTAAGAGCACACAGAAACACATTTCAAGGTCTCGAGGGTTTACTGTAAATTAGCTTAAGAGATACACTTGGTTATTCGTTGAAAACAGTGGCATGAATGTGACCCGTGTGTCGAAACACAGGAATCAGCCGTTTGATTTGTGAAAATAGTTTATTTTCGACTGAAATGGATATTGTCTATTAAGAAAAATAATGGAGACTTCCCAATCCGGCCGACAACAAGCTATTTTCACCAATTAAACGGTCAATTCCACTGATAAAAACAAAACAAAGAGAGGCGGCACATACTTCGAAATTCAACCCTTGTGCATCATCAAGACACTAGCGGTCATGACGATACCCATGAAATATTAAAATTACATAGAGATATGACGGCTTGTCTGCAGCTAGAGCATATTTGCTTGTTAAGAACAGGCTTACAAGCATACTCCGGATACTCTTTATAAAAAGGTCGCAACCTAAGCTGTAAGCTCCCTCTCTGTAAAGAATCTCTGGTGTTATTATGTATCTATCACCATGTAATAATACATATAATTATAGGGTAAACAAAGATTTACCTGAATAGAAAACACACAAAGAAACCCCCACATAATTTCATAAATAGTAGCTTTTGTCTAAGAAAATTACATTTTGATGTGACCCCCATCAGTGTTCCAGCTAGCGGGGAATAGAAGGGCGCGGCGCCCTGCCCCTTCTTTTAGACGCCCTGCCCTTTTTCTGGACGCCCTGCCCTTTTTCTGGAAACCCTGCCGTATAATAGCGCCCTGGATTGCCCCATGTTCAGTATTGTAACCTCTAATCTAAACTATGCCAGGAGTCTGTTTAAGACATCATGGATATCCGCCTCCGAATATACAATCCAATTAACAGCGTGTTACTAATCCCCTCCAGGCAGCGAAGTGTGAAAAGATCGACCCCGACTGTATATTACAAGTCCGTCAGAGTACATAAGTGCTGAGAACAATAGAGGCAATTTATATCCATCATTGTCTTTTATGTTCTATTTAAACGATTTATCGTATCTTAACGATAGGTTTTCTTATTCAACAATATTGGGGGCTGGCTCCGAGGACTAGTTTTCTTATCTAAGTTTGTTATGAATCGCGTTTTATCGTTAATGTCGAAGATCTTGCTTAATTTGCCGTATCAAGTTACATGTTCAGAGTTGAATCTAAGGTGCATGATTTGTAAAATTAACCTTTATGTAATGTTTTCTGTTCATAAACAAATTATTTTTTTCTTAGATTTACTCCTGGTTTCAATATTAACTGATAAAGTTGCGTTAATAATCGGGCAGGATTGATGAGTCAGCAAATTAATCTATCGTAAGTCGGAAAGTGGCACATTCCTAAAGTGTGCGGAGAATAATACCACAGCATGTTGTTGACTTACATTTTGTAGAATGTTTGTCAAAATGTCCATAAATACCTTCCAAATATTAAAATACATGGAAAATGGACCGATGCAAAAAACACGGAAACCCATGACAGAACAAATGTCAACTTCACATCAACCCGATCACAGACATTTCAAACTGTCTTTCCAGCTTGAATAATGTATTTCAAAAGGAGATCTGCTTATTCACTGCATTAAACATACAGTAGAAGCTAAAATCTCCCCTTTATTTTTTATAATGAAAGGATCTGGCAAATTCCATTTGGGAGGGGGGGGGGTTGGAGTCTTGCCTTACCACACGGGCATGTAGAAACAATTTTAATGAAAGGAAGAATGCAACATTTATGTAACATTTAACAACATTTATCCACGATGTTGAATTGTTGAATGGCTTGTAAAGTAATAATTTACTCTGTGAAGGCCTGTTTTTTCCTCATTTCACCAACCTGTACAGATTTGAACCCCTTTAAATTGAATAATTAAGTATCAGAAAAATAGCACAGTTACATTGCAGTAAAAGAAAGTAAGAAAGTGTTGAAAGTTTGTATTTGTTAGTATTTTGTGGCTTGCTTGTCTTGCAAAGTACTGTTAAAAATGAAGACATGAATTGTATTGGTATCAAGTCTATAGTTGAATGGCATGAGGCTATAGGAAACATTGTGTGAAAAGGAGAAGATGCTGGTAACTTCTTCTGTTCATCAATAGCTTTTTAATTTGCCAAGTCTGTTATCTGGTAAAGAGTTAATAAGGATTATTTAATGAACTATATTTACTTGTATTGCTCCTGGCCTTAGCTAAACTACTCATACTGAAAAATAGTTTTCTTTTTAAGATGAAGCTGGAAGATCCATTTAGCCAATATATAAGAATTATTTCTGGTGTGAAAATCCTTAATTTTACGCAAGACATTGCAGAAGAAACTGTCAATAGGGTTATAAAAAAAATTCTTATCCCCCCTTCCCCCGTGAGAGAGAGACACCCTCTCCCACTCTTACGTTCCCCTGCCCCGGCGCTTTACGCCTCAAAGTGCCCTTCTGAGCAGCAGCACCCTGCCCTTTTTTTACCCTGGCTGGAGCACTGCCCATTATTTTTGACTAGGGGTTCACAATGACCCTTATTTTTGTTGTCAAGGGAAGACCCTGTTTGTGCATCACAACCAGGGTTTTTTTTCACTAAGAAAGTGACGCCGATAGTCGGCGTCTTCCCTTCGGCAAATTTTTTCCCCCAAAGATGTAGTTTTTGTGGTATTTGTCAATATTGAATTTTGAAGACCATGTATCGTCAGAGCTCCAGGTAAGAGGGGGTGATGGTATTCTAAATCCATTATTTCTCTTTGAAACCCTATGTTGTGGGTACTCATTAGAATTGTCTCGTTGAGACAGTTCTAATGAGTACCCACAACATAGGGTTTAGTAGCGAATTACCAACAATTTCAATTTTAAAACCAAAATCACTCCCTCTATCTGGAGCCCAGTATCGTATTTTGTGCAAAGCCAAAGGAAATAAACCCAATTAAACTCAATTTTTCTCAGACAAATGAGTTTTTCGGTAGCACTCAGATATGTAATTGGAAATGGCATGTTAAAATACACAGGGTGAGGCCATCGATCGTGAAAATATTAATTTTTGATTGAAAATAGCTTCACTCGCCCATATCTTTCTATTGGCGCAATGATATATACAAAATTTGTCTACTGATCGCTTGGTCCTGGGCTTTTTCGTTCCAAAACCAGTTCGTCCCATGGCTTGTTAATCCCATGATTGTGCGCTACTCCATTTGATTGGGCATGAATATTTATATATCGAAATAATTGATTTTAATGTTGGGAATTAAATGTTAACAGCCAAATATATTTCAAAATCATAGTTTTCAGTTACAAACTTAATTTTATTTGATATATTCACATGGTTTCTCTCTCTATCCATCATGCATCCTATTGTCAAGGGACGTTACTCCTGACTCCTAATGATCAATGGGAGACCACTAATACATAAATAAACCTAACTTTGTTGTGAGTACACTCCCTTTAACGAAAAAAATATTTATTTGCTTTGTAGGTTGACTTTCAAGCCAATATTTGAATAATATTTCTCCTTTTCTTTCAAATTATTAATTCCACACAATGGTTTCCTTGACAAATACCACTTCAGTGTTCTCAACGCTTTGATTCCACGAGCAATCAGTTTTCCTCTAAGACATCGACTTTGTCTGCTGTAATAAAAAGTGCTGTACAAAGGTTTAGTTAATAAACCCAATCCCAGATCGAAAGATGGGCTGCAAAGACGACTGATATTTTCGTTGTATAATGAGACATCCGCCTTTTGGATTCACGGAAAGCCGTCACTAATCAGCCAATTTTGTACTTTCTATTCATTCTTTGCACGGAATATTCCGAAAACGCTTGTGGTATAATATGAAAAAACACTGGAATCCAGCATTTGGTTTTCAACGCTTTCTTTTGTGCATAAACAAAAACTTGGATACCAATATAGTCAGCGTTTATTCTGGACAGGGGCGATTGCGCAATTCACGCTAAAATCGTCTAGGTTGCTCCAATATTACTACATAATGCGCTACAAAAGAAAGAAAAGATGAAAGGAGATGCACAAAATATTAGATATGGTTATAACATTTATAAACTCCAAGGAAAATGTGCGAAAATTTCATGAAAGGGAGGTAACTAATGACAGTTCCGGAAAACCAGATTCTCCGTGTTCTATTTTTAGATCACTTCTGCTGAAAGGGAAAAAATCATATTTCTCTGAACATTCAAACATTATAAAAACATGAAGTTGGGATATTCATAGGGGTCCGTAGTTTGACTCCTGTCACCCATAGACTAAAACAAGGGATTTAACTGTATGCAGCCCGTTACTCGCCCCCGGTTACAAAAAAACAACATATCTTTTCTACCCCATCAGTTATTCTCCTAATTTTTTCTACAGCTGAGAGCTAAAACATTTTTCTACCAGAAAAACACAACTGTTTGTCAGTGGCTAATGCAGTCTGGCTGTTACATTCGCTCATAGTTACGAACTCACTCAAAAATCTTCGCCATTGACACGGCTTAAGCTAAAATATTCACCTTCATCTGGACCATTGATATAAGGGGGGGGGGGGGATACAGTGGAACCTCGTTAAAACGAACTTCGCTAAAGTGCTGACCCTATTATAATGCGGGTGTCCCATGGCTCCCAAAATTTTTTGGGGGGGGTGGGGGGGTTTTGACCATTTTTGAGTCTGATCCGAATCCAGTGGTGCTCCGATAAGAATCTTCAATGTAAAAAACAAAACCACCTATCGACCAAATACTGATGTAAAATTGATACCGTGCACATAATGTGACAATTTTTCACACCTTTACCTTTCCTTGTTGGCTGTGCACAATTGCTTTGTTTGACAAATACACGCACAGTAGGTAACCAAAGGACTTCATCCCATAATTGTCTTTGCATAAATTACAAAATCTTACATTATATTATACAGACTTTAGATCTATTTGACGGTATGTAGATCGTTAACGGCGATATCGAATGTTCCGTAACTAGCAAATGTATTCGGACACCCTAGATGTTCAGACACGTTAAATTATTGTCAAAAAATATTTTATGTCAACTTCTAACTTCAGATAGTCCGAATATTAAGGAATAATAAATACTTTGAATGGCTGAAAAATATATTTTCCGAAACATCTGACATTTAATTTTTGGAAAATACTCCAAATAGGATGATCGGCTGCATGGTGAACGCACAATTGTACATCGTGCGTAAAACCGTCATATGCATGAAACCTTCGAGAGTCGAGTCAACCAACAGTAATTCTCAGTCTTGAAATTACACACACACACACACACACACACACACACAAGAAATGAGACACTGAGTTATTTTTTTATGTAAGAAATACCTCTTCACAGTGGACCGAGAAGATTACGATCAGAGATCAGACAAGACATTTAGTCTACAGTCTGATCTTGATCTACAGAGGCCGCTACAGCAACTTAAGTCCTGAAAGAAGCGTAAGGGTTAAATCTTTCTCGACTTTTCGATGTTATGTAAGCAGTTTTGCCATTTTTCACAACGTTTCTAAATGCATCTTCTGCAGAAGCATGAAAAGTCGTTCCAGAGAGGGAAATGGTTGAAGCCCTGTGTTGTTCCCATGATTACAAAAATAAAGCATTATTGAATACAAAACCTTGTTTCTCTTCTTCATTTATCGGTAATTAATCCATTTAACTTATGCATCAAATCATGCATTTTTTTTTATCTCGGTCACAACAAAATTTTCAGAAAATGGCCAAATGACTCTCTTTCTACCGACTACACAATATACATGTGACACGACTGGGGTGTTCTAGCAATAATCATTGCGATACGCAGAAGGGCTGCATCAGAGCATGTAAGGCAGGCAAGATACTGGCTTATTGCATGGTCGTTTAGTTTTGATTGGAGGTCAGCCCATAACCAGGTGTAAATTCTTCGGGCGAAACAGTTGTAAGTGTGTACGACAAACACTTGCACTTACAACCCTCTCGCTTTCAGTTATTGGTGTGTTATGTCATACCCCTAATGAAAACTTTACTGTGGATACACGACTGGTGTGAAATCTTTACGGATGGAAAGTTAAATGTTTATGGTCGTATTTAATCATTCACTGTCCATGGCAGGATGACATTTTTTAACTCTTTACCAAACTACAAAATTTTAGACATGTACAAATTCAAAGCATTTGCAGACGACAAAAAAAGTGAGCCAAATTTGAAATCTGTTCATCAAAGGGTAGAAACGGTGTGGTGAGAGGAGGAAATGCTGGTTTCCAGAATTTTCTCTTTTTTTCTACATGCTTTTCAAAAGCTTTCTTTCTCAGGGTCGTTAAAGTGTGGTTAAGGGTTCAAGTCTTTGCGTACGGTGTAGATAAATATCAGTCTTCAAAGAACGTGCAGTCTGATCTTTGATCTATACCATCTGCAGGTGAACTATGACCGAAATCGTATTCGTAGAAAGCTGCTTCTGTTTTGCCTAAAAATGGTAAGAACATACTTAGGACCCGTTTATTTCAAGACAGAAGACCCATCCACACAGGATCTATATTACAAACAGTTTAGATCCCTCCACCGTAGTCTAATTTATAGACCCTGTTGCACATTGTTTTTTCATTTTGACTTTCATCATGTACGGGGGTCTTGTCTCATTTGATTATTGAAAGAGATTTCGTTAGTCATAGTCAATTAGGGTTCGTTATGCAATCGTCAGCATGACTGAAAAACATGGCGGCGGCACCGTCTGCAATCCGTCATGATACAGTTTTATTTAATTTCGGAATGAACCTGGCTTTAATTCAGCAAAACAGCAGCAGAATAATTTCTTATAAAAATGGTCCTAAAGGTAAAATAAGTTCTTTTACGTAGTTGCAACGTTGTTTGATTGACCAGATTTGGAAATAGAAACTAACTGGGAATTGTTTATATGTTGCAGAAGAATCTAAATTGTTTAATGTCCGATAAATAAATGTTTAAACGTAAATACGCATGTCTATGTTTAAGTATTTGGAACACTACTATTTCATTTTTGTCTGAATATATTGGCAAATAACAGTAATCAATAATTAAAGCCGTAGTCCTGGCAATGGTTGGCGGACGGGTCGCGGGTGGGGGGGGGGGGTCAGAGTTATATACTCAACCCCGGATATAACGCTGTTGTCGACCGTGGCTCCCACCAACAGCGTTATAACAGGGTTCCACTGTACTTGTCCACAGTTGAAGTTTACTTGTCCAAGTAAATAGAATAAATCAGTATCAGCTTTGCAATGGAATTCTGAAACACCACACAGGTATCTCTAGACAAGTTGTCATTTCCTAAATCAGTTCCATTTTTAGCTCCACTGGCCGAAGGCCAGAGAGCTATTGTCATAGCGTTGTGTCCGTCGTGCGTGCGTCCGTCTGTGCGTGCGTCCGTAAACTTTTTCTTTAAAAAACTTCTCCTCAGAAACTATTGACTGGATTTTTACCAAATTTCACAGGAATGTTCCTTTGGTGGTCCTCTTTCAAATTCCTTCAAATAATTGTGTTCCATGAAGAATTCTGGTTGCCATGGCAACCAAAGTAAAAAACCTTTAAAAATCTTCTCCTCCCAAACCGCTATTTGGATAGCATTATTATTTTGCAGGAATGTTCCTTAGATACAGGTTTACAGAATTCCTTAAAAAAAAAAAGATCTGTCAAAAAACATGGCTTTTATGGGAGACTCATTTTCCTTTTATGGTATAAAGTAAAATCTTTGAAAAATTTCTTCTCTAAAACTATTCATTGGATTTCATTGTTGTTTTGCAGGTAAGTTCCTATGGTGGTTGTCTACCAAATTGTTTCTTCAGTGAGCTAAAATGCAGGATTGAATGATAATTGTTAAAAACTTCCTTTCGCCGTTATAGAAATATCAGGCCTGTGGAGCGATACAGGCGCTCAAGCGCCTCTAGTTCTTTTGCACTACACAGAGAAACTTATACATCTAGTCAGTGTATGGCCGATTGTGTTTATTATAGCATAAGCTATATTGAACAATTTCCTGTACCTCTCGATCTCATGCATTTCGACTTTGGATATAGACTTTTCAATGGGTCCTGGATTACCAGTACTAGGCTTTTGTCCAAATTCATATTTTGACACCCATAAAACATGTTGTGACGAAAGTTGATGGGATGTCAGGATTCCATCTAGAATTTTGTCAGAATGGGCCAGTGGCCCATCAATATTTTAAAAAGGGGCCACCAGTATTTTGAGATGGGCCAGCACTTTTTAACAACCAAATAACCAGGATCTTGGCATTTTAAAAGCTCAATTATTACTGACTTACCATATAAAGGAAGTAAATCCAGATAATTTACTGCTTAATTGTGTATGGGGATAGTGATTGAGTTGTTAAGAGGTCAAATTATGTAACAACACTAAAAATCATTTGTTTTAAACGATTGCTGTATTATACAAGTGACTTGTATTACAATTTTTTTTGTATCGTCGTAACGAAGCCAGTGAAACTGAGGCTTTTGTAGCCACTCAGTTTGAAATTTTTTTGCATATGATTTCCCGGCTTTTCCATCAGCTGATTGTTTTTCACTATTAGTTTCACCCGATTGCTGCATTTTCGCTTGTTTGGCGGAATTTCTGCCAGGAAAGAAATCACCGATTCGTTTCTGTGTTTGCGTTGCCGACATGTTTTCAAAAGCTGGTTTCCATCGCGCTCGTTCATGTGCTGTGAATAAGTGAATATCCGAATACCAGTAACGCTCTCAGTGTTGCTGCGATGCTTTGCAGTCAAATTTCAATACTGCGGAAAGCGTCTTCTAACACTGATTCGCTAAAAACTATACTAAAGAAAAGTTAATGGTGGCGCACAACGGAATCTGAAAAGCGCCAATGCATTGGATTTTGCGCCGATTCGGCGCACTAGAGTTTCAAAAATGGGCCAAGGACTTTAAAATCGCGCCATTGGCGCAAAAACGCAGCCTAGATTGAACCCTGGATGTAAGAGTGTCCTTCCCATGACAAGTGTCAGTAAATTTCCCTAAGAACAGAGCTGGTGTCTTATTGCGAATGTAGAAACATGACAGAAGCATCCTGTCAGAGCCAGTTAAAGGTAGCAAATCAGCTATCCGAAAACACACGCTTGCGCTTTGCCCTTTAGAATTATGGTTTTCAGGATCTTTTCATGTGTCAGGCAGCTTTGAACCACCCAATCTAACAAGTTCAATACCTTGGAGCGGGTGTCAAATTTGGGATTGTTCACTGGTCCACACATTTGGCATGAGTACTGGTGTAGTTCCCAGGAGGCAGAATCAAGAGAGATTAGTATAAGTTTTAAAAATTTGTTTCTCAATCATTGTAAAATAAATATGTTTTTAAAAAACCAACGATAAATTTGTCAGTTTGGTGCAAAGAAAACATTTGCAACTTTTTTACCAGGCATCATGTTACTACAACACCGCATATTTGCCTCAATACGGCCAATCAGATAGCTTATTTTTCTATGCATAGCAACTGCCTCAAACGAGAGGCCTCCCACGGGTAAAATAGTTTGTACAGTGAGATTATCTAATTCTACGAAGTATAGACATGGGTTATATGAAATTTAGAATAAATAGAGCATTTGAGGATTACCATTGATATAAATGCGGCATTTTCTTATAGTGAATGGCTCCAAAATTCGCTTGTCTGCGGGCAAACCCTCTGGAAAAATCTACTTGTCTGCCTGGAAAAAGTGGAGTCGGACAAGTCGGGCATAGGAATTCTGCACCCTTGATCAAGATGTATAACACAACCTGAAGTCCCATAAAAAATGTCTAAAATTTAGACATGTAATTTTGAAATTCTTGAAATTAGCCCGTGATAAAAGCACTCGATGATTTTGCTTTCATCTAATTTAAGATTTAGTACTAAAGCCAATTGATCAGTAATAATTTCATAGATTTTTCATGTAGACATTTCAATCTATTGATAATTTTCGGTCTAGTAAAAAAAATTCAGTCCGGTAAAAGATTTTTTTACCAGACCGAAGGTACAGTAAGAACTGGACAACTTTCAGAAAGACTGGGACAGATATTCAGTTAACTCTGGAAACATACTGACCTAAGAAAAAGAAAAAGTGCAGAACACATATCCATGGCCATTCAAGGTCACAAGTGATGGCTAAGGTCCCAGTCATAGTTCTTATGGTTGAAGCTCGGCTTTTGTGTGTACAGCTTTCATGCTTGCGGATTTCGTGTTCGAAAGCCAGCAGAGCTTATGGTATGGTTTCCGTCGTCTGTCCATCCGTTAGTCTTTTTCTTGTTTATGCGATAAAGTCTGCATTTGTTGTCAGATTTTCATGAAACTTGCACAGTTTGTTTATTTCATCAATAGCTTGAACCCTATTGATGTTGAAAAAAATACAACAAACAGTATGGGAAAAGTAGCCATTTCAAGTTGAAAATTTCTATTTCTTGTTTATGCGATGGCATCAGCATTTGTGGTCAGATTTTCTTGAAACTTGCACAGTTTGTTTATCTCATCAATAGCTTGAACCCTGTCGATTTTGAAAAAAATCTAACAAACAGTATGGGAAAAGTACCCATTTCAAGTTGAAAATTTCCATTTCTTGTTTATTCGATAGAGTCTGCATTTGTGGTCAGATTTCCATGAAACTTGCACAGTTTGTTACTCTTATCAATAGCTTCAACCCTATTGATTTTGAAAAAAATCCAACAAACAATATGGGAAAAGTAGCCATTTCAAGTTGAAAATTTCCATTTCTTGTTTACATGGTAAAGTCTGCATTTATAATCAGATTTTTGTGAAACTTGCTCAGTTTGTTTATCTTATCAATAGCTTCAACCCTATTGATTTTGAAAAAAATCCAACAAAAAGAATGGGAAAAGAAGCCATTTCAAGTTGGAAACTTCCATTTCTTGTTTATGTGATGGCGTCAGCGTTTGTGGTTGGATTTTCATGAAACTTGTACAGTTTGTTTATCTTATCAATAGCTTCAATTCTATTGATTTTGAAAAAAAAATCCAAAAAACAATATGGGAAAATTAGCCATTTCAAGAAAAAAATTTCCATTTCTTGTTTACATGATAAAGTCTGCATTTCTATCAGATTTTTGTGAAACTTGCACAGTGTGTTTATCTCATCAATAACTTCAACCCTATTGATTTTGAACAAAATCCAACAAAAAAAGTATGGGAAAAGTTGCCATTTCAAGTTGAAAAATTTCCATTTCTTGTTAACGCGATGGCATCAGTATTTGTGGTTGGATTTTCATGAAACTTGCACAGTTGCTTTGTATCATAAACAGCTTGAACCCTATTGATTTTGAAAAAAATCTGACAATTAGTATGGGAAAAGTAGCCATTCAAAGTTGAAAATTTCCACTCTTTGTTTAGGCAATAAAGTTCACAGTGTTGATCCAATTCTTTTGAAACTTGCAAAGATTGTTTGGTTCATCAAGGGATTGAACTCAATTAAAAGTGAAAAAAATCTAGTAAACCGTTCAGGAAAAGCAGCCATTTGATGACTTAGTATCATATACTTAACAACGTCCACATTTGAAATTTGCTAGGATTGTTTAATAACAAGACATACTGAAACCCTATCAAATTTGGCTTGATTCCAATTTTGAGAAATTGCACTTCTTTTTTTTTCACTGTTTGTTCAATTCAACATGCCTTCTTACGCTGTCTTAGTGGGTTCAAGCCCAGTTGCAAGAACACATTTTTGTGTTTTTTGTCTTTTTAGCTCCACTGGCTGAAGGCCAGCGAGCTTATGTCATGGCCAGGTGTCCGTCGTGCGTCTGTGCGTGCGTTAACTTTTATTTCAAACATCTCTGAAACTACCCAACCAATTTTGATGAAACTTCACAGAAATGATCCTGCCATGGTCCTCTTCAGAATTTCTTGAAAGAATGTGATTCCTTCAAAAACTCTGGTTGCCATGGCAACAAAACTTTAAAAAAATGGAAATCTGAGAAAATCTTGTCTGAAACCATAAGGCCTAGGGCTACCAAATTTGGCATGTAGCTTTATCTAGTAGACCTCTATCAAGTTTCTTCAAATTATAGCCCTGGGGTCAAAATTGGCCCAGCCCAGGGGGTCACAAGTTTTACATGGGCTTTATATAGAGAAAACTTTAGAAGTCTTCCTGTACCTAGCCATTATGAAGGCCTAGGGTTACCAAATTTTGGATGTGGCTTTATGTAGTGGGCCTCTACCAGAAGTACCCAAATTATAGCCCTGGGGTAAAAATTGGCCCCACCCCGGGGGTCACAAGTTTACATGGGCTTATATAGTGAAAACTGTAGAAATCTCCCTGTACTTGGTCATAAAGCCTAGGGCTACCAAATTTTGCAAGTAGCTTTATCTAGTGGGCCTTTACCAAGAGTGCCCAAATTACAGCCCTAGGGTCGAATTTGATCCCACCCCAGGGGGTCAGAAGTTTTACATGGGCTTATATAGTGAAAACTTCAGAAATCTTGTTACTAACCTTTACTAGGGCTACCAATTTTAGTTCTGTCTCGGGGCTCTCATGTTCAAAACCAATTTGCCAAGTATTGTAATGTTTTGCATGCAGTGTTTTTACTTATTAGCCAGTGGAGCGATACAGGGCCATCATGGCCCTCTTGTTCAGTCGTGATAGGAAGATGGCTAAGTGATGGCTAAAGTCCCAGTCATGGTCCTCACGGCTGAAGCTCGGTTTTTGTGTGTACAGCTTTCATGCTTGCGTATTTTGTGTTTGTAGATATGTCATCAAGAAATTATATCAGTATACCTGTTTTCTTTGAGTTCATTAATGCAATCAAAGATACGGATGGGTGTATGGCTTGTTTTGATATGTCTGTCAACAGTTTTTTAGTCGTGATAGGAAGATGGATGGGCTTCCATAAAAGCAGGGCCCGCGCTGCCGATCTCCATTTTCGCCAAATGCGAAAATTCTGAACAAGTGGCGAATTTTTTCTTTAACTGGCGAAAATAAGTGGCGAAAGTTTTTTTATCGGCAATTCTTCAGTTTTGTCTCAACTCATGAGAAAAGTGGAGAAAGGGTGAAGCAGGGAACAAGCTACAGGGCAACGTGGGTGAAAAAGTCACCTTGAATTGCTCAACTTCGCCTCGTCAAGCTTGCACGGCGAAAAAACTTCGCCTTAAAAAATTCCCGACCTGGCTATATTCATGAAATATTGGCAATCTAAGACAAAGGTTGATACCAGTTATCCTTTATTAACTTTGTCAATTTAGACAAGACAGCAGAGTGTTATGATCCTTATCTGTTACTAACTAGCTAAATCTACCCCTGTATCCCACGAAACCCCGTCTTTTTTTCCCACAGGTAAAGTGTCTGCTTATTTGTTTAAATGACGTCAGTCGATCAGTACTAATTCTCAATACATGAATAGTCGTAAAATAAAGCAGAATTATCTATTCTTACGGCTGGAGATATATTCTTTACATATATTTTTTAATAAATTACAATGATGGATGGTAAACCAAAGGATTAACTCTTTACCACACGAGAAAATTTTAGACTGGTCCAAATTGAAAGCATTTGCAGACGACAAAATAAAGGTGACTGAAAAATTAAAATTTGGTTTGGGAAGAGAAGAAAACACTGTGGGAAAAGGAGAAAATGCTGGTTACCAGCATTTTCTCCTTTTCCCACAGTGTTTTCCAAAGGCTTCTTTCTCAGGGGCGTCAAAAGTAGGGATTGTGTGGTAATGGGTTAAAAAATCTTGAAAACAATCATTTGCCTTCCTCACATCGGCAACTCAACCAAAATCTGCAGTGCAGTGTTCTATTTTTAGCATTCTATTTTTAGAATACTCTACACCTTTTCCTTCCTATCAGCTATTTTATTTACTATATATATAGATTACGTCTCTGTCGACCTTGTTAAGTTTAATTCTTTTAAATTTATCAAGTCCCAGTTATGTTTTTGAATAAAGATTGTGGTTGGTCCTCATTACAGCCGTGAAGAAGATTTTTTTTTTTCTTTTCTCATCACTCTGGACATTATTTGTAATCTGATGAGAAATGTCAGGGTTTGAAGTAATGTGTGACTCTGCATCAATGGGGTCATAAAATACAAGGCAATCAAAACCCAATGGTCAGATAATGTTCTTTTGAGTCAACAAGTAGATAAAATTCCTTTCTCATTTTTTTCTTTGATAAGCAAATCATATCCAAAAGTGATAGTAAGATTCAACTGTTTTTAGCTCCACAGGCCGAAGGCCAGCGAGCTATTGTCATGGCGTTGTGTCCGTCGTGCGTCCGTCCGTCCGTCCATTGGTTCGTCCGTTCGTCCATGCGTGCGTCCATAAACTTTTTCTTTAAAAAACTTCTCAGAAACTATAGACTGGATTTTTACCAAATTTCACAGGAATGTTCCTTTGGTGGTCCTCTTTCAAATTCCTTCAAATAATTGTGTTCCATGAAGAATTCTGGTTGCCATGGCAATCAAAGTAAAAAACCTTTAAATATTTTCTCCTCCCAAACTGCTATTTGGATAGCATTATTATTTTGCAGGAATGTTCCTTAGATACAGGTTTACAGAATTCCTTAAAAAAAAAAAAAGATCTGTCAAAAAACATGGCTTTTATGGGAGACTCATTTTTAGCTCCACTGGCCGAAGGCCAGAGAGCTATTGTCATGGCGTTGTGTCCGTCGTGTGTCCGTCCGTCCGTTCGTTCGTCCGTTCGTCCGTGCGTGCGTCTGTAAACTTTTTCTTTAAAAAAACTTCTCCTCAGAAACTATTGACTGGATTTTTACCAAATTTCACAGGAATGTTCCTTTGGTGGTCCTCTTTCAAATTCCTTCAAATAATTGTGTTCCATGAAGAATTCTGGTTGCCACGGCAACCAAAGTAAAAAACCTTTAAAAATCTTCTCCCAAACCGCTATTTGGATAGCATTATTATTTTGCAGGAATGTTCCTTAGATAAGGTTTACAGAATTCCTTAAAAAAAAAAAGATCTGTCAAAAAACATGGCTTTTATGGGAGACTCATTTTCCTTTTATGGTATAAAGTAAAATCTTTGAAAAATTTCTTCTCTAAAACTATTCATTGGATTTCATTGTTGTTTTGCAGGTAAGTTCCTATGGTGGTTGTCTACCAAATTGTTTCTTCAGTGAGCTAAAATGCAGGATTGAATGATAATTGTTAAAAACTTCCTTTCGCCATTATAGAAATATCAGGCCTGTGGAGCGATACAGGCGCTCAAGCGCCTCTAGTCCTTTTATGGTATAAAGTAAAATCTTTGAAAAATTTCTTCTCTAAAACTATTCATTGGATTTCATTGTTGTTTTGCAGGTAAGTTCCTATGGTGGTTGTCTACCAAATTGTTTCTTCAGTGAGCTAAAATGCAGGATTGAATGATAATTGTTAAAAACTTCCTTTCGCCATTATAGAAATATCAGGCCTGTGGAGCGATACAGGCGCTCAAGCGCCTCTAGTTTACTCAAGGTAGACATACAGAAATTCTTTCATCACATACCGGTACTAAAATTTCTCCTATAAAAAGTTCATGGAAGAAATATTGTCTACTTGCAGCACAGATCTGCTTCTAGATTCAAACAAAATTTAACTACATTGTGTTTTTACCATGTTTTAGGAACCCACACAATGCCAACTTTTTAACAACCTGAATAAAGGAGACTTATGAAAACATTGTGAGAAAAGAAAAAAATGCTGGTAACCAGCATTTTCTCCTTTTCAAACAATGTTTTCTATCCTATCACAGACAACTCTCACAATTTCGGCAACATTTAAATTGATGTCTGTATATGCTTTGGGTTTGGATGTGTCTAAATTTGTGTCATGCGCTAAAGGATGAAATCCCCATCATGATAAAAGACTTTATGTAATTTTCATCATTCATGTTTTCATGTTTGTACAAATGAATTAAAATTGAAAGAAACATTAAAAACCTTATTTTCTGTGTCTGATACCTGAACGGAATAAAGGGGGATAAATGGTGGTAAAAAGGAAAGTAGCGAAAAAGTAGAAAGAAATGGCTCATAAATTAAGAAAAGTGGCGAAATAAATGGCTATTAAATTAGGAAAAGTGGCGAAAAAAATGGCTCATAAATAAAAAAAGTGGCGAAAAGGTTTTTAAATTGGCGAAAAAAGTGGCGAAAGAAAAACAAAAGTCAGAGCAGGCCCTGCATAAAAGGCTCTGCAATTAAGTGCTGTTTAGGTCAAGCAGGAATCAAACTCGCCACTCCCTGATCTAAAGTTGGGAAAACTAATTGTTTGGGTACCCACTGAATGTCATTCTGGGGCAGGGGATAAAGATGTCCCATCAGACTGCCTGAATGTTTAGTCATTTTTTGGCAGAGTTATTTCCCTCTCTCTAATCTAACCTCTTGCTGGTTCTGTCCTCACAAGTCTTGTTACAATTCTTATGTGATTTTCTCCATACTATCAGGGAACAATTGGTACCATGTGCTGTAGTGTATACTATTGGACCTTTTCATGTAGTTATTTCTAACAGTTATTCCCCTTCATTTTATTTGGACCTTTTCAAGTAGTCATTTTTGAGAGTTATTCCCCTTCACTTTATTTTATCGTAAAATGCTTCTGTGGGCAACACCGCCTATATTGTTTATACTTTTTAGCTCACCTGAGCACAACATGCTCAAGGGGAGATTTTAGGATCACCCGATGTCCGCCGTGCATCATCCACAGTGCGTCGTCAAGAATTCTTTAAACATCATCTTCTCCTAAACCGCTGGGCCAATTTGGACCAAACTTGGCTGGAATGTTCCTTGGGAGGTCCACTTTAAAAATTGTTCACAGAGTTTGATTTCATAAAAAACGGCAACCAAATGGAATTTTCTAAGAAATTCTTTAAAAATCTTCTCCTCTGAAACCACTTGTCAGATTTTGAAATAATTTCACAGAGATGTTCCTTGGGTGACCCTTTTCAAAAGTTGTTCACGAAATTTTGATCCATCAAGACACATGGCTCTGGTGACTGGGGGCTACTTGCACTATACAGATATGAAGAAATTCTTAAAAATTCTTCTTCTATGAAACGGCTGGTTAGATTTTGAAATAATTTCAGAGATGTTCCTTTGGTGACCCTTTTCAAAAATTGTTTGCGAAATTTTGATCCGTCATGAAACATGGCTCTGGTGACTGGGGGCTACATGCACTATACGGAAATGAAGAAATTCTTTAAAATATTTCTTCCCTGGAACGGCTAGTCAGATTTTGAAATAATTTAACAGAGATGTTCCTTGGGTGACCCTTTTCAAAAACTGTTGGCAAAATTTTGATCCGTCAAGACATGGCTCTGGTGACTGGGGGCTACTTGCACTATACAGATATGAAGAAATTCTTAAAAATTCTTCTTCTCTGGAACGGCTGGTCAGATTTTGAAATAATTACACAGAAATGTTCCTTTGGTGACCCTTTTCAAAAATTATTCGCGAAATTTTGATCTGTCAAGACACATGGCTCTGGTGATGGGGGGCTACTTGCACTATACAGCCATGAAGAAATTCTTAAAAATTCTTCTTCTCTGGAACGGCTGGTCAGATTTTGAAATAATTACACAGAAATGTTCCTTTGGTGACCCTTTTCAAAAAGTGTTCGCAAAATTTTGATCCGTCAAGAAACATGACTGATGGGGGGCTACTTGCACCATACGGACATGAAGAAATTCTTCTTCTCTGGAACCGCTAGTCAGATTGTGAAATAATTTCACAGAAATGTTCCTTGGGTGACCCTTTTCGCAAATTTTGATCCATCAAGAAACATGGCTCTGATGGCTGTGGGCTATTTACACTATACAGACATGAAGAAATTCTAAAAAAAAATCTTCTCTGAAACCACTGGTCAGATTTTGAAATAATTTCACAGAAATGTTCCTTGGCTGACTCTTTTCAAAAATTGTTCACAAAATTGTGATCTTGTCAAGAAACAAGGCTCTGGTGGTGGGGGCTATTCACTGTGTGCAATCACATATAAATGTACGTGATTCACGTATAAAATACAAAAATCACGTACAGTTTTTCTCTGCTATACGTACCAGAACGTACAAAAAACTCGCCCTAAAAACAGTGAAATTCATAGAACTTTGTAATTTCGGGATAATCTGCAGCGAAATGTTTACAGTCACTCACTCTTGCTTAGGGTTTTCCTGATTCTAAATATAGATGCTAAACCGGAACGTTCTCAGGTTATCATATGATGTTGCCTTATATTGTTCGTGTCAAAAATGTTGTGGGTGTGTTTTGATCGGTTTGCCGACTTTAACATTTTTGTCGCTAGGATTGTAAAATAAAGCATTAAAAGGTTGTTTGTTTTAGCAGACGAATATTGGCTGCAATTTGATTATTTGCTAGCGAAAGATGGCTCAGTTTAAATTATCTTTGTTCTTTTGAATAACAAATGAATGGGCTGCGGACCGGCAACTATCTTCCAAAGTTGACAATAGTGCTACTCAAATGCCGAAGCGACCGAAAAAGGGGGGAAAATTTCATACATACACTGTACTCCGATTTGTAGTGGTGGGCCAATGATCGACTATAGTCGAAAGTCAGTTGGTTTTGGCTTCCGATTGCGATAAGCTATTGAGAAATCCCGGAATCGACTGTAGTCGGTACCGAAGCTCGCTCGGTCGCGAAACGTGAATACTGGTTTTTTACGCTTGGTTTTGTGACTAATATTAATCACACTCTTGGATTCAACATGGTGATAACAAACACGAAAATTGGTCGGAAAAATGAGAAAGAAATTTTTGTCCATGGATGTCTTGACAAAACTTGACAACTTGGCAAGTTTCTCATTTGATCCCCGAGACCCTGGGTTTTGTCACTTGGAAATTTGAAATGACATGTCTTTGATGCTGAAAAATATCTGCCTAATTGTCAATCTGACGCATGAAATTATCGTCTAGAGCTTCATATAACCTAGCTTGCATGCATCCAGCAGAAATATGGACTAAACACGATCAGTATAAAATGCGAAGGACACACGCATGATAATGAAGCTGGCGAGTCATTTATGACAATGTAATAAAGGTGTTAATCCTCTTATCTAGTGTAAAGTGACAGATTTTAAAGTTACCTGCTATTCAGAATGACTAACTAATGTCAAATCATGTGGTAATACTTCTCCAAAAATTAACTGACACGAAAAGTAGATCGGCAAAAAAAAAAAACGTGAAAACCCATGACGCTACAATGATCAGCGTGGCATCGTCCGATCAGAGGGACTTCAAACTATCTTCTCATCTTTAATAATGAATTTAAACATTGAATTTACACAAATCTCTGAATAAAACAGTAAGTGGAAGCTAAAATTCTGTTCATGAGTGAAAAAATTGTTGTTTTATGAAATGAAAATATAGATCTAAAGGGGGGGGGGGTTTGGTGGTGTCGTCTGCAAATGCTTGAAATATGTCTGAATTTTTTTAACTGGTTTGGAAATTAAAATTTAAGGACCAAAATAAATGATATTAAATAAAGCAAAAAAATTTAATGGTATTGTAATTCCATAGATTTTTAAAGTACAAAACACAACATCTTTATAAACTTAATATCATGTACACAAAGTGTCACAGTATTTAAAGCAAAAAGGCATTCTCAGTTAAATGGAGAAACCGATTGTACAACCGATAGCTAGTTGGTTTGCTCTTCGGATTACAAAGCGATAATCATTTGTGATTTTAAACTGATTGCCCAACACTACCGATTTGATAGATTTTGTACAGGAATTGGATCAGTTCCATGGTATTTCACTTACCTGCTTGTTTTAGTAAACATTAGAATTGATTTTGCCAAAAATGTTTGCACAGTTTGAGGAAAGGTTCCTAAAGTAACAAATGCATTTCATTAGTTGTAAGTGCGCCCAATATGACCTTTGATGTCGACGGGCCGTAAAACACCATTCATTCATTCATTCATTCATTCCTAAAGTAACATGTAGATCTATCTATAAAATCTTGTTTGCGCATATCACACGAAAACAAGTTATCTTTTAATAGGCTGTTATTAAAACTTGATATTTAAATGAAATTATGTAGTTTAGATCTGAACCCCCATCCTTGTTCGTGTACCCCCAACTCCAGTTACCAAAGGGTACAAAAACCTCAAGCTAGAAAAAGCACAGCACACTCTGGCTATTTGCACTATAAGGACATGAAGGGGAATTTCTTAATTCTTCTTCTCTGGAACGGCTGGTCAGATTTTGAAATAATTTCACAGAAATGTTCCTAGGGTGACCCTTTTCAAAAATTGTTAGGGAAATTTTTATCCGTCGAAAAACAACAGCCACTTGTTGGCACCTGCATGTAGTGCTCTTGTTTGACTTATGTTTTTAGTCACTGTCGAGCATGTGCTCTTCTTCAAGGAATTGTTATGCGTGCTAAATGACCAAAGCTGTCGATGCGCCATAAAACAACATTCATTCATTCAAGAAATTGTCCTTGGGTGATCTATCCAAAAATTTATTTGCAGAATTCTGATTCATCAAAATCATTGCTGTGGTGATGATTGTAAGGGTGGTGACAGACTTTGAAATGACTTTTACAGGTGACCTTTTCAAAATTCCTTGGCAAAATAATGATTTTGTTTCCAAAGTTTCAATACCTCCAAAAAAATTGGCTATGGTCCTCTCAAAAATTCAGGTGAGCGATCCAGGGCCATCTTGGCCCTCTTGTTGCATCAAACTATTATGCAATGATAGTCACCAAGTGCTGCAACACATCCTCTCAAGCTTTTGGTTATTTTGACAGATATTTTGTTCGATTTCATCATTGTATATATAATGCTTCTGTGTGTAATTCCTTCTTCATTTTGTCTTTCAAAGCTTCAAGTATTAATTATTATAGAGTGCGGGAGCACATATTCTCAGTCTTTTTGTCCTCGATTATTTTTGAGGCAGTTACAGTTACAGGCTGAAATCTAGGCTGCGGGATCTGTAAAATTACAATCTTTAAATTTTATTAGTAGATAAAGAGTTAAGGTTGAAGAAAGCATATTTTTTTCTTAACATAAACTCTTTATTTTCAGCTCTCAAGCTTGTATGAGGTCAAACCTCCAATATCAAGAGCAAAGATGGCCACAGTCACAAAGACAGCAATCAAAGCCATCAAATATTACAAGCATGTAGTTCAAAGCATAGAGAAGTTTATCCAGAAGGTAAGAAATTTGTGAGGGATATCCTTTATCATTTGATTAATTGATTGAATTGTGTTTTATGCTGCTTTCAACATTATTTCAGTTATATCACAGCGACAACTCTTACAGTACAGTCGCCGCGAATCTTTGGGAATTCGCGCTCGCGCGTGATGTGGGAAAATGCATGGAAAGGATAAAATGTCCACGCAAAACCCCCGCAAAATACTCGCAAGTTCGGTAAAAGCTCCCCATGTCACGCGTGAAGAGTAAACTACTCGCGCGAAAACAGTTAAAGTCCAAGCGCGAACAGTAAGATGTTTGCGCGTGAACAATAGAAATAGTTGCAAGTTTGCGCAAAATACGATGCATACAGACAAAGTTCACGAGTGATGCGTGTACAAATATTTTTTTCAAAGAAAAGAAAGTTCGTCCGTCTTTAACTGTTCAACGAAGGTTCTACATGTATATTGGTCAACTGGGTTCGATTGTTACCGTAGTAAGCTAACTCATTATCTGTGTTTAACAATAGTCCATTGTTTAGTCAGGTATCTGTTTTTCTTTAATCTTGTCAGATGGGTTTTCAACTTGAACCGTACATGTACAGTACGAGTTGGCTCCGATACGTGTTTTTTAATCTGTTATCATGTATTTGCATTTGTGTAATAAACTGATAAACTTGTTTTTTAAACGGAAATATATATATCTAGTCACTAAACTATATAACATGTACGTAAATCAAGTCAACATTCGTATAAATGGTCATCAGCAAAACCTGCGCTTCTCATGTATGCGCGAGTTGATTAATATGCAAAAGGGTAACACTTAAAGATTTGGTGCATTAATGTCGGGGCTTGCTCGTTAAACAAATGTCCCCAGAACTCTCTCGATCTCTCTCTCTGACACACATACAGAAAGGTACTGAATACATGTACAGTATGTATAATACATGTTGCCAGCTTAGTTGTAGAACAAACCCCCATGGATCGAACAACTGCCAGTGTATTGCATTAGCAAAGTGAACAACAACACAGAAAGACAAAAAAAAAAACATGACTGTCATTCAGCGACATGTATCTTGTTATGGCATGTCATAAGCAAGCATCTTCTTACCATAAAAAACAAACATTATTGTTGACTTAAACAGCCCACTCCACGAGATTTCAGTCATGTTGAGCTGTCTCTAGGACAGAGGAAAGAAAAAATAAGACCATAAAGATAGAATAGAAACAAAGAAGGACGTTTCACACAAGATGTAAAGGATTGAAAGAATGTAAATATTGAAAGCTTTCATATTATTGTAACTATGGATTTTGGACAAATTGACGGATGAATTATACAATAATGCTGGTAGCCACATTCTTCTTTTTTAATTTTAACCCTTTAGCAGATGACATAATTTTAGCCTTGTGCAAATTGAAAGCATTTGCAGACGTCAATTTCATTGTGGCTCAAATGTTGCAATTTTTCTGTGATAGGGTAGAAAATATTGTGGGAAAAGGAGAAAATGCCGTTTACTAGCATTTTCTCCTTTTCCCACTATGTTTTCAAAATGCTTCTTTCTCAGGTTCGTTGAAGATAGGCATTGTGTGGTAAAGGGTTAATAGACATGTCTCTATCGGAAGCATTTGCACTCTTCAAATGATGGAAGATTTCACATCTCCCCTTTATTATTGTTGTATTGTTTTTTTCCGCCAAATGGGCGAGCATTACACAACAATAATAAAATAAACACAGAATGAAAGAAAATTTCGAAAACCGGCTAGACGTTTCTCATGAGAGTAGTTTGCAAGGTATCAGGAAGACCTTGAACTTAGGTTTAAAAAAAAAAAAGTCACCTTCCATGGAAGCGTGAAAAATCATACCTGAGGGAAATGGTTTAAACCATAACTGTGTTGTCTCTTTAGATCAATCAAAGAATTTATGAATACGCAACACCGAATTCCTTTACTTTGTTTATCAGTAATCCATTTACATGTATATTTAAATCTAATGCATTTATTATCGTATGCATCTTCTTTTTTAAATTTTGGCTGCAAGGAATTTCTTTAAGAAAACAGCCAAACTTTTTTTCTGCTGACTACACAAAACATGTGACACGTCTGCCCAGGTGTTCAAGAAACAACCATTCCTAAATAATACAAAGCATTATCAGCTAATACAAAGCAGGCATGATACTAGCTTACTGTGTGATTATTTTGTGTTGACTAGCAGTCTGCTTGTAGCAGGGTATAGATTCTTGGAGCAGAACAGTTGTAAATATGTACAACAAACCCTTGCACTACAACCTTCTCGCTTGGTATGATTTGCACGTTACATCATACCCGTAATCCTATTTTAACTCTTTAGAAAAACGACAAAAAAACAATGGATTGGTCTAAATTGAAAAAAAATTGCTGACGACAATTAACATGTAGTTCAAATGAGGTTATTGTCTTTGATAGAGTAGAAAATATTGTTAGAAAAGGAGAAAAAGCTGGTTACCAACATTTTCTCCTTTTTCACAATGTTTTCTAGAGGCCTTTTCATCCTGGTCGTTAAAACTTGGGATTGTGTATTAAAGGGTTAACTACAAACACTTGTGTACCCGTGATAGGCGTGAAATCTTGTTGACAGATGGATTGTTTACATTTTTGGTTGTTCAAAATTACTCTGCCAATGGCAAGATGGCAGACGGTGTGGGTACACATCAGACATAGCAGAACGTGCGGTCTGACCTTGGATCTACATCATCCACTGTTGAGCTATGACTTAACTCGTATCAGAAAGCGACTTCTTGTAGGTCAAAACAAGTAAGAACATATTTAAAACATGACGGTATTTCACATTGAAAACACGCCAAAACTGAAGATCAGCTACAGTTTTGACCCCGTCAGCGATGCTATTAATAGATCTGAATTTGTCGGATATTACCCTCATGATTTCGGACACACATTCGGACAACACGGTAAAACCTTTTATTTCGGGTACTTTTTTTTTTTTAAATGATAAGTTCCTAAAGATTGTGACACAATTTTTCTTTTTTCCAAATACTGTATGTACATTGGCGAATTACGGTAGATATCATACGTAAAGGTTCTGGATAATTTTTTATGCATTTAGCCTGTACCATCTCCATTAGATTGATAATTACCTGTTTAACAAACATCTCTTTATGATATTCACACCTTTCACATGATAATTATCAACATTGCATGATAAGAAGAGAGTCTTTTGAATTAGGCAATTAAAACTTTTTAATGCCCTTGTGTAAGCTTACGCCCTGGGTGTTGCGCAAAGTACATTTAAAATTCACGCGTGGAGGCCAACGAATTGTTGCGCGATGTATATAACTCCACACGTGAATCCATGGGAAACTTCGCGCGGTGTATCTGAATTCGCGCGCGAAAGTTCGCGTAACTAACTTTCTATCTCGCATGCAGATCATGTTAATTCCCTGAAAATTTCACGGAAAATATGCGCGAAAAAATTTATAAATTCGCACATGATGCGCAAATTCTGGAAGATTCGCCGCGACTGTACTGTAATACTATATTCATGTATTTCCTGGGTTCCACCAGTACTAGGCTGAGGCTCTGAAGTGTCTTGCCCAAGGACACTCCCACAAAAAACCCAGTGGATCCAGTGCGGCTCGAGGGCCTCCAAGTCCCACACTTTACCACTGAGCCACACAGAACCCCTTCTTTCATTTAAAACAGTTTTGCATAGATGGTGTATATTTTACAAATGAGCCATGCTCTGTGAAAATTGAGCTTAACTCTTTACCACACCAGAAAATTTTAGACTAGTCCAAAGCATTTGCAGACAACAAAATAAAGGTGACTAAAAAATTGAAATTTGGTTTGGGAAGGGTAGAAAACATTGTGGGAAAAGGAGAAAATGCTGGTTACCAGCATTTTCTCCTTTTCCCACAATGTTTTCAAAAGGCTTCTTCTCAGGGTTGTTAAAAGTCGGGATTGTGTGGTAAAGGGTTAATGCATCTGTAAAAAGTGTCAACCCATGTCAGCCTGCGCAGTCCACACAGGCTGATATTGGTTGAAACTTTGCTATTTGTAAATATTTTGCATGTCGGAGGACCATCCTTCCTCCAGATAGGGATTTTATGGATCCATAATTATCAGATGACTTGCTTGGTATAATGCATCACGAAGATGCATTAAGCCCCCTTTTCCCAGGGCATGGCAAAAACATTTAAATTGATAGAGAAAGGAAATGCAGGAGGTTTTGTTCATGTGATATTGGTGACCTGTTTGCCACTGATACTAATTTGCGGTAGATACCTGTAACGTTGTGAATATCTTTTGAGAATATGGACTATCAATAGGAATTACGATTTATTACTGGATCACTATGTGAAAACAATTTTGCAATAGGAGAAATTGCTAATTAGAAGTATTGTTAACTTCTGTGACAATGTTTTCAAACATGGTTTTGTGACAAGCCATCGAAAGAAAAAAGCTGTCTGTTAGTATACAAGTTGACACTTGACTTCAAATATTTAACCCTCATCTCACAATCCTGACTTTTAACAACCTTGAAAGAGAAGGCTTTTCAAAACATTGTGGGCAAAGGGGAAAATGCTGGTGACCAGCATTTTCTCCTTTTCCCACAATGTTTACTGACCTTCCTAAAACAAATTTGTACTTTTGAGTTGCACTTACTTTGTCATCTACAAATGCTTTCAATTTTGACAAGTCAAACATTTTGTTGTTTGGTAAAGAGGTAAAATGGAAAGTCTTGAGCTTGGAATCAAAAAGACATGTTTATTTTGTATAGAGCAGAGATAAAGTAACTTGATTTGTACCTTTTCAGTGTAAGCCAGAATACAAAGTCCCAGGGCTGTATGTGATTGATTCAGTGGTGAGACAATCTAGGCACCAGTTTGGATCAAACAAAGATGTGTTTGCGCCCAGATTTACCAAAAACATTATAACAACATTCCAGAACCTGTTCAAGTGTCCAGGAGATGAAAGGGTAGGTGTATCTTACAAACTGTTGTTGGAAATAGGCATCTTGCTAATCAAAGGTTATTTGAGTCATATTGTTCCACAAATTTAAGTCAGTCCACAATTTAAAACTGCACACAGTTGATCTTAATTATGGGAAGAAAAAAGTGTGAAGCCTAGTGGCAGTAGGAGAACAGGTATGTAACAAGTTAATTCTCTGCAACAGCGTTTTTTGTATTTGTATTATGTAATGCAACAGCATTTGTGTATTTATTTTTACTTTTTAGCTGCACTGGCCGAAGGCCAGCGGGCTTATGTCATGGCCAGGTGTCCGTCGTGCGTGTGTCCGCCCGCGCGTTAACTTTTTTTTCAAACTTCTCCTCTGAAGCTACCCATCCAAATTTGATGAAACTTCACAGAAATGATCCTGCCATGGTCCTCTTTAGAATTTCTTGAAAGAATTTGATTCCTTCAAAAACTCTGGTTGCCATGGCAACAAAACTGAAAAATATTGAACATCTTTGAAAATCTTCTTGTCTGAAACCATAAGGCCCAGGGCTACCAAATTTGGCATGTAGCTTTATCTAATGGACCTCTATCAAATTCCTTCATATTATAGCCCTGGGTTCAAAATTGGCTCTGCACCAGAGATCACAAGTTTAACATAGGCTTATATAGTGACTAATTCAAAAAATAGTAATCAAGGGAAATAACTCCTGTTATACAAGATAAAGTTTGTTACTATTTACCTCCCTTGATTATCAAACTGCAGTTATACATTATTGAAGTATGGTATTCAAATTTTTTTGAGAGGAAATGTTCTGTTTTAAGGGAAATTGATTTATTTTGATGCTAATGGTTATGCTCACATGAATGGAATGTTTGATTTAAAGTAAGGTTTCTATCACTCAAATTTTTTCAGAACTTTACCTTTCATGCTAATGAATAAACCTGCTTGTATTCACTGACATTATCTTTGCATTTAAAAAGATACGACTGTTTTTGTTTGGCAGGTGGGGTGGAGGTTATGTTTTCAAAGTAAGTTTATTACCATACAGACTTTTTATGCTGTATATCTCTGTCAATGCCAACTAAGTGCATGATACGTTAATTTTACTCTTTAAGAAATGACAATTTTTTTTTACTCTACCAAGTTTAAAGCCATTACAAAAAGACAAATTGAATGTAGCTTAAATGACTATTTCTGTCTTTGATAGGTTAGGAAACGTTGTGGGAAAAGGAGAAAATACTGGCTAACAACATGTTGTCCTTTCCTCACGATGTTTTTGAAAGCCTTCTCTTTCAGGGTCATTAACACTTTGATTTGTGTGGTAAAGGGTTAAAAAGCCAGTGGAGTGATACAGGGCCATCATGGCCCTCTTGTTTAGCATTTATTACCAGTAATTTTAGCTCTCAAAACACCTGTCACGACTACAGTTGCCTTTGTGGCTAATGTAGATCAAAATCAGATTGCCTAAAATGTGCAGTCTGATACTCAATCTACACTGTCCATATTGCCTAAATATTACAGACCAAAAGACCATAAAAAGTATCATTATTTGGGTCTTACTTTTAAAGTGAAATTGTTTGGTTAATTTGGTGTTGTAAGTATTGATTGAAAAAGTTATTTTTCGTCTATGTGACTGGATTGCAAAATAATAGTCTTGTTTTTTTGCTACAGAGCAAGATAGTCCGTGTGTTAAACCTGTGGCAGAAAAATGAAGTATTTCCAAGTGAGATAATTCAGCCTTTGTTAGACTTGGCTGCAGATCCTACAAAACCTTCAACAATTGCAGCTGGTAAGTACTTCAGAAATGCAAATTGAGAGAGCTTTTTAGGGCTCATACCATTATATGCCATGTCCTGTAATAAGGGGGGTTAATGCATCTGCAAAAGGTATTGAGTCTATTGACCCAGGTCAGCCTGCGCGGATAGTAGTGGTGGGACATCGGCTGGAAATCATAATCGATCATCGGTTGGAATCGGCTGCTGCTGTCGATGTGATTCTTTCGATTATAATTGGCTCCTGATAAGTTTGCTTATGCATGCATGTTTCACTGTTAATCCTTGTAAAACCCATGTATTACGGACTAAAAATATCTGCTATTGTCTGTGATAGGGTAGAAAACATTGTTTGAAAAGGAGAAGATGCTGGTTATCAGCAGTTTCTTCTATTCTCACAATGTTTTTATAAGTCTCCTTTAATGAGGTCATTAAAAAGTTTGCATTTTGTGGGTTCCTAAAACAAAACAAACAAAAAAACATGGCAAAAACACACAATGTAGTTAAATTCTGTTTAAATCTAGAAGCAGACTTATGCTGCAAGTAGACAGTATTTCTTCCATGAAATTTATAAGAGAAATTAAAGTATGTGATGTAAGAATTTCTGTATGCCTACCATGAGTGAAAAACAGTTGAATCTACCTATCGCTTTTGGATATGATTTGCTTATCAAAGAAAAAAAATGAGAAAGGATTTTTTTTCTACTTGTTGACTCAAAAGAACATTATCAACATGACCATTGGGTTTTGATTGCCTTGTAACTTATGACCCCAACCACAATCTTGATTCAAAAACATAGCTAGGAATTTGTAAAATTTAAAAGAATTAAACTTAACAAGGTTTACAGAGACATAATCTATATAGTCAATAAACTAGCTGATAGGAAGTTAAAGGTGGAGAGTATTCTAAAAATAGAATGCTAAAAATAGAACACTGCACTGCAGATTTTGCTTGAGTTGCCGATGTGAGGAAGGCAAATGATTGTTTTCAAGATATTTTAATCCTTTGGTTTACCATCTATCATTGTAATTTATTGAAAAATATTTGTAAAGAATATCTCCAGCTGTAAGAAGAGGTAATTCTGCTTTATTTTGCGACTACTCATGTATTGAGAATCAGTACTGATCGTCTTATGTCATTTAGCCAAATAAGCAGACGCTTTATCTGTGGAAAGGTTTTCGTGGGATAAAGGGGTGGATTTAGCGAGTTAATAACAGATAAGGATCATAACACTCTGCTGTTTTGTCTAAACTGACAAAGTTGATAAAGGGTAACTGGTGTCACCTTTGTCTTAGATTGCCAATATTTCATGAATGTAAGCCAGGTCGGGAATATTTTAAGGCGAAGTTTTTTCACTGTGCAAGCTTGACGAGGCACAGTTGAGCAATTGAAGGCGACTTCTTCACCCACACGGCCCTGTAGCTTTTGTTTCTTGCTTCACCCTTTCTCCACTTATCTCGTGAATTGAGACAAAAACTGAAGAAATTGCCGATAAGAAAAAAACTTTCTCCACCGGACGGTGCAGAGACAGCTCGCATACTGCTCCTCCATTTCATGCCGATGATTGATTATGACAAAGTTCAATCGATAATCGGAATCTGGAGCTTCCAGCACGCCGCTAATCGATACCACCTGATCATCGGTACACCATTAGCGGATAGTGCAGGCTGACTTGGGTGGAAACTTTTTGGCTCTTGGTCAATTTCTGCATATCAAAGGACCATTCTACCTCATAATTCAATTGGTTGATGGACAAAATGGATTTTATGGATCCGTAATTATGTAATGACTCCCTTAGTATAATGCATTACAAAAATGCATTAAACCCCCTCTTGCCAGAGCATAGCTCATTTTTAGCTCTTCTGAGCACAACATGCTCAAGGTGAGCTATTGTGATCGCCCTATGTCCGGCGTCCATCAACAATTTCTTTAAACATCTTCTTGTCCTAAACCACTGGGCCAATCTTGATGAAACTTGGCAGGGATGTTCCTTGGGTGAAGCTCTACCAAAGTTGTTCAAAGAATTGAATTCCACCCTTAACTCTGGTTGCCATGGCAACAAAAAGGAAAAAAATGCGAAATCTTTGAAAATCTTCTCTGAAACTAGAAGGCGTAGAGCTTTGATATTTGATATGCAGGGTCCAAAAAATCCACTCGTCCGCTCGTATTTACGAGTAAGAAATGGATGAGGACGAGTGAAATATCTGTCATTGTCGTCCGGCAGGACGAGTTGTGAATAGGAGATAGTAAAACAAGTTTTTCAGATGAATATATAACTTACAGGAAACAAAACGGCCATTTCAGTATTGAATTAACGAATTAAGGGTATTCAGGAAATCAATTTTGAAACAGAACATAAAACATGCTGGTCCCCGCTCCAAATAAAGACCGGTTTCAAGTCAGCCTAATGTTATAACCTGGGACCTTTTATTGCAAACAAAAATCTTATAATGTGCTTCAGGTAGACCTAATTCAATACGAGCGACTTTGTTAATTATCAAAACAAACGATATTAACATTAACGCAAATACTTTCCGAAACCAGTTCAAAAAACTCTGTTGTTTTGGCTTTATTAATTTCTGTAACTTGACCGGGTAACTGGTACCGGTTTTTAAAACCCGGTATTTAAGGTTTGTTGTAAAGTTTCAGTTTCGTCTGAAAAAAAAAAAAACGTCAAGAAAAAATAACTATTGTTTTGTGCAATCCACAAGAGCAGTTTCTCTTGCGTTGGCAAAATTCGATTACACCAGCATATGGAAGGGTTTTTCTCGTCGGACGAGCGAGGATCAAAGCAGGGACCTCTATCAAGTTTGTTCATATGATGCCCCTGGGGTCAAAACTGGCCCCGACCCGGGGGTCACAAGTTGGAACATAGGAACAAAGAAGGAAAACTTTAAAATTCTTCTTCTCTGAAACTGGAAGGCATAGAGCTTTGATATTTGGTATGTAGCATCTCCTAGTGGACCTCTATCAAGTTTGTTCAAATAAACCCGCTGGGGTCAAAACTGGCCCCACCCTGGGGGTCACAAGTTCGAACATAGGAACAAAGAAGGAAACTTTAAAATTCTTCTTGTCTGAAAATGGAAGGCGTAGAGCTTTGATATTTGGTATGTAGTATCTCCTCATGGACCTCTACCAAGTCTGTTCATATGATGCCCCTGGGGTCAAAACTAGCCCCACCCCGGGGGTCACAAGTTCGAACATAGGAGCAAAGAAGGAAACTTTAAAATTCTTCTTCTATGAAACTGGAAGGCGTAGAGCTCTGATATTTGGTATGTAGTATCCCTCACAGACCTTTACCAAGTTTGTTCATATATGCCCCTGGGGTGAAAACTAGCCCCGCCCTGGGGGTCACAAGTTCAAACATAGGAACAAAGAAGGAAAACTTTAAAATTCTTCTTCTCTGAAACTGGAAGGCGTAGAGCTTTGATATTTGGTATGTAGCATCTCCTAGTGGACCTCTACCAAGTTTGTTCAAATAAACCCGCTGGGGTCAAAACTGGCCCCACCCTGGGGGTCACAAGTTCGAACATTGGAGCAAAGAAGGAAACTTTAAAATTCTTGTCTGAAAATGGAAGGCGTAGACCTTTGATATTTGGTATGTAATATCTGTACATGGACCTCTACCAAGTTTGTTCATATGATGCCCCTGGGGTCAAAACTAGCCCCACCCCGGGGGTCACAAGTTCGAACATAGGAACAAAGACGGAAAAGTTTAAGATTGTTCTTCTATGAAACTGGAAGGCGTAGAGCTTTGATATTTGGTATGTATTATCTCCTAGTGGACCTGTACTAAGTTTGTTAGCCCACCGGAGCACATGTTCAATGAGTTTCGAAAATGGGTCACTTGTGGTCATAAACTAGGTCACTAGATCAAATTAAAGAAATACCTCGTGGGCACTCTAGAGGTCACATTTCTTGCTCATTTGACCTGAAATGTGGTCAGAATGTTTTTCTTGATGAAATCTGTCATGACTTTGAATTTGGGTCACTTTGGGTCTTAATCAAGGTCACTAGGTCAAATTAAAGAAATACCTTGTGGGCACTCTAGAGGCCATATTTTTCAACTCAATTGACTTGAAAATTAGTCAGAATGTTTGTCTGGATGAAATCTTGGATGAATTTGAATTTGGGTCACCTGGGGTCATAAACTAGGTCACTAGGTCATGTTAAGGAAATATATTGTTGGCACTCTAGAGGCCACATTCGTTGCTCAATTGACTTTAAAGTTATTCAAAATGTTTGTCCTGATAAAATTTTACATGAGTCTGAACTTAGGTCACCTTGGGTCATAAATTAGGTCACAAGGTCAATTAAAGAAATACTGTGTGGGCACTCTAGAGGCCACATTTATTGCTCAATTGGTTTGAACATTTGTTGAAATGTTTGTCTTGATGAAATCTAGGATGAGTTTAGAATTGGGTCACCTGGAGTCATAATATAGGTCACAAGGTCAAATTAAAGAAATACCTTGGGGGCACTCTGGAGGCCACATTTCATGCTCAATTGACATGAAAATTGGTCAGAATGTTTGTCTTGATGAAATATCGAATGAGGTTGAAAATGAGTTATAAACTAGGTCAGTAGGTCAAATTAAAGAAATTTATTTGGGCACTCTAGAGGCCACATCTATTGCTTAATTGTTCAGAATGTTTGTCTTGATAGACTTTATGATGAGTTCTAAATTGGGTCATGTGGGTTCATAAACTAGGTCACTTGGTCAAATTAAAGAAAATCTTGTGAGCACTCTGGAGGCCACATTTATTGCTCAATTGACTTGAAAATTGTCGAGAATGTTTGTCTTGATGAAATCTAGGATGAGTTCAAAATTGGGTTACCTAGAGTCATAAACTAGGTCACTAGGTCAACTTACAGAAATTCCGTATGGACTCTAGAGGCAAAAAATCTTGCTCAATTGACCTGAAAATTGGTCAGCATGTTTGTCTTGATAAAATCTTGGATGAGATCAAAATTGGGTCACATGGGATCATAAACTAGGTCACTAGGTCAACTTATGGAAATTACTTGAGGACACTTTAGAGGCCACATTTTAAGCTCAATTGACCTGACAATTGGTCAGAGTTTCAATCATGACCCTGGAGTGAAATTTTGCCTATTGACTCAGGTGAGCGATCCAGGGCCATCAGGCCCTCTTGTTTTCTACTCTAAATCTTTGTTTCGGTAAACACAGCATAGGTATTGGTAAATGAAAAATGTTATAAATGAGAATTGACAATCTTCATTTTTCAGGACTTTGTAGTGTAGTGGCTACATTGTGAAAATGTTAAGTGTAAATTATGAGAAATTCTTATGCGAGTAACTAGTTTAAAGACTTAGACTAAAATTTTAGACTAGCCTAAATGCACCAGCAGATAACATACCATTTGTGACTATAAAGTTAAGATTTGCCCTTGAGAGGGCAAAAAAGCATTGTGGACAAAGCAGAAAATGCAGTAACCAGCATTTTCTCCTATGCCCACAATGTTTTCATTTTCACAGAGGTCATTTGGGATTGTTTTGTGTAGGGTAAAATTGACATTTTCCATCAGAAATCGAACAGCGAATATAAGAGCACTTCAGCAGGGTTCGAATTTCGTTTTTTTAACCACTGGCAAATTTTAGCAAGTGGCTTATTTTTCCACTCGCAAAATTAAAATTAGACTCGCATTTTTTTTTTTTTTTTTTTTAAGCCCAACATGCCAACCAGTGGTAGAGAACGGAGTGCCAGTACAAACTGTTCAATTCTATTCTATTACTTGACCCGTCAACTAGACATTAACCAAATAATATAAGAAGAACGTTAATTGATATTAAAACCATGATTTAGCTATCAATTTAATTTCAGTTTAATATCTGTTATCAAACCAAGTTAAATTTCCATTTACAACGGTGAACGATTTTGTTCATGAATTACGACGTTTCACATCTGAATATCTGCGTGTCCTATAACTAGTATAGCGAGTCCACCTTTTCCGACTTGGTTCTCGTTGTTATTTGTGCATGATAATTATCTTTCCAGGAAAGATTGACAAATATTTCTGTTTTATAATCAGACATTGAATTCACTTACCGTTTTTTCGTATAAAAAAACGCAAACCGTGGTATTGGCCATGAGTGCAGACGAGCGCACTTCGCTCATGAACCTCGGATAACGAACGACAATTCGGAGGCTTGCCGTCGAAGGTATTCCCAGTGAGTCTGTGCGACATGATTGATGTTTATCCAGATGGAAAAGAATTACCTAATTTGTATTCACATGTAAAATGAAGTAGATCTACATTTTGGTAATTGACCTTCAATAATTTGCACTCGCAATTTTTTTCGAGTGCTTGAAATCCAATTTTTACTCGCATTTTGCGAGTAAATACATGGGAATTTCGAACCCTGTTCAGGATTGTGGAAGTCCAATTTATTTGAGTTGTGCCAGGACATGGTAGTCAAAAAAAGGGATTGGTACGGACAGTTTTTTAAGTTCATGTTGTCTCCATAAATTTCATGCATGCTTACAAGAGAATGATATGATTGTGTTATGCATAACTGGATAAAGAAGCATTAGAACTGAGTGTTGTTTGCTTGGAAGGTTAATGTTCCGTAAAGTTCTTCTCTCTCTGGTAATACAATGTACTCACTCTATTGGCAAGAGAAATCTGAAATTCTTCTAGCTTAAGAATTACTTTGGAAACGTTTTGTGTAGGATTTCAAAGCTCTGCTAAAGACTACATGATAGGGTTGAATTCAATTCATTGCAATGTTTTTGGAAATAGGAAGTTGAAATATGTTATGCATTGTGTATTGTAGCTCAAACATCTGTAGACGGGTGGCTTGCTGCCAATGGTAAACCCTCCAGCTCTCAGCCACAACAAATGCAGCAAGCAAGCCAGCCTAGTAATCATGAGGAGCAGATGAGTCAATCAGCGGCAGAAAGCATGCTAGCCACACAAAATGATATGCTAAATACAGTGACTCAATTACTGCAGCAAACTAATTCTGTAAGTATTGAATCCTAGAACAATCATCTCTTACTAAAACTGTAACAGGTAATTATGCAGTATTCAAATAAGCATCCGTGAAACAGGTTTTAGAGAGGGAAAAGGAGAGGAGAGTCCTTCCCCGCCCCCTGCCTTTCAACTAATTATAGCAAATTTTAATGTAATTATTGTGACTTTCTTGCTATGTGCAAACCAAAAAAACCTAATTTGATTCTGGCAGTTGATCACTTGATGTGTTATGATTTGTAAACAGAGATCTAGCTTTAGTCAGCCTTTTATGAGATAAGCGCTTTAGATATTCCAAATACACTTTCACATTACACAACAGACAAACCCTGGAAGGGTAGGAATATATTTCTCCTAAACAACTGGAAAACAGTGTAGAAAAAGGAGCAGTTGCTTGTTACAACCAATTGCTTATTTGTGCAGCTGTTTCCAAAGCTGTTAAATGTTCTTTTTGTATAGTGGTAGTTTAAATAATTGCTGAAGTATGCACTACTATGATTATTATGACCATTAAACTTGTAGAGTAACACAAGCCTCAGTGCTCAACAGCAGCAGTTACAGCATCTTCAGCTACTACAGCAACAACTTGTTCAACAAACACAATTAATGCAGCAGCCCACAGGGTCTGGTCCAATCATTGACCCAAACCTTCTAGCACAGATACAAGCGCTTACCAATCAGCTGCTCATAAAAACTGAACCAAAGCAGCAGGAAGAAGGCTTTAATAAGGTAGGTGCAGGATGCAGGAGTTGAATGTAGTAATTTGGTCAGAGGATAAAATTGTCGAGTGTATGAGGTTATTACTTCCTGAAACAAATTGACAGCATTTAATGAAGAAAACATCCTTTTGAGATAAGGATCATCACAGTAAAGTAGGTTTAATACTTGGTAATTGTTCATTATGTGCAATATCGTCTTTTGACATTGTATACAAGGCTGGTTGTCTACGAGACAAGATGAAAGAAAATCGTATTCAGGAGGAAGTGAGCTGAGAAATTTAAAGGACATTCATTGTAATCCGGAGTTAAGCCTTTACCATACAATTCTAACTTTAAACAATCCTGAAACACAAGGCCTTTAAAAACTATGCTGGATAAGGAGAAAACGCTGGAACCAGCATTTCTCCTTTGTCCATGCTTTCTACACTTTCACTGACAACTTCTAGTATTTGGACTACATTTGATTTGCTCTCTGCAAATTATTTCAATTTGGACAAGTCTAGGATTTTGTTGTTTGGTAAAGGGTTAAGGTAAAGGGAATATGTATGAGTTAACCCTTTATAAGCCAACAAAATTTCAGACTTGTCCAGATTGAAAGCATTGGTAGACGACAAATTAAGTGTGGTTCTAACAATAGGATTTGTCGTTGAAAGGATAGAATACATTGTGGGAAAAGGGAAAAACTCTTTTCTCACACTGTTTAGTAAAACTTTCATCTCTGGGGTGGTTAAAGCAGAGGATTACTTGAAAAATGGTTAAGGAGCTTAATGTTTGAATCCTGGCTTTACTACAAATCTAAACTAGGATTGATGAAAGTCTGTACAACAGGATGCAGTGCTCATTCACTGATAACACATGGATTTGAATTTGTGTAGGAAGACAGCCATTGTTATTTAGAGATTGTTGTGCTTAATATTGAGGTGGGCAATAAACCAGATCAGTGCTTGCATGCGCCAGTTCTCAGCTGTGGGTAATTTTAAGTGAAAAAAGGGATATAACTTTGTCAAAAATATGTTTAAGGTTACCTGCTCTTTTGATATGGGTCTTCTTTTTGATAGTAAACAGCAAGACCAAGTATGAAGTAAACATTTCCAGTAATCTTAGGAAATGTCAGTTCTTTTTGCGAAGTAGACAATAACAGGGCTATCACAATGCCAGGACCTACCACAATGCTTAGATGGTTTCTTTAAAAACACCCAAGATGGTATTCAACTGTTATTAGGAGTGCTGGTCTCAGCAGACCAGAACAACTTTAACCCTTATCATGCTAAGTAAGTAAAACACAAATTTTTGGCTGATAGTAAAAACCAGAATAGTATTGTTTCAAATTTATTTTTTGGAGAATTTTACCGGACAATAAACATCCAAGATCAGACTGCACTTTCTGTGCAGTCTGATCTTGATCTATGCTGTCCGCAAAAGGTCAGCAAGTCGCACTTAGCAGCCTAAGGGTAAACTCTCTACCACACAATCCCGAGTTTTAACAACCCTGAGGAGGATGCCTTTTGAAAACATTGTAGGAAAAGGAGAAAATCGAGGGGTGAATGCGAAACTATTTCATCTGCATTTTGGAAAATTTTACAGGTGTAGGAAAAAACTTCTCATTTCTCTGAAAATCATTGTTAGATCAACTTTTTTAGACATGATGTGTCGAATTCATTTACACAATTCAACACAACATATCTGAAAAAGGTTATCTAATAATTCTTTTCAGAGAAATGAGAAGTTTTTTCCCTCACCTGTAAAATTTTCTGAAACGCAGATGGAATAGTTTTGCATTCACCTCTGGTTACCAGCATTTCCTCCTTTTTTCAGTGTTTTCTACCCATTCAAAGACAAATACCATCATTTGAACCACTTTTAAACTACCGTCTGCAAATGCTTTCAATTTAGACAAGTCAAAGATTTTGTTGTGTGGTTAAGAGTTAATGTTTGGACATAAAGAATTTTGTTTTTCTTTGTACAGAAATTACTTGACTTTGATTATGGGGAAAGTGAAGATGAGGAAGAGGAGAAGAAGACTCACCAAGTGGATGATGGCAATGTCACTGGGTATGGGTTGTTTCTATTCTGAGCTATAAATACTGACTGAGCTATAAATATTTCAGTGTAGAAATACAGTCGAATCAAGTGCAGTTTCAAGGTTGCTTTAATTCAAAAGTTTAGCTAGTGTAGATCAAAGTTCAGACTGCACACTTTGTGCACATTAAATTTTGCCAGAAAATCATCTATAGTTGTAAAGGCTTTTTAAGGTTTCAGGCATATTAATGTCGTCAGTAGAAAAACCATAAGTCACAGTAAAGTCCATAATTGGACAGAAAAGGCCTTGGTTACAAAAACGCGAAAGTATGTGTGCATTGTATCTTTACTTTTAACTTTCTTTCAACTTTATTTCAATTTAGTATTCTTCGTATCTACATGTAACATACTGAATGTAAACAACTGTAATAGATATTGAAAATAATGAAATTATTAAAAGGACAGCATCAGGAGTCTTCCTTGGTGTACTGGTCATAGCCCAGGTGCTTATGTCATTTGAAAACATTTCCTACCTGCAAATGTTTCGCATCTGTGTTCCTTTTACTACTCAATATATTTATCTAAAAGCAGCCTATAAAGTGTTTCTTCAATCTGTATTTCAGGAATGTGCAGACCATTTTAAATGATCCATCACTAATGCAACAAATACATCAAGTCTCTCAGTCCATTCAGAAAAATGAGGAAATGAAATCAGAGATAGATGAAGAAAGAAGGAGAGTTCTGGAGCAACAACAAGCAGAATTTGACCAGCAGATTGCTCTAGTAAGTAAGATTTGACATGTTGTCACGAATTGCTTTTAAAGTCGTGTACTGGTGGAATGGTCTGAACAGTTTTCCCTGTAAAAAAGGAGAAATCACCAAATGTAAGTGCACAATAATTTTATCAGTGATAATTACTAGAAATCAAAGAACTGTCGAATTTCTTTCAATCATTACTATTATTTGATCTCTTGAGTTGTTATGGAATATTCTTTGTAAGACCAATAACAAATAAAGTTGCTTTTGTAGAAAGTATAGATCATAATCTCTCTGCATGTTCTGGACATTTTGACCCAAAACAATTTTCTTTGAAGAATTGCAGTATTGAAAGTCTCTATACTGCTCATTTTGTATGAATCTAATTCAAAATACATATACAGTAACCCTTTACTACACAATCCCTGTAAAAGACTTCCATAAACACTGTGAGAAAAGAAAGAAAAACTGGTTACCAGCATGTTTTCCTTTTCCCACTATGTCTGTCGAAGACAGAATTCATCGTTTGAGCCACCTTTAATTTGTCATCTGCAAATGCTTTCAATTTAGTCTAGTCAAGAATTTATGTCGCTTGGTAAAGACTTTATTACTGATATTTACTTAAGGGTATGCCACCTCCCCAACACCATCCACAAATGTCGTTTGAGCAGCCTCCTCCCATGCCTGAAGCTGCTGGATACAGAGAAGAAGGAGAATATGTGGAGGAGCCTAATGATGAAGATTTCCGTGATCATCATCAACTAAAAGATAGGGATGAAAGGGAAGGTAGACGGGATAGGAGGCGAAGATCTAGATCCAGATCACGGTAAGTGTCCCCATTTCTAGCTAGGCCGATTTCCACGAAAACCTGAGATATTGTCATAGTCATCTGCATCATTAAAACTGATATTTTCTCATATCTATTATTGTTCTTGAAGATACTTTCTGCAAACTTAAGCTAGTTGGCTAGTTGTTAGGTATCAAAAGGGGAACAAGGGGAGGTTACCATGAGAAAAATGATGAGTTACTGTCATAGCCCTGGCATCGTCTGTGTCATTGTTGTGCAAAAACTTTGACATTTTGCAATATCTGTTATTACGGAAGATATTTACTTCAAACTTGGACAAGTTATTAACTATCAAAAGGGGAATCTATACAACAACGGCAAGCAACTACCAAAGTATTTTTGACAAAGTTATACCCCATTTTCGATTTAAAAATTTTCACTGAAAACCAAACACTTGCAGCCTGAGTGTTGGCACCCGTATGTGGTGCTCTTGCTTTAACTTAGTATGACCTCTCTTTGATTCAAATTGTTTCTGTAACTGCAGCTGAGCTTTGGCATCCATATTGGTTGCTCTTGTTTTTTTTTGTCCATAGGCTGCTCTGTTTACCATTATTGGTGTTTTTATTGATGCTGCTGACTAATCATTGTCCTTTAATACTTCTGTACAAATCAGATTCAGAATGAAAAATATCTTCAATAATCATAAGTAGTCCACAAGATTAACCCTTTACCACACAATGACGCCTTTTGACGCCCCTGAAGAAGAGGCCTTTTGAAAACATTGTGGGAAAAGGAGAAAATGCTGGTAACCAGCATTTTCTCCTTTTTCCACAAAGTTTTCTATCCTATCAAAGAAAAGTTGCGTCATTTGAGCCACTATGAAATTGTCGTCTGCAAATGCTTTCAATTTGGATAGGTCTTAAATTTTGCCTTGTGGTAATGGGTTAATGAAATTGATTCACTGTGCTGTTTACTCTTTGTTCCATGAAAAAAGTGGCATGAAAAACAGGTCTTGTAAGCCTTTACTTCACAGTCTCGAGTTCTAACAATCACAAGAAGTAATTCTTTCCAAAACATTGTGAGAAAAGGAGAAATGATAACAGGTATTTTCTTTTTCCTTTGGCATTTTCTATCCCTTCCAAGATAAATCTTGTCATTTGTGGCACATTTAATTTGTTGGTTTGCAGATGCTTTCAATTTGGACAACTTTAAAATTTTGTGATCTGGTAAAGAGTTTAAGAAGATTGAGATGGGGAAATGTGAGTATTTACTCTGTTTTCTTCAGAACCCCAAAAAGAAAGAAAAGAACACGATCCCGATCTAGAGACAGACGAAGGAGATCACGATCCAGATCTAGACATAAGAGATCAAGGTAATCAGAAAAAAGTTTTGTACCAACACAACTTTTATGTACATATTCTGGCACAATTTTTAGCTCAGCTGTTTTTCCAAAGAAAACATTGAGGTATTGTCATAGCCCTGTCTGCGTTGTCTGTGTCATCATCATGGCGCAAAACATCTCTGTCATTACTGAACTTATTTACTTTAAACCAGGAATTGTTGTTGACTGTCAGAAGAAACCCACAGAACCGGGGCAGGTAACCATTAGACTATTTTGACAGTTAGGCCCCCCCCCCCCTTTTTTTTTTTGTCCTAGAATTTTTGCTGAAAATCAAGTAAATGCATCACAGCATTGGCACTTGCCTGCTCTTGTTATGTTATAAAGGCAAATGAAAGCCTATTTTGCTGTTTCACAAACAGACTTAAGATAGACACCAGTGTCTTATTACATGGAGGAGTTAGATATACATAGCAGTTGCAGAAAACAGATTAACTGTTTCTTGAAAAATGGGATTTTTGTCTGAAATGTTAGAAAACATTTTAGGAAAAGGAGCAGCAGTTTCTCCTTTTCCCACAATGTGTTCATAAACTTAGTCCTTTGGTTCGTAAAAGCATAGTATTACTCAGTAAATTGTTAGCTTATTCGCACTGACGTTTCTACAGCCTATGTAGACTGTTGCATAGGCTGTTTGCTCATCCAGTGCTACAGAAATAACTCTTGATAATTTTATTGGTTTTCAATTGAAAACTCACACTTACCACTGAGCTGACACTTTAAATAACTTTATATGTTCCTACAGGTATCTTTTTTTATAGAAAACATTTGTATTCACCAATTATTCTTATTGTAATTCCAATTCTTAATTCCAAGACAGGCCATCAGATTGGATTGGATATTGTCTCAGCCAATCAGGGCTACCTTTCACTAACCTTTGTAGATTTATGTAGATTATTTGGGGTTTTATATACACACATACATTTCCTGCTTTACCCAAAGATATGAGCTGGCATAAAGTTATGCAAATATTTAATCAAATTGTAAAGTTGTACAGTTGACACTTGTTTCCCAAAACTGTGTACACAAATTTTGTGTGTATGCAGTTTAGTGAAAGGCAGCCCAGATGAATAGTCTTGAAATTTGGATTTGTTGGTGAATATATCTTCATAAGTCTTGAATATAAATTTATGCACAGTTTGTTTATCTGTGCACATGTTACAGATATTTAACTCTTTACCACATGAGAAAAATGTAGATGTGGTTGAATTAAAAGCATTTGCAGGCAATAATTCAAATATGGCTCAATGATGGAATTTGTCTTTGGTACGCTAGAAAACGGGGATAAAGGAGAAAAATGCTGGTTACCAGCATTTCTCTGTGTCCCACAATGTTTATAACCCCTCTCCTGCTGTGCAACTTATGGCTTATCAACACTCCACTGCAGTAAAACTTTTACATCTGGAAGCAATTTATCTAACCGGACTACTGACTGCTATTTAATCCTCATTATCTGATAAACCATTAGGTATGGGTAATAAATGTAAGTTGATAAAATGATCCATGATAGTAAGCAACACTGATGTAAGTTTTACATGTTTATGTAGACAAAAATCTCTGATCTCTGAAGCAACGGTTGTTTCCACATATATTATGCAACAACACATGAAAAACACATGCTAAAAGAAAAATGAATGAAAATGACAAGAATTTTAACAGACTGAAAATAAATAAAAATTCATAAAAATGATAAAACGAAGCAAGACGTAATTGAATAACTTAACAGAAGATGTAACAAATGAAAAACAAAATAGATACACAATATAACTGGCATAGAAAATTGACATAACTTTTTGACGCTGTGATGATTTTTTTTTATATATTAAAAAACACATCAGCCCTCATAAAAGCTAACATCTCTTTAATGCTTATATTCTGCAAAATGATTTTGAAACACAGACAAAAACAGTCTTACCTTAAACAAATTGTCAACCCTTCGATCTGCATCATTGTCAACAACACGCAAATTCGAGAGGCTCAGAAAGAATTTGTCTTTTGACATACTGTATTATAACGAAAAATTAGAGTAAAAGAAACTTCATTAGTAGTCCAGTAATTCTCTAAATTAGTTTTTCTAACTGTTCCCATAGCTATCAGTAGCGCAAAAACACACCTTCGACTCGTCCTTGGTTGTTTCATTCCATTTTTGCAGACAGGTATTTGGTTTCAACCTGCCTTGTTGAAATCTATCCTGTATGTATTCATTCATTATTTCATTGAGTAAAGTCCACATTATTTGGACAAACAAATAATTTAGAAACACATGAGGGCTTAAAGCGTCCACAAAATGGCCTCGGTAAGTCCATAGTTCTCAATGACATCAACACCGGCGGCCAGTCCACATTACTCCACCCACATTTTTTGTCACTATCCAACTCGCCATCGTTCTAGGATTGTCTCATCTGAAACTCATTGAAAGCGATGGCATCAATTTAAATTTCTTCAAGAATATTTTCTTCTTCAAAGCGTCTTCGAGTGCCAGTCTGGGGTCCTCCATTTTACTTTTGAGAAAAAAGTGACCAAAGTAAACATGCGTCTTTTTTGTTAAATTTTTACCCAATGGAATAGTTCTTTGGAAAGAATGACGTAAAATGATGTATACACAATTCATGAATGAATAAACCAATGGTAAAAGCGAGAATGAGGCAAATTTCTTATGCAACCCTTGGCGCAATCAGAACTCATGTTTAGGAGTGATAGGTGAGATAGTGCAGCATAAGTTCTGTCCACGCTTAGCAGGAAAAGGGTTAAAACTTCTTCCTCCAGGTCATAATAATTCAAGACTGTGTGCTTAAAGATTGGATTATAAAACTGTCAATATATTTACATCTCCCCCAGTCAGGGTCGGGAGACATATTGTTTTTCCCCATGCGTCTGTCTGTCTGTCTGTCTGTCACAAATTGTGTCCACTCTATAACTCAAAAACCCTTTAAGATATTTTGATAAAACTTCACACATTTGTAAAGCACCATGAGACGAAGTGTCATGCACAAGAACCATAACTCTGGCTTGTATATTTTTTGACCTATTTCCCTTCGATTATTTTCCGTCAAAAATCGTGTCCGCTCTTTAACTCAAAAACCTTTTAAGATATTTTGATAAAACTGCACACATTTGTAAAGCATCATGAGATGAACTGTCATGCACAAGAACCATAACTCTGGCTTGTATATTTTTCGAGTTATTTCCCTTTGATTATTTTCTGTCACAAATCGGGTCCGCTCTATAACTCGAAAACCTTTTAAGATATTTTGATAAAACTTCACACATCTGTAAAGCACCATGAGACAAAGTGTCATGCACAAGAACCATAACTCTGGCTTGTATATTTTTTTACCTATTTCCCTTCGATTATTTTCCATCACAAATCGTGTCTGCTCTATAACTCGAAAACCTTTTAAGATATTCTGATAAAACTTCACACATTTGTAAAGCACCATGAGACGAAGTGTCATGCACAAGAACCATAACTCTGGCTTGTATATTTTTTATTTAATTCCGTTTGATTATTTTTCGTCAAAAATCATGTCAGCTCTGTAACTCAAAAACCTTTTAAGATATTTTGATAAAACTTCACACATTTGTAAAGCATCATGGGATGAACTGTCATGCACAAGAACCATAACTCTGGCTTGTATATTTTTCGAGTTATTTCCCTTTATTTTCCTTACTCATTTCATGTACAATTTCTTGTGAAAATTCACTCTTATTACCAAGTGGACACATTATGAAAAGCAAGGATTTTCACTCTCCAACAGATATCTGCCATAAGTATTTACCAACAATTTTATATCAGCCACGCTCTGTGAAAAAGGGGGCTTATTATACCATCCACCTACAAAGTAGAGGGAGGTGGTCAATCCGTCCGTCTGTAGACCTTTTGTTTCCATGCTCAAACTCAAAAGCTGTTTGACCTAGGACCCTGAAACTTCGTACAAGTGTTGCTCATGACCCATGGAGGTGCCCTGTTGTTTTTGGGTCACATGGGTCAAGGTCGCAGGTGATCTTTGTTTTGAAAATCATTTCCATTCTCTGTTTTGCTTCAGTGACAAGGTGCTGGTAGGGGTTATTTGTACACTTTGGGACAGTTCTAGTAGCATCTGCAAAAAGTATTGACCCAGGTCAGCCTAGGCAGTCTTTGCGGGCTGACCTGGGCCAAAACAGTTTACAGTTGGTTTACTACGACATGATTACTTGCTTGGTGTAATGCACCATCTTTTAGCCAGAGTATGCACTTAATACTGCTATAATACTTAATTCTAAGACGTTCTGTTTCAACTAATCAGATGGGTAATGTTGGAATAGAGGTTTGTATTAGCCTGATTTTTTTCATGATTCTTGAAAATAAATTCATGTAAACAGCTTGCATACCTGCATGAAATACATAGTTGGAAACAATGATAAAAAGAGAAAGCTGTATTATAGAACAGTCGTAAATGCCGTTTGATATCAACTGATTATTGGACTTGCATGTTGGGCTGCCATGTATATACAGCTGTATGAACAAGTCAAAACAGGATACTGAAATAGTCTGGTTTACAAATTTGCAGATCAAGGGACAGAGAAAGGGAAAAACAGAAGGAGAAAGAGAGAGAAAGGAGAAGGAGAAATTTACCACCAATCAAAGATCAACATGTTGCAAGTTGGTATCTTTTTAAATGAATTCTTTGATGGAATTGTAAACCTTTTACTAACAATCCCATGTCTTCACGATTTAAAGAGAGATTCTGAAAACATTGATGGAAAAGGTGAAAATATTTTCTTTTTTCAATGCTTTCAACCATATTAGAAAAATTCACTGTATATGTATCGATTTAGAATGTTTCGAGGTGTTGGCTTTTTAATACCACATTTTTAGTCCAGTGTTCAGAAAGATTGGTCCCTGTGGTTATTTTGATGATAGCTTGGATGATTATGAGTTTGAGTCACCTCAGGTATGGGGAAGCTGTCTGTGCTTTCTAGAGGCCATGTTTACAATCCAATGTTCATGAAACTTGATTAGTGTGTGTATGGGAAGTATGTCAGATGTGTTTCAAAGTGGGTCATCTGAGATGAGAGTAAATGATCACATCAGCGGATGGAAAAAATGTCGGATTTTCATTCGAATGTTCACGAAAGAAGACTAGAATGTCCATCTTCGTAATTAGACAAGTTTGAAAATTAATCACCACAAGTTACAAAGTAGGTCTCTTTATCAAATCATGGGAAAACCGTTTGTGCATTGTAGTAGCTGCATTTTCAGTCTAATTTTAATGAAAGTGACATGTATGAAAATGGGTTGCCCACCCTGGTATCTCAGTGGTTAGTGTTTCTGACTTGTTACCTGGTGGTTGCAGTGTTGTGCCTAGGCTGCGCATGGGTGAAAGTTTTCCGAAACATTATGGATTTCCGTATTTTGAACGGCCGCCAGGGCTGTTTTTCCAAATTGCGTAAATCCGTTGAGAAAGTTGAAGGGTAGGGGGTAGGGGTGTTCTCTCCAAAAATAGCCAATCAAAATCCCTCCCGACATCATTCTACTGAATATTGGTTTGCCCCGATTTAGTGAGGTAACCAGTCTCCATATACAGACGCACCTGCTATTGTTTACCATCGGAAGGTACCGAACATCAATATCTCCGTAAGGATGAAGACACGAAATTAGCCAATTCAAAAAAGGGTCTGATAATTATCAAATAAAGAACTTTCGGCACGGAAATCATATATCCGGAGGTGGTAGTTTATAAAATTAACTTTTATTGGCTGGAGATCCTTTCTTTTAGCCAATCCAACAAAGCATTATGAAAATTTCACAATTTGTTTCCTGTTCATATTTACGCTTGATAAAATCATCGAAATTTGAATCAATTCTATCGAAAATGAAGTACTTAACCGCCTGGTTAGAGGAAAGCGTGAAAAACAAGTGGAGATGGGAGCAGTGTTCCCACTCACGCAAATTCTCACGTAAATCACGTTATAGAATTGAAATTCACCTAACAAATACTGGTTATACGCGAGACCTCACGAAGGAAAATACATGGACAAAAAAGGCATTTATTCACTTATTTTGTGTAAAATGACAGGCTTTCAAGATACCTGTTACCCTTATTGACATTCTGTTGTCAAATCATGCGGAAATACCTATTCAGAAATTTTCAGACATGAAAAATTGATTGGTGCAAAAAACATAGAAACCCATGACACAACAAAAAGTCTCTTCGACATTGTTGGATCAGAGTCACTTCACACTGCCTTTTCAGCTTTTTAATGGCTTTAAGCAGTAAATTTACATAAGTATCTTAATATAACAGACGTTTTTGCTGCAAATCATCAATATGGATTGCTTTACCTCTAGTTGGGAACCATTATTGTCATACCCTGTAATATGAAATCTTACCCCCAGTGTTGCAGCTCAGGGGGTAGATGTACCCTTGAAATAAAAAGCTAGTGGGAACACTGGGGGAGTGGCGAAATGAAAGAGACACTTGAGTGGAGAAATGGGCCGTATAGTTGAAAAAACCGACGTGAAATGGGTTGCGTTTTGCGATGTCTGGTCTAAAAGCAATTGTGAAAATCTGTTGGCAAGAAAGCGATGCGACTCCATGCCGTTATTTACATGTGAAGTTTTATTTCAAAGAATGTAAGTATAGTGTTATAACAAGCTTTCTAAAGGGTTTCGAATTGGCTTTATCTCAGGAGCTCCCGGGGGCCTCTGGCCCCCTGGACCCCTGGCCAGGGCATTGCCTTGGACCCACCGGGGGCCCTGCGGCCCCCAGCTTAAATTTTCAGTATTTTGGAAATTTTTAACTTACACCCATGGCTGCGCCATCTCGGGATTGCCGCAGTTTTTTTGAAAATGTCTCCCAAAAAATACAGAAGTGTGCGTAGTAAGTTGCAGTGCTCAAATTCCTAATTTTCTCACTTTGCTTTGTCCGATATTGTGCAGTCCATAGCTCCATTCTGTTCTGTTCTATATTGGATAGCAAATTGTAGACTGTGTCTCAATTTTTTCCTCTAGTTGTCACGTACTGTTGAGCATAGCATTGGTGACCAGTCTGAAGGGGTATGTAAAATTACAAGAGTGGGTCTCGATTTTTTCAAATTCTTGTAGCGTAGCATTTAACAATATTTTGTTAAGCAGTCTGTATGCATCATGGCATGTACAAACGTCGTCAGCTACAACTTTCCTTTATTAGGTAAGTAAAGTGGGGAAATTTGACCAACATCAGCAACAAAAACGAAAGTAGAGCTCTGAAAATAAATCTCGCTCAAAATCCAAACAGAAAAATGAGATATTTTGGGAGTGGCTGGGCAAATTCACATGGTTACAAGTGAAAAATTCAAATGGGTGTATGTCAGGTTTGTAGCGAGTTTGCTTTAAAACTTTCCAAACCATTTGTTTGCAACGAGGGTTGTAGTAATATGCATACAAGTACACTTTACAGGCATGAAGTCAACTTAATTTCAAATGGTCTTTGTCCCTCCGTTTTACAGAATGTCCCCTAAGATTTTACCCAGGCGCACTGGTGTCACCCAATATTTTTGACCTAGGAACAACACTGTGGTTGCAGGTTTGAGACCCGGTTGGGGCAAACTCTTATAGTGATTTTTCACCTCTCACCTCTTACGCATGTGAAAAAGTAGTTATGGTCTTGAAAAAAAATTGTCACTGGTGTGAGAAAGCCAAGCCACATGTGTGTAGGTGCTCGTGATATGACCTAAACTGTTGAAGCGGTGTTAAACTCCAATACAGTTCAATCAGTTGAAAATGGGTCATCTTGGGTCGAATGTTGTGTGCACTGCATAAAACATAATTACTGGTGCAATGTTTGTCTTGTTTTTATCTTGGACCACTTCAAATAAAGGTTGGTCAACTAGGGTCAAAAAGTAGGTTGAAAAGTTGAATCTTACAAGATCATAGTGTGAACTCTAGCAACCACATTTTGTCTTGTTTTTATCTTGGACCACTTCAAATAAAGGTTGGTCAACTAGGGTCAAAAAGTAGGTTGAAAAGTTGAATCTTACAAGATTATAGTGTGAACTCTAGCAACCACATTTACTACCAAATGGTCATGAAACTATTTAACTCATTTACCATTTTGTCTTTGATAGGATAGGAAACATTGTGGGCTACATAACTCATTACCATTTTGTCTTTGATAGTATAGGAAACATTGTGGGCTACATAACTCATTACCATTTTGTCTTTGATAGCATAGGAAACATTGTGGGCTACATAACTCATTTCCATTTTGTCTTTGATAGGATAGGAAACATTGTGGGCTACATAACTCATTTCCATTTTGTCTTTGATAGTATAGGAAACATTGTGGGCTACATAACTCATTACCATTTTGTCTTTGATAGTATAGGAAACATTGTGGGCTACATAACTCATTACCATTTTGTCTTTGATAGTATAGGAAACATTGTGGGCTACATAACTCATTACCATTTTGTCTTTGATAGTATAGAAACATAGTGGGGAAAAGGAGAAAACGCCGGAAACCAGCATTTTCTCCTTTTCACACAGTGTTTTCAAAAGCCTTCTTCCTAGAGGTTGTTAAAACTCAGGATTGTGTGAAGGGTTAAGGCTTTTCGAACTTATATTTTATACAAATTAAATATAAGTCAACCCTGAAAAAGTAGGAGATCACTAGATCAAATCTTGGGAAAACCCTCAGCAAATTCTAGAGGCCACCTTTTCTGTCCAGTGTTCATGAATTTTTACCAAAATGTTGTAACGAATATTAAGCATTCAAGGGTACAAAGACCCAGATGTGATACCAAGGCCATCATGGGATGCCTTGTTTTCACCCTCTTGCAGCTGTGGGTCTTTAATGTTGATGATGTATTTTTGGCAGTGATGTTTTTATACCCCCCACAAACGAAATTAGGAGGGGGGTATACTGGAGTCACCTTGTCTGTCTGTCTGTCTGTCTGTCCGTCCATGAAAAGCTTGTCTGGGGCATAACTTTCGAAGTCTAAAAGCTAGTGACTTGAAACTTTATATACAGATAGGTCACATGAAGGAGAAGTGCAGTGTACAAGAACCATAACTCTGTCTTCAGTATATCCAGAGTTATTGCCCCTTGTAAATTTTTAACTTTGGATTTTTGTCTGGGGCATAACTTCGAAAGCATAGAAGTTAGTAACTTCAAACTTCACACACAGATAGATCACAGTAAGGAGAAGTGCAGTGTACAAGAACCATAACTCTATTCCAAGTATTTTTGGGGTTATTGCCCTTTGTAAATTTTAACTTTGGATTTTTGTCCGGGCATAACTTCCAAATTAAAAAAGCTAGTAACTTCAAACTTCATATACAGATAGGCCACATGAACGAGAAGTGCAGTGTACAAGAACCATACCTCTAGTCCCACTATTTTTAGAGTTATTGCCCTTTGTGAATTTTAACTTTGGATTTTTATCTGGGGCATAACTTGCAAAGTACAAAATGTAGTAACTTCAAACTTCATATACATATAGATCACCATAAAGCAAAGTGCACTGTGCAAGAACCATAGCTCTACTCCCACTATTTTCAGAGTTATTGCCCTTTGTAAATTTTAATTTTGGATTTTTGTCTGGGGCATAACTTCCAAAGTATAAAAGCTAGTGACTTCAAACTTCATAGATAGACCACATTAACGAGAAGTGCAGTGTACAAGAACCATAACTCTATTCCCTTTTTTTCTTTTTTTCAACTCTTACTTTTGTACTAAACCATTTTGCATTCTATGACAAAGAGCTGTTTAGTGACAAGGAGCTGGTGGGGGAATATGAACACGTTTAGTGATAGCTCTAGTTATATTTGCTGCAAAGTTAATATTTAACTCTTTACCACACAATGCTGAGTTTTAATGACCCATAGAGATGGCTTTTGAAATCATCATGGGAAAAGGAGAAAATGCTGGTAACCAGAATTTTCTTCTTTTCCTAAAATGTTCTCTACCCTGTCAAAGACTGAAATCATCTGCAATTGCTTTCAATTTAGTCTATCCCAAAATTTTGTCATTTGATAAAGGGTTAAGGTAATGAGTGAAGTATAGGCTTTGTATATTTTCAGGACTTCAATAAGATAATGCATTTTACTTTACATTTTCAGTATGCACAACCACAATATGGATAGGGCATCTCAACAAATTTACCTCAGAAGACGAGTTAAAGACTGAGATTGAACATTATGGACCTGTACAGACAATAAATGTAGGTCATGCTTTATTTATAACAGTTTCACAGCCTCCTGTGTGCATTAACAATGTATGAAATTGTTTAACTTGAACCTTCAACTCCTTTATGATTTGTTTCTTACCTATTTCTCAGGTGAGGATTATTAGTTTGACTTCTGTCCATCCACAGGATGGTGCGATCTGTCTCTCTGATTTTTTCAACACACTATGCCAAACTAAGATCCTTTTACAATTGTCATCAGCTATCTGCTATTGAAATAATGACAGTCAGTATACTGGTGATGTTTGTGATTGAAATACATATGGCAGGAACTGAAGTGACATTTTTCTTATTCTTCAATATTAATGACACCATGTTAATATGTACAGATGGTACCTCCAAGAGGATGTGCTTACATTGTGATGAAAGAACGAAAAGATGCTGCCAAGGCCATAGATAGATTGAAAGGCTACAAGCTCAATGGGAGTGCACTAAAGGTAAAATTAAAAATAAAAATAACTTATTGCACATCTAGGCTTGGAAAAGGAACTTCAAAACAAGTAAAAGAGTGCAGCTTTCCAGCAGTTATGTAAATTCTTGGCCACATGTCGTTACTGCGGGGATAATGTGTAGGGAGAAAATCTTGTAGGTGAAATAAATTCTTTACCACACTGCTATAATTTTTAGTAACTTTTTAGTGAACTTTAAACTTTGAGTAAGACATTAATTGCTTGATACTCACAATTTCCACTTGAAGGACTATGTTTTCTGTATCATTTGGGGGGAAAAAAATTGTTTCTTCTCTGTCAGTTGCACTGGTTACTAAAGAAAGTCTCTGTGGTTTTTGGTAAATACAAATGAGCCATGCTCTGGCAAAAGGGGGTTTGTTGCATCCCCTAACCCTACCATGCAAGTCATCATGTAATTCTTGTTGCTATAATTCTTGATCCATGAAATCCATTTTGCACAGCAACTGACTTAATTATGAGGTAAATTGGTCCTTTGAGCTACAGAAAATTGACCAGAAGCAAATAGGGTTGACCCAGGTCAGCATGCGTGGACTGACATGGGTCGATACTTTTCGCAGAAGCACTAAACTTCATATCATTATTGATTTATGGCTTTTGTTCATTCATGTCTTTACCAAATAATTCTGTGTTCTCATCATCTTGACAAATTAGGCATTTGGAAACATTTGAGGGAAAAGGAGAAAGTGCCCGTAACCATATATTATACACTTTTTAAGATAGATCCCATCATTTGAGCTGCACTGAGAAGTCACCTTAATACTTTTAACACAGACAGGTCTAGAATTGCCAGCTAAAGTGTTATGGCTTCTTTTGCAGACTGCCTGGGCTCAAAGTTCTGGTATACGAGAGTCAGAATTTAAAGACGGATGGGATGTGGACAATGGAACAATGTATATACCATGGGATAGGTTACCCTCTGATCTCAGTCACCTCTTAGAGGGAGCCATCATTGATGCAGATTCGTTGCCTGACAAAATGAAAGGTTTGAATAAAATTATTACCTTTTTTCTCAAATGTGTTGCCCGAAAAATTTAAAACCAAAATTAACCCTTTACCACACAATCTCAAGTTTTGATGACCCTGAGAAAGAAGCTGTTTGGAAACATTGTAGGAAGACGAGAAAATGCCAGTAACCAGCATTTTATCCTTTTCCCACAATGTTTTCTACCTTATCAAAGACAATTTTCATCATTTGACACCCATTTGAATTTTTCTCTGCAAATGCTTTAGGTTTGGACAAGTCTGCATTTTTGTTGTGTGGTAAAGAATTAATCCAGAAAAAGTTGATTTTTGTGGCAAGATTTGGCCCATCACTCTACAGGCTAGATGTTAGACTTAATCAAAATTGTTAATTATGCAGAGGATAAACATTTGGAGAAAAGGAAAATACTGTCCTCTAATAGTATGGAAAGAAACTTTTGCTTGTTCCAGAGGTTCTGCATGATTCATTGGATTTGAAACCTGGAGGCCCTTCGCTTTTACTGGGAATAGCCTTGGACAAAACGCTTTAGAGTCCTTGGTTCTCTTTCACTAAACTGTGTACACATGAAATTTGTGTTAACAGTTTATGTAAGCAAGTTTCAAGTCAGAAATCAAGTTTTACCAAACTGCATATCTTTTATGATTTGATTAAATATTTGTGTAACTTTACACCAGCTCATACCTTGGGATAAAGTAGGGATCATATGTGTGTATGTACATTTCCAAATAATTTGCATAAATATATGCTGTTAATTGAAACACAGCCCTGGCTTTTTACTGCATAAAACTAGGATGCAGAGGAATAAGAGGGCTATTATTATGATATGACTGAAATAATGTTGATAATTCGACCTTTTTGCTGCTATGTTTTGCAAAGTTGTCAACAGCAAGGGCTTGAAAATTTGAATAATATATTATGTATTGTTATTTCTTTATTCTCAATTGTCATGTTTTTGTGCCTATACAAAAGTAAATATGATGCAGTATGTCCATTTCAGATATTCCTACCCAGAAGTTAGAAGTTGACCAAGCCACAGCTGAGGGAACAGAAGTGACTTCTAGTCAAATGGCCACTGCACCAGATCAACCTTCACAGTCTCAAATGGAATCTCAACCCCCTGTTATGGGTAAATAATTTGACAATGACAAATATGCATTGTACTGCACTGGTTAACAAATACGGCCAATTGTTTAATACCTTGCAGGGCTGAGCACAACTTAGACTTAACTCTTAACAAGCAATCCTTTGATTTAACTTGTTACCACACAATCCCGACTCTTTACGACCCGTAGAAAAAAGCCTTCTGAAAACAATTTGGGAAAAGGAGAAAATGCTGGTAACCAGCATTTTCTCCTTTTCCCACAATGTTTTCAACTCTTCAGGAAACAAATTCAATTTTTGAGTCACAGTTATTTTGTTGTCTGCAAATGCTTTCAATTTGGACAACTCTAAAATTTTGGTGTGTGGTAAAGAGTTAATGAACGGGAGGAAAAAGTTAACCCTTTACCACACGACAAATTTTAGACCTGTCTGAATTGAAAGCATTTGCAGATGACAGTTTCAGTGTGGATCATATGAAATAATTTTTCTTTGATAGGGTAGAAAACATTGTGGGAATAGGAGAAAATGCTGGTAACCAGCATTTTCTCCTTTTCCCACAATGTTTTCAAAAGCCTTCTCTATCAAAGTCGTCATTGTGTGGTAAAGGGTTAAGTTTTGATGATCATGGCCTATAATTTCAAAACAAGGTGTTTGCAAGAGTAAGACGTTTTACAGCATCATTATGTTAGCACTAAATTTGGACATAGGTTTGTATATGATGCATAGGTTGATGGATAACATGATGCACAGAAGACAGAAAAAACCATTTGACATAGGATTTTGATGAAATTCTACCGTCTTTCCCTGCATTTTTCAAAACTAAGGCATTTCATTCCCCCATGTGTAAGGTTGAAGACAAATTACTGAAAGGGACAGATAGATTAATCAATAGATTAGCTTACAGGGAAGAAGAGTGCAAAAAACTGGTGTATCACTAGGTATTTAACAAAATAAGGAACATTTTAATCCTTCCAGGGGAGATAGTGCCAAAGGGGAAAATTGGCTTTAGCAGACAGCATAGAATACAATCAGACCGCACAGAATGTGTGGTCTGATCTTGCATCTATACCAGTCAGTCTGTTTAAAAAATAGCCTGTCAGGATAAAATGATATTGCAGATGCTGTCAACAAGCTTATATGTTTAGTTTGTAACACTTGTTCACAGCATCGTGTACATTGAATGAACTCAAACATACTTGATTTTAAAGGAATGATGCAGCCTGGAATGCCCCCTCAGATGTCAGGTATGATGCCGGGCATGATGATGCCTATGCAGCGCCCTCTAGTCCCAGGAATGCCAGGTCAGCCCATGAGCATGGGCCCTGCTCCTCCTCAGATGATGGCAGGTGCAGCTAGAGCAGCAGTGCCACCTTTACCAGGTGTAGGACAGGTACAGAAAGTCAACTTTTTTCCATTATAGATGCTACGATTTGAAAGTACTGCTCATTCTTTACCCCTGAAATGAATCTGCGGCAGATAAGTATGCAATTATTGGTGTAAAAAAGCAAAATTAAACATGATAAAGCTTTGATACATAAACACTGTTGAACAAATTATTAGACCGAGAGAATATGCATATTGGAAGCATTTCCTCCATTGAAAGACTTTCAAAGTGGTCTGCTGTGTGGCAATAAAAGCTGTTTCCATTAGGACATGTGTGAATGTAAAGTTATGACTTTAGAAAATCATTTACCTGTACATCTAGCTCATATTTACAACTAGAATACTGCTGCACATTTTCTCGTCTTCACTTCTTTTCAAGGGAGAATGGGAATGATCTATAATTGAAGAAGAAAGATCAACTGTCTTGTCTGTCCTTTTCATTTGCTCACTGTCAAGGTTTTTGAATTAACTCTTTCAGCCCCAAATAAACAAACTCAACCTCTTTCGAGGGCTCTAAATACAACTGATTGAAACTTACAAAGATTTTGATTGTATAGGCTTGACTACACAAGTGGATGGTATAGATCAAAGATCAGACTGCACGTTCTGTGCAGTCTGATCTTGATCTATGCCATCCGCAAAAGTCACTGTTTTTGCCGATGGCGCAGAAAGGATTAAATATAAGTAACTTTTTCAACCCTGCCTTAAGCCTTTCTCAAACAACAATATTTTAGTCTCAAAAGCATTTGCAGACAATGAACCAAATGTGGCTCAAATCATGGAAGTTGCCTTTGATGGGAGAGAAAACAATGTGGGAAATGGAAAATATGTTGGTAACCAGCATTTTCTCCTTTTCCCACATTGTTTTCATAAGGCCTCTTCTTCAGGTTCGTTAAAACTGAATTGTGTGGTAAAGAGTTTAACTACATTTTAGACTCTTCCAAAATTTAAAACATCTGCAGACAGCCTCTCACAACTTTAGCTGTCTGATGGGTACAAAGCATTGTGGAAAAAGAAAATGCTGGTTACCAGCATTTTTTGTTTTTTCAACAATTTTTGAAATGCTTTCCTCTTCATTTGTTCAAACATGTGGTGGTTGTTTGGTAAAGAGATAAACTGAGCCACTGCTTGTAGTTCTTTTTAGATTTCTTAGTATCGAGGTCTAGCCTAATGAGTTTTGATAATTTTATTTGCTCTAGCCTGGAACAGCTGTGGCTGCTATGAGTATTGCCAATACAACTGCAAGTTCCATTACACAAACGATTCAGAATATGCTCCCTACTACTGCTGGTAAGCAAGCGCTGTCTATCAACACTGTTCAGTCCTTTATGCTTATTCTAAGCTCATTTTGTGATCCTTTTAGTTTGTTAACTCTTTACCAAACAACAAAATTATTGACTGGTCTAAACTGAGAGCATTTGCAGATGGCAAAATATATGTGGCTGAAAAATTGAAACTTATTTTGGAAATGGTAGAAAACATTGTGGGAAATGGAGAAAATGCTGGTTACCAGCATTTTCTCCTTTTCCCACAGTGTTTTCAAAAGGCTTCTTTCTCGGGGTCGTTAAAAATCGCGATTGTGTGGTAAAGAGTTAACACTTTACGCTACTATCCCAAGTTTTAAGTACCCTGAGAAAGAAGGCTTTGGAAAAAATTGTGGAAAAAGGAAAAAATGGTGGTAACCAGTATTTTCTCCTTTTCCCACAATGTTTTCTAGCCGTCCAAAAACATTTAAATTTTTGAGTAACATATATTTTGTGATCTGCAAATGCTTTCAATTTGGACAAATCTAAAATTTTGTTATTTGGTAAAGAGTCAACTTTTTAAGTGAGAGCAAAATTTGAGACTCGTCCATGTTGAAAGATGTGTTGATAACAAAGCAAACGTTCCTCAAATAATGGGATTTGTGCATAAAAGGGTAGAAAACATCAAGGAAAATAGAGAAAATGCTGGTTACAAAATGCGTCTTCCTCAACGTCTTTGAAACTCTGGATTGCTTGGTAAAGAGTTGAGAATGAATTATGAAATCAAAGACTAGGCGCTTGGTCGGGTAGTTCGTTGGTTAGCGTATCTGACTCGTGACCTGGTGGTTGCGGGTTTGATATCCAATTGAGGCAATTTTTCTTTCCTGCAATTTTTCGCCTCTCACCTCTGGTGCATGTGAGAAAAGTAGTCAGTGACTTGGAAAGAAAGTTGTGTCAGTACTGGTCTGAGAAAGCCAGGAAACACATGCATAGGTGCACTGACCGCTGTGATATAACCTAAGCTGTTAAAACGGCGTTTAACTCCAATACAAACAAACAAAGATTAGAAAAAGCAGCCTTTTGAAAACATTGTAAGAAGAGGAGAAAATGCTGGTAACAAGCATTTTCTCTTTTTCCCACAATGTTTTATAACCATTCAACGACGAATCGCATCATTTGATTGTTAATGTATTTTTCATCTGTAAATGCTTTCAGTTTGGACAAGTCTAAAATTTTGTCATTGGTAATGGGTTAACAGACAAGGTAAAAGACAACATGGATATGTGAATTGGCCTTTGTTACATAAGAACAATAAACTGTTAACTCTACCAGACATCAAAAGTTTACAGTTTTGTTGATACTGAAAGCATTTGCAGACGGAAGATGAAATGTACCCAAATAATGGAATTTCCCATTGAAAGGGGAGAAACAAAGACAAGAAAGGAGAAAATGCTGGTTACCACTTATTGTTTTAGAGAGAGAAAAAATGGGATTTGTTACTTCGAAGGCTTAGTTGATGATGATTTGACGTCAAGAGTGCTTGTCTTTTCAGGTTTGGTACCAGGATCTCCTGCAGGGGGACCTAGGCCAATGGGTTTCCCACCTAGGTTTGGCTTTAATCCAAACATGCCTCCCCCAGGTTTCAGGATGCCACCCCCAGGGTTCCCCCCACATATGAGACCATTAAGAATGCCTGCTATGGCACCACCCTCTGAAGAGAAAGCTGAAGATGCACCTAACAAAGAACCTCCACCAAGAGAGATGATATGGCCCCCAGACAGCAATGAGAAAGACGAGGATGATATGGATGAAGAAGATCAGGATGCAGATAAGGAGAAAGACTTTAACAAACCTGAGGGTGATGAACCACCCCAGGGATTTGTGCCCCCAAATGATCAACCTCCTTTTGGCATGATGGGTCCAGTGCCACCTGGTGGATTTCCTCCAGGTCCACCTCATGCATGGCCTATGGGTCTTGGTATTAGACCACCAGGCCCCAGGCCTATGAGATTTCCAGCAGGTATGCCTGATATGTTTAATGGTCCAAGAGGTCCAATGATGGGTGGCCCAATGGGTCCTCCCTTCATGGGAATGGGTCCAGGATTTCCCAGATTTCCTCCAGGGATGGGGCCTGGTCCACGGCCTGGACCAGTGTCTCTCTTAGACTTGGACATTAAACCACCTCCAAGATTCAGTGAAGAGAATAAAGAGAAAGATGACATGGAGACTGCAGAAGGCCAAGAATCAGGACAAGAAAACGAAGATGAAGAAGAGCCCAATGAAGAAGGGCAGGTGCAAGAAGAAGAGGATGAAGAGCCTAGTAGTTCCTATCCTTTTGGTGCCTGGCAGTCTGTACCATCGCCTTCAAAACAAAGTAACTATAACAATAAGGAGTCTGAAGAAGGTAATGAGGATAGGGAGGACAGAGATAGACATAGATCCTGGGATGAGGAAGGCAGTAGAAGTAGGCGTGATTATGATAGAAGGGACAGGGATAGGGACAGGGGTGACAGGAGTCACAGGGATAGAGGGGACAGGGACAGGGGTGGCTGGGACAGGGGGGACAGAGACCGTGACAGGAATCGTGATAGGGATAGAGACTGGGGCAGAGATAGGGATAGGGACTGGCGAAGAAGGGATGACAGGAGAGATAGGGACAGAGATAGGGGGCGGGATAGAGATGGTCATCGACGTCAGAGAAAAAGCAGATGGGGAGATCCAATTGAAAATACTGATGATTCCCAGCCACCTGTGTTAGAAAGGGAAGGTTTTCCAGAGATCACAAGAGAAGACAATTTTGATAATACGAAAGAACCAGATTTATCACAGGAATATGGTGGTGAAGATATGTCTGGCGATGTAAATAATAGTGAATTCAATCCATATGATGGTGATTCTAATCGTCAGTTAATAGAAAATGACAACAATAATGCAGGTTTTATGAATCAAACAGATGGCGATCATGAAGGGAATATGAATGGTGAAAATACCAGTGAAAATCAACATGACACTGAACCTCCTAATTTAGAGCAAGAAATGACAAATCTAGAAACAGATACTTCTACAAACGGACCAGACAGTGTAAAACATATGCCTGCTGTTATATCAAATAAGTTAGATGTGATACCAGACTTAGGTATAGGAAATACCGATGGCTCTCAGGATAATATTGAGAAAACAGAACCTAATGATAGAGAATATGAGGAAGGAGAACTAGATAGCTAATGAAACTCTTTGATAGATCTACAGTGAAATCTATGTTATTTGGACAAGGGATAAATTTTTAGAAAAGGGTTGTTTAAATATTGGCTGAAATCGATTCAATTTTTGAAAATGGTGCTTCAGCAGATTTGATTGGGCACTTGAGTGATTGGAACTGCTGCTGAACTATTTTTGAACAAAAAAATAACTTGTTTAGAATATAAAGACTTCTGACTGGATTGATATGTGCTTTTATCTTTTAGTTCAAAATGTTTCAGATTTTTATCCCATTGTCATTATCTGCCACATGGAGAATCATTGTAGCTTAGGGAATCAATTCAAAGATAAAAGATATTTTTTCAGCAGTGCAGAACTGTAAACAGTATTTTGATGATCAGTGGCTGTATTCACCAACAAGGCTAAATATCATTCTAATTCTAGATATCAAGACTAGTACCCTCACTGGCTGAGACATTTTGTGCATTGCATTCAAATTCAAAATAAAATATGAATTTTGAATGGTTGGTGAATAGGGCACCTAGTATTTAGCGAGAGTCCTTTGGTGTAAGATTTTTGTTAGAATCTATAACTGCCATGTAGTTGAAGACTTTCGAGTTGGAAAGCAATGTGGAAAAGGGAGTAACTGCTTGATCCAAGCAATTGCTCCTTTCCTCACACAGTTTTTTAAAAAAGACAGTTTCCTTTAGCTACCTCCTTGGAGTTACTTTCTACATCTTATATGTAAATCGAAAAATAATGCATGAAAAGCACTCAAAACTGAAAGAAAAATGGGGCTAGTTGGAGACAGTCCAGTAGCTTTCTGAACACTGAGCTCTGCTTTTCAGGGAGACAAATTTGAGGCATAGAGGTCTGTCTCTACACATAACCTTTTTTACCCCACATGTTCTGGTTCTTTCCCCGCCTCTTTTTTTTTCATAGGAAGAAATTTTTATTCAAGCTTTAGAAATTGCATATCAGGTTGTAGTTTTAAGTTTGATGTACTTTCAAAAGCATTGTGGCAAAATAAGAAATTGGTGATGTCAGTTAGTTTTACACTCAATTTTTTTCAATTTTTTCCACACACATTTAATACATCTGTAGATGACAAATTAAAATTTGGTACAAATGAGCATAAGTTCTATGATAGGGTAGAATATATTGTGAAAAAGGGAATAATGATGGTAACCAACATTTTCCCCTTTTCTCACAATGTTTTTTAGCCTGTCAAAGACAAATCCCATTATTTGAGCAACAATGAATTTAATTGGAACTAGTCTAAAATGTTGTTTGGTAAAAGATAAGCTATAGTTTAACTCTTTACCACACAATCCCTACTTTTAACGACCCTGAGAAAGAAGCCTATAGAAAACATTGTGGGAAAAGGAGAAAATGCTGGTAACCAGCATTTTCTCCTTTTTCCACAATATTTTCTACCCTATCAAAGTCAGAAATCATCATATTAAAAAGATTTAATTTGTTGTCTGCAGATGCTTTGAATTTGGTCCAGTCCAAAAATTTGTCGTTTGGTAAAGAGTTAAAGCCAAAAGATATTACTTGCAATATTTTTGATATTTTATTTCTATGGACAATCAACTAGGATAAAGATACGAGCCATGCTCTGGCAAAAGAGGATTTAATGTATCTTCCTGATGCATTATGCCAAGGAAGACATCACATAATTATCAATCCATAAAATCTGCTTAGTTTAACAATTGACTGGATCTTGAGGTAGTATGGTCTGTGGACATGCATGAAATTCACAAATACCAAAAAGTTTTGTCCCATGCTCACATGGGTCGATACTTTTTGCAGAAGCAGTAACCCTTTACCACACAGTCCCAAGTTTTAAAGACCCTGACAAAGAAGCCCTTTGAAAACATTTTGGGGGAAAAGGAGAAAATGCTGGTTACCAGCATTTTCTTCTTTTCCCACAATCTTCTCTACCATATCAAAGACAAATTCCACTATTTGAGCCACACTTAAATTGTTGTCTGCATATACTTCCAATCTGGACAAGTCAAATATTTTGTCATTTGCTATAGAGTTGGGCTCCCTTTTCAAAGAGCATGGTCAGGAAATATCTTACAGGGACTATGTTACAAACTTTATAGATACTGTTGAGAGCCATAATAATGTCATTTCCTAATATAGAATTGAGTTCATCTTTCAGTTTTTCACCCTGCTTCTCTAAATGTTAAAAAAAATATGTATAATTATGTTTTTATGCATGAGAAAGAAAAAAAAGTTGAAAAAGGTCTTATCTCCTGGATTTAAAGGACAGGAGAAAAAAAATAAAAATAATGTGAAAAATGAAAGTGTGTCTTAACTTTGAATGAGAGAGCTTTGTTGTTATGTCATATGGAAAGTGGGGTTTTTTGTTTTCGTTAATTAGATCAATTTCATTTAGTAGAGAAAATTTAAGAATGGCAGACATTTGCTTGCTTTGAAATTGTAGGTATTTATTTTTCCTGGAAAATTGCTTGTTCACATAGGTTGTGTTCTAAGTTAACAAGTGTAGGTATTCACTTGGTATGTCAACCTTTCCTCTATAAGACTTTCTAAAACTAGGTAGATGTTCAGGTTTGTTTACTTTTGTACAGATGGTGTTGCACAGGCTTCCAGGATGAACCATTTTCTCATTTAAAGATGCACAACTTCTTTACAACAATGGTAGCAAGTGCACTCCCTTATGCTGCAGTTCATTGATCATTATAATAGAAATAATCTTTAAAAATGCTACAAGAGACACATTTTGAAGTGGATTTATTTAGAAACTCTTCAAATGACAAGAGCTACAGGAAGGATAAAATACTGATGATATGTGAGGTAATGATGGCTGCACATCCAATTTGCACCACCATGTAACTTTTGCTGATGGCAGAGCCAAAGATCAGACTGCTCAAAACATGCAGCTGATCTTGAATCAACACAATCTGCCGCTTGATTCTAAACTAGACCAAAAAAAAAGTCTTGCAATTTCCAGCACAATTATTCTTAAAGATTGAAAAAAGACAAATTGATTTTACTGAAAGTGAAACTATTAATGGAACCAGAAATATTGTCAGATGATACTGTTTGGTATTGACTGGCAAACTTCATCCATGTATAATGTGTGACCTCCATTGATATTGACTGGCAAGCTTCATACATGTATAATGTGTGACCCTCATCCATCAACAAGTTTCCTGAAGAGCTCAGGCAAGTTACCAAGCAGTAATAAGAGGAAGTTTTCCAGCACTATACCTCCAGTTTTCCATTGTTTGAACAAAATAACCTTGCCCCAGTCAGCAGGCTTGTCCTTCGGACAAATGTCTACAAATCTTAAATATTAACATGGCCTTGTCACTTACGGATTTCCTGGTTCACAAATTTCAAATTTGATTGCATAGCCCATGGAGAGATTGTTGTTGTGAAAGCAATCAGTTGGCCTGAACATTATGAAAACAATGACTGCACAGTATAAACTTGATTATGTGAAATATAAAAGAAAGCACATAATTATACAATCTCCTCAAACAGTTTGTAGCATACAACTTTGAAATCATCCCAGGTTGAGAGATAATCAACAAGTCTGAACATGTCAGTGTTCGTGAAAACATTGCGGCAAAAGTGCTTTATTGCGAGACAATAATTGATATGACGATTAGTTAAAGAAAAAAGTCTATACTGCCACAGAAAGGTAGGTTAAATGCTGTGATTGATACAACGAAGGCACTGGAATTTTCACCAGCAGGCCACCATGAAACTGAAGCTCAGGTAGGCATTGTGCAAGCATGTTAAAACTCTTATAATGCTGTGGTTGTTGACATTGCAGATCAAGATCAGAATGTACTGTCTTAAACTTTGTTAAGCATTTGAAATATATTATGGGAAACTGGAAGAAAATTACAAACCTAAATGAGCCATGCCCTGGCAAAAGAGGTTTAATGCATCTCTGTAATGCATTACATCAAGCAAGTTATCACATGATTATTGATCCATAAAATCTATTTTGTATGACCACCAGCTGAATGTCGAGGTAAAAAGGTCCTTTGACATGCAGAAGATTTACCAAAAGCAGAAAGTTACGACGCAAGTCGCACTGGAGGCTGACCTGTGTTGATACTTTTTGCAGATGCATTGAATCGCTTTTTCACAGAGCATTGCTCAAATTATTTGGCACTCTGCTAGGATTCTATTGATAGGAGGAAATCGGCAAATGTAATTAGTGGATTTCTGATAGAAGCATGGTATATACTGGACATATTTCCTATTTGTTACGACGTCTAAGTGGTGTAAAAGGTATATTGGCATCTTGTATCTTGAATTCCCGCTTTTCTAACTTGTTTTTATGACTGGATAACTGCAATGCTAGTCTCCATATTGCTTGAAAGTGTATTATCACTATTATATGAAAAATCGACCTACATTGGGGGAAAAATGTTAATTCTGAAGCATTTGAAAAAGGGATGAAACCATTTATAAAATAAGGTAGTAGTGCCATGTAAATGCAATGGACACTTAGCAGGTAAACCTCCATCACTACCCGTGCCAGGTATAGTGATGTCATGGTTGTTTTCATTTTGACTATTTGGCCATTGTTTGGTTGATACAGCTCTTGAGATTTAGTTGGTACAAATCAGACACATTGCCTGCCCTTGATCTGTGTTTTCAGCCAAAGCATTTTTTATGAACATCACACTGCCATTGTTCGTCCATTTCCTCTGGTTAAGTTTTGGTCTCAAAGTTTTAAACTCAAAACTAGAGTGAACACTTCTGTTAGTGTCAAAATTGCTAAACAGATACTTTTATGTGCTTAAGAAAGATTCAATAAATTTCTAAGCTAATTGGTAGTGGACATGTCCACAAAATACTGTACATTGCATATCCAAGACTCACTTCACCTAAGGAGCTGTGAGATTGAGATCCATACAATCTCAAACAATTCAGTTTAGTAACCTTGGCATGCAAAGAGTTTAATGATAGTTCATGAATTTCAATTCATCTTACTGAAATAAATTCACAGCAGATGACCGAAATATACAGAAGATAGTTAATAGAAAGAAGTAGATTCTACACAGATCTAAATGGTATGTAGTGACCATTTTCTGTCTAATGCAGGCCAAGTCTATCTCTTACTTAAATTTCCTTGTGACATTACTTTTGCAGATTGTAGACCAATTATACACCACACTGATTTTGATCTACAGTATTCATAAAAGCACTGAACAATTTTTGGTTGGGCATTAATTGTTAATGAACTGTCTCCCTTTGGACTTCAACATTTTGTGCATAGTGCTCTTGACATCAGTAACTTCGTCACAAACTCCTCTATTAGTTTTACCATCATTGACCAGAAACTGAAATTTTTGCATATTTGCCAAAATTTTGCAAGAGTTATTCCTCTTGAACATGCACACTTATCCCCAGTACTGCACATCCTTCTTCACTACCAAAGCACTAAGCTGCAGTATCAAGTAATGTTTGGATAGGCTAGGGTTGTTTGCGAGGTTTATTTAAAGGTTAACTGTGTTCGGATGCAAATTCTTTCGAAAGCTCATGTCGGCTCAGTAACCAGGTCATCTAAGACCTAGGGTCAGTCAGAATGTCATTTTAAAGGTTTTAAAAAAGTTCGTTTAGTGAAAAGAACATTTGAAAAGTTGACTTTGTTCAGTTGAAACATCATTTGAATGTTGTTCATAGTCCAGGTATTTCTAAACATCTCCAATGTGTTCTGCTTTCATTTCCAAGATCATTTGAAAGCTGACTAAATGTAATGGTAAATCATTTAGCCCATGAACTTTAAGTCTGACTATAAAGGTAACTTCTGTGAGCAGTGTAGATACAAATAAGACTGAACATGCAATCTGACGGGACCTGCATTGTCAAAAAACATTTATAGATATTCTCACTAAAACCAAAGATAGCCATGCTTGGGCAAAAGGGCATCTCTGTGATGCATTATACCAAGCAAGTCTTCACATCATTCTGAAGCCATAAAGTCCATTTTGTCTTACAATCAAGTGAACCTTGAGCTATCAGGAGTTAAGAAGTATATCATTTAGAAATCTTAAAAGCAGGTTTCAGTTAACTGTTTAGCAGACATCAAAACTCCAGCCTTGTCTAAATTGAAAGCATACCCATACAACAAATCGCAAATTACACAAAACTAAAAATTGTTATCTCAAAGGATAGAAAACACTGTGGCAAAAATGCTGGTTACTAGCATTTCCTTCCCCCCCCCCCCCCCCAAAAATTTTTTTTTCTCGTTTTTTTTCCTTGAGTTCATGTAAATCGGGGATTGTGTGCTAAGGGTTTAAATATGGAGACTAAAATACATGTACCTTTTTTTGCAAGACTGGTTTACCAGGTAATCACATGATGCATTTTTGGCAATGTAGTCTTCACCTTCCCTGACTTCTAAATCACTTGAAGTTGCTCCTTAGACTCTTCAATAAAATATTGGATAGTGTAGAGCCAATATCAGACAGTAAAATCATTACAGAGTGGTCTTAATTTAACCGTATTCTTCGTTTCTCGCAATGTTTTCTACTCTTGCAAAGAAAAGAACCATCATTTGAGACATTAAATTTATCCACAAATGCTTGGAGAACGGGTAAGACTAATGTTTTGTCATCTAATTAAGAATTAAAACAGGGAAGAAAAGTGTTAAACCTCAGGCTGCAAAGTGTGACCCGGGTTGCTTTTAAAGACTGTAGATTGAGATCAGGCTGCACCAAAATGTGTAGTCTGATACTGGATCTACACTGTTCGATACAGTATATTTTGAAATCACAGTACTTGAGTTTTTACTACTGGGTGGAAATTTCTGTTTCATTTATTTAGTGGCTTAACTCTTTACCAGACAACAAAATTTTGGACCTGTCCAAATTGAAAGCATTTGCAGACGATAAAATAAAAGTGACTGAAAATTTGAAATTTGTTTTGGGAAGGGTAGAAAACATTGTGGGCAAAGAAGATGCTGGTTACCAGCATTTTCTCCTTTTCCCACAATGTTTTCAGAAGGCTTCTTTCTTAGGGTCGTTAAAAGCCGGGATTGTGTGGTAAAGAGTTAAGGGTTAAGAAATTGATAAAACCAGAGCAGTTGGGATACAACAGAAAACAGTGCAGAGTTATAGATGTAATTTCAATATGGCAAAGCCTCAAATACACCATATTTTGTAAAATCATTGTTTCCATCTTCTGTGTCGCTGGTGCAGAATACAAAACCCTGTTTATTCTCTATCGAAAATATTGCTCAAACATGGGAATTAGTCTTTGAAAGGGTAGAGTAACCAGCATATTCTCTTTTTCCCACAATGTTTTCAAAAAGCTTCCTCAAGATCATTGGGAATAGGATCATTTGTTAAGATTTAACTTGGTTTAATTAAATAAGCCACTGTGGATAATAACACATAATTATAGTCCATCTACAAATTTATGTTTAAAAAAATGCAAATTTTATACAATTACATGTACTTGTATAATGAAATATTTGTTGGAAAAATGGCCTAATAAATTTGCAGAGGTCAAGATCCTAATACAGGCAAACAAAGTAATAATAAAAAAAGTAATTTTATGTGAGCTGTATGAGAGTTAGATAATTTATACATTTGAAATGAGTAATAATTCTATTTGTAATCAGTAGGATATAGCCTTTTTTAAATGATCATTGACCAGTCAAGATAACTTATTGTGTTATTTATGTTTAACCCTTTACCAAACAATCCCTATTTTAATCCTTTACCACATAATGACGACTTTTAACACCCCTGATAGAGAAGGCTTTTGAAAACATTGTGGGAAAAGGAGAAAATGCTGGTTACCAGCATTTTCTCCTTTTCCCACAATGTTTTCTACCCTATCAAAGAAAAATCATTTCATATGAGACACATTGAAACTGTCATCTGCAAATGCTTTCAATTCGGACAGGTCTAAAATTTGTCTTGTGGTAAAGGGTTAATCCTTTACCAAACAATCCACAGTTTTGATGACCAAAAGTAAGCTTTTGAAAACATTGTTGGAAAAGGAGAAAATGCTGGTAATTATCATTTTCTCCTTTTCCTGTAATGTTTTCTATCCTATCGGAGAACTTGAGCACATTTGAATTATTTTCGAATTTATCTTCTGCAGATGTTTTGAATTTAGTTGAGTCCAAAATTTGTTGTGTGGGGGAGTGTTAATGAATCAAGAAAAGAAGGCTTTTAAAAACATTATACGAAAAAGTTGTTATAAGTAATTTTTTTTACCGCAATGTTTTCTATCCTTTCTAGTACAAATTCCATCATTTGTGCCACATTTATGGTCTGCAAATGCTTTCAATTTGGGCAAGTGTAAAATTCTGGTGTTTGGTAAAGATTTAACTGAGTGTTGCTCTACATTTAAGATTTGATTCATAGAAGAAAGCTTCAAATAAAAGGAAACTTGCTTACCTCGATATCACCTGACAAAATTTTAGCATAGTCCAAAGTGAAAGCTAATACAGACAACATAGTAAATGATACTCGAAACAAAAATTCATCTTTCAAATGGTAGAAAACATTGTGGGAACAAAGAAAATGCTGCATTTTCTTTTCCCACTATGTTTTCATAAGGCCTGTTCTCGAAGGTTGTTTAAACTCGGCATTGTGTGGTAAATTGGCTTAAAGTTTCCAAGTATTCAGTTGCATTTTTTAGGGTGAATGAATAAGGTTTTCATTTTTCACAATACATCGTAAACTTTGCCAATTATATGGACAATTTATATTTTAACCCTTTACCACACAATGACGACTTTTAACGACCCTGAGGAAGAAGCCTTTTGAAAACATTGTGAGAAAAGGAGAAAATGCTGGTAACCAGCATTTTCTCCTTTTCCCACAAAGTTTTCTACCCTATCAAAGAAAAATTGCGTCATGTGAGCCACTATGACATTGTTGTCTGCAAATGCTTTCAATTTGGATAGGTCTAAAATTTTGCTGTGTGGTAACGGGTTGAGTATAGAGATGTTGTTTTGGCTTGTACAGATTTTCTCTTGTGTTTTTATAATGGAATGCATGTGATTCTATTGTTTTGTTTGAAGCTGAAAATGTTTAATTTGTTCATATTTGTTTTGAATGCTGTACATTATGATGTTAATGCAATATATCCCAGAGCTGGTTTGTATTTGTAAAATTGATGTGTTTTGATCCTGTCTGATACATCTAACTCTTTTTCTCTTTACCACACAATCCCGACTTTTAACGACCCTGAGAAGGAAGCCTTCTGAAAACATTGTGGGAAAAGGAGAAAATGCTGGTAACCAGCATTTTCTCCTTTTCCCACAGTGTTTTCTACCCTATCACAAATTCCATTATTTGAGTCACATTTGATTTGTTATCTGCAAATGCTTTCAATTTGGACAAATCTAGAATTTTGTCATCTGGTAAAGAGTTACGGAGAAAGTTCTGAAGTTATATGAGGGTTTGATTACTGAAAATGATCAAACAGCTTGTAAAATATTGTATCGAAGTGATAAATTTTATAGAATCATTGTGTCACATAGTAGAAATGTGAATAAATTTGTAATTAAAATGTTTATGTCAAGATAATGATATTTATTATGCAGAGGTTTAGATTTGTCGGAGTATTCTTGCTTTAAATTTATTAATCCCTAAAACCTACGTTGTGGTTACTCAATGTGAATGTCTCATGGAGACTATTCAAATGGGTACCAACAACATTGGGCTTAGTGAACATCATATTAGCCCCTATAGCTCTGAAATAATGAATTGGACCTTTTAGATCAGGAAAAAAAGCAGTCCAAATATTGTTATTTCTAGCTTGTTTCAGTCAGAACATTTAATAAAATAGTGGGCTTTGTTGATCCAAGATGAGACTGCACATTATGTGCAATCAGATCTTGATCTGTATGGTCAAAAAAAAAAAACAAAAACAATTTAACACTGTTCCAAGGTTTTTGGGGTTACATAAAATTCTGTTTTACATGCAATATTTCCTTACCTGAAGCTCTGCTAAAATGTTTATTGAAAGAAAAAAGCTTTGATGGTGGGTTGAAATGATCGTTGCATATTAAATCTGTAATATTGTACATAAAATGAATTATCTTTGATTGTGTAAATAAACAGATCTGTGAAAATAGTATGTCGTTTGAGTTTTGATTTGTAATTGTTATGAATGGGGGGGAAAAGGGGGGGGTGTTAAATATTTAGTTTCCTATATTCTTGCCTCACATATCCAAATCAACAACTGGATAGAGCAAGTCTTTCAAAAACAAAAAGAAAGTCTTAAACCTCCTTCCATATCATAACTTATACCATTACTGGTTGCGAAGTAGATAATATTATGTATTTTGAACACTTGTCTTGCTGGCTGTGAGGGGTACCTACCTCAGTGGTGGGCTATGGCTGGGAAGGTATGCTTTCTATCATCATTCTAAATAGCATTCTATTGCTAATTCTTATATAAGAAAGGAACACAATTTTAGATTGGCTAAACCATGTTTTGATTGGCTAAACCAAATGGTTTGGCCAATCAAAAGAAGGTTTAGCCAATCAGAACTTGTGTTGCTTTGAAATTTAGAAAAAGGTCAGCCAAATGATTTAGCCTATCGGAAAATAGTCAAGCCGTTTAACGCGAATAAGAAATCGTGTTACTTTGAAATTTAGAGAGGGGTCCTGTGTGGCTAAGTGGTAAAGTGTAGGACTTGTGACCTGGAGGCCTCGGGTTCGAGTCTCTCTGGATCCACTGGGTTTTTCATAGGAGTGTTCTTGGGCAAGACACTTTAGAGCCCTGGCCTAGCACTGGTGAAATCCAGGAAATACATGAATATGTTAGCTAATGCCATGATATGACTAAAATAATGTTGAAAGTGGCACAAAATACCAGTCAAACAATTTAAAATTAGAAAATGGTTGAGAATTAAAATAAGAACATGAGACAGGATGGTTGATCAATATGGCTTTCAACAAATGAAAAAGGGTATTGGGGCATTAGCGTAAAGTGTTGTCTCGGATCAGCCTGCACAGTCCACGCAGGCTAATCTGCGACGGCACTTTACAACTACATTAGGTTTTGTCCTTCAGTAGACTTTTAAAAAACAGAAAATTACATAAAAAAGAGGTTACACTTTACCCAAATATCCTTTTCGCATGTTGTAGGCCATATGAATTCTGATCATACTAAACTCATACCACAGTGCTAGTAACAGCCTTCCTCCATAGCACCGTCTCGATAACTGGTTAAGTGCAGAGCTGAGGTTCCAGACACTAGGTTTAAAGGTCAACATGACAGATGGGGTCAAAAGGTCACATGAGCTTACATCAGAGTCGGTTTTCACCAACCATTCTTCAGAGCATTCTTAGTCTTATTCTGCATGATTTTCTAAATTTGAAAGTAACACAACTTCTGATTGGCTAAACCATTTGGGTTAGCCAATCAGAAGTTGTGTTTCTTTCAAAAATTACAAAATTCTGGAGAATAAGACATAAAACGTTCCAAAGAAATAGTTAGTGAATGCGAACCCAGGTATTTTCCATATCCCTTTGAGCCTGATTTCATTTGTTGTATGCCGTATGTTGCTTTTAACCTTTTACCACACAATCCCGAGTTAACGACCATGACAAAAGAAGGCTTATGAAAACATTGTGGGAAAAGGAGAAAATGCTGGTAACCAGCATTTTCTCCTTTTCCCACAATGTTTTCTACCCCATCCAAAACAAAAATCATCATTTCAGTTACATTTAATTTGTCGTCTGCAAATCCTTTCAATTTGGTCCAGTCTAAATTTTTGTCGTTTGGTAAAGAGTTAATTTAGGACATAGACATAGACATTCCTTATTCCGTATACATATACATTTAATTAATTTAGGCAAGTCTAAAAATGTATCGTCTAGTAAAGAGTTAATAATCGGATTTTATAGGCTTCAAATGCTGTTTTCAACAATATTTGAGTTTTATTGCAGTGGCCAGTGTGTCCCTATCCATGCTCTTCTGGAGTTCCTTTTCATCAGTACTATGCATAATTTTCTTGCCAAGCCAGTAGCTGCTGTCCGACAATACATTATCTAAACAATGATAAGTGGTCATAACCTGTCATAATGACTACTCATAACCTTTGCAAAGAATTGGCAAAGCTGGGGTCAGAACCAGTGAGCCCTAGATTCAGGTGTTGTATGCTATTGAATGAGCTACTGGGCTCAGTATAATGGATTTACCTTTTACTACACAATGCTGAGTTTTAAAAATCCTAGGACAGATGGCTGTTGACAACATTGAGGGAAAAGGAGAAAATGCTGGTAACCAACAATTTCTTACAATGTTTTCTACCCACTGAGAGACAAGTCCCACCATTTTAGCTACATCTGATTTTTTTGTCTACAAATACTTTGAATTTGGACAGGTCTAAAATTTTGCCATGTGATAAAGACTTAAGGCGTGTTGTGACCACCTCTGTGATGTCAGAGCTATTTGACTAACCAATCACTTATACAAAGTCACCCAGCAAAGTTGAATGATGAGGACTGTTGCTTTTAACCTGTAATTACACAGACTCTACTCTGGCCAATCAAAAATTATTAAAGATACATCTTCACCCATTTTCAGCCAGGTTTTTACCCATTTTATCTTTATTTTATCAAACTATAATCATTCTTGATTCTGTATGCCAAATGTTACCCCTGATGGTTGCAAGATAACGATCCATTGTAAGTGCATTTCATTTTCTGGACGCCATCAAAGAAATCCCTGTTGTTTCCAGTTTTAAATCAAAGGTTTCCAATATATGTATTTATTTCTTTCACCGTATCAATCAGTAATTTACCAATGTTACACAGCTGACTAAATCCTGAACCATTCTACAATCTATCACATTTTAACAGCTTTTTTCTCTCTGGCTGTAAGGATGTATCTTGAACTCCAAACAACCAGACTAAATTGAAAGCATTTGCATTAACCTAAGCTTACTTACACATGTGTTTCCTGGCTTTCACTAGGACTGGGGAGGGGCTCTGAACTTGGTCTGAAATACCTCACCCAGAGACACTCTGTTGTAAAGACCAAATTGTTACAACTTAATGGCTCATGGCTCTCCTGACCACACTAATAGTAATAATCATCACAAAAAATTGGATGCAGTAGATCCAAGCTGAAACTACAGACTTAAATCTTTACTGAATGACAAAATTTTAGACTTGATCAAATCGAGAGCATTTGCAGAAGACGAATTACATGTGGCTAAAAAAACTGAAATTTGCCTTTGTAAAGATAGAAAACACTGTGGGTAAAGGAGAAAGTGCTGGTTACCAGCATTTTCCCCTTTTCCCACAATGTTTTCAAAGGCCTTTTTCCTCAAGGTCGTCTGGATGGTGTGGTGAAGGGTTAAGATCCTCAGGGTTGCATTCACCAACCACTGTTAATTCCGAGACATGCATTCTGATTGGCCGACACCTTCTAAGTCAGTCAGTTAACTATTCTTTGCATTTAGAACAAGAACTTTACGGGTCATGCTCTGTGAAAAAGTATTGACCCATGTCAGCCTGCACAGTCCACAAAGACTGACGTGGGTGGAAACTTTTTGCAAATTGTAAATTTTCTACATTTCCACAAGACCATTCTACCTCATGAATCAGTCAGTTATTAGGCAAAATGGATTTTATTGATCCACATTTATGTGATTACTTGCTTGATACAGTGCATCACTGAGATGCATTAACCCTTTACCATACAATCCCAACTTTTAACAACCCTGAGAAAGAAGCCTTTTAAAAACATTGTGGGAAAAGGAGAAAATGCTGGTAACCAGCATTTTCTCCTTTTCCCTCAATGTTTTCTAGCCTTTCATACACAAATTCCACTTTTTTGTCATCTGCAAATGCTTTCAGATTGGACAAGTCTAAAACATTGTCATTTGGTAAAGGGTTAAACTCGTTTTTATTAAAACGAAGCTCATATATATTTAGGATGGTTGATAAATGTAGCCCCTGGCACATGAATATGGAGAACTAGTTTTAGCTTTGGATACAAGAAATCAAATGAGAGCTTTATAAAAGATGGGGTTTTTTTATTGTTAAAAGTTATACACATACATGTATACATGTATTATAATATTTGGGATATCTCATTAAAATCACATGATGGGCTAAAAGGTGTATAAATGGCAGTATAACTATGATACATGCTCTGTATTTCACATGTGCACTGATCCTTCTTCATATTCACACACAACATGAGAATAAAGTCTTGCACCCCATTACCATATTAATTCTTTACTGAACGACAAATTTTTAGACTTGTCCAAATTCAGAGCATTTGCAGACTACACAATAAAATGTGACTCAAATATTGAAATTTATTGTTGGAAGGGTAGAAAAAATTGTGGGAAAAGGAGAAAATGTCAAAACCCACAATTTTTTCAAAAGCCTTCATCCTCAGGTTGGTTACAAGTGGGGATTGTGTGGTAAAGGGTTAATACTGCTTTTCATGCCTTTGCAGATTAAAGCTTTTGGAAACATTGTGGGAAAAGGAGCCATTGCTTGTTCTATGCAATTACTCAATTTAGCACATGTTCCATATGGTTGAAATGTGATAGTTTTCTATCTTTCAAATGTTTGTTTTTTCGAGTAATTTAATATGATTTTTTATCTTAACTCTTTACCACATGATCCCAAGTTTTAACAACCCTGACAAAGATTGCTTTGGAAAACATTGTGGGAAAAGGAGAAAATTCTGGTAACCTGCTTTCTCTAATCTTCCCAAAACATTTTTTTCAATTTTCAACATTTATATTGTATTGATAACATTGATTTTGTCGTCTGCAAATGCTTTCAATTTTAACAACTGAGAATTTTGTTGATTGGTAGAGTTAAAGTAGCCCCTTTATAAATAGGAAGCAACAAGTAACTTTACCAGACAAAATTTTAGCAACAGGTATATCCAATTTGCAAGCAATTGCAAACAACAAACCATATGTTGCTTAAATCATGGAGTCTTTGAAAGGTTAGAAAACATGGTTGGAAAAGGAGAAAAGTCTGGTTACTATAATTTTCTCCTGTTTCCACAATATTTTCAAAAGCTTTCTCTGGGTCTAGATCATTAACTCTTTACCAAATGACAAAAATGTAGACTTGTCCAAATTGAAAGCATTGCAGACGGCAATTTGAATGTGGTTCAATAATTGAATTTGTCTTCGATACTGTTGAAAACATTGTGGGAAAAGGAGAAAATGCTGGTTACCAGCATTTTCTCCTTTTCCAACAATGTTTTCTAAAGCTCTTTTTTTGGGGTCCATTTTAACTCTGGATTCTGCACTAGGCCTATTCTACACACTGTTACTTGCAATTAAAACATTCTGCTCTCGATGTAGATAGGGAGCCATGAAATGCATATTAATTGATATTGTCTCGTTCAATAGATGACATTAACATACACAATGTATCACAATCTGAGGACATTTTTTTTTTTACCCCATCGTGCAGCAAATCACTTTTTAATCCTATACCAGACGACAAATCTTAGACTCTTCCAAATTCAAACATCTGCCGATGACAAATTAAAAAATTAATTGTAAAGAGAAAGAATCCTCTGATACAGAAGAAAACATTGTGGGAAAAAGAGAAAATGCTGGTTACCAACATTTTTTCATTTTTCCTACAATGTTTTCAAAAACCCTCTCCAACAGGATCGTTAAAAACCAGGGATTGTGTGATAAAGGGTCAAACATTTCGATAAAAGGAGAAATTGTTGGCCTGTAAGCAGCAATTTCTTCTTTCACTACAACGTGTACACATGTATTCATGCATGATATCTTTATTCCAGTAGACTGTCCATGTTCTATACGGATGTTTTAAAGTGTTGATGCATATTTGTACTAGGGGCAAATGACTGCAAAAGGGCAAACTATATTTGGTTCCCCACTCTCCTTCTATCTCTCTCTCCATCTTCACAGCTATGTTTCTGAGGGTCTGAGAATATAAACATACAAGGTCACAAAATTGTTCATTTTCATTGTCAGCAACAATGAGGGATGGCTTTCCCCTATGTCATATCAACAGCATTTGATCGCTGTTTGGTGGAAGATGGTCTGAACTATTACTATATGGTTCTCCGCAGTTTAATAGCTTTCGAAAACAAATTCTCTTGATAATAAAATCTTTCTCCGTCACTTGGACTTATAGCAGGATGTTCTGCCAATATCTGTGAGGCTGGTTCCATCCTCATGAGGCAGCACCATAACTGTAACTGAATGTTCTTCCCAATTCAATAAAGCTGGTTTCCAACTTGATTAGGTTACACTATGACGTGTGCCAGCATGTTCTTTACAACTCTATAATGCTAGTTTTCCACTTATGTAGATGACACTGTTAGACTCAAACCTCAGAGGAATGTACCCATCAATGTTACAGCCTGTTACACAGGGTTCATCATCTGTAATGGAATTAGCAATGATGCAAATATATATATATATATAACCCTCTAACAAATGATCCCAAATGTTAACAGCTCTGTGGTAGATGGTTTTTGAAAACACTCCGGGAAAAGGAGAAAATGCTGGCTATCAGCATTTCCCTTTTCCACAATATTTTCTACCCTTTCACAGGCAAATCCCATCATTTCTGCCACATCTAATCTGTCACCTGAAAATGCTGTGTATTTGAACAAGTGTAAAAGTTTCTGATCAGGTCAAGATTCAAACTTAATTTATGTCTAAATATCTATCATCTGTCAGTTTGGTTACCACCTGTCATCAAATGTTGATTTAGAAAGTATTTTTTACAGGAAAAAATATTGAAATCAGAAAACGCTAACAATTTCTGTAAAATATAAAGTAACAATTAGAACCCCCCCCTAAAAAAAAAAAGATCAATTATGAGCTCTACAGATTTTCTGGACATAAGCAGACATTTGAGAATTCTAAACAGTGATCTTTTTATGACAAAGTATGGAATAGAATTAAATCCTAAAGCACTAAACAAACCTAACAGATATATTAAGTCTTGAAATGATACCGAGATTATTGCAATATCAAGATTGCTCTGACTTATCCTAACGTTTTTTATAGCAGAAAGGACAGTGTACTATAACCCTTTACCACATAACAAAATTTTAGACTTTTCTAACTTGAAAGCATTTGCAGATGAGAAATTGAATGGGGCTTAAATGATAAGATTTGTCTCTGAAAGGACAAAGAACATTGAGGGAAAAGGAGAAAATGCTGGTTACCAGCATTTTCTCCTTTTCCAACAATATTTTCAAAAGGCCTCTTTCTAAGGGTCTTTAAACTCTGGATTGTTTGGTACAGGGTTAACTCTTTACCAAAGGAAAAAATTATAGACTGGTTCAAATTGAAAACATTTGCAGATGACAAAATAAATGTTACTGAAAAATTAAAATTTGTTTTGTGAAGGGTAAAAAACATTGTGGGAAAAGGAGAAAATGCTGGTTACCAGCATTTTCTCCTTCTCCCAAAATGTTTTCAAAAGGCTTCTTTCTCAGGGTCGTTAAAATCTGGGATTGTGTGGTAAAGAGTTAAAGATCCCGCTGCATGTTTTGTGCAATCTGATTTTGATCTACACTGGCCATAAAAGGAACTATAGCTGTGAAAATAAACAGTTTTGCGCTTATTAATCCCAGATTTTTAAATTGCTTTTTAAACAATAGAACTAGCAGTGACATCCATACCTATATAGATTTCTACCGTCTCCAAATTAAATGCCTGTTTTATCTGATCTAACTGTAGACGTCCTCCATCCAGCAAAAACTTTCTTTTGATTTCCACACCATCCTTACAGCGAAATATTACATGAACAATATCTGAAATAAGAAATATGCCATAAGGTCTCTGAGCACCTTTCCACTTCCAATACCTTAGTGCCTTTCAAAATGCAGGTTAAGATCTGACTTAACACTATACCAAACAACACAAATTTAAAGTAATCCAAACTGAAAGCATTAGCAGACAACAAAATAAACATGTCTCAAAACTTGAAATTTGTTTAGGGAGGACTAAAAAACATTGCAGGGAAAAGAAGAAAATGCTGGTTACCAGCATTTTCTTCTTTTCCCACAATGTTTTCTAAAGCTTTCTATCTCAGGGTCATTAAAAGTCGCGACTGTGTGGTAAAGGGTTAAACACATGACCTCACTCTGACTTTTTTTTTATCTTTCACACCATGTCTTTCGAAAACATTGTTTTCATTGTGAGCAGTTTCTCTATTTACCACTATAGCTTCACAAATCTATGCATTAATCCATTACCAGACAATCCTGAGTTTTAAGGATCCTGACGAAGTAGCCTTTTGAAAACATTGTGGGAAAAGGAGAAAATGCTGGTGACCAGCATTTTCTCCTTTTCCAACAATGTTTTCTACCCTATCAAAGACAGAAATCATCACTTGAGCTACATCTAATTTGTCATCGGCAAAGTTTTTCGATTTGGAAGGGTCTAAAATTTTGTTGTTTGGTAAAGAGTTAAACTATAATTCATTTCAATAATCCATATCTTACAAGGATGTTTCAAAGTTGCCTGCTGCCAATTTGTTTCTGAATGTGATGTAGGGTAGTAGTCTAGGGGAGTATTTTATCATACTTCAAACCTTCAACCTGTATTAAATCTTTACCAGATATCAAAATTTTAGACTGGCCCAAATTGAAAGCATTTGCAGACAAAAAATTAATTGTTGCTTACAACAAGAAATTTGTCTTTCAAAGAGTAGAAAACATTGTGATAAAAGGAGAAAATGCCAGTGACCAGCATTTTCTTCTTTTCCCATAATCTTTTCAAAAGCCTTTTTCCCAAGGGTTGTTAAAAGTAAGGATTTGATTGAAGGATAATTCAAACACCCAAGGGACATTCAACATGTCCTTCCTTACAACAGGTGCTTGCTTAATACAGGTACATAACAACTTGTTTGCCTCTTCTTAAAACTCATTATATTCTTGCCTAGTTAAAGCTGCTTGCTTTACCATTTACCACATGATGCCGACTTTGAAGGACTGTGAGACAGAAGGCTTTTGAAAACATTGTGGGAAAAGGAGAAAATGCTGGTAACCAGCATTTTCTCCTTTTCCCACAATGTTTTCTACCCTATTTATGACAAATTTTGTCATTAGGACCACCTCAACATGTTGTCTGCAAAAGCTATCAATTTGGGCCGTTCTGAAATTCTGTCGTCTCTTTAACTCTTTACCACACAGTCCCGACTTTTAACGACCCTGAAAGGGAAGGCTTTAGAAAACATTGTGGGAAAAGGAGAAAATGCTGGTAACCAGCATTTTCTCCATTTCCCACAACGTTTTCTACCCTATCAGAGACAGAAAATGTCATCTTAGCAACATTAAATTTTTCGGCTGCAAATGCTTTCAATTTGGATGAGTCCAACATCTTGTCGTTTGGTAAAGAGTTAAGGGTTAACAGCAGTAGCCACCACAACAGGCTTTATATTACATGTAATGAAACAAATATAAGCCATGCTCTGTGGAAAGGGGGCTTAATGCATCTGTGAACAGTATTGACCTAGGTAAGCCTGCAGCGCAGGCTGATCTTGGCCGAAACTTTTTGCTATTGGTCAATTTTTCGTATGTCCAAAGACCATTCTTACTCATAATTAAGTCAGTCATTAAAAAAAAAATTGGATATTAGGGATCCATAAGTATGTGATGGCTTGCTTTGTGCCATGGATCACAGAGATGCTTTAAGCCCTCTTTTGCCAGAGCATGGCTCCATTATATATTTTCAGATTTTACTTGACAAAAAAAAAATTGCAATATCAAGGCTGAATTAAAAGAGCTAGTTCTACCATTGCCATAAAAATGTTGTCTGTAGCAGTTGGATATGCGTCAATTCAGAATGAAATTCTTAATTTTCTTCTGCCAAAGGTGGAGGGATATAGTTTTAGCACCGTCCATCCGTCCTTCCTTCTGTCTGTACGTGTATCCTTCCAGGAGAATATCTCCTACACCATTGGACGGAATTTCCTAAAACTTTATACGTGTGTACAATAATCCATTCCTCCGATATAGTTTTTTTGTTTTTTTTTTTGAGTCGATGAAATATGGCAGACTGAGAGCGATTTTAAGTTACGCAGTAAAGTAAATTTTTCGGCGGGGGATATCATTTCAACAAAATTGCTTGTTGTTTTTAGTAATATATATAGCATTATATATAATTTGAATTAATTTCTTGCTCTTCTTCCACTCTTTAGACTTATCCTAATTGAAAGCTTATGCAGACAGAAGATAAGATGTAACCAAAATGTTGACATTTCTCTTTGAAAGGGTAGACATCATTGTACCAAATGGAGAAATTGCTGGCTAGCAGCATTTTTCTCCCCTTTCCACTATGTTTTTAAAAGCCATCATTGTCAGGGTGGTCAAAACAGGAAACAGTGGTAAAGGCTTAGATCACCAAGCTTTAACAGCTCACCTGGTTTATTGACGGAGTGATAGCGAGAAGGTAGAACACACACGGACTGATCGACACGCTGACTCAGTGCACTCATCTGTGCCTGTAACTTGGAGATCTTGTCATTCTGAAAGTCAAACAACATAAATCTGTCAGTGTAACCCATGACTGAACCAGACCTGGGTTCAATCATTTTGAAAAGTAATAAATTAACCACAAGACAAATGGTAATGTTTCAATTAAAAAACAACTATTTGCTTTCTACAATAGTAATTAATTAACCCATAGGCTGCTAAACGCTACTCACTGACCTTTTGCAGACAGTGTAGATCAAGATCAGACTGAACAGAACGCGCAGTCTGATCTTGGATCTTCATTGTCCGATAAGGAGATATTATTCTCCAAAACATGATTTTGAAATGGCAATATTTGGGTTTTTACTATCGAATTGAAAATTTCATGTTAGTTATTTAGCAGGATAAGGGTTAAATACAATTATTATAAGGAAATTAATAATTTATTTTGGCATTAAATTTATAAATAGATTATGAAGCTTTAACCCTTTACCAAATGACAAAACTTTAGACTTGCCCAAATTGGAAGCTGTTTTAGACAACAAAACAAGAGGGCCATGATGGCCCTGAAGTCGCTCACCTGAGTCTTTTGACCAAATATGACCCATTTTCAATCTCTTCTGAGATATTATGACAAACATTCTACCAAGCTTTCATAATTATTGAACTGAAAATATGGCCTCTAGCTTGTACACAAGCTTTTTCTAGAATTTCTCTCAGTGACCTACTTTTTAGCCAAACATAGCCAATTTTTCCCATTCTAGATATTATAAAAACAAAGATTCTGACCACATTTCATAAGTATTGGACTGAAAATGTTGCCTCTAGAGCGTACACAAGGTTTTTCAAAGATATGACCTACTGACCTAGTTTTTGACCCAACATGACCCATTTTCGAACTTGTCCGAGAAAAAATCAAGACAAACATTCTGACCAACTTTCAAGAGTTTTGCACTTAAAATGTGGCCTCTAGAGCGTACACAAGGTTTTTCTAAGATATGACCTAGTGACCTAGTTTTTGACGTGTCATGACCCACTTTCAAACTTTTCTGAGATATCAACGAGACAAACAATTAGACCAAGTTACAAGAGTTTTGGACTTAAAATGTGGCCTCTAGAGCCTACACAAGGTTTTTCTAAGATTTGACCTAGTGACCTTGTTTTTGACCTGACACAATCCATTTTCAACCTTGTCCAAGAAATCATCAAGACAAACAATTCGACCAACTTTCAAGAGTTTTGCACTTAAAATGTGGCCTCTAGAGCGTACACAAGGTTTTTCTAAGATTTGACCTAGTGACCTAGTTTTTGACCCGACATGACCCATTTTCAAACTGGTCCGAGATATCATCAAGACAAACAATTCGACCAAGTTACATGATTATCGGACAAAAAAGAGGGCCATAATAGCCCTGAAGTCGCTCACCTGAGTCTTTTGACCAAACATGACCCATTTTCAACCTCTTTCAAGATATTATGACAAACATTCTATCATGCTTTCATAATTATTGGGCTGAAAATATGGCCTCTAGCTTATACACAAGCTTTTTCTAGAATTTCTCTCAGTCACCTACTTTCTAGCCAAACATAGCCCATTTTCCCATTGTAGATATTATCAAAACAAAGATTCTGACCACATTTCATAAGTATTGGACAGAAAATGTGGCCTCTAGAGTGTACACAAGGTTTTTCCAAGATTTGATATGGTGACCTAGTTTTTTACCCAATGCGACCCATTTTCAATTTCATCATATTGATCATCAAGACAAACATTCCGACCAATTTTCATAAGTACTGGACAGAAAATGATGACTCTAAAGCTACACAAGCTATTTTAAAGATTTGACCTGGTGACCTAGTTTTCGACCCGTCATGACCCATTTGCAAAGTCATTCAACATATCATTATGAAAAACATTCTGACCAACTTTCATGAGTATTTGACTGAAAATGTGGCCTCTAGAGGGTACACAGGGTTTGTGTATGATTTGAACAGTGACCTAGTTTTTGACTCGTCATAACCTATTTGCAAACTCGTCCAAGAAATCATCAAGACGCACATTCTGACAAAGTTTCATGAGTACTGAACTGAAAATATGGCCTCTAGAACGTTCACATGGTTCTTTTAGATTTGACCTAGTGACCTAGTTTTTGACCAAACATGACCCATTTTCAAAGTTGTATGAGATATCATCAAGACAAACATTCTGACCAACTTTCAAGGTTTTAGACCAAAATGTGGCCTCTAGAGCGTACACAAGGTTTTTCAAAGATTTGACCTAGTGACCTAGTTTTTGACCCAACATGAACCATTTTCCAACCCATCCAAGATATCATCAAGACAAACATTCTGACCAACTTTCAAGAGTTTTGGACTGAAAAAGTGGCCTCTACAGTGTACACAAGGTTTTACTAAAACCTGACCTAGTGACCTAGTTTTTGATCCGACATCACCCATTTTGGAACCTGTCCGAGATATCATCCAGACAAACATTCTGACCAAGTTTCAAGAGTTTTGGACTGAAAATATGGCCTCTACAGCATACACAATGTTTTTCAAAGGTTTAACCTAGTGACCTAGTTTTTGACCAAACATGTCCCATTTTCGAACTCAGCTGAGATATCATCAAGACAAACATTCTAACCTAATTTCAAGAGTTTTGGACTAAAAATGTGGCCTCTAGAATGTACACAAGGTTTTTCTAAGATTTGACCCAGTGACCTAGTTTTTGACCTGATATGAACCATTTTGGAACTTGTCCGAGATATCATCAAGACAAACATTCTAACCAACTTTCAAAAGTTTTGGACTGAAAATGTAGCCTCTAGAGCGTACACAAGATTTTTCAAAGATTTGACCTAGTGACCTAGTTTTTGACCTGACATGACCCATTTTCGAACTCGTCTGAGATATCATCAAGACAAACATTCTGACCAACTTTCAAGAGTTTTAGACCAAAAATGTGGCCTCTAGAGCGTACACAAGGTTTTTCTAAGATTTGACCTAGTGACCTAGTTTTTGACCCAACATGACCTATTTTATCTGAGATATCATCAAGACAAACATTCTGACCAAGTTTCATGGGTATCGGACAGAAAATGTGGCCTCTAGAGCTTACACAAAGTTTTTCTAAGATTTGACCAAGTGACCTAGTTTTTGACCCGACATGACCCATTTTTCGAACTCATCCGAGATATCATCACGACAAACATTCTGACCTAGTTTCATGAGTATCAGACTGAAAATGTGGCCTCTAGAGCGTACACAAAGTAAAAGTTGACGACACATGACGCACGTCGCAGGACAGACACAGCACGATCACAAGAGCTCACCCTGAGCACTTCGTGCTCAGGTGAGCTAAAAATGTGGCCCCTAGAGCGTACACAAGGTAACAGTTGACGACAGACGACACACGATGGACGATGGACACAGCACGATCACAAAAGCTCACCATGAGCACTTCGTGCTCAGGTGAGCTAAAAATTATGATTCAAAAATAGAAATTTGCTTTTGGAAAGGAAGAATACTTCGTGTAAAAAGGAGAAAATCCTTCTCATCGAGACAATTCTCATGAATACTTGAAACTAAGGCTAAAGAGAAGATGTAAAGAAACATGAATGTGTTAATCTTACCTGTTCTTTCAGTAATCTGTCTATATCCTCCAATGACTCCAAAGACAGACTGTGTTTCTGAACATTCTGTAATGGTCTAGCTTCACTTAACTGTTCATGGTCATCTTTAGTTGAGGACACACTGTTTTCAGCAGTTTCAGATCGAATTTTGGCACTGGCTGCTTTTTCATTCAAATATCTGTGAATATTAGCCTCTGGCAATTCTGCAGTTTCCTGAAAGTTTCTGTTGTCATATGCTTTGAAACTTCTTGTCTGAGTATCAAAATTTGCTTTATGAATTTCCAACTCTCGACTAGAATCCGTTTCATCTAGATCCACTATACCATTTGTTAACACTTTATTAGTATCTTTGGATAAACTCAGGGTTATCTCCCTTGAAAACTCATCACTTATAGAGGTAACTGGTTCTAATTTAAGCTCTGTACTAGGTTTTTCCTCAGGAGCCTGACTTTTTGAGGAATCAGATAAGAGCCTTCCCTGTCTTTCAAGTTTAGCTCTTTCAGATGACATATCAATAGCTGAATCTTCACTTCTGTTAGTGTGAGAATGAGTAACAGCATTCTCTTCACTTACATGCTTACTTGCACCTGATAGACCTGCTCCAATTTCAAATACGGGAGCATTACCAACTTTTGGTGGGGGTGGTTTAGGAGGAGCTACACGAGGAGAGGCCTCGGAGGAATCACTCTGGTACTCCATCAATGGTTTCTGTGAGCTGTGACCTGACCCTGATGTTTTCTCTCCCAAATCCTGTTGCCCTCGTACAGACTTTTTCTTCCTTACTGGTCTTTTAGGAGGATCTGACATGTGTCTCTCCTCTATTGAAACATGGCTACCATAGTAACCATTGGGTTTAACCTCAGACTGTGTTCTTTTTATGTCTTCACTTGTATGTTTAGCACCTGATTCCTGCCTTCCTGCTTTATTTTCTGTCTTAGCTTTGTTGTTGTTGCCATTTCTGTTAAGGTTATCTACACTCCTTGTGATATTGGTGTCAAAGTTGATGACCTTTTGTGTGATAAGGTCATAGTCGACACTGTTGTCATGATGACCATTAGCTGCGACAGATAAAGGTATGGATGGTGCACTCTTGGTGTGTGTTAAAGGATTCTTTCCATAGCGACCTATTAAAATATCAAATAATTACCTCATTTCCTGTAGACAATTTGTTTTTTAGCTAGCAGCAGACAAATTTTGAAAATACTATGGGCAATGGGAGAAATTGATTTTAACAAGTGATTCCTGTTTTTTACACATCTTTGTTTGTACTAAACAATAATTGATAGTAAGTACCCATATTCTAAGAGAAAGATTTCAAATTCACCAGCTGCAAATTCCATTTGGGAAGTAAAAAGTTACAGTCAAGTGTGGCTAAAGTGGCCAGGCAATAGAACAAGCACTGCTGTCCTCTTCAGGCGAGTTGCTGTCCAACACAGAGACTGTCCCATTCAAAACTCATAGGTGAAAACTTAGAATAATGACCATTTGACTCTTAGGCTGCTAAGCGCGACTCACTGACCTTTTGCCAACAGCGTAGATCAAGGACACGGAACTACTGCATCAAGGGTAATATTCACCAACAAGTCTTACGATTGCTCTAATTCCAAATTTAAACACTAGACATCTACCTCGCTGGGATGTTCTGGGACGCCTGGACCATGACATCATTGACATGTCATAAGATGAGCCATGCTCTGGCAAAAGGGGGCTTAATGCATCTGCATGATCCATGGTACCAAGCAAGCCATCACATACTTGTGGATCCATAATAGCAACTGTTTTAAACAACTGAATGAATCATGAGGTACAATGGTCCTTGGACATGCATGAAAATGACAAAGAGCGAAAAGTTTCAGCCCAGGTCAGCCTGCTTGGACTGCGCAGGCTGACCTTGGTCGATACTTTTCACAAATGCATTAAGGCCCCTTTTAACAGAGCATGGCTCAAATATCTGATGGTGTAGATTGGAGGACAGGGTCCATATTCAACAACCTTACTTAGTCCATAGGCCTCTGAAACTCCATTGGTCTATCAAGGGATAACGAAATTTTTATTATCGGACACTGTTACTATAAATAGCACATTGCGGATTCCCTCTGTATCGTGTATAGTAAGACAAGGTGTGCAATGAAATCATAGAAAATTTGACTCCCGTCCCCTTTCAGAAATAATATTTACACGAAAATGGATAAATGAACCTAGTTACCGGTGCAGATGGGTTCATAAATGATTTTTCTTCTGTACCCCGACCTTCGAATGTTCCAAACAGCTCTTGCCATCAAGCAATAGCTCTCATCTAAAAAGATTTCAAAAGCTTCCACATTTTCTGGATCGCCATGCGCTGACGTCACACGATTTATAATCCTGCAGCGAATAATAATTAATTTTCTTTTTTCAAACATAGATCGAAAATTTTTTTGTTGGTGTATTGATGAAATTATTTAATTAACATTTCATCTGATATAATTTATCTTTTCATCTAATCCAGTTTCACAATTTTCATCTCCCATGTCGCATATTTTCAGGGGTCAATTTGTTTTTGATTTCGTTGCACACCTTGTCTTACTTTATATGATATAGAGGGAGTCGCAAATGTGCTATTTATAGAAACGGTTTTAATGAAAATTTGAGCATATTCCGTGATATACAGGCGATGCACCAATCTGCTCTAAGTGTTCGATGATCGACCAAGAAAAAATTTAGTGTTCCGTGATAGACCAATGGAGCTTCAAAGGCCTGTGCTTAGTCTGATTCGTGATTTAGAGTTGTGTTACTTTCCAATAAGGAAAATTCTTAAGAATAAGACTACAAATGTTCTTGAGAATGCTTGGTGCAACCCAGGCTGCACATCACGCGCAGTCTCTACACTATTTGCTAAATCTCAAAGTTGTCCAAAGTATCCATAGTGCGAAACTTATATTGAATATAGTATACAAATCTCCAAATCCCAAGGTGCAAGGCAAGTCCATACTTACCCTGTTTGAGATTAAAAAGCTTTAACACAGACTTCATGATCACAGTGTTTGTGGATGAAGGGAAAGCAGAATCAGACAACTCCTTCTTTCCTATCAATACAAGAACCCCTGGTTCACTCCCTTGTTGTCCTCGAGGATAACAGGCTACACCTTTGGGTCTCTCATGTTTATCTAAACACTGCAAGATAGAATTAAATGTTTGGTTAGAAGAAAATGACAAAAGCTTTCTGAAAGAAAATAGAATTGACGTAATAAATGTGGAATGAGAAGAGCTACATCTTTTGAACAAGCTAATAAATGACTTTTTTGTTGATATGGCTTAACCTTAAAGGTAACCAGTTAAGGGTAAACACTTGAGAATTGCATCATACACCTACAATGACAGCAAGACACAGCAGAGAGTCTGCAACAAAAATAGATTTGTCTGTATGCCTATAAACAGATTGACAGAAAGACAAAAAGACTAACAAACTGGCTGATTCAAGTCTACCCCTGAAAGTAACTATTTAGGCAGGGTATTTATCACAAATTGGTTGATTGGTTGAATGATTGATTAATCTATTATATGGTCTTTAATGCCATTTTCAACATTATTTCAGTTATCATGCGGCTGGCAGTGCACCTTTTCATGCTTTACTCAAGTTTCTTTAACCAGCAATTCAAGCAACATTCTTCCCAAGCCACTAGCTGCTTTCCCCTATAACAGACGAAATTTGTAACAGAAAATGGTGGAATGTAGAACTATTAAATACATTCAGTTGTTAAGTTCACATCTTCATTAATGAGAACAAAAACAAGAGGACCACGACAGTCTATTACAGTTCACCTCAGTTTATAAAAGCAAATTTGAAAATACATGTAATTTTTCCAACAGTCTACAAACAAAATCCACAAGTGGCATAGTTAACCAATGGAAATGAATTGGTTATGTTCAGCGAGTCATCCACAGTTGCACTCATCAGGCTCTAACAAACTTTTTAGGCAGTGTATATCCAAGGTTACAACACATTTTCCATATAGTCTCATCTTGATCTACACAGACCGTAAAAATTAAGTTATTCTGGCACAAGGGCATTTAGTGCATCTCTTTTATGCATTACACAAAGCCAGACATCACATTATAGATCTATAAAATCAATTTTGTCTAACAACCGACTGATTCAGGTCCTTGGACATGGTGAAAAATTACAAATAGCAAAAAGGTTCGACCCATGTCAGCCCCCCCTGGACTGTGCAGCTGACATGGGTCGATACTTTTTGCAGATGTATTAACCCCCTTTTCACTCAGCATGGCTCACTTATTTTTGTACTTACAATCTCAGAACACTTGGATAGCTGCTGATTATCATAGGCGAACACTTGTAACAATGGCTGTGTATTACTTCCAACAATTATCAACTGCTCCTCCGCCTGAAAATAAAGATATATAATGGTATGACTGATAAAGACTTTTCTTTATTATATACCTGAAAATTTTCTGGTTAGAATACATGCATCTCACACAGATAAAATATCACACAGAAAAAAAATCCGTATTTACACACTGTGAAATATGGTTCCAAATATAATATGATGACTTAATGATTACGTAACTCACGTGCGGTATGTATTCATTTGCAATTTGATTGGTCAAAATTTTATGCTGCAATATTCATCCACCATTCATAAAAATGAAGTTACTGGCTACTTCACCATTATTTGTTTTATTTTGTTTACTGTTTTCGAATGAAATGTTAATAATTTGCAATATTTTGTCGTTGAAGGGTGTGGGTATATAATAAAAGGAATGTCATGCTGTAGTAACTTTCCTGGCCCTAGTAAATAATAAAAGGAATATCATGCTGTAGTAACTTTCCTGGCCCTAGTATTTGCTTCTTACCGCGCAAGAAAATTTTGACATCTTGCTCAACCTTTGGTCTCACCAATATAAAATTTTCTCACGCTGCTCGATACAAGTACCAGAACAGTCACTACAGAATAATATTCCGTATTTATTCCGTTTATTTATTAAGGTTGTCTTACATGAATCAAGAGGAATTTCTGCAATCTTTTTAGCTCTTTACCAAACAACAACATTTAAGACCTGTCCATAATTCAATACATTGAAAGCATTTGCAGATGGCAAATTAAAAGTTTGTGAAACAGTGGGATTTGTCTTCAATAGGATAGAAAACATTGTTGGAAAAGGAGAAGATGCTGCTCAGCCCTATTTTCTCTTTTTCCCGCAATGTTTTCAAAAGTCTTTCACCCCAGGGTCGCAAAAACTCATGCTAAACACTTTAATTAGAGGAAGATGTTTATGTTCAAAGGACCAATTAACAATTAGTTTCCTTTGCCACTGAGCTACTTGTATGCTTTCAAATCCTGCACGTCTATATACTTGTACTCCATATCTTTTGTCGTAATCAAAATGAGTGGAATGGGTTCTTTCAATCACTTTGACTTCTTTTTCCATTTCTACTTTTAACCCTGTAATGACCCTGAGAAAGACGCCATTTGAAAACATTGTGCAAAAAGGAGAAAATGCTGATAACCAGCATTTTCTCCTTTTCCCACAATGTTTTCTATCCTTTCAAAGATAATTTCTGTGATATCATACTTATTAGAGTTGTTGTCTGCCAACTCTTTCAATTTGGTTGAGTCCAATATTTTTTGTGTGGTAAAGAGTTAAGTACTACATGAACGGCAATTTTCAGTCTCACTGAAGGTAAAGCTACAATATTGCAAAATCAGCCTTGTAAATCTGGTTTTCATTCACAAAGCATGGGACCATAAGCAAAAGCCACTGAAGTTGTCCTACGAAAAAGATGGTTACCAGCATTTGCTCCTTCTCCAATGATGTTTTCAGAAACCTCAATCCTCAAGGTTTTAAATGAATTGATTTCTAATGGCTTGATCTGTCACTTGACAGAGTTCTTTTGGCCACTTTGTGATTGAAAAAGCACCAGAGAGACCCAGCCCCAGAGCTGATATAAATAAAAAAAGACATGAATATTTGGCCTATTGCTGTAAAATGACGGGAATACTGTCTAAAGTGGTATAAACCCAAATCAAAGTACCTGATAGAGAAGAATATCTGGTGTCAGTATACCCTTTACATTACAGCCTGTGACTCTCTGTGGGTCTTTGTCATCATATAACTGTATACACTCTAACCTTGAACTATCCTCTATCACAGCCTATCAAAAATAAGTGTAACATAGTAAGGGTTTAACTCTTTCTCCCACAACAAAATTTTAGGCATGTCCAAAGATATATATTTAACCTGTTGCTGTAAAATGATTATAAAACTGCTGAAAGTGATATAAACCATATAACTGTATACACTCTAACCTTGAACTGTTCTCTACTACAACCTAACAAAAATAAGTGTAACATAGTAAAGGTTTAACACTTTCACTGAAAAATAAAAATCCTTTGATTCTTTATTGGCTTTAAAAGATAGTTCCACTTAGAGATGAAGAGACAGTTCAGTTATAACCTAAATTAAGAGTGGACAGTGTAGATCAGAGATCAGACTGCATGTTCTGTGGAGTGTGATTTTGATCTACACTGTCCACAAAACCTTCTTGTGTCATCTGCAGTAAGGAAAGGGCTAACTCTTTCTCGCATATCAAAATTTTAGACGTGTCCAAATTGAAAGCCTTTCCAGACGACAAATTAAATGTGGTTCAAAAGATGTTATTTGTCTTTGGTAGGGTAGAAATGGTTACCAGTATTTTCTCCTTTTCCCACAATATTTTCAAAAGTTTCTCAGGTTTTTTAAAACTAGTGATTGTGTTGCGAAGATTTAACCCTTTACCTTGTGCAAGAAGGCTTTTGAATACATTGCAGGCAAAGTTTTCTTTTCTATCTATAATAAACCCCATCATTTGGGCCACATTGAATTTGTTGGTTAATACTTAACTACCATAAAAAAGTATTTTCCATCTCACAGAAGAGTTTTGAAACAATGTGGTTAACCCTTTACCAGACGATAAAATTTTGGAGAGGTCAAAGTTGAAAGCATTTGCAAACAACATTCAAAAGGTGACCTAAATCACAAAATTTATCCTTGATAGGGTAGAAAACATGGTGGGAAAAGGAGAAAATGCTGGTAACCAGCATTTTCTCCCTTTCCCACCATGTTTTCAAAAGCCAAGCCTTTTTTCCCTCAAGGTCATTAAAAGTCTGGATTGCTTGGTAAAGGATTAAAGGAGAAATATATTAAACAGAGTAATTCTCATATTTTTCTCCACAGTGATTTTACATAATTATTTATATCCATGCTAAATTAATGTTAACTATTTGCATCTTAAAAGGATCTTTTCAAAGTCATACGGTGGAAATTTGTTTCATGGGGAAATGAATGCATCTATATGAAAACAAGCTTGTTTCCATAAACTTCCACAAATTACACAATATATAAGTATGTAATGGAAAGGAGAATATACTGTTCTTTAAAACATCATAGAAAAAACGTGTTTGCATAAAAAAAATTAAAATAATTGTTTAAAAAAAAAAAAAACAAGAGCATCCCATGTTGGTGCCAATGCTTGGCTGTAGCTGCTTGTAGTGGAAGTTCTAGGTCAAAAATGAGGCATAACTGTGTCGAAAAATATTTTGATAGGTCCCTGCCCCTGTTGTATAAGGTTCCCCTAGTGATAGTTAACAACTAGTTCAAGTTTGAAGTAAATATCTTGGGTAATGACAGAGTTATCATAAAATGTCAAAGTTTTTGCATGATGACAAAGGCCATGACGACAACACAGATGATTCTAGAGCTATATAAATTACTTGACTTTTTTTTCAAAAACAGCTGAGCCAAAAAAGTATACTCACATCTGGATTTCTTGGGATATTAAATAATGCTTCTGTAACTGAGTTTTCTTTTCCCTTTGGCTTGATAACCTCTTCGTCCTTCAAGCTATCTGTAAGGTTATTATTTGTGGAACTGGTATGAAGTAGATCAGGTAGGAGGAATGTGTCCTGGGCTTTACACAGTGTCTCTAAAGGAAGTTCAGCCACATATACCAGTCTGGTTTCTGAGACTGGTACTACAGCACTAATACAACCTGTCAGTCTGTAAATATAGAAACATTTAAAACGGTATCAATTTGGCCAACAATGGAAACAAATATCATTATACAAGCATACTTAAGGAATTTCAGGTATTTATGTTGACCTGACTTCTCTGACTAGTTCTTATTCTTAGTCTAGAATTTAGAAAAGTTTGGCCAATAAAGGCCCAGTACTATTGAGAAATATAACAACTCAAGATTGGATAGTTTTGTATATGAACTGTATCTAAAATAAATGCTAAGGTGGATCAGTTGTGTAATTACTGCTTTCAGTTGAAATATTACCTCTTCAAATGCAAAATAAGTGAAACAGATACTTTTAATCACTCTACAAGAGCATGATTTAATAAATTCCAGACATCTTTGGTAAATTTTACAAAAAAATATTAGAGAGCATAATACTTATATCAAAGATTTCAGTCCATCATTTGAGGCATATTAAATATGTCATTTTCAAATGCTTACAGAAAATTTGTTGACAGGTAAAGCATTAACCCTTTACCTAACAATCCAAACTTTTAATGAACTGAGGAAGAGGGTTTAAAAAAAAAAGAGTGGAAAAGGAGAAAATGCAAGTAAAACCAGCACTTTCTCTCTTTCCCACAATGTTTTCTGCCCTGTGAAAGACAAGATTCATGTAGTGAGTAGCATGTTCTCTGCAGTCCTCTGCAAATGGTATTAATTTGGCTAAAATTTTGTATTCTGGTAAAGAGTTACACAGAAAACGCAGTAAGATAAAGATGAACCTGCACTACTAACAGTAAATCACCTTTAATAACAATTAAATTATTATCCACCATAAAAATGCCTGGTTCAGTATGATAATTGAAACAATTTACATAATTTAGTAGTGATCATTGATGATTATATAACCTTGATTATGAGTAATTGTTATAGTCTAATAACCCTCAATTAATTAATCAATCCCTGGCGCTTACAACCCTCAGGGAGAGAGCTGTTAACTCTTTAAGGTTTGGTCACACTGAGCTAACGGATAAAAAATCATTTTATCCGTTCGTATCCGTTCTATGTCCGTTTCTTATCCGGTGAATCTGCTACTTGTTCGGCGACGTCCGGTGGGAAGTTTTGAGCATGTTCAAAAATTTCCACCGGACAGAGACGTGCAAATGACAGACTTTGGATGCATCTGACTATTCATACCCTCGGCATGTCAAGTGACCGGTATGTTCCTCGTACGTTGGTGTTCGGTACATTTCTGTACATCGTACGGTGGAAGAACGTTTTGTCCGGTTCTCATGCGTAGCACTTCCATCTTATCCGGTACAAGTCCATTACTCATACAGTGATATCCGTTAATAGACCGTTTATTATCCGGTACATATCCGGTAAACGTGCATTTTTTCCGTTACATGTGCGGTACTCATGCGGTCATTGTGTGGCTTCTTCGCTCCACACACTGATCATGTGAGCCTCGAGCGGCAGAGGAGATGAATTTTGTCACCAGATAACCAAATTCTACATGTTTTTGTCCGTTTTCCCTCCGTTACATATCCGTTAGCCGGTCTGACCAAGCCTTTACCAAACAACAATATTTTAGACTCGACAAAATTCAAAGCATTTGCGGACGACTAATTAAATTTACCTCAAAGGATGATTTTTCTCTTTGAAAGGGAAGAAAACATTGTGGAAAAAGGAGGAAATGCTGGTTACCAGCATTTTCTCCCTTTTCCACAATGTTTTCAAAAGGCTTCTCTCTCAGGATCGTTAAAACATATGATTGTGTGGTAAAGGGTTAAAGACATTGTGGCTACCAGCTTTTTCTCCTTTTCCCCATACTGTTTTCAACCCTTTCCTTTCAGTCACATTCAGTTCCTTGTCTGGCATACTTTTTAAAATAACAGACTCTAAAATTTTGTTTTGTTGTACAGAGTAAAAGCCCGTTCATAATACAGTCCTGAAGTGAAAAAGGTTATCAAAACCTGTAATATAGCTCTGCTGTGAAAACGTTAACAAAATCTCTGAACAAATGGACAGATTGCTCATTGTACATCTTGCATCAGTATTTACTTAAGTCATCTAGCCTTTTTGTTTCACATAATTTCTTATAAAAATTTCAATTTGTATTAGATGACAAAATTCGAGACTGGTCCAAAGTGACAGATTTGCATGCAACAAAGTAAAGGTTTCTCAAATGATGGATATGTCTCTGACATAGTTGAAAACATTATGGGAAAAGGTGAAAATGTGGGTCATCTTTTCCCCACAATGTTTCCAAAACCCTTCTTCCTCAGGGTCATTGAAACACAGGATTGTTTGGTGAAAAGTTAAAAAGGTAAACAAAAGCTACACTATGAGGTTACTGGACCAGGTATAGTACATAATTAAAAAGTGACACACAAGGTGTAACCTTACACCTGTAATTTTTGTAATCATTTCATACAGTCCTCATGAGGTATTCTTTGTAAAAACACTTTTACCATACATGTTTTACTGCCTTGGGAAAAAGAAGGCTCCTAAAAAGATTTGTGGGAAAAGATAAAATACTGGCAACTACACAACTTCGTGAAAAAAAATATGTTGGAATTCAATAGTTATGACAAAAAAAGACACATATCATAAAGATACGACTTGCCTGTTGAAATATCTAGCAAAAGAAAATTTTAAAGTGAAAGCTGGTTGCAAGCAATTGCTCATATTCCAAAATGTTACCCATGTTATTTAACTCTTTACCAAACGACATATTTTTAGACTTGTCCAAATTGAAAGCATTTGCAGACGATAAAATAAATGTGACTAAAAAACTGAAATTTGTTTTTTAAAGGGTAGAAAACATTGTGGGAAAAGGAGAAAATGCTGGTTACCAGCATTTTCTCCCTTTTCCCACAATGTTTTCAAAAGGCTTCTTTCTAAGGGTTGTGAAAAGTCGGGATTGTGTGGTAATGGGTTAAACAAGGCACTTTTCTTTCCATACATTTGTTCTATGTTATGTCACTTTCACAGACTAATTCCATGTCTTAAGTTGGCCCTTTAACTCTTTACCACACAACAAAACTTTGAACTCATCAAAATTGAAAACATTTACAGAGGCCAAATTATATGCAGCAGAAAATGATGGCATTTGCCTTATAATGAGCAGAAAACTTTGTTGAAGAAACCAGTAATGGTTATCAGCATTTTCTGCTTTTCTCACAATGTTTTCCAAAAAGTCTTCCTCCTCTGGGCCGTTAAAAGGGGGGATTTTTTGGTACAGGGTTAAGGCGCAATTTCAATCATTGAAATGAAAATAGGGGCCAGATAGGTTCAACAGACATGGGATCAGCTTTGAATGGTTTTGAAAGCACTTTGATAAAAGAAGCAATGACACATACCTAGTAATTACAGGTACTTCCTTATCAGTTATGTTCTTTATAAATTATGCCATCTCTTGCCTTCACAATAAAATCTAATTTCAATAATATCTAGTAATTGGTAAAACCTTTCATTATAAGTATACATTTCATTAGTAACACAGATCACCTATCTTCAGTTTGCTTTTTATCAATGAAGTATAGGCTTACTTTTCTTTGTTACTATCTTATTGATGAAAAAACATGTTTTCAATCTTTGGTATCAGAAAGAAAGCAAGATGGCTTGATGCAAAATACAAAAAACACACTTTGTTGTCAATCATTAACAGTAACTCAATTTCTAATAAACATGTACTTGATGCATGCCAAATACACAAAAATGGACATTTTCAGCCGAGTGGTTCAACTCTTTACTAAATGACAAAATCTAGGAACTGACCTAATTGAAAGCTTTTGCAGAAGAAAAATTAAATGTAGCTCAAATTGAGATCTTCTTACCTAATAGGGTAGAAAACATTATGGGAACAGAAGATAATGCTGGTTACCAGCATTTTCTCCTTCTCCCACAACGTTTTCAGAAGCCTTCTCTTTCAGGGTCGTTAAAACTAGGGAGTGTGTGGTAAAGAGTTATCAAAGTACTGAAAGTACTGACAGACTAGCAAATTTGAAATAGCTATGGTAAATATAAAACTTTGTTGGTTTATACCAGATTGAAGAAAAATTGTAAAATTCAGGTTTCAGTCCATTCCAGTTCCGCCGGCTCATTCCGGTTATCAAGTTCAATCCGGATCCAGTGCAATCCATTTATTTTACCAAATGCACTTGACTACTAACTTGGCAAAGTAAGAAAAACTATGAAAACTTTGTTTGTTAACTTTCAACTGAAAACAAGTTATTTTGTTGAAATGATACCCCCCGCCAGCAAAGACTTTTTTAATAGAAACATACAAGACGTATCGTATTTTGCATGTACACGTGGCCTTTTTGTTATTGGTCCATAACAAAATTTTACATTAAGACCCCTTTTTCCATAACATGACATTTCATTACATGAAAACATATAATGCATTATTGCGGCAAATGATAAACAATATAAATATGAAGATCCATAAAATAAAGAGATATTGGTTCATAAAGGAAATACACATCAAGTCCCCTTTTTCCATGACACAGCATCAAATGAAAAAATAATTATAGTGGACTATCATAAGGGACACATGTTCAAAGTTTCATCAATTTTCCAAAAGGATTTTAGAAGATATATGTTCGGACGGACGAACGGACAGATGGACAGTGTAGATTAAGATCAGACTGCAAAGACTGCAGTCTGATCTTGGATTCAAACTGTCCAATAAGGGAATATTTTTTTTCTCTAAAATATAACATTGAAATAGCAATATTCACGTTTTTACCATTAGCTTCAAAGTTTCATTAATTTTATTAGCAGATTAAGGGTTAAACTTAACCGGATTATATAGTTAATCAGTAGCACAAGATGTAATTGTGTAGTAAACTGTTTAACTCTTTACAAAACAAAAAACTTCCACTCTCCCAAACTCAAAGCTCTTCCAGACTATAAAGGTAAATGTGGCTCAATTTATGAAACCCGATTCAAAAAGGGCAGAAAGCAATGTGGGAAAAAGAATGCTGTTTGCCAGCATTTTCTCCTTTTCCCGCAATGTTTTCACAGGGCATCTTCCCCAATTTCGTTAAAACTTGTGATTGCGAGGTAAAGTGTTAATATACAAGACGTAAAATAACAGTTTAACATATCAATTTCTTGGTACACAATGATCTAAATCTATGAATGACTGAAAGAATGACAAGGGTTCCCTGTCCAGTGAGAGTTAATGTTGCTAATGGTTACCTAGGTGTAGTTATTTTTAGATTCATTGATAAAGTTACCGTGTTGTAGGAATACATGTATGTGTTTTTGAGCCTGATTTGCATAGGTCACTTAATTTACATATAAGCAAACATCTTGTACCTTATCAATGCCATATTGTTCAGTCTATTACTTTTTAAGTAGACATGTTCAAATCGGGATGGTAGAGATTTTGTTGTTTTTGTCAAACGTGTCAAATATAACAGAATTAAGACTGCTAATAGAAAGAATTATTTTTCTGTGAGGCAGTATTTGGCAACTGTGGGGTTTTTTGTTTACATTGCATCTGAGTCAATCTGGATGCCTATAGACTAGCGAAGCTAGTCTAAAAATCACTATATTTCAACAGAGCAGAAAGAGTAAGTTCACAGTTAGCCTGCACATATTGTGTGAGTTAATCTTAAGCTTCACTGTCCACAACACCAACTAAAGTAAAAAAAAATTGGTTACTAAAACAGTATTCAGATTTTAAGGAGTATTGTTTTTCTTCTGTCTCCAAAAATTTAACTATTACTTTTCTTAAAATAGTATAATTGGACAGTATTTCAAAAATAAAAACATGTAAAATACATAATTATAGAATTTAACATACTCCCTATATCTGTCATTCTAAATATGAAACATGTTTTTTCAATTGGCAAATAATCACAAATAATACAATTATGTTAATTACAATATCCTCTCCATCTTTAGAAAATCCAGTATGAATCTAGACATTATCATAGTTCAGTCATCCTTATGACAAAGTTATTAAGATTTAAACCAGTTTTCAATGTGACAGATATATGAAGATCATATACAAATAATATACACATTACCTAAAAACAAAGTTTTTCACCTACACATGGTAAAAACAATGAAAAAAGATATATAAACAAATACAAATACAGTCATCCTAATGTCTAAGGTATAAAGATTTCAACAAGTTTTCCAGGTAACAGATCAATGAAGATCTATCCATATATAAATAATAAACTCATTATATAAAAACCATGTTTTCACCTTTACACAGTAAAAATAATGAACAAAGATAAAAAAAAAAAAAGAATCCAAAAAGCTAGGTTTTGGTAATGGTCATGAAAACATTATGACATAAGGAAAAAATGTTCATCATGTGTCATCTTTTATCATAATCCTTTAACTCATTACCAAAGGACAAATATGTATCTTGTCCAAATTAAAAGCATTTGCAGACGACAGTTTAACCCTTTACCACACAATGACGCCTTTTAACGCCCCTGAAGAAGAGGCCTTTTGAAAACATTGTGGGAAAAGGAGAAAATGCTGGTTACCAGCATTTTCTCCTTTTCCCACAAAGTTTTCTACCCTATCAAAGAAAAGTTGTGTCATTTGAGCCACTATGAAATTGTCATCTGCAAATGCTTTCAATTTGGATAGGTCTAAAATTTCGCCGTGTGGTAAAGGGTTAAGTGTGACTAAAATGATGGTACTTGTCTTTATTTGGGTAGAAAACAATGTGGGAAAAGGAGAAAATGCTGTTTACCAGCATTTTCTCCTTTTACCACAATGTTTTCAAAAGCCTTCTTCCACAGGGTCATTTAAAACTCTGGACTGTGTGGTACCTTTTACAACTTCATCAAGAAATGTGTGGATCTGATGTAAAGGGTGACATGACAAGCTCTAATTAAATTATCTGCTCTTTGCCTTCAGGACATCAAAATATAAATATTTCAAGTAGTATAGGGGTTATGTATTGCTACAAGCAGTTCTGACTTATCAACTTAACCTAAAAAAGTCATCAAAACCTCTATAGTCTATCCAGTTAACTCTTAACCAGATAACAAAATTTTGGACTAGTCAAAAAATGAAAGCAAATGTAGAATGAAGAATATGATACAGCAAGAATGATAAGATTTATCTTCGATATGTTTGAAAACATTATGGGAGGAGAAAATGCTGATGACCAGCAATTTAACTTTTCTCACTATGTTTTTAAAAATGGTTTTACTTTTTGCACCATCCATTCTACCTTATAAAAAGCCAAATGCTAACACATGAGTCACATTCAATATCTTATCTGCAAATGCTTTCAATTTGGAAAACTTTTAACTTCTGACATCAGGTAGAGAATAAAAAGAATCACTATCATAAGAAGATATAGATACAAAAAAAATCTCACCTTGGTACAGTCCATGGAATGTATGAACACTGAGTGATGGACTCATCTATGTCTGACCAGTGATAAATCTGTGTAATAAACATAACAATTTGGTCATGGTCAGCCATAATTAACCTATAACTGTCTCACATTAACACTTCCAACTTGTACAAACTCACAAAATTGTGATTATTTGATTATTTTTCTATTATTTTTCTATATTTTTTTCACTTTGGTATTGGGAGGAGCTTTAAACATTTTTTTGCTTTGCTAAAGAAAACATGGGGTATTGCCATAGTCCTGGCATTGTCTGCATCACCATCTGCGTCAAGCAAAAACTTTGACATTTCCAAAAACTTTGACATTTTATAATATCTCTGTCATTACAGAAGGTATTTACTTCAAACTTGGCCTAGTTTTAACTATTGAAAATGGAACCCATACAACAAGGGCAGGTAACCATCAAAGTACAATTGACACTGTTATGCACCTTTTTCAACTTTGAATTTTCAATGAAAATCAAACAATTGCATACAAGCTTTGGCACCTGCATGCAGTGCATGCAGTGCTCTTGCTTTAATAACTGAACAACATTATCATTGTTAAACAATGTTTCCATTTTGTACATGTAGGAAAAGCAGCTGTTAGCTTGGAAAGAATTGTACATTGTTCTGGCGGAGAATCATCAGGAATGCAAGCATAGGTAAACTGGCTGCCATGATACAACAATCGGAAGCAGCATTTACCCTTTACCAAGCAATCTCGTGTTTTAACAATATGAAAGAAGAAAGCTTTTGAAAACATTGTGGGAAAGGAGAAAATGCTGGCAACCAGTATTCACTCCCTTTCCCACATTTCTACACTTCCAAAGAGAAAGTTCAGCTTTCGAGTCATACCTAATTTGTGGTCTGCAAATGCTTTCAACTTGGACAAGTCTAAAATTTTGTTGTTTGGTAAAGAAAATTTCAGACTTATCCAAATTAAAAGCTTTTGCAGACGATAAATTAAATGTGACTCAAATGATGAAATTTGTCTATGACAGGGTAGAAAATGTTGTGGGAAAAGGAGAAAATGCTGGTAACCAGCATTTTCTGCTTTTCCCACAATGTTTTCAAAAGCTTTATGCTCCAGGGTCGTTGAAAGTCGGGATTGTTTGGTAAAGAGTTAAACAGCAAAAACAAATATATAAGCCATTTTTTGGCAAAAGGGGGCTTAATGCATCTCCATGATCCACTGTACCAAGCAAGCCATCACATACTTATGGACCCATGTCCAGGATTTTCTTCACAACTTACTTAATTATGAGGCAGACTGGTCCTTGTACATGCAGAAAATCGAACAATACCGAAAAGTTTCAGCCTTAGTCAGCCTGCGCAGACTGCAAAGGCTCACCTCGGTCGATACTTTTCACAGATGCATTAAGCCCCCTTTTCACCGAGCATGACTCATATAAATATGGGACATACAATTGAAAAAAAAAAAAATTCCGCAGTGCTCATTTTTTCATCATTGTATATAGTGATTTATGAATTCATAGGAGTAAGAGGTTGTCACAACTACATCAGAAATCCCATAATATAATAACACATGACCAAATAAACCTTTCTCCTGTTTCTTCTCTTGCGTCATCTGCCTTATCAATATTCATAAGGTCTAGCCAGTGTTATAGTCCATTTTTATAACTATAATGGGGCAACTTCTTTAGTTTACTCCAAAAAGACCCTATAGCTAATTTGAGAGGTTTAAAATACCTCTTTAAGCAGTATTTAACCATTTAGACTTTTCCAAACTGAAAGCATTTTGCAGATAAAAATTAAATTTGATTTAATTTTGCAGATAAAACATAAATTGTGATTCAAATGATTGGGTGTGTCTTTGACAGGATAAACACATAGTTATAATGGAAAAAGAGAAAAATGCTGTTAATTGGCAGCATTTTCTCCTTTTCTCATAACATTTTCAAAACATTTGCAGTTTTAGGGCAGCTACAATTCAGGACAGTTTTGGTAAAGGGTTGAGCTGATTTGAACTTTTCGGATGCCACTGCTTAAAGCTAAACTATATTCTCAGAAAATCTCATGTTGATTGTATATGACAATGCTTGGTATTGCCAACTGCTTTTAAGTATAATTCAATCATTAGCCTATGAGACATTTTTGAGAGTAACTTATAAGCTTGACTGTTTTTTCAGAAAGAAACCCAAAGTAATGAGATAGCCCTGTCATCATCTACGGCAGCCTCTTCATAGTATGAAAACTTTGAAATTTTTTCATATCTGTGTTATTACAGAAGATATATACATTACTTCAAAACTTGATCTACTCGTCCACTATAAAAAGGGGAATCTAAACAAGAAGGCCAGGTAGCTATGAGTTACTTTTGACACAGTTCTGCCTCTTTTTTGACTTGGAATTTCGACTGAAAAGGCTACTGCAGCTGAGCTTTGACACCAGTATGCTCTTGTTTAAAACTGTTTGAGTGCCAAATAAACCCAATAGACACTGTAAATCTAGAAATAAGACCCTAATAAATGCAATATCAAGGTAGATTTTATATAGAATATCTCTTCATGTTTTGTGCAGTCTGATCTTGATCTACACCAGCAAAAACAGATATAGTTGTGAAAGGTGCTTTAATTGTTTACCACACCAAAAAATTGTACACATCCATATTCAAAGCATTTCCAGGCAGCAAAATAAATGTGATTCAAAAACTTTGATTTGTATTTGAAGAATAGAAAATATTCTGGATCACCAGCATTTTCTCCTTTATCCACAATATTTTCAAGAGCTTTCTTTGTCAGGGTTGTTAAAACTCGGGACTGTGTTGTTAAGGGTTTAGGGCTAATATCTGCCATATACTTTTCAGGCCTACTAAAAAAAAACGCAGTTATCGAAACTGCTTTTCAACACAGTTAACAGACATGTTTGAATAACATAAAATCTAGTGTTTAAAAAGATGGGGGAAAAGGACAAAGTACTCTTTTTCCCACACTGTTTTCTATCCTATCAAGGACAAGCTCCATCGTTTGAACCATATTTATATTGTAATCTGCATATGCTTATAATTTGGGGAAGTCTACATTTTACTTATGTGGTAAAGAGTTAAGAAACAGAGATCATACCGAAAGTGAAGTTCCAATACAAATGGCCAGTCTTGTACCATCAGTCAACCAACATCCACAGTGAATTTTATCTCTGAAATAGAACATAAGTTTCATGAAGCTAACCTTACAAACCCCTTAGAAAGCATTCTTTTTAACCATTTACAAACAATCCCATGTCTTCACAACCTTGAGGGAGAAGGCTTTGGAAAGCATTGTGAGAAAAGGAGAGAATGCTGCTAACTAGCATTTTCTGCTTTGTCCACAACATTTTAAACCCTTTCATGTACATGTTTTATCATTTGAGCCTTATTTACTTGTTATCACCAAATGCCAAAACCATGTTGGATACTTTTGTGGACAGTGTAGATCAAGATCAGACTACACATTTGGTTTAGCCAATCAGAGCTTTGTGTTACTTCCAAATTTAGAAAATACTGAAGAGTAGGACTAAGAATATTATTAAGAATTGTTGGTGAATACATGTACAAATCCTGATCTTGGATTCACACTGTTCAAATCTTTGAGAAAAACTCTTGCCAAAAACAGACTTGAAACTGCCATACTTGGTTTCGGCCTACCAACAGAAATGTTCATATATTTAGAGGTACTTTCAAATGAATATAACAATGAAAAAGAGAATTTTATTTACATCTGTAATACATGTGTAATGGTAAAGTGTCCTCAGCACCATGTACTTGTATCTGCAGCCATTTTCACATAAAACCAAAAACTTTTTGATGAAGGTAACAATTCAAAAGAATCTTTAAAACTATTATAGGTCACTTCTTCACTAAAATACTCCAATAGTATTATACTGTTATTAAGATAACTTTCCCAAAACCACAAATTTTATATTAAAACAGTAAGTCAATCAAACAAAGTTTTCATCATACTACATGTATCATTCCTTTCCCACCAAAACACAAGATTTTTATTTTTGATACAGTATCCATATACAATTCATACAAAAAAAATGGACACCTGACATTATGAAAAGTTAAGGAATGTAAATATAGACATGTGTGACTCAGTTTTTGACTCTTTACCAAACGAGAACATTTTAGTGTTGTCCAATTTGAAAGCAATTGCAGAAGACAAAATATCGTTTCAAATTATTATGATTTATCGGTGAAAGAACAGAAAAAATTGTGGAAAAAGGAGAAAATGCTGGTTTTATCCTGGTTCACGATGTTTTGAAGAGCTTTATAAATTTTCTCAGTACCTTTAACACATGGAATTGCTGGAAAATAAAGTTTAAATAGCTTGTCAATGACTTCTAACATTCTAAACAAATGAATACCGAAAAAAAAAAATTTGTAAGTTACTTATTACTAGGTCTTCACTAAAGAGAAAAATGGCCACCTATAGTAAGACAACAAAACATTGCTACAGATGGAGAAGTTACTTATTAAGGACAATTTCTTAATTTTTTTGTCACAGTTTTTACCAAAAATGGTTATCTGTAGAGAAGGAAAATGATACCCTCCTGGTATAACAGATCCAAATATTGCAGTTTTAAGGGTTTTTTTGCCAAAGTATCTCAATATAGCTGACAGTGTGAAATCCAAGATTAGACTGTATGTACATTGCAGTCTGGTCTAGATCTACACTGTATTTAAAAGCCCCTTTAGTAATAAAAGTAAGTTAAGGATAAATCCTTTACCAAACAATCCCATGCAAATGCTTTCAATTTGAAAGAGTCCAAAATTTAAACATACAGCAAAGGGTCAAGGTAAGTCTATACTTGTCTTTCACTTCCTTATCAAAGTGAGAGTTTAAAAGAAAACCCTTTTTGAAAAGGATATTCTTTGCTTCATATCAAAATAAATCAGAAATTATAAAATAAATTTATACATGTGTAAACTTTGTGTAAAAGGAGAAATTCCAGAGTCGTTTTAAGCACTATCTCTTTGTGCTAAAATAATTTAAAAAATTCTGTCTGCTTCTACATAAATTGTCATCAGCTGACCGTTCATGTTGCATTTCCTTCACAAGAAACATTTTTAGCCCAGTCAGCATTAGAATAGGCCCAGTCAAAATTAAAATAATGCAAAAAATACGGTATTTCCACAGGCTATGAATTGTTAAAGAAATTCATTATCATACATTCAATCTTTAACACTTATCGTGCAAAATTAATGAGACAGACATTCTTGGTCACTACAAAAGGTGCAAGTGATTATGCAATATCAAGGCCATTTTATATGGCTAGATCTAAGATTAGACCACATGTTTTGCTTGCTGATCTTGATCTACACTGTCCCCAAAAGCAACAAAATCTGGGTTCAGTGATTGAAGGGTCAAACATGCCACATTCTTGTCTAACAGACTATACAGAAGAAACAGTTGAAAGAAAGCAAAGTGTCTTTATGAATGGTGTAGAAAACTCACAGTGGGCAAAGGAGAAATTGCTTTTGACAAGCATTTGGTAAGAAAACTGGGCAAAGGAGAAACTGCTTTTTACAGGGATTTGCCCATTTTCCAACAGTGTTTTCTACAGTTATAGACTGCAGGGGCTTGTCACATTTGTATGGTCATGGCTCAAAGGCATGCCATACTAAACCCTTCACCAAACAATCCTGTGTTTTAAAGACTATGGAAAATTTACTTTTAAAAACATTGTAGGAAAAGGATAAAATGCTGGTAACCAGCATTTTATTCTTTTCCCACAATGTTTTCTAACTTTTAAGAAAAATTCCAATCATTTGAGCAACATCTAGTTTGTCCTCTGCAATGCTTTTAATTTGGACAAGTCTGAAATTTTGTCCTGTTGTAAAGAGTTAATGACATTTGCAGGGTCAATGAGTAAGAATATTATCATGGTTGTGTCAGTTTAAAACAAGATATAAATGTATCAGATATTTCCTTTTGATCCATTGTTCCAAGCATTTAAATCTATTGTCGATTTCAAAAAAAAAAAAATTATAAAAAGTTGTTTTAATATTTTACAGTCGATTAGAAGGTTCCAACAAAAGTACTGCATGCCGGGGCCAATGCTTGGCTGCGATTGCTTGATTTTCAGTATTTTATGTCAAAAAAGAGGCATAACTGTATTAAAAATACTTTGATGGTTACCTGCCATTATTGTATGGGTTCCCCTTTTGATAGTAAACAACTTGTCCAAGTTTGAAGCAAATATCTTCAGTAATAACAGAGATATTACACAATGTCAAAGTTTTGGCACGACAACACAGACGACATTAAGGCTACAGCAATACTTCACTGTTTTCTTCAAAAACAGCTGAGCTATATCAGAATGTACGATACAGTAAATTTTTAAATCTAAACAAAGATCATTACACTACTCATAGAATGGTGTTAAAGGTAGCAGAATGGATCTATGTGCATGTACTATTTGAAGCACTTTCTTGGTTCTCCTAGAACATATATAGGGGTCAAAATCGGCCTAGTATCCAGATTAAAACTGGCCATACATGTTACAACCCATGAAAGAAATTTTTTGAAAATGTTTTGGGAATACTAGAAAAGACTGATGCATGTTTTCCAGCAATGTTTCTCATCACTTTAACTCCTGACAAAACAATCTCGACTTCAAACAACTCTGAGGTAGAAGCCTTTTGAAAGTATTATGGGAAAAGAAGAAAATGCTGGTAACCAGCATTTTCTCCTTTTCCCAGTATGTTGTCTACCCATTTAATGACAGATTCTATCATTTAAGCCACATTTAAATTGTCCAATGCTTTCAATTTGCATAAGTCTAAGACTTTGTTGTGTGGTAAAGAGTTAACAACGACAATTCGAATTCTTTAAGCAACATTTATTACCTACAGTTGCTTTTACTAAGGAGAATGTTAAAGTTTTGTTGCCTAGCATAGTGTAAATTTAAATAAATCCCCTGTGGACTTATTTTTTTATGCAAGAAAATACACATCATTTGCATCAAAGTTTCGTACATGCTAATGCATGATGGTGAGTTGGTGCAAACATCTTAATACTTTAAGTCCCAAATAAACCCAATGGACATTTATACTCTAGAATGAGATCGAGATAATGGTAATTTCATGGCTGATTTTTATCTGAAGTGTTTCAGCAAAGCTGACAGTGTAGATTATGGCCACATAGGTAACTGGTATTGAAACACGCTTCAAGGACTAAATGTTTCTCAGCACTTGTCCTCCATATATTCAAAAGTTAAAATTTTAAAATTAGAGAAATCTGACAGGTATTCAAGGTAATTTTCAACAAATATTGTAGCAATCTAAGCCTAACTTTTAAGCTTTACCAGTATTTTCTTATCCACACAGTTCATTTTTTTCAGGATCTTGAAGCATGTGGTCATTTCATCTTACACAGCATAATGGTATCTAAGTGAAAAATTTGGGTGAATCAAGTAATATTAAAAGCCATTCAACAACTGAAATACAATTGTATAGAACTTTCCAACAAGAAACTCTTTGAATTTCACCCTGATACTGAAAAGTTGAAATTCAAGGGTCAGCAAAATTGATTTTCAGCTTACTTTAGTGACAAACATACAAATAGCCTTCTCAGAAAATTATTTATCCACAATCAATATGGATCAGAACAGATGACAGGGATAGTTGATTTTGCGTCCCCCTCCCCTTTTCAATTAGAATTTTCTATAGTTCGCGACAAAAACAATGTAACAAGTGGAGATACCTGTCTATATGTAGCAATACTTGGCTACCCTTGTTTTTCAGGTGGCTGTAATACAGACTTGCTTGCTGTGGACAGAGAACACAGAGGATGTCACGTCCTGGGTTCCACAAACATCCTGCAATCATAAAACATATGAGCCACACTCTGTGAAAAGGGGTATTAATGCATCTGCGAAAAGTATCGACCCATGTCAGCCTGCGCAGTATGCGCAGGCTGACCTGGGCTGAAACTTTTCGCTACTTGTCGATTTCCTGTGTGTCCAAGGACCAGTTAACCTCATGATTAAGACGGTTGTTTAAAAAAAAAGTGGCCATAATGGATCCATAATTATGATGGCTTATGTGGTATCATGCATCACGGAGATGCATTCAGGCCTCTTTTGCCAGAGCATAGCACATATTCATAACAATATTAAAATGTGACATGTAGATTACTGAGTATGCAAAGAGAATACCAGTAATATTATGGTAATTTATTTACATTTTTCCAAACAAACCTGAGTTTATAAGACCCTGAAGAAGAAGTTCTTTCACATAATTATTGGAAGAAGATAAAATGTTGGTAGCAAGTGTTCTTCGTTCCCCACAAAAAAAGCTTTTAACAGTTTCAAAGACATATCTAGTTAAATCAGCTGTTTAGATTTTTGTTTGGGTGCTTTTCAGAGAGATAAATCTAAAAGTGTGCTGTCCACAGGGATATAAACTTACCTAAAAGACACCATAAAGAACATCACAACTTACAGGTCCAAGAATCCAAAATCCTCAGAGCCAAATTAGGAAAAAAATCACACAAGATGATCACACAACAAATACAATGAATAGTATAATGATACTTTTAACTGTTCCTACAAACAATGTATTTAACCCTTTACCACACATTCCCAAACTATAACGATCCTGGCAAGGAAGCCTTATGAAAGCATTGTTTGAAAAGGTGAAAATGCTGGTAACCAGCATTTTCTTTTTTTCCTACAATGTTTTCTACCATTTAAGAGTCAGGTTTCATCAACTGAACCACATTTAATTTGTTGTCTGCGACAGCTTTGAATCTAGACAAATGTAAAATTTTGTTGTTTGATAAAGAGTGGCATTTGAAATGTCAATAGGGAACATGAGACAATCTATCTACTGGCCCATCTTTTAAATCTCTCTTTTTAGCCGAATTCCTTTTAAAACCCTTAACCCTTTACCACACAATCCCGACTTTTAACGACCCTGTGAAAGAAGCCTTTTGAAAACATTGTGGGAAAAGGGAGAAAATGCTGGGAACCAGCATTTTCTCCTTTTCCCACAATGTTTTCTAACCTATCAAAGAGAGAAATCATCATTTTAGCAACATCTAAGCTGTCGTCTACAAATGCTTTGAATTTGGTCCTGTCCAAAATTTTGTTGTTTGGAAAAGGGTTAACCCTTTCCTATTCAAGCTAGTTTTACACATGCCATTATTTCTTTAATCCCTGTAGCCCTGAGCTTGGATTTAACTACTATTTGTTGAAAGTAAAAAATCAAGATCAGACTGCACAAAATGTGCAGTGTGATCTTTGATCTAAACTGTCCACTTCTTTGCCAGATATTTTGGCAAAAACACATTTAACTCTTTACCAGATGACAAATTTATGACTAGTCCATATTCAAAGCATTTGCAGATGACAACTTACATATAACTCTGCACCACCTGTTTGCCTCTTGTACTGGTTTTCAGGAGATCTGAAAGCATTTGAACTCATTACTGATAAAGAAGCTACGCTTGCTACAAGGAATGGTTCCCTTTTCTGCACTGGTAACCAGCATTTTCTCCTTTACCCACAATGTTTTCTAACCTTACACAGAAAAATATAATAACTCAACGCACATTTAAATTGTCATCTGCAAACGCTTTCAATTAGGAGCAGTCCAAAATCTTGGCATGCAGGAAGGGTGAAAACTGCAATACCTGCATCTTTAGTGCTGATTGAGAATGTCCATTCCATGTATTTAGCTCTACTTTGGCTAATCAGTGACACAAAGAAGAAGTTTTGAAGGCAAGGAAAATGTATTTGTAAATCATCCTGAAAACAGTGCAGAATTGGGAACCATTCCTTGTAGCAAGCGTAGCTTCTTTATCAGTAATGAGTTCAAATGCTTTCAGATCTCCTGAAAACCAGTACAAGAGACAAACACGTGATGCAGACTTGGCATTGCAATGGCAGATAAAGTTAAATGCTCTCCCTGAATACTGAAATATTGTTGGAAAAGGAGCAACTGCCATTACTAACATTCATGTATGGCTTTTGGTATTTCAGGGTATAAACTAATGACCTCTGACCTCTGTTAGGAATATAGCTATTTTTTAACAGAGTTGAAATAGCTGACCATGACAAATATTGCATCATGGAAACTACACTTTCAAGGAAATATAGGTACATGATTAAATGAGATAATGCCGTCATATGTTTGAAATCTATTGATTATACTGGTAGCATCCCAATTCAAAAATGTGATGGTCTGAATATTGAGATTTTCAAAAGTCATATCAGTCACAGTCATAATCAAAATATAATAGTGAACCACTTTTAAACATAGAGGAAAACATACAAGAAAATCTCAATGCAATCTAGCAATCTAGCAATTTCTATCAAAATCATAGTTCCAACATGACAAACCACATGTACAAACAACTGATAAACAGTAAGTCATATCCAAGTTTTCCCCAAATTGTATTGAACACACAATTTCTCATGAAATATCACAAAAAAAAAACTAGATACAATTTAACACAATAAATTGTTGAAATACAAACTTGCAATACTACTGATAAGAAAGCAATCTTTTATTTATTTGTCTTGTTCTGTTGACAATGATAAATATACCTTGTCTAACACATTTTTTTTTGTCCTTGCCATACCTTTTTTTTTTTATCAACAATGTATAATAATTTATTTTGATAATTTACCATCTATCTGTAACTGAGCAACAATCAAGATAAGGTGATTAAAAAAAAAAACTGTTCTCTCTCCCTTGACCTTTTTGATGTTGTAGATATTATAATGTGCTTTTGCAATGTGCAGATCCTGAACAAAATGCAGACTTTGCACTATAAACTTCTACACTATTGGATGTATTTTCAGATATTCAGGGCAAAAATGCCATGCAAAATAAACAAGAGGGACAAGTTTGCCCTGTATTACTCTTCTGACTAACAAAGCTACTGTACCACAACTGGCATAGGCAATGACATTAGATGATTACAAGTAATGTAATCCTTTCACATTTCATTGAACAAGTAAGGGACTTTGTCTTAAATACTGTATGAATCAGCTCTATCCAAGAATCATTTATATACCATATCTACAGCAGCTATATTTTGGCAAATACAAGTATGTACATATTAATATATTCTAGCTGATAGGTCTTGACAAGAAGATATTTGAAGATTCTAAACTAGGTCACATAAGAATAAGCCAAACCCACAGCAGCCATGGTTTTTTGTTGGATTAAAATTCTCACAATGAATCTAAAAGAGTTTTGTTGTCATGGCAACCAAAGTTCTTTCGGTGAAGGAATTAAGGACCATGTTTTAACCCTTAGAGCACCAAATAAGCACAACAGACATTTTCAGTTGAAAAATAAGGGTACCTTTTTGGTCATGAGCAACACTTGTATAAAGTTTCAAGGTCCTAGGTCACACAGCTATTTTGGGTTAGAGCATGGAAACGAAAGTCCACAGACAGACAGATTGACGGACAGACAGACGGACACAGACAGACATGGTGAAACAAGGACATCTCCCACCCCACCACCAACCTGTCTACTTTGTAGTTGGGTGGTATAATTACTTGATAACTATGCTTCATGAAACAAACCTTGTTGAATAGGCTGGATGTTGACCTTTCGAACTTGTTTAAAAGCTAATTTGGGCTGGTGACCTTCGACCTTCCAGATGGAGATATTTTTGTCATGTACAACACACATGTAACACAGTCCATCTGCTACATTGTCTCCCCAATACACTGACTTGACTCCACGACTGAAAAAGACAAAAATAAAATTTGCAGTTGGCTCTCAATCTCATTCATGAATCAGTATCTCTTTCCTTTTCATTCAAGCATTTCCTATGCTAAGATTACCCTAGGAATTCTTTCATGAGATGAATGCAGGATTCTTGGCAACTTTCAAATCCATCTCTGCCAATCATACTAGTAAAAATCACAGATAAAATATATATTTATATTTCATACAAAAACAACTCATATAACAAAGACTGATAACAAGTAAGCTTTAGAGTGCCCAATAAACCCACTGGATATTGTCAACCTAAAAACAGTACAAAAATAATGGCAATTTGTAGCCTGCTTTTGTCCACAATGTCTCAGCAACATTGTTAGTGTAGATGAAAGATCAGATGGCATGTTTTGTGCAGTCTGATCTTTGATCTGTATTGGCTACAAAGGCAAATAAAGTTGATGATGTTGAGCTTTTGTCACAGATCAAAGAAAAGTAACCTGTAGCTTCACATAAATTGCTTTACAGAGTCAAGATAGTTTGGACTGATGTGAGAAAACAGGTCAGTTTTTCAATGGCCCTTGATGTCTCAATCATAGTACAGGAGGGATAAAGAGAGAAATATGTAGAAGCCGTGAAATTAACTCTTCACAAAGTGATCATTTAGACTCATCCAAATTGAAAATATTAGCAGACAACATACTAAAAGTGGCTCAAATACTGGGATTTGGCTTTTGAAGGGTAAGCAGCATTTTCTCCTTTTCTCAAAATGTTTTTAAAAGCCTCTTTCTGCAGGACTGTCAATACATACTATACATGGATTGTTTGGTAAAGGGTTAAGCTATTACAAGGCCATCCATGCAATGATAAGTAATGTAGTAAGTAATATGTTAGGTTTTCACCAAATGATCTATCAATTAATGATCTGTATGTACATATCAAGACATCAATCACTTAGTCATGCAATGGGTCATTTTTAGCCACACATTTTTCTCATTGCTGTAATAAATAATACTTTTTCTTACCCTTACTAAACTACATGTATACAGATATAAGATTTGTTTTGAATTCAAAACTATTTTCAAATGTATTTTAGTCATATCAGGGTAGCCTGCACAACTATCAGTATGTAACTAAAGTTTTTACTCTATGCACATGACTCTTGCCAAGTATCATACAGTCAGAACTATATTTTATCTGCAAAGAACCAAAGTCATGTTTAGAATTCTAAGGGTAAATATCTTCAAGATAGTCAACAATATGTACTGTGAAACAGTAACATTCAATGAAATCTTTAAATCTATCATCATTTATTTCTTGCCGCAACCAGTTACCCATATGGGCAATGACCCCAAAAGATGGTTAGTTAAGTTACACGAATCATAGTGCAAGATACAGGACAAAACCCATCCTAAGTTACGCCTGTTCTTTAACATGCTCAGTGTAGACCACGGTCATGCAGGAGCTAGGTCTAATGTCTTATCTAACACACTATAATAATTTTAGCTGGCCAGCCAGAGTGAGTATTATACGAGGGTTGTTCGATATGTAATGTGTATTGTACGATATCTCAAAAGCATTCGACTCAAATAGTGAAATGAACATTACATCCCTTCAAAGTATTCTCCGCGGTTTGAAATACATAATTTCAATCTCTGAATCCATTTCTGAAGTGCGTCATGGTATGCCGATTTAGGTAGACCTCTGAGGCACTGACTGATGGCTGAGCCAAGGGCTTGTCGGGACTTGTAACGACGACCAGATAAGAACTTTTTAAGTTTTGGAAAAAGGAAAAAGTCGCATGGGGCTAGATCTGGACAGTATGGTGGGTGTGGCAAGACGGTAACCTTCTCTGACTTCAAAAATTGCTTCACAAGCTCAGATGTATGTGATGGAGCATTATCATGAAGTAGACGAATATGCCTAAATCCTGACACAGGGCGTCGTTTAAGATAATATTTCTTGACCTTTTTCAGTATAACATCTCGGTAATACCGACCTGTAACACTTTTGCCCTTCAGCACCGGAATTTGTACGGCTATACCATCACATGAGAAGAATATGCAATAAAGAATCTTCTTTGTGCTTATGCTTCTTTTGGCAACTACAGGTCTTCTACCGTGTTTACTTAGCCATATTTTGTTTCCAATTTTTCTTACTGGTTCGAAATAGTGAACCCATGTTTCGTCACCAGTAACAATGTTTGCAAATTATCTTTGATTGAATTTGGGAAACATTTTCAGCATTTGCTTAGCGGTTTGTACTCGTACCCGTTTTTGGTCATCTGTCATTTTGGTATATGCAGTGTCCATCTGGCAGAAATCCTTCGTACTTTCAAAATACGCTTCAAAATGAAATGCACCCGGGATAGCGATATGCCAACAGCGTTGGCAATATCATGAATCGTGTATCTGCCATCACTTTCAATTATTTCCCTGCCTTTTGAGACATTTACCTTGCCTGTTACAGTCACAGGTCGGTCAAATTTTGCTGCATCTTTGACAGACTCTGTGCCAGTCAGAAATTTCTTTCTCCACCTACGAACTGTCTCATAAGATACCTTATCAGACCCATAAACTTCCCCCAATTCAGTAAAAATCTGCATTACCGAATGACCAAGTTTTGCGCGAACTTTTATATAAGCTCTAATTTCTTTAATATTCTTAATCCGTTTCCCAACCATTTTTACCACAGTGGTCAACAACTAGCTCTATTGAAATGACTATAAGTTTAAAATTATGTGGAGCTGAAGGCTCATGTTTATACCGTTGGAAAGGTATTGAATAGAGCTATTCAAGCGTATCATCATCTACGAAATCGTGCAAAGCGTTATCGCGCTGTGGTACAATACACATTACATATCGAACAGCCCTCGTAATATTATAAATGCAGAATATTCAGATGTAGTAACTTTCCTGGTCTTTGTATTTCATTGGAGCAGAGTGAGACTGAAAGTAGAGTGAGATGTCAAAATTTTCTTACACTGCAAGAAGCAAATACGAGGGGGAGGCAGAAAGTTCGTAGAACGAGGTATATATTTCAGCAGCAGACTATATATTGTATTATTGTTTTTCAACATAGTCCCCATTTACTTCGATGCACTTAGCCCACTTTTCTTCCAGACTGTCTATACCCTTGAAACAGAAGTCTTCGGTTTGGTCCTCAAACCATGCCTCTGTGGCAGCCTTGCGTTCATCATCATCACGAAATCTGGTTCCCCGCAAATGGGATTTCAAATTTCTAAATAGGTAATAATCACTGGGGGCCAGATCTGGACTGTAGGGTGGGTGATCTAGTTGTTCAAACTTACATTCGCTAATAGCAGCTTGCGCAATCCTTGACTTGTGCCCTAAACTCAACATTTTGATTTTCCATCATTGCTTGATGGTCAGTAACTTGCAATACCTCCGAGAATCATACAAATATGTTGTGACAAGTGAACTTGATATGTTCAAAGAGGTGATATGTTTTGTTGTCAAAATACTGAAAAAAATGTTGTGTTACGCTTGACCCAATACGCTGTTCTATGAACTTTCTGACCCTCCCTCATACAAGGACAAGGAGTTACTACAACATAATATTTCTATTATTATATACAACTACCTATGTACCTACAACTTTCAACATCCTATGTATCCTCAACTTTCAACTACAAAATATTGCAATTGACCTTTTACGAAAAAAAAAGAAAAATAAAACAAATAATTGAGAAGTTGGCAATAGCTTTGTTTTTATGAGTGGCAGATATATATCATACCATTACTTTGTTTTTATGAGTGGCAGATATATATCATACCATTACATTTTGACAAATCAAATCGCAAATCAATGCATGAGATACATCATCGTACCATAAGGCCTGCAACATGCGAAAAGGGGCATTCGGACATTTGTGCAAAGTGTCGTTCCGGATCAGCCTGTGCACTCCGCGCAGACGACAATTTACGCAAATATCCGAATGCACGTTTTCACGTGATGCAGGCCATATATGGAACTGTATTTGACACTGTGTAGATACAGATTTTATCTCTGTTGTTTGTGATATTTTACACGTATGTATTTGTGCCAGAAAAATTTGAGGTATATAATAATGTAATTTATTGGATACATGGACGGGCCTCAAGTACTAAATTGGAATACATGTTGAAATAAATTTCCCTGTATTGTGATATTACTACACTACAATCAAATATTTTTACACCCATCTCTTTTAGACTGGTAGACCTAGACTCAAAATTCCTCCACTATTATAGAACAGACCTCTTTTGTAGCTCAAATCAGACTATTTTAAGAGATAAGTCTGGTCCAAACAGCCTTGAATTTGAAAATTGTGGTTTTCTAAACTTTGTGGAAAATGTCTGTTTTATTTAACCCTTTTTTTTTTAACACAAATCTGTGCTTTTATGAAAATGAAAGATTGTGGGAAAAGGAGAAAATGCTGGTAATCAGCATTTTCTCCTTTTCTCACAATCTTTTCTACCCTTTAAAAAACAAATTCCCACATTGGAGTCACATTAAATTTGTTTTCTGCATATTATGCTTTCAATTTAGACTGTCCAAAATTTTATTGTATGGTACAAAGTTAATTCTTTGTCAGATGACAAAATTCTGAACTAATCCCAACTGAAAACATTTACAAATGACAAATACAACATTCACCACACAATGAGGTTTGATTTTGAAAGGATGGAAAACACCGTGGGACAAGGAGTAAATGCAGGCTTCCAAAAATTTCTTCTTAATTCTCAAAGTTTTCCAAAGATTTCTCCATAAGGATCTTTAAAACAAGGGACTGTTTGGTAGAATTAGACAGATGTCAAAGGATTGCAAAAAGATAGATGTGAAAGGCATTGATTTCATAAGAAATTAGGACAATGTCTATGTCATTAATTTTTCAATGCTGGTTTGTCATCATGAATCTTCAAATCTTTTTTCAGTTTAAATCAATGGATTTGCAGTTGGGGTTTTCCCTTTTTAATTGGAGAACAAATATAAAAGTAATTATAAGGGGAGGAAGGCATCAAATGGAGAGCCGATGGAATGTATCTCAGAAAGACCTTTGATCAATAAGATATAATCATAAAAGTTGCAATTGAGGTTTTTGACTGAAATCAAATGATAACTGGTCAGGTGAAGAAAAATAATGTTTAACCCTTTAACTAACCATCCAGAGTTTTAGTGATGTTGAGGGAGAGAAAATGGAAAAAGACAAAAATAACTTTCTACCCTTTCAGAGACAGATCCCAGCATATGAGCCACTTTTACACTGACATCTGCAAATATCTTCCTTATGATGATATTGTCATCTGCAACAGTGTTAACTCTTTACCAGATGACAATATTGTAGACTGTTCCAAATTGAAAGCAGTAGCAGACGACAAAATTAAAGTGACTAAAAAATTGAAATTTGTTTTGGGAAGGGTAGAAAATATTGTGGGAAAAGGAGAAAATGCTGGTTACCAGCATTTTCTCCTTTTCCCACAATGTTTTCAAAAGGCTTCTTTCACAGAGTCGTGAAAACCAGGGATTGTTGGGTAAAGAGTTACAGAATCTGAGAAAACTCTGTGGTGTCTACTGATACATACGGAATATCATGCTGTAGTGACTTTCCTGGTGCTTGTATTTACTTCGAGCAGTGTGAGAAAATTTGGTATCGCGCGAGACCGAAGGTCGAGCGAGATGCCAAAATTTTCTTACACAGCTAGAAGTAAATACAAGCACCAGGAAAGTCACTACATCATAATATTCCTTTTATTATATACCTACACCTTTTCAACGACAAAATGTTGCAAATTATTGACATTTTATTCAAAAACGGTAAGAAAAATAAAACAATTAATGTTGTAGTAGCCAGTTACTTCGTTTTAATGAATGGCGGATGAATATTACTGCGTAAGATTTTGACCAATGAACTTGCAAATGAATACATACGTATACCGCGCATGAGTTATGTCATTATGACGTCTCATACCATATCTGGAACACCATTCCACTAAGTGTAGATACAGATTTTTTTTCCGTCGTGTGTGATTTTATCCGCATGCGTCGCATGTATTTAACCCGGAAAACTTACAGGTATATAATAAATGTATTTATCCTCTGAAACCAAACTGTGCAAAGGAAATGTTTATACACCTACCAAAAAAGTTATTACAGATAAAATCATTATTTTGTCAATAAGATATTAATGACAACTACTTTAGGTCATGTCAAATAAGTAATTTTTAGACCAAAACAGCTAACCATAATGGGAGGAAATGAAATATAAGGTGTACGCTCAAAAATTGTACTCTCAAAAGTTATTACCTTGTTATTATTAAAATATCAAGGTAAATCTTTTGGATTTTTAAGAAACTTGAGAAGAAATACACAATGATTGAATGGTGTTTTATGCCACTTTCAACATTATTTCAGCCACATCATGGCAACAGCTCACATATTTATGTATTTCCTGGGTTTTACCAGTACTAGGCTGGGGCTCTGAAGTGTCTTGCCAAAACACACTCCCACGAAAAACCCAGAGAAATGCACAGATCATTCTTAAAACATTGGCACATTTAAAAGACGCTTGTTGTCTTGCAGCCGACAACTTTTGTAAAAACACAGGAAGCAATTTTTTCACTGCCACATGGTTTTCACAGTGTGGCAGTGACTAGTTTTACTAGTATCTGTATCTTAACTTTTCATCTTCTTCCTGATTGAGAACAATTGTAAGCAACAAATTTGATCTTATGGAATTAATGTGCTTTTTTAGGAACAGTTGAAAACAATCTGAGAAGGAGACACTTCCTGTTTTTAAAAGCTTTCTTTCACAGAGTCATAAAAACTTGGAATTGTGTGGTATAGGGTTAACTCATTACCAAACAATTCCATGTTTTGATGACCCTTGTGGGTAAAGCTTTAAGGTTTGGTCACACCAAGCTAATGGACGAGTAACGGATAAAAAATCATTTTATCCGTTCATGTCCGTTCATATCCATTTTATGTCCGTTTCTTATCCGGTGAATCCGCTACTTGTCTGGCGACGTCTGGTGATGTCCGTTCCGTCCGGTGGGAAGTTTTGAGCATGTTCAAAAATTTCCATTGGACAAAATGGACAGAGACGTGCAAGTGACAGACTTTGGATGCATCTGACTATTTATACCCTCGGCATGTCATGTGACCTGTACGTTCCTTGTACGTCGGTGTTCGGTTCATTTCCGTTCATCGTACGTTGGAAGAACGTTTTGTCCAGTTCTCATGCATTGCACTTCCGTTTTATCCGGTACAAGTCCGTTACTCATACGGTGATATCCATTAATAGACTGTTTATTATCCGGTACATATCCGGTAAACGTGCATTTTTTCCGTTACATGTGCGGTACCCGTGTGGTCATTGTGTGGCCTCTTCGCTCCACACACCGATCCCGTGAGCCTCGAGTGGCAGACGAGATGAATTTCGTCACCAGATAACCGAATTCTGCATGTTTTTGTCCATTTTCCCTCCGTCACATATCTGTTGGCCTGTCTGACGAAGCCTTTAGAAAACACTACAGGAAAAACAGAACATCCTGGTAACCAGCATTTTCTCCTTTTACTACAATGTTTTATACTATTTCCAAGGCAAGTTTCTTAATTTAAGCCGCATTTAATTTTCCATCTGCACATGTTTTCAATATATGAGTCATTTTTTGTCATTTGGTAAGGGTTAACCTTATATCCTGCTATATAATTCATATGAAACTTTCAACCGGATCATAAAACCCAAATAATGCTATTTTAAATTTTAATTTTTCAAGAAAAATATCTCCTTAGGTGACAGTGTAAATCCAAGTTCAGACTGCACATTCTGTGCAGTCTGATCTTGGATTTCACTGTCTGCTAAACGTCAGTGAGTCAAGCTTAGCAACCAAAGGGTTAAACCTTTTTTCACTTGGATCATCCATATTGAGGTTATCTGTGGTATATTCATTTCAGGTGTTAATGATCAAACTGAAAAAAAGTGTGGAAAAAGAAATGCACGTTCTTTCACATCAACAATTCAATTTTTTTGCCTCCCTTTTCAAACCTTGACATTCAACCTACTGAACTGTGGCAGAAACTTCAATTCTAAAGAATCCCTGCTGTTGCAGCCAAAATCTATTCAATTTGTTAAAAGGCGTTAACCAAGATGTGTAATAGATGACCACAAATGTAATACAAAACAGACAGTTCAAGTACAGGTGAATCACATAATTGTGCCCGTATAACAAGTCTGGTACATCAGCATAAAACATTACCACAGAGTATGTTAACCCTTTACCACATATCCTGAATTATAATGACCCTGAAGGAAAAGCCTTTTGAAAATATAGAGGGAAAAGGAGAAAATGGTGGTAAAGCATCACCACTAAGTATGTGAACCCTTTATGACATAATCCCAAATTTTAACGACCTTGAAGGAAAGCCTTTTGAAAACATAGTGGGAAAAGGAGAAAATGCTGGTAACCAGCATTTTCTCCTTTCCCACAATGTTTTCTACCCCCTATTAGAGACAAATTTCAGACATCATTTCAGCTACATATAATTTGTAGTCTGCAAATGCCCTCAATTTGGACAAGTCTAAAATTTTGTTGTGTACTAAATGGTTAAATGGGGCTATAAGGATATTTTTAACAGTACAAAACTTCAAAAATAACAATGGAGAGTATTTCCTTACAGACATTATGTAACCTAGCAAATCATTTTCTTTTATTCTGTGCCAAAATTTTAATAAAGAGGATGTCACATGATTAATAAAATGTTCAGTATTAGGGATCATATTCATTTAAATAAATAGAGTTCCTTATTACTAAACAACCATCCTGTCATACAAATCCAAAAATTGCATCGTTTTACCAAATGTAAACATTCAAGTTTCCTAAGGGTTTTAGAAAATTACACATTGCGAGGGGTAAATGCGAAACAGTAACAAATCATATTCCATCCACATTTTGGAAAATTTTACAGGATAGGGAAGAAACCTTCTCATTTCTGTGAAAAGCATTGTTAGATCATGCTGTGTCGAATTGTGTAAAACTCAACAGACTTAGAAAATTTTAATCTAACAATACTTTTCAATGCCCCCATGTTATCTTTGAAAACAACTGAGCTAAAACTGTGCAGTCTGATCTTTGATCTACACTGTCTGCCCTGCTTACACATCCAGAACCAAGCAACCTTGATATTGCGACCTAGGTCTTTTTTCTATATAAAAAATTTAACCTCTCTTCGGTTTATCCTGCACTTAAAGGATTAATAGAAATATGAGAGCCATGCTCTGGGAAAAGGGGACTTAAATGCATTTGCAAAAAGTATCGACCCTGGTCAGCCTGTGCAGTTCGTGCAGGCTGACATGGATTAAACTTTTTGCTATTCAATTTGTAAATTTTCTGCATGTCAAAGGACCATTCTACCTACGCAATGAGCCAGTTGTTAGACAAAATGGATTTTATGGATCCCTGACTATGTGATGACTTGCTTGGTATGATGCATCACGGACATGCATTAAGCCCCCTTTTCCCATGGTGTGATTCATTATGTTACAGGCTGTTTGTTTTGAATGGAGTCAATCAACTCAGTTATGTACAGTAAACAACACCATGAAAAGGGGAGCTTTTGAGCTAGTGGACAATGGTAATCATGTATATCTTTATCACAAAACAAAATTTCAGACTTGTCCCTATTAATCCTCGAAGTGCTTTTCACAACTAAAGTTGCCTTTGTGGCCAGTATAGATCAAGATCAGGTTGCACAAAACGTGCAGCCTGATCTTTGATCTATACTATCCGCTTTGCTGAAAGCCTTTAGACAAAAGCAACTTTGAACTTGGGATTGCTTGGGTCTTTATTTTAAGACTGAATATGTCTGATAAGTTAATTTGGTGTTAAAATTTTAACCCTTTACCACACAATTCCAAGTTTTAACTACCATGAAGAAGAATCTTTTGATAACATTGTGGGAAAGGAGAGAATGCTGATAACCAGCATTTTCTTCTTTTTCCGAAATGTTTTCTACCATATCAGACAGACTTCACCATTTGAGATACATTTATCATGTTGTCTTCCATTGCTTTTAATTCGGTCTGGTCCAAAATTTTGTTGTTCGTTAAAGAGATAAGCAGACAATAACATGAATTGTGGCAAAGAGGATGGGATTTTTCTTTGAACACCAAGAAAACACTGTGAGGAAAAGAAGAAAATGCTGTAACTCAGCCTTTTCTCACTTTCCCACATTGTTTTTAAAGTCTTTCTTCCTTTGGGCCATGAAATCGAAGGATTGTTTGGGTAAAAGGGGTATCCAACTGTTTGGCCCTTTTGTCCTGAAAAAAAAATACGATATGGTGATTTACACAGATAAACAAGGATGATACAAGGTATCTCTATTACCTGACCTGTCAATAAGTTGCAAAAGTTGACCTTTTTACAAATACTGTAATGCTATTTTACTAGACTTACACCCCTACCACACAATCCCGACTTTGCGATTTGTATTGGAATTTAACAGCTTAGATCATATCACAGCAATCAAAGCACATATGCATGTTTTGTGGCTTTTTCATACCTGTACTGAAACAATTTTCTTTCCAAGCCACTGACAACTTTTCTCACATGCATCAAGAGGTGACATGCAGAAAGTCACAGCAGAGAAATTTTGCCTCTACAAGGTATCGAACCCGCATAAACCAAGTCATTAGTCAGATATGCTAACCACTGAGCTACCAAGCCCGGCCCAGTTTAATGACCCTGAGGAAGAAGGCTTTCGAAAACATTGTGGGAAAGGAGAAAATGCTGGTAACCACTATTTTCTCCTTTTCCCACAATGTTTTCTAACCTATCAAAACAGTTTCCATCACTTGAGCCAAATTTAAATTGTCGTCTGCTAATGCTTTAACCCTTTCCCACACGGCAAAATTTAAGACCTATCCAAATTGAAAGCATTTGCAGACGACAATTTCATAGTGGCTTAAATGACGCAACTTTTCTTTGATAGGGTAGAAAACTTTGTGGGAAAAGGAGAAAATGCTGGTTACCAGCATTTTCTCCTTTTCCCACAATGTTTTCAAAAGGCCTCGTTTTTAGGGGTGTGAAAAGGCGTCACTGTGTGGTAAAGGGTTAAATTTGGACAAGTCTACATTTTTGTCGAGTGGTAAAGAGTTAAAAAGGAGACTTTTGAAACCATCATACAACTTTTCTCCTTTTCCAAATTTTATTTTACTAGGAGTAAAAAGGAGGCTTTAGAAAACATCAATTTTCTCCTTTCCAACAGCGAAGCAACCATTTCAGAGAAAAGTCCCATTATTAGAACCACACTTACTTTATCTTTAAATTAGTTGGCGGTCCTGCATGCCTCAGACAAAGGTAAAGTGTAGGACTCATGAACTGGAGGCCACAGACTTGAGCCTCACTGGATCCACTTGGCGTTTTGCCCTTGGGCAAGACACTTCAGAGCCCTAGCCTAGTACTGGTGCATCCCAGAAAATACATGAATATGTGAATTGATAAGACTGAAATAATGTTGAAAGCAGTGTAAAATACCAACCATTCAATCAATCAATCAATCTTTAAATTAGTTACCTTGACTTCGTAAGAGTGTTGTACAAAGTATATGAATACATGGTAATAAAAACTAAAAGGGAATACATGGATAGGTGCACTGCCTGTCTTTGGTATGAATAAAGTGATGTTGAAAACAACTTTAAACAAAAAACAAACATTTAATCCTGAGAGTGTCAAACAGTTGAAATGGACATTTCTGATTTTCACTAAATTACCTTTTACCACACAATCTCTTGTTTTAAGAACTTTGAGAAGTAAAGCTTTTAAAAACATGGTGGAAAATGAAGAAAATGCTGGTAATCAGCATTTTCTTCTTTTCCAATAATGTTTTCTACCCTTTCAAGAACAAACTGCTTCATTTAAATCATGCTGACAATGTGTGCATCTGTAAATGCTTTCAACTTGTATGAGTCTAAGGTTTTCTCATCTGGTAAAGTCTTAAAAATGACAGGATATTGTAATTTCACAGCTGTTTACATCTTAGAGAAGACCCAAGATCCTACAACATGCTCGATTCCGCCTGATCTTGATCAACACTGTTTAGAAAAGTAATAAAGGTAACGCAGGGTGCTCTGAAATGAATAGAGCATAACCACTTACTAAACAAGCCTGTGTTTTAATTGCCCTGCAGTAAAAAGGCTTTTGAAAACACTAGAAAAAATAAGAAAATGCTGGTAGCCAGCATTTTCTCCTTTTCCCACATCATTCCTACCATTTCAAATACAAAACCTATCTACTCTATCAAGCCGCACTCAATTTGCATTACCTGTAATTTGTCTTCTGCAAATGCTTTCAACTTGGACATGTGGAAAAGTTTGTTCTTCGTTAAAAAGTTCAGCCAGGTTGATGTAAAGAACAGGTCACTGGGGCGAAAGCAAAGTTTGGATGGCCTATTTTGGGTGAAAAAAATTTACCTACAAAACTTCATTCATTGTGTATAATTATTTATATTTTTTTATAAATAAAATAACAAATTTTATCACTCCTGATATCTTTCAAAATACATCCCTATTTAGAATCAATTAACTTCACAAGGTGGATACATTCAAAGAAAGAAGATATATATATTGTCAAGTTTTTTATTTCATCATAATAATGGTATCCAACATTTTCTTCTATTCTGATACTGTTTTTTACCCTTTCAACAACAAATCAAATCATATGAGCCCTATTTAGTTCATTGTCTGCTAAAGCTTCGAGTTTGGATAAGTCTATAATTTTTTCATCTGGCAGAAAGACCTTAACTCTTTACCAAACGACAAAATTTTAGACGAGTCAAAATTGAAAGTACTTGCAGATGACAAAATAATTATGACTGAACAATTAAAATTTGTTTTGGGAAAGGTAAAAAACATTGTGGGGAAAGGAGAAAATGCTAGTGACCAGCATTTTCTCCTTTTCCCACAATGTTTTTAAAAGGCTTCTTTCTTATGGTCGTTAAGTCAGAATTGTGTGGTAAAGGGTTAAGCTGCTGCTATTGGATAAAGTTTTCAAAGAGAATACCTTTTTTAGAAACAGAATGTAAGGCCATGACTTTTCACTGAAACTTCTACCACACAATCCTGAGTTTTAACGACCCTGAAGATTAAAGCCTCTGAAAACATAGTGGTAAAAGGAAAAAATCCTTTTCCCACAATGTTTCCTACCTTTCCAAAGGCAACTCAAATAGCTTTTAATTTGTCATCATTCTGTAAATTCATAAAGGCTGGTCTAGTCAGAAATTTTGTCATTTGGTATAGAAACAGAATGTAAGGCCATGACTTTTCACTTACACTTTTACCACACAATCCTGAGTTTTAACGACCCTGAAGATTAAAGCTTTTGAAAACATAGTGGTAAAAGGAGAAAATCCTTTTCCCACAATGTTTCCTACCCTTCCATAGGCAACTCAAATAACTTTTAATCTGTCATCTGTAAATTCATAAAGGCTGGTCTAGTCAGAAATTTTGTCATTTGGTAAAGAGTTAACATCCTTGTAGCTTGTTAATGTCACCTAATACCTGGTGTCAAGGTCATTGGTTACATTAACTGCTTTAATTAAGCGGCAAAAAAATTGTAATACAGAACTTGACAGATAAAAATGACTACTACACAATGCAAGTTTAGCTCTTTTTTTAACATAAAAAGTATTTGCAAACAAAAACTTAGGAATTAGGAATAATGGGGTTTTAGAAAGGATAGAAATCATTTCTGGAAACAGAAAAAATGCTGCCCAGCATTTTCTCCTTTTCTAAAAATGTTTTCAATTGCATTTTTGTTTCTCATAGTAGTTAAAACTCAGGACTGAGCTTTTAAGAGGTATAATTGGGAAAAAATAAGCTAGTTCTGGATATTTTTAGGGGCCAATATTGGGTCCCAAATTTACAGACACAAAATCCCCGTATTACCACCTTCCAATTTCTTCCTTTTCTGTCCAAGTTGAAAGCATCTCTAGATGACAAACAAAATCTGTCTCTGCCGATTTCATTTCCCTTGCAAAGGATAGAAATTACAGTGGGTAAAGGAGAAAATGTTGGTCACCAGCATTTTCTCCTTTCCCCACAGATGTTTGCAAAAACCTTCTTCCCAAAGGTCGTTAACAATCAGGATTGTCTGGGTAAGGGATAAAATACCCATTTCATTTACAGAGCAATCTGGGGCTTAAAGTTCTTTCTCCATTGTAAATACAACCTAAACAAATAAACACAGGCTAAGAAGCTTTCATACTAGCAGTGTTTAATAATCACAAAATTTCAACGTTTTGAAATTTTGAACTCTTTTCATGCCCAAAACACCTGCAAAAGTACAGGTATGTACAACAAAAAGATCTGCAAATATAAAATTTTTTTTTCTTATTAATACAGGTTCATAATTGAAAATGGATGGATGTAAGTATTTAACTCTATACGAGACAACAAATTTTAAACTCATCCATATAAGAAGCATTTTGTAGATGACAGAATTTAATTATATTACTCAAATTATGAGATTTGTCTTTAAAAGAGTAGAAAAGATTGTGAGAAAAAGAGAAAATACTGGTTGCCAGTATTTCTCTATTTCCCATGTTATATCAAAAACCATATCTGCAGGATCTTTGAAACAGGTAATTGTTTGGGTGAAGCAAAAACTGTCATATTTGCAAATTAAAAAGTAAATTTATTTTATTTCTTACTCAAATTCTCCCAACTTGTTGTGTTCCTGGTTTTCAACTTGACCCTTAAACAAGTGAAGAGGACTCAAGAATATCCCTTTGCCGTCTGTCCACACGAAACCATTTTCTGGATGTACAGCTGAAAGTAGAAAAAAACTAGATTATCAATCCTGAAGTCCGAGGTTCGATACCAGGCCTGGCCAGAACCTTTCTGAGACACTTTGTGTTTCCCACCTAACTAGAGGTGAGGTGGACTGAAACCCAAAGGTAGCCTCGCATGTATCGGTGCTCTACACCGGGCACGCTAAAGAACCAAGAAGGTCTATTCGAAGAAGAGCTTGGAGATCGTACCCAGATCTCCTTGTTTCCCATTCGTTCTCTCTATAATGGTCCATACCATACATGTATATGCCTAGAGCACAGAGGGACCTTAAACCTACAGTCATCATCAAGGATTTCTACTGAATATCAGTCTGCCTTAATCTGCTGTCTAGCCAAGCTATATACATGTCATGCCATCCTAGCTAGCCAGATCGTTCCTTGAGCCATGCATTTGTTGCCAGCATTGGGCATAAGTAAATAGGGAAATTATTTTTAATACAAAGCAGCAATACTTCAAATAGGAAATTACTGGTAACTGTCTTTTAGCATAATACAGAAAATATTTTTGCGATATTTTCCACTCTCTAATGTTCCTTCATGCATAGCTTGTCATTTGCAAATGATTCAACCAACACAGAGTGCTACTATGTCTAAATATATAAAATCTCAAATTTATTGTTAATTTTTGCTTCTTACATACATTTGTTTTACCTCTTTACCAAAAAGTCCTGTTTAACAACCCTGAAGACGGTTTTTGAAAAAGAGAAATATACTGTAGAATATGGCAATAATATGCTGGTAGCCAGGATTTTCTCCATTTAGAACATTTTTCTACCCCAAAAGACATTTGGTCGTTTGAGCCAAATTTGATTTATAATTTGCAAACACTTTTATATAGATGTGTCTAAAATTTGTACTTGAGTTAACTCTTTACCACACAATAAAAATTTTGACCTGTCCAAATTAAAAGCATTTGCAGACAACAATTTAAATTTGGCTCAAATGATAGAAGTTGTCTTTAATGTGGTAGAAAACACTGTGGGAAAAGAAGAAAATGCTGGTATCAGGATTTTCTCCTTTTTCCACAATGTTTTCAAGAGCCTTTTTTTTCAGGGTCTTTAAAACACGGGATTGTGTGGTAAAGGGTTAAGCCACAAACATTTCAAAATCTGTGCATGACTGAACAAGTTGTCAGCAGAATGGTAAGGTACTAGTTAGTCAAAGGGTGAAAAATAACCTTGGTGGTAACAGGTTGATATATTTTTTTTTTATAGACTAAAATACAACCTAGAAACAGCCATAAATAATGTTTCTAATCATACAAATATATTGTTTGCATGGTAACAGCTGTACCTTGTACAAGGCAAAAAATAATCATCAGATATCTAAATTGGTCTTTTTGTATCCTTTTTTTTTTTAATAAATATAAGCCAGTGCTCTGGCAAAAGGGGGTTTAATGCATCCATGTGATACTGAGCAAGTCATCACATGATTATGGATCCATAAAATCCATTTAGTCAAACAATCAACTGGATCTGGAGGTAGAACGTCCTTTGCCATGTAGAAAATTTACAAAGAGCGAAAAGTATCAGCCAATGTCAGCCTGCACAGATTGCGCAGGCTGACATGGGTTGATACTTTTTGCAGATGCATTCCACCCCCTTTTCACAGAGCATGGCTCATACCATATTTCTATGCTAAAATCCATATTATAAGCACTTTAGAACTGTCTAAATGCTATTACAATACGATGAGTTACGATAAAAAGGGCTTTTCTTTTAAAGTTATATATATGTAGTATACATGTAGTTTCCCTTTGAATCCCATTACAACTATCCTAATCTATACCCCTGGATTGTGAAGATCATGTAATATACATGTAATGTATTCTACCACACCTCAAACAACCTCAATTATGAATTATGAAACGGCATAAAGGTTTGCCATGCACTACTAGTTGTTATAAGAACATAAATTTATGAAAAGATAAAATGCAATCTACATACAAGTTGCTGCAATCTATAAACAAGTGCTGTATTTCAATTTAGTCAGTGGCAAACACTTTTGACCAAAATCAGATGTCACAACAATACAACCATTGGATACATGCCTTACCTAAACTGTAAGTTCCTAAGTAATTACTAAGCTTAGACTCAGGGAGTAATGCTGCATTTCAAGGCAATGACATTTAAAGATAATTACATCAATACTTGTTTAGCCAGTTTTTAACCCATTTCATCTTTATTTTATCAAACTACAACCATTCTTGTATCTTTATGCCAAATTTTCCTCCTAACAGTTGCAAGGTTGCATAGATTATGACCAATAAACAATGCCATCATAGAAATCACTGTTGTGATATTTCTGGTTTTTAATTGAAGATTTCCAATATGGGTATTTATCCCTTACACTATTATATAGTGGTAATTTATCTTTATCTTATCAGCTGACTAACTTTTAAACCATTCTACAGTCTACTAAATTTTTAAAGCGTTTTTTCTTCTCTGGCTGTAAGGATATATCTTTAAGTTCTTAACCAATATCTACCGGTATGCTATAAATAAACTCATATGAATACCAACAACAAGGGTTTGATAAGAACACAATATCACTTAAATAGGAATATCCAAACCTATCTTTATGACAAGCTGTCTCCAATCCACACTCTGTAACTTTACAAAATGAAAGTACCTGACTCTTATTTCTCATATCTACAAAGTTATGATTAATTTGACAGTGTTAATTCCAGTCTATTATAGTCTCCCTACCCTAATCATAATCAAAATTACACCAAACATTTGTTTGTATTTGAGTTTAAAGCCATTTTAACAGCTTAGGTCACATCACGGTGGTCAGTGCACCTACACACATGTTTCCTGGCTTTCTCACACCAGTATAAACACAAAATTCTGTCAAAACCACTGACTACTTATCTCACATTCATCAAAGGTCCTTTTTGCCATATTGTTTCAGGGATTTCCCTGACCACCCCCTCACCACCATTTCAAGGGGGTCATATGACCTGTATGAAAAAGGAAAGCCCTGATGTTTCAAATCTTACATCAGGTTGATTATTTATATTTCAGAAGGATGCTTTCCTGCTCTTATCCTTGCCTTGTCTGCTCTCAGAGTGTTTCAGCAGAAAATGAGTTAAACCTATTCCATTTGTGTTTTATCAACCCCGAAAGATGAACGCTTTTGAAAACCTTGCATTTAACTCTTTACCAAACGAAAAAATTTTAGACATGTCAAAATTCAAAGCATTTGCAGACAACAAAATTTATGTGACTCAAAAATCAAAGTTTGTTTTGGGAAGGGTAGAAAACATTGTGGAAAAAGAAGAAAATGCTGGTTGCCATGCTGTTGGCTAAAACGATGGAACTTGTCTTTGATAAGGTAGGAAACATCATGGGAAAAAGGAGAAAATGCTGGTTACCAGCATTTTCTCCTTTTCCCACAATGTTTTCCAAAGGGTTCTTTCTCAGAGTTTTTAAAACAGGATTGTGTGGTAAAGAGTTGGGTGCATCTGAGTCATCTTCAATGAGAAGTTGGTTTCATGAAATCTGCAAAAATTATTAACCCCTGTCAGCCTGTGTGGACTGTGAAGGCTGACCAGAGTCAAAACTTCTTGCCATTTTGGTAAATTATCTACATGTCAAAGGACATTCTATATGTGATGATACAGCCAGTTTTTAGACAAATTGGATCCATAGTGCTGGTATGTGACAACTTTCTTCGTATAATGCAATACTACGATGCATTAACTCTTTCCTTACCAAAGACAACACCAGAAACTTTTGTGGACAGTGTAGATCAAGATCAGACTGCACAGAACATGCAGTCTGATCTCTGATCTACACTGTCTACTGTACTCTAGATTATGACTGAGCTGTTTCTTGATCTTGCAGCGAAAGTTTGTCATCTTTGAATTTGCAATTTATTCATTCAGTAATGAAAGAGTTAAACCCCCTATTCCTAGGGAATCACCCTTTTTACAATTCCACTCTCACTAAGCAGGTCAACAACGGTCACAGGCCACTATCTTTATGATGTGTCATCTTGGAATGTTGCATTCTGAATAAATTGTTCTTACTATCTCCCAACACAAATCTATGGACCAACGTAGGTAAACATCCTACGGTATCCAGATAAGTAGGATATCATCAAATTCTGTAATTATTTCATCCTCATTATTACCTATGTTTTGGGTGTTGTTTTTGAAAAATCTGTATTACTGAGGGTCATGAAAACATGATATTGTTTGATAAAAGGTTAATGCAGACATAATTAACTCTTTACCACACAATCCCAACTTTTAACGACCCTAAGAAAGAAGCCTTTTGAAAACATTGTGAGAAAAGGAGAAAATGCTGGTAACCAGCATTTTCTCCTTTTCCCACAATGTTTTCTACCCTTCACAAAACAAATTTCAAACTTTCAGTCACTTGTATTTTGTCGTCTGCAAGTGCTTTCAATTTGGACCAGCCTAAAACTTTGTCGTTTGGTAAAGAGTTAATTGCATAACCATCCAGCTGACATCTGTTAGAAGCATTGTTAAAGTTGAAAAACTGTTCATAATGTGTATTTACAGTGGTATTATCTAGACAATGCCACTGCATCCTCAATTCCATGTATTGTATTGAAGATCATGCCCATTTCTGTGCATTCTATGCTTTAACTCTTAACCACACTAACCCGCATTTTAACAACCCTGAGAAAGAAGCCGTTGGAAAACATTATGGGAAAAGGAGAAAATGCTGGTAACCAGCATTTTCTCATTTTCCCACGATGTTTTCTACTCTTTCAAAAAATGAAATGATCATTTTGGCCACATTCAATTTGTAGTCTGCAAATGCTTTGAATTTGGATGAGTGTAAAATTTTGTCGTTTGGTAAAGAGTTAATGCACAAGAGCTTTTAAAATACATCACTGAGTATATAGCCACATTCACTTTGAGGCCGAAATTGGCACAATTAATTAACGGTTTCAAATATTACTATGGACAAATCTACAGGCTCTACCCATGTCAAACATGTTTATATCATCAGTCCCAAAACATTTATCATAGGCTAAATTAATCTAGTAAATGATAATTCCTAAAATCTGACATAATTCATTCCTTCTGCAGGAAGAGAAGCCACAGAAAAGTAAAGAAAACCCTCCCAAAACAAATGTCCTTAATTTTAGTATCAAACACATTTATTTTTCCACCTGTCCAGATGAAGATAATCAAACTACTTGACCTTATTCTATTATCCCTTTCCAAAACAACAAGTTTTAGATTCTTTCAAATGAAACAACATCTGCAGACGACAAATTCGAAATTAGTACATTAATGAGCTCAAACTCTCTGACAGGGTAGAAAACATTACCATGGGAAAAGGAGAAAATGCTGGTTACCAGCATTTTCTCCTTTTCCCACAATGTTTTCAAAATCCTTCTTCTCCAGGGTCATGAAAACCCGGGATTGTGTGGTAATGGGTTATGTTACCGCTACAGACAAAATTTAGACCAACCCAAAAGTGACGTAAATTACACAATGGAAAATAAAAGAGAGGAAAACAGGCTTGTATATAACAGTGCGGAAAAAATAACTACACCCAGTACTCCTTTTTCAACAATTTTTCAAACCCCATATGAGCTGTACTTTGGTAAAAGAGGGTTTGATGTATCTTTGTGACAGATCATACCAAGCAAGTCTTCACATAATTAGGACCTATAAAGTCCATTTTGTCTAACAACTGGTTGAATCCTGATGTAGAATGGTCCATGGACATGCATAAAATTTACCAAAAGCTACAATTTTCGATTCAGTTCAGCCTGCCGAAACTGCAGGATGTCCAGGGTCAATACTTTTTGCAGACACATTAAGCCCCCTTTTCACAGAGCATGGCTCATAAGCCTCCTTTTCACAGAGCTTTGCTCATAACTATTGGGACGTAAGAATTGTATTGTGAAGTACATGATAAATCCTTAGAATGTTATAAAGTATGATTTGAGTTGTTTTTGCAGACAAATTGGATTAAGGTCAAACTTTAAACATGTCTTACAGCTGTCCATGTTACAAAATATCATCACAAAAACAGATATTTGCTTGTAATAAGAATTCCCTCATGCAAGTGCTTCTAATTTGGGAAGTCCAAAAGTTTGTTGTTCTGGTAAAGAGTAAATCATTGCCCCAAGTCTTGTTTGCCCTTTATCTAATGTTACTGGGTATCGAATCATTGCAAAAACGACAACTGATTGTAATCAGGACCTGATGTAATACAAGAACATGTGTACTAACAATACTGACATCATTAAAATGTCAACTTTTGGGCAAAAATCCCTTTGATCTGCTTTACCTCTGATAAATTCAATCAGTCTTTGTACTTCTCCTAACAATGTAAACTGTGGTTCTTTGATAGAATTGTGACCACTTTCAGATTTATCAGACAAAAAGACACTCATTTGAACAACAAATAGGAATCTAGAAAAAAATAGTTAATCTTTTAACCCTTTCCCAAACAACAAGTTTTAGACATAATTACAATTTCAGGGTTGCTCTTGTCTCGTCCTAAAGATCTTGGCAAAGAAAACTGTGTGCTTAAAAGTTTAGACTGCCCTCTTTGTTACCAGCATTTTACACCTTTTTCAACAATTTTCTTCAAACTCTTTTATATAAGTATTGCTAAAACATGGGATTGATTGGTAAAGGGTCAATTTAGTGACTGTAAACCTTGGAATTGATTAAAGCTGTATCAAAATTAATCTCAAAATATTTTTATTGCTTTGAAAACCACCAAAATAATTTGATAGACCCAGAAAAATATTATTAGGTATTAACAATAAAGGCCATTTCATGTTAGCTATTTCTATTTTGGAGTTCAAACTAACACCTTGGAAAAACCGATCAGAAGTTACAAATCAATAAATGTTCTGCCTAAAGACTTTCCAAGTATTCTTGAAAAGTATTGATCAAGTAAAAAGCCTTAACCCTTTCCCACAAAATCCCCCGTTTTTATAGGAAAGCTTTTTAAAAAATTGTGGAGAAAAGGAGAAAATGCTATTAACCAGCATTTTCTCCTTTTCCCAAAAGGTTTTCTACACTTCCAAAGAGAACTTTCAGTTATTGAGTGACATTTGAGTCACACATGGATTGTTATCTGCAAAGACTTTCAATTTGGACAAGTCTGTATTTTTACCGTATGATAAAGAGTCAAAGAGGCTTTGCATAGAAATTTCCAGAGAACCAGACATAAATTGGGTCATCCATTTTTTCAACGATTGTCTCTACACTAAAACCACTGAAATACTGTCTCTATGAAAAAAATTCCGATGAGTAGCCACAACCTTGGTTTCAGGTACAGCATTAGAGAAAGAGATGCATGTTCCTTTTCGATTTCCCTCTGACCCCGGTCACATTGAAAAATTGCCCAAAAATTCGAGTTATGCATCCAAAATAAAATATCCCAATGAAAAACTAAAATATTAAATTTGCTATACAAGCCTGTACCAAACAATCCTGAGTTTTAACGATCCTGACGAATAAAGCTTTTTAGAACATTGTGGGAAAAACAAAAAATAATGGTATTTACTTGCATTTTCTGCTTTTCTATGTTTTCTATCTTATAGTAGACAAATCCTACCTTTGAGCCACACATAATTTGTCCTGTGCCACTTACTGCTTTCAATTTGGAAGAGTCTAAAATTTTTATTGTATGGTAAAGAGTTAAATCATAAGATTGGCTATTTAACTGCTATCTGATTTAATCATCAAATATTCCATTTATCTGATTCTATTTCATTATAACCAAAGGGACACAGAAATCATTACCATGTTTTCTCTACTATTGATCTCAGAGAAACTTTTGTCAAGAATTTAGAGAGTAATCTGCTTAACTCTTTACCAGACGACAAAATTTTAGACTAGTCCAAATTGAAAGCATTTGCAGACGACAAATAAAATAAAGCTGAAATGATGGGTTTTGTATGTGAAAGTGAAGAAAACAATGTTTTCTACCCTATCAAAGAAATATTGCATAATTTGAGCCACACTGAAATTGTTGTATGCAAAATGCTTTCTATTTGGACAAGGCTAAAATTTTGTCGTCTAGTAAAGGGACTGAGTAAACCTTTTGGTAATAATCACCTGAAGTTTCCATCCAGAGACATTCTAATCTGGGACACTTCTGAATAATTAATTTCACTCAATTAGGTCCCTTGCTACAACTTCACAATTATAAGCTTTAAAATAAGTGGGATCAAAATCAGTTGCCAAGAATGTTTATCTAAGTGTTTGTATACTAGCAACAATTGGTATCTCAGGCAGTGTAGATCAACATCAGACAGAATAAGTCATGCAGTCTGATCTTAATTCTACACTTTCCTACATACGTGTGGTGAGATATTCATTTGTCCAACTTGTAACTGGAATACTTAAATAAAGAGTCAACAGTGACAGACTTCCAGAAAATTAACCCATTAGGCAGCTAAGCCCAACTCATTGTATTTCTGTAAACAATGTAGATCAAGAACAGACTGCACAAAACCTGCACTCTCATCATTGATCAATAATGTCTGACACATAGAGATTTATCAAGCAAAAAGAACTTTGAAATCCAAACATTTGGAATTTTACTGCTGGCTTGAAATTTTCATTTGATTCACTCAGCAGTTAAACTCTTTACAAAACAATTACCTGTAAAGCCTTGGTCACACCGAGCTAACGGACGAGTAACGGATAAAAAATCATTTCATCCGTTCGTGTCCGTTCGTATCCGTTTTATGTTCGTTTCTTATCCGGTGAATCCGCTACTTGTCCGGCGATGTCCGTTCCGTCCGGTGGGAAGTTTTGAGCATGTTCAAAACTTTCCACCGGACAAAACGGAAAAAACGGACAGAGACATGCAAATGATTGACTTTGGATGTATCTGACAATTTATACCCTCGGCATGTCACGTGACCGGTACGTTCCTCGTACGTTGGTGTTCGGTACATTTCCGTTCATCGTACGTTTTATCCGGTTCTCATGCGTTGCACTTCCGTTTTATCCGGTACAAGTCCCTTACTTGTACGGTGATATCCGTTAATAGACCGTTTATTATCCTGTACATATCCGTTAAACGTGCGTTTTTTTCCGTTACATGTGCGGTATTCGTGCGGTCATTGTGTGGCTTCCTCGCTCCACACACCGATCGCGTGAGCCTCGAGCGGCAGAGGAGATGAATTTTGTCACCGGATAACCAAATTCTGCATGTTTTTGTCCGTTTCCTCCCCGTTACATATCCGTTAGCCGGTCTGACCAAGCCTTAAAATTCAGACAGCTCCTTATTAAAAGCACCTAATTTAAGGTGGCACAAATGATGAAGTTTGTTTTATATAGACAGAAAACATTTTGGGCAGAGGAAAAAATGCTGGTTACCAGCATTTTCTCCTTTTCCCACAATGTTTTCAAAAGCCTTCTCTTTCAGGGTCGTAAAAACTCAGGATTGCATGGGAAAGAGTTAAGACAAAGTAGAAAATATTGGCTGGAAAGAGACCAGATGTGCTGTGCCTGTTTCTTGACTGGACTCTGGTGACATGCTATCAGCTATGTTGCTGGGGTTGGGTCCCAATGCCGAGCAAGGAAGCAAGTCTCCTGGAGGAGTCAAGCTATTAGCCTTGCTAATCTGTGGAGTCATGCTTCTGGGCATGTCTTCCTTTAGCAGAGACCACGGGTCGTGCTTTCTTACCACCTCGATTGCGAATCCCACACATCAGCTCCAATTTGAGCAATCTCACCCTTGCCTCCAACTCCACACTCTCTATCTGGTAGGGATTAACATCTCAGGATAGCCGGGAAACCTGCACTCAGCCCTCTTATTCTTAAAGAGTTAAGACACCCTCACTCTATAACAAATTGTCTCATGGGTAAACTGTTAGAAAGATATTTTCATATTAATAATGCTGGCATGAGTGGCATGTTTCCAATCACTTGAACTATGTTTGCCAAGTTGCCAACAAACAGATTTTCACATCCACTATGTCATTTGTTCAATCATGTTGAGGTCACTTCTTTACAAACTTCTTCATGAATTAGTTACTTATAACAATTACACAATGTTCTTTCAATGTTCTTTGTACAGTTGATCCAGGTTGCCCATAGGCAGCTTGTGCAACATGTTGGATGTTCAGTGAGATATCATTGACATTCCTATATATTTGTTTCACATTTTGCCCTGGTTTGTTGATATGCTGTTACTGATACATTATGAACTTGTTCTGGTGTCATTTCAAATGTTTTTTTTTTAGTTCTTTACGCTTATCTCACGATGATCACATTCATAAGCTTTATGTGCATGTTTGTGTGAATCCTAGCTTTGCAAGTGCCCTCAGTTCATCATAGCGTATAGGTAACTCTATTTCTATGCCAAAATGTATCAAATTTTAATGATTTAAATAAGAAGGCTTTTGAAAGTTGTAACTGTTTACCATTTAATCCCCTGTTTCAACAACTAAAAGAAAAATGGCTTTTGAAAATACTGTCGGAAAAGGAGAAAATGCCTGCAACCAGCACATTTTCTACACTTTCTTAGAAACATTCTTAGAAGTAAGATTTAACTTGCTATCTATGTATGCTTTTGATCTGATCTCATCTAAAATCTTGTCATTTGGTGAAGAGTTTAGGGTAACTGTTATATTTGAAATAAAGATAAACCATACCATCACAATTTTAAATCCATCAACAGGCATTCAGTAACATGCAAGTATGCTGTCCAGCACCAGTTGCTTCTCATTATACATTCCTCATTCAAATATTATATCAATTGTAAACTGATACAGACATTAATATTATACCACACAATCCCGACTTTTAACGACCCTTGGCAAAGGGACGTTTGAAAATAATGTTGAAAAAGGAGAAAATGCTGGTAACCAGCATTTTCTCCTTTTCCCACAATGCTTTCTACCCTTCCCAAAACAAATTTCAATCTTCCAGTCACATTTACTTTGTAATCTGCACATGCTTTGAATTTGGACGAGTCTACAATTTTGTAGTTTGGTAAAGAGGTAATATTATACCACATTCAACACAAGTAACAGCTGGTCATGTGAAGGCATACATATTTAAATACATTCAGCTTTCATATTTCTGTGATTTTACTTTTATACTATATTACATTCCTAAAATATGTTCTTAGGTATACAGCCTAGTTATTTAGAAATGAAAAGGGGAGAAAATCAACAGTAACTAGCAATTTCCCTTGCAAAACTCTAAACACAGGCATGGGACCTCAGTTCTGCTATTCAGGGCCACATTCACTAGCTATTCTTGGTTTCATTCTAGATTTAGAATTGTAACACAACTTCTGATTGGCTACACCATTTGGTTTTAGCCAGTCAGAGGTTGCCTTACTTTCAATTTTGCTGCAGGAGGTAAAGAGTTAACTCTGCCCTAGACACTAGACAACAAAATTTTGGACTTTTAAAAATTAAACATATTTGCAGACAAAAGTGGAATGTGGGTAAAATGATTAGACTTCTTACTAAAAAAAGAAAAACTTGTAGGAAACCAACATCTTCCTCTTTTTCCACAATTATTAAAGATTTCACGAGATTTTTTCCAGTCATCAAAACACTGGGTTCTTAACCCTTTACTCCACAGATACTCATTTTGACGCATCAAGAACAGACAGCTTTTGAAAACATTGTGGGAAAAGGAGAAACTGCTCGTAACGAGCAGTTTCTCCTTTTCCCACAATGTTTTCTACTCTATCAGATATCTGTATCTCCATTTGTCCACATTTTTGACATCATATCTTTATTTGCTGTTGAACTGGAAGAGTCTAAAATTGGCATATCAGGTAAAGGGTTAAGTAAAGGGTACACCAGCATTTTCTCCTTTCTCACAATGTTTTCTACCCTTTGTAAAATAAATCTCACAAATAGAGCTATACTGAATGAACCATGTTGAATTTGTTGGCTAGAAGCACTCTCAATTTCAGGGAGGCCAAAATTTTGTTGTTTGGGCAAAGGTAAACTCTATACCAAACATCAGAATTTAAGACGGGTCTGACCGTCCAAACTGACAGCATTTGCAGACAAGAAATCAAATGAAGCTCACTGATTATTTCTGTTTTCGATGGGATAGAAAATATGTTGTCAATGTTTTCAAAAGCATTCTGCTTCAGGGTCATTAAAACTCAGGATTGTGTGGTTAAGTATTAATTCATAATATCAATAATAATTGTAGGGTCATTAAAACACTCGATTTCTGTTTTCAATGGGGTAGAAAACATTATGGGAAAAGGAGAAAATGCTGGTTACCAGCATTTTCTCATTTCCCACAATGTTTTCAAAAGCCTTCTGCTCTAGGGTCATTAAAACTCAGGATTGTGTGGTAAAGAGTTAAACCACATGATGAAGACAGGGTATCTCATTATGGCCTGAGGCTATGCACAAATAATTTTAATTCCTTCTCAAAATTTGCTGAACTAAGTAGCTTTATCTACTCTTCCCTTTTCTAATCACAATAAAAACCATAGCTTAACACATTATCAAATAGTTTCGTGTTTATACAACCTATAAGATAAGGCTTTTCAAAACATTGTGGGAAAAGGATTTGTTTGTAATCTAAATTGAAGTTTAATGCCATTTAACAGCTTAGGTCATATCACAGCTGTAAGTGCACCTATGTATGTGTTTCCTGGCTTTTTCAAACCAGTACTGACACAACTTTCTTTCCAAGTCACATAATCACCAATTTCTTCCCCTCTTTTCTGTCAACAAAATTTCATAACACCACTGAAAGCTGAGGCGTAACAACACAGTCATACTTCAATTCTTAATTAATAAAGCATTAACCCTTTATCAGACAACAATATTTTAAGTGTGAACCTTTTATCAGACGACAATATTTAGAATACTGGTAGTCCATTTTGAAGCATTTACAGACAGGCAACAAAATTCTAATGTAGTTTAAATCATGAGATTTTTTTCTTTGAACGTGTACAGAACATTTTGGGAAAAGAACAGAATGCTTGTTACTAGCATTTGCTTCCTTTCCTACAATGTTTAAAAAAGCCTTCTTTTTCAGGCTCCTTATCTCTTTACCAAACAACAAAATGTTAGACTGGTCCATATTGAAAGCATTTGCAGACGACAAATTAAAAGTGCCTCAATTTATGAAATTTGTCTCTGAAAAGGTAGAAAACCTTGTGGGAAAAGGAGAAAATGCTGGTTACCAGCATTTTCTCCTTTTCCCACAAGGTTTTCAAAAGCTTTCCTACCCAGGGTCGTGAAAACCAGGGCTTGTTTGGTAAAGAGTTTACCAGGGCTTGTTTGGTAAAAACTCAGGACTGAGTGGTATAGGGTGAAAACATCCAAAATGAACTTTTTCTCTAGTACAGACATTTCAATACAGATAAAAATATTGACAGCATTTCAGGTAAAAGAAAAGGTGCCCTTTCTGAACCATATACCAAGTGACAAATTTCCTGACTTATGCTTTTGTGAATGAACATGCTTTGTAGATGTCCATACAGTGAAACAATTATTACATACATCAATTCTTTCTGTGCCAGGGTGCATGATGCCGGTTCGGTATACACAAATTTTATAACAAGATGTCCAATCAAAAGTTAGTACACTGTACATTGTTCTGTTTTTTAATCATTAGCCTTGCTAATTAGACTATGTTGGGAATACTTGTTAGTATTGTCTCAATGACGCAAAAGTAATGATAACCCCCAAAAAATATTAACCCTTTACGACACAACAAACTTGTGGACTGGTCTAAATTGAAAGCACTAATTTTGCAGAAAAAATTATTAAATGTGGCTCAAATGATGGAATTATCTCTGAAAGAGACCAAATACTTTAGGAAGGAAGAAAATGCTGGTAACCAGCATTTTCTCCTTTTCAAACAAAGTCTTCAAAAGCTTCCCCAGGGTCGTTAAAACTCAGGATTGTGTGGTAAAGAGTTAAAAAGTCCAGTTAAAGAAAATCACAGTTAAAATTGTTGATAGTCCCTTTACCTAACATTAGCTCTTGCAACCATCCAGCCATACAAAACTACATACATAATATTTGTGCAGTATCATGTCACACTTTCATTTACCCTTATCCCTTGAGAAAAAAGACTTTTGCTGGTAACCAGCATTTTCTCCTTTTCCCATAATGTTTTCTACCTAATCAAAGACAACTTCCACAATTTCAGCTACATCTGATTTGGCATTCTGCATATGCTTTAGGTTTGGATAGGTCTAATTTTGGATTTTTGGTTGTGTTAAAAGGTTAACTGTCATTGTAGTATTAGAACCACTCTCACTTTAATTCCTGTAGAGAAAGTAAGTTTGAACTTGTACAATAAAATATAAATACACTTCAAAGTAAGAAAACGTCTTGGCTGATGGAAAAAATTACTCAATGACAAAGTACTTCAGAGGTGCTTACAATGTACCACCATCAAGATAAGTGCAGTAAAAGTAAAGGGTAGACCTAGAAAGAATGTCTGGAATGTCCCATTAGACAGCTTACCATCTGGTTACATACAGAAGGAATTCAGATATTTTAGTACCAGTATTCCTCAATCACTTTTACCATGTAATTTCATATTTTGTATTGCAACATATAAACACTATAACTAAGTACTCAAGTGCTATTAAACCTTTAAGCACGTTTCACAACTATTGTAGCCCTTGCGGCCAGTGTAGAGTAAGATCAGACTGCACAAAACATGCAGTCTGATCTTTGATCTACTCTGTTTGCTTTTCTGAAACACTGAAGGCAACAGCAACCATGAAATTGCAGTTGTCAGCGTGGTACCTGTATTTCTCTACTGAAAATGTATGGTGGGTTTATCCCAGACTCAAAGGACTAAATGAAAATTCTTTTCAATAAATTTTGTTCATAGTCTGTCACCTATCTTATGGGTACTCTCTGTAAAACAAAGTTCTCAGCAAGAATACATACAGGAATCCCTTTATCCATAATCTTTCATCATTCCCATATCAATTTATCTGTAGTTGACCCTGAGAAAAAAAGTTTTCCAAAGAATTGTGGAAAAAGGAGAAAATGCTTGGAAGTGGCTTCTCTCCTTTATCTGCACTATCCCACCCTGTCTTCTACCCTTTCCATTACAAAATCGTTTCAGCTACATTAGCTTTGTCTTCCATTTACTGCAAAATGCTTTCAATAAGGGCAAGTCCAAACATTTTGTACAAAACATTTTGATAACATTTGAAGAAAAAGTTATCTGTTACTCAAATAATGGGATACGTCTCATAAGGGAGAGAAAACATTGTGTAACAAGAGCTTCGCAGAGCAGCGCATATATGCCCAAAGGCGCTTATCAGTGAAATGGGTAAAAATCTAGAATGCCTACAGCAGTGTTCCTAGTGAAATTTTTACTTGGGGGTTTTGAACCCCCTACAATTGAAAAATGGGGGTATAAGAAAAAAAAGTGGGGGTACAAATTCAGAAAAACTAGAACAACTCTAAAATGTTTTCTTAAATGCTTCTTTCTCTTTAGGGTGAAGGACAGTCATATAGATCTACTAAGTGAATGTACATTTTTACATGCAACTAACAGTAAAAGAATTGTTTTGGCAAAGTGTTAACTAGTCGCCTTTATGCTCATCTTTTCACATGCCTTTTGTACAAGAGAGTCAATGTTGAAGTCTGGCTGGTGACTACTGTACTCAATATGAATTCTGTTTTCTACATTTTGAATGTTTCTAAGACTAGTATACCTTGCTTTCTTATGGAAACCGGAATTCTGAAATCCGAAAGCTTCCAAAGTACAGCGTTTCTGAGCCATTCCCGATGTTAGGTTATAGATGAAAGACGTTGACGTCGACAAAACGCTTTTTCATAGACTGCGTTAAAGAAAGGACAGCTGAATTACGGTTATTTTTTTTAAAAACAAACAAGTCCCAATCTGCAATTATTGATCACAACAATAAAGACCGAGTACGCAGACCATGTAAATGTTCTAGAAATAGAAAGCTAGAAATCCCAAATGTTCAATGATTTACATTTTCCGAAAATCGCTTTTACGTGAGCCGTTCTATGCAAGCATTTTCTGATTTTTTTCCGATCTTCGTCTGTATTTTTTGTGCGTAATTTCACGTATAGGTCTGTTACTTTGTACGTTTTTTATTTCATTTATACATGTTTCACATACGATTTTGCGTGTTCGGGAACTCTGCTACAGAGATCCAAATTTTAAGAGTCAAATGCACAACTACAAATCATAGAGATTCATTGCGGTAAGTTTCAAATTATTCTGATGGAAACTGTAGGAGGAGTTGAGCACACAAGAAATTGCTAATGGACGGATGGACAGACGGATGATTGGGGCCGTAACATAATACGACCCTTTAGGCATATAAAAAGGAGAAAATGCTGCTTTCCAGCATTTTTTCCTTTTCCAACAATGTTTTCAATAGAAGACAGAAATGGGATGTGTAATAATCTGTAGATTAATCACACAATATTAACTCTTTACCATACGACAAAATTTTGAACTCAACCAAATTGAAAGCATTTGCTGACAATGAATTAAGTCGAAGTGTTGCTCAAATGACAATTTCTGTCATTAGGTAGAAAACATTGTGAGACAAGTGAAGGTCGTCTGCTGTGACGTCATAGCCCTAGCTGGAAACAAAAACAACGGCACATAAATCATTTTCTGAAAATAAAAATTGTTTTTTGTTACGATTTTCCTAATTACAAGAGTTAACACGGTACCATAGTGGACTCCCTCTGGAGCATCTGTAGTTAACATGGCAGTTTGACCTAGATATTTCTGTCTGAAAAACATGACTTAAGCTTTGATAGCAACATTTATTGTAAATTTACATGCAACAGTTTATCGCAGTATTGGAAAATAATTCATGTGAGTTCTCTCTCTTGCAGTAAATTCTCAGCAAAACTGAGTACCGCGGTACCAGCCAGGACCAGCCTATCTGCTGTCTGATCTTGGTCTGCACTTTTTGCTTCTCTACCAGTTGTTTTTGTTTAAAACTTTCAAACCTTAGAGTAGCAAGTAGTCAGCCTCATATTCAGTAATTCATCAGCAAAAAAAAGTTAACCCTTTACCACACGACAAATTTTAGACCTGTCTGAATTGAAAGCATTTGCAGATGACAGTTTCAATGTGGCTCATATGAAATGATTTTTCTTTGATAGGGTAGAAAACATTGTGAGAAAAGGAGAAAATGCTGGTAACCAGCATTTTCTCCTTTTCCCACAATGTTTTCAAAAGCCTTCTCTATCAGGGGTGTTAAAAGTCGTCATTGTGTGGTAAAGGGTTAACTCTTAAATACCACAAAACAAAATTAAAGACGCATCCAAATCAAAGCAACTGTAGACAACAAATTAGTTATGGGTCTAATGGTGGGATCTGTCTTTGATTGGGTAGAAAACATTGTTTTCCTAAGCTTCATTTTCTCAGGGTGGTTAAAAGTCGTGATAGTGTGGTAAAAGGTTAAAAGTCCTATATTCAAAACTCAACTGCAATAATAGTTGATTTAGTTTCATGATTAATCTTATCAAGACAGAAGTTTGTATCATGTTAAATATGCAAAATGACCAGTCACATTAGAATGAACGCCCATCCGGTTTTCACCAATCCCTTATCTTTATGGATGAACTATTACAGAAATACAGCATTTCACACCCCTGCAGTTGCCAGCTACAGAAAACTTTCTGGGAATATGAACAAATACTTTTCAAAAGCAACTGCTCCCTTTTCTACGACATTCTATACCACATCCAATATTCATAGTAGCAATTTCTTACTCATTTCATGTGTACCAGAAATCGTGAAACAAATATATCCCAAACTTTAAGCGTAACAGAAAAAAAGATAAAATGATCTAAAAATTCAGTACAAAAAATAAACTTGTAGCCTGTGCTATATGAAGTGGTTTCATCTCTAAACTAATTTACCTCCATATAAAGCATTAACGCCTTGACAGCGATACGGAATAGGTCCTAGCTCCATCTTATATCCATTTGTTAAAACATCAAATTTACGTCTAAAAACGGTTCATTTAAAAACAGGTAAAAAATCACATCCCTCTTTCTCAATGTTTACATCTTCGAAAACCGTGTGCACTGGCGCATTTTCTCCTAGTTGAAGAGTAAGTGAACGAAGGGAGGTAACTCTTATTTTGAAAGAAGAGGCCCGTCTTTCGTTTTCGGGGTCATGAAATAATAAGAAAATGATTTATAGACCTAAAAAGATCAACATTTATACTGTTTTTTTTTAATAAATGGTCCTATTAAAAAAAAACAGATTATAGAGCTATGGAGAATCAATTTCATTAATCGTATCGTTCATTACAGACGAAGTTCTAAATAATTCATAATTTTGATTATCCGTATTCTAAAAAGATATCTTCTTAGTCGTCTGCTTCAAGTTTGTTAAAAGAAGGAGAAAGTTTACCAATTGCAAACATCACCGCGTCTTGATGGCCCTATGGAAGAAGGCTGTTAAAACTTGTGGGAAAACGAGATGTTATATACTTTTCCTAGAACTACCGGCCTTTCATGCAAAAGACCCATCAATTGAGTCGCATTTAATTTGTCGTCTGCAGACGCTTTCAATCTTGACAGGTCTGACATTATGTCATTTGGTAATGATTTTACCTACTGAATTTGAACATTACCATAAAACACCAGTTAAACTATGTTTCTGCATTTCTGCAGAGGGAAGAAAATGAAGTGAGATAAGTAAGCTCTAGTAACGCTGATTTATCTCCTTTCCCACTCAGTATCGTTCATTAGAATCTAGACAACGATAAGCCACCGCTAGCGTGGGTCCAGTGGTAAAAATTTTTCAAATACTCCTAATCGCGGTCTCCTTTCACGATCTATACATCTATGACAATGAGCTGGTCATCGGTTCCTTGTCATTTGTTACAAAGTCACGTCCGAATATAAAAAAAAGGGAAAAACTGATCAAACTGGAACCCAGGCTAAGCCTCTGCGCATACGCTGTATTTGTGTACACTCCGCTTTGCCATCATGAATTTAGAGGGGGTACCTCACACTGATCAACGTGAGCCGCGGACATCGGATGCTCTTAATATACCAGATCGGATTTTCCACGGAAGAACCGGAGGTGGTGTTAGTATTTTCATTTTTTATGGACCTGATTAACCTAGATAGAAATGTTGATTTACAGCAATGTCAAGGCGAATGATTGATCTGTTTACAGACATACTAGGGAATAATAATACCATCATATAAGCGAGCTGTGGCTTTATGAGCAACTGGGATTTTATTTTTTTTGAAGTTTGTTGCTGATTTTCGGACAAAATCCCCTTACCATTGTTCATTTTACAAGTTTGTATTATAAGATAAATGCATCCCCTAAAAGAACACAAAATTTCACTAAGAAATGTCCAACCAAAGCGAAGATATACGTTTTTGAATGGACCTGGGTAGAGGAAAATATACTAACAAGACACCAATTTCATTTTCAGTGTATGCACAGGAACACCAGATCAGAAAAAGCTTGCGGTAAATGGACACCAACCTTTAAATCATCAATATTTCTGCCTGAAACTCGATGCATGGACTGTATACGAAGACTATTTCTGTAAACATTAGGTCACTACGGTCCATTACCTGATAAAGAGCATGTTCAACCCAATTTCATTACTTCTAGCACTTGCTTTCTGATTATGACTGAGAATCATTGGTCCATTTTTACGATTTTTCTTGAAATATTTGCAATATTACGGCAATTTACGAAGTAGACCTACGATGCTTGATCACGATTGACCAGTCATTGCCTCCAATGTTGGTGCAAGACATGTTCTTTGTTTACAGCGTTTCAGTTTTGTGAACGGCGTATTAACCCATTACCACGCAATCACGAGCTTTAATGCCCCTGGGAAAGATGGCTTAGAAAAATGATTGTCCATAAAGAAAAACCCCTATTAACTAATACAAAGTGTGCATTATTTACCACATTTGGCCGGATTCTTAGTTTAAGTAATTTTCAAATCCGCTTGGCCAACTGCCAGTGGGCTGTTAGAATGGCGTTGTATCCTTCGTACATTTACATGCGTGCGTTTGTTCGTCCACGCGTCTATCCCTAAACTTTTTATTCAATTGACTTCTCCTCAGAAACCACCAAGTGGAAATCAACAAAAATCAACGTGGATGTTCCTTAGGTATAGCTCCATAAAACTCTTTCGAGATAATTCGATCCGTTAAAAAACATGGCTTATGTGGAAGGAGCTTATTTTCCATGTACGGCGCGTTGTGAAAATTGTAAAATTTGTCCTCTCAAAAGAACTCAATCACGAGATTGGCATTGGGTAGCCTTCTATCACATTCCTTCAATAAATTTTGATCTGTTGAAAAATATGTCTTTTGTTGGTGGGGCTTATTTTCTCTTTGTGTCATAAAGCGGACAGTACTTGCAGCTCTTTAAATTCATTGATTATACATCTATGTACATGTATTTCATAACACAGATGATCACTGATAATGTTTCATTTTATCCAATATGCTGGGTGATCATGATATACGAGATATTAATCTTTATTGTTACAAACTTACATGTAGAAAACATAGTTCTTGGAAATGCAGCATTAGTGCTCAGAAATAGTTACAGTTCAACCTATATTAATCAATTACCAAAGGGACGGTCAAACGGGCTTGCCAAAGGCAGGTGCTTGCTTGATACAGGTGAATGTCTGTGCATTGCTATTTGTCGGGAACTGTATGTATGCTTGTTTATTCAGGTTGCTTGCTTAATACAGGTGGCCAACATGACAGGCTTTACTGTATTTCGTATTGCTGAGATATTTATCAATGTCAATTGTCAATTAGAGACATTTTCAGACACTTTTTTGAATGGGGTTTTACGCCGTTTTGAACAATCTTTTAGTTATATCACGGCGAAGTTCACTTACTCATGTGCTTCCTGGGTATCACCAGTACTAGGCTGGGGCTCTGACATGTCTTGCCCAAGGACATACCCACGTGACCAGCGGCGCGGCCGGGATTCGAACCCGCAACCCTCGACACCTCTCGGATTACAAGTCCGACGCACACTAGTCAATGTATACGTTTGATTGTCGTTTTTAGCTCGACTGTTTTGGGACAAAAAGTCGAGGTATTGTCATCACCCTGTCGTCGTCGGTGTAGGCGTTGTTGGTGTTGTTGGCGTTGGCGGCGTGACAAACTTTAACCTTGGTCATATCTCTGTTATTACTGAAGATATTTTGTTCAAACTTGGAATATATGTTCACTATCAAAAGAGCAATCCATTCTATCAAGAAAGATAACTCTAAATGCATTTTTGTAAGAATTATGCCCCTTTTCGGACTTAGATTTTTTATCAACTATCCAGCACATGACAGTCGAGCGTTGGCACCCATTTGCGGTGCTCTTGTTTACGATAAATTGCCGGTAGTACATACACCGGAAGAGTTGAGTTCTTTCGTTCTTGGTGGTATTAATACTTTCTTGCAGAAAACGCAACATGCCAAAGTGTTTATAGGGATCGTTTTTTCTTCGAGGAAATTCTAAACAGCCGATTCATATAAGCATTTGGGTAATCATTAGAGTACGATAAGGATGTTAAGTTGTGTTTGAAATTTCCTAGCACATTACGTACCTTTGAGCGATATAAATTTAACCTGATTCTGTTCCCTCTTTTTATCCATGCACAAATCTTTAGTTGGTTCTAGAGCCTCGGGAGGTAGTATCAAACTCAAAGCGAAAATTGTACAAGTGAAAAAAATGTCAGTAATTTGCTGAGAAATTTCAAAAACAAACTCACCTCTTCGAATGTTTACAAATATGTCTATATGTGTTAAGCATTTCCTTGAAGATAATTAATTTTCATAGTCCCTTTGGCATGTAGCGCGTTCTACAAAAAAGTTTTAATACCATCAAGAATGAAAGAACTGAACACTTTCGGTGTATGTACAATGTAACGTAAAAACCGGCAATCCAATGTATACGTTGGCCAGTGTGACCAATTCTTGTACCTAAAGTAATGGACACGAATTACAAATTCTTTGTATATAGTTAATAGGGGTTTTTCTTTATGGACAATGTTTTTCTAAGCCATCTTTCCCAGGGGCATTAAAGCTCGTGATTGCGTGGTAATGGGTTAATACGCCGTTCACAAAACTGAAACGCTGTAAACAAAGAACATGTCTTGCACCAACATTGGAGGTAATGACTGGTCAATCGTGATCAAGCATCGTAGGTCTACTTCGTAAATTGCCGTAATATTGCAAATATTTCAAGAAAAATCGTAAAAATGGACCAATGACTCTCAGTCATAATCAGAAAGCAAGTGCTAGAAGTAATGAAATTGGGTTGAACATGCTCTTTATTAGGTAATGGACCGTAGTGACCTAATGTTTACAGAAATAGTCTTCGTATACAGTCCATGCATCGAGTTTCAGGCAGAAATACTGATGATTTAAAGGTTGGTGTCCATTTACCGCAAGCTTTTTCTGATCTGGTGTTCCTGTGCATACACCGAAAATGAAATTGGTGTCTTGTTAGTATATTTTCCTCTACCCAGGTCCATTCAAAAACGTATATCTTCGCTTTGGATGGACATTTCTTAGTGAAATTTTGTGTTCTTTTAGGGGATGCATTTATCTTATTATACAAACTTGTAAAATGAACAATGGTAAGGGGATTTTGTCCGAAAATCGGCAACAAACTTCAAAAAAATAAAATCCCAGTTGCTCATAAAGCCACAGCTCGCTTATATGACGGTATTATTATTCCCTAGTATGTCTGTAAACAGATCAATCATTCGCCTTGACATTGCTGTAAATCAACATTTCTATCTAGGTTAATCAGGTCCATAAAAAATGAAAATACTAGCACCACCTCCGGTTCTTCCGTGGAAAATCCGATCTGGTGTATTAAGAGCATCCGATGTCCGCGGTTCACGTTGATCAGTGTGTACCTTCACGGTTAGGTTCTATTTAAAAATACGACTTCGACAGTGCATGATTATTTTCAGACAAATATCTTAGTTTTAGTATTTAATAGCAAGTAATTACATCATTATTCGTGTGATTAATACATTGACCCGTATCACAGAATTAATAATAGTATTATAATAATAAACATAACAATATAATGGGAACATTATTTCTAACTTCTTATTTTCTTTGATGAAAGTGTCACTGTTTGATTGTATTGGAGTTTAACGCCATTTTAACGGTTGAGGTCATATCACGGTGGTCAGTGCATCTACGCATGTGTTTCCTGGCTTTCTCACACCCGTGCTGACATAACATTCTTTCCAAGTCACTGACTACTTTTCTCACATACGAGGAGTGATCAGAAAGAACGTGGACCACCCCATTATTTCAAAAACTACTTTACTCTAAATTACAAAAAATTGCATAGGTGAACATTAATTACCTGGTTACTTAATCAAGCGTTTAAATGACGTCATATGCAAATAAGTAAAGAGTGACGTCATTTTAATGACATCACATGCTGCGTTAGTGGTTCACAATGTCGGATGACGTTTTATTTGAGCAGAGAGTAATTATAAAATTTTACGTTAAACTCGGAAAGTCTTTATCGGAAATTAAAGCCGATTTAAACAAAGTTTATGGGGACTCGGCGCATAAGAAGTCCGGTATTTGTAAATGGATTCGACGATTTAGAGAAGGGCGCGATACCGTTGAAGATGACCCTAAATCTGGCCGTCCATCAACATCAGTAACAGACAAAACTATCGCGGATGAGCAGCAACATGTAAAGCAAGATCGCCGAGTTACTGTCAGAGAAATAGCTGACACATTTGGCATTTCCTATGGAAGTGCCCAAGAGATTTTAACTGACAAACTTGGAATGTCGCGTGTTTGTGCAAGGTGGGTGCCTCGGCTACTGACGCCCGAGCAAATGGGGGTTAGGGTCGAAATTTGTTCTGAAATTTTAGAACGCATTAGGAAAGAAGGATCAAACTTTACTGATGGTATTGTGACATGCGATGAAACATGGGTAGATCTACTCTTTTACGAGCCCGAATCTAAACAACAAAGCAGTGTATGGAAACATCCAACATCGCCGTCCCCTGTTAAAGCTAAACTTTCTAAGTCTGTTGGTAAAGTTATATGCATCATGTTTTTCTCTTCTCAATGTTTTCTTCTAAATCATGTTGTACCTATACATGCTACAGTCAATGCTGAGTATAATGCCAGCATTATTCGAATAAATTTAATGAAGGCCATCCGAACAAAACAGTCAGAACTTCTACGGAGAGGCGTCATTTTACACCAAGATAACGCCCCCGCTCACAAAGCCAAACTTGTACTGGAAATTTTGCAAAAACTAAACATAGAAACATTATCCCACCCTCCCTATAGTCCAGACCTGTGACTTCTGGCTATTTCCTGTTTTGAAAGATTCTCTACGTGGCACGCGCTACTAGACCAGAGAGGAGTAACCCACGCCATGACCGGGTCGTTGAGAGTGATGTCACGTGACGGGCTCACGCACGTTTTTCGCGCATGGGAATCAAGAATGAATAAGTGCATAGAACACAAAGGAGGCTACTTTGAAAAACAGTAGGCTAAACATTGCAAGTTGATTTTTATAACAATATTCCGATAAAGGCTCTGGTCCACGTTCTTTCTCATCACCCCTCGTATATCACTCTAGGTGAGAGGCGAAAACTAGCCGGAAAGAAAATTTGCCTCAACCGTGTATCGAACTCGCAACAACCAAGCCATGTGTCAGATACGCTGACCACTGAGCTACCCGGGCGGGCGAAAGTGCCCCTGTATTCTGTATAGTGTTGTGATATCAAACTTTTGTAAAGAACCCAGCAAGCACGATTTATTGATCTCAGTAACATGAATAAGCACTTTCTGAATTATCAAACGATTTTTCTTTTTCCTGTCGATCATCTTCTATGGATATTACATAACCGCATACACATTTTATTCGACCTACTTCTAGATTGAAAACGAATAGCAGTTAAGTGCTATAAAACTGTGCAAATTAGCTCAAGGTCGAAACAGTCTCATGTGAAAACAACAGAGCGAAATCGGGACGAAGACGGAAACATTCTTTAAAATAGTAACAGCTCCATGATCAAAGTAATCACAGTAGCCTACTGGGAACGCTCCAGTAAAGGGCATGGAAGTATAAACACGACAGTGACTTGAACACTGATATAGATATAGATCAATCTTCGGATGGTGCTTAGCAAGATCAGACGTTAAAATCCTTCTTAATCTTTATCTATATTGGCCGATATTTGCGAGGGTCTTTTTTACCCATTAGAGCTTAGACGAAATTCGTTTATTTGCAAAAAAAACTTTGCAAGCAGTAATATACTTTTTTACGGTTGATTTTATGTAATAATCTGACAAAATACTGGATCGGCACGCCTATTTCGATGTCCATGCTTTAGCGTACGCATAAAAAGGAAAATTATTTTGATTCAAGAATCTGACGAGGGTAAATCTACATCTACACCTTGAAAATCAATATGGAATATAAATTTAAGTGTGGCTTCGCAACATTTTTTTTTTTTAGCAAAAAACCCCCCCACAAAATTGCAGTGTAGAGCTGTCCTTCTTGCTGACCAGGTTGATGGTCATTTTTGCTACGGATGAGCAGGGATCGCAGGTAAAAGTCAGCATAATGTTGCGATTATTCTCTGTAAACGAAAGGGTCCAAATTTCGTAGGTCAGTGGTTAAACTGTAATAGGTACATACAAGATGAATATATTCAAGGCATATTCATGAGTTCCAGTTCCGCTGACGGCGCGGGAACAAGACAGTTCCTCGACACGAGTCTTCGGGATAGTTTCCCGACAGATTTCAAGAGAGTTTCCCTATACTATTGAAGACAGTCCCCGGCACTTTTGTTCTGTATCATATCAAATGACAATTATCGTGGGTAAAATGATTGATAAAGGATTTTATGGATAAATAATGTTTTATGATTGATTGAAACGTTTACAAGTACCTGTGACTGAGGAGCACTTTTGGTCACCATGACGTTGTGTGCAATTTTCTTTGATTGCCATGTGGAATGTCACCAAATTTCTGTAACTCGTCTTTATTTGACGGGACAGTTTCTTCGCCAAATACCTATCATCATCAAAATACACTATATTTTTCCAAATGGTACACACAGTATGCGTAAAAACAGGTGGATTATGGACAGCGTGTACAGTATAACGAAAAAATATTTCACATATTTCACTCAGGTGAATCACTCTCTCTCTCTCTCGCTCTCTCACAGTACCCGGCAATGTAGGCTATAACATACTGTGTACGTGGATATATACGCGTGACGAAAATTTTGCGAATTACAGAATATGGACATTTTGCGTACCGAAATGTTTGCGAACTCAAGGGATTCGATATTTGTTGGTATACTTGTGGTAAAATATGCGAACAGAAAAGTTTGCGAATTTTCCAAATTCGCGAAATCGCAAAAATTTCCACTTCCCAAAAATTTCCACTTATATAGTAAAATTCTTCATCACAAGTGCAAATAATGCAATAACAATACATCAGTTATGCACAATATAAATGTTTGTTATTTCTCATGATTACGAAACTTAATCACTGGTAACAGGTTATTTGACATGGATCAAAATTGTCTAGGAACTGTCTATAAACGTGTCGGGGAACTACATGTATATAGAAAACTTGTGTCGCGGAACTATCTTGTCTGAAAACTGTCTTGAAGTTGATACCGGCGCTGGAATCGTCGTGTGAGAAGGCACTTTGCACAGAGCTCCAGTTTAGGACGGGGGAAACCCAACAATAATCGCTATATGTATAAAGCTGTCGCCGTGATGTTTTTTTTTTAATTAATCGATACGGGACGAAACCGACTTGCAATCAACATATGTTGATCTACGAATGCTCTGCGAATAACCGTGGAAATTGATTCTTTAACCCTTATCCTGCTATATATATAAAACGGAATTTTCAAGCCGATAGTATAAACCCACACTTTGCTATTTCAAAGGTATATGTACTTTTAGGGGAAAATATCTCCTTATCGGACAGTGTAGATCAAGATCAGACTGCACGTTCTGTGCAGTCTGATCTTGATCTACACTGTCCGCAAAAGGTCAGTGAGTCGAGCTTAGCAGCCTAAGGGTTAACTCTCTCAGCGCCAAATGTATCAACTTTACCTCTTTCGCCGACTGAAAGTGCAATCCACTGAAACCGAGAAAGACTGTTATGCACAATAGGCTTGATTAAACATACGGACGGCATATATCCAAGATCAGACTGCACGTTCTGTGCAGTCTGATATTGATCTATGCCATCCGCAAAAGCTCCCGTTTTCGCCTCTATGGTGCTAAAAGGGTGACGCAAATCATAAATGGCTAAATATTAAAGCACAGCCTTTTCAACAAAAAAATCGCGTTATATTGAATCATGTAGTGTTCATTTCCGTACTGTATTAATTCTTACTGCAGACGACTTGTACTAGAGTCTTGCAGCAGACTACTTTTGAATACGGAAACGGGAGAAATTGCTAATTATGAGCAGTTTCTACTTTTTTCACAATGTGTCGATCTGATTTCGTCCAATAATTCCTACTTCACAATTGTTATCATCATTTTTCACTCTTTATCACAATTGGCTTGCAACGCGCGAAAAGAGGTATTCGGACATTTGCGTAAAGTGTCGTTTCAGATCAGCCTGCGCAGTCCGCGCAGGCTAATCCGAAACGACTTTTTCCGTTTTTATGTAATTTTCTGTTTTGCGCAAGTCTACTGTAGCACAAAATCTAATGTAGTCGTAAAGTGCCGTCTCGGATTAGCCTGCGCGGACTGCGCAGGCTGATCCGAGACGACACTTTACGCAAATGTTCGAATGCCCCTTTTCGCGTGTTGCAAGCCAAATATCGAGTGTTAACAACCTTGAGGAAAAAGGCTTTTGAAAATGAGAAAATGCTGTAAAGCATATTTTCTCCATTTTCCACAATGTTTTTTGTCTATTCAGAGGCATTTCCAACAGTTTGAGCCACCTTCAATTTGTCGTCTGCGACAGCTTTGAATTCTGACGAGTCTAAATTTTTTGTCGTTTGATACAAAGTAAAAAGGTCTTTTCACAGTCGTCTGCTGCAAACTGTTTCAAAGGTAATAAGTTAGAGAATGCTTTCATACATTACATGTAAAATCAATATAAAATCAATTCTAACTATTCATCAAACGCTAATGAAAAAGATCGCGAGATTCATCAACCATGACGAAGATTCGGGAGAAAAAAACCCGGTCCTAATGCAATTACTCGAGTTTGGAATTTTTAAATAAAAGGGTACTTGAAGGTTAAACAATGGCAATTCCGCAGGCAAACAAACCGAAAGTTTTTGTATGTTGTGCGCGACTGAGTGTTGTCATGGAGGTGAAATGTACATGATTTATTAGAGCTGTCATATTATACTCGCCTCTGATTTGTCCCGTTCATTTTCATGAAATTGTGATGCTGGAATAAATGAAATATGGAAGCTTTCGTAAGTTTGTAAATTAATGTTTGTTATTAAACGTTCGTTATGAAACAAATTAACTTGCTCAAAGATATTTTTCAAAGTGTTTACCGATGCCAGTCAAAGACAAATATCAGATTAACCCCAAGGCTGCTAAACGCTTTTGCAGACAGAACGTGCAGTCTGATCTTCGATCTACATTGTCCGATATGGTGAGATTTTTCTGTCTAAAATAACTTTGAAAACATAATTTCTAGAGTTTTATTTTCAGCAGGAGATTTTCATTTAATTTATTCATTACGACACGCGAACAACGTAGATCAAGAATTGATTGCACCAACATACAGTTCGATCTTTGATGTGCACTAACCAGTATTTTGGGAGATATTCTAGCTAAAAAATCCTTTCGAGTGTTCGAGTCTTTCCAAGTGACTGAACGTATCCGTTCCATCCATTCAGTAGTCTCAGGATTAAAACCGTTCTATAATTCTACAAATGAGTTCATGACTTCAGTATGCCCTGTAACAAATTCGCGTTCATGAGACCACTCTAAAAAAAGCCATTGTAAAATGGCCTGCAACACGCGAAAAGGGGCATTCGGACATTTGCGTAAGGTGTCGTCTCGGATCAGCCTGCGCAGTCCGCGCAGGCTAATCCGAGACGGCACTTTACGACTACATTAGATTTTGTGCTACAGTAGACTAGTGCTAAACAGAAAATTACATGAAAACGGAAAGTGTCATTTCGGATTAACCTGCGCGGACTGCGCAGGCTGATCCGAGACGACACTTTACGCAAATGTCCGAATACCCCTTTTCGCGTGTGGCAGGCCAAATATGATTAACCAAAATTGAACATGTCTTGCCCTTAAAACTTATTCTGGTAAAGAAATGAAATGAAACTTTCAAGCCGATAATACAAATCCGAATAATGTTATTTCAGTTCGTTTTTTGGGGGGGGAAAACATCTCCTTATCGGACAGTGTAGATCCAAGATCAGACTGCACGTTCTGTGCAGTCTGATCTTGGATCTACACTGTCCGGAAAAGGTCGGTGAGTCGCGCCTAGCAGCCTATGGGTTAATTTATGCTATAATACTGTGTGACAATATTGTAAAAGAGTTCGTCACGAAGAATTCGTTCGTTGTGGCACGACTTTCTCCTGTGGTCCCTGCTGCAAGACGCAGAACCATCGTCATTTAAAATTGGCTTTTCTTTATTCACCCTTAATCTGCTAAATAAGTGAAATGCAACTTTCAAGTCAATTGTAACTAGAGGCGCTTGAGCGCCTGTATCGCTCCACAGGCCTGATATTTCTATAATGGCGAAAGGAAGTTTTTAACAATTATCATTCAATCCTGCATTTTAGCTCACTGAAGAAACAATTTGGTAGACAACCACCATAGGAACTTACCTGCAAAACAACAATGAAATCCAATGAATAGTTTTAGAGAAGAAATTTTTCAAAGATTTTACTTTATACCATAAAAGGAAAATGAGTCTCCCATAAAAGCCATGTTTTTTGACAGATCTTTTTTTTTTTAAGGAATTCTGTAAACCTGTATCTAAGGAACATTCCTGCAAAATAATAATGCTATCCAAATAGCGGTTTGGGAGGAGAAGATTTTTAAAGGTTTTTTACTTTGGTTCCCATGGCAACCAGAATTCTTCAAGGAACACAATTATTTGAAGGAATTTGAAAGAGGACCACCAAAGGAACATTCCTGTGAAATTTGGTAAAAATCCAGTCAATAGTTTCTGAGGAGAAGTTTTTTAAAAGAAAAAGTTTACGGACGCACGCACGGACGAACGGACGAACGAACGGACGGACGGACGGACGGACGCACGCACGACGGACACAACGCCATGACAATAGCTCGCTGGCCTTCGGCCAGTGGAGCTAAAAATCAAAGGTATTCTTTAGTAGGATAAATATCTCCTTATCGGACTGTGTAGATCCAAGACCAGACTGGACGTTCTGTGCAGTCTGATCTTGATCTGTACCATACGCTAAAGGTCCTTGAGTAGCGCTTGGAAGCCAAAGGGTTAAAATCCAAATTGATCCAATCTGTCGAAAAATTTAGTGTTTCGTAGGCCTTACCGAGATTAGATAGATTCTAGATTCAAACGATGTAATTTCAAATTAATGTCGTTTGTTTGACGTAAATCTCCGTTTTGTACCTCATTACAGCTATGGCATTCTATTACATTGGTGCCTTTAGGTCTGTATTATTTTAACGATTGTCAAACAGGTATGAACATTAGGAGCCTCAATTCACGTATTTGTATGGTAGACATCCGAATAAAACAAACGGACATTTTCAGTCTTGGATCAAAGTCCAGATTGTGTGTTCTGCACGGTCTGATCTTGATCTATATATCGGGCACGAAGACGACTAAAATTGTGAAAGATGCTTCAACGCTTTACTGAGCAGTCCCAAGTTTTAACAACTAAGGGTAAAACAGCTTTTGAAGACATTGTTGGAAAAGAAGAAAATGCTGGTAACCACTCAGGCAATTGCTTTGGATTTGGACAAGACTAAAACTTTGTGTTCTGGTCAAAAGGCTATTGGCTGATGTCACAAAATACCATCGTATTTTTTTCCGCAATAGGAGGACTGGCAAGGTGATCGCAGTCTGATCGAGGCGAACCATTACATGCTGAGATATGAGGTAGCGACTGACATAACCTTTCTCGTTGGGGAAAACCAGGACAGAGTTCGAGCCCATAAGTACATTCTGGTAGCCAGAAGCGCATTATTGTCCGATACACTGACAGGACATATGGAGGACACTTCCATTGGCATCAATGTACCGGATGTAGATGTCGCCACCTTTCGTGACGTATTGACGTTAGTATGAACATTTTGGCTTGTACTTCCGAACCATTCCTTTCATTTTCTTTTTTTCAAATTCTGATTCTTATTCTGGATTTTAAAACTAACCTTGAATTTGGCTAGGACGACGTGTCTCAGTCAATATGAGGGCTAATCTTGGGACGCCAAATTCAGATTACGTTTGAAACGGCATAGGTACAACAGCTTTTGGGGTCTTTTTTGTGGAATGTCAAAGCCTTATTCTAGACTTATCCCAATACAGTATACGCACTTGTAGGTCATAGTTTCAGGGCTTCCATAGAAATAGAAGATGCATACGATTTAGATTTGAACGTAATGGCAGCTTTTCTCCACTTTGTCACTTTTTGTACCCAAAGATCTTTTCCTCTAGACGCTAAAAAATTGCAGTCGCAAAAGGGAAAGGAGTGTTGAATGGGTTATGTAAATAAGGACCTAGGCTCCAGATAGAACATAATATTTACCCGGAAATCCAGATAAGTGGGTGTGTTGTTAATCTAAAACTATTAGTGCTTTTTCACCAAAACTTAATTTCAGGTTAGAGTACCAAAAACACAAATTGTATTGACGACGTAAATATTGCTTTTCTTTGAAAGAGTACAGATAACATGGGGTTTTGACGAAGAACGCAATTCTCAAAAACTTTTCAATTCCATATTACTCCGTACTGCATGGAATATCCCCGGCCCTGTTTACTTTAGGTGTGGTACACTAACATTCCCACTCCTGTTCAGGTATGGTACACTTCAGACTACCTTCACCCGTGTTCAGATTTGGCACAATAACACCCCCTCCCCTGTTCACTTAACACCCCAACCCTGTTCTGGTGTGGTACAGAAGCACCCATACCCGTGTTCAGGTGTGGTACAGTAACGCCCCCGCCGCTGTTCAGGTGTGGTACATTAACGCCCCCCCCCCCGCCGCTGTTCAGGTGTGGTACAGTAACGCCCTCGCCGCTGTTCAGGTGTGGTACATTAACGCCCCCGCCGCTTTTCAGGTGTGGAACGACTCTTTGCATCTTACGGCAAACATTTTAAACGATGCCTTTTACAAGTATATGAGCGGCGCTCTCGGAAAATATAATTTAACGCATCTTGGTAATGCATAATACCAAGCATGTCAATTTATCTAAAAACTGAATGAATCATGAGGCAGAGTGGTCTTTTGACAAGAAGAAAATTCAGCGATGGCAAAAAATATCGATTCATGTTAGCCTGCGCGAATTGTGCGCAGGCTGATCTGGTCGGTACTTTAACAGATGTATTAGACTACTTTTCATTGAGCATGGCCTGAATATACATCAACTGGATACTAGTATTCAGATTAAGAGAAAAAACCTAAATTCATTTTGATTATAAATGTGTAATGTGAAGGATGCTTTCAAAGCCATCTAGTGCAAAATGTTCTTGGAAGGTCACAAAACAACAACAACAATGACATCCCCCCCTTATGCCTTTTTTTTTTTAATGTCAATTTCTTTTTTTTTTGGGGGGGGGGGTTGACATAGGTGTAAAATTCAGATAAACGACATAAATTGACACAAACTTAAATGAGTTTTCCTAACCTGCTTGCATCCAAAACTGATCAGCGTCTTTCAACTACAGGTTAATTATCAGGTTGATGGTAAACGAAAAGGGTGTCTGAAGTCAGCATAGGCTACATTACATTTTCAAAGCCCTTTTTGTCAATTATGTGATAGAAAGACCTTACAATATAGATCCACCAACAGACTGTTGGTTTGGTGCTGCCTGATCTTGATCTCCACTGCCTGCCCTAATATCCAAGGATAATTGAAGATTGCCAGAAGCATAGCAAGGTCGTGTTGAAATCAAAAGCCCGTAGCCATGTTTGTTTGCATATTGTTAATCAAATAAAGGACTATTTGATTTTCATTGTGAATATTGTGAAATTTAGACGAAAGGCACGTTCATTGATTCCTTGAGATCATAACTATAGAGGAATTGATATTGATATCACGTATTGTCAGCTCAACTCTTTACCAAACAATACAATATTTAATCAAACCTGAGAAAAGAGGCGTCTAAAATTATTGTGAGAAAAGGAGAAAATGCTGGTAACCATCTATCCTCTCAAAGAAAAATTCCGCCAAAAGGGCAATACTTAATTTGTCGTCTACAAATGCTTTGAAATTTGACGAGTCTAAAATTTTGTGTCTGGTAAAGAGTTAATACATCGATTCTGTATTGATCTTTGATGTCATTGTTGTACATCAATGTGTCAAAGGAAAGTATCATCCAAACCAACAGAAATTAAAGGGAAACATCATGACCAAACGACAGAACTTTAGACTTGTCCAAATTGACAGTATTTACAGACGACATTTTAAATAGGGCTCAAAAGATGGGATTTGTCTTTGAAAGGGTAGAAAACATAGCGGAAAAAGGAGAAAATGCTGGTTACCAGCATTTTCTCCTTTTCCCACAATGTTATCAAGAACCTTTTTTTTTTCTTCACGTTGTTAAAACGATGGGTTGTTTGGTTACGGGTCAACACATTGATTGAGCATCGATCTTTGTTGTACATCAGCCTGCCACAAGACGGTGTTCTCAAAAGCAACCGAATTTGTATGCTTAGCGCTCCGATCAATTCTATTTTATAAATATCTATACACACAAACTTGCATGATTATTGAACACGGCTATGATGCATTTACATGTCCATTAATTCATTAGGCGTTTCAATTTTATATGAGCCGTGCTCTGGCAAAAGGGGGCTTAATGCATCTCCGTAATGCATGATACCAAGCAAGTCATCACAATTCTGGTCCTGGATCCACAAAATCCATTTTGTGTAACAACCGACTGGATCATGAGGTAATCTGGTCCTTGGACATACAGAAAATTGAACAACAGCGAAAAGTTTCGGCCCAGGTCAGCCTGCGCGGACTGCGCAGGCTGACCAGCGTCGATACTTTTCGCAGATGCATTAAGCCCCCTTTTCACAGAGCACGGCTCAATTATATTTTTGGCAGCGGGTTTACCCTGCTGTCATAGTTCCCACATCACGTGTGCATGTATATACTGATTTTTGAAGCCTACTATCTTTATCTAGGTCAGATTTTTGCTTCCGGCAGGTTTTGCCTGGATACGCGTGTAAACAAAACCAGTTTCATACACTAACAAAATAGTTCTGCCAATGATATTTGAACAAAGCAGTTCAACTTGATACTGTATGTTCTCTGAAAACAATTAAAACGTCATGTTTCAGTTGTCTTTATAATTTAAGGTAACAAAAGATTTTTAGCTTAAATAAAACAAAAACCGTGCCGGGTTTAACACCTCTCCACCATCTAGCACATTTATACAATAACATACCTCGTTGCTGGAGAACTCGGACCCTGGTGAACTCGTACGCTAATCTCAAGGGTAAGAGTTCTCTGGAGAACTTTCCGTTTTCATTCATTTCAGTTTACGAGGAAAATAAATCATAGAACACACCAATTAGTAGTATGTATTCGTAGCCAGAAAAGAAATTCGCTGCCTTCAGTGCGTTAGTGCTTTGATTATTAAACCTTTTTACTGAAGAGTGTGTCATGTCTCGTGTCTGTAGCCGTAGAGTCAGACCGGTGGACAATTTTTTCACTGCTAAGGGCGTAATAGTTGGCTTTTTGTGGACGATGTAGATCAAGAATAGGCTGCACATTCGGTGCAGTCTAATCTTGGATCTGCATCAACTCCGATTGTTCGAAAGAACCGTCGATGACATAGACGAAGTATTCGAAGCATGACTGATAACTAGCATTTTCTCCTTTTCCGACAATTTTTTCTATCCTTTTAGAGACAGACCCCATCATACCGGATACATTTGATAGTCGTCATTCAAAAAGAGAAGAAGAAAATGCCTGTAACAAGCATTCGTCTACCTTTGACCAAAAGGCTTTCAGGATGTATTCATCTTTTAAATATCAAATCGTGTGCTGTAAGTTCAACTCAAGATGTCAAGAGTACCTTACCACACAACCCCGAGTTTTAAGGACCCTGATGTAAAAGACATTTGAAACATTGTGGGAAAAGGCGAAAATGCTAGTAACTAGCATCTTCCTTTTTCCAATAATGTTTTCTACCCTTTCTGACACATCATTTGAATATCATTTTATTTGTCTTCTGGAAATGCTTTGAATTTGGACCAGTCTAAAATTTACTCGTTTTGGTAGAGTTAAATATGAACTGTGTACTCCGTATCAATACCTCTGTTTGGAATCCATTGACTGTTTATAAACAGTCCTTGGAAGAGCAAACAGAACTAATTCAATGTTTGTTCCATTCAAGGAGTTGGGTTACGAATCTAACCTTTGTCATGACCCAATATTGCTTGACATCTGATGTCCTTTGAAAAGAACATAGATTAGGATAAGTTTACGCGTTCGTGCATTATGATCCAAGCATACACCCTTTAATGAAAATTAATAAAGCATTACTTCCGCTTATAAATCACTGATGAGGTGATCGTCAGCATAACTTGCTTTCTTATGACTTTAACCTGAGACAAAATGTTTAGCAAGTAAAAAATAGAAATGACGGCGTATTTGTGATAAAAATAGTTTAAATTTTCTCAAAGAAAACTGAGATCACCAATCAAAATGCTTCATGAATAATTCATGAGAACGAGGAAACGCCAGCGAAATAACCCAGGGGCGATTACAGAATGAATCGAAACTAGGTCACCGAGGATGGAGTTAAATAAACGCAGTTTTTTTTTTAAGCAGGCTTAAATATCAAAGTATTATATAACAATATACATTGCCGTTTTTTTTTTCTTGAATAAAAATGACTGCAGAAGTATAAAAAGTTTAAATTATGTAGACCCCCTATTTTCCTATATTTTACACCATTTTACAAAATTATAATATTCATGTCTTTGTCACAGGTACCTCTACACAGATTACGTGGATTTACACGCAGGAAATGTGACGTCATTATTGTTTGCTGCTAGAAAATTCGCCGTGAAAGACCTAACAGCTCGTTGTTTTCGGTTTCTAGACTCCGAAATCAACGTAAACAATGTTTGTCAAATAATGGAACAAGCCCACTCGTACAAAGAGGAACCGTTGAAACAAAAATGCCTAAAATTAATACTAGCTAGTGGGATAAAAGTTTTGAAATTTAAAGGTTTCACGACATTGTGCTATGATTGCCTTAACGATGTTCTAAAATCAGACGATCTAAAAGCAGACGAAGAAGACATTTTTGAGGCTGTTATTGCATGGTCAGACGAAGAATGTCGAAGACAAAAAATGCGACCTATAGACGAAAACAGACGTAAGGTACTGAAATCCCTGGTATACGCGATCCGATTTACAACAATGGACGTGGCCTATTTCACACACGACGTATCCTTCAGGGAAATTCTTTCAAATGATGAATATGTAGCCATTTATCAGTATTTTCACGGCGAATTAAAATGTTTACCAAGAAAGTTTAACACGAAAGAAAGGAACAGGGTAAAAACGAAAAAGGTACGATCCAGGCCGACTCAGCCAAACATTTCAAAATCGAACAATGTACAGACACTTCAAACTACTCCCATGATACATGAACCTATTGCAACCTCAAATAGGGCTAACGTGAATCCAGGAAAAGCTAACAAGGTTCGTTTTGCTGTGGACGACAGAAAGGACCTCAAAAGTCCCATAATCCTATCTGCACCCCCAAGTCCGAACATGTCTAAAGTGACACGATTTCGAACCTATGACGGATTATGGAAGCAGAACGGATTGCCGGATGCGATTGCCTTCACTTGCTCTTCTCCCATTGTTCTGTACGGCGTGGAAGTGTTTGGTTCGTCACAAAGCCATGAAACATACTCAGTTACCCTGTGTCTTTATGACGATATACAAGACGAGGTAAGAAATAACGAAGCTTCAATAACTACTGACTTAATAAGGAAAACTTACGAAGTTATGTTCGCGAGGCCAATACGAATACCTCCGAGACGTACGTTTACCCTCGTGATGACGATGAAAGGAAGTCCAACAATAAAAGGCGTTGAAGGGACCCGAATTCACGTGATGGCTGGAGTCACGTTCGAGTTTAGAGACAGCAATAGGAGTTCAAACGGAACTGACGTCACAGTTGGTCAGATACCAAGCCTCCTATTTAACAACACGGAATGACGATTTGTGCGTCACACACACCATTCCGTTTGCATCTTGAACGACAAATTTTAGATTCTTCCAAATTTAACGACGTATATCACAAATTTTTCCAACGGACAGATTTTTTTAAAACTTTGCACATACAAAGCTCATCATGTCTCTAGGAGATTACAGTAAAAAAAGTTATGGGTCATCGTGCTCGTTTCTGAGAAATTTGCCTTTGAAAAAGGTATATACTGTTCAAAAATTCAGCTTATATTGGAATTAACACACTTTTTTTAACAGTCAGTTAAACAGGAAAATTACCAGAAGAATATACAAATATACATCATTTTGACAAAAATTCATTTAGTTTTGCACAAAAAAAATATATAAAAGGCTGATTTTGAGCATGGTAAATGTAGAAATGTGCATGTTATATAAAGACCATTGAGTTAAAAAGGGAGATAATTTGACCGAAATAAGGGGTTAATCTTTAATAAATACATACTTTCTAACGGACAGCTTTTTCTTGTTTTTTTTTTTATCACTTATGGTACTTATAAAAGGGCATCTACCCATGTTTATTTCGTCAGAAAACAGGGATGAAGGTCACAGTGGAATTTAATTTTTTCAAGGAAAAAAATAGAATAAAATTTGCAGACATAGTGGGGAAAGGAGAAATTGCTTATTATGAGCGATTTCTCCTTTTCCTACAGTAATTTTTAAAGTGGAAACAGCAATACTTCCACAGCTTTAAATTTCCTGCTTTTGTTTTTTTGTTTTGTGTGTAACATCGTGTCAACAGTATTTTAATTATTTCATGATTTTAGTTCACAGATCCATTTTTTTCTCTTTACTAATACTACCAGAAGAAAGTGCTACTTGCTTCAGTGCACCAATAGTATTACCATATGTGCAAATTACATAGGTGCACTTTTGATTCACTATCCATGCCAAAAACACAAGCGCAGTATGATGCGCACAAACATTTGTGATAAACGTCGTTAAAGTATCTATGTCGCTCAACTGAGTCTTCTGACCAAACATGACCTATTTTCAATCTCTTTGGATATTATGACAAACATTCTACCAAGCTTCCATAATTATTGGACTGCAAATTTGGCCTCTAGCTTGTACACAAGCTTTTTCTATAATTTCTCTCAGTGACCTACTTTTTAGCCAAACATAGCCCATTTTCCCATTGTAGATATTAGGCCTACCAAAACAAAGATTCTGACCACCTTTCATAAGTATTGGACAGAAAATGTGGCCTCTAGAGTGTACACAAGGTTATTCCGAGATTTGACATGGCGACCTAGTTTTTTACCCAATGCAACCCATTTTCAATTTCATCATATTAATCATCAAGAAAAACATTCTGACTAATTTTCATAAGTATTGGACTGGACAGAAAATGATGACTCAAGAGCTACACAAGCGATTTTAAATATTTGACCAAGTGACCTAGTGTTTGACCCAACATGACCCATTTTCAAACTCAATCAAGGTATCATTATGATAAACATTCAGACCAACTTTCATGAGTATTTGACTAAAAATGTGGCCTCTATAGGGTACACAAGGTTTTTGTAAGGTTTGACCTAGTGACCTAATTAATGACCCACCATAACTCATTTTCAAACTAGTCCTAGAAATCATCAAGACAAACATTCTGACCAAATTTCATGAGTATTGCACCAAAAATTAGGCCTCTAGAGCATACACAAGGTTTTTCTAAGATTTGCCCTAGTGACCTACTTTTTGACCCGACATGATCCATTTTCGTCCTCTTCTGAGATATCATCAAGACAAACATTCTGACCAACTTTCAAGAGTTTTGGACTAAAGATGTGGCTTCTAGAGCGTACACAAGGTTTTTCTAAGATTTGACCTGGTGACCTAGTTTTTTACCGGACATGACCCGTTTTCGAAGTCGTCTGAGATATCAGGAAGACAAATATTCTGACCAACTTTCAAGAGTTTTGGACTGAAAATGTGGCCTCTAGAGCGTACACGAAGTTTTTCAAAGATGTGACCTAGGTTTTTATCCGACATGACCCATTTTCTATCTCTTTCAAGATATAATCAAGACAAATATTCTGACGAACTTTCAAGAATTTTGGACTGAAAATGTGGCCTAAGATTTGACAGAGTGACCTAGTTTTTGACCCGACATGACCCATTTTCGAACTGGTCCGAGATATCATCAAGACAAACATTCTGACCAAGTTTCATGAGTATTGGACTGAAAATGTGGCCTGTACAGCGTACACAAGGTAAAAGGTAAAAGTTGACGACGGACGAAGGACACCTTACACAGCACGATCACAAAAGCTCACCTTGAGCACTTTGGACTTAGGTGAGCTAAAATGAGTTGCGGTTCAAAATTGGGTAGAAAGCATTAATAGAAAAAGATCAAATTGCTTTTTAAAGCAATTCCTCATTTTCAACAAATGTTGGCGAAAAGCTTCAGTTGTATATTAGTTGAAAGTTATGATGGCTAAGAGGCTTATAAAATCATAAAATTACAAAAAAAAAAATTTTTTTATGGTGTTCCCTTAAAAGGCTACTAGCCTCTTATGGTTTTTTTTAGATTTCGCGCCAGAAATTATAACAAGAGGACCATGATGGTCCTATATCGCTCACCTGAGTACTAAGCAGTAAAGGTCTACAATGAAGATAAATACCAAATATTGAGGTTCAAGGCCAAACGATAATGAAACAAGAGCGGCAAATTGTCGCAAGAAATGCCCATCCCACCGCCAGTTGTCAAGGAGGTATAATAATCGCAAAGGGCAGGTAATGCAACAAACATGTTTACCAAGTCTCAAGTCAATTTGACTTGAGACTTCAAAGTTCCGTTCCAGACAAGCAAGAAATACTGTAACAACTGGATCGCTCACCTGAATTTATGAGAGGACCATAGCCAATTTTCTTTTGACGTATTGAAATTTTGGAAACAAAATCATTATTTTGCCAAGCAATTTAGAAAAGTCACCTGTAAAAATCATTTCAAAATCTGTCACCACCCCTACAATCATCACCATAGCCATGTTTCTGACAAATCAGAATTCTGCAAATAAATTTTGGGATAGGTCACCAAGGACCATTTCTTGAACAAGACCAGATGCCCGATAGTGGCTAAAAATATTAAGTCGAACAAGAGCACCGCATGCGGGTGCCAACGATTGGCTGTTGGGTGCTGGATAGTAAGTTAAAATTTTAAGTCGAAAAAGAGGCATAATTTGGACAAAATGATTTTAGAGTTATCTGCCCTTGTTGTATGGGTTGCTCTTTTACTAGTGAACAATTATTCCAAGTTTCAAGGAAAATGTGTTGACTGGAAGCCGAGATATAACAAAATGTCAAATTTTTTCACAACGACAACAACGCAGACGACAACAACAGGGCTATGACAATACCTCAATATTTTCTATGAAAACAGCCGAGCTAAAAAAAGGGGGCATAATATAAGGATCATTTCTGTGAAATTATTTCAAAATCTGACCAGTGGTTTCAGAGAAGAATTTTTAAGAATTTCAGCACGTCCATATAGTGCAAATAGCCCCCCACCACCACAGCCATGTTTCTTGACAGATCAAAATTTCGCGTACAAGTTTTCAAAGGGGGCACTCAAGGAACATTTCTGAGAAATAATTTCAAAATTTGACCAGTGGTTTAAGAGAAGAAGAATTTCAAAGAATTTCTTTAAGTCCATACAGTGCAAAGAGCCCCCCCCCCACCCGCCATGTTTTTCGACGGATCAAAATTTTGCAAACACTTTTTGAAAAGGGTCACCCAAGGAACATTTCTGTGAAATTATTTCAAAATCTGACCAGCAGTTTCAGAGGAGAAGATTTTTGAAGAATTTCTTAGAAAATTCCATTTGGTTGCCATGGCAACCAGAGTTTTTGATGGAATCAAATTCTGTCAACATGTTTTAAAGAGGACCTCCCAAGGAACATTCCAGCCAAGTTTGGTCCAAATTGGCCCAGTGGTTTAGGAGGAGAAGATGTTTAAAGAATTGTTGACACCGCAAGATGCAAAGAGCCCCCCCCCCCCCCACCAGCACCATGGCCATGTTTTTCGACGGATCAAAATTTTGCGAACAATTTTTGAAAAGGGTCACCCAAGGAACATTTCTGTGAAATTATTTCAAAATCTGACCAGCGGTTTCAGAGAAGAAGATTTTTAAAGAATTTCTTAGAAAATTCCATTTGGTTGCCATGGCAACCAGAGTTTTTGATGGAATCAAATTCTGTGAACAATTTTTAAAGAGGACCTCCCAAGGAACATTCCAGCCAAGTTTGGTCCAAATTGGCCCAGTGGTTTAGGAGAAGAAGATGTTTAAAGAATTCTTGACGCTGCACGACGGACAACGTACGACGGACAACGTACGACGGACACAACGTGATCCTAAAAGCTCCCCTTGAGCACGTTGTGCTCAGGTGAGCTAAAAATTAAGATCAAAGTGGAATTACTCAAAATCCGCGCTAGGTAGAGTTATTGTTCTTGTGCACTGTACTTGGTAATATTGCAACAAACATGCATACCAAGTTTGAAGTCTTTCTGACTTGAGATGACAAAGTTATATTCCTGACAAACACTCAATGCTGTAAAAATGAAGATCAAAGGGAAATAATTCAAAGACAGCACGAGGTAGAGTTACAATTCTTGTGCACTGCACTTCCAAATATTGCAACAAATAAGCATACCATTTTGTTACGGGAGACCACTCCTTCATGTATGGCTTGAATGGCTTCGTCCCAATTTAAATACAATACCTAACGAATGTGTTAGGGAGACATCTCTTTAGCTCAGTGGTTATGGTATTGGTCTTTTAAACCTCGAAAAACAAGGATATTTGTCCGCATGGGTTCAAATCCCGCCAGATGCGGTTTGCATTTCTGCCATGCATTTGTTCATTTGTTTCTTTGTTACGGACTTTGTTCGTAAGATGGGGGCTCGTCCGGGATTGGCCATTGAGCCATTAATCCCATTTGTTGTCCAAAAACGGACTTTCTGCCTAATAAGGCTTTGAGTCATCAATAAATGATGACTTTAAGAGGGGGTGTGTTACGGGAGACCACTCCTTCATGTATGGCTTCGTCCCGATTTAAATACAATACCTGACAACTGCGTTAGGGAGATATCTCTTTAGCTCAGTGGTTATGGTATTGGTCTTTTAAACCTCGAAAAACGAGGATATTTGTCCGCATGGGTTCAAATCCCGCCAGATGCGGTTTGCATTTCTGCCATGCATTTGTTCATTTGTTTCTTTGTTACGGACTTTGTTCGTAAGAATATTTCAAGTCATTCCTACTAAAGATGACAAAGTTTTGCTCCAGACAAGCAAGAAATGCTATAAAAATGAAGGTCAAAGGGGGAATAACTCAAAATTTGTGCTAGGAAGAGTTATGGTTCTTGTGCACTCCACTCTGTAATTTTTCAACAATCATGCATACCAAATTTGAAGATGTTCAGGCAAGAGATGACAAAGTTATATTCCGGACAAGCAGAAAATGCTGTAAAAATGACGATCAAAGGGAAATAACTCATAGACAGTATGAGGTAGAGTTATGGTTCTTTCACACTGCACTCCGTATTATTGCAACAAACACAAATGCCAAGTTTCAAGTCAATCGGACTGGAGATGACAAAGTTATGCTCCAGACAAAGAACTATTCCAAAGAACTTTCTAATTCAAGGGCAAATAACTCCAGTCATTCTGGTCCGATTAGACCCATAATCGAACTCATCCGAAATCATATGGTCATAAGTATTTTGACCAAGTTTGAAGCTGATTGGTTGATATTTGTAGATGCTAGAGTGTAAACCAAGTCAAATATAGCAATTTTTCTAATTCAAAGGCAAATAACTCCAGTTGTTCTGGTCTGATTACACCCATAATCGAACTCATTTGAGATCTTAGGGTCATATATATTTTGACCAAGTTTGGTGCTGATTGGTTGATATTTGTAGATGCTAGAGTGTAAACAAAGTCAAATATAGCAATTTTTCTAATTCAAGGGCAAATAACTCCAGTTGCTCTGGTCCGATTAGACTCATAATCGAACTCATCCGAGATCTTATGGTCATATAATTATATTTTGACTAAGTTTGGTGCTGATTGGTTAAAAATTGTAGATGCTAGAATGTAAACAAGAGGGCCATGATGGCCCTGAAGTTGCTCACCTGAGCCTTTTGACCAAACGTGATCCATTTTAAATCTCTTTCGAGATATCATGACAAACATTCGAACAAGCTTTCATAATTAGTGAACTGTAAATTTGCAAATTTGGCCTCTAGCATGTACACAAGCTTTCTCTAGACTCATCTAAGATGTCATCAAGACAAATATTTTGACTAAGTTTCATGAGTATTGAACTTAAATTGTGGCCTCTAGAGTATAACAAGGTTTTTCTAAGATTTAGCCTTGTGACCTAGTTTTTCACCCAACCCAACCCATTTTCATTCATCAAAGATGTTATCAAGAAAAAGATTCTGACCAAGTTTCATGAGTATTGGGCTGAAAATGTGGCCTCTAGAGCAAACACAAGTTTTTTTCAAATATTGTCCCCCATGACCTAGTTATTGACCTGAGGTGACCCATTTTCAAACTCCTCCTAGATAATATAAAGAAAAGCATTCTGACTAACTTTCACGAGTATTTGAGTGAAAATGTGGCCTCTATAGCTTACAAATGGTTTTTCTATATGACCTACTGACCTAGTTTTTGACCCAATATAACCCACTTTTGAACTTGTCTCAGATATCATCAGGACAAACATTCTGACCAACTTTCAAGAGTACTGGACAGAAAATGTGGCCTCTAGAGCGTACACAAGGTTTTTCTAAGATATGACCTAGTGACCTAGTTTTTGACCCGACATGACCCATTTTCAAATTCGTCCAAAATATCAAGACAAACATTCTGACCAACTTTCAAGAGTATTGGACTGAAAATTTGTCCTCCAGAGTGTACACAAGGTTTTTCTATGATTTGACCTAGTGACCTAGTTTTTGACCCGACATGACCCATTTTTCGAACTTGTTTGAGATATCATCTCGACAAATATTCTGACCAACTTTCAAGAGTACTGGGCTGAAAATGTGGACTCTAGAGCATACACAAGGTTTTTCAAAGATTTGACCTAGTGACCTCGTTTTTGACATGACATGACCCATTTTTTAACTTATCCAAGATATGATAAAGGCAAACATTCTGACCAATTTTCAAGAGAACTGGACTGACAATGTGGCCTCTAGAGGATACACAAGGTTTTTCTAAGATTTGACCTATTGACCTAGTTTTTTACCCGACATGACCCATGTTCGAACTCATCCAAGATATCATCAAGGCAAACATTCTGACCAACTTTCAAGAGTACTGGACAGAAAATGTGGCCTCTAGAGCATACACAAGGTTTTTCTAAGATTTGACCTAGTGACCTAGTTTTTTAACCAACATGACCCATTTTCAAACTGGTCTGAGATATCATCAAGACAAACAACCGGACCAAGTTTCATGAGTATTGGAGTGAAAATGTAGCCTCTAGAGCATACACAAGGTTTTTCTAAGATTTGACCTAGTGACCTAGTTTTTTAACCAACATGACCCATTTTCAAATTTGCCCGAGATATCATCAAGACAAACAACCTGACGAAGTTTCATGAGTATCAGACTGAAAATGTGACCTCTAGAGCGTACACAAGGTAAAAGTTGATGACGGACGACGCACGCCGGACACAGCACGATCACAAAAGCTCACCTTGAGCACTTCGTGCTCAGGTGAGCTAACAAAAAAATGTGAACAGATGGACGACGGACAGACGGACGATGGACGGTGAGTGATCACAAAAGCTCATCCTGAGCACTTCGTGCTCAGGTGAGCTAAAAAGCATTGTGGGAATGTCAAGTGACTGGCACTTGACTAATGACCCTTAAATTCCATAACATAACAAACATGTAATTATTTTCCATAATGTCTTCTTCGGACGCTATGTTTGAAGCTTCGTCTGTGTATTTTCGGTATGTAAATGAGCGAGTTGCTCATGTAAAAATAGACCGTGTTTCCCGTCGGCGTCGACCTGGGCCGTAGTAAATCTCTAATTTCTCTTGTTGTCGGATGGTTTCCGACTACTGGGGTTTTATGAATGAAAATTAAAAGGCTTTGGGAGTATAAGGATGATTTTTTGTATTTTTGTAAAATTTTCGTCCCAAAATCTGAAGGGCCACCTTTAATTGAAGGAGTGCTAACTTAACCTTGGTCAATTACGGTGATTTCCATTTGCAGCCGATAACTTTGACAATATCAATCCTGGTGCTAACCCTGGTTATTTAAGGTAAAATGTGAAAGTATTGTGTCAAAAGTAAATGGCTTGTTTAAGTTCATTTGTCATTTTTGTCACAATCTATTCCAAAATTGTTGCCTGCAAGATCATAAGAATGTCTGTAGGTGATAGTTAATCAAAAACAATGTTTGAAAAACAACTCTTAATAAAGAAGGGAAAATGTTGATATTTGATGGCTTTGAAAACATTGTGGGGGGAAAAAAAGCAAGTGATTGTTTATGATGATAAATGTCTTCCTTTCTTTCTGTTTTCAAAAGCTATTTGCTTTCTCTGCACAGCCCATAATTATGTGATAAAAGATGAATTGAAAATAAATGGATCATTTCACATGGAAAGCTAGAAGGGGCATTTACTCTAAGACTCCTGCCTGCTTTTCAAGCTCATTTTATGTACAGTAGAGATCAAAGTCAGACTCAACAAAGCATGCAGCCTGATCTTGATCTACACAGTTTTAGGATATTCTGACCTAAAGACAGATACAGACCATGAGTTAACCCTTTGGCTGCTAATCGCGACTTGCTGACCTTTTGCAGGTAGTGAAGATCAAGATCAGACTGCACAGAACGTGGCATCTGATCTTTGACCTACACTGTCTGATAAGGAGATATTATTTCTCAAAACATAAATTTGAAACAGCAATATTTGTGTTATTAATATCAACTTGAAAATTTAATATTAGTTATTCAGCAGGATAAGGGTTAAAGCACTGTACTATTGAACTCTCAAGGCTACTTTGATTAGAATACTTTAAAATATTTGAGAGAATAAATCAAGATCAAACAGCACTCTATGTGCACTATGATCTTCATCAACATAGTTCTGAGTAGGGAAACAAAGTGAAAACCATTTAAAATGTAATTAGCGACTGGATTTGAAAAGAATGAAAAGGCAATGTTGTAAGATAGCAAGATTTATTTATTCCAGATGCTTTACGTTTTGTGCTTTACGTTTTGTGTTGTCCATATGTCCACATTATGTTTACTTCATGCATCAAACATACACACAAGAAAAGTTCAAAACAAGCAGTATAAAAAGTGATTCTATTCTCAGGCTTTGGCAGGAACAGTAAAGCAAACTTTTACCAAATGTTTCGGATATGATATAAAGTCTTCTCGAGGAACTGTGTCAAAAATTGACCCCATTGCTATGTGTATTCTTTTCATACATTTACTCTGGTGAAATTTCAGGTAAACATCATGTGGGAACCTTTATAAATCTTTATTGCAGAGGACTATTATGAAAACATCGCTGCAAGTGAAGAAATTGCTCATTTTAACCCTTTACCACACAGTGACGCCTTTTAATGCCCTAGAAGAAGAGGCAAGTTGAAAACATTGTGGGAAAAGGAGAAAATGCTGGTAACCAGCATTTTCTCCTTTTCCCACAAAGTTTTCTACCTTATCAAAGAAAAGTTGCGTCATTTGAGCCACTATGAAATTGTCATCTGCAAATGCTTTCAATTTGGATAGGTCTAAAATTTCGCCGTGTGGTAAAGGGTTAAGCAAATTTTTCCTGCCTCCCACAATGTTTCATTGTTATCTGATACATCAAAATGGGAACATATCAGCAAATGGATCAAGGTTTGTGTACCAAATTCCTTAGGAGGCATATAGAGAGAGAAAATTCATCCTACCAGACAATCACTGGTGTATGTACATTCATTACAATCAAGGAAGAAAAACACAAGTGACGGGGTAACAATGAACAACCTCTTTGACTCCTGATACAAGTTCATAGATAACTTTGAAAACAAAATCTCATTCATAATGAAGCAAAATATCAACATGTATTCGGGATTTGTACATGTGAAAACATTGTAACAACACAAAAAGCCTTCAACAAGTGGTAATGTGTTATCAGCGTCTAAAATCAATTGTAACTCTTTATCATTCGACAGAATTTAAGCCTTGTCCAAATTAAAAGCAGTTGAATATGACATATTTAATGTAGCTCAAATAATAATAATAATGTGTCTCTGAAACGGTAGAAAACATTGGGTGAAAAGTAGAAAATGCTGGTTACCAGCACTTTCTTCTTTTCCCACAATGTTTTCAAAAGCCTACTTAATCTGGATTGTTTGGTAAAGGATGAAGTAACTTTTAGTGAACTACACAGTATAACTATATTGATGAATTAATCACATTGTATATAGAAAACTACAAACAACAGTTGACGCCATGTAAGGTGGACAGATTGGATAAAGATCAGACAGCCTAAAAATTGGAATCGGATCATTGATAAATACTATCAAAACCTTTATGATAATCTGGCCTAAAGAGCCACTGCATTTCTATATCTGTACATATATGCACTTCTTTTTTCATTGTCGAAGGAAAAACTACTATTTATTTCTCAGTTTTTAGCCATGGGGGTATATAGCACATACACTGAATTCACAACCTTTCAGTTGTATCATAAAATCAATTTACCATTCTCTAATTTCAGCATACTCACTTTATGACAGTTTACATCTTTACCACACGGCAAAATTTAAGACATGCTCAAATTAAGGGCATTTGCAGGTGACATCCTCCATGCGGCTTATAAGATGGACATTGTTTTGGAAAGAGAAGGAAATGTTGTGGGAAAAGAAGAAAACGCTGGTTAAAAGCATTTTTTTCTTTTCCCACAATGTTTTTCTACACTTTTTCATAAAGGTTGTTAAAACATAGGATTTTGTGGTAGAGGATTTAGTCTGTAACTCACAGAGTATGTTCAGTTTTATTGCAAATATTTCCAGCTAGAGGTCACAGAAATGTTCAAGAAAGAAACATGAAACATGTAAACTTTCTATAGACTGCTAAGACTTTGATGATTGCTCCGCTTGTCGTCTCTTCACATCCCAATTATATACACGTGCCATATCTACAGTTCTGTAAAGGAAAAACTAATGCAAAGTCTTTGAACAGAGCATAATATGTCCATAAATATTTTCTTTTACCATGAAAAAAAATGCTTAACCCTTTCCGGACCACAAAAAATTTTAGATGTCAAAATTGAAAGCATTTACAGACAACAAATTAAATGCGGCTCAAATGATGTGTTTTCATAATTGCATTGGTTTTTTTTATGCATTGTGGGAAAAGGAGAAAATGCTGGTTACCCGCATTTTCTCCTTTTCCCAAAATGTTTTAAAATTAAAAGAACTATTTCCTCTCGCATTTTCTTACTGTCACAGTATTTTTAGATGGACATTAAACCTTAGTTCAAGTTTATTATCTCTAGTACTTATTATTGCCAGTCTGATAAGTTAACTCTTTTTGAACACTCTTATGCATATATGGTAAGAAAACAAACAAGTTTCCTGAGACAGTGCGATATTATATCGGAGCCTACATATTGCCTTTAACATAGTCAGATAATTAAGTAAGCTCTAAGAGGAAAAGAAAACGAGAAATGGGAGCCTAAACATACTTATTAGACACTGCATCACAATAAAATATAGCTTTTTTAGTACAAATGGCTGTGCTTGATGCTATTTCGTATATGGCTTGCAACACGCGAAAAGGGGCATTCAGACATTTGCATAAATTGTCGTCTCGAATCAGCCTGCGCAGTGCGCAGACTGCCCAGGCTGATCCGAGACGACACTTTACGCAAATGTCCGAATGCCCCTTTTCACGTGTTGCAGGCCATATGATGTCATTGACTTTTTTTTAAATGTTGTTCTGGAAGTAGGTCTAAATGCACCTTTAACTTAAAGAGTATATAATGAAGTTACCTGTCACAAATTTGTTTCAGCTGGTAATGAGTAAACGTTACATCAAAGCTTATTCATATGCATAAAGACAAAAGCAGTAATGAAGAGCTGCTTGAAAACTGGTGCTAACAACAACACTTTATCCATCTCTTCTTCACTTGCCACGAAATGACTATATGAGACTTCCAACATACTCTCCTACCGACTGCACATACTTGTTTAGGCCCCTTGGAAAAAACGGTTGAGAAGGCCTCCTAGGTTTACTCTTTTTACATTGTGATAGAGTTGCACGTTGTCATGCATCCTTAACCAAGATTTGACATATGGGTTCAACCAAGTCAAAAGGAAAGAGATCTGGGCCTGTATTTACCAAGCCATTCTTAATTTCATTCTGTTTTATTCCAGATTTATTAAGTAATAAAACTTCTGATTGGCTAAACCAAATGGTTAGAAAATTTTTGAGCATAAGGCGAAGAATGTTCTCAAGAATGGATGGTGAATACGGAACCGGCCTGGGCTGTGTGGCAGGAAGGGTAAAACCTCGGTGATTCCGTTTGAGGTATTCCCACGCTACAGCTGAACAACATATCTATGCATTATTACGTAGTAGCTTGCTGCTGCACGCCAATGTCTTGGGGTGCTTTGCTGTAAATGTGATCAAGAACAGCAGAGATATTGTTTTCTTACTAACATGTACTAGTAACACTTCTCTGTTAAGGGACACAAACTTTCGCCACAATTCCATCCTAGTCAAAGAACAAGGCAAACATAGCCTGCCTGATGCTTTTACTCTACAAAGCAATATCAGACTTCTTGTTATTTTCACCTACCCACACCTGTAATGAACTGAATTGGTAAACACATACCCTCAGACTTTCAGAGAAAGAAGTGCACCTTACCTGAATTTAAGTCCACTATTTACAAAGAAAAAGGATACTGACTTCTAATGTAGTTGTTTGTTCGGTAATAAAACTTAATTCTTCCTCCACCTGTTTACATGTCTTTAAGGCAGCCTCTTGGTTCTTCTTTAGCAAGGCTTCAGCATCGTCCAGATTATATTCAAGCATTACATTAGCCTGAAATGAATTTTGTCAAATCATTACTGTATATTATTTTTACACCAACCCAAAACTAATACAAATGATACATATAAGAAATATTTCAAGGAATGGGAATTATTTTCCTACAACTAGTGTCTGATCCAGGATTTGAAAAAAGTGGGGGATTGTCCCCAATCACTCTGAAAAGCATGGGGGATTTCTAAAAAGTATGGAGGATCAAAACGCAAGAAACAGAACTAGTCTCTTTTGTATTTATTAAACCTTTCTAATTCTATAGTAGCTTCAGTCTTGTTCATACCTAGCAGAAAATTTTATTTTGAAACTTGAAAATCATAACTGTAAAGAAAGGTTAAAATGTTAGTCTGTACCCTTTCATCAGTTACGCTCACTTCTGCGTTGTACTGGCTGAGACTTGTATGTTGAACAGATTTTTTTAACAGATATCGTCTGCTATTTGTTTGGGTTTACTTGCAAAAAATTATCAGCTTTCGGGAATCTGTATTAATTGAAACTAATAAAGAAATATCAAAATAAATTATCTTGGCAGCTTTGGTATGTATTTGGTTGGAAAGGCAGTACTTCACTCATAGTTATAAGTAAGTGTTGGAGACATATAGATAGATATATTTGAATCAAGAAGAAGAAAAAAATGGCAGACTTTTTTTTTTGTAAAATCAATGTCAGCGAGGTAAGAAAAAGAAGTCACTCTTGATTTATAGAAATGATCCGATGTTGTGCTGGCTGTGAAAGTGATTTTTACATCAAAGTTCGAGCGTCAAGTTTTACAAGTGATCAAACACTAATTGCTTAATTGTTTTTTGAGCGTGATTGCCGCGTACTGGTTTTGAAAATGTGATTAAATGATGAAAAACTCTGGATCAGACACTGTAACACTGAATGGAAAACTTTTAGGGCAAAGGAGCAATTGTTTGTAACAAGCAATTACTCCTTTTTTCTCAATATTTTCAAAAGCAGTCATCTGCAGGGATGTTAAAAGTTCAGTAAAGGGATAGAGATATACATACCAGTAGGAACAAGACTTAGTATGGGTTGAATTCTGAATTGATGCATAAATGTTTAACCTCTAACAGACTAAATTAAACAATCCCTTTTCCCTAAATGTTTTTAATAGCAGGCTTCTGCTGTGAAATAAAAAGTTATTTCTAACATGACATGTGAATTTTGTTCTATAAACACAGTGCAACGAAAGCATGGTAAAATCTATGTTATTCTATGTAGAGTGACTTCATTCTATATAGAGTGTATTCTGTATAAAATAAGTAATTAAGTTATTCATTGGAATATAATCTGCATCCACGTTTTTACTCTAAGTATGAACTTGTTTTCCTTTGATTAAGAGTTGGTCATGTTAGAATCGAAATAATCTTCTTTCTATTGTGGTTTATCGTTTAATAAACCACTTTGTGAGTTATGAGGTGCAATGAATAAACCACTCGGGCTATTGCCCTCATGGATTATTTATTGTGCCTCATAACTCACAACTGTGGTTTATTGAACAATAAACCACTAGAGAAAGAAGATTATTTCTTAAGTATACCACTCTTTACCAAACAACAAAATTCCAGCCTGGTCCAAATTAAAAGCATTAGCAGACAACATAATATCAAATGTGGCTTAAAACATAAAATTTGTCTTTCACAGTGTAGAAAACATTGTAGGAAAAGAAGAAAATGCTGATTACCAGTATTTTCTTCTTTTCCTGCAATGTTTTCAACAGGCCCCTTTACCAGGGTCATTAAAACTAGGGATTGAGTGGTAAAGAGTTAAAGAATTCCTTACCCCAAGCCACAAGCATACTTTATCTGTGGGTGGAATTCTGGCTTTAGCATACACCTGATCAGACAGTAAAAACCTGGATTCAAATGGATCAGTGTTTTCCTGAAAGAGAGACAATAGATACAGCCTAGTTGACAAGTTATAAACAAGATGATGGATCTACACTGTGATATTTAAAGTGATACCTGGGCCAAAACAGCATTTCTATTGTGATAGATCTGAGTCTGTCCCACTGACTAGCAATGTTATTCTATACAATAACTCTCTATTGGACAAAAAAAAAAAACTTTATCATGTCATTTGGGCAACAAATAATGCTAAACTGGTGAAATTTTCTGTGGAAAAGTACACAACATTGTGGGAAAAAGGAAAAATCGCTGGTTAATAGCATTTTTTTCCCTTTTGTCACAAGGTTTTCAAAGGCTCTGTTCTCCAGGGTTGCTACAATTAATTGTTTGGTGAAGAATTACACAGTCTTAGGCTTTAACTATGAAAGCATTATTCCATTTCAAATTTATACAAGACAAATGACTTGTTTACCTTGCAATATAAACTACACTTAACCCTTAGAGCACTGAATTAACTTAACAGACATTTTTAGCCTAGTGAAAAGTGCTTTAACCCTTTACCACACGACCAATTTTAGACCTGTCCGAATTGAAAGCATTTGCAGAGGACAGTTTCAATGTGGATCATATGAAATGATTTTTTCTTTGATAGGGTAGAAAACATTGTGGGAAAAGGAGAAAATGCTGGTTACCAGCATTTTCTCCTTTTCCCACAATGTTTTCAAAAGCCTTCTCTATCAGGGGTGTCAAAAGTCGTCATTGTGTGGTAAAGGGTTAAGGATTTAAGTTTAAACATTAAACTGTATGTAAATTTACCTACCTTTTTAGTTTGTAAATGAGCTACAATATCTAATGACTTCTTTATGTCTGGTATCTGTGCCTTTAACCTGATATGACAGGAAAAAAAATTACATAAAATTTCTGTAAAAATTACGTACATGTACAACATGAATTTGGTCTGCGCAGGCTAATCCAAAACCACACTTTCCGCTTTTATGTAATTTTCTGTTTTGCGAAAGTCTACTGTTTCACAAAATCTAATGTAGTCGTAAAGTGCCGTCTCGGATTAGCCTGCCCGGACTGCGCAGGCTGATCCGAGACGACACTTTAAGCAAATGTCCGCATGCCCCTTTTCACGTGTTGCAAGCCATATACTTTAACCATTTACCACACAAGCCTGGGTTTTAGCCTGAGTTTATGCCATCTTCCGAAAAAATTGTGGGAAAAGGAGACAATGCTGGTAACAAGCATTACTCTTCTTCTTACAATATTATCTTCCATCTCGACCTTTAAAAAACAAATTGTGTTTTTTGAACATATTTGTCATGCTGCCTTGGTTAAATGCTTTCAAATTGGACTTGTAACTGTAAAGTATTGTCATTTGGAGAAGAGCTATATGCTATGTGGTTCAAGTTTTCCTTTTGACAAATCATTGTGCTCTGCTGGCAACTTGTAGATTATCTTTACACTCTTCGAAAAATAACTGGCTGAGCAATTATCCTGGTTAAGATATACATGTATATTATCTTGGTTAAAACTCTTTTGACAAGAAGATTGCCAAAACTCTTGTGGCAGAAAACACTTTTTCAATGGCATGAATGGTAAAGCTCTGGAACAAAAAACAGAGTGATACAAAGCTCACTTCAAATTAAATATTCAACTCATCTGAGGATAACTATTAAAATCAAAGTAAACCAATCTCACTGAAAACTGAATATTTTTGATCCAAAACACTTGAAATCCAACACCAACCATGTTATGACACAGTTTGATTATCAAGGGAAATAAATAGCATACTAACATATATCTGTCATGAGTGAACAACAGATATTTCCCTTGATAAGTATATATAAGCCCAAGTCGTACTTTTTTGTAAATCCTTTGATCCCCAGGGTGGGACCAATTTTGATCCCAGGGCTACAATTTGAAGGATTATAGTACAGGTCTATTGCATGAAGCCATATACTTAATTTGGTAGCCCTAGGCCTCATTGTAATTTGTTTCTGACAAGAAGAACTTTAAAGATTTTCAATATTTTTCAGTTTTGTTGCCATGGCAACCACAGTTTTACCTGCAGAGCACTTCTATGAAGTTTCATCAAATTAGATGGGTAGTATCAGAGAAGATGTTTGAAATAAAATTTAAGGCACTTACACACAAACGAACACACACACACAAATGCGCAGCGAATGGACACATGACTGACACAAAGCCATGGTTAGTAATAAATCTACGATGGTGAACAGAATGGTAAACAAACTTTAAGTTATATAAATATTCAAGCGGAGCTTTGGGCAATGATACTGCCACGATGGACTGAACAGACATCCATACCTAGCTTTCTTGGTTGATAGATTGTATTCCATAAACTTGTATTTATTATGTTGTTCATCTAACTTCTTCAACATCGACTCTGCTGTTTCATCAACTTCTTTCATATAGGAATCTACATCTTCCTACAAAAGTATTCACACTAATTCAGCAATATTTAATTATACCATGTAGAAAAAAACCTGTTTCTAGATGAAACTTTTTCTCCACTCCTACGTTCAACCTTATTAATATCTGATCACAATAGCAAACAATGTGTAAGAAATATTGGTTTAATTGTCTTTTGTGAAACTATGACTACTTTATGATTAGATTACAATAAAGATTGACTATGATAAGGACCTCTAATACTTGAAAATGACTGTTAGATTACTAATTCAAATGCACAGATCATTGTTTTGTAACACACTTCACAATCTACATAATGTAGTATATACATGTATATACGAAGTTGAAAGTAAAAGGTCAGAAAATCTTGAGACCTGATATCAGGGCTTCTGTTAAGGCTTCTGCCAACTCTCAAAATTTGGGGAGAAATGACTTCTCCCTAGTCTGAGAATTGGCAGAAGTTAGATATTCTAAATGGAAAGAAATGGTCAGACTTTGAGAAGTTTGGCCAGACATTAAAAAGCAGATGTGGGCAGAAATATAGAAAGAAGTAATACATTAAAAAGCAGATGTGGGCAGAAATATAGAAAGAAGTAACAACATTTTAACAAGTTAACAGATGAATTAAATAGAAAACCATATGGGTCTATATTGAATTAAAATATGTTATACTTTTATCCAAAATCATGGATAGAATTTTTTGCTGAAAATCATTCTCTTTACCAAGTAAGAAAATTTCTGACTATCAGATTGAAATCAGTTGCAGCAGACAAATAGATAACAGCTCAAAGGATGTAGATGATGTTAAAATTTTTTGAAAATACACCAATACTGTCAAAAGGAGAAAAGCTTGCTACCAGCATTTTCTCCTACTGCCACAGTGTTTTCAGTTTTGTCATGGTAAGTAAGACCCAGTTTCAGATAGCTAGAGACATCGAAGATAAACTTGCCTGAATACCATTTGTCTTTATTTGATGACGGATAAATCATAAATGAAAACATCGTTATGGACATACATTTCCAATTAACAGCTGATTTAGCCTTGTACATTGGTAGCTCATGGTACTAAGTATGGTCCAATAAAAAAAATGCCAAAATTTCAACAGAGTTTAGATCTAGAATAAATTATATTACCATTTCATATGAGAGTACCCCTTTTGACCCCTAGAAATGACAAACACATCAGAATTTCATCCTTTTAATCGTAAAATGACACATAAATAAAACACAATGAAGTAATGAATGAGGTATCATCAGTACCTTCGGCTAACAAAGCTAAATAAGAAAGTTATTTATATTCAAACTTAGATCTTCTCTAAAAGGTGTTGTTTTCCTTTCTCCTAACAGAATTCATGTCCAGTCTAGAGTGTACATATTGTTAACCATTTATCACCAAGTCCTCATTGCCAACTAGCTAACGTTGTTATGGTAATTGGACCTGATGAAATATCGTTAAGTGTAAAAAACATCACACTAACAGGGTTGCTGTTGAATGTTGTTTAACGCTGCTTTTGAAACTATTCGTGATACAGTGGCAACAGCCCTCTTAACTCCTCCAGAGCCTTGCCCAAGGACAAACTCATTCAATGCTAGTACGACAGGTGAAGATCTAATCCAGGACTCTTTGATGACCAATCCAACACCCTTGGCACAACATGTGACATGGTGATTTCAACAACATACTGGGATAAAGAGTGGTGAAAAAAAAAAAAAAAAACCACGCTGTGATCTCTCGATCTTCATGTTAGCCGTCATATACAAAATAAAATCCTGCTCTTCAAATACGCAAACAGGTTTCATACTTGGCAATATGCCTGCAAGTTTCCACACGTGTTTCTCTTGGGAGCTTGAACTATCAAGAAAATTTTGTTCATGTAAGGGCATTCCTGTATCTACCATTTTCCGATCAATATATCTATGGGACAATGGCAATTTCCTTCTTTTCAAGACAAATTACCAAGAAATCTGCTCTCGGTATTCCATGGAAACTTTTGTCGTCATCTTCTGATAAATTCGTTTCTGTCGACGCCATTTTGCTTCGATGGGATTAGATTGGTTCTGACGTTATTGACATCGAGGTCTTTTATTGCTTGTGAGATACGGAACCAGAATGATCAATTTTTCGAAAGGAGCGAAATTTCTGGCTAAGTAACCCAATGTAATGTGGAGATAAAAACGGATCAGATGTACCGCAAATCCTTTTTCGTTGATATAATCTAACATCACATATAGATACCTAGAAAGATCTAGAATATTTGGTGTTGGAGAACATGTTGATAAGTCACCAGATATTTTTTCCCACTATGATTAGATTTACTAGACATAGATCTACCGTCATTTATCCACCATTAATTCGTCGTAGAAATGCCCTCGATATGTCCAAAGTTTGCATAAGATTTTTTAAAGTGCAACAATCATCAAAAGTGCTTACTGGTATGACTTGCAAGTGAAAACCGGGTTGAACTTGATTAGAGGCAAGTCTTGCCACAGAAAAATTCAGCGCTAGAGCTTACTCGAGATAATAGGCACAGGTTTTTTTTTTAGGCCTACCATTCTGTCTGATCAGGGATCGTATCTTTATATATACGATTCCTCGTCTGAATGCATAACAACTACATGTAAGCTTTATAAATACTGACTGCAAATAGATTTGAGCCATGCTTTGTGAAAAGAGGGCTTAATGCATCTCCGAAAAGTATCTACCCAGGTCAGCCTGCACAGTCCGCGCAAGCTGACCTGAGTCAAAACTTTTTGCTTTTCAGCCAATTTTTTGTCTTTCCAAGGACCAGTTTACCTGATGATTAAGTTGGTTGTTAAACAAAGTGACTATGATGGATCCATAATCATGCGATGGCTTGTTTGGTATTATGTTTCACGGAGATGCATTAAGCCCCCTTTTGCCAGCATGGTTCATTTATAGATATGCATTTCTTTCATTTCTTTCTTGACTTAAACCACATCTCTCTCTCTCTCTCTCTAAAACCAACAACAACAACGACGACGAAATTTAAGACTTCTATAATCAAATATTTTTACATGGGTCTTTGATAGATCTCGAGATACACTCCCCTCTCTCTTGGACGAAGAAAACAAGAAAATAAATTTGAAGTTCAATAGATGGAGCTGTTAACTGTATTTGTCGTCGAAAAGGGGTGTCAAACGAACAATATGTAGACATATATATGGCTTTTAACACGGAGTGTGCATCTGTATTAGTCTAAACATGGGTAGCCTAAATGGTCAATTGAACTGAATACACTTCATTGACGTCACCAATAATACGAAATGACGTCAACGACGTAAACTTCTTTGCCATAGTAACGGCAAAGACAGTTTCCTTTGCAAATCGCAAGGATGTTTGTTAATATACAATATGGAGGTGAGTTTAATTCTTTGAACATGAAACGGATTTAAATTTACGATATGAAGCCCATGACGATGATAGATTTGTATTATACAGGCCGAATGATAATCCAAATTTAATGAAAAAAAAAAGGCCTAAATATTACAATTTCAACATTATTTTCATCAGGAAAATAATCTCATTGCAGGCTATCGAACTATTGTACATCCAAGATCACACTGCACGTTTTTGCTGGCCGATCTTAATCTACGCGGTCAGCAGAGGCGAAATGATTCATGCTTATTAGTCTAAGGGTTAAATTTTTTTTTTTCAATCAGAAAACGAAGAACTGCTGATCAACTCAAATTGCAGACAGCTGATTTTCATGGATTACCTACGACAGAAGTGTCAATATAATCGCAAAGGTTTGTTTGTTTGTATGTTTTGTGTTTAATACTTTTCTTCATTACTACTCCAGTAATATCGGGCTCGCCAGTCCATATATCCATGCTTTCCCAGAGTTTTCTTTGCCAGTGCTTCGCACAATAGTTTTTCTAAGCCACTGACTGCTTTCTCAAAGAAACATCACAAAAACAATGTTCAGCGGTGAGAGGGGAATGAATCTTATCGCAATGACTAGATACCATCAGTTCTCGGGGGAAAAAAATGGCCCAGCTGGGAATCGAAGCAGTGAACCCTGAATTTCAAGCCCTTTATATGACCGAGGAGCTGCTGGGCTTGCCATTAGTAAAGCTAAATTGTCCAAAGAATCAACGTTATGCAATGTCGATGAAGGATTAACCTCGTATCTAACAATCTCCTGTTTGAACAATCAGGACAGTGTAGATTCAAGATCAGACTGCACGTTCTGTGCAGCCTGATCTTGATCTACACAGTCCGCCAAAGCTCTTTGAGCCGAGCTTAGCGGCCTTAGGGTTAACGGCTATGAAGAAGAGGGCTTGTGGAGACTCCTCTTTTCCAAAATTCTTCTCGATGCTTGAATCAAAGACGCCCGCCCGGGTGGCTCGGTGGTGAGCGTGTCGGACTCATGACCTGGTGGTTGTGAGTTCGATACCCGGTTGAGGCGAACTTTCTTTCCGGCGTATTTTCGCCTCTCACCTCTGCTGAAGCATGTGAGAAAAGTAGTCGGTGGCTTTGGAAAGAAAGTTGTGTTAGTACTGGTGTGAGAAAGCCAGGAAACATATGTGCGTCACCGACCGCCATGATACGACATTAGCTGTTAAAGTGGCTTTAAACCCCAATACAACCAACCAACCAAACTGAATCAAAGACAAATTCCACCACATAAGTAAGATCGTACTTGTCGTCTGCATATGCTTTCGATGCAGACAAGTCTAAAATTTTGTCGTCTGGTAGAGTTTGAACAACGTATTTTAATGGTAACGTAACGTAAATTGCGTTCATCTAGGCTTAGACTCGTCATGTACAACCTACTGAAAACTAGGCCTAGCAGATCGCGAAGACCAATTTCACCCTTATTAAACCTTACCCTGCTGAATAACTAAAATGGAATTTTCAATTTGTTAGTAAAAACCCAAAAATTGCTATTTCAAAATTATGTCTGGGAAATGATATCTCCCTATCGGACAGTGTAGATCAAAGATCAGACTGCACATGTGCAGTCTGATCTTGATCTACACTGTCCGCAAAAAGGTCAGTGAGTCCCCCTGAGCAGCCTAAGGGTACGTTAAACCTTAGGCTTAAATAGAAGTCCTGTGATTCCAGTGATTTCGGTGATTTCACAAAATCGTCTTTCCCGTGTTTTTACGTTTCCGAGGAAGACAGTTTTCAATACAGTCGAGGTAGAAAGAGATTATGTTGGTTTCCAGCATTTTCCTCTTTCCAACAACGATTACTATCCTTATCTAGAAATAATTTCAATTTTTAACCTTTGCCACACAATCCCGAGTTTTAGTGACTCTGAGAAAGAGACCCATAGAAAACATTGGTGGAATAGGAGAAAATGCTGGTGACCAGAGACATTTCCTTATTAGAGTATTTGAGCCACATTTAATTTGCTGCCTGCAAATGCTTTGAATTTTGACGAACCTTCTAAAATTCTGTAGTCTGATAAAGAAATCATCTGGTAAAGAATTAACCCTTAGGCTGCTAAGCGCGACTCACTGACCTTTTGCGGACAGTGTAGATCAAGATCAGACTGTACAGTGCAGTCTTATCTTTGATCTACGCTGTCCGATAAAGAGATATTATTCCCTAAAACATAACTTTGAAATAGCAATATTTGGGTTTTAACTATCGAAATGAAAATTTCATTTTAGTTATTTAGCAGGATAAGGGTTAAACTGCCACTCAATTCGGTCAATGTGAAATGTCTTTGCGTTGGAAGTTTAGTTTGTAAAGGCTACAGTTTGGCCGTTCTGCCAGGAGGACAGAAAGGACAATCTGCGTCTGTATTCACAAACCATTCTTGATTTCATTTTAAGTGTAATTCTGAATTTAGAAAGTAGCACAACTTCTGATTGGCTAAAACATTTGGTTTAGCCAATCAGGACTTGTGTATCTTTCAGATTTAGAAAAGTGTTGAGAATCAGACTAAGAAAAATTTTCAGAGTGATTGGTGAAATGGACCAGAGTCTTTGATTGGTCTCGAGTTCTGCTAACTCAAAAGGCTAGTTTCCTTTTCTTCAAAAACTTGCCCTCTTTTAGGTTACTAAAGTTTATATTCAGTCCAGGGGTGGTATTCAGCAAGTTGTAAAAGTAAAAGTCGAAACTTTAAATTCCAGGAGCAGCCGTCTGATTGGCTATAATGTTTTTTTTTTTCTTTGTTAACTCTTTACCACAAAATCCTGAGTTTTAACGACCCTGAGGAAGAAGCCTTTTGAAAACATTGTGGGAAAAGGAGAAAATGTTGGTAACCAGCATTTTCTCTTTTTCCCACAATGTTTTCTACCCTATGATAGACAGAAATCATTATTTTAGCTACATTAAACATGTCGTCTGCTAATGCTTTGAATTTGGTCTAGTCGAGAATTATGTCATTTGGGAGAGTTAAACATTTCAGATCAGTAGTTTTATAACCTAGCATTAGAACTGCAGTTAGTCCAATGAATATTGCCCCTGGTATTTCAGAAATATCTATTCAGTTACCTTAGAATAACTCATTATTTCAGCGTTTATTGATCTGATAGATGAGAATGGTAAACTGGCTAACATCCATAAAGTCGATCCACAGACAACTGTCCTGGAGAAATTTGAAGACAGACTTGTGTACATACCTGTAATGCTGGAAAGTAAGGATTTCTCTCTGTCTCGCTTCCTTGCATTTTTTCCATCTTCAGGAAAGGTGTGAAATGAAGGAAAAACCTTACGATACTGGTGGTCGAGTTTATTAATGGGCATTTCCTTGAAGACTAGGATGGTAAAACTGTCAGCTTATCCATGATGGACAGTTTTTTTTTTTTGAAAAAGGCTTTCCGATTATACTTATAAGGGGTAGCAAAGTGAACGTTTTCGCTGGAATTTACGGGGAAAACTAACAGAAAACCAGTTGTAGTGACACGAACAGTTGCTGTATATTAACGAAGTTGTACAACGTTCATTGAGGGTTCCTAAGAACCTTTTCCCCCAGTGCAAATAGTTTAGTTGCCCTTAAGGAAACAATACTGTTACCATACTTTGCGTATATGTATGAGCCATGCTCTGTGAAAAGGGGGCTTAATGCATCTGCGAAAAGTATCGATCCAGGTCAGCCTGCACAGTCCGCGCAGGCTGACCTGGGCCGAAACTTTTCGTTATTGGTCAATTTTCTGTATGTCCAAGGACCAGTCTACCTCAGGATTGAGTCGCTTGTTAAAAAAGTGGCTATTTCGGATTCATAAGTATATGATGGCTTGCTTGGTACCATGGATCACGGAGATTCATTAAGCCCCCTTTTCACAGAGTATGGCTCATATATGAGCCACGCTCTAGCAAAAGGGGGCTTAGTGCATCTGTGATGCACGACACTATTCCAAGTCATCACATAATTATGGATCCATAAGAGCCACTTTTTTAAACATCCGACTTAATCATGTGGTAGACTGGTCCTTTGACATACAGAAAATGGACCAGTAGCGAAAGGTTTCGGCCCAGGTCAGCCTGCACGGACTGCGCAGGCTGGCCTGGGTCGATACCTTTCGCAGATGCATTAAGCCCCCTTTTCACAGAGCAAGGCTCATATATAGAAAGAATGACTGACATATTTGTAATGTTGGTGAAAAGTTTTACTTCAATGGGTCAGTATTGTCCGCAGCAACTAGAAATGAGCAAAACTCTGACAAAAGAGGGTTTAATGCATCTCCGTGGTGCATCATTCCAAGCAAGTCATAACATAATTATGGATCCACAAGATCGATTTTGTCTGATGAACGACTAAATCCTGGGGTAGAATGGTCCTTGGACATGCAGAAAATTTACCAATAGCAATAAGTTTCCTCAAAGGTCAGCCTGCACGGATTGCGTATAATGCTATATGACCAGAGGATTGTTCTCATTTCCATTTCTTTCAGAGAGTGGAGATGACCGAAACCCATACAAAATGATACGACCTTTACTAACAGACTGGGAGAAAAGATTTCCACAGTTAGAACGTAAGTAAAAGTGTTGGACTTTAAAGGGTAACATGTGATGCTTTTGAGCACTCTCTAGATCAAGATCAGACTGCACAAAACATGTAGTCTGATCATTGATCTAAACTGTTCAATATCTATAAAAAATCTGATCAACACTATCTTGTAGATCAAGATAAAAAATGCAGTCTCATCATTGACCTATACTGTCCATTATTTAAAAACAATCTGATCAAAACTGTCTTGAAATTACAAGGTATACATACAAGTGGTTTCTGTCTGTTCACTGGAAAAGAGATTAATTTTTTAAGCACACAAAAGATGTAAATATGGTGTTATATACATCGAAAACGTCCTTTAAAATGGAAATACTTGCACTGAATTTGATTCGATGAATGAAGTCACGTACGAGGGGTGATCAGAAAGAACGTGGACCAGTGCTGGTATCGGAATATTGTAATAAAAAAGAACTTGGATTGTTTACTGTTTCTGAAAGTAACGTCCTTTGAGTTCTATGCACTTATTCATTCTTGATTTCCACGCGCGAAACACGTGTGCGAGCGCGTCACGTGACATTACTCTCAAGGACCCGGTCATAGCGAGGGTTAGCTCCTGTCTGCTCTCGTAGTGCGTGCCACAAAGAGAATCTTTCAAAACAGGAACTAGTCAGAGGTCACATGGAGTCAGAACTAAATTATAAGGGGCGTTGGCTAGTGTTTCTATGTTTAGTTTTTGCAAAGTTTCCTGTCCAAGTGCGGCTTTGTGAGCTAGGGCGTTATCTTAGTGTAAAGTGACGTCACTCCGCAGGACTTCAGGCTGTTTTTTTCGTATGGTGTTTGTGAAATTCATTTGAATAATGTGGGCATAAAACTCGGTATTGACTGTAGTATGTATAGATACAACATGACTTAGAAGAAAAAAAGGAGAATAGAAATACATGATGTATAACTTTACCAAGTGACTTCGAAAGGTTGGCTTTACCAGCGGAAGGCGATGTTTGATGTTTCCATACACTGCTTTGTTGTTTAGATTCAGTCTCGTTAAAGTGTGCCTATGTTCCATTGCATGTTGCAATACGATAAGTAAAGTTTGACCCCTGTACCCTAATGCTTTCTGAAATTTCTTAACAGATTTCGACCGTAACCCCCATTTTCTCGGACGTCAGTTGCCGAGGTACCCACCTTGTGCAAACACGCGACATTCCAAGATTCTCTGTCAGAATCTCCTGAGCACTTCTATATGAAATGTTGAATGTGTCAGCTATTTTCCTGACAGTATCTCGGCGATCTCGTTTTACATGCTGCTCTACATCCGTTATGATTTTGTCTGTGACTGATGTTGATGGACGGCCAGATTTATGGTCATCTTTAACAGTATCGCACCCTTGTCTAAATCGGCCCGATCCATGTACGAATATCAGATTCCTTGAGTGCAGAGTCCCCTTCATCTGTTTCTAAATCGGTTTTGATTTCCGATAAATACTTTCCGAGTTTAACGTAAAACTTTATGATTACTCTCGACTCAAATAAAACGTCGTCCGATATTTTGGACCACTAATGCACTATATGACGTCATGAAAATGACGTCATACTTTACCTGCTTGATTATGACGACACTTGAAAGCTTGAGTCATTTACCAGATAATTAATGCTCATCTATGCAAATTTTTGTAATCCTCCGTGGAGTAGTTTTCAAAATAACGAGGTGGTCCGCGATCTTTTTGATCACCCCACGTACATTGTATTTCCTAGGTCAAAAGTCAAGTCACTATGCTAAGTTGAGAAAAAAATACCTTACAGACTCTTAACCCTTACCCTATGTTTACACCATGTTCCCGGCAGCCACGGTAGCCCCGAAACGTGGTGTGCCGTAAGATTTTGTTCGTTTTTTTGTCCATTTACCAAGTTTGGTTGTTTTTGCGGTACCTCACGGTATCCGTGACAAGCCGTAGAGGGAACCCTACGTTTACACCATGTTCCAGGCAGCCACAGCAGCCCCGTTTCTGACAACTGTGGACAAAACGGGGTTAACGTATTACAACGCAGAGGAACGGGATAAGCAAACTTATCAGACTGTGATCGCCAGGGTTGGCATGCCAGATTTTTTGACTGTCTGAAAATTTGCCACGGTAGTCTCGGTGCTGATGAGAAACCAAACAGACCACAGCAGAATGGGTTGATCGTTGCGTTTTAGTATGGCTCCATACCGTTGAAAAAAGGGCTTCCAGGTCCAAACACGGACTGTCTCTGAGCCCGAGTCTTGTTACGGCTCGTTACGTGCTGACCGGTAAGTTCTGATGCGATCAAGTTTGCTTATCCCAGGAACATGGTGTAAACTTAGGGTTATCCTGCTACATAAATTCAAGTGAAACTTTTAGGCTGATAGTAAAAACCTAAGGTTTTCTATTTCAAAGATATTTTTTGGGGGAAAAGTATCTCTGTACTGGACAGTGTAGATCCAAGATCAGACTGCACATTCTGTGCAGACTGATCTTGATCTGCACTTTCTGCAAAAGGTCAGAGGGTCGCGCCTATGTGCCATGGACAGACTGAATTAGTTTTGCAGAAGGTATTGAACATGATCAGACCACACAGAATAGTCGGCCTGATCTTAGTAGTAGTATTGACATTGTAATATTTTGGTAGCATCTGTCATGTGAAAATTTGCATTGTTAGAGTTATACAATATATGTACAGGTAAAATAAAGATCCTTACTGGAGAGCTCAAGAGAAAGAAGAGCCCAATGGGAAAAGGTAGGAAATATACATTTTTCAAAGTTATACCCTATTAACCCCCCCCACACACACACAAAATGGATGATCAAAATGTGCAGTCTGGGCCCGTATTCACCAAACATTCTCAAGAAATTTGTTTATCTAATTCTAGATTTAGAAAGCAACACAACTTCTGATTGGCTTAACCATTTGGTTTAGGCAATCAGAAGTTCTGTTACTTTCAAATTTAGAAAATTCTTGAGAATAAGACTAAGAACGACAGTATGGACCCGTATTCACCAAACATTCTCAAGAAAGTTCTTTGTCTAGTTCTAGAGTTAGAAAGTAACACAACTTTTGATTGGCTTAACCATTTGGTTTAGCAAATCAGAAGTTGTGTTACTTTCAAATTTAGAAAATTCTTTAGAATAAGACTAAGAATGTTATTAAGAATGGTTGGTGAATACAGACCCTGAGCTTTGATCAACACCGTCCTTTTGGCGGAGACATTCTTGACTAAAACAACCAAAATGTTGCAACTGTTTAGGCCCTATTTCCCGACTGAAAATGTCAGTCAAGTTTATTTGGCCCTCTAAGGATAAATGGAAGTCTTTGTACCATGGAAACTTACGCATCTAGAGTAGTCATTGTGATTGGTTGACTTTTAAAGGAGTTAAGGCCCTTTGAATGTTACCGGGCATTCTTAATTCTTTCCTTACTGTAGATGACACAAAAAGCTACAGAATGTGCAGTCTGATCTCTGACCTGCACTGTCCACTACCTTATTCTAGTTTATGAACAAAGTCGTTCTCCATCGTGTAGTGAAGGTGTATTAGTGGCCTTTGAAAAAGTAAGACTTATTTATTTAGAAGTGAAAGATTTAATCTAGTGGCAAGACAACAAAGTGGGGGTCTTTTTCAGCCAACAAAGTACTCTTGGAGTGTCAAGCACAACTTCTGTTCCTTATGAGAACAGTTCATATCAAGATCAGACTGCATATTACATGCAGTTGGATGTAAATCTACACTGTACGCTGTGTTTCATATTCTGGCAAAAGCAACCTTGAAAATGAAATATTTTATATGCTTTTTCAAAATTGGAAAAGTTCATTTCATTAACCATACCATAGATGACACCGGACGCTTCCGTGGACAGCTTAGATCAAGATCAAACTGCACAAAATGTGGAGTCTGATCTGTAATATACACTGTCCACTGCTTTATTCTAGATTATGAATGAACCGTGTCTTGATCTTGTAGAAAAAACTATTTGTAGCCACTAAGTAAATGCTATTTATTAATTTGGTGGTGAAAGAGTAAACTTAAAGCTCTCAGTGTTGGGAAAATTGTGAAAAGATTCCATATTGTTGACAGAGAGTAACAGGACTAGAAGGATGATCTTGTTATGTGGAAAGATACTGGTATGAAGTTAAGAAAAACCCCTTCAGATGTCTTACTCAGGTATTGTGTGAGAAAAAATGTACGAGGTGCAGTCAGAAAGTTCCCGTACTTGGCAATTTATAAGCACACTAGCTTCCCTTTATAATTCGTCCATAGAAGATACTGAACAATAGAGCACTTTAAAAATTTTAGCGTGTTGGAATTTCTTGATCATAAACAAACATTAGAAGTATGATTAAATGCGGCCATAACGTCGTGAATTTTTGCATGGAGTCACACCAACATTATTTTCAAATAATTCTGAAGAATCAGCATGATCTGTTCATAATCTTAAATTTGATGAGCATTTTGATAACAATGGAAGAATTTCTGGACGGTCAAACGTCAACGTCAAATGACCGCATCAAGCAGCGCGCAGTCATAAAGTTATGCATCAGAGCCGGAATGATGCCAACAGACACATAGAAATTCATAAATCATAAGGAGGTTGCACAGAAAGTATCCAGAAGTATTGTGTTCGAGTGTCATAGACATTTTAAAGACGGGCATTCAGATATAAAGGATAATGCTAGGAGCAGGAGACCAAAAGATTCTGGTGAAGTCAAGAGGGTGGAGAGCCTTGTTTTGTCAGACCGTCAAAAATTCATTATCTTCCGCTAGATGGCATTCTACAAATACACATCTATCAGATTTGGGCATTCTGGGTACAGAACCGGACTACTTTAAAAAGACAACCATTACTTTGAATTTCAAAATAAAATAAACATTTACTCAATAAAACGCTACCTGTTGCGATTCATTCAGCTATGATCAGCTAGCATGTAACCAATGCATCGGCTATTTATTAAAACAGCCCCCTACAGGCTGGGGCAATAGCTTCTGTATAAGCCCTACTTTTCCCATGTATAGCGAATGGGTGATGCGTCATAGCAGAATCGAATCTTCGAAGAATATGACATGTGCAGACAACGCGCAAGGTGTGTGGATCTCCTGACTATTAACTGCAGAAAACAAGCAAAACAGAGTTGCCGATTTGATTCGCAGTTCAATCCGCAGTGGGATGCCTTGAAAAAGAGTGGAACAGAAGTGTTTTCCACAACTTGGTAAACCGCTTTCGAAAGTGTGCTGCATGCAAAAGAAAATACATTGAAAAACAGTGACAGGTAGAATCCATAATGGTTACATCTGTTATTACTCCATGCTCAAGAAAGAAGATTTCTGACGTCAAAGTGCTCAGTGCAGTATAAGATTGTAATAATTTGGGATGTTAAATACCAGTCATGACTGTACAAACACCCTTAAGTCATATATTGATGTGTAGAAAAATTATTTTTCCGATCAGAGTATTATATTAAACTGTTCTGCCATGGGACATGCCGACATAACAAGAGCAATCCTGACACTTTTCGACTGCACCTCATACAAAATCAAATGAGCCATGCACTGGCAAAAAGGGTTTTAATGCCTATATCGAGGGTTTAACGGAAAACTAGTAAGTGCCTTTACAATGTATAGACACTTACTACAGTTTTCCGTTAAACCCTCGATATATGGCCTGCAACACGCGAAAAGGGGCATTCAGACATTTGCATAAAGTGTCGTCTCGGATCAGCCTGCGCAGTCCGCGCAGGCTAATCCGAGACGGCACTTTCCGTTTTTATGTATTTTTTTGTTTTGCGCAAGTCTGCTTTAGCACAAAAACTAATGTAGTTGTAAAGTGCCGTCTCGGATCAGCCTGCGGCGGACTGCTCAGGCTGATCCGAGACGACACTTTACGCAAATGTCCGAATGCCCCTTTTTGCGTGTTGCAAGCCATATGATACATTAAACCAAGCAAGTCATCACATAATTATAGATCCATAGAATTAATTTAGTGTAACAACCAACTAAATCATGAGGTAGAATGATCCTTTGAAATGTAGAAAATTGACTGATGGCAAAGTTTCAACTCAGGTCAGCCTGTGCGGACTGCATAGGCTGACCTGGTTTGATACATGTACTTTTTGTAGATGTATTAAACCCCCTTTTCACAGAGTGCAGCTCAAATATGCAACACATTTTACAAGGTAGATCAAAGATCAAACTACACATTCTGTGCATTTTGATCTCGATATGCACATAGCACAAGATACTTATAGTTACACCTAGAAAGCTACATATTAATAACAGTAAAAAGTATTTCATATTCTACAGGATTATTGGATATGCGTGGGAAAGGAATAGATCGAAAGCCTTCATCAAGTCACAAGTCAGATACCCCTGGAAGATCGTCCTCGAACGTCGGTCGTCCACCTTCAATCATGAACCAGTCTGGTCGCATGTCTACAACAAACACTGGGAGGAAATCCATTGTGGGCAATGCTGATAAGTTAAAAAATGCTGTGAAAGGGAAGTCTAAGAAAAAGTAGCTAGGCATGCTTTTTACCCATTTGTCTTTCATTGTTATACATTTTGAAATAAAAAATTAAATGTTATTTTGCTAAAAACTTATACCCTAATTTTATAAATGATTTGGCTGTTATTTGCTTTAACTCTCTACCAAATGACAAAATTTTGAATTTGTCAGAACTGAAAGTAGTTGCAGACCACAAATTCACTGTTACTCAAAACATGAAATTTGTTTCTTATAGGATAGAAAACATTGTGGAAAAAGGAGAAAATGCTGGTTACCAGCATTTTCTCCTTTTCCCACAATTTTTTCAAAACCCCGTTTCCCTAGGGTTATTAAAAGTGGGGATTGTGTAGAAAAGGATTAACTCACAACAGATTCATAACCCAAATTCTCAAATATTTTCTCACTGATAAGAATGAATGCTAGACACTAATTTAAAAGGGTTTATCCTGTCTTTCTGTAGCTTTCAAATTTTCAAGATATGACTATGTACATTATGTTACTGGGTACCATGTTGCCATTATTCTATATATACCTTTTATTCTAAATTTTAGGTCTGGCCATCTGATCAGCTGAGACATTCTGTCTCAGCCTATTTGAAATTCCGTCTGTCTGTCTCGGCCAAATTGACATTCTGCCTCAGCCGACTTGACATTCCGTCTCCGCCGACTTGACATTCTGCCTCGGCCAGTTTGAGATTCCACCTCGGCCAGTTTGAGATTCCGCCTCGGCCAGTTTGACATTCGGCCTCGGCCAGTTTGTCCTTCTGTCTCAGGCAGTTTGTCATTCTGTCTTGGCTAGTTTGACATTCTGCCTGGGCCAGTTTGACATTCTGCCTGGGCAAGTTTGACATACTGTCGTTCAAAATGCTGGTTACCAGCATTTTCTCCTTTTCCCACAATATTTTCAAAAGCCTTCTTTCTCAGGGTCATTAAAAGTCAGGACTGTGTGGTAAAGAGTTGAATGCTTTCAATATGGACTGGTTTAAAATTTCGTTGTGTAGTAAAGGGTGAACTCTTTACCAAACAATCCCATCTTGTAATGACTATGTGGAGATAGGCCTTTGAAAACATTTTGGGAAAAGACCAATAAACTTGTAACCAGCATCTCCCCATTTTGCACAAGGTTTTCTACCCTCAGAAAGACAGAAGCAGTCATTGGAGCCACATTTGATTTTTTTCAGCATGGAAGATGCTAAAAATTTTGCTAAAATTGGTAAAGAGTTCAAGGCAGATGAACATGTATTGTAGTAGGTAATTAAAAAACGTGACAGTACCTTTTAAACATTTACCACACTGATTTCAAATTCATGGCCAAACTTCCTTGAGAGAGAGACTGACATAATAGTGGTATATTTTTCTGTGAAGAATGGAATTTGCAAGTGAGGTAAACATAAATTTCAGCATGATAATTATAAGTTTAACACAATTAATAGTCTTAGATTTTAGTGGAATCAAATTGACACAAATTACAAGTTCAGCCAATAATTACTTTCATATACATAATTCTAGCACAAAACTGCAAATTTTAGGCTCAACCAAATTCAAAGCATTTGCAGAAAACAATTTTAGCGTTACTGAAAAGATGAGGTCTGTCAATGAAATGGCAGAATACATTGTGGGGAAAAAGAGACAGCAGTGTTTACAAGTATTTTCTCCCTTTTCATGCACAACATTTCCAAACACTTTCTTCCTAAGGGTTGTTAAAACTCCATATTGTGTGGTAAGGGGTTATTAAAGATGAAGATTTACCAGTTATCCCACAATCCCAAGTCTTAATGACCTTGATGTAGAAGTTTTTGATAACCTTGTAGGAAAGGAAAAAAAGGCTAGCAAGTGCTCAGGGTGTCTTTTATCAATGGTCATTACGCTCATTTTTGTTGCAATTTTAACAACCGGCCTCTGGTATCATGAGCATATCATGGATCATATAGCTTATGAGTATGAATTGCATCCTCAGAGAGATTGTATTTTGTTTGCTTATCAGATGACATCTTTCGTAAAACAGATGCCAATTTTGTCATAAAAAAATTACTAGGGATGGCAACGCTTAACTGGTGAACCGATCGAATGACTGATTAACTGGTTAGGAAATCGGACACAGGTTAACCAGAAAAAAATATATATATTAACAAAATTTTACCAAAATAGTGAAAAAATATGTCTACAAAATTAACTTTGACGGTTCTGACAACCATAACTGCATTATACGTGCATCCATGTCGCCAAGTCGCGGCGAAGGTGTGATACACAGTTTGACATGTCTGTGCAATAAACATTGTTAATCCGCTAATTGGTCCCCAGTCTCCGATGATAAACAATCAAAAACAGGTGTCCTCTTGTAATCAAAGGCACTGGCTTCTACAGTTTATCGTAATTGATTTGTTTGGATTATTTCATTAAGTGCCTGCCCCCTATCAAATATATGCATGGATTGACCAATCAGCGTAAGAGGGATTGAAATTAACAAGTTAATCAATCTCTGGTCAAGCACGCACAGCGATTACTCTTCGTTAATTATCAGTTCGATAAGTATCCTCGAAAATCAAAATATACCATCAGAAATTAATCTTGAACACAAATCTCGAAAACAAAGAACATGCCTCCACCTACATCAGCTGTTTGGAAGTATTTCAAGCAAAACAACGACGGGAACACTGTAAAATGCACTTTGTGCAGCCAAGAGTTGAAGATGACAGGTGGTATGTCAAACATGCGCAACCACATGAAGGGGAAGCACCCATCTCATGAAACAGGACAGCGAGAAAAGGAAAACCAGTCCTCTATGACACTCTTTGTCAATACACCAAAGAAAACGACTTCATCGCAGGAGGAGAAGATTACACAAGCTATAGCCGATATAGTAGTTCTAGATTACATTCCACTCAGCATCGTTGAAGGAGAGGGGTTTCAAAATTTGATGGAGATTGTTGCCCCTGATTATACTGTACTGCATAGAAATACGATTAGATCCTGCATTGTTAAAAGATACAACAACGAGAAAATATCCCTGACTTCCGAATTGGACAGCGCAGATTCTGTGTCCTTAACGACAGATACATGTACATGGACATCTAGTGCCAATGAATCCTACATTACTGTCACTGAACACCACATCGACTCTGACTGGGAAATGCACAGTAACGTCCTTGTGACTAGAGCTATGCCAGAGAGACATACAGGAGAGAACATAGATGCAAAATTGAAGAGTTGTGTCTCTGAGTTCAGTGTAGACCAGGAAGTTTCCATGGTTGTACGCGACAATGCATGCAATATGGAGAATGGACCATCTATGTGTGAAGACTGGGATGATCTAAGTTGTTTTGGCCACACACTTCAGTTGTGCATTAAACGTTCTCTGGAGTTACCTAGTGTGAGCAAACTCATGTCTAAGTGTAGAAAACTCGTTGGACATTTTAAACACTCCACGACTATCACAGCTGAGATGGAAAAACGACAGAAGATGCTGAATGTACCAGAACACCAACTTATCCAGGATGTACCCACATGTTGGAATTCAACACAACTCATGCTGCAGAGACTCTTCGAACAGCACTGAGTCATCAACGACATAATGCTAGACACTTCATTGACAAAGAAGAACGACACATCTCTACTACTTTCGAACCAGGAATGGGAAACTGTGAATGATCTCAGCACCACTCTCGAACCTCTGACTGCCGTGACAACGTACACGAGTAAAGAAAAAAGTGTTTCCTGCTCAGTCATATATCCTGTTCTATGTGGACTCCTGAACAAAGGCTTGAAATTGACCAGTGAGGACAATTCAGTTGTACGTCAAGGGTAAAAAAAGCCTAGCCACGGAATTAAACAAGCGGTATCTACTGACAGACGTGAACACTGCCAAGACTACCCCCGTTATCACATCATTGTTAGATCCCTGATACAAAAAGCTGCTGTTCCTCATTCCAGATCAGCGCAAAACTACCAAAAATACTCTCGATGCTATGCTGGATGATATACCCCTGAAAATGTACCAGATCAGAACAGACGAACCATCAGCTAAACCGTCCAGAGTAGAACATGCCTTAGACTTTCTGGACATTACGTCTCCTGAAAAATGTGTCTCCGACGACGACAAGTTAAGATCTTACCTGTGCGAGAAAAGTTCCTCAAACAATACACTTACCTGGCGGAAAGAGTGTGAATCGAAATACCCCCGAATTGCCCATATAGCCAAAAGACTCTTAGCCATACCAGCAATATCCGTCCCCTCTAAGTGCTGAGCTGGATTACTTGTGAACAAGTTGAGAACACGCCTATCATGTGACTTAGTAGACAGCATCATATTCCTCAATAAGAACAAGTTTCCGTTGTGCATAGAATAGATTGTGTAAGGATCAAAGTGAGTTTTTTACTGTGACTGTGCTTGACTCGAATTTATCGTGTTAGTACTGGTCGTGTAAGGTTAGGCTGAGGTTAGTTTAGGTGTACATAATGTTCAGTTTTCAATGAATGAGGGATCGTTTAACTATCAACCAGTTAATAAAATCTAATACAGGTCCAGATTGAAAGGATTTTCATTTGACAAAAATATCTGCCGATTAAACAGTGATATTTCATTATATTTTTGTCCGAAAGGGTAGATCAATAAACATTGTAAGAAATGGAGGAAATGCTCATTATGAGCTTTTGAGCATTTGATCCCTTTCTCACAATGCTTTCAAAATCCTTTTCCTTCATGGTCTCAAAAATTTTATTCTAACCATTTACCAATTAATAAAGTTGACAAAATAACTGTGGAGTAAATAGTGATATTTGTGTCTGAGAGAGTAGATCGATAACCATTGTAAACTAGAGGCGCTTGAGCGCCTGTATCGCTCCACAGGCCTGATATTTCTATAATGGCGAAAGGAAGTTTTTAACAATTATCATTCAATCCTGCGTTTTAGCTCACTGAAGAAACAATTTGGTAGACAACCACCATAGGAACTTACCTGCAAAACAACAATGAAATCCAATGAATAGTTTTAGAGAAGAAATTTTTCAAAGATTTTACTTTATACCATAAAAGGAAAATGAGTCTCCCATAAAAGCCATGTTTTTTGACAGATCTTTTTTTTTTTAAGGAATTCTGTAAACCTGTATCTAAGGAACATTCCTGGAAAATAATAATGCTATCCAAATAGCGGTTTGGGAGGAGAACATTTTTAAAGGTTTTTTACTTTGGTTGCCATGGCAACCAGAATTCTTCATGGAACACAATTATTTGAAGGAATTTGAAAGAGGACCACCAAAGGAACATTCCTGTGAAATTTGGTAAAAATCCAGTCAATAGTTTCTGAGGAGAAGTTTTTTAAAGAAAAAGTTTACGGACGCACGCACGGACGAACGGACGAACGAACGGACGGACGGACGCACGACGGACACAACGCCATGACAATAGCTCGCTGGCCTTCGGCCAGTGGAGCTAAAAATGGAAGAAATGCTCGTAACGAGCGTTTGATCCCTTTCTCACAATGCTTTCAAAAGCTTTTCATTCAGGGTAGCAAAAATCAGGGTTTATCGGTAAAGGGCAAATCAATAATTATTTTTTGATTTGTGACTGCTTGAAATGAATTTTTCATGCAAGTTTCGAATATTATCATTTATGTTCAGTTTCTATACATAATTATATAAGTTTGAATAAAAAAGAAGAATTAAAATCAAAATAATATGGGTTATGTTTGTGTTGTTGGTCATTGTATTTTGCAGTTTTCAACCAAATATCAGTTAACTTAACCCTTTCCCACACTATCCCTTGTTTTCACGACCTTGAGGTTGAAAATCTATGAAAACATTGTGAGAAAAGGAGAAATTGCTCATAACGAGCAATTTCTTCTTTTCCCACAATGTTTTCTACCTTTTCAAAGAAGTAAGAATCATTTGTATCAACAATAGAATTGTTTTCTGCAGAGGCTTTGAATTTGGGAGGGTCTAAAATTTAAATCTGTCGTTTGGGAAAAGGTTAACACCCGATTCACTTAGCGATGGCCCCTTTGTTTGACGATCAATAACCATAGCATCATCTGCATGATTCAGTAGGTTGATTCTGTGAAAGTGTAAATAGCCTGATAATTTCCAGTCCTCTAAAGAAAACATTGTAGAAAATTGATTATATTGCCGAGAGAGAGAGAGAGAAAGAGAGAGAGAGGGAGGGAGGGAGAGAGAAATTGTTGATAGATTGGCCGTCTTCACGCCAAAGTACAGAAATAGTAAATGTCATGGGTATGCATTTCTCATGCACCGGTTATCAATGTTGACATATCGAGCAAATGGCAGGTACCTTCATCTTAAATGATTTTTACATGGTGGTTCAGTTAACCGGTTAACCAATCGAAAGATTGAATGGTTAACCGGTTAGCAATTTTACAAACTGTTGCCATCCCTAATAATTACAGAACAGAAAATTACAGAAAGATTTCCATGATCATATGCCTGTATACAATGACCCTTATTGGTAAAAACTATCTTTATTTATTAACCCTTAACCACACAATCCTGTCTGTAAATGACCTTGAGGAAAAAGGCTTTTGAAAACATGGTACAACTAGAGGCGCTTGAGCGCCTGTATTGCTCCACAGGCCTGATATTTCTATAATGGCGAAAGGAAGTTTTTAACAATTATCATTCAATCCTGCATTTTAGCTCACTGAAGAAACAATTTGGTAGACAACCACCATAGGAACTTACCTGCAAAACAACAATGAAATCCAATGAATAGTTTTAGAGAAGAAATTTTTCAAAGATTTTACTTTATACCATAAAAGGAAAATGAGTCTCCCATAAAAGCCATGTTTTTTGACAGATCTTTTTTTTTTTAAGGAATTCTGTAAACCTGTATCTAAGGAACATTCCTGGAAAATAATAATGCTATCCAAATAGCGGTTTGGGAGGAGAACATTTTTAAAGGTTTTTTACTTTGGTTGCCATGGCAACCAGAATTCTTCATGAAACACAATTATTTGAAGGAATTTGAAAGAGGACCACCAAAGGAACATTCCTGTGAAATTTGGTAAAAATCCAGTCAATAGTTTCTGAGGAGAAGTTTTTTAAAGAAAAAGTTTACGGACGCACGCACGGACGAACGGACAGACGGATGGACGCACGACGGACACAACGCCATAACAATAGCTCGCTGGCCTTTGGCCAGTGGAGCTAAAAGGGAGAAAATACTATAACTAGCATATAATATTCTCCTTTTCAAACAATGTTTTCCATCCTTCCAAAAACAAACTTAAATTTTTTAATCACTCTATTTTTTCGTCTGAAAATACTTGCAATTTGGGCAAGTCTACAATTTTGTTATTTGGTAAAGGGTTAATAAAAAACTTGAAAAAAAAAAAGGAGACAAAACAGTACAATAACTATGATATTCCAATACTGAGAGAAAGAAAATGCTTTTTGACAACACTGATAATATAATGAACATAAACACTGTATGATGCAAATTTTACATGGATTTCAGTTTCATGAAGATTCATAGAAGGATATAGTGAACATGGTTCTAGATCTATATTCTAAACACTGCTTTATTTTTGAATTTCAAAAAACACTTCACATTGGTCGATGAGCCCCTAGAAATTTATGAATATAGATTACCTCATGCAACTTTCTTTGGTGTTTTTCAACAGACCGCTTTTGAAAACATTGTAATCAAAGGAGAAATAGCTTGCAAAATGCAATTTTTCCTTTTGCCACTATGTTTTCACATGTACTCATGTATTAACCATTTACAAAATAATCCTATGATTTAAGGCCCTAAACAAGAAGACTTTTCAAAACATTATGGGTAAAGGAAATATAGCATTTTCTCAATTTCCTAAAATGCCATCATATAAGCAACATTCTATTAGTCCTTGAAAAATGTAAAATTTTGACATCTGGTAAGGATAACACGCTTTACGGAAGAATTTTAGACTTGTCCCAATTGAAAACATTTGAAAATAACAAATTACAATGTAAATGCGACTCAAAAACTGAAATTTGATTTAGGATGGGTAGAAAACATTGAGGGCAAAGAGGAAAACGCATTACTGGCATTTTATCTTTTTTTCCAAAATGGTTTCAAATATCTTATTCTTTAGGGTCATTAAAACTCAGGATTTTTTGGTAAAGGGTTAAACACTAATTCTTATCAATTACATTTATTCTCTTTCCTACAAGATGCATAATTCCAAAGTCGTTTGCTGCAAAATTTGTTTTCATGAGGAACAGTGTCATTATGGGTAGATGAATAGATGTGAACAAACACTGCCTCTTTGATTTGATTATAACACACTGAATATGACTGTGAAACACTGTCAGTCTAAAATCATGCGTGCTTTTCCAAAGTTCATGCCAGCCTGACTTGCGCCTTTGTTACTTCCATACTGTAATCCTATGATTTGCTGCCCTGCTTGTAGCTGTTCTTCTGTAAATGTTCGAACGTTCTGTTCATTTTTCTTTGGCCATATCATCGGGAAACTGTAATCTGGTCTGCTTTGTGCCTATTGGATAGAACAAAGGATAGGATGATCTTAATCTTACAAATATGTTGTTCTTTATGAAGTGTCTCCAAAATTTCTAAAACTTTTCAAACTTTCAGGATCAGACAAGAAATATCATTATTACATAACACTTTACAAGATAACAAAAATTTGGAACTGCCAAATAGAAAGCATTGCAGAGGACAAATTAAATATAGCAGGAATTATGCTATTCGACTTTGAAAGGGTAAAAAACCATTTTGGTAAAAGGAGAAAATGCTGGTTACCACCATTTACTCCTTTTCCAGCAAAGTTTTTAAAAGTTGTCTTTCTCAGGGTCGTAAAATCTTGTAAGTTAGAATGACATTATAAGGACCTTAACTTCATACAGAGAGAAAAAAACTTTGAAATTCATGCCAGGCTGAATTTAGCACAAAATGTTTAGAAGCAATGGTCCTGTAAAGCCAAGCCAAAATGAATTTTCAGTCCAGAGAGATGAATGACTTTTATCAATCCTTTGATGACCTTGTGTTTGAACACACCAGCCCCAACAAGAGCTACAAGCTCTGTAACTTATGGACTTTGGTAAAGGTTAACAAGCATTACACATATCATAAAGTTTATAAGACACTGGCTGCTTCTAACATGAAAAAGAATGAGCCAGGGCTTGGCTGTGCAGAGTAACAGAAAGTCATAACAAGACTTTTGTATGTGTGTGGTAATAGGTTTCAAATGCACCATATACATTTTAAACAAAATAAAACCTTTTTTAGCAGCCACCTCTGTTAAACAAACTACCGGTAATAAATTAAGTAAGGATATTTTTCATTCACAGGATGGGCAATTATGATGAACTCTTTACAAAACAATCCAATGTATTAGTGACCCTATGGAGGAAGCCCTTTAAAAGTATTGTGGGTATAGAAGAAAATGCTGGTAATCAGCAATTTCTCCTTTCCTACAATGTGTTCTACACTATCAAAGAACTTCAAATCATGTTTACCCATTTCTAAATTCATCATCTGTAGATACTTTCCATTTGGATGTCTGGAACTTTGTCATTTGGCAAAGGCTTAAATGTGCCTACATTATGTGAGCACCTGTCTTAACTCTTTACCAAAGGATGAAATTTTGGACTAAATTGAAAGCATATGCAGATGACAAATTTTCTCCTTTCCCCACATTGTTTTCAAAAGCCTTCTCTGTCAAGGTCATTAAAACTTGGGATTGCATGGTTAAGAGTTAAGCAACAATCTGTTAAGTGACTCTTAGGTGCTTGGCTAAAACAAGTTGGACTATACTTACTTCTATTCCTATGGCTCTAATACATGCACATACATGGACCAGGTTCGTTTTCTCATACAAATAATCTGTTTGAAATATGTTGGTATTTGGAACTCCAAACTCTTGAGTCTTTAATAAAAACATTCCAATTCGTTCTCGCTCTCGTGCAATGGCAAATGCTTGATTTGTTGTTGGTTGAAAAGTTTTCTTGGAAAAATCTATTTTTCTATCAGGTGGAAGGAATGCATCAATAAGTCTGAAAGATACAAAATACGAGGGGTGATCAGAAAGAACGCGGACCAGTGCCTTTATCGGAATATTGTTATAAAAATCAACTTGGAATGTTTACTGTTTTTCAAAGTAACCTCCTTTGTGTTCTATGCACTTATTCATTCTTGATTCCCATGCGCGAAACACGTGCGCGAGCCCGTCACGTGACATCACACTCAACGACCCGGTCATGGCATGGGTTAGCTCCGCTCTGCTCTCGTAGCGCGTGCCACGTAGAGAATCTTTCAAAACAGGAAATAGCCAAAAGTCACATGGGGCCAGGTCTGGACTATAGGCAGGATGGTCTAATGTTTCTATGTTTAGTTTTTTCAAAACTTCCTGTACAAGTTTGGCTTTGTGAGCGGGAGCATTATCTTGATGTAAAATGACGCCTCTCCATAGAAGTTCCGGCTGTTTTTTTCGGATGGCCTGTATTAAATTCATTCGAATAATGCTGGCATAATACTCAGCATTGACTGTAGTATGTATAGGTACAACATGATTTAGAAGAAAACGTTGAGAAGAGAAAAACATGATGCACATAACTTTACCAACAGACTTAGAAAGTTTGGCTTTAACAGGGGACGGCGATGTTGGATGTTTCCATACACTGCTTTGTTGTTTAGATTCGGGCTCGTAAAAGTGTACCCATGTTTCATCGCATGTCACAATACGATCAGTAAAGTTTGATCTTTCTTTCCTAATGCGTTCTAAAATTTCAGAACAAATTTCGACCCTAACCCCCATTTGCTCGGGCGTCAGTAGCCGAGGCACCCACCTTGCACAAACACGCGACATTCCAAGTTTGTCAGTTAAAATCTCCTGTGCACTTCCATAGGAAATGCTAAATGTGTCAGCTATTTCCCTGACAGTAACTCGACGATCTTGCTTTACATGCTGCTGCACATCCGCGATAGTTTTGTCCGTTACTGATGTTGATGGACGGCCAGATTTAGGGTCATTTTCAACGGTTTCGCGTCCTTCTCTAAATCGTCCAATCCATTTACAAATACTGGTTTTCTTAAGTGCTGAGTCCCCATAAACTTTATCTAAATCGGCCTTAATTTCCGATGAAGACTTTCCGAGTTTAACGTAAAACTTTATAATTACTCTCTGCTCAAATAAAACGTCATCGGACATTGTGAACCGCTAACGCAGTATGTGATGTCATTGAAATGACGTCACTCTTTTCTTATTTGCCTATGACGTCATTTAAACGCTTGAGTAAGTAACCAGGTAATTAATGTTCATCTGTGCAAATTTTTGTTATCTTAAGTAAAGTAGTTTTTGAAATAATCGGGTGGTCCGCGTTCTTTCTGATCACCCCACGTACTTGTATAAACATATCACTAGATTATGAGATTTAGAAAATAAACAGTTGATTCTTTTCATGTTGGAAAAATCTTTGGTTCTTCACTAAAAAATCATGCTGTGGGTACTCATATTGTGTTAATGAGACAATTAATTTTAGTAATTACACAGGAGAAAATAGATGTCAAGGTAATTTTAACATCAAAATAATCCATTCATCAGTAACTTGAATAACCCTTTACCTAACAAGTTTATGCCTTAACAAGCCTGAGAGAAAAAGGCTTTAGAAACATAATGGAAAAAGGAAAGTGCGGGTAATCAGCATCAAGATCAAAGATCGCATTTGTCATTTAGAGTGTAAAGTAAATCTCATCAATAACTATTATATCATCAAGATAACAATGCCTCTAGTGGACAGCATAGATCAAGTCTAAACAGAATGACCTTTGCGCACATACATAAAATACCATCTTCAAGAGTGTTATAGAACACCATAGCAAACTCTTACATGTAATTGATCTCTGTTAAAGGTTTGCCAGTGGCTTCTCCACTTACCTCCCATATCCAAAAGTTTTATTTCCATAAAAATCAAGATACTATGATAAAGTGTTAGAAAACATCCCTCCAAACTTTTGCTTGATCTCTGTTTGTGGTATGTGAACAGCTTCTCCACTTATCTTCCATACTACTTACATTTACCTACTATGACAAGATACAATCCTTAAGAGTATTATAGAACACCTAATGAAACTCTTGGTTGTCCACTGGGGAATGTCAATAGCGCTTCTCCAGTTACCTCCCCTATCTAAAACAGACACTTAACATAACAAGACACCATATTTAAGAGTGCAGAGTGTATTACAGAACACCAGCTAGCTATTGCTTGCCCACTATTTGTGTTATGCCTATTGATTCTCCAGTTATCTCCCTTTTACAAACATATACTTAACTAAATAATAACATGCCATCTTTAAGAGTATTAAAGGACACCTTTAGCAATCTATTGCTTGCCCACTGTTTGTCTTATGCCTACTGATTCTCCAGTTACCTCCCCTTTACAAATATTTACTTACCTACATAATAAAATGCCATCTTTTAGAGTATTATAGAACACCTGAGCCAACTCTTGTTTGTTCTCTGTTTGCGGAATGTCAATTGCTTCTCCAGTTACCTCCCCTATCCAAAACAGACATTTACTGGCCTCGTCAATGTCAAACTGGTTGTTTATCTGAAATGAGACATGATCAAAAGATTGATAGATGAGACATGCAGATAAAGATAAGTTTGTTTGATTTGAGCCATGTTCTGGCAAAAAGGGGCTTCATGGATTTCAGGAATACATTGGCCTAGCAAGACATCACAAAAATTTTGGGCCCAGGTCAGCCTGTGCAGACTGCACAGGCTGACCTGGGTGGATACTTTTTTGCAGATGCATTAAGCTTATTTTTCACAGAGCATGGCCCGTTTAGTTCTAACCCTAATTTCAACATTATTATAGTCATACACCAGCAACAGCTCGCTTGTATTTGTCTTTCCTCAGTTTCACTGGCAAGGACTTTGGATGACAAATAATAATCTAAAACAACCCTTAACCCTTTACCAAACAAAATAAACCTTCACTCTTTACCAAATGAGAAAATTTAACCCTTATCCTGCTAAATAAATGAAATGAAACTTTTAAGCTGATAGTAAAAACCCAAATATTGCTATTTCAAAGGTAGTATTTTGGGGGAAAATATTTCCCTGTTGGACAGTGTAGATCCAAGATCAGACTGCACATTCTGTGCAGTCTGATCTTGATCTACACTGTCTGCAAAAGGTCAGTCAGTCGCGCTTAGCAGCTTAGGGGTTAATACTACTCCAGATCAAAAAGGACGATATTTAAAAAACAAGTACAGTATTTTCAGTCTACAAACTGAGTACAGTGGGGGTTTTAAATGATGAGAGTCGTCACTGACAGCATAAAAAACATTGTGGGAAGATGAGAAAATATTAGTTAACAGCTGTTTTTCCAATTCTCCAATGTTTTCAAAAGTTTTCCTCTTCAGGGTTGTAAAAAGAGCACAGGATTAATAGGTAATGGGTTAACTTTTTACCAAAGGACAAAATTTTGTACTCGACCAAAGTGAAAGCATCTGCAAACAACAAAATAATTGTAGTTCAAATGGTGATTTCTGTCTCTGATAGAGCAGAAAACACTGTGGGTTACCAACAATATTTTCTCCTTTAACCACACCATTTTCAAAGCAATCTATATCAGGGTTTTTATAATTCTGGATTGTGTGGTAAATGGTAATTCTTTAACAAAATTAGAATTTTGAGCTTGCCCTAAACCAAAACATTGGCAGATGATAAATCCAACATATTTATTTTACATAAATTGAGAAACAAGTTCTTGCAGAAAAGAACAGCTTACAACTTACCGACGTATATAACAAATTTTTCTAATGGACAGATTTTTTTAAAACTTTGCACATACAAAGCTCGTCATGTCTCAAGGAGATTACAGTAAAAAAAGATGTGGGTCACCATGCTCGTTTCTGAGAAATTTGCCTTTGAAAAAGGTATCTACAGTTCCAAAATTCAGCTTATATTGGATTTAAAGCGCCTTTCTCTAATAGTCAATTAAACTGGAAAATTACAGGGAAAATATACAAATATACATTATTTTAATGAAAATTCATATATTTTTGCACAAAAAATATATAACAGCCTGGTTTTGAGCATGGTAATGTACAAATATGCATGTTATATATGGATCATTGAGTTAAAAAGGAAGATAATTTGACCGAATTAAGGGTTAATCTTAAATAAATACATACTTTCTAACGGACAGATTTTTCTTAAAATTTCCACACTTATAGTATTGATAATTCTAAACAATAAGAAAAAACAAGAGGGCCATGATGGCCCTGTTTGCTCCACTGGCTTTTTAACCCTTTACCACACAAATCAAAGTGTTAATGACCTTTAAAGAGAAAGCTTTTGAAAACATTGTGGGAAAAGGACAACATGTTGTCAGCCAGTATTTTCTCCTCTTCCAACAATGTTTCCTACCCTATCAAAGACAGAAATAATCATTTAAGCTACATTCAATTTGTCTTTTGCAATGGCTTTAAACTTGGTCCAGTCAAAAAATTTGTCCTTTCTTAAAGAGTAAAATTAACATATCATGCATTTAAATGGCACTGCAGATACATACAGCATCACAAGTCTGTATGGTAGTAAACTTACTTGGTAAACGTAACCTCCCCCCCTGCCCAACAACAACAAAAAAGACATATCTTCCTATGTGCAAAGACTATGTCAGTGAATACAAGCAGGTTTATTCATTGGCATGAAAGGTAACATTCTGGAAAGAAAACTGAATGACAGAAACCTTACTTTAAGTTTAATATTCCACTGATGTGAGCATAACTACTAGCATCAAAATAAATCACTCTCCCTGACAACAGTCCTATCCAAAAAACTTGAATATCAACATCAATCATGTATCATTGTAGTTTTGATAATCAAGGGAGGTAAATAGTAACAAACTTTATCTCTCATAACAGGAGTTATTTCCCTTGATTACTATTTAAATTAAAGTCACTATATATAAGCCCATGTTAAACATGTGATCCCTTTGACCAGCCCGCATAGCTCAATAGGTAGAGTGGAGGACTCGTGAACGTAATGTTTCGAGTCACTTGAGGGTGTGGGTTCGATCCCCACGGCTGGCCATCTAAAATTACTAATAGTCTTTCGGATGAGACGTTAAACCGAGGTCCCGTGTGACGGTGCTATACGCCGAGCACGTAAAAGAACCAGGCGTAACTAAGGATGGGTTTCATCCTGTATCTGCACTATCCCCCGTAACAATACTAACAGCCTTCAGGGGGCGTCGCCCATATGGGCAACCCGGTGGCGACGATAAATAAATGCAAATTCAATCAATCAATGTGATCCCTGGCACGGGGCCAATTTTGAACCCAGGGCTATAATATGAAAAACTTCTTAGAGGTCCATTAGATAAAGCTACATATCAAATTTGGTAGCCTTGGGCCTTATGGTTTCAGACAAGAAGATTTTCAAAGATTTTTAATATTTTTCGCTTTTGTTGCCATGGCAACCAGAGTTTTTGAAGCAATCATATTCTTTCAAGAAATTCTGAAGAGGACCATGGCAGGATCATTTTTTGGATGTTTAGTTTCAGTGAAGAAGATGTTTGAAATTAAAGTTAACGCACAGACGGACGCACGATGGACACTGGGCCATGACATAAGCCCGCTGGCCTTCGGCCAGTAGAGCTAATAAAAATGGCACCTATCCGTGCTTATTTCGTCAGAAAACAAGGTTGAAGGTCACTGTGGAAGTAATTTTTTCCAAGGAAAAAATAGGGATAAAAGATCAGCAGCCATAGCGGGAAAAAGGAGAAATTGCTCAATAGGAGTGATTTCTCCTTTTCCAACATTAATTTTCTAAGTGGAAACAGCTATACTTCCACAGCTTAAAATTTCCTGCCTTTGTGTCCTTGCTTGGTGTGTAACGCCATGTCAGCAGCATTTTAAATATTTCTTGGTAACAGTTCAAAGATCCATTTTTTTCTCTTCACCAATACTACCGGAAGAAAGAGCTACTTGTTTCAGTGCACCAATAGTAATTCTATTATATGCAAAAAATACATAGGTGCACTTTTGATTCAATATCCACGACAAAAATACATGCGCAGTAGGATGTGCGCGAACATTTGTCATATACGTCGTTCACTCTTCCAAACGACAATATTTTTGACCTGACCAAATATAAGGCATTTGCAGACGATTGTAGATCAAATGGTGACTTCTTTTCTTTGATTGGATCGAAAACATTGTGGAAAATGGAGAAACTGCTGGCTACCAGCATTTTTTTCTTTTCCCACAATGTTTTCCAAAGGCTTCTCCTTCAAGGTCATTAAAACTTGGGATTGTATGGGAAAGAGTTAAACTAACTGCTACCTTGGAACTACACCAGTACTCGCAAGGAATGTGTGGGCCAATGAATAATCCCAAAGTTGACACCCAGTCCTGGGTGTCAAACTTGGAACTTTATGATTAAGAGGCTCTACCTCACAACCAATAACATCACAAATTTGTTAGTTTCGTCTTTGAAAAGCTACAAAAATATGCGGGAAAAGGGGAAAATGCTAGTTCTCAGCATTTCTTCTTTTCCCATAATGATTTTAAAAGCAAATTTTCCAAGGGTTGGTGCATGTTTTATGTGTAAAAGGTTAGGTATTCACATACTAGTACCCCAAGATTGATTACCATTTTATATCTTCTATCTGGGTAATGTTCAGTACTTTGTATTTAACTTCTGATAATGAGCTTCCAACTTTATTTTGCATACATCAGAAGTCAAACACTTGAGGTAGACAACTTGTCACATTCAACCCTTTATCACACAATTCTGTGGAAAAAAAAAAAAACTTTTTGAAAACATTGTGGGGAAAAGGAGAAAATGCTAGTAACCAGCTTTTTCTCCTTTTCCCACAGTGTCTCCTACCCCATCAAAGACAAATCCCATCATTTGAGCTATATTTCATTAATTTTGTCGTCTGTAAATGCGTTCAATTTAGTCAAGTCTATAACTTTGTCGTCTGGGAAAATGGAAAGAGTTAAACCCTTTAACAGACAACAATATTTTAGGTTAATCCATTTGAAAGGGGTTTACTGACAGAGTCACAAATCTGGCCCAAATGATAGGATTTGTCTTTGAATGCACAGAAAACATCTTGGGAAAAAGGTAAAAAGGCAGGTTAGCAGCATTTTCTCTTTTCCCACGATGTTTTCAACAGCCTTCTTCCTGAGGTAAGATGGTTTAGAAAAGGGTTTTTTAAAAAGATAAATTTCAGAGTAAGTATTGCCAAATTTTAATAACAGAGGTTTCATGGGCAATGCTGACTTGCTAGGTAGTTTCAACCCTCACCTCTTTGCAAGAAGTTTAACCCTTTACCATACAATCCCAAGTTTAAACCACCCTGAAGGAAAAAGCTTTTTAAAACATTGTGGGAAAATGCTGGTAACCAGCATTTTCTCCTTTTCCCAAAATGTTTTCTACCTTCTAAAAAACATTTTTTTTCCATTCGAGCCACACTGAATTGGTCGTCTGCAAATGCTATGCATTTGGAAGAGTCTAAAATGTTGTCCTTTTGTAAAGGGTTAAATGCCTCTGCTGGTAGGTGAATGTGCTGGATCTTTCTTGGGTAATGTCTTGGGCAAGGCACTTCAGAGCCCCCATCTAGCATTGGTTAAGCCCAGGATACACATGAATAAGTGAGATGTTGATCAGATATGGCTGAAAAAATGTTGACATGGTATGAACATGAATCAATCAATCAGTCTAACAACATTTTCACCTTTTCCCATAATTTTCTCTATGCTTCCAAGACAAATCCCGTCATTTTGGCTATATTTCATAAATATTGCTGTCAGGATAAGCTTCCAATATGGACAAATCAAAAATTTTGTCACACTGCAATTTTATTTCTTTACCTAACAATATTTTAGACCAGTCCATATTGAAAGTATTTTCAGATAAAGCCTTTAATGTAGCTCAAAGGATGAACTAAAAGTCTTGTCTGTGAAAGGGCAGAAGACATGGGAAAAGGAGAAAATGTTGGTCATCAACATTTCCTCCATTTCCTACTGTGTTTTCAAGAACCTTCTTTCTATAGGTTGTTAAAACATAGGATTGTTTGGTAAAAGATTAATTCAGGAAAAATAGCTACTGGCCAAACAGCAATAAAACTCTTCATATGTGCAAACTTAATGAATGTTGAAATGTTTAGATAAACATACAATCTGGATAAACAGTCCTTGGAAAAAAAATTAAAAGCAGAAATATGGCTGAAAATGAGTAATGTCTGGAGTTGACACAATGCTTTCAAAAGTTACTGCTAGCATATTAGTAAATTTTAATCTCTATGCATGGGGGCAAGAGTTACAATGTTTGCTTTACCTAGCTTATCAATACGTGAAATGCATTTGTTTCTAGGATATCAAATCTCCTAAAAATGCGTGAAAATGTCATTCACATTTGAGGTTTCCCCTGCTTTCCCTACAATACTGACATCTGACCTTGACGTATGGGTTACATTATTGGTCAAACCAAATTTTCTTCTCATTTATGTTGCTTTAACTCTTTACCAAATGATAATAATTTTGGACTCAACCAAAATCAAAGTATTTGTAGATGACAAATTGAGTGTGTAAGTATTTAAAAGATAATTTATGTCTTTGATAGGGTAGAAAACATTGTGGGAAAAGGAGAGAATGCTGGTTACCAGCATTTTCTCCTTTTCCATTGGTGTTTTCAACAGCCTTCTCTATTAGGGTCATTAAAACCCACGATTGTGTGGTAACTGGCATCACTAAAGAATCCTACATTTAACGAACCTGAGGAGGAAGGCCTTTGAAAACTTTATGGGAAAAGGACAAAATGCCGGTAACAATAATTTTCTCCTTTAACAGCAATGCTTTCTACCCTTCCAAAAACAAATTTCATCATTCAAGCCAACTTGAATTTGTTGTCTGTAAAAGCTTTGAATATGGTCCAGTCTACAATTTCTGTTCTCTAGTAAAAAACGAAATTTTAAAACTACCAGGATATATGGATGTACAGGTTTAACTCTTTAAGCACCTTTTATGACTATAATTGCATTTTGAGGCCAATGTAGATCAAGATCAGACTGCATTAAACATGCAGTCTGATATTTGATCAACACTGTCCACTTTGCTGAAACACTGTAGACAAAAGCAACCATGAAATTGCAGTTATTTGGGTCATATTTCTAGACTAAAGATGTCTTTCGGGTTTATTTGGCACTTGAATGGTTAACTTTTATGGCAAAAGAAAAAAATGTCCATTTCTCAAGCTAGGTGATGTCAAAATTACTGTATCGACAGGCTTGTGTCTTAAACCAGATATCTGACAACTTTTTACAAACCAGCTACTGAGCTTGGCTTTGTAGCCAACCAACTCTACAATAACTTCATGCTTCAGATTGAACAAAAATTTAGACAAACAGGATAAATATATTTGGTAATGAATGTCAGAAAATAAAAAGTTGTAAACAGAAATTTTGAAAATCCTTCACAATGCATGCCACTTCAGATGCATAAATTCTTACACTACTTTCAGACTTGTCTGAACAAGAAGCATTTGAAAATGATGACATGGAAGTGAGTGAAATGATGAGATTTGTATAAGAAAGGCCAGAAATCATTGTGGTAAACAAAGAAAATGCTGGTTGCTAGCATTTTCTCCTATTCCAATAATTTTTTATAAATCCCTCTACCTCAAGACTGTTAAAACTTGGGACTGTTTGGTATGGGTTATACTGGTATAAACTCAAACCAGACTTCAAACGAGTTGTGCATGGAGTATAGAGAAACTCAGATATATCATCACATTGGAATAATGGTGGGTAATTGTTAATGATAAATACAATAAATAGGTGTAAACCCTTCTATAAAATTATGGGTTGTAAAATGCATCCAGTTGTGCCTTTATTATCATTCACCATTCATGCAGAGAACTTTCTGAAACCTTTTTACCACAGAATCCGGAGTTTTAATGACCCTCAAGAAGAAGGCTTTCGAAAACATTATAGGAAAGAGGAAAATGCTGGTAACCAGTATTTTCTCTTTTTCCTTCAATGTTTTCTATCCATCCAAAGGCAAATTTGAATTTTTGAGCCATACTTTATTTGTCATCTGCGAGTGCTATCAATTTGGACCAGTCTTAAATTACGTTGTTTGGTACAGACTTAACTTATCATTCTATCCCCAAGCTCAGACAATTTCTTTCTGAGGATCTGTGATAGTCATTGTGATAGGATTCGTTCCTTTCTCTTCACACTGTCTCAACAGTGCTCAGTGCACCTACCCACATGTTTCCTAGTGTTCTCACACTAGCATTCTCTTCCGCTAGCTGGCATTTTTCAAATACATATCTTTCTGATCTGAGCATTCTGGGTACAGAACTGGACTATTTTTCAAAACAGCAACCATTACTTCCATTTTCAAAATAAATGTTTACTGAATAAAACACTACGTGGTATGATTCATCTAGCCATGGTTAGCTAGTAACTATGTAACCTAGGCACCAGTCAATCATGAACACAGCTCCTATAAACTTGAGAAACAGCCCTGGTATACACTCAGTATGTTGGGGACGTTATTTTTATTGTCAGAGTCTGTTGTCCTCATGTCTATATTAAGAAACTGTATGCAAAGACTTCCAGTAAACAATGGTATCTTTTTTTTTTTAAAGAAATCCCGTGTAAAATTATCATATTTCTAGGAAATCTGGAGCTATAAATAGGCTTGATTTTTCATCATACTTAGTATTCATAGCCATTTTCCGCTTGCTACTTTTTTAGAAGCAGAGTAATTTTGTTTACCCACTGCAAATTGATACTTATCCTGTACAGGATAGTGAATTAGTAATGCATCATAGCAGACAGGTCAAATCTTCGAAGAATATGACATGCGCAGACAATGCTAACACCAGTACTGACACAACTTTCTATGTCACTGACTACTTTTCTCACTCGCATCAGAGGTGAGAGGCAAAAAATCTCCAGAAAGAAAGTTTGTTTCAACCAGGTATCAAATCCGCAACCTCCAGGTCACATTCAGAATGAACTAACCACTGAGCTACCAAGTTGGGCTTTCTTGCACTTGAGGATTATGACAGGTGTACTAATATTAACTCAGAGAGCACTCGGTACACAGAACAAACATTTTCAGTCTAGAAATAAGACCCTAGTAAGAGCAAATTTCAAGGTTGCCCTTGTCCAGGGTGTCAGTGTAGATCAATGACCAGAAGGCACATTTTGGTAGGTTTAATCTTGATCAACTCTGGCTGCAAGGCAACTAACGAAGTTATTTCTTAACCAAATGACAAAATTTTGGACATATCCAAGTTGAAAGCTTTTGCAGAGGAAAAATCCAATGAGGCTGAAATGCTGAATTTGTCTGTAAAAGGGTAGAAAACATTGTGGGAAAATGAGAAAAGGTTGGTTACAAGCATTTTCTCCTTTTCCCTCAAGCTTTCCACACTTCCACAGACATTTACCATCATTTCAGCTACATGTAATTTGTCGGCTGCAAATGCTTTCAATTTGGACTAGTCTAGAACACTATCCTTTGGTAAAAAGTTAACAATATAATAAAACTAGAACTTGTTTTTCTACAAAAAAAAACAGATGTCTCCCCCCCTTTTTGGTGTCAGAAGGATTGATATGTCACCAAGGCAATTTCTAACTGAAAAAATGGTCGTTTTTCTCTAACGGTTTTCGAGTTATAGAGCGGACACGAAATTGTACGTAAAATGAGTAAGGAAAATAGTCAAAGGGAAAGAACTTCCAAAATATACAAGCCAGAGTTATGGTTCTTGTGCATTACACTTCGTCTCATGGTGCTTTACAAATGTGTGAAGTTTTATCAAAATATCTTAAAAGGTTTCGAATTACAGAGTAGACGCGATTTGTGAAGGAAAATAATCAAAGGGAAATAACTCAAAAAATATACAAGCCAGAGTTATGGTTCTTGTGCATGACACTTCATGTCATGGTGCTTTACAAATGTGTGAAGTTTTATCAAAATATCTTAAAAGGTTTCGAATTACAGAGTGGACGCGATTTGTGAAGGAAAATAATCAAAGGGAAAGAACTCGAAAAATATACAAGCCAGAGTTATGGTTCTTGTGCATGGCACTTCGTCTCAAGGTGCTTTACAAATGTGTGAAGTTTTATCAAAATATCTTAAAAGGTTTTCGAGTTATAGAGTTGATACGATTTGTGAAGGAAAATAATCAAAGGGAAATAATTGAAAAATATATTAGCCAGAGTTACGGTTCTTGTGCATGACACTTTGTCTCATGGTGCTTTACAAATGTGCGAAGTTTTATCAAAATATCTTAAAAGGTTTTCAAGTTATAGAGCGGACACGATTTGTGAAGGAAAATAAAGGGAAATAACTCAAAAATATACAAGCCAGAGTTATGGTTCTTGTGCATGACACTTCGTCTGATGGTGCTTTACAAAAGTGTGAAGTTTTATCAAAATATCTTAAAAGGTTTTCGAGTTATAGAGCAGACACGATTTGTGACAGACAGACGGACAGACAGACGGACGCATGGGGAAAAACAATATGTCTCACGACCCTGACTGGGGGGAGACATAACAAGACAACTCTTTACCTAGTGTAATACAGAAAGGGAACAATTGTCCCATGAACTTGTAGAAATAGGGGCCAGTTTCACCATAATTCAAGACTGGTTAATTTTGAAAAGGTCAATTTCCCATCTGAGTGCATCATGATGGCATAATTTTCAAATTTAAAGGGAAAAATCAGACATGTCCAAATTAAAAACATTTGCTGACTAAATCTGAAAATGCTTTCAATTTGGACAAGTCTAAAATTTTGTTGTTTGGTAAAGAGGTTAAAGCTGAAATGATTAGGGGTTATAAAGTTATAATTATGAGATCCAAAGTGTTGACTCTTTTCTGAACAACTCCCTGTGTTAATGACTTATTGGAAAAGAGCTCTTGAAAACATTGTGGATAAAGAAGACAATGCTAGTTACTAGCATTTTCTTCTCTCTCCACAGTGTTTCCTATTCACATTTGAGCCACATTTGCAGACGACAAATGTAACTCAAAATACATTTATGAAGTTCTCATTCATGGGTAGAAAACATTGTGGGAAAAAGAGAAAGTGCTGGTTACCAGCATTTTCTCCTTTTCCCACAATGTTTTCAAAAGCTTTCTTCCTCAGGGTCATCAAAAATTAAGCTTGTGTGGTAAAGAGTTAAACAAAGAACCCAGATGGTTTTTCATTAGGGGTGACTCAAAAATTATTTAACTGTTAATACAAGATCAGCAGACTGCATATTCTCAGTGGTTTAATCTTGAAACAAACAGTCCACCTTTATAACTACAAATATAGTAAATCTAGGACATTTACGCTAAAAGGTCCATAAAAGAATATTTCTGTCAATAGGGCCTATTATTACATGAATGGATTTATAAAACATGTCTTTTATCATAAAAGACATTGTCATGAGGTCTGTCAACAAACATGTCATATTTCATAGTAGTATAAATATTGAAGTGGTGTAATTTACTCCTGATTTTATTTTCATTTATTAACCTTCAACTCTTCACCATACAACAAAAATTTAGACAGGTCCAAATTGAAAGCATTTACATATGACAAACTAATCTAGGAAATTATTTAGTTTGAAAGGGTAGAAAACATTGTGGGGAAAAGGAGAAAATGCTGGTTACCATAATGTTTTCAAAAGTTCCTTTCCTTGGGGTCATTGAAACTTGGGATTGTGTGGTAAAGGGTTTTAACTCTAGACTTGTCCAAATTGAAAGCATTTGCAGATGACAAAATAAATGTGACTCAAAAATTGAAACTTGACTTTACAAGAGTAGAAAACATTGTGGGAAAAGGAGAAAATGCTGGTTACCAGCATTTTCTACTTTTCCCACAATGTTTTCTAAAGGCCATTTCCTCAGGGTAGTCAAAACCAGGGATTGTTTGGTAAAGGGTTAAAGACCCTGAGCTTGAAAGCTTTTGAAAACATTGTAGGATAAGGAGAAAATGCTGGTAACCAGCATTTTCTTCTTATCCCACAATGTTTTCTACCCTTCTTATCACAAATTTTGATTTTTGAGTCACAATATTTTGTTGTCTGCAAATGCTTTGAATTTGGACTAGTCTAAAATTCTGCTGTTTGGTAAAGAGTTTATGACTCTAAAGAAGAAGACCTTTGAAAGCATTGTTCGAAAAGGAGAAAAAGAGTTGTTTTCTAATCCACCAAAGCTCATTTGAGCCACATTAATCCTTTACCACACAATGCCAACTTTTAACGACCCTGAAGAAGAAGCCTTTTGAAAACATTGTGGGAAAAGGAGAAAATGTTGGTAACCAGCATTTTCTCCTTTTACTACAATGTTTTCTACCCTATCAAATAAATACTGCATCATTGAGCCACATTGAAATTGTTGCCTGCAAATGCTTTCAATTTGGCCAGTTCTAAAACTTTGTTGTTTGGTAAAAGGTTAACTATAGCTGTCTCCAAATGCTTCCAAATTAGTAAAGTCTAAAATTTTGTTGCCTGGTAAGGAGTTAATGGGTCACGAATGAACAGTGGTCTAACAAGTATTAAACAGACCATGAAGCCTATGATATTTTTTTCAACCCTTTAACAAACAGCAACATGTTCAACAAATCTGTTGAAGGAAAGTTTAAACATTTTGTAGGAAAAGGAGAAAATGCTGGTAACCAGCATTTTCTCATGATATTTTTACCTTCCAAGACAAATTCCTTTGCTTGAGAAACATTTAATAAGTCATGTACTATTCTTTTTTTATTTTAGGCTTGTCTATAACTCTGTTATATGGTAAATAGTTTGAGTATTTTTTTCTGATTTGATTTTCATCTGATAACTTACTCTCTATCATTTTATGCTCAGGTGGTAATGTCACAGGCATTAGTTTTGTGACAGTGGTGAACTTCCCCATCTATATAATGTTATAATAAGACATGCATGGCAAAGTTCTTCACAAAATGAATACCTGTGGATAATGTGCAGGGTTTCAAACCAAAAGTTCTCATCCGATTCCCCATGCTCAAAAAACTGCTTCCCTAGGGAAAAGGACAGTCAATTCAATAGGTATCGTTCCTTCTCTCACTGCTGAATATTTTTCCACAATATCTACGGGGCAAAGCAGCCAGTGGCTTGTAAACAATATTTTGTGAAATGCTGCTAAAAAGAAACTCCAGGAAAGCATGTGAAAGGTGTACTAGCCGCAGCAATAAAACAGGTATCAAGTTGAGAACAACTTTAACCCTTTACCACACAATACGTAGTTTTCACAACTTTGAGAAAAAAAGCTTTTGAAAAAACTCTGGGAAAAGGAGAAAATGCTGGTAACCTTTCCCCCCAGTGTTTTTTCTATCCTATCATCGATAAATCTCAACAGTTGAGCCACCTCTAAGTTGTAATCTGCAAAACCTTTCAATTTGAACAATTTTTAAATTCTGTGGTTTGGTAAAGAGTTAAAAACCATGAAAGCAAACAAACAACAATTCTACAAAGAATCGTAATTCTCATATCCCAATCAGGAAGGATGAGCCAATACTTTCATGCAGCTATTGTAGATCCAATAATTGGTCAATAAATTGATTTACTATTTTCTATCCTACACCAAGAACAGCATTTCATGGGTCCCAAAGATGATATTACACCTGATATAATTTACAATCAATCTACACTATCACACAATCTCAGTCTCTGCAAATATTGATTTCTTTTTATAGAGGATTTTTCTTTTAATCTGCAGCTGAACATTGTTTTGACAATGTTTATGTGGGAAAGCAGCCAGCGGTATGGACAGAATATTGTGCAAAGTACTGGAAATAGAAACTTCAGGACAGCATGGATAGATGCACTTGCTGTTACAGTATAACTGGAATGTTGAAAAAGTATGAAACACCATAATATCATCAATCAAACTGAATCTCCAACTTTTACTAGAAAAACTAATTTAAGAATCTATTAGATTTAAAACTCATTTCAAATAAAATGAAGGCAAATTGCTAGAAGGAAGGCAAATGTAATTTTTCAACAGCATGGAAAACAGTTAAGATAAAGGAGCAAATACTTGTTAACCCTTTACCACGCAATCATGACTTAACAACCCTGAGAAAGAACGCTTCTGAAAACATTGAGGGAAAATGAAAAAACCAGCATTTTCTCCATTTCCCAAAATATTTTCTACCCTTCCCATTCCAAATATCAATTTTTCAGTAACATTTACTCTGTCGTCTGCAAAAGCTTTCAATTTGGGCAAGTCCAAAATTTTGTAATTTGGTAAAGAGTTAGACATTTTGGAAATATAGGATAAATGCTTGTGACAGGAATGGTACTGTAATGAAAACTGCCCTTTTTATTCTAATGTCTCCATATCATTCACAAATGAGCCATGCTCTGGCAAAAGGGGGCTTAATGCATCTCCGTAATCCATCACACCGAGCAAACCATTACATACTTATGGATCCATAACAGCCACCTTTTTTAATAATCGACTAAATCATGAGGTAGACTGGTCCTTGGACATACAGAAAATTGATCAATTGCAAAAAGTGTCGGCCCAGGTCAGCCTGCGCAGGCTGACCTGGGTCGATACTTTTCGCAAATGCATTAAGCCCCCTTTTCACAGAGCAGGGCTCAAATACATTTTCCATTCCTTGAAACATTTTTCTTTCAGGTCTCTTACAGCTGAGCCCTAGTAGTGTAGTCAGTAGAGTGCAGGACTTTAGGACAGGGGTGTGTGTGTGTGTGCTGGTTTGGATCCCCAGCTCAGTCAATTTCTTTCCTAGGATGGATGATCGTCACTGCAACAGAATTCATTCTTCCCTCATTGATCACTGTTTCCACAAAGGTTATTTGGGAAAGCAGCCAGTGGCCACTGGCTTGGGAAGAATACTGAGTGAAGCACTAGTAAAAGAAACTCCAGGAAAGCATGGATAGGTGCACTGGCTGCTGCAATATAACTAAAATAATGTTGAAAACAGTGCCATACACCGTACAGTCAATCATTCAGGTCATTTATACAGTGCACTTGTTTAATTTAGTACACAAAAGTTCAGTATGTCTAAAAATAACATGTAGCAATGGGTTCAACCTACACAAGCAAAAAAATTTTTCAATTTTTCACTATAAATTGAAAAGACATTTTTGAATGGTCTATCTAGGGGTCAAATTAAGTGTCAAACTTGTATGCTGGCAGATGTTTAAGATAACACATCATATTATCTCCTGTTTAGTTCCTGGTGTCATTCTTTGCAAAGAATTCAAAAGATAACAATATTTGAGAAACTTTTATTAAGTTCTTTAAGTTTAACGCTGTATCCAACAACCAAATTTTAGACTTGTTCATTTTGAAAGAATTCAAATACAATACAAATAAACTGGATGTACAGGTAACTCAAATTACAAGAATTGGTCTAAAAAAGATGGTAAACATTGTGGAATTAGGAGAAAATACTGGCTACCTTCATTTTCAGGGTTGTATAACCCTTTACCAGATCTGTATTTTAACAGCCCTGAAAAAGAAGCCTTTTAAAAACATTGTGAGAAAGAAAATGATGGTTACCAGCATTTTCGCCTTTTCCCATTATGTTTTTTTACCCTATCACAGACAGAAATAATCATTTAGCAACATTTGTTATCTGCAATTGCTTCAAATAAGGTCTAGTCAAAAAATTTGTCGTTCAGTAAAGAGTTATACTCTGGACTATTTGGGTTGATTAATTGTATGGTGTTTAACGCCGTTTTCAACATTATTTAGTATTATAGCGGCTGCCAGTGCACCTATCCATGCTTTTCTGGAGTCTCTTTTACCAGTACTCCGCACAATGTTCTTTCCAAGCCACTGGCTGCTTTCCCACATAACCATCGTCCAAACAATGGTCAGTGGTGGGAGAAGAATGAATCCTGTCGCAATGACTATCACCAGGCAAAGCCAGGGATCGAACCCACTTCCCCCTGTTCTCAAGTCCTGCACGCTACCGACTGAGCTATCAGGGCTCCGCCGGACTGTTTGGAAAAGGTTTGTTTGTTTGTATAGGAGTTTAGTGCCTCTTTAACAGCTTAGGTTATATGGCAGCGACCAGTGCACCTACACATGTGTTTCCTGGCTTTATCACAACAGTACTAAGACAACTGTCTTTGCAAGTGACTGACTGCTTTCTCACATGTATCAAGGGTGGGAGGCGAAAAATCGCTTGAAAGAAAGCTTGCTGCAACCAGGTATCGTACCCGTAACCACCAGGTCACAAGTTGGATACCCTAATTACTGAGCTACCCGGCAGGGCACACTTGGAAAAGGGTTAAATAGTTTTTAACCTGTTGAAACAAATAAGGAAGTTGTGTTTCATCATTAGCATGCCATCTCACATAATGACTCCAGTGCCAGATGAATAGAAGATTAACACTTTAACAAACAATACCCTTTTTATGACCTTGAAGAAGCAGCCTTTTGAAAACATTGTTGAACAGGGAAAATTGCTAGTTTATACCCACAGGTATCCTTTTCAAACATAATTTCTATCCTTCTAAAGACAAATTCCATCATTTGAGCCACAAATAATTTGTTATCTGCAAAAGTGTTTAACTCTTTCCCGCACAAATCTGATGAAGAGGGCTTTTGAAAACATTGTGGGAAAAGATATTCTCCTCTTACCACAATGTTTTATACCAGTGTTTCCGTTTGAATAAAATTTTACTGAGTCCCTCGGACCCAGAGCCACTGAAAAAGTTGAGTCCCACTGAGTTTCTTCTGAGTCCCATTTTTTCTTCCGCAAATCCTCTTTTTAATGAAGACCACTTTGGTTGGGGGATAGAATGAAGAAGGGAAAAAACCTTGCACTTCACAAGATTTTTTCCTCCCTTTCCACATAGTTATTTTCAGAGGACAGCAGTTTTGAAATACTACCCTGAGTATCTCTCTAATGGAATGTAACCCTTTACCAGTCTACAATATAACCGTGAGTAAGAAAGCCTTTGAAAATAGTGTGGGAAAAGGAGAAAATACTTGTAACAAGCATTTTCTCCTTGTCCTACAATGTTTTCTACCCTTCTTTAAACAAATTTCAGTGTAAGAGTCACTTTTCTTTTGTCGTCTTCAAATGCTTCAGTTTGGACAAGTCTAAAATTTTACTGTTTCGTAAAGAGTTAAATGGATTGGCTTGTTAACCCTATAAAAAGGAAGATCAGATCACAAAAGAGAACTAAACTTGGATACTAAGTAAGCCTTGTAATATGAATGACTAGTTTAACCTGACTAGAAATTAAAAATTCTTTATGGATCCTTTCGCAGACTTAATTTGCTGAGCAAGTCGGTGGCTGTCGCTCGAAATGTATGTCATATAGGAGCGTAAGCAAATTTCGCCAGTAATCGAATTTCGCCAACTATGTTCTCGTGCAATATTTTCGTATCTGTGACATCATCCAGTCACGGAAATGATTGATATCTTAGCAGTAAAGATGTTTTAAACTGTGATTTGAATCTAATGACAGAAAAATACCTATCAATAAGAAGAAAGTTCATAAGTGACCTCTCACATGCTTTTCCCCGCCATTTTATTATCACTTTTCAGGTGTCTCCTTTATATGCAGATTTTAAAAGATCCTTTCAGCTTAAAACTTTTTTGTGTCGTCTATTTTCGGTTTGACAGGTTATCTTTTGAACTTTAATAGCCGAAGTTTTGTATGGGCACCTAAAGGGAAATATATCCATATGAATGAAAGAGGGGTCCTTATTCATTTTTTCCTTGGAAAATAGATTGAATCGGGTACAAAAATCACTACAAAGACAAGAAAATACCTTTGTTCTGTGAGCTACAAAAGGTTATCTTTTTTGGATTTACAGCCTGTTTATCCCCAACATTGTCATCCTGATTTAGATTGTAATATTTCAGTGCAACAGCAGAAATAAATACACGAAAAATCTCATAAATGTCGATTTTGTTTTCTGAGAGCTGCGTTTTGTTTTGTGTTTTTCAGGTTTTCTCGTAGGAAGTAAATGTAGAGTTAATATCCAAGGGAGGCAATGAATATTGCTGAAATGATGCTGCGAATTTTTAGTTTCATTTTACCCTCTCTGGGGCCTCTAATTTTTGGAAAACCAGAGTTGTCGAAATTGGCTTACTCTTTTTATAGATGGCGACTTTGTACTGTCTCACTTCTAACGATGTTTTGACAGATAAATTTAGATGTTTAAGTGGTAAAAATTATTTTTACAAAAGTATTTGAATACAAGTGCATTGATATTTAACCAGAAAGAAAATTACTATTGTTTTGTGTAATCCGCAAGAGCAGTTTCCCTTGCGTTGGCGAAATTCGATTACACCAGTATACGATTGAACTTCTCTGAAAGTCCGTACAACCTGTTATGAAAATATTTTTCTGCTTGGTTTCACTGCAAATTAAACACTTCATGCAAATGCAAGAACCTGTATCATCAGTGTCTTTCACTAACCAAACTTTAAAGGCAGGATCTTTCAGCCATTGGTCTTGGAAAGGTCGAGAATGTTTCTTCTTTTCTGCCGGGGAAGCCATCTTCTGTTTCAGCATACAAGCGCTAAGCAACAGCTGTTGTCCCGCTCAGTTCGCCGGGAAAGACAGTATCGATGTAACGCGGGTAACCAGTCTTAGGAAAAAGATTGGTAAGAGTTTACATGTTGGCGAACCAAGTTCTATTTATAGACATTTTAGAATTCCGATGGTCAGTTTGTACAGGCAGAGTTAAAATCTTCGTATTTCGAATTTTTTTCGGTGTTGATGTAGTTTAATTAAATTATCGTTTTGACTCAATTTTGACTGCGTCCCAGGGACGCGATCAGCTTATTTATTTTGCGTCCGAGCTGATTTTCATGCGTATATAGATACTTTTACGTCGTAAACGGAAACCCTGTATACCCTAATAAAGCCAGAAATAATTATTTGAGCTACATTCAATTTGTCATTAGCAAATGCTTCCCATTCAGTAGGGTACACAACTTTGTCATTTAATAAAGAGTTTTGCAGTTTGGCAGAAAGTTCTTTTTTTTTTGTGAGCAAAGAATACCATCATTTCTGCCTTTTCCAACACAGTTTTCCTCTAGGCTCTAAGGGATCATTTTAAGGAATCATTTGATAAATTGTTAACAAAACTGTTTACATTGTGTTTGCTAATTGTATTCATACTCATGTGAAATGACACCCCTTCTCACAATTTCAGATGTACTTTGAATTTACATGAGACAGAATAATGTGGACAATCCTTTCTCTTGAACAGGTATTCTTCAATGAATTTAACCCTTTACCATATAATTCCCAGAGTTTAAACGACCCTGAAAGACAAGGCTTTTGAAAAAATTGTGGGAAAAGGAAAAAATGCTGGTAACCAGCATTTTCTCCTTTACCAACAATGCTTTCATTTCAAAGATTGAAATCATCATATGGGGCACATTTAATTTGTCTTCTGCACATGCTTTAGATTTGGACAAGTAAAAAATTTTGTCTTTTGGTAAAGACTTAAAAGGGATGGAGTCCCATCTATTAGCATTATGAAAGAACTTGTCCAAATCCAAGAGAGCAATGTCCAAAATTTCGCTTCCATGATCAAAACTTCAGTCTAGCAAAGTTTAGGCACCAAAATCCCTACCTCCTCGTTTCTTCAGAATCCTTTACCACACAATACCCAGTTTTAATGACCCTGAGGAAAATGGCTTTTGAAAATGGGAGAAAATATGGGAAAAGGAGAAAATGCTGGTTTCCAGCATTTTCTTCTTTTCCCATATTTTCTACAATTTTTAATAATAGAAATAATATTTTGAGCTACCGGTACATTAAAATTGTGATCTGCAAATGCTTTCAACTTGGTCATGTCTAAAACTGTTTTTTGGTAAAAACTTAAATCATCGATCTCTTTAGATGCAGATCACTTTTTCCTCTTGCAGTAGACTTCTTTAGAGAACATACATGTAAATGGGAAAAAGGAGAGAAACTGTCCATGATGCTCAGGACTTCATCCTTATCAATGCACCATGTTTCCCCTGTGTTCCTATCAAAACTGATTCAAGTTGATAATCCTTACTAGATCTAGATCTTTCTAACTTTATCCCAAACAACAAAATTTTGGACTGCACTAAAAAGAAAGCATTTGTAGATGACAATTTACATGTGACTCAAATGAATATTTGTGTCTTTGATAGGTGGAAAACAATCAGGGAAAAGAAGAAAATGCTAGTTACCAGCATCCTCTCCTCTTTCCACAATGTTTTCAAACCCCTTCTCTTCAGGGTTGCTTAAACTCGAGGTTGTATGGTAAAGGGTTGAAAGAATGATTGGAAGAAGTCTGATTCAAATTTACTGCAAGAAGCAATGATTTACAGAGTGCAATTATACATTAATGTATAGTTCGTAGTTCGACATGGGGTATCTTTTGAATACCTTTGCAAACCAGGTAAACATAAAACAATTAGAGTGGAACAACAATACATTTCATCATCCTTTTAGTTCGCTTTAAGCCTTTAACTAAGGGCTAAAGCAAATCCAAGTACCCTTCATTGATAATATTAAATGTAAAATAAATCCTCTCAACCAACCTTTACTTGAGTTTCCCTCGCTAATCCTGCTTTAGCCGCTCTGTAAGACATTTTAATCCCAAGTTGACAGTTTTCAATCACTTCACTGCATTACATGTACACACAATATTTCAGTCGACAACGGTAGTGTACTGTGTTACACTAGTATCCCATTACGGTGCCTCATTGTGAACGGTAGGCCTTTGACATGACATTTTAAGGTCAAAGAATCACGTGGTACGCAATCAATATCTTCATTGGATAGTAAGTTAGACTTGCAGTAAATATAGGGCTGAGTATGTGTTTTGTGTGCAGACAAGGATATAATGTTCAAACTGTCGATATCAAGTGTCAAACAGCTATTTAAATTTGAATAAATATTATATGGTTTTGTTTTTCTTACAGATCTAGATCTATATCTTTCTGCCCTTCAAAAACGTTCTGCTATTCGTAGTGGAATATCGGTCGGTTCCGGGACAAAGGCCCATTTCAAAGCAACAACAACTCCAGCCCGGCATTGAGCTTGGCATTCTAACTTTTTACCAAATGACAAAATTTTGGACTAGGCTAAACTAAAAGCATTTAGAGATTACCAATAACATGCAGCTAAAGTGGTGATTTCTGTCTTTGATGGGGTAGAAATATTACCAGCATTTTCTCCCTGTCCAAAAATGTTTTCAAAAGCCTTCTCTTTCAGGGTAGTTAAAGCTCAGGATTGTGTGGTAAAAGAGATAGGAGTAATCCATTATGGACAGCACAAATTTTGACTTGCCATTATTCAAAGCATTTCCAGACAACAAATTTTATATGGCTAGAAAGATGCAATTTGTCTTTAATTAAGATGAAAAATAATTCTAGAAAAGGGAACAGGGCCATCGTTGCCTTTCCAGTAGGTCTGGCGAGTACCTGACCACTTTTTAGGCTGAGTATGCCACCGGCCATACTGATTGTGATATAGATGTTCAAGAGCGGTATCAAGACAGTTAGTTCCCCGACAAGACAGTTCCCCGACACAAGTTTTCGAGACAGATTTGGAGACAGTTCCCCGACACTTTTGAAGACAGTTCACCGACGCTTTTGTTTCACGGCAAATGACCTTAAATTATACTGTAGAATTTACACAATTATGACTGATAATCATGAGAAAATAGAAATATTCGTGGATAATTGATGGTGTGATCGAATTATCTGTACCCTGTGAAAAAGATTTCTATATAGAATGACGGGTAGTTATTGTCTCATGGGTGAATTCACAACGAATCACGACTGTCATGAACATAAGAGAATTTTAAGAAGACTTTTACCTAGCATCAAAGTTGATAAAAGGATAGAGAGTATTTGGTGTTGATTCTATAGAGTCTTTGAATAATTTGTACATGTATTTTAGTTATGTGCATTCCCCTGTTTTATAGAAATACAGTAAAGAGGGCGAGGAGGGGGGGTTTACTAGGTGAAATACCTTTTCTGTTTATCTTGTACACTCGGACAATTTTACATACATATATATTGTAGATCTATATATATACCATTTGGGAGAATGTAGTGTATTTTGATATTTGATATTTTGTGACGATAGGCCGTCAAATTGTTCCGTCGAAGTAAGCTTATAGACGTTACCACGATGACCAAATGTACTCGCCAATCACATATACAAACACTTCAATTAGTCACAAAAGATCATTTATCCCTAAGATCCTTTATAAAACATTTTTTTTTTTTTTTAATCCGTGATAAGATTTATTTTGTTGTTTGACATCGAACAAAAGTGTCGGTGAACTGTCTTCAAAAGTGTCGGGGAACTGTCTCCAAATTTGTCGGGGAACTGTCTCGAAAACTTGTGTCGGGTAACTGTCTTGTCGGGGAACTGTCTTGTTCCCTTCAAGAGCTTCTTGAGCATCAGGTTTCTTGTTTCTAACTATCAAAATTTTGTGAAAAAAATGACTGAAACCTGGCCCCAATTGCACACACACACACACACACACACACACACACACACACACACACACACACACACACACACACACACACACACACACACACACACATATATATATATATATATATATATATATATATATATATATATATATATATATATATAGAGGCTCCCTTTAAAAAGAAAATTCTCTGGGGAGGCCACCCCAACCCCCTTATGAGAATGGGGGAAAATGCCTAGGAACAAAATGCTTTTAACTGGAATTGAATGCTTGTATACCTGCATTTTCTGCTTTTCCAAGAACGTTTTCAGAAATCCTCTCCCTGAGGGTGTAAGAAATACAAGTTTGTTTGGTAAAGGGTTAAGTAATATAACATAATGATAATACTCAATTTCACTCATTATCAAACAGTATATTGAACGATGGGGGGGGGTGGTCTACATTTCATGGTCTAAGGGAAAAAACTCGTGCAATAATAGTTAATTCCATGAAGAGTTACCTCCCTTATCAGCCCCGCCCTTTTCCTTCCCACTGACAAAATGCTGTACGAACCCAAAAGGCTTGTGAGTAACAGCAATCAAACTTTTTGTTTGTTACCAAATGATTTTTTTTGTTACCTGAAAGTTTTTTACCAGAATTTAGCTAGATTTCTGCCTTGGGCTGAGTCCATTTCGGTAATTGATTAAAATAAGTCAGGCTTGGATCTATATAATGAAAGAGAAAATGCAGTGATATAAAATGCCGAATATGTGTCTTTTTTAATCATTCCTGCGTGTGGTGAAACCGAAAGTGGCACCCAAAGTTACGGTTAGTTTTGAGTAAAACTTCATTTGTTTTTACTGCAAACTGTCATTGAAAGATCAGATATCGAATGACAGTAAGATGTATATCACAAATCAGTACTGTGTTACTTACTAAAAGTTTGATTTTTATTGATTCCTTTGTCTAATGCCATGATACCTTCGGAATGTAATTATAGATCTACGACCCTGTCATAACTATATCAGAAATCATGACTAAATCTCAGAATAATTAATTTTGAAACCGATCGTCTCTACAGATTCAACCCGTTTATTCGTGTTTGGGTCGGGAACAAGACAGTTCCCTGACACACGTTTTCGAGACAGTTCCCCGACAGATTTGGAGACAGTTCCCCGACACTTTTGAAGACAGTTCCCCGACACTTTTTGTCTATTTCAAATGACAATTATCATGGATAAAAATGGCTGATAAAGGATTTTACGAATAAATGATCTTTTGTAACTGATTGAAGAGTTTGTACCTGTAGTTGACGAGTACATTCGGTCAGCGTGAGATTGTATTTAATTTTCAATACTGGCCTGGTGGAATGTCTATAATTTTTTATAACTCAGCTTTGTTTGACGAACTAGTTTGACGGCTCTTGCTTGCAAAATACCAAACGATATTGAAATATACTACATTTTCCCAAATGGTACATACGATATACATGTATATTAACAAATATAAATAAGTTAGATAAAACTTTTTAACCGATAGTAAAAACCCGAATGGCGTTATTTCAATCTTATTTTTTGGAGAAAAATATCTCCTAATAGGACAGTGTAAATCCAAGATCAGACTGCACGTTCTTTGCAGTCTGATCTTGATCTACACTGTCCGTAAAAGGTCAGTGAGTCACGCTTTGCAGCCTAATGGTTAAATATTTGGATTATTGGCCGAGTGTTCTAGGTAAAAAGAAACAGTATTTCACTCAAGTAAATCCCCCTCTCTCTCTCGTTCTCTCAAAAGTATTTCTATAAAACCAGGGATCCTGTATATACGATCCCTGATAAAACGTAAAGGAAAACACACAGCTAAAATACAAATTATCAGAACAGTTTAAAGAAATAACTCCTAACATATCTTTGATCAACTTTCTTGCTTGCTAAAAGCCTCTTTAGAATTCTCTTATTTGAATGACGATCGTGAATTCACCCATGAGAGAAAAAGTAGATCTCTACCTGTCAACGTATAAATAGAATTCTTCTTCACAAGGTACAAATAACCCGATCACAACATCAATTATCTAAGAATATTTCTAATATTTCCTGATTATCAATCATAATTGTCAATAAAAGGTTATTCGGGGAACTGTCTTCAAAAGTGTCGGGGAACTGTCTTCAAATCTGTCGGGGAACTGTCCCGAAAACGTGTGTCGGGGAAATATCTTGATACCTTTTGGTCCTGCCCATAAATATAAGAGATGTAACTCTTCAACAAGGAAAATGGAGACAGATTGTACGGGTTTTCTCCCTTTGACCATTTAAATCCGGCTTCCGTCGTGCTTCGTCAACTTTTAGCTTGTGTACGCTCTAGAGGCCACATTTTCACTCCGATACTTATGAAACTTGGTCAGAATGTTTGTTCTGATGATATCTCGGACGAGTTTGAAAGTGGGTCATGTCGGGTCAAACACTAGGTCACAAGGCCAAATCTAAGAAAAACCTTGTGTACACTCTAGGGGCCACATTTTCAGTCCAATGCTCTTAAAGTTGGTCAATATAATTGTCCTGATGATAACTCGGATGAGTTCGAAAGTGGGTTATGTCAGGTCAAAAACTAGGTCACTAGGTCAAATCTTAGAAAAACTCTGTGTACGCTCTAGAGGCTACATTTTCAGTCCAATGCTCTTGAAAGTTGGTCTCTACAGATTCAACCCGTTTATTCGTGTTTGGATCATGCCCATAAATATAAGGGAAGTAACTAAACAAAGAAAATGGTGACAGTTTGTACAAGTTATTTCCCTTTGACCATTTAAATCCGGCGTCCGCCGTGCGTCGTCTGTCTTCAACTTTTAGCTTGTGTATGCTCTAGAGGCTACATTTTCAGTCCGATACTTATGAAACTTGGTCAGAATGTTTGTCTTGATGATATCTGGGACTAGTTTGAAAATGGGTCATGTCGGGTCAAAAACTAGGTCACTAGGTCAAATCTAAGAAAAATCTTGTGTACGCTCTAGAGGCCATATTTTGAGTCCAATGCTCTTTAAAGTTCGTCAGAATGTTTGTCTTGATGTTATCTCGGACAAGTTTGAAAGTGAGTTATGTCAGGTCAAAAACTAGGTCGCTAGGTCAAATCTTAGAAAAAAACTTATGTACGCTCTACAGGCCACATTTTCAGTCCAATGTTCTTGAAATTTGATCAATATGTTTGTCCTGATGATAACTCGAATGAGTTTGAAAATGGGTCATGTCTAGTCAAAAACTAGGTCACTAGGTCAAATCTTAGAAAAACCTTGTATACGCTCTAGAGGCCACATTTTCGGTTCAATGCTCTTAAAAGTTGGTCAGAATATTTGTCTTGATGATATCTCGGACGAGTTTGAAAATGGGCCATGTCAGGTAAAAAACTAGGTTACTAAGTCAAGTCTAAGAAAAACCTTGTGTATGCTCTAGAGGCCATACTTTTAGTCCAATACTCTTGAAAATTGGTCAGAATGATTATCTTGATAATATCTTGGACGACTTTGAAAATGGGTCACATTGGGTCAAAAACTAGGTCACTAGGTAAAATCTGACAAAAACTCTTTGTACCCTCTAGGGGCCACATTTTCAGTCAAATAGGCATGAATGCTGGTCAGAATGATTGTCTGGATGTTATCTCGAACCAGTTTGAAAATGGGTCATGTTGGGTGAAAAACTAGGTCACTGGGTCAGATCTTTGAAAAATCTTGTTTATGCTTTAAAGGCCACATTTTCAGTCATATACTCTTGGAATTTGGTCAGAAAGTATGTCTTTATAATATTTTAGATGAGTTTGAAGATGGGTCACGTTAGGTAAAAAACTAGGTCAGTAGGTCAAATCTTAAAAAAACCTTTTGTACAATCAAGAGGCCACATTTTCATTCCAGTGCTCATGAAAGTTGGTCACAACGTCTTTCTTGATGATATCTCAAATGAAATTGAAAATGGGTCACATGAGGTCAAAAATAGGTCACCGGGTAAAATCTGTAAAATATCTTGTGTATGTTGAAGAGGCCATATTCTCTGTCCAATACTTATGAAAATTAGTCAGAATCTTTTTCTTGATAATAAATGATATTGGAAATGGTCACATTGGGTCAGAAAGTAGGTGGCCAGGTCAAATCTTGAAAAAACCTTGTGTTCGCTCTGAAGGCCACATTAAACTGTCAAACAGTCATGAAAGGTGGTCAGAATCTTTCTTTTGATAATATCTGCAACACGTTGCAAAATTGGCCATGTTGGGCTAAAAAGTAGGTCACTGAGACAAATTATAGAAAAAGTTTTATACATGCTAGAGGCCAAATTGTAAGTCAAATACTTATGAAAGCTTGTTAGAACTTTTGTCATGATATCTCAGAAGAGACTGGAAATTGGTTATGTTTGGTCAAAAGGCTCAGGTGAGCGATTTCAGGACCATCAAGGCCCTCTTGTTTTCAAATTCTTAATGATACCACGATTCAGCTTACTTAAAACGTTATTGATAACCTCGATAACTGAGCTGAACGAAGTCATCACCATTGTTTCTAATGTAAGAGTTACTAGATGTTAAGTAATTTTATTGATTGCATTATGTAGCCATCATTTCATTTAGTTTGATACATCTAGATATGAGCCATGCTCTGTGACAAGGGGGGCTTTATGCATCTGCAAAATATTGACTCAGGCTGACCTGGGCCGAAACTTTTCAAGATTAAGTCGGTTGTTAAAAAAAGCGGATAATATGGATCCATAAGTATGTGATGGCTTACATAGTACCATGGATCAGGGAGATGAATTAAGGCCCCTTTTGCCAGAGCATGGCTCTTATATTTTTCAGTGAGGTCGTACCGTCATAGAAAAAAAAAGTTACTTCCAATAATTTAAAATATGCAAAGCCTAGAAACGGGTAAAAGAGACTTGTTTTCTCAAACATATTCAAACATAATTGATACTGATCAGTTCAGATATGATTACGTGACCTTGCCAAGCAAATTTTTAAAGCAGTGCTCTTTTTGCCAATAAAGAATTTTAGCCCCAAATTACCAAGGATCGCTGGTTAGAATCCCCAGCTGGGTTTATTTCTTTCCGTTGTTGAAAAGGGAAAATTTGAAATAGATCTATAAATCTATAAGTGTCTTAACCCTTAGGCTGCTAAGCGCGAGTCACTGACCTTTTGCAGACAGTGTAGATCAAGATCAGACAGCACAGAACATGCAGTCTGATCTTGGATCTACACTGTCAGATAAGAACATGTCTTTCCCCCAAAAATAACCTTGAAATAGCCAAACTTTGGTTTTTTCAGTCGGCTTGAAAGTTTCATTTGAAGTTAAATGTTAATCCAACCCATTACTTGTAAAGGAGCAGCTGCTACTAAAAATTGTGTGTCTGAATAGACAGTCATGTAGACACACAGTAGTTAATGGGTTATGAGATGGTGCCTACAAAAGACCAAAATACCAATTACTACACTGAGAAAAGGATCTTATCACATAATCTCCCTTGTTTTCAGTGTAATATACCCATTACGAATTTTCTTATCTCATACACGTTTACGAGGGTTGTCGCAGAAGTAAAAAGACTATTGCTGTAACATGAACAATTATTGGCGCATAAGCAAGAAAACTAACGCGGATTAAGTGCCATATCTCATGATTATTTCTCCCAAAAATCATCAAAATACATATAACAGTAACGAAACTACAGTTAAAATACATACAATGCTAAACGCCACCCGGCACACAGAATAACGTTCACTGACGTCCAACATGACATCACAAGTTCCGGTGGTAGTATGGTTATAAAGGTAAGTTTTTGTTCAGTGATCCTTTGTTTGAATTTCGTTAAATATTGAAAGGCCCAAAAACAATGCAGGTGTTAAAATGCATCTAAAATGAAAACATACTATTACGAAGTATGGAAAATATTGTAAAGATGACAATCTGTTATTGCGTGGTTGGTCCAAGTGTTTGTTGCTGGCAGAAAATTGGATTTCAAAATCAGACAAAACAAACGATAGAGTCACCTGGTAGATTTTAACCTAGTTTTGAAATTAATATCTCTGCCAGCAACTGTACATTAACAGACTGTCATCTTTGTTATAATTTCCACATTTTTAAATGCCATGATTTGAATCTGTATGCGTTTTAACACCAGCTTTGTTTACTTTTGGCAGCTATTGTTCTCTTAAGTCTGCTTGTAATAGACTGAATCTATGCATTTCTGTTTTTACAAGGTAACAATGATCTTTGCACAAGACTTACTATTACTGTATCTAATTTAGCACAAACCACATCCTGAACCTGTAATTAAGTGAAATAAACTTTTTCAGAGCTATTGTTGGGGTGAAATATCCCCTTAATGGACAGTGTAGATTCAAGATCAGACTGCACGTTTCATGCAGTCTGATCTTGCTCTACATTGTCCGCAAAAGGACCTCGAGTTGCGTCTAGCGCCTTGGGTTAATAACACAGGAAAAGGTAGATCAGAAGGGTGGGGGGAGGGGAAGTCATGAGGTCTAGACCTCTCCCTGGAAAATTCTTTAAAATAGAAAAGGATTTTCTTAAAATCTTATCTAAAGTTTTTTCATTGGCTTGTATAGTAAAGATTTTAAAAATATTCTTCTTCCTAACCATAAAGCATATCACCAAATCACCAGATTTTGCATGTAGCTCTATCTAGTGGGCTTCTACAAAGATACCCAAAATTATAGTCCTAGGGTCAAATTTGGCCCCACCCTCGCAATCACAAGTTTTACATGGGCTTATACATGTATAGTGAAAACTTTAGTAATCTTCTAACTACAAAACCTAGGTTACCAAATTTTGCATGTATATTCATCGAGTGGACCTCTACCAAGATTGTTCAAATGATAGCCCTTGGGTTGGCCCTGCCCAAGAAGTCACAACTTTTACAAAGGCATATACATGTACAGTGAAAACTTTAAAGATCTTCTCTCTCCTGACCTTGAGATACAGCTGTACTATTTTGTGAGTGTTATCATCTAACAGACCTCTTCCAAAATTGTTCAAATTAAAGCCCTGGTGTCGAAATTGGTCCCATCCCATTGTTCATAAATTTAACATTTGCTTATAGAGTAAAAATTTTAAAAAAATATCTTCTTGCTCCTAACCATAAATCCTAGGGCTACCTACTTTCATTTTGGATTACTTCTGAACTTGTTCAAAATTTATCCCTATGAACAAAATTTGCCCACTTCAGGGGCCTCATGTTTTACAGGGGCTTTACATTGAAGAAACTTTGCAAATCTACTCGTTTATACCCATACTGCCTAGACCTGTATTATTTGGCTTGTGGCTTTATCATGTAGACCTCTACCAAGATTCAAGTAATTATAATTTTGTGGTCAAAAATGGGTTTGGCCTGGGATCACAACTTTCACATGGGTTTTGTTCAAAACCATTTGGCCTAGAATTGTAATGTTTGGTATGTATGGCTTGTACTTATTAACCAGTGGAGCGATACAGGGCTATCATGGCCCTCTAGTTTAATTTGTCTTAAAAATGTTTCACAAACTTTTTTGTTAGAAAATTGCTTGCAGCTTGGCCAGCTAATTGTTATTTTTGAAATTCACTTTGGAACAGGTAAATGTCAGATCATTTATGTAAATCAGAAATAAGACAGGTCCTAGGAAATTAATGAGGTGCCCCGATTTTATTCCTAGCATTTCCGATTGAAACTTTCCTATTGTTACTGAATGTCTTCTATTCGACAGATATGACTGCATAAGTTTATATACATGTACTGTACTGTCTGAAAAAATTTAGACTTGTCCAAACTGAAAGCATTTGAATCGATGATTGCCACCTTTGAAATGGCAGAAAACATTGTGGGAAAAGGAGAAATTGCTGGTTGCCAGCACTTCCTCCTTTTCTCATGTTTTGAAATGCCTTCTCCTCTAGGGTTTTTAAAACTCTGGATTGTGTGGTCAAGGGTTAATAATAGCGGCATGAGATCAAAGAAACAAGTTCAAAAATAATATTGGATATGTAGGATTTTTATGTGGAATTGCATTCTAAGTAAAAGGTTGTTGTTGAACTGATTTTACCTAGTGTCAGCAACACTCCAATTCAGAGGGTTATCTGCGTATCTAAATCTTGATAAGTTTCTCTATGTTGTTTGTACTTGTTAGAATCCTCAAATTGGAAAAAAAAAAAGCTAGTACCCAGAACATGTGAGTGTTTTTCTTCGCTATTCAAGTGTTAAGATATTGTTTTACAAGTCCCACTTAGAATTTTAAATGGGCCCACTTCTTTGACAGGGGTGGCAGGGTTCGCCTATTGTTTTCAATTCTACATTCAACACTGTGTTCAATTTTAGGGTCACATGACCAACATAAGCATCACAAAAAATATAAAGACCCGGTTCTAGATTCAAAATTATTGCCAATGATAGGAAAGAAAATAATCTAGATTTCTCAACCACAGACACCATCTTGGAGCAGTAAAACATCCTTGGCAAGCATTGATAACCAACCTGAATTGAAGAACTATTTCATGGATGCATCTAAAGATAGTTGGAGCAAAGAAAAAAAAATCAAGGTGACAAGAATTGTTTATATATGCCATAATTTTTTCCAAAGTCATGATGATATATAAAAGATGCCATCAGAAGGTAGGCAGAGCTGCACTTCTAGTACCTAACATTATTTCAAAGCACCAATAAGCTTCTTAATTGCTTTAGGCATCTGGTATCCAAATATGTTACAGTCCAATCTATAAACATCATGCAGTTTGGTGATCTTTTCTTGGTCTATGAGCCCATAAAACTTCTCCAAAGTGTCTACCGTCTTGTTTTCTTTATAACTTTCCTCACGCTTTGGAAATCTCACAAGTTGACCAGCTTTCATTTCTTTCAACAGCAGTTCAACATCTTCGTCTAATGTCTCTAATTTTCCTATGAAATCGTAACGAATATGACAAGGGCTACACAAATTGAAATATGTATCCCAGTGTTCATTAAATTCACGAGAGTGTGCTTTTAGATATAATATGTAATCAACAAATTCAGAAAAATTCACATCGTGTCCCTCTTCTAAGGATTTTTGTGATGGATTTTCACGAAACAATTTAATTGCTTGAGTTCCATACCGCCTTGTTAAATGTTTATTTCCTCTTTGTGTAAACTTGTCACGATAGGCAGACAGAAGTCTCACGAGAGGCTCCCGTACAAATATCACTTTTCTGTAATGTTTCAACCTGTGCTGAATGCTTTCTGCCGATAAAGTATGCAAAAACGTAAAATGTTTCCGGAGAAAAGAATGGACTTCAATAGGTTTAATTTTTAATGGATCTGTCATGTTTATCTTTCCGGTCAATAACAGAAATATTCTTTGTAGATTTGTGCATGCAACCTTTGGTATAAAACAATATAATACTTTGTACTTGTCATTAACAATAACATGGTCTAATCGAGGTTTCTCTCTGGTGTGGAATTCAGATCCATTCTGTTCAAGTTGGTCACATCGTTCCATCAGCATATTCTTCCGGGCTTGTATAGTGTCACCCATGCTTTCCAACCCCTGACACAAGACAAAAAGTAATTCGTATTTGGAATTGGTCGAGTTGTTTGAAGTGTTCACATTCTATAAGCCATGGCAACAGTAACTAGGCAAATAGTACAGATAACTGTCCCCAAAGGCAATATTACTTTTTGACTGGTCGCCTCTGGTGCGGTACACAATAAATGTCCAAATATGAAAAATATCACCGTAGCGTCTCATTATTGAGACTAACTAGGCAAATTGTGTTTCAATAGTTTTACTACCCAAGTTATTTACAGCTAAAATTATTTTTAGACTCTTTACTAAAGTTCAATTGTTAAACACTCTTAGACATTTCCAGGTGTTTGTATACATACCTTGATTAGTCTCAGCTCAAAGTAAAATCCACAAAAGCATGTTACAACCTTCTGGTAAAATCTTTTCTTTGGGTTCTTCAGTTGAAATGTTACGGGCATGTTTGTTAAACCTTCACAACTTGAAGAAATTTGAGAATGATCCAAATTGAAAGGATTTGCAGACAAAAAAATAAATTTGACTGGAAAAGTGAAAGTTGTTTTCGGAAAGTTATAAAACATTGTGGGAAAGGAGAAAATGCTGGTTTCCAGCCATTTCTACTTTTCCACAATGTTTTCAAAACCTTTCTTTCTCAGGATTGTTAAAACTTGTTATTGTGTGGCAAAGAGTCAAAGGTGCAGGTAAAACCCCTGTCACACCAGAGCGGTGATACCACGGTGTCCAAGAAACAAGAGGGCCAAGATGGCCCTGTATCGCTCCACTGGCTAAAACGTAAAACCTTACAAGCCAAACAATACAATACTTGGCCAACTGGTTTCGAACTAGAAGACAAACAAAATTTTTTCTATAAAATCCTATGAGAAAGTTATGACCCCAGGGCAAAGCCATTTATGACCACAGAGCTATAATTACTTGAATCCTGGTGGAGGTCCACAAGATAAAGCCCCATACCAAATAACAAAGGTCTAGAATGTGTGGTTAGAAACAAGAAGATTTTCAAAGTTTCCTCAATGAAAGGCCTTGTAAAACATTAGACCCCTGAGACAGGGCTAAATTTAGTAGCCCTAGGTCTTATGGTTTCAGACAAGAAGATTTTCAAAGATTTTCAATATTTTTCAGTTTTGTTCCATGGCAACCAGAGTTTTTGAAGGAATCAAATTCTTTCAAGAAATTCTGAAGAGGACCATGGCAGGATCATTTCATCAAAGTTGAATGGGTAGTTTCAGAGAAGATGTTTGAAATAAAAGTTAATGCACGTACAGACGCACAGGTGCTCACAGGCACGGACACACGACGGACACCGGGCCATGACATAAGCCCACTGGCCTTCAGCCAGAGGAGCTAAAAATGCAGATCGCTGAGGTGCGCACAGTGCCATCACAACCATCGCCACAGCAAGGCAGTGGCATCGCAAGTAGACGTGTTAGGATTGTCTAGAACGCCGAGGGACGGAGCCCACTTTGAGCATGCACAAAACAAATGACACCACTCGGCGTTCTGAGAAGAGGGCAGTGGGATCACCGGAAGGTCGTGTTAGCAGCACAGTAAGATCTCCCACAATACCACAGGGACTCCGCCGGTGCCGAGGTGGCAGTGCAAATGCTATGGTTGTCGGTGGTTCTTACACACAGATTGTACAGCGTGCTCTGAGATGTCACTGCGTCTCTACCGTGCTTATATGGCGCTAATACGGCGCGTCAACGGGGCTTACACGGAGTGTTCTTTATTTTACTGCGCTCTTAAAACGACTACTCTGAGCTGCAAAGGTGATCATTGTGCTTCTAAGGCGCTTCTACTGCATCCATCAGTCTTTGTCTGACAAAAATGAACATATAGTAAATGAAGTATGCAAATAAACATTCAATTCACCATGGCTGATGTACGCTAGCAAGCCGGGCTAGTGCTGGTTGATGAGGTAACAGTGGTTGGCTTGCTTCTGTTTGAGAGGGCTGGAATAAATGTACTGCTCTTTCCCACTTTCTTTTTATGAGCATATAGTTTATTCTCTGTTGACTTTTCGAGACCACAGCAAAGAACTAATTGATGAATAAATGTGTATACATACGATTCATTTGCAAAGATAGTCCAAACGATTTTGTCAAGATGTGAGCACCTTGAGAATGCCTTGAATGCCCAGTTCACGCAGTATGAGCACCGTGAAAGCGCAGAGCATGCAGCAGAAGTGCTGTGAGAGTGCAAATATTCGCCAAGAAGAACTTCGTAGGAAGACAATTATGCACCATAGGAGCTCCGTAGCAATGGCTTGGTCGTGGTGAGAATGCAGTGACATCTTCCTCTTCGCGAAAAATATCCAATTTTTCCTGCGATCTCATGGCCCTCTGGGAAATTAAACAACGCTGTCCCAACGCAGTGGAAATGCCGTATAGTGTGACAGGGGCTTAACATAACACTGACTTTGGAAACAGTTGACAGTTACATGTTTTACATCTTACCAGATGAGCCCATAATTTAATAATTCTGTGGAAAAGGTCTTTTGGAGTCTTTGAAAAAAGCAATTTTCATTATTGAGCTACATGTATTTTGTCGTCTGCAAAGTCTTTCAATATGGACAAAGTTGAAAATTTTGGTAAAGACTATTTTAGTTTTTTTTTTTTTTTTAAATTAAATTTCCTTGTTATGAGAGGTTGTTGATCATGTGATGTCATTTTCTCAACTTTCTTTTTCATAGCAAATTTAGTAATTGGCATATAGGTAGTCACTTTCTGTATAGTCACATGACACTTTGCTTCGCGGTTGATGGTATTTTTCCGTCTTAAGAAAAATTGGCGCTGAATGGTAGCTTTTCTTGCCTCTGTTTTTAGTGAAGTACCTTGATTCAGAAATCACTCTTCTTAAGTTTTGAAAATAAAAGTTATGAATGGAAAAAAATATTAGGAAGTGAAAACGAAGTAACCGGAACATACTTGCTTAACTCCATTTACCCCACCCACAAAAAACTGTATCATGTACAATTTTACCAACATACATGATGATTGTTTCAATCGTCTGCTAGATCAGGTGGCAATATATTCTAATGCGACAACAAATTAGTGCCAACAGTTACAAGTAACAATGATTTTATGACAAATGTTAGTGAAGTCACGCGATACAATTTCAAAATGACTAGGGGCTAGTCATGTCGGTCAAGGTGGGTTTTCTTTCAAATGCCTGGATGAAATTGAATGGTATTACTTGTAACACTAGCTTAAAGTTAAATTTCAAAAATGATTTTGTAATTGATAAAACTGGTATGTATACTCTCATAAAACTTTGGTCATGTTTTTTCTTGATTGGACAGTAACTGCAGCAACCAAACAGTGAACAAAGTTACAACCTACCACACTACTACTGCCTTGATAATGTAGCTTCTCTTTCCTGGGCTTGTCTTTTAAAGGAGGGCTTCCATAGTGTGCCTTGAACTTCACTCTCCCTGGAAATAAAACCATGTAGAATGTACAATATAGCAAACTTTTCTCTTAACATTTTACCAAACAATCCCAAGCTTTAACAACTTTGAAGAAGAAAACATTGTGGGAAAATGAGACATGTATCAAGCTTACTTTGTGTATTTTAATGTACGTAAAGTATGTGGTAAATGGAAATTTCTACGATATGAAAAAATCTGGCAATTGTGTGGTAAAGAATGAACTCTTTACCAAACGAAAAAACTTTGGACTTGACCAAATTGAAAAGATGTGTAGACAACAAAATATAATGATGTAGCTCAAGTTATGATTTCTGTCTTCGATTGAGAAGGAAAAATTGTGGAAAAAGGAGAAAATGCTGGTTACCAGAGAAAATGCTGGTTACCAGCATTTTCTCCTTTTTCCACAATGTTCTCAAAAGGCTTCTATCTTCAGAGTCTTGATTGTGTGGTAAAGAATTAAGATGCTGTGGTGATCACAAGAATTACTTACTGGGTCCAACGTTCTGTTCCTCCTGAAACAAATACAGAATCACAACAGACACTAGGAGCAGACCAAGAACCATGGAGGCTTTCTGCATCCTTGCCGTCTATTTTCTCTCAGTCCAGCCCAAAATTAGCAGTATATTATATACTGAGTGCCAATGAAAACGCAACGCTTCTTTCTTTACAATGTTTTACAGAAAATAATCACTTTCATTTCCTCAGTGATGCATATAAGTTCAAAACTTAAAATGAAGTCTTTCATCAACTTCAGAGTCTGCTGGTTTGTAAATTCTCTTTCTACGTGCCTTTCTCTATCAGTGCATGTGAAGGTCATTTTGTCACAAAGACATGCATCGTTGACTTGTGAAAACTTTGTGTTGTAAAGCCTAACAAACGTTAAGTTTCCTACCACATTTTTGAAATTCTAAGCAGCAATAAATGTGAAATATGCCAAGGCTTTCTGACAACCAGCGACATGAGGTGTTTGGTATGATCCAAGGGGGCATGTCTCAGCGAGAAATTGCGCGTAGAATGCAATGTTCACCTTCCACTATCACACGTTTGGTACAAAGATTTCATCAGACTGGATCCTTGAATGACAGACCTCGTCCAGGGAGGCTTCGAGTTACGACGCCCCAACAAGATCATTACATTCTTCTTCAACATCTACCTGACAGATTCCGTACGGCAACTCAAACTGCATGGGAGACGGTAGGTGTACATGGTAGATGTATAGGTGTAAATACAGTCCGCCGACATTTTCAGAGTAACGGTCTTAGAGCAAGACGTCCTTTTCGTGGAAACATGTTGATGCCCAAGAGACGTCTTAACCGTCTTTTATGGATACAGCAGTGTCGGCGATGGTCACACAGAAGATGGGCATCAGTTTTGTGGTCCAACGAGTCATATTTTCATTTGCGTCACAGTGACAGTCAAACACGTGTTTGGAGACATAGAGGAGAGCGTTATTTGGATCCTTGCATTCAAGAGACTGATTGTTGGGGTCGAGGCAGCGTTATGGTATGGGGGCTATATCACTGAATCATCGAAAACTCCTTGCTGTAATTAACGGCACCCTTACAGCTCAAGGCTACATTGATGAAGTGTTACGTCCCAACGTGCTTCCGTTTCTTGGCAGACACACGTAAGTTGATTTCTTTCAACATCACAATGCCCATGCCCAATCCTCTCGCATCACATGTGACTTTCTTTATGCCAAAATGTTCTGACACTTCCATGGCCATCTTTCTCCCTGGATTTGAGCCTGATCGAATACCTTTGGGATCAACTGGGGCAAGCTGTAAGAAGACGTTATCTGATGCCCATAACGTTACGTCAGCTTGAAATCGCTTTTCAAGATGAATGGAATAACATTCCACTAGGTTTTATCCGTCGTCTGGTGTGCTTGATGCCTAGGAGATGCAGATCATGTGTAGCTGCAAATTGAGGACACATTCGGTATTGATACTGTGAGTTTGTGATTTAGCTGTGGCTCTTTTAACATTTCATTTAGTGACAAAGACTTTAGTTGATAATCCAGTTTTCACATTGATTTGTTGATGATGGATGTGATATTTTCAAAACATGAATTGTGTTTATGCAACTAGTTTATATATTTAGTCTATTTGTAAAAATCTTATTGTTGCGTTTTCATTGGCACTCAGTATATAATCAAGGATTTTACATATAATATAATGGAGGTGACTTTTCTTTGCGGTATAGCTTAAAGTGCTGGCCCTTGACCTACTTCTTGGTATTGATATATATTTGAATCAATAGATATTAATATGTAATTTATGGCACAAGTAAACAAGTGTTGTTACCCCTTCTCAATTAAATCGATACCCAGGGATGCTCACTGACGCCAGAGTGACTGCATAATAGTAGATCTATGAGAGAGGATAATTACTATTTTCTTTAAAACTAGTCGGTAATTTAATATTTTTGTAAGCATTATCCTATAAGCCATTACTGTATATCTGTGTTTGTGATGGAGAGCATTTACATAAGTTAGCCATGCTTTGACAAAAGGGGGTTTAATGCACCTCCATGATGCATGATACCAAGCTACATCACATATTCGTGGAGCCATAAAATCCATTTTATATAATAACTTTTAATCATGAGGTACATCGGTCCTTTGACATGCAGAAAATTGACAAATAGCTAAAAGTTTCAACCAATGACAGCCCGTGCGGATTGCCTAGGCTGGCCTGGGTCACTACTTTTCGCAGATGCATTAGGCCCTCTTTTAACAGAGCATGGCTCAAGTGTATATGCGCTTCAAACCACCGCCACCACCACAATCCAACATTTATTCACCCAGTGTTATGTATGTCAAACATAGGGCTATAGATGAAATATCTAGCTTTTTAGCAAGCTCTGCTGTCTCTCTGTAATAGTGAGTGCTGTGCATTACGGTTAGTGCTTGGATGGGTGACCAAGCCGTTGCACATACCTCTTGTATTTTCAGACACATCATTTTTAGCAGCATCTGCTCCTTTTTCAACTATGATTTGGATTATCATCTTATCTTGAAAAAATGTATTCTACAATTTTTTTTAGCAATATGCAAAACGATGAGGAAAAAAGAGCAATTGCTGGTATGCATGGATTACAAAGACATATCATTAAATCAGTATGATGATGTCATATCTGATGTAATAAAAATATACAGACTCAGTGACCTATTGCAAAATGAGCATCCTATCTTTTAACCCTTTAGCACACAATCCCAAGTTTTAATGACACTGGGAAACTGGACATTTGGAAACATTGTGGGAAAAGGATGAAATATTGGTGACCAACATTTTCTCCTTTTCCCACAATGATTTCTTACCTTTCAGAAACTAATCTAATCATTTGAGAAGGGTTGAAGGGTTTGTATATATAGAGTATATATGATCCCAGATTTGAGTCACATTCAAATTGTCACCTGCAGATGCTTTAAATTTGGACCAGCCTAAAATTTTGTCGTTTTGTAAAGAGTTAAGTCTTTACCACACAAACCCGAGTTTAACGACCCTGGGGAAGAAGCCTTTTGAAAACGTTGTGGGAAAAGGAGACAATGCTGGTAACCAGCATTTTCTCCTTTTCACACAATGTTTTCTACCCTTTTAGAGTCAAGTTTCATAAATTAAGCCACAGTTAATTTGTCGTCTGCAACAGCTTTGAATTTGGACAAGTGCAAAAAATTGTTGTTTGGTAAAGAGTTAAACACCCAAAATTGCATCCTTTTACAGAATGTAACATTGCAATTTGTATGTTATTGCAAAGACTATAATTATCTTGTTGTATTAATTGGTGTTTTACAAGAAATTTTGATTTACGGCATAAAAACTAAAGAGGCCCCCTAAAGTAAAGTTATGTTGAATTTATGAACAACTTACTGTTGTATTTTGGTCCACTGGCTTTCAACCTAATGGTATTCCTGTCACACCTATTCTTGTTATGGTGGACATCGAAAAAAAAAAAGCTGTTAAATTTCTTTATTGTAATTATGGTAACAGTTGTTTGAAATAATCATACTCATCACAGATGTACCCAAAATTAGAGATATATAGGTGATAGTGAAAACATAGTAGATCTAATTAACTCACAAACTCTTTACCAAATGACAGAACTTTAGACCAGTCTAAATTAAAAGAATTTTCAGACAACTAACAAAATATGGCACAAACAACGTTATCTGTCTTTGGAATGGTAGAACACATTGTGTGAAAAGAAGAAAATGCTAGTTACCAGCATTTTCATCTTTTCACACGTTTTCAAAGCCTTCTTTTTGAGGGTTGTTAAAACACGGGGTTGTGTGGTCAAACATTAAAGAGGCCTATTAAAGTTATTGTATGCACTCCGCCGATTACAAAATCTAGCAAGGTTGGTTGATTTACACTCATATTGACACATATAGTATTTCGGAACGCTTAGAGAAATATTTGAAGAAAGAACTTGCATGAAAAGGGTCTTCCTCTGTGATACTAGTTTGCTATGCCATGCATGGCTCTAACTAATGTATCAATTAGCTGTACCAACACTTGCATATTAGCGTCATAAATGTGCAAGCAAATGGGTCAGGAGGTCCTGCCGAATAAACATGTGCACATTTTCACCAATCACAAATTACCATCTATTCATTCAATTTCACATTAATTTACCCTGCATAGAAGTTTTAATCTTCTATTAAGCTTAGAACTTGAGGAAAGGAAACCAAACACATGTACTATATTCATCTTAAATTTGTACAGTGTAAAGAAAACAATGTTGAAGAGAGTTAATTGCTTGTTTTAAAAAGTATATGCGCAATACTCTGTGAAAAGGGGATTCAGTGCATCTGCAAATAGTATCAACCAAGTTCAGCCTGCGCAGTCCGTAAAGAACTCGGTTGTTGCACAAAATGGATTTTACGGATCCATAAACCCCTTTTGCTAGAGCATGGCTCAAATATAGTTACAAAGTAAAACAATTTGCAATTGGTCAATTTTCTGCAGCTCAAAGGACCAGTTCACCTAATGATTTTGTTGGTTATTGGACAAAATTGGATCCACAATTATGTGATGCTTTGCCTTGTATAATGCATCATGGAGATGCATTAACCCCCCCCCCCCCCATTTTGTCACAATGTTCACTTCAGGGGCATGGTGATGAGGGTTATCCAGTCTGGTAAGCTTTGATTATTAGACTGATTAACTTTACCTGACCACAACCGTCCAAACCGGAAGCATTTGCAGTTTTTGCACATGCCAAATCAAATGTGAATCAAATTGCAGAAATTGTTTTTGATAGGGTGGAAAACATTGTGGAAAAAAGGAGAAAATGCTGGTTACCAGCATTTTCTCCTTTTTCCCCACAATGTTTTCAAAAGGCTTCTTCCTATGGGTCTGTAGAATCCATGATTGTGTGGTGGAGTTCAGACTTGTCTTAATTGAAAGCATTTGCAGTTGATGAATTAACTCCTTTACCAGATGACAAATTTTATCACTTACCCAAATTCAAAGCACTTTGCAGATGACATATTCAGTGGGGCTCAAAACTAGAACTGTCGCAAAGTGGACAAATAACCCTCTCCCCCCTCCCAGCACCTTGTCACTGAATAGCACAATCAGAGAACAGAAATGATTTTCAAAATAAAGTTCAGCTGTGACCCATGTGACCCAAAAACAATAGGGCACCTCCTTGGGTCATGATTAACACTTGTATGAAGTTTCAGGGTCCTAGGTCAAACAGCTATTGAGTTAGAGCACAGATATGATTTTCAAACGAAGTTCACCTTAGACCTTGACCTTTGACCCATGTGATCCAAAAACAATAGAGCACCTCCTTGAGTCATGAGCAACACTTGTATAAAGTTTCAGGGTCCTAGGTCAAATGGCTTTTGAGTTAGAGCAAGGAAATAGATCAAAGGACTGAAAGTCCTGAAAAGCGGATTTGTTGAACAGTTTTAAGCCAAGATTTGATGTAATGAAAATTAATTTTTTTATCACATGTAATACATGTATAACATGTAAGTAATTAGTAGAGTAAGCAAGGGCAATGGGAGTCGAAGTTGTTCTACCAAGTGTGCTGTGCAGCAACTGTTATTTTACTACTTATTAGAATATTAATTTGATCCAACAATTTGATGTTGTTTTTTTTCTGCTAGTATTATATTTAGGACTGTAAACACCCGTAGGACTGGGGAAAAAAAAAACCAAGATGGATTTATAAGTAAAAGTTATTTGACAAATATATAGAACACTTCAGTTGTTGATTTGTTGATGAGTAAGACTTAAAAAAACTATACAAAATAGGATAGGCCTAAAAAAAAAAAAAAGTTTGTTTAGGGTAACGTCTCCAAAAATGTTAGGTAGGGTAGGGACGATTTTTTTTTTTTTTTTTTTTTTTTTTTTTTAACTCCCCCCCCCCCAAAAAAAAAACATTTTGAAATGGTGGTATTTGCTTTCGAAAATGGAAAAAAAAAGAGAAAATGGTGGCTACCAGCTCTGAGTCCCTTTTCTCATGTGTTCAAAAGACCTCTAGTCTGTCACTAACTTTCTGATTGTGCGGTAAATGGTCAAATTCTATCTAAACTATACTTCTATATTTGCATCTTTTTTCCCCACTGAATGCTGTCCACTTTTGTTTAACTCTTTTCTGAATTGAAAATTTTAGACTTGTCCAAATTAAAAGTATTTGCTGACAACAAAACAAATGTAACTCACAAATTGAAATTTCTATTGCATTTAAAAAAAAAGTGTTCCGCATCTTCAGCACCAGTTCCACAAGCACATATTGGGTCTGATTTTAGATGATTTAAAAACAGGTCATTGTTTAGATTACTGCAATTGTTCCTTATTCTAGCATGAATTATCGACCGATGTCGGTTTCCGAAAAAATATAAATTGGGTATTCTTTTGGGTTTAGTCATACTAATGAGTTTTGATTTAAAAGAATTAAATGTCGTGATATTTTTGACATCTTGTTCGAGGTCATTCCATATCGGTATGGAAGAAGGTATACAAGACTTTTGAAACAATCGCGTTCTTGCTTGTACATGTTCATAATTCTGCCTATTACGTAATTGATACTGCGACCTGTTACCAACTAGTGGGGGTATTAGTTCCTCTATGAATTGTGGGACGAGACCATTTGATACTTTATACATAAAACATAATTTCGAATTTTTCCGTCTCAATGATAATGCCTCCCACCCACACTTTGTATAGATTTTCAAGAGATACTGATCTTGTAAGGCCTGTTACAATACGGGCTGCTTCATTTTGTAGTTTTTCAATTGAGTTGGAGGAAAAGACAGAACATCCATCCCACACTATAGAAGAGTACTCTAAAATTGGTCGGACGTACGACAAGTATATTTGGTTTAATGCAGCCCTTGTAAGAGTAAATTGAAGTCTGCGCATAATTTGCAGAATTTTCGATGCTGATTCTAAAATGTCATTTATATGATTGCTCCATTGACCGGTGCTACTTAAAGTAATTCCCAAATGTTTGTGATGATCAACAACCTTTATTGGTGTATTTCCGAAAAGTAATCGTGGTACATCGAAATCTTTTTTATTTGAAAAAATGACTGCCTCAGTTTTATTTGGATTAAAATCTACTAACCATTGCTTTGCCCATGACAATACAGATTTCAAATCCTGATTAATTATACCTTCTATGTCTTTTAAAGAAGTTGCCGAGTAGTACAGGGAACTGTCGTCGGCATACAATCTAGTAAGACTTAGTAAAGAGTCTGTAATGTCATTTACATAAATAAGAAATAATAATGGTCCTAAAACCGAACCCTGAGGTACTCCAGCACTTAAAGGTAGATAGTTTGATTCAGCTGATTGAATCACAACTTTCTGTTTTCTATTTCTCAGATAACTATTAAACCAAGTCAAGAGGCTGTCACTAAAGCCGTGCTCTCGGAGTTTGAATAAGAGACCACTGTGCCATACTCTATCAAATGCTTTAGATATATCACAAAAAACAATACAAGAAAATTGACCATGATCCATGGCTTGACATATATGGTGATATATATCTATAAGCTGGTAGGTGGTTGAATGTTTAGGTAAAAAACCAGATTGATATTTATACAGTAGCTTATTTGTATTTAGGAAATATATACATGTTTAAAAATTATTCTTTCAAGGACTTTTCCACAACTGCTCAAAAGAGAGATAGTCCTATAGTTAGCTGGCAAGGACTTGTCGCCTTTTTTGAATATGGGCGTTACCGTTGCTCTTTTCCATAATTCAGGGAAAACACCCTCAGAAAGAGAACGATTAAATAAAATGTACAGTGGTTTGCTTATTGCATGGATACATCCTTTGAGCATTCTGTGACTTATATCATCGGGGCCGCTAGCTTTATTTATCTCAATAGTTTTAATGATGTCTTCTATTTCGGATTGTGTTACTCCGTCAATTGATAATTTGTTTGCAGTTTTCAGTTGGATGTCTGGTAATATAGTATTAGTATCAACTACCATGGATATTGATGTAAAATAATCATTTAGGCAGTTTGCCTTATCTTGAGAGGAAGTGTACCATACTGTTTGCCCATTAGGATGTGGTTTGCACAATGGTGGGAAGCACGATACAGATGAATCTTTTTTTAAAAAATATTTAATAATTTTCCAAAAACTTTTCTTGTCGTTGCATTGGAGTTCAGTTAAATTTGTCTCCAAGTTATTAAAGAATTCCTTTTTGGCATATTGTTTCATATTATTTACTGTATTACGTAGGTTTTTGTATTTTGACCAATCGTTAATTTTTCCTGTTTTCTTGGCAGTACTTTTCATTCTGTCTCTTTTCCGGGAGACCCGTCTAATTGCGCTATCATACCAAGGTTGGTCATCAGGTCGGACACACACTCTTTTGTGTGGAATACATTCTTTAATCAATTTAATAAAAGTTCTAGTAAAAGTCTCACAACAATCATCAACTGAACCAACATGCAAAATACTCCAATCATAGTTTTCTATTTTCTGATTAAGAGACTCCAAGTTGGCCCTACTGTAAAGCCAAATATTTCTTTCATAACACTTTTGGAGCTCATATGAGAAAGGAATAGATATAAATGTAGCACAGTGATCACTTGTAACTCGTGGTAGCGGGAGCGTACCAGAGTCTGAATACTCCATATCATTCGGGATTAAGATTGGATCAAGTAAGGCATTTTGTCTCGTTGGGACATTTATTACATTTGTCATAGAATTTAGAAGTAGAATATCCTTGAGATTATGGAACGACTGATTCATTTGGTCCTCGTTAAGATCGCCCAATATAATTACATTTCTAGTTATTTGGAAGGCAGCTTCAATGTTAATATCAAAGTTTCTGAAAAAAATATTATCTGCAGTTTTCGGACTGTAGAAAACACCAAACAAATATATTTTGGATTTAACTATAATTTTAACCCAAATAGATTCATTACAGTATCCTTCAAGATCAGCAACTCTAGAATGGGCCAAGTCGTTATTTACATATACAAGAATACCCCCACCGTGGTTAGTTCTGTCCCTCCTATAAGGTTCATCAAATGCTTGTGATAATAACAAATTGTCTTTTGAAATTGAATCATTAAGATGGGTTTCGGTGAAACATAAAATATTGAAATCTAAAAATTCTTCTTTTATATAATCAATCTTATTTCTGATGCTTCGTATGTTACAATGGAGTATTGATAATAAGAAATTATTTTCCGATAAAGCAGGCCCTGGGTTGGTCTCAATATCTCCAGCTTGTAAAATGATTACACAGATCAATATGAAAAATGAAATGGACTGAAAATTGTTATTCATAATATTCCGTGCGTTCAAATCTACGGTCCTTGACCACATAGAGAGAATTTTAATGAAATGCGAGAGCAAACAGAAATTATTTGGATAAGTATGCCGCTTTTTTTTTTTAGAACCAGTATAAATTCTGTTTTGGAAAAGCCCGATGGAAGCCCTCCAGGCACCCAAGTCACTATCCATTAGGAGATAGGATATTGATTACCAGGAGAACCTCCATCCGGGCTTGAGTAATCACATAGCACGCGCGAATCGCAGAGATACCAAACAGAGTAAGGAGATCTAGAAGTATAGAGAATAGAGTGTATAAGAAAGTGCAATAATGAAAAGGTATGTACATAATAATATTTATACAATTATTGACAAATGTGACGATTTGGAGTGTGAGGTTAATAATAATTGAGATATTTCCTTACAATACTTCGAATTATGAGTAGGTAACCCCTTAAACTCTCTATTGAAACGAAATATAGAGAGTTGTCAAGGTATCTAACAGCCAGCTTGATTGATCTTTGTATTCCAATTGTGTAAAAAAAAAAACAACAGTCCACACATAATGCAGACTGATCAGTGACAACATATACATCAAATAAGTTTTGTTTTTCACTAAGTAGGTGTCTCAATTTATTAATATTAATTTTCGTCTAAGTAAGTGTCTCAATTTATTAATCAACACAATGGCAAACAGTTACAGAAGGTAGTTGGTGAAGTATTGAATAAAGTAGAGAAGCAATAGGAACGTCTAGATTTGTTGAGTGAGCCCCGATTGTAATGAAACTGGTCAGCTAGCAAATATATGCAATCCGACCAGCACCAACACAGTCAGAAACAACGGACAACTGTTAAGGCATATTAAAAAGTAGCATAACAGCAATCTCCTATTTGATTAATTGATTGGGACCCTGTTCATGGCGGTACGGATCAGCAGTACAGAATGTGCAGTCCTATCAGCACCGTCACAAACAGCATGAAAGAATAATTGGTGTACAGCAGCAGCTTTAGAGAAGTAATATAACAACAGACTAATATACATAATATTTATCAATAAAGCCCCTTGTTGTTGTGATATAAATCACAGACAGCAGTAAAAAATAATTGGAACAATTGTAGCCGTCAACAACATGATGCCGGCGTAGATGTATCAAAACCACCTAAAGTGTTATAGATTGAGGTCTTATTTGTGATGGGACAGACCAGACAGCTTACGTGCAGCCCGATCAGCACCATCACGAGCAGCCAAAAACGACATGTGTGAAGTAGGGCATGAAAATACTGCTACCAAAATTTATTGACTGAACCACCACCTGTGATGATACAGATCAGCCAGCATAGATGTCCAGCCTGATCAGCGTCAGCACAACCAAGGACAACCAACAAATTGGCAGGTTTATAAATCAGAAAAAGCTTAAGAAAAAAAAAAAGAATAGCAACAGATTAATTTATATAGTATTTATAAATAGAGCCCATAATTGTGGTGATATAGATCAGCCCACACATAAGCGCAATTCGATCAGCAATGATAAGCAGTGTGGTAAAAATATAACAGCAGTAACCTAATATTAGATTTCCTGACTGAGCCCCTGTTTGCTCTGACACAGATCAGCCAGCATACATGTGCAGCCTGATCAGCCTCAGCACAAGCAGCAACGTCAAACAAAGTGTAATTTATGACGAGCAGCATCGTAATCTGATCACAAACACCAAGGGCAAACCGATCTACTCCCCGCCTATGATGATACAGATCAGCCAGCACACATGTGCAGCCTGATCAGCGTCAGCACAAGCAACAATGTCAAACAGTTTGTAATTTATGACGAGCAACATCGCAGTCCGAGCACAAATACTAAGAGCAAATCGATCTGCTTCCCGCCTGTGATGATACAGATCAGCCAGCACACTTGTGCAGCCTGATCAAGCACAAACAATAAATAAATTGATGAAAGTCATAATCAGCAGTAGCTTTGGAAAAGTAATATAGCAACAGACTAATATAGATAATAATTGTCAATAAAGCCCCTTGTTGTTCTGATATAAATCACAGACAGCAGTGAAAAATAATTGGTACAGTTGTAATCGTCAACAACATGAAAACGGCGTGACAGCATCAAACCACTCTAAGTGTTATAGATTAAGGTCTTGCTGTGATGGTACAGATCAGACAGCTTACGTGCGCAGCCCGATCAGCACCATCACAAACAGCCAACAGCGACATGTGTGAAGTAGGGCACGAACGTACTGCTAAGAAAATTTATTGACTAAATGAGCCTCTGTTTGCTCTGGCACAGATCAGCCAGCATACATGTGCAACCTGATCAGCGTCAGCACAAGCAGGGACAACCGATAAGTTGATAAGCTTATAAATCAGCAGCAGCTTAAGAAAAAAATGCAACAGACTAATATATATAATATTTATAAAAAGAGCCCCTATTTGTGGAGATATGGATCAGCCTATACAAATGTGCAATTCGATCAACACCACAGCAAACAACAACAACAAGTAATAAACAGATATTTGAACACAGCAGAGTGGGAAAAATAGAACAGCAGTGAACTATTATTAGCTTTCAAGATTGAACCACTGTTCGGGCTGACACAGATCAGCCTGCATACATGTGCAGCCAGATCTGCGCCAGCATAAGCAGGGAAAGCCAATAAATTGGCAGGCTTATACTCAGCAGCAACTTAAGAAGAATAAATTTACAACAGACTAATATATATAATATTTGTCTATAGAGGTAATTTTGGTGACAAACACCAAGTGCAAACCGAATTACTTCCCGCCCGTGATGACACAGATCAGCCAGCATACATGTGCAGCCTGATCAGCCTCAACACAAGCAGCAACGTCAAACAATTTGTAATTTATGACGAGCAGCATCGCAATCCGATCACAAACACCAATAGCAAATCGATCTACTTCCCGCCTGTGATGATACAGATCAGCCAACACACATGTGTAGCCTGATCAGCGTCAGCACAAGCAGCAACGTCAAACAATTTGTAATCTATGACGGGCAGCATCATAATCCGATCACAAACAACAAATAAATTGATGAAACTCATAATCTGCAGTAGCTTTGGAAAAGTAATATAGCAACAGACTAATATACATAATATTTGTCGATAAAGCCCCTTGTTGTTCTGATATAAGTCACAGACAGCAATAAAAATAACTGGTACAGTTGTAACCCTCAATCACAGACAGCAGTGAAGAATAATTGGTACAGTTGTAATCGTCAACAACATGAAAACGGCGTAACAGCATCGAACCACTCTAAGTGTTATAGATTAAGGTCTTGCTGTGATGGTACAGATCAGACAGCTTACGTGCAGCCCGATCAGCACCATCACAAACAGCCAACAACGACATGTGTGAAGTAGGGCATGAAAGTACTGCTAAGAAAATTTATGGATTAAATGGGCCTCTGCTTGCTCTGACACAGATCAGCCAGCATACATGTGTAACCTGATCAGCGTCAGCACAAGCACGGACAACCAATAAGTTGATAAGCTTATAAATCAGCAGCAGCTTAAGAAAAAAAATGCAACAGACTAATACATATAATATTTATAAAAAGAGCCCCTATTTGTGGAGATATGGATCAGCCTATACAAAAGCGCAATTCGATCAACACCACAACAAACAACAACAACAAATAATAAACAAATATTCAAACACAGTAGAATTAGAAAAAAATAATAATGATAGGCTTATACTCAGCAGCAACTTAAGAAGGATAAATTTGCAACAGGCTAATATATATAATGTTTGTCTATAAAGCCCGTAATTTTGGGTATACAAATCGGCCTACACATAAGCGCAATTCGTTGAATACCACAACAAACAGCAACAACAAATGATAAGCGAAATTTTTTAATACAATAATGTGGAAAAAAAAAGAACAGCAGTATTAGACTAGTGTTAGATTTCCTGATTAAGCCCCCGTTTGATCTGACACAGATCAGCCATGATGCAACTATAAATCGCAAAACCTTGACAATCTGCAGTAGGTCACATGATGAGAAACATTCTATGAACATTTTATCCAAATCCGTCAAGAAATGTGGGAGGAGTTGCGTTCACAAGAAACAGACTTTTGTAAGGATGGACGCAGTTTAAATTTGACATGAAGCCCCCTTTTTCCATGACACAGTAATAAATTCCAAAACCCTGACAATATGCGCTAGGTCACATGATCTGTGAAAATTTCATCCAAATCCGTTGAGATATGTCCAGTATTAATTAAAGAGATATTGGTGAAAAATGAAATACAACATGAAGCCCCCTTTTTCCATGATGCAGCTATGAATTGCAAAACCTTGACAATATGCGCTAGGTCACATGATGAGAAACATCCTGTGAAATTTTTACCCAAATCCGTCAAGAAATGTGGGAGAAGTGCTGCTGCTCCTCAATTTTATATAGATCATACACATTTTACCTGGAAGCTAAAGTGGCATCACTTGCCGGAAGTGTAGGAGAGATTAGAAAGCCTTGGAAAATTTTTGCATAGTGGCTCCTAGCCTAGGCAGTTTCAGGTTTTTCTCTAAGACCAGGTAGGGTAAATCAAGCTGAGTGAAAGGGGGGGGGGGGCAGAGCGAGAACAAGGCAAGTTTGGGTAGATTTATATTTTCCGAAAGAAATTATTGTTGCCTCATTGTAACAAAGATAAAAAAAAAAGAAAATACCTATCTAATATGAAGACCTATCGACGCTTGATACAAATCTAAACTTCTATCGTTGCCGTCGTCTAGTTTAGTCCACAGTCCGTTCTGTCAGATAAGTTGCAAGAGAAACGTCCATTAAAATTTTTCGAATGTTATATCTGCATTGAACACCTTAATTGTTCGTAGTTCTGGAGCATGCTAGCACTTTTGCCGAATGATGTTTAACAGAACTTGTTCAATCTGAAATCTGGCAAACCGAAAGTAGCGACAATGCACTACAGAACCGGAAATGCTGTGATGACAACAGAGATGACGGGATCCTGTCTATATTTTACGCGAAGAAAAGCGAAAATCAAAAGTAAAAGTTCGTTACACAGTCTGTATAGTACCGCAGTATTTCGGGCGTGATTTGTTGTAGAAGATAAAACTGGTACCCGTTTGTCTTTTGTAACCGTGCGATAGGATACGAACGTTCGATAAACAGAAGTTCCTGTGTGGAGTTAGCGAAAAAGCCCGATCTCTCCGCCTGCTTGTATGTATTTTTAGAAATGGAAAACGCACGTTATTGCGTTTAACAATTTGTGTTTAAGGTCGGTTCAATATATTCCGATACACGGTAGCTTTTGTACAGGCGTAGGAGTTTTCATGCATAATTATGTATGTAGTAGTACATGATTGTACACCTATAATATAATGCGCAATATTTGCCGAAACAGGCGTCCTGTGACACAGTATGATAAAAGGCTGATTTTTTTTTTATCGGAAGACAAAAAAAAAAAAAATAGGGTCGGGGCAAAATCTCCAGGTAGGGTCGGGTTACCCGAAACAAACTATTTTTTTTTTTACGCCTCATCGATCTCTTTAGATGCAGATCACTTTTTTTTCGTCTTGCAGTAGACTTCTTTAGAGAACATACATGTAAATGGGAAAAAGGAGAGAAACTGTCCATGATGCTCAGGACTTCATCCTTATCAATGCACCATGTTTCCCCGGTGTTCCTATCAAAACTGATTCAAGTTGATAATCCTTACTAGATCTAGATCTTTCTAACTTTATCCCAAACAACAAAATTTTGGACTGCACTAAAAAGAAAGCATTTGTAGATGACAATTTACATGTGACTCAAATGAATATTTGTGTCTTTGATAGGTGGAAAACAATCAGGGAAAAGAAGAAAATGCTAGTTACCAGCATCCTCTCCTCTTTCCACAATGTTTTCAAACCCCTTCTCTTCAGGGTTGCTTAAACTCGAGGTTGTATGGTAAAGGGTTGAAAGAATGATTGGAAGAAGTCTGACTCAAATTTACTGCAAAAAGCAATGATTTACAGAGTACAATTATACATTTATGTATAGTTCATAGTTCGACATGGGGTATCTTTTGAATACCTTTGCAAACCAGGTAAACATAAAACAATTAGAGTGGAACAACAATACATTTCATCATCCTTTTAGTTCGCTTTAAGCATTTAACTAAGGGCTAAAGCAAATCCAAGTACCCTTCATTGACAATATTAAATGTAAAATAACTCCTCTCAACCAACCTTTACTTGAGTTTCCCTCGCTAATCCTGCTTTAGCCGCTCTGTAAGACATTTTAATTCCAAGTTGACAGTTTTCAATCACTTCACTGCATTACATGTACACACAATATTTCAGTCGACAACGGTAGTGTACTGTGTCACACTAGTATCCCATTACGGTGCCTCATTGTGAACGTTAGGCCTTTGACATGACATTTTAAGGTCAAAGAATCACTTGGTACGCAATCAATATCTTCATTGGATAGTAAGTTAGACTTGCGGTAAATATAGGGCTGAGTATGTGTTTTGTGTGCAGACAAGGATATAATGTTCAAACTGTCGATATCAAGTGTCAAACAGCTATTTAAATTTGAATAAATATTATATGGTTTTATTTTTCTTACAGATCTAGATCTATATCTTTCTGCCCTTCAAAAACGTTCTGCTATTCGTAGTGGAATATCGGTCGGTTCCGGGACAAAGGCCCATTTCAAAACAACAACAACTCCAGCCCGGCATTGAGCTTGGAATTCTAACTTTTTACCAAATGACAAAATTTTGGACTGGGCTAAACTAAAAGCATTTAGAGATTACCAATGACATGCAGCTAAAGTGGTGATTTCTGTCTTTGATGGGGTAGAAATATTACCAGCATTTTCTCCCTGTCCAAAAATGTTTTCAAAAGCCTTCTCTTTCAGGGTAGTTAAAGCTCAGGATTGTGTGGTAAAAGAGATAAGAGTAATCCATTATGGACAGCACAAATTTTGACTTGCCATTATTCAAAGCATTTCCAGACAACAAATTTTATATGGCTAGAAAGATGCAATTTGTCTTTAATTAAGATGAAAAATAATTCTAGAAAAGGGAACAGGGCCATCGTTGCCTTTCCAGTAGGTCTGGCGAGTACCTGACCACTTTTTAGGCTGAGTATGCCACAGGCCATACTGATTGTGATATAGATGTTCAAGAGCGGTATCAAGACAGTTCCCCGACAAGACAGTTCCCCGACACAAGTTTTCGAGACAGATTTGGAGACAGTTCCCCGACACTTTTGAAGACAGTTCACCGACGCTTTTGTTTCATGGCAAATGACCTTAAATTATACTGTAGAATTTACACAATTATGACTGATAATCATGAGAAAATAGAAATATTCGTGGATAATTGATGTTGTGATCGAATTATCTGTACCCTGTGAAGAAGATTTCTATATAGAATGACGGGTAGTTATTGTCTCATGGGTGAATTCACAACGAATCACGACTGTCATGAACATAAGAGAATTTTAAGAAGACTTTTACCTAGCATCAAAGTTGATAAAAGGATAGAGAGTATTTGGTGTTGATTCTATAGAGTCTTTGAATAATTTGTACATGTATTTTAGTTATGTGCATTCCCCTGTTTTATAGAAATACAGTAAAGAGGGCGAGGAGGGGGGGTTTACTAGGTGAAATACCTTTTCTGTTTATCTTGTACACTCGGACAATTTTACATACATATATATTGTAGATCTATATATATACCATTTGGGAGAATGTAGTGTATTTTGATATTTGATATTTTGTGACGATAGGCCGTCAAATTGTTCCGTCGAAGTAAGCTTATAGACGTTACCACGATGACCAAATGTACTCGCCAATCACATATACAAACACTTCAATTAGTCACAAAAGATCATTTATCCCTAAGATCCTTTATCAAACATTTTTTTTTTTATCCGTGATAAGATTTATTTTGTTGTTTGACATCGAACAAAAGTGTCGGTGAACTGTCTTCAAAAGTGTCGGGGAACTGTCTCCAAATCTGTCGGGGAACTGTCTCGAAAACTTGTGTCGGGTAACTGTCTTGTCGGGGAACTGTCTTGTTCCCTTCAAGAGCTTCTTGAGCATCAGGTTTCTTGTTTCTAACTATCAAAATTTTGTGAAAAAAATGACTGAAACCTGGCCCCAAATGCATCAAAATATGTATATAAAAAAAAAAAAAAAAAACGCTAATAGAGGCTCCCTTTAAAAAGAAAATTCTCTGGGGAGGCCACCCCAACCCCCTTATGAGAATGGGGGAAAATGCCTAGGAACAAAATGCTTTTAACTGGAATTGAATGCTTGTATACCTGCATTTTCTGCTTTTCCAAGAATGTTTTCAGAAATCCTCTCCCTGAGGGTGTAAGAAATACAAGTTTGTTTGGTAAAGGGTTAAGTAATATAATATAATGATAATACTCAATTTCACTCATTATCAAACAGTATATTGAACGATGGGGGGGGGGGGTCTTCATTTCATGGTCTAAGGGAAAAAACTCGTGCAATAATAGTTAATTCCATGAAGAGTTACCTCCCTTATCAGCCCCCGCCCTTTTCCTTCCCACTGACAAAATGCTGTACGAACCCAAAAGGCTTGTGAGTAACAGCAATCAAACTTTTTGTTTGTTACCAAATGATTTTTTTTGTTACCTGAAAGTTTTTTACCAGAATTTAGCTAGATTTCCGCCTTGGGCTGAGTCCATTTCGGTAATTGATTAAAATAAGTCAGGCTTGGATCTATATAATGAAAGAGAAAATGCAGTGGTATAAAATGCCGAATATGTGTCTTTTTTAATCTTTCCTGCGTGTGGTGAAACCGAAAGTGGCACCCAAAGTTACGGTTAGTTTTGAGTAAAACTTCATTTGTTTTTACTGCAAACTGTCATTGAAAGATCAGATATCGTAGATAAGAATGACAGTAAGATGTATATCACAAATCAGTACTGTGTTACTTACTAAATTTTTATTGATTCCTTTGTCTAATGCCATGATACCTTCGGAATGTAATTATAGATCTATGACCCTGTCATAACTATATCAGAAATCATGACTAAATCTCAGAATAATTAATTTTGAAACCGATCGTCTCTACAGATTCAACCCGTTTATTCCTGTTTGGGTCGGGAACAAGACAGTTCCCCGACACACGTTTTCGAGACAGTTCCCCGACAGATTTGGAGACAGTTCCCCGACACTTTTTGTCTATTTCAAATGACAATTATCATGGATAAAAATTGCTGATAAAGGATTTTACGAATAAATGATCTTTTGTAACTGATTGAAGAGTTTGTACCTGTATTTGACGAGTACATTCGGTCAGCGTGAGATTGTATTTAATTTTCAGTACTGGCCTGGTGGAATGTCTATAATTTTTTATAACTCAGCTTTGTTTGACGAACTAGTTTGACGGCTCTTGCTTGCAAAATACCAAACGATATTGAAATATACTACATTTTCCCAAATGGTACATACGATATACATGTATATTAACAAATATAAATAAGTTAGATAAAACTTTTTAACCGATAGTAAAAACCCGAATGGCGTTATTTCAATCTTATTTTTTGGAGAAAAATATCTCCTAATAGGACAGTGTAAATCCAAGATCAGACAGCACGTTCTTTGCAGTCTGATCTTGATCTACACTGTCCGTAAAAGGTCAGTGAGTCACGCTTTGCAGCCTAATGGTTAAATATTTGGATTATTGGCCGAGTGTTCTAGGTAAAAAGAAACAGTATTTCACTCAAGTAAATCCCCCTCTCTCTCTCGTTCTCTCAAAAGTATTTCTATAAAACCAGGGATCCTGTATATACGATCCCTGATAAAACGTAAAGGAAAACACACAGCTAAAATACAAATTATCAGAACAGTTTAAAGAAATAACTCCTAACATATCTTTGATCAACTTTCTTGCTTGCTAAAAGCCTCTTTAAAATTCTCTTATTTGAATGACGATCGTGAATTCACCCATGAGAGAAAAAGTAGATCTCTACCTGTCAACGTATAAATAGAATTCTTCTTCACAAGGTACAAATAACCCGATCACAACATCAATTATCTAAGAATGTTTCTAATATTTCCTGATTATCAATCATAATTGTCAATAAAAGGTTATTCGGGGAACTGTCTTCAAAAGTGTCGGGGAACTGTCTTCAAATCTGTCGGGGAACTGTCCCGAAAACGTGTCGGGGAAGTGTCTTGATACCTTTTGGTCCTGCCCATAAATATAAGGGATGTAACTCTTCAACAAGGAAAATGGAGACAGATTGTACGGGTTTTCTCCCTTCGACCATTTAAATCCGGCCTCCGTCGTGCGTCGTCAACTTTTAGCTTGTGTACGCTCTAGAGGCCACATTTTCAGTCCGATACTTATGAAACTTGGTCAGAATGTTTGTCTTGATGATATCTCGGACGAGTTTGAAAGTGGGTCATGTCGGGTCAAACACTAGGTCACTAGGCCAAATCTAAGAAAAACCTTGTGTACACTCTAGGGGCCACATTTTCAGTCCAATGCTCTGAAAGTTGGTCAATATAATTGTCCTGATGATAACTCGGATGAGTTCGAAAGTGGGTTATGTCAGGTCAAAAACTAGGTCACTAGATCAAATCTTAGAAAAACTCTGTGTACGCTCTAGAGGCTACATTTTCAGTCCAGTGCTCTTGAAAGTTGGTCTCTACAGATTCAACCCGTTTATTCGTGTTTGGATCATGCCCATAAATATAAGGGAAGTAACTCAACAAAGAAAATGGTGACAGTTTGTACAAGTTATCTCCATTTGACCATTTAAATCCGGCGTCCGCCGTGCGTCGTCTGTCGTCAACTTTTAGCTTGTGTATGCTCTAGAGGCCACATTTTCAGTCCGATACTTATGAAACTTGGTCAGAATGTTTGTCTTGATGATATCTGGGACTAGTTTGAAAATGGGTCATGTTGGGTCAAAAACTAGATCACTAGGTCAAATCCAAGAAAAATCTTGTGTACGCTCTAAAGGCCATATTTTGAGTCCAATGCTCTTTAAAGTTCGTCAGAATGTTTGTCTTGATGTTATCTCGGACAAGTTTGAAAGTGAGTTATGTCAGGTCAAAAACTAGGTCGCTAGGTCAAATCTTAGAAAAAAACTTATGTACGCTCTACAGGCCACATTTTCAGTCCAATGTTCTTGAAATTTGATCAATATGTTTGTCCTGATGATAACTCGAATGAGTTTGAAAATGGGTCATGTCTAGTCAAAAACTAGGTCACTAGGTCAAATCTTAGAAAAACCTTGTACACGCTCTAGAGGCCACATTTTCGGTTCAATGCTCTTAAAAGTTGGTCAGAATATTTGTCTTGATGATATCTCGGACGAGTTTGAAAATGGGCCATGTCAGGTAAAAAACTAGGTTACTAAGTCAAGTCTAAGAAAAACCTTGTGTATGCTCTAGAGGCCATACTTTTAGTCCAATACTCTTGAAAATTGGTCAGAATGATTATCTTGATAATATCTTGGACGACTTTGAAAATGGGTCACATTGGTTCAAAAACTAGGTCACTAGGTAAAATCTGACAAAAACTCTTTGTACCCTCTAGGGGCCACATTTTCAGTCAAATAGGCATGAATGCTGGTCAGAATGATTGTCTGGATGTTATCTCGAACCGGTTTGAAAATGGGTCATGTTGGATGAAAAACTAGGTCACTGGGTCAGATCTTTGAAAAATCTTGTTTATGCTTTAAAGGCCACATTTTCAGTCATATACTCTTGGAATTTGGTCAGAAAGTATGTCTTTATAATATTTTAGATGAGTTTGAAGATGGGTCACGTTAGGTAAAAAACTAGGTCAGTAGGTCAAATCTTAAAAAAACCTGTTGTACAATCAAGAGGCCACATTTTCATTCCAGTGCTCATGAAAGTTGGTCACAACGTCTTTCTTGATGATATCTCAAATGAAATTGAAAATGGGTCACATGAGGTCAAAAATAGGTCACCGGGTAAAATCTGTAAAATATCTTGTGTATGTTGAAGAGGCCATATTCTCTGTCCAATACTTATGAAAATTAGTCAGAATCTTTTTCTTGATAATAAATGATATTGGAAATGGTCACATTGGGTCAGAAAGTAGGTGGCCAGGTCAAATCTTGAAAAAACCTTGTGTTCGCTCTGAAGGCCACATTAAACTGTCAAATAGTCATGAAAGGTGGTCAGAATCTTTCTTTTGATAATATCTGCAACACGTTGCAAAACTGGCCATGTTGGGCTAAAATGTAGGTCACTGAGACAAATTATAGAAAAAGTTTTATACATGCTAGAGGCCAAATTGTAAGTCAAATACTTATGAAAGCTTGTTAGAACTTTTGTCATGATATCTCAGAAGAGACTGGAAATTGGTTATGTTTGGTCAAAAGGCTCAGGTGAGCGATTTCAGGACCATCAAGGCCCTCTTGTTTTCAAATTCTTAATGATACCACGATTCAGCTTACTTAAAACGTTATTGATAACCTCGATAACTGAGCTGAACGAAGTCATCACCATTGTTTCTAATGTAAGAGTTACTAGATGTTAAGTAATTTTATTGATTGCATTATGTAGCCATCATTTCATTTAGTTTGATACATCTAGATATGAGCCATGCTCTGTGACAAGGGGGGCTTTATGCATCTGCAAAATATTGACTCAGGCTGACCTGGGCCGAAACTTTTCAAGATTAAGTCGGTTGTTAAAAAAAGCGGATAATATGGATCCATAAGTATGTGATGGCTTACATAGTACCATGGATCAGGGAGATGAATTAAGGCCCCTTTTGCCAGAGCATGGCTCTTATATTTTTCAGTGAGGTCGTACCGTCATAGAAAAAAAAAGTTACTTCCAATAATTTAAAATATGCAAAGCCTAGAAACGGGTAAAAGAGACTTGTTTTCTCAAACATATTCAAACATAATTGATACTGATCAGTTCAGATATGATTACGTGACCTTGCCAAGCAATTTTTTAAAGCAGTGCTCTTTTTGCCAATAAAGAATTTTAGCCCCAAATTACCAAGGATCGCTGGTTAGAATCCCCAGCTGGGTTTATTTCTTTCCGAGAATTGATGATAGTCATTGCTACAGAATTTGTCTGCTGTCAGCGCTGGTCATTGTTTGGGTGAAGTATAGGTAGGAAAGCAGCCAGCGGCTTTTGAAGAAATTAATGCAAAAATCTGATGAAAGGTGCTCCAGGGAAGCATGTATTCACACTGAACAAGAAATATTTCTGAACATAGACAGACGGCGTAAAAGGCAATGGAATATAAAAATTGAAACTGTACATATTGGGATATTCAATATGAATAGAAATGGATCTAATGAAAAATAAAATAGTCAGAAATTGTCTCTTTTACCTGCTTTGGATATTGTTGAAAAGGGAAAATTTGAAATAGATCTATAAATCTATAAGTGTCTCAACCCTTAGGCTGCTAAGCGCGAGTCACTGACCTTTTGCAGACAGTGTAGATCAAGATCAGACAGCACAGAACATGCAGTCTGATCTTGGATCTACACTGTCAGATAAGGACATGTCTTTCCCCAAAAAATAACCTTGAAATAGCCAAACTTTGGTTTTTACAGTCGGCTTGAAAGTTTCATTCGAAGTTAAATGTTAATCCAACCCATTACTTGTAAAGGAGCAGCTGCTACTAAAAATTGTGTGTCTGAATAGACAGTCATGTAGACACACAGTAGTTAATGGGTTATGAGATGGTGCCTACAAAAGACCAAAATACCAATTACTACACTGAGAAAAGGTTCTTATCACATATCCTTCCTTGTTTTCAGTGTAATATACCCATTACGAATTTTCTTATCTCATACACGTTTACGAGGGTTGTCGCAGAAGTAAAAGGACTATTGCTGTAACATGAACAATTATTGGCGTATAAGCAAGAAAACTAACGCGGATTAAGTGCCATATCTCATGATTATTTCTCCCAAAAATCATCAAAATACATATAACTAACGAAACTACAGTTAAAATACATACAATGCTAAACGCCACCCGGCACACAGAATAACGTTCACTGACGTCCAACATGATATCGCTTATCATACTTTCTCCATATATAGTCCCCACCAGTGCGAACACACTTCCTGTGACGTGTGATCCACTTGTCAAATGTGTCTACATAAAAGTCATTACTAAATGACGACACAATCCTCCGTGTTTCCAACATCAGCTCCTCTCCACTGCTGAAATGTGTACCTCGTAAACGTGACTTCACCTCCTGTAGACGACATGATGTTTTTTCTCCGTAGACTCTGACGTGATGAAAAACGCTGTATCTCAGCTAATGGAAATGTTATGGCGCTCAAATAAATAGGAAATGACGTCATAACGCCACATATTGTGCAGCCGAACTTTCGCGCGCAAAAACAAAACGTAAGGATAATTATAGCGACATCTGAACAAGCAAATGTTATCTTTGCGTTATTGAAACCGGCGTGCGCCGCCTACCTTTACCATTACCTTGGAAACTCTGCATATTTCAAAGTACGTCAGATAAAATTTCATTTGGAGTACACATTTTGGGAGCAGACATGCTGAACTGTATTCAAGCAAAAATATATGTGTATGCGTCCGACAATAAAGCAGCTACAAGAAAAGTCCTTTTACTTCTGCGACTACCCTCGTAATATCACTATTGTGTGACGTCATTTTTGACGTCATTTTGTACGTAATTCAAAGAAGTGAATGGATTTTATGGATATTACCGCGTGTGCATCTATAGATGGTTTTGCATCTTCTTATCTATGACTTGTGAAGTATCATTATGTGATAAAAATAATTTCCTTGGCATATGAGATAAATTTTTTTTATTAAACTCGTCAAGAAAAAATTTTATGGATATTACCACGTGTGCATCTATAGATGGTTTTGCATCCTCTTATCTATGATTCGTGAAATATCATTATGTGATAAAAAGAATTTCGTTGGCATATGAGATAAAAATTTTATTAAACTCGTCAAGAAAAAATGTTATTAAACTCATCAAAGGCTCACTTAATAACATTTTCCCTGAACTTGTTTAATACAATTTTATCTGAACGCCAACTCATGTCAGATCCTATATATCTCCTGTCATATTCATTGTGTCATTGTCACAATAATTTCCATCCTTTTAAATCGTACAATCAAAATTTGAATATTAATGTATTTCAACATTCGTGTTGTTTACTTTAGACCGCTGTTGGTCCTTTCAAAATAATTTTTACCTAACTAAACAGGCAATAACAGATCCGGGGTTGTGGGGATGGGGGGGATTGGAAAGGAAGTTCCGGTGGTAGTGTGGTTATAAAGGTAAGTTTTTGTTCAGTGATCCTTTGTTTGAATTTCGTTAAATATTGAAAGGCCCAATAGTGGCCCAAAAACAATGCAGGTGTTAAAATGCATTTAAAATGAAAACATACTATTACGAAGTATGGAAAATATTGTAAAGATGACAATCTGTTATTGCGCGGTTGGTCCAAGTGTTTGTTGCTGGCAGAAAATTGGATTTCAAAATCAGACAAAACAAACGATAGAGTCACCTGGTAGATTTTAACCTAGTTTTGAAATTAATATCTCTGCCAGCAACTGTACATTAACAGACTGTCATCTTTGTTATAATTTCCACATTTTTAAATGCCATGATTTGAATCTATATGCGTTTTAACATCAGCTTTGTTTACTTTTGGCAGCTATTGTTATCTTAAGTCTGCTTGTAATAGACTGAATCTATGCATTTCTGTTTTTACAAGGTAACAATGATCTTTGCACAAGACTTACTATTACTGTGTCTAATTTAGCACAAACCACATCCTGAACCTGCTAAATAAGTGAAATAAACTTTTTCAGAGCTATTTTTGGGGTGAAATATCCCCTTAATGGACAGTGTAGATTCAAGATCAGACTGCACGTTTCATGCAGTCTGATCTTGCTCTACATTGTCCGCAAAAGGACCTCGAGTTGCGTCTAGCGCCTTGGGTTAATAACACAGGAAAAGGTAGATCAGAAGGGTGGGGGGAGGGGAAGTCATGAGGTCTAGACCTCTCCCTGGAAAATTCTTTAAAATAGAAAAGGATTTTCTTAAAATCTTATCTAAAGTTTATGGACTTATTTTTATTTTTACGGAAATAGATCATTTTTTTTATACAAGACACATTTTTTGATGCAAGACATTATGGAAGCTGCACTGGTTTAAATTGTGAACAATATCAGCAATGTTATTTTTCAGGAAATCTGTTACATTTTTTTTTATATCCCTTTTTTCATTAAATAAAATTGATTGCAAATACTGCAGTTTGAAAAAAAATGAGACCATTATGGGTGTTCTAATTTTGAAAAAAGGCAAACATTAAAACCTAGTAGAATCTGTAATAAATTACTTCATTGTAATAATGATAATTTAGAAAAAAAAAAAAAAAAAAATCACTCTGAAAATCGATGGAGAAAATGCGCCATCGAGTTCAGCATTTCTCCACTTATTTGATTCGTTAGTTCGAGTAGCTATCACCTTTTAATGTGCAGTATTGGTCCCTTTTTATATTGTTAGGCTTATTTATTATATTAAAAATGTTTAACAAGCATTTGTTTTTGAAAATTGCGTCTTGCTTGGCCACATACTCATGCTCTTTGAATTCACTATCCAAGAAAAATAACCCCTTTTTTATGACAAGTAGCTGGCATATTTAATATACATTATTGGTTCCTTCTCAAACTGTGCGCTGTAGTTAGGGCCTTAAGAATGTTTTATAATCACTTTGATTTTGAAAATCGTTTCTAGGTTTGCCAGCTACATGTGCTTTTTGAATTCAATGTCCAAGAGGGATGACACAACGAATTCACAACGAATAGCTGGCACTTGTAATGTGCAGTATTGATTCCTTCTTGAATTGTTTGTTTTTGCTCCACGGGCCCAAGGCCAGAGAGCTTATATCATGGGCCCGTGTCTGTCGTGAGTCCATCTGTCCATGCCTAACTTTTATTTCAAACATCTTCCCTGAAACTACCCATCAAATTTTGACCAAACTTCATAGAAATCATCCTGCCATGGTCTTCTTCAGAATTTTTAAAAGAATTTGATTTCTTAGAAAACTTTGGTTGCTTTGGCAACAAAACTGAACAATATTGATAATCTTTGAAAATCTTTTTGTCTGAAACATAAGGCCTACAGCTACCAAATTTGGCATGTAGTTTAATCTAATGGACCTCTACCAATCATCTTCAAATGATAGGGTCAGAATTGGCCCTACCCTGGGGGTCACAAGTTTAACACGAGCTTATATAGTGAGAACTTTAAAAATCTTCTGGTTCTAAACCATAATGCCCAGGGATACAAAAGGTGGCATGTAGCTTCATCTAATGGACCTCTTCTACCTAAGTGTCTTCAAATTATAGCCCTTGGGTCAAAATTGGCCCTGCCCTGGGAGTTGCAAGTTTTTTCATTGGCTTGTATAGTAAAGCTTTTAAAAATATTCTTCTTCCTAACCATAAAGCATATCACCAAATCACCAGATTTTGCATGTAGCTCTATCTAGTGGGCTTCTACAAAGATACCCAAAATTATAGTCCTAGGGTCAAATTTGGCCCCACCCTCGCAATCACAAGTTTTACATGGGCCTATACATGTATAGTGAAAACTTTAGTAATCTTCTAACTACAAAACCTAGGTCTACCAAATTTTGCATGTATATTCATCGAGTGGACCTCTACCAAGATTGTTCAAATGATAGCCCTTGGGTTGGCCCTGCCCAAGAAGTCACAACTTTTACAAAGGCATATATATGTACAGTGAAAACTTTAAAGATCTTCTCTCTCCTGACCTTGAAATACAGCTGTACTATTTTGTGAGTGTTATCATCTAAGAGACCTCTTCCAAAATTTTTTAAATTAAAGCCCTGGTGTCGAAATTGGTCCCATCCCATTGTTCATAAATTTAACATTTGCTTATAGAGTAAAAAATTTAAAAAAATATCTTCTTGCTCCTAACCATAAATCCTAGGGCTACCTACTTTCATTTTGGATTACTTCTGAACTTTTTTAAAATTTATCCCTATGAACAAAATTTGCCCACTTCAGGGGCCTCATGTTTTACAGGGGCTTTACATTGAACAAACTTTGCAAATCTACTCGTTTATACCCATACTGCCTAGACTTGTATTATTTGGCTTGTGGCTTTATCATGTAGACCTCTACCAAGATTCAAGTAATTATAATTTTGTGGTCAAAAATGGGTTTGCCCTGGGATCACAACTTTCACATGGGTTTTGTTCAAAACCATTTGGCCTAGAATTGTAATGTTTGGTATGTATGGTTTGTACTCATTAACCAGTGGAGCGATACAGGGCCATCATGGCCCTCTAGTTTAATTTGTCTTAAAAATGTTTCACAAACTTTTTTGTTAGAAAATTGCTTGCAGCTTGACCAGCTAATTGTTATTTTTGAAATTCATTTTGGAACAGGTAAATGTCAGATCACTTATGTAAATCAGAAATAAGACAGGTCCTAGGATAAATTTATGAGGTGCCCCGATTTTATTCCTAGCATTTCCGATTGAAACTTTCCTATTGTTACTGAATGTCTTCTGTCTTCTATTCGACAGATATGACTGCATAAGTTTATATACATGTACTGTACTGTCTGAAAAAATTTAGACTTGTCCAAACTGAAAGCATTTGAATCGATGATTGCCGCCTTTGAAATGGCAGAAAACATTGTGGGAAAAGGAGAAATTGCTGGTTGCCAGCACTTCCTCCTTTTCTCATAATGTTTTGAAATGCCTTCTCTGCCAGGTTTTTAAAACTCTGGATTGTGTGGTCAAGGGTAAATAATAGCGGCATGAGATCAAAGAAACAAATTCAAAAATAATATTGGATATGTAGGATTTTTATGTGGAATTGCATTCTAAGTAAAAGGTTGTTGTTGAACTGATTTTACCTAGTGTCAGCAACACTCCAATTGAGAGGGGTATCTGCTTATTGAAATCTTGATAAGTTTCTCTATGTTGTTTGTACTTGTTAGAATCCTCAAATTGGAAAAAAAAAAGCTAGTACCCAGAACATGTGAGTGTTTTTCTTCGCTATTCAAGTAAATAATAGCGGCATGAGATCAAAGAAACAAATTCAAAAATAATATTGGATATGTAGGATTTTTATGTGGAATTGCATTCTAAGGAAAAGGTTGTTGTTGAACTGATTTTACCTAGTGTCAGCAACACTCCAATTGAGAGGGGTATCTGCTTATTGAAATCTTGATAAGTTTCTCTATGTTGTTTGTACTTGTTAGAATCCTCAAATTGGAAAAAAAAAGCTAGTACCCAGAACATGTGAGTGTTTTTCTTCGCTATTCAAGTGTTAAGATATTGTTTTACAAGTCCCACTTAGAATTTAAATGGGCCCACTTCTTTGACAGGGGTGGCAGGGTTCGCCTATTGTTTTCAATTCTACATTCAACACTGTGTTCAATTTTAGGGTCACACGATCAACATAAGCATCACAAAAAATATAAAGACCCGGTTCTAGATTCAAAATTATTGCCAATGATAGGAAAGAAAATAATCTAGATTTCTCAACCACAGACACCAACTTGGAGCCGTAAAACATCCTTGGCAAGCATTGATAACCAACCAGAATTGAAGAACTATTTCATGGATGCATCTAAAGATAGTTGGAGCAAAGAAAAAAAAATCAAGGTGACAAGAATTGTTCATATCTGCCATAATTTTTTCCAAAGTCATGATGATATATAAAAGTTGCCATCAGAAGGTAGGCAGAGCTGCACTTCTAGTACCTAACATTATTTCAAAGCACCAATAAGCTTCTTAATTGCTTTAGGTATCTGGTATCCAAATATGTTATAGTCCAATCTATAAACATCATGGAGTTTGGAGATCTTTTCTTGGTCTATGAGCCCATAAAACTTCTCCAAAGTGTCTACCGTCTTGTTTTCTTTATAACTTTCCTCACGCTTTGGAAATCTCACAAGCTGACCAGCTTTCATTTCTTTCAACAGCAGTTCAACATCTTCGTCTAATGTCTCTAATTTTCCTATGAAATCGTAACGAATATGACAAGGGCTACACAAATTGAAATATGTATCCCAGTGTTGATTAAATTCACGAGAGTGTGCTTTTAGATATAATATGTAATCAACAAATTCAGAAAAATTCACATCGTGTCCCTCTTCTAAGGATTTTTGTGATGGATTTTCACGAAACAATTTAATTGCTTGAGTTCCATACCGCCTTATTAAATGTTTACTTCCTCTTTGTGTAAACTTGTCACGATAGGCAGACAGAAGTCTCACGAGAGGCTCCCGTACAAATATCACTTTTCTGTAATGTTTCAACCTGTGCTGAATGCTTTCTGCCGATAAAGTATGCAAAAACGTAAAATGTTTCCGGAGAAAAGAATGGACTTCAATAGGTTTAATTTTTAATGGATCTGTCATGTTTATCTTTCCGGTCAATAACAGAAATATTCTTTGTAGATTTGTGCATGCAACCTTTGGTATAAAACAATATAATACTTTGTACTTGTCATTAACAATAACATGGTCTAATCGAGGTTTCTCTCTGGTGTGGAATTCAGATCCATTCTGTTCAAGTTGGTCACATCGTTCCATCAGCATATTCTTCCGGGCTTGTATAGTGTCACCCATGCTTTCCAACCCCTGACACAAGACAAAAATAATTCGTATTTGGAATTGGTCGAGTTGTTTGAAGTGTTCACATTCTATAAGCCATGGCAACAGTAACTAGGCAAATAGTACAGATAACTGTCCCCAAAGGCAATGTAACTTTTTGACTGGTCGCCTCTGGTGCGGTACACAATAAATGTCCAAATATGAAAAATATCACCGTAGCGTCTCATTATTGAGACTAACTAGGCAAATTGTGTTTCAATAGTTTTACTACCCAAGTTATTTACAGCTAAAATTATTTTTAGACTCTTTACTAAAGTTCAATTGTTAAACACTCTTAGACATTTCCAGGTGTTTGTATACATACCTTGATTAGTCTCGGCTCAATGTAAAATCCACAAAAGCATCTTACAACCTTCTGGTAAAATCTTTTCTTTGGGTTCTTCAGTTGAAATGTTACGGGCATGTTTGTTAAACCTTCACAACTTGAAGAAATTTGAGAATGATCCAAATTGAAAGGATTTGCAGACGAAAAAATAAATTTGACTGGAAAAGTGAAAGTTGTTTTCGGAAAGTTATAAAACATTGTGGGAAAGGAGAAAATGCTGGTTTCCAGCCATTTCTACTTTTCCACAATGTTTTCAAAACCTTTCTTTCTCAGGATTGTTAAAACTTGTTATTGTGTGGCAAAGAGTCAAAGGTGCAGGTAAAACCCCTGTCACACCAGAGCGGCGATACCACGGTGTCCAAGAAACAAGAGGGCCAAGATGGCCCTGTATCGCTCCACTGGCTAAAAAGTAAAAACCTTACAAGCCAAGCGATACAATACTTGGCCAACTGGTTTCGAACTAGAAGACATACAAAATTTTTTCTATAAAATCCTATGAGAAAGTTATGACACCAGGGCAAAGCCATTTATGACCACAGAGCTATAATTACTTGAATCCTGGTGGAGGTCCACAAGATAAAGCCCCATACCAAATAACAAAGGTCTAGAATATGTGGTTAGAAACAAGAAGATTTTCAAAGTTTCCTCAATGAAAGGCCTTGTAAAACATTAGACCCCTGAGACAGGGCTGAATTTAGTAGCCCTATGTCTTATGGTTTCAGACAAGAAGATTTTCAAAGATTTTCAATATTTTTCAGTTTTGTTGCCATGGCAACCAGAGTTTTTGAAGGAATCAAATTCTTTCAAGAAATTCTGAAGAGGACCATGGCAGGATCATTTCATCAAAGTTGAATGGGTAGTTTCAGAGAAGATGTTTGAAATAAAAGTTAATGCACGCACGGACGCACAGGTGCACACAGGCACGGACACACGACGGACACCGGGCCATGACATAAGCCCACTGGCCTTCAGCCAGAGGATCTAAAAATGCAGATCGCTGAGGTGCGCACAGTGCCATCACAACCATCGCCACAGCAAGGCAGTGGCATCGCAAGTAGACGTGTTAGGATTGTCTAGAACGCCGAGGGACGGAGCGCACTTTGAGCATGCACAAAACAAATGCCGCCACTCGGCGTTCTGAGAAGAGGGCAGTGGGATCACCGGAAGGTCTTAGCAGCGCAGTAAGATCTCCCACAATACCACAGGGACTCCGACGGTGCCGAGGTGGCAGTGCAAATGCTATGGTTGTCGGTGGTGCTTACACACAGATTGTACAGCGTGCTCTGAGATGTCACTGCGTCTCTACCGTGCTTATATGGCGCTAATACGGCGCGTCAACGGGGCTTACACGGAGTGTTCTTTATTTTACTGCGCTCTTAAAACGACTACTCTGAGCTGCAAAGGCAATCATTGTGCTTCTAAGGCGCTTCTACTGCATCCATCAGTCATTGTCTGACAAAAATGAACATATAGTAAATGAAGTATGCAAATAAACATTCAATTCACCATGGCTGATGTACGCTAGCAAGCCGGGCTAGTGCTGGTTGATGAGGTAACAGTGGTTGGCTTGCTTCTGTTTGAGAGGGCTGGAATAAATGTACTGCTCTTTCCCCCTTTCTTTTTATGAGCATATAGTTTTATTCTCTGTTGACTTTTCGAGACCACAGCAAAGAACTAATTGATGAATAAATGTGTATACATACAATTCGTTTTCAAAGATAGTCCAAACGATTTTGTCAAGATGTGAGCACTTTGAGAACGCCTTGAATGCCCAGTTCACGCAGTATGAGCACTGTGAAAGCGCAGAGCATGCAGCGGAAGTGCTGTGAGAGTGCAAATATTCGCCAAGAAGAACTTCGTAGGAACGCAATTATGCACCGTAGGAGCTCCGTAGCAATGGCTTGGTCGTGGTGAGAATGCAGTGACATCTTCCTCTTCGCGAAAAATATCCGATTTTTCCTGCGATCTCATGGCGCTCTGGGAAATTAAACAACGTTGTCCCAACGCAGTGGAAATGCCGTATAGTGTGACAGGGGCTTAACATAACACTGACTTTGGAAACAGTTGACAGTTACATGTTTTACATCTTACCAGATGAGCCTATAATTTAATAATTCTGTGGAAAAGGTCTTTTGGAGTCTTTGAAAAAAGCAGTTTTCATTATTGAGCTACATGTATTTTGTCGTCTGCAAAGTCTTTCAATATGGACAAAGTTGAAAATTTTGGTAAAGACTATTTTAGTTCTTTTTTAAATTAAATTTCCTTGTTATGAGAGGTTGTTGATCATGTGATGTCATTTTCTCAATTTCTCTGTTACTTTCTTTTTCATAGCAAATTTAGTAATTGGCATATAGTCACTTTCTGTATAGTCACATGACACTTTGCTTTGCGGTTGATAGTATTTTTCCGTCTTAAGAAAAATTGGCGCTGAATGGTAGCTTTTCTTGCCTCTGTTTTTAGTGAAATACCTTGATTCAGAAATCACTCTTCTTAAGTTTTGAAAATAAAAGTTATGAATGGAAAAAAATATTAGGAAGTGAAAACGAAGTAACTGGAACATACTTGCTTAACTCCATTTACCCCACCCACAAAAAACTGTATCATGTACAATTTTACCAACATACATGATGACTGTTTCAATTGTCTGCTAGATCAGGTGGCAATATATTCTAATGCGACAACAAATTAGTGCCAACAGTTACAAGTAACAATGATTTTATGACAAATGTTAGTGAAGTCACGTGATACAATTTCAAAATGACTAGGGGCTAGTCATGTCGGTCAAGGTGGGTTTTCTTTCAAATGCCTGGATGAAATTGAATGGTATTACTTGTAACACTAGCTTAAAGTTAAATTTCAAAAATGATTTTGTAATTGATAAAACTGGTATGTATACTCTCTTAAAACTTTGGTCATGTTTTTTTTCTTGATTGGACAGTAACTGCAGCCCTGCCCGGGTGGCTCAGTGGTGAGCGTGTCGGACTCATGACCTGGTGGTTGTGAGTTCGATACCCGGTTGAGGCGAATCTTCTTTCCGGCGTATTTTCGCCTCTCACCTCTGCTGAAGCATGTGAGAAAAGTAGTCGGTGGCTTTGGAAAGGAAGTTGTGTTAGTACTGGTGTGAGAAAGCCAGGAAACACATGTGCGTCACCGACCGCCATGATATGACCTTAGCTGTTAAAGTGGCGTTAAACCCCAATACAACCAACTACAACAGTAACTGCAGCAACCAAACAGTGAACAAAGTTACAACCTACCACACTACTACTGCCTTGATAATGTAGCTTCTCTTTCCTGGGCTTGTCTTTTAAAGGAGGGCTTCCATAGTGTGCCTTGAACTTCACTCTCCCTGGAAATAAAACCATGTAGAATGTACAATATAGCAAACTTTTCTCTTAACATTTTACCAAACAATCCCAAGCTTTAACAACTTTGAAGAAGAAAACATTGTGGGAAAATGAGACATGTATCAAGCTTACTTTGTGTATTTTAATGTACGTAAAGTATGTGGTAAATGGAAATTTCTACGATATGAAAAAATCTGGCAATTGTGTGGTAAAGAATGAACTCTTTACCAAACGAAAAAACTTTGGACTTGACCAAATTGAAAAGATGTGTAGACAACAAAATATAATGATGTAGCTCAAGTTATGATTTCTGTCTTTGATTGAGAAGGAAAAATTGTGGAAAAAGGAGAAAATGCTGGATACCAGAGAAAATGCTGGTTACCAGCATTTTCTCCTTTTTCCACAATGTTCTCAAAAGGCTTCTATCTTCAGGGTCTTGCTTGTGTGGTAAAGAATTAAGATGCTGTGGTGATCACAAGAATTACTTACTGGGTCCAACGTTCTGTTCCTCCAGAAACAAATACAGAATCACAACAGACACTAGGAGCAGACCAAGAACCATGGAGGCTTTCTGCATCCTTGCCGTCTATTTTCTCTCAGTCCAGCCTAAAATTAGCAGTATATTATATACTGAGTGCCAATGAAAACGCAACGCTTCTTTCTTTGCAATGTTTTACAGAAAATAATCACTTTCATTTCCTCAGTGATGCATATAAGTTCAAAACTTAAAATGAAGTCTTTCATCAACTTCACAGTCTGCTGGTTTTTAAGTTCTCTTTCTACGTGCCTTTCTCTATCAGTGCATGTGAAGGTCATTTTGTCACAAAGACATGCATCGTTGACTTGTGAAAACTTTGTGTTGTAAAGCCTAACAAACGTGTTTAAGTTTCCTACCACATTTTTGAAATTCTAAGCAGCAATAAATGTGAAATATGCCAAGGCTTTCTGACAACCAGCGACATGAGGTGTTTGGTATGATCCAAGGGGGCATGTCTCAGCGAGAAATTGCACGTAGAATGCAATGTTCACCTTCCACTATCACATGTTTGGTACAAAGATTTCATCAGACCGGATCCTTGAATGACAGACCTCGTCCAGGGAGGCTTCGAGTTACGACGCCCCAACAAGATCATTACATTCTTCTTCAACATCTACCTGACAGATTCCATACGGCAACTCAAACTGCATGGGAGACGGTAGGTGTACACGGTAGATGTATAGGTGCAAATACAGTCCGCCGACGTTTTCAGAGTAACGGTCTTAGAGCAAGACGTCCTTCACATTTTCATTCACAGTGACAGTCAAACACGTGTTTGGAGACATAGAGGAGAGCGTTATTTGGATCCTTGCATTCAAGAGACTGATTGGTGGGGTCGAGGCAGCGTTATCGTATGGGGCTATATCACTGAATCATCGAACACTCCTTGCTGTAATTAACGGCACCCTTACAGCTCAAGGCTACATTGATGAAGTGTTACGTCCCAACGTGCTTCCGTTTCTTGGCAGACACACGTAAGTTGATTTCTTTCAACATCACAATGCCCGTGCCCACTCCTCTCGCATCACATGTGACTTCCTTTATGCCAAAAATGTTCTGACACTTCCATGGCCATCTTTCTCCCTGGATTTGAGCCTGATCGAATACCTTTGGGATCAACTGGGGCAAGCTGTAAGAAGACGTTATCTGATGCCCATAACGTTACGTCAGCTTGAAATCGCTTTTCAAGATGAATGGAATAACATTCCACAAGGTTGTATCCGTCGTCTGGTGTGCTCGATGCCTAGGAGATGCAGATCATGTGTAGCTGCAAATTGAGGACACATTCGGTATTGATACTGTGAGTTTGTGATTTAGCTGTGGCTCTTTTAACATTTCATTTAGTGACAAAGACTTTAGTTGATAATCCAGTTTTCACATTGATTTGTTGATGATAGATGTGATATTTTCAAAACATGAATTGTTTTTATGCAACTAGTTTATATATTCAGTCTATTTGTAAAAATATTATTGTTGCGTTTTCATTGGCACTCAGTATATAATCAAGGATTTTACATATAATATAATGGAGGTGACTTTTCTTTGCGGTATAGCTTAAAGTGCTGGCCCTTGACCTACTTTTTGGTATTGATATATATTTGAATCAATAGATATTAATATGTAATTTATGGCACAAGTAAACAAGTGTTGTTACCCCTATTCAATTAAATCGATACCCAGGGATGCTCACTGACGCCAGAGTGACTGCATAATAGTAGATCTATGAGAGAGGATAATTACTATTTTCTTTAAAACTAGTCGGTAATTTAATATTTTTGTAAGCATTATCCTATAAGCCATTACTGTATGTCTGTGTTTGTGATGGAGAGCATTTACATAAGTTAGCCATGCTTTGACAAAAGGGGGTTTAATGCACCTCCATGATGCATGATACCAAGCTACATCACATATTTGTGGAGCCATAAGATCCATTTTATATAATAACTTTTATTCATGAGGTACATCGGTCCTTTGACATGCAGAAAATTGACAAATAGCTAAAAGTTTCAACCCATGACAGCCCGTGCGGATTGCCTAGGCTGGCCTGGGTCACTACTTTTCGCAGATGCATTAGGCCCTCTTTTAACAGAGCATGGCTCAAGTATATATGCGCTTCAAACCACCGCCACCACCACCACAATCCAACATTTATTCACCCAGTGTTATGTATGTCAAACATAGGGCTATAGATGAAATATCTAGCTTTTTAGCAAGCTCTGCTGTCTCTCTGTAATAGTGAGTGGTGTGCATTACGGTTAGTGCTTGGATGGGTGACCAAGCCGTTGCACATACCTCTTGTATTTTCAGACACATCATTTTTAGCAGCATCTGCTCCTTTTTCAACTATGATTTGGATTATCATCTTATCTTGAAAAAATGTATTCTACAATTTTTTTTAGCAATATGCAAAACGATGAGGAAAAAAGAGCAATTGCTGGCATGCATGGATTACAAAGACATATCATTAAATCAGTATGATGATGTCATATCTGATGTAATAAAAATATACAGACTCAGTGACCTATTGCAAAATGAGCATCCCATCTTTTAACCCCTTACCACACAATCCCAAGTTTTAATGACCCTGGGAAACTGGACATTTGGAAACATTGTGGGAAAAGGATGAAATATTGGTGACCAACATTTTCTCCTTTTCCCCCAATGATTTCTTACCTTTCAGAAACTAATCTAATCATTTGAGAAGGGTTGAAGGGTTTGTATATATACAGTATATATGATCCCTGATTTGAGTCACATTCAAATTGTCATCTGCAGATGCTTTAAATTTGGACCAGCCTAAAATTTTGTCGTTTTGTAAAGAGTTAAGTCTTTACCACACAAACCCGAGTTTAACGACCCTGGGGAAGAAGCCTTTTGAAAACGTTGTGGGAAAAGGAGACAATGCTGGTAAACAGCATTTTCTCCTTTTCACACAATGTTTTCTACCCTTTTAGAATCAAGTTTCATAAATTAAGCCACAGTTAATTTGTCGTCTGCAACAGCTTTGAATTTGGACAAGTGCAAAAAATTGTTGTTTGGTAAAGAGTTAAACACCCAAAATTGCATCCTTTTACAGAATGTAACATTGCAATTTGTATGTTATTGCAAAGACTATAATCATCTTGTTGTATTAATTGGTGTTTTACAAGAAATTTTGATTTACGGCATAAAAACTAAAGAGGCCCCCTAAAGTAAAGTTATGTTGAATTTATGAACAACTTACTGTTGTATTTTAGTCCACTGGCTTTCAACCTAATGGTATTCCTGTCACACCTATTTTTGTTATGGTGGACATCGAAAAAAAAAAAGCTGTTAAATTTCTTTATTGTAATTATGGTAACAGTTGTTTGAAATAATCATACTCATCACAGATGTACCCAAAATTAGAGATATATAGGTGATAGTGAAAACATAGTAGATCTAATTAACTCACAAACTCTTTACCAAATGACAGAACTTTAGACCAGTCTAAATTAAAAGAATTTTCAGACAACTAACAAAATATGGCACAAACGACGTTATCTGTCTTTGGAATGGTAGAACACATTGTGTGAAAAGAAGAAAATGCTAGTTACCAGCATTTTCATCTTTTCACACGTTTTCAAAGCCTTCTTTTTGAGGGTTGTTAAAACACGGGGTTGTGTGGTCAAACATTAAAGAGGCCTATTAAAGTTATTGTATGCACTCAGCCGATTACAAAATCTAGCAAGGTTGGTTGATTTACACTCATATTGACACATATAGTATTTCGGAACGCTTAGAGAAACATTTGAAGAAAGAACTTGCATGAAAAGGGTCTTCCTCTGTGATACCAGTTTGCTATGCCATGCATGGCTCTAACTAATGTATCAATTAGCTGTACCAACACTTGCATATTAGCGTCATAAATGTGCAAGCAAATGGGTCAGGAGGTCCTGCCGAATAAACATGTGCACATTTTCACCAATCACAAATTACCATCTATTCATTCAATTTCACATTCATTTACCCTGCATAGAAGTTTTAATCTTCTATTAAGCTTAGAACTTGAGGAAAGGAAACCAAACACATGTACTATATTCATCTTAAATTTGTACAGTGTAAAGAAAACAATGTTGAAGAGAGTTAATTGCTTGTTTTAAAAAGTATATGCGCAATACTCTGTGAAAAGGGGATTCAGTGCATCTGCAAAAAGTATCAACCAAGTTCAGCCTGCACAGTCCGTAAAGGACTCAGTTGGTTGTTGCACAAAATGGATTTTACGGATCCATAAACCCCTTTTGCTAGAGCATGGCTCAAATATAGTTACAAAGTAAAACAATTTGCAATTGGTCAATTTTCTGCAGCTCAAAGGACCAGTTCACCTAATGATTTTGTTGGTTATTGGACAAAATTGGATCCACAATTATGTGATGCTTTGCCTTGTATAATGCATCATGGAGATGCATTAACAACCCCCCCCCCCCATTTTGTCACAATGTTCACTTCAGGGGCATGGTGATGAGGGTTATCCAGTCTGGTAAGCTTTGATTATTAGACTGATTAACTTTACCTGACCACAACCGTCCAAACCGGAAGCATTTGCAGTTTTTGCACATGCCAAATCAAATGTGAATCAAATTGTAGAAATTGTTTTTGATAGGGTGGAAAACATTGTGGAAAAAAGGAGAAAATGCTGGTTACCAGCATTTTCTCCTTTTTCCACAATGTTTTCAAAAGGCTTCTTCCTATGGGTCTGTAGAATCCATGATTGTGTGGTGGAGTTCAGACTTGTCTTAATTGAAAGCATTTGCAGTTGATGAATTAACTCCTTTACCAGATGACAAATTTTTACACTTACCCAAATTCAAAGCACTTTGCAGATGACATATTCAGTGGGGCTCAAAATTAGAACTGTCGCAAAGTGGACAAATAACCCTCTCCCCCCCTCCCAGCACCTTGTCACTGAATAGCACAATCAGAGAACAGAAATGATTTTCAAAATAAAGTTCAGCTGTGACCCATGTGACCCAAAAACAATAGGGCACCTCCTTGGGTCATGATTAACACTTGTATGAAGTTTCAGGGTCCTAGGTCAAACAGCTATTGAGTTAGAGCAAGGAAATAGATCAAAGGACTGAAAGTCCTGAAAAGCGGATTTGTTGAACAGTTTTAAGCCGAGATTTGATGTAATGAAAATTAATTTTTTTATCACATGTAATACATGTATAACATGTAAGTAATAAGTAGAGTAAGCAAGGGCAATGGGAATCGAAGTTGTTCTACCAAGTGTGCTGTGCAGCAACTGTTATTTTACTACTTATTAGAATATTAATTTGATCCAACAATTTGATGTTGTTTTTTTTCTGCTAGTATTATATTTAGGACTGTAAACACCCGTAGGACTGGGAAAAAAAAAAAACCAAGATGGATTTATAAGTAAAAGTTATTTGACAAATATATAGAACACTTCAGTTGTTGATTTGTTGATGAGTAAGACTTAAAAAACTATACAAAATAGGATGATGATATATAATGATATTTCTGTAAAAACACAGTGTTAATGTCTACAGCTGTCAATCAGTTTCAGTAATCATGAGCAAATCTGATCAAAGAGTACAATAAATTGCTACTTACACATGGATGCAATATGAAATTTTTGTGTCCTCTTGTTGAACTTCTTACCAGAGGACAAGATTTTTGACTCCCCAAAATTAAAACCAACTATCTAGATTTTCATACCCTCAACAAACTCAAAAATGACTTACTGAATTATAGCTGGAAAATCATTAGTAAAGAAGAAAGATAAGATTTAGAAAAAAAAAAATCTGAATTGATATTTCCTTAATGCGCTACTCAGCCTCTTTGGGTATTATTAGATTTCATGCCACAGTTTTGGAAAGCTTTGAGGGAATGGTACTTAATAACATGCGCCATCAACAAGGATTTATATATTCAAATCAGTATCAAGACATCATATCTGGTGTAATAAAAATAAACAGAGTGACCTATTGCTAAAGTAGCCTACAATTCCATTATCAAATGCACAAAATTGCATCATTTTACTGAATTTAACCATACACTTTATATGAAAAGAAATATATATCTGGTAGTATTTATTGGCCTTTTACGAAAATAATTTGATTTGTGGTATAAAAACTAAATAGCTTGCTATTTAGAGCATAAACAAACATTTCAATAGATATGGAGCCCTCAGATTATGTGGTTTGTATTTGTAAAGGGTAGGAAAAATTCTGGAAAAAAAAAAGAAAAGAAATACTGATGTCTTGTTTTCCAACACTGTTTTCATAAGCCCTATTACACAGGACTCATAAAACATAGGATTTATTGTGTGTTAAAGGGCTAAAAAAAGAAAAATCCTCAAAAATTCTCCCAATTTAACTTTGTATGACATAAAATTCAAGGGTCAAATACAGGCCATCTTTGGACAAACCGTAAGGTATTCTGAATACTGATTACATGTATCTGTAACAGTTCTGTTAAATAGCCCCAAAGGCTGGGATTGAACCTAGAACCTTCAGGTCCAAACTCTGTAGGCAAACGCTCTACCACATTGCTACAAAATCTAGGTCTATAGCAAGACAGATAAGTGTACCCTTATACAAACACAAGCTATACATTTATATCAATCTGTGGGATAGATCAGTATACAACTTATGGATCCATGTCAGGTTTCCTTGGCATCGAACAACTGGATCTGGAGAAAATTTTGATTGGGGTTTATTTTAACCCTTTACTGAACACTCATGTTAACCCTTAGGCTGCTAATCGTGACTCACTGACCTTTTGCAGACAGTGTAGATCAAGATCAGACTGCACAGAACGTGCAGTCTGATCTTTGATCTACACTGTCCGATAAGGAGATATTTATCGTCCTCAAAATTACCTTGAAATAGCAACCTTTGGGATTTTACTATCGACTTGAAGGTATCATTGAGTTATTCAGCAGGACAAGGGTTAATAACCCTGAAGGAAATAGGCAATTGAAAGCATCATGGGACAAGGACAAAATTCTGGTAGACAGTATTTTCTCCTGTTCCAGGAGCGTTTTCAATCCTAAGAGTGAACTTCAGCTCATTTGTATCAGTTTCTGAATTGTTGTCTGCAGATACATTTAAAGAGCCTAAACCTTGTCATATGGGGAAGGAATAATGAAATAGCACCCATTTAATAACCATTTTTGATTAAAAAATAAAAAGTAATTTATGCATAGATGGTGGACATAGACTAATCTGAACAATCTTACAAAAATTAACTCCCCTCTAAATGTGGATCTGGGGTCCTGCATGGCTTACTAGTAAAGTTTAGGACTTGTTACCTGATGGCCATATGTTTTTCTGTGGGAGTGTCCTTAGGCAAGACACTTCAGAGCCCTAGCCTAGGACTGCTGAAACCCAGACATACATAAATAAGCTATTTGTAGCAGTTATATGACTGATATAATGTTGAAAGTGACATTAAATGCCATTCAATTAATCAAATGTGGATCTATCATTGGCCTCCTGCAAGGTTAACCTTTATCTGACATTTCTGTCAGCCTCACAAAATGTAGCTCTTAAGTTTTTGAAAACATTGGTAGACAAACAGATTTTTTTTTTCTTTCTTACCAAAGTCATTTTTTCCCCATTCCATAACACCATAAAGGATACAATGTGTTTTAACTAAGGTAAGTGCGGCTATATTATCCCATTTTGAAGGATGTTCAGAAAAACTTTTGAAACAACTTATCCAATTGGCTGAGCTTTATTTGGCTGTACTAAAAATCAAGGGTTTTCAGAACGACTAGTGATGGTGGTTTTTGGTTGAGATTATGCTTTAAGTCGGATTGAAAATATCAACAGCTCACCCTAGGGTTTGTAAACATGTGAGCTTAAATAAATACACTAAACATGATGACTATATTTTCCTTTATCATAGCATTTTAAGCGTTTCTAAAATCATTATTAATCATCATAATGCAAGACTCTTTTGAAATATTGAAACTTCGGTACTCAGATATCAAGGTTTTGATTTTCAAAACAGCATTTTACAAACCTAGTCAGACTATAAACACAACACTTTCTAAACTTTCATATAGTGGGTATAATCATATAGACTGCAAACAATTCAAATCTAAAATAGTGTGCCTATAGGAGTGGGATTTTACTATGTTAGATGGTCTGATCTTAATCTACTCTTGCTACAAAGGAAACAAACTGTCCTCATTCTGAAGTATAAAGCATGTATTGTTTTGAAACTAGTATGATTTAGTTTAAACCCTTACAAAACAATCCCGACATTAAACAACCCTGAAGAAGAAGGCTTTTAAAAAGAATTTGGGAATATGAGAAAGTGCTGGTAACCAGCATTTTTCCTTTTCCTGCAATGTGTTCAAACCTTCCAAAAATAGAGTTCATATTTTGAGTCACATTGATTCTGTTATCAGCAATTGCTTTCCATTTGGACAAGTCTCAAATTTTGTTGTGTGGTAAAGAGTTAAAAAAAACACTGGAGTCCTCTCAGGGAAATAGAAACAATGGCTTTTTGATAATTTCTTACTGAAAGCACATTGTCCTTTCCATGACTAACACCTAGGAATCCCTTCAAGGGTTCTTCCTTATTACTACACAACTTGAAACTATTCATTTCAAAATGAAATACAAAATCAAACTAGACACAACAATTTGATTGTTCAGATACAATGATTTCTTCTTTCTTTTAAAAAGAAAATTCTTGGTTTTATTCCTGACCTAAAAATATGTTATATAATAGTCTGAAAGGTGAAAACTAAATGGTGTGTTTAGTATTTTCTAAGATTTAGGCCATGTGTAATTAATGAGTATTGAATATAGGCCTGCCTTCCCTCTGTTACATAAATGAAAATTCACCTTGTATCATCATAAAGACACAAGTCAAGAAATAATGATTTCACAAAAGAAAAGTAAGGTTAACTCATGCACTGGCACAAAACTTGAAATTGATTGTAACTACCTTCACGAATAATTTGATGTTTGACTGATTTCTGGTGGTTACATTAGTTTCAACACTGTTGCAGTCTTACAGTGACGGCAACCCATTTATTTGGGTACGGCTTGGGTTTTACTAGGGCTAGGCTGATTCTACGCAGTGTCTTGTCTATAGGTACTCCTACAAAATCCTGGCAACTAGGTCAGGATAAAATCTGGGATAACTCAACCAACACCTTCACCAATCAGCCACAGTCTCACAGAACCTCACTAAATAAATGCACAGGATTATGTCATTTCACCGCTATATTGGTGCAAATATAAAAAAAAAAAACATAGGCTGTATAGGTTCAAGCTTAGATCTCATATTCTGCACAGTCTGAACTTAGATTATCATTCAATTTCAAAAAAAGTGGTGTTACACTTAACTATAAAAAATGGACTAATACTTAATAATTTCATTTTATGAGTATCACATAAAACATAGGAGACCTACATGTAATACGCAAACTCATATTCTTGGGTCCTTTTCTATTCAGTCAAAAAATGCAGGTGTAAGTACAATGTAAAAAGTGGACTTAAGTCTCACACGATATTTAAAGTTACAGTTTAAGTGTGATGGGATTTTGACATTTTGTCAGTGATTATGCAAGTTTTATTCATTTACATATAAATGTAGGTTCCTTTTTGAAGTTTTGAGCCACGTCTTTGTGAATTTGAGTCATATTACATGATTGAACCACTGCAGGGACATGTGCAAAAAAAACATGATGTAGCATGATGAGATACTTAAAATTCAACATCAACACTGGTAAAACAGCTATTCATTACTTCCAATGCAGTTTTGAGTGAATCCATTTTCATGGTCTGAAGAAACAAAATCATCACTCATCACCTGGAAGAACATAGTCCAGATATTATTTGCTTTTTGATATCTGCAAATCCCTGCCTTGGATACAGCTGAAGCAGCCAGAATGGACCAAGATCACACTCAGTGTGACAAGTTGCCATGCAAAGTAAAACTTGACCTTTACATAACTAAAATGAAACTTTCAAGTCGATAGTACAAATCCAAATATTTCTATTTCAATGTTATTTTTGGGGGAAAAATACCTCCTTACCAGGCAGTATGGATCAAAGATCATACTGCACGTTCGGTGCAATCTGATCTTGATCTGCACTGTCTGCAAGAGGTCCTTGGGTAGCACTTAGCCGCCTAAGGGTTAAAGGAATTGGTCCCTCTATAAAACTTTTAAAACTATAGGCATATTTTCATTCTGAGGTTTGAATTACTTGTTGTTTACATGAAGCACAGTTACTGTCTCCAGTATGGGTTGAGCAGCAGTTCATCATAAATATGTACTTATTAAATATAATATATATACTTCAATCTCCAAGCATAAAAAATATATCAAAGAATTTAAATCTACATGTCCAAATAGTAAGACGTATAGATCTAGACTAAGATGTATTCCTGTGGACCCTTTATCAAACATCGGTCTGAAAATTTCACATTTTTTATTCTTTTGCATGAAAAGTAACAAAATAAAATTTAAGCATATTAGAAGGACTATGAATGGACTTTTACACCCTGAAGATAATTGAGTATCCGAGGCTTAAAGTCAAGGATGTTAGGTTAAGTTAGTGGATGTGCAGTTCACTGAGAAGGACACGTTTTCCCATCGAAAATCCTCAGTATAAATTCACGTCACGGGTTCGTACTTGATAGGGGCGAACGAAGGATTTCTTTATGACCCATCGATAACTGGAGAGAAATTTTGGAAGCAGTCTTGCATATATCAAATGTCAAATAAATATATATATATTTTAATAGACTACACGATCATCATTTTTTTAAATGTTTCACAGAAATGTTTCAAACAATTCGGAAATTTATCGATAGTGCTATACGAAGGGTGGTACCTAAGAAGGTGCCAAATCAAATTAATGGGTTCTGTGTATTCGCTATTGAAAGGGTTTTAAATTATTTACGGCCAAATTCTAGCTAGCTATCTGAACAATTAAAGATATTTGATATAATACAGAGTTTAAAAATGTAATTTCATTAAGAAATTATTGCTTAATCTCCTTTTTTATTTCGACAGCAGACGACACAAGTTGTGAATGAACAATGTTCATACGCATATGGCAATAGTTAATGAAAAAAAAGAACAAACTTTGTTTAAGTATTTAGAGTATTTCAAACTGACAATTTTTGTAGTTTTGACGAAATTTCGATAAAGAAATCAAACATAATTTGTATGATTTGTTCAAAGTCATAGCTGAGTATCATTTGTAGATCTGTGTTGTTCGTCCCTACGCCAGCCATGCAAAACTGAAAGTGAGTGCGCATGCGTCGTTACGCACGATGTATTTGGTTCCGGCCAAAATGATCACAGTAAGTGGATTTGCTATATAGCAAGTCCGCTAAAAAGTCTACAGACAGACAGACCGACATACAGACAGACATGGTGAAACCAGTATTACCCCTTCTACTTTGTAGGTGGGGGGTACAATGATGGTATTTATCTTTGACAGGGCAGAAAACATTGCAGTGAAAGAAGAAAATGCTGGGAGCAAGCATTTTCTCCTTTTCCCCCTATGTTTTCAAAGATCTTTTCCTTTGGATCTTTTTAACTCTTTACCAAACGACAAAATTTTAGACTTGTCCAAATTGAAAGCATTTGCAGACGACAAAATAACTGTGACTCAAAAATTTAAACTTGACTTTAGAAGAGTAGAAAACATGGTGGGAAAAGGAGAAAATGCTGGTTACCAGCATTTTCTCCTTTTCCCACAGTGTTTTCAGAAGGCTTCTTCCTCTGGGTCGTAAAAACCAGGGATTGCTTGGTAAAGGGTTAAAGCAGGATTGTTTGGTGAATGGTTAAATACGTGTAAAATGTTAGGATTTATCTGTAAAAGCGTAGAAATCATTGTAAGAAAAGGAGATTATGCTGGTAACCAGGAATTTCTCCTTTTTCAACTATGATTTCTTTCTAGAGATGTTTTCAAAAGACTCCTATCTCAGGGTTTTTAAATCACCAGATTCTTTGATAAAGGGTTAAAAGAATTATTTCTCCCAAAGAACTTTCATTAAAAGTGATTTTGATAGCTTTATCAGTATCTTCAGCACAGAAAATCATCAACTTCTTCACAGCAAAAGTTAACTACACCTTTACCAAACAGATGTATCCATTTTCCCTAATGTTGTAACTCATTACCAAACAACAAAATTTTAGACTTGTCCAAATTGAAAGCATTTGCAGTTGACAAAATAAATGTCACTCAAAAATTGAAACTTGACTTTAGAAGAATAGAAAACATTGTTGGAAAAGGAGAAAATGCTAGTTACCAGCATTTTCTCCTTTTCCCACTGTGTTTTCAAAAGCTATCTTACTCAGGGGTCGTTAAAAGTCGGGATTGTGTGGTAAAGAGTTAAGAAGGCTCCTTCCCCCAGGGTCACTGAAACAGGATTGTTTGGTACAAGGCTAGGAAATGGAAACCACTTTACACAAAGTTCTTACAAATGAAAAGGGTGAAGAAACGAACGCTTACACAACAATATTATTTCTCAAACATAATTTTAATTCCTAGAATTAATTTAACCTAATACGGGCACTGAACAAAAAGAACTCTGACATCACATAAAACATGGAAGACTAGGGGAGACAGGTGCATAATAGCTTGTATATTTAAAAACATGATTATCAAACTCAAAATAAATTTTATCAAAAGCTTTCATGCAATGTCATACAAAATGGGACTTTATACAACGATGCAAGGAATTTGAAAATGTGGGATAAGCAGCAATTCTTTGTTGCTAAGGAGCAATGTTTTTTCTTTTTAATTCTCATAAAGAAAAGGAGATTTTTTTTTTCTTTTCATCCCAATACTACTACTCTGTGTTAACCGGTTCTGGGACAATTCATACTCGAACATTTTGTACCAGGGTAATTTGTACCAAACAATTTGTACCAAGATCAACTGATAACCTATGATAATTGTAGTAGGTACCACTGATCATTGCCCTGGGTACAGATTGTCCAGTTAGAATTGTCCGGGTACAAATTGTCCTGTTACTGTGCTACAAGGGCTAGCTTTCAGGAGATCCAATATAGCCTGGATTCCATCCCCCCAGGCATTCCACTTAATCCTCAGGGTTGTTTAAACCAATAAATGTTTTGAAAGGGTCATGGACTTGTTTTGAATCATAGAATATGTGGTTAAGACAGCTGGTTCACAGAGTTAAAGCTTTTGACAACTTAAAACAAGAAACAAAACATGTAAGATTTTCGTAATCATAAAAAGAAACACGTGTACCTTGCATTTTGTTCTCAAGTAATCAACACTGATATGCAAATTTGGCTTTTCATGCATCAAATACAACCATTTTCTCTCTCAAAAGTTATGTTGCTAACATATACACATACATGTACTTTCCACTGCTCTAACGTAGTACCAGAAACTATGCCTTTTGCTAACACAGTCTGATAATAATATGAACAGCTAGTTTTCCAAATGTGGTAAATGTATATGAGCCATGCTCTGTGAAAAGGGGGCTTAATACATCTGCAAACAGTATCAACCCAGGTCACCCTGTGCAATCCGCGCAGGCTGACATGGGTTGAAACTTTTTGCTATTTCTTTGTAAATTTTGTTCATGTCCAAGGGCTCCACTCTTCCTCCAGATTCAGTAAATTCTTAGATTAAATGGATTTTATGGATCCCTAATTAGATGAAGGCTTGCTTGGTAAAATACATCACAGGAATGTATCAAGCCCCCTTTTGCTAGGGTATGGCTTACATACTTTTGAAAACAATTGGTAAAATTGTGGACATATGGTTTTTTCTCCAAAGGCCATGCCTTTTGGGCTTGCGAAACCATCAGAGTATTTGTTTTTATGATCTATTCTATTCAAATATATTTAATGTGATATAATGTGAAATTTCTCAAAAATTTGTCTGTTTGAGCAGGGATCATTTATATATGACTTTGAGTCAAAATTGCAAAGCCAAGAAATTGTATCTTATTTCTTTACAGACAAAAAGACATTAGACTCTGAGAATTTCTATCCTCCGTAATGAAAGCACTCAGGATGACATATTAAATATGGCCCAAAAAGATGGAATTCGTCATTGAAATTAGTAAATATTCTGGGAAGATGAAAATACTGGTTACCAGCATTTTCTCTTTTACCCACCATGTTTTCAAATTACCTCTTCCCCTTGGTCATAAAAATATGGGATTGTACAGTATAGAGTTTAACCCTTTGCCACACTATCCTGAGTTTAAATAACCCTGAGGAAAAGGCCTTTTGAAGACATTATGGAAAAAGGAGAAAATGCTGGTAACCAGCATTTTCTCCTTTTCCCACATGTTTTCTACACTTCCAATGACCATTTCTTATTTTTGAGCCACCATTTTTTCGTCATCTGTAAAAGCTTTCAATCTGGGCAAGTCTAAGGTTATGTCATTTAGTAAAGAGTTTAACAACCCTATGAGATTATTCCATGTTACACAGAATACATAAATGACCAAGGAGCAGCAGTACTAGTTTTTCTTTAACCTACCACAAAACATTCTGTTAATGATAGAAGCACATCCAAAATGCACTCTAATTGGGCATTTCAAGCCAATCAGAATGTCTCTTATTGAATTACCCAATCAGAAAGTTCTTTACAAAGGTTGTTCAACGTCCTCTCATATCAAGTTTGCTTCATACAGCAAGTCATAAATTGCATCATAATACTATTGCCTACCTAATGTAAATATAAATTAAACTATCTACAATCTCTAACAGAAAAGTACAGGTTAAACTTAGCTCTTAGAGTCACTGGAGATCTAATTGGCCATATGATGTGAAAACAACTCAGAAAAGCCTACAACAATTTTAACCCTTTACCAAACAATCCCTTGTTTTCACAACCCTGGGAAAGAAGGCTTTTGAAAACATTGTGGGAAAAAGAGAAAATACTGGTAACCAGGATTTTCTCCTTTTCCCACAGTGTTTTCTACCCTATCAGAGAGCTCAAATTCATGTGCACAATTTTGAATCTATTGCCTGCAGATGTTTTGACATAGAAAGAGTCCAAAATTTGACATTTGGGAAAGGGTTAAGGAGAAAGCTTCATGAACATTATACACAAGTCCACGATATTTTTTAACATCTACAGACAGTCAACAGATTTGTTCCACTTTCATGTATCATGCAGCAAAAAACTCCTTTTACATGAAATGAAACACTGCTTCACAGTTTAGTGTAATTCCGAGTTACTTTTTTCAGATGCTTTAAATAGTTCCTTAAGACTTTACCAAACAATCCTATGTTTTTACATGGAAATAATGTTGATTTACCTGCATTTTCTCATACAAAGTTTTCATTCCTTTCACTCTACCAAACCACAAAATTTTGAACTGGTCCAACATAAAAGCATTTGCTGACAATACACTAAATGTGGCTAAAATATTGAGATTTGTCTGAGAAACATTAGAAATCCCTAAGGGAAACGGAGAAAATGCTGGTTACCTGCATTTAATCCTTTTCCAGCAAAGTTTTCAAAAGCTTTCTCATACGTGGGTCGCTAGAACTTGTTTGGTAAATGGTTAAGACAAATCCTATAATGTTAGCCAGATTAAATTACCTACATGTATCCCCAAATGTTTCCACTTTGGACAAATCTAGAACTTTGTCATGTAGAGTTTACAGATCTTTTAACCCTTTACCACACAATGACGACTTTTAACACCCCTGAGGAAGAAGCCTTTTGAAAACATTGTGGGAAAAGGATGGTGGTAACCAGCATTTTCTCCTTTTCCCACAAAGTTTTCTACCCAATCAAAGCAAAATTGCACCATTTGAGTCACTTTGAAATTGTCGCCTGCAAATGCTTTCAATTTGGATAGGTCTAAAATTTTGCTGTGTGGTAATGGGTTAAAGGTAGAATTTTTTTTGATTAGCAACAGGTTCAAGAAATATTCCTCCTTAGGCCCTAGCAAAGTTTAACCTGCTCTAATTCTTAAAGGCTGTATAGCTGCCAAAAGTAAACAAACAGTTGGTAAAATGCATGCAAATTCAAATCATGCCATTTAAAAGTATGAAAATTATTGTGAATACAGTAATCTTTCACTGTATGGTTGGTCGAAGTACTAGTTGCTGGCAGACAAATGAGTTTTCAAATCTGGTAAAAAGTAAACAAAAGGTAGAGCAACCAAGCAACTTTTAACCTAGTTTTAGATTTCATTTTTCTGCCAGCCAATAACACATGGACCAACTGTACAACGACAACATATTGTTATCTTTACAACAATTTACATACTTTTAAATAGTACTATTTTTATTTAAATGCATTTTACCACCTGCATTGTTTACTTTTGACCGCTAAAGGGCCTTTGATAAATGACCAAGTATATACAAATTATTAAATTCTCACAAAACATCGCAATATCAACGATCTAACAGTCCCCTATACACTTCTAAGACCCAATGTGTCTATCTTATCTCTATACCTCCTGAAACTAAAAACTCCAGATTGTGTGGTTAAGGGAGTTAATGACGCTGACAAAGATGCCTTTTGAAAACATAGTAGTAAAAGGAGAAAATGCTGGTAACCAGCATTTTCTCCTTTTTCCCACAATGTTTTCTGGCCATTCATAGACAAATCTTGTCATTTGAGTTATATTCAATTTGTTGTCTGCAAATGCTTTCATTTTTTACAATTCCAAGTCATTTGGTGGTATATCCAGAGGAAGGTTAATACTTAACTTTTTACCACATGACAAAAATGTAGACCTGTCCAAATTGAAAGCATTTGCAGACAACAATTTAAATGTGGTTCAAATGGTGGACCTTGTCTCTGATAGTGTAGAAAACATTGTGGGAAAAGGAGAAAATGCTGGTTACCAGCATTTTCTCCTTTTCCCTCAATGTTTTCAAAAGCCTTCTTTCTCAGGGTCGTTGAAACTCGGGATTGTATGGTAAAGGGCTAAACCTTTCCAAAACAATAAAATTTTTTATGAGGCCAAATTGCAAGTATTTGCTACTGACAAATTAAATGTGGTTCAAATGATGATTTCCGTGTTTGATAGGGTAGAAAAGATTGTGGGAAAAGGAGAAAAAGCTGATAATCAGCATTTTCTCCTTTTCCCAGAATGTTTCAAAAGCTTCTTTTTCAGGATCGTTAAACGCTAGGATTGTGTAGGAAAGAGTTAAATAATGCTTCTATTCATGTAAAAGTTCTACTACACCTACAGGCTGATTTTTTAAAACATTGTAGAAATGGAGGAGTTTGTGGTAACAAGCTTCTGCTTCCTGCTCCACAATATTTTCAAAAAATTTTCAAACCTGGTAACTACTTTTCATTCAAAGGAATCACTCTTGTTATCACTGACAGTACATCTAGGTTTTGGTAAATCCACTACATCTACATTTAGATAAATCTAGAATTAGTCTTTAAGGTAATGAGTAAAACCCTTGCCACAAAATGTCTACTATAACCAAACCTGAAGAAAGAAGGCTTTAGAAAATGCTGAGGGGAAAAGGAAAAAAATGCTGGTAACCAGCATTTTCTCCTTTTCCCACAATATTTTCTACCCTATCAAAGACAGAAATCATTGTTTGAAATTACATCACACCAAGTTATGAAATAAAGGAGGAGCTTTGACTGACATTGAAGATTTTGATCAGACTGCAGAGATAGTGCTATCAGTTGTTGCATCTATCTTGCCTGAAATTAGCGAAATATTTCTGCCAATATGGATAGGACAAGTTGTGTTAACTTTTTATCAGAGGACAAAAATTTAGGCTTGTCCGTGCTTTTCCATGTTTATGCTGGTTACTAGATTTTATTCTTTTCCAAATGATTTCAAAAGCCCTTTTTGTCAGATTTATTAACCCTTTACCAAACAATCCCTGGTTTTCACGTCCATGGAAAGAAGGCTTTTGAAAATATTGTGGGAAAAGGAGAAAATGCTGGTAACCAGCATTTTCTCCTTTTCCCACAATGTTTTCTACCTTATCACGGAACCTAAGTCCATTGGTACTAATTCTGAATAGATCTTTTGCAGATATTTTTGAATCAAAAGTATAAAAGTTGTCAGTTGGGAAAGGGTTAAGCCATGTTATTGTGTGGCAAGGTGTCTGTTATTGTTTGGTGAAGGTTCAAGAATGTATCTGTCCAATGATATCTGAAAGTATCCCGTCCTTATAAGGATGTACAACACTAAAGTACCAGACTACAGCAGTGCAAGTTCTAAATTTGGCACATTTGGGACTTAACTGAAATAATTATTTGAGTCATGTTATTTGAAAAGGGGGCTTAATGCACCTGCAAAAAGTATTGACCCATGTCAGCCTGCACAGTCCACACTCTGATATGGGTTGAAACTTTTTGCTATTTGTGTTTTCTCCATGTCCAAGGACCATTCTACCTCCAGTTCCAATCAATTGTTACAATAAATTGATTTTATAGACCCAAAATTATGTATAATGTAGTACAGAAATGCACTAAAGCCCTTTTTGCCAGAACATGGCTCATTTGCTAACTGCTTGTTTCGACATTAACTAACAAACTTGCAATAACATTTCAAAAAGGTAATATCGGAACATTACACTTTCCCTCTTTTATCTTTCTGTATGTCTAGTTGTCTCTCAACAGATAAAAATATACCTTTAATCTTATAACTAATTCTATTACTGCATAGTGCAATTTTCTTAATTTTGTGACAATCTTTGCATTTTGTTTTGCTGTATAATTACGTTGGAACTGATTGGGGAAAAATCTTATTAAACTGTATTGTCATATTGTTATCGTGCAAGAACTACATCATGATGATATGGGTAAAAACTAAAAATTAAAAGAAAAAAATATCGAATTAACAAAAAAGGAAAAACAAAATGCACAATATATCATACATAACAGAAAGAGATTCTTTCACTAACAATGACTTAATTAACCCTATACCACACAATCCCGAGTTTTAACGACCCTGATAGAAAAGGCTTTCGAAAACATTGTGGGAAAAGGAGAAAATGCTGGTAACCAGCATTTTCTCCTTTTCCCACAACGTTTTCTATCCTATCAAAGACAAATTCTACCATTTAAGAAATATATAATTTGTCGTCTGCAAACGCTTTCAATTTGACTCTGTCAAAAGTTTTGCTGTGTGGTAAAGAGTTAAACAATTCAGAGATTTTACTGACAATAAAATTTTGTCCAGACCTGTAATAATAGAGTAATACGGCTCTTTCCACAGGAACTTTATTTCTTATGGTGTCAAGGTCAAGTTTAGTTGCTTTTGCTGACAGTGTAGATCAGGATCAGGGTGAACAGAACATACTGTCTTATCTCCAATCTACATTGTCCAATAACTTGTGAGACATTCTGATAAAAACAGCCTTTGAAAACTCTGTGGCTTTTTAAAAGGTAGTGGGAAAAGGAGAAAATGCTGACAACCAGCATTTTCTCGTTTTCCCAATGCTGTTTTCTACACTTTTAAGGACAAATTTTTATCATTTCAGCCACACTTATTTTGTTGTCTACATAATGCTTTCAACATGAGAGACTCTAAAACTCTGTCGTTCTGGTAGAGTGACTTAAAACAGACATAAAAAAACCCAAGTTAATCAGCTATTTGCAAACACTTTAATTTTGATTGTGTCTAAACTTTGTCTGAAAAAGAGCCAATTGAAAGCTCTTAGATTTGAAAAAGCACTAGAAATAAGTTTTAATTAAATTTACAAAAAACCATTACACAAACAAACTTTGGAAGAAAAGAGACTACAACAAACAGTTCAAAATAACATGGTGCATATTCAACGAAGTATCTTAAGTTCATGAGAAATGTAACAGTTGGAATTATAAGAGACATTTAAGGAAGGACTTGAAGTTATCAGGACATCGTCCAAACTCCCATCTGGCTTGACTTTGTATTTAATTGCGGCTACAATCTGGACAGAGAATGTCTCCTTCATTCATGAGGAATCCTCGGCCCACCATACATGAGTTGCACTTGTAGCACACGAAACAGTCACTATGCCAGTGACGTTCTTCAAACGAAATGAACTTAGTTCCACCAAACCCTGGAAAAAAGTAAATGCAATTCGATGTAAAAAAATAAGTCTTGTGCTTAACCCTCTACCAGAAATTTAATTTAATTGACCCTGAGGAAGAAGGCCTTATGAAGTATTGTGGAGAAAGGAGAAAATGCTGGTAAGCAGCATTTTCTCCTTTTCCAACAATGTTTTCTACCTTATCAAGGACAGAAAGCATCAATTGAGCTACATCTAATCTGTTTTTGCCGATGTTTTCAATTTCGTCCAGTTCAAGTAATTGATTGTATGGGGTTTAATGTTGTTTTCAACAATATTTCAGCCATATCACTGCAGCCAGTGAACCTATCTATGCTTTCTTTGTCTTTCTTTTACTAATTCACGTAATTTTCCTTTTTCAAGCCACTGCCTGCTTTCCCACATAACCATTGTCCAAACAATGATCAGCAGAGAGAGAGAAATGAATCCTGTTACAATCACTATCATCAATCCTCAAAAAAATTCAGCCAAGCTGATTTTTTGAACCATCCACCATTCTCAAGTCCTGTTTGCTACCAACTGGGCTCTTGGGGTTTGAGTGGTAGAGTAGGGGTAGGGTGCTGGCCTCTCATATCAGACGTTGTGATTGTTCTAATTCAAAGTCTAACTTTCTACTTGGTTGAGACGGAACGTCTAAACCTCCCATAACAAGAGGGCCATGATGGCCCTGAAGTCGCTCACCTGAGTCTTTTGAACAAACATGACCCATTTTCAATCTCTTTTGAGGTATCATAACAAACATTCTACTAAGCTTTCATAATTATTGGACTGAAAATTTGGCCTCTAGCATGAACACAAGCTTTTTCTAGAATTTCTCTCAGTGACCTACTTTTTAGCCAACCATAGCCAATTTTCCCATTGTAGATACATGTATTATCAAAACAAAGATCCTGACCACCTTTCATAAGTATTGGACAGAAAATGTGACCTATAGAGCATACACAGGGTTTTTTTTAAGATTTGACCTACTGACTTAGTTTTTGACCCAACATGATCGATTTTCGGAGTCGTCTGAGATGTCATCAAGTCAAACAATCTGACCAAGTTTCATGAGTTTTGGACTGAAAATGTGGCCTCTAGAGCATACATACACAAGGTTTTTCTGAGATTTGACATAGTGACATAGTTTTTGACCCAACATGAATCATTTATGAACTCTTCTGAGATATCATCGAGGCAAACATTCTGAGCAAGTTTCCTGAGTATCGGACTGAAAATGTGGCCTCTAGAGCGTACACAAGGTAAAAAGTCGACGACGGACGACGCACGACGGTCACAGCACGATCACAATAGCTCACCATGAGCACTTCGTGCTCAGGTGAGCTAAAAATCATATTCAGTCTTGAAACCAAGATTAAGAATTGTAATTAGACTGATTGGTGAATACAGCCTCAAAGTTGAAATTTCACATAGCATTCTAGCTTTCAGAAGAATTTGACTCAGTTGCACAAGACCCGAAGCAGATGACTCATTTGTGCTTTGCAGCTGACCAGCTTTGAAAACATTGTGGAAAATATACTAATGCACACAGGCAATTTCTTCTCTTGCTACAATGCTTCCATACATATGTATTAAACCTAAAAGCTCCCAGATCATCCATATTCTCTATTTTACAGTTAAAAGTCATTTGCTGCAAATTTTGTCCCTATACTCCATTTAACCCATTCAGCTGATTTATGAAATATCTAGAATTTATGTTTGAGTTAATATCTCATTCAGTCAAACCTGTAATGGGTTTGGTGCAGCGGCAACACTTTTTGGCGAACAAATCTCCGTAGCAGTCGGCACAATATGGCTTGTCTTCTCGGGATGTAAACTTCTCCTTTGCAAGTTCTTTTTCACAGTTGGTACAGAGGAAACATTCACGATGCCATGGCATATTTTTGTATGCCACACCACCCTTATTGATCACCTGAAAAAGAATGGTAATCATAACATCTCTCCAAAAATTTATAATTATCTAAAGGTTCCAGTTTTGCATACTTGTATGTGTGAGTGCTCAGGATTCTTTTTATTGTGGAATTCAAAGATTTTCATGTGCCTTTTGTTGTGAATACTCTGTGAAAATATCAATGAGCCATGTGAGAGGTTTAATGCAGAATATATCTCCAAGGTCAGCCATAACAGTCCACACACGCTAACCTGTATCAAAACTTTTTACCTTTCAGTAAATTTTCTGCATGTCCAGGACCAGTATACCTCATGATTCAGTTGGCTGCTAGACAAAATGGATTTTATTTATCCATAGTTCTGTGATGACTTGCTTGGTATAATGCATAATGGAGATGAAATAAACCCCTTTTGCCAGAGTATGGCTGAAATTTATTGATATCATATTAATCAGATATCATATTTTAATACCCATAATTAACAAATGTTAATTCAGAATTTTCTGTTAAAAGTTTATTTCAGGTGTTAATGAGTCAAAAGTGAAGTTACAACCCCTTTACGAAATGGCAAAGTTTTAGACTGATCCAAAATGAAAGCATTTGCAGACGACAGATTAAGTGTGGCTCAAATGATGGACTTTGTCTCTGAAAGAAGAGACAACATTGTGGGAAAATGAGAAAATGCTGGTTATTAGTATTTTCTCCTTTCCCTATAGTGTTTTCAAAGATATCCTTCTGCGGGTCGTTCAAACTCTAGACTGATTGGTGAACAAATAACCGTGTGTTTTCACAACCCGGATGTTTAAGAAAAAGTTCCTTGTGACCCAGCATTTTCTTCTATTCACACAATGTTTTCATCTCTTTCAAAATAAATTTTTATTATTTGAACTATTCTGAATTTGGAGTCTGAAAATTCTTTCAATCTAGACAAGTCCAAATTTTCTTTCTTACAAAAAAAAGTAGCCAAGTTTGACTTTAGGGATGAGTGTACCAGGCAACACACACTAATTGAAGTGAAAAAACAACTTTTGCATATGTGCAAATTTGCATCCATATCTATCTTAATGTTTGCAAGTTAATGGGTATACAGTATAAACTTACCCCAGCACACTTGGTGCACTTCTGTGCAAAATCTCTCTCATAACACGGAACACAAATAACTTGTTCATCTCTCGGAATAAAACTCTTGTTCCTGATTGGCTCTTTACAAACCATGCAACTGAAACATTCCTCGTGCCACTGTTTTCCTTTGTACTCAAACTTCTTCATTCCTGAAATTAGAATTAATCCTTTACCAAGGGATAAAATTTTGGACCTCCTGACATAAATTTGAAGCAGACAACTTTCCAGACAACTTTCAAAATTGTTCTGCAAAAAATGTTGTGTGCAAAGTGTAACGAGTTAAAAGAATATATTTGAGCCATGCTCTGGCAAAAGGTAGCCTGGATTAACTAGAGCTGTCACTGAATGTGACTTAATACCCCTGCCAGCGCTTTGACAGAAACAGGCAATTTAAGAAAAAATTTTCTAAGTACAAGGGGATATTACCCTTGAATCATATGGAGTAGATGATTGAAAAGTGCGTCTTGCAAAACTTCAGTATACGATCAATGTATCAACAAACTTTCAATACAATAGCAGCAAAACTGTAGGAGGAGTTCGCGACACAAAACTACTAGTAATTTGTACAGAGACGGACACATGGACGGATGGACAGACAGGCTGATTCCAGTATACCCCTGAAAACATTGTTCATTTTTTGACTAATTCATCGCAACCTTCAACAACACTTGTTAAAGCTTTTCAGAGTCAAACAGCCGAAACAATTAGCAGCTATTGTTGAAACTATCCTCCTAAGTCATTGTGAATAACCTGTTTGAAATTTTGTCATCAAAATTTTTAAAGATTGCACACAACAATAAAGTAATCAAATCAAGGTTATTGGAATTTCGGTATCTATTTTAAGTCATTTATATTCGAAAACCTATTGCAGCAACATCTGCTTTAGACAAAGTAACCTTTGAATGATAGAAAAGGAAAAAAATTAATGGACTGGAACCCAGGCTAGCAAAAGGGGACTTAATACACTCTGTTGTGCATTATACCGAGTCAGTCATTGCATAATTATGGACCCATACAATCCATTTTATCTAACAACAGGCTGAATTCCAGGGTAGAATGGTCCTTGGACATGCAGAAAACCGACCATTATTATATCAAAAAGTTTCGACCAATGTTAGCCTGTGTGGACTGCCCAGAAGCCCCTATTTTCTTCTATGGCCATGAGAGGGTTAAGGTGAGCTATTTTTAATATTTCATGGTCTTTAGCAAAAGTTTCACTGAAGACCTGGAGTAACACAAAGGGACTTACATAGTTCAGAGGTTAAATCTTTACCAAACAACAAAGTTTTGGTCTTGTCCATTTTGAAAGCTTATGCAGACGACAAATAAATTGTTGCTGAGCTAGTGGAAATTGTCTTTTAAAGGGTAAAAAACATTGTGGGAAAAGAAGAAAATACTGGTGATCAGCATTTTCTCCTTTTCCCACAATGTTTTAAAAGTCCACTGTCTCAAGGTCATTGAAACTTGGTATTGTGTAGTAATGGGTTAAGGCACAAAATTTGTGATGTACAGATTTTGGGTTTGATCCCTGATGATGGCTGCTACCTTGTGGTAGCGTCCTTGGACAAGGTATAAATTCAAAAGTGTTGACAGTGGCCTAAAACACTCTACAAACTGATCCAATCCACACAATACATGTATAATTTAGCCGGCAACACTTACCTCCCCTGAAGGGATTGCTGCAACCATCACATCTTGCAGCGAAGTTGTTGTCATGGCAATCCGAGCAGTAAATCTTCTCATTCTTTGGAGCAAATGGCTGATCCACAAGGCTCTTCTGACACTCCACACACTTGAAACAGAACTCATGCCAGTGATGATCCTTGTAGGAAAGGTCCTGATAAAACAAAAATAAGAAACAATCTTAAGACATCATTATGCATTAATGGAAGTCTTCATCATTAGTTTATCTAACACTTTACCAAACAACTGAAAACATTTGGCAGACAAATAAGTGTAGCTCAAATGATAATTTCAGTCTTTGATAGAGTAGAAAACATTGTGGGAAAAGGAGAAAATAGAGGTAATGCTTGTTACCAGCAGTTTCTCCTTTCCCAAAATGTTTTCAAAAGCCTTCTTCTTCAGGATTGTTTGAACTCGGGATTGTGTGGTAAAGGGTTAACTGTCTAAACATACTGAAGTCATTGTAAAATTCTAGATGTTTCTGTTTAAGGGAGAAAACATCCTCTTGGCCATATGATAATAGCAGTTAAACGTCTAAAACACAGTTCATCTATCCAGTCATTCTCCTCATCTTTACTGAGAAGGAAAAACTATGGCAAAAGGAAAATTTTTTACCCTCAGCATTCCTTTTTCAAATAGAACAAATTCAAATGTCATAACTGTACTCAGCTATGTTCTATTAATATAAGCTGGAGAGCGCATTCTAGTAGATAAGATACAGAGTGATAACGTACTCCTAAAACAAATTTCTCTAGCATTTATTTGACTAATTTTGAAAAATAGATTTTTACAACCTACTGAAAGGTCGACGGAAACATATAGATCACAAAGCTACTAGTGCACATATATCAGGTTTTGAATTACAGAACAGCAGCAAACCTGATTGCTCATTTACTTTTTAACCCCAAAAACATGTCTGTTCCCACAAACACTTCAAATTCACATGTACAGTACTTAACCCTTCACCAGATGACAAAATTTTAGCCTTGTCTGAATTGAAAGCATTTGCAGACGAAAATTTTAATGTGGCTCAAATGTTGCAAATTTTCTTTGATAGGGTAGAAAACATTGTGGGAAAAGGAGAAAATGCTGGTAACCAGCATTTTCTCCTTTTCCCACAATGTTTTCAAAAGGCTTCTTTCTCAGGGTCATAAAAATCTGGTATTGTTGGGTAAGGGGTTAAACAGTTGCATGTTTGACTGATCAAGAGTTCACCATATCTAGATGAGAAAATAGTAGAGAAAACTTTCTAGGAGACCAGTGTTTTCAGATACTTTCTCCTGCACAGATGTGTCAAAATATTTGCACACAAAGCCAGCTGTTTACAAGTACTGCAGACTTCTACAGGTAAAACTGCTGATATCAAACTGTTCTGGAGCACTCAAAGATCATTACATGGTTTGTTTGAAAGTGAATGTTCCATGGAAAAGTTTGTATTAACAATTAAGTCAGATAAGAAGTGTTTACAAAAGAGGAATGTAAATCAATCAACAATGAACAATATTATTCCCTCTAAAATTGTGAGAGCTAACCGACAGCTTCCTCTATGGCTATACTTAGCATGTGTTGCATTTCGCTCTATGAATTCTTAGTGACAGTTTTCTTTTTCTCATTATTATTACATAAAATAATGATAATTTGTAAGCACCTGTCTAGATATGGTATGAAGATAAGAAAAGGTCTGATTGTAGTCGATGAGTAACTATCTGTGGACATGAGGTATGAGGATAAGTAGTGAGCTGATTGTAGCTCATAGGAAACTATGCGTGGACAACATGTATGAGGACAGGTAGAGGTCTGATTGTAGTTCATGAGTAACCATCTGTTTAAATAATGTTTAAATCTGTCGACATGAAGCATAAGGGTAAGTAAAAGTCTGATTATTTTCCATGTGTAACCATCTGTCTACATGAGGTATGAGGGTAAGTAAAGGTCTGTGTGTTGTCAACGTAATACCATCAGTTTGTCATGAGGTATGAAGATAAGTAAAAGTCCGATTGTTGTCCACATGTAACCAACTGTTTACATGAGGTATCAGGATAAAAGTCTGATAGTTGTCCATGTGTAACCATCTGTTTACATGAGGGTGAGTAGTGATCTGATTGTTGTTCATGTGTTTACCATCTGTCCACATCAAGTATGAATATAAATCTTACTTGATAAACCTTTCATTAACAATTTATACTATTGTTTGTTTTTGGGAACACAGGTTTAAAACCTAGAACCATGAAGAGATAATATAAACATTATTGTGTTGGGTTTTTAAATTATCTTGTCACAGTACGTGATTTTAAAATTGTTATCCCAAACACAAACAATAATATAAACTGATGATGAAATGTTTATCGAGTGAGAGTACTAGAGGTTTAGTTGTTGTCCATGTGTAACCATCTGTTTACATGAGGTATTAGGATAAGTAAAGGTCTTATTGTTGTCCATCAGTAACCATCTGTCCACATGAAGTAAGAGTAGAGGCTTAGTTGTTGTGAATTTGTAACTATCTGTTTACATGAGGTATTAGGATAAGTAAAGGTCTTATTGTTGTCCATCAGTAACCATCTGTCCACATGAAGTAAGAGTAGAGGCTTAGTTGTTGTCAATGTGTAACTGTCTGTTTACATGAGGTATTAGGGTAAGTAAAGGTCTTATTGTTGTCCATCAGTAACCATCTGTCCACATGAAGTAAGAGTAGAGGCTTAGTTGTTGTCAATGTGTAACTATCTGTTTACATGAAGTATGAGGGTAAGTAAAGGTCTTATTGTTGTCCATCAGTAACCATCTGTCCACATGAAGTAAGAGTAGAGGCTTGGTTGTTGTCAATGTGTAACTATCTGTTTACATGAGGTATTAGGATATGTAAAGTCTTATTGTTGTCCATCAGTAACCATCTGTCCACATGAAGTAAGAGTAGAGGCTTAGTTGTTTTCCATGTGTATTATCTGTCTACATGAAGTATGAGGGTAAGCAGAGGTCTGATTGTTGTTCATGAGTAACCATCTGTCTACATTAGGTATGAGGATAACTAAAGGTCTGATTGTTGTCCATGTACAGCAATCAGTTTACATGAGGTATGAGGATAATGTAGGGCTTTCATTACAGTCAAGGAGTAACCAATGTTTACATGAGGTATGAGAATGTAGTTGTTTGATTGTACTTTGTATGTAATCATCTCACTACATCAGCTATGAGGATATGTAGAGGTTTGATTGCAGCTAAACAGTTACCATCTATTTACATGAGGTTTGTGGGTATAGAAGCAGTTACTATGGTCCAAGAGTAATCACTTGTCTGCATGAAGTTAATGGAAAAAAGATTCACATGTAGTTCAAGAGAAAGCAACAGTTTCTACCAACATTAGGTTAACTCTATACCAAATGATAAAATTTCATACTGTAAAAATTTGAAGCATTTGCAGACAAAAAACTAAATGTTGCACAAATTAAGAACTTTTTTCTTGAAAGAGTAAAAGACATTGTGGGAAAAGGGGAAAATGTTGGTTACCAGCATTTTCTCTCAATGTTTTGAAAAGTTCTTTTCCTTGCGTGTGTTAAAACTCAGGATTCTGTGGTGAAATTTTAAATGATAAACAGAGGTTTGATTGTAGATGAAAAAAAGCACTTCCCAACATGAGGACAGAGGTTCTATTGTAGTTAGATAGCAACAAAATACTACCATATATATGTGATAAAATGATAAATCAAGCTTCCATTGTTGTCATGGAGTAACTACTGCCTATAATGGTTAAGCCTTTACAAAACCACAGAATTTTGGATTGATCCAATATCAAACTTTGTGCAGACCACAAACTATATTTGGCTCAAATTATGGAATTTGTGAGTGAAAGGACAGAAAACATTGTGGGAAAAAGAGAAAATGCTGGTTACCAGCATTTTCTCCTTTTTCCACAATGTTTTCAAAAGACTTCTCTGTAAGAGTCCTTAGATTTCAGGATTATGTGGTAAAGGGTTAAATACAGATTTGATATCAGTCCAAGAGCAACACCACCTGTTGGCAACATTTCCAGGCTTTGAGGCAACATTTTCTGATCAGCTTTGAAATGTGATCTATGTTTTGGAATGATCAATAACTTCAGATCAAACAATGCATTGCCTTTCAAAGCCATTACTACATAGGGTTTTTTCCAAAAGCACTACTGGCAGAAAGTTAGTTGACTTAAAGGAAAGAAGACAATACATATCAAGAGAGAAAGGAAACATTTGTTACTGTGTAGAAAATATTGTGGAAAAGGAGCAAACGCTTGTAAATGTAAACATTTTGTTACCCTATTAAAAGTAATTTTAGCTGAAATCAGACTGCATGTTTTGATTACCACTATCAATATCGTGAAACTGCTTGAACTTGTCATTTCATGAATATTCTGTCTTTTAACATGAACTATTTATAGATCTCCTTTAAATGTACGATTTTCTGGGACGTTTACTACAGGATCATGTGCGCAGGTAATTCACCTCTGCACCATGGACACAGCAACTTGATCAGTTATTATTCAAACATATTATTTGAAATCCGTAAAGAACCAGGCTAATATCGGAAAACCAAACATGGTCACAGAAACAAAGTAGTAACAAGAGAAATAGAGAGTTCTATAGGTTGACAATCTGTTTCAGAAATAAAACACTAATTTACTGCAAAATCATGCCTGTCTTGGCAAGAACAGCTAAGATCAGCCTGCATTTTTTTGCAATCTGATTCTGACCTGCGCTATCTGAAAAGGCAAGTACTATTGCCCTTAGCATGTTTAACTCTATACCAAATGACAAAATGTAAGAGTGGTTCAAACTGAAAGCAATTGCCTAAGACATTTTAATGTGGCACGGGGGATGGGACTTCTATCAGATAGGGAAAAAACAATGTAGGAATAGGAGAAAATCCTGGTTACCAGCATTTTCTCCTTTTCTCCACTGTTTTCAAAAGCTTTCTTCCCCATGGTTGTTAAAAGTTGGGGTGTGAGGTTAAGGGTTAACTAGGTATTTACCTTTGTAGTGCTCAATAAACAAATGGACATTCTCAGTCAGTTAAAATGATGAAGCTATTGTAATTTCCAAGCTGTATTTGTCATAGTATCTACCAAAAAAAGTGGGCAATGAAGGGCCAAGATCAGACTGCACTGAAAGTATTGTCTGATCTTGATATAAACTGCCCGCTTCACCCTTTATCACACAATTCTGACCTTTAATTACCCTGAGAAAGCTTTTGAAAACATTGTAAGAAAAGGAGAAACTGCTGGTAAGCAGCATTTTCTCCTTTTGCCACATTATGTTTTCTACCCTTCTAAAAATAAATTTTAATTTTTTAGTCACATGTACTTTTGTTGTCTGCAAATGCTTTCAATTTGGACAAGTCTCAAATTCTGTCATTGGGTATAAAGTAGGCCTAGTAAAGAGTTAGGCAATTAAATCACAGTTCAGTAATGCAAAGGTTAAACCCGCTGCTGTTTATCTACGAGGGTTGTCCCAAAATTCCGTGACAATTTCAATAGCAAAAGAAAATGAAACGCTACAAATGCAATTTTTCAATATGTTTTCAAAACATATACCAAACATGTATAGAGAAAATCACACAAAAATCTTTACAAATAAGAAAATTATTGCATAAATACCACAACAAGTACCCACACGTCAAGCGTTAATTAACGACATCAGTGTTAAGTTTAAGAGCCTTTGTCAAGGTATTCTCTGTGATATTCAACGCATTTTCCATGTCATTTAATCCACGGCTGCTCAAAAACTGTCTTAAACCAAATTTCAGTCCGACTTCTGTTAAAAGCAAATATAGCAGACATCAGCTCATTGCTTTAATCGAACTTGCGACTTCGTAAATCCTCCTTAAGCTGTGGAAAGCAGGCAAAGTTGTAAATCCGAGTAGAAATTTTTGCCTCCTTGGATGGAGGGGTCTGAGGTGTCCTTCATATACTGGACTGTCGCTTTCCTCCGGGTTGAAGTAGTTTAACCACCTCTCATCTGCTATAAAAAGAGGATCCAACAGAGCGTGGTCTGCTTCAACTTGAGCAAGAAATTCTAGGGACGTGTGAACCCTCTTCTGTTTGTTTATCATCAGGTATCATACGTTGAGCCCAGCTCTCGCAGACTTGTGACATGTTCAGTTTGTCCTTAAATATTCTGTGGAAAGAAGACCTTGAAATGGCGGTTGACGACGGTACCTCTCTGACTGTTAGTTTCCCATCTGCAAAAATGCATCTCTTCACCAAATCACACGACTCTTCATCTAAAGATATTGGCCCACCATTTCGTGTTTTCTCCTCTTTCTAGCGTTAACCTGCCCTTAAGTCTGTTTTATTGCCATGGCACTTGTAAGCCAGTGCTCGAGTAATGTTTTTAAACTTACAGTATGCCAAATTTGTTCTTCAGTCTAGTCGAGTGTAATTCCAAGATCGGCATGAAATTTTATAAATCTTTGCTGCGCCGCGCAATCTTCTGACGTCGTCATTTCAAATTTCCTACTTTCTACTGATCTTTTTCGTTCGGTTGTATACCGTCTGTTATTTACTCAATCACATTCAGATTTTCTGTGATGACATCAAAGTTTCAGGAGAAATTGTCCATGTAATATGAAGCAGAAATGATACCAAATATCGAAAATATTTGTATATGATTGGAGTTGATACAAAAGCGTATATGGAGAAAATGGCGTGCGCCGGCAAATGATACCTCCTTATCAATTTTGTGAATTTAAAGTAAAAATAAAGCTAATATTTCACTGGAGACTTAATATAAAGTGAAGTAACATCTTCATGGATGAAATGTGTGAAAATGGATGTCCTGTCACTAAAAATGGCTCGTTTATGAAATTTGTCACGGAGTTTTGGGACAACGCTCGTAAATGGAGTATTTGTTGCTACAATCACTTACTATCAGTACATCAACATGTATGATACCTGTTTTTTCAATCATTCGTCATGATCAAGTAATGGACTCTCGCCAAGCCGGGTAGCTCAGTGGTAAGTGTATTTTACTTGTGACCTGGTGGTTCCGGGTTCAGTATCCGGTTGAGGCAAACTTTCTTTCTACTGCTTTAATGCCTTCCACTTCTGATGCATGTGAGAAAAGTAGTCAGTGGCTTGGAAAGAAGGTTGTGTCAGTAATGGTGTGAGAAAGCCAGTAAACACATACTTAGGTGCATTGGTTGCTGTGATATGACCATAGCTGTTAACCTAAATAAGCCTTTCGGACATTTTCATCCTAGAATTACGACCCAAACGATTGAAATTTAATGATTGCTTTTGTCTACCGTGTTTCAGCAAAGTGGACAGTGTAAATCAAAGATCAGGCTGCATGTTTTGTGCTGCCTGATCTTGATCTAAACTGGCTGTAAAGGCAACTATAGTCATGAAAGGCTCATTATGGGTTAAAACCAGCGTTAAACTCCAATACAAACAAACGATTCTTTGAAGGAAAAAAAAAACGTAAGATAAGACTCCCACAAATTACAATATAGTTGAAGAAAACACGATAAGACAAAATTAATGTTCAACAAATAAATTATGAACAAGGAAATGAAAATCTTGATGTGATGTTCTGGCGGTTATCAACTGAAAAAGGTGAGATGAAAAATTTGTAAGACCAATGGTTGACTTTTTTCCCTAACTCTTTACCACACAATGCCAACTTTTAACAACCGTGGGAAAGAAGCCTTTTGAAAACATTGTGGGAAAAGGAGAAAATGCTGGTAACCAGCATTTTCTCCTTTTCCTACGATGTTTTCTACCCTATCATAGAAAAATTGCACCATATGAGAAACACTGAAATTGTTGTCTGCAAGTGCTTTGAATTTGGACAAGGCTTAACTCTTTACCAAACAACAAAATTTTAGACTGGTCCAAATTGAAAGCACTTGCAGATGACAAAATAAAGGTAACTCAAAAATTGAAATTTGTTTCCAGCAGGGTAGAAAACATTGTGGGAAAAGGAGAAAATGCTGGTTACCAGCATTTTCTCCCTTTTCCTACAATGTTTTCAAAAGGCTTCTATCTCAGGGTCGTAGAAACCAGGGATTGTTTGGGAAAGGGTTAAATTTTGTCATTTGGATAAGGGTTAAGCAAAATATCAATGCTTGCAGTGCTAACCAGAACTTAACTCTTCACTGCAGGGCCAAATCTTTAAGACCTAAATAATCACAGTTTAACCCTTTACCAGACAACAAAATTTTAGACCTGTCCAAATTGAAAGCATTTGCAGACGTCAATTTCAATGTGGATCAATGATGCGAATTTTGTTTGATAGGGTAGAAAACATTGTGGGAAAAGGAGAAAATGCTGGTTACCAGCATTTTTTCCTTTTCCCACAATGTTTTCAAAAGGCTTCTTCTACAGGGTCGTTAATTGATTGATTGTATGGTGTTTAACGCCGTTTTCAACATTATTTCATTTATATCGCGGCAGCCAGTGCACCTATCCATGCTTTCCTGGAGTTCATTTACCAGTACTCCGCACAATATTCTTTCCAAGTCACTGGCTGCTTTCCCATATAACCATTGTCGAAACAACGGTCAGCGGTGAGAGAGGAATGAATCCTGTCGCAATGACGATCATCAATCCTCGGAAAGAAATTGGCCGAGCCGGGGATCGAACTCACGACCCCCTGTTCTCAAGTCCTGTACGCTACCGACTGAGCTATTGGGGCTCGGCCTACAGGGTCGTTAAAAGTCGGCATTGTGTGGTAAAGGGTTAAGGGATGCTATTGTCCAGAATGTCTCAGCAAAACGGATAGTGTAGATCAAAGATCAGACTGAATATTTCATGCAGTCTGATCTTGATCTACACTGACAGCAAAAACAAGTATAGTTGTGAAAGGCACTCTAAGGGTTAAATATGGCTGGAATGATGGGATTTTACCTTGAAAAGGTTGAAAACATTGTGGAAAAGGAGACAAAACTGTTTATCAGCATTATCTACTTTTCCCACAATGTTTTAAAAAAAAAAATCCTTCTCGAAGGCCCTTAACTCAGGTATGTTTGTTTATGGGTTAAATGGTTTTCATGGACCAGTGTAGAACAAGATAAGACAATACAAAACATGCAGTTTGATCTTGGATCCTTGCTGTCCAATATTTCCAGTCATTTCAACCATAACTTTTTTGTAATGTTAACCTAGATATTCAGGCTCTTTTGTCCACTGCAAGTGTCCCATTTACATTCAGTTTATTCAGGACTTTTGTGGCTTTGGAAAAGTAGCTATCACTTGTTAAGGGGAAGAAATCATCAATCTATGCCAATATATCATCCAATCACTCTATTCTCACTTCTAAATTGAACAGCCCACAGGGTGCAAGATAAATGATAGAGACTTTTTCAGTAGAAAAAGCCCAAACCATGCCATTCCTAGATTTTTTTCTCTAAATAACTAATAAATACTCTCAAATGGAGCAATCTGAGCTTGACCTTCGCTAAAGTCTTAACTTCTGCAGTGCTAAACACGTTATTTCTTTGAAATGATATACCCAGCCAAAAAGGACCTTGTTTGATACAAACATATAAGAGGTACTGTGTTTTGCATGTAGATGTGGCCTTTATGTTATTGGTCCATAATGAAATTATACATTAAGCCCACTTTTTCCATGACATGGCATTTCACTAAATAAAAACAAATAATGATTGTCTGTGGCTTGTGATAAACAATATAGATATGAAGTTCATTAAATTTTGTCCAGTAATTACAGAGATACTGGTCCACAATGGACTTTTAAGGCTGTCTTTGTTAGATTACATTGTAAAGAAGCAGACAATGTAGATCTAATAATAAAACTGCAACACCTTTACCGTGTAATCTTGAATTTTATACATACAACAAATTAAATGTGGCTAAAATGATGAAAGCTGTCTTTTGATGGCAGCATTGTGGAAAAAGGATAAACAGCATTTTTTTCTTTTTCTTTTATGTCCAGAAGCTTACATCTAAAGGGTCACAAAATGTTGGGATTGTTTGGTAAAGCCTTGAATTTCCTTCAAATGAAATTAAATACAATCCAAAATAACATGATTAAACTCTTTATCACACAATCCCGAGTTTTAACAACTATAACAACTGTTTTTGAAAACAAAGTGGAACAAGAGCGGCAAATTGTCGCAAGATACGCCCGTCCCACCGCCAGTTGTCGAGGGGGTATAATAATCGTAAAGGGCAGGTAATGAAACAAAGATGTTTACCAAGTCTCAAGTCAATTTGACTTGAGGTGACAAAGTTCCGTTCCAGACAAGCAAGAAATACTGTAAAAATGAAGATCAAAGTGGAATATCTCGAAATCCGCACTAGGTAGAGTTATTGTTCTTGCGCACTGTACTCCATAATATTGCAACAAACATGCATACCAAGTTTGAAGTCAATCGGACTGGAGATGACAAAGTTATATTCCAGACAAGCAGAAAATGCTGTAAAAATGACAATCAAAGGGAAATAACTCAAAGATAGCACGAGGTAGAGTTATGGTTCTTTCGCACTGCACTCCGTATTATTGCAACAAACACACATGCCAAGTTTCAAGTCAATCGGACTGGGGATGACAAAGTCATGCTCCGGACAAGCAGAAAATGCTGTAAAAATGACAAAGGGAAATAACTCAAAGACAGCACGAGGTAGAGTTATGGTTCTTTCGCACTGCACTCTGTATTATTGCAACAAACACAAATACCAAATTTTAAGTCAATCGGACTGGAGATGACAAAGTTATATTATGGACAAGCAGAATATGCTGTAAAAATGACGATCAAAGGGAAATAACTCAGACAGCACGAGGTAGAGTTATGGTTCTTTCGCACTGCACTCCGTATTATTGCAACAAACACACATGCCAAGTTTCAAGTCAATCAGACAGGAGATGACAAAGTTATGCTCCGGACAAGCAGAAAATGCTGTAAAAAATGACTATCAAAGGGAAATACCTCAACGACAGCACGAGGTAGAGTTATGGTTCTTTCGCACTGCACTCCGTATTATTGCAACAAACACAAATACCAAGTTTCAAGTCAATCGGACTGGATATGACAAAGTTATATTCCAGACAAGCAGAAAATGCTGTAAAAATAACAAAGGGAAATACCTCAAAGACAGCACGAGGTAGAGTTATGGTTCTTTCGCACTGCACTCCGTATTATTGCAACAAACACACATGCCAAGTTTCAAGTCAATCAGACTGGAGATGACAAAGTTATGTTCCGGACAAGCAGAAAATGCTGTAAAAATGACAAAGGGAAATACCTCAAAGACAGCACGAGGTAGAGTTATGGTTCTTTCGCACTGCATTCTGTATTATTGCAATAAAAACACAAATATCAAGTTTCAAGTCAATCGGACTGGAGATGACAAAGTTATATTCCGGACAAGCAGAAAATGCTGTAAAAATGACGATCAAAGGGAAATAACTCAAAGACAGCACGAGGTAGAGTTATGGTTCTTTCGCACTGCACTCCGTATTATTGCAACAAACACACATGCCAAGTTTCAAGTCAATCAGACTGGAGATGACAAAGTTATGCTCCGGACAAGCAGAAAATGCTGTAAAAAATGACTATCAAAGGGAAATAACTCAAAGACAGCATGAGGTAGAGTTATGGTTCTTTTGCACTGCACTCCGTATTATTGCAAGAAACACACATGCCAAGTTTCAAGTCAATCAGACTGGAGATGACAAAATTATGCTCCGGACAAGCAGAAAATGCTGTAAAAATGACGATCAAAGGGAAATAACTCAAAGACAGAACAAGGTAGAGTTATGGTTCTTTCGCACTGCACTCCGTATTATTGCAACAAACACACATGCCAAGTTCCAAGTCAATCGGACTGGAGATGAAAAAGTTATGCTCTGGACAAGCAGAAAATGCTGTAAAAATGACGATCAAAGGGAAATAACTCAAAGACAGCACGAGGTAGAGTAATGGTTCTTTTGCTCTGCACTCCGTATTATTGCAACAAACACACATACCAAGTTTCAAGGAAATCGGACTGGAGATGACAAAGTTATGCTCCGGACAAAAAACTGGACACCGCCCGCACGCCCACCCGCCAGTACGCCATGGGTGATCCCATAATACCCCCCGTCTTCGACGGGCGTATAAAAAGGAGAAAATGCTGGTACCCAGCTTGTTCTCCTTTTACCACTATGTTTTTTACCCAATCAAAAACAAATTCCATCACTTGAGCTACATCTAAATTGCTTTGAATTTGGACAAGTCAAAAATTTTGTCATCTGGTAACGAGTCAACAAAAACATATTAAAAGAAAATGAAAGTTCTCATGTCACACAATCATAACTTAACTCTTTACCAAACAACATAATTGTAGACTGGTCCAAAACAGAAGGCATTTACAGATGAATATGAAAGGTGACCCAAATAACAAACTTTGTCCTTGACAGGGAAGAAAACATTGTGGGAAAAGGAGAAAATACTGGTAACCAGCATTTTCTTCTTTTCCCATAATGTTTTCAAAATTCTTCTTCCTCAGGGTTATTTGGTAAAGGTTTAATAAAGAAAAATTAGCATTAAGTTTTTCAGGGAGTAAACTCACAACATGGTATCATGGATGATAAATATCAGGGATAAGTATCAGACATGATGATAAACAACCTTAAGTGATTCTCCCTGTGTGTAAGTGCAATGTTTGTTTTATTGCTGTTAGCTGTCAGATAGACGGATAGGCAATCAAATTCACTTGTTGCCATGCCTGGTTGCTCAGTTGGCATCATATAGGTCTTGAAACCAAAGGGTCATTGGTTCAAATCCCCAGCTCAGCAAATTTCTTTCCAAGGGTTGATGACAGTCATTGTGAGTTATTCCTCTCTCACTGCTCATGATCGTTTAGATAATAATTATGTGGGACAGTAAATCAATGGCTTGGAAAGAATATTGAGAGAATATTGGAGTAAAAAAAACTCCAAATACATGTAGCCATTAACTAGTTCATTTCACCAATCAGAAATTGTTTCTTTGAAAAATAGCATAAGAAAGAAAATTTGATTGGTTGTTAATTATGACTTTAATTATCTACAGTATAAGATTCTCTAAAGAGGTAAATGCTGTGCTTGTCAGTCTATATTGGCCACAACGGCAAGTCTTGTACCAGTACTATTGAACAAGAAGCTATTTTAGAGAAAGTCAGTGTTTTGGAAACACAGGTGGTTCAGAAGTATGTTTTTGATTCTCCTACAGAGATATCTGTTTCAATCAGAACTTTATCAATATTTGTTATTACCTGCACAGCCTACTAAGCTTATCAGCTTCAAGCAGTAGATCAATCTTTTTCTCTTAAATCCAGGAAAATCAGAAAGCAAAAGATTCTAGATTCAAGAGAATCATGAAGCAACCAATAATACTGGGTACATTAAACCTTGCCCAAACTATCCAAGGTTTTAATGACCCTGACGAAAAAGCCTTCTGAAAACATTTTGGGAAAAGGAGAAAATGCTGGTAACCAGCATTTTCTCCTTTTCCCATAATGTTTTCTAACCTTTCAAAAACAAATTCAGTTATTTGAGACACATTTAAATTGTCATCTACAAATGTTTTCAATTTGGACCAGTCTAAAATTTTGTTACGTGGTAAAGATTTAAAGTAATCTAATGTTCCTTCTTTTAAGCTCCTTTCCTGCCAACAACACAAATTCATCTTTTCAAGTCTTCAAGGGGTCCATTTAAATTTGTACCATGATACAGAATTTCCTGTATATAAATATTTTTCTTTGCAAGCATAAAGAAACTGGATAGTTACATTCAGTTACATTCAGTCACATTCAGTAAAAAGGTGCAAAGGCTGAAATAATGGCATGGCCCTTTTAAAATCGGTAACATGTTCCTTTTTTTTTTGAGACCATATGAAATTATATCACTGTACTTATTTGAATACAATCCCACATAATCTTGTGTTACTGATCATGTGGCATTTAAAAAGGCCATTGCAAAACTCTGGTGCAAAATCTAAAAATAAAATTGAGCAGCTATCCCATTAAGGAAATCCCATTAAAACTTCCTTTTCCCTACATTTCACTTTCTTATTTATTGATGGTCTGTCAACTATTACCTGACCATCAGTAATAAATTACTTTTATGTTTGGTATGATTACAATAATATAATAAGCTCTAATTTCAATGTAGGTTTTCATTCTATTTTACTATGTTTTTGGTCATAGTTTAGTATGACAGGTGAATGTGAAGATCAAAGATCAGACTATGCATTCTGTGCAGTCTGGTCTTAATCTCAACCATCCTCAAATGCTACCTGCATATCAGATTTCAAAAGCTTCACACATCCAGTCCTTCCTCATGTCTTGAAGCATTTGCTGCAGTGACAGACAAAAAAATTGAGCAAAAAGGAGACATTGCTTACAAAATGACAAAATTTTCATATCGTTCCAAATTTAAAGCATTTGCAGCCAACAAAATTTTAATTAAATGTAATTAAAATATTGGGACCTCAGCCCTTTAACCCTTTACCAAACAATCCCTGGTTTTTATGACCCTGAGATAGAAGCCTTTTGAAAACATTGTGGGACAAGGAGAAAATGCTGGTAACCAGCATTTTCTCCTTTTCCCACAATGTTTTCTATCCTGCTGGAAACAAATTTCAATTTTTGAGTTACGTTTATTTTGTCGTCTGCAAGTGCTTTCAATTTGGACCAGTCTAAAATTTTGTCATTTGGTAAAGAGCTAAAGGATAGAAAGCAATGAAAGAACAGTTCCCAGCATTTTCTCTATTTCAAATAATGCTCTCAAAAGCCTCTCTTCTCTGCAGTGATGGGACGTTGATCAGGAAAGATTAATTAGTGATCACTTAACTGTCACTGATGCTGATCATCAATTACAAATACCTAAATCTGGGTAAAACCTTAGTACATCAAGTTGTACCATTTTACAAATCAAAATCAACCAAGGGATGCTAAACTCAAGCAACGGATACAACTCTTAATGACATGATAACATGAAAGTACGATGACGAAAATGGAAACTGACACAGTTGAACAGGGAGTGGAACAGCTTGAAACTTATTCCTACCTGAATGCAAAAACAAAATATGAAGTTTTGAAGTATTTTGGCATTCATAAATTAAAACGAGCCTCAGGCAAAATATAATTTAGATCGGAGTAGAGCCGTCTGTGGAATATGTAGAAGACATACCAAAATACGGGTAGGAAAATGTCTTATCATGTTCATGCAGACGGATAACCAATTAGATCTATACGACTGATTTATCGCATCAGAAGTGGTATCTGATTCTAACTGATCATCAGTTATCATTTTCAACTGATTTCCCAACAACACTTCTAAGGGTTCTCAGAAACGACAGATCATTTGGTAAAGGCATTTAACAGCCATGGATGTTATCATGAAACTACCAAGGCTCTACACGTAGAAACTAAAGAAGATTTGATGTATACAAGTAAACATATTGGCATGACTGGGTCTATAAAGGGATTGGTTTTCCATAAATTCTAAAGAGTGACTTGGAAATAAAAACACATTCCTTTTTTTAATATTTTTGGAATCAGATCTTGTAAACATAGGTCTTTGCTGCCAAAGATCTGGCTAATCCATTTGACTTTCTGGATAAAAAGTCAGTATTAGCAGGCTGACTTGAATTCCAGTCATGACGTCTACAGTTTACAGTCTACGTGTAGATGTAAAGAAAAAATTCTAAAACAATTGTTGTTTCAAAGTCATAGCTTAGCACTGACTACTGAATCAGCATCTAATAATCACCATCAATTTGTTTACTTCAGCAGACAGGTAAGAAAAAAACATTGTTTGCACACAGCACTAACCTATATGGAACTGTTTGCACAAGGCACTAATATTTGAGAAATACTTTGCACACAACACCAATCGTCTGGAAGCATCATATGTATAAATTGGGCAATATCTTCTTGGATTCACCTTTCACATTTAACATGAGTTTGTTCATGAGAAAATGGCATGTAATGTTGTACTGCAAAAACTTCTGATGTTGTAAGTACTTTGATTCACTGAAACATCAATACGGTGATCCCATGGGAGAACCATCTTCAGAAAAACAGATGAAAAGTGAAACAGCTTTCTTGACAACAATATTTGAAATAAACCAGCTACAAGTAAAAAAGTTGTAATACTTCAATGCAATGGGTTAAATGTCCCTAACCTCATGTAGCCTCAGTCTGACCCTGCATGAACAGGTAAATTTTCCATCTGTCATAATAATCTGATTGAGTGTCTTAACAAGCTACCACAGCAAGGTAACTTTTTCCATCTCACAGCAGACCACTTTTGAAAACATTGTGACTAAAATATTCCATTCCATTTTTTTTTTTGCAGCAAAAAAGTTAGGGCTTTAGCAGACAGCAAATTTCAAGTCTTGTCCAAATTGTAATTTGCAGACGACATATAAAAAGTGTTTTATGATGAGGGACTGTTTCTGTGAAAGAGTAGAAAACATGGTGGGAAAAGGAGACAATACTGGTCACAAGCACTTTCTCTTACCATATTTTCAAAGATTTTCCTCCCCAGGGTCATTAAAACATGGGATTGTTTGGTAAAGATTAACACATGGATAAGATCAATCTACATTTACCCTTTCCTTAGCAACCATGTGTTTTCAAACCAGAGGAAGATGCCTTTTGAAAATATTGTAGGAAAAGGATAAAATGCTGGTAAACAGCATTTTCTCCTACTCCCACAATGTTTTCTGCCCTTCTGATGACATATCTCATTAACTGAGCCACATTCAATTTGTAGTCTACAATTGCTTTCAATTTTGACAAGTCTACAATTTTGTCGTCTGGTAAAGAGTTAAGTTCTATCTCTAACAGGACCCAAATTCTATCTGGAAATTGTAACTTGGGTGCCATGGCACATATCGACTGTGTCTGTGAAGTCAAAAGTCTATTCCTGCTATCCAGTTAGTTCTAAATTCTACAGAAATGTGTTAAAACCATCCCACGAAATATAAGAAGTAAAAGTTTTGTTCACCGAAATCGTATGAAAAAATAACATGATGAGATGAAAAATCTTGAGAGTCACAAAATATGTTTCCTGTCCCAAAATGATAACAAACATGATCCAAGAAAATTGCGAATCAAGATTCCGATTCCAAATAAATAAAATTTAACACAAACTAAATGTAGCAATTCTCACTGTTTCATAAGAGAGCAACAGTTCAATATGAGGGAAGTTCAAAACCAAGATTTAGATTTTTCTCAAAATTGTATTGATATTTTGCGTAATACATGTACATGTACTTGAATTAAAGAAATTATATCAAACACCAAAGTTATAAAAAGTTTTCTGACTTTGTATCCTATTTTGTGAGAGAAAGTGAAAACACAAAATAAACAAAAACAAAGAAAACCAATTTGCTAAAATAAAAAAAATCCCCAACATTCTGTCAGTTGAAGCTTCTCACAGGAACATTTGACTCTTCACCAGATGACAAAATTTAGATTTGTCCAAATTGAAAGCATTTGAGATGACAAAATTTAGATTTGTCCAAATTGAAAGCATTTGAGATGACAAAATTTAGATTTGTCCAATTTGAAAGCATTTCAGATGACAAAATAAATGGTTTCCAGCATTTTTTTTCTTGCAGTTATTTTGAAAGACTCTCATGTTTTGTTACAAGGTTGGATCATACAGTAAAGGGCTACAGAGTATAGTGTAGTGCTTTTCTTCTTGTTTTAGGAAAAAATTTTTGGATGTTTAGTAACAATTAAAGAATTCTAAGAATTTGGTTAATTTCATTTATTGCAAGTCAAACAAAGCGTCTATCACATTCCTACATTATACCTACTTGATAACTATTATGTATTTTGATTAAAGAGTTAGGTCTAGAGCAGTAACTCTAAAGTATTTAAATCAAATACCATACTCCAACTAAGTGTCTAGAAAACATATTTGAAGATAATAATATCTGAGGATCAATTTTTACAAAACACTTACAATGTTTCTCATGGGATCTTCCTACAGCCATTTACCACACAATCCCAACCCTGATGGAGAAAGCTTTTGAAAAGATTGTGGGAAAAGAAGAAAATGCTGGTAACCAGCATTTTCTCCTATTACCCACAATCTTTTCTATCCTTTTAGAGACAAATCCCATTTATTGACTCATATTTAATAGTTTCGTCTGCAATTGCTTTCAAATTTGACAAGTCTGAGATTTTGTCATTTGGTACAGAGTTAAAGACTTTAAATGCCAAAAACAAATTGGGATGCTTTTGAAAACAACTTCCTGCAATCTAATCTTGGGTATTCTATATATTATATAGACTAAGAGCAACTGTTGAGCTTCTTCCTTTTCTGTAAGTCCATTTGAATAAAATAGCAGTTAGTACGACTAATTTTTCAAAATAGTTTTTTATGTTTAGAATAGTTGGGTGAAAATTTGCCTCAACCAGAGACAGTTGGTAAAATTCAAGCCCCAAACCTTAATGTAAGAGGGTGATATTCTACCCATACATCACCGCCTTCCACCACATTTTTTAGTTTTCTTTACCTCACAAAGCTAACAATCCAAACCGTTAGACTATGTCTACCGTTATAATGCCATCATCATAACAATTATATATACCGTATTTCTCCTAATAAAAGCGCCCTCCCTAATAGTAGCTCCCCCCTCCCCGAAAAACCCTTAAATCATGAATCATGTACATTAGTTGATTAAAATGACAATATTTGAAGAATTTGATGAATATTTCCTCTAATTTTATTAATATTTCCTCTTAACAATCACTAAAACACAAAGAAATACAAAATTGGACAGACTTTTTGCTTTGCAAATGGGGTACAAAATAAAGGCTCCCTATCTATGTTTTGCATAGCTTCCGGGAGCTTTTATTAGGAGAAATACGGTAACAGCAGACTGCATGAAATATAGGGCACTTCATAGTGCACTATATGGCATGACATTTAGGCCTTGGCAAATTAAGTGTAAGTACTTGCTCAAAATATAGATATAGATCAAAAAGCAGTTATTGAAAGAAAAAATAAAAAATGTGAGTTTTCATAAGAACACAAAAAGAATCAGAAAAGAAGAAAATCTTACTTACTTTCCCCTGATATCACATAGAGACAACAGAAAAATTACAATGTTACAGGATATTGACTTATACTGCTAAAATGCAATATGAATAATTACTATTTTAACCCTTTACCAGATGACAAAATCTTTGACTTGTACAATTTCATACCATTTGCAGACAGCAATTTAAATGTGTCTCAACAACAACCAACAATATACGAACCATGCTCTGTGAAAAAAGGGCTTGATGCATTTGTGAAAAATATCAGCCCAGGTCAGCATGCGCAGTCCACGCAGGCTGATCTGGGCCGAAACTTTTCGCTATAGGTCTATTTTATGTATGTCAAAGCACCAGTCTACCTTATGATACAGTCGGTTGTTAGACAAACTGAATTGTATGGATCCCTAATTATGTGATGACTTGCGGGGCATGATGCATCACAGAGATACATTAAGCCCCCTTTTGTCAGATCACGGCTCATATGAATGGCACTCCGGGACAAAGGTATTCATGCATCTTCATAAAAGTTATTGTAAAATATGGATCCAAAGAATCTAAAACCAGCTGAATCTTGAGGTAGAATGGCCCTTTGGCATAGAGAATTTTTAGCAATAGCATTAAGTTTTGACCCAGGTCAGCCTGTGCATACTGTCCAGGCCTATGTGGGTTGATATTTTGGGCAAATGCATTAAACCACCTTTTCACAGAGATTAGCTCATATGTTACCTTTTTTTTGCACAATAAACAACTGTCTAAAAACAGTCAGAAAATGCTACAACATGATGTTTTGGCATAATTATTAAAGCAGTGCATGACCTTGTGCCCAACACTGGAACAGACCAATTAACCTAACATCTACCAGACATAAATAATGTTTGTAGAATACAAAAATATTGGTATTTTTTATGTCTGGTGCACTCAAGCTGCAGCTAGGCAGACATTGCATACTTTCCTAATTTTTTCCTGATTGCATTTTGTATATAACTCCTGACTCACCTTCCTCTAATTATTTTCAAAAGTTCTCTCACCCCCACACTTTATTGTTTCAAGCAGTTCATTCCTTGGTGAGGTATTGAATAACTTTTATCCATTTTGCTACTGATGATACAAAATCACTTTGTACTTTTTCAGTCAGGAAAAATATCCAAATATTGCAAGTTCAAGAAGGGTATAAAATTTTGCTGATTTTGGATCATACTCAGTGCAATCTGCTCTTGGTCTGCACAGTGTCTCCACTCATAATTTAAATGTAGAAATATCTTTTGTGTCTGATAAAATGACCTCTGAAAACTTTGTATATCATTGGTATTGGGCTGAAGGTGCTTTTACACCTTTGGTATATGAACATTGCATGTAATTTAAAAATGGGCCATTTGTTATAACATTTCAAATGTGTTTATAAAAAGAATAAGTTCAGTGAAACCATAAATTTAGTTACATCACGTTAGAAAAGCAAGATATGTATACTTTAATTTTTGTCAGGTCAGGTGCTTTTTGGAAATGCCAATGAGTTTATGTCAATGCCAAGCTCCAGCTACAGATTATGGTATTATAGAAACAACACATTTTTGTTGCCAAATTTCTCTATACTAATATCAGATACATGGTTTACTCTTTGGGTATCAAATGTAGATAATAGACATTTTCAGCTTTGGGAAAAGACAACAATATCGCCATTTCAGGACACTTTTAGTCAGAATATCTTTAAGTAAAAATAAAACATCAAAAGGAGTGGATCCTTCATGTTGTACTTTTTCTACTTATTGTGATCTACATTGTCTCACAAAAGACCTAAGTGGTATTGGTACTCATATGGAAAACTGATGATCATTTTTATTCAAACAAATCAGTAATAAGTTATATGATGGCAACTGTTCAACATCATGGCAACAGTTCAAAGATCCATGTTTCTCTGCTCAATCAACAGTGGTAAATCATAGCTTAACACCTTACCAAATGTAATCAACCTGAATCTTTCATGCCAAATTAAAACTACATGAGAGTATATCTTTTACGATATTTCGGGAAACAGAAAATGTTCATGCTGAGGAGTTTTTCCCTTTATCACAATGTTTTCTATGACTGATACTATCATCCTCAATCAATGGTTGTTTTACAGTTTCAGCTCTGTTTTTCAGATGTCCTTTAATGTCAATATGAAACATTGAACACAAAGTAAGATTATCTAACCAGACTAGTGCTTCATGGGTTGAATCTAGGGCAGAGTTCAATGTCCTTTATTCTTTTAAGGATGTCAGTAAACATGGTGTAATGCTTAGCTACTGTTTGAACATTCATATACTTTATCAATCAACAACTGTCTCTATAATATCTTTGACAACAGCAAATCCAATACATAATGAAGGGAAAAAACACTGTTTTATTCCTGCAAATGCCTTAAATTAAAAGCACTGCTGCAAAGTACAGGCCTTTAAAAAATTTTGTTAGCTTGTCAAAGAGTTCTCTTGACCAACTGTTTTTTCCTATATATTGTACTGGTAATGTCCTTACTTCCAACCTATGTCTTCATTACTTAAAAGCCCAAATAGTCCACATAGTAACATAAGAAATATGCTATAAAACAACATTCATTCAGTATACTTCAACAACTGGATATGCAATAAGTTACAATCAATTTCTTGGACACAGTATAGGAGAACAAAATATAGAATAATGGTGGCCTTGGATTGTAACATTATAGTATTATAGAAAACGAATGTGATGCTACACTATGAAAACTTTCCTACGAAAACAAAAAACATCTTAGGTACTTTGATTGGAAAAAAAAGAGAGACATACCTTGTAATCTGGACCAATAGGTTTCTTGCATTCTTCGCAGTTGTGTGCAAAGAGTTCCTGGTAACAAGGAATACAATATGGCTGCTCCTCCTTGAGGATGTACCGACAAGCTATCAGCTTCTTGTCACAGTTCTTGCAGGCAAGGTGGTCTTTATGGTAATTCTGATCCATTGCTTTTGTGTACTCCCCCGAAAATATCAACTGAAATAAAGAAAAGGTAAACAGATTAATGTTTCTTCACATTACAGTAGGTAAATAGATAATTATTTTGTCCCATATAGTCCAAATTTTTTGCAGCTGACCTTTGTCTTCCAAAATATATTTAGAACTATAAATGACAAAGTTTGAAGACAGATGACAATAGCACAGCTTGTCCACAGTATTCAAAATCTTGCAATAACCTTTACCTTCCTGTTTTAATTAGAGACAAAATTGGTCACTGCATAACTTTTCATTCAAATCTTTACATAAGTTAACTCTCTATAAAACAATCCCTTGTTTTAATAACCCCGATGACGAAGCCAGCGTGAAAAAATCGTGGGAAAATGAGAAAATACTGATACAAGCATTTTCCCCATTTTCAACAATGTTTTTCATCTTTTCAGAAACACATTTTATCATTTGAACCACATTTACTTTGTATTTCTGCAAACTTTAGAAACTGAACAAGTTAAAATTTTGTCCTTTGGTAAAAAGTTTAATTGCACACTGTAAAATTTGAGATCTTGATAACCTAGCTTTGCAAAAGCACTGAAATGAAGTTTACTACAGATTTAAACATAAATCAACCCTGGACAGCCAATGCCTGACAGTGTGATTCCAGTTGTGAAGGACAAGTAATTAGCAAAGACGTTGGACTGTTTCACCCATCAAAACTCTCCAACTCATATCAAACATTGACACATTGCCAGGAAACAGTCTCAATAACTTCACAACAATCTCATAACATTATCATGTTGTTTTCTGAATTATGACAAACTTTTTTTGTATCCAAGTGTAAATCATTGTCAAACAACGACCCATTATTTTAATGAAAAATAAAACTTTTGATATCCCCATAGTAAACATGCAGCTTTTGAAAACATAGAGGTAAAAGGAGCAATTGCTTGTAACAAACATTTGCTCCTTTTGCCATAAGGTTTTCAACAATATCAAAGAACTTAGCTCATTTACAATAATTTCAAATTTTTCATCCACAGTATTTTCAACCATGTGAAAGCACTCAAGCTCATTTACAATAATTTCAAATTTGTTGTCTGTAGCTGCTTTTGATTAGGAAGGTTGTACAAATTGTCATATGGGGACAGGTTATGCATATTTTACAAGGATGTGTTGTTTCTGCTGGATATTTGCTTCAGAAGGAAATGAGTTGGGCAATCTAAAGGATAAACAAAACCCTATCAGTAGCAGACATCTCTGTAACACTAACCTATGGACAAAATTGATGTTCTTTTAACTTTTTAACCCTTTACCACACAATGACACCTTTTAATGCCCCTGAAGAAGAGGCCTTTTGAAAACATTGTGGGAAAAGGAGAAAATGCTGGTAACCAGCATTTTCTCCTTTTCCCACAAAGTTTTCTAACCTATCAAAGAAAAGGTGCATCATTTGAGCCACTATGAAATTGTCCTCTGCAAATGCTTTCAATTTGGATAGGTCTAAAATTTGCCGTGTGGTAAAAGGTTAAGCAGATGGCATCATTTTTGACTGGTCCAAACTGAAAGCATTTGTAGATGACAAATTGAAATTAAGTATCTATATGATGGCAGTTGTCTGTAAAAGAGTAGAAAACCTTGTGGGAAAAGGAGAAAATGCTGGATACCAGCATTTTCTCCTATTCCCACAGGCTTTTCAAAAGGCTACTCCCTCAGGGTCATTAAAACTCAGAACTGTGTTGTAAAGAGTTAACTCTATACCATATGACAATATTTTAGACTTATCCATATTGAAAGCATTTGCAGACGACAATTCAAAAATGGCTCAAATAATTGGATTTGACTTTGATAGGTTAGATAAAATTGTGGGAAAACGAGAAAATGCTCATTACCAGCATTTTCACTTTTTCCCACATTTTTTAAAAAGGCTTTCTTCCTCAGGCTCGTTAAAACTTGGGATTGTGTGGTCAAGGGATAACTATTGATCATCCATGGAAATTAAGGTAGTGACATGAAAACACACTTTTCTCGGAATATTCACCCTCTGGAAAATCTGTTTGTTGGCCTAAAATGAGACTTTACACCCCTTTTAACACTATTTCAGACATCATGTATAAGTCATATCTCTGCAACAGCACACTTATTCATGTCCTATGATTACATCCATATAAGGCTGGGGCTATGGAGTGCCTTGCCCAGGGACATTCCAATGTAAAATTTGGTGCCAGTGGGGATCAAACCATGATTTCCATGATACAAATCCAAATAAAACTACAGTACATGGATATTTTTCACATAAAGAAAATACATGTACTGCTACCAGAGTCAATTTTTTATAAATCCAAAAGTTTACCTATTACCTCAATTACACTTTTTGGTTTCTTTGTTTGGAAAAAAGTTTCAAACTGCTTTCAACAATATTTCAATCATATCACAGGTTTCCTGTGTTCCAACAGTACCTGGCTGGGACTCTGCAGTTCCTTGCCCAAGGACACTCCCATGTGACCAGCACCACCAGCAGGGAGCAAACCATGATTTCCTGCATATGAATCGAACACCTTTTTCCTGATTTCGGATTGTTCATGTTGAATTCGACTGAAATACAATATGAAAAGCCTTGGAAAAAAGGTAATAGTGATAAAGATGGCAGGGACCATTAACCCTTTACTGCACAGTGGGAAAGAAGCCTTTTGAAAACATTGTGGGAAAAGGAGAAAATGCTGGTAACCAGCATTTTCTCCTTTTCCCACAATGTTTTCTACCCTATCAAAGAAAAATTGCACCATTTGAGCCAGATTTTAGACAAGGCTAAGATTTTGTTGTGTGGTAAAGGGTTAAACAAGAGAGCCATGATAGCCCTGTAATGCCCTACTACTTTACAGATAAGTGACTAATAATTGTCATAGACAATAATATTTACTCAGGGTTCGCGTTTACGCCGTAAACATGTCTTTTTACGCAACGGAATTGATTTGGGACGAAACCTAAAAATCACCATTGCGTCCATGGGACAAAACCAAAGACCCGTACCGTTTAACCACCGTTGAAAATACAAATTATGTTTTTTTTTTACCAATAATGTTTTCATGCTTGCAAAAGATCGCTACAAAACAAAATATGACTATTTTTGGAAAACTGCTTCTAAAAATAGCTTCTGTTATATGAATGGCAACCTTTTATCCAAGTTATTGCGATTTTCATCGCATAGCAACCGCATCTGTTGCAGTCCAATATGGCCACCCTGGCAAAGAGAAATCAAGAATCCCAACTGAAAGAACCTAAATTTAAGCCATGGCTGGTATAACAAACGACATTGTACAGCAACATTGTTGTAAAATGTTCATTTTGCCTAGATATCGAAGCAAAAAACTTGCTTACTGATGAATGAACCGACTTAAAGATTGACGCTAACTAGACATCACCATGCAATTGAAATAAGACAAGATGTCTGTTTGTAAAACAGTCATGCCCCCCCTACTGCCACATTGATACAGGAAGTGGCACAGTTCATAAACTGATATCAAAAGAATTGATTGGGAAATATCGATGTCATCTTTTTGATTTATAGCCCACTTCAATTGTTAAACGTGATAATCTGTCAACAGTTCGCATAATTATACACACCGCCGTGTGTATACATACAAGATTGTAAACAGTCGCCGATACACAGACTGGGTTATCGATTTTCTTTTCGGCACATGGCGTTCGACTTCCGCTTTTTCCCAGTCGACTTCGATGCTTACTACGTCCCCGCTAATACGCGAATAAAATGTTGGAGCCACAAGCTGAGCCACATCTGATGATTTTTGAGACACTTTTTTTTGAGCAAATGGCTCAAGTGGTGAAAGGCGGTGCGGGCCCTGAATCATCTGGTGGTCACTGTGACCTTGACCTTATACGGATTAACCTTAAATTTGATAGGGATCATTTACACTCCAAGATGAATACCTGTACAGAATTTGAAGGACCTAGGTCAATTCTGTGTCTAGTTATCATCTGGACAAGGTTTGGTCTATATATCATTAAGTTGAAGGTCACTGTGACCTTGACCTTTGATGGATTAATCTCAAAATCGATAGGTATCATTTACACTCTGAGATGAATATCTGTACAGAATTTGAAGAACCTATGTCAATTCTGTGTCTAGTTATCATCTGGACAAGGTTTGGTCTATATATCATTAAGTTGAAGGCCACTGTGACCTTGACCTTTGATGGATTATTCTCAAAATTGATAGGGATCATTTGCACTCCAAGACGAATGTCTGTGCCAAATTTGACGAACCTAGGTCAATTCTGTGTCTAGTTATCATCCAGACAAGGTTTGGTCTATATATCAACATGTTGACAGTCACTGTGACCTTGACCTTTGACTGATTGACCTCAAAATCAATAGGGATCATCTACACTCCAAGATGCATGTCTGTGCCAAATTTGACAAACCTAGGTCAATTCTGTGTCTAGTTATCATCCGGACAAGGTCTGGTCTATATATCAACATGTTGACGTTCACTCGATTACAGCTTGATGGGACTCAGTTTTCTGATAGGCACCGAGTCCATGGGACTCAGTGAAAAAATAAAAAAATGCCAACGCTGTTTACCCTTTACTAGATGATCCTGTATTTTAACAACCCTGAAGAAGAAGGCTTTGAAATATTGTGGGAAAAGAAGAATATACTGGTAACCACTATTTTCTCCTTTTTCCTACAGTGTTATGTACTCTTTCAAAGACATTTTTTGTCATTTGAGCCACATTTGTTGTCTACAAAACCTCTCACTTTAGAGAGGTCTATCATTTCCTCATATAGTAAAGAGGTTATCAGTATGATGCAGTAATATTTTATAGAAAAAGTGCCCCGCAAGTTAATCCTTTACCACACAATCCTGAAGAGTTTTAACAAACTAGCAGAAAAAAGGCTTTTAAAAATATTGTAGGAAAAGGAGAAGATGCTGGTAACCATTCACAGAGAATTTAAACTTGAGGTTTTGCAGGTGATTTTAGAAGATTTTGAATATTTTTCTGTTTTGTTGCCATGGCAACCAGAGTTCAAGATGAAACAAATTCTTTGATGGAATTTTGAAGAGGACCATGACAGTTTTTTTTCTGTGACTTTCCACAAAAACTGGTTGTGGTGTCAGAAGAGATGTAAAAAAACAAAATTGTAACCCTTTACTATACAATCCTCACTTTTAACCACCCTGAACAAAGTAGCCTTTTGAAAAATTTTGGAAAAAAGAAAATGCTGGTACCCAGCACTTTCTCCTTTTCCCACAATGTTGTCTACTCTTCCAAATGCAAATTTAAATTTTTAGTCACATTTGTCTTGTGCAAGTGCTTTCTATCTGGACAAGTCTAAAATTTGATGGTCGGGTAAAGAGTTGAGCATAAATCAGGGCTTAAAAATAGTGCTGGTCCGAAGTCTGGGACCTACTGAAATGGAAATCGGACCCGCATAAAAAAACAAGGCGAGGGTCCGACAGACCTGTCAAAATGGAGGTCGGACCTGTTCAGTCTTCAAAGTAGAAAGTCCAAAATAGTCCAAAATAAATTCAGAATGATTTAAATTTAGAATAGTCATTCTAATGATAATTCAGGTTTATTTGTTTAGGACGATCTTCGTGTAAAAGTGAACTACTTCGAAAATTTTCCGTACGCCGGCCACCCGAAGACGTTATCACAAACTTATTTAAGTCATTGTAATATCAACACTTTTCCCTGGTTCCCGGTTTGTCTACCATCAATAACAGTTACATGTGGTGAAGCCGGTTAAAATCTACAGTGATAACGTGTATGTTTTTCGCTAAAAGTTTACGAAAAAAAGTTTATTCAAACTTGGGTTTTCATCAAATATCAAACGGAAAACTCCAAAAAAGAATAAAACAGAGCTTTCACAATTGGAGGACAAAAGAAAGTATGAGAACAAAGAGTGAGTTGGGACCTTCCAACAACATTGAAATAAAAGTTGATCATGGGTTTCGTTCCACGACGCAACCGTGCAACTGAGTTGCGCCATAAGAAGACTAATACAATAAAAAATATTCCAAATTGCAAATTTCATGTTGGTCTACTTAATAATGCTAATTGTTTGAACATCTTTCTTCAACTGAAGCCACCAGAGTAAAAGCAAACTGAAATGGTAAGGGTTTTTTTTTTTGTCATCTCCTGAGATATCACTACCCTGTACAATGACACAAAAAAAAACATGGACCTGCCCAAGTATACTTCGGACCCTGCTGTTATAAGGGCCAAAAGGTCCCGGACCCAGCTATCTTTATCACTATTTTTCAGCCCTGTAAATGGATGCATACATACAGAAGCACCAACAACAAACACAGGGCCCCGACAACCTGACTGGCCTTAGGCCAATGAAGACAAAAATATTGTTATTGACAGTAAAATTGTTCATAAGGACTATTTCTCAATACGCCATACTATTTTTCAGTGTTCTTCTATAATTATGTAGAATCACAGTAAAAGGTCAAAGACCAAACTTTATGCCCACAAATCTTCTGGAATAATATACATTTATAATACTGTGCTGTAAGTATCCACCATGTCAAAGAATTAACCTATGAAAGTCTACATTTGTCTACAATGATAAAACTGATACAGCCACAAAAGTACCTGACTAAAAATCCATATTTGGAAACACCAACATTGCAATCTGTAGCACATCAAAAATTTCTCCAATGTTCCACTTTCTTGCTGTAAACATCAATATATTGGTACTAAAGTTCTGATGAGACTTATTCTTAACGTCTGCTGTTAACCCCTGTAGTACTCAACCTCAATTTAATTGCATATATGAACAGTTTACATCAAGATCGAACAGCACAGTCTGATCTTGGATCTTCACTGTCTGCTTCTTTGCCATATATTTTGACAAACACAAATTCCATAATTTGAGCTACTTCCAATTTGTTATCTTCAAATACTTTCTATTCCATCCGGTCTATCATTTTGTCGTCTGGTAAAGGGTTAGGGTTTCACACATGATAAGGTGGAAAAGCATTGTGGCAAAGTGGCACATTTCTCATTTTAACTATTGTCCAAACTACAAATTTAGACTGCTCTCAGTTGAAAACATTTGCAGTCTAAAATTTTGTGGTACGGTAAAAAGGTTAAGTAGTTGAGGTATTAATGATTCATGTCTGATATAGGTAGTCTGAGGTTCATAGGGACCCCCTGAATTTTTAAATATATTAAAAAATGCTTTAGCTATCATACTGAAAATTTGCATAGTTAATAATATTACCTTCACCAACTCCAGGTGAAATTTTCAGAATTTTTCATAACTTAGTTTGACTTTTTTGCATTCAATGCAATGTTAAAAAGTATGAACAAAACAGCTTAAAAATGGTGGGACGGTTGATGGTTTGAGGTTCATAGGGACCCCCTGAATTTTTAGATATATTAAAAAATGCTTTAGCTATTGTACTGAAAATTTGCATCGTTAATAATATTACCTTCACCAACTCCAGGTGAAATTTTCAGAATTTTTCATAACTTAGTTTGACTTTTTTGCATTCAATGCAATGTTAAAAAGTATGAACAAAACAGCTTAAAAATGGTAGGAGGGTTGATGGCTATTCCGAGTGAAGGGTTTACCTGTTTATGAAAACAATTCTCATGCAAGTAAAGTAACTGTGGTGGTCTGTTTGAATTGTAAAAACTTCAACTTTTGAGGCCCTGATCTTGTTTTTTATTTGAATTTTATTTTAATAATTCAATATTGGAGACTTGCACACATTTGTTTACACTTTGTTTTCTTTTCCACGCCCAACCATAGATGTTTTTTTCCGAAACCCGGTCAAACTCTGGCTCACATCACGTGGTATAGCATACAACAATAAAATGAAAAAGGGTGTATTGTATGAAGTGGTTAAGTTCCATAAATTCTTACGGTCAAAGGGACACGGTGTCTTAGAGACTCTAAGGTAAAGTACAGAACTATATTATTTGTACAAAAAGCAATTTCAGGGCCTCATATTTAACTGAATTGAGGTACTGAAGTCATGCACTTGTCCAGTTATGTTTGCTGTTCTGGTCACTGTGCGAAACCATCAGAGAATGTTAAGCTTCTGAGCAAAAATTTAACACTACTGGAATAGCCAAATTTTCTTTCTTGCAGATGAAAAATTCTAATTTTCACTGTGAGAGTGGGTAAGGTCAATTTAAAAGACCCTGAAAAGTTTCATAAAAATTGATGCAGGATTTTTCGAGATATTTGAAAATTCAGGGGGTCCCTATGAACTGCAAACTACCTATACCAATGTTGTAGATATAGAATTTGTGCTGTGGGAAGAGGCAACAGGCAATCATTACCATCTGGAATTATTATTTTTGTGTGTAGACTGTACTTAATGCCTTTTTTCATGCACAATGTCTCTAGCATAATAATTTGAAGCTATGAAAAACATTAGTTGCATAGCATTAACCCTTTGCCATAGAAACATGACTTCCCCTGGCAAATACACAGAATATTTTGGTGAAGAGTTAGAATCATGGAGCAGATGGTTTAGCATCATGACCAGGCTGATCTTCATCCACACCATTATAATTGTGTTGCCCATCATGGCAGTAAAACAGCTTATACAAGGTACCAACATCCCTTTGTATCCAGTTCTTTGGGAGCACTGAATACCACATCACCATGCTGCGTCCAAGATCTAAGATCAGACTATGTCAGGGTTGTCATCAACTTTTTGAAAGTGGTATAGCCATGGAACTCCTATGATGTCTCGAGTGCTGGAAGCATGTGTGGGGAGGGGACAGGGCAAGAGCTGGGGGAGTCCCTATCTGGTAAGAGAGACCTCCCCAACGAAAACCTTTTAATTCAAGACATCTTTAGAAGCAATTCTAATACATTTTGAGACCATTTCTACTTGTGAAACTCAAGAGTAGTCACAATGGGAAAAAGCAAAGAAAGAAATATGAAAATAGCGGTATTAGGCCAAAACCATATTTGGCCAATAAAAAGGTCTGGCCATGGCTGGACTGGCCAGACAGCCAAAGACGGCCCTTTACAATCTGATCTTTAACTATTCCATCATAAGTTGTCCATCATGGTAGTGAAATAGAACATCATGGCAGTGAAGTAGATAACTTACACAAGGTATCCAATATCTCTATATTCAATCCTATGAAAGCACTGAATCTCATGAAAACTTTCCTGTGAAATGAACACCAAAATGAAAAGTAATTACTTCTAAGCTGACACACATGTGGGCTATTTTATGACAGTAAATAATGAAAAGAGAATGAAAGCTCAATAATAGTGTCCTCTTTTCTCATTCAATTAACATGGTCTCTCCAGTGCAACATTACACTATCTCCACTAACTTTAGGAACAGCAAATGCAAACATTATCCCTTGTACGGCTTACGCTGCATTTAAGTGCTTATTGCTGACAGTATTGATCAAGAACAGACTGCACATAATGTGCAGTCTGATGTTGGATCTACACTGTCCCTTTCTTTGCCATATATTCTTACAAAAGTAGCTTTGAAATTGCAATTTTTGCATCTTGAGTACTGACACGGCAATTCCATTACAATCTCAATTTCATTTAGCTATGTAGCATTACAAACATTAACCCTTAACTCCTTATCAAATGACAAAATTTTGCACTTATCAAACTTGAAAGCATTTGCAAACAACAAAATATAAACTGTCTTTGATAGGTATGGTGGGAAAATGAGAAAATGCTGGACACCAGCAACTTCTTTTCCCACCATCTTTTCCTTAGTATCGTTAAAACTGTGATTGTTTGGAAAGGGTTAAATGCCCTAAATTAAGGAAAAAGACTTTCAATCAGGAAAAAAAGAGTCCAAATATTGCTATTTCAAGGTTGATTCCTGCTGAGTATGTAATGATGTAGAGGACAGTATAGATCTAAGATCAGACTCTATGTTCTATGCAGTCTGATCTTGATATATACAATGTCTGCTAGAGCAAATTAAGTTGGTTGCAGTATGTTAAGTTTTAAAGGATTATTACAATACCATTGCAGCCAATTTAAATGCATTGTAAATAATGCATTTATTAGTAAGAGTGAACAACACTGTGGAAAAAGGGGCAAATGCTGGCTATCTATAATTTCTCCTTTTAACACAGTTCTTCAAGAACCCTCTCTCTGAGGATAGTGAAAACACCGCGAAGTAGCTAGCTTTTGAAAACATTGCGAGGAAAGGAGAAAATGATGGTCATCAGCATTTTCTCCTTCATCCACAATGTTTTCTACCCTTTGAAAGACAAATACCATCATAATTACAAGCTACATTCACTTTATTGTCTTCCAATGATTTCAATATAGACAGGTCTAAAATTTCAAATGTAGTAAAGGGTTCATAACACATGCCTAGTCTGGGAGCAACAGTGCACCTCTGGTCTTCCTAAATACCTTGTATGCAAAATAATGAAACTTTCCAACATGACTCATATCTTAACCCTTTACCAAACGACTAAGTTTTGGACTCCAGGAAATTGAAGGCATTTGCAGACAAATTAAATATAGCTCAAATGATGATTTTTTTTTTGATACGGTAAAAAACATGGGGGGGGGGGTTAAGGGGAAAGAAGAAAATGCTGGTTACCAGTCATTTCTCCTATGTCCTACACTGTTTTCAAAAGCCTTCTCTTTCAGAGTCATGAAAACTGGGGATTGTGCTGTAAAGGGTCAATCACTGTGCCCTTCCTCAGGAAAACATAATTTGGTGGACCAGCAATGGAGCTTGTTATCCTCTACAGCACCTGTCACAGCTTAAGTTGCCTTTGTCATCAGTGAAGATCAAGACCAGACTGCACAAAACATGCAGACTGCATAAAACATGCAGTCTGATCTCTGATCTACACTTTCCACTTTACCAAGACAATCTCGACAAGAGAAACCTGAAAGTTGCAAATATTTGGGTTTTATATCTGGTCTAAAAATATCTGCTAGGCTTATTTAGTGCTCTAAGGGTTAAACCTTTACCATACGACAAACTTTTTGACTTGTCGAAATCGAAAGAGTTTGCAGAGGACATGATAAATGTTACTCAAATGATGGAATTTGACTTTGTAAGGGTAGAAAACATTGTGAGAAAAGGAGAAAATGCTGGTTACCAGCATTTTCTCCTTTTCCCACATTGTTTTCAAGAGTGCTATTTCTCAGGGTCGTTAAAACTTGATAAGCTGAACCGACCATTTTTTTTTTTTCAATTTTTTATAGACCAACCAAGTTTTATCATTACCAAGGCCACTTATTCCACATTCGCTAGTCTGTCAGTACTTTCTGTACTTTGATTTTCTGTAAGTTTTTGTTTTGCAGATTTGAATAGAATGATAAAACAGACCAGAGTTGGAAAACAAAGCTGTTGTTGGTAAGAGTTGGAAGAATCAAATGAACTGGAATGGAATTTAAACTCTAAAGAGTACTAAACTTTCATCTACATCATTGAATCATGTTGTCAGTCAGCCGTTAAATTGTTAACCAGTTACCAAACAGCAAAATTTTAGATTCACCTGTATTGAAAGAACTTGCAGGCAACCAATAAAATGTGCTCAGTTTCGAAATTTGTCTGTCTAAGGTAGAAAACATTGCGAAATAGGCCAAAATATACATTTTACCAGCATTTTCTCCTTTTCCCACAGTGTTTTCAAAAGCTTTCTCTATCTTGATCCTTTAAAAACTTGGGATTGTAAAGGGTTAATAGACAAAAATATCTTAAACTTGTCTACATTGAAAGCATTTTTAAGCAACAAGCAATAGTGAGCCTCTCATGATTGGATAAAAGTGTGGAAAACATTGTGGGAGAAGGAAAAAATGTTAGTCACCAGCAATGTCTCCTTTTCGCTCAATGTTTTCAAAAGCCTTCTTTCTCAGGGTCATAAGAAAGATAGAATCATTTGGTAAAGTGTCAAGGTAAGTTTTGTTCCTATGAAAAGAGATCTAATAAAGTGATACTTGCGATAAAATAGCAACAAAAACAAGAGGGCCATGATGGCCCTGTATCGCTCCACTGGCTAATAAGTAAAGACCCTACATGCCAAACATTACAATTCTTGGCCAATTGGTTTTGAACTTGAGGACATACACAATTTTCTCTATAAAATCCCACCAGAAAGTAATGACCCAAGGGCAAAGCCAGTTTTGACCACAGAGCTATAATTACTCGAATCCTGGTAGAGGTCAAGAAGATAAAGCCCCATACTAAATAATTAAGGCGTAGAATGTATGGTTATAAACAAGATGATTTTCGAACTTTCCTCAATAAAAGACCCTGTAAAACATTAGACCCCTGAGACAGGGCTAAATCTGGAAGCCCTAGGTCTTATGGTAAGTAACAAGAAGATTTCTAAAGTTTTCACTATATCAGTCCATGTAAAACTTGTGAAAATTTCAAAGATTTTCAATATTTTTCAGTTTTGTTGCCATGGCAACTATAGTTTTTGAAGGAATAAAACTCTTTCAAGAAATTCTGAAGAGGACCATGGCAGGATCATGTCTATGAAGTTTCATCAAAATTGGATGGGTAGTTTGAGAGAAGAAGATGTTTGAAATAAAAGTTAATGCACACGCACAGACAGACGCACGCACGACGGACACCAGGCCATGACATAAGCCTGCTGGCTTTATCCTTTTGAGCTAAAATTTGCTCATAAAAAACAAATTATGTAAGAATATAAATAGAAAATTTTAACTATGAAGAAAGAATAAAATTAGCATTTGTAGGCTGTTTTGGCAAGAATAGGTGAAGAAGAAAAAAGTTGTATATTGTTAATATAAGTCTGTGTTTTCTCTGCAGACTGATCTTGATTCAAACTGTTCAAAACAGCACTTTACATTATCCTTAGAATGCTTAAAGTAATGAAGATGGGTTAATCTAGACAGGCACATTACATTAATCTTTCATGGCCAAATGCTGAAAGTGTGGGTTTTAATAGTCTGGGCCCATTCACTAACTATTCTCAATAGCATTCTTAGTCTAATTACCAGCAATTTTCTAAATTCCAAAGAAACACAATTTCTGATTGGCTACACCAAATGGTTTTGCAAATCAGGAATTGTACTACTACTTCATTTGGAATAGGACCAAGAATGAATAAAAACAGTTGATGAATACAGGCCAAGGTGTCCTCTGATCAATCCCAGATAGGGGCCTGTCATTTTTGGTATTTGGTTTGATATTTTCCCCTGTACCTATTACATCACCCAGGAAGCATTGATGAGAGTGCAGTTGCCCATATACAACATAAATTGTTGAATACAATCTTAAAAACCATCAAACATCGGCAGACATACACACTTCATGAAAATTACAACACAAAGCAGCCATAATTACGGTTAAAAAGGTAACAACTGTTTATAACAAAGCAGTCCTCATGATTTATTGTTTACACGGTCATGTAAATGTCATGTAGGAAGAACACATCCATTATATCTTATAGTAACAAGACGTCTTTTATAACTTCTATATCATTCTCTATCATGATATCAAAGCTTTTACACATACAAATGGTAATTTTGTGTGCAGTCTTCTATTTAACTATTTAATTGCTCAGCCAATGAAATAGGCATAATAACTATATTGTTACCAGAAAAAGAGCAGAAAGTAAAACGTTCTGCAAATCAAAAATTGGGGGAAAGCAGTTAAGAGGGGACCTATCAGGATAGCTTGCATTTGCATAATAATTTTAAAGGTGTGCAGATCAAAAACAAAATTGCATATTCTGTGCAGTCTGATCTTAAATCTACTCTGCAATACTAATAGCTGTTGCCCTTGAAAGCCCATTAGCGGCAAAAAGTGCATACTTTGGGAGTTAACTTAAGTGTGGTTCAAATAATGTAATTTGCTTTTAAAGGGGCAGAAAACATTGCAGGAAAAGGAGAAAATGCTGGTTACCAGCTTGATTAATTGAATGGTATTTTACACTTTCAACATAATTTGTTATATCACGGTGACAGCTCACAATGTTCATGTATTTCCTAGGTTTCACAAGTACTAGGCTCGGAAGTGTCTTGCCAAAAGACTATCCCACGAAAAATCCACTGGATCCAGCGAGGCTTGAGCTCTGGGCCTCCAGGTCACAGGTCCTGAGCCATGCAGGACCCCGCCAACATTTCCTCCTTTTCCATAATGTTTTCGAAAGCCTTTTTCCTCAAGGTCATTAAAACTCTGCATTGATTGTTTGGTAAAGGATTAAACATGGAAATAATTTTCTGCTCTTTTGGAAGATTTTACAATAAAACAAACTTCCACAATTCTGTAGCTCTTTCATCTCAGACTTCCAGGATGCTTGATTCCCTGTTTGGTGCTGACCTCTCTACAAAATGACTCAATGCTAGCCTCATCCAAACTCAAAGCATTTGCAGACGACAAATTAAATGTTACTCAGAGCTTGAAAGTTGTCTTTCAAAGAGTAGAAAGCTTTGTGGGAAAAGGAGAAAAAGTCAGTTACACGCATTTTCTCATTTTTTCACAATGTTTTCAAAGGTCTTTTTCCGAAAGGGTGTTAAAACTAATAATCCTGTGGTAAAGGGTTAATACTGTAATCTGTGATATTTCGGTTATACCACAGCAACAAGTTCACCTATCCATGTATTACTTGAATTTCTCTAGCAGCGCAAGGGACAACAGTGGCCGCTTTTCCACTTCCAAATTGAGACAATTCTAAGGATACTAAGGAAACTACGATAAATTATGTAGACCAAGTAGGTCAAAATTAGACTGCAAAGAATATACAGCCTAAGCATTCTAAGCAATACTGTCTCATGTATTCAAGTAAGAAGGAGCTAAGTATTGCCCAGCCTTTGACAGCAATATCAGTGATCAAGATCAGACAACAATCTGATCTAGTATCTACTCTGCCAACAAAAAAACCTCAAGATGCTTGAAGCATGCTATGAGTTAAGCATTAAAGCCCCTTTCACAATTATAGTTGCCTTTGCAGCCAGCCTAGATCAAGATCAGGCTGTACAAAATGTTCAGCCTGATCTTTGGCCTACACTGTCTGCTTTGCTAATACACTGTAGACAAAAACAACCAAGAAATTGCAATTATTTGGATCGTATTTTGTTATCATGTTTGGTTATTTGGTGCTCTAAAGGTTAAAACTTTACCAGACATCAAAATTTTAAAACTTCCATGTTGATAGCATCTCCATCCGACAAAAACAAAAGTTTTATGATGAGAAGTATCCTTGGAACAGTAGAAAACACTGTGGGAAAAGGAGAAAATATTGGTTACGAACAAAATTTCAAAAGCCCTTTCCTAAAGCTTATTGTAACTTGAGATTGTTCAGTAAAAGGATACGTGAGTAGATTTAGACAAGAGACTGTGTGGGCAGTCTATCATTAATTGCTATGACACCTTTATAACATTACTAACATCACCATTGCCCATATGATCAGGTCAAAGATTTAGTCATAATGCATAACCTCTTTTTTACCTACTATGTTATCAACTTAACACTTAGGCTTCTACGCGCAATTTTGTGAGCTTTTGCAGACAGTGTAGATCACTGAACGTGCAGTCTGATCTTGGATCTACCATGTCCAATACAAATCTTTAAATCATAAACTAAGGGTTTTCACTATTGGCCAGAAATCTTAAGTTTAAATTATTTAGTAGCTTAACCCTTTACCCAACAATCCCTGGTTTTTACGACCCAGAGGAAGAAGCCTTCTGAAAACATTGTGGGAAAAGGAGAAAATGCTGGTAACCAGCATTTTCTCCTTTTCCCACAATGTTTTCTACTCTTCTAAAGTCAAGTTTCAGTTTTTGAGTCACGTTTATTTTGTCGTCTGCAAATGCTTTCAATTTGGACAAGTCTAAAATTTTGTTGTTTGGTAAAGAGTTAAGGGTTCAATTTCACTTATCAATGTTATCAACTTTGTTATCAAATACGATTTCACTTATCAGCAAACAAAACACCAAGATCCTTCGAAATCTCTACAGAGCATCTACTGACAAATTGCTCTGTTAAATCATTATCTTGCTAATATACTTCATAACTTGAACTACTGTGAAAGATTCTTGCTGTGATTAATAGATTTATTCCTGTGAAGAAAATTTGAATCATTTAATGTGGAAATGCTGCAACTATGTATCTTTTGCACTGAAGACAATTTTAAAGATAGGCCTGTTAAAATTTAGAGAGAAAATATGATTCAGATTTATCACATTAAACCACAAGTCCGGCAAACATTGGGTAAAGAAAGAACAGTTTGTGAGAAGCTAGCAGAATCACTTGATTCACATCATTGAAAGGCTGGAGACTTTTATTAAAATGTTACTGTCTTGGCAAGAACAAACACAAAGTTACTTAAAGGTTTTTAAACTAATAAATTACTGGGTTTTTACTCATTGAAATTTAACTATGTTGGCATCATTGTGTCAAACCAAACAATTAATGTTTATTGGATATTATTTTTTTTTCCTTTCAAAACTTTTCATTTTTACAAAAATTAAAAAAATAGAATTGCTGGCTTTTATAATAGAACACCATAAAATAAAAAGATGATGAATTATCCTTAGTGTTCAAATATGCAGGGCCAATAGATTCAATATCCTACCTAGATAACAGATACAAAGTCCCAACACTTCACAAGAGCACACAAAGTTTTTGAAAGCACTCCAAACTGAAGATCTTGTTCAGAAATCAAACCTAGCCTGATTATATACAGGCAGTACATCCACTTCTCTCCCACACAGTTCTACTGCAGTCTGGAACCTTCAAGACAGCCAAAACATGGAACCAGCATGTCTATCCTTTCTTTTATGCAAAAATCAGTCATATTTGTGAAGAATATAGATACTAGTTAAAGTCAAAATCACAAGTCAAACATACATAAATGAGAAAGAAGTGAGCAAAAAATTTGCTCTGATGCATAATTGGATCCCACATTCATTATTTTTTGCTTCAGATGTCATGAAGGTATTCCTCAACAGAGAAAAAGGCTTAATCCTTGGGCTTATCAGGGCATAACTGAAAAGTCTTTTTACTGAGGGTTTAGATCAAGACTTTGCAGTCTGATCTTGAAACTACACTGAGATTTTGTGATATGTTCAGGCAAAGTACACCTTGAAATTGTGATAACCAAGAGTTTATCGATTTCATTTATTTAGTGTTATAAGGGTAACTTCAGGACCAAACGGGATATTTTCAGTCTAATAGTAAGACTCAATTAATTGGAATTTCTAGATTGCCCTTGTTATGAATTTCTCAGCAAAGCAGGCAGTGTAGATCAAAGATAAGACTGCACATTTTGTGCAAACTGATCTTGATGTACACTGGCCAAAATGGTGACTATACTTGTGGAAGGTGTTTCAAGGGTTAATTATCTCAAGCAAGCAGGGAATGATTGTAATTATGAATCAGTATAAAACACACCTGGATTCCTTGGGGGAGAGAGATCAAGCATTATCGTGGTGGATACTTCATTAGTAGACTTTATAAATAGGTTGTTTATCATGTCCTTCTAGGAAACAAGTTTTATGAGAACTTTCCCCTGTCAAAAGCCATAAGTTTTAACGCTATATCACACAACAAAATTTCAAACTGGACTTCAATGAAAGCATTTAGAGACCATAAATTATATGTAGCTCAAATGATAAGATTTATACTTCATAGAACATGTTTTTGGAATCGGACAAAATTCTGCTTTGCCAAAGCTTTCTTCCTCAGATTCCTTAAAACACCACAGTGTTTAGTAAAGGCAGAAGTGTCTTTAAAACATGCACAAACAGAAGTAGCAAATTAGCAGGCACATCAGAATGGAACAGGAAGGTGAGATAGTCAATTCATTGATGTTACTCAGAAATAGCTCAACATGTGGCAATTCAAAATAGTCAAATAATAGGAAACAAAAGTTTTCAGTTGTGGCTAGCAAAGTTTAATATCAGACTGCACAGAAATTGTTGCATCATTCTAATTTCAGTTCTATACCATTTGCTTTTTTGTACTTAACTATGACCAAGGGGAATCTTAACCCTTTACAACACAATCCCAAGTTTTAATGACCCTAAGGAAGAAGCCCTTTTGAAAACATTGTTGGAAACGGAGAAAATGCTGGTAACCAGCATTTTCTCCCTTTTCCCACAATGTTTTCTACCATTTCAAAAAATGAAATGATCATTTGGGCCACATTCAATTTGTCGTCTGCAAATGCTTTGAATTTGGACAAGTTTAAAATTTTGTCATTTAGTAAAGAGTTAACTGTTGAAAGGTTAAATCATAAGAAGCCATGCCTCAATTACTACAAAAGCATGTTTCTATGCCTTTGCTGTCTGCTTATGAAGCGGCTACAAGGATAACATTTGTAGTGACAAATGGCCTGCAACACGTGAAAAGGGGCATTCGGACATTTGCGTAAAGTGTCATCTCAGATCAGCCTGCACAGTCCGCACAGGCTGATCTGAGATGGCACTTTATGATTACACTAGATTTTGTCCAACAGTAGACTTGCGCAAAACAGAAAATAACATAAAAACGGACAGTGTCTTTTCAGATCAGTCTGCGCAGGCTGATCTGAAACGACACTTTACGCAAATGTCTGAATGCCCCTTTTTGCATGTTGCAACCCAAACGATATTTGCTTTTGAATTTCTTAAAAATAATTCTTGAATGCTGGGTCAATATTTACAAGTTTCATAGATGTAGTTAACTTCTATATATGGAACAGAAGTTTTTTGAATGTTTGATATTTTTATGTTTCAGCCATTTGTCTTGCATTTCAGGTGCATCATGAAATTTTGTGGCTTATTTTGGGTGCTTAAGGCTGTATTCAACTATTTTTTCATATTATTGTGCCCATTAAATCAATCCATTTCATTACAACCCAGTATTACTTACAACTAATAATAGTTCCAAGCCAATGGCTGCTTTTAAATATGAACAGAGTCATAAAAATACTTTTGGGTGAGATAGCGCAATGGCTTTTATCAATCCTTGGATGGGGGCTTTGGCTAACAAAAATGAATCAGCTTGGTATCAAAAAAAGGTAATCATTGAGGATAAGGGACCTAATGTCCATTAGCTGCATGATGATCTATAGAGATAAGACACTGATAATTGAAATTGAGTGTGAAATATTTATCCTAATAGACCATCTGACGGATCCTTACTCCATTATGTAAAAGTCTTACCAAAAGAATAGAATACAAGAGAGCCATAATAGCCCTGCATTGCTACATGGTATCTTAGAGAAAATAACGTTCATTTAACTCTTTACCAAATGACAAAATTTTAGACTTGTCCAAATTAAAAGCATTTGCATACGACAAAATAAACGTGACTCAAAAATTGAAACTTGACTTTAGAAGAGTAGAAAACATTGATGGAAAAGGAGAAAATGCTGGTTACCAGCATTTTCTCCTTTTCCCACAATGTTTTCAGAAGGCATCTTCCTCTGGGTCGTAAAAACCAGGGATTGTTTGGTAAAGGGTTAACTTTTATCCTGCTAAATAAGTTAAATAAATCTTTCAAGCCAATGGTAAAAACTCAAATAATATGTTATTTCAAACTTCCCTTTTGGAGAAATATATCTCCTTACTGGACAGTGTAGATCTAAGATCAGACTGCACATTCTGTGCAGTCTGATCTTGATCTACACTGTCCGCTTAAGGTCAGTGAGTCACACTTAGCTGCTAAAGGATTAAAAAGGTATTATCAACCCCCCAATTCTAGATAATTTTCACAACCTTGTCCAGAAAAAATGACTTTCACATGACAGTAAGGTTTTGCTTATAATTATCCAAGTGCCCTACTTTTTGGTCCAGAATGACCCAAATTCATCCTTTTCATGTTATCAGATATTTTCAAGGCAAATATTCTTACCATACTTCATGATCATATGTGTAAGATAGAATATTCGACCTCTATAATTTGGCCTCTACAATGCACACAACGTTTCCTAGATTTGACCTTAACATCCTACTGCTTTGCAGAATGTTTGGTAAGTGCTTCCAATGAGGCTCAAACCCAGGGCTTCCAGGTTACAAATCCTACATCTACCAAAGCCATATTTAAAGGATCTCTTAGACAGAATGTATCAGCAACACAGGTAGTTAGTCTTCGAGTTCAAAGTTGAAATTAGAATTCAGAATGGTTAGTGCAAGAAGACCCTGTATTTTTTTTGTATTGAAAACTGGAAATAACTACAATGTATTTCATCACTTTTTACTCTAGTCAGATCTATGCGAGATTCTTAAATAATTTATTCTGCAGTCTATAGACCTTTTTTAGAACGCGGTTCGTTGCCAAGGAAATTCAATCCCAGAATTACGTCCCACAGTCAAAACACCCCACTTTGATTTAAATGTCCAAAATTTCCATTCCGAATCGGAACACTTCCCCCTTAACCGTCCCCGTATTTTTTTTTCAAATTATTTGTTCAATATTGTATCGTCCTTTTTTTTTTTTTAAAGAGATTCTATAAAATTCTTGTTTTAAATTTTAGGTCTATTGTTATTATTTTATAGGTTATCGATTATTAAGGCATATCCTGCCGAATTTATATTTTTGACCAGCTTGACAGGAATTTGCGTTGAAGTTCGCGTCATTTACCGTAATCAGTATCACTCAAAACCAGTATCATAAGAACTTGTGAGAATTCAAGATCAGACTTCCCCTATGTACGAACTTTTCTCTTATTACGCTTTTCGCGGAGTCCATAACAGATAACGCACTACAGGCTAAGGGTTACTTATCATATTGTCTCCCTCCATAATTATGTATTTGACACGCTCAAATGGCTCCTTGTGTACAGTGATCTCCAAATTACTGTTAAAACTGTTAAACTTCCATCTACCCTTATCAAACATTCCCTCGTGAAAAACAATTATGGAAAAAGAGCAACCATACACGACAACAGGATTTGTTCTATGTTATAAAAGTTCTATGATAAAACTAACAAGTATGTGATATATTTGGTGGGTACAAACTAACAAGTATGTGATATATTTGGTGGGTACCCTTTCTAAACCCTTTACCTTACTCTCCCTCGTCTTAATTAATGACCCTACATAATATGGCTTGAGGAAAAATTATGGTGACGGTAAAATGCTGGCAACAAACATTTTTCCTTTTTCCACAGTATTCCAGCCCATACTTTGCAGGGTTTGTCTGTTACTGCCTGGAATCGGTTAACCTTTGCTTTGATGATGTTGTAGCTCGTATAGATCTGACATTCGCATGTAACAAGCACATGTAAGGACCCAACCATTAACAGATTTGTAGGCGTGCATATTATTTCTCTGAAACTGTCCTGATCTGTCAGTTTACTAGATAAAGGTATACTGAACCAAATTACACACTTGGCCATTTAGAATATTATCGTTAATCCGCAACGGTGACGCGTTTTCTTTTTTTTTTTCTTTGACGTCTTCGTCTTACTGTCACTTAAATATGGATTTTTTTTTTCAACATGGTTGAACCCTAAGCAAATAAGTTTGTCTATGTATCATTTCTTTGCTTCTTGACAGAACGTTTTTCATGTAATCATTCATAATTTAACGTTTTTGTGCACATAATAATTGGTCACTGCTTTCTTTAGCCTTTTTGCCCTACACGAGTGCACATGCGCAGTTTTCCAGTTTCGTTACCAGGAAGTAGTCAAAACCTAAAAGGGTCTATAGGTAAAGCCGTTTGACAATGGGCTGCTATGGGCCACTAAGTACACTTTTGCAGACAATGAAGATCACAAACAGACTGCACTGAATTTGAGGTCTGATCTTTGATCTACATGTACATTGCACATTAGGGTAAAATCTTCCTGATAAAAAGAACTTTGAATTGCAATCTAAATCTAATGGGAATCCAATAAGGAACATTACCACTGGCTGGAAATATTGACTCATTTCACACTTAAAGGGGTTAGACAATCAATCATCAAACAATGAAACAATGCCTTTATTCAATGCTTCAAGTATAGGAATATTCATCAAAAATTTAAATTAGCAGCAATAAAAATAATTAATATCTTACACTAATTAGGAAAGACAAATTTAAAGAAAAAAAAAAAAACCAAGAAAATCAAAGCACTGAAAGTACTGAAAGACAAATCTTTCTCCCCAAAAGTCCTTTTTGACCCTTTACCAAGCAATCCAGAGTTTTAATGAGCAAAGAGGTTTTTGAAAATATTATGGGAGAAGGAAAAAATGCTGGTTACCAGCATTTTTTTTTCTCCTTTTCTCACAATGTTTTATACTCTTTCAAGCAGCTAACTTATGAAATTTTTTGTCTATCTTTGGTTTCATCAGTACAAAACCATGGTTCTGCAAAACCTTGCACAAGATCACACCAACACAACTAGCAATGCCAGTCACATCAAACCAGAATTCGCTAATTTTTTAAAAATATGTTTTCAAAGGACAGTAAATTAATTTTATGGGGTACAATGTTTTCCACCTTTCAAAAGTAGAATTTAAACTTCAGTATTCGAGCCCTTTTTAGTTTGTCGTCTGCAAATGCTTTCAATTTGGACCAGATAAAAATGTTATCATCTGGTAAAAAGTTAATACAAGTAGCTGAGAAGTCTCATCAGCTACTGTCTTATAGTTATACTATCTGTCGTTACTCAGAACTGAAAAGGGCATAATCCTGGGACCTTACCATTGTAGATTTTGCTTGGCAATTTTTGGGTGGAGAACGCAACAAATGTGCGGAATGAATACTGAACTGGTGAATACACAGGACTTGCATATTCACCATTTCAACATTAATTCAGTACATTTCTTGCTTAATCCCCCTGAAAAGGCCACTAAATATCCATGGTGGGGAGTTCCCGGGATCATGCATGTGAAAACAGGTTTTACTGTGTACTGAATGTCAGTATGTAATATACGATGTACATGAAAGATTGGTTGCCTAACAGATGAATCATTGACTAGATGGACTTTTACAAAATAAGCAATTTCTAGAATTGCCAGATTATTTTTATAATGTGAACTCTCTGTAACAGTCAAGTAACATACAAAGTTTTTCACTTTAAGCATTGAACCAAAACATAAACCTTTACCAACCAGTCCTTTGTTTAGGAAAAAAGGCTCTTGAAAACATTGAAGGAAAAAGAGGAAATGCTGGTGACTAGCATTTTCTCCTTTTGAAATACCGCAAGGTTTTCTTCCCTTTAAAGAAAAATTCCTTTGTTTGATCCACTTTCAACATGTGAGATTCTTAAATTTTGTTGTATGGTAGTCTTACTGGTAACCTCTGAGTCATATGGTCAAGGCAGATCAGGAAAGATATCAATAAGCATGATCCAGTTAAGGTTTAATCCCCAAATATACAAAAGGTAAACATAATAATGACATAAAATAGATCCTTAGATAGAAAAAATATTTACATACAGAATCTGTAGCCATTGTATAGAAATTCTTGTATTTATTTAGATTTCACTTAAATCCGTTACAAGACACGACACTGACAAAAATGCATGGTTTAAGTTCAGTCAATGATAAACAATACCTTTACCACTGGCAAGCCCATATAACAGCGATATGTCACATTCCTGTATCCCTTTTACAACAAGACAAGTGGCAAGTACAGTGAACATTTACTGGTCTTCACCCCTTCACCACACAATCCCAAGCTTTAACCACCCTGTAGGGAAGAAGCCCTTTTGAAAACATTGCGGGAAAAGGAGAAAATGCTGGTAAACAGCATTTTCTGTTCTTCCCACAATGTTTTCTAACCTGTGAAAGACTACCGTAATTCCATCATTTGAGCCACATAATGATTGAAATTGTTGTCTACTCTTTACGGCACATAAAAAATTTAGACTTGGCCATATTTATAGCATTTGCAGATGACAAATTACAATGTGGCTCCAATGATGGAATTCATCATTGAAAGGGTTGAAAACATTGGAAAAACGTCAAACTGCAGGCTACTATATCTAGCTTTTTTTTTTTAAATGATGATTTCTACAACTGTCTTCCTCAGGGTTGGAAAAACACAGAAATATTTGGTAAAGGGTTTACTGCAAGGATGTCAAAGTTCATTATAAAATCATTCAAGAAGTTCTGTAAAATTTAGCTGTCACAGAAAAGAACTAAAATTTGCAACTGAGTACAATAAAACCCAAACTTCAAGTCCTGTGCAAGCACAATCATTAACTATTTCAATGCAACAAAACAGATTTTTGTACATTTAACTACTAAAGAAAAGAAATAAAAGTGATACTTCAAGGAAAGATAAATAAATGTGTGCAACTTGTCTTAATGATGACGGTTTATATTGTGGGAAAGAATATATTGGTCCTACTGCAACAATTTTTTTTTCCACAAATGGTGAATAGCATTAAAGGTCTTATTTGTACAGTAATGTGTTACACTAAGGATAGGCCGCTCTCATGCATGTTTCATGCTTCAAAGAACCATCATATTTATGACTACGCTTCTCTCTGCAAAATCTTTCTACCATAATCTACACAGAATTATTTCTCCCTCCCCTTATATGGATGTATGGTGAAAAAACAAAAAGTTAAATACCTGTTTCCCTGGTACAGTGTTTTCTTGATCCTGTTTTTGCAGTTTTAACCCTTATGCTGCTAAGCGCAACTCACTGACCTTTTGCGGACAGTGTAGATCAAGATCAGACTGCACAGAATGTGCAGTCTGATCTTGGATCTACACTGTCCGACAAGGAGTTATTATTCCCCAAAATATAACTTTGTAACAGCAATATTTGGGTTTTTACTACCAAACTGAAAATTTGATTTTAGTTATTTAGCAGGAAAAAGGTTGAGTAATAATCGTGTGTGAAATCTTTACCACACGACAAAATTTCATACTTGTCCAAATCGGAAGCATTTGCAGACAAACTTAATGACAGGGTCACTGAATAGGATTGATTTTGAAATTAAAAAAAAATTTTGGAAAATAGAGAAACTGATGGTGACCAGCATTTTCTTCTTTTCCCATAATGTTTGCAAAAGGCCTCTTTCTCAAAATAAATCCTGGGACTGTATAATAGAGTGTTGAGCAGCCTTCATATCCTTTTTATCCATTTCTTTCGTTGTTATCTTAGTCTACTCTGTCTACAATTGGTCTACAGTATTAACCCTTTAACACACAATCCCAACTTTTAACGACTCTGAGAAAGAAAGCTTTGGAAAACATTGTGAGAAAAGGAGAAAGGCTGGTAACCAGCATTTTCTCCTTTTTCCACAAAATTTTCTACCTTTCCCATAACAAATTTCAAATTTTGAGTCCCATTTATTTTGTTGTCTGCAAATGCTTTCAATTCAGACAAGTGTTGAATTTTGTCATTTGGTAGAGTAAAGGAACATTTTTGCCTGGAAAAAGACTTGGAATAGTTCTTTTTAGATATTTTTCTTGACTAAAAATTATTGGTCCCTTTTTTTTTTGGTGCTTGCCATGACACAGCTATGAATCCCAAAACCTTGACAATACGTGCTAGGTCACATGATGAGAAACATTCTGTGAAAATTTTATCCAAATCTGTCACGAAATGTGGGAGGAGTAGTGTTCACAAGAAATGGACATACGAATGAATGGACGCAGTTTAAATTTGACATGAAGACCCCTTTTTCCATGACACAGCAATAAATTCCAAAACTCTGACGATATTCGCTAGGTCACATGATCTGTGAAAATTTCATCCAAATCCGTTAAGATATGTCTAGTAATTAAAGAGATATTGGTGAAAAATGAAATATAACATGAAGACCCCTCTTGCCATGACACAACTATAAATCCCAAAACCTTGACAATATGCGCTAGGTCACATGATGAGAAACATTCTGTGAAAATTTTATCCAAATCCGTCAAGAAATGTGGGAGGAGTTGCGTTCACAAGAAATGGTCGTATATACGGACTGACACAGTTTAAATTTGACATGAAGCCCCCTTTTTCCATGACACAGCAATAATTTCCAAAACCCTGACAATATGCGCTAGGTCACATGATCTGTGAAAATTTCATCCAAATCCGTCATGAAATGTGGGAGGAGTTGCGTTCACAAGAAATGGAATGAAATATAACATGAAGCCCCCTTTTTCCATGATGCAGATATAAATCACAAAACCTTGACAGTATGCGCTAGGCCACAGATGAGAAACATTCTGTGAAAATTTTATCCAAATCCGTCAAGAAATGTGGGAGGAGTTGCGTTCACAAGAAACGGACTGACGAAGGGATGGACAGACGGACGGATGGAGAAGATGACGCCAATATACATCCCCTTAGGCAGCGTATAAAAATTGAAAAAGGGAACTGAATGAATGTTGGCCCACCTATAAGCTCAGTGCTACATAGATACAAAGTACAACTCTTTACAAGACAATAAAACTTTAGACTTGTGCAGATTCAAAGCATTTGCAGATGCCAAATAAAAAATCTCAACTGACAGGATTAGTCTTTGAAAGGGTAGAAAACATTTTTGGAAAAGGAGAAAATGCTGATAATCAGCATTTTCTCCTTTTTTCAAAATGTTTCACAAATATTGATTTTCCAGGGTTTTTGAAGCTCTGGACAGTGTGGTAAAGGGATAAAGTAACCGCATTGTCCAGCATTGAAAAAAAACATAAAAGAACAATGGCATGACTGCTCTTAATGAGCATTAGCTTTTTTTCCCCATACAGTGAGATTTTTTTTGAAATCCTTTCAAACTATATTAGCCATTTCTCCATTTGCCACAATATCTTCAAAAGACATATGTCACAAGACAATAAAAGTTGTCTCCAAGAAGGTAATAAGTTAATTTATGCATAGAGACCAATGCAACCAAAATAGAAAGTTGACCTCGTAAACCTTTTCCTTATTCGTCCGCATTTTTACCCCACCCACCATTAGACTGAAGAGGACAATCACTCTCAAGCATTTCCCTCATAAGTATTCCCAAATTCAAAATGATAGAATACTTATCATGTTAACTCTTTACAAGATGACAAAATTGAAAGGATTTACAGATGAACAATTCAAAGTGTCTCTGATGATTAAACATGCCTAAGTGAGGGTTTATAACATTGTGGGCAGAGGAGAAAATGTTATTTGCCAACATTTTCTTCTTTACTCATTACATTTAAACCTTTACCAAACAATCCCTGGTTTTTACGGCTCTGAGATAGAAGCCTTTTGAAAACATTGTGGGAAGAGGAGAAAATGCTGGTAACCAGCATTTTCTCCTTTTCCCACAATGTTTTCTACCCTTCCCAGTACAAAATTCAATTTTTGAGTAACATTTATTTTGTCGTCTGTAAGTGCTTTGAAATTGGACCAGTCTAAAATTTTGTCGTTTGGTAAAGAGTTAAAAGCATTCTTCCTTTGGATGACTAAAAACTTGGGATTATTTGATTAAGGGTAAAAAATATTATGACAAATTAAACATTGCTCAATTTAAGCAAATCCTGCATTTTGTTTACAAAGTGAACTCCCTTCAAATATAAATTTTGTTTCAATGCTGTTCATTTTTTCCCTTTCAGCCAAGAATTTTTCAGTTTCTTATTAACTTTTGTATAAGTCCATAACACGAAAATGAACTTGGATAGACTGATGTGGCAAACTCCTGATTCTGTCATGCATTTTACTAATTAACCTAACAAGCAAGGTTAACCCTTTACCTGATGACAAAATTTTAGCCTTGTCAAAACTGAAAGCATTTGCAGAGAACAAATTGAATGCAAGTCTAAATATACTGTAAAATTTGTCTTTAATAGGGTAGAAAATATTGTGGGAAAAAGAGGAAATGCTACCAGTAGTTACCAGCATTTTCCTCTTTTTCGACCATGTTTTCAAAAGCCTTCTTTCTCAGAGTCGTTAAATGTCGTCACTGTGCAATACAATCTATTATTCCTTCATAATTTTGCCATTTAAACCTATTTGTGCAAGTCAAATGTAAGTGAATGAATTACCATGGATCCTTGTGGCAAGAAGCCCATCCTGTCATGTGTTTTCCAATTAACCTAACAAGCAAGGTTAATTTTCTATCATTTATATTGTCATGTTTTTTTTCGACAATCAACTACACAACAAAATCTTTGGATGATCCCAAATGAAAGCATTTGCAGATGACAAATTAAACATGACTTAGGCAAAGCTGCAGTTGCCTTTGCAAAGAGTGTCAATCACAATTAGATTGCATAGAGTTTCTGATCTTGGATTACCATTATCTGGTATTTGTTCAGAACTATTGGCAATGAAATGAAAATTCTGGTTACAAGTTTTTCATAGGCTGATTACTTTGACTTCAATTTGTATCAGACAGCTTTGCAAACATCCTTGTACCATAAAATTCAAAATAATTTAAGGTTCATTGCACAAAACATGTGTAAACATTGTGGCAACAATAGAAATTGCTTCAAGTGAACAATTTTCCATTTGTTACAATCCTTTCCCAAAAAGCTGCTGTAGCATGAAAATGCCTCCTGCAGGTGGTACAGGATGTGACCCAAATGTTGAAATTTGTTTTGAAAGACCAGCATGTTCTCCTTTTTCTATCCCTTTTTTCCATAATCTTTTCAAAATTTTCTTGGTTAAGGTCATTACAATTCAGAATTGTGTGCTACATTAACCCTTTACCACACAATCCTGACTTTTAATGACCCTGGGAAAGAAGGCTTTTGAAAACATTGTGGGAAAAGGAGAAAATGCTGGTAACCAGCATTTTCTCCTTTTCCCACAATGTTTTCTACCCTTCACAAGACAAATTTCAATTTTTGATTCAAATTTATTTTGTTGTCTGCAACTGCTTTCAGTTTGGACCAGTCTTAAATTTTTTTCGTTTGTTAAACAGTTAATGAAATTTGTGGCCAATAGTAAAATAGTAAAAAAATACATTACAATTGAAATTTCGAAGTTTCACAGGAAAGTCTTCATTGCATTGGATAAGTAGATCCAAGATCAGACTACAAATTCTGTGTAGCCTGATTTTGATATACACTACCCACAAATGCAAAAGCACATTAAGTAGCACTAAGAAGCCTATGAATAAAGACAGAAATTGTTAACTGAGTCACTTCATGGGTGCAGTTTTCTCAGCGTGTGCTCTGTATTAAACCACATTCATTTTTCTCTGTCAATAGTACTCTATGTGCACTTTAACAGTTCAAATACCTTCATCTTTTCAACAAAAAAAGAATGATGGCCATGTTGCTAATGCAAACAACTTCCGCTTTAAAACATCTCTATAATATCTTAAAGTGTGTTCCTTCACCCTTCAAATTGTATGTTCTGCAATGTTCATCTAAATAATCATATTTAACTCTTTACCAAACAACATAATTTTAGACTAGTCCAAATTGGAAGCATTTGCAGATGACAAAATTTAATGTGACTAAAAAAATTGAAATTTGTTTTGGGAAGGGTAGAAAACATTGTGGGAAAAGGAGAAAATGCTGGTTACCAGCATTTTCTCCTTTTCCCACTATGTTTTCAAGAAGGCTTCTATCTCAGGTTTGTGAAAACCCAGGATTGCTTGGTAAAGAGTTAATGGTGAAAAAAAACTTGCATCTGTTTACCAGACAATAAAATTTTAGACTTGTCCAAATTGAAAGCATTTGCAGACGACATATTTCAAAACGGTTTCAATAATAGGATTTGTCTTAGAAAGAGATGGAAATATTGGAAACTAGGGACCAGCATTTTCTCCTTTTCTCGCAATGTTCTCAAAATCATTAAACAGAATCATTAAACATGGGATTGTGTGGTAAATATTTAAAATCTATGGAGGAAATCTTTTTGTAAAATGTTTACCCATCTTTCAGCACCTCTCTTTATTCTTCCCACACTCCTATACCTTATGACTTCCTTAACCCTTTACCACACGACAAAATTTTAGACCTGTCCAAATTGAAAGCATTTGTAGATGACAGTTTTAATGTGGCTCATATGAAATGATTTTTCTTTGATAGGGTAGAAAACATTGAGGGAAAAGGAGAAAATGCTGGTAACCAGCATTTTCTCCTTTTCCCACAATGTTTTCAAAAGCCTTCTCTTTCAGGGGTGTTAAAAGTTGTCATTGTGTGGTAAAGGGTTGAAGAAATTAGCAACAGACAAGTTTGAAAAGTACCAGCAGTACTGGTTACCAGTATTTTCTGTTTTTCCCACAACATTTTAAAAAGCCTTCTTTCTAGGAGTTGTCAAAATGGGGGACTGTGTGGTAACAGGATTATTCTTGCATTGTATGACTGTGTTTTAAATCTGGTAATATCTTCGAAGATTTCTGGTTGCATATTTCTTTTTTAACCGACTTTTTTCACGACTATAGTTGCCTTTGCAGCCAGTATAGAACAAGATCAGACCACAAAATGTGCAGTCTGATTTTATTTATCTACACTGTCTCATTTGCTCAGACAACTGGGCCAGAGCAACCTTGAAACTGCAGCTATTTTGATTTTATTAGTAGACTGAAAAACTTTGTCTGGCTTATTCAGCCCAATAACAGTTAAATGGCAGACAGAGGTGTGGTGGTAGAGTGTCTGCCTCCCACATCAAAGGTTTTGGGTTCAAATCCTGTGACGAGCAGGGTCAACTTTTGGAACTACCCCCATAACAGTGCGTGTACTGGTAAAAGTTTCCAGGAAGCAATCATTGGGAGTGATTAACATAAGTTGTATGAACTTTTTTAACAACTGATGTAAAACAAATAGGTTTAAACTAAACAACAATCATTAGCCAATCAATATATAGCTTTCCTTCTAAGCACAGAAAACCAGAGATAACCTGGAATGTTTGGCAATAATATATACCCCATTTTTGGCTGACTCATGTTGAACATTAATTTTACTTGTTTGATTGCAAACATTTCCATTTAGTTTAGATCTTGATGAATCAGATACACAGGTATTTGAGCTATGTTCTTGTCCACTTGCAGACAAAATCTTACTATACAGAAACAAACACACCCGTTTTTCTCTCTGTATCATGTTCTCTTCCATCTTTTCCTTATTTATCTCATTACCAAACGAAATGAATATTCAGACTCCTTTAAATAGAAACCATTTTCAGACAATATGGCAAAAGTGATAAGATTTACCTTACGGAAGGCAGAAACAGCAAGGGAAAATGAGAAAATGATAGTAACAGGCATTTTCTCCCTTACCTACAATGTTTTCAATAGTCTTTTCCCTAAGGATGTGATAAAGGATTAAGTAATTTCCTCCTGCAGACTGCCATTTTGGTCTGGACACAGACCAAGTTGGAAAACATAATGACAATTTTAGAATTCATTTTGTTATGAGCATTTCGACTGCAAAGATTCTTTGGAAGGCAATGAGAGAACGGAAAGTGTGCTAATTCAAGGAAATGGATATATTCATTCTCTAGCAAAATTGTTGCTCCAAGTCAAAACTATTCTGGCCACTATTGGGCAGTGTAGAGTTAAGATCAGACTGCTAGTTCTGTGCAATCTGATCTTGATCTACATTGTTTACAAAAGCACCTACTTTCTTCTGTAAGTGTAAAAAGTTAACCCTAAGAGTGTTGGGTGAATGCAATAAACTTTGTCAATTTAGAAAAATGGCAAAATTTTGCTCTATAGCCAAATTTGAACCATTTTCTAAAAATGCTCTAAATTTGGTTAAGTCTCAAATTTTGTTGTCTGGTAAAGGGTTAGCCCTTATGATCCCAAGTTTTCAGCACTTTGAACGTATAGGCTTTCGAAAAATTGTGGGAAATAACCAGCACTTTCTCCTTTTTCAACAATGCTTTCCACTATTTCAGCCATATTTAATTTGTTGTATGCAAATGCTTTTAATTTGGACAGTTCAGAAATTTTTGTCATTTCATACAAGGCTGAAGAGTTAATATCAGTAACTTATACGATATCACAGATTTAACTTAATAGAAGGAATTTCAAATCATGGTCATAGAATAATATATTTTCAACCCTTTTGCCACAATTGGAATATTAAATGTGAGTGGCTTTTATGGATGTTTCCATTCAGAGTACATTTTGCTAATCTGATCTAGGACTCTACACTATCTGATACTTGATTTCAAACAATGACTTGAACCAAAAACAAAAGAAAAAGAAGAAACTGGTTTCCAGTCGTGATTTCAATGGGTGTCTTCATCTGGGATGTAAAGAAAACAGACTTTCTAGTGAAGGGTTATATGTAAGGTAGAAGGGAAATGCAGTAAGAAGTGTTGAGTGTTGGATAAGAAAGGTAACTCATCTCATATAGTAAGGATGACAATAACTTTTTATCTCCCTTCGATTTTAAATGCTGTCTGGCATGTAATTTGACTACTGGCATGTGATTTGACTAAATAAAACTCTCCTTGCAGTTCATCCTTGTCAATGCATCTACAACTCATGAAAACATTTATAGACAGATTGAGAAATTGCTCATGATAAGCAGCTCACTTTCCAAATCATGCCTGTGCCTTGTGCATGGTCAATCCCATGCAATTTTCCATTTTATCTGTGTATCTAACATATTATACATTGCATTTTACACTAGGTACTTGTTTCTGTTTTTTTAACTCATAAAAAGCCGCTTACAGCAAACACTTTCACTCTAGGAATAAGATGCTTGGCATGATACGACAGAAGTAAAGTTGAAAACTGCTTTAAAAATCAAAAATCAAACCATGGAAATGTGACTTTTTGTGCCCCTTCAGCATACAGCACTAGAAAATGTTGAAAAAGGAGCAAAACTAATAACAATGATTTCTCAAAATGATTTCCATCTCATTTTAAAAAAGGATTTTACATCAAGTATTTCAATGAATGGATCGTGTGAATCGAAAATTAAACAAGGGAGATAACAAGATATAGAGAAAATATGTATTTATATACATGTAGTTACCTCCCTTTGATACACATATCACATTTTTCAATGGTAAGGCAAATGGGCACACAAAAAGTCAAAAGATTTAATCAAAATGTGTTTTTTCTCATCAAATTCAAGACAAGGATGTAAATAATGGCTAGCTTCATCTCATTACAGTAGATACCAGTTTAAAGTTCAGAATATCAATATTCTGAATGAATTAAGAAAGCCTTTGAAAACATTGTGGGTATATGAAAAAAGAAGAAAAACATTTTCTCTGTTACCCAACATGTTTTCTATCTTTTCAGCTGTGAATACCATTATTTTAGCTCCATTTAATTTTTCATCTGAAAGTCCTTTCCATGCGGAGGACTTAAAATTTTGCTGTCTGGTAAAGGGTCAATGAAATTTCAGGGACTTTTCAAAGTTTCATCCTATTTTACTTTTAAGGACTTAATATAACAAAATTGAAAGAGCCATCATACTTTAACCCTTTACCAGATGACAAAATTTTAGCCTTGTCCAAACTGAAAGCATTAAATTTTGCAGACGACAATTTCAATGTAGCTCAAATGGTGCAGCTTTTCTTTGTTAGGGTAGAAAACATTGTGGGAATAGGAGAAAATGCTGGTTACCAGCATTTTCTCCTTTTCCCACAATGTTTTCAAGAGAATTCTTTAACAGGATCGTTAAAAGTTGGCATTGTGCGGTAGAGTTAAATACGTTTCAAAGAAGAAAAAGTAATCTGCTTGTCACAAGCAATTCTATCTTTTCCCACTGTACTTTAACTCTCTACAACACAATCTGGAGTTTTAACATTCTAAGGAAAATGGCTTTTGAAAACACTGAGGGAAAAGAAGAAAATGCTGGTGAACAGCATTAAAAAGTCATCCACCACAGAGGCTTGAACCTTTGGATAGCAGAGATAATGCATCTAGTGTATACAGGTTATAAGGTCACTATGGAACAAGAGTGGCAAATTGTCGCAAGATATGCCCGTCACACCACCAGTTGTTGAGGGGGTATTATAATTGTAAAGGGGAGGTAATGCAACAAACATGTTTACCAAGTCTCAAGTCAATTTGACTTGAGGTGACAAAGTTCTGTTCCAGACAAGCACGAAATACTGTAAAAATGAAGATCAAAGTGGAATTACTCAAAATCCGCGCTAGGTAGAGTTATTGTTCTTGCGCACTGTACTCCGTACTATTGCAACAAACATGCATACCAAGTTTGAAGCCACTCTGACTTGAGATGACAAATTTATATTCCGGACAAGCACTAAATGCTGTAAAAATGACGATCAAAGGGAAATAACTCAAAGACAGCATGAGGTAGAGTTACAATTCTTGCTCACTGCACTTCCAAATATTGCAACAAATAAGCATACCATATTTCAAGTCATTCCTACTTAACATGACAAAGTTTTGCTTCGGACAAGCAAGAAATACCATAAAAATGAAGATCAAAGGGGGAATAACTCAAATTCGTGCTAGGAGGAGTTATGGTCCTTGTGCACTGCACTCCGTAATTTTTCAACAATAATGCATACCAAATTTGAAGATGTTCAGACTACAGATGACAAAGTTATATTCCAGACAAGCAGAAAATGCTGTAAAAATGACGATCAAAGGGAAATAACTGAACGACAGCACAAGGTAGAGTTATGGTTCTTTTGCACTGCACTCCATATTATTGCAACAAACACAAATGCCCAGTTTCAAGTTAATCGGACTGGAGATGACAAAGTTATGCTCCGGACAAAGAACTGGACGCTGCCTGCCCGCCCGCCCATACACCATGGGTGATCCCATAATACATCCCATTTTTGACGGGCGTATAAAAAGGAGAAACTGCTAGTTACAAGATTTTTTCCCTTTCCTTTACATCTTTTTCAGCATTCACCAGTTTTAAGTTTTTGGTGCAATATTAGGCTGTACATTTAACCCTTGCACTGCTTTTGTGGCTGTTGTGCAATCTGATCTTGGATCTACACTGTCTAATAAGGAGATATTTTTCCCCAACTGATGGCTTTGAAAAATGTAATGTTGGAAAGTTTACTAAAGGCTTGGAAGTTTTATTTAATTCTTTACCACAAAATTTTTTATGACCCTAAGAAAAGAGCCTTTTGAAAACGTAGGAAAAGTAGAAAATGCCGGTAACCAGCATTTTCTCCTTTTCGCACAATGTTTTCTTCCCTGCCAAAAATAAATTTTAGCTTTTTGGTCATATTTAATTTGTCGTCTGCAAAGGCTTTTCATTTGCAGAAGTCTGAAATGTTGTTGCTTGGGAAAGGGTTAACTTATTTTGCAGGTTAACCTTTAGCTTACCTCATCACAGGCTGGACAGCGTGGTCGTATCAATTCTGCATAGTGTCTCTCGCAGTACAGTTTTCTTGCATGCTGACAGTATGTCAAGTCTACGAGAAGTTCCTCACACGTTGAACACACGAAACATGCAGGATGGAAGTAAACGTCAGGACTCAATTTGGTGGCTACTACAACCAATTCACCTTTCTCTATGTCACTGCCACAATTAGGACAACTCTGAAAATGAAAATTTTACATCTTATCTACTTGTTTGAAATATCCAAGTATTGGATAAAGAATACAAATCACAAACAACATGGAGAAAGTTTTTAAAAAGAGAGTGGGAAATGAGAAAAAACAGAAAAGGACAAAAGTATTTAACTCATTACCAAACGACATTATTTTAAGCTTGTCCAAATCAAAAGCACTTGCAGACGACAAAATAAAAGTGACTGAAAATTTGAAATTTGTTTTGTCAAGAGTAGAAAACATTGTGGGAAAAGGAGAAAATGCTGGTTACCAGCATTTTCTCCTTTTCCCACAATGTTTTCTTAAGGCTTCTTTCTCAGGGTCGTCAAAAGTAGGGATTGTGTGGTAATGGGTTAAGCCATACTCTTGCAAAAGGGGGCTTAATGCATCTCTGTGATCCATGATACCAAGCAAGTCATCACATAATTCAGGATCCATTACGTCCACTTTCTCTCACAGTTGTCTGAATCATTAGGTACACTGGTTCTTTGAAATGCAGAAAATTTACCGAAAGCAAAAGTTTCAGTATGTCAGCCTGCACAGACTGCGCAGGCTGACCTGGGTCAATACATTTTGCAGATGCATTAACTCTTTACCAAACGACAAAATTTTAGACTGGTCCAAATTGAAAGCACATGCAGACGACAAAATAAACGTAAGTCAAAAATTGAAATTTGTTTCCAGCAGGGTAGAAAACATTGTGGGAAAAGGAGAAAATGCTGGTTACCAGCATTTTCTCCTTTTCCCACAATGTTTTCAGAAGGCTTCTATCTCAGGGTCGTAAAAACCTGGGATTGTTTGGTAAAGGGTTCAGCTCCCTTTTCACAAAGCAAAGCTCATTTGTTATTATTTTCATCTTATAATGTACTAGTAGATCTACACAAACTCTGAATCTCAGACTGATAAATAAGAGAACTGTGATGGCCCTGTGTTGCTCTACTGGCTAACAAAACATATTTCATAATTTGCATTGAGTGTGATACAATGATAAATCAACTGTCATCAGTTTTTGTGGTATTTGTCGAAGACAATACCACTGTGAGTTCAATATTGAATTTTGAAGACCGTGTATCGTATTTGTGCAAAGCCGAAGGAAATAAACCCAATTAAACTCAATTTCTCTCAAGCAAATGAGTTTTTCGTTAGCACTCAGATATGTAATTGGAAATGGCATGTTAAAATACACTGGATGAGGCCATCGATTGTGGAAATACTATTTTTTTATTGAAAATAGCTTCACTCGCTCATAGCCTTGTATTGGCGCAATGATACAAAATTTGTCTACTGATCACTTGGTCCTGGGCTTTTTCGTTCCAAAACCAGTTCGTCCCATGGCTTGTTCATCCAATGATTGCATGCTACTCCATTTGATTGGGCATGAATATTTGTAGATCAAAATAATTGAATGTAATGTTGGGAATTAAATGTTAACGGCCAAAGATATTTCAAAATCATAGTTTTCAGGTACAAACTTAATTTTATTCGATATATTCACATGGTTTCTCTCTCTATCCATCATGCATCCTACTGTCAAGAGACGTTACTCCTGACTCTTCCTAATGATCAAAGGGAGACCACAAATACACAAATAATCCTAACTTTGTCATGAGTACTCTCCCTTCAACCAAAAAAGGTATTCATTTGCTTAGCAGGTTGATTTTCAAGCCAATATTTGAATAATATTTCTCTTTTTCTTTCGAATTGTTAATTCCACACAATGGCTTCCTTGACAACTACCACTTCAGCATTCTCAATGCTTTGATTAATGTATGGAGTGAAATATAACAAAGATTGAATTATCCATGACCTAAGCTTTGGTCTTTGTAAGGGATTCACAACTTTGGGATCATTAAGCAAATATTACAGGAAAAGGGAGAATGAGCTTTGACTACCTAATGCTATGGCTTTGATATACAGTTATTCCGAATTATTGTACAAATGTCCATGTAGTGAAAAAAATCCTATCCCCTGCCCCTCATTGTTACACTCTTTTTTTAACATACCACAATGCCACACAGTGTGGACAGTACAGAACTTACAAGCTTATTCCAATCAAACTTTATAGTGCTAAAAGATACTTGAAGCAAAAAGTTGGCATAATGATGGGCATATGACACATACCATACACAAACAGTCAAGATGAACTAAAAAGTTTGTAGAATGGACACAAACATTTCCAGTTCATATGTCTTTTTCCCGAAAAAAATTATCATCCATTTGGAAGATAACAAAACCAATGTATGAAGCACTACGTAAAAAGTTCACAAGTAGATCATAATCCGTGCCAATTGTCACCATCCATCTTATCCTCCAATCACAGTTTATCTCACCACCTCCAGATGACCAGAACAATTGGCAAACAAAGGTCATCTTTAGTCTCTTCTATCAAAATACTTTACTGTAGACCATAGATCAATTATTCACATTCCATAAACTTCCCTGGGTTAGATAGCTCCACATTAAAATGACAAGTAATCATTGAAGCTTCAGGGATCTCAGACAAGAATTTCTCTTTTACCCAAGACTACAATGATTTCTTAAACTCTTCACCACACAATTCCAAGTTTTAACGACCCTGAAGATGTGATTTTTGAAAACATTGTGGAAAAAGGAGAAAATGCTGGTAACCATTTTTTTTTTTCCCCAACAATGTTTTCTAGACATTCAAAGACAAACCCCATCATTTGAGCCACATTTAAATTGTCGTCCGCAAGTGCTTTCGATTTGGACAAGTCGTAGATTCTATCGTCTGGTAAAGAGTTGAACTTCTGAATGCTATGAACAATTTACACTGCTATAGTGCATGGTAAAAATCAAGATCAGACAGACCAGATGCTGATTTGTGGGACTTTGTGGGATATTCAGACAAAATTTAAAAAAAGAATTCCAGTACATGGGTCCTTTTCACAAACTAAAAAAATTAATGTTCATTTTGGTATTCTTGTGGAGGAAAAAAAGTTGATCTAAATGATGAACATTCCAAGAACTTGGAAATGTAATTTTTTTGTGAATTTAAAGGTATTTTGGAAAATGTTCATTTTTATAAATCAATGTTTTTTTCAGACATTTGAAAAGCTGTATATATCATGTCTCTGACAAAAACAAGAGGGCCATGATGGCCCTGTATCGCTCCACTGGCTTTTTAACTCTTTACCACGCAAATCGAAGTGTTAATGACGCTGAAAGAGAAGGCTTTCAAAAACATCGTGAGAAAAGGACAACATGTTGTCAGCCAGTATTTTCTCCCTTTCCCCCAACGTTTCCTAACCTATAAAGACAGAAATAGTCATTTAAGCTACATTCAATTTGTCTTTTTGCAATGGCTTTAAACTTGGTACAGTAAAAAAAATTGTCATTTCTTAAAGAGTAAAATTAACGTATCATGCGCTGAATTGACATTGACAGACATACAGCATAAAAAGTCTGTATGGTAATAAACTTACTTTGAAAACATAACCTCCACCCCGCCCGCCAAACAAAAACAGTCATATCTTTTTAAATGCAAAGATAATGTCAGTGAATACAAGCAGGTTTATTCATTAGCATGAAAGGTAAAGTTCTGAAAAAATTTGAGTGATAGAAACCTTACTTTAAACATTCCATTCATGTGAGCATAACCATTAGCATCAAAATAAATCACTCTCCCTTAAAACAGAACATTTCCTCTCCAAAAAACTTGAATACCAAACTCCAATAATGTATAAGTGCAGTTTGATAATCAAGGGAGGTACATAGTAACAAACTTTATCTTGTATAACAGGAGTTATTTCCCTTGATTACTATTTTAAATTTCAGTCACTATATGAGCCCATGTTAAACTTGTGATCTCCGGGGCAGAGCCAATTTTGTCCCCAGGGCTATAATATGAAGGAATTTGATAGAGGTCCATTAGATAAAGCTACATGCCAAATTTGGTAGCCCTGGGCCTTATGGTTTCAGACAAGATTTTCAATTTTTTTCAGTTTTGCTGCCATGGCAACCAGAGTTTTTGAAAGAATCAAATTCTTTCAAGAAATTCTAAAGAGGACCATGGCAGGATCATTTCTGTGAAGTTTCATCAAATTTGGATGGGTAGTTTCAGAGAAGAAGAAGTTTAAAAAAAAAGTTAACGCACACACGGACGAACACACACACGCACGGACGCACGCACGGACACACGCACGGACGGACACACGGACGGACGGACGCTAGACAGACACCGGGCCATGACATAAGCCCACTGGCCTTCGGCCAGTGGATCTAAAAACTGCATTCAAATTGGATGATATCAGTTATTATGGCACGATTTATGTGATTGAAGACAGAAATGCTTTCACTGGAACATTATTTTGACAGGTCAAGATATTTTCTCTGAAATACCTGTCAGCTCCTACATTGTCAATTAATACAAATTAATGACTACCATTTACAGGTCATTAACTTCTACAAATAGTTAATGGCTTTAATAATTTTCAAGCTGCCTTCAATACAAAGTTTAAAATAAAAACTCTTTTCATTCCCACTTGAAAAGCAATTCCAAATTAATCCTTAAAACACCTTTTACAACCTTAGCTACCTTTGCTGCAAGTGTAGATTGAGATGAGATTGCACAAAATAAGCAGTCAGATCTTTGATCTACACTGTCTGCTTTGCTGAGACATTCTGGAGGAAAGCAAGCTTAAAGTTGCAATCATTTGGGTTTTAATTCTAAATTGAAAATGCCTATTATGTTTATTTTGAAATCTAGGGATTAAGTCTTTAACAGACAACAAAATTTTAGATTTTTCCAAATTGATGGGATAAGGGATTTGCAGATGATGAATAAGACATGTCTCAAATGATTTTGATTTGTCTGGAAGGGCAGAAAACATCATGGAAAAAGGTGAAAATGCTGGTTTCCAGCATATTGTCCTTTTCTCACACTGTTTTTAAAAACATTCACTCAACTTCAGGATTGCTTTGTAAAGAATCAACACTCTCATTACCTGAGTGACAACTTAAATAGCCTTTGTGGACAGCTTAGATCAAGATCAGACTGCACAGAATATTCAGTCCGATCTTTGATCTACACTTTCAGCTATACGATACTTATATTTGACAACATTCATCCTCAAAAGCTGTGGAAGCCTAAAATTACAACAGAGAAAACTAGAGCTGTCACTGAATGTGACTTAATACCCCCGCCAGGGCTTTGACAGAAACAGGCAATTTAACAAAAAAATTTCTAAGTTCAAGGGAGGATTACCCTTGAATCATAGGGAGTAGATGATTGAAAACTGCATCTTGCACAACTTAAGTTTACGATCAATGTATCAACAAACTTTAAATTCAATAGCAGCAAAACTGTAGGGGGGGAGTTCACGAAAATCAGGTCAATATCTGCCAGCGTTTAGAAAAAAGTGCGGAAAACTGTTTTTTTTGGTGAAAATTTGTAAGTCAAAGGCCCGTAATTTCGTCAAAAATCAGTGGACCAGAATGAAACTCAAACTTGATATGTAACTCATAGTGGTTGACTTACACTACAAAAATCAGCTCAATATCTGCCAGCGTTTAGAAAAAAAGTCCGGAAAACTGTTTTTTTCTGTGAAAATTTCTAAGTCCAAGGCCCATAATTTCGTCAAAAATCAGTGGACTGGAACGAAACTAGAACTTGATCTGTAACTCATGGTTGTTGACTTGCACACCAAATAGCAGCTCAATATCTACCAGCGTTAAGAAAAAAAGTCCGGAAAACTGTTTATTCTGTAAAAATTTCCAAGTCCAAGGCCCGTAATTTCGTCAAAAATCAGTGGACCGTAAGGAAACTCGAACTTGATCTGTAACTAATGGTGGTTGACTTACACACCAAAAATCAGCTCAATAGCTGCCAGTGTTTTGTAACTAATGGTGGTTGACTTACACACCAAAAATCAGCTCAATAGCTGCCAGTGTTTTGAAAAAAAATCCGGAAAACTGTTTTTTCCTTGAAAATTTCGAAGTCCAAGGCCCGTAATTTCGTCAAAAATCAGTGGACCGGAACGAAACTCGAACCTGATCTGTAACTAATGGTGGTTGACTTGCACACCAAATATCAGCTCAATATTTGCCAGCGTTTAGAAAAAAAGTCCGGAAAACTATTTTTTCCTTGAAAATTTCTAAGTCCAAGGCCCGTAATTTCGTCAAAAATCAGTGGACCGGAACGAAACTCAAACTTGATCTGTAACTTATGGTGGTTGACTTACACACCAAAAATCAGCTCAATATCTGCTGCCAGCGCTTTGACAGAAACAGGCAACAATTATTTGTACACAGACAGACACACGGACAGACACACGGACGGACACACGGACAGGGTGATTCCAGTATACCCCCGAAAACATTCGTTTTGTGGGGGTATAAAAATCAAAACCTTGGAACTGGTAGCGCAAGAGTCTACCCTTTTTAAGCCTTTACCAGTCAACAAAATTTTAGCCATGTCCAAATTGAAAGCATTTGCAGACGACAATTACAATGTGGCTCAAATGGTGCAATTTTTCTTTGATAGGGCAGAAAACATTGTGGGAAAAGGAGAAAATGCTGGTTACTAGCATTTTCTCCTTTTCCCACAATGTTTTCAAAAGGCCTTTTCTTTGGGGTCGTTATAAGTCGGCATTGTGTGGTAAAGGGTTAAACACAATCCCGAGGTGTAACGACCCTGAGAAAAAAGCTTTTGAAAACATTGAAGGAAAAAGAGAAAATGCTGGTAACCAGCATTTCCTTCTTTTCCTATAATTTTTCTTTTCTTAAACCACAAATTTCAATTTTTTGGTTCCATTTATTTAGTTGTCTGCAAATGCATTCTATTTGGACAAGTCTAAAAATTTGTTGTTTTGTAAACGGTTAAGACATCATACATACTGAGGAGTTGGGTGCAGACTTAACAACACCCATATCCATTGCCATGCTGTCCCTTAACTCCTTGAACACTTTAAACTCTTTCACTTCAGCTGGATATTCGAGCATCTTACAGTATTCGCTGGATAAATCTTGTTTTGGAAGTTGATATATGAGCTGAATGTCTCGGTATTTTTCTCCTGGCGTGCCTAACCTCGGAACTTTATGGTTCGGTAATTGCTCCATGTATTCTTCTATCTAAAAATTGTTATAAAATGTCATTTAGAACAGTTCTGTTATCAAATGACCAGAGACAGGCAACTTTTTCGTCTTGCAGGAGAACAGTATCAGAAATGATGTGACAAAAGGAGAAATATGTGAACAAAATATCTAACTCTGTTTAGTCAAAATCATAACATGAACATTTATTTTATTTAAAAAGTTGATACATTTCTGCATACTTTTACAACAACCTTTGTATAAAAACTTTGGACATATCTGCCACAGATCATCGTACCTTTTGTAGTATGCAGGAGCTTCCTGCTTTAGTTACAAAGAGAATGCTTTCAACATTTACAAAAAGTTTCTGGCAATCGTTTATTACAGTCTTGATAGATGATGCAATTTATCCAAATATCAACATTTTGTTTATTAAAATAAAAGTATGTTAATTCTTTTAAGTCTAGAGATGCAATTTAACGACGTATATTACAAATGTTTGTGCGCATCCATACTGCGCATGTGTTTTTGTCATGAAAAGTGAATCAAAAGTGCACCTACGTATTTTTCACACTTATGGTAGTACTAATGGTGCACTGAAACAGGTAGCGCGTTTTTCGGGTAGTATTTGTAAAGAGAAAAAAATGGATCTGTGACCTGTCACCTTGAAATAATTAAAATACTGTTGACACGGTGTTATACACCAAATAAGCAAACAAAAGCAGGAAATTTAAAGCTATGGAAGTACAGCTGTTTCCACTTTGAAAATTTTAATTGGAAAAGGAGAAAAAGGCTCCGAATGTGCAATTTCTCCTTTTCCCACTATGTATTCTTAGCTTCTATCCTATTTTTTTCCTTGAAAAAATTAACTTCCACAGTGATCTTCATCCCTGTTTTCTGACGAAATAAGCATGGATAGTTGCCATTTTTATTTTTTCTTATTGTTTAGAATTACAAATACTATAAGTGTGAAAATTTCAAGAAAAATCTGTCCGTTAGAAAGTATGTGTTTATTTAAGATTAACCCTTAATTTGGTCAAATTATCTCCCTTTTTAACTCAATGGTCTCAATATAACATGCATATTTGTACATTTACCATGCTCAAAACCAGGCTTTTATATATTTTTTGTGCAAAACTAAATGACTTTTCATTAAAATGATGTGTGTTTGTGTATTCTTCCGATAATTGTCCTGTTTAATTGACTATTGAAGAAAAGCGTGTTAAATTCAATATGACCTGAATTTTGGACCTGTATATACCTTTATCAAAGGCAAGATTCTCAGAAACCAGCGCGGTGACCCATATCTTTTTTTACTGTAATCTCCTAGAGGCATGATGAGCTTTGTATGTGCAAAGTTTTAAAAAAATCTGTCCGTTAGAAAAATTTGTGATATTCGTCGTTGAACCTCAACCAAACAAGCACCTATATTTTAGATCAGAAGCCACAAAACATACAGTCTGATGTTGGATCTACACTGTCACAATATTTGTGACACAAACATCCAAAGTAGATCAGATATTTATTTCACAAATATTATCCAAAATCAGACTAATATTTTGTGGTTACTGATCTAGGATCTAGCCAATAAACTTGTTCTAATTCTTTACCACACAATCCCCGTTCTTAACTAGAGGCGCTTGAGCGCCTGTATCGCTCCACAGGCCTGATATTTCTATAATGGCGAAAGGAAGATTTTAACAATTATCATTCAATCCTGCATTTTAGCTCACTGAAGAAACAATTTGGTAGACAACCACCATAGGAACTTACCTGCAAAACAACAATGAAATCCAATGAATAGTTTTAGAGAAGAAATTTTTCAAAGATTTTACTTTATACCATAAAAGGAAAATGAGTCTCCCATAAAAGCCATGTTTTTTGACGATCATTTTCTTTTTTAAGGAATTCTGTAAACCTGTATCTAAGGAACATTCCTGCAAAATAATAATGCTATCCAAATAGCGGTTTGGGAGGAGAAGATTTTTAAAGGTTTTTTACTTTGGTTGCCATGGCAACCAGAATTCTTCATGGAACACAATTATTTGAAGGAATTTGAAAGAGAACCACCAAAGGAACATTCCTGTGAAATTTGGTAAAAATCCAGTCAATAGTTTCTGAGGAGAAGTTTTTTAAAGAAAAAGTTTACGGACGCACGCACGGACGAACGAACGGACGGACGCACGACGGACACAACGCCATGACAATAGCTCGCTGGCCTTCGGCCAGTGGAGCTAAAAACCTTCAGGAAAAAGACTTTTGAAAAAAGAAATATAGAAAATACTGGTATGTTTCCTACCCTTTTACAGACAACATTCAGTTTTTGTCCTCTGTAAATGTTTTGAATTTGGACAAGTCTAAATTTCTGTCATTTGGTAAGGAACTAAACAAAATTTATGACAGAGTAGAACCAGGGGAACAAACTAAACAGAAAACTTATTGCTATATCAAACCTAAATATTTATGTCATGGACGGTATTACAGAAGAATGTAAACAGGGTAAAATGACATTTCCAATCATCAAATGATTTGGTAGGAAATTTTGTATCTTCAACCAATCTGTCACTGATTGGTCGAATTATTGTGGTGTAATGTTACATCTGGTAAATGTCAGAGATTATTGTGTGACATGCATGTCTGTTGGCAATAATAATATCCTTTGATCTAAAGTCTAAACAGGAATTTTATCGTTTATTGCCTAATTTGAAAATTATTAGGAATTAATGTTGGAAGCAATTGGGATTCAAAGATCAAAATATTTGAAATTCAGATCTAATTTTGCCAGATCGTCTGACAAAATTTCAGACAGTGTAGATGAAAGATTAGCCTGCACAGTCTAATATCAATATACACTTTTTTCATCCAATACCGGTATAACAATTTCTAAGATTTTACCATAAGTACATGTATCTTACTTTTCCTTACATTCATGATTACCAGCATTTTCTCCTTTTCCTATGATGTTTTCAGAAGCTTTCTTCTTTAAACCACATTACTGGTGGTAAACAGAACAATGTTTGGCAGGTTTAGAAATAGCAAGAAAAGTTTTGGATTAATCATAATTTACCTGTTCTGGTTGAAGCCCTGATGGGACCCACATGTATCCCTGTTTAAGGGTCTGTTCCTTTGTCACCTGTAATGTAGGATCATCATCTCGGTGCCACCCAAGTCTGTCGCGAACATTGACAAAGTTTTCGTTGTAGATATCATGGAGAACTCTGGGACATTTACACACTAAGCAAGTATTCCTGTAAAACAAATCTTTTCCTATCACAAATCATTCCTATCACATAGGTACCTTTGGCAACAAAATGGTTAACCTGTACACTGCAAGACAAGAGGACCAAAAAGATCCTTTATTGCTTACCTGGAACTTTACCTTTTTATAAATGCCATTATTTATATTGAAATAGTTAGAAAACGCAAGTCCTCAGATGACACCATGGCTTGTTAGGTCAGTGTTCTATTTTACAGAAGTTTACTTCAAATTTACAGAGATTTGTGAAATGATTGTTAGAAGGTGATGACAGTTCTGACCTTGGCCTAGATATCATGCAGACAGACACTGAGACAGTGTTATAAAGTATGAGTACAAACTCTGGTTTTATTATACATTATTATATGAGCCATGCTCTAGCAAAAGGGAATTTAATGTATCTCAATCATGCATTATACCATGCAAGTCATCACATCGTTATGGATCCATAAAATCCATTTTGCCCAACAACCGACTGATTCCTAATACCCCTGTCACACCAAACTCGTTCTCACTCTGTTCCAAAAATTGGTGCCAAACGGACTTAAACTGTGTTCAGAGTTGACGAATTAGTAACCTTTTACCATCTGTTTACGAACTTAAATGGAAGGGTTAGGACGGGAAGGGTGCTCTAGAACTTTGAGCCTGCTCAATTTTTTTGCCGTCTATCCCGTCCTGTAATTAGGTGGAGTGACAACGTACTTAAAACAAGATGGACAACAAAATACACATTCTACTCCGACTGCAACCTGTTTTCCGATTATGTCAGGACGGGTAACTAGGAACTAGTTTGGTGTGATGGGGGCTTGAGGTAGAGGTCCTTGGACATGCAGAAAATTGACTAAAAGCAAAAAGTTCTGACCCAAGTCAAGCCTGCTCAGACTGCAAAGGCTGACCTGGGTGGATATTTTGTGCATGTGCATTAAATACTCTTGTAACACAGCATGGCTCAAACGTATACATATATGGTATGGTATTTTCAAGAGAAAACAGCTTTTCCTACCTCCATTCATGTGATTTAAATCCGGTACACTTGTCTTCACAGGCCAAACATGGCTGTCCCTCATCTACTTCCTGTACAATACAATCCTGAAAAATACGAAGATATTCAAGACTTAACCCTTAGGCTGCTAAGCGCGACTCACTAACCTTTTGCAGACAGTGTAGATCAAGATCAGACTGCACAGAACGTGCAGTCTGATCTTTGATCTACACTGTCTGATAAGGAGATATTATTTCCTAAAACATAACTTTGAAATAACAATATTTGGGTTTTAACGATCAAAATGACAATTTCATTTTAGTTATTTAGCAGGATAAGGGTTAAACTTTAATGACAATCATATTTTATAATTATCCTGATGAAAAGACCTTTTAAAAACATTGTTGGAAACGGAAAAAAAGAATGCTGATTACAAGCATTTTTTTCTTTTTTTCGTACAATGTTTCCTAGCCTTTTAAAGACATATCCTATAATTTGTGCCACATTTAAGTTGTTGTCTGCAAATGGTTTAGGTCAGGCTCTGTCAAAAGGAGGTTTAGTGCATCTACAAAAAATATTGACCCAGATCAGCCTTGGCAGTCCCCATAGGCTTACCTGTGTCAATACTTTTTGCTTTCAGTAATTTTTTTTCATATCTAAGGACCATTCTACCTCAGGATTCAGTTGGTACTTAGACAAAATGAATTTAATGGATCCATAATTATGCAATGACCTCCTTGGTACAATGCATCACAGAGATGCATTAAAGCCCCTTTTGCCAGAGAATGGCTCATTTCAATACAGATCAGCCCAAAACTGTGCTGTGCCGTCTGGTAGTGTTGAAGTATTGTAATACATTTCCTGGAAAACAAAGCTGCTATTAAAAATTTGCACTTTCTGTGCTGTCTGATCTATACCATCAACAACAGCTGCTATTTTAGTCATGGGGCTGAAAGGGCTAAATACTTTTAACTCTTAAAGCACTTTTCACAACTATAGCTACTTTTGCATCCAGTTTAGATCAAGATCAGACTGCACAAAATGTTTATTTGACGCTGTACCTCTTTACCAAAAGGCAACTTAGTTTCATACGAGTCCAAATTGCAAGCATTTGCAGACTACAAAATTAGTGTGACTGAAAGATCGAAATCTGTTTTTAGGGAGGCTAGTTTCTAATATTCTGCGAAAAGAAGAAAATGCTGGTTACCAGCATTTTCTCCTTTTCCCACAATATTTTCAAAAGGTTTCTTTTTCAGGGTTGCAAAAAATCGGGAGTGTGCGGTGAAGGGTTCAGGGGTTAACTTTAGGACAGATTGGGAAAGTGAGAAAAAGTATTGGGCCACAAGTTGTACCCTATTTATTCCTTTATCAACCTCTCAGCCAATGTTAAGGCCTTTGATTGGTATTTCTGATAATAAAAGTCTTATTTTATGTACCACATGTTTACATAAACCTTTGATAAGGTTAAACGTCTTGCAATACTCGATCAAATATTGATCTGTTTGTTTGAATCCCAGTTTTACACCACTTTCAACAATATTTAAATTGTATCACAGCTGCAGCCTACTTTTTCATGTCTTTCCAATGCACGCAGTGCAATGCCCAAGGAAATTAACAAAACCACCAAAATTGAAAGGTCAACACATAGAATTACAAAGATTTCCTATAATAAGCCCTAACCTTTACCTTAAACCTTTCTCACACAATCTGAAGTTTTGACCACTCTTAGAAAGAAAGCTTATGAAAAAATTGTGGAAAAAAGAGAAAATGTGGGTAAACAGCATTTTCTCTTTTTCCCACAATGTTTTCTAACCTTTCATAGACAAATCCAATTAGCTTTGACACATTTATTGTTTCATCTGCCAATGCTTTCAATTTGAATCAGTCTAAAATATTGTAGTATGATAATGAGTTAAGCATACTAATGGGTAGCATTAGATCATTTGCTAACAATGTAGTCAAGATCAGACTACAAAGATTAAAGAAAGCTGAATCTGGATCTTCACTGGCTACCAATTTATCTAATGATAATCCTAATCTTCCAGTTTCTCTTACCTCCTCACAAGATATCACTATTTTTGGAATAGTGTTCGGTACAATCATAATTCAGAATGTCATAATCTTCACTACTTCTTCCGACAAAAAAGTTATATCACTTAATTTTAATATCATATGTTATTTAAACAATGGTAATTACTATAAATCAACACAGTTTAAGCAGCAATGTATAGATATGATACATTCTACATTTCAATTTAAAATTTCCTACTACTTTTTTGTTTGCTATTGTGTCCATTGTATTATAAGCTTTTTGTGAGGAAACCTGCTGGGAACTAACATGGATATTCATGTCATGACTAATTTCCTCTCACTTCTCAAAAAACAGCCTTGACAAAAATCACAAAAATTGATAAAATAAAACACTATCATAATTTCCATAATATATTTTTCAAATTACTCCATTCTTGTATACATCAATCCAAGTTTGAAATAACAGTATTCAACTCTTCTACCCCTTGGTAACATGACTTGTACTTTTGGTCATTTGACCAAGCCAACTTGTAGCCACTTAACTCTTTTCCATACAACAAAATTTTACACTTTTCCAAATGGAAAGGATTTGCAGATGACAAATTGAATGTAACTTAAAACATGAACTTTGTCTTTCATAGCGTAGAAAACAATGTGGGAAAAGGAAAAAATGCAGGTTACCAGCATTTTCTCCTTTTACCACAATGTTTTCTAAAGCCTTCTTCTGCATGGTCAGGACTGTGTGGTAAGGGGTTAAAGGCTATTTTGACCTTAATATCACTAAAAATGTCTGGTAGAGTACATCAATGGTAAGATTTCACATCTTGTGCAGTCTGATCTTAACCTCTACTGTTAGCAAAAACTCCTTACTGTAGTAAAAGTAAAACAAGAGGGCCATGATGGCCCTGTATCGCTCCACTGGCTTTTTAATCCTTTACCACACAAATCGAAGTGTTAATGACCCTGAAAGAGAAGGCTTTCAAAAATATCGTCAGAAAAGGACAACATGTTGTCAGCCAGTATTTTCTCCCTTTCCCCCAACGTTTCCTAACCTATAAAGACAGAAATAGTCATTTAAGCTCCATTCAGTTTGTCTTTTTGCAATGGCTTTAAACTTGGTACAGTAAAAAAAAATTGTCATATCTTAAAGAGTAAAATTAACCTATCATGCGCTTAATTGGCATTGACAGAGACATGAAGCATAAAAAGTCTGTATGGTAATAAATGTACTTTGAAAACATAACCTCCAACCCGCCCGCCAAACAAAAACAGTCATATCTTTTTAAATGCAAAGATAATGTCAGTGAATACAAGCAGGTTTATTCATTAGCATGAATGGTAAAGTTCTGAAAAAATTTGAGTGATAGAAACCTTGCTTTAAATTAAACATTCCATTCAAGTGAGCATAACTATTAGCATCAAAATAAATCACTTTCCCTTAAAACAACATTTTCTCTCCAAAAAACTTGAATACCAAACTCCAACAATGTATAACTGCAGTTTAATAATCAAGGGTGGTAAATAGTAACAAACTTTATCTTGTATAACAGGAGTTACTTCGCTTGATTACTATTTTAAATTACAGTCACTGTATACACCAATGTTAAACTTGTGATCCCTGGGGCAGAGCCAATTTTGACCCCAGGGCTATATTATGAAGAAAATTGATAGATGTCCATTAGGTAAAGCTACATGCCAAATTTGGTACCCCTGGGCCTTATGGTTTCAGACAAGATGATTTTCAAAGATGTTCAATATTTTTCAGTTTTGTTGCCATGGCAACCAGAGTTTTTGAAGGAATCAAATTCTTTCAAGAAATTCTATAGAGGACCATGGCAGGATCATTTCTGTAAAGTTTCATCAAATTTGGATGGGTAGTTTTAGAGAAGAAGAAGTTTGAAAAAAAAGTTAACGCACACACGGACGAACAGACGGACGCACGACGGACACCAGGCTATGACATAAGCCCGCTGGCCTTCAGCCAGTGGAGCTAACCAGCCATATCCTCCGAAGAATCCTATGGAAGATTTTTATAAAATAGAGTTTTTTTTACTCTTGTATTGACCTCTACAATCCTGTGCTTTCTTGACCCTAAAGTATAAGGCTGATTAAAATACTGGTTAACAGCATTTTCTGCTTTTCACACAATGTTTTCAGAAGACTTTCTTCCTCAGGGTTGTTAAAACCAGGATTGTTTCGTAAAGAGTTAATCAATACTATAGGTATTTGTATAGTCAAAGGTCACCATATCTTATGTCTTGAAGGAGTGAATTTTTACCCTTTGGATGCCGATGACAACCTGAACCTTTACCAAACAATCATCTGTTTTTTCAATCACGAGGCAGAAGACTTCAGCTTTTCTCACATTATTTTCTCTGCTTTTAAAGAGGAATTCCACCATTTCAAGCAGCATACAATCTGTATGAAATTCGTATCAAATAAATTTCTTGTTTAGTGATTTTAACCTGCTTCCTACACAGCATGACAAAGCACAGATAACTCCATCACAATTTGGTTTAGAAAATCAAACATAGCTTTGAAGTTTGTGATCTTTGTCCAAAATATTTGAATATTGATTATAAGTCTACAAGAAGTATACAGTAGTACTTCACAATCATGACACCTTTGGTCATTGAAGTTGGGATCGAAAGTTTTTCTGTAGAAACTCATCATGCGACATATACAGGTACAAAACTAGCTTTGACTCAACAAAGTAAAGAGCTTTTTACCCTCCCAAACAGTCTTCTTATAATATACTATGATTTTAATTGGATTCAAAATATTTCAGGTTGTTGATGAAACAGGCAAAATCACTTAACAAGATTTTTTTTATCTATCTTACTATACGCTGCTTTAACACTTTACCGCAAAATGCTGACTTTTAACGACCCTGGGAAAGAAGCCTTTTGAAAAAATTGTGGGAAAAGGAGAAAATGCTGGTAACCAGCATTTTCTCTTTTTCCCACAATGTTTTCTACCCTATCAAAGAAAAATTGCACCGTTTGCGCCACATTGAAATTGTGGTCAGCAAATGCTTTCAATTTGGACAAGGCTAAAATTTTGTCATCTGGTAAAGGGTTAAAGTTATTCATCTACTCATTTTAGCCAAATGTAGAAATGTGTTTATGTCAATCTATGGCCCAAAAGAATGAAAAGAACTTTCAGATTTGTTATTTGAAATAAATCTTGGTCAGGACAAAATTACATCAGGTCAAAATTGTAAACAATAGGGGAGTCTATCACTATAAGTCATTTGCGTACCCCCATCTAAAAATAGAAAGCTAGACTAATTGTAGTTTCAACACGGGAAATGGTGCACTCGTCTATTTGTAGGATCATGTCTTTTCTTCTTCTTTAACCAATTCAAAAATGCTAAATATTTACATGCACATACAAAATTTACATTTCTACCGTCTTTAAACGCATTCCACTGCACTCTCGATATACATCCTCGAGTAAATTGCTGTTGGGTTCTTGCGACACAGATTGTTGTGACAGTAGCCCTGTGTAGTGTATCTCGACTCTACTTTCTTGCTAGCTACATGAATATGCAAGGCCAAGGTCATACACGTCATGTGACAAGCATCATGTGGTATCCTAGATTGAACGAGTGGGTAGGAGCCAAGTCCAAAATCACATTTTCTATCCATCATAATCTATGCAATCTCGCAACCGCCAGTTGTAATATTTGTCATGAAGCCACAAGAATGACTATAGTTTGATAAAATATCAACAAAATTGGTTATATTTTGTTTAAAATGAGTAAATGGGTATCTTTAACACAATAGAAATTGCAGAAAAAAGCTGGTGTTTTTGGAAACTAAAAAATATCCAAATTTTTTTATCCTTTCCCACACAACAAGATTTTTATGTTAGACTTTTCCGAATCGGAAGCATTTACAGATTACAAATTGAATGTTTCAAGCGATGGTTCCAAAAGGCCATCAATATCATAGAAATGGAGAAAATGCTGGTTACCAGCATTTTTTCTATTTTCTATAATGTTTTCAAAAGCTTTTTTCTTCACACTTGTTACAACACAATACTGTTTGATAAAGGGCTAAGCCCAAGACAAAGCAATAAATTTTCAACATTTCTGGAATCTCACCAAGTGGACATACCTTGTAAACAAGAGGGCCAAGATAGCCCTGGATCGCTCACCTGAATATTTGAGAGGACCATAGCCAATTTTTTTTTTGTTATTCCAAAACATTTTCTTCAATAACTTCAATAAAAAGAACAAGAGAACCGCATGTGGGTGCCAACAATTGGCTGTTGGGTGCTGGATAGTAAGTTAAAATTCTAAGTCTAAAAAGGGGCATTATTTGGTACCAAAGGATCATTTCTGTGAAATCATTTCAAAGTCTGACCAGTGGTTTCATAGAAAAAGAATTTTTAAGAATTTCTTCATGTCCGTATAGTGCAAATAGCTCCCCCCCTCAACCACCAAAGACTTGTTTCCTGACCACGGCAATGTTTTTCGATGGATCAAAATTTCGCAAACACGTTTTGAAAAGGGTCACCCAAGGAACACTTCAGTAAAATTATTTCAAAATCTGACAAGCGGTTTCAGAGGAGAAGATTTTTATAGAATTTCTTAGAAAATTCCATTTGGTTGCCATGGCAACCAGAGTTTTTGATGGAATCAAATTCTGTGAAAAGTTGTTAAAGAGGTCCTCCCAAAAAACATTCCAGCCAAGTTCACTCCAATTTGGCCAAGCTGTTTAGGAGGAGATGTTTAAAGAATTGTTGACACCGCATGAGTGCAAAGAGCCCCCCCCCCACCACGGCCATATTTTTCGACGGATCAAAATTTCGCGAACAGTTTTTTAAAAGGGTCAACCAAATAACATTTCTGTGAAATTATTTCAAAATCTGACAAGCGGTTTCAGAGAAGAAGATTTTTAAAGAATTGTTGACACCGCATGAGTGCAAAGATCCCCCCCCCACCGCCATGTTTTTCGACGGATCAAAATTTCGCGAACAATTTTCAAAAAGGGTCAATCAAGGAACATTTCTGTGAAATTATTTCAAAATCTGACCAGCCATTTCAGAGGAGAAGATTTTTAAAGAATTTCTTAGAAAATTCCATTCAGTTGCCATAGCAACCAGAGTTTTTGATGGAATCAAATTTTGTGAACATATTTGAAAGAGGACCTCCCAAGGAACATTCCAGCCAAGTTTGGTCCAAACTGGCCCTGGGGTTTAGAAGGAGATGTTTAAAGAATTGTTGACACCGCTGGACACAAAGAGCCCCCCCCCCCCCCCCTACGGCCATGTTTTTCGACGGATCAAAATTTCGCAAACAATATTTTAAAAGGGTCACCCAAGGAACATATCTGTGAAATGATTTCAAAATCTGACCAGCCGTTTCAGAGGAGAAGATTTTTAAAGAATTTCTTAGAAAATTCCATTTGGTTGCCATGGCAACCACAGTTTTTGATGGAATTAAATTCTGTGAACAATTTTAAAGAGGACCTCCCAAGGAACATTCCTGCCAAGTTTGGTCCAAATTGGCCCAGCCGTTTAGGAGGAGGAGATGTTAAAGAATTGTTGACGACGCACGACGGACAATGCACGACGGACGATGGACACAGGGTGATCCTAAAAGCTCCCCTTGAGCACGTTGTGCTCAGGTGAGCTAAAAACACAGATGTATCATGAAAAGGATTCAAAATTCCAATGAGATATACCTGGTATGCACCTTTTTATCAAAAATCATAGTTTGTTTTCATGTTTTGTGATACCTTTCAATAAAATGTCTTATCTTCAAACAGCAGGTTCTTCATTGATTGACAACATCTCCATCAGTTTATTTAACCCATTATCTCCTAAAAAACAACAGTTTTCACATCTAGCTGTAGACCAACTTTAAGACCATTGTGGCACGAGGAAAGTTGCTTTTCATGGGCAAATTCTCCATTTGCCACTATGTTTTTATTCATTTTATTCATATTATGTGTTTTACCATAATTCATAAGGATTATCCATATCTCAAAAGCCTTTTTTCAATGTTGTGTGCTGAAAATTTGTTTAACTCTTTGCTAGACAACAAAATTTCAGAGGTGAAAACATCTGAAAATGACATTAATTATTGTCCATAGGTCATATGATAAGAACTGATAGTCATAGGGTAGAAATAGTTGTGTGAAAAGTGGAAAATGATGGTTGCCAGTAATGTTTTTCCAAATGCTGTCTACCTCTGGGATTTGTAAAAGATCATAACTATTTATAATAAAATGGGTAAAGGCAGTTGTTATCAATCTAGAATTAGCTGTAAAACATTTTATCATTTATCTCTTCATATCTTCATGTTTTGTTTGTTTGTTTGGCTTCTATTACTTCTATCACACTGCTGAGATGAGCCTACCAGTTACAGGAAGTTGTAATTCATGCAAACTTGGATTTGAAACCCACACAAACTCACTGTTAGTTGAAAAATGTCACTGTGTCTCCTATAGGTGTGTCCCATTTTTGGCGGTCCATGGCAACAATTCTAAACTGTTTAAAACCGTCAAGAATTTTTCAGTCTGCAACATATGTCATCTGAAAGTCTTAACCAACCTGTGTCCATGCATCTATTAAAATGATCATGTTATGATCACAAACATTGAATTGCTGTGTTGCAAAGCAGTCAAAGCAGTGTAGACAGGAATCATCGTGAAGGTGCCGTTGCTCAAGTTTCATCAAACTCTCCACTAGGGGTGCGCGATATTACCGGTATACCGGTAAACCGCGATTTAGGAGTCCTGCGATACGTATCGCGATATGCTTTTGACCGTACCAGTACACTCTGGCAAGTCCAGCAATTTCCGAAACTTTCTTCCGAGATTTTTTAGCTGCTTTCGTTTCCAGCTGTATTTTATTTGCATATCAATTTTCATTTAATCTTGCTTGATTATTAAAATTATTAGAAAGAATAACATTGTAGAAAAGAATAAGTTTATTTTTATGACGCACTTCCATTTGGATATTCCGCTATCCATTGGCCAGTTAATTTAAGCACACGAGGTTATTTCCGACCTTCACCTGTACCGTAATCAAACAAAATGGAAGACAACTTCGACATCTTCAAAAACACAAAGGCTAAGGCCAATGTATGGAAGCATTTCGGATTAAAGAAAAGGAAATCGGACTCCACCATCGTGGACGGTGTAGTGGTTTTACTTAATTTGCAAAATGCAGCCAAAAACATCGGGGGGGTGGGGGGTGGAACGACGAACTTAGTCACACACCTTCGTCGTCACCACCCAAGTAAGATTGTCAGTCAGCCAGCTCCAAACATGCTCAGGGCATCACCAAAACCCAGTTCTGTCAGCAGTCAATCAACACCAAAATCATGTGAGAATTTGTCCTTTTTGTATTTTTTACTAACTTTATGTCACTTATTTACATGTCAATAGTATCAGTACAATGGCATAGTGAAGTCAGTGAAGTGTACTATCATACATAAAACTCTGTAAAAATGTTTCGCGATATATCGTGATGCATATCCCGATACAAACCCAGGTATCGCGATATATCACGATACAGTTTCCAGAGGCGATACCCACCCCTACTCTCCACATTTTGCAGTGAGATTCATGTCCTCTGTACTCGTAGTGAGTCAAATGTACAGCTGGTGACAGTGTGCCAAGGGTCTTAAGCATTTTCAAAGTCAGTGTTTTACCAGGGAAATGTAATTTTCATGCTTTATCTGATCTCTTTACTGTCATGCCTCAAACAACATGTTTTTCAAAGAAGTTGCATGTTCATTTATGAGTTATCAGTATTATAGTCATGATGGCTGAGACATGACTCAACTTCACAGTCCCTGAAGAAACTTTCTTTATGTGAAAAGCATTAAAATGTAAGCAGTTAGAAAAATCTCCGTGACTGGTGACTTCTGTGCAAATGTGTCTTGTTCAGGTACCACAATCATCATGTCAAACAACAACTTGAAACTTGTACTATGACAAGTACATTTATAATTGAAATGAACATGTTAAGCCAGAGTACAATACCCACCATTTTTGCACATCCAAGCAGTCTCAATAATGATACGTTTATCATGCTTCTTTTCATATTAGGACATTTTATTGTGAACCATGCAGTCTGAATTCAATAGTAAATTTTCCAGTAAAAAAGCTACTCTTTACTGTCAATGTCACTTTCTGGTTTGTCAGTTTAATCTGTCTTGCAGTGAAACGCAATTAATCTTAAGTGACACACATGACCAAAGACAAATCATTTCACATTTCATTACCTAAATCGCTTTCAGAAGTCATTTACAACTTGTAAATCTCGTAAAAAACTGTCAAAATTATCATGTTTGCAGCCATTTTGTGTCTATTTTTGGAATAGTAAACATCTTTCTTATTAAAAAATTTTCTTACTTTTAGCGTTTAAATTTGAAAAATTTGTACTCGAAACAAAGGATCATTGAAAACTACACAAGCAACATGTTGGCATATTTCTGCCACGAGATAAAAGATAGCTATAATGATAATTTTACAAAACTATCGCGATAAATTAAAGTTTCCTGGAAATTTTATCAAGATAGTGAAAAGTTTGCTGAAAAAAATATCAGATAAACTTAATATTTTAACGCAAAATTTCTCAATCGTGCACGAAGCTGACATGCAAGATAAAATTATCATGATAGTTCTATCTGTTTCTCGATATTTATAAACAGAAAATTTATCATTTGGATGAACTCGGTAGTTTTTGACTTCACAAATTGCAGTAAGTAAAAGTTCAAATCATTAACAACTGTAGGTTAATTGGTAAATTTTGACAAGACTCGAAATGAACAGAAGTCTGTAAAATCACAAAGACGATTCAAAATGCCTCCTACGAACACTTTAAACCATTCAGGGAAAAGGAGAATTCATAAGGTTGTAGACGAAGATGTTCCGAAACCGTATCTATTTATTGATACCGTGAATATCAGTTATGGGCACGAAAGCAAAAAAAATCATGATAACAGTTAGAATTATCGGGATATTTTTATCATGAAAATTTTTATTATCTAGATAATATTTCCAGGAAACTTTGTTTTATCACGATAGTTCTCTTAAATTATCACAATAACTATCTTGTATCTCGCGGCAGAAATATGCCACCATAGCAAAAGGTATGTTCAAATTCTATATTTGTAGCCAAAAACCACACAATGACACAAAGACATAACTGCCCCTAATGAGCTATTTCTCAAATCTGCATAATGCTGTTTGTTAATTTAGTTGACAATCTCATTATTTCTATCCAGATTGCTGTCTTCCTTATTCCTATAAATGTCTTCAAAATCATAGGGGTCCGTAGTTTGACTCCTGTCACCTGTAGACTATATATTGTAAACAAGGGATTTAACTTTGTACAGACCGTTACTCGCCCCCCGATTACAAAAAACAATGTATCTTTTCTACACTAACAGTTATTCTCCTTATTCTTTCAATAACCGAGAGCTAAAACATTTTTCTACCAGAAAAACACAACTGTTTGTCAGTGGCTAATGTAGTTTGGCTGCTACAGTCCTTCGAACTGGTAAACTCGCTCATAAATCTTCGCCATTGACAAGGGTTCGTACATTCAACACTAACAGTCGCGCATATCAACCAATGAAATTTCTCGTTCCAAACAATGTCACGTGACAAACGATGTCAGCAGCTGCACGAATTTTCATTGGTTGAATGCGCGACTGTCACTACATATCAACCAATCAAATTTCCCCGTTCAAAACAGTGTCACATGACATAAGATGGTGGCAGCTGTACGAAATTTGCTTCTGGATCACAAATTCAACGAATTCTGAGGCGTTTCATCGTTATGGAAGACAAAGACTATAGGTCAGTAATTTTTTGAAACATGTTTAAAGGGTGTGTACCGCTAATGCTGTGTTTCATTGGATCTAAAGTGCATTTTATATCTTGAAAGTCGGATGTACGAACCCTTGTCAATGGCGCAGATTTTTGAGCAAGTTTACAAGTTCGAGCGACCGTAGCAGCCAGACTGCATTAGCCACTGACAAACAGTTGTGTTTTTCTGGTAGAAAAATGTTTTAGCTCTCAGTTGTCGTAAGAATAAGGAGAATAACTGTTAGCGTAGAAAAGAAACATTGTTTTTTGTAATCGGGGGTGAGTAATGGTCTGTACAAAGTTAAATCCCTTGTTTACAACATATAGTCTACAGGTGACAGGAGTCAAACTACAGACCCCTATGTTCAAAATCAAAGAGCTAAAAAATTTGTTTAAAAGGGCATTAAACCAGTTTTTGACCAAAAAATATTTTGGGGAGTAGAAAGGTGGTATTTTAAAAGGGAAATTACACAGATGTAACTGTTTACCCTTAACCCTTTACCAGATAAGCCCTGTTTTTTACGGCCTTAAGGTAGGCAGCTTTTGAAAACATTTTGGGAAAAGGAGAAAATGCTCGTTACGAAAATGTTTTTTGCCCTTTCAGAGCAAAATCCCATCATTTGAGCCACAGTTGTTTTGTTGTCTGGAAATATTTTCAATTTGGACAAGACTAAAATTCTGTTATCTGGTAAAGGGTTAAATGGGAAAAAAAAAATTATGTTGGAGAAAAGTTGCCTTTCGTGGGACTCACACCCAGGACCTTCAAAATCAGAGTCGTGAAATCAACTAATCAACTACTGCGCAATCAAACAGGTTATTATGTCTTAATGTTTAAAATTTATTTATCCCCTATAATGCAATAACAGTTATACAGTAACAGTACAAAAATCTCAGTGTTTTCAACATGTATGCACATGGATGAATTAATTTACCGACTTTGTTCAGATTTTTAAAAAAAAATGCAAAACGAAACCTGGTTTAATGCACCTTTAAGATTATGGTAAAAGAGTAAAAACTTACTTTCCTTGGGTAATCCTTTTTGAGACTAGATACAAACTCCAATGTTTTACCAGTCCACATTTTCTAGGATTTTCGAAGTCCCTCAACAGCTTACATAAAGTTTAATTACACCCCCTGCATCATAATTCCAACTTTCAATAACCTTGAGAAAGAGGCCTTTTGAAAAACATTATGGGAAAAGGAGAAAATGCTGGTAACCAGCATTTTCTCCTTTTCCCACATTGTTTTCTACCCTATCAAAGACAAATTTCATCACTTGAGCCACATTTAAATTGTTGTCTGCAAATGCTTTTTACTTGGACAACACTTTTGTTTTCTGATAAAGAGTTAATTTAATCCAATCATTTGAAGTGAATCAATTTACTCTTTACAAAACAACAAAATTCCAGGCACTTTACATTATTATCATTGAAACCATTTCTAAGACAATAATTAAACATGCCTGAAATGAACAGAACCTGCAAAGGTTAGAAAAAATTGCGGGAAAAGTAGAAAATGCTGATTACCAGCTTTTTCTCCTTTTCCTTCACTGTTTTCAATGTTTATAGAGGCCTTCTTCCTCTAGGTCATAAAACCATGGGATCATTTGGTACAGGATTAACTCTGAGGGAATACGAGGGGCCTCTCTAAGTGGTTTGGCAGACATGTAGGGTAGATCAAGATCAGATCCTACACATTATGCAGTTTGATCTCTTATCTACACTGTCTGTTTTCGTTGGCCTATGTTGTCTTATCTTTTGAGATACCTTATAAGAACTACCTTGAAATCGACAAAATTTAGATGTGTCTGTTTGTTTCATTTAAAACATGGTTTAAGAGTTAACTGTTTACCCAAAATACACCTGTGTTAACTATCCTTGAAAACATTGCAGAAAATGGAGAAAAAGCTGGTAACCCGCACCTTCTTCTGTTTCCTCAATGTTTTCTACTTTTGTATGGAAAACTGTCATCCTCTGCGCTAAGTTAAGTTTGTTGTCTGCCAAAGTCTTAAATATAGACATGTCTAAACTTTTGTTGCATGGTTAATCCTTTGCCACACAATCCTGAGTTTTATCGACCATGAGAAAAAAGGGTTTTGTAAACATTGTGAGAAAAGGAGAAAATGCTGGTAACCAGCATTTTCTCCATTTCCCACAATGTTTTCTACCCTTTCTCAGACAACTTTTCCTTTTTGAGCTACATTTAATTTATCGCCCGAGAATGCTTTCAATTTGGACAAGTCCAAAATTTTGTTGTTTGGCAAAGGGTTAAGAGTCACTGACAAAATGATTAATTGCCCCTGATGTTGCAAAACAGCCTCTCACTGCACTTCAGAAGTTTATTTTTATGTTCCCATAGAGAATTAATTCTGCACACACACAAAAATCAATTCCAAAAATTACGGCTCCATACATTCAAAATAAGTCCAAGGAGCCTCTATAAATAGGGACTCATAAAAAATCCAAACTTTAAGATTTAAACCGAGATAAAATCAGCTGTGTAACAAGTTCTTGGATTGAAGTCTCTCCGCAGAAAATTGAGATAATGTAGCTGAACAGAAATGATAAACCATGGATTTCTGTGAAGATTCAGGAAACAAAACATTGTATCCTTTTCCCTTCTTTTAGTGTTTCAAAAAATCACAGACTCTCTGTCTGAAACCTAGATAACATGTCAATGAAAGTCTAATTTACTTGAAAAATTCTATTTAGCCATCATGATTGCAATCGGAATGACAAGAAATGTGATAATTATGAAATTAGCTGTCTTTCTTTTTATAATTAACATGAACTTTTTGACAGCCAAGAAAATGTACTTTAAGCAGGCAAAACCCACTAATGGCTCTTTCAAGGGCGATTTCATTCAAGTTATCTCTCAGTAAATACTATTATATCTGACACTGTAGATCTTTGATCTATGAAGCCTGATCCTGATCTGCACTGTCTGAAAAAGCACACTATAAAGCCATTAGATTGCCATGACTAAAACTTTGACTTGCCAGAGGGAAATGGGAACCAGTGGATATAACTAGACAGACAAGGGTCTGCTTGTTTTCCCTATATTTGCAATTAAGCCTTACAACACTAAATAAATTCAATGGACATTCCCTTTACCCATACAAAAAATTGACAGATAGTACATTTCAGAGCTCTTTTAGCCAGGAAATCTCTCAAATTATTAGACAGTGTTGATCATAGATCAGACTACATGTTCTGCTTAGTATGATCTTGAGTGACATTACCTTTAATGTAACACACAATGTGCTAGTATCTAAGGAATGCATGACTATTTACTGAAAAGTTCAAATACTATAAAAAAAAAAAAATCATAAAAATATCATGACATAACAGCTGAATGTATCATGTTAATGACGATAATGAAAGCCAAGACTTCTTTTTCCAAACTATTTACTTAAGATGTTTTGCACATACTACATGTAGCCATATAAAAGTTATGAGGGAAAAGTCAGGCACCAATGGACTCCTTAGAGAGGAAAGCAATTCATCAGTTTCGCTGGTAAAACTTGGAACTTGTCAAGGATATAAATATCTTACAGAAACTGCTAGACAAGCAAATGGTCTGCCTCAAAATTTTCACTTTACTTCCTTTTTTCCCTATTTTCGCTTCCCTCCAGTGTTTTGTTTTCCCATCATAATAAATGCATGGCAACACAAATGTCACATAAAAGTATAAGACATCTGTTCAAACCTAATAATCATATCCTGGTAAAAGTTCATGGGCAGATAACTCTATTATGCTCTATGACATGTGTATCAAAGAGTTTGCACAGCCATCATTCCTCACTTAACCCTCTACCACACAATCCTGTGTTACAACACCCCTAGAGGAAAAACTTTTGAAAACATTGTTGAAAAAAGAGAAAATGCTGGTAACCAGGATTTTCACCTTTTCCAAAAATATTTCTTACCCTATCAAAGACAGAAATCATCACTTCAGCTACAATAAATTTGTTGTCTGTAATTGCTTTCAATAATGTTGTTTCCAAATTTTAGTTAAGAGCTAATAACACTTTGTACAGAAGACACACAAGTTCAAATCTAACTTATCCTGGCCAAAGGTAAAGGGTAGATAACTCTATCATGATCCATAACAGGTACTTCAAAAAAGTTTGCACAACTACCATTCTTTGCTAAAACTGTCATGAAGCTTAAATGGAAATTAAAAGAGAATTTCCTAGAAATTTGTTCCACAGCCTCTAGAAGTAAACATTTTATCAGTACAAAATTTTAGGTTCATCTAAATTAAAACCATTGGCAGACAACAAATTAAACATGGCACAAGACATTAATGGTAGGGTTGTCCTTGAAAGGTAAGAAAACATTGAAAGAGGAGAAAAAAAAAGAGAAAATGCTGGTTCAAAAGCATTTCTTCAAATGGGCTGAAATCATTACATAATGTCAGGCAATGGAATAAAGCCCAGATCATACCATAATGTACTTGTATGGAGTAAAAGGGTTACAGGTTATTAGCCTTCCATAATCCAGCCTGGAAATAGATGTCTAAAGATAGCTTGGCTATCTGAAATCAACCTGATAATGAAGTCTATAAATCTTATATTTTCTTCTGCCAGCTTCCAGTGGCCTCACCCTGTCTTGACCAGGACATACTGGAGCATTCAGATTGGATTTAACTCTTTACCAAAGACAAAATTTTGGACTAGATCAAATTGAAAGCATTTGCAGCCGACAGAGTACCGGTATATGTTGCTTAAATGATGCTTTTAGTATTTGATCAGGTAGAAAACATTGAGGGAAACGGAGAAAATGCTGGTATCCAGCATTTTCTCCTTTTCCCACAATAATTTCAAAAGTCTTCTCTTTCAAGGTTGTTTAAAGTCAGGATTGTGTGCTAATGGGTTTAAAGGAATTGACCACAAAATCTGCCATACTGTATTGTGGGATTTTTTTTTTTCAGTGAAATTAAAAAAAAATATGAAAAAAAATGTCCTTGACATTTTCATATGCGGTTAAATTCAACTTAAAATGCTCTTTAACTGTTTACAACACAAACCAGACTTTTAACAACCCTGAGAAAGAAGCCTTTTAACAAGAGGGCCATAATGGCCCTGGATCAATAGGCAAAATTTCACTCCACGTGCAAAATTCAATTTCTGACCAATTGTCAGGTCAATTGAGCTTAAAATGTGGCATCTAGAGCATACACAAGAAATTTGCGTAAGTTGACCAAGTGACCTACTTTATCACCATACATGACCAAATTTAGAACTCATCAAAATATTTATCAAGACAAACATTCTGAACAGTTTTAAAGTTAATTGAAAAATAAATGTGGCCTCTAGAGTGCCCTAAAGGTATTTCTTAAATTTGACATAGTGACCTAGTTTATGATCCCAGGTGACCCAATTTCAAACTCATCCCATATTTCATAAAGACAAACATTCTGACCAAGTTTCAAGTCAATTGAGCAAGAAATGTGGCCTCTAGAGGTATTTCTTTAATTTGACCTAGTGACCTACATTATGACCCCAGGTGACCCAATTTTGAACTCATCTTAGATTTCATCAAGAGAAACATTTTAACCAATTTTCAAATCAATTGAGCAAGAAATGTGGTCTCTAGAGTGCCCTATAGGTATTCCTTTAATTTGACCTAGTGACCTAGTTTATGACCTGAGTTGACCCAAATTCAAACTCGTGTAAGATTTGATCAAAACAAATATTCTGACCAATTTTCAAGTCAATTGAGCCAAAAATGTGGCCTCTAAAGTGCCCTAAAGGTATTTCTTTAATTCGACCTAGTGACCTAGTTTATGAGCCCAGTTGACCCAAATTCAGAATCATGTGAGATTTAATCAAGACAAACATTCTGACCAATTCTCAAGTCAATTGAACAAAAAATGTGGCCTCTAGAGTGCCCTAGAGGTATTTCTTTAATTTGACCTAGTGACCTAGATTATGACCCCAGGTGACCCAATTTTGAAATCATCTTAGATTTCATCAAGAGAAACATTTTAACTGATTTTCAAATTAATTGAACAATAAATGTGGCCTCTAGAGTGCCCTATAGGTATTCCTTTAATTTGACCTAGTGACCTAGTTTATGACCTGAGTTGACCCAAATTCAAACTCGTGTAAGATTTGATCAAAACAAATATTCTGACCAATTTTCAAGTCAATTGAGCCAAAAATGTGGCCTCTAAAGTGCCCTAAAGGTATTTCTTTAATTCGACCTAGTGACCTAGTTTATGAGCCCAGTTGACCCAAATTCAGAATCATGTGAGATTTGATCAAGACAAATATTCTGACCAATTTTCAAGTCAATTGAGCCAAAAATGTGGCCTTTAGAGTGCCCTAAAGGTATTTCTTTAATTTGACCTAGTGACCTAGTTTATGTCCCGAGTTGAACCAAATTCAGATTTATGTGAGATTTTTATCAACACAAACATTCTGACCAATTTTCAAGTCAATTGAGCAAAAATGTGGCCTCTAGAGTGCCCTAAAGGTATTTCTTTAATTTGACCTAGTGACCTAGTTTATGATCCCAGGTGACCCAAATCCAAACTCATCCGAGATTTCATCAAGACAAACATTCTGACCAATTTTCAAGTAAACTGAGCAAGAAATGTGGCCTCTAGAGTGCCCTTAAGGTATTTCTTTAATTTGACCTAGTGACCTACATTATGACCCCAGGTGACCCAATTTTGAACTCATCTTAGATTTCATCAAGAGAAACATTTTAACAAATTTTCAAATCAACTGAACAATAAATGTGGCCTCTAGAGTGCCCTAGAGGTATTTCTTTAATTTGACCTAGTGACCTAGTTTATGATCCCAGTTGACCCAAATACAGATTCATGTGAGATTTTATCAAGACAAACATTCTGACCAATTTTCAAGTCAATTGAGCCAAAAAATGTAGCCTCTAGAATGCCCTTAAGGTATTTCTTTAATTTGACCTAGTGACCTAGTTTATGATCCCAGGTGACCAAAATCCAAACCCATCTGAGATTTCATCAAGACAAACATTCTGACCAAATTTCAGGTCATTTGAGCAATAAATGTAGTATCTAGAGTGCCCACAAGGCATTTCTTTAATTTTATCTAGTGACCTAGTTTATGACCCCAGGTGACCCAATTTTGAACTCACTGAACATGTTGTGCTCAGGTGGGCTAACAAACTTAGAACAGGTTCACTACATACCAAATATCAAAGCTCCAAGCCTTCCAGTTTCACAGAAGAAGAATTTTAAAGTTTTCCCTTTTTGTTCTTATGTTCAAACTTGTGACCCCTGGGACAGGGCCAGTTTTGACCCCAGGGGCATCATATGAACAAACTTGGTAGAGGTCCACTGGGAGATGCTACATACCAATTATCAAAGCTCTACACCTTCTAGTTTTAGAGAAGAAGAATTTTAAAATTTTCCTTCTTTGTTCCTTTGTTCTAACTTGTGACCCCCGGGGCAGGACCAGTTTTGACCCCAGGGGCAGGGTATGAACAAACTTGGTACAGGTCCACTAGGAGATGCTACATACCAAATATCAAAGCTCAATGCCTACCAGTTTCAGCGGAGAAGAATTTTAAAGTTTTCCTTCTTTGTTCCTATATTTAAACTTGTGACCGCCTGGGCGGGGCAAGTTTTGACCCCAGGGGCATCGTATGAACAAACTTGGTAGAAGCCCACTAGGAGATGCTACATACCAAATATCAAAAATCTGTGCCCTCCAGTTTCAAAGAAGAAGAATTTTAAAGTCTTCCCTTTTTTGTTCCTATGTTCAAACTTGTGACCCCCGGGGTGGGGCCATTTTTTACCCAAGGGGCATCATATGAACAAACTTGGTACAGGTCTACTAGCAGATGTTACATACCAAATATCAAAACTCTATACCTTCCAGTTTCAGAGAAGAAGAATTTTAAAGTTTTCCTTCTTTGTTCCTATGTTCGAACTTGTGACCCCTGGGGTGGGGCCAGTTTTGACCCCAGGGGCATCATATGAACAAACTTGGTAGAGGTCCACTAGGAGATGCTACATACCAAATATCAAAGCTCTACGCCTTCTAGTTTCAGAGGAGAAGATTTTCAAAGATTTTGCTATTTTTTTCCTTTTTGTTGCCATGGCAACCAGAGCTATGGGTGGAATTCAATCTCTTGAACAACTTTGGTAGAGCTTCACCCAAGGAACATCCTTGCCAAGTTTCATCAAGATTGGTCCAGTGGTTTAGGAGGAGAAGATGTTTAAAGAAATTGTGGACAACAGACGACACACGACGGACAACGCACGACAGACATTGGGCGATCACAAAAGCTCACCTTGAGCACTTCGTGCTTAGGTGAGCTAAAAACATTGTGGAAAAAGGAGAAAATGCTGGTAACCAGCATTTTCTCCTTTTCCCACAATGTTTTCTACCCTTCCAAAACAAGTTTCAATTTTTCAGTCAGATTTATTTTGTAGTCTGCAAATGCTTTCAATTTGGACAAGTCTAAAATTTTGTGGTATGGTAAAGACTTAATGCATAAATGCAAGGCTTCTTTATGGAAAAGGCTAGAGTCTTAAACCCAATGCAAAACTGACAGAGGACTTTATGGTCTTGTAGATGTCTACTCTTAAAAAGGTCATAATAAAAACAGAGATTGCAATTTCTTCTTTTGCCAAAATGTTTCCACATGTACCAGGGCTTTATCCAAGCATTTTGGGAAAAGGCCCCTGGCCAAATTGGGAAAAAAAGCATTGACAAAATGTCAAAATTGGGAAAATAATATTGACAAAACATATAAAGTTTGGAACACACATTTAACCTTACAATAAACTTAATAAGGCATTTAATGTACTACTGAATCAATACTGCTTGTTTTTTTCTGACTTCTTTCTTTTTGGGTGGATGTGCTTTGTATATGCTTTTAATTTAGTTCCAGTGGTCCAAGTTGTAAGACACCAGCCCCCCCACCTGTTAAGTAGGATTGCTAAATTCTCTTATAAAGATGTTTTTTTGAATGACCAGGGGAATTATTTGCTGTTTTGTTTTCTATATGGTGTGAATGCAAGTCAGCTGATAGAAGTCATTATCAAGGCTAAATAAGGTAGATTGAACAGCCTCTGATATGTTGAGGTCTTTTTGACAATTGTTTTGTCATGTGTTTTCGTGTATTTTTCCATGACGATTAATCTTTGAAAACGACTTTGTGTGTGTTTTGACATATATAGAAAGATTGATAAATCGTCATATTCTGTGGTAGACCTAATCAGTATTGAAAAAAACCCTGTTAAAAATTAATTGTGGAGAGGAAACTTCACACTAGATTTTTGCGTCATATGTCTTCAGATGTGTCGATAGTCCCACAGCCACACTGATACCGGCTTTTTAATTAACATCTTGAATTTATGACCCATAAATGATGACTTTACACGTCCCAGAATGAATTTGCTTATTTTTGATAGAGAGTATCCATTTCGGCCGACGACAAGTTCTGTTCACAAATTATACAGCCGATTCCTGTGCTAAGACCAAGACGAAGCACAACCGCTTGAAATTTGAGAGGGGAAAAAAACCTCATGGTCTAGATTAGGCCGGGTATTTTTCATAACTTTTCCTGGTTCAAGACTATCAATTTAAGAGCTGGGTTCTCTATTTTTGCCTTACAAAACTTTGTTGCAAAACGTGAGGTTGCCTAGAAGTATACAGTTGTCTGTATTTTTTTATTTTGTACATGTAAATCAAAAACGGTTTAGTCAGATGATTGAGTCAATGTATTAATTGAGTAAAAATACGCGGACGCAGTCCATAGTTCATTTGCCCCCAAATAGTTTCGTACCTAAAATACAACGATTGTCTATTTCCTGCTTGAACTGTGGTCAATGCCCGCAGTCAATGAATTTTAGCAAGTTATTTAGTTAAAAAATGAGTCAAAACGCACAAATGTGTGTGTCAGGGAAAACCCTGGCTGATACATCAGACTAGTGTCTAATTGGGAATTTAATTTTATGGAATTGTGAAAAAAATACACTTTTTTCAATTGGGAATGGGACCGAAATTCGGCCCCGCAGGAAAGGAAGAAAATCCCCTGTGTACACACTCTTTACCACACAATACCAAGTTTTAACAACTGAAGAAAAAGCCTTTTGAAAACCTTGTGGGAAAAGGAGAAAGTGCTAGTAGCCAGCATTTTCTCCTTTTCCCAAAAGGTTTTCTACACTTTCACATATAAGTACAATCATTTCAGCTACAATGAATTTGTTGTCTGCAAATGCTTTCAATTTGGACCAATCCTAAATCCCATTGTTATCCCTTATTTACGTGGATGCTCTTTACAGTTGTCTGCACCAAAGGCCCAGTAATGGCCAAAAATAAACAATGCAGGATTTAAAATGCATTTAAATTCAAATCATACCATTTGAAAATAGGAAAATCATTGTAAAGATGATGATGATTTGTTATTGTACAGTTGGTCAAAGTGTTAGTCATTGGCAGAAAAAGATATCTTAAAACCAGGTAAAAAGTAAACAAAAGATAGAAACCTTGTAACTTTTTATCTAGTTTTAAAAATCATTGTTCTGCCAGTGACTAACAACTTGCACTGACCATACAATAACAGATCATCTTCTTCACTATGATTTCCATACTTTTAAATGGTATGGTTGAAATGTAAATGCATCTGAACACCCGTATAGTTTATTTTTTGGCTGCTATTAATTGGGCCGTAAAGAAGTGAAACTGGTTTGAAATTTGCAGAGGAAAAAAATTACAACTAAAGTAATTCAAAATTTCATGCCCACCTACCTCTATTCCATAAAATAATTTGGAAAAGTTTCAAAACTACCATTAAATAGATTTATCATCATCGAAAACAACAGTTTTTGCTTTAATATTTAATCAAACTTTATCATAATATCTCCTGATATAAGTAGAAAACATGACGTACTTAACGATTTTCAATCAAATAGATAAAGTAAGAACCTGTTTCTTTTCAAAAGTCCCAATCTGTTTACAGCACTCTCTTAAACTACAATAATTTCTATCATGAAAGTGCACTTAAACTCATTACAAAACATCAAATTTTGGACTGAACCAAATTGAAAGCATTTGCAGACAACAAGATAAATGTTTTTGTTTCTTTGTTTGTATTGAAGTTAAACACAGTTTTAACAGCTTAGGTCATATGGCGGTAGTCAGTGCACCTATGCATGTGTTTCCTGGCTTTCTCACACCTGTACTGACAAAAATTTCTTTCCAAGTCACTGATGAGAGGCATAAAACTGCCGGAAAGAAAGTTTGCCTCAAACATATCAAACCTGCAACAATCAAGTCATGAGTCAGATACACTTACCACTGAGTTACCTGGCTGGGCCAAAATAAATGTAGTTTAACGCTTTACCAAACAATCCCTGGTTTTTACAACCCAAAGGGAGAAGCCTTCTGAAAACATTGTGGGAAAAGGAGAAAATGCTTGTAACCAGCATTTTCTCCTTTTCCCACAATGTTTTCTACTCTTCTAAACTCAGTTTTCAATTTTTGAGTCATGTTTATTTTGTCGTCTGCAAATGCTTTTTATGCCCTTTAAAAACATTGTGGGAAAAGGAGAAAATGCTGGTAACCAGCATTTTCTCCTTTTCCCACGTTTTCTACCCTTCCAAAACAAGTTTCAATCTTTCAGTCACATTTATTTTGTCGTCTGCAAATGCTCTCAATTTGGACAAGTCTAAAATTTTGTTGTTTGGTAAAGAGTTAAATGATAATTTCTGTTGCTAAAAGGGTAGGGAGCATTATGGGATGAGGAGAAAATGCAGATTCCATTCTGTTTTCCCAGGTTTTCCAAAATTTTCTTCTTTAGGGTTGTTAAAACAAGAGACTGTGTGGTAAACAGTTACACCCTATCAATTTTACTTCAATTAAACAAGAATTTCTATCATGAAAATGCACTTACGAGAGCTGTCCTAAAAAGTCGTAGACAACACTATTTTTTATGGAACCCGACATCAGATTTCAGTAAAATTTGCATGCTGTATCCGTTTATCATTTGTGCATATTTCCGTATAAAATTTAAAAAAATCAGATTGCAAATAGTACATTTCATAAGGTTATTTACACAAATGGGATACCTAACCCGGCGCACACCAAAATGCGGCTGGGTTTTATAAGCATGCTACATCTTTACATGTCTGTAATTCCAAACATGGTCATAATTGCGGGAAATCATTCGACGTGGATTAACGTCATTGCATTTGATGTCATTACACCGAAGGATGCTTACATAATGTTATTTTGAAAAAAGGTTACAGGATAAAACCTAGTGCGGTGGTTAATTCCAACATGCTGACAATGGCGACGTCAAAGGAAATGGCTGCGCAGCGGAATGTTATCGAATATTGCGTACAATTAAATATGACTCCTACGCAAACTGTCTGCTACAGAAAAATACATATCTGAGTCAAGATCTCTTGTATTTAAATGACACGAGATTTGTTGACGGATGGACAGAGGAGCAGCGCCCTACAGTCCAAACTTAGCACCCTTAGACTTTGCTTTGTTCCCCTATTTAAAGTCTCAGTTGAGGGGATATAGATTCGAAAACTTCAATGAACTGTGACAGGAAACTCTGCGAGTTTTAAGCAATATGAAAAGCAGGTGTATACGATAAGTGGGTCACATGCCACCGTAAATGCATCGAGCACTTTGGAGAGTACTTTGAACAAAAAAAATTGTTGTCTAGGGATGTCATGACGTTGAATTTAGTGTGCGCCGGGTATTTATGGGTACCTTATTCTAAATAGCAATTCTTAAGGTAGTTAGTTTATATTTCACGCACGTATGCACAAAGCTCTTGTAAAGTATTCCGAAACTTGCTGAATCTATTGTATTAGCACTGATTGTGTTATAGCCTTTGTCTGCACTATTTTGGGACAGCCCTTGTAGTTTAGCTAGTTAGTTACCAAACAACAAATTTTGGACTCGACCAATATCAAAGCATTTGCAAATGACAAAATACAGTCAAATCTGAGTTAGCGGTCATACCTGAACAGCGGCCGATCTATCGACAATGGCCACTCGAATTCCCCCCGTGCAATTTCCTTCTTTAATTGCACTGTGTATAGCGTGATATTGTGAAATGCAGCCAGTAGTCACATTAATTGGTCGGGATCAACAGTATATCACACCTAAACAAAGGTCAGCTGACACAACACACGACCTAATTTGTCGGATACGGAAAATCGATAATTAACACTATACTGTAGTTATTGACGAAGTCGACTACACAATGTAAAACGTGCAAACAGACAATTACAGATTATATAACCCCTAATTATGGGTAAATGACCGACAACTGTTGTTTATTTTCATGTTTGATCTTTAAAGGATGAATGGAAATGAAAGTTTATCAGTATTTTTGCAGATGGGTAATTTGTTGTAATAATATGAAATTGAACATCACGTCAAGCGAAGTTGTTTACACATTTAACTAAACTGCGAACACGGTGAATTTAAAAATGGGTGGAAATTTTCTATTGCATTCAATTCTTGCTATCATGTCGCTCTCGAAACTAAGTTCCTCTCTCTAGAGGACCGTGTGAAAGTTGTTCAAATGCTTGAATCTGGACGTTCTTCACGGATTATTGCTACTGAGTTTGGTGAAGCGGCACATAAATTCAGAGTATTGCAAAACGCAAACGAGAAATTCTCGAGGAGTACAAAAGTGGTGACCCTTGTTCTAAACGAATCAAAAGGAATGTCTCTTATGAAAACATTGACTCTCTGTGCTATAAATGGTTTCTGGATGCCACATCTTGGCAAATTAATGTGTCTGGTCCTCTAATCAAAGAGAAAGCTCTCAAATTCGCTGCAGACTTAAATGACTCAGATTTCAAGGCATCACATGGTTGGCTTACCTCTTTCTTAAAGAGACATCAAATTGTGCTTAATGGGGAAATCCTAAAATATTTTGACCAGGATTGTTTTTTTCCTTTAATCAGCTGCAAATGATGTCAGTTAAACATGTGTCCGTCATTTTTCATAAATACCACCTTGTAACATGCCATAAACCACGGCCGAATTGTCACGCTGATATACGGCCCTAAAAATGGTACATAACTTACTTCCCCTGATTCGCTTATCTCCCGTGCATGTGTGATGTCATTGTCGAGTCAGTGTGTGTATACTGTCGGTAGACATTAGTAGGAACGCGGATGATTGTATGTAGATATCTGAGTATCAACTGAGAATTGAGCCGAAAAAATGGTAAATTGTGCAGCCTATGGCTGCAACGTCAATTCGGGAACTCATAGAATTAGTATTTTCAAATTTCCGAAGGAATTAAAAAGGAGGAAACTATGGATTCAACGTTTAAATCGGGGCCGGACAGTAGCGACGGATTTTTTGCCATCGGTTCATTCGAAATTGTGTCTGAAATACTTCGATGACAGTCAGTTCTTAATAAGTCCAAAACTCGCAAAAGAAGTTGGTTATAGGAATTTTAGGCTGCGGTTAAAACCTGACGCTGTGCCGACATTATTCGAAACTCCGAGTCGAAAGGAGATAGGCCTTAAACCGAAACTCCGAAAGACAGACATTCCACAACGGCAATTTCCAAAAAGAAAATCCAACATGAAGTAGGTAATTTCTTTTTTCTTGAAATTGGAATACATTTGTTATTCGTACTAATTTACCCTTTTCTACATTACCGCTTCATTCTGAACAAAGAGAAAATGCTGCCGTTTTCTCCCATTTCCAAATGATTTCAACATTTAACAAAATTATAGATTCATCCATATTCATAACATAAATTTTGCAAATAACATAGTCGACATTGTTCAAATGATGTAAACTTTCAAGGGATAATAATCATTCTTTGAACAGCAAACATCATTTTCTTCCCACACTGTTTTTCAAACACTCTTTCTTTTGGTATTGGAAACTAGATCTAGGGTTTGTATGGTAAAGGGTGAAATCAGTGTCTGGCTACCCCTAAGGTGTGCGGTAAAAAAGCCAGAGGTAAAAAAGCCATAGGTAAAAAGGCCATAGGTAAAAAAGCCAGAAGTAAAACGGTAAAAAAGCCATAGGTAATAAGGCCAGAGGTAAAAAAGCCAGAGCTAATTTAGTAGTATATGATGTAGAGAAAGCTTTTTATTTCAGAAAATCTTTAGAAGTATTTTGGGAAAAGGAGAAGCCAATTTTTCCTTTTCCCACAGTGTTTTATATCCAATCTTGATGTGTTGTATGCAGATTATTTCAATATGTAAGAGTCTGAAATTAGTTGTCTGTTAAGGGGAACTGGTCGTAATTAAAACTTCTCCAGTCTTCACCTGCTGACTTTTGAAAACATTTTAGGAAAAGGAGAAACTGCCGATAACAAACAATTTCTCCCTTTCCCACATTTCCCTATATTGATGTGTTGTATGCAGATTCTTTCAATATTTAACCCTTTCCCATACAATGCAATTTTAGACGGGTCTCCTTTTACTTTTCTTGCTCATAACAAACAATTTCTCCTTTTCCAACAATGTTTTATATCCTATCTCAATGTGTTTTATGCATGCTCTTTCAATATGAATGAGTCTAAAATTAGTTGTTTGATAAGTGAAACTGGTCATACTTAACACTTTCACAGTTGCAGCTGATGACTTTAGAAAACATTTCGGGAAAAGGAGAAACTGCTCAAAGCAAGCAATTTCTCCCTTTCCCACAATGTTTTATATAGACTCTTTCAACTATAAACTGAACAATTTTTGAAAAATCTGTTTATTCAGACTCAAAACAATCTTGTACAGGGCAAGATATGGATAGGGAAAATGGTCGCAGTGAAAAAACTTTAAACTATTGAAAAGCTCTGTCATTCAAACTCCAAACAACCATGAAGGGGGCAAGATATGGATAGAGGAAATGGTCAAAGTGAAATGATTGTAAACTGTTGAAAAGTTCAATCACAGCGCTACAGATAGAGGGGGGTGCAATTGAATATGAATTTAAAAATTTTATTTATTTTTCTGTAAACCCTATGTTGTGGATACTCATTTAAATAGTCTCTTTCAGGCAATTTAAATGAGTACCCACAACACAGGGTTCCACAGAGACATAACAATTTTAAAATGTCAGTATGCCTCTTATATGGACCACTGCATTAATCCAGTACATGTATACACATGGACATGGAAAGGTAAATTGTTAAAAACCTGAATTCATTTTTTTTTTTTTCAATAAATAAGCACAATGTAATGCATGTTATATTCAGTATAATATGTATGAATCTAGTTTTCCAGAACAAGATAGACAAGGTACCAGTTCAGATGTTCAACATAACGTGAAACAGATTTTATTTTAATGGAAAAATAAGAGACCATCCAATGGATGACGCCATTCTCACACAATCCCTTCTTTTTACACACCCAAGAAATAATAGAGGAAAACATTTTGAAAAAAGAAGAAATTTATTTTAACAAGCAATTTCTCCTTTTCCCACAATGTTTTCTAACCTATTAGGTACATTAACCCATTCCCACTCAAGCCCTCCTTTTCACGCGCTCAAAAAATAATATTGAGGAAAACATTGTGAAAAAAGAATAATTTGCTTGTTACAATCCCATTTCGTAGTACATGTCTGTATCTTCCATTTACATAAGTGGTATCAAAATAATCTAGCAGGTCTTCTGATCCTGGCATGTCAACAGTTCTTAGAAAGTCCATTCCAGCAAGAACATCTCGCACTGGCAAGAAAGCCAGTCCATCCAGCATTCCACAAAATGATTTGAAATCTTGATTTGTCTTGTAAAGCTCTACTAATCCCAGATCCTGTATTTTCCGCCATGTGGCCTGTGTCAGGTGGTAAAAGCATCCCTGTATACCAAAATCTTCACCAAATACCGCTCGTAGGGATTGTCTGAGTCCAATTTCAAAATCAACATGAATAGTTATAGGAGCTGGCTGAAAACCCAGTGTTGTGCAGGAATCAAGCACTGCTTGAAATAGTGTCTCGTACGTAGACTGTCTCTTGTCTTGTAAAAGGGCGAATACAGCAGGAACTGTCGTTTCTCCACATGGAACTTGTATGACAAATAACTGGTTAAACTGGGATGGTGCCATGGCAAAGTTACCGTCCATTAACCACTGGTTGGAATCTGCTAGCAATTGCAGCTGTCTATGTGTAGCAAAGGCAAGGATATGGGACTCACTATCTGATCCACTGTCGAAGAACAAAAACTGTTCACCTTCAGTGTTCTCTGCCCATTCTCCTTCTATGACAATTTCTCTACAAGTGTCAGGAACTTTGGGAAATTCTGACTGTCTCTGGTTTCTAATGGTTCTTTTGCAGATGTCAGCTAAAGGGAGTGATGCAAGAGTTCTATCACTGACATTTGCAAGACTGTTGGCGTAGATGACGGAAGTTTTCTCATGATTCTGGCGAGCCGATTCTTTCATGTTTGCACGGACTTTTACAACATCTACTGTTACTTCATCAGGTTGATGGTCATGTTCATGTGTTCTCTGACACGTTGTAACACCAATGTTAGTACGCGCAGACCCTCGACATCCTAATCTGCGCTTAGAACAAATCCAAAATATAGACGAGTTTCACGAAGATTTCTTTGTATATGAGTAATATTCATGACACAGTTTAAATCCACCTTTGTTAGTCCGTATAAGTTCCATTTTGTATCAAACACTTATAATCCTTTCAAAAAATGCACGATACTTTTAATATTCCAAAACAATCATAACCAAGTACGGAATGAAAGAAGATAAATGCTGTTATATTGATATATATATATATAGACGTTAAATCAAAGGATGTTTAACAGTTTTAGGAAGATTGCATACAAAGAAATAATAATTAATGTAGTTCAATGAAAATTTCTTTACATACATACTTTTGACTGATATTGGGAGTCCCTAATGTTTATTACTGGTATCATTAAAGAAGCAAATAAACTAACTGCAGTCATTGCATACCATTATCTTATACTTCAAAGTTTCTATGGAACAAACTTTCAATACAAAAACAAACTAATTACAAACATGTGCAAATTGTTATTTTACAAGTCAAAGTTTTAATCATAATTATGCAATCGGTCAATAACAGTTTGAAATAATACTGTTAAATTATGTATAAGGGCAATTCTTGCACCTATTATTGGTTTCAATTTATTTATCAACAAGTACTTGTAATAAACAAACAAATATAATTTCTATTACATACAAATTATTTTATTGCCCATCCTTTTTGATAATATAAAATTAATCTTTATCTAGATACCACATATGCTTTACATAGAGTATGGTTAATTCTTTTAATTTACATAATAAATGTTAAAATTAATGCACAAATCATTATAAATCATTTTTATTAAATATTTATATATATAAAATATCTGGTATTTTCTTAATAAACCATATATTCTAAATTAGCTCTGGCTTTTTTACCTCTGGCCTTATTACCTATGGCTTTTTTACCGTTTTACTTCTGGCTTTTTCACCTATGGCCTTTTTACCTATGGCCTTTTTACCTATGGCTTTTTTACCTCTGGCTTTTTTACCTAGATTCTACCCCAAATCATGGTCATAAATGTAAATCCATCACCGACCAGTTGAAACAATACAGGAAATGGTTACATAACATTTGCATATCTCACCCCTGTACACTGTAATGTTTGTTGGTGACAGTAAACCCATGTTACAAATGCCACAAAAATGATTTGACAACTTACATGCATTTTGAACAAATTTTGAATTATATCTATACAATTTTGATTTGTGGATATTTCCTTTTCCTATCCATATTATGTCTTCTAGACAGGCTACTGAGAAAAATGAACATGTCAGTATGAAAATTTTGAAAATGCTTATAATTTGACACAAGTCATTTTCTCTGATAATCAGACAAAAGTGAGAAAATTAAAAATAAACATTTTTTTTAAATTAAGAAACGGAAAGTTTTTTAACCAGGCTCACACTTTTACCTTTTACCTCAAAATTCTGATCTTCAACCACCCTAATGGAGAAGGCTTTTGAGGACAGGGTGAAAAAAGGAATAAGTCCTGATACCCAGAGTTACCTTCTTTTCCTACAATATTTTCTACCCTCAAACCTATTGTCAAGGCCACATTTGATCTGTGGTCCGCAAATACTTTCGGTGTGGAGTGGACAAGTCTAAAGTTTTGCCATCTGTGTAAGGGTTTAGCCTAACCCTTACCCAAATGATAAAAAATTAGAATATTTCAAATCCACACCTTTTAAATATGACCGATAAAATGTGATTGTTTATTGGAATTTAGTTTAACTTAGTTTAACTTAGTTTAACTTAGTTTAACCCTTTACCAAACAATCCTTTGTTTTAATGACCCTTGTGAAGAAAGAAAAACCTTTTGAAAACACTGTAGGTAAAGGAGAAAATGCTGGTAACCAGTATTTTCTCCTTTTTCTACAATGTTTTCTACCCCATCAAAGACAAGTCCAAACATGTGAGTAAAATTTAATTTGTTGACTCCAAATGCTTTCAATTCGGTTGAGTCAATAAATTTGATGTTTGGTAACAATTTAAACATGTATTTTACATCTCTTGAGAAACAAGCTCATACAACTCATACTAATCTCTTCGGATACTGCTTCCTGGGAACCAAAACAAAACTCGTGCCCAATGTGTGGGATTTATATTTAACCCTTTACCAATCAATCCCTAGTTTTTACGACCCTGAGACAGAACCCTTTTAAAAACAATGTAGGAAAAGGAGATAATGCTGGTAGCCAGCATTTTCTCCTTTAACCACAATGTTTTATACTCTGCTGGAAACAAATTTCAATTTTTGAAATATTTAACTTTATTTTGTCGTCTGCAAGTGATTTCAATTTGGACCTGTTTAATATTTTGTCATTTGGTAAAGAGTTAAAAATAGAAAATATTGTGGATAAAGGACCAATTGATAGTTACCAGCTCTTTCTATGTTTTTACAATGAATCTGAAGTCGTCTATACTGCAATTTGACCGGAATGTCAGTATTAACCGCTAAGTCCCTAGTAGACGGTAGACCAATTTGAGACTTATCCAAATTGAAACAATTTGCATAAGACAAACAAGAACTGAACAAATTACAATTCAGAGTTTAAGACTTTCACAGAGAAGCTCTATATGGAAAATACAATAGCTATACATGCATGATAAATTTTTGCATTGAATGGATCATGTGGACAAGGACTAGGTAAACAGCAAAAAAGTATTTCACACAGGTAGATCCCCTCTCCCTCTCTCTGATGTTCATGTATTTCTGTATGGAAAGAAAAACAACTAAAATAATTTTCAAAATAATTTTGAGAATTAACTCTTAATAATCTCGGAACATATTCTTTTATCAAATTTTATGCTGGTTAACAGCATTTCAAAATATTCTTTTTCTCATGAAAATCGTGATTTATTGTGTAACCCTTCACCCACAAGAGAATAAACTTGTACCCGTCAATGTTTACAGAATTCTTTACAAGGTACAAATATCAACAAGGACCCATCAACAAATAGTTAGAACTAACATCTCACGATTATCAATCGTAAAAGTCAAGAAAAGGGTTATTTGACATGAAACTAAAGTGTCGGGGAAATGTCTTCAAAAGTGTCGGAGAACTGTCTTGTCGTGGAACTGTCTTGAAACCGTATTTTTTTTTTTGGTTGTTTAATTCCGCCCGTTAATCTACTGAAAATACTTCACGTTAAACAAAGTTTATACCATACACTTAATTTTATCATGTATAGAATAATATTTCTGTAAGCGATGTTCGCCCCGTAATAGACGTATTTCAATAGCGCGCAATACTCAACACGTTGAAAAGTCCGGCACAACATCGTCATTTTCGTCATCAGTGGGCGAAAAGTTACTTTTATCCTCGTCATCAGAAACTTAATAAGTTTCTTTAAAAATAGGCTCGTACATGTACGGCCTTACCGGCCCAGAATCGTCTATTTCTTTGTCTTCAATATCGCTCAGTTCACTATCGTAAACAACGTCCATATTGAAACAAGCTCTCCTATGACGTCACAAATCAAGGGACGTAACAATAAGTAAGGGAGATAAGCGATGCAATAAAAATTAATAAGCAGAAATATGAATTGAAAAAAAGTACTTTTACTAATTTTTTTTTCTAATTACAACATTACCAGGTTACCATTTGATAAGTGTAGATTTGAAAATTAACCATATCTGAAACTTGTTGATTTGCCCTTTAAGAAACAAAGTGGTGAACGTGGATCTGTGAACACTGAAGTGGTTGACAATTGGAAAGAGAAGTTAGTTTCAGTTTGTGATGGATATAAACCCAGTGACATATTCAATATGGATGAAACTGGACTTTTCTATCGTGACACCACAAAGACAACTTACTTCAAAAAAGGTGAAGACTGTGCTGGAGGAAAACGATTTAAAGAAAGAATTACAGTAGCACTATGTGCCTCTATGACAGGTTAGTTTTTAAATCTTACAAATTTTTACAATTCCCCCCCCCTCCAACCATACGTTTTTGATAAAAACATTTAAGAAAAAGGAGAAAGTGTTTGGTATCAGCATTTTCTCCTTGTACAACAATGTTTCATCCCTTTCTGATTAGAACAGCCACATTTTAACAACACTGTGTCATCAGCAGCCTGTTTAAATTTGAACCAGTCTAAATTTTTTGTCATAATCCTCTTAGAATTTGGATTGAAAACATTTGCCCTGATCTATGCCTGGTTTCTCCCCCAAATAAGAGAATTCATTGGTTACAAAATTTAACTGTGATGGGACTGTCTTTTAATTTGTCATTCTAACAAAATGATAATCTTATGCTTGTCAGCTGGTCACAAAGAGAAATGCCTTACTGGTTTAAGTTAGAATCAATTTCAAAATCAAAAGATGAAGAAGATAGATGTAATAAGACAGCATAAAATTTCCAGCATAAGCTCAGTCAAATCAAACATTGTATGACAAAGAGAAAAAGTTGGTGATCATCATTTTGTCTTTGTTATGCTGTGTTTTTCAAAGCAATTCACTTTTCACACAGAAAAATAACAAGTCTTCTTTCTTATTTAAAAACTAGGTGAAAAACTCCCCCCGATTGTGATTGGGAAGTCCCGCCACCCCAGTTGTTTCCAATCTCTAACAGCAGACAAGTTACCAGTTACCTACTACGCCAACAAGAAAAGTTGGATGATGACATTAATAATGGACGATTGGCTCCGTAATTTGGACAGAAAAATGAAGAAGAAAAAACGCAACATCCTCCTTTTCCTGGACAACGCCCCTTCTCACCCAGATCTTAAACTGTCCAATGTCAATACCCAGTTCTTCCCACCTAATACAACATCATTCTGTCAGCCCATGGATCAGGGCATAATCCAGACACTAAAGCTTAAGTACAGAAAGAGACAGCTTCAACATGTGCTTGTTGAAATGGACAAAAACAGTGTAAAAACTGGTCCCCAGATTTTGAAAGAAATCACCGTGCTTCAGGCTATCAACTGGATCCATAGGGCTTGGAATGAAACTGACCTATCCACTACACAAAAGTGTTTCAAACTTGCTGGTTTTTGTGAAAGTGAATCTAGTGATCCAAGTGAATCTAGCAGTGTTAATGATACCAGTGGTTTTAACTTTCTAGACGATGATGAGCTTCCCCTATCCTTAGTTAAAATGGCAAAAGAACTTTTTGACTCTGAAATGAAGGATCTGGTAGACAGTGACTGCAATTTTACAACTTGTGATACTGACATGAATGTATGGGACCAGAATGCCACTGAACTGTTGGATCATGATCAGGATAATGATTGTAATGATGATGATGACGAACAGTTAAGTGACACTGTGGTACCCACTGTCTGTATGAATGATGCCATGGATTGTTTAAGTAAACTGAGAGAATTTGCTCTGCAGATTGGAAATGAGTCAATGTTCAAATGTGTCAATGACTTTGATGAGCTTTTGATAGATATGAGGGTTGCAAAAACTTCCAAGCAGACAACAATTGATAATTTTTTCCAAAAAAGACAGTAACAGAGTGCATGTTTCTTTGCAGAACAAATCATTGTGTTTCTGTATTTTTTTTAACAAAAGCTGCAATGTTTTGATTAAGCAACATTTAATTTTTTAAAGTTTTTACATGTTTTCTTGCAAACCATGCTTTCTTGCAAACACTGTAGATGAACATAGTATAACACATGAAACTTGTGAGCACTGTTATTGTTAAATATGATGGAAAAGGAATGAAAAGGAAAATAAATCTTTTAAATAAAATCCTTTTATTCAAGTCTTTTTTTGTACATAATGTGAGGCAGAAGTTCATTGTGACATACAAAAGATGATTCAACAAGCTAGAACATCATACAATACTGCAAAGTACCAACTATAGTATGATATAAGTACTGTGAACAGCAGCCAATCTGTGTACAGCAGCCAATTTGGGCACATCCCTTGACTGGCTGCCGTACACAGATTTGACTGTAAATGTATTTGTTTGTTTGTATTGAAGTTAAACACAGCTATAACATCATAGGTCATCTTACGGCACCTACGCATGTGTTTCCTGGCTTTCTCTCACCAATACTGACACAACTTTCTTTTGATGCCACAGCCTACTTTTCTCACATGCATCAGAGGTGGGAGGTGAGAAATTGCTGCAAAGAAAGTTTGCCTCAACTGGTATCAAACCAACAACCACCAGATCATGAGTCAGATATGCTAACCACTGAGCTACCGGGCTCTTCTCATCAAATGTGTTTCTTTTCTGTACTTTGCAATATGTTTTGAAGGTTTAAAAAAAGCATATACAGTAATGAGTTTATTTGAAAACTTACTGGTAATTAGAATATCATACAGAAGGTAAGAGATGGCATCCTGCATGGCTCTGTGGTTAATTCTTTCCTAAATAATCCTGTGTTTTAAAGATACTGAGAAAAAAGATGTTTGAAAACATTGTGGGAAAAGGAGAAAACCAGCATTTCCTCCTTTTTCCAGAGTGTTTTCTACCCTTTCAGAAACAAATCTCATCAATTGAGTCACATTTAAGTTGTTGCCTGTAAATGTTACTAATTTTGAAGCTTCTAAAATTCCACTGTCTGGTAAAATGTTATGGTGTTACTATTAGTACCCTTAAAGTCCTCAACTCAATCCTCACCCATGGCACTAATCCACCAACCAGCTGACTGACCAACAAGTCAAAGGACCAACTAACCAATCAAAGTAAGAGAAACACAATGTTCATAAAAATTCATTTACAGGTAAGCGTAGCTGCAAACAACTTTTGTAACATGGAGCAGAATAAATAAATCTTACAGTGTAAAATCAAGGAATTAATCAGTCTCTCTCTGTAGACAAGAACAAAATATTGTAATTCCAAGGCAGTAGTGTTTTGAATATCAAACAAAATTTTGGAAATAATAGATCAGAGATTGGACTGTTCTTTCTGAACAGTCTGATCTTGATCTACACAGTCTGAAATGACAACTAGCATGGTGTTTTAAGCACCATAAGGATTAACAACGGCAAAAACAACATCATTATCTTAACCCTCTACCACACAATCACCAGCTTTAACAACCCTGACGAAGAAGCCTTTCGAAAACATTGTGGGAGAAAAAGAAAATGCTGGAAACCAGCATTTTCTTCTTTTTCAACGATGTTTTCCACCCTTTTAGAGTCAGGTTTCATCAAGTGAGCCAGATGCAATTTGTTTTCTGCAACAGCCTTGAATTAGGACGAGAAAAAGTTTGTCATTTGGTAGAACTGTTCATACATGCTGCAGATTACTTTTTTTTTTTATATCTTAGAGCAAACTCATTTTGAAATAGTTGTGGCAAAAGGAAAGATTGCTTACTGGGAAAAAATCCCCTGTAGTCACATTCTTTTCACATGCATTTATGGAATGTGTTGCTGATTATTCACATTCCAAAGGAATGTTTTCAAAATCATCCGCTGCAAGATTTGTTCCAGGAGGGTTTTAACCCTGCCGACTTTTATCTACCCTGGGAAAGAAGCCTTTTGAAAACATTGTGGGAAAAGGAGAAAATGCTGGTAACCAGCATTTTCTTATTTTCCAACAATGTTTTTTACCCTATCAAAGAAAAATTCCACCATTTAAGCCTCAATGAAATTGTCGTCTGCAAATGCCTTCAATTTGGACAAGGCTAAAATTTTATCATTTGGTAAAGGGTTAAGGTAACAAAATTATGCAATTACAGAACCTGCCTACAGTTTATGCTAATTGTAAAATCTTTTCTGCAATTTGTTAATTATTTTACCATCCTGACAAGCTTTCAACCTTCACAACCATTTTGCAGCAGTTTACAGATAACTTATAAAAACAATGCAGCAGATAGGGAAATGGTCGACATGCCTTGACTGCTGTTACAAACTGTTTATAGTTTATTCCTTATTATTGCTTCAAATAGATCTTAAAGATATACCCTTGCAGCCAGAGAGAAAAAATGCTGTTAAAACGAAAAATAGTGTAAAATGGCTCAGAATTTAGTCAGCTGCATAAACATAAGCTGTGTAAACAAATGAATAACCAATACATGTATATATGGTGTTTATAAGAGATCTAGAAACTCAAGGGATTTGTCCTCATTTAAAACCAGAAACAACAACAGCGATTTTTTTGCAGGCTTCCCAAAAATGAGAAGCACTTTCTATCCATCGTAATCTGTGCAACCTGGTATCTTTAAACTCTCTGGGTGAAGAGCAACTATACAGAAGAAGATTTTGAAGATGTCCTGGTAAAAATTATGGATAACCAACAAAGATAAAATACATTAACCCTATACCACACAATCCCAACTTTTAATGACCTTGAGGAATACATTTTTTTAAAACATAGTGGGAAAGTATTATTATTATTATTAACCCTTTACCACATGACAAATTTTAGACCTGTCCGAATTGAAAGCATTTGCAGATGACAGTTACAATGTGGCTCATATGAAATGATTTTTCTTTGATAGGGTAGAAAACATTGTGGGAAAGGGAGAAAATGCCGGTAACCAGCATTTTCTCCTTTTCCCACAATGTTTTCAAAAGCCTTCTCTATCAGAGGTGTTAAAAGTCGTCATTGTGTGGTAAAGGGTTAATTGGTGTTTTAAGGCGCATCGACAGCTGTGGTCATTTAGCGCGCATGAAGGTAATATTTAGAAATGGAATAATAAAATGTTAATTTGATATTAGAGTCTATATTTTATTATAAAAATCTATCTCTTTTAGGTATTCTAAAATGTTATTCTGTTGTACATGTAAAAATAAATTTTGTAAACTATCAACACTAAAATGTTTTGACCGTATACGGTCGAAATTTTTACAGTTTAATAAAATATGTTTTATAGTTAAAGGTTCATTACAGTTTATACATTATGGTGCTCTCTCATTATTTAAAACATGCACATGTGAAAACCTTGAGTGTCCCACACGACATCTTGTTAAAATTACTTGACTTTTTCGGTTACAATAAAATTCATACTTATCATTAAAATTTGGCTTGATCGCTAAAAGCATGTTGTTAAAACATTGTTGCCATTTAATTTGACATTCAGACTTGATAAATTCATTTATTTGTTGTTTTTTGTCAGTATAAGGAATTTTTATGTTGGCTATGTTCATATTTACGGCATCCTTTGCTTCTTGATCAGCTATTTCATTACCTTTTATATTAATGTGGCTGGGTATCCAGCAGAATATTATTGTCTTTGATCTACATAAATAAACATATTTTCTGAAAAATTGTTGAATCAATGGATTTGGGTTATCAGGATGTTTTAAAGATTGTAAAACTGACATTGAATCAGAAAAAACTATGAATTTCTTGTTATTATTGTTTTGTATTGAACAAAGAGCAATGTTTAAAGCTACAGCTTCTGCTGAAAAAATAGAGCTATGATCTGGTAGTCTTATTTTGGCAGTTTCTTGTTTGTGTACTGAAGCGCAACCAACTTTATTATCTTGTTTCGAACCATCAGTATAAATTGAAATGTAATCTTTATACTGTGATTTGATTTCTAAAAATTTATTTTGATAAAATAATGGATTTGTAACTGATTTCTTATTTACGTTGAGATCAAAAATAATATTTGGTGGATCTATGGTCCACGGCTCTTTTACAGGAAGTTTAAAGGGTTTAATATTTTTTACATTTATGTTTGACTCATTAAGAAGAGGTTCAACTCGTAGACCAAGTGGTTTGATAAAATTAGGTTTATTTTGAAAAAGTATTTTGTTGGGAGGATTAAAAAAGTCATTGTAAACCGGATTTTTTGTATTTGAAGCCAGTTTAGTTATGTACTGTAAGGATAGTTTTCTCCTTCTATCATATAAGGATGGCTCCTGGGCCTCTGAATACAAACTTTGAACAGGTGACGTACAGAAAGCTCCCAAAGCTAACCGAAGACCCTGATGATGAATAGTGTCCAACTTTTTTAGGTAGCTTTTTCGTGCAGAGCCATATATAATACATCCATAATCCAGTTTTGAGCGTATTAAAGATCTGTATAGATTTAAAAGAGTTTTCTTATCTCCTCCCCAGTCAGAGTGGGAAAGTATTTTTAAAACATTTAAAGCTTTTTGACATTTCAGTTTCAAAGCATTAATATGTGGTATGAAAGAAAGTTTTTTGTCAAAGATAACTCCTAAAAATTTTGCTTGATCTATTATTGGAATTGGACTATTATATATTTTCAGTGATGGATCCAAGTGCAACCTGTGCTCTTGGCAGAAGTGTACACAGTTTGTCTTTGTCTTGGAAAATTTAAAACAATTTTCTATAGTCCATTTCTCAATTTTGTCTAAATTATTTTGAAGCTTAGTTTCAATTGTTTTCATATCTTTGGACCTGTAACATATTAAACAAGAGGGCCATGATGGCCCTGTATCGCTCCACTGGCTATTAAGTAAAAACACTACAAGCCAAACATTACAATATTCAGCAAATTGATTTCAAACACGAGGACATGCAAACATTTTTCTATCTAATCCTACGAGAAAGTTGTGATCCATGGGCAAAGCCAATTTTGATCGCAAAGCTATAATTATTTGAATCCTGGTGGAGGTCCACAATATAAAGCTCCATACCAAATAATTCAGTTCTTGAATGTTATAAACAAGAAGATTTTCAAATTTTTCTCAATGAAAAGCCCTGTAAAACATGAAACCCATGAGACAGGGCTAAATCTAATAGCCTTAGTCTTTATAATGGTTAGTAACATAATGACTTAAGATAGTTTTCATTACAAAAGCCCATGTAAAACTGGTGACCTTGTGTTCCGTGGTGTGGGGACAAACTTGGGTCAAGGACTATAATTTGGGCCCTCCTTGTAGAGGCCCACTAGATAAAGCTACATGCAAAATTTGGTAGACCCCATGGCTATTATTTGAAGGAACTTGGTAGAGGCCCACTAGATACAGCTACATGCCAAATTTGGTAGCCCTAGGCCTTACAGTTTCAGAGAAGAAGATTTTTGAAAATTTTCTATATTTTTCAGTTTTGTTGCCATGGCAACCAGAGTTTTTGAAGGAATAAAATTCTGTCATGGGATTCTGAAGAAGACCATGGCAGGATCATTTCTTTGAAGTTTCATCAAAATTGGATAAGTAGTTTCAGAGATGTTTGAAATAAAAGTTAATGCACGCACGGACAGATGGACGGACGGACCTTCAGTGCCAGTAAAAAACAAGTATATACATCAGTCTCAACGGGCCATAACATAAGCCTGCTGGCCTTCAGCCAGTGGAGCTAAAAAACTTGTCTAGCACCAATCATGTATCACTGCAGCTTGATAATCAAGGGAGGTAAATAGTAACGAACTTTATCTTTCATAAAAAGAGTTATTTCCCTTGATTAATGTTTAAATTGAAGTGACAATATTTTGAAGCCCATGTTAAACTTGCGATCCCTGGAATGAAGGCAATTTTGACCCCAGACCTACAATATGAAACTAGAATGTGTGGTTATAAACAAAAAGATTTTTTAATCTTGCCCAATAAAAAGTCATGTAAAACAAGTTTGCTGAATAAAAGGCCCTGTAAAATATGTGATCCATGACACAGGTTTATCAAGTTTTCACTATAAAAGCCAATGTAAAACTTGTGACCCCTGGTGTGGAGTCAAACTTGACCCCCAAAGTTAAAATTTAGGCCCTCTTGGTAGAGGCCCATTATATAAAGTTACATGCAAAATTTGGTAGCCCTAGGCCTAAATATGGCTATGTACAAGTAGATTATTAAAGTTTCCTTATATAAGACCATGTAGAACTTGTGACCCCCTGGGGTGGGGCTACATTTGACCCCCTGGGCTATAATTTGGGCACCCTTGATAGAGACCCCCTAGATAAAGCTAAATGCAAAATTTGATAGCCCTAGCCCTTATAGCTAGATGCGAAAGATTTTCCTATATAAGCCCGCCCATGTAAAACATGTTACCCCCCGGAGCGAAGTCAAATTTGACCCTCGGCTATAATTTGGACACCCTTGGTACAGGTCCACTAGATAAAGCTACATGCCAAATTTGGTCGCCCTAGGCCCCATGGCTAGGTCAAAGAAGAATTTTAAAGTTCTCCCTATATAAGCCCATGTAAAACTTGTTATATAAGCCCATGTAAAACTTGTTACCCCCAGGCAGGGCCTAATTTGACCCCAGGGCTATAATTTGAACAATCTTGGCAGAGGTCCACTAGATAAAGCTACATGCCAAATTTGGTAGCTCTAGGCCCTATGGCTAGGTAGAAGAGGAATTTTAAAGTTCTCCCTAAATAAGCCCATGTATAACTTGTAACCCCCGGGGTGGGGCCAATTTTGACCCAAGGGCTATAAATTGAAGAAACTTGGTAGAGGTCCACTAGATAAAGCTACATGCCAAATTTGGTAGCCCTTGGCCTTACGGTTTCAGACAAGAAGATTTTCAAAGATTTTCAAAATTTTTCAGTTTTGTTGCCATGGCAACCAGAGTTTTTGAAGGAATTAAATTCTTTCAAGAAATTCTGAAGAGGACCATGGCAGGATCATTTCTGTGAAGTTTCATCAAAATTGGATGGGTAGTTTCAGAGAAGAAGACGTTTTAAAAAAAAGTTAACGCACGGATGGACGGACGGACGCACAGACGGACGGACGGACGGACGCACGACGGACAACAGGCCATGACATAAGCCCGCTGGCCTTCGGCCAGTGGAGCTAAAAATCATCCACATATAAGGAACAGTTCACATCGTCATCTAAACATTTTACAATATTGTTAATCTTGATATTGAACAGAGTAGGTGAGAGGATACTTCCTTGAGGAACTCCCTGTTCTTGTTCATAGTCATCAGAAAAAGATGTGCCTACTTTAACTTTGAAAGATCTATTTGATAAAAAGTTTGAAATAAACCTGGGTAGATTTCCCCTTAATCCAATTTTATGAATGTCTTTTAAAATGCCATGTTTCCACGTGGTGTCATAAGCTTTTTCTAGATCAAAAAATATGGCAACTACATGTTTCTTTACAAAAGCATTTCTGATAAAAGATTCTAATTGTACTAATTGATCTGTCGTGCTTCTGTTTTTTCGGAACCCTGATTGATGTTCCGATATAATATTATTGGATTCGAGGTAAAAATTAAGTCTATTGTTTATCATTCTCTCCATGGTCTTACATATACAACTAGTTAAAGCTATGGGTCTATAATTTGTTGGATTTGTATGATCTTTATTTGGCTTAGGAATCGGAATGATTGTAGCTTTTGACCAACTTTTCGGGAAGATACCTTGTTCCCATATAATGTTAAAAATGTTTAACAGAGTTTGTAATGAAATACGAGGTAAATGTTTTAAAAGTTGATAGTGTACTTCGTCTGCACCTGCAGCAGAATCATGAGCATTTTTTAGAGAATCTTCAAGTTCCGATAGTGTGAAAGGTAAGTTGTAGTTTTCATTTGTATCCGTTTCAAAATTAAGTTCTTCCATTTCTGCTTCTTGCTTATGTTTTTAAATTGTGGTTGATAATTTGCAGAAGGAGAGTTTGTTTTGAAAGTTTTACCCAGGATATTAGCGATTTCTTCTTTACTTTCGTAGATTTTGTCATCTACCTTGATATGCGAGTGTTTCATGGTTTGATTCTTTCCATTTATTTTCCTTAACATATTCCAAATGGTTGTCATGGGAGTTCTAGAATTAAGTTTAGAAATGAAATCTTTCCAAGATGATCGTTTTGCTTGTTTAATAGTACGTCGAGCCTTAGCTCTCATAATTTTACAAACAGTTAAGTTTGTTTTTGTTGGATATTGTTTGAAATGTTTTAAACTGTCTTTACGTTTTTTAATAGCTTCTTTACAATCATCATTAAACCATGGCTTTTTCTTCTTAAAAGTATTTGTTGAAATCTTCGGGATGCACTGATTTGATATGTCAATTAAAGTTTCAGTAAAAGAAAGCATTGGATCTTCTGAATTTTCAAAATTGTCAATCAGTAATTTTTCATGGCAAAGAATATTGAATTTTTCCCAGTTAGCTTTTTTAAAATTCCATTTTGGAATTTTCTCATCTTCTGTTTTCTCAGTTTCTTGTATAATGATAGGAAAATGATCACTTCCATGAGAATCTTCACATACTTTCCATTCATAATCAAGGTACAAGGAAGGATGGCAGAGTGAAAGATCTATTGCTGTGAAAGAACCTGATCCAGGATGCAGGTATGTATGTTGATTGGAATTAAATAGACATAAATTATTCTCTGCAATGAAATCTTCAATTATTTTACCTCTATCATTGGTATCTGAACAACCCCATAATTCACTATGTCCATTAAAATCACCACATATGATGTAAGGTTGAGGTAGTTATAGTAAAAGATTTTCTAAATCATTTTGATCTATTCTTTTATTTGGTGGGATATAGATAGAGCATATTGTTATAGTTTTATTTAAAGATGCTTTTATTGCTATTGCTTGTAGATTTGTGTTTAAGTCTATCTTACGATGAGGTACCGTAGAATGTATTATGATAGAAGAACCACCAGATGCTCTTTGGCAATCATTATGTATGTAGTGATAGGAAGAATAATTGCGAACTTCCAAGTTATCATTGGGGGTTATAAAAGTTTCTTGAAGACAACAAATTTGTGGATTTAATAAAGATAAAAGAATTAGTAGTTCATTAAAGTTGGCTTTTAGACCTCTACAATTCCATTGTAAAATTGAGTTTTGACCCATTATACTTGTATATTGGGAGTTTGAATTTACTTAAAAGTTATTTGACTGAGGAGTCAATTTCCAGTTCCATATCTTCTAAACTTTCAAATTTATTTGCCAGCTTAATAGGATCCTGTGACCCTTTCTTCTGTCTATTTGATTGTTGTTTATCTTTTTCTTTTTTATCTGGTTTATTTTTCTGGCTTTTATTTGGTGATGTAGGGCATGAATTAGCTCTAGAAGCTGATCTTGATCTACTAGAGTCTTTTGTTTAGTTAGATTTTGAACCTGTTTCAGATGTTCGAGGTGGTTGGACAGATGGAGATGTAGATTTCGAGGAAGGTTTAGTGCCTTGCTCAAAATCCACGGGATCATACTGTGTTCCACAAGTTCTCGTCCAAGGTTTTGCTGTTGCTGATTGAACTACCTTAGAGTACCTAGGTTCAAAAGCTGTCTCATATTGTTTTTTTGCCTCAAAGTACGAAATCTTTCTTATTGTTTTAATTCTCATAATTTCTTTTTCTCTTTTCCAGACTTCACAGTTGGTTGATCTTGCACTGTGATCTTTACCACAATTTACACATTTGAAAGGTCTTTGGCAGATGCTAGATGTGTGTTTGGATTCACCACATCTATCACAGATTACTGCATCTGTGTGCTTGCAGTTGTCTTCGTGGTGTCTAAATTTTTGACAATTAAAACAGCGCAAAGGATTTGGGATGAACTGTTCCACTGGTACTGTACGATAAAAGATTCTAATACTCTGAGGCAAAGTGGTAGTGTTAAAAGTGAGGAGTAGTGTATTGGTTTCAAGTTGAACATTATCTTTTTTTATTTTGAATCTCTTGCACGCAACAACTCCTTGCGGTGCAAGATATTCAACAATTTTTTCCTCTGTTTCTCCTTTCAGTACCCTGTCTTTCACAATTCCTCTGGATTTGTTAAGTGAGTTGTGTTCTGAGACTCAGACTTTCAAGTTGTAAAACATTTTAACTTTTAATAGAGATTCAGCCTGACTTGCTCTTGATGTTTCAACGAGTAGTAGTTCGTTTTTTAATTTTTTAACTGATTTTGGAGTGCCTATCAAACTTTCTATCTGTTTTTCAATTATGAAGGGAGACAGAGATGTGATGGGCTTTGCCTCCTCACTTTTAATAACCAAGAACTTTGTACTGTTTAAGTAAGACGTTTCGTTTTCGTTATTCGGTCGGGGTCTTTTGTTTTGGGAAGCCATGATTTTGATAGTGTAATTTCAATAGCTATGCGCTCCACCCTCCTCGGAGCCCTACAAGGGGACGTCTAATGGAAATGGGTTTCCTATTTCCGACGCCAGAGCTACATAGCTATTAAACTTAACAAACCTTAAGCAAAGAGAAACTATAGGTCTATTAATTAGCCCATCAGCCGCCGCTTTATAAAGGAAAACAATGTAAAAGATAAGAAAAAAGAAAAAATCTAACCGGGTTGGTATCATAAGATACAAAGAAAGAAATATAGATAAAAGTATGTAATCCTAAAAGCTAGGCACGACCGAGCCGATTGAGACGGGTCGGGCCTAACCCATCCCTCTCGTCTATCCGAGGCCAGGGCCAAAGTAGTGTGTTGAGTGCTGGAGATCCCTGGGCACTCTCAACTACCAGGATCCCCTTTTCCGGCATACGAGATGCCACCCACGGCAAACAAGTGGCTTCTGAATCAAAGACAGAAATCTTTTATCAGAAGAAAGTTTGCTCAATGAAATATTTTCAATCAAGTAAGCTTTAGATATAGAGTGTTAGCATGATAACTTTAATGATTAGAGCTGATAACTCTAGATCTCTACTTGTAGGTAAGGTTCTAAATATAAGTATGCCAAATGTTTCAAATTCTTCAAACATATAGTGCTAGAGATTGGAAAAGGTGTTGACGAATACAAGAACAAAACATAGATGTTATACACAGATGCTGTTATACTCTTCGTCCAGTGTGCTACCCACTGGCACAGATGATCAGGGTCCAAAAAATCCACTCGTCCGCTCGTATTTACGAGTGAGAAATGGATGAGGACGAGTGAAATATCAGTCATGGTCGTCCGACAGGACGAGTGGTAAATAGGAGGTAGTGAACAAATAAGTTTTTCCAGATGAAAATTATCTTGCAGGAGACAAAATGGTCATTTCATTATTGAATAAGACAATTAAGGGTATTCTGGAAATCAAATATTGAAACAGGACATAAAACCTGCTGGTACCCGCTCCAAATAAAGACCGGTTTCAAGTCAGCCTAATGATATAACCCGGGACATTTTCATTGCATACAGATGTTTTAATATGCCTCGGGTAGATCTAATTCAATACGAGTGACTTTGCCAATTTATTAAAACGATCGACATTAACAATAACGCAAATACTCTCCCGAAACCAGGTCCAAAAGCTGTGTTGTTCTGGCTTTATTAATTTCTTATAACTTGACCGGATAAATGATACCGGATATTCAAACCCGGTATTTAATGTTCGTTGCTACGGGAGACAATATAATTAGCATTTCCGTTTCGTCTGAAAAAAAAAGCCAGTCAAATATTAGACGGGTTTTTCTCTTCGGACGAGTGAGGATCAAGGCAGGGCAAGTATTTTTTCAAAGTCACTTGTCCTATAGGACGAGTGTCTTTGCCGGAAATTTTTGGACCCTGATGATACACACACAAATGAGCATGTTAGTATATGAGACAGGAAAGTGTATAGGAAAGATATGTCTTCAAAAAATGAAAAAATAAAAAATCACTTTTGGAATGAAAAAATTTGTTTTGGAAATCATATGATCTTAATTTGTCTTGTTCTTCAGCCACTTTTATGTTTTAATTTTGTGTTTGTTAATTTTTTTCTGGAAATATTTAATCGTATTGACTTTAATGTTTTTATTTTCATATTTAGGTTGATTTTGTTATTGTTATTTTATTTTTCTAATATTTACTTTGAATTGAATCATTTTGGACCTGTTTTATTAATTTTAGTTTTATTATTATCGGTCTCCTCTGTTTCTGGGGACTTTTACCACCCATATGCCACAGGGGCGAAGGCAGCCACCAATTTCTAAGGCCCCGAATGGTGGCGGCCCTAGTGGGAAAAGGAGAAAATGCTGGTAACCAGCATTTTCTCCAATTTCCACAATATTTTCTACCCTACCAGAGACCCTAGGTGCACTGGAATCAATTCTGAATTTCATTTTGTCATCTGCTAAAATTTTGAAATTACGGGAGTCTAAAATTTGTCATTTGTTAAAACACAAATATGAACATTTTTGTAAATGAAGAAAAGTTTGTTACAAGGGATTTCTCCTTTTGCCATGCTGCTTTCAAACACTGTCTGCCTAAAGACCAAATCAGAATGTCTATAGTAACCTAAAATCATGGTCAAATATCAATTGAGTGCAAGGGCAGTCTATCTAGTGTAATAAAAAATAGTCAATTTTGCTATACTTATGTTATCTCCCTTTAATAGCTTGCTTGCTTGCTCGCTGTCTCTCTCCCTCTCCCCCACACACACCCATGTCTCTACACACTTTTCTCTCTATACTAGCATGAATGGCAAGTAAAGTCCTTTTTAAAATGCAGAGAAAACATTGTTGGAGATGGAGAAATTCTTGCAACAACTGATTGTGCAATACATGGTGACCATTACTTTGACAGATCAAACATAAACATACCATAGAATAAGTGTTAGCCCTTGAGTTCCCATGTAAGGTAATTGATTTTCTTTTAACCTCTGTAGCACTCAATCTTATGCAGATACCATGGATCAAGATCAGACTGCATAGAATAAGCAGTCTGATCTATAATGTCCACTTCTTTAGCTGATTGATTGTATAGTATTTAACAGAGTTTTCAACATTTTTTCAGTTATATTGTGGTGGCAAGTGTACCTATCCATGCTTTATCTGTAGTTTCCTATAGCAGTACTCTGCACAATATTCTTTCCAAGGCACTGGCTGCTTTCCCACATAACCATCATAGAAACAATGGTCAGCAGTGAGAGAGGAATGAATCCTGTCACAATGACCTGAGCATCAATCCTCTGAAAGAAATTGGCCGAGCCGGGTAGCAAACCAGCTACCTCCTGTTCTTAAGCACATGTATGCTACTGAGCTACTGAGCTACTGGGGCACAGAATGTGCAGTCTGATCTTTGATCTGCACTGTCCAATATGGACATATTTTCGCCAAAAAAAAAATACTTTTGAAATAGTAAAATTTGGGCTTTTACTATCGGCTTAAAAATTTCATTTAAGTTATTAAGCATGATACAGGTTTAGTGCTTTCTAAGAATGTCAATTTCATTTATTTGGCACCACAAAGTTTGACATATTGACGATAATTTATGGTAAGTTGCTGTTACTGGCAATATAGATCAGAATCACATTTTTATAGAACATCATAATTGCTTATGACAAGCCTTTGTTCTTTTTCCAACACTGTTTTCCAAATTATTAGAAAAATAAAAATAAAAAATAAAAGCCTTATCCTGCTAAATAAATTAAATGAAACTTTTAAGCCTATATTAATTTAACTCTTTCCCAAACAATCCCTGGTTTTCTCAACCCTGAGAAAGAAGCCTTCTGAAAACATTGTGGGAAAAGGAGAAAATGCTGGTAACCAGCATTTTCTCCTTTTCCCAGAATGTTTTCTTCCCTTCCCAAAACAAATTTCAATTTTTGAGTCACATTAATTTTGTTGTCTGCAAATGCTTCCAATTTGGACTAATCTACAATTATGTCGTTTGATAAAGAGTTAAAAACCCAATTGATATTATTTAAAATTTATTTTTTGGAGAAAAATATCTCCTTATCAGACAGTGTAGATCCAAGATCAGACTGCATGACTTGTCCAGATTGAAGGAATTTACAGACAACATGATAATATTCGTCCTTAAACAGGTAGAAAACATTGCGGAGAAAAAGAAAAAAATGCTGGTTACCATTTTCTACATTGTTTTAAAAAGCTACTTTCTCAGGTTTGTTATTCCACGTCAAAGGCTGAGGGATATAGTTTTTGCTTTTTCTGTCCAACTGTTTGTCCATCTGTCTGCCCATCCATTTGTCCATCTAGACAGATATCTACTAAAACCCTTGATGAAAATTTATGAAACTTCAAACATGTTCCTTATGATAATCTCCAATATAATGTTCTTTTTTTTTTTATTTAACTCTTTACCAAACTACAAAATTTCAGACTTGTCCAAATCGAAAGCAGTTGCAGACGACAAAATAAATGTGACTGAAAAATTGAAATTTGTTTTGGGAAGGGTAGAAAACATTGTGGGAAAAGGAGAAAATGCTGGTTACTAGCATTTTCTCCTTTTCCTACAATGTTTTCACAAGGCTTGTTTCTTAGGGTCGTTAAAAGTCGGGATTGTGTGGTATAAGGTTAATGCTGTGTCATGGAAAAAGGGAGCTTGATGTGAATCAGAAAAGGTCTTTTTCAGCAGGGGATAATCATTTCAACGAAATAACTTGTTAAAACTCAGGATTGTGTGGTAAAGAGTTAAATGGAACACTGCTCTGCTTTCAGCTGTATTCCAGGCACAAAATGGAAACAGAAATGGTCATGACTTATTTCATCAGCAATTTGCACAAGGCTTGGTCAGTGTAGTGCAAAGGACACTACTTCTGAAACAGCACTATCAGTCGGCATCAGATCAGCATTCCCTAATGCTTTACACCCAGTCTCAGTAAGATGGACCAATTTCAGTGGAACGATAGTTGAAAAATGAAAATTTAGGGCTTGGAAGCAATTTTCCTTTTCCAAAAATTATATTGTATGATATTTCGGGAAACATAATTTTGTTGCACATTGGTTGCACATTAGTTTTGCAGAATTGAATGAGTTTTCTTACGTAACATAAATATCAATGTCAAAGAGTTGAACACCAACTTTTAATGGAACACTATACCAAACAAACATTAAACTGCATAATACAAAACGACTTACCATATTATTTCATCTTGATTGACCTAAATCTGCTAATGGTAACGTGAATATAACTTCAAGTTTAACCTCACCATGTTTAAATTTTTTGCAGCATTTTCCAATATGGGCTGAATTGGTCCACTTGTGTAAATGGGAGCTATGTAGATCAACCTTATTTACTTTCCAATAGTTATTTATTAAGATAATTTTAATGATGTAACATAAAAATAGGTTATATTGCTTGACCTGGGGAGGTCATGTTATAAAGAACAAAAAAGTACTATCTTCTTATGAAATACCATGGGTGCTACCTATACCATGACAACTTTTGCATTATCAACTGCTCACATAGAGCTGCAGTGGTGGTCAAGTAAGTCACGTAAATACTTTGTAAAAATGATGTTTTCTCTCACTTTTACTTTGATTCCTCCAAGAGTAAACTTTCATCAAGCTTAGTAATCATATTGTGTGTTTTATGAATATAACACATTTCTTAGGTCAAGAATGACAAAATCTAACTGTTAATTTACAACAACTTTTTTTATGGTATCTAAATCCAGGGTGCCTCATATTTCACAAAAGACAATTTGAAGACATCTCTTCTGCAGACTTACCTGTCTGCAAAATCAGATAGCTACGCATGAAAATATTTTTTTCTGATAACTTCGGAATATACGATGTGAAAAATAGTAATAAACTATAAGGAATATACCGGTATATGAAATATTTCTCTACATGCACTTTTAAAAGCTTAAGGCTCCATGGAGACATCACATAAAAATTGTTCCATCTAATTTTTCATGGATATTTCATAACTATTCTGCAAAGCTTTATATGATCTGGCCATTCCATATGTAGAGTGTCAAAACTTCTGACCAGATAGCCATGTCCATATTTGTGATTTTCATGTGGCTGATACCCAGAGACATCTAAAATTCTGTTTTGGTCCATTTTATTAAAACTTGGCTGTTTAGCCATCTATCAAAAAAAAATCTCTCAACATGTTCTTATTCATAATATACAACTTTGTAACTTCAGTAGATAAGTGCTCTATATTGATTGCATTCTGAAAGTGCTGTTCTATATTAACAAACAAAGATCAAATTGTCTGCCTCAGGATCAAGATTCCATAATATTTATGATACACCAATCATATGCCTCCTTTATCTAATGTAATGAAATTTGATGATTTACACTTACTGTGTATTTAACAACTATGGTTGCTTTTGCTGTCAGTGTAGATTAAGTTCAGACTGCACAAAACATGCAGTCTTATCTGTGATTAACACTGTCGGCTCTGCAAAACACTATAGACAAAAGTGACCTTAAAAATGCCATTCACAGGGTTTTATTTCTTGGCCAAAAATGTCTGTTCCTCTTTCCCCAGCTTATCCCTTACCACAGAATCAGAGTTTCAACAACCCTGGAGAAAAAGGCTTTTGAAAACATTGTGGGATAAGGACAAAATGCTGGTTACCAGCATTTTCTCCATTTCCCACAATGTTTTCTTTCCTAACAAAGACAGAAATCGTTATTTGAACTACATTTCATTTGTCGCCTGCAAATGCTTTCAATATGGTAGAGTCCAAAATTTCGTTGTTTGGTAAAGAGTTAAAGCGTTAGCACTAATAACACTGGGTATAACTAAAGCACATTCTCCAAAGAAGATCCAAGATAAGACTGCATAGAACGTGCAGTGTGATCTTTGATAGACATTTTTCTTGTAGTATCCATACCACAGGAGTCTAGAAATGGCAATATCAGATATGGGATCTCCAGTGACTGACATTCTACAAAGTATTCTGGCGACTCCTACTAGACAACAGAATTTTAGACTAGACCATAATAGAATTATTTGCAGACAATAAACCAAGTATAGTTTAACCTTTTGCCAAGCAACAAAATTTTAGACTAGTCCAAATTTGAAAGCATTTGCAGATGACAAGGTGTCTGAAATGAAACTTGTCCTTGATAGGATATAAAACATTGTGGGAAAATGAGAAACTGCTGGTTACCAGTATTTTCTCCTTTTCCAACAATGTTTTCAAAAGCCTTCCTCCCCTGGATTGTTAAGGCAGGATTGTGTGGTAAAGGGCTAAGCCATGGCACTCTTCTATTAGAAGGTTAAAAAACACTGTGGGAAACAGAGAAAAAGCTTTGAACCAGTATTTTCTCCATTTCTAACAATGTTCTCAAAAACTTCTTCTACTTGCTTGTTATAATGGGGCATTGTTTACTAAGGCTAAACTTCATTATCTGGGTTTTTTACACTTGATGAATGTGCTTTTTTCATTCATTTGGTTTATCAAGGGGTTATAATATTGAAATTGGAAAGTCCTTTGTCCTCTCAAGAGATTTTGAGGAGGAATTTGATCAAATTTTCATTTCAAATGCATTAATTCATTCTCAAACGGAACTAAACGGAAGCAAAATTTGAAAAGTTCTGGCAATATGTAGCTTCAGGAGTAATTTTTTATTACCCATTACTTGTTACATCTACTGCAAGGAACAAACTTATTTCTTCTCTTTCCAGAATGTTTTAAAGCATTCATTCTGACTGGTACCCTGTGTCAAAATTTGGCCTTATGAAGGAAAGAACTTTGTTAAATGACTCAACTGACATGAATAGGACATGAATAAGACATAAATTATCTAATTCAATCTTTTCTTTAACCTTTAGAGCAAAAAAACATACCTATCACTTAAAGAATAGTATCAGTCTTGAAACTGGACTGAAAAAATTGCTATTTCAAGGTTTCTCTTGTCCTGATGGTCTTAGTAAAGGTGACAGGGTAGATCAAAGATAAGACTGCACATTATGTGCAGTCTGATCTTTGATCTACACTGTTGGCAAAGGAAAACTACTACTGTGAATGATACTTCTAGGTTACATTATTCTTTCACCACGAAATCCTCAAGAGCTGAAAACAGAATCATAAAATCTCAAGTATGTCTACTTGCATTTGCGTGAAATTTCAGTTATTTTCCCATCTGTTCAATAAATTTGCTTTATATGATTAATTTTAAGTGCAAGCTCTTAAATAGGTCCTGTTGCATAGAATATAGGTTATAATCAATTGGCATTGAAGATGCAGTCTGATCTAGGATGTTGGTAAGTAAACATTCTAATTACAAAAAAGCTTGGGATAATTTGGGTATTTTTAACTCCTTACTTCATGACAAAATTTGAGACATGCCCAACTAAAAACCATTTGCAGACGAAAATTTAACTGTATCTCAAATAATTGGAATTATCTTTGAAAGAGTAGAAAAATTATGGAAAAAGGAGAAAATGCTAGTTTCCCACAATGTTTTCAAAAGAAATCTTTCTCAGGATTGTTAAACTCAGGATTGTGTTGTAAAGGGTTAACCCTTTTCCAAACAATCCCTGGTTTTTATGATGCTGGGAAAGAAGGCCTTTGAAAACACTGCAGGAAAAAGAGAAAATGCTGGTAACCAGCATTTTCTCCTTTTCCTTCAATGTTTTCTACTCTTTCATAGACAAAAATCATCACTTACATTACATTTGATTTGTCGTCTGCAAATGCTTTCAATTTGGTCTAGTCCAAAATTTTGTCATTTGGGAAAGGGTTAACTGACTGATAAGGACATTTCAATAAAGCCCATTGTGTTTCTAGTAATTACAAAAACTATCACAAGTTACAAAGAAGGAATATAATTGAAGGAATGAAAACATTGCTGAACAAAAGTGTAGAAAACATTGTGGCCAAGGGGCAACTGCTTGTGACATGCACCTGCTCATTTTCCACAATTTTTGTACGAAACTGACAACAATAGAGGCATAAGTGTTTTGTATAGTAATGTAACTGAGAAATTAAAGCTCTAAATGAAAATGTTAGACTTGTACAAAGTGTTAACCTGTTACAAAATTTTACTAATTGATAATAAAGGAATAAAGCTTTAGAAAACATTGCAGGAAAAGAAAATGCTGGTAACATCTTCCACCAACAATATTTTTCTATCCTTTCAAAGACAAGTCCCATCGTTTTATCCAAATCTAATTTGTCATATGTAAATGCTTTCAATTTGGACAAGTCCAAAACCTAGTACATGTAGTCCGGTGAAGGGTAATATAATCTAACAGACAACATTTATTAAATAAGCTATACTCTGACAAAAGGGGGGTTAATGCATCTCTGTGATCCATGGCACCAAGCAAGCTATCACATACTTATGGATCCATAATATCCACTTTTTTAAACAACCAACTTAACCATGGGATAGACTGGTCCTTGGGTATTCAAAAAATTTACCAATAGTGAAAAGTTTCAGCCCAGGTCAGCCTGCGCATACTACGCAGGCTGACCTGGGTTGATACTTTTCGCAGATGCATTAAGTCCCCTTTTCACAGAGCATGGCTCATTTATTATGAATTTTCTATGAATCCAACTTAAGCTGGCATAATCTCTCTGTCTGTATTGCACCAACAGGCACACTTCCTAACATTCTTCACATGTATTTTGCACATATAGACATCCATTATGTGAAGACTACATGAGAGTTATACATTTTTATGAGGAATGTTTCTTTCTTTTCCTATTCGCATATTAACTCTTTACTGATAAAATCTTACATTTGTCCAAATTGAAAGCATTTACAAATGACAAATTATTTGTTTCTAAAATGGTGGAATTCGTCTTTGAATGGGTAGAAAACATTGTAGGAAAAGGAGAAAATGCTGGTTACCTGCATTTTCTCTTTTTCCCACAATGTTTTCAAAATGCTTCTTTCTCACGGTTGTTAAAACTCAGAATTGTGTGGTACAGGGTTAACTCTTTTAGCCCAATAAGTGTAATTAGGGGTTTTTGCAACTGGCATAAAGCAAGATCAGACTGCACAGAATGTGCTGTCTGATCTTGGATCTATATCATCTGCCTAAAATACAAAATTTTTGACTGCATTTTCAGCTGCCCAAACAGGTTGGGTTAACATATTTTGTGTTGGAATATTTTACCCTTAGGGTGCCTGATAAACCAAGCAGACAGGTTTAGTCAGGAAATAAGAATGATTGGGGTTTATTTAAAAAGCTGCTTTTCTCAAGAATGTCTCGGCAAAGCAAACAGCATAGATCGAAGGTAAGACTGCACACTTTATAAATGCAGACTGATCTTGATCTACACTGGCAAAAAAAATAACTGTAGTTGTGAAAGAAACTTCAGGAATTAACACATTAGTACCTGTAGAAAAATTTTTGTATCTCAAGAAAAACAATAATTTTGAAAAACAAATGAAATATATGAGCAATTTCTCCCTTATCAACAATGTTTTCATATTCAACTCTAATTTTCAGGCTACCTGTCTGACTGGTAAAGTCTCAGCCAATGAAATAAATAATCTCTGAATTAAGAATTACTTTCAGTATGGAAAATCGAATCACTGAAATGACTGAGAAACTGACATTAAATCTTTACCAGGCGACAATATATCTTAGACCAGTCAAAATTTGCAGATGGCAAATTAACTCTTTACCACACAATCCCGACATTTAACGACCCTGAGAAAGAAAGCTTTTGAAAACATTGTGGGAAAAGGAGAAAATGCTGGAAACCAGCATTTTCTCCTTTTCCCACAATGTTTTCCACCCTTCCCAAATCGAATTTCAATTTTTTAATTCTCACTTATTTTGTCGTCTGCAAATGCTTTCAATTTGGACCAGTCCAAAATTTTGTCATCTGGTAAAGAGTTAAAGGTGGCTCAAATGCTTCGGGGTTTTTTTTTTTTGCTGATAAATAAAATAACAATGTTGGAAAAGTAGAAAATGCTGGTTGCCAGCATTTTCTCCTTTCCCACAATGTTTTTTAAAGTCTTATTTCCAAGGATTGAGCAATTAATGTTGAGCAATTTCTTTTTTAAAGTAGGCCTATTTACTCTGTCACTACATAAAAAAGTCTTTTCATCTTGCAGAAGATTTTGAACACATTGTTGAAAGAAAGGTTTTTTTTTTTTAGAACAATGATATTGTTCCAAATGCTTTGAATATTATCATTCTTTAAACCTCAATCAACTCTTTACCAAACAACAAAACTTGTTCAAATTGGAAGATGAAGTATTAGTAGATGACAAATTTGATGAGGCACAAATGATTGGAACTTTCCTTTGATAGGGTAAAGAACATTTTGGGAAAAGGAGAAAATGCTGGATGCCAGCATTTTCTCCTATTCCCACAAAGTTTTCAAAAACTTTCTTTCTCAGAGTCATTAAAAGTCAGATTGTGTTGGGAATGGTTTATATTGATTACCGTATCTATATATATACATCAGAAATAATTATATATCAGAAAGTTATCTGCGACAAATTTGTTTTAGATGGACAATGATCAACAGCAACAGTGTCATTCTACAAGAAACATTTTAATTGGCTGACAAATGGTCGGTCATATCCAATTCTATAACTGAATCATGAAATATTCCAATTTAAAATTCGAATTTAGATTTACTATTATTTCATATTATCAAACCAACCTAAAAATGGTTTCATCTTTACATGGTTTTTTAGTACTATATAGAAGACATAAATTCATTACAATTTTTCAGAGAATAACTTTACAAACATCCTTGTAGAAAACGGACTATCAACATAAATCAAATAATAGTATATGAACATCATTGAAAACATCATATCAAAATGAGAAATTGAAATTGAAAACATCATGTCAAAATGAGAAGTTACTCATTACAAGTGATTTCTCCTTTTACCACAATAATTATTGTTTGAGAGTGGTCTTCAATAAAATGTAAAAATTTGTTTGTAGGATATAACAAGTTGATATATGACTCTCTGCTAGAACAGAAATAATTAATATTCACTTACCAAGTAACTGACCAATCCAAAGCCGTACATAAGTCTTTCTACATCATACTCGGACACCATCGTGTCACCCACTGATGACATCACAACACAGTTAAATACCCCACAGCTCTATACTATGCCACTTAAATATACCATAAGACAAATATATACCTGTCTTATCCATTACAAAACATTTCCAAGTAAAATACCTGTCTTTCCCATTAGAAACATTTCAACACTATCTAGATTCAATGTTTCATTCTGTCCACCATCTGTCACTACTTCAGATAGTCAAAGCGTTTTTTTTGCTTACACTCTATCCCACTTACAGGTATATGAATTTGGACCTAAGCAACTGGGTAATTGGAGGGATTTTGGATTTAAATTATTAGAGTTCATATTGCAACCTATTTAAGATAAAGCTCTTAATGAGCACCTATGACAAAGGCTTATCAGTTATTTTAGGCTTATCCAAAAAATATTACAGAATAAAGCAGGGGACAAAAAAAAATCACAGAAAGGGTAAAAGTCATTTTTTTTTACAGTATGGAAAAACATTTGTTGGAAAAAGAGCAATTGCTTGTAACAAGCAACTGCTCTTTTTCCAGCATTGTTTTCTTAACTTCATCTGCAGAGTCCTAGACATTATTATACATGTATCTATAAACAGTACATGTAATAATGTTTCAAGAAAGAGATAACCAACACATATCTGTATCCCTGTGAATGATTTCCGAAAGTAAACTGTAAACAGCAACTGTCGGAATACATCACTTCTAGGACATTAAAATGCATGAATGCATGATCATTTATCTGTCAGGTAACATAACAAGTTAGTTTTTTACCGTGCTTGTTAGTTACATGGGGGAAATCAAAGTACAAACAGTCCCGAGGGGTTTTCTGGTCTTTGAAGATAACTGTAATTTAGATCAATTAACATGCAACCAAATTCAAGTACAGCAATAAACTTAACACTTCACCAAAATTCACAAAATATTTGGCATGTCCAAACTGCAATATGCAGATGATTTATCAAATGTGACTGAAATCAAAGAATTTGTCTTGGAACATTGTAGGAAATAGAGAATATACCAGTTACCAGCATTTTCTCCTTTTCCAATAGCAATTTCAAAACCCTTTTTTATCTTTACAGTATGGGATTGTTTGGTAGACAGTTACAAAATTCATCAAATATCTTCAATTTTGTGCACAAAATTTTAATGTCTTTTTAAACGATTCAATATCAAAAACATTGTAAAAAGAGGAGCATTCACTTTTTTCAAGCAATTACTCCATTTTCCACAGGGGTGTCAAAAGCTATGCACTACAGGGACATAAATTCTTACATGAAAGGTTCTTCAACAAATGATTCTGTGTTTTAATAACGTTCGCAAACATGGCTTTTGGAAACAGGAGAAAATGCAGGTTACCAGCATATTCTCTGTTTTCAACAACATTTTCTACTCTTTCACGGACAAATTCCACAATTTGCATCATGTTTAACTCATTACCAAACGACAATATTTTAGGCTTGTCCAAATCGAAAGCATTTGCAGCCCACAAAATAAAAGTGACTGAAAATTTGAAGTTTGTTTTGTGAAAGGTAGAAAACATTGTGGAAAAGGAGAAAATGCTAGTTACCAGCATTTTATCCTTTTCCCACAATGTTTTCTAAAGGCTTCTTTCTCAGGGTCATTAAAAGTCAGGATTGTGTGGTAATGGGTTAATTCCTTGTCAGCTAAAAATTTCAAATTGAAAAGGTCTAAAATCTTGTTGGCTGGTAAAGAATTAACTAATTTGCAGACAAATATATGAGCGGGTTTAACCCTTTACCAAACGACAAAAATTAGACTGGTCCAAATTGAAAGCACTTGCAGACGACAAAATAAATGTAACTCAAAAATTGAAATTTGTTTCCAGCAGGGTAGAAAACATGGTGGGAAAAGGAGAAAATGCTGGTTACCAGCACTTTCTCCTTTTCCCACAATGTTTTCAAAAGGCTTCTATCTCAGGGTCGTAAAAACCAGGGATTGTTTGGTAAAGGGTTTAATGCATCTCATTGATGCATTATACCAAATAAGTCATCACAGAATTGTGGATACATAAAGTCCATTTTGTCTGACAACCAGCCCAATCCTGAGGTAGAGTTATCCTTGGACATGCAAAAAGTTGACCAATAGCAAAAAGTTTCAACCCATGTCAGCCTTTGCGGACTGCACATAAATACATTAAACCCACTTTAAACATGGCTCATAAATTTGCAATACTGCATGAGTTTTCTGCTGAAATAATTGCTGGAAAAGGAGCCGTCTCAAGCAAAAAGCTCCTCTCCCACAACTTCATGTTTTTCCTGCCCTTCAAGCATTTCCTTTTACTTGGAAGTGTCCTTTGGCAAGACAATTCAAAGCCCTAGCATGGTACTGGTGGAATCCAGATAATACATGAACATCCAAGCTATCACTGTGATATAACTGAAATAATGTTTAACCCTTTACCGTACAATGCCGACTTTTAACAACCCTGATAACCAGCATTTTCTCCTTTTCCCACAATGTTTTCTACCCTATCAAAAAAAAAAATTGTACCTTTTATGCCACATTAAAATTGTCTTCTGCAAATGCTTTCAATTTGGACTAGGCTAAAATTTTGTCGTCCAGTAAAGGGTTAAAGCAGCCTAAAATACCATTTACTCAGTCAAACATTTCCAGTTTGTCAGTTTGTCAATTTTTTTGTCGTGTGGTAATGAGTTAACCCTTTACACAACAATCCTGTGTTTTAACAACACTCATGAAGAAGGCTTTTGAAATAATTTTAGGAAACAGAAATGCTGGAAACCATCATTTTCTCCTTTTCTCATGATATTTCCTACTCTTCATATATCAAAATAATGACCAAACAACCAACAATGACCTCCTATTACTCATACTACTTTTTTATATCATTTACTCCGACACTTTCTGCTTCCAAAAAACCTATCCAAGAAAGACAAAATATAATTGATGTACATAAAAATCTTATGTTCAACAAATACAACATAATCCTAGGATCCTATTTCAGGCTTACTTTTCTGACTTCTTATCAGAAGAAAACATTAAATGGAAGGCAACAATTTTTTAAATAACAGGTCTCATTTTCAAACTTTTCTGAGGTATGACAATGTGATATGTATTTACCTCTTACCAAGAACCCCATTTTTTACGATCCTTAAATTGAAGAAGACATCTGCAAACATTTTACAAAAAAGAGAAATGCTGTTAACCAGCATTTTCCCCTTTTCCCACAGCATTTTTAACACTATCAAAGACAAATTCCATAACTGGAGCCATATTTGATTTTTCTTCATGAAAATAATGCTTTCAATTATGTTGTCTAAAATTTTGTAGCCTGGTAAAGATTTAACCTTGCAAACAACCAATTTTTGACATCTGAAATGATACAAAGGAGAAGCAGGGGGAAAAAAATGGATCTATTTCTTTTTTTAATGACGTGGAAATCACTGTGGCAAAAGGAGAAATTGCTCTTCATTTACCTCACTGCTCCTTTATCCACATTGATTATAAAAAAAGCTAGTTTAAGGCAGGAATGTAAGAAGTTGAATTGCGTACAGGGCTAAACGGACAATAAAAACATGTTTGTGTTGTGTTTTATGATAAAGAAGTCCATTACTTCAGTCACAATTACTACATAATATCTTGAATACAAATTTTACTTTCAGGTTAGGCATGGATATTTAATGATATCTTTAAGAATAATATCATTAAAATTTACGTAAACTTAGACAAGCCCCATTTTTTAAAAGGGATTTCTTTTATCCTTGTTTACATGTATATAACCATAATTTTTTATTGCAAAAGTAATTAATTACCTCCATTTGGGGGGAAAATAAATTTAAACATGTGTTATGTAGTAACATTACCATACAAATTATTTTTATGATCTTTAACATCCCTATGGCAGACTGCCCTTGTAACACAAAGGGAAAAGGATTATTTGCTTGTTTTCCCACCATGTTTTCCATACCATGAGAAAAGAGAAACACTTGACTTTTCCTCAAGTTATTTGCCCATTTTGCCTCTTTAACCCTTTATCTAACAATCATGTGTTTTAACATCCCCAGCTGAGCCCCGGTAGCTCAGTCGGTAGCGTGCAGGACTTGAGAACACGGGGTCCAGGGTTCGATCCCTTGCTACGACCCCTGGCTCGGCCTATTTCTTTCCGAGGATTGATGATAGTCACTGCGACAGGATTCATTCCTCTCCTACCTCTGACCATTGTTTCGACGATGATTATGTGGGAAAGCAGCCAGTGGCTTGGAAAGAAGATTGTGCGGAGTACTGGTACAAGACTCCAGGAAAGCATGGATAGGTGCACTGGCCACCACGATATAACTGAAATAATGTTGAAAACGGTGTTAAACACCATACAATCAATCAATCAATCAATTTAACATCCCCAAGGAAAGGACCTATGATGAAAACACTCAAACATTGTAACTGTCCCAATAAAAAAACAAGGTGCATAACTCCATGTCAGACAGATACATTGTGTAAGCTTCAGACAATTGTGAAACAAACTTTCTCAGTTTAGACAACTGAACAAGAAAAATTATCTTGTTTCAAAACTAAACAGCAGACAGGTCTGGTCCATAACTCACCCAACATGTACAACAGTTTGACATGTCATTGAGAATACTCTGGTGTCAATTTTATGGAATTCAAATGAAAACTTTTTCAGAGGATAGCCTAACAAGTAGTTCCTAATAGATAGACAGACTGCCAGAAGACCAGAGCTACAGAGCAATACCAACCTGCACGCATACAAAAAGTCTGTCTCAGTACTGTCAGTACTTTGAATCCTTGATTTATTATGCACTAATATTCTAAGACATATCAAGTCAGTAATTACAGTGAAAACCTTGATCAACTGCAGAATTCCTATCATTCAAGGTATAGCCCACATTTCTAGAAAGTTTGACGTTGTTTCTTATGTCTTTGATTGGTTCTGCCATATCATTATATTAACATACCTGGACTCTTTGCTTTTAGTGACTACTGAATTATGTATTTGGACAGTGTAGATAAAGATCAGACTGCACAGAACATGCAGTCTGACCATGAACCTACACTTTATGCTGCCTGATGCTATACTCTAACCTAGGTTGTTTTCACCTGAGTGGGAATCTAAATTTAAGTGATCTATTTAGTAGGCATTGAAAAGGTTAAACAAAATCATTACTTCAGTCTTCTTCTAGATGTACAGGAAACTGTTAGCTTGAGGAAACAGTTAAAAAAGACCTATCTTTTGAATGACATTGACAACATTATTTCCTGTTACTCTTTACCGAACAATCCCAGGTTTTAACGACACTTGGAGAGAAGACTTTTGAAAACATTGTGGGAAAAGGAGAAAATGCTGGTAACCAGCATTTTCTCCTTTTCCACAACGTTTTCTACTCTATCAAGGACAAATTCTGCCATTTGAGCTACATTGAAATTGTCCTCTGCAAATACTTGCAGTTTGGACCAGTCTAAAATTTTGTCGTTTGGTAAAGAGTTAATGTTTTCAAAACTATGTCTTCGGTGTTAACGAGACAAGATCATCTGATTGTATATTAGAAAAGTCTTTGAAATCTATCCTTTATAAAGCTGTTATTGTGAACTAATAAGCACTCTGCCAGTAGACTGGATTCCTGCTGTAGATAAACCTACCTAATCCATAAGAAAATACAGTCAAAACCATGTTAAACCCTTTTTCTCAACTCCTGTGTTTTAGCCGTTATCCTGCTAAATAAGTGAAATGAAATTTTTGAGCCGATAGTTAAAACCGAATATTTGCTATTTCAAAGTTTTTTTTTTGGGAGGGGGGGGGGGGGTGACAATATGTCCTCATTGAACAGTGTAGATCAAAGATCAGACTGCACATTCTGTACAGACAATTATGTCCTCATCGGACAGTGTAGATCAAAGATCAGACTGCACATTCTGTGCAGTCTGATCTTGATCTACACTGTCTGCAAAAGGTTGGTGAGTCACGCTTTAAGCAGCCTAAGGATTATCAACTCTGAGGAAGAAGCCTTTAAAATCGTTGTGTGACAAGGATAAAGTATCGTTACTGAGTAACAAGTTTTCTACCCTTTCAGAGGTAAATCTGATCATTTGAGCCACATATAAAATCATCTGCAATGGTTGCAAACTTGTACAAGTCAACATTTTATTGTTTGGTAAAGAGTTAACCCTTTATAACACAATCTCCGGTTTAAACGACTCTGAGAAAGAAACCTTTTAATTACACTGTTCAATCAACATTTAACATGTTACATGGCAGCCAGCATTTTCTCCTTTTCTTACAATGTTTTCTTTTCTATCACAGACAAATTCCATTATTCAAGCCAACTTTCAATTGTCATCAGCAAATGCTTTCAATTTGGACAAGCCAACTTTTTTGTTATGTGGTAAAGAGTAAGCAATCACCTTATTTGCCTTTTTAAAAGAGGTGGCCACTATAACAGATTTTACTGTACTGTTGGCATTATTTAGAGAGATTAGTTTGCAAAATCTGATCTGGACTTAAACTGCCATTTTATACCAGGGACATCAAAGGATCTTTCCGAATGGTAAGATATTCACCAGATTGTGATGTTGTGAAGTCCCACATAAATTCCTTGGGGGAGGTTACTTCTGCTGAGCTTCCATCAAAGTTCATCTTACTCTTTTCTATTTTAACTCTTAACCACACAAAACCGACTTTTAACAGCCTTTAATTAGAAAGAAGACTTTCGAAAACATTGTGGGAAAAGGAGAAAATGCTGGTAACCCGCATTTTCTCCTTTTCCCACAATGTTTTCTACCCTATCAAAGACAGCTTCCACAATTTTAACCACACTGAGTTTATGATCTATTATATGCTTTGGACTTGGACAAGTCTAAAATTTTGTTGTTACTGTTAAAGGGGCAGACATGTTAAGTCTCCCGGAAATTCCGTGAGTATCACAGAAAAAGACAGCGGCAAACGGCTCATGGGTTTTTGCTAAAAACTCCCGGAAAATATAAATTCCGATTTTTTTTTTAAAGCCACAACTTGTATCCCGGAAAAATACGATGAGACCGGGAGTGTCCGGAAATCAGATCTCCGCGAACGCTTGCTTTATTGATTGCTACAGGGTCTGTAAATATATAGAGCGTTTGCAGGTACCTGATCAGACATGCACATTAAGCAAATTTGAGAGAAAAGAAAAGGTGTCGAAGCGTGCTCTTTCACGAGGGCCATTAACACCGAAAAAAAGACAGAAAAAAGTTCAGTACGACACAAAATACAGCATCGAACTTGAGAAAACGTATGAATGGGTTCGGAAAAGCGATCGCTCTGCCACACAAGCGTTTTGTACGGTATGCCAGCGGCATTTTAGTGTAAGCCATGGAGGCTATTGACGATGTGAAACGCCATGGTGAGGGAAAGAAACATTCTGAACTTTACGCCGCTAGAAAAAGCAGCAAAGCTGTGAGTTCGTTTTTTGTGGGAAGCTAAAGCAACACAGAATTGGATACCATTTTTTTTTATTCTGAAATAACATCTGGTTACTGTCAGTACACTTTTGTATCTTTGCTTACTTGTTTTGTGATGTGTAGTCTGTAGTGCAGTTCAATAAAGTTAATAAAATCATACATGTATGTTTTTTTCTGAATGTGAATTTTAAGAGTATCTTGAGCTATGAATATTAATAAAAAGAAGCTCTAGGAGTGCCCACAGTACTAGGAAAAATAGCCTCCAGGACATGCCAGATGGCACCAAAAGGCACCATTTTTTTCAAAATTTTCCGGGGGAGAATGCCCCCGGACCCCCCTAGCAGAGCTTCGCGCCTGCGGCGCTCGCGTCAGATACGGGCTGTCTCACTGATTTTTTTCCAGGGACTTAACATGTCTGAAGGGGTAACATATCAAATGTGGCTTAATTGATGGTTAATGTTTGCAGAAGTCTAGAAAATGTGGTAAAAGAACAAAATGCTGGTTACTAAGATTTTATCCTTTTATGACAGTATTTTCAAACAGCTTCAACCTCAGTGTGACATTAAAACACCAAACTGTTTGAGAAAATTTTAGTCTTGTCCATGTTGAAAGAAGTTGAGGACAAAATAAATACGACTCCATAATCAAAATTTGTCTTTCATAGGGTAGACAACATTGTGGGGAAAGGAGAAAATCCTCGTTATCAACATTTTTTTGTTTTCCACAATGCTTCCTTCTTTAGTGCCTTTAACCCTTCCAGCTCCATAGGCAAAAAAGAGAGCCTTTTGCAGACAGCATAGATCAAGATCAGACTGCACAGAATATGTAGTCTGATCTTGGATCTATACCGTCCACATGTTTAGTCAAGCCTATGAAATAAAAATCTTACTTACTTTCAGTAGACTGTATTTTTAGCGCTTGAAAGAACTCAAGTCTATAGTATTTGGCAGTGGTAAAGTTAACTCTTCACAAAATGACATAATTTTAGACTAGTCCAAATTGGAAGCATTTGCAGACGACAAAATTAATGTGATTCAGAAATTAAAATTTGTTTTGGGAAGGGTAAAAAACATTGTGGGAAAAGGAGAAAATGCTGCTTACCAGCATTTTCTCCTTTACCCACAATGTTTTCAGAAGGCTTCTTTCTCAGGGTCGTGAAAACCCAGGTTTGTTTGGTAAAGGGTTTTAAACTTAGGCCTGTGTGATAAAGGGTCTCAGAAAAGTAATCAAACAAATTAAGGATGAAGGAAACAGATTATTGATGAAAGAGGCATGTAGCATCATTCAAACAAAAAAGTAAAAAAATTGTCTCTGATGTATAGATTGTTGTAAAAAAGCTTGAAAGAGTCTCAACTGCATAATATAATGAAGATTTACAGCTCCATAGAATTTCCAACCTGAGCCACAAAGGCGGCAACAAAAATTGTTGTTTTTGTAAAAAAAAACTTGTTCTTGTTAGAAACTGATATCCCCCCCTCTTCCACTAATATTGACTTCAAACAATGATGGATGTTGTAATTTCATATCTCGTCGCCCATATGACAAGATATCCATAACTTCTGACGTTTCCGTCAATATATCAACACCAGGCATGCCTCCCTTCCAATCCTGAGATCATAATTTTTGTTAATTAACTCTAAACCAGGCAGCAAAATTCTATACTTTTCCCTATTAACCCTTTACCACACAATGACGACTTTTAACGCCCCCTGAAAGAGAAGGCTTTTGAAAACATTGTGGGAGAAGGAGAAAATGCTGGTTACCAGCATTTTCTCCTTTTCCCACAATGTTTTCTACCCTATCAAAGAAAAATCATTTCATATGAGCCACATTAAAACTGTTATTTACAAATGCTTTTAGTTTGGACAGGTCTAAAATTTTGTCGTGTGGTAAAGGGTTAAAGAAATTTGCAAATGATAATTCAGATATACTGCAAATGATTAAATTTGTCCTTGAAAGGGTAGAAAAAATTGGGGTAAAAGTAGAAAATGCTTGTTACATGCACTTTCTTCTGTTCTCAAAGTCTTTTCAAAAGCCTTTTTCCTGAAGGTCTTTGGTAAAAAGATAACATATTTTATCATCAGATATGAGTGGGAAAATCTGGGAACTTTGGATTTTCTCTTCACCATTGCCAAACAAATAAGACATTGCATCCACTCAGTGGATAGATCTGAAAGTGCTGAGGGAGAGGAGCAAACAATCTTATTACTTTTCCAACAATGCTTTCCATATAATAACACATGAATTCTCAAATGTAAAACTGTTCATGATCAGCTACATGTAGTAGAACTTTCGCTACAAAATTAACCCTTTACCAACTTAAAATCCACTTTGATTCTAAGCCACACTGTTCAAGAAGGAGGCTTTTGTCAACATTGTGGCCCACATTGCCTTATAAAGACAAATTCCATCATTTGAGTCATATTTAACTAATAGCAGACTACAAAATTTTGGACTAATCCAAATTGAAAACATCTGACAAAAGATTGAGCAACTTGGCAACTTTTACCTAGTTTTACAATTCATTTTTCTGTCAGCGACTAACACTTGGACAGACCATACAATAACAGATTGTGATCTTCACAATGATTTTCATACTTTTAAATGGTGTGATTTGAATTCAAATGCATTTTAAGACCTGCACTGTTTACTTTTTGCCACCACCAGGCTTTTAAACAGCTTTTCACAACTTAACCCTTTACCAAACAATCCCTGGTTTTTACGACCCAGAGGAAGAAGCCTTCTGAAAACATTGTGGGAAAAGGAGAAAATGCTGTTAACCAGCATTTTCTCCTTTTCCCACAATGTTTTCTACTCTTCTAAAGTCAAGTTTCAATTTTTGAGTCAAGTTTATTTTGTCGTCTGTAAATGCTTTCAATTTGGACAAGTCTAAAATTTTGTCGTTTGGTAAAGGGTTAAGTTGCCTCTCAGTGGCCAAGAAGATTAAGATCAGACTGCACAAAAAGTTACCCCTTACAATGCCAAGATCAAATAGATACTCTTACTTTCCATGCAGATCAGAGATCAAGCTGTAGCAGATATTCAGTGTTCTTGGTTTTTTCTTTAAAATATTCTGACAAAAAAAATCATTAACTCTTTACCACATGATCCCGAGTTTTGACGACCCTGAAATAAAAAGCTTTTGAAAACATTGTGGGAAAAGGAGAAAATGCTGTTACCAGCATTTTCTCCTTTTCCCACAATGTTTTCTACCCTATCAAAGACAAAAATCACTATTTGAGCTACATTTATTTTGTCGTCTGCAAATGCTTTCAATTTGGTCGAGTCCAAAATTTTGTTGTGTGGTAAAGGGTTAAAATCTGAAGATTTGGATCTGATAGATTTCATGTTAATTAACCCTTTACCACAACAAAATTTTAGACTTGTCAGAATATAGAAAGCATTTGCACATGACAACTTAATACTCAGACTCTAATGATGGTATTTGTTTTTGAAAGCGCGCGCTAGGCCAAAACAAACAAATGAAACATTGCAATTTCGAAGTTCTTGTTGCCTGAAAAAATTCACAAAAGCCAGTGTAGATCTAAGTTCAGAAAGATGTCTGATCTTAATCCCCACTGTCTGAATTAGCAGCTCAAGATATGCCTAGCAGCTTAGGGGTTAACTCTTTACAATATGACAAAATTACAGAAAATATCCAAATTGAAAGTACATGTAACTTCAGGTGACAAATAATTTGGCTTAAACAATGGGTTTTGTCTATGGTAGGGAAGAAAACAGTGTGGGAAATGGAGAAAATGCTGGTTACCACAATGTTTTCAAGAGCTTTTTCCCACAGGGTTCTGTAAACTCAGGACTGTCTGGTAAATGTTTAATTTACATGTATCTGTTTCTCAAAAGACAAGAGAAGAAACTGTCATCACTGCATGTGCATTTCAGAATAATGACTCTACTTCTAAAGATTAATACATTATCTTATAGCTTAATAATTAAGAACAGAACGAGTAACAAATCAATTAACTCATTACCTATGGTAACAAATTTACAGAGGAAAACTTTCAAAAATATTGCTTTGAATTAAAGAAATTAAAAAAGCATTCAGAATTTTTCCATGAATACATTTTTTAACATCATGGCAGAAGACAAAAGTACTGGTAATCATTCAGTGCCACAATGTTTGAAAAGTGGACTAAGACAATCTTTTAACCCTTTACCGTACAATGCTGACTTTTAACAACCCTAGGAAAAAAGCCTTTGGAAAACATTGTGGGAAAAGGAGAAAATGCTGGTAACCAGCATTTTCTCCTTTTCCCACAATGTTTTCTAACCTATCAAAGAAAAATTGCACCATTTGAGTCACATTGAAATTGTCCTTTGCAAATGCTTTCAACTTGGACATAGCTACAATTTTGTCGTCTGGTAAAGGGTTAACCCATTTCCTTCACAAATTAAATTTGGAAAATATTAAACTTGGAGTGATCAAATTTTTTTGTTCTAAAAGTCTCAGTAATTATTACTTGCTCTTTTTTACATAATTTTCTTCACAGTTCTCACTTAGTTGTTTGGTTTGGTTGTATGTAAAAAGGTAACACTACAACATAAGTTTTCACATTTGTGATACAGATGTTGGTTGTGTCATTATCATGGAACACATTAATGTTACCTCATCTAATTGATTACCTGGTTTTTAAACCCTTTAACTATTTTTTGTGAAGGGCACCACTAAGATGACAACCTACAAATCGAAGCCATGTGTTGCTTTTATAACATTCCAATATTTAAATGTTGCAACCAAACAATATTAAAATCCACCAAAAATTCAGGAACCAGCAATTTCATTACTGTGTAGAGTGAGAATGGTACCCAGCAACAATATTAAGAATACATATTGCTCAGTAACCTCAAAGGATGTTTCAAGTAATTTAAAACTGTACACAGTAACCATAAAATGGTGTTAAAAAACCGCAAAATGACAGTTCTTTGGAGCAGTAATGGTTCCAGGACATCATTGAGATAAAAGTGGCATTAGAAGCAACCTCGAATGGTATACATTCTTGTGGTGCTGCATGGTGAACTGAGATTTGTATTCAGCATCCTTAAACCAAATAATGAGGGTCATCAATGGTGCCTAGCAATCCAAGAATAGTGTTCTGCTGCCTTACTTAATAGAGTGTGAGATTCAGCATCTGTAAGAACAATGCCAGCAACATCAGTCGCCCTGCCAACCTTTTTAATGATGCACAATTCATCCTTAAAATGGTGATCTTTAAATCTAGCACTCATTTTGGAAAGGTTCTCAGCAACTTCAATAGGAGCTCAGCTATCTGATCATAATCAGAATTACATCATCCACCTTTGAATTGTGCTCAACCACCTCTGAGCAATGCTAACTCTTAACAAAAGCACCACAAATGGGTGCAAACGCTTGAGTGCAGATGCTTGGTTTTCAGTTAAAATTTCTTTGATGAAAAAGGGGCATAACTGTGTCAAAATTAATTCGATGATTCCCTGCCCTTGCTGTATAGGTTCCCATTTTTACAGTTAACAAGTATTCCAATGCAGACTACACAGATGGTAATGACAGGGCTATAACAATACCTCAAAGTTTTCTTTAACCCTTTACCACACGGCAAAATTTAAGACCTATCCAAATTGAAAGCATTTGCAGACGACAATTTCATAGTGGCTCAAATGACGCAACTTTTCTTTGATAGGGTAGAAAACTTTGTGGGAAAAGGAGAAAATGCTGGTTACCAGCATTTTCTCCTTTTCCCACAATGTTTTCAAAAGGCCTCTTTTTTAGGGGCGTCAAAAGGCGTCATTGTGTGGTAATGGGTTAAAACAGAAATAGGCAAGCTAAAAGTGGTACTAAGCCATCTAAAATGTATCTTAGCCAATAACCTTAAACCTTTACCAAACAAAGCTCATTTCTAACGACCCTGAAGGGAAAGGTTTTTTTCAACCAGCATTTTCTCCTTCTCTCACAATGTTTTCTAGCCTAATAAAAACAAATCCCATAATTTTAGCCAAATTTTATTCGCCTTTTGCAACCAATTTCAATTTGGTGGAGTCTAAAATTTAGACGTAACTAAAATTAGTAACTAGTTAAAGCAAGTTTGGAATGGTTCCTAATATTAACTTTAGAAAGCTGATCACTGCTAGATACAAGTGTTTTCCATTTGACCAACTGTACATATCTCATTTCTTCCAAGACTCCGTGAAACGCTTATATTTTTTGTAATCCTTTGGATACCAAGAACAACTTGACTTGCTTTTTTGGGCAGTGTAGGTTAAAATCAGCTCATACAGACTCCGTAGTCTGATCTTTGCTCTGAATTGTAAGTCATTCAGTGGGATACCATATTCATAGCAGCTTCGATATAAACCCTTTACCTAACAATACTGTGTTTCCATTACACAAAAGAAGAACATTTCCCCTACACAAAAGAAGAACATTGGGGGAAAAGGAGGATCCTGGTAACAAGCACTTTCTCCATTTCTCACAGGACTCAGTGAAACATTTATATTTTTTGTAACCCTTTGGATATCAAAAACAACTTGACTTGCTTTAGTGAACAGTGTGGACAGAGATCAGTTCTTATAGAATCTGGTCTGATCCTTGCTCTGAATTGCGAGTCCATATTCATAGCAGCTTTGATAAATTGTAAAAAAACCTTTACCAAACAATACTGTCTTCACTACACAAAAGAAGAACATTTGGAAACATTGGCCTAAAGGGAGCAAATGCTAGTAAAAAGTACTTTCTCCTTTTCCCACAATGTTTTCTTCTTATTAAAAGAAAATTCCTATTATCTGAGCCATATGCTTTCAAAAATGGATGTCTAAATTTCACCTTCTGGTGAAGAGTTAAACAAATTTTTCTCAACAGAGATTTTCTCTACAGAAATATCTATTTTTCAGTCAAAAGGTCAACTCAATTTCTCCCGCATTAAAAAAATTCCAGGGAAAGTGCATCACATTAAATGTTTTAACCCTTTACCACACAATCCCGAGTTTCAATGTCCCTGAGAAAACACCTTTTGTAACTTAGTGGGAAAAGGAGAAAATGCTTGTAACCAGCATTTTCTCCTTTTAACATAATGTTTTCTGGCCTTTCAAGTACAAACTTATCACTTAAATCATAATTTATTTAATATGTCATCTGCATTTATGCTTAGGATTTAGATATGGCTAAAATTTTGGTGAAGAGTTTACCTGGTTACCAGCAGTTTCTCCTTTTCTCACAATGTTTTGTCGAGTTTCACATTTCACAGACAATTACCATGGTTTCAGCTATATTCAATATGTCGTCTGCAAAGGAGTTGAAATGCTACAAACACACTTTAGCTGCAAAATGAATTGATAGTCAAGTTCTGACCTAGAATAAAGTAGTGGACAGTGTACATCAGATATCAGACTGCACAGCAGGTACAGTTTAATCTTGCCCCAGACCAGAGCTCCAGATACGAGGAAGTGATGGTATTCTAAATCCATTATTTCTCTTCCAAACCCTATGTTGTGGGTACTCATTAGAATCGTCTCGATGATTAATGAGTACCCATAACTTAGGGTTTAGTGGAGAATAATTAATATTTTCAATTTTGAACTCAACAAGAGGGCCATGATGGCCCTGTATTGCTCCACTGGCTTTTTAACCCTTTACCACAAAAATCGAAGTGTTAATGACCCTGAAAGAGAAGGCTTTCAAAAACATCGTGAGAAAAGGACAACATGTTGTCAGCCAGTATTTTCTCCTTTTCCCACAAGGTTTCCTAACCTATCAAAGACAGAAATAGTCATTTAAGCTACATTTGTCTTTTTGCAATGGCTTTAAACTTGGTACAGTAAAAAAAAATTGTCATTTCTTAAACAGTAAAATTAACGTATCATGCGATTAATTGGCATTGACAGAGATATACAGCATAAAAAGTCTGTATGGTAATAAACTTACTTTGAAAACATAACCTCCACCCCACCCGCCCAACAAAAAGAGTCAAATCTTTTTAAATGCAAAGATAATGTCAGTGAATACAAGCAGGTTTATTCATTAGCATGAAAGGTAAAGTTCTGAAAAAATTTGAGTGATAGAAACCTTACTTTAAATTAAACATTCCATTCATGTGAGCATAACTATAAACATCAAAATAAATCACTCTCCCTTAAAACAGAACATTTCCTCTTCAAAAAACTTGAATACCAAACTCCAGTAATGTATAACTGCAGTTTGATAATCAAGGGAAGTAAATATTAACAAACTTTATCTTGTATAACAGGAGTTGCTTCCCTTGATTACTATTTTAAATTACAGTCACTATATAAGCCCATGTTAAACTTGTGATCCCTGGGTCAGAGCCAATTTTGACCCAAGGGCTATAATATGAAGAAACTTGATAGAGGTCCATTAGATAAAGCTACATACCAAATTTGGTAGCCCTGGGCCTTATGGTTTCAGACAAGAAGATTTTCAAAGATGTTCAATATTTTTCAGTTTTGTTGCCATGGCAACCAGAGTTTTCGAAGGAATCAAATTCTTTCAAGAAATTTTAAAGAGGACCATGGCAGGATCATTTCTGTGAAGTTTCATCAAATTTGGATGGGTAGTTTCAGAGAAGAAGTTTGAAAAAAAAGTTAACGCAGGCACGCACGGATGGACTGACGGATGGACGCACGCACGCATGCACGCACGACGGACACCGGGCCATGATATAAGCCCGCTGGCCTTCGGCCAGTGGAGCTAAAAATCACTCCCTCTATCTGGAGCTCTGACCTAGACTGTCCTCAAAAGCTTCTTTGTAGTCTTTGGTAATAAAATAGTTCAGGTACCAACAAACCAACAAACAAAATCTTTAGCCTTGCCTAGAACTGAGAGTTATTGAAAATTAGATGATGAATCTTGTCAAGTTTGGCAATTTTTTTTTTTAATCTTCAACCTTTAACCACACAATTCAGCATTTCAGCGACCTTGAGGAAGGAGGTTTTTGAAAATATTGTGGGAAAAGGAGAAAATGCTGGAAACCAGCATTTTCTCCTTCTCCCACAATGTTTTCTACCCTTTTAAACACAAGTTTACCCATATTTACTTTCTCTTTAACAAATGCTTTCATTGTGGTTGAGTAAAAAATTTTGTCATGTGGTAAAGGGTTGATTATAATACATGTAAAATGTTTGAAATTGTCACCTCCAGCACAAAGTTATGAGAAATCTAAAATAAACTGTAACTGAAATGAACATTTTCAGTTAACTTTTTACCACACATTCCTGAGTTTTGATGACACTGAGGGAAAAGGCTTTTGAAAACATTGTGGGAAAAGAAGAAAATGTTGGCAGGGTTCGAAATTCCCATATAGTTACTCGCAAAATGTCTCAGAGTCAAAATTAGAAAATGTAAGCTAAAATTTCAAGCCCAGGAAAAAAATGTGAGTGCAAATTATTGTCAATTACCCAAATGTACTAAATTTTTTATGTGAATACAATTAAGGTAATTTTTTTCGTTTTAGATAAACATTGGTCATGTCACACTTAGAATACCCTTCACTGGTTGTTAATAATTTTCACATGTCACCATTGAAGCCTCTGAGTTGTTGTTCGTTATCTGAGTTTCGTAACTATGCCAAGTCTGTTCGTCTGCACTTACGGCCAATACCACAGTTTTGCGTTTTTTAAACAAAATAAAAACGGTACGTAAAGTCAGTCACTGATTATAAAATAGAAATATTTGTCAATCAGTCCTGAAAAGATAATTGCCATGCACAAACAACAACTAGAACCAAGCCGGAAATTTGGACTTGCTATACTAGTTATCAGACAAGCAGATATTCAGATGTGATACAACCGTAATTCATTCACAGAAATGGTCTACCATTGTAAATTCTATGAAATTTTACTTGGTTTGAGCACAGATATTAAATGAGTATTGAATTTATAGTTAAATCATGATTTTAGTATCAATTAACATTTTTTTTTTGTTTTGCTGTAACTAATGTCTCTACTCGACAGTTTAAGTAATACAACTGAATTGTTTGTACTGGCACTCTGTACTCTACCATTCAAAATCATTAACTCATCATTATCAAAGACGTTTCTCTTTATTTTAATGACAAATATTATGATAACCAGCTTGGGTAAGGAGAATAATAAATCTAGCAATTTTTCTCTCTACTAATCTTTTCAAAAAAGTCTTTGCTTTAACAAACCTAAACTAACTAGATCAATACAAATTAACAATAAATCATAAAATGTTTATTATGAATATAATAAATTCATCTTTCATTCTTAATATTTTTTTGTTATCTGTACCCCTACATTTATAGTGTACCATAGTAACCGCACATTTTCCATCCCAAGGGAAGCTTGTACCCCATATTTTAAAACTTGGTATGCATGCTAAGCTTCAAAAACACGGAGGTCCAATACCAATTTTGCTAGTGGACAAAAAAACCACTCGCTACAATTTACCAGTGGAATAAAAAAACAAAATTCTAATCCTGATGTTAGTAACCAGCATTTTCTCCTATTACCACAATGTTTTCTCATCTTTCAGAACCACATCCAATCATTTGAGCCATACTTAATTTGTCATCTGCACATGCTTTCAATTTGGACCAATCTCAAATACTGTCTTGTGGTAAAAAGTTAACCCATTACCACACGGCAAAATTTAAGACCTATCCAAATTGAAAGCATTTGCAGACGACAATTTCACAGTGGCTCAAATGACGCAACTTTTCTTTGATAGGGTAAAAAACTTTGTGGGAAAAGGAGAAAATGCTGGTTACCAGCATTTTCTCCTTTTCCCACAATGTTTTCAAAAGGCCTCTTTTTTAGGGACGTCAAAAGGCATCATTGTGTGGTAAAGGGTTAAGAAAGAAAGTTCACAGACTGTATTTTAGGGTTATTTGAATAAAAACACAGTATATCTCATAGAATAACAGCACCATTTAAAGATTAAACTGCGTGTCAAAAGAAGACTTTTCTTGATCTACATTTTTTCCAAGAAGGCTAAAACCTATTCACAGCAGGCTTAACACTTTACCAAAGTTAACTGTCTCGAATTTTAAATGACACTACTTAAGAAAACCTTTGAAAACATCATGGGGAAAGCAAAAACGTTAGAAACCACTATTTTCTCCTTTTCCAAAAATGTTCTCTGCCCTTCAAAAAAAAAAAAGTTTAAATTTTTCAGTCACATTTATTTTGTTGTCTGCAAATACTATGAATTTGGACAAGTCTAAAATTTTGCCATTTGGTAAAGGGTTAACACTAAAATCTAAGGATCAAATACTTTATCCTCTGAAAACGTTGCAGGAGAAGGAGAAAATGCTGTTAACCACCATTTTCTCCTTTTCCAGCAATGTTTTCTGCCCTATCAAAGACAGAAATCATCATTTGGGCTACATATATTTTGTCGTCTGCAAATGCTTTCAATTTGGAGAACACCAAATTTTTGTTGTTTGTTAAAGAGTTTAGCTGAAATTTCAAACACAAGAAATAATTCCAGATAAATTGATACTAACAAAATCACTTCCCTCATAATTGAATCTTAACACCATATAACTGTGTTTCTGGTAATAATTTCACAAAACAAAGAAAAAATGTATCAATTTATTGAGTACAAAATCAAAACATACAGTAGCAATAAAATAACTCCAGACTCTAAACATCAAAACAGACAGCTGTGCTGTATGGTTTTATCCTTTTCTCGGGTAGAGCCTGAACACATCTGCTTGACTCATTGTCTCTTTCATTTTTTTCCTGCCGAGCCACGGTGGCTCAGTCATTAGTGTAAAGGACTTGAAAACAGGGGTCACTGGTTTGATCCACAGCTCAGCCAATTTTCCAAGGAATGATGATAGTCATTGCGATACGATTCGTTCCTCTCTCACCCCAGACCATTGTTCTGACGATTGTAAGTCATTGCCACAGGATTCATTCCTCTTTCACCACTGACCATTTTTCCAACAATTTTTATGTGGGAAAAAAGCCAGTGGCTTGGAAAGAATAGTGCGGAGTACTGGCCAAAAAAAACAACTCCAGGAAGACATGGATAGGTGCACTGGCTGCCGTGTCATAACTGAAATAATGTTGAAAAACACCATACAGTCAATCAATCAATCATTTAATTTTTTCCCCCACCACTTTAAAAAAAAAAAAATTCGGCAAAGCAAAAAAATGCTCATAACAAACCGTGTCTCCGTTTCTCGCTTTTCTCACTGAAACATTAATCCTGGTTTCAACAGTTTAGGCTGGGTCCCTGTAATACCTAGCCCATGAAAACTTCCATTGGCGTAGTGCTTCCACATAGAATCAAAGCACAATTTTAATACCTTAACCCTTTACCACACAATCCCAAGTTTTGACAAACCTGAGGAAGAAGTCATTTAAAAAAACATTGTGGGAAAAGGAGAAAATGCTGGTAACCAGCATTTTCTCCTTTTCCCACAATGTTTTCTACTGTTATACTGCAAAATATGATAATTCCAGCCACATTTATTTTGTCAACTGCAAATGTTTTCAATTTGGACCAGTTTAAAATTTTGTTGTTTGGTAAAGAGTAAAAACTGTGGCATGTAACAATGGTCATAAAGCCAGAGAGGTACCCAGTTAACCCTTGTAGACCTGAAACCAGATTTCATTCCTAATGTGAACAGTATTGGTCAAGATCAGACTGCATAATACATCAGTCTGATCTTGGATCTGCTGAATCCACTTCTTTGCAAGATATACTGACAAAAACAGTGTTGTCATTGAAATGCCTTTGTCTTTAGTACTGACTGAGAATGTCAATTTCATACCATGGTAAATTTGTTCTGCAAAGCATGTATTCTAAGCTGATTGGTATAAAACTCTGCCAATAGTTTCAACCCTAAGGCTGCTAAGCGTGACTCACTGACCTTTTGCTGACCATGTAGATCCAAGATCAGACTGCACAAAACATGTAATCCGATCTTGGATCTATCTTGGTCCGATAAGGAAATACTTTTCTCCAACAAATAAGTTTGAAATAGCATTATTTGGGTTTTTACTTAAGGCTTGACAGTATCATTTCATTTATTTAGCAGGACAAGCGTTAAACAAATTACATTCCTACTGCACTTCTTAATTTCAGTGGTCCTACGGTACTGTAGAAGAAACACTGAGCCACAGGAAGCCTTCATAATTATTGGATCAGTAATACAAATGGGATTTCAAAGCTGTCAAAATTGTCTATTATATAAGTTGGAACTGTATCAACCAGGCCTTAATGTTAGAAGAGTTCAATTAGCACAGTGCACTAGTAAATGTATGCAATTCAATTAAAAAATTCCTGGCAGTTGAGCTTTTGACTTAATTCTAAAGCACTTTGATCATGTATAGCAGACAGAGACATTCAACATCAGACTGCAAGGAATGTGTAGTTTGATCTTGGCTTTACACTAATTTGATAGTTTTTGCGGACACTACAGATCAAAATCAGTCTGCACAGAAAGTGCAGTCTGATCTTGGATCTACACTTTCCGCTTCTTTGATACATATTCTGGCAAAAAAAATCTTGAAGTAGCAATATTCTGGCTGTTTTTCCTGATTGAAAGGTTCAAACCATACAAGAGTTACAAATACTGCATACCCTGAGGTGCATTTCATTAAGCTCATACACGAGTTACAAATACTGCAAATCCTAAGGTGCAACTAACACTGAGTCTGTGCTTTCCAAATGTTTTGCAAGGTATTCTGGGTCCATATTTCCCAACCATTCTCAAAAACATTCTCAGACTTATTCTTCAGAATAATCTAAATTTGAAATGAACACAACTTCTGATCGGCTAAACCAAACTTAGCCAATCAGAAGCTGTGTTCCTTTCAAGCCAGAAAATTCTTGAAAATTTGACAAAGAATATTTTTAAGAGTGGTTAGTGAATATGTACCCTGGTCTGATCTGCTATGAAATGCAGCAAGTGTTGTTTCTCCATTACTGAAAACTTCCCTTTTGATTTTTCCAGCAGTTGAAAATGGTTCAAAACTAATATCATCCAACCCCTAAAGTGCCAAGTGAACTTAACCAAAATTAACCCTTAAGCTACTAAGCACAACCAACTGACCTTTTGCAGACAGTGTAGATCAAGATCAGACTGCACAGAACGTGCAATCTGATCTTTGATCAACACTGTCCGATAAGGAGATATATTTCCTCCATAAATACCTTTCAAACAGTAATATTTGGATTTTTACTATGGGCTTGAAAGTTTTATTTCTTTTATTTAGCAGGATGAAGATTAAGAAACAAAAGCCTATAATACTTTCTTTTGCATAAAAAAAAAAGTATTTCATATCATTGAAATTCCATGCAAGTCCAAAGAAAGATACCCAAGGAATACAGTCAATCTAACTAGTAAACAAAAAACATAAAAATATTCATCCAATATAACTCCGGCACATAATCATTCCAAAACTGATCCAGACTCTCAAATTTGTTTGAAACAACTCAGCTAGTAGACTGGGTTTATGGCTAAAAAAGCCTGTCTGATTAACCTGTTAATTAATTTACCACATCATGAAGTATATCCAAATATATCTCAACAGAGTTTTATAGCCAACAGTGAAAAAACTTAACCCTCAGTGTGCAAAATGTGTGAAATGAATGATACCAGATTGTGTATTAAAATACAAAGGTAAACAATTTCAAGGCAACTTGTTCAACTTACTGGTTAGAGCACACATGAGACCTGGGGCTGCACATTGTGTGCAGTCCAGTCTTGATCCATACCCTCTGAAAAAAAAGCAACTCAAAAATTTTCAGAAGGTTAAAACCTTTTTGGGTTCCCTTGATGCAGATACTCCCCTTTTTGTTTAGTAAATTCTTTACCAAACTATATAATTTTAGACCAATTTGAAAGTATTTGCAGACAACAATGTAAATATGACCCCAAACCTTTGGGAAGGGTGGAAAACATTGTGGGACAAGGAAAAAATGCCGGTTACCAGCATTTTTTCCTTGTCCCACAATGTTTTTTTTTTTCTCATGGTAATTAAAACTATGGACTGTGCGGTAAAAGGTGAAATAAACCCAAAGAAAAAATTAAATAGAACTGACAGGAATTTAACTATGAACCTCAATTATGATGATATTTGGCCTACTATTTCAAAAGCTTGTTCCAGATTTTAGTTGCATCAAATTTTGTGTTTACTAAGACAAGGGTTCAAGTACAACTGGGTTGTTATTTTACAATAATGCCTAAGAATTAATGTGGTAGATCCTTCTATACAGAGTGATTCTGGCATGCTGTGAGAGAATAAAATTATGCTCACCTATGTTTACCCATTACTTCAAACAGATTTTTTATTCTCAAATAAAACAAGGTTACGTTATGAAACACAGCCAGTGCTAATTGTTGCTTTTCTTCTCAGTGACAAAATTTTAGAACTGTTGATAAGAGAAGCATGACTGATGTAAAACAATTTAGTATTAGACATGAGCTGTGCTCTGTGAAAATGGGGTTTAATGCACCTGCAAAAAGTATCAACCCATGTAAGTTAGCTCAGTCTGACTGTGCATGGTAACCTAAATCAAACCTTTTTGCTATATTAAATTCTCTGCATGTCAAAGGACTACTCTAACTCATGATTTAAGTCTAAAAGGCTCTATAACAACATTAGGATGATGGATTAAACCCCTTTTAACAGAGCACTGCTAGAACATGATATCTTTTTTATTATCAGAATCAAGAGGTCCATGACAGCTCTGTGCTACCCAATAACTTAGCAGTGGTTAGAGCTCACTGTGATATTTGTCTGTCAAAGGTCTGTTATCTATCAAAGGACAATATCAGTCGTTTTGTAAATATTACTTTATGAGTTGTAGGGTAAAATCCCCAACCATTGCCATTAAAGAAACCTGAAAGAGCTGAGACTACATGAGAATTATTCAGCCCAATAAAAAATGAAGACTGTACAGCCAACAGTTCTTGACAAAAAAAAATTCAAATTAATTCACCGCAAAAGATGTACAGAAAACATGGTGTACAGTTACAGCAACAATGTTTTCTGACTGAGTAGAAAATGTTGGCTGGAAAGAGACCACACGGGCTGTGCCTGTTGCTTGACTGGACTCTGGTGACATGCTATCAGCTATGTTGCTGGGGTCGGGTCCCAATGCCAAGCAAGGAAGCAAGTCTCCTGGAGGAGTCAAGCTATTAGCCTTGCTAATCTGTGGAGACATGCTTCTGGGCAGTATCTGATTGAATCAGCACTGAACCTAGTAGAATTACTACCACTCTACTACCATAGGAGAACAAACAACCTCGATAGATCGTACTTCAGTACGAAGCAAGATCTAACCAAGACATGCTCACAGGAGGAATGGAAGTTCTACCAGTAGTTTTAACATTTGACAAGGAAAACTCCTCCTTCAAACGTGCGATACTCAGTCTCTGGCCACTCATCAAAGTAACTCTCCCTAAGATTTTCCCCATTTACCCTACATTTGCCAACAAACTAGGCCCCAAAATTCAGGTCCATCACCTGCGCCAGATTCTCAAGTAAAATCCCTTTAAAATCTGGTGTTCAGGCGCCAAAGAGAATCTCATTGGATCTACCAACTCCACACTCTCTATTTGGTAGGGATCAACATCTCAGGATAGCCAGGAAACCTGCACTCAGCCACCTTATTAATGTTTTCTAACTGATCACAAACCAGAGTCTGAGCAAGTCTTATCAAAGAAAACAAATTATTTCCATTAGTTTTACAAAAAGACTCATACAAACTGCACCAAAGGTTATCAAGAAGTATAAAATATCTTTTGAAAAAAAATAGATGGCATAAGGCGCACTGGAATATGAGTGGCACTGGCATATGAATATGTAAACTCTTTTGTGGGTCAATGTGAAGAAAAAAAAATTAAAGTAACATTGCCAGAAATTGCTTCTTTTTCCTCATTGTTTTGCATATTGAAAATAGAGCAGCTTTCAACATCACTGATATAATGTCATCAAAAGGCAGAATTTAATCACCTCATCTCACTGCTTGACCACACCCACCTCTTCTCACTAGGAGAAATTTAGACAAAACCCACTTTCTTTGCTCACATCGCATTGTTTATAGACAACAACAATCGGAACAGAATCACAAAGCAAACCTTTGAACACTTAGTGCTTAGGTGAGCTAAAAGGAAATTTAATTTCCTCCACAAAATTCTGCTCCTAGTTACTTGCTGTAGTTACTTGATACTAGCTGCACGGTTCGTGCAGTCTGATCTTGATCTACACTGTCCACAAAAGGTCAGTAAGTCACCCTTAGCAGCCCAAGGGTTAAGTCATCTGCTGCAAATTAGTTTTCAGGAGGTGATGAGTTGAGTTTCTGACATATATTGAAAAAGAGGTATTGAAACATGGAAAGGCACATCAACTATTATGTGCATATTAACACTTTACCACACTATCCCGGCTTTTAACAACCTTTTGGCAGAAAGCTCTTGAAAACATTTTTGGAAAAGGAGAAAATGCTGGTAACCAGCATTTTCTCCTTTCCCAAAATGTTTTCTGACCTATCAATGACAAAAACCTTGATTTCGGCCACTTATGATTTGTCGTCCGCAAATGCTTTCAATTTGGATGAGTCTAAAATTTTATCGTTTGGTAAACAGTTAACCCTTTGACCCCTAAATAAACTTAACAGACATTTTCAGTCTAGAAATAAAACCAACATAATTGCAATTTCATAGTTACTAAATTTTTTTCTATAGTGATGCAGCAAAGCAGACAGTATAGCTCAAAGATCAGACTGCATATTTTGTGCAGTCTGATCTTTAATCTACACTGGCTGCAGGGGCAAACATAGTCATGAAAGTTGCTTTAAGGGTTCATTCCATTTCACCAAGTTTTAAAGGGATATAAATAGGAATACATATTGGTGCCATTAACTTTTTTATTACATACATTTTGAAATTAATGGTTCAACTGCATTAACTTTATGAGAAAAGATGACATCAGCCGCTCTCACTGAGGAACTATACAGTGGTTTCACCCTTTTCCAAACAATCCCTTGTTTGTACGACCCCGAACAAAAAGGCTTTTGCAAATATTTGTGAGAAAAGGAGAAAATGCTTGTAAACCAGTAATTTCTATTTTTCCCCACATTGTTTTCAACAGTACTAGAAAATTTTCCATCACTGAAGCTACAATAAACTTGTTATATGCAACTGTTTTAAGTCACTAGACAAATATAAAATTATGTAATCTGGTGAACAGTTAACCCTTAGACTGCTATGCGCGACTTACTGACCTTTTGCGGACAGTGTAGATAAAGATAAGACTGCACGTTCTGTGCAGTCTGATCTTGATCTACACTGTCCGATAAGGAGATATTATTCCACCAAACATACCTTTGAAATAGCAATATTTTGTTTTTTACTATCAAAATGAAAATTTCATTTTAGTTATTTAGCAGGATAAGAGTTAAAGTCTCAGACGAAGTGTTGAAATTAACTAAAAGAGTACTTAATGCATAAAATTTAGACTTTCTGCCACGAAAAAAATAAATATTGTAATTTAACAATTATACTGCACAACAAAATTTTAGACTTGTCCATACTGAAAGGTCTTTGTAGACACCAAATTGAATGCGCTTCAAATAATTGGATTTGTCTTTAACCTTTTACCACACAATCCCGACTTTTAACAACCCCGAAAAAAAAAAAGCTTTTGAAAACATTGTTGAAAAAGGAGAAAATGCTGGTAACCAGCATATACTCCTTTTCCCACAGTGTTTTCTATCCTTCCTGAAACAAATTTCAAATTGTGAGCCACATTTATTTTGTCGTCTGCAAGTGCTTTCAATTTGGACAAAGCTACATTTTTGTCGTTTGGTAAAGAGTTAAAAGGGTAGAGTCCATTGTGGGAAAAGCAGAAAATACTGGTTAAAAACAAATAGTGTTGGGTAAATCAGCACTGTCACAATTTACCTTAACTCTTTACCAAACAATTCCGGGTTTAAACGACCCTTGGAGAAAAGCCTTTTGAAAACATTGTGGGAAAAGGAGAAAATGCTGGTAACCAGCATTTTCTCCTTTTCCCACAATATTTTCTACTCTATCAAGGACAAGTTCTGCCATTTGAGCCATCTTTAATGTGTTTTCTGCAAATGCTTTAAATTTGGATGAGTCTAAAATTTTGTCATCTGGTAAAGGGTTAAGTCCCATGTCTTTACACATTTTCAGATATTTGCTTGTGGAAACATTGTGGCAAATGAAGAAATATCAAAGAGAAAGGAATCTCATCAATCACAACAGTCTCTCCCATTTTCAAATTATCAACTATATCTACACTGACTTTTAATTAATTGTCTGTACGTAATATTCAGACCTTATATTTTTTTATTTATTGATGTTTTATGGCAGTGTCTGATCCAGGGTTTGAAAAAAGTGGGGGATTGTCGCCCATCACTCTGATAAGCATGGGGGATTTCTAAAAAGAATGAGGGATCAAAATTAACTACAAAATGCAAGAAACAGAACTTATCTCTTCTGTATTTATTAAACCCTTTCATTTCTATAGTACTGTGCTTTGGTCTTGTTCATACCTAACACAAAATCTTACTTTGGAACTTGAAAGTCATAACTGTAAATAGAAGTTAAAACACTAGTCAGAGCTATGCTATCATCAGTTATGCTCATCTCTGCATGGCACTGGCCTTGACTTGCATGTTGAACAACAGATTTTTCCAAAGCTGATTGTTCATCTTCACTGCTACCTGCTCTATGCATATAGATATCAGTTATTTGATGATTCTGTCCATCTCAGAAAACAGAACTGTCAATATTGTGTGCTATTTGTTTGGGTTTACATGAAGAAAATCATCAACTTCCGGGAATCAGTATTAATTGAAACTAATAAAGTAATATCAAACTAAATTCATTAGTTTATGTATTTGGATGGAAAGGCAGTTCTCCACTCTTTTGATAAATAAGTGTTGGAGACATGTAATCGATATATTTAAATTGAGAAGAAAAAAAAAATGGCAGAAATTTTTTTTTCGTAAAATCAAAGTCTGTGAGGTAAGAAAGGGAAGTCACTCTTGACACATAGGAATGATCTGATGCACTTGTGCTAGCTGTGAAAGTGATTTTTACATCAACATTTGAGTGTTAAGTTAAACAAGTGATCAAACACTAACTGCTAAATAAGTTTTTGCACGCGATTGTCGCGCAATGATTTTGAAAATGTGCGTGAATGATGAAAAACTCAAGTGATTCTCACAATCCCGCACTCTGGATCAGACACTGTATGCAACTTTCAGCATTCTTTTCGTCATATTATTCATTAGAGTACTGGAGTACCTTTCACTAAACTGCATACCCACGAAATTTGCGTACACAGTGTTTGTAAGCAAGCATTTAGTCTAAAAACAAGTTTCACTGAATGACATTACTGTGATAAACTAGAGCTGTCACTGAATGTGACTTAATACCCCCGCCAGGGCTTTGACAGAAACAGGCAATTTAACAAAAAATTTTCTAAGTTCAAGGGGAGATTACCCTTGAATCATAGGGAGTAGATGATTGAAAACTGTGTCTTGCACAACTTCAGTATACGATAAATGTATCAACAAACTTTCAATACAATAGCAGCAAAACGGTAGGGGGGAGTTCACGAAAATCAGGTCAATATCTGCCAGCGTTTAGAAAAAGTCCGGAAAACTTTTTTTTGGGTGAAAATTTCTAAGTCCAAGGCCCGTAATTTCATCAAAAATCAGTGGACCAGAATGAAACTCAAACTTGATATGTAACTCATAGTGGTTGACTTACAGTACAAAAATCAGCTCAATATCTGCCAGCGTTTAGGTAAAAAAAGTCCGGAAAACTGTTTTTTTGGGGGAAAATTTCTAAGTCCAAGGCCCCTAATTTTGTCAAAAATTAGTGGACTGGACTGGAACGAAACTCGAACTTGATCTGTAACTCATGGTTGTTGACTTGCACACCATAAAGCAGCTCAATATCTACCAGCGTTAAGAAAAAAAGTCCGGAAAACTGTTTATTTCGTAAAAATTTCCAAGTCCAAAGCCCGTAATTTCGTCAAAAATCAGTAGACCGTAAGGAAACTCGAACTTGATCTGTAACTAATGGTGGTTGACTTACACACCAAAAATCAGCTCAATTGCTGCCAGCCTTTAGAAAAAAAATCCGGAAAACTGTTTTTTGGGTGAAAATTTCTAAGTCCAAGGCCCGTAATTTCGTCAAAAATCAGTGGACCAGAACGAAACTCAAACTTGATTTGTAACTAATGGTGGCTGACTTGCACACCAAAAACCAGCTCAATATCTGCCAGTGTTTAGAAAATAAGTCTGAAAAACTGTTTTTTCCTTGAAAATTTCAAAGTCCAAGGCCCGTAATTTCGTCAAAAATCAGTGGACTGGAACGAAACTCAAACCTGATCTGTAACCCATGGTGGTTGATTTACACACCAAAAATCAGCTCAATATCTGCTGCCAGCGCTTTGACAGAAACAGGTTATTATTTGTACACAGACGGACACACGGACGGACTTTCTAAGTCCAAGGCCTGTAATTTTGTCAAAAATTAGTGGACTGGAACGAAACTCGAACTTGATCTGTAACTCATGGTTGTTGACTTGCACACCAAAAAGCAGCTCAATATCTACCAGCGTTAAGAAAAAAAGTCCAGAAAACTGTTTATTCCGTAAAAATTTCCAAGTCCAAAGCCCATAATTTCGTCAAAAATCAGTAGACCGTAAGAAAACTCGAATTAGATCTGTAACTAATGGTGGTTGACTTACACACCAAAAATCAGCTCAATTGCTGCCAGCCTTTAGAAAAAAAATCCGGAAAACTGTTTTTTGGGTGAAAATTTCTAAGTCCAAGGCCCGTAATTTCATCAGAAATCAGTGGACCGGAATGAAACTCAAACTTGATTTGTAACTAATGGTGGCTGACTTGCACACCAAAAATCAGCTCAATATCTGCCAGCGTTTAGAAAAAAAGTCTGGAAAACTGTTTTTTCCTTGAAAATTTCAAAGTCCAAGGCCCGTAATTTCATCAAAAATCAGTGGACCGGAACGAAACTCAAACCTGATCTGTAACCCATGGTGGTTGATTTACACACCAAAAATCAGCTCAGTATCTGCTGCCAGCGCTTTGACAGAAACAGGTTATTATTTGTACACAGACGGACACATGGACGGACACACAGACAGACGCACACACGGACAGACAGGGTGATTCCAGTATACCCCTGAAAACATTCGTTTCGCGGGGGTATAATAAGATTTGGGTAAATATTTGTATATATTTGTATATATTTGGGTAATAAGCAGGGATCGTACATGTGTATATTCAATCCCGAAAAATGTGCGTATATCTACACAGTTTAATGAAACTTTGTACCCCTGGATTTTACCAGTACTTAAGCAAGGGCTATGAAGTATCTTGCCCACATACACTCCTATGAAAAACCCATCCCCTGTAACATGTAACACCTGAGATTACAAATAAATTGGAAGTTTAACCCTTCAGTAAGGTTTATTTTAATTGCAAGTGGATCACCAATAAAACACCATGCTCTAACAACCATAAGGAAGAGGCCTTCTGAAAACACTGGGGGAAAAGGAGAAAATGCTGGTAGCCAGCATTTTCTCTTTTTCCCCATGTTGCTTTCTATTCCCACCATTTCAGCCATTTTCTATCTTTTGATATTTTTTAATGATTTTTTTTGGTAATGATACCTACTTATATTTGTTTCAATTAACCTATAGAATACGGTTGCAGCTATCATTACAGAAAAAAAATCATTTAAAAATGTCAAAAAATTTAAGAATGACGCCACCTATCCCGGAGCTTTTCTAACACCCCTCGTATTTTACAAATGCTGTCAATATGTTCCCAATCTAAAATTTGGTCATCTGGAAAAGAGTCAAAGTATGACAATGTATACTTTAATCTTTTTTCTGGTGCAGGCCAAAAGTTCATACATGCACTGTTCAGGATAAAAAAAGGGTTGTTATAAATAAAAGTGGGTGTTTTCAGAAAACTAAAACAGGATGATACAGTCTTGGCAAACCTTCCAAACCCTGCAGGCATCAGTCAGATTTAACGTGGGGATTTTCTTAACTCATTTAGTGCCCAATATATACACCCAAACTTTTTCAATGGCTTTAATTACTTTAATCCAGTGAAACTTATACAGATTTTTACCATAAAGGCCTGGACAAATACGTAGATGGTAGATCAAAAATCAGTCTACATGTTCTGTGCAGTATGATCTTTATTCATGCAGTGCTCAAAATCCCATGTTTTCCCCCACAGCGCTGAAAGGGTTTTAGAGACAGCTGTAAGCAATAACATTCAATTGTTCGATTTCATTAATGAATCCTGCCTGAGCTATTTATATAGTACAGTTAAGTCTTTTACACTTTAAAAAGTTGAATGTTCTTTATCTTGATCAGAGTTTTAAACTTTGATGAAAATTCAAGACATCAGAAGTCTGCAATTAATGTTTGACAGAAGTATAATCTGAGTCTATTTGAGTCTATTTATGAGTACTGTTTTGACCCTTAAGTGAATAACTTTGAATAATTAATTGATTGATTTATGGTGTTTAAAGCTGTTTTCAACATTATTTCAGTTATATCGCTGTGGCCAGGGCACCTATCCATGCTTTCCTAGATTTTCTTTTACCAGTACTCAGCACAATATTCTTTCCAAGCCACTGGCTGCTTTCCCAAATAACCATCGTCAAAATAGTGATCAGCAGTGAGAGAGGAATGAATCTTGTTGCAATGACTATCAAAATTTGAATAAACTTACTCTATCAGGAAACAAGAGGGTCATTTGCCCTAAAGTGCTCACCTGAGAACAGTAATATCTCAGATTCATTTAGTTGAAAAGATTCTAGTGGTGATAATGTTAAACAAATAAAAATTGTATTCGGAGTGCATAAAAGGAATTAAGTTTTTTATCTGAATTTATAATGACAATTGTGTATGTAACATTACCTGACATGAGTACAGCTCCCACTTTGTGCCTCTAAAATTTGTCCCATTGACCTACTTTTTGACCCCATGTGACCCATTTTCATACTCATCAGAGACATTATGAAAACAATTTTCATATCATCAGAGACATTATGAAAACAAACGTTCTGATCATCATGAGCATCACACTGAAAATATGGCCCCTAGAGTACACAAAAGCTTTTTTCTAAGGTTTGTCCCAGCAACCTTTTTTTGACCGATATAACCCAATTTCAAACTTTTCAAAGATATATCCAAAATATACATTCTGACTAATTTTCAGACTGAAAATAAGGCCTCTATATTGCACATAACATTTCTCTATGATTTGACCTAGTGACCTATTTTTTACCCGATGTGACCCAATTTCAAACTCATCCAAGATATTATCAAGACAAACTTTCTAATCAAATACATGAAATGTGGCCTCTAGAGTGCACACAAGATTTTACTAAGGTTTGTCCCAGTGTCCTACTTGTTAACTTTACATGACCCAATTTCAATCTTGTCCAAGATATTATTAAGGGAAACATTCTGACCAACTTTCATGAGAGTTTGACTAAAAATGTGGCCTCTATAGTGCAGACAAAGTTTTTCTAAAATTTTCCAGGTATCCTCCTTTTTGACCTGATGTGACCTAATTTCAAGCTTGTCTGAGATATTATTAAGACATACCTTGTGGCCAACTTTTCTGAGTATCTGAATGAGATTTGGCCTCTAGACTGCACACAAGGTTTTTCTAAGACATGACCCAGTGACCTCATTTTTGACCTGATGTGATTCAATTTCAAACTTGTCAAACAAGTTATCAACAAGCATTCTTACCAATATCCATGAGTATCTAACTGAAAATATATCCTCTAGAGTGCACACAATGTAATTGTTGATGACCGCCTGACGAAACACAGGCCACGCTAAACGGACAGTAGACACAACATGACCACAAAGCTCACCTTCAGCACTTCATGCTCACCCAAACTTTGCAATTTTTGGGTTTAATTTCTAAACCGAAAGTGTCTGTCAAGCTTATTTGGCACTCCAAGGGTTAAACCAAGCTAAATATATTTCATTAGATAGCATATCTCTTGCAAAATAAAATCCACTGCTTCATTTCATATTTCAGTTTTATACCTTAACTAGATTGGCATTTAATGCCAGTATGATGTTGTTTACCAATGCCAATTAGATTTTGTTTACAGTAACAACATACAATCTCTCATGTTAGTGTTGATAGTGTCCAACTGTTTTTGCCCTGTAAACCCCCTTTTTTTTTCAATACTTACAGCGCTGAATTAATGTAATGGACTGCTTCAATTATGAAAAGAATCCGTAGTACCGAATTTTCATTGTTGTTATGGCCAGAATATGTAACAAAGTAGCGGACAGTGTAGATCCAAGATCAGACTGCACGTTCTGTGCAGTCTGATCTTGATCTACACTGTCCGCAAAAACAACTTAACTCGGTTCCAGCGCTTTATGGGTTAAAATACGTTGCAGTTTTGACTTGATATTCTGATTGTTACTGTTGAAGTTGTATCAATTATCAGATTTTTTTTTTAAATGTATGTTATTTCTCTTAGGACTGAACAGCTGCTAGATATCAAATAAAATGCTCTCCCTGTTGCAATTTAATGGCTGGTTCAGACAGAACACCTCATAAAATTTGGAGAGTCCTAGATCAGACTGTACGTTGTGAGCAGTATGATCTTGACCTTTGTACTGGGCTAAAGAGCAAGTAATTAAAGCTTTGCCTAGTGCTCTGTGATTTACCACTTTTTAAGCAACTTTACAGCAGTGTATCAGGCAATTCAGACTGTACAGTCACATAGTCTGAGCTTGGATCTTTGCTCTTTTGTTTGTATTGGAGCTTAATGCCGTTTTAACAGCTTAGGTTATATCACAGCAGCCAGTGCACATATGCATGTGTTTCCTGGCTTTTTCACACCACCACTGACACAACTTTCTTTCCAAGCCACTGACTACTTTTCTCACATGCATCAGAAGTGAGAGGCACAATATTGCCGAAAATAAAGTTTGCCTCAACCGATATCAAACCGGCAACCACAAGTTCACAAGTCAGATTCGCTAACCACTGAGCTTCCCAGCTAGGCAATCTTGGATCTACATGGTATGATATGATGTATGTCTAATTTGCATAAAGTTTTCTCTTTGCTTCCCTTCCTTTATGATTGTTTGATTTCCAAACTAAATTGTTATCAAAACTGTTTCCACATATTTCCATCGTAACTTAGAATAGGAAGACAAGTTCTGTTGAATATCATCTTTAATTCATTATAGTTAACAAATTTAAAAACATCTCAATGGATAATCAAAATGTATTGACTTTAATCCATGGATACACGGCAGAAGAAATTTATCTACAAGTGGTAGATGTGCTCATTTATCAACTCTTTACCAAATAAAAAAATTTTCGACTGGACCATGTTGAAAGTATTTGTAGGCAACAAATTAAAATTGTAGTTTACATAGTAATTTGTGCCTTTGTGCCTACGGTAGAAAATATTGTGGGAAAAGGAGGGACTGCTGGTTACCAATGTTTTGTCTTTTAAGGTTATTAAAACTCAGGATAGTGAGGTAAAAAGTTAATGCCTACTAGCGACCAACGGTAAACAATGCAGGAGTCAGAAAGCTGATAAATCTAATTAACTCTTTACCAAACGACAAATTTATAGACTGGTCCAAATTGAAAGCATTTGCAGACGACAAAATAAATATGAACGAAGAATCGAAATTTGATAAGGGAAGGGTAGAAAACATTGTGGGAAAAGGAGAAAATGCTGGTTACCAGCATTTTCTCCTTTTCCCACAATGTTTTCAAAAGGCTTCTACCTCAGGGTCGTCAAAAGTCGTCATTGTGTGGTAAAAGGTTCATAACATTAGATTTTAACTCTTTCAGTGCCAAATATGTAAACTCGACCCATTTTGATGTCTGAAAATACAATCCTATGTCTCAGAAAGATTTTTATCTTACAGGCTTGACTATACAAGCGGATGGCATAGATCCAAGATCAGACTGCACGTTCTGTGCAGTCTGATCTTGATCTATGCCGTTCGCAAAAGACCCTGATTTCGCTTATGGTGCTGAAAGGGTTATAGGCGTATAGATATTGTTATGAGTCTAATAATCTGTTACAGTACAATATTATTGTAACCAGCATTTCTTCTTTTCTCACAAAGTTTTCTACCCATCAAAAAGTGAATTTCTTTTTTGATTCTAAGTAATTGTCACCTGCAAAAGCTTAAATTTAGGCAAGTCTAAAGTTTTGTCCTTTGGAAAAGACTTTAACAAAGAAATATAAGCAATTGCTCTCTTTTCCCACCATGTTTTGAAAAGCTATCCACTGCATTTGTATTTTAAAAGTTAATAAGTAAAACAACTTAAAGCCTGGTACCAGACAAGCCTTTGTTTTTATGACCCTGATTCAGGAAACTTTTGAAAGCTTTTTGGGAAAAAGCGAAACTTTTGATAGCCAGCATTTCCTCCTTTAACCACACTGTTTTCGAACCTTTAAAAGACAAGTTCCATCATTAAGAATTTGAACTCCAATTACTTTGAAGTCTGCAAACGCTTTCAGTATGAACAAAGCTAAAATTTTGTTGTTTGGTAAAGAGATAAACATTATCTTAACCCTTTAACACACAATCCTGAGCTTTAACAACCCTGAGAATTAAGCCTTTTGAAAACATAGTGGGAAAAGGAGAAAATGCTGGAAACTAGCATTTTCTCCTTTTCCCACAATGTTTTCTATCCTATGAAAGACAAATTCCATCATTTAAGCTACATTTAAATTGTCTTCAGCAAGTGCTTCCAATTTGGACAAGTCTACATTTTTTTCGTGTAATAAGTAACCCCAAAAGCACCTTTCACAACTACAGATTCATTTGCAGCCATGAAGGTCAAGATGAGAGTCTGATCTTTGCAGTCTGATCTTTGATTTTCACTGTCCACCATGCTAAAAAACTATAGGCAAAAGAAACCATTAAATTGTGATAATTTGGATCTCATTCCCACACAGAAAATTTCTGCTGGGTTTACTCAGCACACTAAGGGTTAAATACTTTTCCATACATAAAATCAGCAGATTCTTGAATACTGTTGCAGGTTTTATAATATTTCTTGGCAGGACAGAATTTCTGAAGCTGGGTATTTCCTTTCAACAAGATCTTGAAAAATCATTTTCTCACATTTATCATCTTCTGTTATGAAAAACAAAACATCATGCGGTGTGGAAAATTGCAAAATGAAATTACCTGTAAACTGGGCGATAAAAATGACAATGAAAATGGAAAACCTTCTCAATATAGAAGTATGCATAGTATTCCAACCCCTAGAGTGCAAAATAAGCAAAGTGGATGTTTCAGCCTCTAAACAAGACCCGAATTCCAATAACAGGCTCTCCTTGGCCACAATATCTCGGTATAGCAGACAGTATAGGCCTAAAATCAGATTTAAAGCCCCTGTAAAGCCAAAAATAGGTAATTTTCACCGTTTATAACTCGAAAATATATTGGATAACCCATCACAACACACCTATATAAGATCAGAAAAAACTCGAACGTGTCAGTTACTGCATTGGTTGTCATAATATACGTGAGCCAAAATGCATGGAGAAGCCCGTCGATTTCACAGGCGCCATTGATCGAGCCAACCTTCGTTATCGTTCGTGTATATTTGAACTAGGTCTTCGAGAAGGTCACATGATAACATTGCATCTCATTAGTGCTATGACGTAGTAGACAGGAACAATTCCAACATTATGTCATTGGAGAGTAAGATTTCTCATTTTGAACCTGTTTTCTTATTTAGATGTAGTAAACTCTTCCTGTCTTGATGATAAATGAATAAGCGATGATCGGCCTGTGTCGTTGTTTCTGTTTACAATGTCGATAAACTTACGTTTTTCAAGCCTAGAATGGGGACAAAACGATCAAGTGAATGAAGAGTTTGTTTCGACGCTTTGAAAGATCACGTGGTGTTTACATCACTAACACGTCACTGCGGACATTTACGACGAAAAGTCGGCTAATCGTTGGCTATCATCGACGTAAACAAACAGATAATGCAGCATGGTAGGATCTATTCTAGTTTCAAAATTCTTTATTCTGCCACTGACTGGAACTTTTGCGAAATGCACCTTTACATATCGTGAAAGTCATTATAATCACCATATTTTTACATGGTAAAAATGAAATTTAATTTATTAAAAGGTTGTTTATTCAGTCCAGATGCTACCTAGACTTTAATCTTTGTACAATCAGTTCTTGACCTACACTGGCTGGAACAGAAACTACACAGTTGTGAAAAATACTTTTACCCTTAATTAAATGATCACAGGTTTTAGCAACCATGAGGAAGAACTCTTTTGAAAACATAATGGGAAAAGGAGAAAATGCTGGTAACCAGCATTTTCTCCTTTTCCCACAGGGTTTCTATCCTTTCAGAGACAAATTTCAATGAGACACATTTTCATTTGTCATCTGCAACAGATTAGAATTTGGACAAGTCTGAAATTTTGTTGTTTTGTAAAAAGTTCAATGCTGAGATCTTCATCTAACAGACCAAGATTTACCACACAATCCCAAGTTTTAACGACCCTGAGGAAGATGCCTTTGAAAACATTGTTGGTAAAGGAGAAAATGCTGGTAACCAGCATTTTCTCCTTTTCTGACGATGTTTTTCTAACCTTGCAAAGACAAATTCTATTATTTTAACCACATTTATATTGTGGTCTCCAAATGCCTTCAATTTGTAAAGTCTACAATTTTCTTGTTTGGCGAAGAGAGAAATGCTGAACAAATTGATGGCTCTTATTTTTCCGTTTGATTTATATCACATCAGAAGCAGAGATAAATGAAACCCTCATAACACTACAAATAAATTTAATTTTCTTGCAGTAGAGATTCTCAGAGGTCGTTAACTTTTTGTCCTAATCTTATACCAAACAATCCCATATTTCAATGACCCTTAGAAGAAGAACACTTTTGAAAACATTGTTGGAATAGGGAGATATGCTGGTAACAACTGTTTTCTTTTTCACCCACAAAGCTTTTTACCCTTTTCCAAACAAAAGAAATTCACAATTTGAGTCAATGTTTTTTTGTCATCCCCAAGTGCTTTAAAGTTTGATAATTCTAAAATTTTACCATTTGGTAAAGGGTTAATTTTTGATCATCAAACACAATTTTGATCGCTTTTCTGGACAACGGAAATTGAGAACAGACAATCTGTCTCATAATCGGAAAACGAGAAAATGCTGGTTACCAACATTTTCTCCTATTCCCAAAATGTTTTCCATAGCCTTCTCCCTCAGAGTTATCGAAACTTGGGATAGTGTGGTAAAAAAGTTAAATGACAATATCTGAGTCTATTTTTCAGAAATGCAAATGTCATATTTGTTTGTTTGGAACTAAAGAGGAACATGTTCATGGCGTTTAAATTTAGAAAGCCTCTTTAACTTGTTACATCCTAAACCCTTTACCAGAAGAAAAAATTTTAGCCTTGTCAGAACTGAAGGCATTTGCAGACAACAATTTCAATGTGGCTAAGATGGTGCATTTTTTCTTTGATATGGTAGAAAACATTGTGGGAAAAGGAAAAAAAAAATGCTGGTTACCAGCATTTTTTTTCCTTTTCCTACAATGTTTTCAAAAGGCTTTTTTCCTAGGGTCGTTAAAAGTCGGCATGGTGTGCAGTAACGGCCTAAACAAATCTGCACCACTTACGATTTAAAAAACATTAGTAAAGTAAAGATAATGAAAACAAACTATGGCAACCTTTGATATATAAATACATTTAAAACATTCTGGCAACAGGACAAATCATAAAGGTTTAATACGTGTACAAATATTAATTTTTGGCAATAAGAGAGACTGCTTGACTCCACGGTTGCCATGATGTTTTAAAAATGGTCTGATTAAAAGCACTGTGGAAAAAGGAACAATAGCCTATAACAAGTAATTGCTCCTTCTCACGACATGTTTTAAAAGCTGACAATTATGCATGAGCATAAAGAGTTGGAACTGTATGGCTGTCATTAATGCATGAGAATTACAAAATACAAAATGAAAGCATATTCTCAAATACTAACTGAAAACTAATCAAATTGTGCAATATTTCCTTTTTTGTTAACATCTTTCTTTTTGATGAATCATCTAGAACAGCCGAATAGGAAAAAAACCTAGGTATGTATAAGTTTGCGAGATTGTCCATTTCAGAAAATTTTATGGGCCTAATAGTACTAAGCTGATTACTCCAAGGCCAAAATTTATGATTGCCGTGGCCGAATATCCGATGAGCTGACTGATTTATCAGTGCATCAGCAAAACTCAAAGTTACTACATACATTAACCCTAAAAGTGGCTTTCATGACGACAGTTGCCTTTGTGGCCAGTGTAGATCAAGATCAGGCTGCACAAAACGTGCAGCCTGATCTTTGATCTACACTGTCCACTTTGCTGAAACACTGTAGACGAAAGCAAGCACGAAATTGCAATTATTTGGGTCGTATTTCTAGGATGAAAACGTCTGATATGTTTATTCGGTGCTCTAAGGATTAAATTCTGTCTTACCTCTCTGAATCTGGTTTTCTTCCAGGATTTGCCAGCAGAAGCTTTCTTAAGAATGAAACTTTGTTCCATCTCCATCAAAAGCTGCCGATTGCTTTTGACACAAGTTGCCTCTTGTATTTCCACTTTATTGGTGGTAGTAACAGCATGATGGCTTTCATGTTGCCCCATAATGCTATTGTTGCTGATAACACTTGGACACAGTTTGTTTAAAAAATGATAATGTTAATGTGTAATTGCTACTTGTTCTGCTTTCAACCAGTTTCACAATCATTGATTTGGATTAGAGAACTAGACTATTCCATAAATGAAATAATATTTTCCTGTGAAGCAATAGAAAAATCTATATACCACATTGTCTCTTTTTAACGCCACAGGTAAAACGACACAGAATTTTCCGAGGATGACCATAACATGACTGTTCGGGTTTTAGTCAGTATCGACTTCTAAGTGATTGCCATTTGAGAAACCTGCTTTATTAATGCAGAATATCTGTTTTACCTCCGATCATGATTCATTTGGACATTAAAAAGCATTCACAATTAGTGTGAGACATTGGTTTTCAAAACATTAACTTTCTTACATTTTTTTTTTTAAGTCAGCTGACAAATTTTTTGTAACTGAAAGTTTCTAACATTATTGGTAGTGCACCTATATTCGGTTAGTCAGGTGTTAATGACATCTACTGGTGAAGTAATTAGGATATGTCGATGTCCAAGGTTTATTCCAGCTGATTTATTTCAGCTTGATCGAAGGATTGGCCGTCTAGTAAGGCCGTTTTTGGTTAGAAAAAAGCTGGGGGAGTGTTAATTAGAAGCTGAGCGGTAACAAGAGACATCACGGTAATACTATTTCCAGGAACCTTTTTTTGTGCCAGTGGGACAGCCTACATGTTTCTTACAGCATGATAGTGTTCTAAATTGTCTGCAATAGCAGCGTATTTAACACACAAAGCACTTTTCACACGCCTTTGCAGCCAGTGTAGATCAAGATCAGACAGGATGAAATGTGTAGTCTGATCTTTGATCTACAATCTCTGCTTTTCTATGACCCTCTCGGTCATTTCGATGATATAAATTCTTGCTGGTTTTACTCAGCATTCTAGAGGTTGAGTATTAATCTCTGTTCTGTGTGTTTATATATTTTTCTTTGCTCCATCTACCATAGTATTTTACATTTGTTTTTCTTGACTAGAGATCTGTGCAAACCAATTTTCGTTTTCATACTTGAGGACAATGATGCTTTTCGACAAAAGTTACTGCTGTATAAACTGCATGGTAATTGATTGACAATGATGATGAGTTATTCCTAAAATTTGATAATGGTTTGAAATAATCTGCTGGTTTATATAATTTCAGAAGACAAAACGGGGAGCTTGATTATATCATTATTGGACGACTTCTTGGGTTTTCAGAGAATATGTACCTATTTCATTAAACCTTTAATTAACAATTCAAAGTTTTAAATACCCTGAGGACTTAGGCTTTTGAATTCATTGTTGGGAAAGCACAAAATGCTGGTAGCAAAAATGTTTTCTTTTTTTTTTTGAGACAATTTTAATGTTTTGAGTCACATTTAATTTTTCATCTGCAAATACTTTCATTTTGAACAAGTCTAAAATTTCAAAAGGGTAAATAACGGTATCTATCTTTACACTATGTGAGGCTTCTAACATCAGTTTTCATTACAGCGACAATGTTATTGGAATTTACTGATATCTAAGAGGCTCTTATCATGTTGAAAAATTGATCACATTTGAATTCTTCTCTACACCATTAAAAATTACACTTTCTAGAATAAATCTATTAATAATGCTTATCCTTAAATTGCTTTCAGCAGTTAGGCTGCAATAACTGCTTTTTGTAATATATTCCAGATCTTTTAGCATTAATTTTATATTTCATGAAATAAGTTTGAACTTAGAATTTCCGCTATAAAAAACACACCATTGTCATAAAATGTATATAAACTGAAGTACAAAATTTTGTAAATGAACTTTTCAGGAAATTTATGAGAATTTTACTATCTTCTAGAAGAAGAGTAATAAATATTTTGAAACTAATGTACGTTTATCCAATTTAACTAGACAGTTAACTGGCGGATTGAAATTAATTTTTGCATTCTAATATAACATTATTTTGAGACTGAGATCCTGAAATTAATATGTTACTTTCAAGTACTTGCGCACTCATAAGATGGCACTATCATGTCAATTGTCTAAGCATTCTTCACACTTTGTTCAAGAAACACTTGTAAATATGTAATAATTTGCAAATTCAATCAGTTGCAACTCCATGGGCACTCTAAACCAAGCATCAATAGAGAGTTATATATTAAAATATTTCATACAGAAATTCCGTTGATGTCTATCTTGAAATTATTCGTTGATACTTTTGTTAGTTTCCTGAAAAGGGGGGGGTAATTATTATCTCCCTTTGTAATCAGAATGTAGTGTTTTTAGATTTATAAATGATAATTCTAAGAAGGAAAAAACGGAAAATGTGGCTTGGTTAATGTAGTACAATAATACTCATTTTTAATCATAGCATATTTTGTAGGATAATATTATAGTGGAAATAGCTGTTTTCCTTTAGGGGTCGTAGACCTTAAATGAAACTTTCAAGCCGATAGTAAAAACACAAATAATGCTATTTCAAACTTTTTCCTCTGTAAAAAAATATCTCCTTATTGGACAGTGTAGATTGAAGGTCAAACTTCACATTCTGTGCAGTCTGATCTTGATCTACACTCTCTGCAAAAGATCAGTAAGTCACACTTAGCAGCCGAAGGGTTAATACAAATAAGAGGCTCTCATTTGGGGGAAGGTGAAATCTGGGCTCATATTCACCAATAACACTTAGTTTCATTCTTAGTCTAATTCTACATATAGAAAGAAACACAACATCTGATTGACTAAACCAAATAGTTTAGACAATCAAAAGTTGCGTTACTCTCAAAGTTATAAAAATTCTTGAGAACAAGGAGAATAGGACTAAGAATGCTCTGAAGAATGGTTGGTGAATATAGACCCTAATCTTGGATCTACACTGTTCAATATTTTTTTAAATACTCTAAAACAACCTTTAAATTGCAGTAACTAGTTTCTGTCTGTCAAAATATAGCATCAACTAATGAAGAAGTCTGAGATCTAAAGTCTTTTAGGGCCATAGGCAAAAACAGGACCTTATATTGACAGTATAGATCAAGATCAGACTGCAAAGAATGTGCAGTCTGTTCTTGGATTCATACCATCTGCTTGTTTAGCTGTGCCTTTACCAGATGACAAAATTGTAGACTTGTCATAATCCAAAGCATTTACAGAATGATAAAGTAAGTTTGACTCAAAAATTTAAATTTATCTTGAGAAGAGTAGAAAACATTGCGGAAAAAGGAGAAAATGCTGGTTACCAGCATTTTCTCCTTTTCCAACAATATTTTCAAGAGCTGTATTTCTCAGAGTCGTTAAAAGTCAGGATTGTCTGGTAAAGGGTTAAAGATGAAAATACTATATTTTTGAGATTTAACGACGTATATCACAATTTTTTCTAATGGACAGATTTTTTTAAAACTTTGCACATACAAAAGTCATCATGTCTCTAGAAGATTCCAGTAAAAAAAGTTATGGGTCACCGAGCTTGTTTCTGAGAAATTTGCCTTTGAAAAAGGTATATACAGTTCCAAAATTCAGCTTCTATTGGAATTAACACACTTTTCTGTAATAGTAAGTTCAACAGGAAAATTAATGGAAGAATATACAAATATACATCATTGTTATGAAAATTCATTTAGTTTTGCACAAAAAAGATACAAAAAAGCCTGGTTTTGAGCATGATAAATGTACAAATTTGCATGTTATATGTAGACTATTTAGTTAAAAAGGGAGAGAATTTGACCAAATTTAGGGTTAATCTTTAATAAATACATACTTCCTAATGGACAGATTTTTCCTAAATTTTCCACACTAATAATCTATAATTCTAAACAATACAAAAAATAAAAAAGACACCTATCCTTGCTTATTTCATCAGAAAACAGGGATGAAGGTCATTGTGGAAAAAAGAAAAAAAATAGGATAAAGCTCAGCAGACATAGTAGTAAAAGGAGAAATTGCTAATTAGGACCGACTTCTCCTTTTCCCACAATAATTTTCAAAGTGGAAACATCTATACTTCCACAGCTTTAAATTTCCTACTTTTCTTTACTTGTTTGGTGTGTAATGCCATGTCAACAGTATTTCAATTATTTTATGATGACATTTTTTTTTTTCTCTTTACTAATACTACCCAAAGAAAGTGTTACTTGTTTCAGTGCACTAATAGTATTACCAGATGTGCAAAAAATACATAGGTGCACTTTTGATTCACTATCCATGACAAAAACACATGCGCAGTAGGATGCTTGCCGTTTGTAATATATGTTGTTAAGTGGACTATATTTTTGGCCATAAAAAGAGGTTCAGCTTATATATTTGGCATTTAAATACAAAAACAAATTACTTCCAGAAGCACTTCATAAGCAATAGCAAACTATGGCAATTAAAACTGAAATCTATCCATTTGTTTTAGAATCACATTTAAAGTTCACTATTGGTTCAATAATAAGTATCTCATACAGTCCATACTTGTATGCTATTGCCCAAATTGGGAAAAGTCAACTACAAATTATCCTTGCCATAAAACAGCAAGCATGCTTTTGGCACCAACTTGTGCCAAATATTGGAGAAATCTTGCCATGGATGATGAAACTTTGGCAATCCAATCTCGACCTGGAACCAGAGCCTTAAATAGTATCAATCAATACAAATAAAACTGATAGCGAAGAATATTCTTAAAATTTAACTTACTCAAGGAGAGAAAATCACTACAATTCAAAATCAAAATGAATATTATCAAAATGAATATAACGAAAATTGCCTAAAACTCTTGTTTGTTTGGATTTTTCAAAACCCTATTATAACCTTATTTCAGTCTTTTTTCACATTCTGATAGTTCACATAATTAAACAATTTTTCTTTCACTTTTCCTAGGCTGATTTGAATCAGTTGGCCTTGTGCTTTGCAAGTCACACTGTGAGGCAAGAATATTAGTTTAGTTTACTTTAAACATATTTATTTTACATCAATTGAGAAACAAGTTCTTGCAACTAATCTCTTTTGATTCTGCTTCCTGGAAACTGCACCAGTACTAGTGCCGAATTTGTTGGCCAATGAATGATCCCGAAGTTGACACCTTCTCCAGAAAATCAAACTTGGGACCTTATGGTTGCAAGGCCTAAGCTCTACCTCACCACTGAGGACACCACACTTTGGGCAAACATATCCAAGTACTGTAATCTTATTTTATGGGTTCTGAGTCTATGCAGGATAAACATCATGACTACCATTATCTTTATGGACTTCGATATAAGCTGGCCAGTGCTTGAACCCATGACCACCTGTTCTCACAACAAATACAAGCAGTCTTGCTTCCTGGCCAATGAGAAGATATTTTGTTGTAAAGGATGAGAAGAATAATTAGAAGACTGATAATAACAAGCTTTTTTATATTCTTTAACTCTTTACAACACAAAAAAATTTTAGTCTCATCCAAATAGAAAGCACTTGCGGACGACAATTCCAAAGTGGCTCAAATGGTGCAATTTTTCTTTGATAGGGTAGAAAACATTGTGGGAAAAGGAGAAAATGCTGGTTACCAGCATTTTCTCCTTTTCCCACAATGTTTTCAAAAGGCTTCTTTTCCAGGTTCGTCAAAAGTCAACATTGTGCAGTTAAAGTATGATTATTTAACCCTTAACTACACAACCCCACGTGTTAAAGACCCTAAGGAAAAGCCCTTTTGAAAAATCGTTGAAAAACGTGAAAATGGTGGTAACCAGCATTTTCTCTTTTTCCAAAAATTTTCTACCCCTTCACATGCAGATCCCATCATTTATTATTAGTTACATTTAATTTGTCTTATACAAATACTTTCAATTTGGACAAGTCAAAAGTTTTTAATTTATTCCAACCCAATCAGCGTTTTAATGACCTTGAGGAAGGACATTGTTTGACAACATTTTGGGGAAAAGGAGAAAATGCTGGTAACTTCTGCTTTTGACAGCTAAACTAGAAGCGCTTGAGCACCTGTATCGCTCCACAGGCCTGATATTTCTATAATGGCGAAAGGAAGTTTTTAACAATTATCATTCAATCCTGCATTTTAGCTCACTGAAGAAACAATTTGGTAGACAACCACCATAGGAACTTACCTGCAAAACAACAATGAAATCCAATGAATAGTTTTAGAGAAGAAATTTTTCAAAGATTTTACTTTAAACCATAAAAGGAAAATGAGTCTCCCATAAAAGCCATGTTTTTTGACAGATCTTTTTTTTTTTAAGGAATTCTGTAAACCTGTATCTAAGGAACATTCCTGCAAAATAATGATGCTATCCAAATAGCGGTTTGGGAGGAGACGATTTTTAAAGGCTTTTTACTTTGGTTGCCATGGCAACCAGAATTCTTCATGGAACACAATTATTTGAAGGAATTTGAAAGAGGACCACCAAAGGAACATTCCTGTGAAATTTGGTAAAAATCCAGTCAATAGTTTCTGAGGAGAAGTTTTTTAAAGAAAAAGTTTACGGACGCACGCACGGACGAACGGACGAACGAACAGACGGACGCACGACGGACACAACGCCATGACAATAGCTCGCTGGCCTTCGGCCAGTGGAGCTAACAACAATGAAATCCAATGAATAGTTTTAGAGTAGAAATTTTTCAAAGATTTTACTTTATACCATAAAAGGAAAATGAGTCTCCCATAAAAGCCATGTTTTTTGACAGATCTTTTTTTTTTTTAAGGAATTCTGTAAATCTGTATCTAAGGAACATTCCTGCAAAATAATAATGCTATCCAAATAGCGGTTTGGGAGGAGAAGATTTTTAAAGGTTTTTTACTTTGGTTGCCATGGCAACCAGAATTCTTCATGGAACACAATTATTTGAAGGAATTTGAAAGAGGACCACCAAAGGAACATTCCTGTGAAATTTGGTAAAAATCCAGTCAATAGTTTCTGAGGAGAAGTTTTTTAAAGAAAAAGTTTACGGACGCACGCACGAATGGACGGACGGACAGACGGACGGACGGACGCACGGACGGACGCATGACGGACACAACGCCATGACAATAGCTCTCTGGCCTTCGGCCAGTGGAGCTAAAAAGTACAACCCCCTGAAACTCAGAAAGATTTCTATCTTATACCCTTGACTAATCAAGCAAAAGAAAAAGACCCAAGATCAGAATTCATACTCTGTGCAGTCTGATCTTAGATGATATATGCCATCTACAAAAACCACTGTTTTCACCCATGAGGCTGAAAGGATTCAAGCAATCAGCAGAGACCAAATTAAACATCTTGTTTCTGTCACAATGTCAATTGTTTCTATTATTGTACGCCTTCTGCAGTTTCTCAAATCAACTATAACAATAAATACTAGGCTTATTGACAATCTGTCATGATCTTCTACATCTAGGTCTTCTGGGAAATGTATTCACAACTCAACACATTTTTTTTTAACAGTAGATAAGTTATTTTGTAGCTGCCAGTACATCTATCTATGAATTCCATTACTCATTACAGTATAAAAATAATTTTTCATGCCCCTGTGGTCAAAACATAGAGAAAAACATCATGGGGAAAAAAGAGAAATGGCTTGTATGTTATTGCTCTTATGGCCACAATGTTTCCCATGCTGTTCCTGTTCTGTCTTTCATTTTTATCCTTTGCAAAATTTGTATATGTCATAGGTTTTGAAAACATAAAACAAAAAGCTGTTACTGTGAATGATTAATGGTAAATGATTTAGACCTTAATAAATGACCTTGTTGCCAAACTTAGTAACTACTTTTCCATTTGAAGGAGACTGTTCAAAGTTTTATAATCTCGTAACAGTTCAAAATTGATTTATCACTGCATAAAGTAGGTTGGCAAACCATCAGGAGTTAAGAAAGACAAATGAACAAAAGAAATGATATTCATGGGTATTTCCTTTATGGGCTATGTAGTCTCTTATTTAACCCTTCACCACACAATACCGACTTTTAATGACCCTGAGGAAGAGGCCTTTTGAAAACAATGTGGGAAAAGGTGAAAATGCTGGTAGCCAGTATTTTCTCCTTTTCCCACAAGGTTTTCAACTCTATCAGAATGCTTAAGTTCATTTGTACTAATTTTCTTGTATCGTCTGCAGATCTTTTAGATTTGAAAGACTGATGATGATTACTTTCCCTGTGACTCTCATAAAAAAGATTTTTAGCCAAGTTGGTGATTGTATTTCAACTCACTACCCTGGAACAAAACCCCTGACAAGTCCTGTGCCTGAAAAAATACACATGTGTTGCATGCTGAGGGCATCATGACCCATCTGTCTTTGCAAAATAAGACCATATACAACATGACTGATCATTAAGGAGGTCCTCCTTCCTATGCATCAAATGATTCTGTGAAGTATCAAGCCAGCTATATTTGTCTCAGACAATTCTTATAGTCAATAAAACAAGGTCAAAAAAGTTCAAAAACAGTCTGACACTGAGACGTAATGATAAATCTTCTGTGAGACAAGACAATGATCAACAAATACTGACCTCTCCTTGCATTCCCAAGTTTTCATTTATATTTCTAAAACATCAAAATATTCTATGAAGAAATGAGACTCAGACAAGTTATCTCTATTTCTCTGTAACAATTCTTCAATAGTCAATAAAACCAAGTCATTAAGTCAGAAAACAGTCTGACAGAGATGTAATGATGTGGATAAATCTTCAAAGACACTAGACAATTATCAGAAATACTGACATTTCTTTGCAAAAAGCAGATGAAAATTCCCAATTTTGACATGTAATAAGTTACTGCATATCCTTATCGTCCTAGTAGAAGTCGAAAGTAAACACAATCGCCGGGTAATAAAATGTATTTGAATTTTAAACATACAATTTAAAAGTACAAAAATAATTGTGAAGATGACAATTTCTTATTGTGTGGTCAGATCAAGCGTTAGAAATATGAATTTTAAAATCAGGCAGAAGGTAAATAAAAGATAGAGCAACTTGGCAACTTTTGACCTAGTTTTCATAAAATTCATTTTTCTGCCAGCAACTAACACTTGGATTGACCGTACAGTAACAGATTGTCATCTTCACAATAGTTTCCAAGCTTTTAAATGGTATGATTTAAATTTAAACGCATTTTATCACCCATATGTTAACTGTGGGCTGCCAGTGTGCCTTTAAGAAACAAATTTGCAGCAGGCACCTTTTTAACCCTTTACCAACTGACAAAATTTTAGGCTCTTCTGAATTAAAAGCTGCTGCAGACAACAAATTTAGTGTTGCTCAAATGATACGATTTGTCTCTGCAAGGGTTGAAAACATTGTGGGAAAAGGAGAAAATGTTGGTTACCAGCATTTTCTCCTTTTCCCACAATTTTTTCACAAGGGTTCTTTCTCAGTGTCATTAAAACATGGGACTGTTTGGTAAATGGTTAATCTTGTAGCATTTTACAAAATTTCGACTTGTCCATATTAAAAACATATGTATACAATAAATTATATAAGGCTCAAATTATATGCTGTATCTTAGAAAGCGTATAAAACACTGTGAAAGAAAATGGAGAAGGTTGATGACCAGCATTTTCTCATTATATTTTCATAAGCGATCATCTTATCGGTCATGAAAACACAGGATGGAAAACACAAGATTCAATATCCTTGAAATTTAGGGAAAATCATCATTGAAACCCTTTGCTCATTTAAAGCAATTTCTGTTTTTTTTTTTTTCACAGTGTTTCCATAATCCTACATTTGCAATGAAATGATCATTTGATCTTATAAAGGAAAATGTTATCAAAGGCATTCAAAAAGATTTCCTTACACTTGCAAGGGAGATAAATCTATTTCTTACTTTCAGTTGTTACAGATTTGTCTTCCTTTGACACTTTACACAACAATTAAAAATTTCTGATACTGACCACAGGCAGCTGAATTCTAGTCAAAAATGCCCATCAGCTGTACTGCAGTCAAGGGAAGTCAATCCATTTCCTATCATTCATTGCTACAGACTTGTCTCCCTTCAACAACTCACATTCCACAGTCATTAAAAATTTCTGATACAAAACCACAGGGACCAAAATCCGAGTCCAAACTTCTAAAATAGAGATAATATTTTTTTGTTAATATCATCTCTGCATGGGCAGTTTGGACTATGATTTGGTTCCCTGTGCCACTAACCTCTGTTATTGCATTGATTTCATCCTCATCAAAGCTATAATCCCCTAAAGGCTGTATGATTGTCTGGGTACCTCCTTCTGCTCCTGCACCATCTAGTGTATCTCTATCCTAAAATAGTGAAACAAAAAAGTTATAGTGTGGAACCAAAATGCCCTGGACAATCCACATGAAGGAAGGTTTAACTCCTTACCAAAGGACAAAGTCTTAGACTTGTCCGAACTCAAAGCATTTGCAGATGACAATATAAATGTGCCTCAAATGATGAAATTTGTCTTTGATAGGATAGAAAACATTGTGGGAAAAGAAGAAAATGCTGGTTACCAGCATATTCTCCTTTTCCGACAATGTTTTCAAAAGGCTTCTTCCCTAGGGGTGTTAAAACTTGGATTATGTGGTAAAGGGTTAATTCTTTACCAAACATTGAAATTTCAGCTTTGTCCAAATTCAAAGCATTTTGCATACCAAAAAAATAAATGAAACATAGCAATTCAAATTTGCTTTTGGAAGGATAGATAGCATCCTGGGAAAAGGAGAAAATGCAAGTTACTAGCATTTTCTGCTGTTTCCACAGTGTTGTTAAATTTTGTGGTAAATGGTTCATGTATATGTGAAAAAAAATGTGGCTAGAAAAATCCTCTTACTCTTTGCTGGATGACAAAATTGAAGACTTGTTCAATTTGAAAATGTTTTCAGATGAAAAATCAAATGTGGCTCAAATGTGAGAAAAGGTGAAAATACTGTCTACTAGCATTTTCCCCTTTTTCCTTAATATTTTAAAAAGCCTACTTCTCTTGAGTCGTTAAAATACAGAATAGTGTTGTAAAGGGTTCATGAGTCATTACTGTATTTGTTATGATGTTTTCAAAATTAGTCTATAGGTGGAAGTGTTAAAGCCCCTGTAAAGCCAAAAATAGGTAATTTTCACCGTTTATAACTCGAAAATATATTGGATAACCCATCACAACACACATATATAAGATCGGAAAGAACTCGAACTTGTCAGTTACTGCATTGGTTGTCATAATATACGTGAGCAAAAATGCATGGAGAAGCTCGTCGATTTCACGGACGCCATTGATCGAGACAACCTTCGTTATCATTTGTGTATATTCGAACTATGTCTTCGAGAATGTCACATGATAACATTGCATCTCATTAGTGCTATGATGTAGTAGACAGGACTGTTGTTTACAATTCCAACATTATGTCATTGGAGACTAAGATTTCTCATTCTGAACCTGTTTTCTTATTTAGATGTAGTAAACTCTTCCTGTATTGATGATAAATGAATAAGCGATGATCAGCCTGTATCGTTGTTTCTGTTTACAATGTCGATAAACTTACGTTTTTCAAGCCTAGAATGGGGACAAAACGATCAAGTGAATGAAGGGTTTGTTCTGACGCTTTGAATGATCACGTGGTGTTTACGTCACTAACACGTCACTGCAGACATTTACGACGAAAAGTCGGCTGATCATCGGCGATCATCGATGTAAACAAACAGATAATGCGGCATGGTAGGATCTGTTCTAGTTTCAAAATTCTTTTTTCTGCAACTGACTGGAACTTTTGTGAACTGCACCTTTACATATCGTGAAAGTCATAATGATCGCCATATTTTTACATGGTAAAAATGAAATTTACTTTTATTTTATAAACAGGTTGTTTATTCAGTTGGACGCTTCTGAGACTTATAGGTGGGTATTTAGATTTTTCACATCTCACCAAAAAAAAATATATATATATATATATGTGTGTGTGTGTGTGTGTGTATGTATATATATAAAACACTGAAATTTATATGCAAAAACAATACAAATCATCAATAATTAAGAATCATAAAATTACAAAAAGAAATTTTTTTGATGGTGTTCCCTTAAAAGGCTACGTAGCCTCTTAAGGTATTTTTAGATTTTGCGCCAGAAATTAAAAAAGCATTGTGGGAATGTCAAGTGACTGGCACGTGACTAATGACGCTTAAATTCCATAACATAACAAACATGTAATTATTTTCCATAATGTCTTCTTCGGACGCTATGTCTGAAGCTTCGTCTGTGTATTTCCGTATGTAAATGAGCGAGCTGCTCATGTAAAAATAGACCGTGTTTGCTGGTGGTCTCGATCTGGGCCGTAGTAAATCTCTAATTTCTCTTGTTGTCGGATGGTTTTCGACTACTGGGGTTTTATGAATGAAAATTCAAAGGCTTTGGGAGTATAAGGATGATTTTTTTGTATTTTTGTAAAATTTTCATCCCAAAATCTGAAGGACCACCTTTAAGGGTGGTTTGTGGACTGTGTAAAAGCAAGTCCTGCAATCAGAGTTTGAATTCTCATTATTTAATTATTTTTTTCATTCACCCTTCTTTCGCACTTATTGTTGTCTTTGTGTAGATCAAGATCAGACTGTAGCCCGCCCGGGTGGCTCAGTGGTGAGCGTGTCGGACTCATGACCTGGTGGTTGTGAGTTCGATACTCGGTTGAGGTGAACTTTCTTTCCGGCGTATTTTCGCCTCTCACTTCTGCTGAAGCATGTGAGAAAAGCAGTCGGTGGTTTTGGAAAGAAAGTTGTGTTAGTACTGGTGTGAGAAAGCCAGGAAACATATGTGCGTCACCGACCGCCATGATATGACCTTAGCTGTTAAAGTGGCGTTAAAACCCCAATACAACCAACCAACCAAGATCAGACTGTACACAACATGCCGCCTGATCTTTGATCTAAGCTGTCCACTTAGCTGAAATGCTGTAGCAGCCTTTACTTAGCAATTATTTAGATCTTTTTTTTTAGGCTGAAAACGTCTGTTGGATTTATTCGGCACTCAAAGGGTTAAAATTGAAATATTTGGGTTTTGTGAAAGCAACATTTTCACCTTTCCCATAATATTTTCTGCCCATCAGAGAACTAGGCTCATTTGTACAAATTTCGAATTGGTTGTCTGCAGCTGATTTGAATTTGGAAGAGTAAAAAATTTGTTGTTTCTGAAAGGGTCAAGTCTTTTCCACACTATGCCAAGTTTTAACGACCCTTTCGATGACAGCTTCTGAAAACATCGTGGGAAAAATAGAAAATGTTGGTAACCAGCATTTTCTCTTTCCCACAATGTTTTCTACTCAATCAAAGGTAAGTTCCACCATTTGAACAATGCTTCATTTGTCGTCTGCAAATTCTCTGAAGTTTGACAAGTCTAAAATTTTGTCCTGTGATAAAGAGTTAAAAGTATCGGTAGTCTGCTTTAAGCTTGTTTCAGAAGGTAATCAGCTCATTCATAAGGATGTAAAACTGACCTCCTTGACATGAAGTGGTATTTTTATTGCTAAATTGAAATAAATCATGTGTTAAACCACACATATATGAAATGACCCTTTGTTGGAATGGATTGCTGTTTCCTCATAGCTGCTTATTTTGACATTGATAGGCATTAAAACTAACCACAAATGCTTATATATGAGCCATACTCTGTGAAAAGGGGGTTTAATGCACCTGCAACAAGTATCAATGCATGTCAGCCTGTGCAGTCAATGCAGGCAGACACAGGTCGAAACTGGTTGTTATTTTTAAATGTTCATCATGTCCAAGGACAAGTCTTCCTCATAATTCAGTCATTTATTAGACAAAATGGATTCTATGGATCTATTATTACGACTTGCTTTATATCATGCATCACAGAGATACACTAAACCCCCTTTTGCCAGAGTGCCACTCATATTAGAAAGAGGTTCAAGTATTGCTCAATTGTTTCATGCTTTCCGGTAGTTTATCGAGAAATAACGGTGAAATAGTTTTCGATATTTCATAGTTACGACCAGTGAAAAATACCGATTTTATTTTCTAACTCTTCAATTGAAGGCGGAAACAGTAGTTCCCGTGCACTAGTTATCTAGGTAAAAACGCATGCGCCACTCAACTAGATGGAAACGTGAAGTAATTTATCCTACATTTCTTGTGCTTGACGTAATACTGTAATGCCTTGTTATGAGGAGGGGGTACGCCACGGGGAATTACCCAAAAAAAATGCACTGGATTTTGATGTAAGTCACCGTTGAAATTTTCACTTGTGGCTGCACCACTCGTGAAAATATTACTGATGATGTTCACTCAATGAAATAAATTTCGATCTTTCACCGAAAAAAACAAATATCCTCTTTATCTCCCCTTTGACAACCTTGAAAAATACTGAAATGACAAGGATTATTTTCTGTTAACTTCCAATAAGCAACTTTCGAATAATTGTTTATTCCGACATTCAAAATTCTGATATGAAGACGAGCAAGTATATTGATGGTGATCTAAGTTTGACGAATAATCTTTTGGGGATGTTGTTTTGAAATAAATATGAGCCATGCTCTTGCAAAAGGGAGCTTAACGCATCTCGGTGATACATGATACCAGCCCAAGTCATCACATAATTATGGACCCGTAAGAGCCTCTTTTTTAAACAACCAACTTTATCATGAGGTAGACTGGTCCTTTGACATACAGAAAACTTACCAATAGCGAAAAGTTCGGGCCCAGATCAGCCTGCACGGACTGCGCAGGCTGACCAACTTTGATACTTTTTGCAGATGCATTAAGCCCCCTTTTCACAGAGCACAGCTCACATGTGTGAGTTACAAGGTAAATACAGTATATCCAAAACACATTACTGTAAAAGGACTTTCTGTTATTAAGCACTTGACAGCTTTGAACTACATCACAGAAAAAAGCTAGTGCTAGATGAAAAAATTTCTTCTTTTGCCACAATGTTCTTTGTTGAGTAGAAATAAAGATAAAAAAGAAGGGCTCATCATTTACATGTATATATGTGAAGTAAATCTGGACAGAAATAGAACACAGTTTTAACTAAAATCAATTTTATCAAGTTCCCTGAAGCATGTTTAATTTAAATTTAATTGATTTGCCTATACTGCTAAAACATTAGAGTCTTACCCTCAGCCCTTTACCACACAATACTATGTTTTACAAGTCTGATGAAAAAGGCTCCTGAAAACATTGTGGGAAAAGGAGAAAATGCTGTTCACCAGTATATTCTCTCCTTTTCCAATAATGTTTTCTACTCTTTCAAGAACTACCCTAATGATTAGAGACACTTCAATTTGCTGTCTCTGAGGGCTTTCAATGTGGAAATATAAAATTTTTGTTGTCTAGTAATGAATTAATAAAATAAACAACATTGATATTACATATTAGGATGACGGAGTCAAACTGTGCAGTTTAGAAGCTCTTAAGCAAAGGCATTTTAATACGGCAGACAGCCTACTGGTACTACTGGGTAAATGAAAATAGGGCTGCATTTTCTGTGCATTCTGATTTTGACCAACACCAACCAGAAAAACTGAACCATAGTTGTCAAGGGTACTTTAACTATTTGGCAAACAACAAAGTTTCAGACTTGTCCATCCTGAAAGCATTAAATTTTGCAGCCAATGGATTAATCCCTTACCACACAAACCTGAGTTTTAATGACCCTGGAGAAGAAGGCTTTTGAAAACATTGTGGGAAAAGGAAAAAATGCTGGTAACCAGCATTTTTTCCTTTAGCCTGGTAACCAGCATTTTTTCCTTTAGCCACAATGTTTTCTACCCTATCAGAGACCTTTAGCTCATTTGTACCAATTTTGAATTTGTCGTCTGCAGATGTTTTTGAATTTGAACAAGTCTAAAATTTGTCATTTGGGAAAGGTTTATGCAAAGATATTTTAATATACCAGACAGCTACTGGTAGTTGAAAATATGGCTGCATTTTCTGTGCATTCTGATTCTGACCAACACTGACAAGAGAAGCTAAACCATAGCTGTCATGGGCACTTTAACCCTTTACCAGATGACAAAATTTTAGCCTTGTCCAAACTGAAAGCATTTGCAGAGAACAATTTCAATGTGACTCAAGTGATGCAATTTTTCTTTGATAGGGAAGAAATTATTGTCAGAAGAGGAGAAAATGCTGGTTACCAGTATTTTCTCTTTTTCCCACAATATTTTCAAAAGGCTCTTTCTCAGGGTCATTAAAAGTCGGCGTTGTGCAGTAAAGGGTTAACTATTTGGCAAGCAATAAAATTTCAGACTTATCCATCCTGAAGTCATTGCAGACATCAGATTAAATGTGATACAATGACAGGATCTGTGTCCAAGTAGTTAACACTGTGTGAAATGTAAAACGGTTGGTTTTCCAACATTTTTTTTTCATCTTTCCTTACAATATTTTCAGTCACATTCTTCAGGGCAAAAAAGACAGGATATTGTTTGATGAGGGGTTTAAATATCCCTTACAATGCTTATCTTTAAATAAATCACACATTTTCAGTCCTTGAAGGGGCAAAGATGCTGCAATGCTGTTTTCTCACTTTATCTCTCAAAATACTTCACAATGTAGACCAAGGATCAGGCTACCGATCTTTGCACACTGATCTTTACCTGTGCTTTCAGCAAAATTACTGTAAGTTGTCACTACCTTGCTTAAGAGTTAAAACAGTATGACTCAGAGTAATTTCACACGCTCAATGCAATTAAAGCCCTTTACCACAGTCATGATCCTGAGTTTCAACAACTCTGGGAAAGAAAGCTTTGAAAAACATTTTGGGAAAAGGAGAAAATGCTGGTAAGCAGCATTTTCTCTTTTTCCCACAATGTTTCCAAATCTTTCAAAGACAAATTCCAGTATTTGAGCCATATTTAATTTGTTGTCTACAATCCTTTTCAATTTTGACAAGTCTAAAACGTTGTTGTCTGGTAAAGAGTTTAAGTACTTCACTTGACAAATTTGCACTTCTAGCAATTGAGTACTTGTACTTAATTGCTTGTTTATATCAACCCTTTTCTAAAGGATTTGCTGTTTTTCTGACCAAGATTGAAATGAATAATGTTTTAGGTCGCTTTCAGCATTATTTCAGTCATATCACAGCGACAGCTCACATATTCATGTATTTCCTGGGTTTTGCCAGTACAAGGCTAAGGCTCTAAGGTGTCTTGCCAAGGACACTCGCACGAAAAATCCAGTGGATCCAGTGAGGCTCAAACCCCAAGTCTCCAGGTCACAAGTCCCTCACTTTACAACTTAGCCACGCAGGACCCCATTTTTATAACCATGAGGAAGACAGCATTTGAAAACACAGAGGGATAAAGAGAAAAAGGTTGTATCCAATAATGTCTCACAATGTTTTTCGACTCCATGAAAGACAAATCAAATCAGTTAACCCTTGCGCTGCTAAGCACAACTCAAAGACCTTTTGCGGACAGTGTGCACAAGATGTGCAGTCTAATCTTGGATCTAAACTATCTGATAAGAAGATATTTCTCCCCCAATAATACGCCTTAAAGAGCAACATAGGGGCATTTTACTATTGGCTTGAAAGTTTCATTTAACTAATTTAGCAGGATAAGTGTCAAGACAGTTTGCCGTACCGCACTATTGGCCGCCAACTTTATTCTTGTTGAAGCTGACAAGACTTTGGCTTGTAACAAAAATGTTCTCCTATTTTAACAATGATTTCAAATGCACTCATATAATGAGTGGCCCTTTGGGAAAAGGGGGTTTAATGCATCCTTTTGATCCTTTGTACCAAGCTAGTCATCACAAAATTATGGATCCACTACAGCCAGTTTGTCTAACAGCCAACTGAATCATGTGCGCGGACTGTGCAAGCTGACATTGGCTGATACTTTTTGCAGATGCATGATTTAGCTTCCATTTCACAGAAAAAGGCTCACACAAAATCATAAAATTACCCAAAGGTTATGTTCATTTTCCATATTGTACAGGGTCATCTGCAAATTTGCTGCAAATTTTGCTTCAAAGGTTATTGTGACAAATAAAAGGCCATTTTACAAAGAACACTTTAATGTCATAATTCATAATTAAGGCAGACTTATTATGCCATTTTTGTCAGAAAAGACAACATAAACAACATTTGCATTGCTCTTTACAGTTACCAGGCAAAAAAATTTTTTGTTTATTCATAAAGAAAACATTTACAGATGAAAATTATATGCCCCTAAATTGACAGGATTTACCTTCGAAAGCGCAGTTTCTCCTTTTCTGTGTACTGTTTTCAGCTTTCCTCCTCAATATCAAAAGATACACTGAAGAATTACTTGGCTCTTAGGTTACCAATAAAGCGCAAAACTAATGAAATGCACAATTCAGCCAATAAATGATACCCAAATATTGAAATGCATAGGCTCTTTTTGTCAGAATATTTACAAAAATATAATGGAGCAGGTCTAAGATCAGTTAGCATGTTCTGTGAAGTCTGATTATGCTATACCTTATTTGCAAGAGCAATAATAGTTATGATAAGCATTACAAAGGTTAAACCCTTACCAGATGACAAAATCTAAGACTTCTCCAAGTTCAAAGCCTTTAAAGATAACAAGTGGCTCAAACGATGAGGTTTGTTATTAAAAGCGTTGAAAACATTATGGGAAAAGGAGAAAATGCTGGTAACCAGCATTTTCTCCCTTTCCCAAAATGTTTTCTATCCTTTCTTAGACAAACTCATGTTTTTAGTAACATTTGTCTTCTGCAAATGCTTTCAATTTCAACAAGGGTAAAATTTTGTTGTCTGGTACGGAGCTAAAACCTTTTAGGGCTAAATAATTTAAATAAGCAGTCCTTATTACAACAAGACATGAAGATTTACCAATTTTAAGGCTGCTTTTCTCTGAATGTTGTACAAAAAGGCAGATATGTAGATCAAAGATCATTCTGTGCAGTCTGATCTTGTTATATACACTGCCCATACATGTATATGAGATTTAATCTGGGTTAAATTCTATAAGGGTTAAGAAAAATGGCTGTGTATAGTTAATAATTCTTTCACTTGTCATAATGAACTCATTTTTTGTTTAACCCCCCCCCCCCCCCCCCCAATTTATCACACCTGAACAGGGTGGTCCTTTTTTTTTTCATCATAATCAATAAAATTTATGATCTTCAAATGAAACATAGATCATGCTTGTTTTATCCCTTTGACACACAATCCTTACTTTAAAGGACCATGTGGTAAAAGCCTTTTGAAAACATTGCGGGAAAAGAAAAAAAATGCTGGTAACCGGCATTTTCTTCTCTTTCCATCCTGTTTTCTACTCTTTCAAAGATAAATACCACCATGTGTGCCACATTTAATTTATTGTCTGCAAATGTTTTCAATTTGGACAAGTCTAAAATTGTGTCTTATAGTAAAGTGTTAACCTTTTACTAAAAGATCCCATGTTTAACGACCCTCGTAAAGAAGGCTTAAAATCCAAGACAGAAAAGGAGAGTTAGCTGGTAAGCAGTATTTTTTCCCCCAGCAAGGTTTAAATCCTTCAGCTTCCATCACATTTGCCACATTTATTTGGCATCTGCAGAATTCATGCTTTGATTTTGGATGAGGTTAACACTCTAGTTTGGTTTGGAGTGAAAACACCAATTGTTTCTAATTTAATGCATGTCATCCACTGAAATATTTATGTAATACTGACACCCCCTGCAGTTGATGATGCATTATATTTTAACCCTTTACAGCACAATCTCAACTTTTAACGACCCTGAGAATGAAGCCTTTTGAAAACATTGTGGGAAAAGGAGAAAATGCTGGTTATCACACAATGTTTTCTACCCTTTCAAAGAAAAATTGCACCATTTGAGCTACGATGAAATTGTCATCTGCAGTTGCTTTCACTTGGATAAGGCTAAAATTTTGTTATCTGGTAAAGGGTTAATACCAGACAGCCTGTGTCGAAGATAGCTTTTAAGCCTTGCGAGACAAGGAGAAATGTGCATTTTCTTCTTTTCCGACAATGTTTTTCACCCTTTCATACACAAATCCCATCATTACAGTCACATTTAATTTGCCATTCTCACTGTCAAATGCCTTTTCAAGATGGGCAAATCTAAGATTTTGTTACTTGGTGAAGAGAGAATCACCACCAGCCTCCATTATACTGTGATATTTAATCTGGAATAACTCCATTTTGAAACAATGATACTTGCAACTGACCTTTTTACTATGGTACAAAAATAATTTTTCCATACTGCCATTATCTCCAAATTGTCATCCTTGGCAATCATTTACATAGGTATTTGTTGACTGAATTTGCATACCCAGATAAAGTAAATGGTTGTGGTTTTTGTTTGCTATCAATATATTGCATTGTCCTTTCTTATCTAGTAAATGCCTTTTATGATAACAATTGCATTATGCTTATACTAGATTTACATGAATTTCTACAATTAAGGACAGCTTTTGAAAACATTGTGGGAAAAAGAGAATGCTTGTAAACGGCATTTTAATGAACCTAAGGAAGACGCCTTTTGAAAACACTGAGATAAGAAGATAATGTTGATAATCAGCTTTTTCTCCTTTTCCCACTGTTTTCCATCCTTTTAAAGATAATTCTATTATTTGAGTTAAATTTAAATTGTTGTCTGCGAAGGCTTTCAACTTGGACATGTCTACTTTTCTGTAGTAGTAAAGAGTTAAAAAACACTTTACCTAATTTGAAGTTACCATTAATCTCTCATCTGCGAATAATCTGAATTTGGAAGAGTCAAAAAGTTATCGTTATCCCCTTGTAAATATTTCTGCATCATTTGAGGTCATTTAACCCTTTACCACACAATCCCAAGTTTTAACGACCCTGAGAAGTAGGCCTTTTGAAAACACTGTGGGAAAAGGAGAAAATGCTGATAACCAGCATTTTCTCCTTTTCCCACAATGTTTTCTAGACTATCTGTTTCAAATCTCATAATATGTGCCATATAAATATTGTTGTCTGCAAGTGCTTTCAAATTGGATCCGTCTAAAATATTGTCGTTTGGGAAAGAGTTAAGCTATAATCTAAAAACTATTCCATTTCGGAAATTTTGTTGTTTCTGAAAGACTTAGCATTTTTATTTTATATCTGAGCAACATCATCAAACCACTGACTAAATGTTAGTCACTCACCTGCTAAAGTTAGATACATTATTATCATTTTGTGTAGATTTGTTTGTTTGTATGGTGTTTCAAGCATGTTTAAACATTATTTCAGTTAAATGCAGCAGCCAGTGGATCAATCCATGCTTTCTTGGAGTTTCTTTTATAAGTACTTTGCACTGAATATTCTTCCAAAGTTACAGGCTGCTTTCAGACATCACCATTGTCGAAACAATGATCACAGATGAGATAGAAATTAGTACTGTTGCAATGACTATCATCAATCCTCGGCAAAAAAATTGACCAAACTGGGGCTTCATTAACCAGCTACCCAAAGACTCAAAACCTGAACGCTACCGTCAAGGGGGCTGCTGGTTCAAATCCCCAGTTCCACCAATTTCTTTTCCAGGATTGATGATAGTTATTGCAACAGGATCTATCCTCTCTCAAGGCTTATTATTGTTTTAACAATGGACATTGATATACAGGAAGTTATCTGGATTGTTTTGTATAGTTTTTCTATTTTTCCCACTCTCACTCTCAACCTTCTCAACCTTTAGCTCTTTGACACACAATCCCATCTTTTAACGACCTTGAGGAAGGAGACTTTAGAAAAATTGTGGGAAAAAGACAAAATGCTGGAAATAAGTACTTTCTCCTTCTACCATAATGTTTTCGCACCCTATCAAAGCCAACTGCAACAATTTGAGCCACATGAAATTTATTGTCTGCAAGTGCTTTGTGTTTGGACAGGTCTAAAATTTTGTAATGTTGTAAGGCTGAACTCTCAGACCACAAAGTCTTAGACTCCTCCAAACTGAAAGCATTGCAGACAATAAATCAAATGTGGCTCAATGACTGGATTTTTTTTATGAACAGTATGAAAAAATTGTGGGAAAAAGAGAAAATACTGTTACCAGCATATTCTCCTTTTCCCACAATGTTTTCAAAAAACTTCTCTTGCAGGGTCATTTAAAAGCGCAGGATTTTAAGGTTACGTTTTAGCTCCATGACTTTAAGTCTAAAATGTATTGCTGAAAAAATGAAAGGAAGTACTGATGTAGATACATGTATTGCACTTTCAAAGCTGTTTTTGTCAGAATATCTGATAAAGATGCCGACCACGTACATCCAAGATCAGACTGCACATTCTGTGAAGTCTGATCTTGATCTACATTGTACACATAAGCAAATAAATCTGGGTTCAGCACAACAAGGTTATTTATGAGCTTTTTGAAGTCAGATCGAGATCTACATAACACTCAGTCTAATCTTGGATCTACCCTGTCTTCTTCCCTAAAAACTGCAAAAATTTGAATATCAGTCTTTTTCTTTATTTAACCCTTTCCCAAACGTCGAGTTTTGGACTCTTTTCATTTTAAAACATCTGCAGACAATAGATTCATAACTGTGCAACTGAACTTGAGGTCTCTGATAGGGTAAAAAACATTGTGGGAAAGGAGAAAATGCTGGTTACCAGCATTTTCTCCTTTTTCCACAATGTTTTCAAAAGCCTTCTTTCCCAGGGTCATGAAAACAAGGGATTGTTTGGTAAAGGGTTAATAGCAGTCTTCTGGGTTAACTCTTTACCAAACAACCAAATTTTTGTCCGCTCCAAATTTAAAGTATTCGCGGACAACAAATTTAATGTGGCTCAAATGCAGAGATTAGTCTGTGAAAGGTTAGAAAACATTGTGGGAAATGCTGGTTACCAGCATTTTCTCTTTTCCCACAATGTTTTCAAAAGCCTTCTTTTTTAGGGTCGTTACAACTCTGGATTCTGTGGTAAAGGATTAAAGCCTTTATTTTATGCTAGGTTCCCACTATCACGATTCACGCCACGATTGAAATCGTGGTCTTAATCGTGAGCATGTCGTGATGATCCTATCAGGCCGTATAAGAACTTGATGTTACTCGTGGCAATCGTGTTAATCGTATGAAATTTTTTGGCTGTCAAAAAATTTTCTATGATCAACATGATTGGTTTTCAGTCGTAGTCATCGCATCTAATAGTATTGAATTGTAACAAAATGCAGCAGGTCGCATCAAGTCGTACTGCTAAATCGTGTTGATCGGGACCAATCTTTTATGAGGCAAAGGCCACACTCTGTTTCAATTTGCTGGATAATAGCATAGGATAAGTTTTCCTTTTTGATCCCTGACATCCGGACAATCGCAGTAAGAAATGTGGCATCCTTTGCAGCTGCAGTACATGGTGCTGTTGTAAACGAAAATACTCCCATCAACATCGAATATTTCGGCTCTACTTGTAGCAGCTTACCAACACAAACAATTCTGGAAACATATCCAGAAGCCTTCCCGAAAGCCTGCAAGCCTGGATCGGTCGGGCCGAAAGGGGAGGTGGAAAATAGAGAATTCCAGAGAACTGAGTAAGTAGCCTACCACACTCTCCCCCTCCAAAAAGAAAAATCTTGTCCTAAAGATATGCAGCAAAAGTGCTTGAATACATCTATTTTCTCTATAAGAAATGGACCATTTCTATGGTTTGCAGGAAAGAGTAATTCTCATTCCGAAACATAAATTTAATCTAAATCTAAAGTGAAAATTGTGGTATTGTATAATTATATCCTTAGCTCAACTAAACAGCATTTTAGGTGTATATATCTGATATTTCTACCATCAAGGCAACTTCAATCTTTTTCTTGGGTGTGTCTAGGAGGCAAGAAAACTAACAAAATTGTTGGCTTAGACTTTCTTCTGTGAGCTATGGTTGCGCCCAAAACTGTCTAACTAACGGTCTCCTGACCCTTACCGGTTGTGGTTGTTGCTGGTCAGGTAGCTGCATGCCTGCTTCCTCTCTGGCCATGATGTCTGCATACTGCAAATGTCACATTATCTCTCTCCTCAACAATCAGTATTCAAGAAAAACAATGAAGTATATGGACAGTCGTGGCCGATATATACTCATTGGGGTCCAATCGCAGCTCTCACTTGGATCTAATTGTGAAACGCGTCGCGACAACAATCGTATCATAGCGAAACTGATCCCATTGGTTCGCAATGAACGTATCTGGACTTATCCACACGTATCTGCATGTATTACATGGTCTTAACTCGTGTCCCCCGCTCGTAATAATCGTTTCGAATCGGGATTCAATCGCAGACTTGAACATGATAATCTTATTGGATTGGAAAAGATCGTATACGAACGTAAGAGCAGATCGTACTAGGTCGTGTGAACTGAAATTGACCTATCGCAATTTTAACGCATCCAAGCGCAACTCTTCGTTTCCTCACATATTCACTCGTATCATCTCGTATCCAAAGCAAAAAAATTCCCAAAGTTTCACGATTAGCTCCAGATTGCGAATCGTGGCTCTCGTAACTAGTCTTGCGACAGTGGGAACCTAGCATTACCTAAAATAGCAAATGCATGTAGATCTATTCCAAATTTATCCCTGAAATACAATAAATGATACTTCATATTTGCAAATTCATTGTTTTTCAGTTTGAGTCAATTTGCATGCAAGTGAAGCAAAACAAAGCACATTTTTTTACCCTTAAATCGCTAAATAAATGAAAAGAACTTTTTTAACCCTTTTACCACACATTCCCAAGTTTCAAAGACCATGAGCAAAAACCCTTTTGAAAACATTGTGGGAAAAGAAGAAAATGCTGGTAACCAGCATTTTCTCTTTTTCTCACAATGTTTTCTATCCTTTAACAGAAACTTTCATCATTTATGCCACATTTAATTAGTCGTCTGCAAATTACTTTCAATTTAGACAAGTCTAAATTCTTGTCGTTTGGTAAAGAGTTAATCAGGACAAAAAGACCAAAACATTGCAACTTTAAGGGTGTTTCTGCCAGAACATTTTTATGAAATAGCTGAAAGTGTACATATAAGATCAGACTACATGTTTAGTATTGTCTGTAAAAAGCAGTCTAATCCTGAACTACACCAGGTCTACAAAAATCAGTTGGTGCTCCTGAACAAACTAAGGATAGAAAGCATTTTTTTCCATATTAAATTACAATGTCTGAAAGAATAGGCATACCTGAGGCAAGAATAACTCTTTTAACTCTTTACCAAACAACAAAATTCTAGACTTGTCCAAATTGAAAGCATTTGTAGATGACAAATAAGTGGTAGCTCAAATGACATTATTTTTCCTTGATACGGTAGAAAAAATTGTGGGAAAAGGGGAAAATGATGATCAGCATATTCTCCTTATAACCAGCTTTTTCTCCTTTTCCCACAATGTTTTCACAAGTCTTCTTCTTCAAGGTTATCAAATGGGCGGGGGATTGTGTGGTTAAGGCTGAACCTTTAACCAAATAATCCCGACTTTTGATGACCCTGAGAAAGAAGCCCTTTTAAAACATTGTGGGAAAAGGAGAAAATGCTGGTAACCAGCATTTTCTCCTCTTCCCACAATGTTTTCTATCCTTCCCAAAACAAATTTCAATTTTTCAGTCACATTCATTTTGTCGTCTGCAAATGCTTTCAATTTGGACTAGTCTAAAATTTTGTTGTTTGGTAAAGAGTTTAAAACCTTTTACTAAACAATCACATGCATTTAACAGTCTCAATGAGAGTAAAGGCTTTTGGAAGCAAAGGGCAACCAGCATTTTTCTCTCTTTCCCTCAATGTTTTTCAGCCTTTCACACTAATATTTCATCATTTGACTCTCATTTTATCTGTCATCTGGGAAGGCTTTCAATATGGGCTAGTCTAAAATCTTGTCATTTGGTAAAGAGTAAATGTGAAAGCCACTTTTGCAAAAAACTGTTGTTTATCAGATAAAGTCATAAACATTTGATGGAAAGGATGATATTATTTTTCAGAGGGGTGGAAAACAAGGCAGGAAATGGATCAAATACTTATTTCAAGTAAGGGCTTCATTTCCTCCAATGTTTTTCTTGTGCAGAGAGCATAGAAAGCTCTATATGCAGCAGTCTTTAGTATTATGAACGTTTTTGGAAACCTTCAATGTTGGCAAAAGTCCCAAAAAATATTGAAGAAAAATTAAAAATATTGAAAAAAAAATCTCTAAAAATTCATAATGATGTGAGAGACTGCAAAACACTGTGGCAAATAAAGAAATTATATAAATTGAGTCATCTCTCCATTTACAAAAAAGTTTTTTTTTTAATAAATCATTATCAACAGGATATGACTAAAAATGGTGTAAAAATGATGGCCAAAAAACAAATAATGATGTCTTATAACTCAGAGTATGATCTTACACGAGCACGGACTTTGTTGCATGCATTCGCACCATTAAAACTCTTTGCATTCTTAACTCTTAGCCAAACAAACCAGTGTTATATTACAACTGCTTAAAGAGAGAGGCCTTTTGAAAACATTGTGGAAAAAGGAGAAAATGCTGGTAACCAGCATTTTCTCCTTTTCCACAATGTTTTCAAGCCCTTTTAAAGACAAATCCCGTCATTTGAGCCACTTACGATTTCTTGTCTGCAAATGCTTTCAAATTTGGCAAGTCCAAAAATTTTCTAGTCTGGTATAGAGTTACAGAACTGAAATAAATAGTCTGCACCTGTAATAGACTCAGAAGTCCAAAGTACTGTGTTTTGCAGATTTTCTTACCAAAACCAAAAATATCTCTAAAACTATCAGCAAGTGTTGACAAAGATCTGACCACACATTCTGTGTAGTCAGATCTTGTTAGCAGACACTGCCCTTTCAGGCAACTCAAGTTGCGTTTACTGTTTACCGGATGACAAAATTTTAGACACTTCCACACTGAAAGCACTAACACCCCAAATCACTAATAAGGCACATTTTTGGCTTAAAGAATTCGAAAAAATCACCTTCAGTTTTCAAACGTAATATTCCTTTGATCTTGAAGAACAAGGATTATGGAGTTTTCAGCTAAAATTTCACCCAAGAAATCTGCACCGTTTTCAAGATATGATATGTTTAAGATGTACCTCTGACTCTCCATATTTGGTATGTAAATACATACGTTCCTTGATGAAACCCATTACAAATCTGCGTTTTTTACCATAATGTAAATAGATATGAGTCCCGATACTTTTTCAAATTACACACCATATAGTTGTCGATGCTTCAGCCATAATTTCACCGTAACACATTTGCATGTAATTTTTTTCACAGCATTGAAAGATAAGAGATCGTTAAGCCAATAATTCCTTTTCTAGGAACAAAAACACAACATTTAGGTACAGTTTTGTAATGTCAGTTATCGATTGATGATTTATGTATTTTACTCCGTCGACAAGAAACTATAGATATTACACTTTTCTAGATGCTCAGAATATTATGCATTGATTGTAGAACAAATGAGTAATTACCTGATCAGAAAACATGGGAAAATGTCACGTATGTATCAATGAATTCATAAATACAATTTTCGGCTAAAACTGGGGTACTGTATTGAATAGAAGTAAGAATTATCAATCACTGATTACATTTGCCTATGCCAAAGAGTATTTTATCCTTTTAGAGACCGATAATATATAAATAGTCACCAAAACTGCCGCCTTTCCGCAGATGTCCTAAAATGATATTTCCGGGTATTAAGACTTGGCTTGTTTAGCAACTGAAAGGGCAGAATCATCTTTCTTGCTTACAAACACGACCTAGTCACCCTGACTAGCTTACTTACATCGACTACATGTATATGCTTTAACCATGACTAAGGTTGAAGTTATAACTTGTATAACGTATGTATCTATTCCACATGACGTCTATATAAGGGTAAGTGATAACATTCTGAACATACAAAATTATGACATAATCACTATAAGACACAAGAAACACAAAAGAACATCAGAACACTTTGTGCAGCGTGGGTAGAGAAAAGTTCGGCAGTGTACCGGTAACGTATGTATCAGTTAGCCTAGTCAGATTTGCTGTTCATGTCATTTACCAATCATCTGGAAAGATTTTGGGTTTTTTTTTTTTCAGTCTCCACGAGCGCGTAGCATAAATAGCCTTTTGACTTTTCCAATGATTGGAGATCTCCTTTTACACACGAGATTTGATCGGCACTAGGGCTAATGCAATGATCAGGGTGTGGCTACGTAACCCCTTAAGTTAACCCGCTCCCAATCCATTTAGTTTTGATACCTTTAATAATCGGATTATCAGGGAGGGAATGGGATTTAAACAGGATATACGTTTTCTTACTGGTTTCTCTATCGATCTAAACTGCATACATAGACCAAAAGGAAACGATTCTCTTATTGTCTGGCTGAACCTTATGCCCCATGACAACAGGGCCATAGGGGTCCGTAGTTTGACTCCTGTCACCCATAGACTAAAACAAGGGATTTAACTGTATGCAGCCCGTTACTCGCCCCCGGTTACAAAAAAACAACGTATCTTTTCTACCCCATCAGTTATTCTCCTAATTTTTTCTACAGCTGAGAGCTAAAACATTTTTCTACCAGAAAAACACAACTGTTTGTCAGTGGCTAATGCAATCTGGCTGATACATTCGCTCGAACTTGTAAACTCGCTCAAAAATCTTCGCCATTGACACGGGTTCGTACATTTGACACTGACGTTCGCGCATATAAACCAATGAAATTTCTCGTTCCAAACAGTGTCACCGTACTGTCACGTGACAAAAAGGTGTGAGCAGCTGTACGTAATTTCATTGGTTGAATTCACGACTGTTAGTACATATCAACCGATGAAATTTCTCGTTCCAAACAATGTCACATGACAGAAGATGGCTGCAGCTGTTCGAAATAAGAACGTGGATCACAAATTCAACGAATTCTGAGGCGTTTCGTCGTTATTGAAGATAAAGACTATAGGTCAGAAGTATTTTTAAACATGTTTAAAGGGTGGGTGCCGCTAATGCTGCGTTTCATTGGATCTAAAGTGCATTTTATATCTTGAAAACGGATGTACGAACCTGTGTCAATGGCGCAGATTTTTGAGCGAGTTTACACGTTCGAGCGAATGTATCAGCCAGACTGCATTAGCCACTGACAAACAGTTGTGTGTTTCTGGTAGAAAAATGTTTTAGCTCTCAGCTGTAGAAAAAAATAGGAGAATAACTGATGGGGTAGAAAAGATACGTTGTTTTTTGTAACCGGGGGCGAGTAACGGACTGCATACAGTTAAATCCCTTGTTTATAGTATATAGTCTATGGGTGCCAGGAATCAAACTACGGACCCCTATGAACAGGGCAACACCTTTAGTTTCATAACCTCGCAAGAAAAAAAAATGTCAAAGTGAAAGTTTCATGGGTAATTATGCAGTAAAGTGAGTAACTAAAAAAATATGATCATCAAATCCTAATAAAGGGACGAACCTATTCAGCGATGAAATTCCAGGGTAAGTTTCTTTCAAGAGCATGACACTGTCCAGGAGGGCCTGACACTTTTAAAGCAGGATGCCCTCGGAGAAGACTCACTCCAGAACCATACTACCTCTTATTGAAACCCTGCTTAACAACCTGTTGTAAATGAAGTGAGGCTCTAGAGAGAGGGTTCCATGGCGAAGTTTCTTGCTCTAGAGTGAAGTGAAGTCTAACTTCAGAGCAAGACTTTCAGGATAAGTCTAGTATGCGTCTTCCATGGCAAGCTTCACTCCCAGGCTCTTCCAAGAAGAAGTCCCACTAAATTTACAACACAGACCTAAACATGATTATGTCGCTGACCCCCTACTATTGAAAAAGAAGCATGTCTGTATTTCGTTTAAGACTTACTAGTACTTCTGTATTTTGCTTTCTGGGTATACATGTATTTTGTGTAACAACGGAGGTATCGATACATATGTTAATTATTGTGTACTAAGTATTTCGATAAAGAAAAGGGCATGTTGCTCACATCTGAAGGTTTTAAGATTTATTCATTTAATAGCTAAAAATCATCTTTACTCAAGGCATAATTATGGTGTCATGATTCAGACTATAATATGAATTATCATATTAGGAAATTAGAGAATCGATCAGCCGTCACAGAAATTACCGATGTTGTCTTTGGAGTATTTGTCATGCATGTAGGTGCAACTAAACCGACAGATTTGTAACTAAAAATGCATAGTTTCTTCCATTGACTTTTCTAGTACCAGTTCTACCATGATCTGTATCGAAAGAATCTTTGCTGGTAGGCATACGTATTGGTCCTTAACACCAATACATACGTTACCATCAGTAACGTATGTATCAGTATTACGGGTTGCCAGAAAAAATGGTTATAAGCTTCTGAACACAGATTACTGTATTCTATCTTAAAGTAGGTTAACCTATGAAATACCTCAAACATAAACAAAAGTTCATGAAGAGCATAATCTCTGTCAGGGTAGATGCCACATAAGTAGCTCTCATTTCTTGACAGAAAAAGATAACAGAGCGAAAATTACTCAGTTTTCTTCAAGAATGCATAGCATGGCAAGCTCCATAAGCTTACACGATGAAATATCCCTCTTACCAGTGATGGAATACTTGCCTGTCATAAAATTTTAATTTATTTTGTCCCGTATGTATCGAAAACGTATGTATGATTTGGTACCTTATTCAGTATTTTTTATCTGTGTGTTGACAACACCTGGTCTTCTTACAGTTTAGCTCGAAGGTGAAATATTCATGCTTTATTCTAACTGCATTTAAAAGGCGCAGATAGATTTTTGTTCAAATTATTCCTGGGTATCGTATGTATCGCTATATTTTTACGCTTCTGGTATGCTAACTGAAAATCGCAATTGCTGAAAAAATGATATTATTACTCCCTCAAAAATACTTTTTCCAAACTTTTGAAAGGTGTTAGCTTTTTTAAAACATCTCTCGTTCATACTGGCTACACGATGCTCCTCCATAAGATTGAGTTTTGAAAGAGCGTCACATATGTATCATAACCCTTGCGACATTGTTTGCAGTGACCGTAATTTTCAAATCAATGGGTCATTTTCTACCGATTCCAACCCTCTTGAAAATACAATGAAATTTCAAAAGTATGATGGTAAAGGTTTAATAATAAACGGTATTTTATGTACGTGGTGGAGTACGGAAGAAATAAATTCGGGCGTGCGACAGTAACATATGTATCGTTTTTGCATCTTACACGTGTTGTAAAAAAATATCAAAACAGATAGTGGAAAAAATATGGGGTGACAGAGGTGACCCAACTCAAGAACTTTACTCAGGAAAACTTTTCTATCTTCTTCGGACAAGTTAACTTGACGAAACAGCATGCGACATTAATAACTCAAATTTGTGCCTTATTAGTGATTTTGGGTGTAAGTCTTGCACTAGACAAATCAAACCAGGCTCAACCAATGAATTTGTCTTCAAAAAGGGTTAAAAACATCGTGGAAAAGGGAGAAAATGCTTATATCCAGCTTTATTTTCAAAAAGCTTTGTCCCCAGGGTTGTTTATTAAAACAACAGTGAAATTGTTTCAGGAATGAATGAAATTAACCTTTCACCAAAAAGATCACGTTTTCCAAGCAGTCCAGGTAGAAGAATATTTTTCAGAATGACATGGGAGGAGAAAATGCTGGCCACCAGTTTTCTATTCTATAAAAGAAAAACCTTATCATGTAAGCAATATGTAATTTGTAATCTGCAAAGGTTTTTGATTTGGACAAGCCTAGAATTCTTTTTATTCTAATAAAAGATTAATAACTATTGATCAAACAAAAACGTTCCCTGCATCAAACAGAAATAGAATTGTCTGATAATATAAAACCCACAAATATCGTGTAGTATTTGCCTGGCAGGGTGCACTAAAACAATGGCGGTAATTCAATTTTACACAGCAATCTGTTTTCTTTTTATACATTATTGAATGCTTGGACATAAACGCATTGCGTTATAAAGGAAATTAATCCTTTACCAAGATACAGTTCGCAATTTTTTATTCACAGATACAAAGATTAACACTTTGCTAAACCCTACTTCAGACTTCTTCAAATTATTAAAATTAATTTTTTTGCAGAAAACAAATTGAATGTGTCCCAAATGATGATCATTGTCTTCAAATTGTTGGAAAATATTCTGGAGAAAGGAGAAAATGCTGCTTAATGACATTTTCTCATAATGCTTTCAAAAACCATTTTTGTTCAGGGTTCTTTAAACATGTGATTGTTTTGTGAAAGGTCATGGAAAAAATTTTACAGACGGACCTTATCAAGCAATAGCAGAAAAAAAAAACATGATGTGAAATGTAAAAATTCCACGTCTTGAGCCATACTTCTCAATTTTGTCACATGACTCAAAAGTTTTACCAGCAGCAGGGCATAAAGGACAACAAAAAAAGGTTAATTAATGCAATAAAGAACAATTTGAAATTCTTCCGGGACATTCCTGAAAATAAGGATCCTTCATAAAATCTCCAATTTTGTTAAAAATGTGTTTGACTTTGTGCTTGCAGGAATGGTATCAAAGCGCATTTTCAAAAGGGTGGCATAATGGCCCTAGATTGCTTGCCTGAGAATTTGTAATTTGAGAATAATAATATGTATATTGAAGTTAAATAACAAGGTATTTATGCAACAAAAATTCTGACCAAGTTTCAAGAACACTGACGAAAAAGCTACAACCTGGAACATACACAAAATCTGATTCAATCTGGTGTCTTTTTTTTTTTAACCCCAGGTGACCTATTTTCAACAAACATTCCAACAATGTTTCATGAATATTGGACTGATAATGTTGTCTAAAGAGTGCACACAAGGTCTCTCAAGGATGACCTTCTTAATCACCCTTGGCAACTTCACATTTTGACCGACCATCATGAACATAGGACTAAAGATAAGGCCAGTAGGATGAACTCAAGATTTTTCTAAGACTATATTTTTTGACCTACTTTTTGACTAAAGCACACCCAATGACACCCTTGTCTGACATATTATCAAGACAAAGAACAAAGTCTATGCACAGTGGACTGAAAATGTAGAGCTTTTTAGTATAATACATGTTAACTTTTTTTGAAAAATTTGACCCTATGACCTATTTTTTTTTACCCCAATAATTCATAGATGGACAAAAATGGAAACTATCCTGACAAACATTCTGAGAAAGTGTAATGAATATTGAACTAAAACTGTAGCTTAAAAGTTTTTTTTTTAAACAATTGATCTAGTTACCCATTTTCTAACTTGACTGAAACACTATCCAGATAAACATTCTGTGCCAGTTTTATGGGTGATGGATGAAAAATGAGGCCTCTAGGATGTCCACAAGACTTTTCTAAAATTAAACCTATACAAACATACTGAGCAGTTTCTGTGAGCATTTTAACTGATTAAGTGGCTTCTAGAATGCACAGTGACTAAGACGTGACTTGGTGACCTCCTTTTGGAATTAAGGTAACCAATTTTCAAATTTAGATATTACTGGACAAACACTGATTAAGTTTCATAAACAATGGACTGAAAATGTGGCCTTTAGAATGCACACAAGGTAACGTTGATGACAGACAACTCACAATGCAAGATGGACAAAGATGATACAGAGGCTCACCTGGAGCATTTTGAACTTAAAGATGCCCGTCTACAGCCTGTAAGCAAAAACGCTGTTAAATTTCAAACAATTTAGAATGGTACAGAAATCAGTCCTTTGTGTAAACATGGATAAATTACTGACGTATATGGTGTAATTGAGAAAAAGGAACAAGGAGATTTGTATTAGAAACTGAACATTGGTCAGAAGAAAACTGGCTGACGATCGAAGCTGTAAACAATGGTGGTGCGTCACGGAAATTTACCTTTGGCTTCCGCCTAGAGTCGGGTGCGGTGTAATTTGCATATAGGTCGCGACCTCCTTCTGAAAATCGAGGCTGCAACAGAGAAGCCTCCATTTTCCTTTGTTTACCTCATTAAACACAGGGCGAAGGTCAAATATAGTCACGTGACAGAATGCATGATCTTCATACGAATGTACCCGAGTGTATAACAGATATATCGAAATCTTCGATTCAAAAACCGGAAACGACGAGTCTGTTTACATGGAAAGCCGCAAATAAGCGATAAGCATTTTCTATCGACCGTAATCTAAGCAACCTTGCAACCGTCTGGCTCAATATTTGGCATGAAGATATAAGAACGACTATAGTTTGATAAAATAAAGACAAAATGAGTTAAAACTGGCTGAAAATGAGTATAATGGCCTCTTTAAGTGGGCTAAAAGGAAGATTACCGGTACACTTGTAAGTAACGTTAAATACAGACATTCTTTTAAAACAGATAGAAAAGTCCAACATAATGTATTGCCTTCTCAGGGAAAAAGTTGAACGCAGCATTTCCTGGTTTTGACAATAATGAAATTCAATCCCCTCAAACTTTTTGAAATCCCCTCATTTTAGCCACATTTGATTTGTGATCTACTAATATTTTCATTATGGACAAGTTGAAAATTTTTGTAATCTGGAATAAAGTTCAAATGTTCTCCTTTTCTTCAATACTTCTCTGTTGCATCCGGCACAGTTAACTAACACACACCAACATAAAAGGTATTCATTTAACATTTAACATCCCTAAGGAAGACAGCTTCTGAACATTGTGGGAAAAGGAGAAAATGCTGGTAACCAGCATTTTCTCCCTTTCCCTCTATGTTTTCTACCTTTTCCAAATCTAGTTTAAAATTTTGAGTCATACTTATTTTGTTGTCTGCAAACACTTTCAATTTAGACTAGATAAAATTTAAAATTGTGTTCGATACAAAGTAAACATCTAAATGAATAGATAAAAAAAAAGGCAAAAGTTTAGGAAAAAACCATTTATCAGCACAATTATAGAAAGTCAAGTAAAGCCTAGCAATTAGGTTAAAAAAAATATTTGTAACCTTCATACTCAAATTTTTGTCACTAAAGTGTGTCAGTGTACATTTCCTGGAGAAAAACAGGGAACAATAAATCTGAAACAGGGTTAACTCTACCAGATGTCAACATTTTAGACTTGTCCAAATTGAAAGCATTTGCAGACGAAAATTTCAATGTGGCTCAAAAGATGCAATTTTTCTTTGATAGGGTGGAAGACATTGTTGGAAAAGGAGAAAATCCTGGTTACCAGTGTTTCTTCTATTCCAAGTATGTTTTCAAAAGGCTTCTTTCCCAGGGTCGTTGAAAGTCGTCATTGTGTGGAAAGGGTTAACTCTATCAGAGGTCAACATTTAAGACTATCCTATACTGGAAGCATTCACAGACAATAATTATGGCTCAAATGATGGGATTCACTCTTGAATGAGAAGAAAACATTGTGCAAAAATGAAAGGAGGATAATTATGCTTGTTACCAGCGTTTTCTCCTTTCTCATAATGTTTTCAAAAGCATTCTTCTTCAGGATCATTTATCTGAAGGGCTTATCTGGTGAAGGGTTAACTTAATCACAGTCTGCATTCCAAGTCTGCATTCTGATTCTTTTGTCTGGGTCTCTCTGAAAATTAACCTATTACCTTCTTTACACTTTACCACATGAAGAAATTCTAGAGTCGTCTGCATTGAGACCACTTGCAGACGACAAGTCAAAGGTGGCTCAAATTATGAGAAAATTTGCTGTGATAGGGTACAAAACATGATGGGAAAAGGAGAAAATGCTGGTTACCAGCATTTTCTCCTTTTCCCACAATGTTTTCAAAAGTCCTTAGATTCCTTTGGGTTGTTAAATTTTTGGACTGTGTGGTAAAGAGCTAAACAAATTTGCAGTAAATTTGCACAATTTGTGACTTTGAAAATATCCTTGTACAAACAGGATAATCAGCTTGAATGATATTTGGATACAAAGTGAAAACATGGCAATTAAAGTAATTGTTCATTATTAGCAATTTCTCCTGTTGCTACAATATTTTTTAAAGGGGTTTGCTGCAAGGCAAAGAAGTTGCCTGCAAGTTGAGCTTATTTTATAGACGTTAATGACACTAACAAAGAAGGCTCTCTAAACACTGTGTAAAAATGGTTAATTGATTGATTGATTGATTGACCTATCCATACTTTCCTGGAGTTTCTGTTACCAGTAATTCGCACGATAATCTACCGAAGCCACTGGCTGCTTTCCCACATAAACATCATTGAAACAATGATCAAAGGTGAGAGGGAGATGAATCATGTTGCAATGACTATCCATATCATCAATCCTCGGAATGAAATTTGTAAAGCTGAGGAATCAAACCGGCGAACCCTGTTCTCAAGTTCTGTGTGCCACCAACTGCGCTACCATGGATTAGTAATTTAAAAAAGGAGAAACCTTTGGTAACCAGCCTTTTCTCCTTTCTCACAGTGTTTTCCACCCATTCACTATTTTGGCAAGTCCAATCATTATAAGCTATGTCTTATTTGTCATGATCTGCAAGCCCTTTTAACCCTTCAGCACCTTTCACTTCTTCAGTTGCTGTTGCAGCCATTATAGATCAAGATCAAACTGCACAAAATATGCATTTCTCATAATCTACAACATTTTCTACCCTTTCACAGACAATTTCCATCATTTGAGTCACACTTAATTTGTTGTCTGCAAATGCTTTCAATTTGGACAAGTCTAAAATTTTGTTGTGTAGTAAAGAGCTAAAAGCAATTTCTCCTTTTGTCACATGTTTTCATAATGTAGTCTGCTAAAAGACTGAAAATGTAGTCTGAAAAAGTTAGCAATTAACAGGGAGATAATATTGCATTTAGAGTAAAGAATAGACACTGTATTAATTTGTCTGTAAAAGTAGTACTAAAGCATTCTCACTTACTATTAAAGATTATTAAAGAAATATGATCGACTGAAATTTACTTCCCTTTTTGATTGAAAGTTGTTTAACCCTTAAGCTGTTAAGTGCAACTCGTGGCGCTTTTGTGAACAACGTAGATCAAGATCAGACTGCACAAAACGTGCAGTCTGATCTTTAATCTACGCTGTCCGATAGGTATATTCTTTCTACTTAAATCAACTTTGAAATTGCAATATTTAGATTTTAATATTGAGTGGAAAATTTCACTTCATTTATTAAGCAGCTTAACTCTTTACCAAACAACAAAATTTTAGGTTTGTCCAAATCGAAAGCATTTGCAGACGACGAAATAAAAGTGACTGAAAATTTGAAATTTGTTTTGTGAAGGGTAGAAAACATTGTGGTAAAAAAGGTGCAAAGAGAGGTATTTCAAAAGTGAAGGTTGTTTTAAAGGGGCCCATTTAGTTTTTATGCCATAAACAAAATTTCTTACAAAACATTGATAAATACATCTTAAAATCTTTCTCTTTGCAGTCATATAAACTGTGTTGTTATATCCAGTAAAAGGGTGCAATTTTAGGCATTAAAAACAATAGAATCATTGTTTTGCAACTGGCAACTCATCCATTTTTATTACATCAGAAGTGACGTCATCATACTGATTTGAGTATGAATCCTCATAATCAATGTGTATTATTGGTCATGTGACATTCTGACAAGTCTTTGCAAAACTCTGGTGCCAAGTCTAAAAATACCTTAAGAAAATACATAGCCCATCAAGGAAACACCTTTGAATAATAATTTTCTTTGTTTTCTTTTTCTTCGTAACTGATGACTTAGAAGCAATGGCCTTACTACATTCAGTGATAAATCTTTTTTATCATATTCAATGAGCTTATATAAATCTGCTATAAAGCTCCTTTTCACACAAAAAAAATCAAGTAATGTACAGATCAGACGGTGGAGAGGGAGGAGGAACACAGAGACTTTTGTCATATCAACAGTAACACATTCTAAACTGAGAAGACCTCTGCTGCAATGTCTTAATTCTTTCCCAAACAACAAAATTTGGAATTTGAACAAATTGAAAGCATTTGCAGATGACAAAGGGTACAGAACATTGGGAAAGGACAGAATGCTGGTTACCAGCATTTTTTCCATTTCCGTCAGCATTTTCAAAAATCTTCTCTTTCAAGGTTGTTAAAACCTGGGAATTTAACCATAATTCATGTTAAGTATCTGTGTTTTACAGGGCTATCAAGGCAGGCTGTTGAAAATTTATTCAACCACCTCCTACGCTGTCCCATGTTTTAATGACCCTGAGGAGAGTGACTATAAAACATTTTGGGCAAAGAAGGAAACACTGGTAACCAGCATTTCTTCCTTTCCCACAATGTTTACTTCCCTTTCCTTGACAAGTCTTGAAGTTTTAGTAGCATTATTTTGTTGTCTTCAAATGCTTCAAATTTGGGCGAATCTAATAATTTGTCATCTGGGGAAGTGTAGGGGGGATAATGAGTTTAATGCAAAAACTGAAAGCAGTAAATATTTTTCCCAATGCTCTGCACACCTCCAGTGACAATCCCTGTAGATATGCATATAACTTGAAATTATCTCATATTGAGCTATATCTAGATAACTCTTTACTACACAATCATGAGTGTTATGGACCCCAAAGCAGAAGGCTTCTGAAAACATTGCATGAAAGGAGAAAATGCTGGTAACCTGCACTTTCTCCGTTTCACACAATGTTTCTTACCCCTTTCAAAAACAAATTTCATACTTGTGCCACACTCAATTTGTTGCCTAAGAATTTACTTGATTTAGAATAAACTTTCAACCAAATATTAAAATGTTACATGTGCCAACCTTGAAAGCATCTGCAAATGACAAATAAAATGTTGCTCAAATGACAGAATTTGTCTTTCAATGAGTAGAAAACAGTATGATAAAATCAATGAGTAGAAAACATTATGGAAAAATGAGAAATCGCTGGTAACCAGCATTTTCTTCTTTTCTCCACAGTGTTTTCAAAGGCTGACTTTCTTTAAGGCCATAAAACGTCACAATCATGCGGCAAACTGGGGAAGGGGGTTAAATGATCTGATCTTTTCAAAAAGTAGTTCTCTAAATCATGACACATATATAACAAAGTTGCTGGGCAAATTCTGCTTGCGTTTCCCTCGAAATATCGGAGTACATATATCCAAGATCGGCGCACGTTCTGTGCATTATGATCTTTATCACTACAATGCGCAAAAACACCCTATGTTACGCTTTGCGTGTTGAGAGTTAACACTTCTTGGCAATTAGAATTTAATACACCTCTAGCAGACGACACGTTTCGAAAGAAAATTGCACCGTCGAGCAATTGTTAATAAATAAACATAATGCATCCAAGCCAAAGTAAAGTAAGCTCATAATTCGCAATTTCGTCATTTTAACTGAAAGTAAAATTTTATCCTAGTTTACTTTTTAAATCCTATACATGTATAAAATTTGTCAACCCATGTGTTTTATGTTTTGGCCTTTACACACCCAATAGATTTTACTTTCTTTAGAGACGCCCCAGAGTTGTCATGCAATAAAATTACAATAAATATTACCTGTTTGTCTCCGTCATAAACTTTCATAAATTCAAACTGGTTTAATTCATCCAAAAACTTAGAAAATTCACTTTCTGCAGCGAGCGCAGCTTTTGTAGCCCTGTCTGTCGCCATTGTCAATCTGTAATGTAGCACATTGTAAACTGTGGTCCACCACCTTATGTTGGATAAAGTTTAAAGGGAGGTGTTTAGATTTTGTCAAAACTTTGAAATGCAATAGCCCAACTTCTCTTGTTCTTGTTTTAAGTTCATGTGACAAAAACAACCGTCGACAGAAATGTTTTGACAAAGACTCTTCACATATCGTCAGCAGTAGATGAACATTCTCAGGAAATTATTGTAATAATGGATAGATCTATCTGTATAAATTAGAACCTTCAACTAATGTAAATATTGATCAAGGTAAAAAGTAATTCCATATAGTAAAAGAGGTTATGGACAAATGTGCATTAACGAAGAGAAAAACGAGGAGAGGCAAAACTGCATAAAACATTAAGAAAGTGGAAAGCTGGTTGCAACTGAAAAGGTGAACATTTCAGAAAGAGAGGGGACTTTGCGTTCAAACGGCCTATGCCTATAATCGCAAAGCTAATCCCATGTTCACAATGAAATATAGGAAAAGAGACTAAAAAGATTTCACAAGGAAAAAGAGGGCAAGAAAAGACACTGTCACGTAAAAGAGGAGAGCAAAGAAGGTTAAATCAGCACACGAACTAAGTGGCTACTTATGCTCTAAAACACTGGCAAGTAGGCCTATTGAAAAATCCCGAATCTAAACCTGTACCTTTAACAATATTAAACCCAGAGTGACTAATTCGACTTAATTTTTTTGGGCTACCCTTTCATGGGCTATAGAACTCTGTTCGGAATAACTGAATGCCATGATAGGAGCGTTTACATGTTTAAAAGTATTTTGTTTATTTGAAAACGACTGATTCCTAGGAAAATGTTTCGGGTCAGAGTTTTTAACAAATATTGAAAGCCCATGTATTAGCAAGCTTTCGGCTTACGCAAGAAATCTTATTAAGAACATGCACTATCAATTTGATTTCTGGTACAATATGGCTTGCAACACGCGAAAAGGGGCATTCGGACATTTGCGTAAAGTGTCGTCTCGGATCAGCCTGCGCATTCCGCGCAGGCTAATCCGAGATGACACTTTACGACTACATTATATTTTTTGCTACAGTAGACTTGTGCAAAACAGAAAATTACATAAAAATGGAAAGTGTCGTTTCGGATCAGCCTGCGCAGACTGCGCAGGCTGATCCGAAACGACACTTTACGCAAATGTCCGACTGCCCCTTTTCGCGTGTTGCAGGCCATATCAGTAGTATAGGAGGAGAGCCTAGCCACCTACCAGGCCAGGGTAGGTGGCTAGGCTCTCCTCTCTGAGTGGGCTAGATCACCCTCCCTGAAAGAAATTTGTCCCTATTCTGCCCTCCCGAAAGAATTTATCCCTTGCAAAAGGTCCGAAAAGTTGCGAGTAAGCGATAAAGTCCGAGATTCCGCATGAAAATGTTACTATAAATAGAATCATAGCATTCAAAATGGCGGCCTTGTGGGTGGTACTCTGGCGAAAAAATTAGCCAGGCTCTCTACCCTGAGTGGAATTTTTCTGCAAAAAAGGGAAAGGGGGGGAAGGGGACCAAAAATGATACATCTTCGAGTGCTCTATAGGGATCTGTCAGGCCTGATCACTGAGTTGGACTTAGTTTTTTCACCCTATGAATGATTTTCTCTCTTTCTAAAAGCCTGACCATTGAGTTGGACTTAGACTTTTTTCTTTCTAAATGTCTGAGCACTGAGTTGTACTTAGTTTTTTCTTCACCTATGTATGATTTTTTTCTCTTTCTAATTGCCTGACCATTGAGTTGGACTTAGACTTTTTTCTGCATCTCTATGAATGATTTCTCTTTTCTAAAAGGAATTTATCCTATATCACTGAGCTGGACTTAGCTTTTTTCACCCTATGAATGATTTTCTCTCTTTCTAAAAGGTTAACCATTGAGTTGGACTTAGTCTTTTTCCGCAATTATTAATGATTTTTTCTTTCTAAAAGACTGAGCACTGGGTTGGACTTAGTCTGTTTCTGAGTTTTTTTTACTCTTTGCAGTATAACTCTCTGGAGTATAAGTCTTTTGGAGTGCATCTCTTCTAAAAGAAGTTTGACAATTTGAAGAAATGACAATTTTGAAGAAAGATAGAACTTTCGTGGTAATGGTTAGTCCTGAAAAGGACTGGTGGGTTAGCTCTGAAAGGAGCTGTGACAATTTGAAGAAATGACAACTTGAAGATAGAACTTTCGTCTGACAGCCTGAAGGTAGAACTTTCGTCTGACATCTTGAAGATAGATCTTTCGTGGTAATGGTTAGTCCTGAAAAGGACTGTTGAGTTAGCTCTGAAAAGAGCTGTGACAATTTGAAGAAATGACAACTTGAAGATAGAACTTTTCGTCTGACAGCTTGAAGATAGAACTTTCGTCTGACATCTTGAAGATAGATCTTTCGTGGTAGATGGTTAGTCCTGAAAAGGACTGTTGGGTTAGCTCTGAAAAGAGCTGTGACAATTTGAAGAAATGACAACTTGAAGATAGAACTTTCGTCTAACAGCTTGAAGGTAGAACTTTCGTCTGACAATTTGAAGAAATGACAATTTTAAGAAAAGATAGAACTTACGTCTGACAATTTGAAGAAAGGTAGATCTTCCGTGGTAGATGGTTAGCCCTGAAAAGGGCTGTTGGGGTGGTCCTAAAAAAGGACCTGGTTTGGAGGTTGTGTTTTTAAGCACAACCTCCAACCTTTCTGCAGGCTGGGCAGCTACTTGCTGCCCGCCTCTTTAGCCTCTTCAACTGCTGTTCATCCAGCCCAAAGTCCAACGAGAACGAAGGCTCAGCGTCATCGTTCCAATCTTCTGTCGATGGTACGACAAACTCCTTCTTCTTGGCGTCCATCTTTTTTTTGGATGACAGCTGCGCAAGCTCGCTGAAGCTCATATCTCTCAAAGCACACTCCATATTGCAGTAAATTGAAGAGAATGAACGATGTGCGGGAAATGACGCTGGGTTTTATAGCTTTTCAGACGGATTGAACTAGTTGACCCATGACGTCATTTTCTCCTATGTTTTTTCCCGCGTCGGCGTTTCATGCTGTTTTGGCTCCAAATTAATGTTATCCAATCAGAATCAGCGTTTTATTTCTAATACTAAATGTTTTATTGTTGGCCAATCCGTGATTTTGTTACATTTTCTTGTTCGGGTTAGAAAAAACTAGAGTTTAACTAACCTATGACTTTTTTGATTATGAGTCTTCTGACAAAATGAAAAGAAAGATGTTTATTTAAGATAGCTAGCCCTGAAAAGAGTTGCTTTTTTTGTACAGAATGCACTTTTTTATCCCCCTCTCTTTCTTTTGATTGATTCCATTTTATCTAGCATTTGCATCAGATGCTCAATTTCATGTCTGATATATCTGAAACGTTCTCTTTCTTCTAACCAGAAGAGCAATGAGAGAAAAAATGTTAATCCAAACATTGTGCGATACTGGCTCAGGTTTTTACAAAAAGTTAATGGTGAATGAGAGAAATAATCAAGAGTCTGGTGTTTTATATGTGTAATGGATCACTTTTTAGGTTTTTTCATCCTATGAATGATTTTTTCTCTCTAAATGGAATTTGTCCCTATATCGCTGAGTTGAACTTAGATTTTTTTTGCACTATAAATGATTTCTAAATGTCTGAGCACTGAGTTGAACTTAGACTTTTTTTTACCCTATGTATGATTTTTTTCTTTCTAAATGTCTGACCATTGAGTTGGACTTAGTCTTTTTTGCATCTATGAATGATTTTTTCTCTAAAAGACTGAGCACTGGGTTGGACTTAGACTTTTTTTACTCTATGAATGAATTTTCTTTCTAAATGTCTGGACATTGAGTTGGACTTAGTCTTTTTCTGCAATTATGGATGATTTCTCTTTCTAAATGTCTGAGCACTGGGTTGGACATAGCTTTTTTCATTCTATGAATGAATTCTCTTTTCTATTTGACTAACCATTGAGTTGGCCTTAGTCTTTTTTCTGAGTTTTTTACTCTTTGGAGTGTGACTCTCTGGAGTGTGAGTCTTTGGAGTGTAACTCTTCTAAAAGAAATGACAATTTGAAGAAAGATAGAACTTTCGTGGTAGATGGTTAGCCCTGAAAAGGGCTGTTTTGAGAAGAGCTGATTTTTTTGAAAATGTTTATTCAGTATCAGCATCAGTCGATTCGCTGTCTGACTCACTCCTTTCAGCGGCGATTTGCGCGCGGAAAAGACGGGTCACCTGCTCAGTTTTTGAAATAACATACTGAAAATACATCTCAAGCATGCCCTCAATAATGAGTTCCTTCATCCGAAGGTTATAACAGAACACCCTGTTATTAGCAAGCTCAGCCCTCTCGTATCGTCTTCTCACTCCAGCTAAGCGTTGTTTAAGTAAGACGATTTGCCTCCTTGCTCTTATTAACTTTCGCTCAGCATCCATCCAAGTACCAAGAAGTGGTGATATCGTAGCCATTGTGAAAATGAAATGTATGGAAAATAAATCGCCGAGATTTATAGCTTTTCAGACGGATTGAACTAGTTGACCCATGACGTCATTTTCTCCTATGTTTTTCCCGCGTCGGCGTTTCATGCTGTTTTGGCTCCAAATTAATGTTATCCAATCAGATTCACCGTTGTTTTTCTAATACTAAATGTTTTATTGTTGGCCAATCCATGGGTTTTTACATTTTCTTGTTCGGGGTTAGAAAAACTAGAGTTTGACTAATCTATGACTTTTTTTGATTGTAAATCTTTTGAGTTTTTTGACAATTTTGAGTTTTTGACAATTTGAAAAAAGATAGAACTTTCGTGCTAGATGGGTAGCCCTGAAAAGGGCTGTTTTGTTTTTGGAGGGTGTGTTTTTTTCACTTCTAATGGCAGCATCCGAAATTCGCTTGGCAAATGGGGCATGCTGTAATCTTCCTCCCAAATTCGATATCAACCAAAATGATATCCGGTGTTGTCTTTAATAATAGCTGAACTAATCTTTCGCCAAGATCTTTGTATGGCTGTGTTATACGTTGCAGTTGGTTTTGTTCCTCCTCTCCTACGAGATGAGTGGTTAGTTGCAATAACTGCTGCCCGGCATTTATATACTCTTGGAGAGCCTCACGTAGTTGATGATTTACCTCCTCCATATTGATATTGCTTCCGAATATTGACACTGCTTTCGAAGTGAACGTTAGCTGAGAGTCAAAGAAATGGTGATTGTATGAAAATAACGCTGGACTTTATACGTTTACAGAGGATTGAGATTTTTTAAAGAGCTCGGACCGGGTAGAAAGCACATACATTTTTTCCATGCTACGTTTCATGCTAATATAGCAAAAAAGTTATGAGACGCTGTATGGAAAAATGTAGACAGAACAAGTCTTTTGGGGGAAAAACAGAATGAAGAGCTCTATTGTTTTTGAACTTTTATTTACTGAACTTTTATTTACTGAACAGAACTAAACAATGAAACATTTTTTTGCAAAGCATCATAAAAAATTTCTTGACAATGAAAAAAATTTCTTGACAATGAAAAAAATCACAATGAAACAATTTTTTGCAAAGCATCATAAAAAATTTCTTGACAACGAAAAAAAATCACAAGGAAACATTTTTTTTACAATACATTATAAAAAACATTTTCTTAACAATGAAAAAAATCGCACTGAAATATTTTTTCACAATGAATTATTCACAACGATTTAATCACAATGAAAAAATCACACAGAATTATTTTTTCGCAATGAATTATTTACAATGAATTATTCGCAAAACAGTATATAACAAAATTTTTTACAATGCAAATTCGCAAACACCACGAGTTTCACATTTGTTTTCATATTCCGTAATGTCTTTATGCAATTGGTCATACCCAAAAAACATTGTATACTCACTGTCCATATCGTCGAAATCTCGTAGTCCTATGAATGGAGCAACATGTCTATAAGCGTTTTTTGTTGAAAGAGTTGAATTCACTACTTCTTCTGTAACATCTCTATCAAATAGAATATACCCTGACATGGCTTCCATTGTTTCTCCGTAGGAATCATGAACAGATCCTTTTTTGTACCGTAAGTAAAAGTCAAATAGAACTGATTTCATTTTCAAAACGTTAAGAAAACTTTCTTCTGTTCTTCCTATGATAAAAAATGTCCATCGACTTGTGGATCGAAACAGTTTACTAATAACATTGTCTTTCATACAGCTATCTGCTAAATAAGTCTTGAGAACGAGATCCAGCCTCGAATCGTCCACCATCATAGCAATAAAGTTGAATATAGCATACACTTTGTATGACTTTTCTCCTTTTGCAACCCATTTAAACATTTTTTTGATCCAAATTTTCACACAGAAAAAATTTAATGTTAAGCTGTGTTCGTTCATCAAGCGTATGCTGCTGAACAAATTCTCCATAAATTTTTTCACGTAGTTCTATTGGTAACGGTAACATGATTGTTATTTTTTGACCAACGGCTAATATTTTTCCCCGACTTACTTTGACTGATTGGTACACAACAGTGTGATATGAAATTATTTTCTCAAACTTTTATAACCGTAGGGTACAGTATCAGTACCATTTACAATAACTCTCTTGGTGTATACAGAGCGAAACGTTTTTGTTTGTGGTTCACTGGTAACCGTTCTATCTCTGTGTCTTTTAATTCTACAATCATACTGAATTTTGATTTCTATTGTGCGATCCAAAGCACATTTCGAATATGTATCGAAATTTACCACCTGTTTTGTATTGTAATCCAGAGTAATCCCCTTTACTTTACATTTGCTTATCTCTTTTCCATCTTTTGTTTTCATTTTGTAAGCATAATTCTTAGGTCCAAGTCCTCTGAATTGAGTAATTTTACAAGCAGGCTCTTCATCAGTCCATCTTCCTAACCGGCTATTAATAATAGGGGGATTCCATAATTCAGGGTCGTGAATGTACATACAACTATCTGTATCGAAATACAGAACTCTATCTTTTAACTTTTCAAGAACGCTGTACAATTCCAACCTTGCATAAGCTGTTACGTAAGAACCTACTACCACATTGGCTGTAGCGTGGGTGTCAATATGTTCCAACTTTGATTCATAGTTAACCAAGATGAATGAACAGTTCTCGTCAAAGATTTCTACATGCTTTACAATGAAATTGGGATTGGTGACTAATTCAAAATATTTAGACGGATCACTGATGTATTCCGTCTGGGTCATTTTTTCACGCTGAGCTAATTTTCCCCAAAGGCAGTTCAACATAATCTTAGCAAATGATCTTCTCCCAGGATTTCTTTGAATACAACTTGGATCAAGACGAACACCTTCCGCCTTCTCATATTCACAAACGAACTGATCTTTTTCTGAGTCTGATTGACACCAATCTGGATAACCACTGGCTTCTTGCTTAATTTTCAAGAAATTGTCCACATAATGTTTAAAGAACTGATCTGACACAGAATTGAAATGCCAAATTTCATACACTTGCAATAATTGATAACCGCAGTCAAGAGCCTTGAATAATTCAAAAGTAACCCAAGTTCCGACCAAAGCCCTCTCTTCTTTACCATGTCTACAAATGTTTGAGCTTTCTTCTGCACATTTCATACAGAGTGGAAACATCATTTTGTTGTTACAGTGAACTGGGAGAACGGGGTGAAACAAATCAGTTGGAGCTAAAACTTTACACTTGATTAATCCCTCATATTGGCGAATATTGTTCATATCAATATTCTCAGCAGACAAAATTTTTGGCTGACCTACAGGGTAGGATTTGTGTTTACAAACATAAGGGTATAGAGAACAGATATCGATGTACTTGATTTCCTTTTTGGTTTTTTCATCAACATCATATCCAATTTTTATTGCATTACATCTTCCCCCGGACAAACCATCCCTCGGATCGATAGGGTCCCAATGTGGATATAACTTTTCAATGAGTTTTTTGTACTCTTTATCCTTCATCTTAGCATCAAATTCGTGTTCCCAAATGTACACTACATCATATCCCATTTCTTCGATATCTGCTATACGTTCAAAAGTACGTTCGTACAATTCAGACACGGGTTTTCCATTAATAGGATTGATCTGTTTTCGATCTGTATAGCATACAGGACAACCATGATACAAATCCCCAAGAAATTCATAAACAGTGTTTGATTGACGGTGAAAACCATCTACACTATATTTCCCGATTTGAGCTTCACCACCATTTTTTGCATGCTGAATATTAATACCTTTTTCCTGAGCAACGCTTTGAACCCATCGTATCGCTTTCATAGAAAAGCGACGTCTGGATGAGTCTTTACTTGAAATGATAGCTATTTGATTTTCTGGTAAATATTTGCTTCGCCACACCTTGTTACAGGCATCTGCGATGGTAATCGCCTCTAAAAATGGACAAATACCACCCTGTTCGATAAACAGCTTTCTGAATTCAGCACACCCTCGTCTGAGGATATCAACATCTGACCCACAGTACAATTCCATCTCCTTCTGAAAATTGAATTCCTCACCATTTCGAACTTTGTCATTATACCAAACTATGAATTTTGACCTAGCCTCTTCAGACATTGAGTCGGGTTTGTAATAAGACATATCCAAGTAGGGTCCGATGTAACTCCAAAATTCATCTGTATTCGCCCAGTGAGGAAAGTAACCTTTTTTCATTTCTTGAAGACCAAAGGTGGGTGGAAATTTTGCCAAACCAAAACTCATGAAATTGAAAGAATCGATCAGACGTACACCATTCAGTTCTAACTTCATAATATTGTTTCCATTCATGATCAATTTTGGAAGTTTTAACCCAACTTTGACAATATAGTCAAGAATGAACTGACCGTCATAGCCTTTGAAATTATGGGCAATAGCCGTAACCCCTTTATGATGTTTTGAAAAGAGCCAGTTGCAAAATTCACTCAAAGTTTCTTCACCTTGAAAAATAACTTCCCTACCCTCTTCAAATTCACTGCATGTAGAACAATGAAAATCAAGTGATTTATCGATACATACATCACACGCTCTGTGTGCGATACAATAATTCGGGATGTGTACGCCTGTGTCTTGTTTGCATTCAAAATCAAAGAAAATAAACTGTGGTTTTTTGACTACAGAAGAACTCGTCTCGTCATCGCTGTCATGGTTCAACTTACTTTGGTAAGGTTGAATATAGCATTGATGAGAAAAGTTAACAATTCTCTTACAGATATGACATCTTTTCTTTCCATTGCAAACATGATTTTTCTTTCTGACATGATATTGCGCACCGCATTTCGAGCAGAGTTTCACTAATTCACAAATTGATTTCTTTTCTTTACCTTGAACATTTCTGTGATTTTCAAAGCATTCAGCACTAAAAAATCGTCTACTGCAAACACTGCAAACATATTCTTTTGATCCTTATGGACATTTTCCTTTGCGGTAACAACCTTTACAGATATTTGAACAAGTATGACCTTCCCGGTTATTGTAACCCACATCACAGAACTCACAATAATATCCACAACTAAAAAAACCTTTGATAGATTTGATGTAGTCATAATGGTTTTGATGAAAGTACAAATGTATGATCTTACTATTGGCTTTCACTTTTGGATGATTAAATATTTTTTCCACTTTTGAATGCTGCTGGTGAACTTTAATGACATAGCCTTTTTCATACAAGATTGTTTGAATTTTTTTGTATTCATCAATTCCTACAGACTGTGTTGGTGAAACTCCAGCTTCATGTAACAATTTCTCAGCTTCAGTCTTTTGAAGAAGGCATTTTGAACGACAAATACCACGCCATTTTCTATTCCATACTTTGGTGTTTTCACGTTCACTGTAGCAAATTCCCACAACAACAGCTCTTGCAAAACATAGTTGGTCATGATTGTCAATTTGAATAATAGATTGCTTCTTCTGGGTAAAAAACTTTGAATCTAATTCTGACGATCTATATTTGGGTTTTCCGCTGCCACTTGGTGGTATTGTATGTGTAATGTCAAATGTCATGAATCCATCGTTCAAGACGAAATCTGTATTCGATTGTAAAACTCGTTCAATTTCATTCAGCATAGTTTCACCTTGTAACTGGTCTGCAGCTAAAAAAGGAATATGGATTCCTATTTCCAACGAAGGATGATTGATGGTAATTCTAATCATATCCGTAGGGCTAGCATTTAACTTTCGAATGATTTCACGGGTAACATCGTCAAATAATCCAAGTAGTCTCTGAGGTGTTAATTCTTCAAATTTCTTAAAACTCAGCATCAGCACATGTGATTCTGTTTTAAATTTTCTTGACTTCTTATAACCCTTTTCTGTTAAATCATATAGACTTTTCATGTCTAAGTTAGAGTTGATACTTTCATCGTCGCTGTCATTTTCTTCTTTCAACGGTTTAGTTTTTTTCTTTTTTATTGCTGGAAATATCTCATCGTCACTTTCTTCTTTCAACGGTCTAGTTTTTTTCTTTTTTGTTGGTGGAAACACCTCATCGTCACTTTCACTGTCTGAATAGGTTATTATTCTTTTTCTTTTACCCATCGTTTTAGCTCTGAGTGAAAAGACAATAATGCAGAAGTGAGAAAAACTAACAATTTATATAGCCTCTCCGTTGTATCAGTGTATAAATAGAGACGATAGTTGTGAAAATCTATTCATTCTCCTACTCGATCTCAGACAGTACAGCTGATAAAAAAATATGAGCGAGTTAAAGCTGCAAAATACATCACCACTTAGAAAGAGGGTGTATCTGTATGTTAATCCATACACCCACGATTATGAGATCAGCAATATACCATCAAAGTATGATGTTAAACATATCGGAAACTATGTGGGATCATTTTTATCCCAGCAACATTTAGAAGAAAAAGATGTTTACCGTACTACCAGCTACAGAGTTTTGGATCAAGCGATGATTGACAAACGATATGGTGCGAATGGTGTGAGAACAAATATTTGTTTCACATGCAACGAAGCAGGACATTGGGCCAAAGAATGTCCAGAAAAAGAAAATCAGCTAGGAACAATTGTTTTTGTCTACGTGAATCCACACAGTCACGACATTGAGATTTTACCATCGTTTTACAACGTTGATGGTCTCAAAGATATAAAATTCGTCGGCACACTAAATTCATTCTGCAGTGAAAATACATGGAAAAAAAGTTCACCACAAGCTACATCCTCATCGCTTGAAACTCAGACCGTAGACATGCAGAGCGACACGACGGATATCAACGATTCAGAAATCTGCAAAATAACAGATGATTTAGAGACATTACGAAAAAATCTAAGAAACCAACAAACTTTGGATCTAAGAAAACAACAAACTTTGGATCTAAAAAACGAATTTTCTGCAGAACCGGGTTGTTCGTACGGAAAGGAAAAACAGCAAAACAACGAAAAGAAGAAAAAACGAGTAACAAAGAACTATTTCTTTTACAAATCAACAAAACACGAGGACAAAATCTGTCCAGATGTGGAATTAAAAACCAACGAAAGGAAAAGAAAACGTAAAACCAGATGTGAATCTGACATTCCAAAGAAAAAAGAAAAACATACTGAGTGAAAAAAGATTTCAATACAATATTGAATATAAACAAAAAAAGACTGACTTGATTTTTTTTCATTCATTTTTTGTCTTTACAGTTCATTCATTTTTACAGTTCATGATTTGATTTTTTTCATTGTACATAAGTTCTTTTTGAAATAAAAAAATATAAAATAATTACTTCTTACTTTTGACTTTTTTCTAGTTGTGACTGTAAGTCTTTTTACTTTTGACAATTTGAGAAGAAAGATCTTTCGTGCTAAATGGTTAGCCCTGAAAAGGGCTTTTTTTGAAGGATCTCACATTGACAGCCAGCTCTACGATTCTTCCGCCCGATCCACTGGGATGATTTCACACCCACAGTGTTCACAGCAAATCGTCGAACCTTCATCATCATCGTAAAATCCTTCATCTGTATCTGGACAGTTATGCTTCTGGCCAAGATACTCAAGTATGGTAAAACATTTCCCACACTCTATCAGACATCTGCTTGCACAGTGAGGGCACACAAGAATTCGAACCATTCTGGAACAAATATGATTTTATGTAAAATATCACTGGGCTTTATAGCTTTACAGGAGGATTGAACTAGATGACCCATGACGTCATTTTCTCCTATGTTTTTCCCGCGTCGGCGTTTCATTAACATTGTGCAATCAAATCGACGGTTATATCGGTGTTTTTTCACCACTCCTATTTCGATGTCACACAGTACAACTCGGTGTTTTCCGCCAGGTCCGCACTCTTTAAAAATTTCAATCCTCTGTAAACGTATAAAGCTCGACGTTATTTTATACAAAACACCATTTCTTTGATTCTCAGCTAACGATCACTTCGGAAGCAGTATCAATATTCAGAAGCAGTTTCAATATGAAGCACAACTTAGATGAAATCAACTTGGACGATTTTCCACCAGTGGAAAACAATGGAGACGTTCTTTCATCAGTTATAAATTCGACAATCATCAATCCACCACCGGAGTTAAATTCGGCAACCATCATTCCAGCGTCGGTGTTTGTCAACATTTATGAAGAGGTAAAGCAGCTAAATTTGAAGCAAGATAGCATGATGACCCGGATCATAGATCAGCTGGAGACTTTAAACAGACATTTGGAGGAAATTAAAACTTTAAGCGCAAGTACTGATCAGCTCAGTAGAAATATCGAGGTACTACGCCAACAGGATCAGTGCATTTCAACAACTCCTGTGAAGATTCCTGTGGAGTTCGAGTTTGATAAATCCAATCTTCACAACTTAGTGGACTCTATCGTAAGTGTTGTGAAGAAAAATCAACCAAAGAAAAAACAACCAGAGGAAAAACAGCCAAGAAAAACAACAAAGCGGAAATCTGAGGAAGATGCTAACCATCTCCACAAGAAGCAGCGAGTTGATCAAAAACCAACTACACCAATATTGACAGGCCAGGGCAAATACGGGAAAAACATTGACAATCACGTTGATTTCAAGATCCCGAAAAAACCAAAGACAGAGCGAAAACAACCAAGAAAAAACAACAAAACGGTAGGAATATGAAAACAAATATGAAACTCGTGGTGTTTTGCGAATTTGCATTGCATAAAATTTGTTATATACTGTTTTGCGATTAATTCATTGTAAATAATTCATTGCGAAAAAATAATTCAGTGCGATTTTTTTCATTGTGATTTTTTCATTGTGAATAATTCATTGTGAAAAAATATTTCAGTGCGATTTTTTCATTGTCAAGAAATTGTTTTTATGATGTATTGTAAAAATGTTTCCTTGTGATTTTTTTCATTGTCAAGAAATTTTTTATGATGTTTTACAAAAAATGTTTCATTGTGAATTTTTTCATTGTCAAGAAATTTTTTTCATTGTCAAGAAATTTTTTATGATGCTTTGCAAAAAAATGTTTCATTGTTTAGTTCTGTTCAGTAAATAAAAGTTCAAAAAACAATAGAGCTCTTCATTCTGTTTTTCCCCAAAGACTTGTTTTGTCTACATTTTTTCCATACACCGTCTCATAACTTTTTTGCTATATTAGCATGAAACGTAGCATGGAAAAAATGTATGTGCTTTCTGCCAGACCGAGCTCTTTAAAAAATCTCAATCCTCTGTAAACGTATAAAGCCCAGCGTTATTTTCACACATTCACCGTTTTTGGCTCTCAGCTAACGATCACTTCGGAAGCAGTATCAATATTCGGAAGCAGTATCAATATGGGGGAGATAAATTATCAACTACATGAGGCTCTCCAAGAATATCTAAATGCAGATCAACAGTTATTACAACTAAACACTCACTTTATAGGAGAGGAGAAATAAAACCAACTACAACCTATAACGCAGCTCTACAAAGATCTCGGCGAAAGATTACTTCAACTATTTTTAAAGACAACGTCTGACATCATCTTAGCCATTTACCAAGCGAATTTCGGATGTTGTCATTAGAAGTGGGAAAAAACATAACCTCCAAAAAACAAAACAGCCCTTTTCAGGGCTACCCAACTACCACGAAAGATCTATCTTTCTTCAAATTGTCATTTCTTCAAATTGTCAAACTTCTTTCTTTTAGAAGAGTTACACTCCAAAGAGTTACACTCCAAAGAGTAAGAATCATTCATAGATGCAGAAAAAAGACTAATCCCGACTCAATGATTAGGCAAATAGAAAAGAGAATTCATTCATAGAATAAAAAAAAGCTAAGTCCAACCCAGTGCTCAGTCTTTTAGAGAAAAAAATCATTCATAGATGTAAAAAAAAGACTAAGTCCAACTCAATGGTCAGGCTTTTAGAAAGAAAATTCATTCATAGAGTAAAAAAAGTCTAAGTTCAACTCAGTGCTCAGACATTTAGAAATCATTCATAATTGCAGAAAAAAACTAAGTTCAACTCAGCGATATAGGGACAAATTCCATTTAGAGAGAAAAAATCATTCATAGGATGAAAAAAACTAAGAAGTGATCCATTACACATATAAAACACTAAACTCTTGATTATTTTTCTCATTTACCATTAACTTTTCGTAAAACCTGAACCAGTATCGCACAATGTTTGGATTAACATTTTTTCTCTTATTGCTCTTCTGGTTAGAAGAAAGAGAACGTTTCAGATATATCAGACATGAAATTGAACATCTGATGCAAATGCTAGATAAAATGGAATCAATCAAAAGAAAGAGGGGAGGATAAAAAGTGTATTCTGCACAAAAAAGCAACTCTTTTCAGGGCTAGCTATCTTAAATAAAAATCTTTCTTTTCATTTTGTCAGAAGACTCATAATCAAAAAAGTCATAGGTTAGTTAAACTCTAGTTTTTTCTAACCCGAACAAGAAAATGTAACAAACCCACGGATTGGCCAACAATAAAACATTTAGTATTAGAAATAAAACGCTGGTTCTGATTGGATAACATTAATTTGGAGCCAAAACAGCATGAAACGCCGACGCGGGAAAAACATAGGAGAAAATGACGTCATGGGTCAACTAGTTCAATCCGTCTGAAAAGCTATAAAACCCAGCGACATTTCCCGCACATTGTTCATTTTCATTTTCACGATGGAAGAGCTAAGAAAGACGGTGGAAGAGCTAAGAAAGACGGTGGAAGAGCTAAGAAAGACGATGGAAAAGGCAGATCGACAGTTAGAAAAACTTGAAGCTGAGGCAGCGAGGAGACAGAGACATGGCTTCGAGGAGAAACTACTATTTACCGGGTGGGACTTTTGGGACTTTGCCCAATTACCACAAAGCAAGAAGGAGAAAAAGGAGTTCGTTGTGCCTTCTACTGAAGATTGGAGCAGCGATAACGAGCCACCATTTTCGCTGAAGTACAACCTGAGTGCACAGCAGCTAAAAATGCTAAAGAGACGGACGGATAGTAGCTGCCCAGCCTGCGGAAAGGTTGGAGGTTGTGCTTAAAAACACAACCTCCAAACCAGGTCCTTTTTTAGGACCACCCCAACAGCCCTTTTCAGGGCTAACCATCTACCACGGAAGATCTACCTTTCTTCAAATTGTCAGACGTAAGTTCTATCTTTTCTTAAAATTGTCATTTCTTCAAATTGTCAGACGAAAGTTCTACCTTCAAGCTGTTAGACGAAAGTTCTATCTTCAAGTTGTCATTTCTTCAAATTGTCACAGCTCTTTTCAGAGCTAACCCAACAGTCCTTTTCAGGACTAACCATCTACCACGAAAGATCTATCTTCAAGAGGTCAGACGAAGGTTCTATCTTCAAGCTGTCAGACGAAAAGTTCTATCTTCAAGTTGTCATTTCTTCAAATTGTCACAGCTCTTTTCAGAGCTAACTCAACAGTCCTTTTCAGGACTAACCATCTACCACGAAATATCTATCTTCAAGATGCCAGATGAAAGTTCTATCTTCAAGTTGTCAGACGAAAGTTCTATCCTCAAACTGTCATTGCTTCAAATTGTCACAGCTCTTTTCAGAGCTAACCCAACAGTCCTTTTCAGGACTAACCATCTACCACGAAAGATCTATCTTTCTTCAAAATTGTCATTTCTTAAAATTGTCAAACTTCTTTTAGAAGAGTTGCACTCCAAAAAGAGTTACACTCCGGAGAGTTACACTGCAAAGAGCAAAAAACTCAGAAAAAGACTAAGTCCAATCCAGTGCTCAGTCTTTTAGAAAGAAAAAATCATTCATAATTGTGGAAAAAGACTAAGTCCAACTCAATGGTCAACCTTTTAGAAAGAGAGAAAATCATTCATAGGGTGAAAAAAAGCTAAGTCCAACTCAGTGATATAGGATAAATTCCTTTTAGAAAAGAGAAATCATTCATAGAGATGCAGAAAAAAAGTCTAAGTCCAACTCAATAGTCAGGCAATTAGAAAGAGAAAAAATCATTCATAGGTGAAGAAAAAAACTAAGTCCAACCCAGTGCTCAGTCTTTTAGAGAGAAATTCATTCATAGAATGAAAAAAGCTAAGTCCAACTCAGCGATATAGGGACAAATTCCTTTTAGAAAAGAAAATTCATTCATAGATGCAGAAAAAAAGTCTAAGTCCAACTCAGTGCTCAGACATTTAGAAAGAAAAAATCATACGTAGGCGAAGAAAAAACTAAGTCCAACTCAGTACTCAGGCATTTAGAAAGAGAAAAATCATCCATAGGGTGAAAAAACTAAGTCCAACTCAGTGATCAGGCTTTTAGAGAGAAACCACTTAAAGGCCAAGTAGTGGCTAGAAGTAAACAATAAAGCAATCCTAATAGCATATGGGGTAAAAAACTAAGTCCAACTCAGTGCTCAGTCTTTTAGAGAAATCATTCATAATTGCAGAAAAAGACTAAGTCCAACTCAGTGATCAGGCTTTTAGAAAGAAAATCATTCATAGGTGAAGAAAAAAGTCTAAGTCCAACTCAATGTTCAGACATTTAGAAAGAGAAATCATCCATAATTGCAGAAAAAGACTAAGTCCAACTCAGTGATCAGACATTTAGAAAGAGAGAAAATCATTCATAGGGTGAAAAAACTAAGTCCAACTTAATGTCCAGGCATTTAGAAAGAGAAAAATCATCCATAAGGTGAAAAAAACTAAGTCCAACTCAGTGATCAGACTTTTAGAAAGAGAGAAAATCATTCATAGGGTGAAAAAAACTAAGTCCAACTCAGTGATCAAGCCTGACAGATCCCTATAGAGCATTCGAAGATGTATCATTTTTGGCCGGCCCCTTTGCCTTTAATTGCAGAAAAAAATCCACTCAGGGAAGGTAGAATAGGTAAAAATAGGGAATATAAAAAATGCAAATTCCTTCGGGAGGGCAGAATAGGGACAAATTTCTTTCAGGGAGGGTGATCTAGCCCACTCAGGGAGGAGAGCCTAGCCACCTACCCTGGCCTGGTAGGTGGCTAGGCTCTCCTCCTATACTACTCATATCATGTACCACATCATTGGAAAAGACGGTGAATAAAGTTTACACTTTGAATAAAGTGATTCTGATTTTAACAAAAAAATAATAATTACCATCAGCAGATGAGTTTGAAATTCGTCTTTCTGAAGTGCCGTTTGATTTTTTTGTAATAAGATGTTCCGAGCATTTTTTTGTGAACACGATATTTGTGTAAAAAGACTTGTACTTTTTGAGATCCTTGGTGTCAGTCATCTGTTGCATACTAGTATTTGTTGTGTGTGTGAAGGAGGAGAGTAAAAGTAGTTAACGAGTGAAACTGAAATTGCCTTGAAGTATATTCTACCCTTGGAAAGTTAAATACTATTTATGTTCTGTTTTGTAAAAGTACCCGCAATTACTTTGTTTCACTTTAAAGACTTACCACCTGTATTGGTTGGTCAAGACTTTCTTTCATACTTGGCCGATCAGAAAGCTCTTGAAATCTAGAATTCAAGCTGAATATAGGCATTTACGTGGATACCTGGCATTTTTGTCTCTTTATCAGACTACAAAATTTTAGAATTGATCAAATTCCGCGCATTTGCAGACGACAAATTAATTAAACATGGCTCAAGTAATTCTATTTGTCCAGGAAAGGTGAAATGCTGGTTCCCAACATTTTCTCCTTTTTCTCACAAAAGCCTTCCTTTGTAGGGTCATTTTTCTCAGAATTCTTTCAAAACCTATCCTATTCTGTGCCGTTAAAATACTGGATTCAATGGTAAAGTTATATTACTTACCCTTAACCACACAACCCGAGTTTTAACGACCCTGATAGAGAAGGTTTTTGAAAACGTGGGAAAAGAAGAAAATGCTGGTAACCAGCATTTTCTCCTTTTCCCACAATGTTTTCTACCCTGCCAAAGAAAGAAATATCATCACTTACGCTACATTTCATTTGTCTTCTGCAAATGCTTTCAATTTGGTTAAGTCTAAAATTATGAAGTTAGGTAAAGGGTTAAGTTACCAATATCTGGACTATCGAACTATATCTTTGAAATCAACATGCGTATCTAATAGATTACATTGAAACAGGTGTATTGTTAAATTTTTCATTCTAATCCAAAATAGAGTTACAACTGTTTCTTAATTTTAAATAGTAGATTAAACTGACCGACTTTTATTTCTGCCTTTGTTTCTTTCTTTAAATAGTTTGACCCTTTCCCGGGGACAATTCAATCGTTTTTTTTTTTTCTCATTAAAAAAAAAGCTCAAAAACCACATAAACAGTCGCTCAGTTTATGCAATTTCTCTATTTGTAAAGTGCAATGCTTTTTAAGTTATTCATGTTTTAAAATTGGACAAGTCTAAAGATTGGCGGGAAGGAGTGATGCCTTTTCACTGTCGCTAAAAACAGTTTTTGCAGACGGCGTAAATCAAGATCAGACTGTACACAAAGTACAGTCTGATCCTGACCTACACTGTCCGCTATTTGACTTTGAGCAATAACCAGAGATATTTCACTGATTTATTATTTTCATGTCTAGTGCAACGAGACTGGATTCATTCGGCTATGAAAGAGCTATAGTCTTTTACAGTTCGGTTTAATCGTGCCACTTACGAATAGTATTACCGGCTTGGAAGAGGTTCTGTCTTTGGAGATGATATAGAAACACCGGAAACGCATGTGAAGGTGCACTGCCAGTCTTTAACACGTCCGGAAAAAACTGTTGAAAACGGCGTTATACACTGAAAATAACAGTTATTGTATACAGAGGAAAGATGAATTACGTTATATAGTCACTCGTTTTGACTGGCTCTGGGAAAAAATTAAAACCGCGGTGGGGTATAGGTTAGATATGAACCATGCTTTGTGAAAATGGGGCTTAATGCATCTTCGTGATGCATTATACCGAGCAAGAAAACATCACATAATTAGGGAACGTTAAAATCCACTTTGTATTACAACCGACTAATTAACAAGGTGGACTGGCCCTTTGACATGTAGAAAATTGACCGAAAGCAAAAAGTTTCGGCCCAGGTTGGCATAATTATGTCAATACTTTCTGCAGATGCATTAACCCTTTCCCAAACGACAAAATTTTGGACTAGACCAAACTGAAAGCACTTGCAGACGACAAAATAAACGTAACTCAAAAAACGAAATTTGTTTCCAGCAGGGCAGAAAACATTGTGGGAAAAGGAGAAAATGCTGGTTACCAGCATTTTCTCCTTTTCCCACAATGTTTTCAAAAGGCTTCTATCTCAGGGTCGTAAAAACCAGGGATTGTTTGGGAAAGGGTTAAACACCCTTTTCAAAGAGCATGGCTCAGATTATCTACGTACAGTAAAATTTCTGTGTGTGAAAGTTTGAAAATCCAATACTTTTGATGAATAATTATGCTTTCAAGTGGTTATTATTTCAGCTAGGTCGACTGAACAATAAACCACTGGAAACTTGGGAAGTTTCGATCAGAGATCAGATTACAAAATAACGGTCTAAAGTCCTACATTCAATCATTGTAAATCTCGAATCTTTCAATTTGTGCACGAATTGACAGAGCAGGCGACGGAGGTTGAGTTTGAACTGTATTCGACAATAAAATTATTATCTGAGGATGTTTGAGAGGTTGGAAATTTATATGAAACATGATTGCTTTTCCAGATAACAATATCTTAGTCTTGACTACAGTGAAAGATTTGTAGATGACAACATATATGTTGCTCACTAAATATGGCATTTGCCTCTGAAAAGTTTTAAAAAAAAATGTCATTGACGATTTTCACTGATGGTTATACATGTATCCGACTTGTACAACAATGTACATGTAGTTACTGACTGACAACAGTAAAATTTTTAATGTTATAGTGGCCGGAAATTGGTTATTGTATACCAATAAATAGGGTAAGGTACTCAGCACACAAGATGTATGTATAATTCTCTCTTATTAGGAAGGCTTCTGAAGTTCAGACGTTTGCAAACTCAAATGCATGTATAACAATAGCCATGACTGAACTGAGATATTATATGCCTGGTTGCATTTACTAACAATGTAGATAAAAGATCAGACTGTACAGACCATGCTGCCTAACCTTGAATCTGAACGGTCTCTTACCTAGGACATTCTGACCAGTAAGCGTTGAAAAAGGAAAACATGTATATGGGCGTTGTTCAATTGATTTTCTTTTCCTGGTTGTATTTGGCCTTGTACTGAAATATTGACATTTGTATCTTTTTGCTCATCCTCGGTGACCCAGTTTCGATTCATTCTGTAATCGCCCCTGGGATATTTCGCTGGCGTTTCCTCGTTTTCATGAATTATTCATGAAGCATTTTAATTGGTGATCTCAATTTTTCTTTGAGAAAATTTAAACTATTTTTATCACAAATACGCCGTCATTTCTATTTTTTACTTGTCGATATCCAATCACATCATTCGTTGCAAATCAAGCTTAGCGATACTTTAAATATGACGGCGCCCATCAACACCACAATCGACACAAAGATCGATAGTGTTGTCCCTGTATTGCAGAATGGCATATCTCACAGGAGACAAGCACGCCGACGGCCGCCATATTTGTTGACAACCTCGGGTTTTTTCCAGGGTTATTTTTAGTAACGGAAGAAATGAAATTATCCTCTCTACAAGAGAGTATCATTATGTAATCGATCTTTCGATTGGCTATTAGAGTACTTCCCGACCATATGAATAATCATAAGAAATAACGATTTGCTAGTCAATTTTCCCAGGGGTGATGCATGGAGAGCGTTGTCTGCGCATGTCATATTCTTCGAAGATTCGACCTGTCTGCTATGTCGCATCACCCATCCCCGTATACCTGGGAAAAGTAGGGCCTATACCGAAGCTATAAGCCTATTACCCAAGCATGTAGGGGCTGTTTTAATAAATTGCCGGTGCATAGGTTACAGGCTAGCCGATCATAGCTGAATGAATCGCACCAGGTAGCGTTTTATTGAGTAAACGTTTATTTCATTTTGAAATTCAAAGTAACGGTTGTTGTTTTGAAAAGTAGTCCGGTTCTGTACCCAGAATGCTCAAATTAGATAGATGTGTATTTGTAGAATGCCATCTAGCGGGAGATAATGGCATGGAGAGTAACGTAATGCTTCAAACCTGGGTTCCGAGGATGGTTTTTGCTAATCGTTTACAAATTCTGTTTGATGGGACAAAATGGCTTTAAGTAAACGTTGAACAATGGAGTATAATTTACTCTTTCAATATAAAAAGCAAATAGGGAAGCTTTTTGAAGATGGCATTGATCAAGATCAGACTGCATGGTATGTGCAGTCTAATCTTGAATCTATACCGTCCACTAGTTAAGTCAAGCTTCCAAGATAAAAAATTCTGTCTGGATTTCAGTGGATTGTATTTTCAGCCAACTAAAGAGGCTAGAGTTTATGATGATGGTACATGGCTATAAGTGAGTGCATAGTCTAGTTTCATGTCTGAAAGTTTTAGAAAGCAGATCCTCCTGTTAGATCAAACCTTCTCTTATTGTTTTTATAAACCCCCTTTGTTTAAAAGATACATCTTTACTGGTTTTTTTTTTCAGCCAGTTTTCATCCAGTTTTTAACCCAATTCATCCTTATTTTATGAAACTATAATCATTCTTGTACCTTCAAGCAGGGATCGTATATAAGATCCCTGCTTCAAGCTAAATGGTGGCCCTTACTGCTACAAAGTTGCACAAATTACGACGCATAGAAAATGCATTTCATGTTTTGGAAGCCTTCATAGAAATCGTTGTTCTCGTTTCCAGTTTTAAATGAGGACAAATTCCTAGAGTTTTTCTATCCTTTACACCATATATACTGGTAACTTATCTATATTTACACAGCTGAGCCATTCTACACCATTTCAAGTTTTAACAGCTTTTTTTCTCTCTAGCTGAATGAATGTATACTTAAATTTGTTACAATGCCTGTAAGCTATGAAACCTTGTATGAAATGAGCAGCATTACCATACATGTATATGAAAGGACAAAAGTAAATGTGGATGAGCCACAGTCTGTGAATAGGGGTCTTAATGTATCTGCAAAAACTATCCACCCATGTTGCCTGTGTGGTCTGTACAGGCTGACATGGGTCGAAACCTTTTGCACTTGGTCAGTTTTCTGCATGCCATAGGACCAGTCTACCCCATGATTCAGTCAGTGTTGTTAGATGAAATGGATTCAATGGATCTAAAATTATATGATGCCTTGCTTGGTATATTGTATCACGCAGATGCATTAAACCCCACTTTGCCAGAGCATGGTTCATAAATAAGGACAAAAATTGGTAAGTATTGGTATATGAAAGGACAAAAAGTTGATTAATTTCCTCCTGCAACAAACTTAATAGCATTGTTACAAAATATCAATAATTGGGATTAAGATTTAATACTTTACCACACAATCTCGACTTTTAATAACAATGAAAAAGAAAGTTTTTGAAAACATTGTGGAAAAAGAAGAAAATGCTGGTAACCAGCATTTTCTCCTTTTCCCACAATGTTTTCTACCCTACTTACAATAAATTTCAATTTTTGAGTCGCATTTATGTTGTTGTCTGCAAATGCTTTCAATTTGGACATATCTGAAGTTTTATTGTCTGGTTAAAAGTTAATACACAAATACTTGTAAAACATCATGATAAAAGTAAGAAGAAAAAATCAGTTATGAACAATTTCTCCTAATGCCATTATGTTTTCATGAGTAGTCTTCTGAAAAAACATAAAAATTCATCAGCAGGAGGCTAGGAGTAAATCTACATCTGAAACAAGGAAACAGAAAGAACAATAGTTTCTGATCCCTTAACCCTTTACTATACAACCATGAGTTTTAACAACCCTGAAAAATAAGGCAGCATTTTCTCCTTTTCCTACAATGGTTTCTACCCTTCCGCATGCAAAACCCATCGTGTAAGCTGTTTGATTTACCATCTGCAAATGTTTTCAATATGACCCTGAAGAAGAAGAGAGAACATTGTTGGAAAGGGAGAATTTGACATTTTCTCCTTTTCCCACAATGTTTGCTACAATTCTTTACAATACAATCCTGAGTTTTCCAGACCCAGGAGAATAAGACTTTTGAAAACATTGTGGGAAAAGCAGAAACTGCTGATAACCAGCATACTTCTGGTTTTTTTTTTCCACAATGCTTTCTACCCTTTTGCATGCAAAACCCATCATTTAAGACAGATTGATCTTTGAAAGGATAGAAAACAATGTGGAAAAAAGACAAAATGCTGATTGACTTCTTTTTTTTCCTTTTCCCACAATATTTCCAAAAGCCTTCTTCCAAAGGGTTGTTGAACCTTGAGATTGTGTGGTAAAGGGTTAAAAGGCTAATAATACTTCAGTTATTCCATGTGGTAAGTGATCTAATCTATAGTTTGACAACTTTGTTGAACCAAGTATGAAACTACAGTTGTTACATTGTTCTCACCAGCCATAATAAACAGTCCTACTTCTGACATCCAGAACTTGGATGTCTCTTCAAGCTGACCATGCAACCTTCTGTAGAAAAAGGAAAAAAAAAAACTTGTGATGAAATATGATGTTGAGGCAAAGATAAAAAACTGTTAAGTAACATGTTACTGTTTGCACATTTCACATTTGCCACATTTTTTTCCAAAGGAATAAATCTAAGAGGCACCAAAGCAGTTGTTCTGGCAAGATGTTTTAGCTCATAAAAAATTTAAATTTTTAGACTTGTCCATTTTGAAAGCACTTGTGGACAAAAATTTTAGTTTGGTTCAAATGGTGGTATATATCTTTTGAAAGGTTGAAAAACATTTTGTGGACAGGAAAAAATGCTGGTAACCTCCATTTTTTTCTTTTCCAGCAAAATTTTTGAAAGCTTTCTGCCACAGGATTGTTATAATACAGGTTTAACATATTACTACAACTTCCTGAAACAAATTTCGCATAAAAACACTTTGACAACATGCTTGTTGAATATGGATAGCATAAAATGATTTTAAAAGTTTATTATACCGCTATATGAAAGCATTGTGGAAAAGGGAGATAGAGGTTTTAATTAGAATTTCCCCGTATTCTTCTTGTAGCATGCAATTTCTCCCTTTGAAACAAGATCTCCTAATATTGTCTGCCAAAAAAATACCCACAGAAAGTTGTGTTTTAATTAAATAAACATGCATACATATAAATGTGCATATGTATGAACATACATGCCTATTTATAAGTTTTCAAAGATTTGAATTAATTGATATGAATAAAATGGAAGAAAACAAAAACAGTATATTGCCATTATGTATTTAATACAGCAATGAGCATGAATGATACTAGAAATACATGAACATGTTCACAGAATTTTTACATTTACAATAACTTTACAATTATTCAAAGTAACCTTTGAACCTCAATAATTTCACACACACTAACAAAAAAGCTAATATTTTGCTGCTTTTAACCAGTATTTCATGGTAACTAGTATTTTCAACAATGTTTCCAAATCCTTGCAGAGACAAAATCCTTTCTTTGAGCCATATTTAACTCTTTACCACACAACAAAATTTTGGACTAGACCAAATGGAAGCATTTGCAGATGACTATAGTAGCTTAAATAATAATTTCTATCTTTGATAGGGTAGAAAATATTGTGGGAAAAGAAGACAATGCTAGTTACCAGCACTTTCTCCTTTTCTTACAGTGTTCTCAAAAGCTGTCTTCTATAGGATTGTTAAAATTCGGGATTTTTGGTATAGGGTTAATATTTCCTCCACAAATGCTTTCAGTATGGTAGAGTCTAAATTTTCCTTGTTGGATAAAGAGTAAACTCCTTTCCATGTCAAGATCTAAACTTGGTTCATTGAAATATTTCAAGCATCTGTAAAACTATTTACTTCTTAAAGTAGTCAAGATCTCAAAAACATGAACATATATGTACATATTTTTAATGTCTATTTAACACTTTACCACACAATTCTAAATTTTCACAACCCTGAAGGCCACTGGAAACATTGTGAGAAAAAGACAAAATGCTGGTTACCAACTCTTCTTACAAGAGCGTTTTCTGACCTTTTGAAGACAAATCTCAACTTTTGCAACATATCCTCTTAGTTAACAGCAACTGCTTTCAATTAAGACCAAGGCTTAAACTTAGTCGTCTTTTTAATGTTTTTGACGTAATTAAGACAGGATCTTTCTTTTTGTAATAAGTTAATGTATGTTGATATATGCCAATTGGTATTCTGAAAAGTCCAATACCATTGACTATATATGGACAAACAGAACCTTATCACAAAAAGAAGGAAATTGTCTGCATTACATCGAAAACAGGACCATAGAAATAAACTCGACAATGACCAATACAACAAAACTTATTACAGGTTATTATACCCCCCAAAACTCTGTTTGGGGGGTATATAGGAGTCAGCTTGTTGGTCGGTCTGTCCGTCCGTCTGTCTGTCCGTCGGTCGGTCTGTAGCTTTTTGTCCGCTCTATTTCTCATAAACTACTGGACGAATTTTATTCAAACTTCACAGGTAAACTCAGTATCAAGCAGAGATGTGCATATGAAATGTTGGTTATGGTTCATTGATTTTTCATTGAGTTATGGCCCTTTAATGAAATTTCTTGTCCGCTCTTTTTCTCATCAACTATTGGACAGATTTGGTTCAAACTACACAAATAGACTCAGTATCAAGCAGAGATGTGCATATCCTATTTTGGTTATGGTTTATTTAGGTTTCATGGAGTTATGGCCCTTTGATGATTCTGGACAAATTTCTTTCAAACTTCATGGATAGACTTTGCACTCAGCAAAGATGTGCGTATCATAAATTGTTCTTAGTTAATTAAATAAAATTTCCAAGAGCTAAGCCCTTTTTTGTCGTTCTCTTTATGACGGTGCCCTTGCTGAATTGAATTTAAATTATACTTTTGATAGAATACTTTTAACACAGCTGTCCGTCCGTCGGTCGGTCTGTAGCTTTTTGTCCGCTCTATTTCTCATAAACTATTGCACAAATTTTATTCAAACTTCACAGGTACACTCAGTATCAAGCAGAGATGTGCACATGAAATGTTGGTTATGGTTCATTGATTTTTCACTGAGTTATGGCCCTTTCATGAAATTTCTTGTTAAAAAGAGATTTTAGCTTCCACTTACTGTTTTATACAGAGATTTGTGTAAATTCACCATTTAAATTTATTATTATACCCCCGCAAAACGAATGTTTTCAGGGGTATACTGGAATCAGCCGGTTTGTCTGTTTGTCCGTCCGTTTGTTCGTCCGTGTGTCCGTCTGTGTACAAATAATTGCCTGTTTCTGTCAAAGCGCTGGCCGGGGTATTAAGTCACATTCAGTGACAGCTCTAGTTTCTACAGAAATGATGTACTTTAGTTAGTTTAATTCTTTACCAGACAACAAAATTTTGGACTCAACCGCATTCAAAGCATGTGCAGACCACAAATTAAATGTAGCTCAAATGATGATTTCTGTCTTTGATAGAGTAGAAAACATTGTGGGAAAAGGAGAAAATGCTGGTTACCAGCATTTTCTCCTTTTCCCACAATGTTTTCAAAAGGCTTCTTCCTTAGGGTCGTTAAAACTCGGGATTGTGTGGTAGAGGGTTAAAAGGATACCTTACACCAGTATTTCACTTATATCACAACAACAATTCGTCTAAAATGTATTGTATACATTTCACAAGAAGTAGGATAGAGACGTGTAGTGTTTTACCAAAAGAAACTCATTCAACTTCAAGACCATTGGTGCCACAGGAGATAAGATCAACAACCATTTGAATACATGTTTGATGCCTATACCACTGAGCCATGAAGGACACCTATATTTCTTTGGTAATGAAGGTCGGAAGTAAATACATATGAGCCATGCTCTGTGCAAAGGGGGCATCTGTAAAAATTATTGACCTTGTTCAGTCTGCTCAGCCCATGCAGGCTGACCTGGATTGAAATTTTTTGCTCTTGGTCAATTTTCTGCACATAAAAAGACCAGTCTACCTACTGATTCAGCCGGTTTTTAGACAAAATGGGTTTTATAGAACCATAATCATGTCATGACTTCCTTGGTGTTATGCATCACAGAGCTGCATTAAACCTCCTCTTGCCGCAGCATGGCTGGCTCATATACATTAATTTATATGTTCTGATTTCATAGCAAAACTTTATCTTTCAAAACTTAACCCTTCATCACATCATCCAAGTTCTAATGTTTAGAGGCAACACAAAGACACTTACAAGTCAAAGTTTAACACCAGCCTTGGCATATATGGAAACCTGAATGTAAATTGGTTATGGATAGAATACTTAGGTACCGATTGATTAATCCTTTAATTGGCACAGGAGACCAATGCAGCTTTTGTAGATCAAGATCAGACTACAGATCATACAGCCTTAACTTTTATCTAAAACATCTACCTGTTTCTACACTATGATCTTAACTCTTTACCAAACGACAAAATTTTAGACTGGTCCAAATTGAAAGCATTTGCAGACGACAAAACAAAGGTGACTGAAGAATTGAAATTTGTTTTGGGAAGGGTAGAAAACATTGTGGGAAAAGGAGAAAATGCTGGTTACCAGCATTTTCTCCTTTTCTCACAATGTTTTCAAAAGGATTTTTTCACAGGGTCGTTAAAAGTCGGGATTGTGTGGTAAAGGGTTAAAGTGTTTTCAGTTGCTTTGGAAAGGTGTTTTCTTGCATAGAAAAAAAGACAGACCTTGGATATTCATTTGAGCCATGCACTGGGAAAAGGGGTCTTAATGTACCTGCATAAGGTATCAACCCAGGTCAGACTGCGTAGTCTGCCTCATGAATCAGCTGGTTGCTAGACAAAATGAATTTCACAGATCCATAATAATGCAATGACTTGCTTGGTATGATGCATCAAAGACACACATTAAACCCCTTTTTGCCAGAGCACCTCTCATTTATTTGGTGACCTGAGAGTTAATTATGCAAGACTACATTGAAGTCAGGAGTTCTGAACAGTTCTCCCCTTTTCTGGTATGTCTGTATTTGTCACTGAGGTCTGGCTACTTCCAGCTTGAGACAAATCACATGTAACATGAAACTGATTCACTCTTATACATGTACCTATGTTGAGCTTCTTGACCAAGATAAATGTGTGAGCCAATCAAAGGGCTCACCTTACAATATACACAGATGGTCAGTATTTGAAATGGTCAATAAAGATCCATTACTATTATACCAACACAATTTTTTACCCCACCACTCCTGATGAAAAGTTATTGAAAACATGGCAGAAAAATCATAAGTTGTTTGTTCCATGCGAACGCTCATTTTCCTATATATTTTCTGTATAAGTCAATTGGTATTTTTGTTTCTTCAAATATTCATACTTTTCAGAGGGAGGTGGGAGGCCAAAATTGCTTGTAAGTTAATGAGTTAAAATACCATATGATACAACATGCACTTAACAATATATCTCAGTCATGAAAGAAATCAGTTATTCTTCATATCTGTCAATATTGCTTGAAAACTAACAACACATTACCTCCCGAAACTAATCTTAGCAGACAACTATGAAAATATCCTTGTGAAATATGGATTATTAATATCAACTGAACTTTCAATGCATGTAAATATGTGAAAAGATTGCGTCGAAAGGAGAAACTGCTTGTTGCTTGTTAAAAGCAGTTTCTCCTTTAGTTACAATAAAAATATCTGCTACCAAAAAAAAAAAGGTACTGATTAGAGGAAATAAAATTAAACACAAGTGTTGATGACCTTCAATTGAACAACTACAACACTAACTGACTTCCTCATACACTTCTTCCTGTTCCGGTCTGTCGCCCTCCTCTTGCACTGCGCTGGTTGTCGTACCATCCTCATCTGCAGCGTTGGGCACCCATAGGCCCGACTCTACACACCGCTTCATATGATATTCAGCTTCCTCTTTTGGCATTTCTAGGACCACTTTTTGTAACAAAGCAATGTCTTTCTTGTCAAAGCACTCTTTCATACTCTGTGATATCAAAATATTGAATATGATATTGGGACAGAGATGAATATCATCTTGAATGTGAGTTGGTGACATAAACTTATATTAAATAAGCCACTGTGATAGATATCACAAATATGGCAATTATCACGATATTAACTAATTAATACAGTAATTGATTGGATGGTGTTTTATGCTGCTTTCAATATTATTTCAGTCGTATCACTACCATAGCTTGCTTATGTATGTATATTATACCCTTCACATCTTTGATTCTCCGGCACACAACAATTTTACAGACTGGTCCTAATTGAAAGCATTTTACGGATGTCAGAATTTTATACCCTTCACATCTTTAACTCCTTAACCACAAAGTTTTATACCCTTCACATCTTTAACTATTCATCATAGAACAATATTTTAGACTGGTCCCAGCTGAAAGCATTTTACAGACAAAAAATTGAATTCGACTCATACGATGGAATTTTTCTTACGAAGGGTATAAAACATTGTGGGAAAGGGAGGAAATGCCGGTTACACGCATTTTCTCCTTTTCCCACAATGGTTTTAAAAGGCTTCTTTCCAAGGGTGGTTAAAACCCAGCACTCTTGTAATAGATTAATCACATTTACAGCAGAAAACTTCCTAGAACAAGAGGGCCATGATGGCCCTAAAGTCGCTCACCTGAGTCTTTTGACCAAACATGACCCATTTTCAATCTCTTTTGAGATACCATGACAAACAATCTACTAAGCTTTCATAATTATTGGACTGAAAATTTGGCCTCTAGCATATACACAAGTTTTTTCTAGAATTTCTCTCAGTGACCTACTTTTTAGCCAACCATAGCCAATTTTCCCATTGTAGATATTATCAAAACAAAGATCCTGACTACCTTTCATACGTATTGGACAGAAAATGTGGCCTATAGAGCATACACAGGTTTTTTCTAAGATTTGAACTACTGACCTAGTTTTTGACCCAACATGACCAATTTTCAAAGTCATCTGAGATGTCATCAAGTAAAACATTCTGACCAACTTTCAAGAAATTTGGACTGAAACTGTGACCTCTAGAGCGTACACAATGTTTTTTTTAAGATTTGACCCAGTGACCTAGTTTTTTGCCTGACATGACCCATTTTCAAACTTGTCCAAAATATCATCAAGACAAACATTCTGACCAGGTTTCATGAGTATCTGACCGAAAATGTGGCCTCTAGAGCGTACATAAGGTTTTTCTAAGATTCGACCTTGTGACCTAGTTTTTGACCCGACATGACCCATTCTCGAACTTGACCGAGATATCATCAAGACAAACATTCTGACCAATTTTCAAGAGTTTTTGGCTGAAAATGTGGCCTCTAGAGCGTACACAAGGTTTTTCTAAGATACTATCTAGTGACCTAGTTTTTTGCCCGACATGACCCAGTTTCGAACTCGTCCGAGATAGCATCAAGACAAACATTCTGACCAAGTTTCATGAGTATCTGACTGAAAATGTGACCTCTAGAGCGTACACAAGATTTTTCTAAGATTTGACCTAGTGACCTAGTTTTTTACCCGACATGACCCATTTTCACACTCGTCCGAGATATCATCAAGACAAACACTCTGACCAAGTTTCATGAGTATCTGACTGAAAATGTGGCCTCTAGAGCATACACAAGGTTTTTCTAAGATTTGACCTAGTGACCTAGTTTTTGACCCGACATGACCCATTCTCAAACTCGACGGAGATATCATCAAAACAAACATTCTGACCAACTTTCAAGAGTTTTGGGCTGAAAATGTGGCTTCTAGAGTGTACACATGGTTTTTCTAAGATTTGACCTAGTGACCTAGTTTTAGACCCGACATGACCCATTTTCGAACTCGTCGGAGATATCATCAAGACAAACATTCTGACCAAGTTTCATGAGTATCGGACTGAAAATGTGGCCTCTAGAGCACGAACAAGGTTTTTCTAAGATTTGACCTAGTGACCTAGTTTTTGACCCGACATGACCCATTTTCGAACTTGTCCGAGACATCATCAAGACAAACATTCTGACCAAGTTTCATGAGTATCTGACTGAAAATGTGGCCTCTAGAGCGTACACAAGGTTTTTCTAAGATTTGACCTAGTGACCTAGTTTTTCACCTGACATGACTCATTTTCGAACTCGTCCGAGATATCATCAAGACAAACATTCTGACCAGGTTTCATGCGTATCGGACTGAAAATGTGGCCTCTAAAGTGTACACAAGGTAAAAGTTGACGACAGATGACGCACGACGGACACCGGACTCAGCATGATCACAAAAGCTCACCATGAGCACTTTGTGCTCAGGTGAGCTAAAAACAATACGAAAAATCAGCATAATTGAAAGTTTAGCATGAGAATATTAGAAAAATCATTGTGGTAGACTTAGAAATAGCTGCAATGTTTTTCAAAAGCCGTCTGCTACAATATGGCAAAAAAGTTTGCAGACAGGGAATGAATCGACTTACTTCAGGTAAACTTTCAAATACTTCAACCGGATCTAACCCTCCAGGCCCAAGTCTTTTCTTTCTTTCCTCCTGTTAGAAAAAAAATATCTTGTTAAAGAAAAACAAAAATGCACACAAAATCATACAAGTTTATCAATAATTAAACATAGGCAATTATTCATCAGCAATTACATTTTAAACCCATTATCTCCATTGAACAGTCAATTTTTATCAGCAATTACATTTTAAACACATAATCTCCATTAAACACAGTCATTTTTTTATCAGCAATTACATTTTAAACACATTATCTCCATTGAACAGTCATTTTTTTTATTAGCAATTACATTATCTCTACTGAACAAATTTGTTACAGGAGACCACTCCTTCATGCATGGCTTCATCCCGATCTAAATACAATACCTAACAACTGCGTTACAGAGAATTCTCTTTAGCTCAGTGGTTATGGTATTGGCCTTTCGTCCGGGCATTCTAGGTTCGAATACTGCCCGGTCCCTGTATTTCTGCCATGCATTTGTTCATTTGTTTCTTTGTTACGGACTTTGTTAGTAAGATGGGGGCTCATCCGAGATTGGCCACTGAGCCATTAATCCCATTTGTTGTCCAAAAACGGACTTTTTGCCTGGTCATCAATAAAGGATGACTTTAAGAGGGGGTGTGTTATGGAAGACCACTCCTTCATGCATGGCTTCATCTCGATTTAAATACAATACCTAACAACTGTGTTAGAAAGAATTCTCTGTAGCTCAGTGGTTATGGTGTTGGCCTTTCATCCGGGCGTTCTAGGTTCAAATCCTGCGCGGTCCCTGTATTTCTGCCATGCATTTGTTCATTTGTTTCTTTGTTACAGACTTTGTTCGTAAGAAATTGTAATACAAATTTATCAGTAATACAAATTTATATGCATTGAACACAAAGTCTATAAAATTTATCTTTAGCAGACAACTCTCTGCTGCTTGACTCTTTACCTAAAAATCCCAAGTTTTAACATCCCTGAAGAAAAAAAAAAACCGAGTACTTTTAGCCCATGAAAGAGATTGAGATAATTCATTTGGCGTTGAAATAGTCAATAATAAAATCTGAAGTGACAGAAAACTATTATCACCTCTTCATACTCCTTCATAGCCTCCTCTAGCTTGACTTTGGCTCTGGCCCTGATTCTTTCCTTAAAACCTTCTAGCTCATCATTAAAGGCATCTCGGTATTCCTTTTGTGCCATCTTAATTCTGGAGGAATAAAAGTAGATAAAAACTGCGATATAGCACATAACTCCTTCTCTAAAACAGACATCTTTGTAACAAGCATCCTTGGTTTACAAACTTCACATCTAGTACCGTCTTTGATTAACTCTTTACCAAACGCTAAAATTTTAAACTGGTCAATATTGAAAGCATTTGCAGACAACAAATTAAATGTGAACAAAAAAACTAAATACTGCCTTCAATAGGGAAGAAAATATTTTGGGAAAAGCAGAAAATGCTGGTTACCAGCATTTTCTCCTTGTGTCACAGTGTTTTCAAAGGCCGTTTACCACATGACTGTTCAAATGCTGGATTGTGTGGCAAAAACAGTACTTAATCAAATTTCAATACAATGGGAGCAATCTTAATGAGGGAGATCGGGACACACTTACCTATGTTACAAAGAGATCCATAGGTTGATTCCTATACACTCCAATAATCATCCACATTGCCAGGTATGACCCTCTGACACATTAGCATCTGTTCAAAACTTCTTTGATATTGTAGCAGACAAGTGAGTTTTTAAAACCACATGGTAAACGAAAACAAGAGCACTGCATCCAGGTGCCAATGCTTGGCTGCAAGTGCTTGATTTTCAGTGAAAATTGTAAGTTGAAAAGGGGCATAACTGAGTCAAAAATACCTTGATAGTTTTCTGCCCTTGTTGTATAGGTTCCCCATTTGATAGTTAACAACTTGTCCACGTTTGAAGAAAATATCTTCAGCAATAACAGGGTATTGAAAATGTCAAAGTTTTTGCACGACGATGCTGCAGAAGACTACGACGCCAGGGCTCCAAAAACAGCCAATCTAAAAATTCTCTAAACAATCTTTTTTTTTTCTTGAGCTACAATTCATTCTAAATGTATTCAATCATATATAGTAACTACTAATTGCTTTTGTACTATTCACTATAGGTATGATCCATTACTTTACAGCGAAATGGCAAAGTCATATTTATTTTAAGTCAACACAAAATATATGGATCTTATCAAGCTAAAAAGACTGAGGACAACTTGTCCAAATACAATAGATTTCTGTGCTGTTTGATCTTAATCTTTAGAGTTTGGAAAAGCTACTAAGTTTTCCATTGAGAGGCTAAGAACTAGCTCATCAATATGTAAAATATCTGAGCCATGCTCTGTCAAAAAGAAGTTCAATGCATTTGCAAAAAGTATCAACCACACGGATTGCACAGGCTGACATGGGTCGAAACCTTTAGCTTTTTGGTAAAATTTACGGTCAAAGGACCAGTCGACCTCAGGATTCAGTTGTTTGTTTGACAAAATGGTTATTATGGATCCATATGATGACTTGCTTTGTATAATGCATTATAAAGATGAATTAAACCCCCTTTTGCCAGAGTATGGCTCATCTAGTTATCAACTAAGTATTCTGATAGAGGTGATAAAGACAGCTTGACTCTTTACCAAACAGCAAAATTCTGGACTGGACCAAACTGAAAGCAATTATGCATATGACAAATTCTAAATGTTGCTAAAACAGTGTTTTCTGTCTTTGGTTGGGTTGAAAACATTGTGGTTACTAGCATTTGCTCTTTTTCCCATAATGTTTTCAAAGGCTCTCTTTTTCAAGGTAAAGGGTTAATTAAAGTCAACGAAGTAAACATTCCTTCAAATAAACAAATTTTGGTACAGACCTAGAAAAGAATGGACGAACACACTGTCTGGGGTCCGTATCCAACTGTTTGGCCAGTTCCAGGATAAATTGCATGACAATTGTCTGATGAGCCACATGGGCCATCAAATCATGTTTCTGAAAGAAATAAATGGATAAACTCATAAACATAAACTAAGACTTCTTGCTCTGTGGGGCAGAGATGTTTTGAAAAACATTCTAGAAAAGGGACCAATTATATGTACTTGTTTCAAGCTCCTCTTCCCTTTTTTAAAGATACATCTATACTCATTTTCAGCCAGTTCTTAACCCATTTAATCTTTATTTTATCACACTTTTATCATTCTTTTATCTTCGTGCCAAATATTGCTCCTGATGGTTGCAGGGTTGCATGGATTACGACTGATAGAAAATGCATTTCATTTTATGGAGGCCATCACAGGAATCATTGTTGTGATGTTTCCAGATTTAAATTGAAAATTTCTGACATATGTATATATCTCTTACACCATATATATGGGTATTTTTTATCTAAATTAACTAAATTCTGAACCACTCTACAGTCTATCAAATTTCAACAGCATTTTTTCACTCTGGCTGTAAAGATGTATCTTTAATTACACAGAGATATTCTATTCCTTTGTTACCAATGACTCTCCTTTGTATCTAAGGTACTGCTTACTGGTATGTCTAACACTGCATGCAGGTCCCAATGCTTGGCTGCAGTTGTTTTTAGAAATAGACTGATTTTCAGTGAAAAATTTTAATTCGAAAAAATGAGCATCACTGTATCAAAAATATTTTGATGTTTACCTGCTTCTGTTGTATGGGTTTCCATTTTGATATAACAACTAGTAAATATCTTCAATAATGAAAGAGATATGAAATGTCAAAGTTTTTGCACAACAACAATGTAGATCACACCAGGGCTATGACAATACCTGGAGGTTTCTGTCAAAAACAGCCGAGCTAAAAATTACCTTCATGGTGATAGGTAAATGCTTTGAGTAATATACAAACAAAAGCTCAACAATTGCAACAGGAAAGTCTTTGAATGTATGGAATCTTAGATTAGGTTTGGTGTGTATTTTCTCTTATTTTTAAATCTTTAACAAGACAAATCAAATTGTGCAAAATCTGCATTGTATCAAGTACCCTTGGACAAGCTCTATACAGGTAATAAACCCAGTTTCACACTGACACAATGAAATTCAACCAAAACTGTATGATTAAAAGAGACACTGTTCAACAGTGCGATTTATCCATGGGTCACAAAAAAAGTTAAAGAGTCTACCTGTTTAATCCTTTAGCAAGTTTCAACAACCCTAAAGAAGACTTTTGAAAACACTGTGACAAAAGGAGAAAATGTTTTCTTTCACAAAAATGTTTTCTACACTTTCAAAAATCAAAGTCTAATCTTACCATTCATTAAATATTCAAATTATCATCTGCAAATGCTTTCAATTTTGATCAGTGTAAAATTTTGATGATTGATAATGAGTTAAACACTCACCTCTTCCATTTCAAGATCTAGACACCAGAGAACCAAGTTGTTGGCTGTTTCCTCACACACAAGTTCAAGATTTTGTGTGAGAAATTCCTGACTATCCTCATATTTCCTAATCATACCAAACTTCTTCACTTTATCTTTGTGTTTCTTGTTAAACTCTTCCTGTGAAATATACAGATCAGGACTGTATGATAGGTATAAAGTAATAGTAATCCTAAGTCTGTATTCATCAACCATTTTTAGTCTTATTCTATATCTCCAAAGTAACGCAACTTCTGATTGGCTAAACAAATTGGTTCAGCCAATCATAAGTTGAATTGCGATGAACTGTTTGTAAAGAGTACTGGGTATATACAATATAGGTTTTAGCACAGAAATAGTGTCTTATCCTTCACCATACAAATTCCCTGTTTTAATGACCCTGAAGAAGTGGGTTTTTGAAAACATTATTTTCTAACAATGTTTTGTTATCTTTTACAGACAAACTGAACCACATTTAATTTGTTGTCTGTGAATGACTTCATTTGAACATATCATGAAATTTTACTGTCTTGTAAGGAGTTCAAAGAAATCAAGCCAAATATCATCTCATTAGCTGGGTCTTTCATAACGGGGAAGAATCTCCTAACATTTGGATTACACTGCAATGATAAATTTTAAACTATCTACCAACAGTTATTCTTTTCTCTTTTTTCTTAATGATTTCCTAGTTACTTCTATACACATATTGTATTGTATTTCTTTATTCTTTTAAAAAGTTCAAGTCAGCACTGCATGCAGGTGGTAACGCTTGGCTGCAGCTACTTTCCAGTGAAAATTTCAAGTTGAAAACAGGGTATAACTGTGTAAAAATTATCTTGATAGTTACCTGCCCCTGTTGTATGAGCTCCCCTTTTGATAGTTAATAACTTGTCCAACTTTGAAATAATTATCTTCAGTAAAAACAGAGATATGATAACATGTCAAAGTTTTTGAATGATGACGCAGAGGATGCAGTGATGCAAATGACAATGATGTCAGGGCTATGACAATAACACAGAGTTTTCTTCAAAAACAGTCAAGCTTAAAATGATTAAACTAAGGATATAGAGTTTACTACAGCAGCTTCAGTCTACTCTGCTTGAAGCAACAGGGTTTCAGTGCTGGAAATGACTCCGTTTTGATGTAATTTTAGACAAAATAAATAAGAAAAAAAAAAAATTATAGATACATGTATAACCGCTGAAAATGGTATTCCAAATGTCACACAAAAAAGGATTACTTTCTGGTACAGTTTTTTTTGAAATATTTCTCATACATGTACTACAATAATGAAAATAGGCATTGTTGTTACCTGTTTTTTGGCTTTCTCTTCTTCAGTCAATTCCTTTTTCTCTGTTTTGGAAATTTTGTTGATAATCTAAAATAGAATCATACTTAAATAAAAGACATGAACCAAACTTTAGATAATCATCACGAGCAACATTCCCTGATCAGTTTGTATGTCTTAACTTTATCCAAGACTTATGTTGCTTTTCTGGACTGTGTGGATCAAGAAAGATGGCACAGGGCATGCACAGGATCAAAGACCTACAATGTCAAATATTCTGACAAAAGTGTTCTAGTAGAAGACGTTTTTAACTCTACCAAATGGCAAAATTTCAGACTACTTCATATTGGAAGCACTTACAGAGAACAAAGTGAATATGGCTTAAGTGATAGAATTTTTCTTTGAAAAGGTAGAAAACTGTGTGTCAGTGAAGGAGGAGAAAATGCTGGAAACCAGCATTTTCTCCTTTTCCCACTATGCTTTCAAAAGCCTTCTTTCTTAGAGTCATTAAAATCTGGTAAAGGGTTTGGTAAAGGGTTAAATTCAACCATGTGTGTTTTAAATAAAAAACAGCCATTTTAGTCATTCATTCCACAACTGTTTTTCAAAACTTTTCTAAAGATTCAGTCCTTTGCATTAAATTGATCTACCTGATTGTCAGTATATTTGTATCATCATTTCATCCGCTAAACAAAATATCTTGTGTGTAAGTCATTTGCCGGTGTTTCTTCTTTTCCATGATGATGGTACTTTGAGACATAATCATTTAAGTCTGACTTTTTCTAAATTTTGCTCTCAAATAGTAACAAAGATAATTAAAGCCAAAAACATTTGCCATGATACAAAACAACTTGGAAGTATCACCATGGGCTTTAAGTGACAAGAAAGACACAATTGTTGGTGAGTTTTAAAAGGGAAAAAATTATTCTTTATCTTACTAAGTTTGAAACAATTTTCAACAAGATCATTAATCTTAATTGATCAAAAAGCTTTGTACATTTCGCTAACAAAGATAACAGAACTGTGGTCCTTGTCACTTGAACCATTTAACACACAAGAGGGCCATGATGGCCTTGTATCGCTCCACTGGCTAATATGTAAAATCCCTACATGCCAAACATTACAATACCTGGCCAATTGGTTTTGAACATAAGACTCCTGAGGCAGGACTAAAATTGGTGGCCCCAGTTCTTATGGTTAGTAACAAGAAGATTTCTGAAGATTTCACTATATAAGCCCATGTAAAACTTCTGACCCCTGGGGTGGGATCAAATTCGACCCTAGAATTATAATTTGGGCACTCTTGGTAGAGGCCCACTAGATAAAGCCATATGCAAAATTTGGTAGCCCTAGGCTTCATGACTTAGTACGAGGATTTCTAAAGTTTTCTCTATGTAAGCCTATATAAAACTTGTGACCCCCAGGGCGGGGCCAATTTTGACCCCAGGGCTATAAGTTAGGCACTCTTGCTAGAGGCCAACTAGATAAAGCCACATGCAAAATTTGGTAGCCCTAGGCTTCATGACTTAGTACGAGGAGATTTCTAAAGTTTTCTCTATATAAGCCCATGTAAAACTTATGACCCCCATGGTGGGGTCAAATTTGACCCCAGGGCTATAAGCTGGGCACTCTTGGTAGAGGCCCACTTGATAAAGCCACATGCAAAATTTGGTAACCCTAGGCCTTATGGCTAGGTACAGGAAGAATTCAAAATTTTTCTATATATAAGCCCATGTGACCCCTGGGGCAGGGTCAAATTTAACCCCAGGGCTATAATTTGAAGAAACTTGATAGAGGTCTACTAGATAAAGCTACATGCCAAAATTGGTAGCCCATAGGCCTTATGATTTCAGACAAGAAGATTTTCAAAGATTTCCAACATTTTTAAGTTTTATTGCCATGGCAACCAGAGTTTTTGAAGGAATCAAATTCTTTCCAGAAATTATGAGGAGGACCATGGCAGGATCATTTCTGTGAAGTTTCATCAAAATTGGATGGGTAGTTTCAGAGAAGAAGATGTTTAAAATAAAAGTTAATGCACGCACGCATCACGGACACCAGGCCATGACATAAGCCCGCTGGCCTTTGGCCAGTGGAGCTAACAAGCCTGCCTTTGACTAACCCTAAGGGAAAAAAACTCATGAAAACATTGTAGAAAAATGAGAAAATGTTGGTAACCAGCATCTTTTCCTTTTCCTACATTGTTTTCTACCCAATGAGAGACAAATTTCAAGTTTGAGTAACATTTAACTTGTCATCTTCAAATGCTTTCAATTTGGATAAGTCTTAAATTTTGCCCTGATGTAACGGTTTAAAGCAGAAATTACAACTCTCAGAATCTGTTTACATTTGGTATGAAACCTTCTAAAACCCATTACTGCATAAATAAGACCTTTTAGCTCCTGTGGTAGAAATCTTTTGAAAACCTTGCAAAAAAGTAATTGCTTGTAGCAAACAACCCTTCATTTTCTCATGGTGTTAAAATAATGTAGAAAGCAAACAATCTCCTTTGTGTAACTGTTATTTGTATTTATTATATACCAGTAAATTTTCTGGCTCAAATACACATATGTCGCAAGCGGATAAAATACCATGTACAACAGAAAAAAATTCTGTATCTACACACTGTGAAATATATTTCCAAATATGGTATGATGATGTCAATAATTGCAAAATTTTGTCACTGACAGTTGAAGGTATATAATCAAAGCAAAATCATGTTGTAGTAAATTTCCTGGTGCTTGTATTTACTTCTCATTGCATACAAAAATTTTCACATCTCGCTCGACCGTTGGTCTTGTGCAATATCAAAGTTTCTCACGCTGCTTGAATCAAATACAACCACCAGGGAAGTTACTACAACATAATAATATGTATGTCTAAAGCTAGCCTGAGCAATACTGGGATAATATCCACTAAAACAGTACTCACTGTCTTGGATTTCCCGTCTTTACAGATAGTATCAATGTTCAGAGGTGTCAGCTGAAATAGACATAGAAACAACCCATGATCTGGCAAAAACGGGTTTAATGCATCTCTGCGATGCATTACACCAAGCAAGTCATTATAATATTTATAGATTCATTAAATATATCTTGTCCAAAAAACCGGCTGAATCATGCATTTTTTGGGCATGCACAAACCTTACCAAAAGCAAAAGTTTTTTGACCCAGGTCAGCCTGTGCTGACTTTGCAGGCTGACCTGTGTTGATACTTTTTGCAGATGCATTAAACTGCCTTTCAAAAAAGCATGATTAAAATCTTTTATAATGTTACGATTTCTTTTAGTAAAATCACAATTTATCTAACTTCCTAACATGTTCCTTAAACTTTTTAAGTAAGAGAATGGCAACCACTTTTCTGTCAAACATGGTTGATTCATACAGTCTTTAAATGAAGTGATAGCTTTTTTACATGTATACATGTACAGATTTCCATAAATAAGACCAACTTACTTGACAGAAGTGTATGTCTACAATGACAAATAGTTCCAAAAAACTGTATATGCAATTATTTGATTTTAAATCTTATGAATCTTACCTATGCCATTTTCTCATTTTTACTGCTGTGGTGTCTGAGCTTGTGAGGTAGAGCATTGGCCTCATAACCATAAGGTCACAAGTTCAATACTTGGGAGCAGATGTCAACTATGGGACTGTTTACTGGGCCACACTTTCAGCAAGAGTACTGGTGTAGTTTCAGAAAGCAGGATCAAGACAGATTAGTATAGGTTGCAAGAACTTGTTTCTCAATCAATGTAAAATAAATATGTTTAAACTAAACTATTGAGCTAGATATTGTAAGGCAGCTAAATTTTGGGAAAAGGGCATAGGAATATATTGCTTTGACTACTGGCAAAACATAATGCCTTTCCCAAACTTGTGTAAGTTAAGAAAAATCATCATGACCATATTACAATAAAGCTCTTTTCCCTCAGTATTTAAAAAATAACCCAAAGGTGTTCTCCTTTCTTTAACTTTGTGAGGTCTTTCGGTAGGTCTACAGTTATCATGTACGGTAAACAAAACCAAAAACAGAACATACCCTTTCCTTCTTTATCAGCTCCTCTTCTTTCTTTTTAAATTCTCGTTCTTGTTTTTCTAAATTTTCCAGTTCAGCTTTAACTGTGTCAAGCTGGTCAAGAGCACTCTGAAAATTCACTTATATACAATTTTTGTCTGGTAGAGACAATTCACATGAGAACCTACATCATAGGTTTTGGAAAAAAAAAATCCATTATTTAAATATTAAAGATACATCTTTACTCCCTTTCATCCAGCTTTTAACCAATTTTATCTTTATTTTATGAAACTATAATCATTCTTGTGCCCCTGATGGTTGCAAGGTTGCACAGATTACGATGGATATAAAATACATTTCATTCTCTGGAGGCTATCATAGACATCACTGTGGTTGTTTCCGCTATAAAATCAGGGACAAATCCCTTGAGTTTTTTTATCCCACACACCTTATATCGATTTTTATATATGTTTACACAGCTGACTAGATTTTACATACTATCAAGTTTTTTGTTTACTCTCTGGCTGTAAAAATGTATCTTTACGGCAGCCAAGAATATAACTTGAATAATAAACAAAACATCAGTATAATTATGCCAAAACAAAAAGTTTTTTGTTTATCTTTTTATCAAATGACAAAATTTTACACTAGTCCCAATCGAAAGCATTTTCAGCGGACAAAATAATTGTAACTCAAAACATGAACTTTGATATGGGAAGGGCTGAAAACATTATGGGAAAAGGGTCTCCTTTTCTCATAATGTTTTTGAAAGGCCTCTTTCCAGGTCATTTTTTTAAAAGTCAGGATTGTGTGGTAAAGAGTTTTGGGGGTTATGTAGTCTTCAAAAAAAGGCGAATGTGTTTTTAGCATAATTATAGCACTGAACCCTCGTTTACTCAATTATGTGGACAGTGTACGAGGGTTGTTCGATATGTAATGTGTATTGTACGATATCTCAAAAGCATTCGACTCAAATAGTGAGATGAACGTTACATCCCTTCAAAGTATTCTCCGCGGTTTGAAATACATACTTTTAATCTCTGAATCCATTTCTGAAATGTGTCACGGTACGCTGATTTAGGTAGACCTCTGAGGCACTGATTGATGGCTGAGCCAAGGGCTTGTCGGGACTTGTAACGACGACCAGATAAGAACTTTTTAAGTTTTGGAAAAAGGAAAAAGTCGCATGGGGCTAGATCTGGAGAGTATGGTGGGTGTGGCAAGACGGTAACCTTCTCCGACTTCAAAAATTGCTTCACAAGCTCAGATGTATGTGATGGAGCATTATCATGAAGTAGACAAACATGCCTAAATCCTGACACAGGGCGTCGTTTAAGATAATATTTCTTGACCTTTTTTAGTTTAACATCTCGGTAATACCGACCTGTAACACTTTTGCCCTTCGGCACCGGAATTTGTACGGCTATACCATCACATGAGAAGAAAATGCAATAAAGAACCTTCTTTGTGCTTATGCTTATTTTGGCAAATACAGGCCTTCTACCGTGTTTAGTTAGCCATATTTTGTTTCCAATTTTTCTTACTGGTTCGAAATAGTGAACCCATATTTTGTCACCAGTAACAATGTTTGCAAATTGTCTTTGATTGAATTTGGAAAACATTTTGAGCGACTGATTAGCGGTTTGTACTCGTACCCGTTTTTGGTCATCTGTCAATATATGTGGTATCCATCTGGCAGAAATCTTTCGTACTTTCAAAATACGCTTCAAAATGAAATGCACCCACGATAGCGATATGCCAACAGTGTTGGCAATATCAGGAATCGTGTATCTGCCATCACTTTCAATTATTTCCCTGACTTTTAAGACATTTGCCTTGCCTGTTAAAGTCACAGGTCGGCCAGATTTTGCTGCATCTTTGATGGACTCTGTGCCAGTCAGAAATTTCTTTCCACAACTACGAACTGTCTCATAAGATACCTTATCAGACCCATAAACTTCCCCCAATTCAGTAAAAATCTGCATTACCGAATGACCGAGTTTTGTGCGAACTTTTATATAAGCTCTAATTTCTTCAAAATTCTTAATCCGTTTCCCAACCATTTTTACAACAGTGGTCAACGACTAGCTCTATTGAAATGACTGTAAGTTTAAAACTATGTGGAGCTGAAGGCTCGTGTTTAAACTGTTGGAAAGGTATTGAATAGAGCTATTCAAGCGTATCATCATCCACGAAATCATGCAAAGCGTTATCGCGCTGTGGTACAATACACATTACATGTCAAACAGCCCTCGTATATCACGATCAGGGTCTGTTTAGAACATTCTAAGTCTTATTTCACAGAATTTTCAAAGTTTGAACATAACAAAACTTTTGATTAACTAAACAATTTGGTTTAACCAATCAGAAGTTGTGTTACTTTCAAACTTAGAAAAATCTCAGGTGTAAGGACTAAAAATGTGCATTAAAATGGTTGGTGAATACTCCCCCAGTACCCATAGAATATGCAGTCTGACCTTTGATCTACACTGATCTTTTTGCAAGACATCCCGAGAAAAAAGCCTTGAAACTGCAAGATCTGCATGTTTATACTGAATGGGACTATCTGTTTTAACTTTAGAACCTAAGGAGTTCACAAAGGGAAGCAGTGGTAGTTCTGATTGCTCTGCAATAAAAACTCACTCCACATTTTTTCCCCCCAAAATTGTGTTGATTCTAAAACAAAAGCAACAAATTAAGTGATCAATTAGAATATTGCATGCTAAAAGAAGTAAGAATTCATAGGTTTTTTTTTTCAATTATTCAGGAATAATATACAACAATCACTCTGAAATAGTTATTGCTCAAATCCTAAAATTCCAAGATCAGCCCCCTGACTGACTGAGATTTTAAGTTTCAGCCAATCAGGTGGCTAGTCCTGAAATGTTGAACAAGCACTGACTTTAGAATGGTTGAATATGGTGATTCTGTAACAGGAGATCCATTTGATTGAAACAGGAAAAGCTTACCTTCTCTTCTGCATCCTTCAATTTCTGTTTGATACTTGCCATTTTCTGCTGGTGACTAAAATTTAAAAAATGTTTACAAATTTACCCGTTATCACACAATCTCGAGTCTATATGACTCTGACAGATAATTTGTTGTCTGCAAACCCTTTCAAATTGGTCGAGAGTAAAATATGGTTGTTTGGTAAAGGCTTAATAACTGAATTCGGGAGTAAAATTTGGTTGTTTGGTAAAGGGTTAATAACTGAATTCAGGAGTAAAATTTGGTTGTTTGGTAAAGGGTTAGTAACTTAATAACTCTATCAACAACTTTCATTTTTCTGATGATCCCATGTTGTATGATAAAATATATTGCTATCACTCTAGTTTAAATTTTGACTTTTCACAAAGGTGCTTTTAAATCGAATGAGTTAAAAGCTGCATTTTCAAGATTAAAAATAGGTATTCATTGCTGCAAGCAAAACGAACAACCTATGAAAATAACTGACACTTTCAAAAATTTTGAAATTCTAGACTTTTCAAAGCATTTACCAGAAGAGTCCAAGATAAATAAATGGAGCTCAAATAATGGGCTTTAGCTAGGAAGGGTAGAAAGCATTGTAATAAAAAGAGAGGAGATGCTGTTTACCAGAATTTTCTCCTTTTCCTAAAATATTTTCTGAGTGAAGCTTTCTTCATCACTTTCTTTTTAAAATCAATATATTAAAACCATGTTGCTATTATCTCATTTCTGTAAATCAAATGACCAAAGGACTAAAACTTTATTAGACTCTGCTGTAAGTTTTGAAACATTATGTTAAAAGAAATAAGAGTTTGTTACAACCATACTGTTTCTTTACCACCAATGCTTTCTGATCGTCAATAAGGCACAAACATTATCTACAAATATTTTTTTAAATAGGTTAACTTTTCTTATTGCTGACATACTCTTGAAATTCTTTTTGAAAAGATTCCTTCTCTTTCTTGGCCTCTTCCATCCTGTCCACCCTCGCTTGATGTCTCCATCTGAATAAACTTGGTGTGTCGATATTGGGATGTGTGTCATCTTCATCATCCGATATCTATTTAAAAAAAAAAAGAGGAAGATAGAACATGTTACATGTCTTGAAATTAGTTAACATGAATATTTGCAACTTTGTGGTATAAACAGAATTTGCTGGCAACAAGCGATTTCTCATTTTGCTATATTGCTTACACCTACATTCAACTACTTAATCTTAATCCTTGTTGATCATCCATATCTATCAGGGATTTTTTTAAGTTGTCTGTAGGAAAGTTTAGAGCTGTAGTATAGTTAGTTTTGGACAGTAGTTTGGGTTCTGGAAATCACCTGAGTCTAGGCAAAGAGTTGTTGACAAAGTTTAAGAAACATTCCTAGAGACATCCAAAGATAATCCAGCTGCCATACCCGTGCATGCCCCGGCTCTTACCTGGCTTGCACCCCATCAGGATTTGGCAAACCTGACTATACTCCAGTCCTTCACATTGAAAAGACGTTAAAGCCCAGTAGCGGCCAAGAGTAAACAATGAGGTATTAAAATGTATTTAAATTGAATCATATAATTTAAAAGTATGGAAATTATTGTGAAGATAACAAACTGTTACTGTCTTTTGAAGTATCGTCAGAATACAGTAAGACATAAAATAGAACTCGTCACAGTGTTTCTGCCAGCTTAAAATTTTTGAGGGTCATTTGTGACCCCTATTCCTAAATTCTGGGGGTCATTAAGAAATCTTGAGGGTCACTGTTTTAAATGCCTATTTAAAGCTACTAAAATTCACATTGTGGGACCTTTCCCTTTCTTTCCCTGTGTCACTGCTGACTCAGAACTGGAATTTTTTCTTAGTCTGATAAGACCCCGATATTTGTTGCATTTCTTGATTTTTTTATTTTTTCATGTTTGGAGGGGGTTTACTTGTGGAAGGGATATTACAAAGGTCTGCAATTCTTTCCCGTTTTTCTTTTTTCAGTTTGTCTGTCATCCTGTGTTGGGGACCGTCTAGAATACACAGACTGTCCACATTTAAAATGTGGATAAATATGTGTAGTCCTAAGCGACGACAAATTTACCTTCCAAAGATTTGTCCTATAGTTATTCTGTACCTACTCAATTATTACTGAAGAAGAGCTTCATATGTGTCAGAAAACAAGCCAGTTGGTAGTAAGGTCTAACTAAAAAGTATCAGTGTTTATGGTATTGGTCCAAGATGCTGTGGGAAGGGTAGTTAGGGATTTTTTTCCCCCAGAAACTTTTTACATGGACCATGTACAGAAATCACACCAAACAGATTTCTTTTTTCCCAATCGTAGTGTAAAAAGTTTAGGGTCGGCAGCATTCTCTAGGTGGGGTCTAGAAACCCTAAACACAAATATTTTTTTGATAGGCCTAATTATGAGTGCTTTAATCCTTTTTTGTGCATTACAGACAGATTTTTTTTGGTAATTAACAGTAAAATCAGTTTCAGCCACTGAGTGCCTTCACATAAACTCTCGATGTAAATAATCATGGCTGAAGAAATCTTCAATCTCCGCATACAGACCTTTTGCCCCCTACTTTTTCTGCTCATAGTATGGCTATTTTTAGCACATCAGCAAAGAAATCATTGCGTCAAAAACACAACAAATGTGCTCTGGCGGAAACACTTCTAGTCATCATATGAATTAAAATTGGAAAGATCTTTACTTGAAACCTTCATGCGCAAAAATGACCCATTATTTTCATTTTTCATGGGAAATTAATGTGCCAATCCCACAACGGCACAGGCTGGCCTAAATACTGTGTTTTAGTTTAACTTAAATGAACCTGGCCATTACTCAGCAAGAGAGAGGTTTAATATTTTCTGAAAAATTTGAAGTTATTTTACATATCCTCGACAAGCTGAAAATCGCGATATTAAGCTTCAGTGCTTGTTAACTTAAGTAACAGGGATAAAAATGAAATTCTACTGGCCTGTATGTGTTATTCCATTAATGTCCTTCAAGTATACAAGACATATCTAATTTGTTTGAACAATTTACAAAATTTATTCAGCCAGCATGACACAGCCTACACAAGACAGCCATTTTGTCATGCAGGTGTGTTCTCAGAAAGTAAGAATAAACCAGCATTTTAAAAAAGAGACTGACCTTAAATCTCCAATTCTAACACGGTCAAGTGACATCCATTAACAGCAAAACATTGTGGATGTATAATTATTTTCAAATGTGGTTCTGTCTTGAATTAATTTGTAGTTTTTATGGGAAGGGGTCTCTGCGCTGACGAAATTGCCTGTTTTGAATAGGAGCTTTCCAGTTCGTCGATTTGCTTATTTAAACCTCATTTTTCTGAGATTTTTGCAGATGATAACAAAATCAACAAATGGTATGACTTCATCAGCCTCGATTTCGATAAAGTATATTTATGTGACTTATATGAAAAACAAAATGGTCGCCAACTTCCACATATCGCAATTTTAGATGATTCGACAATAATTTTACCAGTTTACAGAGACCAAAGTTTTCTACATAGAATTAAATGGCATCTACTTTGACTTTACATGCAAAAGAAATACAAGTATGTGAAATGTCCAATAGATAAATGTTGAAAGGTAAATAGGCATGTCTATGTCTAAATAAATGGACTATTCCTACCTTTAATACGAGTTCTTCCGAAGCTATACTGTACAGAGCAATGAACACTTTATCCTTTAAAATTTCTTTGGATTCCATGGTATCTTCATCTTATGTTATTCTCCAGATTGTTTGAAAAATTAAATAAATGTACCTCATATCAAAGAATTCAGTAAGTATAATGCTGAGCTGTTTTTGAAATCAAGTTCAATAATGGGAAGTAGAAAAGAACGTTCTAGAAAGTTTCATTTTTCCATTCAAATAATTGAAGTGACAGTACCAAAACCAACAAAAAATTAACTGGTATCGATTTCTTGTGTTAAAACAAACAACTAAGTAAATGAATATATGTTACAAAAGAAAAAAGCATACCTCGATATGGTCCCACTTGCTGTAATTTATTGTTGACATTTTTGGTTGAAAAGAAACCGGAACCGGAAATAGCGGTTGAGGAGATTGTTTTCGCTCCCAATACGTCCCCCCCCGGTCGATTCCCCCCAAGTCGTTTCGCCCTATTTTTCACCCTTGGTCGATTCGCCCCCACACCATTTCCCTCTAGTCGTTTGTATGTAAATTGTATAAAATATTAAATAACGCCGTTTGTTTATTGGATCTGTCATACATAGGTTAGAACAAGTTGGTAAAAGGAGAAATGATGTTTTCCAGGATTTTCTCCTTTCTCCATGATGTTCTACAGCCTCCTCCATAGGGTCAATGAAAGTCGTTCTTGTCTGTTAAAGGGTTCATGTATAATGTGTTTTTGTCTTTAAAAAAAGGTAAAGTTTTTTTTTTTTTGTTCAGTCTTCTTTCTTTTTATAAATGTCTTATTCCCAGTGCTAACACTGTAAGAGAAAAGGCCTAACCCTCACCCTCCCTCCCATCTTCGCAAGCCAAAGATACTAACTCCACTTTGTTCGTTACGTACCCTTGGCCGCTCGCCTCTTTAAAAATCGAAACTCCCGCTGCGCCACCTATCGAATATCACGAGTTGCGTAACCTTCGCTGATGTTATTTCTGACCAATCAAAATGCTTGTAATAAAATTTGTTAGGCTATCCACTAAAACAAGACGAACAGACATACGATGATTCGCAATCATTTGGCTGTGGAACCCGTCCTAATATTTCACATAATTGATCGTAAAATATAAAAAACTCATTAAATATCGATCGTCTACTCTTTTTTGGCAAATTTTCGTCACAAACACGACAACTTTTGTTTTTGACGGGCGCCGGCATTATTGTTTTCTGTTTTGCGAAAGATTTCTTGTTACGGATGGTTTGATTGGACGCGATAGGTTTTGATCGCATCCAATGAAATGGCGCAGCGGCAGCTTCGATTTTTAAAGAGGCGAGCGGCCAAGGGTACTACCTTAGTATCCTTGGCTTGCGAAGATGCCTCCCTCCCTAATTTGTTGGTTGTTCGGGTATTTTCATTTCATAAAAATCACCGATTTCTCTCTCTCTCTCTCTCTCTCTCTCTCTCTCCCTCCCTCCAATTGTTGGACAGAAATTTAAGCATCTGTCTTATTGTTTTATACTAATATTTATGCCAATTTATTGCATAAAAGTCACTATTAAAGCTGAAAAGATAATCTAAAGAACCTCTGATCGGACAATGTCAAAATGACATTTTATTTTGTCATGGATTTCCGCGTTTTTCGCATCGATCTATTTTTTAAGTCAATTGATTTTTTAATAGGTTTTTCCGCGTGATTTTACATTAATTTGTCAATGAGGGTGGCAAATAACTTAAAAACCTATCATTTTACACTAGATAAGCGGATCAATGTCATTATCACGTTTTTCATCAACGACATGCCAGCTTGATCAGCTGTGATAAATAGTGGCGCGGGTGTCCTTATTGGTTAAAAAAGTGGGAATTTTTCTCACTTTGCACAGGATCATTCTAGAATTACTCTTGTGCACAGTAGGAATACTGGTCAAAGAAAGAATCTCTCAACTGTGTTAATTATAGCATTAAAAATCGCTAAAATCCTATGCGCAATTATAGCATTATACATACACAATCATAGTCTAAAATTGCGCAACAAAGTGGGAATTCCTACTTTGCGCAGGACTATTCTGGAATGGTCCTGGGTTTTGTCCGAGAACTGTCTTTTTCAGTTTTAAATCAGTTTCTAGATTGCTCTATTAGTGGATATTTTTAAGTTCGATAGATCGATGACGAAGATGATGATATAAGCCACTAATATAGGAATACTATAAAATTTTATCTATTTGTGATCTATTTGTGATGATTTTATTATTATTATTTTTTTTCCTCCCTCAAAATCTTTACTTTATCAAAATTTTTAATGTTCTATTGTACAAAAACTAAGGCACCCTTGTATACATGTAAATCGTTTTACCACACAAGTTCCACGAGTTTCAACGACCCTGAGAAAGAAGCATGTTGAAAAACTTGCGGGAACTTTTCGCACAATGTTTTCTATACTTTCAAAGACAAATTCCATCATTTGGGTCGCATTTAAAGTGGAGAAGCATGTCTTTATATTTGTTGTCTGGAATAAAGGGACCAAAATTGTTGTTATTAGAATTTTACGTTTAATAGATTGCTAGAGATCTACATGCCTTTACTGTCTTTGATAGTAGAAAGATCTATGAAAGTAAGAAGTCGTGCGAAAAGTACCCGTGATTAGGCTATATAAATAAGTTCTGCATATATACTGCATATATATGTAGTGTTATAGGTATCCATACAAGTGCAATTACAGCAGACGAAGCAACTAACATGCCAAACCACTTACAGATACATCCTTACAACGAGAGAGAAAACATGGAAAAAAAAACCGCTGATAAAACTTGAAAATGTGTAGAATAGCACAGAATTCAGTCTGTTGTGTAAACATAGATAAATTACCAATAAATATATGGTGTGAAGGATACAAAAAATCAACGGCTTTGTCTTCTAACATAACCGGAAACGACAACAGCGATTGCCTTGAAACCCTAAAAAAAAATTAAATGCATTTTCCATCCGTCGTAACCTGTGTAACCTTGCAACCGTCAAGGGCAAAATTTGACATGAAGATACGAGAATGATAATAGTTTCATAAAATAAAGATGAAATGGGTAAAAAAAAAAAAAAACGAGTATAGATGTATGGTGGCACATTTCTACCACGAGATACAAGATAGCTATCATGATAAGTTTAAAAAACTATCGTGAACAAATCAAAGTTTCCTTAAAATTTTATCGAGATAGTGAAAAGTTTCCTGAAAAAAATATCACGATAAACTTTGTTATTTAACGCAAAATTTCTCAGTCGTGCACGAAGCTGACATTCGAGATAAAATTATCGTGATAGTTCTATCCGTTTCTCGATATCTATAAATAGAAAATTCACCATTTGGAAGAACTCGGTAGTTTTTGACTTCACAAGATTGCAGTAATCAAATTATTTATAATCGTAGCTTACTTGGTAAATTTTGACAAGACTCGAAATGAACTGAAGTCTGTAAAATCACAAAGACGACTCGAAATGCCTCTTACGAACAACTTAAAACCCATTCAGGGAAAAGGAAATTCTTAACGACGTTCGCGACAGTTTCCATTATCACGCTTGGTGTAACTATCACGCTCACCTTTTTATTTGAAACGGTGAGCACCTAACACAGTTGATCTTGCCGCACTTGTCAATGTTAGCAGAATGGATAAACCAAGAACTAAAACGGGTCGCTTCATGTCAGCAAAACGAGGAAAAAAGTATTTGAATCAAGCCGAATAATTATATGCGAGGCAAGAATCCGAAATTACCTTTTCAAAAGATCGGACTGAAAGTCAAAGTGAATCACCTAACTACGTCACCTAACAACGGAAATATGGACACATGCTACTAGCGCCCTATCTTGCAGACATATCGTCGAGCTAAACCATCTTTTTAGATGCAGATGCTTTCAGTTGGTCCAGTCCAAAATTATGTCACTTGGTAAAGACTTGCAGAAAACAAGGAGCTGTAACTCTTTCTCCTTTAGCGGGTTATCCCTCAGCTTGATGAGTCTGCAGCCGACAACATTAGAAAGCATTGATGTCAAAAAGAGAAATTGCTCCTACTGACTGATTTCTCCTTTTCGCACTATGATTTCTGACCCATCAAAGGACTGTGATACATGAATACCAGGTTATGGTTTAGCGTCTGCAAACGCGTCAGATTTAGAAAAGTCCAGAATTAGTCGTTTAGTAATGGGTTAAATGCTAACATCAGTATTACATTTATATGCTATGGATTGGTTTATTATGACAAACTTGATTCTTATAAATATTGTTGAATTGTTGAAAAAACTGAGATAATTTACTTCATATAATACCTTTGTCTTTGACAAACTCTACATTTACTCATTAGTTATTGCCCCACCCACAAACTTAAAATGTATTTTCTTAAGAAATAAGGCTGGTGACCTATTTGTTTTAAGCCTGATTCTTTTAGTTTAGTACCTGAATATTATTTATAGAAAAAATAAAGAAAATCTGAATGCTAGAACATTAAAAAACATAACTTTAAAGGGTACTCTTTGTTTTTTTGGGGTTTTTTCCAAAATAAAGGTGTTTTAGCCATAAGTTAAGCGGGTTTTTTTTTTTAAAGATTGATACTCAGTATACTCTAAATTATTTTTTTCATTAAATTTGATGTTTCACCGATACAATGACATAAAATTTGTTTATAATTGTTGTTATTTAAAAAAAAAATATATATATACATAGACTTAGTTTTCACAGGTGACTTTGTTTTATCACGATAGTTCTCTTAAATTATCGCAACAGCTATCTCGTATCTCGCGGCAGAAAAATGCCACCATATAGATGTATCTTTAAATTGCGCTCCTTAGTTGAGTCTATTTGATAAATTGGAGTCGTTGAGAAAGTAGAATTGTGTTCAGCGTAGAAGTAGAGCTGACAGTTGACATCAGGCCGTTTCACATAACACCTGCAGCCGACGGTAATTTATCGAAAATGTAATGAACCCTTTCCCGAACAATACCATGTCTTTAAGATGCCGAGGAAGTAGACTTTTGAAAAGATCGTGGAAAAGAATTTCTTTCTTTCTCTACAATCTTTTCGTAACTTTCAAAGTACAAGATTTTAAGAAACATTTAATCGGTATAGCTAAATAGCGAAAGTAACTTCTTTTCGTGAAAGGATTATTTAAATGTGCAGCCGAAATCAAATCCTGTGTTTGTGCGGGATGAGTCTTACTACGAAATGCAAGGGAACAACCCATTAGACGAATTTGTCTCAAGATTGACGATAGCCACAAGAGATTGCGACCGACTACATAGATGACAATGACAAGATGATCAGGGATATAACCGTCCGTTTTGGTGCAGATCTGAGATCGCTTGGTGAAATTGAAAAGAGTTGCGATCTGACTTTAGACATGGCAAAACAAATTTCCCAAGCACACGAATACAACCGAAAACTAATGGATGTCATATAGAAATCGAGGCCGATTGGGCCTAGAACTATAACAGGCGGAAAACACTGAAGCCGCATGAACCATGGCGCAAAACGCAAACAAAAGACAAAACTGGAAAGACTATCCAAACAGGACAACCCATGTGGGCGGATAACACACACAGTCAAAACCGATTGTTCCGCACTTGGGGAACAATGTAACAAATGTGGGAATCAAAATCATTATGCAAAATGTGTAATACAAACACTAGAAATGACTATAATGCAATAATTACGGAAGCGATGAATCGTTTTGCCACAGATCTGTATGGACCGTGAAAGGAGAAGGCGATCAGGAGTGATTCAAAGATTATTATCGCCTAGACCCAGGCTAGTCGGTAATAACAGTATCCAATATTAATCATTGCGGGAACTCTTCTCTGGACTTCAATGCCGAAATTTGCATTCGCATACCGATTCTTGTACGCGCAGTGTTTTCATTTTTCGGCGTAGCTCTTGATCTACTTTACGGTACTGATAACAAATAAATAAATTGGCACTTGTGATTGCTCAAAAGTGGTTATCGAAAGGGCCCCTGCCTATTTGATGGCAAATTTACGCCGTCTATCTTTTTTATTTGTTTCAGATGACTCTCGGCTGAACCTCACTCTGAGAAGTCAATTTTATATCAGGAGCTGACTATGGAGTCATAAAACAGTTATTTTTGACAAAGTAACGTTCTAGAAAAGGAAAAAAATGATCGGGCTGGAGTAAAATTTTCTTCGATTTCGTTGCACACCTTGTCTTACTATATACGATACAGAAGGAATCCCCAATGTGCTATTTATAGCAACGTTGTCCGATAATAAAAATTTTGTTATCCCTTGATAAACCAATGGAGTTTCAGAGGCCTATGGTTGTACATACCGAGTTAACATAGCTCCCCTCCTTTCTTTCTCCCCCACCCTTGAAGTCCGATGAAAAAAAGATAACATACAATACTTGCATATACATTATTGTGTTAAAGAAAATGTCTAAAAATTATCCGAAACGCAGAGGATTCTTTTTATGTTTCTACGTGTAGAAGGATCTAGCCGGTAAGTGTTTGGTCTAGTGTATTTATTATGATAAGTGTTTTCTATGCCCCGTCTTCAGATTATCCAATCAAAGGCCAGCGCCCATTTTGAAAGTAGAAAACGTAAATATACAGCGAAATGAAGATTGAAACAACCCTTAAAAGTAATCAGATCGTGGTCAATTTCAGACCCGAGACTTAAAAGTCTTTCGTGATTGTTTATTTATAATTATTTGGTCTTCTTGTCCAAATAGACTGTCTATTAAGTGAAATATCTACACACACACACGTAGTCGAAGGGGTTCTGGGTTACTTCGGCCCATATCAACTTCACACTGCAGTGATTTTTGATAAAAATGGTGGGACCAAATGGTAAAACCGTATGGTTTTGGAGAAGCCAAAATTGAGAGCATTAGTAGATAACAAATTAAAGTTCGCTCAAATGGGGAAACTTGTCCTTAGTAAGTTAGAAAACATTATGGGAAAATAAAAAAAAAAAAAAAAAAAATGCTGGTAACCAGCATTTTCTCCTTTTCCTACAATGATTTCTAGAGCCTTCTTCCTCATGGTCATCAAAAGTCAGGATTGTGTAGTGAAGGATTTAAACAAAATCTTGTTTGGCACAGTTTTGTTGGGTTATTTTGCCAGATTTTGTCAAATTCACAGTCAGTTCGTGTTTGTTATGCAGCAGTTTGTGTTGAGGAAAAACATAGCAGCTGCAGTCAGAAATTATATTGTTTTGACTACATTCTGAATGATTCTGGACATTATTCAGTAAGACAGTGGCTGCATGTTTCTTACAAAATTGGTCTTAAAGGTATCTTCTGTTCTTTTACATATTTCAGTAGGTTTTTGAGAGATTGTGTTTGCTACATAGAACTAGATGTTACGAGCAATAGAAAAATGAAACATGAAATGTCAGATTGATTATGTTGACCCTGTGCCATATGCAGACACCAAATTAATGTGGTGGAAGTTGTCTCTGATAGAATAAAAAAACATTGTGGAAAAAAAAAAAGAAAATGGTGGTTACCAGTAGTTTCTCCTTTTCCTACAATGTTTTCAAGTCTTCTTTCTCATGGTCATTAAAAATTGGCATCACATTGTAAAGGGTTAAAGGGCAAATAGACATGTTTATGTCTGAATGTTTGGAATAGGATTTTATTTGACTTACACCCTACAGTGTAACTGATAATTTTGTAAATGCTATATTACTAAGTTTAAGTCCTAAAAATGCATCTCACCAGCACCCTTTTGAATGGATTTTCTTGTTTTTTTTTTTTTTTTTTTTCAGTTGCTGGTTTATAACAAATTCATGTATCCAAACTTTTAATAAATGATTTTCATGTGAAATTCAATTCTTTTCAGATGCAGGTGAATACATATTCCCATAAGAAAAAAAAAATAACATAAACCAAGATGTGGATTAATTTGAATGACCTTGCCAATGCCATTGTGAAAGAAAACATGCCAGTCAGATATATTCAAAGAGATGCCACATATAGCAGATAGCACTTAATTGTTAAAAAAAAAGAAAGAAAAAAAATTAAAAGTAAAATTGTGTCACAGCGAACAGAGGAGCCTGGTGAAGCAATTTGCTTCTGCATAGAAATGTGCATTTGGACTGAAGTTTATTTGAAATAAAGCGTAGTAATGAATATTTTTTTTCACCTAATATCATTTTTCAGATCAGACAATGGTCATTTTTGGTAAAACTTGGCAATAAATTTTGGCAGCATGTGACTTAAGCAAGATGTTGTGTTTGACCAAATGTTGCATCTGCAAATTGGTTTTGGACCAATTGTTGTGCAACCATTTGCATGGTTGTGGCGGTTTTCAGTTTTCTCTTTGATGATTATTTTTGTATATTGATTTTTGTACAGGTCTGCAAGTCCTGATTCCAATACTCACAATTTATCTCTAGACTCAAAGTATTTATTCAGATGAGTCTTGGAACTCATTGAAATAACATTGGAAGAGAATATTGTCATTTTAACTCTTCAGCCTAACAAAGAAGATGTAGACTGATCCAAATTGAAAGCATTTGAAGATGAAGAAATCAAAATGAAATTGACTGAAAAGTTGAAAGTTGTATTTTGAAGGATAGAAAACATTGTGGGAAAAGGAGAAAATACTGGTTACCAGGATTTTCTCCTTTTTCAACAATGTTTTCAAAAGGCTTTCTTTTTCTGGGTTGTTAAAATGCAAGATTGGGTAGTAAAGGGTTGATAGGACTCATTAGTTTATGGCTGGACATGCTGTGATGACGCCTAGTGGTCTCTGTACAAATAGACCAAAAATTGTAAATGAATCACTGCTCTTGTTGATCTTACAGAAGAATGGATCTTGAAACCTTGAAGAAGAAACCTCATACTTTCCTGAAGAGAACAGATACATCAACTTTTGATTTTACAGGTACCGGTAATAAATTTATAATGAATATTCTCTCTTTTTCCTCATATAGATGTATTATAACAGTTACAATGGAGGCAACATTTGTATTAAGCAGTGCAACAAAAGAGTCCTAATTTGTGCTTTTGACATGTAGAGTGCAAGTTGTTTAGTTGTAACACACAAAACTTATTTTCCAGTGGCTAGGTCAAAATATCTTTCCAACAGTGATAAAGTCTGTGGATAGGATTCACTCTTCTCTCACCACTGAGCTTTTTTTGCAACTTTTTCAACAAAGAAAAGTAGCTAGCCTAACCACTTTGAAAGAGTGCCATGCACAGCTTTAGTAAAGCTATTCTGGAACACATGGATAGGTCACTAGATGCTCTTTCAGCTTTGAATAATGATTGAAATTGTTGAAAACAACAGCAGCATCAGCATCATCATCATCATCAACAACAAGAACAACAACAACAACAACAAATCTTTACCAAACACCATAAATTTAGACAAGTTCAAATTGAAAGCATTTGCAGACGACAAATGTGACTAAAAAGTTAAAATTTGTTTTGGGGAGGGTATGAAACATTGTGGGAAAAGGAGAAAATGCTGGTAACCAGCATTTTCTCCTTTTTCCACCATGTTTTCAAAAAGCTTCTTCCTCAGGGTCGTTAAAAGACGGGATTGTGTGGTAAAGGGTTAAAGATGAAGCTACTCTTTTGAGTCTTGCAGTATGCTGTGTATGAAAAAACTGCTGAATTGCAAACAAGCAAATGCCCTGAAAATTAATTTCATGTCGTTCGCAATGATTTCAGATTTATTCATTCATTAACCCTTTGCCACACAATCCCAACATAATGACCCTGAGAAAGAAGCCTTTTGAAATCATTATTATAAAAGGAGAATACATTGGCTGGTAACCAGCCTTTTCACCTTTTCCCACAGTGTTTTCACCCTTCCCAATACAAATTTCCATTTTTCAGTCTGTCACATTTTTTTGTCATCTGCAAATGCTTTTGATTTGGACTGTTCTAAAATTTTATCATTTGGAAAGGAGTTATACCTCATTTCATGTGAGTTGTCCATTATTTTTCAAGTGTTTTTAAATGTTGTCTGTAGCAGAGTAGTTTTTGGTGGTGAAGTAAATGAATTGATCCATGTTGAATCTGTCCACTGATATGCTAATATTGGCCAAAAAGTTAGATTGAGATATTCCAGAGTGATATTTTCAGATTGTTTCTTCGATATAGTATGCACCAGACTTGACAGTTACGGATATTTGACAGAAACTCAAATACTGTTAAAAGCAGTGTAAAAAATGCCGTAAAAGCAAACAAACTGTGTTTTAGAATTTCTTCCTTTTTCTAATCCAATCTACATTTCTTTACAGATGCGAAGAAATGGATGAAAGGGAACAAACCTGAAGACTGGCTAGAACTAGTGGACCATGTGAAGCTGAATGTTGTGTTTCCTAATTCATACCAAAAACACAATGTCCTCTCTGACCTGTTTGAGCAAGCATTTAAAGTAACTTTTCTTTTTGTTTAATTCTTTTTCTTACTGCAAGATTTAACCTTTTACCACACAATCCAGGCTTTTAGTGACCCTAAGGAAAAGGGCTTTTGCAAACATTGTCAGAAAAAGAAAAAAAATGGTGGTAACCAGCATTTTTTTCCTTTTACACAAAGTTTTCTACCCCATAAAAGACAAATTTTATGTTGAGTAATATTTAATTTGTGATCTGCAAGTGCTTTCAATTTGGACAAAGCTAAAATTTTGTTGTTTGGTAAAGAGTAGGGTTGACTATTGCGGCCAAAATCTACTATTGCGATAGTATTGACATTGGAAAAAATACTATTGCAATAGTATTGATATTGCCTGTTACTATTGCAATACTATTGCAATACTATTGGATGAATTGCAAGAGATAATTTTCACCAAATTACATCTTGAAACCATGTTTTAGACTAATACTTTCTCCGAGTAGTTTAAATTCTACCTGAGTATAGTTTTGAATAGCAAATAAAGGGGAAAACAGAGTTAAATGTAAGATGCTCAATAAATTTCAGTGACAATTTTTTCTAAATGCAGATGGCTCACAAACGACTTAACATACCTAATTACTCAGAACTTTTGAAGAAGTCAACTTTTAAGCCTGATTGATATACAACAGCATGCAAAGCACAAAAGCTGACAAATGCTGATGGTTCATAAACACACCTAATAAAAAGTAATTATAAAGCAACTTTAAACTTTTAAAGAAATCACCTTTTAAATGTGAGCCCTTAAGGTTTTTTTGAGTTGATAGAATTTATCTAATTTTACCCATAATTGGCCAATATATTCTGACAGAAAAAATAATTATTTTTGTTTAGTCTCCAAATCTAGGAAATTATCATTCTGAAAAAAAGGGGGTGGCCGAAATAATAGGTTTGACCTTGTTGTATGTGTATCCAAAAAGTGTATTATATTAAGATATTTGTATAAATTTACTGCTTATAGTCATTAAAAAGCTGAAAAGACGATCTGAAGTGACTCTGGTCGGACAATGTCAAAGAGACATTTTGTTGTGTCATGGGTTTCCGTGTTTTTTACTCCGATCAGTTTTTCATGTCTGTTAATTTCTGGCTAGGTATTTCCACGTGATTTGACAAAAAGATTGTCAATGAGGGTAACAAGTAACTTCAAAACCTGTCATTTTTCACAAGAAAAGCGTATAATGGCCTTTTTTGTCCATGCATTTTCTTACGCGAAGTCTCGGGTGTAACCAGAATTTGTTACGTGAAATTCAATTCTAAAACATGATTTATGCAATAATTTGCGCGAGTGGGAACACTGTTAAACATTATCTTACCTTTTTTAGCCCGAGAAAGAAGTAGCTTTCTAATACGAGTTAAGTCATAGTACAGAAGTGGATGGTATAGATCCAAGATCAGACAGCGTGTTCTGTTTAGTCTGATGTCTATCAACACCATCCGCCAACACTTTGAAAATCGCCATCTTATCATCAGCAGAGTAAATCAGAATGACCATAATGTAGATCTATATTACAAGCCATCTGTCTACAAGATGCCTGTCGGCCTGTACATGGGTACACAAATGTTTGCAGTAAAATTTGGATATGGGATATGACGTAACACGCAAATCATTCGAAGCAACTGAGTTGTAACGCGCCTGTTTAATTTACACACTTAAACTGGTCTGCTCGAAGAAACTTCTATCTGGCTGCAGGTCGACCTCCAATCAATTTAAAGTGACCATGCAATAAGCCTATTTCATGCACGATTTACACCAGCTGATAAAGCCTTTTTGCATTTAGTATTATAGCTGTTTCAAGAACACCCCAGTTGTGTCACGTTTTGTGTAGTCAGCATAAAAAAGTGTGGCTATTTTCTAAAAATTAATCTAATTCCTTGCAGCCGAAATGAAAGGAATGCATTCGAAATGGATTACTGATAAATAAAGAAAAGAAGGAACGAGGTTTAGTATTCATTTTTCATAGTAGATTTATTTATTGCTTATGGCAGGACAACACGCATGGTTAAGGTTTTCGCGGCCTGTGTAGATTAAGATTAGACTGTAGGCAGACTGTTTGGTCTGATCTTTGATCTAAATCCACACTATTCGCTTTTGTGAGAAGTTTTTAACAAAAACACCCTTATTGTTGCAATTATTTTGGTCTAATTTCATGACTTAAAATTACCGCTGAGTTAATCAGCTCTCGTAAGGATTCGTTGTCGTAACAATGAACATTGCTATGCAGAAATGAATATTATGCAGCTGATCATTATTGAAAACATATTCCAAAAAATTACCCGTCAAATATTTTGGGAAATTAACGTTACGGAATGTCCGAATATTTAGGAAAACTTGTTTTTGGAAGTCTTCAGAGAAAGGATTAAAAAATAAATTATTTTTGTAAATAAATAATTAAACGTGTCCGAACTTTTAGGGCATCCGAATACATTAGCGAATTGCAGTATTTTCTCTCTCTCTCTTGTCAGTGAAACTATCGAAACTATCGATATTTGAGGTAACTATCGGTGATAGTTATCGATTTTCAACCTAACAATTGATGCAGTAGCATCGACACGCTCACCATCGCGATCCATCGATAGTCCGATGTATCGTTACACCCCTAGTAAAGAGTTAAGACTAAACCAATTTGAAAGCATTTGCAGAAGGCAAATTAACTCTTTACCACACAATAAAATTTAAGACTGGTCCAAATTCAAAGCATTTGTAGACGACAAAATAAACATGACTGAAAAAATGAAATTTGTTTTGGGAAGGGTAGAAAACGTTGAGGAAAAAAGGAGAAAATGCTGGCAACCAGCATTTTCTCCTTTTCCCTCAATGTTTTCAAAAGCCTTTTTTTATCAGGGTCGTTAAAACTCGGGATTATGTGGTAAAGAGTTAAAGGTAGTTGACATGATGGATTCGAGCTTGTCTTTGAGAGGGTAGAAAAAATTGTGCTGGTTACCAGAATTTTCTCCGTTTGCTACTATGTCTTGAAAAGCTTTCTGTGTCACTTGATCTCCACTGTAGGGTAGTTTGAAAAATATCTTTGACAATAGATTTTAATCCTTATTGGTTTTTGAAAATATCTACTTTGTTTATCTACTAGAGTTGATAAATTTTGACCAATATTAACAAATTAATAACAAGCTATTTTCTGAACTCATGCATTCTTGCCTTTTGCAGTTGATCTCTTGTTAACAAGGTGGCAAAAAGAGCTTTTATTCCCTTTTCCATATTAATTTCATGCACATTTATGCATTTAACCTGAATCATGTCCATTTATCTTATTTTACAAGGATGTTTTCAAAGTTTAATACAGAGTTAAAAGATAAAGAAAAACTCTGGTACAATATTCAACTTTTTTGGCATTTATTAAGCACATACAGGGCTTTTCACTACTGTTATTAACCTTTGTGGTCTGTGTAGATCAATTTCAGACTGCACAAAACATACAGTCTGGTCTTTGATAACAGCACCTCTTCTTTGGGTATTATTTTCTAGAACTAAGAATGAAAGTCTCCATTGAACTTATTTGGTGCTCTAAGGGTTATCAAAAATTTAATCATAAGCTGATGATTTGAATTATTGTTGCATAGTAGACTTTGCTCCTGGTATTATTTAAACTCTCTACAATATTACAAAATATTTTAGCACAACTACATTCCAAATGACAAATTTAATATGGATCAAATAATTGGATTTGTCTTTTGAAAGGATTTAAGATACTCTGTAAAAAGGAGCATTTTCTTGTTTTCCCTCAAGGAGAATGGGGTCCTGCGTGGCTAAGTGGTAAAGTGCAGGACTAGTGACCTGGAGGTCCCAGGCTAGAGCCTCACTGGATCCACTGGGTTTTTTATGGGAGTATCCTTGGGCAAGACACTTCAGAGCCCTAACCTAGTACTGGTGAAACCCAGGAAATGCATGAATTTGTGAGGTGTCACCATGATATGACTGAAACAATGTTGAAAACACAATTCAATTAATCAATCAATTTTTCCACAATGTTTTCGAGGGGTTCTTTCTCAGGTTAGTGAAATTTTGGATCGTTTGGTAAGGGTTTGCAATATTTGCAGTTATTTTACTTTAGCTCTGCTGTTTTCAAAGAAAACGACAAGGTATTGCTGTAGCCCTGCCATCGTCTGGGTGGTCGTTGATGTGCAAACACTTGGACATTTTCAAAAACTTTGAAATTTTATAATATCTCTGTCATTACTGAAGATTTTTACTTCAAACTTAGACAAGTTGTTCAGTGCCAAAAGGGGAACCCATACAACAAGGGCAGGTAACCATCAAAGTATTTTTGACACTGTTATGTCCCTTTTTTTTTTTACTTTGGATTTTCACTGAAAATCAAGCAACTGCAGCCAAGCCTTGGCAACTGCATGGGGTGCTCTTGGTTTTTTGATAGATTTGTCAGAAATGTTGAAAGTTGCTTTTTACATTATTACTTTTTTATATGTGTGTTTCAGGAAATTGATCCAAAAGTCAACAGGAACAATGAAGCCTATGCTCATCTGTTTGTGAAGTATGCAAGATTGAAAAGGTACTTTTCAGACTGTCCACTCTTTGACCTAGTGAGCAAAGTTTTAGACAAGTTCAAGTGAAAGCATTTGTAGATGACATGATGATGGGGTTTGTCTTTGAAAAAGTTGAAAACTTTGTTGGAAAAGGAGAATCTATTGGTTTAATCAGCATTTTCTACTTTTCCTACAATATTTTCAAAAGGTTTTTGCTTTTTTTTTAATCATTAACTCTATACCACACAATCCCAAGTTTTAACATCCCTGAAAGAGAGGGCTTATGTAAACATTGTGGAAAAAGAAGAAAATGCTGGTAACCAGCATTCTCCTTTTCCCACAATGTTTTCTACCCTCCTAAGAGCAAATTTCTATCTTGGAGTCACACTTATTCTGTCGCCTGAAAAAACTTCCAATTTGGGCAAGGCTAAAATTTTTTCGTTTGGTAAAGAGTTAAAACTGGATTGTTTGTAAAGGATCAGCTTGTTACCTACCGATGCAATTTTGTCTACAATCCCTTTGAAGACAGTGTTGTAAAATATTGATAACCAACATGAAGTAAGGTTCGAGTACATGTGAAAATGTTGTGGTAAAAGAACCTAGAATGCTAGCTATTTTCTTTTTTTCCACAATATTTTCAAAAGTGGATGCAGCAGCAAAATGTTGTTTGCCGTTGTTAATATTTCATTCATAAATTGTTGTTTGTGATTTGCATTTTTCCTACTGCTAAAGACAGGCCCGCACTTCCACCTCCTCTGTATGCGTTACTTGTGTTCAAGTGAGGTGGGTTAGTTCAAAATGTTGCAGTATTTGTCTGCAGATACATGTATTCCTGTTACACCATTTGGGTTGAAGCATTCTTTTTAACCCTTTACCAAACAATCCCTGGTTTTTACGACCCAGAGAAAGAAGCCTTCTGAAAACATTGTGGGAAAAGGAGAAAATGCTGGTAACCAGCATTTTCTCCTTTTCCCACAATGTTTTCGACTCTTCTGAAGTCAAGTTTCAATTTTTGAGTAATGTTTATTCTGTCGTCTGCAATTGCTTTCAATTTGGACAAGTCTAAAATTTTGTCGTTTGGTAAAGAGTTAAATGAGCCATGCTCTTGCAAATGGGGGTTTAATGCACCTCTGTGATGAATTATATCAAGCAAGGCATTATATAATTATGGATCCATAAAACCCATTTTGTCTTACAACCAACTGAATAATGAGATTCACTGGTCCCTTGACATGCAGAAAATTGACCAGTAGCAAAAACTTTCAACCCAGGTCAGCCTGGGCAGACCACACAGGCTGACCTGGGTCTATACTTTTTGCAGATGAATTTAAATCTCCGTTTCACAGAGCATGGTGCAAATATTTAATGCATCTGCCTGTTTTTTGGCATGCAGTGCTCTTACTAGGTGCTGGTGTTGTACTTGAACAGTTAATTTCTTGAGCTTTGTATTTGTTTCAACTGTTTGCTTCAAGATTTAGTGTGGGAAACAATTCTTTTACCTATATGGGTTCTAATTGACTTAACCCTTTACCATATAGTCCCGAATTTTAATGATCCTTATGAAGGCTTTTGAAAACATTGTAGGAAAAGGAGAAAATGCTGGTAACCAGCATTTTCTCCTCCCACAATGTTTCCTACCCTTCCAAAAACAAACATGTATTTTTATTTTGTTGACTGAAAATGCTTTCAATTTGGACCAGTCTGAAATCTTGTCATTTGGTAAAGAGTTCAAAGGCATCAGTTTTATCATATAATGAATGAACTTATTCACATCTTACTGCCTAAGGCTCCCAGGGTTAAAATGTATCATTTTATGGATTCTTCTCAACCATAAAAACAAGTCCAGTCAGATAAAGGTAGACTGAAAACCAAAGGTTTTATATTATACTTTAGTATAACATGTCTTTATTTCAGTAAACATTTATCAGAAGATGCAGCCACACTGTTTAATCAAGCAAGAGTTATTTCTAGAAAGTATGCAATTGTTCACATAGCCTCTGCTCAGTTTGAAATAGATAGAGGTAAGCATTTATTGTTGTTCTTTGTTTCATTTCATCAATTCAAACAATAAATATGCACTTTCAAAATGTTCTGTAGCACAGAAAAATCAGGGAAAGGGGGAAAGGGGATACAAGAGAGGAGAGAGTGGTGAGGAAAGAGAGAGTAGGGGAAAATATATGATTTACAGGGCTTCCCCTGCAAGTTTTAATTTTTGCTCCATCAAATTCGCCAGCTCATAAAAATTGGGGCCATTAGGAGCCAACTGAGGTAGCCACATAGTACATTAGAGTCTTCAGTTTATTGGCCCGTGTTAAAGCTACAAAATCCATTGCTCAGTGATACTGCACATAGTACACATGTTTCTTTTTCCCCAAAGGTTTTCAAGGTTGTGAGCTGCAGGGACACAGAAGTTATATTTGAACTCTAATACAGCGTTGTAATTCTAAAACTGCAAACCTGTTAGAATTCCTTGAGTTTTAATGAAATTAAAGAAGAAATTTGGGATTGTGTGGTAAAGGGTTAATATATCATTTCTTTTTATCTTAAAAAAAAATGTTAAAGGGTCCTTTTATTCTGGTCTTTTCTCTCTATATGAGTGTCCTATAACTTCTCTGACACTTGTTCCAGTGCTATCACTGTAAGACAAAGTGGCCTATGAAGTGCCCCCCCCTTCAACATTTTTATATGCCGCCAGAGGCGATGTATGTTGGCGTCGTCATCTCCATCTGTACGCCCGTCTGTCTGTCCCATTGTCTGTACGTACGTCCATTTCTGGTGAACGCAACTCCTCCCACATTTCTTGATGGATTTGGATAAAATGTTCACAGAATGTTTCTCATCATGTGACCTATTGCACACTGTCAAGGTTTTGCAATTTGTAGCTGCATCATGCAAAAAGGGGGCTTCATGTTATATTTTATTACATTTCTTGTGAACGCAACTCCTCCCACATTTCTTGATGGATTTGGATAAAATTTTCACAGAATGTTTCTCATCATGTGACCTAGCACATACTGTCAAGGTTCTTTGATTTATAGCTGCATCATGGAAAAAGGGGGCTTCATATTATATTTCATTTTTCACCAATATCTCTTTAATTACTGGACATATCTTGGATGAAATTTTCACAGATCATGTGACCTAGTGCATGTTGTCAGGGTTTTGGAATTTATTGCTGTGTCATGGAAAAATGGGGCTTCATGTCAAATTTAACTTTCATCGATGTATCTCCAACTAATGGACATAATTTTATGAAACTTCATATTTTTATTGGTTAATCAAAGCCAATGACCAATGAGTCCGTCGTGCATCCGTCTGTCCATCCATCAGTCCGTGTGTAAACCTTTTAGATCACAAGTAACACAATATATCCATTGAGCTACCCAGGCAGGTGCTAGAAATTCCAACACTTTAGTCTCTATAGCTAGCTGCTTGAAATAGCAGCCATGTGGCGGCGTATATTGTGACGACGGCACTCTTGTTATGTCATAAAATCACCCGATTTTTTTCCTCACTATTAGACATATATTTTAGCACCAACTTATAAGGTAATTTTACTGTTTGAAGTCAATATCTAAGCTAGAAAGACAGTCTGAAGTGCTTCTGATCGGACAACGTCAGACTGACATTTTGTTGTGTTATGGTTTTTCACGTTTTTTTGCGACAATCCATTTTTCATGTCCGTTAATTTTCTGAAAAGTATTTCCGCATGATTTGATACAAAATTTTCATTAAGGGTGGCAGCTAACTTCAAAATCTGTCATTTTACGCTAGATAAGTGGATCAATACCATTATCATGTTTTTCATTAATGACATCGCTAAATAAACACAATAAAATGCTAGCCAGTGAGAGGATGCTTACCGGGTAAGGCAGAATCAAGGCTTGGCTTTAGAAATTATGGGCGGTGACTAAATCTTGTATCTGATTGGTTCGCAACAGATATTGTGTGAAAATTCTGTGTGCACAATGGGGTGTGGCGAAACCAACATTTGATTGATTAGGATTTTGTGGTGTGTATGCAAGTATGGTGTGTAATTAGACAAAACCGTTAATGAAAGCCAGCTGGATTAGGTGTGATAAACAGTAACGCAGGCATTCTTCACACTTGATACATATTTTTTATGTCGGAGTCAAGATCTTTTAAGAATTACCTATAGACATTTACTTGTCACGAGTACATTCGCCAGTGCTTTATTTTTAGTGCCATTTTTTCTTAATTTTCGCATTTGGCGTCACTGGTGATCGACAATCGGAGCCCTGATTTAATTTCTCCCAACTCGGGATTCTGTGGTAAAGGGTTAAAAGCTATATTGTCACAGGTCTTTCTATGACTGAATTATAAGTGATATTTAATTGGCACCTTAATGGCCATTGTCAATAACCCACTCTCTGTACATATCACATCATCAATGTTCTCTGGGATATTTGGCTGGCCAAATCAGCATTTTCTCCTTTCCCAACAATGTTTTCTTCCTGTCATAGAGCAGATTTCAGTTTTGTAGTCCCATTGACTTTGTCAACTGAAAATGCTTTAAATTCAAACCAAGATGTCTGCAATCTCTCATGGCTAGAAGTAGCGTGTAAAACAAGACAAATGTGAGGGCAGACTACATGTATGCTAAATATGTAGCTTATGCATTGTCTGACATTCAAGTCTTTACCAAACAAAAAAAACTTTGGACGAGTACAAATTGAAAGCATTTGCAGAAAACAAATAGTTCAAAAAATGGAATTTGTCTTTGACAGTGTGGAAAAGATTTTGGGAAAAAAGGAGAAAATGCTCGTTACCAGCATTTCTTGTTTTCCCACAGTGTTTTCAGAAAGCATCTTCCTCAGGTTCATTAAAACCCTTGATCGTTTGGTAAAGGGTTAAAGCAAAAGACCTGCCTGCAAGAGTTATAATTCTGTAAGGAGTTGTAAGAAAAGTTTATAACTGACAAAGTTGTCTTGTAATGAACAGATGATGTTGACAAGGCCAAGAAAATCCTTCAGAAAGCCTTGATATTGGAGGCCCAGCCTATTTCTGACATTCAGGAAGCCCTCAAAAATCTTATGAAAGGAGAAACCAATGTGTATATTTCACCAGTAAAAGGTCAAGAACTTACAGGTAATTTTGAATCAATCTGATTTTATAGCCATGTTTGTGAAAAAAGGGGGCTTAATGCGTCTGTAAAAAGTATTGACCCAGGTCAGCCTTTGTAGTCAAGACAGGCTGGCTTTGGTCGAAACTTTTTGCTATTGGTCAATTTTCTGCATGTCAAACGACCATTTAACGTAACGATTCATTAGGTTGTTAGACAAAATGGATTTTACGGATCCATGATGATGTAATGATTTGGTATAATGCATGGAGATGCATTTTAACCCTTTACCAAACAATCCCTGGTTTTTACGACCCTGAGATAGAAGCCTTTTGAAAACATTGTGGGAAAAGGAGAAAATGCTGGTAACCAGCATTTTCTCCTTTTCCCACAGTGTTTTCTACCATGCTGGAAACAAATTTCAATTTTTGAGTTATGTTTATTTTGTCGTCTGCAAGTGCTTTCAATTTGGACCAGTCTAAAATTTTGTCGTTTGGTAAAGGGTTAACCCTTTTTGCAAGAGAATTGCTCATTTGTATATCTGTGTGAATGTACTAGTCTGTTGGGTGATTTCAACTGTATTTTAACCCTTAATCTGCTAAATAAATGAAATGAAACTTGCAGACCTATAGTAAAAACCCAAATTTTGCCATTCCAAAGGTACTCTTTTTGGGAAAAATACCTCAATATCGGACAGTGTAGATCCAAGATCAGACTGCATGTTCTGTGCAGTCTGATCTTGATATACACTGTCCGCAAAAGGTCCCTGAGTCGCACTTAGCAGCCTAGGGGTTAACTTTCTACCATCTGACAAAAAATTAGACTTGTCCATATTGAAAGCAATTGCAGATGACAAATTCAATGTGGTTCAAAGATTGTCCTAGATACTAGTATGATTGAAAACATTGTGGGAAATGAAGAAATAGCTGGTCACCATCATTTTCTCCTTTTCCAACAGTTTTTAGCTCCACTGGCCAAATGCCGGCAACTTGGCGGCAAGCTTATATCATGGCCCTGTGTCTGTCATGCGTCTGTATGTGCATGTGTTAACTTTTATTTCAAACATCTTCCCGCCACTACCATCCAGTTTTGATTAAACTTCACAGAAATGATCCTAACAATGCCATCTTTAGAATTTCTTTAAAAGAGTTTGAATCTTTTCCTCAAGGACTAGTCAGAGGAAACTGAAATATGACATGTATATTGAGCATCAGATGTAAACAGATTTTACAATATAGTAGCTGTAGGCTGACCTTTGATTTTTTATACCCCCGCAAAACGAATGTTTTCGGGGGTATACTGGAATCAGCCTGTCAGTCCGTCTATGTGTCCGTCCGTGTGTCCGTCTGTGTACAAAATACTAGTAATTTTGTGTTGCAAACTCCTCCTACAGTTTTGCTGCTATTGTATTGAAAGTTTGTTGATGCATTGATCGTATACTGAAGTTGTGCTAGACGCAGTTTTCAATCATCTACTCCCTATGATTCAAGGGTAATCTCCCCTTGAACTTAGAAAATTTTTTGTTAAATTGCCTGTTTCTGTCAAAGCGCTGGCGGGGGTATTAAGTCACATTCAGAGACAGCTCTAGCTTATTTGGTCTTAACTTTTGATAGTTTTCTAGTGAAAGTACTTGAAGTTTGCCTCTGTATGAGAGACTACAACGGAACTACACAAGCACTGAAATAACATGCTGTAATATGTAGGAAATCATATTGAAAAATGTTTTTAACACAAAACAAATGATAGAAATGTTTTTGGGTCATTTCAGAATTACAGAGTAGCCAGCACTCGTCAGGAAATGAATCAACAAATGAATTACACTCACAGATAACAGATGATCTGTCTAGTAATATAACCTTTAGGTATGTAATTCAGGAATATATGAGCCTTACTCTGGAAAAGGAGGTTTAATCCATCTCCGTGATCCATTGTACCAAGCAAGTCATCACATACTTATTTATCCACAAAATCCATTATGTCTAACAATCAACTGAATAATGAGCTACACTTGTCCTTTGTTATGCAGAAAATTGACTAATAGCAAAAAGTATCCACCTAGGTCACAGAGCATAGTTCATATGTGAATAGTGCATTATAATCAAACTTTCATAAACCCTGGAAGCACCTTCTACAACTTCAGTTGCCATTGTGGCCAGTAAAGTTCAAGATAAGACAGCAAAAAACATGCAGTTTGATTTTTAATCTACACTGTCAGCTCTCCTGAGACATTCTTGATAAAAGCAATACTGCAATTGCACTTATTTGGATCTTACTTTTAGACTGAATAAGTTCGTAGGTTTGTTTGGCAATCAGAGATACATCTATGCTCAATTTCAGCCAGTTTTAACCAATTTCATCTTTATTTTATAAAACTATAATCATTCCTGTATCTTCATGCCAAATGTTGCCCCTGTAGGTTGCAAGGTTCTATAGTTTATGACCGATAGAAAATGCATTTCATTTTCTTGAGACCATCAAAGAAGTAAGTCTTGTCATTTCTGGTCTTAAATTGAAGATTTTCGATATATGCCTGTAATACCCTTGGGTAAGTTTATGACAATTATGCATTCTGTCATGTGATTGTGTTTGAACTTCACCTTTGTGTAATGAGGTAAACAAAGAAAATACATACTGAAAAGCATGCATCAATTAAGTTGTATGCAAATTATATTGTGTATCTATGTTTACACAAGTTACTAAATTCTGTACCATTCTAAAGATACATCTAGATACTCATTTTTAGGCAGTTTTCAGCCAGTTTTTAACCCATTTCATTTTTATCCTATGAAACTATAATCATTTTTGTATCTTCATGCCATATGTTGTCCCTGATGGCTGCATGAATACACAGATTACGACAGATAGAATGCATTTCATGTTTTGAAGGCCATCAAAGCAATCACTATTGTTGTTTCCAGTTTTAAATGAGGATAAATCGCTTGTGTTTTCCTATCCCCAATACCATATATATTGGTTTTGATTAAACATATTTTATTTCCCATAATCTACATAAACAGTTTATAAATACAAGCGAGGAAGGCGGCAAATGGGTTGAGCCACAAGTTCAAAAACCTAGTTGCAGCTCTCCCCATGATTCTGGGCCCTACCACCTAGCCCATTGAGCTAGGAAGGCAGTTATATATATTGCTAATTTATCTATGTTTACACAGCTAGGCCATTCTACACATTTTTAAATTTTAAGACCATTTTTTTCTCTACAGCTTTAAGGATGTCTCTTTAATAGATTTTTTAGCTCTGACTGTAAGGATGTATCTATAAGTCCTGAGACAAATATGCACTAGTTGACTTAGAAATTGAAGTTTTTATGAAATATGGATAACTAACCGGAATAAAAGTTAGTTACTTGAATAAATAAGAATTTACCACTAAAGTCACTGTTTTTTTGGGTTTTTTTTGTACATTTGTTTCTTATACAATAGAATAGGGATAATCCAAGTTCCCAAGGGGATTATCAAAATCTTTGGATTATTGTGATGCTTTTGTTTGATAACTGATTTTTCGGCCATCTGTGGTTAAGATACATGATAATGAAAGCTGATATGGTTAGCAAAAACTGGTATCCAGCTGATATTTTCAATACTGAAAGGTAGATGGTGCATACACACCAATGGCAAAACTAGATAATCCAAGCACAATTTTAAGCTGTAAATTTGATCACTTGTCTACATATGTTGACAAGATGGTATTTGAATACAAGTACAAAGTTAACAACAAACTCTATGGCTATTTGATAATTTTTGTGGTTTTCCATAACATCCTTGGTATGAAATTTCATTTATTTTTCAAATTCTATGACAAATTCATTGCTTTTCCATTTTCAAATGGTATTATAGAGGTAAAAAATACATCAGATTCAAATTTTTTACCGAAGTGCATGAAACAGAACATAAACAGAACAGAAATAGTGCATGACCCTCAATAGGACATTAGTCAATTGTTGACAGGTACACAGGTATCATAACAATTACAAAGGGTGTAAAGCTTATGACACTTATCTGATAGTCCGATCCACAGTACTGAGTCTATCAATTAAGATATGCGTAATTCTGTACAAGGCACCTCAGAGCCCTAGCCTAGTACTGGTAAAACCCAGGCAAACATGAATATATGAGCTGTTGCCATGATACAACTGAAATAATGATGAAAGCGGCATAAAACACCATTCAATCAATCAGTCAATTCTTTACAAGTCACACCGTTATGCTTGAAACCCTGAAGTCATAGTTTGCAGTCAAAACTTTCAGCTGTAAGAGTTGCGCCATCGCTTTCAAAATCATCTGCAATAAAACTGCCTTGAGTTTCTATGTGTGCTCATAGAAGTTGTTTAGGGTCATTTCCCTTTACTATGTATCCTGGTCAAACAGTCCGCTTATGAAAACAAGATTGTATAGTTATTAGAGAAAGATTTTTGGAAAGTAAGTGGCATAACAGTAAGATTTTATTAGCTCCTTTTCCATACAACCCCTGACTTTTAACGATCCTGAAAAGAAAGGCTTTAAAAACATTGTGAGAAAAGGAGAAAATGCTGGTAACCAGCATTTTCTCATTTTCCCACAATATTTTGCTACCCTATCAAGGACATATTTCATCATATGAGCCACCTTTAATTTATCGTCTGCAAATGCTTTCAATTTGGACCAGTCTAAAATATTGTCGTTTGGTAAAGAGTGAACAAAAAGTTAGGTAAGAAACATATGAATTATATTTGACAGTTGAATTAACACATGATAGTAAGGTGAAATTAAAGTTCAGCATAGGAACAGGCATTAATTAGGATTCAGATGCATTTTATACAGTAGTACTTATGCTGTCATAATCAGAATTACGATAGCAGGTTTGAAGACAAAAGAATGAAATATATTTTTCACCAGTATATTTATTCAGTACTGGTTAAGTCTTAAAGCAATTTTTATCTCAACATTTATTCTAAGATGTGTATAAGATGTAAATAAGGCTTTGTTAGATAAATAATGTATACATGTATATGTAACATTAGCTTATTTGTAATCAATGAAATCTGAACACAACTGGGTTTGGAAAGGTCATTGCCTGATCTTTTGTTGAGAACTTGAATTCATGGACTTACTTACCCACAAAAATCAACAAAAGTTAGTAAATATTACTAATTTCACAGTATTAGTGTAGTATTAGTGTTTACTATTTTACAGTATTTCATCCCATCAAAAGACAGACCCCAATGTAACATCATCTCTGTTGAAGAAACCTGGAATGAGAGCATATAGAAGTACACCAGTATTAACCAGTGAAAAACAGTAAATATTCTAATCAATCCTTTTTTCCCTACAAGGCATGAACAATATAGACCAATTATGACCATCTTTTCTTCATTCTACCATGTTTTCATCAGAGCATGTTCTTTACTCACTGTCCTGCTGAAATTATACAGTTGCATCTTTCCTGATGTGCTTAAATCAAAATCCATTTTCTGAGTATCTGATCGAAAAATGTGGGTGATGAAACTGAATGATAAATTAAACTGGTTCCCTAATGTGATCTCCACCATACTCCACTGCAAAAGTGGGGACAAGTTGTATTGGTATCCAATTCTAAATGCAAGTTCTTTACAACAGGCAATAAACTGGGAACCGATTTGGTCTCATTTCAAGTGTCAAAGAACCTTCGACTTTTTATTGACGAACAGTGACCCATACAATGTTGTCCACAACAAAGTAACCATGACTTTTTGACTGTGTTTTCAGCACCAGATAGCAAACAAGCTGATCCCTATAGTAAATCTAACAAAAATTATGCCAGGTCACCATTTCCAAATACTGAGTTATGACAATTTACATGGGATAAATTGTCCTCTGCACCAAACAAACAAGTTTTGATGTTTTTTTTTATGAAGACTCATTTTCCACAGTTATTTCATTGTCTGTATGACTGAGCATATTGATATTTGGTGCTGTCACTAAAATGCAAAGTAGGAATATTAAAAATTTGTTTATTCATCATTTGTTTGAAAAAATCACACAAAGAAATTTGATCCCAAGTTTTTTACTTTTGACCCCTAATTTGTGGATATGGGGTCAGAAATGACCCCACAAAATTTTACGTCTGGTGAAAACACTGATACTGACTTAAATTCTTTTTAAAATGAGTGAAATTCAGAGCCAAGGGATTCTTTTTCAGATGGTTGAAACTCAAAAAAAAAAGAAAAAAAAAAGGTATAATTCTAAACAAACATTGATTTCATCCAATCATTTCACCATGAAATTATAACATTTTCAGTGAAATTATCCCTCTACCACATTACAAAATTTTAGACATATCCAAATTGAAACTGCTTGCAGATGACAAATAAATTGTGGCTCAAATAATAGAATTCTCCTTTGAAAGATAAGAAAACATCGTAGGAAAAGGAAACAGTGCTGGTTATGAGCATTTTCTCCTTTTCCCACAAAATTTTCAAAAGTACTTTTCCTCAGGGTTGTTAAAACTTGTGATTGTGTGGTAAAAGGTTATGAGGTTATTATTCCATATTTTCAGTAATCCACTATATAACATGTAAAAAATGGGTTGTGTGGACAATACATGTACTTTTTTCTGCATTATTCTATATTTTTTCCCCCTGTTGAAAGCAGAAGGATAAACATTTTTTGTTGTCTGTCAGTCTGTTTGTTCATCTGTCCATCCCATTGTCCACCAGTCCGTCTGGACTGATACTATCTAAAATTGTCGACAAAATTGACAAAACTTTATACATGTATATGTGTTCCTTATGACAGGCTCAGTATGCTGATATACATTTTTTTTTTTTTTTTTTTCATTCAATGCTGTGTCATGGAATCATGGACCAATACATGTATGTCTAACCACTGGACAAAATTTTTTGAAACTTCGTATTGATATCATTTATCACAAGCCAAAGACAATCATTATTTGTTTTTATTTAATGAAATGTAATGAAAATTTAATGTATAATTTTATTATGGATCAATAACCAAAAGGCCACGTGTACACTGTACATGCAAAACACAATACCTGTTATATGTTTCAATCTAAAAAGGTCTTTTTGAGCGGGGCATATTATTTCAACAAAAATAACTCGTTACAACCTGGACAAAGAAGGCTTTAAAAACATTGCAGGAAAAGTAGAAAATGCTGGTAATCAGCATTTTCTAATTTTCCACAATAGTTTGAATTCAGTTTAAGAAAAACCTCATCATTTGAGTCACAATATATTGGTCAACTTCAACTCTTTTCAGTATGGATGAGTCTAAAGTTTTACTTGGGTGTTGAATAAAACATTTACTTCTCTAACACAGGAAAAGTTTCAAGCCATGTTTACCAGGGAGGGTAAAGAAAATAAACTTACCATTTCACATGATGATGGAGGAAAATGAGAACCCACATAACTCTACACTGGACAGTTTTAGACCCATAGAAACAAAACCTTTGGAGAATCATACAGTGAATGGTGTGTATGGAGTGATAAGGAGACGACTAAGTTTTATCTCGCCCAAATTGAAGGCAATTGCAGGGGACAAAATATTTGTGGCTCAAATGAAGAGATCTGTGCCTAAAAGGATAGAAAAGAAAACATTGTGGGTAAACGGAGAACAAAGCTTGTTTTACCAACATTTTCTACTTTTCTCACAATGTTTTCTGAAACCTTTTTCCTCAGGGTTTTAATAATACAGTATTGCTTGTTAAGGGGTAATATGTCAAACCATGGGGTAAGATCTGTCGGTGAAATGTTTTTTTTAATTTTTTGATCTGAAACCAATGCTGTGGGTACATATGACAGAGGTTTTAATGAGCACCCACAAAATAGAATTTGAAGATTTTTCATCAAAGTTTTGGTTTGGAAAACCAGATATACTCCCGTATATTTTAGATTTTAAAATGAATATCCTTTTGAAAGAAAGCAACAGCTTTCTTTAATGTAGAGAATTGACATTGAAAAAAAAAGGGGGAAAAAGGGTTATCAAAATTACCATACTAGTTTTTGCTTAATGTTGTCAAAAAGCAGTCTTCTGTATGAATGTAAACCCTTCGAGGGCTAAATGCTGTACACCAAAAGATCCAAGTTTTGAAATTCCAAGCATTTCGCAAAATAGCAGACTGTATAGATCCAAGATTCAATGTTACATTGATCCACACTTTGTTTTAAAAGGCAGAAGGATGATATTAGTATTACCTGCAAAATCAACTTTAGCTTAGTGTTCTTGAGGTTGAAGGTGGCAATTGCTCTCTTACCAACACTGCTTTCAAAAAAAAATGTCTACTGCGGGGTGGGGGTGTGTGTGTGTAAAAGGTTGTTATCATAAAGAGCTGTGCTGTGTGAAAAGGGAGTCTTATGCATCTGTAAAACATATAGGCCTGCAACATGCAAAAACGGGCATTCGGACATTTGCGTAAAGTGTCGTCTCGGATCAGCCTGCGCAGTCCGCGCAGGCTAATCCGAGATGGCACTTAACGACTACATTAGATTTTGTGCAAAAGCAGACATGCGCGAAACAGAAAATTACATAAAACAGAAAGTGTCGTTTCGGATTAGCCTGCGCAGACTGATCCAAGACAACATTTTACGCAAATGTCCGAATGCCCCTTTTTGCGTGTTGCAAGCCATATTGACCTAGGTCAGCCTGTGCAGTCCACACATGCAGACATGTCAAAGGATCAGTCTACCTCATGATTCAGTTGGTTACTAGACTAGATTTATAATCAGTGATGACTTGTGTGGTAAAGTGCATCATGGACATGCAGTAAACCACTTTTTGCTAGTGTGCAGCCCATTTTTTTTTTTTTTTTTTTTCAAAATATTGTAGGGACTGCAGGTTTTAATAACCATGCTCATACATCTGGGTACCTTTCAATGAGTTGTGACTCCACTATACCAATGGAAAAAGAGCCAATCAAAGTGCAGAAAATTAAGGTAGGTTGTTTTATGTGTATTTCATTGACTGCCTATTTTCTCCAGCAACTGCTATGACTTGTAATATGACCAAAAGGGTCCTACTGCATAAGTGGAAATTTTTGCGATGTGGAAATTTTTGCGATTTTGGGAATTTAAAAAATTTGATAACTTTTCTGTTCGCTATTTTACTACTAGTATACCAACAAATAACAAGTGTCTTGAATTAGCAAACATTTCCAAATGCGAAATGTCCATAATCAGTAATTTGCAAATTTTCCAACACTCTTATATATATCCATGTATACAGTATTTAGTTATTATGTTGTACTATAAAAGTTCTTGTAAAACATTGATAAATACAACTAAATACGTTTGGTATAAATTGTATCGCAACATTCATTGAAAAAGTATGATTTAGTGCTGTTAATTAATGGTATGACAGTTTTGCAATCGATGATACTGTATATAATCATTACGTCAGATATGAAGTCATCTGACTACCATGAATACAAATCTTCATAATCCATGCATGTTATTGATCATGTGACATTCTAACAAGTCTTTGTGAAACCTCGGTTTGAAATCTAAAAATATCTTAAGATGCTATATAGCCCATTAAGGAAATACCTTTGAAAATTGTGAGATATGTTTTTCTCACATTTGTCCATCTTTTTATTTGCCAGCTATCTCTTAACTTTAATACAGTGATAAGTCATTTTTATATGCCCATCGAAGATGGGACGTATTATGCAGGGCTTCCCCTGCAAGTTCTAATTTTTGCGCCATCAAATTCACCAGGTCAAAAAAATTGGGGCCAATAGGAGCCAACTGAGGTAGCCACATAGTACATTAGACGCTTAAGTTTATTGGTCCATGTTAAAGCTACTTAATCCATTGCTTACTATAATACTGTACATGCTTACTTATGTTCCTTTATCCCCATGGGTTTTCAAGGTTGTGAGCTGCAGGGACACAGAAGTTGTATTTGAACAGTAATACAGCGCTGTAATTCTAAAGCTGCAACCCTGTTAGAATATCTTGAGTTTTAATGAAATTAAAGAAGAAATTTGGGATTGAGTGGTAAAGGGTTTAATAAATCATTTCTTTTTATCTTAAAAAATACTAATTTTATTAAAGAGTCCTTTTATTCTGGTCTTTTTTCTCTGTATGAGTGTCCTATACCTTCTCTGACACTTGTTCCAGTGCTATCACTGTAAGACGAAGTGGCCTACAAAGTGCCCCCCCCCTCCATTCTCTTCAACATTTTCATGTCATAAAATCACCCGAGTTTTTTCCTCATTATTAGACATATATTTTAGCACCCACTTATTGTTTTATATATATATTTGAGTAAATTTACCGTTTGAATTCATTATCAAAGCTAGAATGACAGTCTGAAGTGCTTCTAATCGGACAACGTCAACACACATTTTGATGTGTCATGAGTTTTCATGTTTTTTGTGACGATCCATTTTTCATGTCGGTTAATTTTTGGAAAACTATTTCCACATGATTTCAGGGCTCCAGCTGTCGATCGCCAGTGGCGCCAAATGCGAAAATTAAGTAAATTTGGCACCAAAAATGAAGCACTGGCGAATGTACTGGCGACAAGCAAATGTCTATAAACAATCATTAAAAGATCTTAACTCTTGACATAAACTGTGTTATCAAGTGTAAAGGAAGCCCGCGTTACTGTTTATCACACCTAATCAAGCTAGCATTCATTAACGGTTATGTCTAATTGCACACCATACTTGCATACACACCACGCAATGCTAATCAATCAAATATCGATTTCGCCACGCCCCGTTGAGCCCACAGAATTTTCCACACACTACTGCAAACCAATCAGACATCAGACACAAGATTTAGTCACTGCCCATGATTTCTAAAGCCACGCCTTGATTATGCCTTACCTGGTCAGCGTCCTCTCACTGGCTAGCATGTTATTGTGTGTATTTAACGATGTCATTAATGAAAAATGTGATATCGATCTGCTTATCTAGCGTAAAAATGACAGATTTTGAAGTTAGTTGCAAGCCGTAACAAAAATTTTATATCAAATAATGCGGAAAAACTTTTCTGTAAATTAATTGACATGAAAAATGGATCGTCGAAAAAACGTGAAAACTCATGACACAACATGTCAGTTTGACGTTGTCCGATCAGAAGCTCTTCAGACTGTCTTTATAGCTTTGATAATGACTTCAAACAAGAAATTTACACAAATTTATTTATAAAACTATAAGTGAGTGCTTAAATACCTGTCTAATAATGAGGAAGAAACTCGGGTGATTTTATGACATGAAAATGCTGAATGATGGCGGGGGGGGTGTTGCACTTTGTAGGCCACTTTGTCTTACAGTGATAGCACTGGAACAAGTGTCAGAGAAGGTATAGGACACTCATACAGAGAGAAAAGACCAGAATAAAAGGACCTTTTAACAAATGTAACCTGTAGTATTTTTTCAGATAAAAAGAAATGATATATTAACCTTTTACCATACAATTCCAAATTGCCTCTTTAATTTCATTAAAACTCAAGGAATTCTAACAGATTGGCAGTTATAGAATTACAGCGCTGTATTTCTGTTCAAATACAACTTCTGTGTCCCTGCAGCTTACAACCTTGATAACCCTTGGGGAAAAAGGAACATAAGTAAGTATGTACAACTGAGCAATGGATTTAGTAGCTTTAACATGGGCCAATAAACTGAAGTGTCTAATGTACTATGTGGCTACCTCAGTTGGCTCATACTGGCCCCAATTTTTATGAGTTGGCGAATTTGATGGCGCAAAAATTAAAACTTGCAGGGGAAGCCATGGATTTGATATAAAATTTTCATTAAGGGTGGCAGCTAACTTCAAAATCTGTCATTTTACGCTAGATAAGCGGATCAATACCATTAATACATTTTTCATTTATGACATCGCTTAAGTACACACAATAAAATGCTAACCAGTGAGAAGATGCTTACCAGCTAAGGCAGAATCAAGGCGTGGCTTTAGAAATTATGGGCGGTAACTAAATCTTGTATCTGGTTTCTGATTGATTCGAAATTTCTGTGTGCACAACGGGGTGTGGTAAAATCGCCATTTGATTGATTAGCATTATGTGGTGTGTATGCAAGTCTGGTGTGTAATTAGACAAAACTATTAATGAAAGCCAGCTTGATTAGGTGTGATAAACAGTAACGTGGACATCCTTCACACTTGATACATATTGTTTTAGTCGGAGTTAGGATCTTTTAAGAATTATTTATAGGCATTTACTTGTCGCCAGTACATTCGCCAGAGCTTCATTTTTGGTGCCAATTTTTCTTAATTTTCGCATTTGGCGCCACTGGCGATCGACAGCGGGAGCCCTGATTATGGGATCACCCATGGCATACGGGCGTCAGGGCAGGCAGGTGGGCGGCGTCCAGTTCTTTGTCCGGAGCATAACTTTGTCATCTCCAGTCCAATTGACTTGAAACTTGGCATTTGTGTTTGTTGCAATAATACAGAGTGCAGTGCGAAAGAACCATAACTCTACATCGTGCTGTCAGTAGATAAAAATAGAGAGTGCTAACCCAGTCACAAAATCCAACCATCAATCTCCAACCCATTTCTACCTTCATTTCTACCACCCTAAAATCACTTTTTCCCTGGCCGGGGGCATCCATCTAATTAATGCTAAGACTAAAGGTCAAGGTCAACCATCCTAAAAATCAATAGGTTAAAGGTCAAGGTCAACCATCCTAAAAATCAATAGGTTAAAGGTCAAGGTCAACCATCCTAAAAATCAATAGGTCAAAGGTCAAGGTCAACCATCCTAAAAATCAATAGGTTAAAGGTCAATCCCACCCACCTAATTTATGTCTATGTTAAAGCTCAAACCCAACCACATCCTAAAAATCACTTTTTCCCTGGCCGGGGGCAGGCTTCGCATCCATCCCCCATATACCTATATGAGCAAAATCCAATCCCAGCTTGTCTCGATAAATACTATATATTACTATATGAGAGAATATATAATATTTTTCACATTTCTTTTTTTATTTTTAAATCAGTTATTATATCTAATATCTTCATTATATTATCAATATTTTTCTGTTTATTTTCTTCTATATCTGTTTTTGTATCACTCGCTATTTCCATCAAACTCTCAATGATTTTTTCCATTGATTGAATACGTAAATCTTGTTTTTTAAGTCTGTCTAAAAATTCTTTAGTTTTATCATCATCTTTGTTTTTTCCTCCAAATATTCTTTTAAACATATTTTTTATAAGTAATCATTAAAATTACTTATGACAGAATCACCCATAAACTCTTTATCTCATTCTTCTAAGAATAGTTTTTAGTTTTTCAATATACTCCTTCATCAGATAGTCCTTTTTTCCAATATTAACAGTTTACAAGTCTAATTCTATCAAAATAGATATGTAAGCATGTGTTACATTACGACTGTCTGTTCTCGAGATAAAGTTTACGATGTCGCATTGTTTTACCTCCAACGCTGCAGGAAAAACTGTACAGCTACAAATTTCATCCGCTTTTTTAATAATAGAGTAATCAACCTGCTCTGTTCCGTTTACCGTTATATTAACTTTTATCTCTTCTCCACGTGCATTAGAATTATCTTTAACGATCGCTAAACTTCCTCTTATAATTTTACCCGGTGCACTCATACAATAACCACCCAAACCATGCTTTTTACCTGAATTACCATTACCGAATGAAAACTCATAATTACCGTTTCCAATTGGCCCGTTTTCTTCGGCCCACACAGTTATAATAGGTTTAGGACCTATGAGAGAAGGAAGGGATACTTTTCTATCCATGTAGGATTTTGTAGCTAAATCTCTCTCTTCTACCGGGACCGCAGCGTTTTTTAGAGAAAAACCCTGAAGATCTATGTCAGCCACCGCCGTGAAACTTCCATTTGGATTTTTTACGACAGCTCCGCCATTATCGACATAATTTTTATTGGCAGCGGAGTAACGGGATACAGGATTAGGTAAACCAGTAATCGGGTTATCATTCATATCTATTCCACCAGCCATTGAATAGGATCCATCTTGTTTTTTTGTTAAAGCTTTTTCACCCGCAGTAGCCGCCTCAATGATGGTATCTACGTAAAACTTATTAGAGGCTTGATCATGTCTCGTAGGGATTCCGAGATTGTTAATTACTCGTCCTCCCATTGAGATTGCATCTTCTGCCTCATACCACCTTCCGTCTTTATAAACGAAGGCTCGATCAACATTATCCACATAATTTTTAGTAGCAGCTTCACTCGGTTCTGTTGGTTCCTGAACGTTTTTTATCGGATTAAAACCCATGTTTAAATAACCGCCTTTAACGTGATATCCTCCGTTTTCATCTAACAACCCCGAGTTGGTGTCAACATAAGCCTTAGTTGCCACGTCTTGAGAATTTACTGGATTACTAACCCTCGTTAATGTATTACCATTCATGTTTATAGAACCAGTAACAACAGTTGTTCCGTCTTTACGTAAAAAATTATTATTTACGTAAGCGAGTGACACACCATCACCGCTTGTGCCATCATCTTCCATTCTTCCAAATTTGTCAACAGGCATTTTTTATAATACTAAAAAAGTTTATTTAAAACATTTTGAAACCCGTTACCCATGGATAACTCTTTTAGAATGTACAAACATAAATGACCGCAAAATACTTGCCCCGCTCGTTGTAATTGATCAGTATTGTACTGTATCGGACTTTTTAAATACTCTCTAATTTCATTAGGTGGTTGTATGCCATAACTGTCAAAATAAATTTTAGTTTTACCGTTTTTATACCAAGCGACCCAATGTGTGCCAGGCCCACCACTTTTATCAAAGTTTACTATACCACATTCTTTTTTACTCGGTTTTCTCGGTAATGTATCTAGTAAAAAAACTCCTCTAAAATAAGGAATCTTTAATCTTTTTGCCGCATCTTCCAATTCGAAATTGTTCAACGGTTTATTCGTTAAAATTACATTTTCAATCGAAATACTCGACATTTTTTAATAGTTAAATATTTGTAATGTCTTTATTGTCAACCCACGAATTAAATTCATCGGGATAACCTTTCCACTTTACGAGAGATTTCTTTTTTCCTTTTTTAATAACCTTTTCTATTCTATACAGCTCTTGACTGGTTTTCTGCAGTTCAGGCTCATAAAAGGTACCTTGTATTTCTTCTCCATTAAGATCCTTAATTTTATATGTTATGGGTGATGTAAGTTTTACTTCAGAAACTGTAAAAACCTCCTCAGTCCATCTTGTTGTATAACCTTTCTCAAAAGTCTTTTTCTTTTTACTTATCCTTACTTTGTCTCCAACGGAAAACTTAGGATCTTTTATTATTTCGAGATTATCGGGGTAAAGATTTCTCCAAACTCTCGTTTCATTTTCTTTTTTACTAGCGTCTACCGGAGTCATCTTAATAGATGAATGCCTCGTGTTATTATATTCTTTAACTAAATCCGGTAGCACATTGATGTAAACGTTTGTGGAGTTAGCGGAAAAATACTTCCACATCTTTTCTTTCATTGTTCTAATCCATCTCTCAACAACGCTAGATTTTTCCTCATTTTCGGTAGAATATAATTCAACTAAGTCTTTTACATCTTTGTTATAAAACTCTTTACCCTTATCCACCCACATTTTTTCAGGTTTTCTCTCCTTAAAAATACTCTTCAATGCTATAGCGACAGACTTCCCCGTTTTGTCTTTTAATGGCACCAGATATCCATATTTAGAAAAGATGTCAATGACAGCAAGAAGGTATTTAAAACCACGATTAAACTTAGAAAATGCTTGCATGTCTACTAAATCAGCAGCCCATATCCTATCTATACCGTTTACTATAACTCTCCTTTTCTTAAATTTTCTTTTTACGGGTTTATGTAATTTTTCAGCTAAAATTTCGAAGTTTTTTTCACCCCCATTCCAAATTTCATCTTCGTTCCAATGAGTTTACTTACCAAACCCCTTTCCACCCTTTCCCTAATATTAGGATTGTAAATACCTTTTAACTCCGTTAACATATTTTTATCACACACTGCGTTTCTTGTAGCAGTGTCATTGTGTTGAAGATAGCAAACATCATGGTGATAAGCGGCTTTATCAACGCGGTTTATTGGTTTACTCCATTCCTTCGGTGTTAGATCAGGATTTAACCTTTCATCTAGTTTGGTACCTGGTCCTGTAAAGTTGTGTCCTGGTAGATGCATTTCAACGGGTAAATTATTTATAAATTTGTTTAAGATGCTACTCCCGGTGGTTTTTTTTTTTTATAAACTGAGTTTTAGTTATTCCACAAACAACACATTTCCCTGCATCATATTTCTTCCATTTTTAGAAACGGTATATTCTATATTGTTCGTATCAGTACGTTTTTTACATTTAACGCAATACATTTTATATTTAAAAAATAAAATATTTAAATAAAATGGATATTATAAACTTATCATGGAATGATGTAGTATCAAAGAGATTTAATCACTCCCTTTTACCGAGAAGTATCAGAGGTTTAATTATAGGCAAATCAGGATGTGGTAAAACTACTTTATTGTTAAACCTTTTACTCGGACCGGGTTGGCTTGATTACAACGATTTGAGTGTTTTCGGAAAAAGCCTTTTTCAACCGGAATACCGAATACTAAAAAAGGCTTTTGAAGAAAAACTACCAAAAGAATGTATCTTAAGACTGTTTAACATACGTGATGACATACAAGAACTAAACATTGCACCAACAGCTTTAGTTGAAGAATGGATTAAAACGATTAAAAACGAGTCGGATATAAATTCTAACTTCTTCGAAAATGCTAGTGATGTACCTGATCCGAGAGAGTTAAACTCAGAAAATAAAAATTTAATGATTTTTGATGATTTACTTTTAGAAAGACAAAATAAATGTGAGTGTTACTATATTCGAGGAAGGCATAGTAATGTTGACTGCTTTTACCTCTCACAAAATTATTTTAGACTACCGAGACAAACTATTAGAGAAAATGCTAATTTTATTTGTCTTTTCCCACAAGACTTAAAAAACATTAATCATATTTATAACGATCATGTAGGTGAAGATATGCCTAAGGACGAGTTTAGAAAGTTTTGCCAAAAGGCATGGGAAAAACCTCACGGTTTTGCTATCATCGATCTAACCAGTAAAAAGCATGATGGGAAGTACAGAAACGGTTTTGATAATTTTTATATACCAAGGTCAATATAAAAAATATTTTCGCTTTTTTAAAAAAAATGGATATAGATCTTTTAAAAAAGATTGTAAAAAATACGGAACACAAAACATCGTTTCAAATCATTGTAAGCGATAACAAGACGCGTTTTAGAACGAGGTTTAATCCCCCTATTCAACTGGAAAAGGATAAAGTATATGAAATAGCTTTAGTAAACCTCGAAACTTACTACTCTTTTCCAAACATTGATGAAACGAACAATACACTCGTTTATTCTCCAGACAATGGCACCTCATGGATTAAAATAAAAATACCTGAAGGAAGTTATGACCTTGTTGACATTAATGATACGATTCGTCAGGAAATGAGAAAAAATGGTCATTACGATAGAGTTAATGAGGAGTATTATATTAACTTTTCTGCAAACACTAATACCCTAAAGTCTGTTCTTACTCTAGAAGATGGTTATCAAGTAGATTTTAATCAACCAGGATCCATTGCTAAAGTATTAGGATTTACTCGCGCTAAATATACACAAGGATTTTACGAGTCAGAGAATGTAGTGAACATTCTTAGCATAAATAGTTTGCTCGTTAACATAGATATTATTTCAGGAAGTTACGTTAATGGTTCAACAAAAAACACTATTTACTCTTTTTTCCCAGATGTTGCGCCTGGATATAAGATAATTGAGTCACCAGTTAATTTAGTATACTTACCAATAACATTAGATGAAATACATAACCTAGAGGTAAATATTACGGATCAAGATGGCAATTTACTAAATCTTAGAGGCGAAAATTTAACAATTAGGTTTCATATTAGAGAAGCGAGATAAATAAAAAAATAGTTATATATAAAATGACGAGTTATACTAATGTTAAAGTAAATATATCGGAAGGGCAAAAGGAAAAGCTTCAACATGCTGTTAAATCTGGTTGTTCAGCAACAAGTATTCGTTTAGGTCATGAAGATTTACGTGGTAATGATGTTTTAGCAATTACCGATTCACAAGCGAAGAAATTGGCTAAAGCCTATGAGGAGGGTAGAGGTATAACTATTAGAATGTCTGCGAAACAACTTAAACATAACACGAAAATAGAAGGAGGTTTTCTCGGAATGTTAGCTGGGTTAGCTGCTAGAGCTTTGCCGATGCTCGCAAAAACCGTTTTACCAGCTTTAGGTGTTGGTGCTCTTTCTGGATTAGCTCAAACAGGTGTACAAAAAGCAATGGGATCGGGTCTTTACCTTAAAAAAGGAGGATGTGTGTGTCAAGTTGAAACTGATGGGTGTGGATTATACCTAAAACCATACAAAGGTAAAGGATTAGAGTCTGTTGGCAATGGGTTGTATTTAAAGCAAGGGGGGAAGATTTATGATGGAAGAGGACTTTTACTCGGACCTAATAGTCCATTCGCTAATATCCCTATCCTAGGAGCTATATTATAAATATTATTTATAACAAATAAAAATGGACATACATAAACTCGGTATAAAACCTAATATTACTACTCAACATAAAACTATATTTTGGAAACCTCATTTAGATGGAGTAAGATTTCGTCCCTTAAAGCATGATCCTCTAAAATGGAAAATATACACGCAAGTAACTATCAAGATTCCTCCTCGTGATGGCATGAGACTTTCGCTAGGATTCGGTTATATAACTACACGAGGAGTTGTAGTGATATCTGTTAGTAATAAATGGAAAGATAGTTTAACCATTCTTAATGGAGCACATCTTGATAATGAGGTTGATGATATCTTAGTCTACATTTATAATTTCTCGCGAAAACCGATCGAAATACCTGAGGGAGAGTTATTCTGCTATCTAAAATATTTGGCATAAAAAAATTATTATTTTAATAAAATGACAGATACAGATCAAAAACATCCTAATAAAATATATCCCCCGTTACCCAAAGAACAAAGTACCGCAAGCGCCCCACCTATTGAGATGCATGCGATGGGGGATGACAAAGGTCATTCCTACCGTTTACAAAAAATATCTGAAGTACAAAAGTTTCTCGAAAATGAAATTCGAGAAAGAGAAGCTCTAGCCAAAAAGTATTTTTGTGCCTCTAGAATAGTAGACAACGTTGATACTGTCCTGGTAACTGTAACAATGGCTGCCGGTGCTGGCGGTATAGGTTTGCTTTCTACCGTTGTAGCTATTCCAGCTGTAGTAGCATTAGAAGCAGCAGCTTTGGGAACCGGTCTTCTTTCATTGGTAGGTAAGTATGTTGTTAGAAATAGTAGAAGCAAAGGAGAAAAGCATCAAAAGATTAGAATGTTAGCTGATGCTAAGTTAGATACCATTTCAACACATATATCCAAAGCTTTAACCGACAATTATATCTCTGATGATGAATTCAAACTAATCATGGAAGAATTAGATAAATATAAAAGCATGAAGGAAGAGATACGTACCAAGATCAAGAAGAAGATTTCCTCAGAAAACGAAGAATCTTAGATAGAAAAAGGAAGACAAGAAGCTCGTGAGTCCTTTCGGAGGCTCGTTGAAAAGAATCATGGGGGTTCCCTCCCCTATTAGAAGAATTATAAAGAATAGACCAAGACTCGGTCTGCCTGAAATCAGGTGTAAGGGTATTTGTGAAATTGGTGATACCTCAGACATGTAATATATAAGAGAATATATAATGCTCTTATATATTAAAACTACGTTAAAATCTATGATAAAAACTATGATAAAAACTATGATAAAAACTGTCTCAATAAAACTATGTTAAAAAATTATTTTAGTAATTAAAAAAATGTCTTTTCTAAAAATTGCTGATCCTACAAAAAGGGACTTAATTGTAAAAGAGTATCTTGAAACGAGAAAGAATATTCGGGATAATCTACTAGCGGAGAAAACAGGTGAACAGCAACTTCAAACTGATCTTTCAAAGTTTTTTAAACCTATAACTGAAACGCAAAAAGCTACAGCAAAGGAGATTACGGAAGAACTTAAACCTATTAAAGAAGGTATCGAACAGTTACCGCAAGCTATTACGTTTCCAAACCCATCTTTAAAGGCTATTGAACAATCATTAGAAAAACAAGGAAAAGATCTCGGAGAAATAGTGAAGAATTATTTAATGAGGCTTGGCAATCAGGATATAACAGATACAATATTTGGAGTAAGGTATGACGAAAGTAGCGGTAAATTATATATTGGCAGCAAAATGGTAATGTTTGATGAAAATGATATTATAATTGGTAAAGATGTATATGAGGGTACCCCTGCTCTATGGGAGTTAATCGTGTCTAATAACCCAGATGGCAAGAAATATGATGCTGGGGATTATGATAATTACGCGAGGATGATGGTAAGAACAAATGCTCTTCGTCCGAATTACGATCCAAACAGTAACCGACCTAGATCTAGCACTAGTTTAAAATGGACTGGTATACTATCTCCTATTATGAAAAATAAGATAAAGTATATGACAGGAAAGGGCATCGTTGTTATCCCATCTGACCCTAACGCATTACTAGAAAGACTAGACCTGTTGATGGCAAGTAAAGAAGCAGGTAACACAGGTGTAAGAAACGAGTTAGTGAGTATTTGTGATGAATTAAAAAGACAAGGTGTTTTAAATTCACGCGCTTATAAAAATTTAATGTCTATACTATAAAAAATGATCATCGTTAAAAAACACGGATTTAAAAAAAAGTATTCATACGGCGGTGCAGGAATCTTTGATAGCATTGCTAACTTTTTAGCGAGGCTTTTCAGTAGTAGTGCGGCTAAACAAATTGCGTCTTCTGCCCTCGATGTAGGAAAAAGTGTAGCTAAGGAAGGTGCAAAGAAAGCTTTAGAGGTCGGAAAAAGTGCGGCTGTAGATGTAGGAAAAAAATTAGTTACAAAAGCTTTGACACCAAAATCGAAGCAAATTTTACAAAAATATAACGCAAAGACTCCTATCCCCAACGACGTCTCTCAGGTGAAAACGCAAGACATTAATACGTTAATAGATGGAAGCGCCATTGCTATTCAAGACTTAGTTAAAAGATTAAACAGTGGAGCGGGCATTAAAACAGTATGAAGAAAAAATAAAATTAATTTAAGAAATTATATTTATTATATAAAAAGAGAATGCCCGAATTAAAATTTAATCGTGTAGAATATAAAAAATACAATACTAGTTGTATTACTATAGTAGGTGCATCTTTACCCTTAAAAGATTGTGAAATCCTAGAAATTAATAAAACGAAATACGGTTATAAAAAATCTGTTGTGAAGTTATCTCCCGAAAAAGTAATCAGGATGAAAGAGATTGAGGAAAAGGTGAATGAATGTTTACAAAAGTTGGGAATACCCCGAGTAACGCTTGTATACGATAATATAGTTTATCCAAAAACTAAACTGGAAACCGCAAAAAGGATTAAACTTGAAGGTGTGTTTGTTAATAATGAAAATAAGTCTTTCCCCCAGCTTTGGTTAGAACAATTATAATTTTTATTTTATTTAAAATTATAATTGTTATTATAAAATGGACATTTTAAATATCGTCGAACCAATTTTAAAAGATGATAGTATTGATGAGTATGAACACCATGAGTATGAACCGATAACAGGTGCTAATCTCAACAACTCAGGAGGAGATATTAGAATTAGTATCGAAACCCAAGATATTTTTACTCATCCTAGTGAGAGTTATTTACTTATTGAAGGTCAATTAGTAAAGAATGCTGATGGCACTGCTTATGTTATAGGCACAGACAACGTTAATATTGTTTTAACAAACAACGCCTTGATGCACATGTTTAAAAATATTAGGTATCAACTTTCAGGTATGGATATTGAATCCATAACAAATCCTGGCCAGGCTACTACAATGCTTGGGTTGTTAAAATATCCGGATGATTTTTCTAAATCACAAGGGTTAAATCAATGTTGGTATAAGGATACAACAGTCAATGCAAACATTCAGAATAACGGATGGGAAATAAGAAAACAATACATCATTAATAATGCTAATCCAGTAGGTTCATTTAGTTTTAGAGTTCCTTTAAAACATATATTTGGTTTTTGTGAAGACTATAATAAAATATTGTATGGAATGAAGCAAACTCTCACGTTAACAAGAAATAATGATGATGATGCAATCTTTCGAATCAATGCTGCTCCTGCAGGTAGAATTAGATTAGATAAGATATCATGGTTTATGCCACATCTGCTACCTGCTGATAAAGAGAAGATGGAACTTTATAAAATTATCGAGAAAAAAGAAAAAATACCAGTTGGATATAGAATGATACAGTGTGACTCTATCATGGTTCCTCAGACAACATCATTTACCTGGAGACTTTCTGTTAAATCATCTCCTGAGGTACCACGTTTTATCGTTGTCGGCTTTCAAACTAATAAAAGTAATAACCAAATACAAAATGCATCTATGTTTAACAATGTAAATGTTAACAATATTTATGTTATGTTAAATGCTACTCGATACCCTGCGGTTGACTACAATCTTTCATTCGATAAACAACAATTTAGTAGAGCGTATGGTGACACCGCATTATTTAGATCTAAGTTTTATAACATGAATGAATTGGTGTCAAACCCTAACATTTCCCCCTCAGATTATAAAACTCTATATCCTTTGTTTTTGTTTGACATTTCCAAACAGAGTGAAAGATTAAAATATTCTGTTACTGATATTCAAATTAAGGCATTTTTTGGTGCAAATGTGGATGCAAACACAGAGGCATATGCCGTTATTATTAGTGATAGGTTAATTAACTTCCAGTCTGATGGAAATAAAATGAGCGTAGTGTATTAAGTTAAATAATTATTTTCTATATATTAAAAAAATGATAAAGATTAGTGATTTAAAAAAAATTCTTAAAGAAAATAATATAAATTTTTATGGATACTGGGATAAAAAGCGGTTAGTTGAGTTGGTGAAAGAACATGGGTTGTTACCAGAGGAACCACCTAAAAAAGAAAAAAGCAAAGACCCTAAGTTTGATAGATTAAAGATTATTAAGCATAACGCTAAAAAAGTTAGTTTAGAGGATGTTGAAACCGGTGAAATAAAAACCTTTCCATCGATTTATAAGGCGAGTAAATTTATAGATCGAAGTCTGCAAACGATTGAGCATTGGAATGGGAGAACTTGGAATAATAAATATAAGATTAACGTTCATTAATTTTATTGCGATAATGACGAATTCGTAATAAAATTAAATTTAATTTGAGATTTTTATTTCTTTTATAAAAAAATGGAAAGTATTAATTATAATATATATTCTGTAATAGGTTTAAAAAATTTGGCGAAGCTTAGAGGAATCCGAGGATTCTCTAGGCTTAGAAGAGCCGAATTAATTGAGCGCCTAAGTAGTCCTCCACCTCCTAGCCTTACTGATCAATTCCGAGGATCCACAGTAAAAGACTTAAAACGAGAAGCTAAGTCTAGTGGAATTCGAGGATATTCTAGACTTAAAAGATCCGAATTAATCGACCTCTTAATCGGAGAGCGTCATTATTAGACTATGATATTAGTAATCTCAGAGCCCCGGTATTACAACCAACACCTTACACACCACCAACACCAACTCCATCTACAGCCGCAATTGATGATTTGATAAAGTATTTAGATAGTATTAAAGAAATTCCGAGAAATATATCACCTAGGATAGAAGCTTTAAAAAGAAAAATAGATAAGTTATATAAGGATAAAGATGAAATAAGGATTATAGAAAGATCATCAGCACTAAGAGGATTTATGAAAGAATATTTTATAGAAGGTATAGAAGGTTATACACCGGCTAATTTCCTTGATTTAGCGAAAGATAAATTAACCGATATTATGAGAAATAATCGTCAAACGAAAGTTAAACTAATTATGAAGTGTATGATGAAACACTCCATCGAAAATCGTTTACAAGAGATGAATTTTGATTCAGGTTTTCCAATTGCTAATTTAGATGGGGATGATGTCGATGGAATATATGATGAAATGGGGGAAGAGGTATTAATTGCTATAGCAACCCTGGAAATGAAAAAAGATTATTGGAAAGTCGTTTATGTAATCGATTTAAGATTACACACAGTATCATATAATCCAATAAGGGGTAGTTCTTGGTTTCAAAATCCTCCTAAGATAGCGAATACAAAAAGTGTTATTAACCCAAAAAATACGGATGATGATATGTGTTTTGCGTATTGTATTGTTATAGCTTTAAACCCAACAATTAAACATCCTGAAAGAATCGAAAGACTAAAACCATTATTAAGCGCTATAAATATGGAAGGGATCGATTACCCCGTTTCCATTCAGGATAGAATTAAATTTGAAACCCAAAACCCATCAATATCGGTATCAATTTACGGATATAATAAAGCTGTTTATCCGCTTAGTGTAAGTAAGGAAGTTTATAAAAGAGAACGTCATATTAATCTTTTGCTTCTCGAGAAGGACGGTAAAAAGCATTATTGTTTAATTAAAGACATGAGTAAATTGTTATCTAAACAAATATCAAATCATAACGGTAAAATTTATTTTTGCGAAAGATGTTTAAGTCATTTCCAAACGGGAGAAGCTTTAAATAAACATTTAGAGCACTGCAATGAAAAAAATGCTTATAGATTAGACATACCCAAAAAGGGTACCGAGATATTTTTTAAGAATTTTTATAAACAGCAGAGACATCCTTTTACAATTTATGCGGATATGGAGTCTATGTTAGAAAAGAAATATGAAAATAAAGGTAACACTACGAGGGTAATTAATGCGCATAACATTTCGGGATATTGTTTTTACGTTAAATCGCTTTACGAAAATGTTTACCCTTCGAGGGTTTTCCAATATTCCGGTGAAAATGCGGCTAAGAAATTCGTAGAGGATTTAGAAAATGTTATAAAAGAAATAGATAGGATACCAACGAGGGAAATGATTTTTAGACTTGAGGATAAAAGAGAGTTTGATAGAGCAGAAAATTGTTGGATATGTAATGAACCATTTACGAGAGAAGATAAAAAAGTGAGAGACCATTGTCATTTTACCGGAAAGTTTAGGGGAGCCGCGCACAATGCGTGTAATTTAAAATATAGAAGACCTACTTTTACACCCGTATTCTTTCATAATTATAGTAAGTATGATGCTCATTTATTTATAAAAGATTTAATGAGCACACCCGGTGAGGTGGGTTGTATACCAACAAACAAGGAAACGTATATAAGCGTGTCTAAAAATGTGCCAATAGAATACACCGTTAAAGGGATGAAGAAAACTAAAACGCATGAGATTAGATTCCTCGATAGTTTAAAATTTCTAGGTAAAAGTTTAGATGAATTAGCTAGCACCCTAGCTAAGGAAGAAAAGACTAATCTCGCAAAATATTTCGAGGGGGAAAAGCTTGAATTGGTCTCACAAAAGGGTATATTCCCATATGAATGGTTTGATAACCTTAGTAAATTAGAGGAAACGAGGTTACCTGAGCGAAGAGAATTTTATTCGAAGCTTAAATGCAGCGGAATTAATAAGGAGGAATATGCTCACGCAAAAAATGTATGGAAAACATTCGAGATGAAAACTTTTAAAGATTATCATGACTTATATAATAAGACCGACGTTTTATTGTTGGCGGATGTTTTCGAAAATTTCAGGAACGTTTGCTTTAATAATTATGGGTTAGACCCATCTTGGTTTTATACAGCGCCAGGATTAGCTTGGGATGCGATGTTAAAAACTACTAAAGTAAAATTAGAATTATTAACGGACCCTGATATGATTTTATTTATCGAAAACGGAATAAGAGGAGGTATCTCAACCATTTTTAAACGATACGCGAAAGCAAATAATGTATATATGAACGAAAAATATAACCCGAGTGAACCATCTAAATTTATTACTTATTTGGACGCGAATAATCTCTATGGTTGGGCAATGTCTCAAAAACTTCCTATTGGTAATTTTAAATGGATGGATGATTTAGCAAATTGGCGGAATCAGCCATGTATATTAGAGGTTGATTTAGAATATCCTAAAGAATTACACGATTTACACAATGATTTCCCTTTAGCTCCTGAAAGATTAAAGACTGGTAAAGTTGAAAAACTTATACCTAATTTACACGATAAAAATAAATATATATTACATTACGAAAATTTAAAGTTATATTTAAGTTTGGGTCTAAAGCTTAAAAAGATTCATAGAGGGTTAACCTTTGATGAGAGTGAATGGTTAAAACCTTATATCGATAAAAATACTAACCTAAGAGCAAAAGCTAAAACCGAATTTGAAAAGGATTTCTTTAAACTTATGAATAATTCCGTATTTGGTAAGACAATGGAAAATATTAGGAATAGAGTAGATATAAAATTAGTTAGTACCAGGGAAAAAGCGGAAAAACTAGTCGCTAAACCAAATTATTACGATATAACTATCCTCGATGAAAATTTATGTATAATTCAAATGAAAAAACAACGTTTATATTTTAATAAACCTATTTATGTGGGGATGTGTATTTTAGATTTAAGTAAGACATTGATGTATAACTTCCATTATAATTACATTAAAGATAAATATGACGAAAAAGTTAAACTTCTTTTCACTGATACAGACAGTTTAATGTATAAAATAGAAACGGAAGATTTTTATAAGGATATTAGCGACGATGTTAAAGATTGGTTTGATACGAGTGATTACCCACCTGAACACCCTTCAGGTATTCCCACCGGATTAAATAAGAAAGTTGTAGGTAAGTTTAAAGATGAGACAAGTGGTAAAATTATTGAGGAGTTTGTGGGTCTCAGATCTAAGCTATACTCTTATAAAATGTGCGATGAGGATGAAAGTAAGAAATGTAAGGGAATTAAAAAGCATGTAGTAAAAGCATTTATTAAACATGATCATTATAAAAAGTGTTTGTTCGAAAATAAGATGCAATTAAGGAAAATGGTAGTTACTAGGAGTCATAAGCACGAGTTGTATACTGAAGAGGTTAATAAAATCGCCTTAAGTGGGGATGATGATAAACGCTATATCTTGGAGAATAATATCGATACGTTAGCTTGGGGGCATACTAAGATAAAGACCTAGATTGGATTTTGCTCATATAGGTATATGGGGGATGGATGCGAAGCCTGCCCCCGGCCAGGGAAAAAGTGATTTTTAGGATGTGGTTGGGTTTGAGCTTTAACATAGACATTAATTAGGTGGGTGGGATTGACCTTTAACCTATTGATTTTTAGGATGGTTGACCTTGACCTTTGACTTATTGATTTTTAGGATGGTTGACCTTGACCTTTAACCTATTGATTTTTAGGATAGTTGACCTTGACCTTTAACCGATTGATTTTTAGGATGGTTGACCTTGACCTTTAACCTATTGATTTTTAGGATGGTTGACCTTGACCGTTAGTCTTAGCATTAATTAGATGGATGCCCCCGGCCAGGGAAAAAGTGATTTTAGGGTGATAGAAATGAAGGTAGAAATGGGTTGGAGACTGATGGTTGAATTTTGTGACTGGGTTAGCACTCTCTATTTTTATCTACTGCTGTCTTTGAGTTATTTCCCTTTGATCGTCATTTTTACAGCATTTTCTGCTTGTCCGGAGCATAACTTTGTCATTTCCAGTCCGATTGACTTGAAACTTGGCATTTGTGTTTGTTGCAATAATACGGAGTGCAGTGCGAAAGAACCATAACTCTACCTGGTGCTGTCTTTGATTCATTTCCCTGTGATCGTCATTTTTACAGCATTTTCTGCTTGTCCAGAATATAACTTTGTCATCTCTAGTCTGAACATCTTCAAATTTGGTATTCATGATTGTTGAAAAATTATGGAGTGTAGTGCACAAGAACCATAACTCTTCCTAGCACAAATTTTGAGTTATTCCCCCTTCATTTTTATAGCATTTCTTGCTTGTCCGGAGCATAACTTTGTCATCTTAAGTAGGAATGACTTGAAATATGGTATGCTTATTTGTTGCAATATTTGGAAGTGCAGTGCGCAAGAATTGTAACTCTACCTCATGCTGTCTTTGAGTTATTTCCCTTTGATCGTCATTTTTACAGCATTTAGTGCTTGTCCGGAATATAACTTTGTCATCTCAAGTCAGAACGACTTCAAACTTGGTATGCATCTTTGTTGCAATATTACGGAGTACAGTGCGCAAGAACAATAACTCTACCTAGCGCGGATTTTAAGTAATTCCACTTTGATCTTCATTTTTACAGTATTTCTTGCTTGTCCGGAAGGGAACTTTGTCACCTCAAGTCAAATTGACTTGAGACCTGGTAAACATGTTTGTTACAGTTACGAAAAGTGCAATGCACTGGAGCCGTAACCTTACCTAATGCCCTTTTGGAATTATTCCCTATTCATTATTTTTTCTTTTACAGCTTTTCATGCTTCTCTACAATATAACTTTGTTTTTTCATGTTGGAATGACCTGAAACTTTATATGCATGTTTCCTTAACATTAGAGGAGACATTCATGCCTATTTCAATTACTTACATGATTTCTGCTGCACTACCATTTTCCTCTACCTGCCCTTTACGATTATTATCCCCCCTTGACAACTGGCGACAATTTGCTGCTCTTGTTCCACAATAGTCTCGCAAGAGGTTAACAATGAAATATTTCATTTGTCAAGCAAACCCTTATAACATTAATTTTTGCCTTTCTTATCATTTGCATTTTATGATAATTTCATTATCAGTATGATATTTTTGGTGCCTTACTTTTTGTTGTAAACAAACTCACTTTGTAGGAACTAGAGAAACCGAATCCAGTGGAGGCAAAGGTTCAGGAGATAGACAGAAAACCATTAGCCCCTAAACAGATAGAATCAGAGACCCCCAATAACAAACAGGTCCCTATACCTAGTACACCAATGGTAGGTTGTCTTCAAAACAATGTTGTTTTGTGTTCATTGAAATATACTCTGCTTTATAATTTTACCAATTCTTTGAAAAGTTATGGTATTTGATCCCACAGCCATGTTTCATATAAATCTTTTTCAAGTTTGAAACTCTTAAATAAATAGACAAAAGATACTTTCTTATTCAGAAAACAGACCAAAGCAGTGCTGTTCAATTATTTATTGCCAGAGTATTTCTGAAAAAAGCAGATTGCATATTCTGTGCAGTCGGAACTTGTTTTACATTACAAGTCTGAAAGGAGTAAAGGGCCAAAGAGAAAGCTTTCAGTATCTTCCACGCTACTAGTATTTGGGAGGTCTTGACTGCGGAGGTCAACTTTCCACAATAACAGAGCCTATTTGATAAACATTACATATTAGATTTAATCCCCTGATTATCGGCCTGCCATTCACCAGTTTGTACGGCAAGGAACAGGAAATGTTTTACTCTTGGCGCAGTGTAACCAAAGAAATTAAAGGGAAGGAAATAGAGTTGTTGCTTTTGTGTAGTTTTTTTTCAGTAACTGTATACTTTAGCACCAAAATTTATGAGTATAAATGTAGGCAGTCTGAATTTGCACTTCTGCACAGTCTCATCTTGATCTACATTGTCTAAAAAACAACATATAAAGTTTTGCTGAGTGCTGCTAGGGTTAACTCTGAACCAAATGGCAAAATTTTGGACTTGTCTAAATTGAAAGCATTTACAGACGACAATCATTGTGCCTGAAAACTGGAAACTTGTGTTTGGAAGGGTAGAAAATATTTTGGGAAAAGGAGAAAATGCTGGTGACCAGCATTTTCTCTCTTTCCCACAATGTTTTCAAAAGTCTTCTTCCTTGGGGTCGTTGAAACTCAGGATTGTGTGGTAAAGGATAAACATATTACCCAAGAAATACAACCTTGGATGCCCTTGCTGGAAACAGTTTTTGAAATATAGAAATACGAGGGCTGTTCGATATGTAATGTGTATTGTACCACAGCGCGATAACGCTTTGCATGATTTCGTGGATGATGATACGCTTGAATAGCTCTATTCGATACCTTTCCAACGGTATAAACATGAGCCTTCAGCTCCACATAGTTTTAAACTTATAGTCATTTCAATAGAGCTAGTGGTTGACCACTGTTGTAAAAATGGTTGGGAAACGGATTAAGAATATTAAAGAAATTGGAGCTTATATAAAAGTTCGCACAAAACTCAGTCATTCGGTAATGCAGATTTTTACTGAATTGGGGGGAAGTTTATGGGTCTGATAAGGTATCTTATGTGACAGTTCGTAGGTGGAGAAAGAAATTTCTGACTGGCACAGAGTCCATCAAAGATGCAGCAAAATCTGGCTGACCTGTGACTGTAACAGGCAAGGCAAATGTCTCAAAAGTCAGGGAAATAATTGAAAGTGATGGCAGATACACGATTCGAGATATTGCCAACGCTGTTGGCATATCGCTATCACGGGTGCATTTCATTTTGAAGTGTATTTTGAAAGTACAAAAGATTTCTGCCAGATGGATACAGCATATATTGACAGATCACCAAAAACAGGTACGAGTACAAACCGCTAAGCAATTGCTCAAAATGTTTCCCAAATTCAATCAAAGACAATTTGCAAACATTATTACTGGTGACAAAACATGGGTTCACTATTTTGAAACCAGTAAGAAAAATTGGAAACAAAATATGGCTAACTAAACACGGTAGAAGGCCTGTATTTGCCAAAATAAGCATAAGCACAAAGAAGGTTCTTTATTGCATATTCCTCTCATGTGATGGTATAACCATACAAATTCCGGTGCCGAAGGGCAAAAGTGTTACAGGTTGGTATTACCGAGATGTTATACTAAAAAAGGTCAAGAAATATTATCTTAAACGACGCCCTGTGTCAGGATTTAGGCATGTTCGTCTACTTCATGATCATGCTCCATCACATACATCTGAGCTTGTGAAGCAATTTGTGAAGTCGGAGAAGGTTACCGTCTTGCCACACCCACCATACTCTCCAGATCTAGCCCCATGCGACTTATTCCTTTTTCCAAAACTTAAAAAGTTCTTATCTGGTCGTCGTTACAAGTCCTGACAAGCCCTTGGCTCAGCCATCAGTCAGTGCCTCAGAGGTCTACCTAAATCAGCGTACCGTGACGCATTTCAGAAATGGATTCAGAGATTGGAATTATGTTTTCAAACTGTGGAGAATACTTTGAAGGGATGTAATGTTCATTTCACTATTTGAGTCGAATGCTTTTGAGATAGCGTACAATACACATTACATATCGAACAACTCTCGTAAAAGGAGAATTTGTCTGTTTCCAGTAATTTTCCTTATCCCTCAATGTTTATGTGCAGTATTTTTCTTTACTTTAAATGTCTGTTCTCTATGTCATGTATATTTGTTGTTGGTAGGTCAGAACTAACCTTTCAGTGTTAGGTTAAAAGAATTTGTGCTTTTTCGTTCAGTGATCGTTTTCTTTGACTGTCCAACAAAAAGTCATTATATCTTAAAAACATAAATTTGGTTCAGGACCAAGTCAAACTTACAGACTCACTTGCAAACAAAAATGTTATAAAAGCAAAAGTTAACTTCAATTCATTTCAGCCACAGTTAAAGATGTTAACAGTGAATGACAAGCATTATGCAATTTTGGGCATTCTTGGAAAAGGAGGATCTAGCAAGGCAAGTGATTTTCAGATTTACTTTGGTTAAGACCTTACTTTCCACAGTGAGTTTACAGCAGAATGGAATATCCAGTTGGAATTAACTCTCTGCCAAACGACAAATTTTAGAACTGTCCAGATTGAAACCATTGGCAGACAACAAATTAAATGTGGTGCAGATGATGAATTTTTTCTATGATGGGTAGAAAATATTGTGGAAAAAGGAGAAAATGCAAGGTACAAGCCTTTTCTCCTTTTCCCGCAATGTTTTCAAAAGTCACACGCAGAAGCGAAATCAAAACTACGGATTGGGTGGTAAGGGATTAACCTTATATACAATAATTTTGTGAAAATACTGTAAAGCCATATTGTTTTCCTTCAGTTATTTTTGTTGTGTCTCTTGGTCTAGTCACTAGTCTACCTTAGGCCTTTACCACACAATCCCAAGTTTTAATGATCCTGAAGGAGAAGGCTTTTTGAAAACATTGTGGGAAAGAGAAAAATGCTGGTAACCAGCATTTTTTCCTTATCCCACAATATTTTCTACCCTATCAAAGGCCTTTGGCTCATATGTATCAGTTTCAAATTTGTTGTCTGCAGATGCTTTTAATTTGGAAAAGTCAAGAATTTGGTGGAGAGTTTAAGTAATTTGCATATTCACTGGTTTGAGACACCAGGAAGTAGTTTATTACATGCCCTTTTTTTTAGGAAAACTCATTTGGAAGAGGGGGGGCAATTGGAGCAGGGGGGCTCTTCATTGCAGGTAGTCATCCGAGCAGGTTCCACTGTATTTAAAGAAAGCACAATTTAATAATAAATTATTCTTTTTGAGAAAAGAAGAATCATAATTCACTAGTTTCTCCATTTCTTGAAATGTAAGTTAGTACTGGACATAAAAAAAGAATGAAACTCTTTCCTAATCCTATTAGTGCAAGGTAAATAAAAATTCTGAGTTAGTAGAAAATCTGATATGTTGCAGAATTATTGCTGTTTTTGCTGGAATATACACCAAAAGAATCTGGCAATGTATATCAAAGGTCAGGCTGACCTTCTGTAGAAATTCTGTATAAATTCAATACAATCTAAAACTAGTGAAAGGCTTGAGATTGAACAATAATACTGCCATTGTATTGAAGCTGAGTTTAACCCTTTACCACACTATCCAGACTTTTAACAACCCTGAGAAAGAAGCTTTTTGAAAGCATTTTCTCCTTTTCCTACAATGCTTTCTACCCTATCAAAGACAAATTTCATCATTTGAGCCAAATTCAAATTGATTCAAATTGTCGTCTGCAAATATTTTCAATTTAAACAAGTCTATATTCTTGTTGTGTGATAGAGTTAAACCCTTCAAACTTCTATTTTAGGTTTACCAATGTTTAGATGGGTCCCACAAGATAGTTGCCATTAAATGTGTGAATTTAGAGAAAACTGCAGAAAAAGTCATCGAAGGCTACAAAAATGAGATAAAATTACTAAAACGGCTACAGTATTGTGATCAGGTCATCACCATGTACGATAGGTATGGAATTTACTTCTTTATCAGATATTAGACATGTCCAACCTTAAAGCTTTTACACAAGACAAATGAAATGTGGCTCATATGATGCTTTTTGGCTTTTAAACGGAAGAAAACTTTGTTGGAAAAGGAGAAAATGCTGGTTACCAGCATTTTCTTCTTTCCTCACAATGTTTTCAAAGGCCATTTTCAGCCACAACAAGGAATGGTGTTGTAAAGGAATTAAATTAAGATACAAAGACGCAGATAAGTTAGATAATTAGGATAGATTTTGTGTTTTGTACCTCCCACATAATTGTAGCTTTTTTTTATTGGATAAGAGCTGTCAAATGGTGACCTTTGTGTTTTATTGTGCCCTTGTGTTTGTCAAACTGTTACCCACATACATGCAAACCATGCTCTGTGAAAAGGGGGCTCAATGTATCCGCAAAAAGTATCAACCCATGTCAGCCTGTGCAGTCTGCGCATATGTGACAGTCTTATATGTTATTTGTAAATTTTTTGCATGGCATAGGACCTTTCTACCTCCAGATCCAGTTTATTGTTATACAAAATGGATATTATGGATCCATAATTATGTAATGACTTGATTGGTATAATGTATTATCACAGAGATGCATTAAACCCCTTTTTTGCATATTAAGCAAGGCTCATGTACATGTATTTCCAGGAAGGGTCATTACTCATTAGTGGGCCCAATTATAAGGAGAGTACCTATAACATGTATTTTGACTCTTCACTAAACAAAAGGACAAAATTTTTTAATTGTCAATTGCCAAAACATTTGCAGACAACCAATGTTGCTGAAATGGTGGAAATTGTAATTGGAAGGGTAGAAAACATTGTGGGAAAGGAAAAAATTACTGGTCATCAGTCTCAAAATATGGTATGATGTCGTAATTCATGTGCTTTCTACTTTCAGCTTAGTTTGCAATTTGATTGGTCAAAATTTTACACGATATTATTTGTTGACCACTCCTATAAAAGTCCTTGCATACTAAACCAGTATTTGTTTTAATTTCATACTGTTTTTTAATATCAATAATTTCAATGGTTTGTTTTAAAATTTGTAGGTAAAATATTACATTGAAATTTTCCAGGGGGCTTGTATATGCTTTTTGTTGTGTGTGGAAATTTTTACAAAAGGTCTTGTGAGAAATCAGGGTCTGTATTTACCAACCATTCTTGAGAACATTCTCAGTCTTATTCTACAGAATTTTCTATGTTTGAAAGTTACAAAAGTTCTGATTGGTTAAACCATTTGGTTTAGCCAGTCAGAACTTGTGTTACTGTCAAAATTAGAAAATCTTGGAGAACAACGCTAAGAATGTTTATGGAGCCTGAAGTTTTCCACGCAGCTCGAAGTAAAATAAGCCCCAGGAAAAATACAGTAGCATAATATTCAGCATGTATGCTCAACATTATTTGTAACAACATTTTTGTTTTTAGTGAATTCAATGCAGAGGAGAACAAGCTATATGTGGTAATGGAGTCTGGCAGTGAAGACCTGGCTTCCTTTTTCACAAGCCAAATGAAGAAGAAAAAATGTTTATCAGATAATTTGATACGCTACTATTGGGAGATCATGCTGGAAGCTGTACTTGCTCTCCATAAAGAAGGTATATGATTTTTACAGAGAAAAAACCTTAAAACACCATTGGCAGCCAAAAGTAAACAATGCTTGTATTAAAATGCATTTAAATTTGAATCACACCATTTTAAAGTATGGGAATATTTGTGAAGATGAAAATCTGTTTTTTTGCAGTTGGTCCAAGTATTAGTCGCTGAGAGAAAAATTTATTGTAAAAGTAGGTCAAAAGTTGCAAGGTCCCTCTTTCTTTTGTTTACTTTTTACCTGATTTTAAAATTAATTTCTCTGGCATCAGCTAATACCTGTACCACCTATACAATGAAAGATTGTTATCTTTACAATAAGAAATCACATGTTCAAATACAGTAAGCATTGTAGCAAAAGGAGCAATTTCTAGTTACATACAATTACTCTTTTTCCCACAAAGGTTTCAAGTGAAAAAAAAAAATGACAAGAAAAGAAGAAAAGTAACATAGATGTTACATTGAACTTGCCTTATACAAGATTTTGTGCATTATATTTCAATCATTGAAATTCTCAAACACAAGAAGTAGCATAATCAAATGACACAGAAGTTACAACAAATTATAAGAAAAAACCAATGTTGTTTATTGTAGGTATAATACATTCAGATTTGAAACCAGCAAACTTTCTGCTAGTTGGTGGTAAGCTTAAGTTGATAGACTTTGGTATAGCTAAGGCACTACAGCAGGACAAAACCAGTGTGATTCTGGACACCCAGATTGGAACTTTGAACTACATGAGTCCAGAAACTATTATGGATTCCTGTGGTGGAGAAGGTGATCAGGGAAAACCAAAGTTCAAGGTAAGAAACCTGTTTAAAGCATTTAGAAAAAGGCTAGGGTAAGATACACAAAAACTTTTACAAATGGTGCAATTTAGAAACAATGGAAAAAGAAAAAAAAAAATACATCTTGATTGTTTTCTAAAAAATTTGAAATTTCTTTTGTTTCAGGCAAGTGCTTGCTTATGGAATAATTAAAGGTGGCCCAAATGACAAAATTTGTCCTTGATAGGGCAGAAAACATTGTTGGAAAAGGAGAAAATGCATGTTACTAGCATTTTCTCCTTTTCCAACAATGTTTTCAAAAGCTCTCATAGTCAGGGTCAATGAAAGTCATCATTGTGTGGAAAAGGGTTAAGGAATTCAGCTGTGTGCGTCGAGAGAAATTTGTGGAAAAGTCAGACAAATGACAAAGCATATTGATTCTTGTTCTACTTAAGTATGTGTTTAAAGAGATATCTTCCATCTGATGGAAACAGTGTTTCTTATGGTGTAACTTATTTGATTTTATATGTATATTTTCCAGATAGGGGTTAAAAGTGATGTATGGTCCCTGGGCTGTATCTTATATAACATGGTCTACATGAAAACTCCATTCCAACATTTGAAAAACGACTTTTTCAAGCTACAGGCTATTATGAACCCAGACTTTCCTATCCAGTATCCAGAGTTACCCAACAAACGCCTTATTGATGTTATGAAGGTAATTTATTTATAATTGTGTAAACTGTAGCTCAATTGGTATATGACTAGTAACCCAGAGTTTTGAGATAGAATCCCAGCTGGGACAATATATATGTGGGAAAGCAGCATGTGGCTTGGAAAGATTTGCTGTATGGATACTGGTAAAAGAATGTCCAGAAATGCCTGGATAGGTGTACAGGCCTTAGATATTACTGCAATAATGTTGAAAATGGTGTTAAAAACCAAACAATAAATGGCCCGCAACACGCGAAAAGGGGCATTCAGACATTTGTGTAAAGTGTCGTCCCGGACATAGCTTGCACATTCCGTGCATGCTGATCCGAGACGACACTTTCCGGTTGAGTATGATTTTTTGTTTCATGCAGGTCTACTGAAGGGTAAAATCTAATATTGACGTAAAGTGCCGTCTCGGATCAGCCTGCGCAGATTGTGCAGGCTGATCCGAGACGACACTTTATGCAAATGTCTGAAAGCCCCTTTTCGTTTGTTGCAGACCAAATAACAAAACAAATGAGCAAGGCTCTGTGAAAAGGATATTTCATGCATCTGCAAAAAGTATTATCTCGGGTCAGTCTGTGCAGGCTGACCTAGTTCGAAACTTTTGCTACTGTCAATTTTATAAATGTTAAAGGACCATTCTACCTCATGATTCAGTTGGTTGTTACACAGAATGAATTTTATGGATGCATTATTATGTGAAGACTTACTTTATATAATTGATCACTGAGATGCATTAAACCCCCTTTTGCCAGAGTGCCACTCAAATGTGTGTGAAGCAACATGGACTTGAGTTTAAATCATTATTCTTTTTGCATCACATGTGATAGGCAGCCTATATGCCTAAATTTTGCCTTTCATCTTTAAACTTATTTTCTCCTGAACCAAATTTACTGCATACACTTTTGAAATCATCATTGTCAAATATTGATAAATAGCATAAATTAAGGTTCCATCCTATAAGTAAAAACATTTTGGCAAAAGGAAGAAATTACTTTTTAAAAGAAATTTCTGCTTTTACCACAGCGTTTTCAAAAGTGGTCTGCTAGGACATAAAAAGATGCCTGTATAGTGTAAACTGGACAATTTTCTTCTTTTATTTCAACAGAAATGTTTGACAAGGGATCCTAAGTCACGCCCAACAGTTGATGAACTGTTGTCTCATCCATATTTAAGAGGGTATGTATTGTATTTACGAAGGATCTGACTTGACTGTTTGTTTGTTATCACTTTTATTACAGGAATTGACTTGAATTATGATATAAACCAGGTGAGCTTGACAGCTTCTGAGTTTTGATCAAACTTTTTTATTCAAAGTACAGTGTATTTGATACAAAGTAGCAGTGTATTAAACCTAGACTTAATTTGAATAAAACATTAGTGTATTATCCCTTTATGACACAATCACAAATTTAATAACTTTGATCATTAGTAAAGGATCACTGCATGACTACAAACTTGGAAATAGGCAGTTTAATGTCAAATGTCTATTTCAGACATTTTTACATTGTGACTTATGTTATTCTTAATTTTACATATGAATCAGATGTATGAAAAAAAAAATCATCAAAGATTCTATACATAACTTTTTTGTTTCAGGACTAGTTCCAAGACTGACTCTCCACAAGTTGTTAAATGTCAAGGGAATACCTGACCATACAGGCATTAGCTCTTGAACATTATCTCTTTAAACTTGACCTGGTTGGACTTTTTTTTACGCAAATGAAGGGTGTAAAACATCCATAATTGGAAAAAAAAAAGATTTTATTAAACAAAACTGTTTAACAGATGAGAAGCTGAACACAGTTTCGATTATGTGTATACAGGAAAGCAGCCAGTAGCTTGGAGTGTTATGCAAAATACTGTTAAAAGAAATTATGGGAACACATAGATAGGTGCGCTGGCTTGGACTTGTCCATATGAAAGCATTAGCAGACCAAAAATAAGGATTGCTCAAATAAAGAGATCTAGCTTTGTAAGGTAGAAAACATGGGAGAAGTAGAAAAGGTTACCAGCATTGCTTCTTTTTCCACATGTTTCTCAAAATCCTTCCTCATGATTGTGTAAACATGGGGATTACCTGGTAGTCTTAACTCTTTACCACACGACAAAATTCTAGACTTGTCCAATTCCAAAGCATTTGCAGATGACAAATCAAATGTGACTGTAATTGTGAAAGTTGTCTTTGATAGTTTAGAAAACATTGTGGAAAAAGGAGAAAATGCTGGTTACCAGCATTTTCTCCTTTTCCCACAATGTTTTCAAAAGTCTTCTTTCTCAAGGTCGTTGAAAGTCGGGATTGTGTGGTAAATGGTTAGATGAACCATGCTCTGGCAAAAGGGGGTTTACTGCACTTCTGTGATGAATTAAACCAAGCAAGTCATCACATAATTATGGATCCATAAAATCTATTTTGTCAAATAACTGGCCATATCCTGAGGTAGAATGGTCCTTGGACATGCAGAAAATTAGCCAAAAGTAAAATGTTTCGACACAGGTCAGACTGCTCAGGCTGACTTGGGTCTGTACTCTTTGCAGATGCATTAAACCCCCTTTTCACAGAGCAATACTCAACTATGAACAAAAGTTTCACCATCTGGTTGCTCAAAGAGAGAGATTCAGCTTTTCAATTTTACGTAATACTATGATGGCTAAATTTTAGTCAAAAGCATTTGCAGATGGTTTTGTCAAACTTAGAAAACATTATGGAAAAGGTGGCAATCCTTGTAATCAGCATACTCTCCTTTTTCTACAATACTTTCCAAGCTTTCTTTCTCAAGGTCATTAAAAGTATGCATTATGTGAAAAAGGATTAAGTTTTTTCAGTATGTAATGCTAGGGTAGCTTAACTTGTTTTCAGTTTATATAATACTTAGTGTAATATGGGTATAGCGGAAGTTGTTTTCAATGGTGTAACACTATTGCTAGGTTGTTTTCAGTCTGTGTAATACTGGAATAACTGAAGATGTTACATATATATGTAATAGACTTTGCTTTCAGAGGAAACTTTCTGAAATAACTCCAGTCTATGAAAATTGTTCGAGTACTGAGTATTGTATTGAAATAGTTGAGGATGTCATAGCTTCAAATTTCAGTTTCTTTTAAACTCCCAAAGTATTTAAATATTTTTTAGTTCACAGTCATATCTAAAAGAACTAGATATTTGTATAGTGTATATGTGAGTATGACAAAATAAGTGTGTGTATGTACTGTAAATGTGTAAAGCTTCCTTTGATGGAACTCAAATTTTCGATTTATTTCCAACCCTGCATTCATCATCTATCATCGTATTCTCTCTCTTTTCTTGTTTGTTTTCTAATGATTGTTTTTGTAAGATCTGATGTCAATTAAATGTATTAGACATTTTACATGGTGTTGTTCCTTTTAATACAGGCAATCAAAGTTATAGGGGCCATGAATCAAAATTTACTTAACTTTTTATCATACAATCCCAAGTTTTAACGACCCTAGGGAAGAAGCCTTTTGAAAATATTGTGGGAAGAGAAAAAAATGCTGGTAACCAGCATTTTCTCCTTTTCCCATAATGTTTTCTTCCCTATCATAGCCAGAAATCATCATTTTAGCTACATTTTAGCTACGTCTGCTAATGCTTTGAATTTAGTCCAGAATTGTGTCGTTTGGTAAAGAGTTAAAACACTGATATGAAGTCCTAAATATTTTTTTCTTTATAAAAGTAAAGAAATTGAGCAGTAATATTCAGTAAAAAAATGCAAATTTAGCATTTTAATAAGGAGATGGGTCATTTTGCAATCGGGAACTTTCTCTATTTTCATCAGACTAGATAACCTTGATGCCACTATACAGTTCTTACTTGAATACGTAACATATGTAATTGATCACGTAATATTCCCACAAACCGTTGCAAAATACTGGTGCCAAATCTAAAAATCCTGTAGTAGGATATGTATAATTGTTATTATGGTAACTTCATCATAGACATATGCACAGCCTGCAAATTATGTCTCCCCCCATCAGGGTCGGGAGACATTGTTTTTCCCCGTGTGTCCGTCTGTCTGTCTATCCGTCACAAATCGTGTCCGCTCTATAACTGGAAAACCTTTTAAGATATTTTGATAAAACTTCACACATTTGTAAAGCACCATGAGACGAATTGTCATGCACAAGAACCATAACTCTGGCTTGTGTGTGTGTGTTTTTTTTTTTTTTTTTTTGAGTTATTTCCCTTTGATTATTTTCCTTACTCATTTTACGTACAATTTCGTGTCCGCAATAGAAATCTGGGAGAAAATGTTATTAACTTTATCATAGATTATTAACCCTTCTGACACCAAAAAGTGGGGGGAGACATCTGTTTTTTTTTTTTTTTTTTGGTAAAAAAACAAGTTCTAGTTTCTTAACCCTTTACCACACAATCCAGAGATTTAACGACCTTGCAGAAGAAAGCTTTTGAAAACATTGTCAGAATAGGAGAAAATGCTGGTAACCAGCATTTTTGTCCTTTTCTCATAATGTTTTCACTCTTATCAGAGAACATCAGTTTGTTTATACCAATTTGTCATCTGCAGATGCTTTCAATATGGAAGAGTCTAAAATTTGTCAATTGGTAAAGGGTTAAAGGGCTGCAACAAATAATTTCATTTATTTGTCTGCAAGTATATTACAACAAGTCATTATCATGTTTGGCAACTTATTTATTCACTCTAAGATTGAATAGGAAATGATTTTGCTGTGTCTAGAAGATCATCATCCATGTCTACAAGTCTTTCAGAGGAGGTTGTTGTTTCATTGTCAATGTCCTCATCACTGGTAACATTTTTGTATTTGATTTGTTTCGATTGTCTGGTCACAACAGTTGATGTGTCATCCGACTTTAATATCCAAACATAAATCTTGTATCCACTCGCTAATGTCTGTACTAAAACTGAAAACATCATCAGCCAACTTGATACCTGTAATGATACAAAAAAGTCTTACACACATTTCTGCAAAACTCTTATATGTGTAGATATACATGTATATATGAGCCATACTTTGGGAAAATGGGGCTTAAAGCATTTGCAAAAAAGTATCAACCAAGGTCAGCCTGCACAATTCGCGCATGCTCACCAGGGTCAAACCATTTTGATATCTGTCAATTTTCTGTATTTTAAAGGACAAGTGTACCTCATGATTTAGTCGGTGTTAGACAAAATGGATCCATAAATATGTGATGACTTGCTTGGTCTAATCCATCACAGAGAGGTATTAAACCCCTTTTTGCCAGAGTATGGCTCCCATCATGAATGTATTGATTCTACATTTGGCCTCTCTAAAAAAAAGTTCTAAAAACGTGCTGTCTAATCTTGACCAACACTCTCCTTCCTGTACTAATAATTTAAGATGTGTAATTATTATTAAATGCAAATACATAAGCCTATTGTGACCATTCAGTGGGGTAAGGCTTAATTATACGTATTCTAAACAATCCCATCTTTTTATGACCCTCAGAAAGAAGGCTTTTGAAAAGATAGTGGGGAAACGAGATGATGCTAAAATATTGTTGAAAACAGGATTAAACACCGTAGAAACAATATGAAGGACCCAATGTAACCCTGCTAGATAAAGATTATTAAATAGAGTTTATTTCATCAGCTTGTGGTTAATATGGGGAAATATTTGCTGAAAAAGGGAAAGGTATGCGAAAATAACGAGTGCCATAAGGCACGAGTTATTTTCATGGACCTTTCCCTTTTGAGGCAAATATTTCCCCATATTAACCACAAGCTGATGAAATAAATTATATATTTCCTGTGATTATTTTGTCAACGAATGCCACTTTTAAAACTTAAAAACTTAAAAAACTTAAAAAAGTTCCAGATTTTCGGCAGGAGGAAAATATTCACTGTGACGGGGAAATAGTTCCCCCCAACTTAAATTACGACATTTCTTTACCCATAACATTTCTAAAAATAGACACATGAAATATAGTATATTTTGTTTGAGGTTATATACTGCTTTCAACAGCTATCCCTACAAAAGCTTACCACTTTCCTGACTTCCACCAGCACTGACCCCCACAGTGTCTTGCCAAAGGGCAATTTCAAGTAAAAAGCACACCAGATAAAGTTTAAAAAAATCACTGTGAAGTAAGTCTTACCCTTGCAACAGTAAGAAATGTGTAAAAGTTATGTCTCTTTTCTAGTATATCCCAGTGTAAATTTTGTGTTTCTGCACATGTATACCTGTAAGAAAAGTTTTATATATTGACGAGTGGTCTAAACCTATCATGCCCTGCAGACGAGATTGTTCTCTTACTGCAGACTACCAGTCTAATTATCAAGATATTTCTAAATTTGAGAGTAACCCAAATTTTGACTGACTATACCAAAAGGTTAAGTTAAGCCTATCAGAATTTCCTCTACATTCTAAATCTAAAATTAGACTATAGATACAACTCAGAATAGTTTATGAATACAGCAGTCATGTTTTTCCCATACTAGGACAAAAAAATCAGCGTCCGTATGCATCAACCATTCTTAAGAAAAATAACACTCTTCATGTTGAATATTTCAGCTATTGCCTTTTTCAAGAGTTAGAAACACTTCATCCACTAGGACTTCATATTAGAAAAACAATATGGCTGCAATGACACACGTAAAAAAAAATGTTCTAGTGGATAGAGTGTTTCTAACTCTTGAAAAAGGCAATAGCCGAAATATTGAACATTAGAGGGTTATTTTTCATAGTGTTTTAATTATTCCCTAAGGAATTCAAAGTGTCATTCTTAAGAATGTTTTTAGTCTTCTTTTCCAGAACGTTCTAAGTTTGAAAGTAACTTTCAAATTTAGACCATTCTGGAAAACAAGACTAAGAATGTTTTTAAGAATGGTTGGTCAATACCGTTTTGGGTTTTCCTCATACAAGAACCCAAAGTCAGGATTTTCCTCATACTATGATACACTCAGGTTTGACCCATACTAGGACACAAAGTGAAGCTCCTGTATTAGGGCACAAAGACAGTTGTCAACCCAACATACTAGAACACAAAGCCAAGTTTGCCCTTTACCTGGACGCAAAATCAAGTTTTCTCCATATTGAGGCCCAAAACTAGATGCTTCCCATCCATACTAGGACACATTCATAGTTCCCCATATCAGGACACAAAAACAGATCCTTCCCTTCCATACTAGGCCACAAAGTTGTAATTTCCCCATATTAGAACACAAAGCCAGATGCCTCCTGTACATATTAGGAAACAGCCAACTTTCTCCCATACTAGGACATATAGCTGAGTTTTACCCATATTAGGAAACAAAGCCAGATGCTTCCCCTCCATACCAGGACATGGGTCAAGTTTTCCACATACCAGGATGCAGGTCAAGTTTTCCCATATTAGAGCATGAAGCCAGATGCTTCCTGTCCATACTAGGCCACAAAATCAAGTTTCTACCATATTAGGGCACAAAGCCAGATGCTTCCCCTCCGCACTAGGACACAAAGTCAACTTTCCCCCATACTAGTACACTAAACCAAGTTCCCCCAATACTTGGACATAAAGCTATAAAGCTAAGTCTCCGCCCCCTCCTCCCCCCCCCCCCCCCCAAAAAAAAAAATTACTTCCTTCATACTAGGACACAAAATCAATTTTTGTACATACCAGGACACAAACAACATACTAAAAACTGAGCTAGTTGAACTAATTTGCATAACGACAAGACTGCATAAAGGGAAAAGAGTTAACTTGGATACAGTTCAAATCACCACATACTTGAATTATCAAGTTATTCCTGCATACATGTACATACTTTTGATTGTAGGTAGAATACAGCTGTTTGGTCACTGAGGTACACCATATGTCAAGTCCGGCCTGCATCATACTGCTGGACACAAATACTGGTATCAATACAAGGGCGTTCAACAGGAAACATGGAAATAAAATGGTGTGCTCACGCCTGTAAAAAATGGAATTTTCGAATACTGAAAATTAGAATTATCGTAAAACTCATTAGCACATTTATTGACCCTTTAAATAGCACTTAAATATGACATAACATTGTGTAGAATGCGGCTAAATGTACCATTAACGAACAAAGCAATACACAGTGCCTACGTTGAAGCCATGAACTCATTTTTCTTTCACAGATATGGGACTGGACGCTTTTCAGGGTATATACGGTAATGAGATTTATCTTAATTTACGATCTGATGACGTGTTCAAGTTCGGTCGAATGTGGCAATGTAGCCTACTAGTAACACGTACAGATGGCAAACAAGAGAAATTAGGGAAAACAATCGCGTTTAACTTAAATGAAACTGCTGAATGACAGCTGAAACTATGAGGGGACATTTTGAGCCTGAAAGATTTCAAGACTGTTCAGAGTCGGTATTCACCAACCATTCTGGAGAACGTTCTTAGTCTTATTCTCCAAGATTTTCTAAATTTGAAAAAACTAAAACTTCGTAAGACTTGGCTAAACCAAGTCTCATGAATGACTTTTGAATACGGGCTCAGATGTCCTGTTACCGAGGGTATTGGTTGATGCACGATAATGCATTTATATGAGGCCAGGAACTATGTTCATCGTGGAAACACATTTTGTGGGCGGAACTGTGTCTGGAACCTTTGGTTGATATATGATGTTTTTATGATATATGAGCCATGCTCCGCCAAAAGGGAGTTTAGTGCATCTACATGAGCACCGTACCAAGAAAGTCATCAAATGATCATGAATCAACAAAATCCATTTCGTCCAAGAACTAACTGAAACCTGCGGTACACTGGTCCGTTGACATGCACAAGCATGACCAATGGCAAAAATTTTCGGCACAGGTTAGCCTTTGCGGACTTCGCAGGCTCACCTGAATCTATAATGCAAATGCATTAACCCTTTCAGTGCCAAATAAATAAACTCAACCTCTTTCGACGGCCCTGAAAACAATCCACTGAAACTTACAAAGATTTTGATTGTATAGGCTTGACCACACAAGCGGACGCTATAGATCAAAGATCAGACTGCACGTTCTGTGCAGTCTGATCTTGATCTATGCCGTCCGCAAAAGTCACTGTTTTCGCCTGTGGCGCCGAGAGGGTTAAACCCCTTTCTCATAGAGCATGGCTCATGTATAATGAGCCTACCAGACTACAAACTTTGAGACTTGTCAAATTGAACGCACTTGCAGATGATAAATTGTACCTGCCTCAAATAATGGGATTTCTTTTTGAAATTGCAGACAGCATTGTGGGGGAAATGATGATTACCAGTATTGTCTCCTTTCCCCACATTGTTTTTACATGCCATCTTTTCCAAGGTTGGAAAAACTCACAAGTAATTGGTTAAAGCTTAAAGCCTGATTCATAATACAATATGAGTCATGACTGTTGGTATCGTTACGTAAAACTGGGAAGTAAAGGGTGGAAGGAAAAATGGCTTATCCTAGAAAAATGAACTATGATTAACCCAATGGGTACGATTTCGGCTTCAGAAATTTATTTCGTAGTTAATTCATTAACGACCCCCTGAAACACATTTGCAGCCACCACCACTTAAAAACATCTCTGCAAATTATGAATAATATGCATTAAAACATGAATACATATGAATACATTGTGACAATAGCAGAAATTGCTCATAACGAACAATTACTCCATTAGCCACTGTTTTCAAATTGTGGTCTGCTGCAAGGCGCAGAATTTTGTCACGTAGATAGAAAAAAAATTATGATAATATCTTTCGATTATAGCACATAATTGAAACATTTGCCTGTAGTGCAGGGAGACAGTGGATACGTGTTTTTGCATCTACTAAATGTATTGCCGCTCGTAGTAACATGTTTACAGTATTTTTATTCACTTACCAAATTTGACACCTCAAAAGATGACCTGCTTTTTTTTTATAACGAAAAAACCTCGAACCTCGTTCAAGGGGAAGTAGGCTATGTCGCGGAAAGGGTTCTGAAACTCTTTCAAAACATGAAGAGAAAAGAAGCAGTTGCTTTCAAAGGATAACTTCATACTGTAGCTCACTAGCATGACAATAAAGTCTGAAATAACACAATTTGTCGCCATAAGGTTTTTTTTTTTTAAATATCTTTTAAAAGTCTTAGATCTTACCACACAATCCCGAGTTTTAACAATGCTGTGTGAGAAAAGGCTCTTGAAAATGTGGGAAAGGGAGAAAATACTGGTAACCAGCATATTCTCCTTTCCCCACAATGTTTTATAATCTATCAAAGACAAGTTCCATCATTTGAGTCAAATTCAATATGTTGTCTGCAAATGCTTTCAATTTGGACAAGTCTACATTTTTGTCGTTTGGTAAAGAGTTAAATCCTGTTAACTGCAACTGGTTACGTGAAGGTCTTTTTTTTTTAAATGTACAGTGACAGCTAGTGAAGAAAATACTCCTTTTTTAAGCAGTATCTCTTTTGTCACAGTATTTTTCGAAGTCTTTCAACACATTGACGTTGTTCATGGCGTCTAAATGGTTGACAGGGTTTACATGCAGCCATTAGTTTTATGGCACGGAGAGAGCGGACTTGAATTTCACATTAAATGACATATTTTGAAATCCTGTATCTGTTCTCATTTGCCATAAGAGTGTGGTTACATATCGAATTTAACACTGAATAAATCGTATTTTACATAAAGTACTGAATAAAAAACAAAACGTACTTTTTTATTACATATCACAGGCGGCCGCGCTACGTGTTACGTTTTAGAAAGGGGGGGGGGGAGAAAATTATGAAGATCATGTACGTAAAAAAGACATCAGAGAGATAACAATCTAACAAGCCTGCCAGGCAGACACAAATAGAAGATAGAAACTACTCAAGTCATGGTCTGTAAAAAGAGGCGTTAATGCATCTCCGTGATGCATTGTACCAAGCAAGCCATCACATTATTATGGATTCATAAAATCGATTTTGTCTAACAACCAACGGAATCATGAGGTGGCCTCTTCCTTTGACATGCCGAAAACTGACCAATAGCAAAAAGTCTCGGCCCAGGTCGGCCTGCGCGGACTGCGCAGGCTGACCTGGGTCGATACTTTTTGCAGATGCCTCAAGCCCCAATTCCACACAGCATTGCTTTATAAATTTTATTCCTTACTTTTCGTGTTTTAATTGTAACTTCATCAGCAACAAAAACCAGCACCAAATAAAGGCATGAATGCTGACAATGACTGATAGAAAGGTCACAAAATTACACGTGGTAGACGTGCCCCACTCTGATCTCCTCAAGTCTACCAAAACGTCGTACAGACCCTCCGGAGTTTTAGGTTTAAATCTCACTTGACCATACAGAACACACTGCTGTTTAAAGTAGTGGGTTGTGTAGCTGAGCGGCATGAAGGTCATAAATCCGAGCACAATGGTGACGGTGTTTATCAGGATCTGTATGGTCCGCCAGGGTAGGTGGACTACCGGCAGTAGTAGCTTCATACTTAACGTCTCTATATTTCTGCACGTCTGCCTGCGAATGTACATAGATCTGTATGTTATACTAGTATTAGATATAGATAACTCTTGTATTTCATTCAACATTCATCAGACTTGTTTTGAAGGGATAGAAAACGTTGTGGACAAAGGAAATGCTAGCTATCAGCATGTTATTTTGTCGCAATGCTTTCAAAAGTCATCTTCAGGATCGTAAAAAAAAAAAGATTGGTTGAACAATTTTTAAAAAATTCTTTTGGGGTTAAGGACCGACTTTAACAAATGTCCTTCATGCAACATCAGAAAGATTACTGAGCGAACCCGAGATATGCGCGAGCCCCGGTGGCCCAGTGGTAACGGGCGGGACCAGTAATCAAGAGACTGTGACTTCTAGTCCAGATGGCCCGACGTTCCTTCTAAAGACTGGTGAAAGCCAAAGCGACAGGCTGTATTCCTCTCCGCCGATGTACACAACTTCGATTGTGCGCGAAAGGCTTGAAAGTAGTGTTATGCGCAGTAAGATTTAAAGGAACTATAAGTACGGGTTGACAGGCGCACCTTCCGTCGTCATGCTCTGTGGAAAGGGGGTTTAATGCATTTGTAAAAAGTATCGATCGGGGTCCGGCTGACCTGAATCGAAACTTTTTGCTCTTGGTCAACTTGAATGTCCAAAGACCATTCTACCTCATAATTCTGTCGGCTGTTAGACAAGGTGGATTTATGGATCCATAATTATATGATGAATTGAGTAAAGGCCTTGGTGAACCGCTCAGCAAAGAGGCTCATGTTCATCATTTTCTTCGATGCCAAAAGCGTGATTTTGAGCCATGCGGTACCGACAGGACCGACAGTCACAGCAAAGTATTATTCAAAGGTAAATGTAATTGATATAAAGTTATATTTAAAATGTATTCAATGTTTTAGTAAATATTTTATGCTTTGATAAAAGCATCTGGTTCGATAAACCTTATCATAATTTCAGGTTATCAAGCGTGATCTGATGCGAGCTGTGAAGAACAAGAGGCAAAAATTTGATGGCAAATTCGTAGTACATCATGACAATGCACCTCCCCACTCCTCTGTAATAACCAAGACAACACTAAGAGAGTTAGGAATTGAAACTCCGAAGCATCCTGCATATTTCCAAGACCTAGCACCGTGTGATTTCTGGCTCTTTCCGACGTTGAAATCAGTGTCGTGGCTGGAGGTTTGATGGCGTTCATGACTTGCCAATAGTTGTTTGGGAACCGATCCGTAAAATTCCACAAGATCAGTTCAGGTCCTGCTTTGACAAGTGGATCCATAGGTGGGAGAGGTGTGTATCGTGTAAAGGAGAATATTTTGAAAAGGTATAATTTTTCGATGTGCCAGGCAGATTTTGCTGATGCTGTGTCCCCTCCAGAAGTAAGTTGTACTGTATAGATCAAGATCAGACTATACAGAAAGTGCAGTCTGTTTTTGGATACATGGTGTCTTAGAACTGGTTGTGTCAAGCATATACAGTATTATTTTTACATTTCTGCAATCTTTAAAAGTGATGAAGTACACTTTGACAATTGAAATGAAGTCGTGCGTAATTCCGGTGCATACCTTTTGCAATACAAATCTAAGGCTGAGTGCATTTTACAACCAATCTGTTTCATTTTGAGTCATGCTCTGTGAAAAAGGGGCTTAATGCATCTGCAAAAAGTATCGACCATGTCAGCCCGCGCAGTCTGCGCAGGCAAACATGAGTCGAAACTTTTTACTTTTGGTAGATTTTCTGTATGTCCGAGGACCATACTACCTCATAATTCAGCCACTTGTTATACAAAATGGATTTTGTGGATCTATCATGAGGCGATGACTTGCTTAGTTTAACGCTTCAAGGAGATGCATTAAATACCCTTTTGCCAGAGCGCGGCTCATTTGCTTTTTTTGTAAAGATTAGAATTTATACCAGGACATTCGAAACTATTTGAGCCGTGCTCTGTGAAAAGCGGGCTTAATGCATCTGCGAAAAGTATCGAGCCAGGTCAGCCTGCGCAGTCCGCGCAGGCTGACCTGGGCCGAAACTTTTCGTTATTGGTCAATTTTCTGTTTGTCAAAGGACCAGTCTACCTCATGATTAAGTCATGATTAAGTGGCTCCTATGGATTCATAATTATGTGATGACTTGGGCTAGTATCGTGTATAACGGAGATGCATTAAGCCCCCTTTTGCCAGAGCACGGCTCATTTCTTTTTTTACTCTTCAACATCTCATATACCTCTAATTATAAACTCGACCTCTTTCAACGGCTGTAAATACAACTCACTAAATTCAGTTTACTTTTCTTAACTCTTTCCTCATAAGATTCCTTGAATTAACAAATTATATTATATTTCATGTGTCTATTTTTAAAAATGTTATGGGTAAAGAAATGTCGTAATTTAAGCTGGGGGGAATTATTTCCCCGTCACAGTGAATATTTTCCTCATGCCGAAAATCTGGAACTACTTTTTTAAGTTTTTAAGTTTTAAAAGTGGCATTCGTTGACAAAATAATCAGAGGAAATATAATATATAATTTATTTCATCAGCTTGTGGTTAATATGGGGAAATATTTGCCTCAAAAGGGAAAGGTCCGCGAAAATAACTCGTGCCTTATGGCACTCGTTATTTTCGCATACCTTTCCCTTTTTCGGCAAATATTTCCCCATATTAACCACAAGCTGATGAAATAAACTCTATTTAAATCTTCAATGTTTAATCTTTATATAGCCTAATACAAGGCCTCATGCTCATAAGACAAGGTACAAAATGGACAAAGGCTGCTAAAACGAAACTTTTGTCTATATACAAAACAAGAGTACCCCGCGCGTGTGCCATATGCTCTGCTGCATGTGCTTGATTTTCAGTGAAAATTTTAAGTCGAAAAAGGGGCATAACTGTGTATCTTCAGTAATGACAGATAATATAAAATGTCAAAGTTTTTGCACGATGATGACGCACACGACGACATGGCTACGACAATAACTCTTTGAAAAGAGCCTAGCTATAATAAAAAAAAAACATGCCCGAATTGAAAGCAATTATAGACGTCAAATAAATGTGGCTTAAAATTAAAATTTGTTTTTGAAGGGTAGAAAACTTTATGGGAAAAGGAAAAAATGCTGATTACCAGCATTTTCTCCTTTTGCCACAATGTTTCCAAAGGCCCTACTCCTCAGGGTCGTTAAGAACGTGATTATGTTATAAAGGGTTAATAAACCCATGATGTGCCAAGTAAATCCTTAGAAAACAGTCCTATGTTTTATCTACCTTGAAGAAGAGAGCTTTTGTTGTCAATATGAGAATGAGAGAAATGGGGAAAATATTCTTGTCAAAACAGCCCTTTAACGCTTTGTCTACCTGATCCATCTGACAAAAAGCATTGATCTACCAATATTGTATGGATCCTATGCCTACCGTCCGTCATTTCTCCTCTATGCATAGAGTTTCTAAGGGTCCGTATTCACCTGTCGTTCATAACCCTTATCTTGCTAAATAACTAAATTGAAATTTTCAGTTCGATAGTAAAAACCCAGATATTGTTATTTCAACGTTATGTTGGGGAGTACTATCTGCTAATCGGACAGTGTAGATCCAAGATCAGACTGCACGTTCTGTGCAGTCTGATCTTGATCTATACTGTTCGCAAAAGGTCAGTGAGTCGCGCTTAGCAGCCTAAGGGTAAAGAATATTCTTTGGCTAATTCTCAAGAACTTTCTAGATTTGAAAGTAACTCAACTTCTGATTGGCTAAACTAAGTAGTTTAGCCAATACGAATTTGTGTTACTTTCAAATCTAGAAAATATTTCAGCTAGTCTTAAATGCAAAACTTGTAAGATAGGCTTTCATCAACATAGTAAATGCTAGTTCAGATGAAAGAAAAAAGAAAATGCTTCTTGCATGCTATTCAATGGATCATAGAAAATGGATTATAACCTGCCAATTTCACTGCTGCTACAACACTGTTGACACAGATTTGTATCCCTGTTTAAGAAATGTCGTCGCGAACGTAACGTTTTCCCGCGAAAAAAGAAAATTGTTCATGTAGATAGAGAGATTGGGTTAATGTACGGGCAAAGTTATTTGTAATCACCTAAATTCCCGACTTGCAAAATTATCAAATTTTGTGTCACTCAGTGAAATTTACATGAATCATGCACGCTCTGAGAAGGTCGTTAAATGCATATGGAAAAAGTATCTACCTATGACAGCCTGTAGCCTATAGTCCTCGCCGGCTAACTTGAATCGATACTTGCTGTTTTTGGTAAATTTTCTGCATGGCAAAGGACCATTCCACCTCAAGATTTGAAGTCACTTTTTGGGACATTATAATAAATCTATATTTACATGTATATGTGACGACTTACTTAGTAGACACTATAATGCAATACCAGGGGTAAAAGTTAAAAAATCTGAAAATACTGAAAATTGAGCTGGGAGCCTGGGGGCCGCTAGGGCCCCCAGTGGGTCCAGGGCAACGCCCTGGCCAGGGGTCCAGGGGGCGGGAGGCCCCCGGAAGCTCCTGAGATTTAGCTATTTTATAAGCATCAAATTCCTCTGATGAGATCCAGTTTTAGCATTTTAAAGTTGAAAAAATCTTGAAACAAATGAAAGATATGATATGCTAAAACCTAAGAAAATCTCAAAGTTTTTAGCACACATGTTATTTTTGTCCTCTTTTATCTCCATTTTGTACACAGGACCTAATCAGATTAGCCCTACATCAGTTTTGTATTTGAAAGTACAACAAGTATGAGAAAAGGACATATCTAGTATTTAATATTTGATTCATTAAAATGCAATCACATGTGCTAATTTCTGTCAAAAGAATAAAATCAAATCTGTCAAATAGGAAAACAACACTCTCTTTAAGAATGGCTAATTAATCAGGGAGAATGTGACAGAGTGTGCTGTGCATTTTCTAGCTTGAGCTTTTTGTACCCTTTGGTAACTGGAGTTGGGGGTACACAAACAAGGATGGGGGTTCAGATCTAAACTACATAATTTCATTAAAATATCAAGTTTTAATGACAGCCTATTAAAAGATATACTGTTTTCATGTGACATGCGCTAACAAGATTTTATAGATAGATCTACATGTTCACAGTTAAAAGCTCTTCAAACACTTTAAGAACCTTTCCTAAAATGTGCAAACATTTTTGGCAAAATCAATTCTAATGTTTGCTAAAAAAAGCAGGTAAGTGATATACCATGAAACTGGTCCAATTCCTGTAAAAAATCTATCAAATCGGCAGTGTGGGGAAATCAGTTTAAATGCAAAATTTTATTATCACTTTGTAACCGGAAGAGCAAACCAACTAGCTATTGGTTGTACAATCGGTTTCTCCATTGAACTGAGAATGCCTTTTTGCTTTAAATACTTTGACAATTTGTCTACATGATATTAAGTTTATAAAGATGTGGTGTTTTGTACTTAAATTTTTTTTACTTTATTTAATATCATTTATTTTGATCTTTAAATTTTAATTTCCAAACCAGTTAAAAAAAATTCAGACATATTTCAAGCATTTGCAGACGACACCCCCCCGCTTTAGATCTATATTTTCATTTCATAAAAACAACAATTTTTTCACTCATGACAAAATTTTAGATTCCACTTATTGTCTTATTTAGAGATTTGTGTAAATTCACTGTTTAAATTCATTATTAAAGATGAGAAGATAGTTTGAAGTCCCTCTGATCGGACGATGCCACGCTGATCATGGTAGTGTCATGGGTTTTCACGTTTTTTTTTTGGCTATCAATTTTTCGTGTCAGTTAATTTCTGGAGAAGTATTACCACATGATTTGACATCAGTTAGTCATTTTGAATAGCAGGTAACTTTAAAATCTGTCACTTTACACTACATCAGAGGATTAACACCGTTATTACGTTCTCGTAAATGACTCGCAAGCTTCATTAGATCACGCGCGTGTCCTTCACATTTTATACTGATCGTGTTTAGCCCATATTTCTGCCGGATGCGTAAAAGCTAGGTTATATGAAGCTCTTGACGATAATTTCATGCGTCAGATTGACAATTAAGCAAATATTTTTCAGCATCAAAGACATGTCATTTCAAATTTCCAAGCGTCAAAACCCGGTCTCAGGGATCAAATAAGAAACTTGCCGAGTTGTCGAGTTTTGACAAGACATCCATGTACAAAAATTTCTTTCTCATTTTCCGGCCAATTTTCGTGTTTGTTATCACTATATTGAATCCTAGAATGTGACTAATATCAGTCACAAAACCAAGCGCTACAAACCAGTATTCACGTCTCACGACCGAGCGAGCTTCGAGCAATCATTGGCCCACCACTACAAATCGGACTACAGTGTATGAGTAAAACTTTTCCCCTTTTTCGGTCGCTTCGGCATTTGAGTAGCACGTACTGTCAACTTCGGAAGATAGTTGCCGATCCCCAGCTCTGACATCCATTTGTTATTGAAAAGAACAAAGATAATTTAAACTGAGCCATCTTTCGCTAACAAATAATCAAATTGCAGCCAATATTTGTCCCCTAAAACGAAGGGCTTTGTTAATGCTTTATTTTGTTTTACAATCCTAGCGGCAAAAATGTTAAAGTCGGCAAACCGATCAAAACAATCAAAACACAGCCGCAACATTTTGGACACGAACAATATAACATCATACAATAACCTTAGAAAGTTCCGGTTCAGCATCTATATTTAGAATCGAGAAACCCTAAGCAAGAGTGAGTGACTGTAAACATTTCGGTGCAAATTATCCCCGAAATTACAAAATTCTTTGAATTTCATTGTTTTTAGGGCGAGTGCGTTTGACGGGAGACATTAATGACCGAGATCAGCCCCGGACAAAGCAAATGCAGTGGGGCAATACATTTTATTGATACGGCATATGGAAATCTATTGACTTGCAATAGATACGAGATAAAGGGGTACCCCCCCCCCCCCAAAAAAAAAAAAAAATTCTCCTCGGATTTAAACGATTTGGAAAAATAACCTGGTCGGCCCCTGAAAATACGGAATTCCGTCACAATACGGAAAACTTTTACCCCTGCAATACGAAGATGCATTAAACCCCCTTTTCCCAGAAAGATGTTCAATTATTTTAATCTACGTCTACACAAAAATGAAACGATTATACATCCTCTAAAATTCAGCAGTTTTCTGTAGAAAAAAAGGAGTTACGCATCTACAAAAAGTATCGAACCAAGTCAGCCTGCGCAGTCCGCGCAGGCTGACCAGGATCGGAAATTTTTGACATTGGTCAATTTTCTGCATGTCCAAGGAAAGTTCTACTTCATGATTCAGTGGATTGCAAGACAAAATGAATTTTAGGGATCCATAATCATATACTCCTCACAAAAAGTTAAGCAACAATGAATTACCGCTGCACCAAAATTTTATTATTACACATATAGACAATTCATTGTATAAATGTAATGAGTATTGAGTTAAAAATCAGTCCAAGCAATTCTGTACTTTTATCAGATAATGTTTCTCACTTTCAAGCTATTGAAGTAAGACGCTGTCTAAATTCACATGCAAAAAAGTGGTATACTACCCAGATGTTTTAAAATTTCTAAAATTCGGTCAATCTGCGACCGGGACACAGTCAGTACACGGTATGGCCACCATTAGCACGAATACAAGCTTGAACTCTTCTGGGCATTGACCAGATCAAGCCGTCCAGCTGTTGTTGTGGAATATCCTGCCATTCCTGACTCAAGGTTCTGAGGCCTCACATTTCCATCATTGCCACGCCTACCGAGAATGTCCCACGCATACTCAATCGGATTAAGATCTGGAGATCTTGCTGGCATCTCAAATTGCCCAGAAGATTCAAGCTTGTATTCGTGCTAATGGTGGCCATAACGTGTACTGTCTGTTGCAATTTTAGAGATTTTAAAACATCTGGGTAGTATACCACTTTTTCGCATGTGGATTTAGACAGTGCCTTACTTCAAAAGCATGTAAGTGAGAAACATTATCAGATAAAAGTCCGGAATTGCTTGGACTGGTTTGTAACTCAATTCTCATTACATTTATACAATGAATTTGTCTATAGGCCCTATGTGTAATAATAAAATTCTGGTGAAGCGGTAATTTATTGTTGATTAACTTTTTGTGAGGAGTATATAATGAATTGCTTGGTATATTGCATCACGTAGATGCATTAGATCCTCTTAGATGCCAGAGCGAAGCTTGTATATATCCATTATTATCCGTTTAAATTACGGCGAATCCATAAAATTAATCATGATATAAAACAGAGGGCCTCTTCCAAATTATATTAACTTCTCATCTCACAAAATAACAATTCCCAGATCGGATTAGATCTAGTTATCAGTACTCTTAAAATGTCTCCGAATAACCTTTTAACTCTTTACCAAACGACAAAATTATTATTCTCGTCCAAATTGAAAGCCTTCGCAGACGACAATATAGAGGTTACTCAAATATGGGAATTTGTTTGTGGAGGGGTTGAAAACATTGTGGGAAAAGGAGAAAATGCTGGTAACCAGCATTTTGTCCTTTTCCCACAATGTTTTCAAAAGCCTTCCCTGTCAGGGTCGATAAAACTCGGAACCCTGTGGTAAAGGGTTAAGGGATCAATTATCTACTCTTATCCTATTCTGCCTTTGACCTTTTTATCATAGATTTAAAATAGAAAACTGTGTGACAAATGAACTATCTTATGTGTATAGATCTGCGATGTAACCTCAATACCTTCTGTTACAAATGCGCAACACACGACTTGTTTCAGAATTACAACAATCAGTCCTAACATCATTCTTGGTTTACGGTTTGTTTGGTAACACCGTTACCCACATTACTATTTCAGCCATATAGCAGTGGCAAGTGCACCTTTCCATGCTCTCCTGGAGTTTTCTTTCTACCAGTAGGCCTCCTTCGCACAACATTGGTTCTGAGCCATTGGCTGCTTTTTCACATATACATGGTAGAATTAAACTAATCTGAAATACACTTCTGCTGCAAGACGAGGAGAAATGTGTCTTGAAACGCTTTGATTCGTGTCAGAAAATAGTATGATAGAGTAATTTGTTCATAATAGTAAATCAGAGGAAAAAAGACTTGAATTAAAAATGTTTTGGGTATAAGACGGTCCCCATTCTGCTTCCGGGGGCCTTGGAGGGTCGAGCACGTTTTGATAGATATTAAACATCGAATGCGCTTAAATTGCGGACAACGTAGACTGCACAGAACGTAACGTGCAGTCTGATCTTGAATCTATACTGTCCGACACGGCGAGATTTTCCAGGTGATTTGACTTTAAAAATCTTAACATTCGGTTGTCTACCATTACTGGAAATTTTAAAGTAAATGAGCCGCGCTCTGTGAAAAGGGGGCTTAATGCATCTGCGAAAAGTTTCGACCCAGGTCAGCCTGCGCAGTCCGCGTAGGCTGACCTGGGCCGAAACTTTTCGCTATTGGTCGATTTTCTGCATGTCAAAGGATCAGTCTACCTCATGATTGAGTCGGTTGTTAAAAAAAGTGGCTATTATGGATCCATAAGTATGTGATGGCTTTCTTGGTATGATGGATTACGGAGATGCATTAAGCCCCCTTTTGCCAGAGCACGGCTCAAATGTATTTTACTAAGAAGTTCAAGGGTTAAGTATGGCAGGTTCACCTATCAATAAAGGTCATCGATCCAATAGCTATTGGTTTATTGTTTATGGTCTTTTGTTTTACACCGTAATGTAACCCAAATCGCCCCCCCCCCCCCCCCCCTTCGAGAAAATCAGTAACTACAAGCGTATGAGGAAAGTGTATTTTTGCAAACCAAGCAGTTGTTCAGAATTAGCGTTTACTACATTTGTCACGATGTTTTCAAATGCCGGCTACTTCAGCTACGTTAAACACGACTATATGAGAAAGCGTACAATCGTTGTACATGGATCATTCAGTGTGTAATAGGACATGACGTTTTATTACTGTCTCTTAAATCTTTAATTAGTATTCTCGTATGTTACTATCAGCTTTCAAAATTCTTCCACAATATTTATTCATTTAAACCATGTAAGAGACATAAAAAAGAAACAGTGGCTGTTGCGGGCGGCATAGATCAAGATCAGACTGCACAGAACGTGCAGTCTGATGTTGGATCTATACCACCCGCTTCTTTAGTCAAGCGTAGTTTAAGTGAAATGCATTTCAACCATCGAAAGAGTAGAAGTTTATACATGCATTTGTTTTCAAAACTGAAATATGAATTAATCATGATAAAATCAAAATTTAGACTGATCTTTCAAAGCCGATAATCTGGATTTATTACATTTACATCTAATCACTATTTTCCTAACAATACTTGATAGTATTTTTTAAGGTGTCACCTTAACCTATAAACTACTTTAATCTTCCATCTCTCTCCGGCAGAAAAGTTTAAATTAAAAAACAAACTAGAGTTTGTTCGACATCTAAATAATTATAATTAGTCATTGCTCCTTTTAACGAATTGGTAGCAGACGACCTAGAAAATACTCTGGTATAGTTGATATACATTAGAAGATACTTCAAAAGAATACAGAGAAAACATTGAGGCAAAAGTAGAAATTGCTCGTCACGAGCAATTTCTTCCTTTGCTACAATATTTCCAGAGGAGTCAGCTCGAAGACGTTAACAGTCACCTGTAAGAGATAATTTATACACCCAATCAAGTTTACTCATGGTGAAGTATCCACTGCAATCGACAGCTGAAAACAATGGGACAAAAAGAGAATTTAAAACATCTTGTCCATAGGCCTAACCCTCATAAGGTATACCTTAATTAGCACAACTCTGAATCAAGATTCCGGTATCTCATAATTCTGTTCCTTTAAACAAACGTCTTCAAACTGCGAGGTTTTAAAACTCCAAATTCTTAATAAAGACCAACGTTTGCGGAAGAGATCGATTCACACACGCGCCACAGAACGAATAGAATACTCTCGGTGTGTAGCGTAACTTAAAACAGTTGACTGAACGTCAATACTATATATACACCGACTGACTTTTTTGGGAGTGAATCCCAATGGGTTTGTAAAGCTGGACCCAGCCTTGCCCTCGTTCTGCCCGTGCTTCTTTATGGTGCACAGTCTTATGTATGGAACGACGATGATGATAGAGACAAGATATAATGGGAGTGAACGCAAAATATATCTGAGCCGTGCTCTGTGAAAAGGGGGCTTAATGCACCTGCGAAAAGTATCGACCCAGGTCAGCCTGCGCTGTTCGCGCAGGCTGACCTGGACCGATACTTTTCGCTATTGGTCAATTTTCTGTATGTAGAGGAACTAGTCTACCGCATGAATAGTCGGTTGTTTAAAAAATGGATATTATGCATCCATAAGTATGTGATGGCTTGCTTGGTACCATGGATCACAGAGATGCATTAAACCCCTTTTTGCCGGAGCACGGCTCATCTGATTTTATAATTATTACTTATTTATAAAAATGTAGCTTCTACACGTGGCTATTTTAAAAGTGAAACTGTATAATTTTTCAAATGAATATAGTACAAAGTAGGGATTAGTTGTTTTATTTCAATGTGAAATGTACACTGACGATACTGAAATAAAATATACATAATATTATGTCTAAGAAGTATGAATGGATAGGCATGTTACCACATTTCGTGTATGATAAACAATTATCCATGTTAAATCTAACAGGGACAGCAAAATTAAGGATTCGGCTGCTGCAGGGTTTGTACCGTCGAACGATCAAAGCTGCTTATTAAAGGTAATTCCTCCACTTTTCACTGTACATACAGCACCACGATTTTTTTAAAATAAAAAATTTAATATATTTTCTCTGTATATCATCATTAACAATAAGGCAATAAGGCAAAACTGGCTAGATAAAAATCTTTCGCCTTGGCATAAGAATCCTGGCCTAAGGGCATTTAATCATCCCTTGTGTATCCAGATACTGTGGCTGCATCATTAATATTAATTAACTTATGGGGGAAAATCTGTTTCTTTATTTCAAGAAAGTTTCATTTAATGAAATCGAAGTCTAACTCAGCATCGTTAACGAGAACATATTATGTCATGACGATATACTGAAAAGATTCCCCCCCCCCTTTTTTAGCCTTACTTTTTTTTGGCTTAATTTATTTCTCATACAATAAATCTTGTTTTTGTTTTCGGTATATATACCTGAACAGGCACAATCAGCTTAAAAAAAAAAATTAGATCTACTTATACATTTTTCCAGATAAGTTTGTAAAAACATAATTGATTGTTTGGTGTTTTACGCCGCTTTCAACACTATTTCAGTCATATCACGGCGACAGCTCACACAATTCATGTTTTTCCTCGGTTTCACCAGTACTAAACTAGGGCTCTGAAGTGTCTTGCCCAAGGACACTCCTCCATGAAAAAAATTGTAAAACAATCTTTCAAAAGTTTGCAAAACAATCTTTAGATAAATCGCACATTGCTTTTGAAATGGATGAATTCACAACGTAAAAGAGAGACAAAAGAAGGCTCATTATGCATCTACAAATGCCACAAATTCCAAAATGCTCAATGAAACTCGCAACCCCAAATAAGATGGAAGCCGTCTGATCTCCATCTTCATCATTCAACACGCGCCTTTAGTACGGAAAGGGTGAATGCAGGACCTCTTCAAATTCCAAAATGAACACCTGAGTGATTACAGCACTTTGATTCTTTTGGTCATGACATTTGCCACTATTTTAAGAATGTTGCCGATTCGTCTCTTTCGCCCCATAGTTTTGAACGATGGACATTGTCGAGCTTGAGCTAATTAGCAAGTTTTATCATACGCAATACCTTTTTGTTTTTTATCATCCAGTAGGGCTAATGAAATATTTAAATGGTTCTACAGTATTCAGATAGAATTATTGACAAAAAAAAAAAAAAACGAGGAATCGTTTACAATTGTCAAACTTTGGGGAGAAATGTCATTCCTATTTTACGATGTTCTCCTTTGTAGAGAGTAGCACAGTTTCCCGGCTTTTGTTTGCGCGACTATCAAAGCGGGCCCATATTTAAAAACGTTCATTCTGCGGATCTCTAAGACAAATCCGCCAAACACCAGTATCTTCATGTGGTTTCTGCATGTATAAGACAATATCTACGAGTTTGAACATTTCTCTATCCAGCCAATTACTTTTCACATAATGTGCTGGCGACAGACAAGTCATTCTCAGCTGGCTCCTCCTTTTCTCAAATCAAGCTAGAAACACAAAGGTGACGGTTGCATAATTGAAAAAAAGTTCCGCGTCAGACATTTTACTGACTGAACTGCCCTGTCCCTGTGGTAGTACTGGCAGTTCTGTTAACCAGGGAAATGGTACAAAACCCAAAATGACTCCAACTTCCTTCGTTACAGGATGTAATTATGTCAAAGTGTGCTTCTGTAACACCTAACCCTTCAAAGTTTACAGAACCAATATTGTATACGGTCTATCAGATGGTCATTTCCTGATAAAAATGGATTAAGTATCTGAAATTAACAAATATTCTGTGGAATTTGTATTGTTAACTAGAATCTGTTGCTAACAATACTGTCTTTTAATCTACTGCAATTGATGAGGAGTCTTCAGCCAACCCTGTACCAATAATCCTGAGTCTTATCGATCCCGATAAAGAAATCATTTGAAAACATTTTGGAAAAGGAGAAAATGCTATCGACTACCATTTTCTCTTTTTCCCACTATGCTTTCTATCATTTAAAAGACAGATACCATCATTTGGGCCACATTAAATTTGTCATTAACAAAAGATTCTCAATGGACATTTACTCCTTTTCCCACAAAGTTTTCTGTCCTGTCAAGGCCAAGTTTTGTCATTAGAGCCACATTTGTCGTCTGCAATTGCTCAATCTAAAATTTTGTCATTTGGTACAGAGTTAAAAGCATATGCAGGTGACAAATTCATTATGGCTCAAATGCTTGGAATTGTCATAGATAGGGTGGAAAACATTGCAGAAAGAGAAGAAAATGCTGGTCACCAGAATTTTTCCATTTCCCAAAATGTTTTCAAAAGTCTTTTACCATAATGTGGTTAAAACATGGGATTGTTTGGTAATAAGTATTTCAGACAGCAACAGCTCATTTATTCATGTGTTTCATAAGTTCTATGCTCTCCAGAGCCTCTACAAAGGTCATTCCCTCATGACCAGCCTCGTCAAAGGGGGATTGGACTAGTATTTAGAATTTTCTGATGACAAGTCATAGATGCCTTCACTCTCTATCAGATGACAAAATTGTGGACTTGTGCAAATTAAAAGCATTTGCAGAGGACAAATTCAGTGTTGCGCAATTTATGAAATTTGTCTTTGAAAGGGTAGAAAACATTTTGGGAAATACTGGTTATCAGCATTTTCTCCATTTCCCACAATTTTTTCAAAACTCTCTTTCCTTGGGTCACTAAAACTCATAATTGTGTGATAAAGGATTAACCATTGATAACTCACTTACTTTTATTTAAAGAAACTAGGGCCAAGTTGGAATTAAGAAATAAGAATAAAGTTCACAGTCACTTGGTCATAAGTTTATATACACCTTTATGTTCTACTATAACAACAACGAAATGTTCAAGTACATACAAGGGTCCCATGAGGGCCTGAATAACTCTGTTCTGCAAAGGAACATTTGAGCCATATCTGTGAAAGGGGGTTAAATGCATCAGCAGAAAGTATCAGCACAGATCAGCCTGTTAGACAAAACAGATTATATGGATCCGTCCATTGCAAAGACTTGCTTGGTGAAATGCGTCATGCAGATGCACAAAACCCCCTGTTGCCAGAGTGTGGCTTGTTTATAAACAGTTTGGTTTGGAGGTCACAGTCCTGTTAGATGTTTACGAATATGTTCTACATGTATTTTACTAACATTTCCATGCATCATAAAATGCCAGATTCATTCATATGCAGCATATAAATCCAGTAAAACACTATTGAATGAATTACGGCTTTTACTATATCAAAAAGAATTGTATCACCAAATTAATGGTATAGGTTTTAATTTCAATTTCTACACATTTATTTATATCAGGTTTCCACTGCTGTGAAATTCAAAGGCGAGCATCAGCCTGTAGAGCCATTCAGTCCCCATGAATCAACTTGTTTTCTAACATCAATCATGAATATATGATGTGAAAACAAGGAATGAAAAAAAAAAAAAAACATAAAATTTTGGGCAACTCATGTGTTTCAAACCCATGGCCTACAGGATGACAGCAAGGTAGCATATGAGTAGCAGCAGACACTGGAAAAAAAGTTAATGCATGCCAATAGTGATTCAAGTGACAATAGGGACAGCACAGTTTAAGATTAGATTGTTTTGAACATGCGGTCTAATTTTCAATATAAAAATTCTACTATTTTTTGTATATGCTGTCTAATACTATCTCGAGATGATTTTTTCCAAAGACAAGAAAAAATTTTTCACTTGTGTAGCACAGGTCATAATTCCTATCACAATGTCTAACTTTCTTAACAAACTATAACAAACAAAAAATCTGCCCATTTATGGAGCTATCTCCACCTAGAAGCTTTATCACCTACTACAGCTCACAACATTCAAGGTCATACAGAACTCTTTTAAACATGAGTTAAGGGAGGAAACCTTAACAGAAAAGGAAAATCTTTCAAGCCATGGCTCATTTTCTCACAGTCTTTTCATAAGACAATCTGCAATTGGGAAGATACAATGAATTGGTCCAATAACAGGTCATAAGCACCACACACACATTTTGACTTAACCAGTTGACTACTGAAGAGTTTAGAAAACACTGAGACTAATGGAGAAGTTTCTCATAATGGGCAACCTTTTTTTTTTGCCCATTACCTCTGAATGACCAATGCTCTGGCAAAAAGGGGTTTAGTGCATCTTGGAATACCAAGCAAGTCATCACATTTTGTATGGATCCCTAAAACCCATTTAGTATGACAATTGAGAGGATCTGGGGGTAGAATGGTCCTTTGCCATGCAGAAATTTTACAATTAGCAAAAAGTTTAGACCCATGTCTAAAATTGTTTGAGAAGGGGCTTTACACCAGGTTCTACACTCTCAAGATACAGTTCTTTAGACTTTACCCTCTCCCCACAAACACACACAAAAGGGACGAAAGTTACTGGGAATCCCTCTCGTCAGCCTCAGTTTGTGTGGCTGCTGTGTGTCTATTTCCCTGTGTCTGTGTTGACGCACTAACTCTGTGAGGGTCTGTATGGGTAAGCCAGGGGACCCGACGTAAAATAAACCGTCGCACATTCTCAGACTGATCTTCCTCTTCCGTCAAATCATAACCCTGGGAATCTGTTGTTGCTATTTTTCTCACTGGTGTTTTTACACTGAAAGATAATTAAAAAGCATGTCCTCCATCAAGTCATGTAATCTGATTCTAATTCAAAAGTTACAAGCAAAACAAACACACAAAAATCTTTGCTTTGCTGATGTTCATGTGGGAAAGCACAGGTTTGGAAAGGATAGTGTACAAAGCACTGGAAAAAGAAACTGCAGGAACAGATAGATTGTTGCATTGGCTGATTTTGATATAAGTGAAATAATGTTGAAAATGGCACAAACCATCAAAAGAAGAAACAAACAAGTTACACAAGAGGACAAAAGTTTGTCCTGATTACTTACCCTGGTTTACAGAGATGCAAATGCCCTCTGTTAGTACCGTATACAAGTCCTTGTCCAACCAGAGGTAACCATCGTGCTGAATTACCGCTAACATGTGTACGGATATCACTGCTACATGTGTGGAATATATCCTTTATAAGCTAAAAATATAATTTTATATTTTGCTTTTACCGACTTACACAAAAGCTATTTTTCTAACAGGTTCTTCTCAGCTCAAGCTGTTTTTAATTTGAGTTTTAGTGCAAATGACAGGAAATCCTGTGAAAGGAGGAAAAATCACAACCATTATATCTGTAGACAAAGGAACAGCTACTGCTAGGTGTAGAACAAGTAGAACTATATTAATGAGCCATGCTTTAGCAAAATGGGGCTTAATGCATCTGTGTGATGCATGATACCAAGCATGTCATCAGATAATCCAAAAAATCCATTCTGTATAACAACAGACTGGTCCTTGGAATGCAGAAAATTGACCAAATGCAAAAAGTTTCGGCCCAGGTCAGCCTGTGCGGACTGCGCAGGCTGACCTGGGTCGATACTTTTGGCAGATACATGAAGCCCCCTTTTCACAAAGCATGGCTCAATTTTATAAAATAATCCTATTCCAGCCCAACTCTTCACAAAACATTTTCTTATTTTGTCTAAGCCTTTTACCAATTAATCCAGTATTTTCACATGCCTAAGGAAGAGGACTTTTGTTACAATTTAGGAAAAGGAAAAAACGCTGGTAACCAGCATTTTCTCCTTTCCCCATAATGATGTCTTCTTTTTCAATGACAAATCCTTTATTCTATTTGTCATCTGCAAAGGCTTTCGATACAGGCTTGGCTAAAATTTTGTTGCATGTAAAGAATTTACCAATAAACATACAGGCATTTTTAAGCTAACTGGAGAGTGTCACATAATGTATGAATGAAAAACAGTAGAATGAAGGAGAAAAAATCTGTTGAAAAATTTGTAAAATGTAATTTGAAAAGGACCAACTGCTTTGTATAATCTTATGTATACACTGCTCACAATAGGGACGGTATTGACCAACCGTTCATTTCATTCTGTCCAATTCTAGATTTAGAAAGTGATCAAACTTCTAATTGGCTAAACCATATGGTTTAGCCAATCAGAAGTTGTGTTACATTCATGTTTGGAAATTCTTGAGAATAAGACTAGGAACCCTTTGCCACACAATCCTGAGTTTTAACAACCCTGACAAAGCAGGCTATAGAAAACATTGTGGGAAAAGGAGAAAATGTTGGAACCAGCATTTTCTCCTTTTCCCACAATGTTTTCTACTCTATCAAAGACAGGGGTCATCATTTAAGCTTCATTTGATTTGTTGTCTGCAAATGCTTTCAAATTGGTCAAGTCCAAACTTTGTCATTTGGTAAAAGGTTAAGCTACTTGTATTTGAAATTGACGGTTTAAAATCAGTCTCTTATGAAATAAAATGTACATAGTACATGTACATGTATTTGAAAGTAAACACAAATAATGATCAGCAGGTTTATATACCTTGGTTGACTTTTCACCAGCTTCCTTTTGCTCCAGTTTGTATATTTGTGCAACAATCTGAAAGGTATTGATATCAAAGAAAGTTACTCACAGAGTGCTGTATAAATGAACTGAACATTTTTCAAACAAAACAAGTGTCTGCAATGATCCAATATTCCCCACCAAGTCACACAGAATGACAGGTTGAAAGACAGGTAGACTGAAAAACAGCACTGCATGTGGGTGCCAATGCACGGCTTTAGTTGCTTGAATTTCAATGAAAATTCTATGAAAAAGGGGCATACTTTACTTAAAAATACTTTGGTTCACCTGCCCTTGAGATATGGATTTCCCTTTTGATAGATAATAACTAGTCTGGGTTTGAAGTAATTATCTTCAGTAATAGGAGAGATATTATAAAATGTCAAAGATTTTGCATGACGACTACACAGGCGCTGACACAAGTGAAGTTCTGCTTCCCAAACCAACACTGTGTCAATACAATACTTTTATTGTAAATACAGGCCTTTTGCCCAAAATACAACATCACAGAATTGGATTTTTCAAATATTCTATCATTCTATTATTAGTCTTCAGTTGTTAGCATTCAAGGGTTAACCCTTTACCACAGAATTCCATGTTTTAATAACCCTGAAGGAGAGTTCTGTTAAAAACATTGCTGAAAAAGGAGAAAATGCTGGTTAACAGCATTTTCTCCTTTTCCTCAATGTTCTCAATCTTTTTGAAGAATGATACCACAATTACAGCCGCATTTCTTTTGTCTTCTGCAATTGCTTCAAAAACAGACAGGTCTAAAAGTTGATACTTTGGTCAAGAGTTAAAACAGTCCACTTTCCATGTGAATTGCTCATTTTACTTGATGTATAGATCATACAACATGATCATAGCTTGAAAGAAAGTTTAACCAGTGTAGGCAAAACCACCTAATGTTGTCCTAAGCACACAAAGTGTAGCTAATCTCATCCTGGATGAAATGAAAACTTGTACCCGTAATTTTTATTTGATCTCTTGACGAAAACTCATCTCTATTTACCAGACAATCATGAGTTTTAACAACCCCAAAGAAGAAGCCATAGAGAGAAAAGAAGAAAATCATAGTTACCAGCATTTCCTTCTTTTAACACAATATTTTCAATCCTTTCAAAAACAAATTTCAATTCTTGAGTCACACTTTATTTGCTGTCTGCAAATGTTACCGAGTTGGACATGTCTAAAATTTTGTTGTTTGGTTATGAGTTAAACAGTATTGATAAAATGAGGGAAAAAGGAGAAATGGCTTATTACAAGCAATTGCTCCTTTTCCCACACATATTTATCCAAGCTGTCAATCACAAGAGGGGCATAAAGAGTCACATTTAAACAGAAATAGGTTTGACTCTTTGCAAGAAGACAACATTTTTGACTGGCCAAATTGAAAGCCTCAGTAGACAACCATTTAAAGGGGGCTCAAATTATAGAATTTGTCTCCGGTATAAAAAGTTAAGAAAAAGAATAAAATGCTGGTTAACATTTTCTCCATTTCTCACAAGGTTTTCACAAAGGTTTCTCATCAGCTTCATTTAATCTCAGGCTTGTGTGGTAAAGGATTAAGGCAGAATTTTACACACCTGTCGTGCTGTAAACACCCATGACAATTTCTTGGCTGCAAGGCCAACCAAAACATAGGAATTGCTTGGCGATATGCTGATAGATATTGCATTTGGCCCTGGAATTAAACAATTAATGATAAAGACAGAACTGATTGGTTTACAACTAAAGAATACTGTTATTGGTTAACGTTTGTAGTGCTTTACTCTGATTTAGACCCTAATCTGGACATTATAGATCAAGATCAGACTACAAAGAAAATGCAGTCTGATCTTGGGTTCACACTGTATGCTTTTCTGCAAGTCATTCAGACAAAATTAGCCTTGAAATTGTAACATCTACATGTTCTCTACTGATTGGGATTGATAGTTTCAATATTTAGCACAACATCGGTTACAATAATTACAACAAAATAGAAGCAAGGCAAAGCTACAGTTCAAGTATGATAAGCAAATAAAAAGTCTACTACAATGCTTAAAGTTTCATTATTTCAAGACGGTAGAAATTTATGTTCTCCAATTTTTCTATGGTATTGCAAGTCTCTACCTTTGACCCATGGACTTGACCTTGGCTTCTGAAACCTCTTCTCTGCACATTGTCTCATCAAAGTGCATAATTGTCTTAAAATTAGACCAGGGGTTCAAGAAGCAGACACAAAATTGCTATTAGATAGATGGACAAACAGACAGACATATAGACTGACAGAAAGAAAACTAAGGGCACAACATAATATGTTCCTTTGGACGTATAAAAAATATGTATTACACTTACCAAAACTTTTTGTGAACAAACATTGCCCCCTGTTTTCTGGCTGCAATGAGTATACAGCTAAAATATTATCATCTGGGAAGCCATGATGACTTGGGACAAAGGTAGCAAGAAGAGAACCATTCTCAGAAATATCACAACTAGCACTACTATGGAGTCGACAGTGAGGTACAACTATGTTTGTATTACCTGTAAAAAATGGCAGTAAAGTTTAAACCTTATTTGTTCTTATTAGGGTTTAACGCTGTTTTAACAGCTTTGGTCATATCACAGCTGTCAGTTCACCTACGCATGTGTTTCTCGGCTTTCTCACACTAGTACTGACACAACTTTCCTTTCCAAGTCACTCATTACTTTTCCCACATGCATCAAGGTGAGAGGCAAAAAACTGCCAGAAAGGAAATTTACCTCATCCTGGTTTCAAACCTGCAACCACCAGGCTGTTTAACCCTTTACCACTCGACAGAATTTTAGACCTATCCAAATTGAAGGCATTTGCAGACGACAATTTCATAGTGGCTCAAATGACACAATTTTTCTTTGATAGGGTAGAAAACTTTGTGGGAAAAGGAGAAAATGCTGATTACAAGCATTTTCTCCTTTTCTCACAATGTTTTCAAAAGGCTTCTTCTTTAAGGTCGTTAAAAGTCGTCATTGTGTGGTAAAGGGTTAAATCATAATCCTTTACCAAATGACAATGTCTTAAACTTACCAAATTGAAAGCATTTACAGAAACCAAAACAAATATGACTCAGAAATTGAAATTTGTTTCAGAAAGGGTAGAAAACTTTGTTGGACAAGGAGACAAGAGCATCACATGCGGGAGCCAATTCTTGGCTGCAAGTGCTTGATTTTCTGTGAAAATTCTTAGTCGAAAAAGAGGCATAACCGTCCAAAATATTTTGATGGACACCTGCCACTGTTGTAAGAATTCTCCTGTTGATAGTCAACGACTTGTCCAAGTTTAAAGTAAATATCTTCAGTAACAACAGAGATTAACCCTTTTAAGACTTAATACACTTACATACTTACATACTTACCTGCTAAACAATGGGCTGAGGTGTAAAAATAAGAATTTATTTTGATCTATATACTAACTATTAGCTATATCTGGTATGACACATTTAGTAAAGTCCCAGAATTGTATCCTGTAAGTTTGATTGATGATATTGTTAGCTACAGCCCACTCTCCAGTTCCCATAAAGGCACCTGTAACAGAACATATCAAGAAGTTGGTATTATGTGAAAACTATGTGAGCTACATGTAATAAATTTTAGTCTGTGGTATAAGCCACTTGCACTTTACAGCGACTCTTATTCGAAAGTCAGTTGTATTTAACTTTCACTTGTATCAACCCTTTACCAACAAACCCTGTGCTTTAACAACCCTAGAAAAGAAGCCTCTTGAAAACATTGTGGGAAAAAGAGAAAATGCTGGTCACCAGCATTTTCTCCTTTTCCCACAATATTCTCTGTCCTTTAAGGCACAAACTTCATCATTTGAGGCAGATTAAATATGTCCTTAGCAACAGCTTTCAATCTGGACAAGTCCAAAACTTGGTTGTTTGGTTAAGAGTAACTCTGACAAAGTACTTGTGAAAATAAAATTAATTTTTGTTTGACTTTCATATTGACCACTGACATCTGCATAACCTGACATTTTTTTCTTTTCATTTTAAGATTCCACAAAATTAAGTGTTCTTCTGTAGACACAATCTTGGGATCCCTGCTGTGGTAAGCCATTCTTATCTGTTTGACCATTTAGAAAGTAGATTCCACTAACTCTTTACCACGTAATTCCAAGTTTCAACCAACCCGACAATGAAGGCTTTTGAAAACATTGTGGGAAAACAAGAAAATGCTGATAACCAGCATTTTCTCCTTTCCCACAATGTGCTCTACTCTAATTTACTACTTTACTTTATAAAAGCCACTCCCATCATTTGGGTAAAATTTAGTTTGTCGTCTGCAAATGCTTTCAATTTGGATGAGCATAAAATTTTGAGATTTGATTAACCATTTACCAGAGGACAACATTTCAGACATGTCCATATTGAAAGTGTTTGCAGACGACAATTTAAATGTGGTTCAAATCATGGACTTTTTGACTGAAAGGGTGGAAAACATTGTGGGAAAAGGAGAAAATGCTGGTAACCAGAAATGCTGCAAGAATCAAGCAGTAATCCATGCAGACTGATCTTAGATCTAACCTTTTAACTGTTTTAATAGTGATTTCATCTACTTTCAATAATTTCACTTATATCATAGTGACAGCTTACATATTCATGTCTCTCTTCTTCCATTCAAACTGTCCAATATTTATTGAAATATTGTCAGAACAAAAAGTCATGTATTGGCATTATTTGAGCTTCTTTCTCTATCAGATTAAAAATTTCCAATTCAATATATTCATCTATTCAGCAATTTAAGAGCTTTTAAAGGAATGGTATAAAATACAAACAATAATATTTTTACCTGCAATGGCTCTGTTTATGGCTGACTGTATAGCATTACTTGGTCTATTGATTGTTTCATCAAAAATACTGGACGAGTAATGTGGATGAAGGTAGTGTCTTTGTAACTGTCTCCAATCTTGAGGCTCTGCAGCTGATTCCAAATATGGTCTGCAGATAAAATGTTTACTAGATACTAGTATACTTTCAGTTGACTTATAACCTCTTACAGACGGCTATGTTTTGTCTTGCAGCAGATCTTTTTTGACATCAGTGGCTAAACCAGAAATTATAAACAGCATTTTCTCTTCATCTCAAACTGTTTTCAAAAACCTCGTAAAAACACAGATTTGTTTGCTAGAGGGCTTAATACAAACAATACACATATGGCAGCAATTAGTAGCCATCAATGAAATCCTTACAATTATTTTCTGTTTGTTACAGTATGACCATCTCGAAGCAGCAACATATGTCATTTCTGAATCCAACACAGAAAAAAACAAACCTGTGATAAGCAAGACCATTCTCTGAGATCCTGGTCTTTGATCAAAGAAAGTGAAGCAAGATCCATGCAAAGCAATTCACATACATCTAAAAGGGGCTTGTCACAAGTTGTTTATTTCTAAGTTCAAAAACATTTAATTCCATAACACCTTAACTGATGGATACAAATTGCGAGATGATAATTACATAAAAAGTAATAAACTACAGTAAGATTCAAGGAATTTGATGAAAACTGTAGGAGATGGCTACATACAAAATTGCTTACTGGCAGATGGACTGACAACCAGGGGTATCTTTCAATAAACTGCGTATATTTACTCCAATTTTTTTGGGACTGAATATACACAAGTACAATCCCTGCTTTACCCAAGGATAAGAAGTGGCGTAAAGTTAAGCAAATACTAAATCAAATTGTAAAGTTATGCAGTTCAGTGGAACTTGTTTCAACCTTAATGATTGTTTAAAACAAGTGCATCTACAAATTATCTTGAGTACACAGTTTAGTGAAAGGTACCCCTGGGCTGTAACATGATACAAGTACAAAAGTAAATGTGTATTAAAAAGATAAGCTTTATCAACCATTTACCTTTGCAAGAACTGACCCTGTCTTCCCCTCCTGTGTGACCTGAGAGATGTTTCCAACAGACTTGGTGGCTGAATCATGAAACCTTGTGTATCTGAAAAATGGAAAAAAAAAAAAAAAACAAGTGCATTGCATGCACGTGCCATCACTTGACTGCAAGTGCTTGATTTTCAGTGAAAATTCTAAGTTGAAAAAGGGGCATAACTGTGTTGAAAATGTTTGAATGGTTGCCTATCCCTGTTGCATTTGTTTCCCTTCTAATAGTTTACAACTTATCAGAGTTTGAAGTATGTATCTTCAGTAATTAATAGAGATAATAGTATAAAATGTCTAAGTTTTTGCACAAGGACATCGCAGACATTAATGCAGATGACACCAGGGCTATGACAACAACTCAGCATTTTCTTTGAAAACAGCCAAGCAAAAAATAAGAATTATCATTCTATACCTCTACAAATCTCAAAAAAGATAAACATAAATTTCCATAGTATTATTACAAATTGTGAGCCTCTACCAAATGACAAATTGAAGACTTTTGTAATTTCCAAGCATTTGAAGACCACAAATGGAAGACATTGTTTTTTTGAAAGGGTCAAAACATTATGGGAAAAGGAGAAAATGATTACCAGCGTTTTCTCCTTTTCCCATAATGTTTTCATGGACATTCTTCCTAAAAGATGTTAAAGCTTGCTATTACTGACCCAAAACTATTGCAAATCAAAGAAAGGACAAAATTTGAAGGAAAGGACAAAATCACTTTTTTTTTATGAGAATGATTTCCAATAGCAAGCAAATACATTTATTGCAATGCACTTTTTCACTAATGATTTAAAAGCTAACAAATGTAAAAATATTGGTTTTGTGTAGCAAAGGCTCAACTTAAATAAATCTAAAATTAGCAAATCGATATCAATTCACACATTCACGCAACATCTACTGTTGTAATGTAGCCTTTCTGCCATTTAATTCTTTAACTCTTTACCTAACCACTTGCCCAAAAGGAAATCATTTGCAGACGATGAATTAAATGTGATTTTTTGATGAAATGTGTCTTTATAAGGGTAGAAAACACAATTGGCAAAGAAGGAAAATGCTTGACACCAGCATTTTCTTTTCTCCCACTGTCTGTTAAGAAGCCTTCCTACTCAGGGTCAATAGAACTGGGGATTGTTCGGTAAAAGGTATAGATAGCAACAATGAACATTCTGTATCTATCTATAAAGAAAGCATTTGGAAAAAGAAGAAAATACGGCTTATTAACAGTTTCTCTTTTTCCCAGTATGTTTTCAGAAGCATCTTACAAAGGGTCATTAAAACTGTTGATTGTTTGATAACAGGTTAATAGATCTATACTGAAAGCATTTCGAGGGGTGAATGTGAAACTATTTCATCTGTGTTTTGGAAAATTCTACAGGTGAGGGAAAAAAAAGAAAAAAACCCTCATTTGTATGAGAAGTATTGTCAGATCATCCTGTTTAGATATGTTGTGTTGTATTCAGGCATACAATTCAACATAATGTATCTAAACATGATGATCTAACATGCTTTTCACAGAAATAAGAAGTTTTTTTCCCTCTTCAGTAAAATTTTCCAAAATGCAGACGGAATAGTTTCATTTTCATTAATCACTTTGCAGACATTGAATTACATCTAGCCAAAATGACCAAACTGGAATTTATAACGACAGAAAATATTGTGGAAAATGCTGCCAGCAATAAGCATTTTTTCCTCTTCCCACAATCTTTTCAAAGACATCTTCTGCCTGGCTGTCAAAAACATAGGATCATAAATTTTATGGCTTTACTCATCTTTAACTCTTTACCAAACGACAAAATTTTGGATTCAACCAAATTCAAAGCCTTTGCAGACGACAAAATAAATGTAGCTCAAATCATGGTTTCTGTCTTTGTTAGGGTAGAAAACATTGTGGAAAAAGGAGAAAATGCTGGTTACCAGCATTTTCTCCTTTTCCTACAATGTTTTCAAAAGCAATCTTCTTCAGGGTCATTAAAACTCGGGAATGGGTGGTAAAGGGTTAATTGACTCAAAATAGTAATACATATATATTGCATTGTTACTGCTCTACATAATCTGTTTTTCTTTATCTTTTTTTAGTTTAAAAAGCTTAGTATATGAGCCATGCTCTGTGAAAAGGGGGCTTAATGCATTTTCAAAAAGAATCTACCCAGGTCAGCCTGCGCAGTCCGCGCAGGCTGACCTGGGCCGAAACTTTTTGCTATCTGTCAATTTTCTGCATGTCAAAAGACTAGTCTAACTCATAATTCAGTCATTTGTTAGAGAAAGTGGATTGTATAGATCCCTAATTTGGTGATGTCTTGCCTGGTACAATGCATTAGGGAGATGCATTAAGCCCCCTTTTTCCAGAGCATGGCTCATATAGTTGTGATGAAACATTTGAACCATACTCTGAAAAAAGGGGGTTAACTGCATCTGTGTGATCCATTATATCAAGCAAGTCATCATATAACTGTGGATCCATAAAGTCGATTCTGTGTAACAAACAACTGAATCCTGAGGTAAAATGGTCCTTTGACATGCAGAAAACGGATCAAAAATAAAAGTTTCAACCCGGATGCATTAAGCCCCCTTTTTACAGAGCATGGTCCCTTTTTATGTTGAATTTATCTGGTTAGCACTGTTTGATATACAATAAAGAATTACCTGGCATGCCTACTGGTTCTTCATTCTCAGCACTTTCTGGCTCAGATGTACTTGTAACTATCACAGGAATATTTCTGGATTCAGCCCTTGCGCCACTACTTGATCCTACAACACTAAAACTACTACTTGTTGTTGCTGTCTCTGACACTTGACCAACACTTTCATATCTTTGACGATCTTGTCGTATAGAGAAAAGACTTTGGTTAAAACTGTCTCGCAGTGCATTGATTCTACGGTTAAGATCACTCATCTCACGCTCTATCTGATCTGTCATTGAAACAAAAGTATTTCTCAATGCTATGTAGTCTTGATTTAACTCAGAATGAAGTGTGGAGGCTGCTAAAGATACATTTGGGTTCTGTTGTATGATATGAAGTGAATTGTTATTGTTGTCATTTGTACTAACTTGTATTTCATTCACAGGCTGTGAGGCCTGAGTGTTATTAGCATTTCTAACTGCAGTGTAATTCTCATTCTGATCCACAAATAACTCTATACTTTGATCACTGGAATTATTGCCTGAGCTTTGCGAGGAAGTCTGACTTGGAATAGAGTTCTCAGGCTGTGTAGAAGTTGAAACTTGATTTACAGAGTTCTGTATCGTAGCTGACTCAACATTATTCCTAGAATTCTCAGAAATAGGCAAGAAATAATATCCTGACAGATTCGGACTTGAATTCAAGGTATTTTCTGTGGAAACCCTATCCTGTCTACCATTTTCTCTCTGTGTCTGCTGTGACCTACTGTGTTCATAGTCATTCAAATGAATCTGGTTATTGGCATGTGGGGTCCCTTCTGTTAATGATTCACTAATTCTATGGATCAAAGAGGTTTGAGGATGGCCAGTTGCTCTTATCCCCCTACTTTCTAAATAAGGTCCCATCACAGAACTATGCCTTGACTGTCTTGGTAGGCTGTACGGCTGCACTCTGTTTCTAAAATGGCGTCTTTCTCTTTCAGCTCTTGTTGTTTGCACATTCGCAGATAAGGTTTCCATGCTTCTAGAGTTTGAAACATTACCAGCTGCATTTATGCTGACTTCAGTCACTGGACACGACTTGTTATCTGCTAAACTTAACGCTAAATGAGCACTTGAACTAGGTGTTGCACTGTTAACAGTAAATGTATCAGTTGTTGAGATAGCACTATTAGGTGGCACTGTATTTGTTGAATTCAGCCTGTTGAAGTCTTGAACAGTAGTCCTTCCACTGAGTGTTGAATCTTTATTACCAGAGGCTACACATGTTTCAATGACGGAACTTTTATTTGACGGTACAGTGCTTGTCAAAACTGTAGAGGAGGAACAAGGCTCTATCACTAATGTATCAGATGTATTTCCTACTGTGACAGATTTTACTACAGATGCAGGCTTAAGAGATGAATCTGTGTTGGATTGCACTGTCACTGGTCTACATATTTCACTTAAAGACAATACAGTCACAGGTGGAATACCAGTAACACTTACAGCCTTATTTGCAGCACTACTGCTAGTTTGAGATGCTAGAGGTATACTAGTTTGTAGACGATCACGGATTGATGGAAAATGTTTTGTAGGTTGACTCACTGAAGAGGGTTTTGATGTTTTATTAGAAACCTGGCCTTTTAAATATCTTGCTAAATATGGATTTATATCACTACAAGATGTTATTGAACTTCTGAGTGACTCGGCTTGTGTCTGTAAAGTATGTGGTAGAGAGCTGTTCAGTGTTACTTGAGAGGTTGAAGAACATGATGTATCAAGTGTTGAATGTTGTGAGGGTACAGTCATGGTATCTACTACACTAGGGGTAGATGCTGAATGATATATAGCACCTGCCGTGGCTCTGTTATCCATAACAGAGGTTGTACAAGAGACACTTAAATCAACAGTATCACCATAATTGAGTGATAATACATTGCTACTTGTTGCTGGAATTCTTTCTTCTCTCATCCTATTGTGAGATACAATCTCTGAGAGCACATTTACAGATTCTGTGCTTGGCAGTGCTAGGTCTGAGTCTCTTGAATTCTGAAATGAAACCTGGGAAGGAGGTTGAGAAAACAATGGATCATTCCTTGGATTTATCAAACAGTCCGACACATTCCGCACAGCTCTCCTCCCACTATTTCGAGCTGCTCTATTAGAAAGATGTACAATCTGATCAGAAATACTGTTTGAGGCATCCGCTGTATCTGTGGCCTCAATTGAGTTATTGTTGATGCTGACTTCTTGGGCTACATCTGGAAGCGAACTGGGCTCTACAATATCTATATCCCTTACGCCTGGATACGTATCTTCCTCTGAAAAACAGAAAAAAAACCCATATGTATCAGCTTCTTTACTTTATTTCTCTTCATTTTTTTTTTCTTTTTGAGTATGTAAACATAAAAACGCCAATATCAGAAAATGTAAAATATGATTCTGAAATCATGTCAACTTATAATGAACTGTACAAGTCATAAGTGAAAACAGGTTAAGAAAATAATTGTTTCAAATAAAACACAAAAGGCCTTTCTTATATATGATTAAGTATTTGGGCATAGCAGGATATTAATTTGAGACAAGACAGTTATCCATTTCTCTGTCATCTTTCTTCTGAGAATCGCGGAAAGTCTGTAGAACAAAAAGTAAAGTATAAGCAAAGCACAGTAAAGTATTTGTTTAACTCTTTACTGCACAGTATTTATTTAGACTTTTCTAAATTGACAGCATTTACAGACAACAAACTGAATGTGGCTCCATAGACTGAAATTGACAGGATTTACTGGTAACTAGCATCTCTCCTTTTCCAACAATGTTTATTCAATGTTTCTGTTAAAACATAAGATTGTTTGGTATAGAGGTAATCCTTATCTTCACTTCAATGTAGTTCAAGATCAAAAAGGCTGCATACTCCCATGAAGAAACAAAAAGAATGCACGTGTGAAATTATTGAATGCCATAAGACAATATAAGAAGTATTTGCTTGATATCCTCTACATGATTGGATAGATAGCAGGACGGATAGAAAGATGGACAGTGCAACAGAGCTCCGGATAGAGGGAGTGATTTTGATTTCAAAATTGAAAATGCTAATTGTCCTCCTCTAAACCTTATATTGTGGGTACTCATTAGAATCGTCTCATCGAGACGATTCTAATGAGTACCCACAACATAGGGTTTCAAAGAGAAATAATGGATTTAGAATACCATCACTCCCTCTTATCTGGAGCTCTGGTGCAAAATGATATGAAAATTGCCACTGGCAAAAGGCAGCTTGATGTGTATTAGTAATGCATTTAAGCCTTTACCACACAATGACGACCCTAAGAAAGAAATCAGCATTTTCTCCTTTTCCCACGACCTTTTTTTTACCCCATCATAGACAAATTTTCAGCTACATTTAAAATGTCGTCTGCAAAAACTTTCAATATGGACAAGTCTATATTTTTCTTGTTTGGTAAGGAGTAAGCCAACCAAATTGTGGCATAAAATGGATCCATTTTGTCCAAAACAGGTCAAGTCATGAGGTCTAATTTTGTCCTTTCAGATGCACAAAATTCAACAGTAGCAAAAAGTTTCAACCCATGTCAGCCTGCACAGTCCGTTTAGGCTGACATGGGTGGATATTTTTTGCATATGCATTTAACATCCTTTTCCCATAGCATGACTTTTATCTGTAAATATGGTATGTACAAGTTTGTACCTGTTTCAGTGGTAGCTGTTGGCCCTGCTGATTCAGTAGACCTTACACTGGTTTCCCTGGTAAGTCTGCCCCTGCGGTACTCTTGGTAACAATTAATGATCCTTGAATACACACTACTTAACCTGGACGGTTGTCTTGCACTGGTGCTTGGTCCTTGGCTGGAAAAAAAACCATTTTCTGTTAGCAACTACAAAATTTCAGATTTCCTCATATGCAAAGCAAGAATTTCGAGATAAAAGTTGCAGCTCAAGTGATTATAAGAGATTCTAACAGCACTGAAAACTTCTTCTGGAAATGCAGAAAATGCTGCTAACAAGAATTTTATCTTTTTTCCTTCCACAATTTACACTCTTTCGAAAATCAGATCCAGATAACAATGGTAATAACATGTGTTTCTGAATGGGTAAAAAACATTTCGGGAAATGGAGAAATACTTACAATAAGCATTTATCCTTCTCTCACTCTTTACTACACAATCTCAAACTTTAATGACCCCTCTGAAAATGGCTTTTGAAATCATTCAGGAAAAGTAGATCAGCAATATCTTCTTTTCCAACAGTGGTTTCTACCCTTCCAAATGCAAATTTCAGATTCCGATTCATATTTAATTTGTCATCGACAAACGCTGTCAATTTGGGAAAGTCTTTATTGTGGCAAAGAATTAAATGTTTTACAGTCTTTCATGCATCAAATCATACTTCTTGAACCATATTTCATTTGTGGCCTTCCGTTGTGTACAAAGTGAATGATTTTGACGTGTTGTCCTTGGTAAAGAGTTACGGAAGTGTTTGAAACTTTATCCCTGTGAATGGATGTACTCAGGGGGATAAATGGTGGCAAAAAGGAAAGTAGCGAAAAAGTAGAAAGAAATGGCTCATAATTAAAGAAAAGTGGCGAAAGAAATGGTAATAAATTAGGAAAAGTGACGAAAAAAATGGCTCATAAATAAAAAAAGTGGCGAAAAGTTTTTTAAATTGGCGAAAATAGTGGCGAAAGAAAAAAAAAAAAAGCCAGAGCAGGCCCTGGTACTGTCAAAAAACTTAAACAAGGGAGCAATGATGACCCTGTATTGCTCCACTGCCTAGTATGTACAAACCATAGACACCAAACATAACAAGAGGGCCATGATGGCCCTGTAGCACTCCACTGGCTAATAAATAAAAACCCTAAATGCTAAACATTACAATTCTTGGCTAATTGGTTTTGAACTAGAAGACATATAAATTTTCTTTATAAAAGCCCACAAGGAAGTTATGACCCCAGAGAAAAGCCATTTTTGATCACAGAGCTATAATTACTTGAATCCTGGTAAATAAAGCCGCATACCAAATAATACAGGTCTAGAATGTATGGTTATACACAAGAAGATTTTCAAAGTTTTCTCAAAAAAGGACCCTGTAAAACATATGACCCTTGAGACAGGGCTAATTTAGACCCCAGGGCTAAATTTTAAACAAATTCAGAAGTGAACCACAGTATGCAGCTATGTGCTAAATCTGGCAGCCCTAGCATTTATTGTTTGTAGCAAGAGGATTTTTAGAATTTTCACTCTAAAAGCACTGACCAATGGGGTGGTGCCAGTTTTAGAAAAGGCCTACTAAAAGATAACACTCACTATAATGGGGTGGTGCCAGTTTTGGAAAAGGCCTACTAAAAGATAACACTCATAAAATATTACATCTATAGCTCACCATCGGAAACAAGGAGATTTTTAAAGTTTTCACCATATAAGCCATTGTAAAACTTGTGACTTGTGGGGCGAGGCCAATTCAGACCCTAGGGCTATTATTTGAACAATCTTGGTAGAGGTCCATAAAATAACTATACATGAAAAAGATTTGATAGCCCTAGGTCTTATGGTTAGGAACTAGAAGATTTCTTAAGTTTTCACAATATAAGCTTATGTAAAACTTGTGACCACTGGGGTGGGGCCAAATTTGACCCTAGGGCTATAATTTGCGTCCTCTTGGTAGATGCCCACTAGACAAAGCTAACATGCAAAATTTGGTGGCCCTAGGTCTTATCGTTTGGAATGAGAAGATTTTTTAAGTTTTCCCTATGTAAGCCCATGTTAAACTTGTGACCCCTGGGGCAGGGCCAATTTGACCCCAGGGCTATGATAAGGACACTCTTGGTGGAGGCCCACTAGATAAAACTACATGCAAAATTTGGTAGCCCTAGGCCTTATTGGCTAGGTACAAGAAGATTTCTGAAGTTTTCACAATATAAGCCTATGTAAAACCTGTGACCACCGGTACGGATCAAATTTTGATCCCAGGGCTTTAATTTGAAGAAACTATTAGATAAAGCAATATGCCAAGTTTGGTAGCCCTGGGCCTTTTGAAGATTTTCAATATTTTTCAGTTTTGTTGCCATGGCAACCAGAGTTTTTGAAGGAATCAAATTCTTTCAAAAATTCTGAAGAGAACCATGGTAGTATAATTTCTGTGAAGAAGATATTTGAAATTAAAGTTCACGCACGCATGCACACACTGACAGACAGACAGACAAATGATGAACACCGAGCCATGACATAAGCCAGCTGGCCTTTGGCCAGTGGAGCTAAAAAAGTTTCAGCCAATCACATGGCTAGTCCTGAAATTTTGAGTTAGAGCTATCTATCAAATTTGCCAGATAATGGGAACACTGATTACTTTACATACCTGCTTAGAGAGACACTTGAAACTTCATCTCTGTGTATTGATGTGTTGTTGGAGATTCCTGTATAGAGATACTGGCCAAATCTGTCAAATTTCAGCCATCTGTGAAACAGAGAGAGACTCAGTGTTGGTCTACATTGCATAAAATGCATTGATCTTAACCTCTACCTCTTGGAATTTTTGAAACATAGTGGCAAAAGGTGAAAATGTAAGTAATAAGCAATTTCTTCTTAAGGTACTGTATTCAATGTTAATTTGAGTTGATACTTCATACAGCTGTTATTATAGTTGTGTACAACAATTTTGTATAACCCTTCACTATAAAATCTTGCGTTTAAAATGATAAAACTTTTAAAATATTGTGGGAAAATTAGAAAATGCTTGTAACCAGCATTTTCTCCTTTTCCCACAATGTCTTCTAACCTATAAGAGACAACCTCCACAATTTGAGCATCATTTAATTTGTTGTCTGCGAATGCTTTATGTTTGGACAAGTCTGAAATTTTGTTGTGTGGTAGAGAGTAAAGAAGGTAATAGGTTATGTTGTAATACATGAACTACTTCTTGAGTCTTTATCCATCCAAAAAGAAGTGTAATAAACAGAGGCGAGAAATATTTGCATGAAATGAATGTCTTTTTTTTATTTGTAAGAACCACTGTTCCATTTTCAAAAATGGCTACAATGTTTAGATGAAGAATAAAACCAAATTTCATGAAGTTTTAGTTATATCAGCACCTTAAAAAGGTCAAAGTGCCACTGATTAAAGTTTCAAAAAATCTAATACAAAGTCATCGCCACCATTCAACCCTTTACCACACAATCCCTAGTTTTAACAACTCTATAAAAAGGACAGCTTTTGAAAATATTTTGGGAAAAAGAGATGCTGCAGGTAACTAGCATTTTCTTCTTTTCCCACAATGTTTTCTAACCCTACACAGAGAAGTAAAATAATTTGTCATTTTAACTCTTTACCAAACGACAAAATTATAGACTGGTCCAAATTGAAAGCATTTGCAGACGACAAAATAAATGTGACTGAAAAATTGAAATTTGGTTTGGGAAGGGTAGAAAACATTGTGGTAAAAGGACAAAATGCTGGTTACCAGCATTTTCTCCTTTTGCCACAATGTTTTCAAAAGGCTTCTTTCTCAGGGTCGTTAAAAGAGTTAAATTTTTTGCATGCAAATGCTTTCAATTTGGGCAAGTCTAAAATTTTGTCCTGTGGTAAAGACGTATAGGGAATTTTAGGAAAGAGGAAAAGTTCAATGCAATATTCTATGAAAACCATTTATGGTCTGCACTTGATGTTGACAACTTTGGAAAAACATAGAAAAGTAGCAACTTCATATAAAAAGCAATTGCTCCATTTTCCACACTATTTTTCACAACATAGAAAACTAATATCTTAATTATTTAGAAATGTAAGTCCTTTGTGCAGTTTGAAATACATAAGTTGTTATTGGGCCTAAAACTTGCCTGTACAGTGATAGGCTTAGACTGCATTACTTTTTACAGCAAAAGTATATTCACCTTATTCTCTCATACTTGTGTACAGTAGAACACTTTGTAAATGGTTCAGGCTGACTCCAGTCCCAAAAATAGATAGAGTTACCAGCAGCTATCACTAAGACATGGTCTGTAGGATGGAAGGTAAGAGAGGCAATCACTGTGGAGTTTTCTGTCTGCCATACTTCACAACCATAGCCCTGAAAACAGATTTTAAATGGAAGACCATTAACCCTTTACCAAACAATCCTGAGTTTCAATGGCTCTAACAAAGAAGCCTTTAGAAGACACTGTCAGAAATGGAGAAAATGCTGGTAACCAGCATTTTCTCATTTTCCCACAATGTTTTCTACCCTATCAAAGCCAAATTCCATCATTTAAGGATAGGGCACCCTAATGGGATTTGTGTAACATGACCTTTCATCGCCAAAATCATACAGATTCGGCTAAGACTCGGGTAATCTGTAATCGATGCGGGGAAGCAGCGTCTATCGGCCAATCGTTTACGGATTACCCGAGACTTAGCCAAATCCATATTTTTTTTAGGTGATGAAAGGCGATGTTACATCAACCCCATTAGGGTGCCCTATCCTTAAGCCACCTTAAGATTGTAGTCTGAAAATGCTTTCAATTTGCACAAGTCTGCCTTTCTCTTGTGTGGTAAAGCATTAATTTTCCAGCCTTCCTCCAGGACAAATTAGCAGTAAATGAATTTTGAAAATATTATTATAAAATGTGGATAATCCACATCCAATATTGTTAAACCCTTTACTACAGGCCAAAATCTTTGACTTGTCCAAAATGACAGTATTTGCAGATGATAATCAAATGTGGCTCAAATGATGCAGTATTTCTGGCACTATAGAAAACATTGTGGGAAAATAAGAAAATGCTGGTTATCAGTATTTTCTCATTTTCCAACGGTGTTTTTAAATGCTTCTTACTACAGGTTGTTGATTATGGGATAAGTCATCTGCTAGACTTAAAAGAAAGACATTTCATATGAAAATACAGCTCTGCTGTACACGTCTACCTACTACCTTGATCTCTTCAGAAATAACATATTGTTATTTCCCTTTTAGATAGGAAAAACTCAAATTCATTTTTCATAAGAATTTTTTGATAAAATACCCACAAAAAACAAAAACAGAAACTGAAGAGAAGAAAGTTATTCCTTTATGGCACATAGTGTACGATGATGTGAAACTTTTTCAGCACTATGGTGTCATCTTGACCTAAGGGGTACATTTGAATAATCTTGTAAGATAATGAATGGTGATGTCACACAAGGAGTAAATGCTTTCTGCAAGGAATTGTGTTTTGAAAAAGGAATTTATAATGAGCACCTACAATATGGCTGGCAGTTAAGAGATAACACTTTCACTGTTAACTCTTTACCACAATACAAAATTGTGGACAAGTCAAAATTGAAAGCATTTGCAGACGACGAATTAAACATGGCTCAAATGATGAACTTTGCTTTTTAAAGGGTAGAAAACATTGTGGGAAAAGGAGAAAATGCTGGTTACCAGCATCTTCTCCTTTTCCCACAATGTTTTCAAAAGGCTTCTTACTAAGGGTCGTTAAAACTCTTGATTGTGTGGTAAAGGGTTAAATGAAATCTTGACTTTTGCCATGAGTAGGTTGTGAACATAGCCCTTAGAGTGCCAAATAAACTAAATAAACTTTTTCAGAAATAAAACTCAAATAATTGCAATTTCAAGGCTGCTCTTGTCCAGAATGTCTCAACAATGTGGACAATGTGAATCAAAGATCAGACTCCACATTTTGTGCAGTCTGATCTTGATCTACACTAGTCACAAAGGTAACTTGTCATGTATGTCACTTTAAGAGTTAAGATTTGTTGAGGTATACTCACATACAAATCCCAGATCCTGACTTGTCCCCCCAAACATCCACTTGCCAGTATATGACTGGATGACGGATGATAAGCTAAGCACCATGGTGTCCTTGGATGACCATGTAAAGTTCTCACACACTGACCTGTGGCTATCTCGGTTACTCTCACTGTGTGGTCACCGTGAGTTGAGGCTACTTTAGTCCTGTTTTATAATGGTTCAAGTGAGTAGATCAGTATTGAGGTATAAATTAGTGTTAAGGTGCCAACAATCATTTTGTTGCAGTTCACTAACTGTGTCTTTATGAAATGTTCACAGACTATTCCTTGTCAGTGCATTACAGCACAGTCTGTGATACAATCACAGACTAAAATAGGAACAAAACAAAATTTAGTCTTATGATCAAATGAACCCTTTACCATTTTCTTCTTTTCCGGCAATGCTTTCCACACTTCCTACAGCAAATTTCAATTTTCGAGTCACATCTATGTTCTTATCTAAACATGCTTTCAATATGAACAAGTCTAAAATTTTGTCGTTTGGTAAAGATTTAGGTAAATAAAGTTGTTGCATCACTTAATGTAAGAATAATTTTGCAATAGGGGGCAAACTATGTCTTTATCTAGAGAAGCCATAATTTGGTGTTTGAATGTCTAAATCAAGAACCTTCTCTTCACTGTGCCTGATAGAACTCTTAAATTTGTCTGCTATACACATAACTTTCTAAGAAAAACAAATTCAGTTCACAACTTTATATATTATCTTTTAAAATTTAGAAAATCAACTTGAATTAAGGTTTAATACATTAAGGAATGAGAAAATGTTGTGGTTGTTGTTTGTAAGGAGCAATTTCTCCTCTTGGCAACGTTTTCAAAAGTGGTTTACGGTATGAGAAGGAAAGAGGTAATGGGTTAATTCTTTACCACTCAATCCAAAGTTTTAACAACCATTAGAAAGAAAGCTTTTTGAAAACATTGTGGGAAAAGGAGAAAATGCTGGTAACCAGCATTTTCTCCTTTTCCCCCCACAATGTTTTCTACTCAATTAAAGTCAAGTTTCATCATTTGTCCTCTGCATATTCTTAGAATTTGTACAAGTCTAAAATTTCGTTGTGTGGTAAAGGGTCAAAAAGTAAAACATACCCATCTGGACTGAATTCCATGATGAAGGTTGACCTACATGTTCCTGATACTGAGCATGGCTGAAAAACATGTACAAAGAAAGTTATGAGTAAATCATCTAATAACATTAACTAAAATTCTTTCACCTGAAAACAAATAAAGTGTATCAGCCACAGAATAACGAAGTTATTTTGTTGAAATGATATCCCCCCACCAAAAAAGCTCCCTTTTTCAGTGACACGGCATCAAGAAAACTAAAAAAGCACATCTGCGGGCTATCATGAGGAACACATGTATGAAGTTTCATTAATTTTGATCCAGTATTTTAGAAAATATTTGTGCGGATGGACAGAGGGACTGACAACACAAACACTATATCCCTCCACCTTTGAGAATATTACATACAGAACTGGAACTGTCGCAAGTCAATAAATACATCCCAAAGTACACACACATACACTGGTTCCACCATAACTGGATCAGGAAAAAATCAGTCATAATTTCTGTAAGAGTTGACCAACCTCATCAAAACTGCATATCCATAAGTTCCTAAGTTAGGAAAGCTTTCATCAATACTTCCACAAAGTTGTTTGAAAACTGTCATCAGAGGTTTATCTTTTATAAAGAAGCAAAAAATAGCACTGTTCTGCCTGTAATAATTCAGTCATATAACTCTATTACACAACAAAATCTTAGACTGAACTGAATTGAAAGCATTTGCAGATGACAATTTATATGTACCTCAAATAACAGGATTGGTCTTTGAAAGGGTACAAAATATTGTGGGAAAAGGAGAAAATGCTGGTTACCAGCATTTTCTCCTTTTCCCACAATGTCTTCAAAAGGCTTCTCCCTGAGGGTCATTTTAACTCAGGATTATGTGTTAAGGGTTGATCCACTGGCTCAAACAGATGACTTGTGTTTTGCAGCACTGCAGACCAATGTTTTTATATAGCACACCTAGTAGTATCAGTTAATTAACCATATTTCAACATTGCCAGGATCAAAGCTGTAGCAGGACTAGCCTCTGGTTTGCAGATCCTACACCTTCCCTACTGAGCCATGCAAGTATCAGATGAGCATTATGACATCCTATGTATTCAAGTAATAGACTTTTAAAACTGTACCTTATTTACAAAAGATTCAGTCATCTTTTCATCCAAAAGCTGGTCCAATTCTTTGTATTTAAATTTTCTACTTTTGTGATGTGCAAGGCCATACTGTCTGTCTTGTAAATACTCTGCTATATTCATGTCTGAAACTAGAACATTGAGATCTTCTGAATGTATATGGATAGACTCAGTCTCAGCTGGCTTGATACTATTGACAGAAAATTGTTACGCTTCTGTTGAATACAAATTTAATGCAGGGGGAGCATTTCAACCCATTACTGTACAAACATGACTTTTCCTGCCCCCCTTTTGTAGACAACTTTTTGAAAACATTGAGGGAAACAGAGCAACTGCTTGTAACAAGCAATGGCTCCTTGACAAACAATGTTTACCATATTACCTAAACAAGAGCACTGCATGCGGGTGCCAAAGCTCGGCTTCAAGTAATTGATTTTCAATGCATATTCTAAGTCGAAGAAGGGGCATAACTGTGTCAGAAGCATTTGATGGTTACCTCTCCCTGTTGTATGAGTTCCGATTTTGAAAGGTGAACAACTTGTCCAAGTGTAAATTAAATATCTTTTGTAATAATAGAGATATTATAAAATGTCAAAGTTTTCACACCATGACAATGCCAGGGCTACGAAAATACCTCTATGTTTCTTCGAACACAGTCAAGCTAAAAACATCGTCTTACTTTGCCTCTCATTTTATCCTCAATTTGCAACTGGCAAGTAGGGCTGACTATTGTCCCCAAATATAGCTGTCATGATACTATTACTACATGTATCAGAGCTTCTTTCACAATACTATTGGGTATTCTAGTATTTAGTAGCAACACGCTTCTATTGGATTGTACTGGATCCATTTTTTAACTTCTCTTTACTCAATTATACACAATAAATCTGCATACAGAGCATTTTACACATACTTCCTTTCTTAGAAGTTAGCCTGTTTATGCATTGTAAATTGTATAATTATCAACCAGCTAGATCTACTCTTTTCTATGAATAGACACTTAAATCATTAATAACAGGTGAACTGGTATAAAGGATTTTGAGGAGCATTTGTATCGTTTGGAAACAGTAGAAAAAGGGTTAGTTCCTCATTACGTCTTACTCTCATTGTGTTTTTGATAATGGATTCTACACTGATAGCAAAAAAAAACTAGATACAGCTTTGATTTCTACAATCTCACTATTCTCTGCTATGACAACAAAAATGTGCTTGATTAGTGCTACAGTATTGAATTTTTCCTTAGATGAGAAATATAGACAGCTAATGACTTTGCTTCTTGTTACATTCGGTAATTCAACCATTAAAGAAAAGAAATTTTAAATATGACACAATTTTGCAATGTTTGGGAAAGGCTTGCACCATAGTCACATTAAAATCCAAAATGTCACGTTGTCTTTGCCACCATGTGTGCCATTGTCCTTTTCAATTTCCAATCCCTGTAAAGTACAAAACTAAGTGCTTTGATCAGCGTCGAGGAAGACGCTCTATAAAATGTCCAATGAGTAGCAGTAAGTGCATGTGACGTCATCATGTTGTCAATGAAACAAACGCTTATTAAATATTACACTCATTTTGGTGTTGTAAATTCATCTGTTGAAACAGGGTTGGGCTTTAGTTTTGCCATAAAATTGAATTTCAGTCATTGCTAGAACAGTTAAAGATGCCCCTGAAAAAAAAAATAAAAATGCCTGAAGGTCAGGACTCCATCACTATTTTTTTTTCCAAAAAGATCATTTCTGAGCAATGTCAGACGTGACGGATGATCCTGTTGCGCATCAGAGCCATCCTCAGATCAAATTTAAGTCTGAGGCCACTCAAAGCACATCTACTGACATGCAGCAAACGTCCTCCATCACCGAACATCTAAAAACACTATAATCCTCCCAAACCACCTTGCTATCAAAAATAAGGAAAATCCAGGATAACTGGTTTAAAAATTGGCCATGGCTCTTCGAATCAAATGGGTCACTTTTTTTGCTGAGAATGCATTGACAACAAAACTAAAAACGTCCTTGCTACAGACCAAGCATAGGCATTAGCCTACAAGAAGGGTTGACACTGCTTGTATTTGGATGGTACCGTTTTATACAAACAAATGAAAGCAATTAAGATTTTGGTATTCTTTTGAAATTGTCAAATTGGTTTTTAAAATGTCACATTGGTTTCCTTGGAGGAAGGGCCATTGTCCCATTGAAAAATATTCTTTCCCAACATTTTATTTCTTTCATATTAAAGAATCAAACCTCTATTGATTAAATGATGGATATCTGGAGCTCTAAGCAAATGAGCTAATATAGAGAGTAGTAGAATGAATCATGGTCTTACTCATAATCTTCATCCGAATTGATTTTTTAGTTTCTTAATAAACTGATGGAAGCCACGATTGATTATCATCACTATCAATTGTTGAAGTTGAACACATCACTGATAATTGATATTGATTTCAAAACTTGGTATGGAGACTGTCATTATCAAGTCCCATGCATCAATCATTATACTGTTAAGTTTAAACATAAACTTTTGGCGACTGCATTCTCCAACTGCATGTGCCATTTCAAGTAATTTTCTGGTGTGGACCAACCTATATGATGGAAAGAAGATTATGGAACTGCCTTTACTTATTTACCAAAACTCCCTATTGATTTAATATACCAGGTCCTCTTATTTTACTTCTCATTTGCCACAACCTAGCCTTTTATTCCGATATTTTGAGTGATTTAACAGGAATTAACAAAAGAAACAATAAAAACACCCCAAAGCACCTTTTAAGTTCGTTATTCCATTCACTGTACCAGTAAAGTTTCAAGTCTAAACCTTTTCATTTCATTTTCAGTGGTCCACATTTAAACTTACTCTGTCGAATCTGTGATTGACAGCGGATATCAGTGATGTAACTTTGTTATCCGATATATCATCACGTCCGAGTATACTGCAACAACCTACATTCAAATTCACCAGCAATGAAAACTCGGTTCTAGACTTAAATCATACGATAAATCAATACAAAATAATCGGCAAAGAATAAATCATATTAAATTTCATTACAAAATAAGGTGCTGTCCTCAGATTCAACCCAGTGAACTTTAATTGACCCTTTTATTAATATTTCGGCACCCGGATGGATGTTACCGAAGATACCGGTGTCGCGTTAGGATGATAATATCAAAACTTTTACTCGCTTCAATAAATGGACACATCTCGGTTGATAGATATAGAACGAAAATATGGGACAAATTTGTACTTGTTTGCTTTGCTTGCTGTCAAAGAGCAGAACTACATTAAAGTAGTATATGTATGTTTTACTCTGACTTCAATGGTGTATGGTGGCATATTTCTGCCACGAGATACGAGATAGCTATCATGATAATTTTAGAAAACTATCGCGATAACTTAACGACGTTCGCGACAGTTTCCATTTTCACGCTTTGTGTAACTATCACGCTCACCTTTTACTCGAAAAACGGTGAGCACCTAGCACAATCGATCTTGTCACACCTGTCATGTCTGCAGAATGGATAAACCAAGAACTAAAATCAAAGTGCTGTCAGCACTGTAATCGGTCGACACTGAATAACTACAGTGGTTTGAAATCACAAATCAAATTGCAGTTGTTTGAACTATGTATGGGATAGACATTTTATAACTGAGTCACGTAGAAACTCTCCGTCTCTTACAAATTAGTACATGTAGTTTAACGGAATGCTAAAGATGTATGTCTGCCAGTCGACAGCAATAAAACGTAGAATGTAAGTGACTATTCTGACCAGAAATACCGATTTTCAAGCTTTAGATATCACTCATCATGAATAACAGTACCTACCAACCTTTTATAAAAGATTAAGAAAATATAAATACATGTATTATTTTCTGTAATTTTTGCAACTTTTGAAACTATACTGTAATATATTGTCAGATATTATCAATAATATCCATATTGAATGATGGACATGATGAATATGTCGTATAGAATGTGCCTGTATTATGGCTATCAAAGTGATTACTTTTGGCTGCTCGCGTTTATCTTGACAAATTGTCCTACCATACGTTTTTCGGCTGGCTAAATTGTCCTTGGCAAGATTGTTCTGTTCAAAACATCGGCTGGCCAATTTCTCCCACATTACTTTCAAAGCATGTAGTATCTACCAAACCCTCAACCCTTTACCAAATTATGTAATTTTAGACTTGTCCAAAACGAAAGCATTTGCACATGACGAATGAAATGTAGACCAAATTAATGATGATTTGAATCTTTAAAATGGTAAAAAAAACATTGTGAGAAAAGGAGAAAACGACGGTTATTTGCATTTTTCCACAATGTTTTTAACAGCCTTCTTCCTCGGGGTCATCAGAAACGGGAAAGTTTGGTTAAAACACTCAGTTTTGGCCTTTTATAGTCAGAAAAACAATATCCAAATATTACAATTTCAGTGTCGAGTTTTTTTTTTCATATGAATTATTCATAAACAGACAATTACATGTAAGGTATTCAATATGTATGTCTGTGATACTGATCTGCATTGCATTCAAAGGACAGTCTGATCTTGATCTTTTATTGTCTTCAAAATCGACTATATATATGTCACTGGAGAACATGGGCCATTGTACTGAATCATTGTAATGAGCAAGAGCATCACTACAGTAAACCCTGTGCTTTTAATCTGGAATATGGAGAGGATGAGAGTCAACCAGAATGCTGATGAGACAAACATGTTACTGAGAGTTTTACACTAAAGCGCTCAATTAATGAAATAGATCTGATAAGCGTGGAAAAGCAACCTAATTATTGTAGGGTTATTGCTGTCTTGACTACGATATCTCAAGTAATAGGAATAGCAGATCCAAAATTTGAGTGACTGCATGTTCTGTGCAGTCTGGTCTGAATCTGGTCTGAATCTGTACTCTCCGAAGAGGCTTTTTCCCTGGTCAGTTGATTCAGACATGGAGAATATGACGTTAAGTGAGTTTTTTGTATTGCAGTTTCAGGGTTTTTTCCATCTAAGAAAATGATCTGTTTAACTCTACCAAATGACAAAATGTTGAAAATCTTTCAAATGATGAAAAAACGCTGTGAGGAAAAAGAGAACATGCTTAATACATGCAGGGTTTCCGTTTACGACGTAAAAGTATCTATATACGCATGAAAATCAGCTCGGACGCAAAATAAATAAGCTGATCGCGTCCCTGGGACGCAGTCAAAATTGAGTCAAAACGATAATTTAATTAAACTACATCAACACCGAAAAAAATTCGAAATACGAAGATTTTAACTCTGCCTGTACAAACTGACCATCGGAATTCTAAAATGTCTATAAATAGAACTTGGTTCGCCAACATGTAAACTCTTACCAATCTCTTTCCTAAGACTGGTTACCCGCGTTACATCTATACTGTCTTTCCCGGCGAACTGAGCGGGACAACAGCTGTTGCTTAGCGCTTGTATGCTGAAACAGAAGATGGCTTCCCCGGCAGAAAAGAAGAAACATTCTCGACCTTTCCAAGACCAATGGCTGAAAGATCCTGCCTTTAAAGTTTGGTTAGTGAAAGACACTGATGATACAGATTCTTGCATTTGCATGAAGTGTTTAATTTGCAGTGAAACCAAGCAGAAAAATATTTTCATAACAGGTTGTACGGACTTTAAGAGAAGTTCAATCGTATACTGGTGTAATCGAATTTCGCCAACGCAAGGGAAACTGCTCTTGCGGATTACACAAAACGATAGTAATTTTCTTTCTGGTTAAATATCAATGCACTTGTATTCAAATACTTTTGTGAAAATAATTTTTACCACTTAAACATCTAAATTTATCTGTCAAAACATCGTTAGAAGTGAGACAGTACAAAGTCGCCATCTATAAAAAGAGTAAGCCAATTTCGACAACTCTGGTTTTCCAAAAATTAGAGGCCCCAGAGAGGGTAAAATGAAACTAAAAATTCGCAGCATCATTTCAGCAATATTCATTGCCTCCCTTGGATATTAACTCTACATTTACTTCCTACGAGAAAACCTGAAAAACACAAAACAAAACGCAGCTCTCAGAAAACAAAATCGACATTTATGAGATTTTTCGTGTATTTATTTCTGCTGTGGCACTGAAATATTACAATCTAAATCAGGATGACAATGTTGGGGATAAACAGGCTGTAAATCCAAAAAAGATAACCTTTTGTAGCTCACAGAACAAAGGTATTTTCTTGTCTTTGTAGTGATTTTTGTACCCGATTCAATCTATTTTCCTAGGAAAAAATGAATAAGGACCCCTCTTTCATTCATATGGATATATTTCCCTTTAGGTGCCCCATACAAAACTTCGGCTATTAAAGTTCAAAAGATAACCTGTCAAACCGAAAATAGACGACACAAAAAAGTTTTAAGCTGAAAGGATCTTTTAAAATCTGCATATAAAGAAGACACCTGAAAAGTGATAATAAAATGGCGGGGAAAAGCATGTGAGAGGTCGCTTATGAACTTTCTTCTTATTGATAGGTATTTTTCTGTCATTAGATTCAAATCACAGTTTAAAACATCTTTGCTGCTAAGATATCAATCATTTCCGTGACTGGATGATGTCACAGATACGAAAATATTGCCCGAGAACATAGTTGGCGAAATTCGATTACTGGCGAAATTCGCTTACGCTCCTATATGACATACATTTCGAGCGACGGCCACCGACTTGCTCAGCAAATTAAGTCTGCGAAAGGATCCATAAAGAATTTTTAATTTCTAGTCAGGTTAAACTAGTCATTCATATTACAAGGCTTACTTAGTATCCAAGTTTAGTTCTCTTTTGTGATCTGATCTTCCTTTTTATAGGGTTAACAAGCCAATCCATTTAACTCTTTACGAAACAGTAAAATTTTAGACTTGTCCAAACTGAAGCATTTGAAGACGACAAAAGAAAAGTGACTCTTACACTGAAATTTGTTTAAAGAAGGGTAGAAAACATTGTAGGACAAGGAGAAAATGCTTGTTACAAGTATTTTCTCCTTTTCCCACACTATTTTCAAAGGCTTTCTTACTCACGGTTATATTGTGGACTGGTAAAGGGTTACATTCCATTAGAGAGACACTCAGGGTAGTATTTCAAAACTGCTGTCCTCTGAAAATAACTATGTGGAAAGGGAGGAAAAAATCTTGTGAAGTGCAAGGTTTTTTCCCTTCTTCATTCTATCCCCCAACCAAAGTGGTCTTCATTAAAAAGAGGATTTGCGGAAGAAAAAATGGGACTCAGAAGAAACTCAATGGGACTCAACTTTTTCAGTGGCTCTGGGTCCGAGGGACTCAGTAAAATTTTATTCAAACGGAAACACTGACATGTATGCTGTTTTTCCCACTACATTTTTAAAGCCCGACAATATTGTGTGGCCAACGGTTAATAGACTGATTCCAGTCTTAAGAATGTCATCAAAAAGAAACATGTTAGTGAGCATGTAAAATGGTAGAGCCGTGGTTGGAAGGAGAGGAAGAGGGGTTATGAAAACAATTTAACCTTTAACCTGCTAAATAAGTGAAATGAAACTTTCAAGCTGACAGTAAAAACCCAGTTCTTTACTATTTCAAAGGTATTTTTGTTTTGGAAAAAAATATCTTCTTGTCGGACATTAAAGATACAAAATCAGACAGCATGTAGTATACAGTCTGATCTTGATCTACAATGTCCGGAAAAGGTCATAAATTCGCGCTTAGTAGCCCAAGGTTTAATACATCCTATGCTGAAAGATGCATAATCAAATACGCTGGTCAGTACAGTGAATGGACAGTCTGGTTTCTAAGGTTGAAAGCGTGGGATAACCAGACCATTCTGAAAATGTTATGTAATGGCTTCTCCACTAGGGTAATAACTCTTAAACAACTCTACATCCTTTGTCCCACACTGCTTCACACGCTTCACCTTGCTTACATTTAACTACCAACGGCAGATTACTTTTTTAAACAGCTTTCACCACCAGCATGTACATCACTTTGCTCCAAGGTAAAACAATCTAAATTTTCAAATTCTTTTAAAGCAATTTTTTCTTACAAATTCCGTTTCACCGCAAGTTTATCCTTGCTCCAGGCCAAATGACCTATCATCTTTTCAACACAAGGTGTGCTCGTAACATAATCCAGATACTCCTGGATTCGCTCTTGTTTCATTCATAAGTTGTTGCTTTATCACTGACACCATTCCTTATGGCTTATTAGGGTTAAAAGTTCAACGTAATAAGGTCACAACAGCTAGTATTAGTGTTATTAGACTGTAGGAAAAAGCTGTCACAAGTTGCAGTTAGATCAGTTTGCCCTCAGCAGACGGATTTCCGAAAGTTGTGGTCTCTCTAATCGTCCGGCTCACGCCGACCGATTAACGAGTCGTTTCATGTTAGCAAAATGAAGTAAAAAGTATTTGAATCAAGCCAAATAATTATATGCGAGGCAAGAATCCAAAATTACGCTTTCAAAAGATCGGACTGAAAGTCAAAGTGAATTACCTAACTACGTCACCTAACAACGGAAATATTGACACAGATGCTACTACTAGCGCTCTATCTGGCAAACGTATCGTCGAGCTAAAACATATTTTCAGATGCAGATGCTTTCAGTTTGGTCTAGTCCAAAATTTTGTCACTTGGTAAAGACTTGCAGAAAACGAGGGGCTTTACATAACTCTTTATCCCTTAGCTTGATGCGTCTGCAGCAGGCAACAATGATGAAAACATTGGTGTCAAAAGGAGAAATTACCCCTAATGACTGATTTCTCCTTTTCCCACAATAATTTCTGACCCATCAAAAAACTGTGATACATGAATACCAGGTTTTGGTTTAGTGGATGCAAACGCGTCAAATTTAGAAGAGTCTAAAATTAGTCGTTTGGAAATGGGTTAAATGCTAACATCAGTATTACATTTATATGCTATGAATTGGTTTATTATGACCAACAAACTTGATTCTTATAAATATCGTTGTATTATTGAATAAAATTGAGATAATTTACTTCATATAATGTCTTTGTCTTTGACAAACATTACATTTACTCATTAGTTAGTGCCCCACCCACAAACTTAAAATGTATTTTCTGAAAAAATAAAGCTGGTGACCTATTTGTTTTAAGCCTGATTCTTTTAGTTTAGTACCTGAATATTATTTATAGAAAAAATAAGAAAAATCTGAATGTTAAAACATTTAAAAAAAAATAACTTTAAAAGATACTCTTTTGTTTTTTTGTTTTTTGTTTTTTTCCAAAATAAAGGTGTTTTAGCCATAAGTTAAGGGTTTTTTTTTTAAAGATTGATACTCAGTATACTCTAAATTATTTTTTTCATTAAATTTGATGTTTCACAAATACAGTGACATAAAATTTGTTTATAATTGTTGTCATTTAAAAAAATATACATAGACTTAGTTTTCATAAGTGAAATTTCATCCTGAACTGCCGCAATGCAGGGTGTACTAAAAGAAATATTCATAGAATTTTCCCAAAGCTGGTGACCCCCTCTTTTTATCTCCTATTTTTGTAGATCAGATAATAAACTATCACCAAACAAAGTTTCATGAAATTCTGAATTTTTTCAAAAAGTGGTGAACTGTAGCGATCGTCTTTAAAGTTTCCTGGAAATTTTATCGAGATAGTGAAAAGTTTCCTGAAAAAAATATCACGATAAACCTAACATTTTAACTCAAAATTTCTCAATGGTGCACGAAGCTGACATTCGAGATAAAATTATCGTGATAGTTCTATCCGTTTCTCGATAAATAGAAAATTCACCATTTGGATGAGCTCGGTAGTTTTTGACTTCACATGATTGCAGTAAGTAGAAATTCGAATTATTATCAGTTGTAGATTAATTGGTTAATTTTGACAAGACCCGAAATAAACAGGTCTGTAAAATCACAAAGACGACTCGAAATGCATCCTCCGAACAACTTTAAAACCATTCAGGGAAAAGGCAAATTCATAACGTTGTAGACGAAGTTGTCCCGAAACCGTATCTAATTATAGATACTGTGAATGTCAGTTGTGGGCACGAAAGCAGAAAAAATCATGATAACAGTTAGAATTATTGCAATATTTTTATCGTGAAAATTTTTATTATCTAGATAATATTTCCAGGAAACTTTGTTTTATCATGATAGTTCTCCTAAATGATCGCAATAGCTATCTTGTATCTCGCGGCAGAAATATGCCCACCATAATAGTGGCATATTTCTGCCACGAGATACGAGATAGCTATCATGATTATTTTAGAAAACTATCGCGATAAATTAAAGTTTTTTTGGAAATTTTATCGAGATAGTGAAAGGTTTTCTGAAAAAAATATCATGATAAACTTAATGCTTTACCGCAAAATTTCTCAATCGTGCCCGAAGCTGACATTCGAGATAAAAAATTATCGTGATCGTTCTAACTGTTTCTCGATATCTATAAATAGAAAAATTATCATTTGGATAAACTTGGTCGTTTTTGACTTCACAAGATTGCAGTAAGTAAAAAATTCGAATCATTAACAATTGTAGCTTAATTGGTAAATTTTGACAAGACTTAAAATGAACAGAAGTCTGTAAAACCGCAAAGACCACTAGAAATGCCTCCCACGAACAACTTTAAAACCATTCAGGGAAAAAGAGAATTCATAAGGTTGTAGACGAAGATGTTCCGAAACCGTATCTAATTATAGATACTGTGAATGTCAGTTATGGGCACGAAAGCAAAGGAAAAAACATGATAACAGTTAGAATTATCGCGATATTTTTATCATGAAAATTTTTATTATCTAGATAATATTTTCAGGAAACTTTGTTTTATCACGATAGTTCTCTTAAATTATCGCAATAGCTACCTCGTATCTCGTATCATTATGGTGGCATATTTCTGCCGCGAGATACGAGATAGCTATTGCGATCATTTAGGAGAACTATCGTGATAAAACAAAGTTTCCTGGAAATATTATCTAGATAATAAAAATTTTCACGATAAAAATATTGCGATAATTTTAACTGTTATCATGATTTTTTTCGTTTTCGTGCTATAACTGACATTCACGGTGTCTATAATTAGATACGGTTGCGGAACATCTTCGTCTACAACGTATCTCGAGGCAGAAATATGCCCGCCATAGTTTCCTGGAAATTTTATCGAGATAGTGAAAAGTTTCTTGAAAAAATATCACGATAAACTTGATTTTTTAACGCAAAATTTCTCAATCGTGCACGAAGCTGACATACGAGATAGATAATTATAGATACCGTGAATGTCAGTTATGGGCACGAAAGCAAAGGAAAAAACATGATAACAGTTAGAATTATCGCGATATTTTTATCGTGAAAATTTTTATTATCTAGATAATATTTTCAGGAAACTTTGTTTTATCACGATAGTTCTCTTAAATTATCGCAATAGCTACCTCGTATCTCACGGCAGAAATATGCCCACCATAGTTTCCTGGAAATTTTATCGAGATAGTGAAAAGTTTCTTGAAAAAATATCACGATAAACTTGATTTTTTAACGCAAAATTTCTCAATCGTGCACGAAGCTGACATTTGAGATAAAATTATCATGATAGTTCTATCCGTTTCTCGATATCTATGAATAGAAACTTCACCATTTGGATGAACTCAGTAGTTTTTGACTTCAAAAGATTGCAGTAAGTAAAAAATTCGAATCATTAACAATTGTAGCTTAATTGGTAAATTTTGACAAGACTCAAAATGAACAGAAGTCTGTTAAATCACAAATACGACTCGAAATGCCTCCTACGAACAACTTTAAAACCATTCAGGGAAAAGGAAAATTCATAAGGTTGTAGAAGAATATTTTCCGCAACCGTATCTAATTATAGACACCGTGAATGTCAGTTGTGGGCACGAAAACGAAAAAATCATGATTACAGTTAGAATTATCGCGATATTTTTATCGTGAAAATTTTTATTATCTAGGTAATATTTCTAGAAAACTTTGTTTTATCACAATAGTTCTCTTAAATTATCGAAATAACTATCTCGTATCTCGCGGCAGAAATATTCCACCATAGACTTCATTTAGCAGAATTTTGATCAGGCTGATCTTGATATATAGAAAAAGATACATTGTTTTTACTATTCAACTTCAGTAAGCAGAGAGATTTCTCTACGCAAACAGAGATACCAATATATTTCGAACTTTTTGTGAAGTCTGATCCTGTAGACCCTGGCCGCATAGTCATTGTAGAAAGGCCCAAATTCAGCCTGCAAATTATTGCGTCAGTCAATCACTGAAAAAGACTGCAGCATAACCATAATGAATTTTTCTATTCAAAACTTCTATCCATCTATGACACTGTTTGCTACATCTACCATAAAATAACAATATCGTTGTCATTTCTATTAAGGTATTACCATCCTAACGCTTCTCGTGCAACATGGAATAAAATTTCTTATTAGTTGAAAAATAAGGATTTATACTGATATAATATTTTTGCACATTTCTAACCGATCAGAAATTCCTTTGATGTCTATCTTGAAATTATTTGTTGATACTTTTGTTAGTTTCCTGAAAAGGGAGGTAATTATTATCTCCCTTTGTAATAAGAATATAGTAGTTTTAGATTTATAAATGATAATTCTAAGAAGGAAAAAAAGGAAAAAGTCCCTCGGTGAAAGTAGTACAATAATACTCATTTTTAATTATAGCTAATTTTGTAGGATAATATTATAGTGGAAATAGCTGTTTTCCATTAGGAGGGTACTACCTTAAAACAAATGTGAGCTGAAACTAATTCCCTATGAATCAATCGACTGATCGAACAACCGACAAACTGACGGACCTACCAATCAACCAGCGAAAGAAAGCCAAGAAAGAACCGACCGACCGACCAGTCGATCGATAGATTCTATGGCTTCTCTTTTTCTCATAATAATGAGATGGAAGTTTGTTGAATAGCTTTGTTTTCCGTGTTATTTTTCAGATGATTATCTTGAATTTTCCTTTTTTATTTACGACTGAATCATTTCTTCATAGTGACTTGTTTCCTGCAATGTGATGAAAAGGGAAACTGGCATGTCTCCAATATTATAATATGGTCAGTGGCGTAGTCAGGCATACGTACACGTGTACGTTAAATGTGTAACATCGATATTCCCGTGTATAGAATGCTTTTCATTTAAAAATTCATTGATTAAAATAAATAAATAACATTATGTCAATAATTTGAATCACGGAAATATTTGCATATGTCAAAACTGCGTAATTTCTATCCAACAGTAGAAATCTGGTATCAAGAGATAGTTTTTCACAAGGAGCCGAAAAGGCACCCGCCTCCACTGGCGTAAGTTCGTAAAAGGCCCAGCTATGCCCCTGATGATTACTTTATCGTACCCCTGTGATTTACAGGAAAGCATGCAATGACCGATAACTTTTCCTTCGACACTAAATTTTTTTTTTTGAGCCATGCTCTGGCAATAGGGGGCTTAGTGCATCTCCGTGACGCACTATACCAAGCAAGTTATCCCATTTGGCCTGCAATACGCGAAAAAGGGCATTCGGACTTTTGCGTAAAGTGTCGTCTCGGATCAGCCAGGCTAATCCGAGACGGCACTTTACGACTTTATTACATTTTGTGCTACAGTACACTTGCGCAAAACAGAAAAAAATGGAAAGTGCCGCTGGTTTCGGATTAGCCTGCGCGGACTGATCCGAGACGACACTTTACGCAAATGTCCGACTGTCCCTTTTCGCGTGTTGCAGGCCATTTTATCCCTTCATCCCCCATCTCATTCGCTTCTAGTTAAAGTCCCCTTCACAACGCCAAACCAAATTGTTCCGACACTCCTGCCCTGAGAGAGAAGGTTGGCAAAATTTTAACCCATAAATATTAAAGCATCTGCCACTAAATGTGGCTCAAATGGATGGATGTGTCTTTGAAAGGATGGTTACATTGTGACCAAATCGGGGAAATGTTGGTATGCCAATTCCTACGATAATTTTCTTAAACCTTCTCTCTCAGGGCAGAAGTGTCGGAACAATTTGGTTTGGCGTTGAGGAGGAAACTTTGACCAGAAGCGAACAAGATGGGGAGGGGGCGGGGGGAGGAGACTAAGCTTGAGACTCGAGATGGGGGCCGAGGGGGTGCAATGGGTTCTCTTTAACCTTATCCTGCTAAATAAGTGGAATAAAAATTTTGAACCGATAGTAAAAACCCAAATTTTGCTATTTGAAAGGTATTTTTTGGTGGACAATATGTCCTTATCGGACAGTGTAAATCAAAGATCAGACTGCACGTTCTGTGCAGTCTGATCTTTGATTTACACTGGCCGCTAAAGGTCGGCCAGTCGCGCTTAGCAGCTTAAGGGTTAAAATTTGAAATCTATGACTTCTAGGAATTGTTTCTGAAAAAGCGCGCACTGGCCTGGGACGACTGAATTAGGAAACTGAAATGCATAAATCTTCGCACAGGTTGCCGTGATCAAACAGTAATACTCTTGATGGGACATTTAAGACAAAATAAAAATTCAAAATAGATCTGTCATTTTACATTTTTAGACTCATTATTCATTCTCACATTTTTGTAACATTTTCCTTTATTTGTCAGTCCTTTACCAATAGGCAAAATTTTAGACTCGTCTAAATTGAAAGCTTTTGCAGTGGCTCAAACTGTGGAATTTGTCTCTGAAAGGGTAGAAAACATTTCGGGAAAGGGAGAAAATGCTGGTCACTAGCATTTTCTCCTTTTTCCCACAATGTTTTCAAAATGCTTCTTTCTCAGAGCCATTTTTACACCCGATTGTATGGTAACAGGTTAAACATAAAAATGTAAAGCATGAACAACATCGTACATAATTTTCTAAGCGCTTATAACCTATTCCGCAATACGCAAACTTTGAGTATGTATGCATTCTCCGAAGAGTGTAGCCGATCAGCTTTACACACACGCAGTATGATCTTGTTCTACACTCCTAGTTTTGCTATAACTGGATTCAGTCATGTAATCCTAACTAACTGCAATACATGTAAAGAAAACTCAGCATTCGTTTCTACTAACAACCCGAATCCGACGGTCTATCCCTTTACCACACAATCCCGAGTTTTAACGACACTTAAAATAAAAAGCTTAAGAAAACATTGTTGGAAAAGAAGAAAATGCTGGTAACCAGCATCTTCCTCTTTTCCCACAATGTTTTCTACCCTTTCAAAGACAAAATTCGCATTCTAAGCCACATCTAATTTTGTCGTCTGCATATGCTTTCAATTTGGACAAGTCTAGATAATTGTCGTTTGGTAAAGTGCTACGGGTTAATAACAAAATGATCTATATTTATGATCTCATATGATCATTGACACAATAATCAATTCCACGACTTCTACTGACATTTCAATAGCAGCGGTATGTAATTATCATCACCATCGTCATAGCTTTAACCAAAAAAAAAAAAAGTAAGGGAACATATACATGTATGTACAGGTTTCTGTTGTTGTTGTATGTGTTTGATGATAACATCCATGTAGTCTGACCAAGCTTTGTGAGACCGAACTACCGTTTAGAAAGCACCAAACAGGGTTTGTTTCCTACAGTAACTAAATATGCCTAGTTACATTTACGTATTTGTTATTTACCTGTGTACTGTTTCTTGTAGATGTAAGACAGAAAAGAGAAGTGTTTTACTTAATTACAAGTATCATTGCCTTATAGAGCTGCAGAATAAACGTTAACTGCATACTTTTCTTACGAACCAGAAGAATAAGCTTTTCTAAATACTGGACCCGTTGTTACTGTCGCATAAATACAATAGACTATGAGCCAGCACGGGGTTTCCTTTCCATCCCCACCCCCCCACCCCCGAGGGGAATTTTCGGAGCTATTATTTACTTGCAAAAATCATATATATTATAAGAAGCTACAGAGATATTTTTCAGATAGAGCACCTTTTCATGATGAAAGATGCTTTGAATGCATTTCAAAAAAGTAACCCTCATGGCATTTTCAGAGAGAGAGAGAGAGAGAGAGAGAGAGAGATCCACTAATTTGCCATATCCATGAATTAAGCGGAAGTACTAATGACAAAAGTTCATCAAATATACCTTTGAAGGTTTTATACCGGTTGCTGAGAATTCTACTACCATCTGGTTTATTTCTTATTTTGGGTTAAAAATGATCAAACGATTTATTGGTATGCCTATTTCCATAGTCTTATTATATTCGTTAAGATAAATAGAAATATAAATAGTGCAAATCTGAAATACTTATACATTATTTATCATTAAACTTTTGCATCTAAAAAGAAACAGACAACAATCTTTTAAAACACAATATGTCGTGATCCTATTTTCTAAGAAGACATTGCATATGCTATAGTGCCTCCTTCTCTAGTAAAATTTATCATTTTAGCTCTATCAGTCGATGAGATCAAAGTACTAAATATTCAACTTGCCATGACAAAGTACAAAAGGTATGACCTACAGCCATATCTTCCTTTTTAACTAAATGCGCAGTACATATGCATGATCATGACTGCCAAAAATCAGACATATATTTTATTATTTCAAGTTAATCTTGTGATAGGCTCCTCTTTTTATACAAATCACTTTAGTAATGTGGTGATTTACTAGCTATGTATGTTACCAAGATGAGTTGAATTCCTCCTTTGGATGTGATATTTCAAAAAAGGCAGATGTACCTACAGCTTATTTGTTGGTCAGTATTCAGTTACAGAGGGCCATAGTGAAATAGGAAATGAGAGGCCATATTAGCTTAGCAGAGTCATCGTCATCATTCTCATGCATGTAAGCCATATTTGTAACTGCCTGGATTCGTTATGGAAAGAAGGTTGTTGTTTTTCCATTGTTACCTATATAGAAGTATGTCAGGGTAATTGTTTGGCGCCATGAAATTATTCACGATTATGAAAAAAGGCTAAGTATAAATGTTGCAAATGAGATGCATTGGGTTTGATATATAAACTGCTTAAGTCTAAAAATATGCAATGAACAGCCCCGACTTTTTTTTCCTTTTTTTTATTCATATTTGTCCCATTTCTGTCGTTTTATGTTACCTTTAAAAAGAAGGTTATTCCGTGTGTTATAGTGTAGCTAAAAACATTTTGAACGAAATGATAGCAATAAAGAGTGTTGAATTATCTAACAACATATGTATAACTTTTTGTTTTATGTTTGCATCGTTTCAATGCTGTGTGCTCAATTAGCCACTGCATGACTGAATAGCACCGTGGTTAGCGTATCTGACTCGTGACTTGGTGGTTGCAGGTTTGATATTCGGCTGAGGAAAACATTCTCTATTGGGACATTTTCCTCTCACCTCTGGTGCATGTGAGAAAAACAGTCAATGACTTGAAAAGAAAGATGTGTCAGTGCTGGTGTGAGAATGCCAGGAAACACATGCATAGGTGCACTGAACGCCGTAATATGACCTATGCTGTTTAAACGGCGTTAAACTCCAACACAAACAAATAAACAAATCATTTACTCATTTACATTGTATTTAGTAATTTGTCATAGGTGTAAATACAAAACTTGCTTTACCCAGTTCTTTGTTTGATCCTGTACATGTTTAACAGAGGCAGAACCCGTATTGATATTTCAGCTGGCAAGTCATTATCTACCATGTTTGATAGATATGCAATGACTCTTCTTATTTCTTCTTATTTTTTCAACGGGGAAAGATCATGGGTTTTGGTTTTGTCTCTCTCTATCACACATGCATATGGAAGTACCTGTCATGTTCCAAAATGGAAATGCCTTCTCCAATATACTTTGACTGTATGAAACCCCTACTCATTTAATACCAGCATAATTGTATTATTGTGCATGGACAGATGAACATTTTTTTCCCATTTGGTATCAAGATCGTGGCTTACTGTTATTTCCAGGATATTGTTTCCCATATTACAAATGATAGGTTCCATTTTATTGCTTTATTCCACATGAGTGATACACCAGTAATCGCCCATCTGTAGGAAGAAATGATCAGTAATCTCATAGAGTAAAATTCTCTATTTTCTAACATGCTTTCTCATTCGAAAACTCTATGCTGTGAAGGGTAGTTTCTGTAGTTCAACTACAGTAAATCCTGTTTTACAAAATGCTTTTTTGTAATTATTATGAGAATAACAAACCTACAGTGATTCAAAAATGGTTTTATGTTAACCATCTTTGTGTACAACTTGATACTTTTCAGTTGTAAAAAAAATCATTATATAATGAACAGAACAGAAACTTCATTGAGTTTTTCAGATATTTACGGGGTATTTATTCATCGTGTAATAGACTTGCAATACATATATATAATAAATAAAAAAAACTTTATGATCTATGGAAATGAAAGTGAGAATGAATAGATTTCATATAGTGTGAAATGATCTACTGTAAGTATCATTGTTATTATTTCAATAAAAGACAACTTCATATTAGTCGCAGACCCAATGAAGGGCCACAATAAAGAGAAGTATGTAAATAACTTTATTCTAAATCAATTTTTGGTACTGTAATAACTCTGGTTTGCATGGATAAAGCAGCCTATAGATAGCATTTAATACAATGAAAAGGCACAATGTTCGTGTCATAATATCTGTTCTGTATCACGAAGATCATAAAAGATGACGTTATATACTATAGACATGTTTTTGAGTACCACCCATTTAAGGCTTACAAATATGGCCAAGTACAGTTCTTTCAGTACTTTGAATCAAACAAAAATTGTGTCTGTTTCTGTAAAGCATTTGTTTTGATAATAAATATGAGTGTATTTACCCATCTGAAGATGTTTCTGAATTATTTAATGTAGAAAATGATTTGAAAATGTAACCTGAATGGCGCTTCATTATGCAAAGATGCACTTGATGACCTTTGACATCTTTAACTCGCAAACGCCCCACTTGAAAGGTGGCAGACTTTGGCAAAATGCTCAGGAGACATTGAGGTTTCAGAAAATAACAGTGACAAAAATTCCACTCCCCCCCCCTCCCTACAAAGGAGAACATCGTCAAAACGTGAAAGAGACCTCTACTCCAATTTATGTAAGTAACAACGATTTGTTCGTTTTCTTGTCAATCATTCTAGATGAATGTTATAGAAACACAAGGACATTTTGTTCGCCCTACTTATGGATAAAAAAAGAAAAAAATAGTGATAAATATATAATGAATTGTTCGAATTAGTAAGCTCGGAACAGTCGACTGTTGCACAAAACGGGGCGAAATCGGGACAAAACAAACAATTATAAAAGCGCATGATCTAAATGATCGAAGTGCTGTAAGCACTTTGGTTTTCATAAAATCGTTGAGTTGACAATGTCCTTAATATTGACCCTTTAGGTGTCATTAGCAGAGTTTTAGATGCATTGCGGATGGCCGGTAAAAGGCACAGGGCTAGCAAGGGGTCGCCAGTTCGAATCCTAGCATGGCCGAGCTCTAAGAATTAATGATCTAGTCATTGCGACAGGACTGACTCTCTCTCTCTCTCTCTCTCTCTCTCTCTCTCTCTCTCTCTCTCTCTCTCTCTCTCTCTCTCTCTCTCTCTCTCTCATACAGCTGAACATTGTTCATACAAGGTTTCTGTGAGAAAACAGTCAATGACTTGCAAAAATGCTCTTCGAATTAGTAAAAAAAAAATTAGGAAGGGATGGATAGATACACTGGCCACCTTATTATGACAAAAGTAATGCTGAAAACGGCATTATCAAAATACCAAACAAACAAGGGATGCATAAAAGATAACGACACCTATGGTGGCATATTTCTGCCACGAGATACGAGATAACTATCATGATAATTGTAGAAAACTATCGCCATAAATCAAAGTTTCCTGGAATTTTATCGAGACAGTGAAAAGTTTCCTGAAAAAAATATCCCGATAAACTTTGTTATCAAGAAAATTTACATTGATCAGTAATTCTTTTAACACAAAATTTCTCAATCGTGCACGAAGCTGACATTCGAGATAAAATTATCGTGATAGTTCCATCCGTTTCTCGATATCTATAAATAGAAAATTCACCATTTGTATGAACTCGGTTGTTTTTGACTTCACAAGATTCCAGTTAGTAAAATTTCGAATTATGTACAATTGTAGCTTAATTGGTAAATTTTGACAAGACTCGATATGAACAGAAGTCTGTTAAACACAAAGACGACTCGAAATGCCACCTACGAACAACTTTAAAACCATTCAGGCAAAGGAGAATTTTCATAAGGTTGTAGACAAAGATGTTCCGAAATCGTATCTAACTATAGATACCGTGAATGTCAGTTGTGGGCACGAAAGCTAAAAAAATCATGATAACAGTTAGAATTACCGCGATATTTTTATCGTGAAAATTTTCATTATCTAGGTAATATTTCTAGAAAACTTTGTTTTATCACGATAGTTCTCTTAAATTATCGTGATAGCTATCTCGTATCTCGCAGGAGAAATATGTCACCATAGTCACCCCTTCAAAATATCTAGCAGAACCGTTCCATTTTGGGTAATATAATCGGATGAAATACTGGGACTGCGACCGCTGACCCTGCCGCCCCTATTCTGACACCCATTCAGGGTTGAAGACCTACATGGGATCGTTTGGTAAAGGTATGATCATTATGCTATTCCTGTCTTTCCAAGCTTGACTTAACCTTCACTAAACGTCAAGGCTCAGATTTTTAAAGATAAAAGTCGTCTACAGACGATGATTTCTAACTTGACACAAATGAGCTACAGTTCTCTGATAGGAGGGGATGGTTACAAACATTTTTTCTTTTTCCCACAATATTTTTAAAAGTTTTCTCCCTCATGCTTTTAACTAATTCTTTTGTGATTGGTTCAGAAGATTCTACTGTATCTTCGCAAAACAAAAGGATTATTGAGTACGTGAAACCACAAAGCTTTTAATACAAAATACTATTTTATTTATCATTGTTGTATAAAAATAACATTCACTGCTCTCTCTCTCTCTCCTCTCTCTCTATCTCTCTCTCTCTCCGAAAATTGGTTTGACTAAATAAAATGTCGACACAAACAATTCACAATTGAAAGACATCATCTCAGCAAAACGATCCGATACGATCAAACAAATCTACAATTGCTAAGCACAGTTTCTACAACACAACAGAGCTCTGTACATTACATCACGGTTTGATTGTCGTTCTTGAGGGAAATAACAAATAGTAAGTTCTGGCGAGAAGAGTTAAACTGTCTGACAATATCTGAATACCAGGCATCGTATTCGGAAATAATCCTAAATTCAAATCTAATTCTGAAATCCTGGACTAGCAATATGGAAACGTACTGTCTCCATTAATCAAATTGCTGGTATTATACTTAGAACATTATCTAGGATGCTTTATTAATAATGCTGCGGAACACCAGCCAGACTGATACAATAGTTGATCCAATCTCAAGAACTCAGGACGGGTGGGCTACCCAAGTTTAAAGTAAAAAAAATTGAAATCGCTGTGAAAAGCAATTCTTGCAGTCCTGCTCGGTTTCAAAGGATAACAAGTTCATTCGTAAACATTGTCGAAAAAACGTCCATGCGATCCAAAAGGGTTAGATGTTGGTAAAAACGCGCTGTTAGAGACAGTCAATGTTTTGGCATCAAAAATTACAAGTGAAGAAATCTTAGTTAAAGAATTTACTACGTCAACTAGTAGAACACCGTCATCTTCATCTTCAGCCCCGGGTCTAGAGACAAACCATGCCTCGTTAAAAAAGCTCCCTGATTTGTACCAGGCCCTATCTTCTTTACCGCCGCTGCAGATGTCCTTTTTAACGAGCGCCATGTCAAGAAAATCTGTACCATTGACTGCATAGACTACGCCGTAAACGTAACAGTAAGTTTTAAAGCGATAGTTCTCATTGATTGTTGGAAAATCCAGAGTTGACGCGTATGGATGTTTAGAAGGAACATCTAAACCCAGTGTGTTAACATCCACAGTTTTCTTGACCATATCGAGGGTGTACCTCTTCATTTGTGGAGGTTTAAACATAGATCTTGTTGTTGAGTTAAAGAGATTATGTATGTCCATTATCCTTAGTGCATCACCATCCTTGTATGTAACCACGTCGATTTCAAGATTTCCAAACACGTTTTCAAACGCATTAATGTGATGAAGGAAAAACATATTTTCGGTTGCGAATTTTTCCATCTTGCCAGTTTTGAGTTCCACCACATACAACGAGGTCGCCTTATCTGAGATCCATTCGAACGCATCCTCAGGGCTGAAAGTACGAAATATTGCTGTTGGGTCGATGTATAAAGGTACTGCAAAAAGAACCATGTAATGTTCCGTCATAGAAAATGAGTGCATGTAGGAGATTTTGTCCACCTCAATTTCAGCAATTTTCTCTCTTTTCTCAGCTGAAGTTGCCCGAGCAATGACATATTTGCTATTTTCTCCCGGAAGTGGATTCATTATAGATAAAAATGTGATGTAACTGTTGGTTCCGTATTCCTGCAAGGGATGCCCACTACCAAGAGCCATAATTTTTTCCATCGAAGACACGCCTTCGATATCCGGATCAATGGATTTAATTGTTTCAAGGTTACTCGCCTCCACTTGATACACGCGCCAGTAGTCACTCATGATGACGTAATTCGAGTCATTTCCGCTTCCGTAATTGAAAATATTTACGTTCATATTGTCCGGACCGTTTTTCATCGCCATTACCATATCCATGGCGTCTAGCGGTGGAGAAGTGGAACTGAGCATCATGTAAGGTTGGATGTCGCCTTTCCTAATTGATTCTGTATAGGACTTAGATTTTACGAACTTCGTGGAAAATTTGGCGAATTTAGATCCTCCGTTCTTCGGAAATGTAAACTTAGACAGTTTAGCATAAGCATCAAGGGCCTGAGTGACGTGACGGTGTCCAACCTCGAATTGACCGATACCATTTCTGATCTGGAAAAAATGTAAGACAATTAGTGCACAAACTACAAAAATATATAAAATTACGAATTTCATACAATTGCAATGAGTAAATATGCAGTATACATCTATTATTCAAACACGAATAGAACATAGAAATTAGATCAGAAGGTAAGATAAGTTTATACAAATTATCGGCATTCACTCGAAACTTTAATATGTACATGCACGTTGAAATGTGAGTTACCTCCATGTCTTCATGCCGTAATGAGAAAGTCTTTAGCAGACGACAAAATTTAGACTTGTTCATTTTGAAAGCATTTGCAGACGACAGATTAGATATATCTCAAACCGTTTTTTTTTTTTCTTAAAGGTCAGAGGAACACTGTGAAAAAATGAGAATACATGTAAGCTGATTACCAGCATTTCTCAGTTTACACAGTATTTTCAAAACCTTTGTTTCTCGAAGTTGTTAAAATTCGGGCTTGTTTGGTAAAGGTTTTTAAGTCAATGAACATTTCTATTTTCCACAATTTCTGTGTTTATCGGTGTTTTACAAGAATTTTTGATCGACAAAAATAACAACAACAACACAAATCTTAATAAATCCTTTTAATTCTACCAAACGATGCCGTGTTTCCACAATCCAGGGTAATAAAGCCCTCGAAAACATGGGTGGGAAAGGAGAAAATGTACCAGTAACCAGCATTATCAGTATTTTCTCTTTTTACCACAATTCTTTCTATCGTTCAGAGAGAAATGCCACCATTTAAGTCACGTTTGATTTTCTCTCTGCAAATACTTTTAATTCCAATTTTTGGCGTCAGGTAAAGGGTTTAAAAACCTTGACCTGCTAAATAAATGAAATGGAACTTTCAAGCCGATTGAAAAAACCCAAATGTTGTTTTTGCAAAGAAATAATTTGGGAAAAAAATATCTTCGTGTCGGTCAGTGTAGATCCAAGATCAGACTGCACGTTCTGTGCAGTCTGATCTTGATCTACACTGTCCGCTAAAGGTCTTTGAGTCGAGCTTAGCAGCCCAGGGGTAATAAAAAGAAAAACGCACCAAACTGCCTTTCAGCCACGTTGGAAGCGGGTTGTCGAACTCTATCAAAGCATCGGTCATTTCGTCAAGATTACTAGTGAAGAAAACATCAAACGCACCATCATTGTAAACAGGCTGGAAGAGAGCTAAGGCGCTCAAGATAGAGTAGACATGAACAAATGCTAAAGTCATTCTTTGTCGGCTTCTTTCCCTGAACTAAGTATGAGATCTGGATACAGATGTATGCATTTTGTCCCTGTTTATATACAGCCTTTCCAACGTGGCCTTGACTTCTGGTTGGAACCGTCAAGTAAACGATTACCGTAATATAACGTCACCTGACTTCATGTCAAGGTTAGATCGAAATTAGGTTAAACTTTAACCGTTAGTCCCTGGTAGCTCCGTCGGTAATGCACAGAACTTGAAGTCTAGAGGTTGCGAGTTAGACCTCCGATGACAGCCACTGCATTCGGAATCATTCCTATCTCACTGATGAGTAGTGTGTTGCGAACCCACGCGAATTTGTGATGCGATCCGAGGTGCATGCCTATCAAAGTTTTCTCTAATATTTCCATCGTCACCGAACAGCTTTATACGAGTTATAGTTCAGAATACTGCTAAAATTCGTGTTTTTTCTAATAATAATAATATTCGCTATGAGGACCGTACTTGTTAGGATTTCCAGAAATGCTCGCAAAAATGCTTTTCGAATAGACAAAATTTAATGCCAGTTTTCAAGTTTGGTATAAAAGATTTCTGGGCGGCCATTTCGAGGAAATCATAGCTCATCATAGCGGATATTAAAATAACCCCTAAGACTTGCTGAGTACTCTGCACTGTATATCCTGTGAATACGTAGAGTAAATATGCAAATAAGCCATGCTCTGTGAAAAGGGAGTTTAATGCAACTGCAAAAAGTAACGAATCATGTCAGCCTGCGCAGTCCGCACAGGCTGACATGAGCCGCAACTTGTCGTTGGTAAATTTTAAGCACGTCAAAGGATCATTCTACCTCCAGATTCAGTCGGTCGTTAGACTAAATGGATTTTACGGGTCCATAATTATGTGACAACTTGTAATCCATAACGAAGATGAATGCGTTAAACCCTCTTTTCCCAGAGCATAGGTCAAATATCTGGGAAAAATCTTACCAGATTGCGCGCAGCCTGAACCATATCTAATACATGGGTTCGTCACACTTTTTCAACTTCGAATGAGTGAGAAAGCAGCTAGTAGACTGGACAAAGTCGTTGAGTTTTGTACCGTTTGAGAAAACACTGGAAATGCACGGATATGTGCACTGACTGCAGTGAAATAAATAAAATGGGCCATGCTCTGTGAAAAGGGGGCTTAATGCATCTGCGAAAAAGTATCGACCCAGGTCGGCCTGCGCAGTCCGCGCAGGCTGACCTATGCCGAAACTTTTCGGTTTTGGTCAGTTTTCTGTATGTCAAAGGACCCGCCTATCTCATGATTCTGTTGATTGCAAGACAAAATGGATTTTACAGATCCATGATCATTTGATGACTTGCTAGGTATCCTGCATCACAGAGATGCATTAAGCCTCCTTTTTGTCAGAGCATGTCTCAAATATTCTAGACAAAGGCTGTGAATAACCACTGAGTACAGTCTAACTTTTAACTTGCTGCAAGTTAACAGATGCACTATCAAACTTTCTGGATTAATTTCACTTTTTATCTATACTGCAGGGGTGTTCCTCCTTGGTCAACTGGTGAATTCTTTGCCAGACGACAAAATTCAAAACGTGTTCATAAGTATACGTTGAAAGCCTTTGCAGACAATTGGCCTACCTCAAAACGTCGTTCAAATAATGACCTTTGTCTTTAAAAGGGTTGAAAAACATTGTGGGGAAAAAAAAAAGAAAAGAAAATGCTGTTTACCATCATTTCCCTCAATGTTTCTAAAAGCATTAAAATACAAGGTCGTTATACCACAGGGTTGTTTGGTTAAGTGTTAAGACACTGGGTTTGAAATCCAGAGTTTCTAGGTCCGATCCACGCATGCAGCGATTATAGCGTTGGAGTTTCCAAGGGCGTAGTACCTCTTACTGTACATGAGCGACCTATCGCCGTAATATAATTCAAATACGGTTGAAAACAGTGTCTAACACCATTCAAAACAATCAACTGATCTCGGAAAACTAATTGCCTTTTCTAAAAATGGATAAGCCTACTCGGGTCCCTTCCAACGGACAGGAAGTGTTAGTTTTATTTTTTTTAGCATTCAAAAGGTTAAACTTTACCATGGGTTACCCAAAATTTGTTAACAAGGTCCGTAATCAGCAAACAGGGACTGGCCAAGGACACGCCCTCAGCTAAAATCTAAACAGGGGCACAAAATCTTTCTTTCACGTAGGTGCACAGAAGGACTGATTAGAGTTCTCTTGCGCATTAATGTGACCTGTGTCCGTATTCACCAACCATTCTTAAGAACATTCCTACTCTTTTTCTCCAGATATTTCTAAATTTGAAAGTAAAAAGACTTCTGATTGGCTAAACCATTTGGTTTAGCCAATCAGAAGTTTTGTTACTTTTCAAATATACAAAATCTTGGAGAATAAGATTAAGAAAATGTTCAACTTCAAATGATTGGTTGGTTAACACGGACCCAGTTTTAGGTACTGTAAGGCGTTCTTTAAGTTTGGTTCATCAAGCTAACGCAGGGGACGATCATGTATCGGTGTATTCAATAGGCACGTAAACATAGGAACATTCTAACCGGGTTTTGCATCCGAATCGTGACCAGTATTCAATGAACCCCGTGGATTTTCTCGGCCAGAAAAGAGAAACTAATTGCAAGGGCGTTTTTGCCAGTATATTTAACAAAATAGCAGACAGTGTAGATCCAAGATCAGACCACACGTTTTATATATATTCTGATCTTGAGCAACATTGTCTACATTTTCTCTGTTTTTGTTTTGTTTTGTTTTTTTTAATCCTGAAGTTGTGCATAGCGCACTTGCGTCTAATTTCTCTCTTGAACAGAAAGAGAGAAAGAGAGAGAGAGAGCCCGACCCGATATCAGCTTGCACATTCGTGCAGTCTGATGTTAGTCAGCTTTTATTCACGTCGGGGATCGCACCAATCTCCGAGCAGAGTTGTCGTTCGTTACTCTCACCATACATCTCTGCAACGGGCTAAATGACAAGAATCTTGTCAAACCGAGGAAAACATGTTTTGTTACTGTTTAACTGTTTCATGTGTAACATAATAAAGTAGACAAAGGAAATATAATTCCGGATACATTATAGGTGCATTCAAACTGATGAATTTACCTGTATACAATGGAACTATTTTTTCAAGCTTCTTTACTGATCAGAATCTTACGCCAATTGTAAAAAAGATGGCTGCGCCCATGAATGATGACAACAGCTTCGACACACCGATGGATCTAAGTTTGTAAGATTAAAAAAACAAGTTATCGTCCTTTAAAAGACATTTAAGCTTTTCAGAAAATCCCTCTTTTTCACATTTCCTACCACTAAGTCTGATTGGCCGTATGATGTTTGAACAGCACACAAAACAATCGATTGGTCTTTCTTTCACCGGCGTTTGTGTCGCCATTTTGAGTTATGGTCATGTGACGAAAATATCACGTGATGACGGACTACTTTCTGAGCCAACTACAGAGGTGAATAGGAATGATCCGTAGTGCAAGAGAGTGGGATCGCACATGTACGTGCACAGTGTATCCTACGTGCCTTTCTCGGGTACCTTCTACTGAGTCTAAATTCAATTCCAGTACCAATTTTCAAGATTTGCAGACTGATTGCCGTCTGATTGCCAATTACTTGTTCAATTATTTAACCCTTTATCAAAACAATCCGAAGTTTTACCAACTCTACAGGAAAGAACTTTTGAAAACACAGCTGAAAAAGAAGAAAATGCTGGAAACGAGTATTTGCTTGTGAAAACATCGTGGGGGAAAAAGAGAAAGTATTGTTTAACAGCATTTATAAGTATGAAAATTATTGTGAAGAGGACAATCTGTTAATGTGTGTTCGGTCCAAGTGTTAGTCGCAGGCACAAAAATACATTTTAAAACTAAGTAAAAAAGTCGCTGTACTGACATTTGTTTACTTTTTACCAGTTTTTCAAATTCATTTTTCTGCCCGCGACTAACACTTTGACCGAGGTTTCAATAACAGATTGTCATCGTAACAATAAGTTCCATACTTTTAAATGGCACGATTTAAATTCAAATGCAAACACCCTAATTGTTTACTTTTGGCTGCTACTGGGTCTTTAACCCACAGTTTGCTTTCTTCAAATACAAATGATTCAAGTTTAATTGTCGTCTACAAATACTTTCGATATGGACAAATGTAAAATCTGTCGTCTGATGAAATGTTAAGCTATGCCATTTATCATTGTCACTCGGCAGGTCAAAGTGAAAATATTCCCGTATTCGGACCAATCAAAAGGGTTCCTTTTTTGGTATAAATTCTGGACATCAGAACTCGTCCAAGGTTGTCCAGGACAAACAGGACAGATCAAAAGGTAAAGGCGAAACGTATCGATTGTTGGGTCAGTCGAATTTGAGTTCAACTTTGTACCATTATCGTTCATTGAACATCAAAGGACTGAAAGTCCTGTAGAGCGGATTTGTGCTACAGTAACTGTCAATCATATGGAGGAATAAGAGTAAGCCTGTCATCACATGTAATACATTTGTGTAAAATTATTCGCCAAAAATGCTTTTGTCTTTAATGAGAACGTTCATACATACATACTTTTTATTAAGTACCGCAATACAATCTGCCTAATACGCCACTTGCTGAACAGTTTACGAATTGATCGGTATAGTGACACTAAATTCATATAAATGTAAATGGTTTAACAATAATATATGTTACTCTTCCACTTGTGACAGAGTTGGTAAATAAGATATCAGAGTTTTTATCGTTACGACAGCAAACAAAGTCTTTAAAAAGAAATAAGAAAAACAAATAAATCAGTAGATAAACAAAATAATCGGTCTGCAAATTGCCATTACATTACCACTACATGTATACATATAAATCAATACCCGCATAGTGCATAGAGGCCCAGAATCGTATTAACGAACCATTCTGTGTCTTACAACGTTAGGAGATAAGGCATCTGATTTGCCGAGACAAATCTAGTATTTAGAATTAGAATAACGTATAGAATTTTCGGTGAATATGGACCCTGGTCTGGTTGTTCCAACTTCTAGAAGCGTGATGGGATAAACTCTGCCTTTACTTCGGCGTGGCAAATCAGCAAAATGACTCTGACATGTACATTATATTCGTTTCAAGACTTAACAATGGATTGGGCAAGGAAGGGTGGGGGGAGTAAAGAACCGTATCGCGCAATTTTGAACTTTGAACTGCAATACATAATCATTCTTGTAGAATCATTACCTGTTAGGGTGAACTTCTACCACAACCTGTGAACAGTAGATACTGCACAAAAAAAAAAACCGGACACAGAGGTAAATGACACCACAGTCCGGGTCATTCCAATAGCAAGTCCTCTGGTTTCAATCGTCAATCTCGGAATTATCAGGAAAGAGCGTTTGGAAATCTTTAACTCCACTACAGTCTGCTATCGTGTGGCAAACTTTGTGTGCACTTAAATGTTAAAAAATTTGCCATTTGTGCATTTGCAACACAAAGATGGGGTATTGTACACAGATACCAGTGTTCAGTGAAGCGTAACAAAATTGTCGATTGGCCGGTATGGTACACCGGCTGGCATGCATAGTTAGACATGCTCATGAAAAGATTCGGTAACACTTCTTTTTGTGGTATTTGTCGAAGACAATACCACTATGAGTTCAATATTGAATTTTGAAGACCATGTATCGTCAGAGCTCCAGATAAGAGGGAGTGATGGTATTCTAAATCCATTATTTCTCTTTGAAACCCTATGTTGTGGGTACTCATTAGAATTGTCTCGATGAAACAGTTCTAATGAGTACCCACAACATAGGGTTTAGTGGAGAATTATTTACATTTTCAATTTTAAAATCAAAATCACTCCCTGTATCTGGAGCTCTGTATCGTATTTTGTCCAAAGCCGAAGGAAATAAACCCAATTAAACTCAATTTTTCTCAGACAAATGAGTTTTTCGGTAGCACTCAGATATGTAATTGGAAATGGCATGTTAAAATACACTGGATGAGGCCATCGATCGTCAAAATATTAATTCCTGATTGAAATTAGCTTCACTCGCCCATATCCTTCTATTGGCGCAATGATATACAAAATTTGTCTACTGATCGCTTGGTCCTGGGCTTTTTCGTTCCAAAACCAGTTCGTCCCATGGCTTGTTCGTCCCATGATTGCGCGCTACTCCATTTGATTGGGCATGAATATTTATATATCGAAATAATTGATTTTAATGTTGGGAATTAAATGTTAACGGCCAAATATATTTCGAAATCATAGTTTTCAGTTACAAACTTAATTTTATTTGATATATTCACATGGTTTCTCTCTATCCATCATGCATCCTATTGTCAAGGGACGTTACTCCTGACTCCTCCTAATGATCAATGAGAGACCACCAATACACAAATAATCCTAACTTTGTCGTGAGTACTCTCCCTTCAACGAAAAAAGTATTTATTTGTTTCGTAGGTTGACTTTTAAGCCAATATTTGAATAATATTTCTCCTTTTCTTTCAAATTATTAATTCCACACAATGGCTTCCTTGACAAATACCGTTTCAGTGTTCTCAACGCTTTGATTGCTTTTAATATCCCGAAATTGCAATTATATTCAAAAAACATTTTGCGCTGGAAGTGTGGGTCAGTATATTTCATGCCAAGTGAAGATAGTAGTGGTAGTGGGTAGGATTTCCAGAAAGAAATCATCGACAGCGATTCATATAAGTTGTAGATCTACCATTTATTTCGAAGTCAATGAAAAATGGATTACAACTTCTAAACTATATAATCTAAACGCGTCACCAGTTATTGAATAATTTTTACAATGCACGTACTCGTTTATTTTGTGGGATATTGACCATCGGGTAAGACTTCACTTTTCTGTATTCATTTTAAAACTATAAATATATACATGTATGCTTCTGCACTTAGAAAATCAAGTAAATGACAATTTAGTTCTTTAAATACGACAAGAAATTACACATGTTTCTATTTAAAAACTACTTTGCTCACAACGTTGTGTGCAGTCTGACTTTTACCTCCACTATCCCAACAAGCTACCTGTAATGTCCTCAGAATGCAGACGGCTCTTCCCATTAATCTTTTTTTCTTAAAACAATATTTGGTCTGTGAAAGCATTATCTTCCCATTAATCGGTTTTTTTTTTTCAAATATCTTGTCTGCAATTGAATTTTTTTTTTTACCCGAAAGCTGCTAAGCGCGACTTCCTGACCTTTTGCGGGCAGTATAGATCAAGATCAGACTGCAAAGAACGTGCAGTCTGATCTTAAATCTACACTGTCCGGTAACGAGATTTTTTTTTTTTTTTTCTCAAAAATAACTAATAAATAGCAATATTCGGGTTTTTACTATCTGCTTAAAAGTTTTACTTACCTTATTTAGTAGGATAAGGGTTGAGTTATGTATCTTCTAAACAGGAAAAGAAGATTGGTTCAATAACTGTACCGAGAATGAATCTATAATTAGCCCGATTTATATACAGTATCAAGCATATTAACGCTATGTTTGAGTTTAGGCTTTAGCATTATACAGAATAAATTTGTTTTAATATATCGATTTTTCAATTCACACGTTTATAATTCACCCTCGATAAGACGCCCCTTAGACATCTAAATCGTGTGTTGGAATACCCGGGTTTCTTTATACGGTGACTTTTTTTCAAACTCTTTACTAAACGACAATATTTTAAACTGGTTCAAATTGAAAACAGAAGACGACAAATTAAGTGTGGCTGAAATGGTTGGGATTGTCTCTGAAAGGTCAGAAAACATTGCGGTAAAAAGGAGAAAATGCTGGTTACCAGCATTTTCTCCTTTTCCCACAATGTTTTTAAAAGTCATAATTTCCCAGGGTCGTTAAAACACGGGATTTTCTAGCGTTAGGTTAATTTTTATTGTAAAACATTTGATATAACGTTGATCACATATTTATATTGCCTTTCTTTGTTCGCCATGACAGAAAATAAGGCAGATCTTTTATTTTCAAAAGATAGACGGCGTAAGAAATACTCGAATATGAATATTGAACTCTTTTTGTTGCTTGAATATGAAAAAAACATAATGAAAAGTAAACAAGCAACAAATTGTCTCTTTTCCCTCATTGTTTCTCATACTAGTGAAAAGGGAAATTTTCAATTTGATATTTTGTGAGATATTTGTTCAACACGGCCTTGAATAATGCAATATCGGGGTCGTTTCCAATGACGGGACCCTTCGATTGCGAAATATATTGCAATTTCCAGCTAGTAATGAAACTCCAAGAAACTCCGATGTCACAGTTCATTTTACATAAGACATCTAATCCGAAAATGTATATCAAAGATCAGATTGCACGTTGTGTGTTGACCTATCTTGGCCTGCCCTGTCCACAAAGCCGCACTGATTCACTTATAGCAGTCTAAGTATTAAATGACCCATTTGATTTGTTCAAAAGTCGAAGGATTAGACAAACAAAGGCATTTACTGTGTAAATAGTGCCCGTTTCACATACAGAGGAACTTACGTCAGTAGAAATGATTTTGATCGTAAGTCCTATATCACAAGAATTTCTCAACTGCAGAATTCCAGACACTTTAGGTGTTACTTACATGTAATGTTATATCAATATTCCTAATTTTTTTATGTTAGTCCAGCAACTGCTCCCATGTTGTGGGTACTCTTTTATAAAAAGAAAACCAGTGCGCCAGATACAGAGGTTTTGTGCAACAATAACTGTCGTTGCCTTTTACATCTAATATAGCTAACCTTTTCTCGATGGCCATATTGAAAGAAGATCTGTTAACCATATTTGCATCGCCATGATTGACAAAGTGGGAGCTTTCGCGGACGAGGTAGATTAAGATCAGACTACAAGAACGCTCAAGCCTGATATTGTTTAAGGTGGCGCAGTTAAAATAAGGGGCACTTGCGACTAAACCCTTACAACACAATCCCAAGTTTAAACGACCCTGAAGAAGAAAGCGTTTGAAAACATTGTGGGAAAAGGAGAAAATGCTTGTAACCAGCATTTTCTCCTTTTTTCCACAATGTTTTCTACCCTATCAAAGACAAATTTCATCACTTGTGCCAAATTCAAAATGTCGTCTGCATATGCTTTCAATTTCGTCAAGTCTAAATAAATTTTTGTTCTCTGGTAAAGACTTAATTAGAACTTTCTGGGTTTTTCAATAGATTTCCGCAGCATCTAAACACGATTTTGATCTATACTCTAGTATTTGGTAGCTGCAGATTCAAGAGTAGGCTGTATGTCATGTGCAGTCTGATCTTGATCTACGCCGTCGGTAAAAGCTATGTAATGCGCCATTTGCAGTGAAATAGATAAAACGGTATCGACATACATAATAACAGCAATGCTCTGGCAAAGGCGGGTTTAATGCATCTCTGTGATGCATTTTACCAAGAAAATCATCTCATGATTATGGACCCATAAAATCCATTTATTCTAAAAGTCTACTTCATCTTTAGGTAGAACGGTCCTTTGCCATGCAGATAATGGACCAATAGCAAAAAGTTCGATCCATGTCAGCCTGCGCGGGCTGCGCAGGCTGACATTGGTCGATACTTTGTTGCACATGTATTAAGCCCTCTTTTCACAGAACATGGCATATATTTTATCAGTTTAAATCTCTCTATCTAGCATATTAGATATTACGGACAACCCAGACAGTAGCGATCGATAAACTGTAATATGAAAGAATATGAATGTCCTGTCAATAAACCAATCGATAGGTATCAAACTTGCAAATTGAAAATTTTAACCTTTACGTCCAGTTGCATTAACCTTTTACCACGCAGACGATGTTTTCGGCATACCGTTACCGAAGTGAGCAGCGTTCAAAATTACGGCATGTCTGATTTCAAATGCGTAATGGAAAAAAGAATATGTGAACGAGAAGTGCATTTGGCGTTTGTGAGAAAAAGGTCGTTCTCATTATTAATTAGTTTCGGCAAACCTCGCGTGATCCGTTGATCAAATCCCTCGGCCGTGTTACGATATGTATGTACCTGTACACTTTACATATCTTCGCAGGAAATGGACCGTTTTACCGTTCTTAAAATCATAGAAAGAAAGAAAGAAAGCACGAGTTACAATTTTCTACCGAAATCTTTCTAAGTACATTTCAATTGACAAATAATTTGTTTTCACAACCCTTAGGGAAAGACCATTTGAAATAATAGTCGGAAACGGACAAAGTCCGGTAACCAGCATTTTCCTCCGTTTTCTATACTAATTGGTTTAAGCCAATCAAAAGTCGGTTTACTTTCAAATCTAGAAAATAATTGAGAATAAGACTAAGAAGGTTCTTAACAATGGTTGGTGGATACAGACCAAGATGGTTTCAAAAGTTTTGGCAGCAAATGTACCAAACAGTCTCTAATGAAGAAAGGGATTGCAAAAATGCCACTAACACAAGGTACGTACTGTTTGTTCCATGCCAATACAAAAATTACTTTTAAGTTATTGCTCGATGTCTCTTCTTTTTCCAGTTAAAGATGAACCCGACGGTTATTTCTGTCGTAAAGGAGTGCCCCTGTCAGCCGACCAATCGCAATTTCAAACTGTGCTGTGTGTTGATGGCCATTGTCATGGTTTATTACGGATACCAGGTGTACGACGACAGACCTCAACACATTTATCAACACGGAAGTTATGCAACTCCTTGCGAAATACCGGAAGTTGACCCCTTTGATGTCGAGATGATGAAATATATATGGCGACCAGCGCCTTTAGAGTGTCATAAGAATCCAACCCCTGTGCTGTTTGTCGATGAAAACAATACGTTACAATTCAATGTGACTGCTCTAAACGAAGCCGGCGAGATTCCACCAACTGTTCATTGTGATTATTACTTTATCATTCGTTCTAGTGAGGAATATAAAGCCGACATGGATGTGAGGTTTTCAGAACCAATTCCATTCTCTCCACCTATCGATATAAAAGCAGATTTTGTCCGTGTGGTATGCAATGGAGCATCAGGGAAGAGACTGTTTGATAACATCATCACAAAGATTCTGAGATCCAATAAAACATTCGAAAAAGTGAATCCTGATGAAGATAAGTATAACATCATGCTGTTTGGGATCGACTCCGTTTCTCGGGCCTCAGCAATTCGTCAACTGCCCAACACCTTCCAGTACCTGACAGAAGAACTAGGAGCCATGGACTTTAAAGGTTACACCAAAGTGCAAGATAACACATTTCCAAATATAATTCCGCTATTGACTGGCTTTATTGCTTATTCTGACGAAATTACCAAAATTGATTTCCTGAAAGAGTATATGGATACTTATCCGTTTATTTGGAAAAACTTCTCTTCCAGGGGATATGTAACGGTCTTTGCAGAAGATTTACCTAACCTTGGGATGTTCAATCTGGAAAAGCTGGGATTTAGAGAATATCCAACAGACCATTTCATGCGGCCATTTTGGCTCGCGAATTACAAACTGACACCAATGCATAATCTTGTAACGCATGTACAACGTGTACTGCAGAACCGGAACGTCAAAATTGCACCCTCAGCGCTCTGTAACGGAAATGTTCCAAATCATGTGACACTTATGAATTATCTAAAACAATTCATGGTAACTTATAGAAAAGAACAAAAGTTTCTGTTTTCTTTTTTGACTGAACTTGCTCACGAGTTTCAAAACTTTCTGAATTTAGGAGATAACGATATCCGCGACTTTTTTCGATGGATGAAGGAGAATGGGTTTCTAGAAGATACCGTAGTTATTGTATTTAGTGACCATGGTCTAAAATTTGGAAACAACCAGCACTTATTTACGGCGCGTTTAGAAAGTCGGTTGCCGTGGCTTAACATTGTGTTGCCTAAAAAACTCACTACAAAATATCCTAAGTTATTTCAAAGCATGCAAATCAACCAAAATAGACTGGCATCAACTTTTGATCTTCATGCGACTGTAAGAGATACACTGTATTCTCAATTTAAGAACCCGACCAGTTATTACGTAAACAACCAAAATCGTGGAACAAGCTTATTTCAGGAATTTTCCAAAGATAGATCGTGTAAAGGTATGAACTATTTAATGCGTTTTGTTCTTCCTATTATACAATGATTTTACTTTCTTGAAAATAAATCTGTTTTCAATAAAGCACAAGCAAGGCGCGTTACCAAAGGCTTCGAACTGAAAATGTTAAAAATGATAATATTAATAAAAGAAAAAAATCAGGATATCATTTTTTGAGAAGATCAGATCTTAACTGTATTTTAGGGCATTGTGAATCGAAGTAAATTTTGTTTCTTTTCTCCGCGTTCATTAGTCATCTTGGTGTTTTGTTGTTCCACTTTTTTTACACAAAGTTTTGTCTTGGTCTATTTCTATATATCATCTCGTCTCTGTAGCCGGTGATTAGTAACAATAAAAAATATTCACGACATCACTGTTTCGTTGATTACCGAAGTCAAATTCGTCAACGAAACTGTTCATGTACTCCTGTGGACAGTTTTTGATAACACTATGAAGAAAAGAGCCTCTGCCTGTCGTAAGCAACTGCATTCCTTAAACGACATCTTTCATTTTATAGAATGCTTGTTCTTTTTGTGATCTGTATCAGTTTTGTTATGAGTAAGATCAGCAGCTGTTATAAAATGCTATTGTTATTTATTACAGATGCCAATATAGGTGAGAGCTACTGCGCTTGTTATAAATCAGAACCAGTCAACGTCACCAACAATCACGTGATACATGTAATGGCGTCTAGTGCCGTAGACTACATAAATAATTTACTTAAAGACAGGCAAGAATGTGAAAAACTGAGTTTAAACTCGACATTCAGCGCTCGAAGAATATCCCAAGGTTTAAAACAGACAGCTGTGTTCAGACGACACAGCACTTGGATAAACTTCCATGTTCCAGAAGCGGAAGAGCGGGATGATACTAAATATGTATTGGTGTTTACCACGACACCTGGTGGTGGGCAATTCTTTGCAACATGTTCATATAATACTGAATCGGGTGAAGCTCGTGTTCTAGGAAATATTGACAGAATCAATAGGTACGGGAACCAGTCACATTGTATACGTACTGGACAACTTCGGCCATATTGTTTATGCAATGATATGTTTGCTACAGACACCAACAAACGATAAGATATGGTCTGCCATGGTTAACATTTCACCCAACAAAACTTCACACTTGTCTATGTTGAGGGCAAAAGTGTATGTAACATGAATAACAATTTTAATATGTCTTAATTGATGGGACTTGTCAATGTCTTTTCTCATTTCCCACAATGTTTTTCAAAAGCATTCTTCCTAAAAATCGTTAACCTTTAGGCTGCTAAGCGCGACTCACTGACCTTTTGCGGACAGTGTAGATCAAGATCAGACTGCACAGAACGTGCAGTCTGATCTTGGATCTACACTGTCTGATAAAAAGATATTACTTGCCAAAACATAACTTTCAAATAGCAATATCTGGGTTTTTCCCAATCGAATTGAACATTTCATTTTAGTTATTTAACAGGATAAGGGTTAAAATACGAGCTTATTTGGTACAGTGTTAATAACATACGCTTTGAAAACAAAAATGACAGCAAATAGTTATACGCATGCATGATTTTTTTTCACCGTTGGATTGCCAACTAACATTGCGAGAAAAAAAGGCAATGGCTTGTTCCAGTAAAATAAAGGTTACCCATCTATTTCAATCATTGTCAAGAACGGACATGCCTTCAGAAAATTCGTGGCAGCTGTTCCAAATGCAAATGCTGTGGTGGTCAAGCAGAATTATTGCACTATTTTCCAACAGGAAGAAGACATTTTCTTGTCAGAACGTTTTTTTTTCGCCGCCCCTCAACAATACTGAACTTAATATATCATGGCACTAACTCACTTTTACATATTTTTCTTGGGTATCACCTGGACTAAGCTTAGGCTCTATACTGTCCAAGGGCACTCCCACGAAATAAGCATCGCAAAAGTTTATTGGAAACTATCTGAACTAGGATCTTTGTATTAGATATTCGTTGTCTTAATCGGAGTATGAAAATAATTATCTATTTGCAACATGAAATTAATGCTAGCCATAGGCGTACCCTGGGTTAAAAGATTTATGAGCACAGTGAGGCGCAAAGTGCCGATAGGGAAGGGAGCAGGAAGATGGCATTTATTGCAAAGTATAAAGGAACTTCCTTTCATCAGTGCATCAATTTAACCCATCTACATATGTTAAGTTTGAGAATACTTGTAGAGAAAACAGCAATATATGTACATGTTCATGATATTGTGATTTACAACTTTGGTCGCGAATTTTTTCATACGCACGTGCATATTGTGCGTAATAGGCGCTACGCCGTTACTAGTGCACACGCGACCAGAAAAGTGCGGGTATTCAAATCCTAAAATCCGTTTTTCTTCACTTAAAATGATGTTGTGTGTACTCATTAGATGTTTTTCATCGGTTTAGTGCAGACCAAAAACATTTGAAGCTTTCGGGTGTATTTTCATAATACCAGTGCTCTAATAATTCCAATACATTTTTCTTTCCCATATGTCTTTCTAAACTCGTAAGGGGTTCTGCGTGGGTCTATGGTAAAGTGTAGTGCTCGCAACCTAGAAGCCCCGGGTTGGAGTCTCACAGTGAGCACTGGGATTTTCGTGGTAGTGATATTCTGAACAGAGCCCTAGCCAAGTTCTGATGAAACTCGGGAAATAGATCAATAGGTGAGCCTGTCGCCGTGGTATGACTGAAATGATGTTGAAAGCAGCGTAAACCACCATTCAGTAATAAATTCTAAACTCGTACATGTGAACAGACGACAAATTAAATGAAGTTCAAATGATGTACAGTCATTTTTCAGCGAAATGGCAGAAAGCATTGTGGGGAGATATGGAAAATGCATGATAGTTACCAGCATTTCTCCTCTTCTCATGATGTTTTCGAAAGTTCCTTCTTCCTCAGGGTCGATGAAACACGGGTCGTTTGGCAAATATTCCGCTAAGCGTTCATTCCTGTAAGATTAGTCAGTATTTCGTCATTATACGCTCATACACTTCAGCAGATCGGTATTTAGGCTTGATATATGATTAAAAGTATTACCTTTTATAAACTATGTTTTAACTCTTTCAGCCCCAAATCAACAAACACGACCTCTTTCGATGGCTCTAAATAAAATCTATTGAAACTTACAAAGATTTTGATTGTATAGGCTTGACTTCACAAGCGGACGGTATAGATCAAAGATCAGACTGCACGTTCTGTGCAGTCTGATCTTGATCTATGCCGTCCGCAAAAGTCACTGTTTTCGCCTATGGCACCGAAAGGGTTAATAAAATAAAATGAGTCGTGCTCTGTGAAAAGGTGGTTCAGTGCATCTGCAAGTAGTATCGACCAGTGTCAGCCTGCGCAATCCGCGCAAACTGACATGGGTTGAAACTTTTTGCTCCTATTAACTTTCCTGCATGTCAAATGACAATTCTTCCTCATATTTCAACCGCATTATTAGATGAGGGACAGTATCTTGCGACGATTTGTTTGGTATAATGCATTAAGAAGTTGCATTTTTGTTAACCGTCTTCAACATTTCAGCTGTACAAGAAGTTTTACATTTAACCCTTTACCACACAATCCCGAGTTTTCAAGACCCTGAAGGAAGAGGCTCTTGAAAACATTTTGGGGAAACTCAGAGGATGCCGATAACCAGCACTTTCTCCTTTTTCCTACAATGTTGTCTACCCTCTTAAAGGCAAATCTCATTTTTTGAGACACAGTTTGTCTTCTACAAATGCTTTCAATTGGCCTGCAACACGCAAAAAGGGGCATTCGGGCATTAGCGTAAAGTGTCGTCTCGGGTCAGCCTGCGCAGTCCGCGCAGGCTAATCCGAGACGGCACTTTACGTCAACATTAGATTTTGTCCTATATTAGACTTGCGTGAAACAGAAAATCACCCACGATCAGAAAGTGTCACGATTTTATCGGATCTCAGACAGACCCTATTAATAATCAAGGGAAGTAGCAGCTCCGTAATTCTGTTTAAAGCTAATACCAGTCGCCTCCCTTGCCTTAGACACTAGGGACACTCCAAGATCCCAGCTCATTCAAAAATTTCAAGGCTTCATTTGACATTAGAAAACTAGTTAAAAGCTATTTAAAAAATTTATAAATAGAAATGGAAATTAGTCTCGAGTTTTTGTCAAAAAATTCGGTAAGACACGTATTAAGAATGATACAGTTATGTACAAGTGCATGTAACCTGTATATAACACTTTGTTCATTATTTCAGAATATTCACTATGAAAACAAGCTAACGTTTTGTTGTCTAATAATTATAGGCAAAATAACCACACTAAAATATGGGCCAGTTTCATGGAAATGCATAATTTGAGCAGCCTGATCTTTAAACACAGTCACAAGAATGCAGGTGTGACATTACGAAGGGAGATAATTTCCAATAACATGCCCTTAAACTTAGTACAAGTTATTTCCCTTGCTACAAGGAAATCAAAGGCTGCATTGGATTGACATGACGACCTAGACAATTACTTTTATAACGATCAAAACCAACAGTTTTTAAAAAAAATATGATCTAGCTGATTATTTCTTATTTTCTTCGAATATTATCTAGTCTCTTCCTTTAGAAACAATCACAATAGCAATTTTAAAGTTACAAAAAAACAAAAAAACCACGTGTGACAAAACTAAATTTCCCCACGTGCTTAGATATAATCCCTCCTTAAAATCATACTTTTCAACAATATCAGACTTCACATAATGGTATGTATCCATTTTCTCAGTCCAGTCACAGGTAAGCCTTCAACGAATTTAGGGATAAAATATAAAACATGAAACACAACTTTAGACGTCTGGCAAACAATATACCTAGCGCTTGAAAAGAATCGCATTGCAACGGTTATTAGATTGCCAAGTTCAAGAGCTGATATATGGCCATAGGCCATATATACCAACCATTCAACAGTCAACACTGACTATTGCTCCGATTCTAAATTCAAAGAATAGCCTGTCACTGAATATGATAGAACGTGTTTGTCAATCAGGTAGCTAGACTGAGAAATAGATTTAAATATTTAAGCCATGCTCTGTGAAAAGGGGGCTTGATGTATCTGCGAAAAGTATCGATCCAAGTCAGCCTGCACAGGCTGATCTGGGCCGAAGTTTTTCACAATTGGTCAATTTTCTCTATGTCCAAGGATCAGTCTACCTCATGATTAAGTCAATTGTTAAAAAATGTGGCTATTATGGATCCATAAGTATGTGATCTAGGAGATGCATTAAGCCCCGTTTTGCCAGAGCACGGCTCATTTTTTTTTTTAACACCATTATTCAGTACAAAGTATATCTGAGCCAGATTCTGGCAAAAGGGGCTTAGTGCAACCTTGTAAGCCATTATACAAAGCAAGTCATCCCATAATTACGAGTATGGATCCATACAAATTATTTTGTCCAACAACCACCTGAGTTATGAGGCAGACTGGTCTTTTGAAATGCAGAAAATTGATCAAAAGCACAAAGTTTCGACTCAAGTTGACCCAGGTCGATACTTTTGCAGATGCATAAAGCCCCCTTTTCACAGAGCATGGCTCATCTGGTCTTTTCCAGTCTATGACAATTCTATGACTGTCTTTGATAGGTTGAATAAAGATAAGGCGATTCCATTTCATCTTGAACTATTCTGTCTCTTATTTATTGATATCTAAAAATGTGCATCTTGGATATTAGCAATCTTTTTTTTTGTCTTTTTAAAAATGTCAGTTTTCTTCTGGGATCGTACATTGGCAATAAACTATCCTTGGTTCATTGAAAAAAAAAGCTTGTCAAGTTCATGTTAAATAGTTAGACTAGAACATATACTATATAAATTATGGTTTTCGTGGCTTTAGCTCAAAGATATCTCAATGTATAGTTTATACAAAAGACAAAAAAGACTCAGTGGGGAAAAATCCTGTAGAAAGGGATGAAGACTTAAGAATTTTATATTGTAAACAAAGCTAGAGAAATTTGAATTAAAAATTTAAAAAAAAATTTGCGCCCAACGTGGGACTCGAACCCACGACCCTCAGATTAAAAGTCTGATGCTCTACCGACTGAGCTAGCCGGGCACTTGTTCGTTTAGGTTGGATTGTACTAATTTATAGGTACTGTTATTGATCGCGCCAAGCCATTCGGATTATGTTTGGGATTTTCCTTCAAAACAATTTTAAAACCGAGAAAGTAAACAATGAAAAATGTACACTAATACAAACATGTTATGGTCATCCTAAAAGACTTGGTGGCGTAACAGCAAATTGTTGTTTAGTGGCACAGACTTCTGTCAGAAAAACGGATGTTAATTGCCTTGTTTGTACTATAAAATTGAGAGATCAACCGGCCTTCGCCGTCACTGTATGGTAAGTTCTGTAATCGAATTCCGCTAGTACTGGCCTTGGCATCGTTTGCTCTCATATTCTGAAAAAAAGATCGTCCACTTTTAAAAACGTTATCGTAGAAATCGTTTGTTACGGCAACTTATTCTTGTGCCCATATGTTTCCACATATGTACATTAAAAGCAATTCAGATTTTTGTAATATCACCAAACTTCAAAAAAGAGCTACACTGAGTTGAGTCAAAGGTGATGGTTGTATGAATGATAATTATTTAAATGTTTGTTTCTATAATTAGAAAGGTATGCAACTCCAAACAAAGAATCACAATGGTTCAGCCAGTGACATTAGTACAGACAAGTTAGCTTCTTTACAAAAGAAGCCAGGAGAGGTCAGCATCAGTGTTTTCAAATTGTTTATTGGCTTTTAATTTCAATATATTTTGATACATGTAAACAAACAAGTAAAAAAGCTGCCGCTAAGAAACGTCATATGCTTTACATGATGGTCATTTGACCTTCTTGTCACGTTTTCAAGTTGCATGATCTTGTCCAGCGGTCTTCTTTCTCTTTTTTAACGAAATAGTTCGTATTTTTTCTTCTGCTTAGATTTATTTGCTTAATCAAAAATTACAATTATTTGAGAGGTCATTTGCAGCCATGGCAAATTAATATAACAAATCTTTTCTGAAATTTGTCGTATAAAAATAAACCACGTCTATTTCCTGTTTCGGTTTTTTGATTTCGCTTTATTTACAAAACCATGACGAAACAGACTGTGTATCAGAACAATTTCGCAAGAAAAATGGATTTAGACAGCAAATTCTGTGGCAGTCTGCCTTTTAAACTCACCACTGTTGGAGAGGTCTGATGACCTCTCCAATAACTGTCCCCAAAGGCGATGTTACTTTTCGACTGCTTGCCTCTGGGTACAGAGACGATCAAGACAAAAGCAGTTGAAATCTCTGCACAGATTTTGTGCGCAAGTTTGAACTCTCATGATTTCACAAATAGAGCACAAAACTAGGATTTGAACATACCTGTTGCTTACCTATTCAATAATCCTTTGTGTAAAATACAAATATTTTCAATTTATACATAAGCAAAAACAGACCATTTCATCCAATACTTGAGTAATTTATGTTCCCCAAAGCACACAAAAGGACACCACACATGATAGATTTCGCCAGTTATTTTCCGAGATTTACATGTTATAAACGACTTCTACAAGCTCCTAAGGTAATGAAAGGTTTAATAATTTATCTTTGGTCATGTTTGTTACTGAAAGTTAATTGCATTGCGCTGCAATACAGATTAAACGGACGAAACAGAAAGTCAGTATAGCGCTCCATCTTTGCTACCGTAAAATTTACGATGGACTTGAGACGGTATGGTGCACAATAAATGTCCAAATATAAAAAAAAATCACCATAGTGTCCCATTATTGAGGCTATCAATGACATAACTATGACAAGACTACCGCAAAACATATGAAATTCCTATAGCTATGCGTTTTATCATCGATAAATATATTTTTCTTTAAAACCTACTTACAGGCATGAGCACAATCACGCTGAAACTGACTGATTATATCTTAAATTCGTGATCAGTAAGGTTGCCATACATACATGTACACAATTTATCAACAATTTACAATTAATTTGCACTAAATCATGTGCCAATCTTGTGAAATATGCATGCAATCAACAGAACAGACATACTTGATGGGTAGCTCCTCACTTGAAAAATCTTTAAGTTGAGGCGTAACAAAACATTTTTCCTCTCTGTCATTTGTCGTCAGCTATCATTCTGTGGTCAAAATAGATGACCCGGAAATTATGAGTAATTTAAGTGTAATTTCAGTGTGATTGTGCTCGTGCCTGTATTGCCTGTATATCTGGTTTTAGTGGTATTTCCTTACTGGGCTACATAGCTTTTCAAGGTACTCTTGGCTTTCACGCCAGAATTTCACTAGGGTTTCTGGCAAGGTCATGTGATCCATTACCTTTCATTTGAAGGTTAGCTCTGATGTTATTTTTGTGATCGTTTTTACCGCTAACCTACAGCCTAGAAAGTACATGTTCTGTAATGATAAGGAAACAGCATTATAAAATTAAGAGACAATAACATGAACTAGAAAGTACTAGCCTTCATTAAAAAAAAATCTGATCTTTTTCATGCCAAAACTGAATTAGCTATTAATTTCAATGATCGCAAAAGCTCACCTTGCGTACTTTGTGCTCAGGTGAGCTAAAAAACATGCAGTCGACCTCCTAGAGCAAACAGTAAGTTATTGATCATAGACCTTATAATTAGCAGACAACATTAATATTGACACATATACAGGGATATGCCTGTCCGACAATAACTATGAGAGAAAAATCCCATATAGATTTTTTTTTAATGAGATTTTTTAAAAAATTATGAGATAATTGTTGTCAGTGCCGTTGAAATTAATAAAAGAAGAGATATAAACAAGCTTAAAACTGAACTAAGTGAATATAAAGTCACCCCCCCTCCCCCCCCCCACTCTGCTAGAAAAATTCTGACATATTCTTCTAACTCTTCGATCTTTCATAGCCTAATTTGAGTTGAGTTGAATGACACATACATAAACTTAAAGGATCAGAAAAATCAACTTTGTAAAATTCTGTAACAAATCATAATTTTTATTTGAATCTTGCTAATCCTTCAAATACAAAGAAGTGTGACAATCTCCTTTGTACACCACCGAATTACACATATTTCATGCATGTTAATATTCCTGTTGATTCCCGAGAGGCAACTTTTTTTGGCAACAGTTTCAAAATCCGACAGCGATTTAGGGGTAGATCTAACTACGGCGTGTTTGTGCTCCTTACTCTGAAAATGTCTTAAAATTGTACTGATCGATACGATTTTACTTTTAGGAAAGTGCTGTTCTCGACAAAGATGGCAGTACATGATGTTTTTATCTTGATCTTAATATCTTGATCGTATTGCAACCAGTGGTGGTTTTGAAGCCATTTTTACTCGGAGCCTCAGAGATTGGGCTAATCATTTTGAATATTGGTTGTTACCCTCTTAGTGGCACTTTTGATCGAAAACTATGTCTGCAACTTGCGACATGAAAAATGCTTTACGGAATAAAACCAAGCGGTTGTCCGAAATGATTATTAAGAATGAACACTCGTCACAACTCGGCCAATTTTGTATGTACGTCTAACTTGATCAATGGATCACCCGAGGTTTGCCGAATGCATAATGCGGTCTAGATTCGAGCGTCTACACGATACAAATGGGAGAAAAAAGACAGTTACTTCTCTTGATAGCTCTCCACTACTTACTAGGTCTTGAATAAAGTATTACTTGGTTTTTATCCTTGATATCCCTTGCACTATTAAGGAATGCTCAGGTTTTAATATCTCCTTCAAAATTTATCAAACACAAATTCAATTTGTTTGATACATTTCGACGGTAATAGGGTGTGTGAAATTGATTTGCAAATATAAAGAAGACCTTACATATACATTTTTTGTCAAATTATAATAATTGCAACATGTCTTAGTACAGCAAGGATAAAAACAAAGGAAATCAAACAAGAGGACCCAGTTGCCTTTTGGTTTCCTTGGATTTTATCTAACATGGGAGATAACTTGGATTTCACTTTTTTCTCCCATTAACCCTTTACCCCACAGCAAAATTTAAGACCTATCCAAATTGAAAGGCATTTGCAGGCAACAATTTCATAGTGGCTCAAATGACGCAACTTTTCTTTGATAGGGTAGAAAACTTTGTGGGAAAAGGAGAAAATGCTGGTTACCAGCATTTTCTCCTTTTCCCACAATGTTTTCAAAAGGCCTCTTCTTCAGGGGCGTTAAAAGGCGTCATTGTGTGGTAAAGGGTTAAAAAGCATGTGTACACCAATCTTAATGAATTATGATCTTTTTTGACTATTGAAAACAAAAGTAAAAGTTCATTTCATGTAATCACTGATCTTTTCCTTTGGATGCAATTTTTTCCCGCATTTTGAGTTTTTTAATGAGATTTCTCCGATTTTTCCGTGATAATATTGCGGAATGGCGGCGTTGGCATATCCCTGCATATAGCTGTTGCAAGACAGGCCAGGATGATCTGGTTTCTTCTAGAGGCTAAAAAAAGGGCTGTGTTTGGGGTGACGTAGAGACATAATCACAAAAATAACATCAGAGCTACCCTCCGAATCAGGAGTAGTGAGCAATAACACACATTGATTATCTGGGACCGTATTTAAATTTACAACTAAATGACATCATAATATTTGATCTCATAAAAATAGACAAGACACTGATTGCAAAGCTATCAACCTGTTATTCAACCCTTTACAACACAATCTCGTGTTTTAACGACTCTACAGAAAATGGGTTTTGAAATCATTGTGGGAAAAGAAGAAAATGCTGGTAACCAGCATTTTCTCCTTTCATACAATGTTTTCTACTGTATGAAAGACAAATTTCTTTTTTAGCGTCACATTTAATATGTTATCTGCAAACGGCTTCAATTTGGACGAGTTTAAAATTTTGTTGTTTGGTAAAGAGGTAAGCACCAAATTTGCATCTTCGTATTGGATGTTAATCCTCAAGTTTCTTTACATTTGCAGAAAAAGGTTCATTTTGTAGTAATTTTCAGTAGTTTTAAACATAAATTTTACTTTGCAGAAAAAAAGTCTAAAAAAAGTCCCCTTGAACTCATATTGGATACCAATATTTTACATGGATGTTTCAGTGATCAGGTAATAAAATGAATTAATTTGCAAATTGCCTTTTATATCAGGACAGAGGCTGCCAGTTATTCTTTTTCCAAATTAGACTTAGGACCAGTGTTACCAAATACATCTTCTTTGTTGTCAAGAATATGAGGGAGGTCTCATAAAAGATAACTCACATTGCATCTCAATGAAATGTGAAAAGAAAGTGTTGTTGAAAAGGGCCCCGCCAGGTAGCTCAGTAGTTAGCGTATCTCACTCATGACCTGGTGGTTGTGAGTTTGATACTGTGTTGAGGCAAACTTTCTTTCCCGCAATTTTTCGCCTCTGATATCTGTAGTCAGTGCCTTGGAAAGAAAGTTGTGTCAGTACTAGTGTGAGAAAGCCAGGAAACACATGCATACATGCACTGACCGCCATGATATGACCTGAGCTGTTAAAACGGTGTTAAACTCCAATACAACAAAAGTTGTCGAAAATAAGATTTTCAAAGATTTTGTAACAAAGACGTTTTCCTTGGAATGGAAAAAAAAGTTGGAACCAAAAATAGAGTGATACAACTGCTGCATCGTATTTATTATTTAACAGTTAAAACAATATTTGATAATCAAAATAAATCACAAAATAAATCATAGTGTTACATAGAATACTGAACAGTAAACATGAGTTGTTTCCCTTCGATAATTATCAGCTTGTTAAGCTGCCATATTTTTTTGAGGGATTAAAATTTTATCAAGAAACCTTTAAAGATCATTTTTCAAAAAATTCAAACAGTCATTTTGACAGAAAAACAGCTTTAATTAAAGTATTTATGCATTTTTCACTTTAGTTACCCTGAGCTCTAACCCCTTATGTCTTTACTGAACGATAAAATTTTAGACTTGTCGAAATATTGAAAACTGTAAATTTGCAGATGACAAAATAAATGTGACTCAAAAATTGAAACTTATATTTGAAGGTCAAAAAACGTTGTGGGAAAAGGAAAAATTGCTGGTAACCAGAATTTTCTCCTTTTCACACATTGTTAACAAAAGGCTTCTTCCTATGGGTTGTTAAAGTCAGGATTGTATGGTAAAGGGTTAATGTGTTGAACCCAGCTTGTGGCTGCTTCTGAGGAAATGTAGATCAAGATTAGACTGCACAGGAGTAAATTTAGGTCAGGTCTTGGATCTATATTGTACGCCACTGTATTACATGATATTCTGGCCAAAGCACATTCAGAATAGCAATATTTGGTCTGTTTTTCTTTTCTTAATTATGCGAAAGGATCCACTTCATTGAGTGGTGTAAGGCTTAATAGAAAGAAATTCTTTTAGAATATTCTGATGAGAACCAAACCACTAAATTGGTCGAAATCATTTGCTAAGTTTTGCAGTAAAAAGATGTTTGAACTTGAAGTTATCATCCATACAGACAAAGATCTGGATTCACATTCAGTGAATAAAGGACTGTTACTTACATGAGCCATGCTTTGTGAAAAGGGGGTTTATTGCATCTACAAAGAGTATTGGTCCAGGCCATGGCTCAAGTGACAGGATGAATCACCAGGCAGAGTATCCTTTTGTTCTTTACCACACAAGAAAACTTTAGACTTGTATCAGTCCATGTATCAGTCCACACAGGCTCACCTGGTCATATCTTTTTATCATGAAATTTTGTGCATGTCAAAGGAGCATTCCATTCTACCTCATGATTCAGTCGGTATTTATACAAAATGGATTTTATGGATCATACTCAGGTGGTGGCTAGCTTGGTATATTGCATCACAGAGATGCATTAAAGCCCCAAATGCCAGAGCGCCACTCTCATGCAAGCCCTCTTGCCTTTGGGCCATAGAATAGTACAGATAACCTGTCCCCGAATGAACTTTTAGTTTTTGACAGGTTGCATCTGCGTACAGAGAGATCACAAAAAAAAATGGGAAAGAACTCTACACAAATTTTGGGCACGTAAAACAATCACATCTCTTTTCTTTACGCCCAAATATTCCACCTTTTTACTGAATGTAAGCGTAGAGTTCATTCCATTGCAAAGAAAAAAATATCTAGTAGTATTTATTGGTGTTTATTTATTTATAGAATTTGTTTGTTTGTATTGGAGTTTAATGCCATTTTAACAGCTTAGGTCATATCATGGTGGTCAGTGACGCACCCATGTGTTTCCTGGCTTTCTCACACCAGTACTGACACAACTTTCTTTCCAAAGCCACAGACTACTTTTCTCACATGCATCAGAGGTGATATTTATAGAATAAACACTTAATACTAATAGGCCTCATTAACGCATTAGATTGCTAGTTAACCCTTAACCAAAACAAAAACTTAGACACACCAAAATTTGAAGCATTTGCAGACAGTAAATAAAAGCAATGCAAATTATGGAGAATATCTTTAAAAGAGTAGAAAACACCATGAGAAAAGGAGAAAATGTTGGCTACCATCATACATGGTCCTGAGAACGGAGGAGTGTTTGGGAAAGGGTTATTAAATGTGATGAATATTTTCAGTTAGTTTTTTAAATAACAGTAATATATATACTGAACCAAAAAAGAAACTTCCCCTGTGTTTAAGTGCAGATACACACAAATATGAAAATCAGGATTAAACTAGATTTATATGTATTGAAAGAGTATTTTATTGCGACTTTGTGTGAAAAAAATTATTGCTGAGGGTTTATCCAAAAGCAGTGAAATGGTAGTTGAAATGCGGAAGGGGTCGCTCACCAAAATCACAAATTAATACCAGGTATGACCACCTTCAGCATGAAGGACTGCCTGGCATCGTTGGCGCATAGAACGGATAAGTGTATTGATTTCGGCTTGTGGAATGTTGTTCCATTCCTGAATTAAGGCTTGTCTTAGCTGAATGACGTTTGACGGTGGAATAGGGCGACCTCTAACACGCTAGTCCAAATTATCCCAAAGGTGTTCAGTGGGATTCAGATCAGGGCTTTTGGCAGGCCAGTCATTAATAAATGCAATGTTATTCGCCCTGAGGAAATTCACATTGTCCCTAGCTGTATGGCTTGTGGCATTATCATGCTGAAAAAGAGTGATATTGGCATTATTTTGAAACAGTGGGATAACGTGCCTCGCAAGAATTTCATCTCGGTAGCGTTGGGCATTCAAAAATTCCCTTTGATAACGACGAGATTAGTGCGAAAGCCATGTGCAATGCCCGCCCAGACCAAAACAGAACCCCCTCCCCCAACGATCTCGTTCAAGTACGCAACAGTTGGCATAACGTTCATTTCTCCTACGGTATACTCGAACCCTGCCATCACCTCGATGAATGGAAAACCTGGACTCATCAGAGAAAAGAACGCTATTCCATTGTTGTCTAAGCCAGCGTTGGTGTGTACGTGCCCAATTAACACGATTTACGCGGTGACGTCGTGTCAAAACACAACCAACGTATGGACGACGTGCACGTAGCCCACCCTCGCGCAAGCGATTGCGCACAGTTTGGGCAGATATACGGTTGTTATGTGTACAAGGGGTGTTAGCAGCAGTGGCTGTGGCAGTTTGGAAGCGATTGCGCAGGTGGGTGTTCCGAATATAGCGGTCTCGGCCGCGCATCATGACGCGAGGACGTCCACTACGTGGTCGATCTTCCGTACACCCTGTTGCTTGAAAACGTTGCCTAAGGTGTCGAATAGCACCAGTAGAAGATCCAATATTCATAGCAACAGCATTCATCGTCATACCAGCATTAAGCATGCCAATGGCACGTTCGCGTAAATTTTGCGGAATTCTAGGCATATCAAAAATAAAGAAAACTAAAAAGAATTTAATTTTTTTCAACGTCTTTTTCTTATTGACATGAAAGTCTATAAAATTAGACTGAAAGGTTTCAAAAAATATACACGAATTATACTGGTCCGTGCATGCACATGAAACTCGCTTTCAGCGGGTTTCTTCTGCAAAATGCTTTCAATCGAGTTAAAATTTGTTTTATCGGACACATAATCGTTCGCCCGAATATATGTATGTCATCTAATATTTTGATTTTTTTTAATAACATTGCATTTGCACTTAAACACAGGGGAAGTTTCTTTCTTGGTTCAGTATATATAACAAAATCAACTTGAGCTGTTAGATCTAGTAGCATTTTAAGTTCTAAACTTATAGATAATAAAAATTAGCAATTCTGCTTACCAGGTATTTTCACAGCCCAGCTTCCTGGTAAATGTGTTCTATGTGTTTTATAACAACAGAAGACCACATTAGGCCAACATGATATTTGAAACTGTCAAGGTCAACACAGATTAGAGATCAGCTTGCCAGAAAATATTGCTGTTACAGGCTATCTAGTTAGATCTCTGTACCAGACAACAAAATGTTATACTGTTTCAAATTCAAAGCATTGTCAGAAGACAGTTTACATAAGGCTGGTGTGACAGGATGAATCTTAAAGAAAAATGTTGTTTAACTCTTAGCTATACAAGAAAATTGTAGACTTTGAAACATGTGCAGACTACAATTTAAATTTAGTGCAAGGATGGAATTAGTCTATGGTAGGATACAAAACATGGTTGGAAAAGGAGAAAATGCTGGTTGCCAGGGTTGTTAAAACATAGGAATATTTGGTAAAGGGTTAATTGATGAGAGGAAGATAGGAAAGGCTAATGATTGAGAATTATAATTGCTCTGTGAACTGTAGTTACTTTGGTTTCAAGTATAATGTATTTGATCACTTTCCCTATTAACATTACCTTCTCTGATATTTTTGTTTGGTCTTGCATCAGACAACTTCTGAAAACATTTCTAGTGAAGCAGAAATTGCTTAACCCTTTACCAGATGACAAAATTTTAGCCTCGTCCAAATTGATAGCATTGCAGACAACAATTTCAGTGTGCCTTAAATGGTGCAATTTTTCTTTGATAGGGTAGAAAACATTGTGGGAAAAGGAGAAAATGCTGGTTATCAGCATTTTCTCCTTTTCCCACTATGTTTTCAAAATCTTTCCTTGTCAGGTTCAATAAATCTAGGGATTGTGTGGTAAAGGGTTAATTCAAACAACATCTCCTCTGGCTACAACATTATTTTATTTGCACTTATGCAATTAATACAAATTTATATTGATTATTCAAATTTTTACATAGATGCTTTCTAAGTCATCTCCCGTAACTTTGGTTCAGTAGGTACTCAATGAATTAATGCAGAACTCCCTGCAGTTGAAACAAAAGGTTTGGGAAGATGGTAAAATTCTTCAGTGTACAATTTCTCGAACTTTCTATACATGCTTTTCTTTCATAATTATGTTCACTGTACCCAAATTATTTTTTATTTCTTTCCTATAGATACGCCAATGAGGATCAAACCAGGATTTTCTGAGTACTTAACAAACTACTTACCCACTGAGCTATCAAACACACCTGCCCAGTCTGCACAAGCTGACCTAGGTCCAAACATTTAGTTATGGGTAAATTTTCTGCATGTCCAACACAATTCTATCTCATGATTCAGACATATTTAGACAAAATGAATCCATATCATAGACCACTTGCTTGGCATAATTCATTATGAAGTTATATTAACTCTTTACTAAACAACAGAATTTTAGGCCTGTCCAATTTGAAAGCATATGCAGACAACAGTTGTGAATCAAATGATGGGATTTTCCATTGTAAAGAAGGAAAAATTTGTGGGAAAGGAGAAAATACTGGTTACCAGCATTTTTTCTTTTCCCACAATGTTTCCAAAAGCCTTCCTAATTAGCCTAGGGTCATTTAAACTCGGACATGTATGGTAAAGGGTTAACACTTTACCAAACGACAAAATTCTGGACTAGACCGAATTCAAAGCATTAGCAGACGACATATTCCATGTAGCTAAAATGATGATTTCTGGGTGTGATAGGGTAGAAAACATTGTGGGAAAAGGAGAAAATGCTGGTTACCAGCATTTTCTCCTTTTCCCACAATGTTTTCAAAAGGCTTCTTCCCCAGGGTCGTTAAAACTCGGAAATGTGTGGTAAAGTGTTAAACCCCTTTTCCTGGAGTACTAGCTGCCATTTTGTTTTATAATGTTTTGGAGTCACCTGAAGAAATGGATAGAAATTAAAAAAAACTTATATTGCTTTGACTTAACCTCTGGACCACAGGCACTTATTTTGTGACGAACTTTGCCATGCATATGAACTCTTTCACTGCTGAATAAACAAAGTGCATTTTCTGAAAGGCTAAAAATACATTTCCTCTGCAAGATCAAAAGACAGTTGGGTCATAATCTAGAACATAGCAGTGGACAGTGCAGATCAGAGATCAAACTGCACATTCTGTGCAGTCTGATCTTGATCTGCACTGTCCACAAAAGCTTCTGGTGTCGTTCATGGTACGGAAAGAGTTAGTGTGTAACATATAAGACAAGATGTCCAACTCTGTTCCATACGGAACACTACTACGTAGTCATCTTTTATCAGTAATTTTCAAATTTTCTGCCACCAGAATGAAAATGTTGTTTTAATGGTATTCTGTGATAATTTTTTCTATCATCTGCTCAATAAATGAAATGAGCATAAATGAGCCGAATGAGAAGAAAAGACTAAGACAATGCTAGTCCAAGCCTTTGTGTAAGACACTGTAGATCAAAGATCAGAATGCACGTTCTGTGAATGCTGATCTTGATATAAAGTATCCTCAGATGCATTGCATGTAGTGCATAATATATCAGTTCAACTAATAACTACCAAATGTTGTGTTTTCCACAGTTTGTCCTCTGTAGATCTATTATGGCTGTATGAGAGAAACTTGTTTACTAAGTTAATGTAGACTGGACAGTGACAGACCAGTAACTCACAGTTTATGTAATTATATTTTGTTCTTTGTAATGATGATAGGCATTTGTCCGATTGACCCTAATGTATGGTCATCTGTACAGCTCACTTACCCAGAATTTATGATATTGACTGTGACAAGAATATTTAGTCTAGGAAGCTATCTATTGATCTCCGATTTGTGTGTTATGTTCATAAACACTTAATCTCCTTTTCCCACAGTGTTTTCTGTCCTTTCAAGGATGTTTTGTCATTTTAGCTACCTTTCATTTGTTGTCTGCAAATGCTTTCAATTTGGATCAGTGTAAAATTTAGTTGTACGGTAAAGAATTGGTACTTGAGAACAGGGGGACGCTGGTTCAATCCACGGCTTGGCTAATTTGTTTGCATGGATGATTGATATGTGGGAAAGCAGCCAGTGGCTTGGAAAGAATATTGTGTGACGTACTGGTAAAAAAGTCTCCAGGAAAGCATGGATGAGTGTACTGGCCACCGCGATATGACTTGGATAATGTTGAAAGCGGCGTATAACACCATTCCATCACCATCACCATTGAAACACTAAAAAACGATAAAAAATTATGATAATGATAACTTGCTGTATTTTAATCACCAAAAATTCATCTTTTGATCTTCTTACATCATAATTACCCTTATCTATAGGAAATCGCTTAACTCTGTACCACAAAACAAAGTTACAGAACTGTCCAAATTGAAAGCGTGTGCAGATAACAAATTAAATGTGGCTCAATGAATTCGTCTCCGACAGGGTAGGGGTCCTGCATGGCTTAGTGGTGAAGTGTGGGACTTGTAACCTGGAGGCCACGGGTTCGAGCCGCACTTGATCCACCGGGTTTTTGTTGGGAGTGTCCATGGGCAAGGCACTTCAGGGCCCTAGCCTAGTACTGGTAAAACCTAGGAAACACGAATCTGTGAGCTGTTGCCATGATATGACTGAAATAATCTTGAAAGTGGTGTAAAACACAATTCAGTCAATCAATCAATCTGACAGGGTAGAAAACGTTGTGGGAAAAGGAGAATATGTTGGTTACCTGCATTTTCTCCTTTTCACACTATGTTTTGAACAGCTTTCTTTGTCAGGGTTTCTGAAACTTTGGGATTGTGTGGTTAAGGGTTCATAGAAAAATAGCCTTGGATAATTAGTCAGGTTCTGAGGCAGGAAGCTTACTTAATTGACAACAGGTATAATAACATACAGACACAATATCGACCCTTCACCAAACAGTATGGTATTTCACAATCATAGGAAGAGGGCATTTTGAAAAAACATCATGGGAAAAGAACAAAATGCTGGAAATTTTTCCACAATGTTTTTCTATCCTTTTCAACCTTTACCATACTTTTGAGAGTTTTAACGACCGTTAAGAAAAGGGCTTTTAAAAACATTGTGGAAAAAGGAGAAAATGCTGCTGGTAACCAGCATTTTCTTCTTTCCCCACAATGGTTTTAACATTATTTCTTCTCTGCAAATGCTCTAAATTTAGTCAAGTCCAAATTTTGATGTTTGATCAAGAGTTAAAGAAAGATCCCATCATGTTATCTACATAAACTTTGTCCTCTGCAAACACTTTCATTATGAACCAGTCTAAAATGTTATTGTTTGGCAAAGAGCTAATGCATAATACATTAGCACTCCCAGAGTGTTTCCAGACATTATTATCTGAAATTAAAGGAAGGAATTAACTTGGTCAACAGTTTTCTGTGGTATGAGATTGGGTTCTTTTCTTTTTGATCAAATTAATAATCACATTTCTATCAGTGATGATTGATTATTATGCACTTTGATGGAAAGTGTTTCTTAAAGATACATCCTTACAGCTAGGGGAAAAACTGCTGTTAAAATGTGATAGACTATAAAATGGTTCAGAGTTTAGTTAGCAATGTAAACATAGACAAATTACTGATGTATGTGGTGTAAGGGATAAATGCATATATTGGAAATCTGCAGTTTAAAACTGGAAACTATGACAGTGATTTCTTTGATGGCCTCCAGGAAATGAAATACATTTTCCATGGGTCGTAATCTATACAACCTTTTAATGGTCAGGGGCAAAATTTAGCAAAAGGATACAAGAACGATTATAGTTTGATAAAATAAAGATGAAATGGCTTAAAAACTGGCTAAAAATGAGTATAGATGTATCTTTAATCATGGAAGTGGCAAATTTTATCATGAACTGTGTACATTGTTGAAACTGAAACTTCTTATTGTTCTTATTCTTTTGTGAGGAACCAAAAATTTGCTTGAATTAGCAGTGTAGCCGAATAGTTAATTAACTTTTAGAATAGATTTGTGTTTTTATTACCAGTATAATTTTTTTTTGGTTGATACGCATCATAAATTTAATTCTTTTTTGTTCAGCAGCAATTTCTATAACTGGCATGAGCAGTTAGAACTTTTGCTATATATCTGGCCAATTATATTATGCATATAATCGTGTATATACCAGTATTCAAATTGGATCTACCACAGAGTGTGCAGTCTGATCTCTGATCTAAACTGTTTGATATAGTGAGATTTTTTATAAATTTGTATTGCAACCTGTCTAACATGCTGTTTGATCTTTAACCCTCTACCACACAGTCCTGAGTTTCAACTTCCCTGAAAAAGAAGGCTTTTAAAAACATCTTGGGAAAAGAAGAAAATGCTGGTAACCAGCATTTTCTCCTTTTCCCACAATGTTTTCAATCCTATCAAAGACAGAAATCATCATTTGAGCCACATTCAATTTGTTGTCTGCAAATGCTTTTAATTTTGTTCATTCTAAAATTTTGTCATTTTGTAAGGGGTTAAATGGGATATCAGCATTTTTAGACTTGTTCTTACAGCAATTGTTTGAACTTAAATATGGTTAACAATGGTAAATACTCCATCGATGCTTGTCCCTTACTCATTCTAGTGTTTTAAAGCCCTTTTCCACAAGTTTGTTTAAAATAGATCATTTGATTTTGCTTGAAGGTTGAACTATTTGTTCGGAAGTCTACTTACTTTCGTAAGGAAATTTTGATGAATGAATAGGAAATGGAGAATAATAATTATTGATTTAACTTTTGTAGGTACAGTATGCATTATTGATTCATACGAGGCCAAAACCTGTTGTCTAGCAAATTGGAATAAAGGCAAATATATATACTGGATTCTTATGTTTTTTGTGGCTGAGGTAAGTGGTTCTACAATAGTCAGTTTTACCAACTAACAACAGATGAGGTCTGTCATATCCAACTTACAGGTACTCATACATGAAACTATAGCCAGATCCTATCTCTTTTCCATACTACTAAATTTTAGACTTGAATGAATTCAGAGTATTATTTTGCAGACGACAAAATTAAATGTTGCTAATAAGATAACTGCTGTCTTCAAAATAGTGGGAAACACTGATAGAAAGAGAGAATTTTCTTCTTCAGCTAAGATATTATCAAAGCCTTCTTCAGGGTTATTAAAACACAGGATTGTTTGGCAAGCTGAGCCGCGGTAACTCAGTCGGTAGCATACAGGACTTAAGAACTTAAGAGGTTGCTGGTTCGATCCCCAACTCGGAGGATTACTTTCCAAGGATTGATGATTGTCATTGCGACAGGCTTCATTCCTCTTTCCCTACTGACCATTATTTTGACGATGGTTTTGTGGGAGAGTAGCCATTGGCTTGGAAAGAATATTGTGTGGAGTACCGTCAAAAAGAAACTTCAGAAAAGCATGGATAGGTGCACTGGCCGCTGCAGTATAACTGAAATAATGTCGAAAATGCCGTTAAACACCATACAACCAATCAATCTAATGTTTGGCAAACAGTTATTTCCTTTGTATTGAGAGAGGTTGGTTGGTTGGTTGGTTGATTGGTCGTTTGGTTGGTTGGTAGGTTGATTGATCGATCAATCAATTGATTGATTGACTGAGAGGCACCAGATCAGTCTGAATGTTCATACAAGATAATAATGGCCTTAATTCCTTGGTGTCCATTATATTCATTCATTCTTTAACAAGAACTCTGAACTTTTTTTTTGTTGCCATGGCCTGACGAAGAGGACTTTTTAAAGTATTGTTTTTAAAGGAAAAAGCTGGTAAACAGAAGTTCTTTTTTTTATTTCCCAACGTGTTTCAAAAGCCTTTTACTTCAGGATTGCTAAAACATTAGACTATTTTGTAAAGAGTTAAACATTTACCACACAATTCCGAGGTTTAAAGGCCCTGAAGAAGGGAGCTTTTGAAAACATTGTTTGGAAAAAAGAAATAATGGTGACCAGTATTTTCTTATTTTCCCACAATGTTTTATACCCTTGCAAAGACAAATACCATCATTTGAGCCACATTGAATTTGATGTCCCTAAATGCTTTCAATTTGGACAATACTAAAATTTTGTTGTTTGGTATAGAGATATGCCTATCGACAGATCGCATTAGTTTACCATGAGGAAGAAGGATTTTGAAAACATTGTTGGTAAAGGAGAAAACAGGGATTCTTGCCCACAATATTCCTTGCCTTTCAAAGACAAATTCCTTGATTTTTACCAACGTTAAATTTTTTTTATGGTCTTCAATCGGACAAGTTTAAAGTTTTGTAAATGTTGTCTTGTAGAGAGTAAAGTAGAATTGTTCTCTTGATATCGTCCCCTCATTCTGTGACCAAACAATTGACCTTTGTAATAAAAAATCCATAAAACTATTCATAAAATTCCAATACACATAGATCAAACCCTTTATTTAACCCTTTACCACAAAATCCTGAGTTTTAATAGCCTTGAGGAAGAAAGCTTTTTCCACAATGTTTTCTACTCTATCAAAAAAAAAATTTCATCATTTGAGTCACAGTTATATTATTGTCAGCAAATGCTTTCAGTTTGGACAAGTCTACATTTTTCTCTTGTGGTAAAGAGTTAAAGTCTTTGCCAGTGGAGGACATGTTAAACTGCTTTTACAGGCAGTGCAGATTAAGATCAGATTGTACAGAAAGTGCTGATTGATCTAGGGTTTACTTTGTGTGAGGCTTGTGACATGAGATAGTTTGGTCAAGAACTAGTCTTGAAATGGAAGAGTCTTGAAATGGAAGTAGATTCTAATCCTCCTTTTTGTAATGACTGAAAATTTTCAGTGAAACCTTTACCAAAATGTCTTGTGTTTTATTGACCCTGAGGAAATAAGGCCTCTGAAAACATTGTGAGAAAAGGAGAAAATGCTGGTAACCAGTATTTTCTCCTTTCCCCACAATGTTTTCTACCCTAACAATGAGAAATCTTACAGTGTGAGCCATGTTTGATATGTCGTCTGCAAAACTTTATTCTTTCAAATTGAAGTCTAAGTTTTGTCATCTTATTTTATTCGAATTAGAAAATTTCAAGTCATTTACAAAATTGCTTATACTAAACAGACTGATAGTTCATAAAGGAACAAGATCAAAGGTGAAAGACAAATTACCATTTTATCCTTTCCAATATACACTGAAAAAAGTCTGCTGTTATAAAAGATAAGAAATAGTTTTAAACCTTTCCAAAATGACAAAGTTAGACTCTTCTAAACTAAAAGTTGGTACAGATGACAAATTTGAAATTAGTATAAATGAGACAAAATCTCTGATATGCTAGAAAACATTGTGGGAGGAGGAGAGGAGAAGTGTAACCAGTTTTCCAACATCTTCATAGGCCTTCTTCCTCAGGGTCATTGAAACACTGGATTGTTTTGTAAAGGTTTTTAAAAGCAACTATTTTTGTAACAATTCATTTAGATCTACTTAATTTCTTTTTGTCTTTCACTTCAGCATGATTTAACTTTTTTAATTTATAGAAAAATCTTATCAAAGAATTGGGTTGCATTATTTTTATGTTTAAGAGTTTTCAAAAAAAAAAGTAAATGAAATTGCAACTTTTGTCAATAGAGAAGATCTGAATTCAGTGCATTTTAGGCCAGTCTTTGCGCCAACATTTTATTCATTTTCTACATTGATGTTAAAAGTTATTTTCCTTAGGGTCATTTAAACACATGATTGTGAAAGAGTGAAGCCAGTAATCCTGGCATTCATAGAGTTTACTCTTTTATTACCATTGACCACACAAGAGACTTTTGTGAACAGTGTAGATCAAGATCAGATTGCATAGAACATGCATTCTGATCTTGGATCTACAATGTCCAGTCCTTTATTCCTGAGTATTCTGTCTCTCCATTTTGCAGTGGAACTGTATTTGGGGCCTTTCAAAAAGCTTAATTTATTTTTTTTAAGAGTGAAAGAGTTAAGCTGGAGGATTCATTTTAAATCATGGTAAGACATAATTGAAGACTTTATGTGAAACCAATAATATGTAGATGGATTGACCAGATAAACATTTTTATATGCCTGAAGGGTCGTATTATGTTATGGCCATGGTCGTTTGTCCGTCCGTCCATCTCTCTGTCCATCCATCTGTTAGCAATTTCTTGTGTGTGCAACTTCTACAGTTTCCAATGGAATAAGTTCAAACTTACTGCAATGAATCTCTATGATGTGTAGATGTGCATGTGACCCTTATCTCTGTAGGTGTTCTAGATTTTAACCCATTTCAATGACAAGCCCCTTCAGGCATATATGTGCGGCCCTGCGAAGCTCTTGTTATGTATGGGACTGTTTTTTCACCATCCTCATTTTGATTTCTTGTTTTCAATATATAAAAAAAAAATGTGAAATTTTCTTTGATAGAAAACAATGTTCATTCTGTTGTCTTATCCTTCTCGACAGAATTACATTCTCTAGTGTCACGAGAGTTCAGAAAGGGGGTCAGAAAAAACTCCTTTTCTTTACTTCGGTGCTCTAAGAGTTACCTGGATATTCATCTAATTTATGTCTTCATGTCTATGTCTTCATGGCATGTACTAGTAAAATAAAAAAAAAATATAATAAAATACTAGTATAAATGCAGTATAGCAGATGCACACAGTTATAAAAGTATGTATTCAACTTGTGTTCAAATATCATATCTCAAATCAATATCTAAAATGTGAATTGTCTCATGTTCTTTTTTAATGTGGTAATAACAGATCAATATGAGCCATGCTCTGTGAAAACTGGGGTTCATGCATCTGCAAAAAGTTTCAACCCAAGTCAGTCTGTGCAATCTGTGCAGGCTAACCTGGGCCAAAACTGTTGACTTTTAATTGATTGTTACACAAAATGCATTTTACAGATCCATAATTATGGGATGACTTGCTCGATGTAATGCATCTTCATCAAGATGCATTAACCCTTTACCACACAATGACGACTTTTAACGCCCCTGAAGAAGAGGCCTTTTGAAAACATTGTGGGAAAAGGAGAAAATGCTGGTAACCAGCATTTTCTCCTTTTCCCACAAAGTTTTCTACCCTATCAAAGAAAAGTTGCGTCATTTGAGCCACTATGAAATTGTCGTCTGCAAATGCTTTCAATTTGGATAGGTCTTAAATTTTGCCGTGTGGTAAAGGGTTAACTCTTTACCAAACAATCCCGGGTTTTCACGACTCTGAGAAAGAAGCCTTTTGAAAACATTGTGGGAAAAAGAGAAAATGCTGGTAACCAGCATTTTCTCTTTTTCCCACAATGTTTTCCACCTATCCCAGAACAAGTTTCAATTTTTTAGTCACATTAATTTTGTCGTCAGCAAATGCTTTCAATTTGGACCAGTCTAAAATTTTGTTGTTTGGTAAAGAGTTAATACCCCTTTTGCCAAAGCATGGATCATATTAATTTTATACTCAGGCAATTAACCCTTGAAATACCTATCACAAGTAAAGTTGCCATTGCTGCCAGTGTAGATCATGATCAGACTGATTAATGTTTGTGTTCTTGTCAAACTACTGCCTGATAACCATGGTGGCAAAAGGAGAATATGCTCCTTCCACAATATTATGTCCTTTGCCTCAATATTTTCTATAAAGGTCTACTATAGACTCAAATAGTTAATAGGTTAGATCAAAGTGAATGATACTGCACAAAATTGGCAACCTGATTTTGGACAGGTCTACGCTGTTATTGTGAGAGATATTACGTCTAAGTCAGAATATTGGAGAACCTTTGGTATTTTCAATTGGGTGAAACTGTTTTCATTTTTTCCATTCAATTTTTGGCTTTAAAAGTGTAATTCAGCGTAGTTTATTACTCTACAGGCTTTGTTAATGTAAAATATTTTAACCCTCTACCATACAAATCCTTGTTTTAATTCCCCCTTCCCATAAAACGGCTTTTGAAAACAATGTTGGAAAAGAAGAAAATGCTGGTTACTGCTGTTTTCTCCTTTTCCCACAATGCTTTGATACCTTTCACAAAATGAGCCGTGCTCTAGCAGAAGGGAGTTTAGAGAATCTCAGGGATGCATTATATCAAGCAAGTCATCACCTAATTATTGATCCATAATATCCATTTTGTCAAACAACCAGCGAAATCCTGTCATAGAAAGGTCCTTGGACATGCAGAAAATTGACTAATAAGTATTGAACCAGGGCAGCCTGTGTGGAATGCGCAGACTGACCTGAGTCTATTTAGTTGTCTGCAAAGATTTCTAATATGGACTTGTCTGAAATTTCATTGTTTGATATGACACAATGTGGAAGTGTATTCAGGAAAGGACACTACGTGTTTTGACAATATTTACCCTTTACCATGCAACAAAATTTTAGGCTTGTCGAAATTCAAAGCATTTGCAGAGGACAAGTTAAGGGTGGCTTAAACAATGAAACATGCCTTTAATTTAGTAGAAAACAATGTGAGAAAAGGAGAAATTGCTGGTTACCAGCATTTTCTCCTTGTCCCACAATGTTTTCATGAGCTTTCCTTCTCAGGAACGTTAAAACATGTGATTGAGTTGGAAAGGGTTAAAACATACTGGGAAAAGAATCAGTTGCTTGTACTTAATAACCAGTGCCACTCTATTTGCTTTAAAACACAGAGATTTAAAAATAGCATATTTTTGTGGTGTTGGGTTAATTCAGAAATATTAATTACAATACCCTAATTATTTTTTTGTGTATGTGTGTGTACACTTGAATTGAACTTAAATTTAAATTGAAATTAAGCCCCAATATAATATAGTAATACCAATATAGTACATTGTACACTTGAATTTTTTCCTCATTGTGGATTATAAAAGTGAACCAGGTATAAATTTTTCCTCTTTTCTCTTTAAATCCTAATCTTTTACCAGGCGATGAATTCTGAAACTTGTCAATATTGAAAATATTCGTAGATGACAATTAAAATATGGATTTAAATGCTTGAATTCGTCTTTGAATGGGTAGAAAACATTTCGGGAAAATGAGAAATTGCTAAATACATGTACTAGACTGTTTTCAAAAGCCTCATTCCTTAAGATAGTGAAAACTCGGGATTGTGCGGTACAGGGTCAAAGCACCTATCATGACTATAGTTGCCCCTGTGTCCAGTGAAGATCAAGATTAGATCCAGGGGTATTTAGATCAAACCCTAGTTTGATCAAACTCTTTCCCAGGACTGATGATAGTCATTGTGACAGAGTTTATTCCTTTTAGGAAATTCAAAATTTTTTGACCAGTTTTAAGATGGAAAAGCAGCCTTCATATCCAAAATTGTGTCTTTGATAGTTTTCTTTGCTAATGAGTTCTGGCAGAGGCAGCTTATTGTCAAATAGTTCTATATTCATTTGTTTGAAAGATCTCCTTTACTTGTGATGCATTTAACACTAAATGCACTGAATAAATGATCTTGACCTTTTGAAATGGGGAAAACAGCCCAAAATAGAGCTATTTCAAGCTTGTTTCCATTAGAATATGTAACATAGTAGCAGACAGTGCAGATCAAAGGTCAGACTGCACGTTCTGTGCAATCTGATCTTGATCTGCACTGTCTGCAAAAACAACTAAAGTCAGTTCCAGAGCTTTTTGGGTTAAACTTAACTACCTATGGGAAATGGTTTTGCCTGTTCTATGCAGTTTGATCTTGATTGAGACTGTCTAAAAAAGGCAGTCTGGTCTTGATCTGTATTGTCTAGAAAACCAACCCATTTTATGCTTCACTCTTTATTAAACATCAAAACTTTAAACTTGTCTAAATTGAAGGCATTTCCAGAGGACAAAATAATGTGACTCAGAAATTGAAATTTGTTTTAGGAAGGATAGAAAGCATTGTTGCAAAAGGAGAAAGGGTTAATGCTTTTATGATGAACAAGAGCAAAGGCTCATTTAGAAATATGGTCAGGCTCCTGCTGGCTCTTGAAGAGAAGAACCCCTGTATGATCCAACAAAGAAAAGCATTTATGTTTATACAATTGATGATAATGACAGAAATTATGTCCAGATGAAGTGGGCAGGGTTGTATCATTCTGGCACTTACAAGGTCCTGAAAGTTCCTTGGCAGTGGTTCAAAGCAAGTAAACCCTTCTTATACACTTTCAGGGCAAAAGATTGAAAAAATAGTGGCTTCTGCTGACAGCATAGAACAAGATCAGACTGTTAAGTCAGATCTTGGATCTATACCTTCTGTCTGTCATTCAGCCTTCAAAAAAGGGTTGGGTTTATATATTTAGGAAAAATATTGGTTTGTCCAAATTGAAAACATTTGAAGATGACAATTCAGAATGAGCAAATGATGAGTTTTGTCTTTGAAGGGGTAAAAAAACATTGTTGAAATAGCAGAAAATGCTGGTTACCAGCATTTTCTCCTTGTCCCACAATGATTTCTACTCCTATGCTGGTTACCAGCATTTTCTCCTCCCACAATGTTTTCTACTCCTATACTGTTTACCAGCATTTTCTCCTTCTCCCAAAATGTTTTCTACTACTATGCTGGTTACCGGCATTTTTTCCTTTTCCCAAAATGTTGTCTTTCCTTTTACAGCCAAAAAGCGCAATTCCAGCCACATTTGAATTGTTTTCTAAAAATGTTTTCAATTTGGACCATGTTATTTTCTCATTTGATACAGAGCTAAGTTGATAACCATTTTCACAGGAAATGAATGGAATGATGAAGCATATTCATGTACTTTCAGGCATATTGTTTCTGATGCAGTCCTTGCATAGCCAAATATGAGGGAGTGCGAGACACTCATGTGAATGATTGATCACCATTGTCATCATTTCGGGTGCTGCAATCTGGGAGTCTACATTAAACATGGGAGGTTCACAGAGTCTCTCCATCTCACCTTTACCTACAGGCAAGACTGTGATGATTACTGGTGGAAATACAGGTAAAGTTAACCCTTTACCACACTTTCAACAATCCTAATTGAGTAGGCCTTTGAAAACATTGTGAGAAAAGGAGAAAATGCTGGTAACCAGCATTTTCTCCTTTTCCCACAATGTTTTCTACCCATGACACGCAAATCCTATACTTTTAGCCACATTTAATTTTGTTGCCTGCAAGTGCTTTCAATTTCTTCAGTGTGGTAAAGTGTTGACCCTTTTCTTTTTCTGCCATGGTAAACCACATCAACAAGGAATGACAACAGTGGTTGAATAAGCCATTTTCGTATTATAACATCAACAGCTCCCCTTTCATCCTGATTGTTTACTCACATTAATCATTGATACTCTTAATTGTCATTGTTGTGACAGATCCTCTCAGGGTTAAAGTAAGATATACAGAATTTAATACAATGTATGCCTGAATACCAAGTAGATGACAGTTGGCCAGTGCACCTATCCATGCTTTCCTTAAGTTTCTTTGACCAGAACTTAGCACAACATTCTTTTCAAGCCACTGGCTGCCTTCTCTCATAAACTTCAACAAATTAATGATCAGGTCTGAGAGAGAAAAAATTCTTTCAGTGATTATCATTAATCCTTGGGAAGACTTTGCCTGGGGTGGAAATCCAAACAGTAACCTATGGGTTTCAAGCCCTGTATGTTACTGACTGTGCTACCAGGCTCGGCATCATTGCCATAGGACTCATTTCTATCTCACATCTTGACTTGGTATACCGGTGTATATAGGAAAGAATTTTGAGTAGAGTTTTGGTATATAGAAAAGAATTTTGAGTAGAGTAACTTCCAGAATGAATGGATAGCTGCACTTACAGCTACAATATGGCTGAAATACTGTTGAAAATGACTTTAAACGCTGGTCAAACAAATCATGTGTGTCTTGCACCAGTCAGTAGTATTTCTTAGGAACAGCTTAGATTGTTATAGAATAACACTTATAGCACTGAATTAATGAAATTGAACTTTTCTACCTGGAAACAAACCAAAAGAATTCAATTTCATGGTTGTTTATAGTAGATTATAGTACAAAAATGTGAAAGGTGTACAGGCAAGATCAGACTGCACATTCTGTGCAGTCTGATCTTGATGTACACTGTCCACAGAAGCAACAAAAAGTTTTGGTTAGGGCTGAAAAGGTTAATAAGGTGAATAAGCTAACAAGAATGGTGCTAATTAGGTGAGGGATAAACGATAACAAACAAGCAAATCTGCACCTGGGTTTTCTTACATGGATGATTAGTAAGCTGCTACTTTCCCTTGCCTCTAAGGGCTCTTAACCCTTTGGCTGCAATGCCCAACTCACAGACCTTTTGTGGACAGCGTAGATCAAAATCAGACTGCACAGAACGTGCAGTCTGATCTTTGATCTACACTGTCTGACAAGGACATTTTTTCCTCAACAAAAGTATGTTTGAAATAGCAAAATTTCGGGATTTTACTATCGGCTTAAAAGTTTCATGTCAATTATGTAGGAGGATATGGGTTAAGTGGCTCAGATGTATAGGTGTAAAATTTGAAATGTGAAAGCCCCGAGTTTGATCCTCACTTGAAGCAATGGTTGTTTTGTTTGTATAGTGGTTAACCCTGTTTTCATCATCATTTCAGTTATATCATGTCGGCCAGTACACCTATCCATGCTTTCTTGGAATTTCTTTTACTAGTTCTTTGCACAATATTCTTCTCAAACCACTGGCTGCTCTCCCAGCTTACCATTGTCGAAACGATAAGCAGAGATGAATTGATCTTGTCACAATGACTATAATCCATCCTTGGAAAGAAATAGGCTGAACTCGGGATTCAAACCTGTTACCCGCTTGTGTTAGGCCTTGTGTATTACAGACTGAGCTACTATGCTTGGCTTTAAGTGCTGGGTTTTTGATGGGAGTATTTTGGGCCCTAACCTAAGTACTGGTAAAACCAAGAACGTACAGGAATAAGTAAGCTGTATTTATGATTGAAATAATGTTGAAAGTATCTTAAAATACCATTCAATCAATTTAAAAATGATTTTAGGCCTACAAAATACTTCTATAAATCACAAACATGGTGAATGATTCAGAAGGAAGGTGAAGTAATTGATATTGTTTATAAATATTTGAATTGTAAATTGTCACAGGTAAGAGCTGCTCTTACTGCAATGTTTACCCAAATTGGTGAGTGCAGGGGCATATAAAGGTTCATTTGTACAGTAATGTGTGAAATAGTGCCATTTAGAAACTTGTTGACCTGTGAAGTGTTGACAGAAAAGGTCAGCTTACTTCAGCAGGATTAGTGTTTGAATAGAAGATTGACAGTGCCACCTGTAGATCACAATCTGTGTCTTATCCCCCCACCACACAAGCCGAAGTTTAATGACCCTTAGGAAAAAGGCTCTTGAAAACATAGTGGGGAAAGGAGAAAATGCTGGTAACCAGCATTTTCTCCTTTTCCCACAATGTTTTCTGTCCTTCAAAGGAGGAGTTGCAGCTTCTGTAGTCTCATTTAATCTGTCATCTGCAGATGCTTTTGATCTGGACAAGTCTAAAATTTTGTCGTTTAGTAAAGGGTTAAGGTTAGTCAAATCCGTGGTCTGCAAGTGCTTTTAATATGCATAAGTCTAAAATTTTGCCATGTGGTAAAGGCTTAAAGCAGACTGCTTTTTAAAATCAAAGTGTTGAGAACGCTGATGTGGCATTTGTCAAGGAAGCCACTGTGTAAATTTAATAATTTGAAAACAGGAGGGCCATGATGGCCCTGGATCGCTCACCTGAGTCAATAGGCGAAATTCACTCCACGTGCGTAATTCAATTTCTGACCAATTGTCTGGTCAATTGAGCTTAAAATGTGGCCTCTGGAGCGTCCACAAGGAATTTCCTGAAGTTGACCTAGTGACCTAATTTATCACCCGATGTGACCCAATTTAGAACTCGTCAAAACATTTATCAAGACAAACATTCTGAACAGTTTTCAAGTTAATTCAGCAATAAATGTGGCCTCTAGAGTGCCCACAAGGTATTTCTTAAATTTACCAAGTGACCTAGTTCATGACCCCAGGTGACCCAATTCCAAACTCACCCAATATTTCATCAAGACAAACATTCTGACCAATTTTCAAGTCAATTGAGCAAAAAATATGGCCTCTAGAGTGCCCACAAAGTATTAGTTTAATTTAATCTTGAGACCTAGTTTATGACCCCAGGTGACCCAATTTTGAACTGACTGAACATGTTGTGCTCAGGTGGGCTAACAAACTTAGAACAGGTTCACTACATACCAAATAACAAAGCTCTATGCTTTCCAGTTTTAGAAAAGAAGAATTTTAAAGTTTTCCTTCTTTGTTCCTTTGTTCGAACTTGTGACCCCTGGGGCAGGGCCAGTTTTGACCCCAGCGGCATCATTGAACAAACTTGGTAAAGGTCCACTAGGAATTGCTACATACCTAATATCAAAGCTCCACACCTTCCAGTTTTAGGGAAGAAGAAGTTTTCCTTCTTTGTTCCTATGTTCAAAATTGTGACTCCTGGGGCGGGGCCAGTATTGACCCCAGGGGCATCATATGAACAAAATTGGTAGAGGTCCACTAGGAGATGCTAGATGCCAAATATCACAGCTCCATGCCTTCCAGTTTCAGAGAAGAAGAATTTTAAAGTTTTCTTTCTTTGTTCCTATTTTCGAACTTGTGACCCCCGCGGCGGGGCCAGTTTTAACCCCAGGGGCATCATATGAACAAACTTGGTAGAGGTCCACTAGGAGATGCTACATACCAAATATCAAAGCTCTACGCCTTTTAATGTCAGAGAAGAAGATTTTCAAAGATTTTGCTATTTTTTTCCTTTCTGTTGCCATAGCAACCAGAGTTAAGGGTGGAATTCAATCTCTTGAACAACTTTGGTAGAGCTTCACCGAAGGAACATCCCTGCCAAATTTCACCAAGATTGGCCCAGCGGTTTAGGAGGAGAAGATGTTTAAAGGAATTGTGGACAGACGGACAGGTGGACGCCGGACAATGACCGATCACAATACCTCACCTTAGCACTGCGTGCTCAGGTGAGCAAAAAAAAAAAAAAGAGAGAAATATTATTTAAATATTAACTTGAAAATCAACCTCCTAAGCAAATTAATACGTCTCTTTGGTTAAAGGGAGATTACTGGTGCCTAAGTTTGCGTTATTTGTGTATTGGTGGTCTCCCTTCGATCTTTCAAGAGGAGTCAGGAGTAACGTCCCTTGACGGAAGGATGCACGATGGGTAGAGAGAGAAGCCATGTAAATATATTGAATTCAATTAAGTTTATACCTGAATACTATGATTTTGAGATATCTTTGGCCGTCAGGACCTAATTCCCAACATTACAATAAAGTTTTCTTCCTGTAAATATTCATGCACAATCAAATGAGTAGCGTGCAATCATGGGACGAACAAGCCCAGGGACGAACTGGTTTTGGAACGAACAACCCCGGAAGCAAAGCGGTCAGAAGACAAATTTTGTGCATATCATTGCGCCAATAGAAGGCTATGAAGAGGTGAAGCTATTTTTATTCAAAAAGAAGTATTTCCATGATCGATAGCCTTTTGCAGTTTATTTCAATACGCCATTTCCAATTATATATCTGAGTGCTATTGAAAAACTCATTGTCTTGAAAAATTGAGTTTAATTGGGTTTACTTCCTTCGGTTTTGGACAAAATACATGGTCTTCAAAATTTAATATTGAACATTTATTATTGATCTCATAGTGGCATTGTCTTCGACAAATGCCACAAAAAATGTGGCAAAAGGACATGTTCCTTTTAAGTAATTTATATCTCCTATCACCACAATGTGTTCACATAGTTACTACTGGTATGCTCACTTAAACTTTTTTTTTTTACCAAACTGCAAAGTTTTTGACATGTCCGATTTGAAAGCATATATGCTGACAAACAATTAATTTTACTCAAATGTTGGAATTTTTTTTTTTATTGTGGGAAAAGGAGAAATGCTGGTCACAAGGATTTTCTCCCACTTCCATGAATTTTTTAAGAAGCCTTCTTTTCACTACAATATTTCTGCCCTAGTGGAGGACAGATTCCAACACTTGAGCCACGCACATTATGTCATCTTCAAATTTTCAAGTCTGAAATTTTGTTGGATGGTAAAGGTTTAAAGCAGCCAGTGGCTTCAAAAACTGTTGTAAAAGGTACTCGGCAACTTCACTGGTTGCAGTGTTATATCTGAAACACCTCTGGAAAGGAGCATGAAATACCAAATAAATATAAACCAATGCAAATCCTTTCTTTTTTATACATCTGCCTTGAAGTGTTCGATTAAAGCACATCTACCTAACCTTAGAGCACCAAATACACAGCATGCACATTTTAAGATTAGAAATGGAAACCGAGATAAATGCAATTTTAAGGTTACTTTTGTCTAGGATATGTAACGAAAGCAGACATGCAGATCAGAGATCAGGCTGCATGTTTTGTGCAGTCTGATCTTGATCTACACTGGCTGCAAAAGCAACTGATGTTGTAAAAGATACTTTTAGGGCTAAGATTGACATTTTGTGTTTTTTATATATAATTCAAGGTATTGGTTATGAAACAGCTAAATCTATTGCCTTCATGGGAGCCAAAGTTATTTTGGCAGTTAGAACGGAGGAGCGAGGAAAATCAGTGAGTATATATGCCTTTGTTCTGGATATAAACACTTCATCATCTGAAGCAAAGGTCTGACCCCAGAGTAAGTTGCTTTTACCAAGAATGCAGATAAAGATCAGACTGTACAGAATGTGCCAAGTATTTTGACAAAAACAGCTTAGGAATTGTGATATCTTTTATCTTTTGCATTTACAGAGAATGTCTGATAGATTTACTCACCACTATCAAAGTTAACAGAATTTAATACCCCTGTAAAACAAGGATATGATATGATTCAAGGTTGAATAGAAAATACATGTGAAAATATTGTTGCGAAAGAAGAAATTGCTGGTAATGAGCAAGTTTTCCTTATGCAATATGTTTCGAAAATTGTCAGCTACAAGATAAATAAAGATCAATAAAGTTGTCTGCAAAAGGGATATGTAGTCAGGTAAAGCACTTGTCAGAAATACACAATCCAATCTTTCACTACTGAATAAATTAATTCCATTTATTCAACGGCTACTAATAAAGTTCTGCTGCTAGATCAAGAGACAGTTTGTTTATAATCTAGATTTAAGCAGTGGACAGAATAGATCAGAGATCAGACTGCAGGTTCTGTGCAGTCTGATCCTGATCTACATTTTCAATAAAAGCTTCTAATGAAGTCTATGGTATGGAAAGAGTTAAACTTCTATAGAAATCATCTGAAATTCATGTTAAAGAAAAAAAAAATCTGTAATACCAGTTCTTTTTGCCAGCAAAATTTCACCAAACTGGACAATCTAGATTCAAGATCAGACTGCACATTCTGTGTTTTAGCATTTATTGTTATAGAAAAGAAAGAAAGTCATACATGTTGTTACAGACTGTTTTCATTTATCGTAATAGGCAATATCTAAAATGGAGGCTGAATTCCAAGAGGCGAAGAAAACCCAGACCTATGGGATAACTCATAGAGACAAACTAGATGTGCAGTACAGAGTGTGTGACTTGTCCTCTTTAAAGGCAACCATGGAATTTATCAACTGGTTCAAATCAACAGAACAAAAGATTCATGTGCTTATATGCAATGCATGCACCTATTCTCTACAGGAAAGTAAGTTTTATTGTTTTTAGCTTGGCTGTGTTCAGAGAAATATCAAGGTACTGTCCTAGTGCTGGCATTGTTGTCATTATCTGCGTCTGTCGTTGTCTGCATTGTCATGCAAAAACTCTGACATTTTCAAAAACTTTGACATTTTACAATATATCTATTATTACTTAAGTTGTTTACTTTAATCTTAGACAAGTTGTTAACTATCAAAAGGGGAACCTATACAATAAGGGCAGATAACCATCAAACCATTTTTGACACAGTTTTGCACCTTTTTTGACTTGAAATTTTCACTGAAAATCAAGCACATGCAGCCAAGCGTTGGCTCCCACATGCTTTACTCTTGTTTTGCCAAGGATTATACAGAGAGGGGGCAATATTCCCATAAACTGGCAGAGAAAGGAAACATTTTCAAAATGAGTTTGACAAAATTGTTATACACTCAAGGCTAAATAAAAAGTTTAAATATAAAGTTGATATGCGCAAAGTTGCCAAAACACTTGCAGAACACAGAAGGCAACAGTTACTGTTTCTAAACTTTTTGAAAAGAAAAAAACAGATACATGCATCTCTATTATAGAAAGGCCATAAACACTGGGGAACTGAGGATTTACTTAACCCTTTACTAGACATTACCAAGTTTTAACTACCCAGACAGAGAAGGCTTCTGAAAACATTGTGGGAAAAGGAGAAAATGCTGGTAACAGTATTTTCTCCTTTTCCCACAATGTTTTCTACTGTTTTTCTTCCATATCAAAGAAAGAAATCATCATTTGAGCTTCATTTCATTTGTCTTCTTGATTTAAGTCCAAGATTTTGTCGTTTGGTAAAAGGTTAAAACAGTTGGACAATTATTGTTTGTAAAAGTAAATCTATGCCTCAGTGCATGTAGTTTATCTGTTCATTAATTTGGTATGTTTTGACGTACGGTATCAAACTATGTATAATGAATTGCGCATGAGAAAGATTATGCTGTGGGAAAACAGTTTTAACTTTCGAAAACATCATTGGAAAAAGAGAAAATGCCAACATTTTCTCTATTTCTTACAATGTTTTCTACCTTTACAGAGACTAATTCCATCATTTGAGCCACATTTGTTGTGTGCAATTGCTCTCAGTTAGGAATAGTCTAGAACTTTGATCCTGGTACATATCTAAAGGGTTAACCCATTACCAGACACCATTGCGGAAAAGGCTTTGAAAAAACTTGTAGGAAAAGGTGAAAATAAGGGTAACTAGCATTTTGTTCTTTTCCAAAAATGTTTTCTACCCTTTCAAAGACATATCCCAACCTCTAGCCACACTTAATTTGTTGTCTGCAGATACTTTCAGTGTGAACCAGTCTAACATTTTGTTGTCTAGTAATAATCTCCTGTCCAAGGTGGAGGGATATAGTTTTTGCATTGTCCATCCATCTGTCTATCTGTCCATCCATCTGTCTGTCCATTCAGCCAGACAGATATCTTCTGCCATCCTTGACGAAAATTGATGAAACTTCATATATGTGTTCCTTATGATAGTCTGCCAATATCTTTTCATATTTTGATTTAATGCCGTGTCATGGATATGGGGCCTAATGTATAATTTCATTATGGACCAATAACAAGAGTGCCACATGTCCATGCAAACACAACATCTCTTACATTTTCCTATCAAAAAAGGTCTTTTTCAGCAGGGGATATCATTTCAACAAAATAACTTCTTTACAACAAGTTTGTGTGTACTTTGATTCTTGTTTCAGCAAAGACAGAAGACCAGTGGGAGGCCACATATCAAGTAAACTATTTAAGTCATTATTTAATGGTTGCCCATTTGTTACCCATTATGTGTAAGTCAGGAGATGACTGTCGCATTGTTTTTATCTCAAGTGAAAGCCACATGGAGGCTGAATTTGATGCTGAATATGCTAGTTCAAGTAAGATGCAAAAGTATGATGGATACCAAAGTTATGCCAATACAAAACTGTTTCAGGTATGTATACATCATTTGACTTTCTTATTTACTCATTTCTTGACTCATTTCTGTATTTATTGCATACCTGCAAATGTTTCAGTTTATATAAAGTACACAAATGACACACAGATAAAATCAAGCATGAAGAAAAAAAAATAGTGTCCCAATGGAATATAGTTTCATAATATGAGTCATGCTTTGGCAAAAGGAAGCTTAATGCACCTGCGTAATGCACTGTAGCAAGCAGTTATATAATTAGCAATCCATATATTCTACTTTGTCTAGCAATTGATTGAATCATTAGGTAGGCTGGTCCTTTGACAAGCAGAAAGTTGACTGCTAGCAAAAATTTTCTGCCCAGGTCAGCTTGTGAGGACTGCGCAGGCTCACCTTGGTCGCTACTTTTTGCAGATGCATTAAGCCCCCCTTTTCACAGAGCTCATATTTATCTGCCATTTTTATAAAATAAATTATAACACACTAAACCAAATTAAATGATCAATTATTATAATATTTTGTTTTCTAACTTTGAAGATACTTAGTATACTGTATACCTTAATGTAAAAGTGACATTATGTTGAACCTATAAGAACTCACTTTTTGCTTGTATTTAGCTTGATGGGAAAATTTTGATATGTCGCTCTACCTTCAATGTCACAAGATACCAATTTTCCTGCACAGCTAGAAGCAAATACAAGTCTCAGGAAAGCTATTACTACTTCATATTTCATATTTATCTATATAGATTACCTTGTAGCTAATGAGACAGAGCTATGAGATCTAAAGACCACAGTTTTCAGAAAAAATCAGCTGATTTGTCTGTTTCCAGGGGTGTAGTTTAGCTCGTATAAGCATGAGTATCCTATAGCCCAGTACACACGGTAGATCTTCAGATCTGGGTTCATATTCAGTTAAGAGCATTCTTAATCTAATTATAGATCTGGAAAGTAACACAACTTTTGATTGGCTAAACGATTTGAATGCTTTACAGAACAGTTGTTGAATCCTGACCCTGATAATTATTGCAGCTCAAGTTGAATTAGTGATCAAATAGAAATAATAGAAAACAGCCGACTGCGTAAGGATATTACAGAGGGTGGAAGCTCTGTCTAATCTACTACTTGGTATATTACTTAATATATGAGGCGTTATCCCTTTACCACAATACAGAATTTTAGACTTTAGACTTAGAATTGAAAGAATTTGCAGACAAGAAATTAAATGTCACTCAATGGTTGAGAATTGTCTTTGAAAGGATTTAAATATTGTCGAAAAAAAGAGAGATGCAGATAACCAGCATTCTGTCCTTTTTCCACAATGTTTTATAAAGCACTCCTTGTCAGGTTCATTAAAACATAGGATTGTGTGGTTAATGTTCATATTACTTTTTGTGACACCCAAAGATTACTTTATTTGCATCACAGCTATTTTCTTCTATCCTTCCTTTTTTAGCAATATGAGGATATCATTTTCAGATAATGCACATGTACAGTTTAGATCGAGTATTAGAGAAGATCCCAACAGTTGATGTACTAGCCACACACAGGGGTAAACTGGACGCCCTCGTCTTTCCAAATGATCCTCATGCTAATGAAGGGTTCAGCTGTAAACTGTGCTGTCTTAAATGTTGTGGTAGGTGGAGCTTGCATATTCTACTTTTACATTGAATGATTTAGGAAATCTCTCCATAAGGTTTATTTATGTGGTATTTATTTCTTTACCAAACAGTTACGAGTTTTAACAACCTAGATAACGAAGGCTTTTGGCCACATTGTGGGAAAAGGAGAAGATGCTGGTAACCATCGGGTACAAGGCTTTTGAAAATATGAAACATTGTAGGATAAGGTAAAAATGCTGGTACTTAGCATTTTCTCCTTTTCGCACAATGTCTACCATACCAAAGACAACATATTTGAGCCACTTTTAATTTGTCTCCTTGCAAACACTTCCGTTTTGTAAAATGTCATGTTGTCTTGTCAGGGGTTATTGCCAATTTTCACAGTCTTCTCCTCGTGATGTAACAGTCTCTTTCTTAAGATATATCGATTAACAGAGAACATAATGTATGTTTGATTTAGTAAAAGTTTGATGGAATAAGCTTGATGGTAAACTTCAGCTAACTATCATGAATCTTAATTTTAAAGGGAGAAAATTACTGATATTTTTTATTAATGTTGTTATGAGTTTACTTTTATTGTCAGCTTTTGTTCGTCTCTGTACCTGTAAGTATTGCCAACTTAAATGTGTTTTACTAATTTTAGGAGCATATTAACCAACCTTTATTATAAATATGATCAAAAGAAATCCATACACGCACAGACTTGTTTACTTGATGATGCCATAGAAAAACAAGTGAATTATCTGTTAATGTTAGACCTAAAACTAAACAAGTTAACCCATTCATATCTTATTGCTACAGAAGTGAACAATGAAAGAAAATTTCCTTTTTCTTTTTTAAATTTTATCACTGAGGCTAAAATAAGTCGTAAAGGTTAATATAGTAGACTTAACTTCTAATCAGCTTATGATTTGTTCTTTGCCAGACGGTCTCTTTATTTTTTGAAATGGAGGAAGAAAGCTTTTGAAAACAGTGTCAGAAAAGGAGAAAATGATGATAACCAGCATTTTCTCCTTTTTTCACACTATTTTCAACCCTTCCCATACAGTATCCTATGATTTTAGCCACATTAAATTTGATATCTCCATGTGTGTTTTGTATGGACATGTGTCGTCTGGTGAAGATTAAGATAATACATTAAAGTGAGCATGTCAATAATATAATATAGGGTATGATTTGTAACCCATTCTTTCTCCTCTTAACTCTTTACCGAACAACAAAAAATTAGACTGATCCAAATTGAAAGGATTTGCAGACGACAAATTAAATGTAACTGAAACGATGATTTTTGTTTTGGATGGGGAAGAAAACATTGTGGGAAAAGGAGAAAATGCTGGTAACCAGCATTTTCTCCTTTTCCCACAATTTTTTCAAAAGCCTTCTCCTACAGGGTCGTTAAAACTCGGGATTGTGTGGTAACATTCCTATTTTTCATAATGGCTCAAAGGAGAACCCTTTAGAAAAAATGGTGGGAAAAGGAGAAAATGTTGATAATTAACCTAGATTTCAAATACAAATCCCATCATTTCAACGACTTTAACCCTTTACCAAACAATCCCGGGTTTCAACGACCCTGGGAACAAAGCCTTTTGAAAACATTGTGGGAAAAGGAGAAAATGCTGGTCACCAGCATTTTCTCCTTTTCCCACAATGTTTTCCACCCTTCCCAAGACAAGTTTCAGTTTTTGAGTCACATTAATGTTATTGTCTGCAAAGGTTTTCAGTTTGGTCAAGTCTAAAATTTCGTTGTCTGGTAAAGAGTTTAGTTTGTCACCTGGTAGTGTTAAAAGACTTTTAAATATGCAAATTTTCAATGAAAAGAAAAATTAAGAAATGGAAAACTAAATCAAGGGTTTTTCATAAAACACTGTTGCACTTGAAGAAAGTTTTTTTGTTTTTAGACAGATTTTAAGTAATTGTCTGTGCATTATGTCAAAAGGTAACCTAATGAAATTTGACGTCAGTTAAAGCAAAGAAATTTAGCCAAGGTTTGCTTGTTCTATCTAGAAATAGCGTCATTTTCCAGCACCGAAATGTACTGCTGGAAAAACTAGTACAATTTTTTTTTTGCAGAAGAGCAAGACTCGAAATTTATGAAGAAGTCTTTTGAAAACATTGTCGAAATAGGAGAAAATACATGTAACCAACAATTTCTACCCTTTCAAAGACAAATCCTGTATTTGAGCTACATTTAATTTTTCGCCTGACTATAAATGCTTCTAATTTGCACATTTCTAACATTTTTCCATCTGGCAAAGTTAAAGGGAAAAATCAACAAAATGCCCAAGTGAGTAAATTATACAATACATGTACATTGCTGTTCAAAGGTCGTTTTTGCCAGGATCTTGCATAAAAAATTGCCAACAGTCCATTTAAACTATCTTGATCTCCATAAAAGAAAATCATCTGAAATTGTGTAGGGCATTTTTATCCCCCGCCGAAGGTGGGGGGATATAGTTTTAGCGTTGTCTGTCTGTCGGTCTGTCCTTCCGTGTGTCCGTCCGTCCGTGTGTCCGTCTGGGAGAATATCTCCAGTACCATTGGACAGAATTTCGTGAAACTTTATATGTGTGTACAATAACCCATTCCGCCGAGATACTTTTTTTTGTTTTTTTGATTCGATGCAAAATGGCCGACTGGGAGCGATTTTAAGTTACGCGGTTGAGTGAATTTTTGTTGTTTTCAGTCTTCATTTTTACAGCATTTTCTGCTTGTCCGGAGCATAACTTTGTCATCTCCAGTCCGATTGACTTGAAACTTGGCATTTGTGTTTGTTGCAATAATACGGTGTGCTGTGCAAAAGAACCATAAATCTACCTCGTGCTGTCTTTGATTTTTTTCCCTTTGATCGTCATTTTTACAGCATTTTCTGCTTGTCCGGAGCATAACTTTGTCATCTCAAGTCAGATTGACTTGAAACTTGTCATTTGTGTTTGTAACAATATGGAGTGCAGTGCAAAAGAACCATAACTCTACCTCGTGCTGTCTTTGAGTTATTTCCCTTTGATCGTCATTTTTACAGCATTTTCTGCTTGTCTGGAATATAACTTTGTCATCTCTAGTCTGAACATCTTCAAATTTGGTATGCATGATTGTTGAAAAATTACGGAATGCAGTGCACAAGAACCATAACTCTTCCTAGCACGAATTTTGAGTTTTTCCCCCTTTGATCTTCATTTTTATAGCATTTCTTGCTTGTCCGGAGCATAACTTTGTCATCTTTAGTAGGAATGACTTGAAATATGGTATGCTTATTTGTTGCAATATTTGGAAGTGCAGTGCTCAAGAATTGTAACTCTGCCTCATGCTGTCTGAGTTATTTCCCTTTGATCGTCATTTTTACACCATTTAGTGCTTGTCCGGAATATAACTTTGTCATCTCAAGTCAGAACGACTTCAAACTTGGTATGCATGTTTGTTGCAATATTACAGAGTACAGTGCGCAAGAACAATAACTCTACCTAGGGCGGATTTTGAGTAATTCCACTTTGATCTTCATTTTTACAGTATTTCTTGCTTGTCCGGAACGGATTTTGTCACCTCAAGTCAAATTGACTTGAGACTTGGTAAACATGTTTGTTGCAGTTACGAAAAGTGCAATGCACTGGAGCCGTAACCTTACCTAATGCCCTTTTGGAATTATTCCCTATTCATTATTTTTTTTTTACAGCTTTTCATGCTTCTCTACAATATAACTTTGTCTTTTCATGTTGGAATCACCTAAAACTTTATATGCATGTTTCCTTAACATTAGAGGAGACATTCATGCCTATTTCAATCACTTACATGATTTCTGCTGCACTACTATTTTCCTCTACCTGCCCTTTACGATTATTATCCCCCCTCGACAACTGGCGGTGGGACGGGTGTATCTTGCGACAATTTGCCGCTCTTGTTCATTAAATGTCATGTCATGGAAAAAGGGGGCTTGACAAATATTTTCATTATGGACCAATATCTCTTTCATTACAGGACAAAATGTAATTAAACTTCATCTTTATTAAGCCACAGACAATAGTTATTTGATTTTATTTCATGAAATGCCATGTCATGAAAAAAGGGGGCTAAATGTATAATTTCATTATGGACCAATATCTTCTAAAGTCTGTGATGAACATTTATGAAACTTCATGCATGTCTTCCTTAGGATAGTCCGTTGATACAATTTTCTTTCATATATATGTCATGGAAAAAGGGGGCTTGATGTATATTTTCATCATTTGTTTTCATTTAATGAAATGCCATGTTATGGTAAAAGGGGACTTAATGTATAATCTCATTATGGACCGCTTATATATTTTTCATTTAATGAAATGCTGTGCCATGGAAAAAGGGGGCTTAATGTGTAATTTTATCATGGACCATTAACAAAAAGGCCACATGTTCATGCAACACACAATACCTCTAATATGTTTGTATCAAAAAAGGTCTTTTTCGGCAGGGGATATCATTTCAACGAAATTGCTTGTTAGTTTTAACCCTTTCAGCCCCATGGGTGAAAAAAAAATGGGGGGGGGGTTTGCAGATGGCATAAATCAAGATAAGACTGCACAGATCATGCAATTTAATCTCTGATCAATACTGACCACTTGTTTAGGCAATCCTCCGAGATGAAAATCTGTCTGGGTTTCAGTACATTGTATGTTCACTGGTCGAAAGAGGTTGAATTTATATATTCTGGTATGAAAGAATAAATAGCAAGATAATTGAATAATATATTGATAATTTACTTTATTGAATGATTCCTGGCTATATAGCATCAAAGGATTTAGATTTACCCTTTCACAACTTGAGTTACCTTTGCTGCCAGTTTAGATCAAGATCAGGGGGCTTTTCGGAAACATTGTGGGAAAAGCAGAAAATGCTGGTAACAAGCATTTTCTTTTCCCACAATGTTTTCTACCGTTTGAAAGACAAATTTTATGTTTCGAGTATCGTTTGATATGTCTGCAAATCCTTTTCAATTTGGACTAGGCTAAAACTTTGTCATGTGGTAAAGAATTAGCTGAAATGAAACATGCCGCTTTTCTACAGGTAAATTAAAAGATGACACTGATGGTGCCGAAACTGCTGTTTATGCAGCTTTGGATCCCAACCTGAAGGGAATTAGTCGAGGGTACTTTCTACGGCCAAGAGATAAACCAAGATGGCCAAGTAAAACTGCCAGGTATAAAAACTTGGGAGACAGGAACTACTTTCCATTTTTTGGTGTTATTTTTTTCTTACTTTTTCTTTTGTGTGAAATATAATATCTCAAGTTGTTGAAAATAGATTCAGGAGATAAACATGTATAGTCATCCTCGCTGGTACCACGTCATCGATGATACGGCGGTAATCCAAAAAATACCTAATTTGCATACGTAGCCCCACCTATGCACTGTTTGCCCCATCAAATTTGAAAGCAGAAGTGTTTTTGCATCGCATCAGTTAAAGGATATCAGATATGTCGTCATTATTGATAAGCTATTTTCAATATTCACAAATTGCAATAATAAAGCACAGTTTTCCTTCTTGTTTTGAAAATAGTTACCCCCTATCCTTCATAAAATCGATAATTCATGTTTGACAACTGAAGGTCGTCTGCTGTGACGTCATAGCCCTAGCCAGAAACAAAAACTACAGTATCTAAATCATTTTTCAAAAAAAAAAAAAGAATTCAGGATTTTCCAAATTACAGGGGTTAACGCGGTACCATAGCGGACTCCCTTCAGAGCACCTGAAGTCAACATGGTAGCTTGACTAGATATTTTTGTCTGAAAAACATGACTTAAGCTCTGATAGCAACATTTATTGTAATTTTACATGCAACAGTTTATCACAGTATTGGAAAATAATACATGTGAGTTCTCTCTGTTGTAGTAAATTTTCGGCGAAATTTAGTACCGTGGTACCAGCGAGGACCATCCTTCATGGTATTGCTTTTTGTTAAAAATATTTCTTACAAAAAGGAAGAATTGGCACAGTAAATATATTAAGAGATTTTGTACAGTATATAGTCTGATTGTGCATTCAGATGCCCATGCCAGCAGGCAATTTTTGGCGCCTCTACCGTAAAAAAATATATTATCGACTAAGCTTATGCTAATACTTTAACTCTATACCAGATAATCCCAGGATTTGATGACCCAAGGAAAAGGAGTTTTGAAAACATTGTGAGAAAAGGAGAAAATGTTGGTAACCAGCATTTTCTCCATTTCCCACAATACTTTATACCCTTTGAAAGAAAAATTTCCCATTTGTGCTACATTTAATTTCATTCAAATGATTTCAGTTTACACCAGTCTAAAAATTTGTCATTTGGTAAAGAGCTGAAAAGATAGATTGACCCATTACCATACAAAAACAATTTACAGCTTCAAAAAAAAAAAAAATGTAGGAAAATGTCCGACAGTATTCCCTATACATGTATCATTATCATTTTATCAAATCAACAGTCTTTTAAGAAAACGTTGTTTAGCAGAAATCATTGGGTTTCTATTTTTGATCCCCTCTCTTCTCCCCCTTCCCCCTCTAAGAAAAAAAATCATTGTAATCCAATTATCCTTTTGTCTGCAGATATTTCTGTGACTGTGAGTGAAATTGTGAATATTATGCCAAGGTAAAAATGCTTAAGAATTTATATTCTGGTTTTTTTTTTTTTTGCAGAAACAAAGAGCTCCAAGATTTCCTTTGGAAAAGTACCATTGAAAACCTTAATGACTACCTGACACCTGAAGTCCTGAAAGTGCTCAATGAAATGTAACGATGTCAGTGCTAGTGTTTAAACCATTCATCAAACAACAAATACTGGTACAAATGGCGAGCATTTGCAGAATAGAAAACAGATAATTCTCAAATGATGGGATTTATCTTCAAAAGAATAGAAAACATTTCGAGAAAAGAAGTAATTGCTGGTAACCAGCATTTTCTCATTTGCCCACAATTTTTTCAAAGACTTCTTTCGTCTCTGTTAACCCATTACCACACTATCCCGATTTTTTAAGGATCCTGAGGGAAAGGGCTTTTGAAAAGATTGTAGGAAAATCAGCATTTTCTCTCCTTTTCTCGCAATGTTTTCTATCCTTTTGAGGGCCAGTTCGAATGTTTGAGTCATATTTAATTTGTCGCCTTCGAAAGCTTTGAGGTTGGGTAAGTCTATAATAATGTTGTTTTGTAAAGAGTTAAAACAGGTTTTTAAACCATTTATACCATACCAAAGTCTATTAATTGTTTCATTAGTCAACTGATAAGCCAGTTTTCAAATAACCAAATAGATGGTTCTCAGATGATGGGAAAAACATTGTGGGAATAGAAGGAAATGTTAGTCACCATCATTTTCTTCCTTTCCTACAATGTTTTCAAAAGCTGTATTCCCTAAGGTTGTTAAAACTAATACTTGTTTGGTGAATGATTCATGCAAACCTATTTGTTTGCTGTACCAAACTTTTTTTTTTGATAATGTATATGTTACTGTTTATGAACCAATAAGACAGACGCTCAACCTGCCAGTAGGGTCAATCCGGGTAAATACGGACGATTTTTACACAGCTCACTTCGCTAGTCAACTACCCTCACAGTTTGAAAGCCATGACCCCTAAAACCTATGTGTTAATATTTCACAACTTTCCTCTTTGATATTTTCGCTATACTGTACAGTTTACTTCCCCCAAGATATTGCGAAAATGCAGTTGAAGTGACTTAGTCAAATCTGGGTAAATACGGACATGTGGGGTGAAGTACGGACACAGACTGGAAAATTACGGACACCTTACTTTAAATGGGTGAAATACGGAATTGCTCAGTACAACCTATTTCTTCTTTCCCTATAATGTTTTAAAAAGAATAATACTGCCATAACCTAATAAAATAATGGATTTGGTGTGGCCTAAATAGACAATAATAGTAATAGATTTAACACGACCTACACAAACACAGGATTATAGTCACAAAATGCAGTGAAATGAAAGATCAGTTTGCCCCATGTGTTTATTTTCGGAATAGTATCGCATTCTACTTTATTATTCGAATCGCCCTACTCTAGATCGTGTCCAACTTGAGCTATCAGTTTACCCTATAGATATCATTCTTTTCAAATATTTGATAAAGAAGAATTCTGTAGCACAGAAGAAATACTTTTTGTAAGTGTCCGTAATTTTACACTTTGTTCAAACGACTGGTTTAATACGGACACTTGTCTTTTTCTTCTTTCTTTCTGCTAATGTGTATTTTGCCATTATTTTGGTGATTTATTACGTTTCTTCAATCACTTGTCTTAGTTTTTAACATTATTAGGGCTTAGTGTAAAATTTCTATAATTTGTGAAAGCGTTCAAGTACCTGTCAGAGTTGAAGCACAAATCTTTGAATTCAAGCACGATTGAGAAAGAGCGAGTCACGTGTGACATTAAATGTGCTTGCATCATCACGTAAACTTAATCGTCATCAAAAATAGCACACTGACACAGAAATAAGATGGGGGTGCTTTAAATAGACAGTAGCAAGGATATTTGGAGTTAAAAATAGGCTCGGGATTTTCCGAAATGTAGCTTGTGTCCGTAATTATACCTCTGTCCGTATTTACCCGGATTGACCCTAAAGCAACAATTTTAGTGTCAGATACAGGATTTTGTTTAGTTGATAATACACATTCTTTATCTTTGTCTTGTCTTGCTCTTAACTCTTTACCAGACGACAAACTTTTAGACCAGTCCAAATCCAAAGCATGTGCAGACGACAAATCAAATGCTGCTCCAATGATGGTATTTGTCCTTGGAAGGGTAGAAAACATTGTGGGAAAAGGAGAAAATGCTGGATACCAGCATTTTCTCCTTTTCCTTCAAAGTTTTCAAAAGGCCTGTTTCTCAAGGTCGTTAAAACATGGGATTGTTTGGGAAAGGGTTAACTTTATACCAGTTGTCAAAATTAAAGACTGGTCTCATTTGAAACCATTTGCAGACGACAAATTGAATGTTGCTCAAATGATGGAATTTCTATTTGACAAGGTAAAACACATTGTGGGAAAAGGAAAAAATGCTGGTAACCAGCATTTTTTTTCCTTTTCCCTTAATATTTTCAAGAGCCTTCTCTTTCAGGGTCGTTAACAGTCTGTATTGTTTGATAAAGACTCAACTTATTATCTACATTGTATTTGCATCAGACAACCATATTTAGCTCACTGTAACTCTTATCTAAATCTAGCATAATTATCTCAGGGTAAGTTTTCTATTGCCAGTGTAATGGTTTCATGGTATTTAGCTGTTCAATCAGAGAGTAATTACATTTACATTGTAAATACATCCAATTGAGAGTAAGTAATCTTGTCAAGGGGCAGAATCAGCCAATTCTGAGAACTGTTGTAATTTCTAATACCAGCCATTTGATTATCTAGATTTTCCCTCTCAATCAGATGGCTGGTCTTTCAGTTTGGAACTCGAATTGAGTTTAATATGGTTGATGAGAACTATACAAGGATTAACTGTCTATCGACTTAAATGCCCAAGTCAAAAATGTTGTTTATCAGCTTCTTTTCATAATATAATGCTGCAAATCAAACATTTTAACAGGTATATACCGGAATCATCCTGTTATATTTGTCTGCTAGTCTATGTGTCTGTCTGTCAATCTGTGGCATGGTCATAGAAATATATGCATCACAAACATCCACTTGAAATTTGCTGTCATTGAATTAAAATTTGGTATAACTATTAGCTGCTTCCAATTTGGACAACTGTAAAATTTTGTAATTTGGTAAAGAGTAAAGCCTGTTCTACATACATGATGATTTATCATAATTTCACTTACTGAGGAAAGTATATGTGTATTTACTGGTACATGGCTTATTATATTCATAATTTCTTATAATATCATGGGTAAACTTATATTTTGTGTACAAGTAATGTTTTTTGGTGTTTATTATATATTATACTATGGATATTCTTATACATTGTATACAAGTTAAGTTTTTTTTCCCCTGTTTATTACATATGTTTTCAATGAGAAGTGAGACATATTGCCATTTACATATTAGCCATGCTTTGTGAAAAGGGGGCTTAATGCATCTGCAAAAAGTATTGACCCACGTCAGCCTACGTAGTCCGCGCAGGCTGACTTGGGTCGAAACTTTTTGGTAAATTTTCTGCATGTTCAAAGACCACTTTACCTCATGATTCATTTTGTTGTTAGACAAAATTTTACTGATCCATAATTATGTGATGACTTGCTTGGTAAAGTGTATCAAAGAGATGCATTAAACCCCCTTTTGCCAGAGTACTGTTCATATTTTGTCCTACAAGCTTCAACAAGTGGTGAAGCATATGCCTGTTTTGTCTGTTTAGTGAAAACTAACTGTGGTGGTCCTATACACCATGCCAAAAAATAGTGCCTATAATTTAGTGCCTTATTTGTTAAAAGAATTAACCTCTAGTTTTATGTGTTATCAACCTACCATCTCCTGGAGCACATTGGCAGGGGGCATCACTGGAAACAACCTTGTAAAGTATGAGTAACAAATATGTTACAAAGTTTTCTCTCTTTACCAAAAAAACAAATCTACATTGTCTGCTTTTTTTGATTTTTGAATTATTTCTTTTTGACTTGTTTATCTCTGTTTTTTGTGTGTATGAACACTTAGTTTATATACCATATTTATTTACAATTTTTTTAAGGATTTCACTATATGTTTTTCAAAGCCTTTTATTTCACTTGCCTTTTATTCTTTGTGCACTTCACCTGTTTTGATACATAATCATCAGATAAAAGAGGAAATTAAGTCAAGTACTGTAAGTCATTAAAAGTAAATGTGATCTGAAAGTTAGCAGCATTTTTTTTTTTCAATGATAGAAAACATTGGATACCAGTCAGTATCTCCCCATCAATGTTATTTCTAGGGTAGGTTAGAAGTCATTGTGGGAAAAGGAGAAAATGCTGGTTACCAGCATTTTCTTCTTTTCCCTCAATGTTTTCAAAAGCCTTCCTGGTCAGGGTTGTTGAAACTCGAGATTGTGTGATAAAGGGTTATGAGACAAATGCCATCATTTGAGCCACCTCTTATTGTGCTGCCTGCAAATGCTCTTAATGTGGACAAATCTAAAAGTTTATCATCTGGCACACATTTAAGTACTTATGCAGACAATATAGACTGCTCGCAGTCATGATTTAAACTGTCCAGCATTTTGAGAGATTTTTGTGAAAACTGAATTTGCAACACTCCCAGTGCTGGCAAGAATCATAGAAAAGAGGAACAAACCAAGTGAATATTGCCGCAGACTTAGAAAGTATATGTTTACCCATTTAAATGTTAACCAGACAGCAAAAGCATAAACTGTCCAAACTTAAAGGATTTGCAAATATGACATTTTCAGTGTGGCTCACATAGTTGGTTTTTGTCTTAGAAAGGTTCAGGAAAAGGAGAAAATTTGGATTACCAGCATTTCTTTTTCGTTTTGCCACAAAGTTTTTAAAAATCTTTTACCCCAGAATTGTTAATTGTTTGGTAAGGATTCAAAGATTATTACTGCATATTCTTATACAAAACCAATCAAAAACTTGTATAAATGATGCAAAATAAGATAATGCGAAGGAAGAGAAAATATGTGCATTTATATTGAATTGTGTGGGGAAAAAATGTGGGAAAAGGGTAAATGCTTGTGACAAATAATAGATCCTTTTCCTTCTATTTCACATGAATCTGTTTTCAGTGTTGTCTAGTTATGGTTTTTCATGTAATAAGTCAGATTGTATGACAGTAGGACTGTAAGTGATCTAACAGATTTTAGTCATGTTGTTTACAGTATCGTGTTTTTATAAATCTTTACCAAATACCTTATTTTACTCTAGATATTAAAACTTGGAATGTTTGCTGAAAGTACTAATTAGTTTAACCTCATTTCATTTATCTTATTTATTAAAATAAACTTATTACAAATTACTTTTTTGTTGTTGCCTTTAAATGTCATATCTTCATTGATATTTTTCTGTCCACCTATCTAAATTGTCTAGGCTACTTGCTGAACCCCTGTTTGAACCTCATTCTGTTAACCCTTTACCAAACAATCCCGTTTTCGCAGGACCATGAGGAAGAGGCCTCTTGAAAACATTGTGGGCAAAGGAGAAAATGCTGGTAACCAGCATTCTCTCCTTTTCCTACAGTTTTTATACCCTGTCCAAGAACTTAATTCAGTTTATTTGGACCACTTTGAGGTCATTGCCTGTAGATGCTCTTAATTTGGAAGGTGGCTAAGATTTGTTGTTTTGGAAAGAGTTAACTTTTTACCAGATGAGAAAATGTTAGAGTCTTCAGTATTCACAGCATTTGCAGAGAACAGATGTAGCTCAAATATGGTAATTTCATTAGTGTTTGAAAGGGTAGAAAACATTGAGGGAAATCTGGGGATGTTTTCAAAAGCCTTACTTCTCATGATCATTGAAACTTGAGGTTGTTTGGTGGGGAATGGACAATTTTAAGTGGATAAGCTATCTTGTTGCAATTTTAAAGCTGTTTTGGTCAGAATGTTTCATAGAATATGTGACGGGATAGGTACAAAAACAGACCTCATTCTCTGTGTAGTATGATCTGGAACTGTTTGTACAAACAACTCAAGTTGCTCTTGAACACAATTGGACAAGAAAGATAACCTGTTAAGTATTATTGCAATCTTTAGGTAGGTTATACATTTATTTCTTCCTTCTAATCAATATAGGATTACCATTAGACCTGGCAACATTATCATTTTCTCATATTTTCTGAACTTATTCCTGAAATTATGCATGATTACTATGCAATGCATTATATTTCATACATCAACAAAACTTGCTGTGCTTGCAATAACAATTCAACTGGCATTAAACAGACCTTAGCTGATGTCCTAGATCCTCTCTCTCTCGTCCCCCACAGAGATATTCAATTGTGTTTTTTTAAGTTTAAATTTTTTTATGCTTCCATTTACCATTTAAATACCTGGACAAAGAATCTGCTATTTTAAAGATTAACAAATTTACAAACAATAGTTCAAACCTTGTTTGTTTCAAAGATCCCTAACTCTTTACTAGACTATCGAAGTTTCGAATTGTCCCGAATTCGAATTAAAAGCATTTGGGGGCTATAAACTAAATATTTCTCAAATAGGAAAAGGTGGAAAACATTGTGGGAAAAGGAGAAAATGCTGGTAACCAGCATTTTCTCCTTTCCCCACAATGTTTTTAGAAGCTTTCCGCCTCGAGGTAGTTAAAACACGGGATTCCTTGATAAAGGGTTGATCCTTTTTGGGAGCAGTAGACTCACCGAAAAAAGTCAAATGCAAAGGTAAACAACGCGTAATTTCTATTGTTGAATATACTTGTTTCCCAAATCATGCACTTCTAGGCAAGTGACTTTACAAGTAAAAGCTACCAAATGAGAGGAATATTCGTGTATCTTTTTGCATGATATACATGTATCTGTTTGCAATAGAAGAATGCGCCTGGTGTTAGATTCGGTCTAATATTGAATGTTATTGTTTACCTAATTTAGACATTTTTACAGACAATTGGTCAAGATTGTATCATTTATCTTGATTGGTTGTCACATTGTACAACAATACCATCGGTATATACTTTAAACCAGCTAACATACCCTTACCTTATTTATCTGAACAGATTTCTTAACTCATTGCCTCATGTAGACAATGGGGTTTGGTTTCCTTGCAGCATATTACCTTTAAAAACATTGTGGTAAAAGGAGAAATTGCTCGTTGCGTTATTTGCCACACTGACATCATATATATTTTTTTATATTCATGTATTAAATCGTAATACTGAGGATCGGTCAAGTTTTTATTTTAAGTTATTTTCAGATATCGTGTGCTTTGAATTTGAGTCAGAAGATAATGGGTTAACATATTTCCATACAAATATGGCTTTACGCGCTTACACACTAATTTGCAGATATTTAACGTCTTCAGTCATAAACGATAGTTAACCAACCAGTATTTGATAAATAGAACATATATCATTACCGTATGTCTGCCTATCCGTCCGTCTGTCCGTTATCACGCGAGGGATCGCATACTGGACAAGCCTCTTTCAACATTATTAGTCTGTCATACCACTGTGACAGCTTACTAATTTGTGTATTTTCAAGGTTTCACCAGTGCTAGGTTTAGATCCGACAGTGCCTTACCTAAGAAAACTCTCAAGAAAAACCCAGTGCTCGGGTAAGGGTAGAACCGTGGACCTGCACATTATTAATTGAACACCTTAAGTACGACAACTCCACCTTCTGGAAATAAATCCTACTCTGTGACCATGAGGCTATAAACAGCTGCAAAAATATTTTACCAGTCTGTTCCTTGAATGTTTTTCCTTGAGGTTACATGCATTTCTTACTGGTATGCATGTTAGCCGACTTGGTAATGGATCAATGTTTTGATTTCAAACACTATGTTGTGTCACATGGGAGTGTCCTTGTGCAAGATATTGCAAAACTTTATCCTATTGTGGGTGAAACCGGGAAAAGACGTGAATACAAGTATAGGCTATTGCTGCGGTATGATTAACCCTTTCCCAAACGGCAAATTTTGGACCAGACCAAATTGAAAGCATTTTGCAGATGACAACAGTTGCTAAAAAGATGATTTTTCTATATGATAGGGTAGAAAACATTGTGGGAAAAGGAGAAAATGCTGGTTACCAGCATTTTCTCCTTTTCCCACAATGTTTTCAAAAGGCTTCTATTCCTGACCCGTAAAAACCAGGGATTGTTTGGGAAAGGGTTAAAAAAAAGTTGAAAGCGTTATCAAACAACGCGTAACCCAGCAAATCTGCAGAAGGCGGATTCCAAAATATCCATTGTAAAACTTTATTATTATGGATAAAGGTTCAATTGATCAGTATATGTAAAAATTGTTCGTGAGCAATTTCTGTTTTTGTACCAAAACTTCTGAAAAATAGTCCGCTGCAAAACGAAAAATTTCGTGTTCCATTGCGGTGGTTATGTGTTGAAAGTGTTTATCAAGATCAGGACGGGCAGTCTGATCTTGAATCTATCCCATTCGCTTGGTTAGCCACGTCTGTGGGCTAAGACAAAGTTATATCTGGGTTTTAGTAAATTTATTTTCAGCTGTTGAAAAAGGTCGAGTTTATGTACGTATTTGGCGTTGAAAGAATAAATCCTTTGTATTTGAACCATACACTGAGACAAAAGGGTCTAAGAAAGTCATCACATAGTTATGGGTCCATAAAATTATTTTGAACAACAACCGATTGAATCATTAATTAGACTGGTCCCGTGACATGCAGGAAACTGACCAATAGCAAAATGTTTCAATCCAGGTCAGCCTCTTTTAACCAATTCAAAGGAAATTTTGATCATTTGGGCTATATTTAATTTGTCGTCTGCAACTGCTTTCAATTTGGCTGGGTCTTTTTTCGTCCTATAAAGAATTAAAATTTGTTCCTAACTGTTGTACATACTGAATGGGAACCAAAGATCGAAATCATAGGCTACAGGCAAAAATTCTAGTGTAAAGAATATGAAGAAAATAAAGTAAAGTATATAAAAAGAAAATAAGTATTACGAACAATTTCTTGACTATTCACCATTTTCGAAAAGCCTTTGTTTGCTCTTATTTTATAATGCACCACAAGGTTGTAAAGAGCGTTAAGCCAATAACCCATATATAAATCATGGTCGAAGTTCATGGCGACCAAAGGGTGCAATCTTTCGCATCTACCAGAGGTAAGCTCAGTATTTGGCACTCAGATCCAATGTGTTGTAAAGACCTATTAAACTGTTTCATATTTTACCCCATATACTGTTAAAGGGGCACTGAATACCTCGATTTGCGCTTATTGCTTATTGACATAATTGTACAAAATTACTTTAGCCATGTCTTGTGAAAAGAGGGCTGAATGCATCTGCAAAAAACGTAACGACCATGTCAGCCTGCGCATTCCGCGCAGTCTGACATGAGTCGACACTTTTTGATATTTGTAAATTTAGTGCATCTCAAACCTACAGATCTAGTCGATTGCTAGATAAAATGTGTTGTATGAATCCACAGATATGTGGTGACTTGCTTAATATAATGCTTTACGGAGATGCAGTAAACCCCCTTTTAACAGAGTATGGCTCTCTTGTTTATATTTCCGTAACTGAAGGGTATAGAGCTCTGTTCCAGGATAACATTAACATTGCTCATCACGAGGCATTGTGGTCATCAGCTGGTACTAGATCCTGAGATAGTAGTGAGTATTATGCCGACTCTCCTGTTGTAGATCATATAATGTTTTCCCGCGTGCAAAGTTATCCTGGGACAACTATAGTCCTACTACTTTAGCCCACATTCTGTGCATCCACTCGTAACAACTCGGCCGATTCCTACCTCTGGTATTTTCTGAGAAAGAGGCATACCATGATCAGCCTGCAAGTCCTAAGGTTGTATTTCTTGACACTTAACTTATTCCTTGCACTTTTGAAGAGCGATTACATAATCTCTGAATACTGGTCAGCAGATTTGTCGATCAGCCGCTTTTGGTTCCCCCTACCGACCAGATTCGAGCTCTCTGTAAAGGTGGCGCCGTTTCCCGGTCATTGTTTCTTATCAAATTCCATGAAATTTACCTTCCTTTTCTAACTGTTCATACCCCAAATGTGAAATACTTTCATAGCGTCTTTCTCTTAGAAGTATTAACCATCTTACTTCATATCATTTTCTTTTTGTATAAAATGTAAGTACACAATTTGATTACAATGAGTGGGTGGCTTCTTTGGCTACCTCAATACACCACGTTAATCTTATTGTGCCATAGGATCTGTCTTTGTTTTTGTAGTTTTATGAAATGAATCCATATTAGTTGGTACTTTCCTTCGGCCGCCATATAGATCAGTTTGTCTTAACCCTTACGGGCAGTTTCTTGCCTGGACAAAGAATTTTGAAACCGCAGTAGTTGTTTTTTAGTATTAGTTCGAAAATTTGTTTTATTTTTGCACTTAAAGGGTTGAAATAAAGTAATCTCAAAAAGACGAGACTTCCTGGTCACGTAATAGCAATAAATGGCGCAGTCTGTGTTGTATTTTCTTGATCTAAGCTGCCGGGGAAAAAAAAAACTATGTATGTTGTGAATGAGGCTGCACTATGACCTAATTTCTTCTATACTAAAACACGTGAAAATTCGACACAGTTCCCCTTTAGATCCTACGATTTGTAAGAACATTGTTTAAGACTAAGTAACCCTCGACTAATAACATGTAATTGTCTACAGTAAACTAGAGTTGGTCAGTCCTGTATAATACACCTTGGTATTTTGGTTATTTATGTTCTAATCGCCTTTAATAACATAATAATAATAATAAAGGTATTGAAATCTTGGCTTTGTGGTGAATGAACTGCTAGTGAAAAACAAAAGATGGATTTGTAATTTGAGGTGTGGAAGTAGTTTAAATAACGTACAAGCCACTATTATTATCATTATTATTATAATCATCATCATCACCATCATTGTCATTATTACAGGGTTTTCGGAAAGTAAGGTAGCACTTTTGTACATTTATAAAATTGCTTTTAATTTCATATATATATATATATATATATATATATATATATATATATATATATATATATATACACACACACACACACACACACACACACACACACACACACACACACACACACACACACACACACACACATATATATATGTGTGTGTGTGTGTGTGTGTGTGTGTGTGTGTGTGTGTGTGTAAGGTTTTTTTTGTGTGACAATTTCATTCAGTTTTCATTTCACAATTTTATACAAATTTCAAATCAGAAGTACCTTTTTGTCAATGACGTAATTTTTGTAATTAATGGCATTTTTTAATGTGTTAGCATTTTATACTCTTCCCATGCCCAACACGCACAATGGAAATGTAAATCACCTAACGTATATTTAGGTATCAACCTGTTTGATTCACTTCTAATGTTCTTTAACAACGTGTCTGGGATTGTAGACCTATGACTTCAAATAATCCCAAAGGAAGAAGTTGCAAGGGTTGAGATCGGGACTCTTCACAGGCCACGACATTCCGCAATCTTTTACCTCCGGATATCGTTTTGATATTACTCTGTCACCGAATGTAGCGTAAAAAAATCTTTCACAGTACTAGATGTGTGTGCCACAGCACCATCCTGCATAAACTATGTGTTTTAAGTTTTAGGGGACTTCTTTTCAAGCATGTGCGGGAACAAACTTGTCTTTCAAAAGCGATAGGTAGTGCTGGGAATTAATCTTGTCATTAAAGACATATGGCCTGATAACACGGTGGCATAACATTGCACACCCTAGTTAGTTTTTCACTTTCTGTCTGTCTGTGAAACAGTGTGGTTGTTTGTGTGTCCCAAAATCGCATATTTTGTTTAAACACATGTTCAGACAACAGGAAGTGAGATAACGTCATTAACTACTATGATGACGCCAGTGACATAAAGATACTTCTGATTTCCAATCTGAATAAAAGTGTGTAAATGTGATTGGCATTGAATGAAATTATAACAAAAAACTTGCACATTTTGTAGACATGTACATATATTTGTATCGCTTCATCTGAAATCAAAAGCCATTTTTATAAATCTACAAAAGTGTTACCTTATTTTCCGGACACCCTGTACTAATTGTTATCATTTAAACCCTGCAGATTAATTCATCATCCTTTGCTTCCATTTTATTTTACACCCCCATATATATGTCAACATGTTCGTCCAATCAGGGTCCGTATTCACCAACCATTCTTAAGAACCTTCTTAGTCTTGTCCTCCAGAATTTACTAAATTTAAAAGTAACACAACTTCTGATTAGCTTAACCATTTGGTTTAGCCAATCAGAAGTTGTATTACTTTCAAATTTAGAAAATCTCAGATATAAAGACTGAGAATGTTCTTTGCAATGGTAAATACGGCATCAGGTTCCTTTTTCTACAAAAGTTAGTTGTATGTTACTGTGCTTTCTAACTATATATAGGATCCCTGATCGCACGGAGAAATTTCTCCCATTGCCACTATGTATTTCCCACATTAATTTCTTCTCTCAAAAGTGGTCTGCTGCCAGACGAAATAGTCGTCTGCAGTAGGTTATGAGTTAACTCTTCACCAGACGACAAAATTTAAATTCCCTCCAAATTGAAAGCATTTGCAGACGACAGATTAAATGAGGCTCAAACGACGGTAGGCCTACTTTTGTTTGAAACGAGAAAATACATTGTGAGAAAAAAAAGAAACAACTCGTAACCAGCATTTTCTCCCGTTTCACATAATATTTTCAACAGCCTTCTTCCTCTGGGTCATTTAAAATTGGATTTTTTAGTAAATAGTTTATTTATAGTTATTTCGATTTTACAGACGAGAACATTGCCATTAAGAAATATCAAAGCAATGAAGTGACCGCCGCAGAGTTTGCCAACAGTGCAAGTATACTTACCAAAATGGCCTTCCTCTGCCCCAGTCGACTTGGACGGAGTAAACAAAGAAGAGGTATGTTTTGCATTACCAAGCCGTTTATAGCAGTGTTTCAAAATGAACTGGGTCATGCTCTGTGGAAAAGTGGGCTTAACTCTTTACCAAACAATCCATGGTTTCTACGACTTTGACGGTGAAGCCTTTTGAAAACATTGTGGGAAAAGGAGAAAATGCTGGTTACCAGCATTTTCTCCTTTTTCCACAATGTTTTCTACCATTTCAAAGACAGGAATAATCTGTTAAGTTACACTGGAATTGTCGTCTGCAAATACTTTCAATTTGGACGAGTCTAAAATTTGTTGTTTGGGAAAGAGTTAATACATCTGCAAAAAGTATCGCCCCATGTTACTCCGCGCAGGCTGACATGGGTGGAAACTTTTTGCTATTAGTAAATTTTCTGCATGTAAAAGGACCAGTCTACCTCATGATTCACTCGATTGTTAGATTTTTGGATCCATAATTTGGTGATGACTTGCTTCGTACACTGCATCATCGTGATGGATTAAGCCCCCATTTTTCCAGAGTTTGGATCAGATTTTTTCTTCTATAATTATATCTACAATTGAAAAACTCATTTTCTGTTCTTTTTGATTGAACGAGTGTATGTATTCATACGCCATTAGTAAAATTTGTACTCGTACAATTGGGGAGACTGTCTTAAGAAATTGCTGCATAAAAAAATTTCAAGTGTTTGCTGATCAGAGACATTATTCTGGCGATATATATAAAGTTCCTTAGTATTGCTTTATTCAAAGATACAACGTTCAAGTAATGCATAATATTATGAAAATTCAAAATGTAAACGAGCAGGAAAAATGTCCCAACGCTTTCGAGGACATAGAAACCATTCTAGAATGTTTTACTGCTAGTTTTCTGATTGGCTGACACGTTCTATCCCGGAATTTATCATTAGAATCAATTTTAGACACGTTGGGGAATACGTTCCTTGAACTGTAAAATACCAATATCTTTACGTGAACGCATGAACAAAGATGTAGGCCTATGATATAGCCTATAATTCTCTTTTTTGATCTCAGAAAAATATCTTTTTCTTTGTAGAAATTCACTCCAGTATTCTGGAAAGAATAAATGGTTTTGACCCGCTAGTGAAGTTCGAAGTGGGAAGATTGAACGCAAATAATCCCGAGGCACTCCGTATAATTCTCCATAATTTCACGGCATGCAGACCAGAGGAGCTGACGGTTAGACAGGGCCAAAGGGTTCACATCCTATTTAGGGAAGGTGATTGGGCTTACGTCATTGCAGCAGATAAAAAGGAGGGTTTTGTTCCGTTTACTGCTTGTGCTAAAATTGTGGCTGCGCCGTGTAAGAGAGCTAGCAAGACAAGTGTTTCTTCAGAATGTTATCATAATGAACACAAACAAGCTGATCGTATAAACAATAACACCTACAATGTTAAAAAGGAAAAGTCACTCTCAATACAACAATTACATAATAATAATCTGGATGACACATTTTCTGGTGATTATACAGACGATTCCTTCTTGTCAACGGACTGGTCCAATGATTCACCAAGGCATCAGGCTACAATTGACGAATTAAAAACTAAATGTGTATCACAGTCTAACAATCGGTACGATGACAACAAAAACCTTATACAAGTGTATTTTGACTCAACTCCATATGCAAAACTTCCACAGTTTCTTGAAATCTTCAATTCTTTACCAAACGAAGACACAAGACCAAAGGTTTCAGAAGACGGCAAAACACCTAGACAAGATTTAAACGGGACAGCCCTCAGCGAGACTTCCACACAAATCCCCAATGATACCTACATTACTTTGTTCGATTTCAGCGGTAAGTGCTGACTATTTATTTTTCGGCGTAGCTAGAATGTGCTGGCTTCTGACCTACTTTTTGTACTGATAACAAATGAATAGATAGAAATTTGTGATTGGTAAAAAATATATTTATTGTAAGGGTCCCTGCCTATTTTTTGGCAAATTCACGTCGACTTTCTTTTTCAGAGATACTTCTTGTTTCATTGTATCTATAACAAGTCTTTACCACACGAGAAAAGTGTAGACTTGTCCAAATTGAAAGCATTTGCAGACGACAATTTAAATGTGACTAAAATGATGAAACTTGTCTGTGATAGTGAAGAAAACATTGTGGGAAAGGGAGAAAATGCTGCTTACCAGCATTTTCTTCTTTTCCCACAATGTTTTCAAAAGCTGTTTTTCCTCAGGGTCGTTAAAAGTCGGGATTGTGTGGTAAAGGATTAACTTTGAAGTGATCCGCACTCTGGGAAAAGAGGATTTTTTACATCTTAGCAAGGCATTACATCGAGCAACACGTCGCATAATATGGACATATTTCGTCCAAAAGCCGGATGACACAAGTGATAGAATGGTCCTTTAGACTACACAAAATTTACCAATAGCAATAGGTGTTGTCAACCCATGTCATTTCAAGCGGGTTGCGCAGGATGACATGGATAGATCCTTTTGGCAGATACACGAAACCTTCTTTTCACAGCGGATGAATCAAATGTAAATAACTGCATGCATACTTAGTAGTAATGTCACGTGATTTCACTTCCTGTTGGACAATCTGATGTCATTTTAATGATTGATTATATTGAAGTTTCACAGCTTAGGTCATATCATGTGTTTCCTGGCTTTCTCACACCAGTACTGACACAACTTTCTTTCAAAGCCACTTACTACTTTTCTCACATGCATGAGAAGTGAGAGGCGAAAAATCGCCGGTAAGAAGGTTCGCTTGAACTGGGTATCGAACTCACAACCATCAGGTCACGAGTCGGATACGCTAACCACAGAGCTACCCGACCAGGCGATTTCAATTTTACTGGTCATTGGTATAAGGACAACAGTGGCAGCGGCTACCGTGCCAATATTTTGCCCGAATACAACACAAACGAAGAACACCAACGAACAACAACAAGTCTCTTGCAACGGTTTTGCGCAACAATCAAGTGTCGTCTGATCTTGATCTACACCATCCGAAACATGCACATGAAACTCGTCGATCATTTTTTCCAGGCCACTGAGAGCTTTCCCGTGTACAGAGAAGCCCGGAGTACAGATTTTTTCATATTAATTAAATAGAAATACAGTGCATATTCAGAGGATTAATCATCATTGCGACAGGATTCATTCTTCTCCCGTCGCTGATCATTGTTTCGACGATGGCTGTGTGGGAAAGCAGACGTGGGAGGGGAGGGGGGGATATTTTACGAAATACAGGTAACGAAACTCCAGGACAGGATGAATAGGTGCACTGGCCGCAACGATATAGAATCTAACTGAAATAGTCTTAAATACGGCGTTAAACACCGTTCAAACACACAATACCTATAAGTGGGCTATTCTCTGTGAAAAGGGGGTTAAAACATCTGCAAAAAGTATAAACCCATTATGTCGGCCTACACAGTCCGCACAGGCTGACATGGGTACAAACTTTTTTTGCTATTTGTAAATTTTCTACATGTTAAAGGGCCAGTCTACCTCATGATTCAGTTGGTTGTTAGACAAAATGGATTTTATGGATCCATAGTTATGCAATGTCTTGCTTGGTATCATACATCAAGGAAATGCATTAACCCTTTACCACACAGTCCCGAGTTTTACCGTCCCTGAGAATGAAGCCTTTTGAAAACATGGTGGGAAAAGGAGAAAATGCTGGTAACCAGCATTTTCTCCTTTTCCCACCATGTTTTCAACCCTATTAAAGATATAAATCATCATTTGAGCAACCTTTTAATTGTCGTCTGCAACTGCTTTCAGTTTGGACTAGTCTAACGTTTTGTCGTTTGGCATGGCTCATGTATTTTAACCCTTAGCCTGCTTAATAAGTTAAATGAAACTTTCAAGCCGATCGTAAAAACTCGAATACATGTAATGCTATTTCAAACGTATTTTTTCAAGAAAAGTATCTCTTTATCGGACAATGTAGGTCAAAGATCAGACTGCACGTTTTGTGCAGTCTGATCTTGACCTACACTGTCCGCAAAAGGTCAGCGAGTCGCGTTTAGCAGCCTAAGGGTTCATTTATTCCGGCGATTTATTTACAGGGAGACACAAAGATGACATAGATGTGGCAAGAGATGATCTAGTTGTTGTACTGGATAAGACTGATCCGTTCTGGTACTGGGTGAGAAAACGGGACGGGCAAGAGGGTTATGTTCCCAGTAACTATATTGGGCGAGGCAACGGTATGTTTGGACAGAACTATTCTGAAAGGTCTTAAATTCTTACCAGACGACAAAATCTCAGACTGGCCCAAATTGAAAGCCTTTGCAGGCGACAATTTGAAGGTGGTCCAGATGACAAATTTGTCCTTGATAGAATAGAAAACTTTGCAGGAAAAGGAGAAAATGCTGGTTACATTTCTCCTTGTCCCACGATGTTTTCAAAGGTTCTCTTTGTCAGGGTCGTTAAAAGTCATGTGAGGTAAAGGGTTGACAATTTTAGACAGATTGTTTCGTAACAAAGGCCCACTCTTTAATAACACATCGAACGAGACCATTAAGAAGTGCGAACTAGGTACTGCTTGGCTTAAACTAAAGCAAGGCGAACTTGAGTAGATCATTTTCAACCATTTTAAATCGAAGGCTGCTGTTCAACATAACCGGAGTCTTTTATATTGATTTCAAGAAATGGTTGTTTCTTCAAAGAGTTTATGTAAATTAAATTAAGCTAGTTTGATGAGAAAACGGAAGGAAAAGCAGATTCGCAAGACTTCCAAAAGTTATGTGTATCAATGGCACACTGTTATCTACAGACTTAACCCTTTACCACACAGCAAAATGTTAGACTTGTCCATATTGAAGGAGTTTACAGACAGCTATTTGAATGTTTTTCAAATGATAGTGCTTGTCTGTGAATAGGTAGAAACATTGTGGGAAAAAGTGAAAATGCTGGTTACCAGCATTTTCTCTTTTTCCCACAGTGTTGACAAAAGCCTTCTTTCTCAGGGTCGTTGAAACCTGGGATTGTGTCGTAAAGGGTTTAACTGGCGTTTCTAATTTCCAACTTGATTTTCTAACTCGTACATTTCAGACCCAAGAGTCATAGAAATCATAACAGAGAGACAAAAACGCAAGACACCCAACAGTCAGGCCAAACCACATCATTCTCATTGTAAGTGTGAAGAATGCATGCCTATATCTCCACGCAGTGACACTACCAGTGTTACATCCTCTACGATTGGGACTAAGAAACGTCCACCCAAACCGCCACGGACACATGTAAAAACACAAAAGGAATCGAAACGTTCAAACAGAGAGAAATTGTCTTCAAATCGTGAACAGAAAGTGCCAGAAAACTCAAACCACACACCGTCATGGAGTAAACAAAAAACTTTAAAGGCTTCAGCTCATCATTTATCATTAGAAAATTTACCTGTGGCAGAAGCAAAGCAAAATTTCTGTGACAAGTCATCGTTAACTTCCCCATCTTCAACAGACCTGAATCATTCTGGGAAGAAAAGAAGCCGGCGGAGAGGTTCAAATTACCGTGAATACCGATCGCAATCTCAGCGGTCGTACATGTATGAAGAGTCAAAAGATTATTTTGATGCGTATTTCTATGATGAGCCCGATTCTGGATATAAATCTGGTAAACATGACCAGGACAATGTGGTAAATGTTGCTGAAATTTTAAAACAAAGAAGCGTCAGCACTAAAAGCACAAACGATACTGTGAAAGATGGCGTTTCACGACAAAGGAACCAGTGGATGAAAAATGGATCCAATGACAAAGGACATAACATTGTGAATCTGAGGCAATATATGCACTCACTTCCATCCACGACTATAGGCGGTCTGTTAAATACAGAGCATGAGAAGGCCTTGGATAAAAATATGACCGATGGATCAAAGATCGAAGAGGGAAGTTGTGACAAAAGGTCTAGAAAACAAAACAATAACTTAGACTGGTCCTTTGGATATCCAAGGAAAACTAAATCAAATTCAAATTCAAGAAGTTCTTCAGCACATTTCATACACAAGGATAGTGAACAAAAACCACCCAAGTGTGACTACTGTGTAAATAGAAATGTCAAAGGTACCGTAAAATCAGTTGGAAGCCAAACAGATTTGAGAGATATCGGTAAAGATACACCAGACCCAAGCGATAAGATGTTTCTGGAACTACTCAGTGCGACAGACAATTTACTAGACGTGTCTGAGAAGTTTCTTTCCAGTAGTAAAGCTGAAACTAACATCACAGAGTATACTGATAACAAAGGCGATAGAAGATGGTCAAGTAGTGAAACGGACGAAGACGTCAATGAAAAATGTAATCACTTTTTAACAAATCATGTAATAGAAACAGACTTTAATCAGCTAACTGATAGAATTAAAACCAGTGTAACCTTTACATCGGATATCAGTGAGGCTAATATAAGTGAAGTTCGAGAAAACTCAAAGTTCGCAAATAACAAGGACCCTAGTAAAATACCGGAAATCACAGCCGCGGTTATCACGATTAAGGAAGGCGATACTAACGTTGGAGAAATTGAAAGGAAAGAAATCAAAAACATTCACAGAGACAACAGCATCCATAATTCTGATCACATGAGTACTTCCTATACAGAACACGTGTCTTGTATAACGGTTTCAAACAATAACTCGGTAAATAAGTCTCACTTAAGCACAGTCAATCAATCTGACTTTTCTTCGAGAAAATCATCTGCAAATAGTGAAACAGAAGGAAATTCCGGGGTAAATTGCTTGGATGTGAGAGGTGTAACAGAATTTGTGGCTCAGTATGACTATGAACCCGATTCAGATATGGCCATCCCCATCATTAAAAATGAAATTCTACATATTTCTCTGGACATCCAGGAGGATGAAAATTGGTACTGGGCATTCAGTCCACGACTTCGAACCTATGGTTATGTGCCCAAATTGTATGTGAAAATACCTTTGGTTACAATTATTTGAAGTGATCTACTATGAAATCAACACTACTAGGGCCATATTCACCAACCATTCTGAATTATATCCCCAGTTTCTCAAGAATTTTCAAAACTTCAAATTTCTGATTGGCGAAACAAAATACATGTAGTCTTTATGTGGTTTTTAAATTGAATTTAGTCTTATATGGAATTCTGAGCGTGAATAACACAACTTCTCATTTGCTACAGCAAAAGGTTAAGCTATATTCAGAAATTGTTACTTTCAAAAGTTAGAACAAAGATAACTGTGCAATTTAAAATGATTAGTGAATATTGGCCATGGTTAAAATAAGTTAAATACGGTATACCATAAGGCATAAGAAGGCGGGGGTCAACTTGTTTTCGTTTGAGCCTAATTTCACGGTGGAAGGAAGGGGGTGGGCATTTTCAGTTGCCCCTTCTGGCTCCCCTGCCCTTCAGCCTATACATCGATATACTAGATTACAGTTAGCAACGAAGTCTTTGAAGATAGAAAGTACAAGAAAATTTATTCAAATTACTGCAGACTAAGTCTGCAACAGTCCGTAAGTTCAAATCTACCATTATGTTCAAATTATTTCATGAATACATAACCGAGATCTCATTGAGTCCTAAGAAAGGTTTCTTACCATATTTATCATGTTCAGCACAATATTAGACGTTTGGCGAGAACTTTGGTCAGATCAAGGTTGGGCGGTCGAAACCAGGGATGGTTTTAACCGGTTATAACCGCCCCGGTTAATACTCCAAAAGTGGTCAATACTGGTCAATCGTGGTCGATTGAATATTTGTAGTGGTCATTTGGAAATTTTGGTGGTCAGATAAGTTTTATGAGGAAAGTTATGCTATTTAGGTGATGATTTATAGTTGGGATGTTTTTTGGTTCTCAGATAGGTTGAATTCATCAATATGTGAGAGTTGGTTTGAGCAGGGATCGTATATACACATGTTTGTAAGATCCCTGGTTTGAGTGAAAAAACTGTTTTGTCCCTGCCAAAGGTACTCATCAGCTGGCTTTTGCCAGTTTTCCAAAACTGTAGAAATTCCAAATAAGGTCTTAAGGTTTCATTTTTGACACCTTAAGTAATTGCTTGATGATAAAGTATTATCTTGATTGCATATACATGTAAGTCAATATTTCACACTTTAGGAATAAAGCCTGGTGTCAAGTATAATATCCCAAATAGGGACACATGATTGGTCCCTTTGGTAATTTGATTTAAGCCACACCCACTGGGGTAGAAAGGGCAACTTTTACACCTTTTAATGTGTTTTGACAGCAATTTAAAGGTGTAGATAGACACTTAAATATACTTCAGACATTAATGTATCCTTAACCATTGTTTAGTTAATCAGTTACAGCCTTCTTCATGTGTACCTCAATATGCCTATAGATTAATGACAGGTGTATTTCACATGTTTGCCTGTGCGTGACAGCCTTTTCTGCAATTTTACATTAAAATTATATATTAGCTGCTTTTTGATGCTACCTTTGAACTTTTATGACCAAAGACTATGTTAAATTATCTGTATTTTTAAGACCTAAGTGTGTGTGTGTGTGATAGAAGGGGAGAGAGAGAGACAGACAGACAGGGAGAGAAAGTAGAACTATGAACATTATCTAACCTATAAGGAATGATGATAGATAAAAATTGATTGGTTGAAAAGAACCGACCTGTATGTAAGTTCAGTAAGGAAAGTCAATCCAATCAACCTCTTCAGTTGACCAGCAATAATGTCTTTTGAATTATATCAAATAAAAAAGGACCTTAATGATAAAAACTATGATGCTGATGATAATATGTAATATACCTTCATGTACAGGATGTAGGAGAGGTTTTAATATTAATTTAGAAACAGGATGGGTATGCAAGCCAGTGATATAATCGACCCAATCAACCACTTCAATCGAACACCAATCGACCACTTGTGACCAGTATTGACCGGTTAAAACTGCCAGCCCGGTCAATACTCATATTGACCGGCTTTTTGCCAACCTTGGGTCAGATGGAGCCAGAACCCTCTCACAACGTATTTGCAAATCGACCACCTAGTGTCAGGGATGAAATATAAATGTTTCCGAGTTCAAGTTGTCATTGAAGAAACCTAGTTTTCAGTTGTTTCTTCTATCCCTTGAAATTGAATGGCATACATAATAAGTATTATCTACATGTACTTTTATCAGGTATTTTTTTATCCTTAGGCTGCTCAGCATGAATCAAAGACCTTAAGCGGACAGTATAGATCAAGATCAGACTGCACAGAACGTCCAGACTGGTCTTGAATCTACAACGTCCGATAAGGAGATAACCCCCCTTTCCAAATAACTTTGAAATAGCAACAATTGGGTTTTTACTATCGGCTTGAAAGTTTCATTTTATTTATCTAGCAGGTTAAGGGTAAATAGGAAAGGTCAGTATAAAGGTTTGTGTTTCAGTTTAAAGTACTATTAATTCAATAAGAGTGATATTCAAAATACTAGTGATAGTTGTTTCGTGTGTTTTACTTTTGCACGTTTACCTTGTGCTGTAAGGTTTCAATAAATAAAATTTATATGTGAGTTGTGCTCCTTGTACAGGTGGTTAAATGGTTCTGAAAAAAAAAAGTGCCGACCAGTCTGGCTACATAGGTTGACATGGGTCGGAACTTTTTGCTTCAAGTGAATATTGTACGTAAAAGGATCACTCTACATCATAATTCTGCAGGTCCAAGACAAAAAGGATCCGTATTATGCGGTGACTTGCTTGGTATAATGCATTACCAAGATGCATTTTGATTTAATCCCCTTTTCCCAAGAGCGCCGCTCAGTTATGCATGTTCATACGTACATACTGTATATGAATAATTGTTTTGTAACTAATAATATGTGTATAGAGATCAAGGACGCGTTAAATGATATTTTTGTTTTGTATTGTTAATGGTTAGAAATCTCTCAGAGTACGAAAGACAGTTACTGAGAGAGCTCATCATCCGAACTATTGTTCCTTTGAAGCGTATGTAGATTAACCGCTTTATTACAGTGAACCATATAGTGTTACAGCACATAACCCAACCAATTTACAACAATTGTATACATGTATGGCATACACTATATGAGGTGGGCCACTTCTTTAGTTTTATTTACCGGTACCTTACATTGAGCCTTATGACGGAGGTTAAGGTGGTCCTATTTATACGCCCTGATCTACGTTATATTGACATTTATCGTGTGCCTCGAGTATCATCAGTGCATTCATCATTTCCTTTCGCAAACTTGACTTCAAATTTATATCAAAAGTAAATTTTATACCTAATTTCTTAACTCCTATAAGTTACTTGTGCATAACTTGCCCATTTATGAATCCAATCTAATCTATTCTACACCACTCTATTTGGATACAAATGTTTTTTTTTTCAAAAAAAGTTTCAGGAAAATTTACACTTTTTCTAATATAACGTATGACGAGACAAAAACAAACCCTCTTTTTTGTGGGTTTGACTTGGGCATGACCCCATACAAGTCATCAGCATATACATATAGACAGAATAATAGGAATTCTTTTTGAACTGAACAAATACGAAAGTAATCAATGTAATTTTAGGAATCAACTTTAATAAGGCTTTAGCAAAAAAAAAAACTCTCTGCTGGTTTCGATGAAATGAGAGGTTTAGAAGAAATGGGACGAATAGTGTTGACTTAAACGTGTAATCAAGGAAAAGACTAAAGGTCATACAGATGATAGAAACCATGTCTTTGACCAGTAGAGCTTAACACTACATGAAAATCTGTCAGACATCACAGACAAAATTTAATATCAATTTGAGTAACTTTTATTTTATTTTTTGATATCTTTCCTACAAAAGAATGTGACAATGCCAAGAACAAACCAATCTTGGTCTGCAGAATTTTGTATTTACAATTTTGCCAAGTTCATTTGGGACACTTTTCAATGGTCTTTTTTTCACATTCTTTGGAAGACAACACTACATATATCACGTTCTTTTTCTCTTTAAATTTTAAACAGGATAAGCATATGCAGTCAAAACTAAATTATTCCAGTATAGTTGCGTCATGCTCTGAGAAAAGGGGATTTAATGCATATCCGTGATGCATAATAGCAATCAAGCCATTACATAACTATGGATCCATAAAATTCATTTAGTCGAACAACCGGCTGAATCCCGAGATCATAGGATATGCAGAAAATTTACCAAGTACAAAAAGTTTTGACCCAGGTCAGCCTGCAATGCATGACATGGGTCGACACTTTTTGCAGATGCAATAAACCCCCCTGTTCACAGAGTATGGCTCTATTAAAATACAGTGAGTTTTAACTATGCTTGTGCAGTTGATAAGGAAAAGCGAGATTAACATTTTCCTAGACGACTTAATAGTGTTATGGACAAATTTGGAAAGTTATTCAAAACATTGGTCATAAAATCTTTTTTATAAAAATGCTGGCTATTAGCATTTTCTACTTTTCCAACAATGTTTATCCTTTACCCAATAATTGCAAGTTTTAATGACCATAAAGAAAAAGGCTTTTCAAAACATTGAATGAATAGAAGAAAATGCTGGCAACAGGCATTTTCTCCTTTTCTCACAACGTTTTTATTTTTCACTCTTTAACAGACATATTTTATGTGGTAAGTAACATTCAGCCTGTCGTGTGGAGATTTTTTCCATTTGGACAAGGTAATTTTTTTTGCATTTTGCAGTTTGGTAAAAATAAAACACTGGATCATTTGATGAAGGGCTAACAGAGATAAAACTCAACCTTTTCCCTTCCATTGCTTCACCCCTAGAACATACGGGTTTGGTATAATCCTTAACTGTTTCTCTTTTCTCTTTTTCTCCTCTTCATGAAATTTTACAAAATTAATGCCCATCTTCACTGGCTTCGCCTCAAGAGCCTTCTGCTTTTCTATCTGTTCTTGTTTGAAAGATTTCAGAACTTTCCTCAAATTAATCTTATGTTTGTTTGCCTCCACCTTCATATCTGCAATGACTTCTTTCTTGTGCTGCAAGAATGCTGCTTTTTCAACCTCAAATTTCTGTCTCACTTCTTCTCTCTTTTTCCATTAACATTTCGTTCTTTGCATCCTCAAAAATTTTCTCTTTGCTTGTCATTTTCTGCTTTGTCAGTCTTTGGTCATAGTCTATTTTCAGCTCTTCCATTAACCAACTGAATCGATCAATATCTTGCAACTTAAAGTATTTCAGCAATTTGTATCTTTTTTCTATCCTTTGGAAAGTGTGATGTTTTGCTTTTTTGTTCTGGAAAAAAACACCCCAAGATTCAAAGTCTAAAAACCTCTGAATGAAAGTCTAGTTAAAACCCATTTCTTAGATCTCACAAATATTCCTCCAAGCTTCACCATATGAAATACTTTAATTATAAAATACCGGCACATCATCAGCATTTTTTTCCATGTATAAATCTAGTAAAGAGATCAGCTGCAAGTTGCTTTCTCATCATCTACCAGTATCATAAGCCCCAAACGCCTTACATAAGTAGGTGATTTTATCACTTTAAATTCTTTACAAGTACCATTTGACAGCTTTACAGTGGGCTTTTGAATACATTTAGACAAATGAAAAAAAAAAAAACTTTCATTTTCAATGTGCCACAATGTGTTTCTACATCAAAACTTGTGCAAATTTTGTTATATTTCTCCATATTTGAAACAACTGGAACATAATAAAGCTAAATTACCTGTCGATTTTTTTCAGAGAACATCATAGCATATCTAATTTTCACTGTAAGGTAGGCAACTGAAAATAGACCGAAGTCCATCTTTTAGTATCACAACCCAAGTCATTCTTTCTTAATTCTGCCCTTCAGCAATGTATTGTAGGTATAGATCTATTCTTCATTACAGGATGACATGTTTTCAAGACCTTGAGGATGAAGGGTTTAGAAAGCATAGCGGGAAAAGGAGAAAATGCTGGTAACCACCATTTTCTCCTTTTCTCAAAATGTTTTCTGCCTTCTGCAGAGAGAAGTTCATTTATTTCAGCCATGTCTTATGGCAATATCCAAATACTTTAGTGTGGATGAATCTGAAATATTTTCATCTGGCAGAAAAGAAAGAACTCTTTCAAGCAGACAGTGTATTATAAACATGACAGATTTGATGTTTCTGTGTTTGGTTTTCAGATTTATTTCACATCTTCGTAGGAAAGACATGTGCCCCCCTCCACATCTTTACCTCATCAAACAACATAGATACACCATAAATATATGATTAAGTTTAAAGTTTTGTGATCTGGTACAAAGACACAGTTATACATCTACACTTGTTACTACTTTCATGAACAGCTCGTGATATATTTATACAACAACACTAAATCAATAATTGTGTAAGTTTGTATGATACTCACTCATTTTCTCATAATTAAGACCATGGCCTGCCTTTTGGAACACCTTGTCCTGTACTTTCATATGCTGGTGTTCTAACTTCTCCTTCTGAAATAAGACCAGTATCATGGCTTTAAGACGGACAAGAGTCAAGTACATTCAACTGCTGAATGAACACTCATATTTGACACATACCACAAGCTGGTGCAAGTGACACAAAGGAGACACTGGTATTCAAAAGAATTGAATTTGTCTAGCTATGAAAACATTGTGGTATAAGGAGCAAATGGCTTGTTACTAACAGTTCCTCCAATTCCCATAATCTTTTCAAACTTGTCTAACTAAAGGGCACAAAAGCTTATTTGTACATGTACATGTGAACATCTTTTGAAAACATGGCTGGGCAAGAACAAACTAAAACAATGTAGTTTTGGGAGTAATTTTGTTTAATCCTTTTACCACACAATCTCAAGTTAACCCTTTACCACACAGTGACGACTTTTGACGACCCTGGAAAGAAACCTTTTGAAAACATTGTGGGAAAAGGAGAAAATGCTGGTTACCAGCATTTTCTCCTTTTCCCACAATGTTTTCTACCCAATCAATAAACAATTGCACCATTTGAGCCACAATGAAATTGTCATCTGCAAATGGTTTCAATTTGGACAGGGCTAAAATTTTGTCGTCTGGTAAAGGGTTAAATGACTCTGAGGAAGAAACCATTTAAAAAATTGATGGTCAGCAGTATTTTCTCCTTTTCCCAAAATGTTTTCTAACTTTCAGAGACCAGTCCCATTCTTTAAGCCATATTGGTCCTGTTGTCTGTATATGCTTTCAATTTGGGGTAAGTCTCTTGTCTGTTAACCCTTTATAACACGACAAAATTTTAGCCTTGTCCAAATTGAAAGCATTTACAGACGACAGTTTTAATGTGGCTCAAATGATGCAATCTTGCTTTGATAGGGTAGAAAACATTGAGGGAAAAGGAGACAATGCTGGTTACTAGCATTTTCTCCTTTTCTGACAATGTTTTCAAAATGCCTCTTCTACAGGGTCGTGAAAACCTGGGATTGTTTGGTAAAAGGTTAAAGAGTTTAGAAAATTTTCACTTTTGTTAAATTTTCAAAATCCTGTCTTCTCGAAGGCACAAAAAGTCTTTAACAGAGGCACAAATGAAATTATGTTTTCATTCTGTCAGCTACATGCACCAACTTTCGACTACCAAGAGGAAAAAGGCTTTTGAAAAACATTGTGGAACAAAAAGAAAAAGAAAATGCTAGTAAGGCAGCATTTTCTACTTTTCCAACTATGTCTTCTATCTTCTCAAGGCCAAACTTCTTCGTTTTGACTGCCTTTAATTTGCATTCCGCAAATGCTTTCCATTTGGACCATTTTAACCCTTTACCACACAATGACGACTTTTAACACCCCTGATAGAGAAGGCTTTTGAAAACATTGTGGGAAAAGGAGAAAATGCTGGTTAACAGCATTTTCTCCTTTTCCCACCATGTTTTCTACCCTATCAAAGAAAAATCATTTCATATGAGCCATGTTAAAACTGTCATCTACAAATGCTTTTAATTTGGACAGGTCTAAAATTTTGTCGTGTGGTAAAGGGTTAAGATTTTGTCGTTTGATAAAGAGTTAAAAAACTGGTTCCATTTGTATAGTACTTGAATAATTATTGAAATCATTCAAAGACTTGTTTTAAACCCATTAGCAGATGGCAAAAGTTTAGACCTGTTCAAACTAAAAGCAGTCATAGATGACAAGAAACACCCTCTGGGTTTAATAGGGTAAACAGGGTTTACTATACAAGGGCAGAAAACGTTGTGGAAAAAGGAGAAAATGCTGCTTTCCTTCTTTTTACCACAATAGTTCCAAAACTGTCTTTTGTCAGGTTTAAACCTAGAATGTTTACTTATACTTACAGAGGTTGCATACGCTACTGTGAACAATTTCCTCAAGTCAGGAGGATAACTGAAAAAAGATAGACATCAGTAGAGTTCTTACTTTCCTTTACTCTTTATCACACAATCCCAGGTTTAAACAGCCCTGAGAAAGAAGCCTTTTGAAAACGTGGGAAAAGGAGAAAATGCTGGTAACCACCATTTTCTCCTTTTCCCACAATGTTTTCTACCTTATCAATTGCAAAAATTACCATTTCAGTTACATTTAATTTGTTGTCTGATTATGTTGTCCAGTCACAAATTTTGTTGTTTGGTAAAGTGTTCACTCCTTTAGACTTCTCCATATTAAAAGCATCTAAAAGTAACATGGCTAAAAGAATGAAACTGAACTTTAAAAAATAGCAAATAAATCATACATTCATGACAATTAAAAGCATTTGAAGGCAACAACTTAATTGTGGCTGAAATGACGAGATTTGTCTTGGAAAGGTTAGAAAACATCGTGAGAAAGGAGGAACTGGTGGTAATCAGCTCTTTCTGCTTTTCCTAAAATATTGTCTAAGCCCTTTTCCTTAAGATCATTAATTCTTTACCACTCAATAACATGTTAGACTTGTTAATTTTCAAAGCTTTTGCAGAAGAATTAAATGTACCTGAAATGATGGGATTTGTTTTGGGACTTTATCAAAAGTTAATAAAGAAATGAATAATTCCATAGCAACCTAAAACTTGCAGTAATGTATACCATACTGACTATCTTTTGATGAGCCACGATTGATTGATGAAATTCACATAAAGGAAAACAAGTTATCTGGTTACATTTTTGGACAGGAAAAACTAGAGCTGTCACTGAATGTGACTTAATACCCCCGCCAGCGCTTTGACAGAAACAGGCAATTGAACAAAAAATTTTCAAGGGGAGATTACCCTTGAATCATAGGGAGTAGATGATTGAAAACTGCGTCTTGCACAACTTTAATATATGATCAATATATGTGCAAAGTTTCAATACAATTGAGCTGAGCCCCAATAGCTCAGTCGGTAGCGTACAGGACTTGAGAACAGGGGGTCGTGAGTTCGATCCCCGGCTCGGCCAACTTCTTTCCGAGGATTGATGATCGTCATTGCGACAGGATTCATTCCTCTCTCACTGCTGACCGTTGTTTCGACGATGGTTATGTGGGAAAGCAGCCAGTGGCTTGGACAGAATATTGTGCGGAGTACTGGTAAAAGAAACTTCAGGAAAGCATGGATAGGTGCACTGGCCGCCGCGATATAACTGAAATAATGTTGAAAACAGCGTTAAACACCATACAATCAATACAATTGAAGGAAAACTGTAGGAGGAGTTTGCGACACAAAATTACTAGTATATTGTACACAGACAGACACACGGACGGACGGACAGACAGGCTGATTCCAGTATACCCCCGAAAACATTCGTTTTGCGGGGGTAAAAAAAAAGTGTCAAGTTCAAGGGGAGATAATTCCTCAACCAGGAGGAGTTGACACTTGAAAATTGCGTCTTGCAAACCTTCAATATATGATCAATAGAAGTACAAAGTTTCAATACAATTGAAGGAAAACTGTAGGAGGAGTTTGTGACACAAAATTACTAGTATTTTATAGACAGATGGATGTTAAGAAAAAAAAAGTGTCAAGTTCAAGGGGAGATAATTCCTCAACCAGGAGGAGTTGACACTTGAAAATTGCATCTTGCAAACCTTCAATATATGATCAATATATGTGCAAAGTTTCAATACAATTGAAGGAAAACTGTAGGAGGAGTTTGCAACACAAAATTAGTAGTATTTTGTATGCAGACGGACACACGGACTGACACACGGACGGACCCACAAATTAGTACTTTAGTGACTACGACTTACGTGCCTTTTACCCTTGTGTGACTTCGGATTTATGTGGCTTTTGAAGCTGTTCTTACGAAAAGGTAGTTAAGTGACTTGATTTCACTAATTAAGGAGACTAGACACAAAACGACCTATTCTGCAGTATTACTATTATTATTATCGGTTTTGATTAAAAAGACTGATGAATGCACTCTTTTTGTAATTAAACACACTGTATAGCTCTACTTGACTGAAAATCCCCTGTGTCTCTCCTGTAAACCACAGTGCAAATCCACCAACATCCACAGTACGCCTCTGTAAACCCCAGTATGAATCCACTGACACCAACAGTACATCAATGTGTCCCCTTGACAGTTACATAACACCTTTAACTTTTCAAGATCTACGATTCTTTTGAGAGAACTATAGCATATTTATCAGTTTTCTTGTGTCACAAAATTAAAGCTTGAATTTGCCTTCAATAATTAGAGAAAATGCTTTTCAAAAGAAGTCAAATCCGGCGACAAAAATCTGTAACATCATAAATCTCTACATATTTCTTTTGCCTTAGTATTATTTAGCAAGAACTATCTTTTTTTTGTTAGAGACATCTATTGCACTTTTCCAATAAGCAGTTCTATTCCCTTTGTTCATACTGAAAGTGTCAAAAAGTTAAAATTCTGCAAACAGATTAAAGTGTTTATGTCATTTGTGCGGGTATGTCTGAAAAAAAAAAAAAAAACACAAAATCTCCACGAAAATAGTGTTGGCATAATAGGTGAAATTGTTGAAGCATTAAGGGTCAGTGCTTAACGGGGATGTCTGTGGGGTACTTGGGCGTACTGTGGGCATTCACAGGGGACGTCAGTTGGGGTACTGGGGATACTATGGGAGTCAGTGTTTTATGCACCAAGGTGTCTTTTTGCAAAACGCATCGGTGCTTAAAAAAAAAAAAAAAAATAGTAGCCGATTATTTTCAACATATTCTTACACACACCCCCCTTCTCTCTATACAAGGAGAGAGAATATGTAAAGCTAAAGCAGTTGGCATACTGAAAAACAGATTATAGTATCATTTCTGTTTTGTTTGTTTGTTGGGGGAAGGGGGGGAAGAGAGAGTGTGTCAAATTGGTGTTGGAGTTCACCCCTGAAAAAGTCAACCTACAAATATAGCATGATCCCTGTAAAGCCCTCACCTCACTAGTGAGGAGGGAGTATAATAACAGCCAATTGCAAGTAAAGCCCAGTTTTCAGTTTCCAATGAGTGGGCTTTGTTCAGAGAGAGAGAGATTGATTTGGGACATGTTAGAAAAGTATAAAATATAAAATTAACACTGTAGTGCATTAAATTTGAAATGTTTAATCTCGTCATATCTTAATTATACCACCAACAGCAGAGAACCACAAACAGCAGAGAACTATTCCTAAACAAGAATGTGCATACAAAAAAGCATTCACACAATTTCCTTTAACTCTTTACCAATTGAAAAAATTTCAGACAAGTCCAAACTGAAGGCATTTGCAGATGACTAAAGCACTGCTACTTAAAAATTACAATCTGATTTGGGATGGGAAGAAAAAAATTTGGGTTAATAGGAGAAAATGCTGGTTACCAGCATTTTCTCCTTTTCCCACAATGTTTTCTGAAGGCTTTTTTTCTCGGGACTGTTAAATTAAAATCGGATTTGGGATGGGTAGAAAAAATTTGGGGTAAAAGGAGAAAGTGCTGGTTACCAGCATTTTCTCCTTTTCCCATGTTTTCTGAAGGCTTTTTTTTCTCAGGGTCGGTAAAAGCAGTGATTGTGTGGTAAAGAGTTTAATATATTATGATGTGAAAAATTAGATATTACCATTCTGATTTGTAAAATCTTCACTTTTTTTTTATCATTGTTGTTAAAATCCAACAAACAATGGACTAAACGTACTTGCAGTTTGTTTTTAGCTCTTGTGACCTACTAATATGACAGAATGAAACAATTAACATAGTTTCTGGATAAGACCATCCCTGGACTAATCTACAATGTTTGGTTTAACTCCACTGTTTAACCCTTTACCTCACAATCCGGAGTTTAAACCATCTTACTAACATGAAAGTCCATAACAAACAAACATGAAAGTTCGTAACAATTGCATAGCTGAAGTACAAGCCATCCTTGACCGGATTCGAACCCAGAAAGCCTGGGTGAAAGACCTATGCCTTAACCACTGACCTAAAGAGAATTCTCCCTAATGCAGTGGTTAGGTGTTTATTTAAATGGGAAGAAGCTATGAAGGAAGGAAGGAGTGACCTCCCATAACAACGGCCTTGAGGTAGGCTTAAGAAAACATTGTGGAAATGGAGAAAATGCTGATAACACCAGTATGGACCGTCTGCAAGCTGTAGGCGAATCCATAATAATTATGTCCTATCTTTCGACGGGCTTATTAAAAAAAAAAAAAAATTTACAATAAACTGCAATGCACAAAATGTCTGTAATTATCAAGGCCTGTTAGACTGCATGAACTGGAAAGAAGATCAGCACCATAATGATCATCTTTGTTTCTAGGTATTCCTTCAAACTTTGGAATGAAATACCCATATTAATATTGTTGATATCATTCATGCATATCAGGCAGTATGAATATAAATACAAATTGCTTCAAAAAAGAAATTAACAGATTTTTTAAGTGTAATTTAACTTGATTCAAGAAACATCAAACATTCCAATAAAATAAACTCAAACTTGAATTCCTAGGAAAGTGCAGAATTACATTCCTGTATGTGAATGATTCTGTTAAGCATCAGCCATTGAAACCATTTATTATTTCTTACAACAAGGCCATGATGGCCAGACCTGGGTCCAATTACAAATACGATTTAATTAATTGTCATTAATTAACACTTTTCTGTTAATTGAAAATAATTAGTAATCGATATAAAAATCAATTACTTTAACTGAAATTAATTAATTAAATGAATATAAAACGAAATCATTGACAATTAAATTCAACTATTTTTCGATTACATGTAGCAAACAGTGCAACAAATAAAACCTTGGCAAAACACAGATTTTTATGTAATTACCTTTACAACAACACAACAACACACCTTTAATTACACCCCAAGTATACACAGTATACAATAAGGGCAATATACAAAATAATGTATGAATGAAAATATAAAATACGACTTCCGAAAAAAATACAAAAAGTGGATGAGGGAGACGACTGACAGGGATGATTGAGAGGGATAGAGCCATTTACACGCACCTGCTGGTCACGTGACCTCACGTGGGGAAAAACAGGTCGCGTAAACCCCTACTTAAAAGCCGCAGGTAAGTTGTTTTTATTTTTCATAAGTAATGCTTGATCTATTACTAATATCACGTGGAGAAAAGGTGGAAAACAGACAGGGCTAGCGCCACTGTCCACATAGGGTTGTCAACAATGAGGCCAGCTCAGCCTGTTCTGTCGTCTGCTATGTATAAGTAAAATTACAGATTCGCCATTTTTTATGAAGTGAAATGAAACATGCCAGACTCCATAGAAATTAAAGAACATTTACATGGATATGTAGGGCTAATGGCTCAATAAAGAGGAATAAACGTAGGAATATTATGATACTTATACAAGATACGATCTTTTCTATATTTCTTATGTTGTAGGCCCCTGTGACATTTTCAAAAGTGTTATTTTAGCCGACCAATCGATTCAATTACACGTGTTTGCTGGCAGGTATGCGTGTTGTTACGGGAGACCACTCCTTCATGCATGGCTTCGTCCCGATTTAAATACAGTACCTAACAACTGCGTTAGGGAGATATCTCTTTGGCTCAGTGGTTATGGTATTGGTCTTTTAAACCTCAAAAAAGGAGGATCTTGTCTGCCGTGGGTTCGAATCCCGCCAGATACGGTTTGTACTGCCATGCATTTGTTCACTTGTTTCTTTGTTACGGACTTCGTTCATAAGAGTGTAGAAAAAAACGAGTGATTATGAATGGAATTCTTTTCACTTGTAAAAGGTTTGTTTACATTTACTAGTAATTGTATTTATGCAAATTGGGCGAAGGCCAGCTTGCGCTAACAAGAGCGCAGGCTAGCCCTCGTCCGCTCAGTGTGCACAGTACTACAAACAGAAATGATAAAGAAATTATATTGGTTTGTCACAGGGACTACAATACTACAAATTATATCCTTACAGTTACAGTTTGAATCGGACAGTGTTTTTGTAATCATGGGCCAGGAATATCTAGATAACATACAAGCACAGCAAATGCTGGTGGTCCAATATACTGACTTTGACCCCTCACCACACAGCAAAATCTCAGGACTGCTACAAGTGAAAGTACTTACAAGTAGAAATTTTAATGTCACTGGAACTGTGGGATTGTCTTTGGATGGGAAGAAAAACATTGTTGGAAAAGGAGAAAATGCTGGTTACCAGCACTTTCTCCTTCCCCACAATGCATTCAATAAGTGTAATTTTCAAGGTTCTTAACTAAACATGGGGTTTGTTGGGTAAGGGATTAAACTTTAACCAAATAGCAAAATTTTAGTCTAGCCCAAACTGAAAGCATTTACATATAACAAATATACATGCAATATTGCTAAAATGATTTTAGACAAGTCCAAGGTGAAAGAATTTGAATATAACAATTTTAGTGAGGCTAGAATGATTTTTGGTCTGGCCCAGATCCAAAGCATTTCTATATAACATATAATGTGACTAAAAAAAAAATTTTTTTTACGGTGGCCCAAATTGAAAGTATTTTGCATATAAAAAATATAATGTGGCTGAAATGATTTTAGACTGGTCCAAACTGAAAACTATTTGCAAGACAGCAGATCAGATGTGGCCATAGGGATGAGGCCTGACATTGTTACCTGGGAGTTGAAATTCACACTTGCTTGTCACCTACAGATGTGTTACCGGACCATTGATGAATGTTAGACTGTTTAACTGCCTTAACCCTTTACAGAACAACAAAAATATAGACTTGTCTAGAATCACAGAATTTGCAAATGACAAACAGAAATGTAGCTAAAATGCTGGAATTCTTTGAACGGTCAGAAAACATTGTGGGGACAAGAGAAAAAGCTAGTTACCAGCATTTACTCCCTATCTTACAATCTTTTTAAAATATGTATGTCATGGACGTCATATGTAAGGATTGTGTGGTAAAGGGTAAATCAGTAGTACATTCATCATGTTTGTGTTTTACATTTCACTGAATAAGTACTTTCTTCTTTAAATTTGTACTAAATGATAAAATATTGAACTAGACCAAATTTAAAGCTTTTACAGATGATAAATGTAACTCCAATCATAATTTCTGTCATGAAGAGAGAAGAAAACAAAACCGAAAAAGGAGAAAATGCTGATTATCAGCATTTTCTCCTTTTTCTGCAAAGTTTTGCAAAGCCATTATTGACATGAAAGTCATTATGTAGACACAGATTAATGTATGTATAGAAAAAAATCCGGGCACTGGTTTCAGAGAAGAATTTTGTAATTATGTTTTTGCTGTGCACCCCCCCACCCCTTTTGGCCATCACAGTGGCCATGTTTTTTAATTGATTTCTTTTGGCCATCACAGTGGCCATGTTTTTTAATTGATTTGATTTGCACAATCTTGGCAGAAAGTCACCAACAATGAGGTCAACCAGACCATACAAAGTCATGACAAATAAAATCCAGTAACTATGTAGCCATCTGGGAAATTGGCCAACCCCACTCCCCACCGTCCATGTTTTTTGACAGACCAAAATGATTTAACGAATTACTTAGATATTCCCAAAAGGAAGGTTCTTGTTAATTTATTTCAAACTTTCCCCCACAGTTTCAGAGAAGACGCAATTTTGGAGAAGACAACTTTTTAAAGTTTCACTATATAGCCTTATGTTAAAGAACCATGCCTCCTTGCGGCCATGTTTTGAACAAATATGGTTGATGGTCATCCAAAGTAATATTCTTACCACATTATTTCAATTTTTCTTTCACTCTATGGCCTTTCAAACTAAACCACTGCCCCCTGGTGGCCATGTTTTTTGACAGATCAAATCAATTTGAACATATTTGGTAGAGGGTCTCCAAAGAAATATTCCTGCAAAATTACTTTTTTAATTTCTTTTCTCTATAGCCCTAATAAAATAAACTCCACCTCCAGGGGGCCAAGTTTTTTGACAGATCAAAATCATTCAAACAAACTTGAGGTTTTGGAGATTTTTCTTTTTTTTTTAATAGCCCTATTCAAATACCCCCCCCCCCCCCCCCCCGCGCCAACGTTTTTAGCAGATCGAAATCATGTGATCAAACATAGTAGACGGTTACCCAAGGAACATTCCTGCCAAATAATTTCTAAATCACCAAAGCAGTTTCAGAGATTTTTTAATTCTTTTCAAAATTTCACCTTTCGGCAACCACAATTTTGGATGGAATTTAATTTTCTGAACGATTTTGAAAGAGTTATACCCAAGGATCACTTCTGTGAAGTTTCATTACAATTGGCCCAGTGGTTTAGGAAATGGTTGAAAAAGTTGTCGACGACAAACGACGGACAGAACTGACCACAGTATCTCAACCTAAGCATTTCATGCTCAGGTAAGCTAACAAGAGGGCCATGATCGCCCATGCAAGTGCTCAGGTGTAAAGAAAGTCTGCAACAATAAATTCAGTGATATAACCACAGTCACTGTCGTTTGATCTTGTTCATGTTGCTGATCTTTTTAATAATTAGACTTGTTTTTCGCATCCACAGGGCCCCATTTTCCTTTTTGCTTCTTTCAATGGCAGATTTTACGGCATCTTGTCTTGGTGTAATTCCAGCGTCCAAGTAACATCTAAAGTATTTCTTTATTTCTGCTACTTCTTTGTCACTCCATTTTTGTCTAGTACTTTTGGTGACTTTTCTCCTCTTATGACGGGGAGCGCCTTCATCACTGTTATCTTCTGATGATGTTTCCTCATTTTCCCTGAAATACAAGAAGGTTTTTTTCTTCAAGACTGTAAATTATAGGGCAAGCAACTTTATCTCATCAGCATTGCAAAGGAGGTTTCATTCCAATACTTTTAAAATTGGGCATAAAATATGTGCCACAAACTAAGTCTCATAAACCGTTCTATATCATAGGTCCCCTAATTTTGTCCATATGAAGTCTTTTACCCATAAATAAGTCTCTGAAGTTTAGACAAATTGAAGTCTCTTAAACCTGTTCAAAATATTGGTCCCCTAATTTTGTCCGTATGAAGTCTCATTCATATACCAATCAAGATGTCTCTTAACTCTTTACCACACAATCCCAACTTTTAATGACCCTGGAAAAGAGGCCTTTTGAAAACAATGTTGGAAAAGGAAAAAAATGCTGGTAGCCAGCATTTTTTCCTTTTCCACAATGTTTTCTATCCTATCAAAGTCAAAAATCATCATTTGGGCCACACTTATTTTGTCATCTGCAAATACTTTCAAATTGGACAAGTCTAAAATTTTGTTGTTTGGTAAGGAGTTAAGGTTATAGACAAGTAGAAGTCTCTTGAATCTTTCCAAATAATTGGTCTCCTAATTTTGTCCATATGAAGCCTCATTAATCTACCCAAAAGAAGTCTCCTAACGTTATAGACAATTTGAAGTCTCTTAAACCTGTCCAATATATTCATCTCCTAATTTTGTCCATATGAAGCCTCATTAATCTACCCAAAAATAGTCTCTTAACGTTATAGACAATTTGAAGTCTCTTAAACCTGTCCAATATATTTATCTCCTAATTTTGTCCATATGAAGCCTCATTAATCTACCCAAAGAAAGTCTCCTAACGTTATAGACAATTTGAAGTCTCTTAAACCTGTCCAATATATTTATCTCCTAATTTTGTCCATATGAAGCCTCATTAATCTACCCAAAAATAGTCTCTTAACGTTATAGACAATTTGAAGTCTCTTAAACCTGTCCAATATATTTATCTCCTAATTTTGTCCATATGAAGCCTCATTAATCTACCCAAAGAAAGTCTCCTAACGTTATAGACAATTTGAAGTCTCTTAAACCTGTCCAATATATTTATCTCCTAATTTTGTCCATATGAAGCCTCATTAATCTACCCAAAGAAAGTCTCCTAACGTTAGAGACAATTTGAAGTCTCTTAAACCTGTCCAATATATTTATCTCCTAATTTTGTCCATATGAAGTCTCGTTAATCTACCAAAAAAAAAAAATAATAATAATAAATAAATAAAAGAGTCTCCTACGATTAAAGACAAAAGAAATCTCTTAAACCTGTCCAAATTATTGGTCTCCGACTTTTGTCCATAATTATTCAGACTCATTAATATACCCATAAAAAAGTCTCCTTAGGTTACAGACAATTTGAAGTCTCTTAAACCTGTCGAAATTATTGGTCTCCGACTTTTGTCCATATGAAGTCTCATTAATCAACTAATAAAGATGTCTCTTAAGGTTATAGACAACTGAGGTCTCTTGAACCTGTCCAAAATATTGGTCTCCTAATTTTGTCAATATGAAGTCTCATTAATCTACCGATCAAGATGTCTCTTCAGGTTATAGACAATTTGAAGTCTCTTGAAACTACCCAATTTATTGATTACCTAATTTTGTCCACGTGAAGCGACATTAATCTTCCCATGAAAAAAAATGTCCTACAGTTATAGACAATTTAAAGTCTCTTAAACCTGTCCAAATTTTTGGTCTCCTAATTTTGTCCATATGAAGTCTCATCTATCAATCCATAAGGAAGTCTCCTTAGATATGAAATACTTAGTTTCATATGCATTTCTAGTATTACCATTACATTATGTGATTAGTATCTTTTCATCGCGTTTGGTCTACAGAACTGGGAAAATTCAGAGATGTCTCCATATACATTACTGATGACTCCACCATTCCCCCCCCCCCTTTAATAACTTGGCCAAATTCTGTGAAGTTGTTATTTAAAACAAAGTCAAGCTTGCACTATAATTTTCATAATGCAAATGGAAAATAAATATTAACCTATACAATGTTTTCAAAGCTTTATGTACGTAAGTGAAATTAGTTTAAATTAACCCAACTGCTAATCGAAAGCCGAAGTGCTTTGCCATTTACATAAAACTTGATTGGTGCTTGATAGTCAAATATCCCCAAAACAAAAGATCAATAATATCAACGGAACCCTTCATATTATCTATGAAAACCAGTTTTTGGCAAAGCATGTGGTCCAAGAAGGCTATGAGCACAATTGTCCTGGAAAGTTTTAGAGTTTAAACATTATGTATGTATTAAACTTCTCCCTTCCATTATACAGTTTTGATGGTGACCAAGATATCAATAAGATGAACATTCAGCCTTACTTTAAAGATCAAGCTAAAACATGTCCTCAAGAGCCTTTAGATTCCAGAATACCCACTTCAAAACTTTGTTTGAAGAGGGCTGTCACAAGCGTATTTTGGTTAGCTGAGAAGGCCTGTGTCTCTGATATCGAGCCACAATTGCATGGGGCAGCATCAAGGTAGTTAGCTTACCAAGGTTCAACATCACTGACACTGCATTCAATCGGCAATTCTGTGCTACCACATGCCATTTCTGTGCTACCACATGCCATTTCTGTATCAGACTCAGGTGTCCATCCATGATGCTCAGCTAGTAATTCTGCAATAATAAAGAGGTACATTAAATCCATGACCTACGCCCTATTCATATCAACATTACAATATGTTTATATGAGGTAAAAACCACCAACCCACCACAGGACAGCTGGATAACCTCCCGAAACGAAAGTTATTGCTATGACTGGGACTCAAACCAGTGCAGTAAAAAATCTTTTGTACATAATTCACATGTACCGCAGATCTCAAATTTTCATAAAATTCTCTTACATGACAAAATACCTGTTCCAATGGCATAGTTTGATTTAAGGAACCAAGTTTTCACCAATTTTGCGAGAAAATTTGGTCCTAATCACAAATGACTTTGTTTTTAAAATTCAAAAGAAGTGGAAGCCATCACTAAATAAGAACTAGAACTGTCACACATGTCACTAAAACCCCCATCTACTTCTTTGTCACTGTATAAAAGTATGTTCTAAATGTTAAGAGCAGTAGTGATTGATTGGTGTTTTATGCTGCTTTCAACATGATTTCAATCATATCACTGCGACAGTTCACTTACGTGTTTCCAGGGTTTCACCAGTACTGGGCTGGGGCTATGCAGTGTCTAGCCCAAGGACACTCCAGTGGTTAAGAGCAGTATTACTCGAAAAAATTGACCTGAAATTGACCTTTATGGAAAGAATAATTAGAGAATGAATATTCTTATCATCGCGTAAACGCGGACGTTACGGAAATTCTATTAACGGTAAATGTCGGGTTTGACCCTTTCGATGCCGTAGTCATAATAAGAAAATTTCGCGAATGACATGGATCAAGATCAGACACAGAAAATGCATCTTAATGTCATTCGCCACGTTTTACCTATTCAAACCAACAAAATCATGTTTATTTCGAGTATATATAGTATTCTTTAAAGCATCATAAATCTATTAGTCGCAAAAAAAGTTGAAAATCGTTCAAATATTTCCGCATTTAGACGACAGTAGCCGAAGCAAGGTTTGGACAATAATTCAAGCGTGTAATATATGGTAATAGAGGTCATTTATTTCATGTCAATCTGTTCAAGTAATAACTATGATTAAAGTAAATGGAGAAATATTCTGAACAAAACTCAAGATGATTCAGATAGTATGTTTTCATAATCTATCAAATGAGAAAGACATTGAAAGAAATGTATGATACAAAGTTTTGTGCATTCTATGTAAAGGGCCAATAACTGTTGTAACAGGACAAAAACCATTTTAATCCCTAGCACATTGGTTGACTTGTCGATATAATATCCTGTAAAATTTCAGGTCTCCAAATTTGCAACAAAAGATCATGTGACAGAGAAACAGATGGACAAATAACAAATATTCTGTTTCTCACCTATACAGGGGGGTTGAAGCATCTATTTGTGCATATCATAGTTAAATAAAAATCCAATTCCTGTTAAACATTATTAATAGTAACACAAGTCCATTTTTAGTAACAACCATTTTTAGTCTCACTGGCACTGAACTTGACAAATCACATCCCAACAGCTCTTCAAAGCTTTATCTTCACACATGATATATTATGCTGCAAGCCTTATAATTATCATTCCTGACAAAAGTTAGTCAAAAAATTCCATTTTGGGGACGACAGTAACCAGTAACAAAACAGTGACCATGACAAATCAGACACAAACATCCAAGCTTTATGTTCACACAAGGATTATATGTCCATTCCTGAGAAAAAATTAAGAGAATTCCATTTTGGAGACAGTAAGCAGTAACAAATGAAAAGATGTCCCGTAATTGGTGTAACTACAATAAATTTAAAAATTTGAAACTGTCAGACCCTAAGAATACTTAAGGAATCAATTCCTTCTTCGGGTCCAAAACTAAGCCAAAATACAATAAATTGTCAGAATTAGAGGCTGATGAACAATCAGGAGTAGGCAATCGGTTGCCAACAACCCTGGGTCAGACAGTCTAATTATTGAAGAATGTGACAGAACACAATTTGTATCAACATCCTCCAACCCTGGTCAGCTTCTATTGTTCATGAAATTGAGAGTTCAGTACCTGAGACTTCATTGTTCACAAAACAGTTCATTTCAGTTTGATGTTTGAGTGTTATTGCAAGGATTAATATCAGAGTAATATAGATAGCACATAATGTGTTATCACACAGACATATAATGATGTACACAAACATATACAGCAACACAGTAAGTTTTTCCCAAAATATGGCCTTTGTCCCACGTTTTTTCTCCTTTTGACCAGCATCAAATCATCTTCCCCAAACCCTAAAAAAGAAACCCTACCTTTACCTCATAGAAGCCGGTTAAAGGCTCTGAAACTGAAGACTTTTGAAAATAATGAGAGACAAGAAGAAATTGCTCTATCAGAAAGCATTATATATCCCTGGTTTGAATGTATTTTACCAGAAGTTTCAAATGGGAGAACCCCCTAAACACTAATTTTTAGGACGGACCAACTGACAGCCTGATCAACTTACCGACACAGCAATTCCAGTATACCCCCTAAAAAATTTGTTTGCTGGTGTGTAATTATTTTATCTGAATTTACAAATCAGCAGCTCACCAGCTACATCAATATTCTCCAAGTTCTGTCCTTTGAACTTTCCAGTCAGATTGAGGTCTTGGATCATCAGCAATTTGGAGATGTAGACTCTTTCTACCATCCCAGACATTTGCCGATAAGCTGTGTTGTGAACAGACTTTGTGTGCCCCAAGTGCTTGCACACCCAGTCCAACTGATATTTGTCTAGACCCATGAGCTGAAAGAATAAAACAAACCAACAAAAATTTAAACGAAAGATGTTTGTAAAACACTTATGGCCCCCATTTAAAAAGGGAGCAAGCTGGCCCCAAAATTTTGGGAGAAGTGACTTCTCCCTCCAAGAACAATAGGGAGAAGTTTCATGAATCAAGGAGAAGTCAGAGTTTGACAGTCTTAATGGACAAATAAATGTACTCTTCTTTTGCAAGTGATGAATATCAGGAGGATTAAATTTTTTAGGATGCAAGAAATTGAAAGATGCTTTCGAACTACTATTGTCATTTTGGTATAATGTTCACATTCTCTTGTTTGATTTGTGACTAAAATAAGAAGGAATGAGTAAATGATGTTCTACTCATTTTCCTTGAACAAACATGGTTAACCCTTTCCCAAACGACAAAATTTTGGACTTGACGAAATTCAAAAAGTTTGCAGACGATAAATTTAATGTGCCAAAAATGGTGATTTCTGTGTTTGACAGGGTAGAAAACATTGTGGGAAAGGAGAAAATGCTGATTTCCAGCAGGGATTGTTTGGAAAAGAGTTAAATAGTTTAATGCTCTATTTGACTTTGCCTCAAGTAGAAAAATAATCACAATTTCAAGGTTGTTCTTATCTAAATTGAATCAACAGAGCACACAGTGTGGATCAAAGATCAGACTGCTCTTTTGTGCAGCCTGATCTTGAACCACACTGACCACTTTTGCAATTACAGGGTGAAAGGTGCTTAGAGGGTTCTAAAAAAGTATCTCATCAACTAGTTTACTCTAAGCACAGAAATCTGACCATATGGGTTTTGATTGCCTAGTAATTTTGACCACAATAATGCATAGTCACATTTAGCTTTAAACCCCAACTTTTCTAATCAGTTACAAAAAAAAATGTCCTGAGTTATGACAAAAGATAAACCACCTCCCCACTGTGTTAATATCCTAAATCAATTTTGATCTAAAAACAAATTTTTAGAGTTTTTATTATGGGTCAAAAGAAATTCAAATACTTTACATGGTACACAGAGTCATACTATCTATTATGGACAATAAAAAATTGTACACAACCATTAAACTGATGGAGGAAAAGGAGTACAGCATAACCATTCTAAAAATAGACAGCTGAAACTGGAAAACCTTACAAGGTACACATAGTCATTCTATCATAAAACATTGTGCACATATCCATTCTAAAAATAGACTGTTAAAACCATAACACTGCAATGTGTTAGGTTACCCATATAAGAAAGGCAAAATATTATTTTCGGGATTGTTTGGTCCTTTGGATTACCATCGATTGTTGTAAGTTATTTAGAATATTTTTAATGAATATCTCCAGCTGTAAGAAGTAATAGTTCTGCTTTGTTTTACAACTAATTGTGTCTGGAGAATCAGTATTGGTTTACTGATGTCATTTAGGCAAATTAGCAGACGCTTTACATGTGGAAGAAAAGACAAGCATTCATGGAATAAAGGGTTGGATTTAGCGAGTCAGTGACAGATAAGGATCGTAAGACTCTGATGTCATGTGTAGCCGACCATGTTAATTAGGGATAACTGTCATCACCCTTTGTCTTAGATTAACTTAAATGTCATGAATGTTATATGATCATGTCAGGAAATTTCAGGCCAAAGTTTTTTCGCTGTGGAAGCCTGACGAGGCGAAGTCAAGCTATTGAACGTGACTTCTTCGCCTACATCACCCTGCAGCTTATTCCCTGAGATATAGAAATGTTTTAAGTAAAATGGCTTTAACTCAACTAAAAATTATTTTATGGTAACCAAATAAAAGCCTGATCTAGATTGTCTTATAACATCTGTATGCCAAACAACATTTCAATATGTGCACAGGCTGCAGAGATATTAAACAGAAAACTATGAAGTTGGGGGCATTATTCTGTCCAAAATGGTTTGATGGTAACCAAACAAGATCTTGACCAATATATTGTCATGATGTATTAGTGTGGTGGAGCAGAGTTAAGGATGTACTTTCTAACCTGTGTAAGAGTTGCCATGTATTTCCTCATTGTCACACTTGTTATTCTACCCGGTGCCTTCAACGAAACTTCATCACACACACTTTTGAGGCTATCGTATGCTCGCACATACTGGTTCCCTGGATGGCAAAATAAAAAACAGTTCCATTTGATTGGTGCATGGGTGACAAATACAAACAGCAAAGGTTTTAGCAACAGGTCCTTGGTCACTGGATCGCTCACAAGAGTTAAAGTGTTTTGTCTGAAACCAGATAATTTGAACAGACAAATTTGAAAGTGAATATGGGAACATTCCTGCAAAATTAATTTAGCCTTATCCTGCTGAATAAATGAAGTGAAAATTTTTTGATAGTAAAAACCCAAATTTTGCTTTTTTCAAGGCGATTTCTTTAGAAAAACATGTCCTTGCCGGACACTGTAGATCAGAGATGAGACTGCATGTTCTGCATGTTTCAAAAGGTCGCGATCAGCAGCATAAAGGTTAAAAGTCCCTCTTGGGGTTTCTAAGAATTTTTTTTTTTAAGTTTTGCTACATGATCTTGACATAAACAGAATGATTTTTCTTCAACCTTGGAAATCTTATGAAGTTTGATTTTGATGGGGCCAGCAGGTTTATCCAAGTAATTCGAAAATTATTCATGCACGAGGCAAAATGCACACAAGACAGACGCCAGCAGTCTTTCTGAAACACCATCGGTCAGACGGACATGTCTTGTAAGAGTCAGATTGTTCCATGAACATTCTTTAGTTCACAAGACCAACTATCCGGTAAAATCCGGAAATGAAATTGAGTATTCCTTTACAATAAACTGTGAACGTGTTTAGTTCATAATGTGTTTTCATTAAAATAACATCAAACAGTCAAATACTAATTTCAGAAAGACACAGGGCTTTCCTGTACTCTGCTCAGCTTCAATAGATCAATCAAAATTGTTGTACAAATTATTGATGCCATGTATTTGAATGATAATTTTTTCATTGGCGTATTGAAAATATGATACCCAATGAAATTACATGACATTTATGCCATTTCTGAATTTTCCATTCTCTACCACAAGATCTAAACGGTTGCATGAAAGAAAACCGAAGGATTGCATTGTAAAAATCTGTTATTGATAAAAGGATTTTGCTTTCATTTTGTGTATCGTCTTTATAATATCTGATAATCATTAATTTATTTATTTATTATGTTAAACTTGAAATACTATGCAGGTGCAAGGCCAGGTATCAAACATAAGGCTTAAAGCGAAGTTGTTCATGATAAGCAATTGCTTCTTTTGCCACAATCTTTTCAAAATGTTGACTTGAGATAGGGGAAAATTAGGTACTATGGGGCATATTGTTGTTGAAATCTTTCTTCAAGATTAAGTATCTTCCATGTTCAGTTATTCATTTACCTGTATTAGCAAACAGGTACTTGTTGCCCTTCTGTACCCCTGCAAGCAGTCTTGCCTCTGCGTTTGTAATATACTCCAATGATTTGTTGGCATCCTTTGGTACAATCACTGGGACTGGTCTTCCACGCTGAAATAAACATAAAAATAAAGCCAAATGACAATTGCATTAAAATGTATGTATGAAGAAGTTTCAGCTAATACATATGGAATATTATAACAGTCTGCATATCTGCGTGGTCGTATCATGTCGAGTTGCGTGTGTAAAGAGGGGGGTATCAAATGAAACCAAAGGTCAAATTTGATGCGCCCCTCTTTACACACACGAGACATGATCTGACCACGCAGAAACGTAGACTGTTGTAATATTCCTTTTGTTATACACCTACTAATTATAACCAAAAAATCAAAGAACTAATTTTATTTTGCATATTTGCAATATTTAACAATGGCAGATGAATATGAATATGCTATACACACGGTACTAGACTGATACAGAAAAAAATTCTGTAGAGCTGTATCGACGAGTAAGATAACGCCAATATTTTACTCAGATCATAGATAGGTATATAATAAAAAGAAAAAAAAAAAAAACTTATTCTCAAGCCCAGTTAAAGTATAGGAATATTTTATCAACCATTATTTAATACAAAACAGAAGGCCCAAGATGGGCCTTTATTGTTCATCTGATTACCCCGCTTCAGATTAAAACAGGACCTAGGTATGACGAAGACAAACATTCCAACATAGTTTTATCAAGATCCGATCAGCCCCTACGCTGTAAACATTCTAAGACTTGACCTAATGACTAGTTTTGCAATAAAAAAATTTAATCAACGAACGTCAAAGAATATTAAAGAATGTACCTTTCCTCTGATCATCACAAGACCTTGACTTTCAAGAAGGTGTTTCTCAACCTCTGTTAAGTCTTTTGAGACTGATAAATCTAAGTCACTGACAATCCTGCTTCTCTGTAAGTAGCTTTGGAGGCTTAAGTAGAGAAATCAAAATATCAGTTTGAGGCAAACAATGTATCACTTATCAGAGTCTATGTTGCATAATTTTATAATGCCTCTGTGACTTAGTTTCTGACCTAATGTGATCATTTACAATTTTGGCCCATGCTTCAGAGAAAATCATTATGAACTTTGATAACTGAAGCAAAATGTAACCTACAAAAGTACTCTGGTGATGATAATACTCAAGTGTGCAGAACAGCTTACACTTTTCTTTAAACTGTGTTGCCTAGACAGGCATTAAACATGGCTATCTGCATTAACTAATCCTGGAACATATAGAGTTTTGTTTGTATAAATTGAATTTTGTGAAATGTAGGAGTCAATTATCCTTATTCAAACTTACTCCAAAACTTCTAGTTCTCCAGAGCGGCGTTTGTTAAACAACAGAAGCCTTGTTTGGCAGAGCTGCACGAGTCTTGTATAGTTCTCAGGAGTCAGTTTTGTCCTCTCCAATTCTGAAACAAGATGTTTTGTCAACTTCTCCACATCCTCAGGTGCCGGAATCTCTTTCTTCTCTGTTAGCTGTCGAGTCTGCAACACCGTTCTTGCAACCTTCGTGACACGTTCTGACCACTCAATTTCCATCAGCACAAGAAATCTTTTACACTCCTTCAGTTTACTGGAGTCTGCCCCATTTTCCTTTAGGAGAAACGCATACTTTGCATTTAGTAGTCGTCGAATATCATACTTCAGCTTCAATGCATTTGAAGGGGCCCTCAAATCATCCAAATCGTCCATGTAAGGCACACAGACAGACAGTGATGCAGCTACAAACTGATCAAACTTAGAAGGTACTAAAAAATCCCACATGGTCTCTGCAGCGTCTCCTATCTCATTTGGTTCACCTTGCTGGTTTTGAGCTTTGAGGGCATTCAGTAATCTTGCACAGAGCCTCATACGTCCACTGGCATAATATTTTCGCTTTTCAAAGTTGTCATAGTTCCGGCGAAGCCAACTCTCACCAAGACTCACAATTAACAGGTCCTTCTGGGCAGTTCTGGTGCAATCATCATCTTTCATTATGCGGTACACTTCCTCCAACATCATTTTGGAAGGTTTTCCTTTGATATGGCCAGCTAAAATTTGAGCTTTCAGCACTAGATCTTTCTTTCCTAGTCCTTTTCCCTCCTCTTTTCCACATTTCTTGTAATGCTTTTTCAAACCTGACAAAAGACACCATTCTTTACAATTAACACAAGGCCCATACTTGCTGGCATCCAACAACTCATTATTTGATTTTCGAGATATTATCAGCTCTCCTTTTTTCTGTTCAACTACATCCCTATTGTGCTTATCATCACCCATTTTTCGCAATGATGTAAAGTCAGGTTTTTCCTCCTTTAGTTTTTGAGCAACTGCTGGTATATGTCTGTGAACTTTCATGTGGACAGGTATGTGCAGAAACATCTCCCCACAAAAGTAGCAACAATGGTAGTTGTTGTAAACTCTATCATGTTTCTTCTTGTAAGCTTGCCCACTTGAAGACCCTGAATTTTTCAGTTGCTTTCTGATATAAACATCTGGGTATTCCACATCTCTTATTATTTCTTTCTCTTTTACAGCTGTTCGTTTTTTCGACATGCTATCTGTGAAATCATCCACTTCAGGTTCAGAGCTCAAAACATCATTTTTCTCTACAGTAGAGTCTACAGAGCCATTAGGTTTAGAATCCTTATATCCTAAAAACTTAGCAAACTGACAAACATTTTCACATTCTGATTCGTCCTCACTTCCAGGAATGAAATCAACATCACTGCCATCCTCCATGTATGTGTTGTCCCAAAGAGTGCTAAGGACAAATGTTGAGAGAGTCTGGCTCTCATAGGCATCTACATTGTCACAGTTTTCAGTTGTACTGCTCTCTTGCAGTCTGCCAGCATCTGAAAAAGAAGTTAAGTCTGACTATGTCTGTCTCAATAGAGCACAGAAATCAGAGGGTCAAGAAGACCCTTAACCCTTTACCACACAATCCCGACTTTTAACAACCCTGAGAAAGAAAACTTTTGAAAACAATGTGGGAAAAGGAGAAAATGCTGGTAACCAGCATTTTCTCCTTTTCCCACAATGTTTTCTACCCTTCCCAAAACAAATTTTAATCTTTTAATCACATTTATTTTGTCGTCTGCAATTGCTTTCAATTTGGACCAGTCTAAGATTTTGTCGTTTGGTAAAGAGTTAATGTTCCTTCAAGCAGTTTAATTCAGTATTATAAGGCAATAAATAGTAGAGGGTATCAGAAAATACTTGAACAACGATATACATAATGCACATTGCATTATGAGAAACTAGGTCAGAATGTTCAGGAAGAAAGAGGAGGGTCCAATATTTATTTCAGACCATCCTATGCTGATGCCTGTCCGTAATGTAGCGTTTGTGATATTTAACAAGTTTATGTAATTTGATGAAAGAAGATTTAATACAAGTAGTTCAGAAATTGTGGCACACTTAAAGCTTTTTCAAGATGACTACAATGGCAATGCCAACTGCAACAAAACCAGTGATGACAATACCTTGACTAGTTTTCTTTGAAAAAAAGCAGCCATACTAAAATATATTTACCACAAATCATGTCATTTTTCTCCAAATCATGTCCCGTATCCATGATCTTATCAGCTTTATTGACAGTCTGGATGGTCTCTCCAACAAAGTTCAGGTCAGTTGGTGAAATGGTAGGGCTCTCAAAGACAGCTGCATTGTCACAGGTATCTAATACAACAGTACTGGTCTCTTGTGGTGTGCCAGCATCTGAAAAATAAAGCTCTTTGTGAATGTCTGTCTCTATAGAACACAGAAATAAGAAGGTCAAGATTACCGTCTATGTCCTTCCAAGTAGTTCAATTCAGGAGTACATGGAAATAGGCCAAAAGTAGATGTCTAGGTACCAGAAAATGTTTGAACAACTGGATATAAAGTGGAAAATGAATCATGAGAAACTAGGTAAAACTGTCAGCGAGGTCCCCCCCCCTCTCTCTCTCTCTCGGTGTGTCCAATATGTTTTTAAAAATACACCTACCGCAATGCATATCGTTTCTTTCTTGATCAAGTCCCAAATTTGAGATCTCTTTATCAGCTCTGATGACAGTCTCTCCAACAGAGTTCAGGTCAACTGGAGAGATGGTGGAGCTTGCACAGGCAGCTGCATTGTCCAAGGTATCCAGAAGGACAGTACTGGTCTCTTGCCGTGTGCCAGCATCTAAAAAGGAAATTTATTCTGCCAATTTCTTTCTCAAAAAACAGATTAAGGGTGTTAGGAACAGATTCCTTTAGTCTGCCTGAAGCAACATTACTGCAAAGTTGTGGTTAAATTGGTCGGCATTTTAACACCCAAACTAGTGTTTGCACAATGTATTCATGATCCCAAACTTTATCTCTGTAAAAAACATGTGTAATGCCAGGACATACACCCAAAAAATCACATGATGACTCAATATACTTATAAATAGTCCCGCAGGTCTCATTGCCTGAGAAAGGTATTACTGAAGTTAAGAATGCAAATCAATATGCTTCAAGGGGGGCATGAATAGTGATCTCTCAATATAAAAAAAAATATGAATACAAAACTTATACATGTATGAAGTTATAAATAACAGAATTGGAAAAATTAGATTGAACAAATTTGGGAGACTTGTTTTTGTAGGATATAAGGGACTTCTAATTTTCCTAAACTTACGAGATCCCCATGTGGATAGATTAATAAAACACCCCATAAAAAGAATAAAATTGGACAGGTGTATGACACTTGAATATGGACAGATTATTGAGACATCAAATGAAAAGAATGAAAAACTTGTCTTGGACAGGTGTATGAGACCTCCATATGGATCGATGCTGAGACAGATGAAAAGAATGAAAAACATGTCTTGGACTGGTATGTGAGACTTCCATATGGGTAGATTAATGAGACATCAAATAGAAAGAATGAAAAACATGTCTTGGGCAGGTATATGAGACTTTAATATAGACAGACTAATGAGTTAAATGAAACAACAGAACCTCGTCTTGGACAGGGATACAAAAGACTTCAAACAATTTGAATCAAACTAACCTGAGGACTTTCATATCATATATGATAAGGGATCAGATTAACAAAGGAGCAAAACCTGCTACCTTAGAAAGCTATAACGAGACAAATCTTAGGAGACTTTCTTATGGAAAAACATTGGTGTATATTTTAGCTTAATCCTTTACCACACAGAATCAGGTTTTGACGGGTCTGAAATTCCAGACTTTTGAAAAAATTGTGGGAAAAGGAGAAAGTGCTCATTATGAGCCCTTTCTCTTTTTCCCACAATGTTTTCTATTCTAACAGAAACTTCAGCATTATTTGCCCCTGTTTGAATGTATTTCACTAGATGCTTTCAAATGGGTAGACCCTGAATATCAGCAAAAGGGTTAATGGGAATGCAGTGTTTGCATAAATCATAAACATGCCTTTACACTTTTGTTTCAAATCACAGGGTCTTTATCTGCTTATCAAAACTAACAGAACAATGCTAGGCTTTGGCAATAACAAAACTGTATATCAGTTTTGAAGGCTTACATAGCAACTGTTTTCATTATTTTAATGCAATTTTCTCTAATGCCTATCCAGCTTTTCTTCATAAATAAATATCTAATACTGTATGCATTACCAAGTAGATTGTTTTGACCAGCTATGTTTATCACTATTTTTCAGCCCTGAGAATGATGCAATAAGAATGCACCATTGATGGGCAACATTTTTATACAAGCAATGGACATGTATAGTGGCAGAGCAAAACATTTAAAGCCTTTGTTAATAAAAGAAACTGCTTTAGCCTTAAAGGTTTATCCTTCTGCTCCTTTTACTACTGATAAGACTCAAGCTCCGGTTTCACATTTCAAAATTAATAGGCATTTTCCCATTTTTTCCAAATTTCCCTGCCCAATTTAACAATCCCTGACATTTCCCTGACCTTTAAACCCCCCCCCCCCTCAAACTTTTCCAAGACCTTGGGGGCCCTGCCATTGGTCCCAAAGTCTAATTGTCTGGTATAAATCAATGGATGGAGTTTTATTGCGCATCGACAGCTATGGTCATTCAGTGCACATAGAGCAATGAATTATGCAATGTATATGTAATAGGGTATAAAAGTTCCTGTGCAAGAGAGAATATGAACGAGTTAGTATAATTGTGGGAAAAATCTTTAAACATTAATTTTTCCAAATGATCAGTTTCTGTACATTTTGAATGAAGAATTGGGATATCAAAATGAGCCTGCCATTTGAAATTAAAAAATGAAAGGACACCTTTTTTAAAGAGATTTTTGCATGTGTGCAGTCCCAGTTTTGCAACATAATTCTATACAGTCAATGGAATATGAAACCAGCCTATGTAGATGATTGTTTGGCAATTTCGGGTTAAAGCAGACTCATTTTATCCATCATTTTAGTTCAAATGACAGTTTTTCTGACCTTCCACTATGTCTGTTGCCAACGCATGCACATGTCACAGTAAGGCCAAAAAGCAATCCTTCTGTTTTCACTATATCTTTACATCTGCTACTAAATGATTTCACCTACCTTGTGCCCACTTAACATCATCTAGAAATGCACTCAGTGTGTCCTTTCTTTTCTTAAGGGTACCTGAAATGAGGGGATATTCAAGGAGATCACAGAGATGCATGATATTTCTATCTACAAAGAAACTATCTGATTAACTTCATGAACATGTTGCTGATTCATGGTTGATCAATAAACAATAATTTTTGTGATGTATACCCCCTAACGGTAACTAATTTGTGCAATCATTTTTTCATTAAAATAAAATCACAAAGACTAATAAATATCATGGCGAAAAATAAAATATTCCCATGATTTACTCTGAGCTCCATTTACTATCTACAACAGTTGATAACATTACACCATTCTTAAAAAAACAATGTAATCCACTTTGGTTAGTTAAACCTTTTCCCAAAATCCCGGGTTTTCACAGCATTGAGAAAGAAGCCTTTTCCCACAATGTTTTCTATCCTCCCCAAAACAAATTTAAATTTTTGAGAAATTTATTCTATCATCTGCAAATGCTTCCAATTTGGACAAGCCTAAAGTATTGTCATTTGGTTTTGAGTTAAATGTCATCATATAGTAACCATTATCAGTAACTCCAAAAAGAGAAATGTCTGGAGTCGCCACATTTTGTCTTCACCCAGAACCAAATATATATCATTTTGAAACTTTACTCAGTCTTGGACTACTATCATTGCAATGAATTTTGTCAGAATGAATTGTTTAACTGTATAAATCCTAATTATTTTTCAAAAATTAATTTAATTTCTGGAGAAGAATTTTCCACTATATTCAAGAAACTGTTTTTTGACATGTAAAAAGGTCAGCAAGTCTACCATATGGTCTAATCTGCTATTAGAGCTAAATGTGTTAACATGTGTATAAAAATGGAGTAATGGGTTAAAAACCAGTAATACTAAATTGCTACCAGAAATGAAACATAAATGAATCTCTTGAAAAGGCTGAAATGTAATATCAGTGATTCAAATGATGGTCAAGATGAATCTATTCAGAAAGGAACAAGGTGGTCATTATTGACTTGTTTTACACCACTAAATCAATCCATTCCCTAATACAGAGGACATCTGACATATCTGCAATAGATGAGTTTTGAGAACTTTGTGGGAAAAGGAGAAATTGCTCATAACCAGCAATTCCTCCATTTCCCACAATGTTTCCAAACCAATAAGAAGATCTAATTTGCATTTCTTCCACTTTTGATCTGTCGTCTGCAGAACCTTCTAACTCTTAACCACATATCACGAGTTTTAACAACCCTGAAGAAAAAGCCTTTTGAAAACATTGAGGGAAAAGGAGAAAATGCTGGTTACCAGCATTTTCTTCTCTTCTCACAATTTTTCCCACTCTTCCTGAAACAAATTTCAATTTTATATTCGCATCTGTTTTGTCATCTGCAAATGCTTTGAATTGAGACTAGTCTAAGATTTTGTCATCTGGTAGAGTTAAAATGGAAGAGTCTCAGAATGGTGTATCAGAGAAAAGGTTAGGCAAAGGTGTTTTTTTCTCTCTCAATCTTAGATCGGGAATTTTTAGTAAAAAAATCAGGGAAAAAAGGTATTTGGGAACATGACCCAATATGGGCTATAAATAAATCCAACATAAGGTGAAAATTTGTCATTTAACTCTTTACCGAATGACACAATTTTAGAATTTTCCAAATTGAAAGCATTTCCAGATGACAATCCACCTGTGGCTCAAATGAAAGAAACTGTTTCTGTTAGGGTAGAAAACATTATGGAAAAAGAAAATGCCCTTTTTTCCCCACAATGTTTTCAAAAGCCTTTTTCTAAAGGGTCATTAAAACTCTTGATTGTGTGGTAAAGAGTTAATTAATGACTACAGTATTTTGATCTAAACAAAAAACATTAAACAAAACTATAAACATCAACTTTGACCAAGATCATATGAACAAAAGGGGAGATCCCTTTCTTCAATTTTTAAATTGTCTATGCCCATGCATACCAAGTTTCAACATCTATCAATTTACCTTTTTCCAAAAGCATTCCCATACACACCTCCCCTTATGTATACTTAAAAAAAAACTGGCTTGAAAAAACATTTGTAACTAAAAATGAGGAGGAAATTCCCCAGAACTCCATAAACTCTAAACTGATTTGCATTCAAAAGTAAAACATGATTGTGAACATTAAATGACAGATCTGTAATTTAACTCTTTACCACACAATCCCAACTTTGGCTCTAGAAAAACCACTGAAGTTTTTTTTTAAACTCTTTCCCAAACAAGAAAGCTTTGGACTCCAATCAAATTGAAAGCGACTGCAGGCGATAGATTAATGCATCACAATTGATTATTCCTGTCACCAGATCATGAGTCAGACACCCTCATCACTGAGCTATCTGGGCAGGCTTAGGAAAATTGAAATGCACATGGTTCAAGTTTGGTTTAGACAACCTGCTAAGTGTCAAAAGAGAAAAACTTTTGTACTGAAATAATTTACAGTCAATGACATTGATGATCTGTATTTCTTAGTGAAAAAACTTGAGTCATGTTGGTAATTAAAATATGAATACAGGGTTGCATCAAGAAATGTTCAAATAGGGGGGCTGGCCCCCATCATCTTCAGAAAAAGGGGGGCATGTCCCCCCTTTCAAGTGTAAGGGGGGGGGGGGGGGGGAACTAATTTCATGTTGGTTCCGATAATGTGGTAAAGGGTTAATGCATTATTTGTTTTTGTCTTTAGGAAAATAATAATGATTATATCCATCGAAAAGTTATCATATTCTAGTCTTCTTTGTTAAGATGAATGTCTTGTAACTTCTTTTTTAACACTTGCTACAGTATAATCACTGTAAGACAAGTAGACTAATCCCCATCCTATACTATCTATCCTACGTTGTTCACCATTTTCATTTCATAAATTCAACGAAATTTTTACCTCGGTGTTAGACTGAGATTTTAGCTTCCATCTACTGCTTAAATTTACTACCAAAGCTGAAAAGACAGTCTGAAGTGCCTCTGATCAGACGATGTCAAATAGACATTTTGTTGTGTCATGGGTTTTTGCGGTTTTTTTTGCATAGATCTTTTTTCATGTCAATTAATTTTTTTAAAAGTATTACCGCATGATATTGCAAGAATTTATTAATAAGGGTTGTAGGTCACTTCAAAACATGTCATTTTACCCTAGATCAGTGGATTGACAACATTATCTCGCTTTTCATTACACGCCAGCTTGTTAGGTTGTGATAAACGGTGATGTGTGGTCCGTCATATTTAATACTCACTGTTTATGACGGAGTTATTTTCTTTCAAGAATTTTGTAACCTTAAGACATCACCTGTTGCCAGCAGATTCGCCAGTGTGTCATTTGTGGACACATTTTTCCTAAATTGCCGCATTCAGTGATCGACAGCGTGGGCCCTGCAGTGAGGCTTTTCATCTGCATATCACAGATGACAAGCGTCTACTGATACGATCAAAATAACCCGACAGTCTATTATTTAAGTTTACAGTTTCAAGTTTCGAATGATTATTTGGGTAACCATGCAAATTTTGTTACATTTTATCCCCCCAAGTCGTTTTTTCTCTCTTTTTCCCTGATTATGGTACGCATGATCAAGTAATTTTTGCGGACTAGTTCGTTTTAGTGCGGGAATTGGTGCGCAAACAAATTTCGTTTTCGCAGGATTTTTTATTTTGATGCGGGATTTCGGCAATCCCGCACTCTAGATGCAACCCTGTGAATGTGCTTCTTTAAATTTTCAGGTGTAACAGGCAAACAAACTGACAAAAATGAATGAAACGTTAACAGAAGAACATTTATTAAACATACAAATCCCCTTTTCTTTGAAGCTATCCATCATGTTTGAAAATGTTATGAGCTGTGATTGCTTCACTCTAAAACTAAAAATCCATTAGACAGTAAGACAGCAACTATGCACAATGTCAACACAACAAAAACCTCTCATGTCTAACTCCTTACTTTATTAATCCTTTCCCTGTTGTAGATGCCTTTTTTGCACATATGTCACAAACTAATATCTAAAAACATTGCACATATGTCACAAACTAATATCTAAAAACAATGTGGAAAAAGGAGCAAGTGCTCACTATGAGCATTTCCTCTTCTTTCAACTTTGAATTCCAAATATGAAAGTACACTTTGTTGCAGAAATCCATTTTTCCTGATTTTTTTTCCCTATTTTATCAGTTAAAATTGCTGAACAGGGAAAGGGTAAATGCTCCATAAATTCTAATTGGGCAAATGGACACCAAAGTTAAACACATAAGTTTTAAGAAGGTTTGTATAAGGGTTATATACCTCTTTACCAACAACAAAATTTTGGATTAGTCCAAATTCAAAGTATTTGCAGACGTCAATCTAAATGTGGCTGAAGTGATGCATTGCTCGCGCTGCCAATCGACATTATCGACAATTGTCGATTTATTAATTCAGCTGTCGATTAATTCTTCCAATTGTCGATAAAAATTGTCGATTAATTTATTTCCAAAAAAAGTCGGGTAAAATTCCCTTTACTTGCCTGGATCACGCGCTAATTTGCACCGGAAATGCGGTAATCGCTTGTTTCACACCTCGACGGACGCAACCTTAGGTAATCGACAGGTCACAGTTGGCTTGTATATTCCACAACGCGTGTCATGTTATTCTAAGCCGTTAATTGGAGAACGCGATTATTTGTTTATTTCACGTGAAATTTTGATTGACTATTTCACTCGACGCAGTGATAGAATGCCTTGGATTTCAATACCGCCAGAAACGGCGATGGCGACTACAGGAAACCAATTACATATCATAAATTCGTTTACATTGCTAACGTAAACCAGCGCTGTTTAAATGTCGGCGAACAAAAAGAAAACAATAATTCATAATTTAATTTAATTGACATGTTGACATTATTCTTATAAATCTTGTTCTTGAACCCCTAAAATCTTATCATTCTTCACTTATACGTCAACATGGGTCGTCCTAAACGAAAACTATCGCCAATTAAAAATGATAATAAACTAAGCAAAATTTAACTGCATTTACAGTATTGGATTTAGCAGTGGTACCAGTGAATAGCAGTATGAAATTTCAAATTAAATTTAAAGGTTTAGGTTGATAACCTCGTCCACTTCACTGTTTAGGTACTATCGAGTGAATGACTTTATTTAAGACATTTTATCCTCCTCATTGACCTTATTAGAAAATAATTAAGGTCAGCAGATAATAAAGGGAGGTAATTCATCATGTAATAGAAAATTTCTCCTTTACTTGTGCACATCATTTATTACAATAAAAAAAAATGTTGTTTGGTAAAGAAGTAACCATTCATCAAAAGAAACTAGGACTTAAATGTCTGTGTGCTTTTATGCTAATAATGTGAGAAAAGGAGAACTATCCTTAGGAAATCGTGTAGAACAAATTTTCCTTTTCCTACAATATTTTCTACAATGTAAGATTAAAATGAAATTTTGTCTTTTGGTAAAGGAGTAACCATTCATCAAAAGAAACTAGGACCTAAAAGCCTTTATGCTTTTATGTAACTATTGTGGGAGGGAGCACTATTCCAGGAAATGGTATAGAGCAAATTCTCCTTTCCCACAATATTTTCTACAAGGTAAGATTAAATATATAGGACCATTTTATTATTATTATTATTGTAATGGAAATGATTATGTGAATGAAAGTTTGAAACTATGAGTAAAAAACAAAGTTAATGCTACATGTGCATGTCTTTTCTTTTAAACCAAACTTCGCGCGCTTAATTTGTCTATTATTTTTTTTCTAGAAAAAATTGTTGGCCATTATTTTACTTGGGCCAGAGCTAGCACTGGTGATGGAATTTGTTTTTGATATGCAAGAAAATGCAGTGGAATGAATGAATGAGGTTTTAAGGCTTGTCAACAACAAAGGTCATATTGGGCACAGTAACAACTATTGCAATGCTTGTAAATATTTGTCATACTGCAATGTTACAGAAAAGATGAAAATCAGGGAAAAGGAGAAAACGATGGTTACAAGCCTCTTAAACACAGTTCTGAGCTATAGAAACTTGTGTAAAAACAGTTTAATAAGACTATCTTCTTATGTAGAAACTATTTTTAAGCCTGTTTACAGCCCAATAAAATAGGTTAGCATAGCTAAGTATATTTGACCTGAACACTGTTATTTCAATCGACCGATTGACTACCAATCAACCAGCATTGACCAGTTAAAACCTGTATCGACTGCTGGTCTGGTCAATAGTCATATTGACCAGTTGATTGCCTACCTTGTGATTGGACCCATTCACTATGAGAAAATTGCATATCTGGCCATTTCAACTTCTGTGTTTAGGCTCAGAAGGCCAACCGATTGAAATCCTAATTTCGACCACTGCCAAGAATTTAATATTATTGGGTCAGCGCTGATTATTCATGTACATTAAGTGATTTAAAGTGCAACCAGATTTGATATCTTCAAAATCTACCAGACCCAAAGGCAAGCTTCATATTTGTGTAATCACTCCAATACCAGATTAAAATTTTACTACATTAACCCTTTCTCAAATGCTTGAATTTTGGACTAGATCAAACTCAAAAGTGTTTGCAAATTTAATGTATCAAAAATGATGATTTCTGTCTTTGATAGACTAGCAAACATTGAGGGAAAAGGAGAAAATGCTTCGAACATTGTGGGAAAAGGAGAAAATGCTGGTTCTCCTTTCCCACAATGTTTTCAATAGGCCTCTTCCATGGGGTCATAAAAACCTGGGATTGTTAAATAACCTACTATGCGTCATCACTTCGGCAGTAGACAGTTACTGTGCCATCCTCATCCCATTCAATCACCTTTACAGGCCATTTCATCTTGTTGGGAAGACCTGGAAGGCTTGTCCAAAACAGCTCTGGCTCAACCATGATTTCCCTAAAATAACAAGATATATGTTCTTTAAGTTTTTACACTGCCAAACATTATGGTTTGTATAAAGTTTTGCCTCTACACTGCCAAACATACTGGTGTATAAAGTTTTGCCATTACTGACACACGTTAAATAACCCTATGCTCCATAGACACTTTCTGTTTATTTCAATTTTGAGTTGAAATATACAGCAACTCAATTCCTTTCCAAAAATACTGTATCAATTTTTGTCTGATAGAGGAAAAACACTAGCAACAAGCATTTTCTCATGATGACCTATTGCTTCCTTTGCAGTGTGTGCGATCACGTATAAATGTATGTGATTCACGTGTAAAATAGAAAAATCACGTACAGTTTTTCTCTGTTATACCTATCAGAACATACAAAAAACTCGCCCTAAAAACAGTGAAATTTGTAGAACTTTGTAATTTCGGGGATCTGCAGCGAAATATTTATAGCCATTCACTCTTGTCTAGGGTTTTCCAGTTCCAAATACAGATGCTTAACCAGAACGTTCTGAGGTTATCTTATAACATACATGTTATTTTCTTTGTGTCCAAAATGTTGCAGCGGTGTTTTGATCGGTTTGCCGTCTTTTAACATTTTTGTCGCAAGGATTGTAAAATAAAGCATTAACATGGTGGTTTGTTTTAGCAGACGCATTTTGGCTGCAATTTTAATCATTTGCTCATGTCAGCAAAACGATGGTTCAGTTTAAATTAGCTTTGTTCTATACAATGACAAATGAAATAGCTGCAGATCGACAACTATCTTCAGCTAGTCTAACGCCGAAGGGACCGAAATGAGGGGAAAAAAATTCCAGTCAAACACTGTAATCCAGTTTGACAGATTTTGTACAGAAATTGGACCATTTCCACGATATTCCACTTATGTTTTAGCAAACATTAGATTTAATTTTGCCAGAAATATTCTTGCATGGTTTGAGGAAAGGTTCCCAAAATGTTTGAAGAGCTCATAACTGTGTACATGTATTTATAAAAACTTGTTTGTGCACATCGCATGAAAACAGTTTATCTTTTAATGGGCTGTCGTTAAAAGTGATATTAAAGTGAAATTAAGTAGTTTAGATCTGAACCCCTATCTTTGTGTACCCCCAATTGCTGATACTATAGGGTACAAAAACCTCAAGCTAGAAAAAGCACAGCACAATCTGCTTTGCCACTATGTTTTCCAAAGTCAACTGGAATAGGGTTAAAGTAGTATTGTACTTAAAAAAAGCAGGTGGGGTGGGAGTGATAAAATTCACAGCATATTTTAATGTGAGTAGGAGTTAACAAATAAATAAATTCATATGAAATAACTGTACATGTGTAGTTAATTGCTCACATTATATATATTACATATCCAGAATGACCAAAGGCTTCTGCTCTTGTGATTTCAAAGGTCCTTGGAAGCTCCTGAGATTTAGCTGTTCTAATACCATCAAAACCCTCTTAAACGTCATAATGACATACAGTTTCAGCATTTAAGTTAAAAAATCCTTCATTATGATAAAAAATACAATAAGCTTAGCCAAGAAAGTTAAAAATTCTTTAACTCCCATGTTATTTTTGTCCTCATTTATGTTGGTTTTTTGTACAAAGGACCTGATCAGATTATATCAGTTATGTAGTTGGAAATACAACCAGCATGAGAAAAAAGAAGTTTTTGCTATTTGATACTTGATTCTTTGATGTTTTCTTCCCCATCAGAGACAAAAATAATCAATTTAGCGGCATTTATCTTGTCGTCTGCAAATACTTTCAATTTGGACCAGCCTAAAATTTTGCTGTTTGGTAAAGAGTTAAATTTCCTCCTCAGATTTAGAAAAATGACTTGGTATATCCTTAAAAATATGGAATTCCATTACAATACGGAAAACTTTTACCCATATTTTTACTGTATTTGATACGTGAATTTTGATTTCATAGCATGATTTAGGCAGGAATTTGCAAGAGTGGGAATACTGGATGTGGTTTAGCTGATAGTCTAAAAGTTTTTTTCACATTGCAGTTCTAGTAAAATAATCACCATTTTCATCTTTTCATTTTATTAAGATTCATTTCCTCACATTAACTGTGACATCTTAGATACTTATTTATGATATAGATCCACTAGTCGTTTGAAAGTAATTTAAACTCAAACTTTTAAACAAAATGCACCCCACTCATTATGAATAGGTACAGCACTCCTAAACTGTTGACACTGGAGAACCAGTATTTCTACAAGTACGGATTGAATCCATGATCCCTGGTTTTCAACTTTGCAAGACATAAGAGAATGTGGATTGGTACCACTCCAATACATGTTTCCCACTTTTGACATAAACATTACGGACTGACAATGACTCACCTTACAGGGATAATTCTTTAAACAATCAAATTTTTTCTACCGTCTTTTTAATTTATGAATCATCTTTACAAACATTCTGGTTTCTTCTATTTTACCACCAATCAAAACACACATAATATTCAATGTCTTTACTTTCGCATTTTTCCACAATTGCTTCAGCATCATCAAGTGAAAAAAATTTAAAACCTGTATGTATCACTCCATTTAATTCTTCTACAATCAAATGACAAAACGTTGAGCCTAAAAGCATTTCTGCCAAAAGAGTTCGAAATGAATGCGAATTTGATACAAAAATCGTGCACATTTTCATTGGGATACTTTTTTATCTTCTGGAATCTTCCGTTCTCTGCCTACTCGATGTCCAAGTTGTAACGTTTGCGCATTGCTGTAACTCTGGCGAAAGATGAAAGGACCAAAAGTATTATCTTGAGTAAAATGACAGCAACAATCACAATGTATTTCCCAAAATAATGTTAAAATGAGTGTTTATCTGGACCCCCCCTTTCAGTTTCGGTCCATTCCGTGTCGCGAAAATGCATTACATTTTCAATAAAACGTTTTCGTTAAAGCCAGGACCGGATAGACGATAAAGCAATAAATGTCCCATAGGTTTGGGAAAAAGATTTGACCCATATGAAATCAAATAATTAAGTGACTTACCTAATAAAGGCTTTACGTGTCAATTTAGACTGTACGTCCGAGATCGTGTTAGAAAAAGGCGGTAACAGGATGGCGGCATTTGGTTTACCTCGGGTGTTCCGGTTCAAGTTATGCAGGTACGGAATCGGCCGAGTTTTGGCAAGTGGCTATAACGGAAATACCTGCGCGTGTTTCGATTGGCTAATCAGAAATCTCCGTTCAGAAGATAGCATTCGGATGACTTTGTTGGGTCCGTCCGTGGTTATAATCAAAGGGAAACAACTGTCGCTTTGCCATTTCAGACATGGGATGGACAATGGACAAATACTATCCGTCGATTTATGTGACCTTTCGTCATTTGACATAAAAAAGTCCCATAAAATCCAAATATACCCACCAGAAAATGGTTGTGTGTGACTAGTCACATAAACCCAAAAAGTCACATGATGACTCAATATACCTATAAATAGTCCCGCAGTTCTCATTTCGTGAGAACGGACGGACGGACGGACAGACGCACGATGGACACAACGCCATGACAATAGCTCGCTGGCCTTCGGCCAGTGGAGCTAAAAATTGATAGCTTATTCCCCTTACACAGACTACAGTAAACATATTGCAAACTTACTCCAGGGTCTTCTGGGACACTTTGGGAACATCCTGAAAAAGAAATCAACTCTTTACAATACTGCAAAGTTCAGACTTCTTCAACCTGAAACCATTAGGAGACAACAAAGATCTAAGTCCCAAAAAAAGTTCAATCCTAAG